>CM028132.1:379412500-384212500 GCA_016271365.2 Neoceratodus forsteri
TATCCTGGATAGGGTTGGGGAGATGCTGCATCTCATTAACACAGGGATGTTCATTTACACATTTTTGCACTTTATTTACTCAGCCTGTCCCAGATTAGATGCTATATCTTGTTTTCAGCGGGGTCATGATTTTACCATTTTTATAATGTATTTATTCAGGCTACCTAGTCCAGGGCCCCCATATTCAAAGGAGGTATGCAGTGCATCCCAGTGGAAATGGGAGCTGTGCCACACAACTCCAACAATGCGCAGCAGGGCGATATTGAAATGTGCGGGATGAGCCAGCCACAAGGGAATGGGCCAGGGCACACACAAATGGTATGCTGCTCAAGTCAAGGGGCATCCCACGCATATGCCATGCTGCAGCATATTCAGTGGGAAAGTGCCCCTCACAGTCCAGAGCACTGCAGCCCACAGTTAGACCATGAATAGCTGGCCTAACCAGGCTAGCCACCCACAGGCAGACTGTAGATGTGCACCCAGGTGCACAGCATCCTGGCAGCCCTGGTGGACTAGAGATACCCCCTTTCCATCCCCAATTTCACCAAATTCATCCCTGAAGAGCTCCATAGTGTAGGGACCACCCCAGACCCAATTGCACCAGAGGAAACTATGGTCCATATCCATAGTCTAGAGGACTCCCACCCATTCCCCTGTACACAGAGACCCTCACTCCCTCCATACCCAACCTGTTGCAAAGACTGGCACTGCCCTCTACACCCTGCCATAGCCAGTCATTAACTGCACTGAACCCAGGCTGGGGTTCTGCACTCTGGAATGACCCAACTGGCTGTACTATGCATTGGGGCACCATGCCAGCTGCAGATCCACCACTGTATGCAGCATTGTGCACATCCCCTGGCAAATTGAAGAGGGAATTTACATACCTCCAATGCATGCCTTTCTGATACTGTATCTTCCTGTTGTCATACACCACTGCAAATCCACACTCTTTCCTGTTTCTCTGTGTAACATGCCATCCTCCAGACTGCTGAAGTATCCCAGGTGCCATGGGGTGCAGTATCCTGTAATGCCATTTCCAGTGTACATTTCAGTTTATAGATAGTTCATACGCTGTTCCCCAATTGAACAAATGAATGGGAGGTCAGCTGTAACATGCCTGTTTTGGGACCTCTGTGAGTGGGTACAGCATTGGCCATCACCAACACTGAGCAGTGCAATGGCACTAGGATGAGAGATCTGCATGCCAGTGCCTGAGGATTATGGCCACTGGGTGTTATCACCCACACACAGCTCATGCCTGCAACATATTCTAGCATCCTACAGTGAGTGCTCTGTCACCTGCCAATAGAGTGGTATGATCCCCATTTCAGAGCCAGTTGTTGCAATGGGATGGGCAGGGGGGAGGGAGGGGGTGTCTGTGCACCATTGAGGGGTAGAGGGGGCCACTACATTATGGACTTGGACTGTAGGTGTATTCAGGTTCAATTAGGGATAGCATTGGGGTCCCTACAATATGGAACCCATAGAGCCTGGACTCCAGTACGATTGGGGCTGGTGGAATGGGTGGGGGGAGGGTGCCACTATACCACCAGAGACTTCAGGGCCTGTTCCACATGGGAGCGATGAGGGTCAGGGCTTGAGGGCGAGAGCTGCTCCAACTCATTCATCCCCATGCCAACATGCAAATGGACTGGTAATGATCATGCATAAAGCCCCTTTTCAGCCTGCATGCTCAGTTAGTTAATTTGCATTTCTGGGTTGAATATCACCCACAGGGGGCTGCTGTGCATACCCGTATGTGCCGCACATTCCTCCTGGAAGGTATTCAGTTGGGGTCACCCTGGATGCACCTGACTTGGTGGCCGCCTGCACTGCAACTTCCATCCAGGGTCACTTTTCAACAGGAACGATGAAGCCCACCAGGATGAAGAGCAGTGTCACAGGTTTACTGCATGACAAAAGGGATTACCTCCATTTGAAATTGCATTGTTTGCTGCAGTAACTCTACTGCAGAATTCTGCAGTGCTGTGCTTCATCCTGGTGGGCTTCACTGTATGCATACCCTCTACCAATGGCACATTCTCTTTGAATATTGTATCAGTGCAACTGGCACACCCTCTTTGTGCAACACATCTTTCTGATCTTGCATTGATATGGCACTTAATATATCCCCCCAGATGTAGAATATTGTTTTTACTGTGTTCTGATTCTACACAATGCAGCACATTATTGTGTAGATGTATAACCCCACTGAAAATAAGATGCCATTTCTTCTGTGAACTATCCAGGCTAAATATATAGCAGTCAGCAGGCATATTTCAGGAAAACACATTGTAAAAATGTGTAAAAGAAAGGCCACTTTGAAACTGCCTCTCCACAGATCTGCATTGTGCAATTCATTAGAAATAATGGGTAAAGGCATCCCAAAACCTTTTCACAGCGATATCAGCTCTGACAAGAGTTTGTTACATAGGCCAACACAGTATGCCAGCCACAGGATGGTGGTTCCTTGCAATATTTTCATGCATCCCATGTTAATAAAGGCCCACCCCTTGTGACTATGCGGTGGGTTTGTGTTCACAAATGCATTGTACAAGCCAGGCCAATGCAGAGCATAGTCTAATGGCATTAAATATCCGCCTACTGTTTTATTTTCTAGAGATACCCAGAAGATAGGAACCCTTCCAACAGATAATGACTTAAAGATGCCCAGGGTCAGATGAAATGACTTACAGGTTGCAGGAAATAGAGTGAAAACTTCTATAACTGGCTTGGTGTTTAGTATAGGTATACTTATATGAAGACCAGTGCACGGAAATGTTTCATAGACTGTATAATAATGACCAGCGCATATACTGTAGATGTCAGATGCTAACAGAGAGAAGGGGACAGAAAGCATGGGAAGCATTCTGACAATGGTTTCTTTTTCAGAGACCATTAATGGTATGAGGTCTTTCATCTTCTGAACATTTGCCATTATTTCCTTGCAAACAGGTGGAGTCCTGAATCTGCTCGCTGGCTAGTTTTAAACAACAAATCTGAAAAGGCTGTGAAAGAGCTGAAGAGAGTTGCAAGAATAAATGGAAAAAGGGAGGAAGGAGAAAAGCTGTCCACAGAGGTAAAGTGATGAGGCAGGATTTTCAGAGCAGAGGCTACAGGGTGCTTTGCTTATAAAACTCGTAGTGCCTATACACAGTTGCACCAAAGGTTGTTGAATAGAAACTACCACTCCTTCTGCCATTTTGCAGTAAACTGCCCTACCCACATTTACAACTGTTCCCCCTTGCACTGACCTGTCCTTCCCCTTCCTCAAAAGAAGGCACCTATTACTGTACCACTGTTCTCTAAATCCTGGTCCTCTTCCCACCCCTGCTACTTTTTCCTCTCTCCTTTATCCTACCTTCACTGCTTCCTACTTCCTCCAGTCCTAATGTAAGTCCTCATCTGGACAGAATGCCTTCTGCCATCTTCCCCGTCTCTGGAACAACCTCCCTCCTCATTTTGCTCCTTCTCCTCCCACTGCTTCATACTTTCATTATCCACTCTTGCTCCCATTCCTAATGCCCTTGCTTTGTGCAGCCCCCGCTACCCCAACAACTCTTCTACCACTCATGCTTTTTTCCATTTCAGTCATTTATTCACTGCTATTTTTCATATAATTTGACTTGTAATTTTTTTCATTTTAGGACTGCTTATGCTGGCATCTTCTTGTCCCTCACATGTTTAATTGCCTTGCATCTAGATATGTCTTGCTATTTTCCACATCTGGTACTCCCTCCTCCTCCCAAGACACACCTGAAAATGAGCTTTGCCTTTTCTGGCCCAAACTTGCAAGTAATTCAAAGGGTCACTGGGCTCCTATAAAGTTATGGTTTAGGACTGAATATGAGAAATGGAGTAGTGTATGAATGATTGTGCAACGTGTGTATACTATAGATTACACTCTCTCTGTCCCTACTACAGAGACTACCACCCTGTTGGGATGCAACAAAGATAAGAACAAATTCAGAAAGGGTTTCAAACCCTTGAGGTGTCACAGGGATGAGTCCCCAAAGACCAAAAGAATGTTAGGCACCAACACTCCAGCAGCTTCAAACAATCAACTCTACATATTTCAGCTCTTCAGTGTTTGTCCTATACATTACAATATACTTCAGTAATTTATACAATTTATATTGCACACTGAAATATTATATCAAAGGTTCAAACTTCATATTGCTAATAAATTATAATAAATCCTTACATTTACTTACAATATCTGCTATAGTAAATCTATGGCAGTACATGATTTTTTACATTAGAACAGCCATTTATTAAAAAAGGTATCTGGTCTAAATGCTCATTAAGTCCTGAAAGCGCCAGACTATCACAGAAATTAATCCACATTGTCTCTTAAGGATTTCCTTCACTTTGCCCTCCCCTCCCCATCATTTTGGCTTTATAAATTCTATGTCTTTGAACCTCAGAAGATTTTCATTTGACTCATGTACATTTCTGAAATGTTCCCTAGTTGGAGTTATTATTTTGTTTTTAATTGAGTTAAGTTGTTCCTGTATACTCTCTCTTCGATTACATGTTGTCATCCCTATACAGACCATCCTATAGAGACACAATATCATATATATGATACAGTCCTTCCCACATTTATTGAATTCCCTGATGTTTATTTTTTTGTCAGGTACAGCATGATGTTCACAAGTATAGCCCAGCACTGTAAATTTGCAGACTGAATAATTTCCATAATGAAAAAAACTAATAAAAAAAAAAACAGATGGTGGAGGTGGCAATCACATACTGTGTCCTGTTTTTTTCTTTTACATAATGACTGTGAACCAATGCATCAGTAATGTTTCTCCCTCTTAAAAAAGTAACACTAGGTGAAGGGACAATGAATTTGAAGAGAATTGGGTCTAGAGAGAGAGGGAGAGAGAGAAAGACAGAGATGGAAAGTGTCTCCTGATAATATCATCAATTCTCTCAACCACCTCATTATTCATTTTCATACTTGTCTTCACATTTTGTTTGGGGTAAACAAATTACTGTGATTCAGCTGTAGTACTGTTTCAATTTAATTTTATTCAGTTGTATTTTTACCAGGATAACACCATTGAGACAACTCATTTGTGAGGCTGTCCTGAAAGAACTAACATACAAAGGAGGTACATAGAATTGTTAATCACAATGGCCGATTCAACAACAATGGTAACCAAACAAGTGGTACAAAACAAGTCATGTGTAAATACAGCTTACTTAGGTTCCATGCATAGAAATCAGGACAGTAAAACACAATGCTAACTGTACAAGGGATACGAGACAGGCAATGTGCAGGTACAACTCAAAATAATTACAGAAAGGGAACTAACACTAAAAAGAGTGGGAGAACAGGAAGAGTTACTGGAATGAGGTGTAAAAGTATGGGGAAGGGGCAACAAGATAGCAAGAGACAGATAGGGGAAGGGAGAGAGTAGAAAATGGTGGAAGCAATAAGTGCAGGAGAACCTCTTTAGGAGACGGGCCCATTATTTTGCAAAGCAAGTGCACTTGCCCTTTAGTTGCAAAGCAAGTTTAAGCAGAGACTTAAAGGTACACATCCCAACAGTATGCACAAGTTTTAGTGTTTTTTTGTAGGGAGTTCCACGGAGTGGGTAGTTCATATCCCATGGATGCAGTTTCAAAATGGATTCTTATCTTAGGGGTGTCAAATGTAATATAGAAAAGTTTTCTGAGGGACTACTTGCAAGGGGAGCATTTAAATAGGTTGCAGATATAAGGGGGAAGCTTCAGAGTGCTGGATCTATCCACACAGAGGGACACATTACACCACCTCCTAGTATCGAGAGGGACAATTAATCTGTTGAAAGGTGCATTGAGATAAATCTCAAGGCTCTGTGATAGTGTGTGTCTAGAGTACTGAGGACTGTTTTAGGGCATTGGCTGTAGAGGAAATCCACATAGTCAGTTAGGTGAAGGAAGGCTGAATTGATCAATCTTACTTTGGCTTCATAAGTAAGTAGGTGCTTGATGTAGCAGAAGAGTCCATGTCTTTGGCATAGTTTTTTTATTATTATTATGCCTTTTTCCCCCACTGCCCATGACCCGGCACCTCAGCTAGGTCACAGACCCTGGCCTCCACCTCCATATTAGGCCTCACCCCTCAGATACCCCTTGACTTGCCCCCCAGGGTGGAGTGGGGTATGGTGCCAGCCCCTAACGGTGCCGCATGACGGGACTAGGTCTGAGGGTCAGTTCTGGAGGCTGATGAAGGCCAGGGCAGGCTTCATCTAGGACAGTAGCATTTCTGGTTGCTGTATGAGGGGGGCAAGAACATGCAATGACGTCCTGTATCCGTCCCGCCCATATGGCACTTTCTGATGCCAGTTGCTGCGGTACCCCTGGCCTCCACCAGGGGTCCATCAAGCACCAGACATTCCCCCTGCTCTGCTCCCAGAGAAGGAGAGCAGTCCGTGGGACACTCGATCTATCTCCCCCCGGCTGGCCCTTCAATGACTTAGGTCCATTCCCGAACCCAGGTTACTGGCGTTGAAAGCAAAAATCCAACCTCTGTGCCGATGGGTGGGCTAGTTTTTTAGCTAGGTCCTTGATATGGGTAACAAAGGAACATTTACAATCCAACCAGAAACCTAGATATTTACACTTCTCTACCAGTTTGAGTGGTTCCCCCAGAATTATGATGATCTGTGGGTTAGAATTTGAGGAGTGGGGGTAGGCTCTTTGGTGTAAGGGGAGAGGAGCATAACTTTATTTTTTTTGGCATTGAGAAGTAGTTTCAGTTGAAGCAGATTTTGTTGGAGAAGGTCAAATTCCTCGTGCAATTCAAGGCAGTCAAGATGTAAGGAGGGCCTAGCAATGTAGATCATGGTGTTATCCGCAAGCAGGTGGACACTTGCAGTGTTAATATTAAAGTCAACATCACTGATACCAATAGCAAATAATAGTGGCCCCAGGATGGACCCCTGAGGTACTCCTCTCTGCAATGGTATTACAGGAGAGAATATGCAGTAACCTTTTACCCTCTGCTGTCTACCAATAAGGTAGCAGAAGAACCATTTTATAGCATCCAACCCAAGGCTATATAGCATGGTCAAAAGTATTTGATGGTCAACAGTGTCAAAAGCCTTGCACAAATCTAAAAAGAGAGCACAGACATAATTTCTGATGTCAAGGGAGGTTTGCCAGTCATTGGTGACTTTTACCAGATCTGACACTGTGCTATGTTTAGGCTTCAATCCGGACTGGGTTCACTAAATTTGCTGATTCAAGGTGATCTCTATGTTGGAAGCTGACCAGTTTTTCCAGAAGTTTGGATAGGATGGGTAGCAAGGAGATTGACCTATAATTAATAAGCTTACTTGGATCACCAGATCTGAAAAGAGGAATAACATGCCCTATTTTCCAGTTGGACGGAAGTGCACCTTGAGCGAGGGACAGATTGAAGAGGTGAGTAATACTGTAGGTGGGGACAGAGTGTAGTAGCCTAATTTTAGGAAAAAAGGTTTGAGCTGATCGGCCCCAGCACTTTTCTTTTCATCCAGGATGTTTAAAAGATCTTCTACCTATTTGAGAGTAACTGACTTGAAAGTGAACTGGTGTTGGTGATGATGGGCTTTAGTTGGTAGGCACAGAGGGTCACCAGCAGAGCGTGGGGGAAGAAGCTTACTAGCGGGTGACGAGTCAAAGGCTAACCCAGCAGTCACAAAATGGTTGTTTAGTTTGTTTAGTAAATCATGGTTGCTTGTGCAGGTATTAGCCCATGATACTGTTTTAGCTGGGAGGGACGAAGACGGTTTATACATTTTGACTGCCCTGAGGACTTGCCAGAATTTGCCAGCATTGTTTTTTGAGGATTCCAGCACGGACTGGAAGTACTTAGACTTCTGTGCCTGAACAAGTCTAGTGCTGTGGTTCCTGGCTGCTCTGATAGCAGTCCAACCTGAATCTGATTTGGTTTTATGAGCTTTCTTCTATAACTCGCCCCTATGGAGTAGAGAGATTTTTAATGTGTTGGTAAACCAAGGGCATGTTCTTTTTCTTACTCTAACTTTAACAATTGGTGCATGTTTGTTAATCACTTGCAAAACAAGGTGCTAAAAAGGTTGCAGGCCTCAGAGACCGTGAGGGTCAGGTAGAGGTCCTGTCATCTAATCTTGCTGAGATTTGCCAAAAAACTCAGGAATACTGAATTTATGGAAACTTCTTTTGAATAAAAAGACTGGTGAGTAAGTGGTCTTGGGTAGGAGCCTCACACAAGCTATAGCTCTGTGGTCACTAATATTGTTATCGAACAGTCCAATGTATGACATTTTATGTGGTCTGTTAGTAAGCAACAAATCAAGGAGGGTGCTATTTTCAGGATTTTTTAGGTTGGGACGGGTGATGTCACCAATTAGTTCAATAAGACCGAGAGTGTCGCATGAGGTTTTTAAAGGTTCAGAGCAGTTCAAGTTCCAGTCTAGGTTAAAATCTCCCAAGAAATATACATTCAGAATTGGTGGCTTCTGTGATCCTATGGAGATGATGTAGTATCCCTAGTCCTCCTGTGGGTGGTTGGTAGCAACTGGAAATGAAAAGGGACTCATTAGAAGTTATGGAAATGTTTATGGTGAGGCTTTTTTTTTTTTTACTTTCTCTTTATCCCTCCTCTACTTGCACCCAACTCGCCACTCAATCGGACCCCTACAATGAACTGTACACGTCCACCTTCCTGGACTCAAGGTCTGCCCCAGAGTGCCAAGCTCAACTCCCCGAAGTCCTTGATGGCCTGGATTGCCCCCCAGGTGGGGTGAGGAGAGGTCCCCCTTACCTTCCCTCCATGTGTTTCAGGGAGAGGGCTTGCACAGCGGAGTCTGCCCTAATATGTCGGTGGGTGGCACGCATGCTGCTTGAGAAGTCATCACCTAGTAGAGGTAAAGGTTTGTTTCCGTGTTCTGTTCCCTGATGCTGGCATGCAATGGGGAGCAAGGGGTCAGGCGCAAGCTGAGACATGCATCTGCCCCAGTCCCTTGCCAGTGTCAACCCTTGCGTTGCTGCATCCCCTGACCATACCAACATCCCCTGAGTTCACCAGGAGGTGGTGGTGGTATCGCAGCAGGGAACACTTCCCATCCCACCCTGGAGAAGGAGAGCAAGCCATTGGGTGCTCGATCCTTCTCCCCCCGGCCAATCCACCGGCAGCCCGAGTCTGTTCCCGAATCCAGGTCACTGGCGTGGAGTGAGGTGTGGCATCCAGCACCTCAACCCTCAGCACCACCAGGCCAGCTAAATATGATGAGACCTTTGAATTCCTTGGGTGAGGAGGTGGAGTAAAAAACAGAGACAGACAGCTTGTCTGAGATATAAATTGCAATCCCCCCCTTCCCTGGTACTCCTATCAATCCTAAATACATTGTAAGAAGGGATATTAATAACATGGTCCATGGTAGACACTTTCAGCCAGGATTCAGTGACCACTAGAATATCTGGGGAGGAATGGAGGACCCAGGCCTGTATAATATCCAACTTTTTAAGCAGGCTGCAAGCGTTAATATGGAGAAAGCAGATACCTATTAGTTGGGCAAGGTCTGAGGGGGCCGCAATAGAGATGGGGGTCAGGGATTTAATTCAATATTACCGGAACATAACAATAGTAATAGGATAAGTTTCTTGAATCTGCTAAATAGGAATTTAAGGAGCAAAAGATGGCCCCATTTAGAGGATGGTTCCTGGAGGAGGATGAGGAGGAGCAGAGTATAGTCAGTAGAGAGATAACGCATACAGTGCCACACGAACAGGGATACATAGCAGCTCAAAGATGTAAGGAGAGGATAATGAGGTTAAAAAAAGAGCAGTATGTTCATGGTGTACAGTGCCAGAAGAGCAGGAAGGTTGCAATTGCACAACTAGTTTCTGTAGTAGAGGAGGGCAGCAAAACTGAGACAGATGGGCCTTATCCGAACTGGTGTCTGGGGGCTCTGTCAAGACTGAGTGTTCCGTAATTAAGTCTAAGGGACACAGGAGAATAAGAGCATGGAGGAGGAGGCACAGTGGAAGGGGCTGCATGTTAAGCTTAAAGTTAAAAGTTAAGAGAGAGCAGTAATGGGAAGGTAGCAAAGATGGGAAGACATGGCCCCTCTAGTGGCTAGAAGTTATAATCTACCAATGATAAAGTCGGTACTTAAAAAAAATGCAAACCCATGTGACACCTTGAGCCTATAAATAAAAATCAATGAACAGGTTGGGCAGGTGGGGAGCTTAAGGAGATGAAAGGAGTTGCCAATAGGAAGGCAAGCAAAGGTAAAAAAAATGCAAATCCAAGTGACACCTTGAGCCTATAAATAAAAATCAACGAGTAGGTCAGGTAGCTGGGGAGCTTACAGAGATGAAAGTAGTTGCCAATAGGAAGGCAAGAGGAGGCTAAGTGTCCAGTCAAGGCTGAGGAACTGAGATATAGCACCAATCAGCCAGTGGAGACAGAAAGCACCAAGATTCAAGCTGGGCAGAGGCTCCAAGGGCTGGGCTATGTCTCTGTGTCCATCCCTGCAGGTCTTAGGGCTGTCTGGCAGTTGGGTGGGTCACCATGGAAAAGCAGCCAGAGAATGCGTGGCACACATGGGGAGAAGTTGGAAGTGGGTGCCCGTTCAGGGCCAGTAGTCTGTGGAGGGGAGAAGGGACAGTCAAGTTTAAAGCAGCAAAGGCAGTGGCAGCTAATCCCCTTGGTGCCAGGCTGGCTGGAAGGGGGATTGCATAACAACAGGTTCTACACAAAAAGGAACACTAAAATTAACAAAAAAGAGCTGTAACACCTTGGGCTATTGGGGGAAGGGAGATGAACAGCAAACCACATGGAAGGGCACAGGGAGAAAAGAGAGAGGAAAAAAATCAGGGCAAAGGACAGAGATAGGTAGCAGTGTGAAATTATAGGAAGCTTAATTCAGAAGGAAGAAAATTTATAGAAAGATATGGGGTACCATAGAGTGCTTAGCACTACTCCATTGGCTCAGGCAGAGTTACCGGGTCCACCAATGGTACAGCAAAGCCATGTGCACTAAGACCATCACAGTGACAAGAATCAGCTGATATCTGCGCATTGCTATGATAGTCTATTGTCCTTGTAATAATAGATCCTATTGTTACTGTAATCATCTTGTTCCTATTGTCTTATGTATATTTTATTTGTTTCTGTACACTTGTCCCTGCAAACTGCAGGTCCACCTTGTAAATGAGCTTGCTAAATGGTGATCGCCTGGATAAATAAAGATTTTGGTCTCTGCTGACACCTGGACTGCCTCACTGGTGTATCACCCCCTTCCCCGAGACAACCCCGACCTGGAGTTAGTAATCCAGAGTCAGGGAGATATGGGGGTGAAGCCCCCCACATGGGGGGTTTGGGACACATCCCCCTGATAAAACAAAGATGCATCTCTGACAGTGCAATGCCGACACTCAGCATAGCTGCCGTCGCTGTTGGGGGTGTCGGCCCTGCGGATGTCAAGGTAAAACCAAGTTACAGGGTGGAGAGGAGCATACATTCTAAAATTCTAACAGTATTTTTCAATTTAAAACACAGCAATGTAGACTCTAAGCCTTGATAAAAAACAGATAAAATGCTGAAATTAATACAGTATACAGAGCAGCAAACTCAAGCCATTAATATAAAAAGTTAGTGCAAGGAAAGCAGCTCTGAGAGATGAAAGCAGTTGCCAATAGGAAGGCAAGGGAAGGTGAAGTGTCCAATTAGGGCTGAGGAACTGAGGTATAGCACCAAGCAGCTAGTGGAGACAGAAAGTGCCAAGATTCAAGCCTGGCAGCGGCTCCATGGGCCAGGCTGCCTCTCTATGTTCGTACCTGTGGGTCTCTGAGCTCTCTGTCAGTCGGGTGGGTCATCATGGAAGAGCTGCTGGAGAAGGCACAGCTCCCATGGGGAGAAGTCAGAGGTGGGTGCCCATTAAGGGCAAGTAGCCTAGGGGTCTCTGGGCTGTCTGGCAGTCAGGTGGGTTGCTGTGGAAGAGCCATTGGGGAAGGCAGGGATCTAACGAAGAAAAGTTGGAGGTGGTTGCCCATTCAGGGCTTCTTCCATTTCTGATCTATTATAACTTCTTTTGATATTCCTGTCGGTTGCTTTGAAAACCGTTTTGATGTCTCTTCCATATCACTATAGTAATGCTACACCTGTAGGTACTGGCTATAAGAAATTGAACATATCAGAGCTGGGAATGGGAACTTTCCTTTTACAGTAGAATTTTGGTTAAGGAAGCTTTTCTGAAACCCGTAGTTTTGAAAATTTCACCAGGACTACCAATTAATGTAATGTACAAAAAAACATAACTCAGTTTCACTACATGTAAAAGTAAATTTGAGGTTTACCTCATTCTGAGTAACCAGTTTTGGAATCCCATAAGCATATTTTTATCTCCCTTCAATACACAGACAACATCATCTATATAACATTGCCACATGCTGATTTTGTCTGTGTATGGGCTGTTATCATGAATTATGAACTTGCCCCATGCCTCTAAAAACAAATTTGCATAATTAGGGCTGAACAGGCCCCCATTGTAGCACCATAACATTGCAGAAAAAAAACTGTCACAAAATGTGAAAACAATATTTTCCAGTATAAATTTTCATCCTTGTAAAATAGAATCAATAGGTTTGACATTGTTTTGGGGGCAATTTGTCAGTCACTTTTCCCCGGCTCTCAAACCATCCTGTTGACTGATTGAGATATAGAGAACCTCCATATCTATGCCCACCCAAAGGTACTCTTTTTCCAGACAAAGTTTTCTTAAGGGTATCCATAGTGGCTTGTAGGTGGGAAGGCAATTTAACAGCCAATCCTTTCAAACAGAAGTCCATGAATTTTGCTAACCTCTCAGTTAGCCCTCCCACCCCCAAGACAATAAGTCTTGCTGGTAGATTTTCTAAATGTTTATGCACCCTTGGGAAGGCATGAAATGTGGGGATGGTAGGGAAAACTAGTTTTAAAAAATCCAGTTCATTCATTGTTATCTGGCCATTTCTACTGTATGTGCTTCCTTAAATAATAAAACTTAGTTTGAAAAACCAGCAGTGGTATGCCAGAAAGCTTTATGTAATTTTGTACATTCTCTAACAAGTCCCACTCCATTCTCTGATACTGATCCATATTCAGGACAACTGCATTGCCCTCTTTGGCAGCTTTTTATTGTTGTTCTGTTTGTTTTCCATGTTTGTTAAGTACAGCTTTTTCATTTTGAGTTAGAAACATAGAAAGTGATGGCAGAAGGAGACCATATGGTCCATTTAGTCTGCCCATAGGTCTACTCCCCTCCCTTAACTGCTAATCAGTGTGATGGTGCCTTTGTACCTGTCCCAAGCATTCTTGAAACCTACCACTGTTTTTGCCCCCATCGCTACCCGAGGAAGGCTGTTCTATACATCCACCACCCTCTTGGTAAAGAAAAACTTGCATGTGATACCTCCGAATTTCCCACCTCTAGCTTCATGTTCTGCCCCCTAGTTCTTGTGTGCTTTCTGACTTGGAACAGCTCCTGAACCCGTACCTTGTTTATTCCATTTAGGAACTTGTAGGTCTCAATCATGTCTCCCCTCTCCCTCCACTGCTTCAGGGAGTACATGTTCAGATTTAGCAGATGCTCTTCATAGTTTTTGTTCTGTAGATCATCTATCATTTTTGTAACTCTCCTTTGCAATGTCTCTAGTCTGTTGTTATCTTTTTTTAGGTGTGGTCTCCAGAACTATACGCTGCACTCCAGGTGTGGCCTTACTCACCAGAGATCTACAGAGTGGCAGGATGACCTAATTTTTTCTGCTGGTGATCCCCCTGCCTATGCAGCCCAAAATGCCATTTGCCCATAGTGCTGCTTTCTCGCACTGTTTGGACTTCTTTAGGTCATCTGTTATAATTATTCCCAGATCCCTTTCCTGTCTGGTGATTCCAGTTGTACTACTCCCAGGTAGTATTCCTCTCCCAGGTTGGCCCTTTCTAGGTGAATGACCTTGCATTTTTTTGCGTTAAACATTAGTTGCCATATTTCTGACCATTTTTCCAGAACCTTAAGGTCAGCCTTCATCTTTTCTACCCCACCTGGAGTGTCTACCCTATTGCTTATTTTTGTGTTGTCTGCGAATAAGCTCACCTTCACCCTCACCTTGCAGTTACATTTTGATTTCTTTTCTGGGCATTCTGAAATAAGCCACTGATGTTCACTTTTGATTAATTTCTGAAAGTTTCAGTCACAATATTATTATTTTTAGGACAGAACTCACTCTTTGGTTGAACAAACCTTTTCTTTTTCAAGCCAAATGTGTAGGAGGTACTAGGATTCCTGTATTTTCCGTTAATTCTGTGTCGGTATTATTCAGTAATAAATCTCTAAGCAACTCATGTAGACTGTCTGTATGTAAAGCAATTTCATTGAACTTAAGATTCCCTGGGCTAGATATTCAAAACTTTTCACTGGGCACAAACCGGTTGTGCAGGGTTAGCGCTGGGTTAGCGTGGGTCTGCTATATTCAAAAAGTCAAATAGTGCACGCAAACTGCATTAGTGCTGGGCAAAAGTATAATGTATTCAAGGGGCAAACTGAGGGGGCATGTACATGAATACAGGCACAATGCTATATTCAGTGAATAGAGCCATTCAAAGTATTTGAGCACAACAATTTGCATGGTGCAAATTACCACCCAGGAAAAGGTAGTCTTAACTCTGAGCAAACCAGCTTTGCGTGGTTTTGTGGCTTTGCATGGCTTTGCATGACTTTTGTGCAGCTTTGCACAACCCTAACCAGTAAGTATGACACATATAAATAAGCCAGGCATAGAAGAAACATGCTGCTCATGGATGGCATCCCTATGATGCCATCATCTGCCACCAGTCCCAGCCATGCCAGGCAGTAAGTGGTGACCTGGCTCCCAGTGAACACCATGGCAGTGCGGCCATACAGCACACACCTGCAGACAACTCTTCTATGGACACCAATAGATGCCAGCACACACATGCAGCACTGTGGGCATGGAGGGTGTTGAGGGGAAGGTGTACAAGTGTCCAGGCTGCACCACAGACTGGTTGCAGCCACAAGGCTGGGACAAGCCACGCAGTGTACATGGGCCAGTGCTGGGAATACCCCAACACCAGTGTGCCTGTCTGATGGTATGTGCCTCCCACAGCCACATACCACACATCTGTACAGACACCACAGCACACACAGCTGGCCATGTATATGTCACTGTGAGCATCCTATGCCAGTGGTGCAGCATCAGTGGGTCACACAGCAGCATAACAGTAACGTCCACTGTCAGTAAACACCAGAAAGTTGGGCCTGTCACTGTGTACTGTGGTTGTCACTACCCTACACACCATACTACTGGCCCCCTTCCTACTGTAGTGTCTGCTGTGCACCGTAGCATGAACTGCAGTTTGACAATTGCATGCAGCACCACCATCTGTGCCTGTGCTGTGTAGTCCCCTGGGGCACAATATTCTATGCTGTACTGTACAAATGTAGCCTGCAGTTACTACCATGCACTCCCAGACTGACCTACAGGTGGAGCTGTGGGCAGACCCAGCCAGCCCCTCTACTTCCAGACTGACCTATAGGTGGAGCTGTGGAACCCTGCTGGGCAAACTGCATGCAGATCAGGTCATAATGAGATGCAAATCTGGATGTTTACCCACAGACAACCTAAGTAGGCTCATTTGCATGTCACATTTGAATATATCAAAGTTTTGCCTTGGGCAAACATGATTGTGCTGGGCAAACAGCTTAGCTCAGCACTAAACCTGCGCAAATGTGTTTGCGCCACGCAAACATTTCAGAAATATTGTACATTTTTGCACAATGCAATTTCACATGTGCTGCTACTTGTAGCCTTACTGACTCCACTCCTTTGCTAGCACACACATTGGCCATGTAGTTCACCTCTACCTTCCTTCTCATCGCTGTGAACTGGGATACTGTTGTGGTTTGCACTTCCTGGTTTCTATATTCAGAGCTGTCTTATTCCCAGGCTATTTGTGCACTGCACTCTCAGCCCAGTTTGCCTGGCTTCCTTAGCATACTGTATTCAACGGGCATAGCACAGTGGCTACCCCTTTTGAATATAGCAGGCTATTGGGTCCAGGCTAATTTAGCATGCCGGGCAGTGCTAATTTAGCCCTGGGGCAAAGTTTTGAATATCTGGCCCTCTGTATTTAAGCAATTACTGTCATCTTAAGCTCAGCTGCTAAATCAGATGACCCCTCCTATTCAGACATCTCTAGAAATGACAATCACATCTCATGAGGACACATTAAGGGATGCAGGTACATTAGAATCATTAATGTTAGTATGTTTTCTGCTCCCATTGCAAGATTTTAAAGTCTGTTTTTTGCAAACTACAGTAATCCTTCAAGCATAATTTCCAATAAGTGCTAGCGAAAGAAAAACTGCACACACCAGATGCCCAGTATATCGAATGGGTTTAATGAGAGCCTAGTTTAGATTAGGATGCTATGCTATCACAACATCCTTATGTGAATTGGGCTATCAATACACCTGTTTGATGTACTGGACATCTGGTGTGTGTACAGTGTTTCTTTCATCAGTACTTCTACTGTCTTGGACTGTGGCATTTTTGAGAGCAGTGGTGTGTCTTCCTCTACACACCTTCCTAGCAACAGTTTCCAGATAAACTTGCACACAGCAATTTTTATTTATCATTTCTAGAGTGAGGTATAAACATTAAACCTTTTTTCAATACCTTAATTTCTTCTAGTTCCAAAGCATGCCCAAACAGGTTTAAAACGCGTTTCTTCTTCTCAACTGTGATGGCAGTTTGCCCCAATTTTGTCCTGCTCCATCTCCCCCCTCTAGGTTTTCCTTTTTTGTTTTCTGTGTTGTGGCCCTTTTGGCCTGTTTTTGATCTTGTTCTCCTATCTGCTAACTTTCTTGTAAGTGCAACTGTGCAGGTTCTAAAAAAGCCACTGAAGCTGTAGGTTCTCCGTGTATTTGCTCAGTTTCTAAATCCATGTGTGTTATGTCTGCTGATATCAGACTTCATCTTTTCTTTCTTTCTTGTTATGCTCCACTACTGGTGCTGCCCTCTCTGCTTGGCTACCTCCCAGGCCTACTTGTTCCTCCTCTGTCTCTCACCCTGTCTCAGGAAGTTGCACTCCCCTTCATTGTAGATTCCAATGGTAGGATGGAGGCAGGTTCCACTTGCAGATCTGCACAGTGTGGGAGACTGGTGGGTGGTTGTGAGTGACCTCCCAAAATGACTGGATACTACAAGACAATCTTATGCAACAGAGGGGTCCAAACAGGGTTATGATAGTCATTTAAGCAGGGACCACATGAAGAGGAACTGAAGGGGGGTTACACTTAGTGACAGTTCAAAAAGTCCATGAACACACAACTGTAAGGACAAGTAGAACATTTTATTCTTTAAGTTAGATGCACATACTCTCAATGACTTTATTGTTGAGATGCACACTCCACTGGAGATGTGAGTGGAGCAGGTACAGGTACAGGCTAGCAGTATTTCAAAAAAGATAGATCTCACATGATCACCATCTTGTTGTTTTCACACTTCACTTAAATGAAATACAACAGGGGAATATCCTCAGAACACTGGAGAATACTGGTGCGCTAGAACCTCAGCACCCAGTAGCATCTTGGGATGACACTCAATTAAAGGTTACTTTATGTCATGGTAAACAAGCACCCATGTTTGCTGGTGATACATTTGGGTTGGTATCCTTATGTTATCCTGTGGCTCACTATCCCAACACTCACCTGCCCAGGCAGTATTGCTCGGCAGGTGTAGTATCCTGATAATGGTAATCCTGCTGGCTTGTTGCCCAATGGTGTTATGGGCGGGGTAAGGTAGTGAATGTGATGGGTTGCTACGTTACCCCTTCTGTATTCCTGAAAGAAGTGTTGGATCCAGTAGCTGACTGAGCTGTCCCAGTGGTGTGGAGGGCTGAAGCACTGGCAGCTCGGTCAGCGTATCCTTGGAGGTTCAGGTTCTGGTCCAGACTATGGACTGTTTTTACATTTTGCCCCTGTAACTGATATAATTTTTACTCCAAGGTGTGCTCCCACTCGGAGTTTGTTATATTAGTTAAGGGGGGTGTGGTGGGAAGCCCCCAACATGGGAGGTATGGGGGGGTGTAGCCCCCTATATTTAGATGCCTTTGTTTCAACAAGATGCCCGACATTGTATTGTTGGGCTTCCAAGTTGTGTGGGATTTGTCCATTTGGGACTGAAAACTCGGTATGTTGCATGTAGATGTACTGAGTTCCAGCATAACATAATATATCCTTTGGGTTCCCTCAGCCTCCACTAGTTAACGCATACAATTCAGAAGACAGTAAGGCATCAGTCTCAGGGGATCAGAGTCCCTGTTGCTAAAGGAGGATCTGGGTAGGTTGGAGAGCTGGCAAAGATCTGGCAGCTGAGCTTCAGTGGTAAGAAATGTAAAGTAATGCACATCAGAAAAAGAATCCAAGGGTGCAATATGAAATGAGGGATTCCAAATCGTACTATGGAAGAAAAGGATTTAAGAGTAGTGATATCGAAGACCCTAGAAACATCTGCACACTGCAACAGGGTGGTGGATGGAATGCATAAAGGGGGATAAACAGTAGAAGTCAGTAAAAAAATCCTTCCACTGTACAGGTCACTGATACAACCACACTTGGAATACTATACAAGGTACTGGAACCCACACCTGAGCAAAGGCTGCAACAAAGTGGATGCAGTACAGCACAGGCCAAACAAGATGATTTGTGGTCTTGGGGAAATGATGTACAAGGTGAGACTGCATGACTTAAACATGTACACCCTTGAAAAGATGAGGGAAAAGTGCGACATGGTTGAGACATGCAAGTAGATTCAAAAAGGATGACTGTTAGCACTTACATAGAAACATAGAAACATAGACTTTGACGGCAGATAAGGACCGCTAGGCCCATCTAGTCTGCCCATTTCCCTACCTACAGGATAGGCTGCAGATCCTAGTTAACCAACAGCCTATATCTTCCTGCCCCCCACAAGAATTGCCTTATGTCTGTCCCATGCATTCTTGAATTCTCCCACAGTTTTAGACCCCACAACTTCCTCAGGAAGGCTGTTCCATGCATCCACTACCCTCTGTGAAATAATACTTCCTCACATTGCCCCTGAACCGCCTCCTTCTATCTTTAAATTGTGTCCCCTTGTTCTTGCAAGTCTCTTTTCTGAAAGATGCTACCTCTTGGACTTTGTTGATTCCCTTGAGGTACTTGAAAGTTTCTATCATGTCCCCCTCTCCTTCTTTCCTCAAGGGTATACATATTAAGCTCCTTAGTCTCTCCTCATATGGCTTCTTGCAGACCCTGCACCATTTTAGTTGCCCTCCTCTGACTGCCTCTATCCTGTCTATGTCCTTGCGGAGATGGGGTCTCCAGAACTGGACACAGTATTCCAGATGGGGTCTCACCAACTGTCTGTACAGAGGGATAACAACTTCCTGTTTTCTGCTGCTGATGCCTCTCCCTATACATCCCAGTATACCCCGCCCTCCCTACTGCCTTCTTACATTGCTTGCTAACCTTAAGGTCATCTGATATGATTACCCCCAGGTCCCTTTCCTGTTTTGTTGTTGTTACTACCTCCCACCCATTGTGTATTCTTCCTGGGTTCTTGTTTCCAGGTGCATTATTTTGCATTTTTTGCATTGAACTTAGCTGCCATACATCTGACCATTTCTCCAACCTTGCCAAGTCCCTTTTCATCCTTTCCACACCTCCTTGTGTATCAACCCTGTTGCAGATCTTTGTGTCATCTGCAAAAAGGCATACTTTTCCTTCCAGTCCCTCTGCAGTGTCACTGATGAAGACATTAAAAAGGACTGGACCCAATACTGAACCCTGCGGTACCCCACTAGTAACCGCCCTTTCTTCAGAGTGGACTCCATTTACAATTACCTTCTGTGTCCTGTTGTCCACCCAATGTTTTACCCAGGCTACCACCCTGGGACCCACTCCCAGGCTGGTTAATTTGACTATCAATCTTTTGTGTGGACTGTGTCAATGCCTTGCTAAAGTCTAGGTAGGCCATGTCCACAGCTCCTCCCTGGTCTACTACTTTGGTCACCCAGTCAAAGAAATCTATTAGATTCATCTGACATGACCTTCCCGCTGTGAACCCATGCTGCCTTGGATCCTGTGCTCCACTGACCTCTAGGTACTCAACTATTCCTTCAGAAGTGATTCCATCACTTTCCCTACCACAGAGGTCAGACTGACAGGTCTGTAGTTTCCTGCCTCTGTCTTGGTCCCACTTTTGTGAAGGGAATCACATCCACCTTCCTCCAGTCCTCGGTACCACACCATCCTCCCATGATTTATTAAAAGAGTAGCCAGTGGTTTCACTAGTTCCTTCCTTAATTCTTTTAGAATTCTGGGTGAATTCCATCAGGACCCATTGCTTTGTCCACCTTCAGTTTTAGGCGTTCTTGCAGAACCCTTTCTTCTGTGAAAGGACTGGGATCGACCCCTATCAGGAGTGCTTCTGTTAATTGGATTAGGCACTTCCCTCCTCTTTGTAGAATACTGAGCAGAAATATTCGCTCAGTATTCCTGCTTTTCACTGTCCCCTCTGCCCACCCACCGCTCATTCTATTCAGCCTCACTATCCCTCCTTTGTCTTTCTACGCCCTGATGTACCTATAAAAGGTTTTATCTCCTTCTTAACTGAGTTGGCTATCTTTTCCTCAGTTTGGGCCTTTGCTATTCTGACTTCCCTCCCTGCTTCTTTCTGCCTTAACTGGTACAGCTCTCTGTCCTGCTCCTTCTGTGTTTCCTTATACTTCCGGAATGCTATCTTTTTCCTCCTGACTTTCACAGCCACCTCTCTTGAGAACCATAGTGGCTTTTTCTTTTGTTTTGATTTGTTTATTTGCTTCACACAAAGGCTTGTTGCCTCTGTGATGGCAGTTTTGATAATTCCCCATTGTTGCTCCACACCTCCTTCTAGACTGTTTGCTAGTGCTTTTCTGAGGCATTCTCCCATCTTGCCAAAGTCAGCCCTCCTAAAGTCCAGTACCCTCACTTTTGTATGGCTTGACTCTGTAGCTGAGTTTAACGTGAACCACACTGTTTGATGGTCACTTGTCCCCAGATGGCAACCTACTTCTGATCTGAGATCCTCTCAATGCCCCATTTGAGAGTATGAGGTCTAAGATTGCTCCCTCATGAGTAGGTTCCAAACTAGCTGTCTAATGCCTACCACCTGTAGGGCATCAAGAATGGCCCTGTTGTTGGATGTGGCTGCAGCAAATGTGCTCCAGTTAACATCTGGCATATTCAGGTCTCCCATCAACAGTATCTCCTTTCTCTGTCATTCTAAGAATGCCTTCCATCATATCCTTGTCCATTCCTTCCCTGACATGGGGTCTGTACACAACCCTGTGCGGATTGTGGTGCCCTTTCCAGTCTCCAAGGTGACCCACAGTGCCTCTCTCCTCCCTGTTTACTCTTTGTTCAGTTGCTTTTATCCCTTCCTTTACATAGAGAGCTACTCCTCCCCCTCTTCTCCCCTGCCTATCTCTCCTGTAGGTTATGTACCCTGGTATGTTAACTTCCCAGTCATGGTTCTCTGTGTACCATGTTTCTGTGACTGCTACTATATCCAGGCATCCCTCTTCCATTAAGGCCACCAGCTCAGGGAGCTTGTTGCCCAGACTACGGGCATTGGTACTCATTACCTCCATTTCCTGATGGCTCTTACCCCTTTGCCCCATTCCTGTCCTTCTTGCCTTGTCACTTTCTCCATTTACCCCTGCCCTTCTCCCTATCGACACCTCCATGTTGGTGTTTGCCACACTTACTACCGTGATTGTTTGGGGGCTAGGATTTCCCTGCTCCTTTCCAGTGCCTCCCCCCTTGGCTAGTTTAAAAGCTTGCCAATGAAGCATTTAAACCTACCACCTAGGATCCTGGTTCCCTTCCCGGACAGATGCAGCCCATCATGCCAGTATAGGCTTGCATCACTCCAGGTGGACCCCCAGTCCCCAATGAAGCCAAATCCCTGAGCTCCACACTTCTTCATGAGTGGGGTGGTGGACACGTGGAATAAGCTACCAGAGGAAGTTGCACATGCCAAATCAATCAGCAGCTTCAAACAAGGCTGGGACGGGCATGTGGGTTTAGTTAATGAAGGGGGGACAGTAACAAAGAGGGGGTATTTCCACTAGGGCAAGGTAAAATAGTTAGGGAGGATTGGTGGACTGGATGGGCCAAGATCCCTTTTCTGCCATCAATGTCTATGTGTCTACGTATAATAATATGCAAAAATCACCAGAAGATATCATCAGACGGCTCCTGGCATCAGTGGGTGAAAAGATCCAGACATTGGTAACAGAGGACCCAGACCTGACATTTTCTATATGTTTCCCCAAACATACAAAATAGGAACCCAAGCCATTTGATTATCTGTGCAACTGAAACACTCACTGAAAATATTTCAAGCTTGGTGGAAAAAAAATCTTTAAGCCACTGATAAAAAGAACATCCAGCTACATACAAGATACCATCAATCTGCTTAAACTCAGTATCCCATGAGATAGGCAACTGAAATTATGTGCCTACAAAAACAGTGACTCAGTCATAGCGCATGTCATCAGGGCTACCCACCAGGGAGGGCTACCGGATGGGAGGGTTCATGCATGTAGTGACAGGATGTTGTTACATGTATACGTGAGCAGTGGGGGGAGTGAGCACACTCAGCGAGGAGTGGAAGGGGAGGGATGAATTGTGAGGGGTGGTGCCATAGTGAGCTGCTGAGCTGGCCCTGTGGCATGGTGTGTGGGTTCAGGGCTGGGGTTCTGGAGGTGCTTTGTTCGGGTCCAGGCACATGTACATTTTGTTGCGCCTGGCCCAAATTTCTTTTTTTTCAGGTTTTGCACCCCCTGACATGTACCCCCTTGGAGTTGAGAATCCTTTAGTAGGGGAGTGTGGGGGGCACAGCCCACTGCATAAACCAGTAAATTCAAAGTCCCTGGTGCCCTTTTGCTGTGCGCCAGGGAGTACATCACCGAAATTTATTTTTGGCGATGTACAGTCACCCTAACGGTGATCGCCTTTCAGCAGTCGCCGTTATCACATAAATCCCTTTGACTCTGCACTGCTGGTCCCCTTCCAGAGGGAACTATTATACTGGTCATAGATGCAGAAACATTATAAAAAGAATAAAGTAGGGGCCGTGTGTGTAATGAGAAGTTTACACCCCCAAGGTGTTAGATGCTACATAAATCCTGAGAGTGGAGCTTGAGGGGTTATAAAGCATCTAATACTGAGGAGGAGGGTGTGTAAACTTCGTGTTTATACACACCACCCCACATTTTATTTTATATAATTGTTGGGTCGTGTTTTTTCACCTCAACAGTTATATAAAATGTGTCCCAGTGACTGTCCTGCTGAGTGTGAAAGAATCAGGCTAGTCTTACCTTTTTGGAGCAGTTTCATTTTTTATTTGAGGCGAAATAATAGTTGGAATAGCAGAAATAATTAAGCAACTAGACTTTCAAACATTTAACTTTTAAACTTTTTAAAGAGGAAAGCTAAGGTTTTGTGAATAAGTTTTTTTTTCCGTTTGCATCAGGCACCATTGCTATGGTGATCATCAAGGAGGTTCTTGTCTCTGTGGTTACTGTATCATGTGACCTGCAGAGGGAGGGTGGATGAGAAGAAAAAAAAAAGAAGGAGAAGAGCTGCTGTTAGGGATTGTGTGTATTTTTCATTTTTTTACATCACCTTTGCCAGAAAAAGAAGCCTGTATTATGAGAGAAAAAGTTGGATGAGGATGTAGCTCTGAGATGAGTGTTTTGTCCAGTCACTTTGTGAGAGTGAGCAACCGCTTCAGTGGGCATGAGATACTGCTCTGGCTCATGTTTTTTTCCATTGAAAGAAACATAGAATGTGACAGCAGATAAGGACCGCTTGGCCCACCTAGTTTGCCCATTTCCCTACCTAATGGATAAGCTGCAGATCCTAGTTAACCAATAGACTGTTTTTTACTACCCTCCCACTAGAATTGCCTTATGTCTGCCCCATGCATTCTTGAATTCCCCACATTTTTTGACTCCACTACCTCCTCAGGAAGGTTGTTCCATGTATCCACAACCCTCTCTGTGAAAAAATACTTCCTCATATTACCTCTGAGCCATCCCCCCTCTATCTTCAATATTGTGCCCCCTTGTTCTTGCACATCTCTTTTTCTCAAAGATGCTACCCTCTTGGACTTTGTTGATTCCCTCAAGGTACTTGAAAGGTGGTGCATGATTGCAGTTATAAACACTCCTTTATAACAGCAATTTACACACACTTTTTTCTATCGGAAAAAAACGTGACCCATTAATTATACACTATTATAAAATGGTAAGAAAAAATCTAGAAATCTCATTGGCCAAGAGACATCAGCTGACTGCACATTAAATCTCTATATACACACACAGTCATCCTGGTCCTAAACCACATTACAAATGAGCAAATCAGTCCTCCTACAACCAGAACTATCTTTCATCAGTCCCTCTGCAACCAGAACTGATCTTCCATCACAAACATGTCTGCTACTTTTATACTGTAAAAACCTTCAACTGGGCCCTAAAAATGAAATTACCTTAAATAAAAAATAAGACAAATTAATTAAACATCATTTTCCTGATCATTACACTCTCCTTACACACATAAACAAATTAAAAAAATTAAGTATTGTTTATAGTTTTCAATACAACTGTTTCTTTACTAACAGTGAAAAATCCCACTTCTGTCTTGACCGGCTCATCAGGGAAGTCTCTTCTGCTTGCCCTGACAGTGAAATAACTGAGTCACTGGCTCTAAAACAGGCCTTTGTTGTCTGTATGTACAGTATGTTAGGAGAGTAACATTCTACTACAGGAATTGAGCAGAATTTTGAATCCCTGTATTCCATGGTAAACATTCCATGATAAACATTCTATGTCTTGAATGAGGGGAAAAATAGAAAAAAAAAAACAGGATGACGAAATAGTAACTACAGTAATACTTTATAAACAAAGAGAAAAGGTGGGAAAACACAGTTACATTGGTAGAGGTAGACCCAAACTGCTCAAATAATACATTGCTCTCCCTCCAACTCACTGGTTTAGCATTTTTCAAAGAGTTGCAATTCAATAAATTTTACCACTCCTATACCCAAGTCTGGGGACTAATTTTACCCATATTTAAATAAAATAACATACTATTATTAAATCTTTAATAATGTGTCCAGAGTTTTGTTTAATTGTTATAGAAATAGTTGTTACCCATTTTATAAGAGCGATAAGACACTTCAGTTTGTGGGTTGTTGATTGATAAGAACACTACCCAGTTGCTGTAGTCACTCAGCGCAAGCACCTCATGCCTAACAACACATCTGGGGGTGTGATCTTATCAATCAACAACCCACACCCTGTAGTGTCTTATTACTTTCATATCCCCCATGAACATGGAGTAGTGGCATGCAGAGAATACCTGGAACAATTAACCATTCCAACAGTAGCATTAATTCAGCTAATTCAATTTATACTAACACCATTACTCTTCTTTTGGAAGTGAAATATGCAAGCAAACCAAGAGAACAGTGATGGACACAAGAATGGCACCTCAACACAATCAGATCTGCAGGGCCCCAGGAATACCCAGAAAGGATTTAATGGAATACAGGGACAGACAGAAAAAAGATTGCACTTCACTGATTGTCACCTAGAATATTCACATGAAGCCCTAAGCAATTTAATCAAAGAGCTCAACACAATCCTGCAAGAGAATGAAAGACTGTCATTTGTTTTACCACAGCTACCACTCTTGGTATAAAGGGAACCCTACAACATGAGGGCAACATATTGTCTGGAGCAAAATGCCAACAGAGAGGGCTGAGTCAGGGACATTTAGAATCAAAGTCACTGATGCTTTAGTGGATGATTATTTCTTCGGCTTGGGACATAATCTGGCAAACAGGAAAGTGGCAAGTATTAAGGGGAACATTTGATTGCAAAATTCTGTTTAATTTAAAAGCTACTAATCCCATAACATTTCCTCTGCTTCACACCGCGTAACCAACAGCATAACATGACTTTTGTATCACAGACGGTACTATGTAAACAGTACCTCAACACCTACAGTTCAAGCTGATGTAAATCATCTTTACAAATCTTGTTTCTACAGTATCTCTACAGTTTTAACCCTTCTTGTGCCACGGACTGATATAAATCCAGAATTCCTATACATTCTAATTCTGTCGGCAGCCTAAGGGGTAACTTTCAGTGGCTAAAATTCAGCTTCATGTCTTTTGAATAGACCCATATAAAAGGAATTAAAGCTTACTGATGAAGAGGCCACCCTAAAGAATTCAAAGTTTGTATCCTAAACGTTTGATTAGCCTAGTAAAGGTATCATATATACCAAATTAAAACAACATTTTTGTATTTCTCCTGTTTTTTATGTAGGCTAAAATGGCACACCCAACTTTTTTTGTCTATGATAGGAGACTATTTTTAGTCTTAAGCATGTTTTGAGATATATTCTATGAACACTGATGGAATGGATTTAACATTTGTTGCTCAAGTATTCACCTTGTTTTTCTGTCTAATTTTTTTAGAAATTTATGAATTTACATAAGTGTCATTCATTGGTTTGAGATCTCCCTTAAATATACACTATATACTACAGAAAGATATAACATGTGCCGTGATCTACAGCACTTTGTGAATCTGAAATTGCATTTTTTTGAGATGACAGAAAAGTGTAAATTAACTTTTTTGCTGATTTTTAATAAATGTATAGAGACTGCTACATGGTGCCTTTAAATTTGAGTGTACTTGAAGTAACTATCTTCAAATATAAATCTGCCCTATGAAAAAGTCTGAGAGACATATGAAATGATGGTGTATTGTCTGCAGAAAAGGAGTCTGCACAAAACCACTGTCTCACAAAATGGAGCCAGTACCACAAACTATATTGGGATGAAAAGGACATGAATTGTAAATATAGAGGACTTAGGAGGCAGCAAACTGTGAAACAAAGACCCTTTAGTAATTAACCAAGAGTGCAGCACACTATCCCAACACTTCTTGTCTACAACAATAATGTTGCATCAGGGATCACCCTGATGAAACATCATTGTTGTAGATGCAAAAAGCTGGTGTAATGTACTGGACTCTCATTTGATTAATACATTTGTCTTTGTTTTGAGTTTGCAGACTACCGAATCCTCCATTTGTGCCAGTCATATCTTTGTTATAGGACAATAAGTTTCTATTTTTCACTGCTCTTAAACAAAAATACTGCATAGACCATTTAACTCTAGTTTTTGTGTGTGCTGCCTATTTGTGCTATATGGGTGATCAGGTAAAGGAGGTGGGATCAATTTAATCAAATCAAAATTTATTTGTAATGCACTTTTCAAAACATCAAAGCGCAGATACATAACAAAATAACATCCAGCATAATAAATACAAGCATAAAAAACAATTTAAAATGCAGCAGGAGACTTATTCAAAGTCTAATTCAAATAAATAACTCTTCAGATTAAGACTGTGTCATGTGGGTGGGAGAGGCTGGCAGGACAATCAGATAAGTTAGTGGACATTAATAGTTTTGCATTCACATTTGATGCCCCATCATAGATCAGGTGTCAGGGTCAGGGAGAAAACTCTAAAGGGACCCGTTGCCTATGTTTACATTTTATTATAGGACTGTGGGTTTAGTTTGGGAGGTTAACAGACAATGTCTGTTGGGGGGGGATAACTGCCAGGATGCCAGACATTCCTATAAGGTATGGGGGGTATCAAGAAGTGGTTGGGGGTGGTATATGACTAAGGGGGAGGGTGTCCATAGGACTACCCATGGCCACCAGGGAAGGGTGGGAGACTATGTTTTGTGACATTTTTGGCAATCCAAGTACTGCTTCACCAAATAAGGCCTGATATTCATTATTCTGATTCATGTAGCCCATTGCTTATTCCATTCATGCATTAATGTTCACTACTTGCACAGACCTTTTTTATTTTTAAAACCGTAAAGCAAAGCATTCTTGATGAGAAAACTGCAAGGACAGCATAGCTTTATCTAGGTTTTTGCCTCCCCAGCTCCTGAACTCCAGCATGCAGATGGAACTCCAGGCAGCAAAGACCACATACACCTCGATTGACCTGGTACGCACACCATGCATGCGCAGAATTTCCTGCTGTGTTGCTTTTATGTGGTAAGAGTGTGTTAATTTTTACCTCTGCTGTTCTCAATTTATATTTGCAAATATAGGGCTTTATTTCTCTGGGCTCTATTATCCAGTAACCCATTTAGAGTACATGTAAGATGCTACTGAATAGTGCCACCTATGGAGAGCTTCCATATTTCTTTGTCACAGTTGGTTCCACCAGCTACAGTATTCTTAAAATCAGGGTCATAAAAGTTCCATCGCTTCCCATAGACAGCAATGAACTGATAGCAGGAATGGCTCAGGGATCTTAACAAATGAGACTTAGCTAAAAGTTTGGAATCAACTGTGATATTTCCTGCTCCTAAAATGTGACCATAGCAGATGTGACAGCTACTGGTTATAGCACTGTGATATTCAATACTGACTTTGCAAATGACCCCTTATATTTTTCACAGATTGAAAGTTTTGCAGTTTTAATGATAACATAACTTTTAGACCACAAAAATACATGTGTTGGTGGTCAGGATGTGGAGTTTGTAAAATAACAAAAACAACATATTTTTGTTCCTTTGTTGATGTCCCCACCCCATCTCTCTTCCTGTCCCTGTCCAAGCACTCACTGGCATCCAGTGGCACCCATCCTCTCCCTGTCCCCCTGCAAGTTACTATGGTGTCTATTGTCATCCCTCCCCTGTACACCTCAAACCCAACTCCAGAACCATGACAATGATGGCTCAAACCCTATGTTTACCTCCTCAAAATTTAAACTTCTGAAGAAATGGATGTAAAGGTCCATTTTGTGAACAGTAACTTGACAGCTATTCAAGAAAAAAATATGGACTTTCTGGGTACTCCGAATTTAGAAGGGGACAGAGGAGATCTGGGAACCAATTTATTGTTGGCCAGTAATATTTTGTATAATGAATGTATTGACACCGAGAATAGTCTTCTGCCAACATTAGAAGATCATAGTCATTTATGAGTCTTACTTCATCTAACTGAAGAGAACAAGCCCCCCTTCTAAGGATATATATATATATATATATATATATATATATATATATATATATAGATAGATATATAGATATATATTTATATTTATTGAAAATATTCAGATATTTGGTTAAACTATGTATACAGAGGGTGAAAATGGTAAATGCAATGCAGGTTTGAAATCAAACAGTATTGTTTGCATAATCCATGCCAGGAATGCACCATCCAAGTTTTGAACAGGTAGTACAGATATGCACAGTTTTATGACCCTCTCCAGCTACATTGCCACAACTTGTCCATCAGGAAATGAAAATACTTTCAAGGACTTAAACTGAGGACAATTGTTATTCTAAAACTAGTGGACAAGAGGAACAATGGTGGTAATGTGATGGTCCAGAAAAGGGATCAGTACAGTATGTTAAGAAATCATGCTTCATCTTTCTGATGTAGATTGTTATAGGAGGTTAACTTTTAATACCACATCCCCAATAAACTGATTTTAGGTTGCATGATTGAACAGCAATTGGGATAGGTTGGATATCAGATAGTGAAAGTAAGTTTTTAAAATCTGACCATCCTGTATACCACAGTTTACAACCTCCTGAAGATTAACAAATCTGTGAGGGACCCTCCTGAATGTCCCAGAGTGTCAGGTATGAGGTTTTTCATTGATGGTTCCTACATTTGTGTTTTTTCCTTAAGCAATTGATCCCAAAAGTCCAAGCTATTTGGGAGATACAGTGCCTCTTATCAATCATTTTGAGTGTAGCAACTTGGGATGGAAATTATTGTTGGCTTTTGACTGATATTTTCTCTTTATATACCTGTATAGACAATCAACAGAATATTAATGCAACAAAGGATTTTCTATATTTAGAGGGCATGTTTACGAATACACCTAAAGTGTATGGTATGTATTTACTGTACCCTAATTTTTTTTGTAACAGAACTACTTTGTACTTAATGAATAGTTTAATTTTGTAGTTAAGGGGGCTTGCTACATGTGCTTCACTTGGTCCCTCTTACAAAAGTATTTTTCTAAATTGATAGGAGGACAGTGTTGTCTTTTTGGATAAAGACACCCAGGTCAGACACATTATCAATTGATATCAATATATTGATGATAATATATAATAATAATAATAATAATAATAAATTTTATTTTTAAAGCATCCTTCAAATTTTCAAAGCGCTGTACAAAACACATAATAAAAAAACAGACATTATAATACAGTATAAAACACTAATAAAAACTACAGTTTCATCAACAATTTATACAGAGTACTATAGGAAGGCAATTTGATAGATATGAGCTTTTAAACTCCTCTTAAATTCCTCCACGGAGGTGCACTGCCATAACTGACGGGGTAGAGAGTTCCAAAGAGTGGGTGCAGTGTAGGAAAAAGCTCTACAACCAGAAGAATTTAGACTCACTCTCTGAATCTCTAGCAACCCCTCATCGGCCGAGCGGAGCGATCGGCCAGGGCAGTAGAAGACTAGAAGATCTTTCAGATAGGCTGGGCCCTGGTCATGTAGGACTTTGAAAGTCAATAAACAGACTTTAAAGGTGATCTGCCACTGAACAGGAAGCCAGTGCAGTTCATGCAGCACCGAGGTAATATGACAAGACCTACTGGTCCCAGTCAAAACCCAGGCTGCCACGTTCTGCACTAGCTGAAGGTGGTGGATTTCAACACCAGAAAGCCCAAAATACAGGGAGTTGCAGTAGTCCAAATGTGAGGACACGAAGGCGTGGACCAACATAGGTAACGTGTCAGACGGAACAAGGTGTTTCACTCTAGCGATATTCCTAAGGTGATAAAAGGAAGTCTTGATGACTGCTGACACCTGCGACTGCAGTGTCAGCCTGTCATCCAAGATAACCCCTAGGTTACGCACCTGTTCAGAGGTCAGAAGTGACACACCCCCAAGAGAAATTCCTGAGGGTGCAACAACAGGTGACCCCTCTATCTGACAGCCCGGGTCCACTACCAAAACCTCTGTCTTTTCTGAGTTCAACTTTGGCCAACTAGAATCTGCCTAACCCTGGATTTCTTTCAGACAGTTATTAAACACTAAGAGACCTCCATCCTGGTCAGGAGCAAAAGACAGGTATAGTTGGGCGTCATCTGCATAGCAATGAAACCTCAGCTTATACCATCTTATAATGTCTCCGAGGGGCAGCATATACACTGCGAATAACATGGGAGATAGCATAGAACCTTGAGGCACCCCACACAACAAAGATGTTGGGCCAGAGGAAAAAAGCCCCAACACAACTCTTTGTGATCTCCCAGTGAGGAATGAGGTGAACCATCAAAGGACAGTTCCTGATATTCCACAAATCTGCCTCAGGCGTGCTAACAACACCACGTGATCCATGGTGTCAAAGGCTGACGAGAGATCAAGAAGAACTAAAATAGAACATCTCTTCTGGTCTCTCGCCATCAGGAGATCATTAAGCACCCGAACCAGTGCAGTCTCAGTGCTAGGTCTTTTACGAAAACCTGATTGGAAGGGTTTGTAGATGCCATGGATGGTCAAATGGCTCTCCAATTGGACCGCCACTACCTTCTCAATCACCTTCCCAATAAAGGGTAGGTTTGAGATAGGTCTGTAGTTTGTGAAACAGTCAGGGTCCAAGGTAGCTTTCTTCAAGAGGGGTGTCACCACCGCCTCTTTCAGGGAGCTAGAAAAATCACCCGATTCCAAGGAGCACCAGACTATTTGCACAAGGATTGGACCGATGATGTCACAATAACCCAATATTAGGGAAGTCGGTCCAGGATCCAAACTACAGCTCGTAGGGTGCACACCATGGATAATCCTCATGACATCCACAAAATCAGGTCTTCTGAAGGAACACCAAGACAATTGAGGTACTGTGAATGCATGTTGTTCAACAGCATCCCCCTTAGAAGCCGCTGGGTGCAGATCAGCCCTGATGTCGACCACTTTTAGTGAAGAATTGAGCGAGCTCCTCTCACTCTATTTGCGAAAAAAAGCTTTCTGAACTTGTAGACAGGCTGGATTTCACAGCCTGTCCACAGTTCAAAAAGGCTGAGCTGGTCAATTCCTGGCTGCTGCAATCTCCCTGGACAGGAATTCTGCCTTCTTATGGGAGATTGCAGATTGATAGGCAGAGTAATGGTCCATCAATCTAAGGCGGTCAGCATCAAGGGCGGATCTGCGCCAGTAGTGTTCTAATCTTCGCCCCTGTCTCCGCATCTCCCTCAATGTCCCATCAAACCAGGGTGCCTTGGGACAAAGGGAAAGGAGGTGTACACAAACAGGAGCAATAGTATCCAGAGCCAATGTAATAGCCTTGTTATAGGTCATCACCAAGGTCTCTGGACTACTGCTCACCAATGCAGGGGATGAGAGGTCAAGAATCGCCGCAAGGCCCTGTGGTGTAATATCCCATAAAGGGTGGTATCTCGCCATCTCCACTGGGGTAGGCCTTCTTAGGGGGGTACTAAAATTGAACCTCACTGTGTAGTGGTCTGACCAAACGACTGGTTCATCCCCCAAATCAAAAACATCAATCCCTAGGAGAAAGACTAAGTCCAAAGAGTGTCCAGATTTATGAGTAGAGGTGGAAACCACCTGTGTAAAGCCCAAAGAGATCATTAATTGGAGGAAGTGATTACCAAATTGCAAGAGTTCATCGTCGATCCAGACGTTGAAGTCACCCAGAACCATCAATCTGGGTGACTCAAACGACATGTCCACGATGAAGTCTGCCACTTCCTGTAAGAACCGTTTCCCATCTCCTGGTGGACGGTAGATGAGTACAGTTCGAACACCAACACCCACTACCACTGTGCACTCAAAGGACTCAGCCTCCACCACAACCACACTCGTAAGGCCCAATTCTGTCTTAAAACAGACTGCAATCCCCCCACCCCTGCGGTCCAATCTCAGGAGGTGTATCACCGAACACCCGGCTGGAGTCATAGCTTTCAATGTGGGGCCTGGATTTTCATCCAGCCAGGTCTCGGTGATGCAAGCCAAGTCCGCCGAACTGACAAGATCAGCTATAATGCCAGTCTTGTTTCTGACGGACCTAGCATTGCATAACACCACCCGAGTTGAATGAACCTCGGAGGCTGTCAAGCTCATTTGCCGGCTTAATTCCATAGTGCCCTTGGGTATGGGCACCAGACATGGCAAACCATGATCTGGGTTCCATTTTGCCCCAGGGTGCCTTCTAGATCTAACAACCCCAACATGAAAGCCCCCCTCGTCCATCCTCCCTGGTTCACAGCACCCCACTCTCCTCCCTCTCCTTCGAGCAATTCCCAGTGCTCTACAATGATGGTATATATCATAATGGAGAGGGGGAGGATAAAAAGGGTGGAGGGCGTGAAGAAAGGAGGATGAATAGCACACCACCGTGGGGGTAGTAGGCCAGCACATGCAGCTACAAAACTACTAAAAACAACACAATAACACTAAAAAATTCAAATAAACCCCAAAATAAATCTAATTAAATAAATAATCTAAAACCAAACCAACATAACTTTCCAACCCTACCTTGAAGAAAATCAAGTCAATCCCAGCGAGAAGAAAAATAAAATAAATATAAATAAAAATCAAATCAGACAGTTCAAACTAAAATATACAATAACACATCCCTCCCCCAGTCCTCTCATGACTAGGGAGTAGAGGAAAACAATAAAATAAAATAAAATGACCCCCCCCTCTAGCTCTCTCACCACCGGAGGGCTCTTTAAAAGGAAAAGAAAATATTTCAGCACTCTAACTGCAAAATATTAAAACAAAATATTTCAAAACAAATAATTCAGCACTCTCACTGCAGAATATTTCAAAATAAACAATTCACACTTAACACATAAAATAACATAACCCTTTCCCCCACCACCACCAGTCCTCTCACGACCAAGTAGTGGAGGAAAACAATAAAGTAAATAAAATGAATGGACACAAGGTCCTCTCACCACCTCGCTGTCCAGCTCAGAAAAGGAAAAAATAAATAAATAAATAAAAGTCTTCAATCCACTGGGAAGGAGTCAAATTTGTTCACAGGTGAGAATCCATATAAAAAAAACAAATAATCCATAAAAATCAGAAAAATCAGGGCTCAGGGCAGACAAATCTAGCTCATGACCAAAGAAAGAGACTCCACTCCCTACTGGACAACACCACAAGATATGATGAGGCCTAATAAAGCACCCCAGGGCAGGCCACACCAGTAGCCCAGCCTGGGAGTCACAAGGGCACAGAACAGTAGCCAATTCCTTGGCAACAAAAATTCTAATGCCCTCTTCAGACCACAAATCAAGCAGAGACCCAGCGGGCAGAAAGACTAAAACTAAATCAGAGTCAGAAGGTCAGAAAGTCCAAAATAGACGGTAGCCAGAGGCAGGATACAAATCCTGAGCAACCCAAATAAAGCCCAAACAGAGTAACTGCTAACAGATCCAAAATCCAGGAAAATCCTGTGCCATGTAGGGTCCCATAACATTTCAGCCATGAAACGGCAGATCCCACATCATTCGTTCACTCAGAACTGACGAAAAGGCATTTCAGTGCATCAGATGCAGAAAAACACCTTCCTCTGATCCACAAAATCTGACTACAGGCGGAGGGTAAGAATTTCAAGAAAACAGTCATGAAAACCCCTCAGCGATTCCTCGGCTACTCCACATGCCACTTTCGCTATTAATCCCACCACTTCACAGTTTACTTTCCATCCAAATTAAAGTTCGGGCAGCTGATTTATCGAAGCAAATACTCCCCTTGGCCACCAAACCCCTACACTAGGTGGGGGGTAAAAAAATGAACTCCTGTTGTATTTTCTTCAATGACACTCTACGTCCAAAATATGACAGAATGGAGGAAAAGAAACCAGAACCTCCTTATGTCCAGGCTCCCTAGGGTACAAGCTCTCCCCTGATTACACCAAGACTCCAATTCCGACTCCACCAAGTCCACTCGTAACATGAAATACGCAAAGCGCAAAGTAACAACAGATGAAAAATAAAGGAAAATAAGCAATAAAAGCAATAATAACCATTAGGTTATAACTTAAAAATAACTTAAAAACAACGCAGCACAGCAGCAGCATGCAACACGCTCAGCCTAGCGGCCATCTTGCCTTGATACATGTCCCTCTTACGCCATCCACTGGATAGAGTATCTAGGATGGGGTATGGAAGGAATGTCTTCCTTCAATAACTGGATGAATGATAATGATCTGAACATTTAATTTACTTTTACAGTACAGCATGCAAAACTATATGGATTTTCTAAATGTTAAGTTGGGCATAGATGAGTAAAACAAAATTATTTGTTCAACCTGTAAGGAACCCACAGCAGGAAACAGTCTGCCTAGAGTGCACATCTCACACCCTAGGAGCTGTTTAACAATATTCTTTCTGGCCAATTTCTAGAATAAAATGGACTTGTACAGTACACTATCAGAAACATTTAAGAATGAGGCTGGGAACATCAACCAAGTTCCATAATAAAGGTTATTGTGCAGTGGTTATCAACAAGGTGTTAAGGAGAACCGAAGACATTGATAGGAAGGTACATCTGGAGCCAGAATAGTCTATGTGAAATGGACCCTATCACTTTTGTTAGTAATTACAATGAGAAATCCTTGTCTATTAAGAATATAATTAAGGAAAAGTGAAATATGCAAAAAGTGGATCTATTAATTACCCCATTTCTTGGGATCAGACCTAGAAATACATTTGGGAAAGGTAGGAGTCTGGAGGGACATTTGATCAACAGTCAGTTCTGGGTTAAGGAAAATGCAAATAGGAGGACACGATTGAGATAGAGTTTTACAACTCTAGAAGGTGCACATTTATGCATATGCTGAAACTGGCTCAAGTTTTGTCAACCCAGAAACAAAGGAGGAGTTTGTGATTAAGTAGTGCATGGACTGCAGAACCTCATTTATTGTCTATGTGGGCTGGTCTATCTGCTCTGAAATTTATATGGGCCATGTGATATGCCAGTAAAGTATGACATTCAGGAGCTCACTGGGGTCATATTGCTGGAAAAGACAGGTAATGCTCTGGGTGCACACATTGGTCAGAATTACCTTTGCAGTCCCCATGATTTCAGTTCTAAAGTTCTTGAACATATATCCCCTTTAGATCAGAGTGGAAATTAAACCAATTGCTTCTCCAAAAAGAGACTAAATATATTTCTCAACAGCAGCATCATTTAGGTTGAATGAAGCGGTTACTTTTTTAGAGCATTCCTTTAATTCAACCCTACATTGAGGTTACTTCTGTAAGATAGAATTTATCAGCCTCTTTACCTTTAAAGGGTATTATACTATGAATGTTGATAACTGTGAGATGTATTTCTAATTGAATCATACATGATTCATAAAAAAATATATTTTAAATAGTTGAATACCCTTCATTGGGGGTTATCTACTTTGTTTAGATTAAGTGGTTTGTGGCTCCTTATTTTGGTCACTATGTTTTATGGGTGTCTTAGTATTATTTATTTATTTTTTTATACTTTATTTTTATTCCTTATGAAAACATTTCATCGGTTAGAGAACAATGAGAGAGAATTATTACATAAAACATTACACATCATAAAGTATAAAATGATTTTTAAGTGTATTTATGGGGGGATTAAAAAGAAAAAAATGGAAAAAAGCATATATATTACTCTGAGCTTATTATTAATATCTATTTTTAAACAGAATATTTGTGTGTGCTCCAAGCTGTTAACCTCCCAGCCACATTTTCAAATCAATAAAGTAAAAAATAGCCTTAAATTCAAACTAACAAACAAGACCCCCTGCCAAATCACTTAGCATAGCCAGTCAATAAAATGATCAGATGTTACTTTTATAGTTCATCTTTATATCTTCAGAGGGTCAGAGTATCAGATATAATACTTTTAATATCTAAATGTTTGCAGGGTGATACTCCATGAGTTCTGCTTCATCTTCTTCCAAATCAGAACCTATATCATCTGATATTTTAACATTGTTATCATAGAATGCTCAAGCAGAATGGATATCCTTGAAAAAGAACATTTTATTCTGAAACTGTACTCTCAAACAGGCTGGTGCAAGTACAGTAGCAGCTAACCCAGCTTCCTTAAACTCTGATAGTATCGGGAGAAAATGTTACGTCTTTGCTGGGTCTGAAGACAGAAATCTGTGTATAGATGAAAGCGTTTACCCTCATACATGCAATGTCTAGTTGTTCTAGTCAACTGGAGTAATTTATTATGGTCAAAGTATTGAATGTAAGAATTATAAATCTTGCCTTATTTGAGGCCTTGAATGGTTCCTTTGTCTGACATGTAGACAGTCTAAAAACTGACTCTAGAATCAATGGTGGTTTAAGTGAAAAAACTAAAGTAAGAGCTTTTTTGACTGTTTCTTTTAACTCTGGGATTGGGACAGTTCCAGGAAAGCTAATTAGCCTCAGGATTCTCTGTAGTGCATTGTTTTCTAGTCTCTCCAGTCATGATGCCTGAGCTAATTGCTCATGGAGTGTGGCATTCACTGATCCTGCCAAGGTAAATATCCTTGCCAAAACTGCTTTAACTTCAGCCTCAATATTTTTAATATCTTGCTCTGGTCTCTCAACCCTTGTTTCAATAGTTATACAGCGAGAGGAAATTTCAGCCAAAGAACTTTGAATTCATGAGGTAGATTGTCTGACTTCTACCTGAAACTCAGCAAGTAGGGACTGTATCTTAACCAGAGTTGGTTTAGCTTGTTTCGGCTTCACGCTCACATCAGAGCACATCTGGGTTCGGGGAAGGATTCCTATTCCAGCCATAGTTAGGGAGCTCTCAGGCCCTTGAGCTGGGAGTCCCTCTCCCAAGAGTTTTGGGGGAAATACATTTTTCCAAATGGCTTAGCTTAATAAAGATCCATAATAGCGTGAAATATTTTAGCTTATAAAAGCTTGATTTTACTGTCTTTTTTGATCTTTTCAGCTCTAGATTAGCGGAGCTCCAAACGAATGCATGCATCACTCTCAGAGCTCAGCAGCACCCCCTTGGCATGAACTTTCAAGTAGCACTGGGCTTAATACTGCTTGACAGGACCCTTAGTATTATTTATTAAGGGAATTTTTTCAGTTACTAAATGGTAATTCCTTTTGGCACCCACTCTTTACAGTTCCCTCTTAGAGCCCTTCTTACATTCCCTCTTCTTCCCCCCTCCAGTTCCATCAGTTTTTCTTTGTTCTATTGTTCTCTGACCTTCTGGTTCATCCCTGACCATGCTCCCAGTTATAAACTTTCTTTGATGTAGTTTATAGTGTCTCTTGGTTAAGAATATGGCATTTGAATTTGCCAGTAATTAGAATTTGAACATTGTTAGACTCTAAAAGATGTATCACACTTTCTCTAATTGGCTTTTTAGTGAAAATGTTTGTATCTTTTTGCAGTTTGTCCTTACCTTGGTTCCATGTGATAACGACGACTGTGGAAAGGTGATCACCATTTGGGCGAGTGTAGATCGCCAAAAATCAATTTTGGCAATGTACACTTGTGGCGAACATCAAGAGGGCACCGGAGACTTAGGTTTTCTTCATTTTATGGGGGGCTGTGCCCTCCGCACCCCCTACTACAGGATTCTCAACTCCAGGGGGGTGCAAAAATAAAAAAATAAAAAAATCCGACCTGGTGCAAAAACCACGAGCACACCCAGAATTGAACCCGGCATCCTCCCAACCCCAGCCTGCCACCAATGCACCATGCCATACAGCCAGTTAGGCAACCCACCACTGCACTACACCCCACTAACCCTCCCTCCCTTGCTGCCCATCACACAGCATGGTCCCTCCCCAACCCCCCAAGTGCATGTAAACATAGTGACATCCTGTTGCTACATTCACTGAACCCCCTATCCAATCACCCTCCCTGCTCAGTAGCCCTGTACACAGGTTCCGTGATTGAGTTACCCATTTTGAAAGTGCTCAATCACAGTTGCCATCATCACAGGGTACCCTTACCTTTACGCTTTGCGCTATTTGTACATTTTGTGAGGGTTACTTGATCTGTAATGATTGAGGTGTATCATTATTTATTGCGTGGTATCATTTTAATACTGTGCAATAAAAGTGACCTTTTAAAAACCAACACCACTCTTTGAGGAAGCCTCATTCTGTAGGTGCTATGTAAGGGTGTTAGCCTCCACTATATGTATGTATGGCATCTAATCTACTAATTTTGCACCGTAAATGTATCTTTCACCCTCATTTCCTTAGTGTGTATACAGATTTTTCTTTAATTTATATTGATGAACTTGCTGATATTTCACTCTGGTAGTTTGCATGAATCAGACTTTGGCTGGAAAAGGTGAGCACAGGGTTTAAGCCAACATTGCAGGTCCAGAGTTGGGATTTGGGGTGCTCTGTCAGGAAGGGTTACCATTAGACAACAGGAAGAACATGCAAAGGTATGGGGAGAGGGTGCCACTGGATGGCAGAGATGTAGCAAAATGCTTGCCATCACAGGTGGCCATCCCTATCCCCTACAGGCATGTGCAGACAAAACAGAGTGCTCCCTGTGGGCCCATTATCATGACCAGTCATACTAGTCCCCTTGTGTGAGCACTGGAGACATAGCAAAAGGCTGACCATCAAGATCAGACATCCCCATCCTCCCCAGGAGCAGCATGGCACAACACATGGCCCACAGGTATGGACAGCCATCCTCTTCCTGCAACAGGACAAGCTGGCGCAATAAAGGGCCTGCTGGCATAGCCAACCATCATGGACCAACAGTAGGAACAGGAGGGACACAACAAATATCCCTGCAACAAGGGTAGTCATTCTACCTCTTTCAGTTTGTCTGTGGGAAATAGTTATTTTCACTGATGCTCTTTCAGCTTCTACAAGGTACTTCATATATCTTAAAAAATGATTCTGGTGGGAATGCTTGCACAAACTTTCAAATAAATGGATTTCACATTCCAGTATTTCTGGTTCTTTATACTTGATTTGATACCACCTATATTTTGCTCAGTCCTGTGAGTTTTTTCAAGGGTTTTTCATTACTGTTTTGAAAATATATATATATATATATATATATGTAAATAATTTTTTGTAAATATTTTCACTTTATTCATATATTTAGTACATTACCCATAATTTGAACATTGTCTGATACCTGTTTTGGTCACTTGCCGTCTTATTTCATTATGCTCAGTCAATAAACTTGCCTGTTCACTTTCACGATGGAAATGAGTCATTAAAAGACTTCCTAAGTAACACAATTCCAATGCACACTTCTTTTCTATGGTAGGGTGCCACCACCACCTCTCAGTGCACTGCTATCACTGATGCTAAAAAAGCATTTCACCCCTTCATGCCTGATTAGCAACATACCATTAAATCTTCCAATCCGTTCTTTCTTAAAAAAAGTGTCCTTCAATGTGCTTTTAAGTACTGTAATTTAAGACAGGAGTCCCGCAATTAATAAAAAACTTTTTTGAGTTCCACAATTTATATTAATCAGTTTTTCTTGCAGCAACCACCACAAATGATGTATTAAAAATCTTTACCTTGCAGTTTTAGTTGTGCTTTTGACTAATGGTGTTCCAGGTACACAGAACACTGAGATAGACACTGTTTCCTCCCTTTTCCTTCTGGGCCCATTTGAATGACCCTGTGACTAGACACATTATGTATTGCATCACCATCGTGTCCCTGAATGTGCAGAAACAGTTGCTAAGCAACTACAAACAACCCCCCTCACTGAAGATGGAGGTTGGGATGCTTTCAAATGAACCCATCTGTGCACTGAGAGATGCTGATGGTATTCAAAGGTCTTCCAATAGTTATTTCAACTTATCAAAACACAACATTCAAAATGTCATACTTTTATATCATGATCGTTCCAGGCTAATACAGGATGATACTCCAACAAACTAACTTGATGTACAATATAGCAATTTGGCAAAATTATGGGCACTTGTATGAGCACTGGGGACACAGCAAAAGGCTGACCATCAGGGTCAGACATCCCCCCCCCAGGAGCAGCAGGGCATAATAAATGGCGCATAGCTATGGGCAGCCATCCCCTTCCTGTAACAGGACAAGCTGACACAATAAAGGGCCTGCTGGCATAGCTGACATCATGGTCTCACAGCAGGAACAGGAGGGACACAACAAATATCCCTCCATCAAGGGTAGTCATTCCACCTCCTCACAAGAGTAGTATGCCACTCACAGGAGACAGGAGTGGTACCCAGGGACTGGAGAGCAATAAATGTAGTTCCCCTGCACAAGAACAGATGCAGGAATGAACCAGGCACCAGTACCAGTGGCTCAGCAGGTTACATACACACCTCTGAGTCTGGAAGATAAGAAGGCTGTGGGTTCCATTCCCACATCAGAAACTTGGGTTAAATCCGAATACTGACACTATAGTACAGCATGGGGGTGCTGCATTCCTGATGTACAGTACCATCTTTTGGATGAGACATTAAAACTTAGGACCCATTATTCCTGTTCTGGTGGTTGTTCAGAGGTATGTTAAAGATCCCATGGCACTTCTCGAAAAAGTAGGGGCATTTTTTATTAACACAAAAAAGACGTACTGAACAGAAAGTGATAATCATCTATCCATAGTCAGAATCTGCAAAAGGTACAATGCAAACCATAAAAACATTTAGCTAATGTAGCGTAATGAAAAATGTAAATTATATCAGGTAGACAGGTACAAAGAAAGAAACAAAAGAAGAAAATCTCCCTGATCAGAAAATACTGCTCAGATAAAGTCAACAATGATCAAAATAATAAAAGAAAATGCAAAATGTTAATGAAAGACAATTCCTGATAGATTCCTCCATTTAGTAGCAAAGCAGGGGGCAGTAAGCCTCTTACTTTCTCATAAATATATTAAAGCAAGCTCCCTCTCTATGAGTTGTAGCAGAGATGGTACAGAATATCTTTTTGTTGAAACAGGTAAGCACATTGAGACCGCTAAACGTAAAATTGTATGGTGGCGAGGACCAGTCGTATTGTGCTGGCATCATAAGGCTTCATGGAGGGAGTGGTACCCAAAATTAAATTATTATAAGTCAAGCCTGACCATAACAGATCACTGCACATTTTTGCCGAGTCCATCTAAAAAAACAGTTGAGAATATGGACAATCTAAAAAAAAGTGTTCCATTGTCTCTAAGTGTGTGTTACAGCCTAATCAAGGGCAAGTCCATTCTAAGATGCTTTTGTGTTTTGCATTGGCCTTAACTCTAGGCCATCCGTTACTACAGTATTAAGTCAGAGCAAGTCCCACATCTTTGGTGGAGTACTACCATCTTCGAAAGATGTATTTACCAAATAGTAATCCTCAGGAGTGATTCCCTTATAGAGCACTGGGTCCATAAAATGGCCGTCCATGATCAGATGATATATACTCTTCCAAGAGGTGTGTTGTCTGGGGTGAACTGACCCTCCACCTTCTCAGTTTTTCCATCAGGATGGTCACATAAGCAGGGGTGTCAGCCAGTTTTCTCAAGGAGGAGACATTTGTGGAACAAACAGTAAGCAGTGGTTGATTCCATCTGTTTGCCCATGGGTGCCATAATTTGAGTGTATCAAGACTAAAAAAATCCCAGAGCCGGTAGGTCTAATTGGGGGTCCTTCACAAACAGAGTGACATTATCAGCATAGGCAGCAACCTTGACACAGCACTTGTCATCAAGCAATGCCTATACCGTGAATTTGTGAATGTTGTGAGATTTTATGAATAATGGGGACATGCAAATACATAAAGCAGGATCAGAGGGGACAGCCTTGTTGTACCCCAGTCCTGAGAATGATCCTGTTTCCCATGTGACTGTTAATATTTGGAAGAAAGCTGGTTGAAGCATGTAATTTCTGAAGCCAGGAAACATAAACACTGGGAAGGCTATAGTGGTTTAATACCTCAAAGAGTTACTGATGGAAAACTTTTTCAAGAGCCTTCTCCTGTTCCAGAGTCAAAAGATATCTGAGTTCAGTACCCTGTTCACCCATTTCCACTATTTCCAGAATAAGTAACAAATTATCATAGATGCTCCGCCCTGTACTGAGTAGGTTTGGTGGTCTGAAATGACATGCCGGGAAGCGGAGGCTAGTCTAGTGTTTAAGATCCTTATTAAAATCTTCACATCCATGTTTAAAAGGCTCAACAGTCACCAGTTTTTCAAGTCAGCCTCCTCACCCTTTGTATATAAAAAGATTTGTAAAGCTTCCCCAAATAACTCCTTGGGATATCCTTCCATCAAAATCCAATTATAAATTACTGGTAAAATGTCTGTTAAGGGAGATATACACTTTTTATAAAATTCTGGAGTGAGGCCATCCAGTCCTGGGGTTGCACCAGTTTTCAGACCTCAGCCAGAGTAATGAGGTTAGTCAGGGAATGCACTGCAGCTTGAAGTATGGTAGGTACATCCACCGTAGCTAGACAAGTATGTGGTGAGGGTTGACCAACTCTATGACCAAGCACTGAGGTCAGTTGTACCTGTACAATAGATAAAATGTCATCTTTGCCCATTACCATATTGCCCAAGCTGTCACACACTCTGGTAATGTTCCAACATTGCACCCTATCTCTGCAGCTCTCGAAAACATTGCCCTTTCCTTTCATCCCCTGAGTACCACTCTGGTGTTCCATTAAGAATGAGCGACCTCTATCATATTGTAAGGCCTTCATTCTTTCTTTAAGATTGGAAATTTGGCTGTCAGTGTCCCCCACCGAAGTGCATCAATGTTAATGCTTTGGCAAGTTGTAGCCTTAATTGTAGGTACTCCATGTATTCTGTCTTATGTTTTTTCAAAGCCTTATATCTGAAAAGTTTAGTCAAGTTCAGTTTCATGCCCTCACACCAGGTACCCAAATTGTCTTCCATACATGCCACTGATTGTCTTGCCAGTAATAAATCTTGTATTTTGGCCAATGTTTGTGGGTCATCAAAGAAGGAATTGTTTAATCTCCATACCCCTTTTAATGTATTAATAAGGTCAGTGGTTCCAAATGTGCCACCCACCAGTAGGTGGTCTATTGATTCCATAGGGATGATCCTAATGTCCTGAGTTTTCAAATCGGGAGAAGTAAATATCACCGTCACAAAAACTTGGGCACTCACCACCACATATTCACATACTGAAAATAAAAAATGCGCCCACCTGACACATTTCGGTTCTGACAAGACTCTTTATCAGCCTTTGATAAAGGATCCTGTCAGTTCCAAAACACATCAGGTGGGTGCATTTTTTATTTTCAGTATGTGAACAAAATATTTGCTACTTTTATCAGAGTCAGTGTCCATATGTGGTGGAGAGTGCCCTAGTTTTTGTGCCTGTAATATACCTATGTCTTGAGAGCACCACCAACCTTGTGCACACTTTCCGTTGGTATTAAGGAGAAGTAAATATAATGTCTATACTGGTGGCAAGGGGAGTTTCTATCACATGTGAATCCTACAGTCTGATGTTTTGATCAGTAAGCATCACTAAGTGATGCATCTTCCATCAGTTTATTCACAAAATTTGTATTGTAGTACATCTTTGGTGTCTGGGCCCCTCTGTCTGAGGCTGATAAGCCACAGTTAAAATCCCCACCAGAAAGCAGGTGCCTAGAGGTATAAAGGTACAGCTGGATTGCTTTTAACAGATCCACCCTATCTTTTTTCACCCGCAGTACATAAATGGTAATCAATCTAATTTGCATTCCATGATGGGTCATGTCTATCAACATGGCTCTACCCAGGTTTATGTCAACTAGTTTATGTACTGTAAAGGAGGAACCCAAGAAAAGAATACTCACACCATCACAGGTGGCCTTCCCAAATGACCAAAATGAGGGACACCAACACCAATGATGCTGCACCTGTGCCATGTCAGTAATGCTGGTAAATCTTTTTTCTTGAATGAGAAAAACATCATACGGCAAGTCCTTCAGGGTGGAAGAAAGAAGTTTCCTTCTGCAAGGATTCTTGATGCTGCTGACATTCAGGGAGGCAAGGCGTATAGATGGTGGCATAGTAGTAGATGAAAATGCATGTCATTTCCTGTAGTCTCAGGTATCACATGCCTGTTCATTGTTGCTCCTGGTGACACTCTTGTATTTCTTTCTATTGCTTCTCTGTATAAGTCTTTGTGGTGAAGTCCTCTTCAGTATCAGTCAGCACAGGGTGCTGTGAAGATCTGATCGAAGAGGCTTCAGATCCCTAGCTGCCATCAGAATTCATGTCGTCCATGTTGAGAACATCAAATCTATTGCCAAGGGGAAGTGGAGTGGAAGTGGACACAGATTTTGTAGATTTTGTTTTGGACTGGAGCTGCCTCAATGATCTGTTTTTGGATGTCAGGGACAGATCGGGGGAGGCATGATCTCAGTTTGCTCCAGGATTGACATAGAGGCGTCCATAGCTATGATATCTATTGAGACAGGAGGTGGTGTCTCAGTGAATTGATCTGATTCTTCCAAGTTTGGAGCAGGTGGAAGTACTGTGGATAATTTGAGAGGTTCCTGCATTGGAGGTGCTATTGTCTGTATCGGGGTTGCGGCTGAGGGTGTGGTCTTCCTGATACATAGATACATAGACAGTGTCGGCAGATAAGGGCCTATGGCCCACCCAGTCTGCCCATTTGAGCTTGTAAGTTCAGTTTGTTTTCCTAGAAGTCTGTTGCCCCTTACCCCTGACCTCTAGAATTCTTTTATGTCTATCCCATGCATTCTTAAATCCCGTGATTGTTTCAGCCCCCCACCACTTCCTCTGGCAGAGTGTTCCACTTGTCCACCACCCGTTCTGTGAAGAAATTCTTTCTCATGTTTCCTCTGAATCATCCTCCCTCCAACTTCGTCCCATGCCCTCTAATCCTGGAACATCTTTTTCACTTAAAAATAGTGTTTTCCTGCACCCTGTTCCTCCCTGTAAGATACTTGTATGTCTCTATCATATCCCCTCTCTCCCTCCTCTCCTCCAGGGAGTACATGTTCAGTTCCTTCAACCTGTCTTCATAGGACTTGTGATGCAATCCATGCACCATCTTTGTTGCCCTCCTCTGAACCTTCTCTACCCTGTCTATGTCCTTATGTAGGTATGGTCTCCAGAACTATACACTGTACTCCAGGTGGGGCCTCACTAGTGTCTTGTATAGCAGAATTATGACTCTCCTTTTCCTGCTGGTGATGCCCCTGCCTATACATCCCAGCATCCTATTTGCTTTACCTGATGCCTTGTCACACTGTTTCCCTTTGAGGTCATCAGAGATGACAACCCTAAGATCCCTTTCCTGCTTGGTGCATGCTATATCCTCACCAACTGATATATTGTGCCAGGGTTTTGTGCCCCATATGCATTATCTTGCACTTCTTTGCATTGAATTTCAACTGCCAAACCCTTGACCATTCTTCAAGTTTCTGCAGGTCCCTTCTCATTCTGTCTACACCCTCTGGTGTGTCTACTCTGTTACAGAGCTTTGTGTCATCAGCGAACAGTGAAATTCTGCCTTCTAGATCCTGTGCAATGTCACTGATGAAGATGTTGAATATGACCGGTCCCAGCACTGATCCCTGTGGTACCCCACTGGTCACTCTTCCCTCTGTGGAGTGACAGCCATTTACGACCACCCTCTGTGTCCTGCCACCCAGCCAGTTACCTACCCACCACACTACTGTCCTGCCCACACCCATATTCCCCAGTTTGTGTAATAGTCTTCTATGTGGCACAGTGTCAAAGGCCTTGCTGAAGTCCAGATAGGCCATATCCACTGCCCTTCCCTGATCCACCTCCCTAGTCACCCAGTCAAAAAATTAAATGATGTGCTATGAGGGTAGCTGCCTCTTTATGCAGTTTTTGAGTAAGGGCTTTCTGTGCCTTATTCAAAATAGCTTCCTGTCGAGGTCTATTTTCTCTGTTATGTGCAGCCCAGGTACAACCTCTGTAGGTGTGACTAATCTCCTCACAGAGGGTACGATGAAATTCATTGGCACAATGAGAACTGATGTGTCCAAAGGATAAACAGAGGTTGCATCTAATCTTATCACATACGTTTCTGAGATGAGTGTCTGAGTTGCATTTGAAACTGTTCTTCAGCTGCCCAGGGTAGAAGCATTGACTTCTATCTCACCCAAGAAACAAAACACTTGGAAAGTGTTGCAGACCAGATACGTTATGTCTCAGTTGTACCTTGAACCTCCAATTCCCCGTCCAAAACTGTTCCTTATTCATTATTGGTTCAGACTCTCCCTGGATATCACAAATCTGTGCAAGCCAATATCAGACATTATGCAAATTCATCCCCTTTGTTTTTGAGGAGTATTGCACCTGTTTGAAGAGTTGGTTTAGTCATGGGATGGCCTTGAAGGGCAGCCAAAGAGGAGTATGTTTCAAAGCATTGTAATGAGCCCAGAAACAGTCCAGGATTGCAGGGGTTTTAAAGCTTAAATAGAAGTAATCATCCTGAGGGGTGTGTATCAGAGCATAGCACTCATCTGGAATGTAGTGAAGGAATTTCTTCAGAAAGACATGACTGACATAGGCTCGATCCCATGGGAGGTCAAGGCCCACTTTGTATAACAGGCAAACAGCATTTCTATGCTTAGCTGGTGCAGGAGAGCAAGAAAATATATCTGACTTTATGAATTGGGATCATATGTGTGCAGAATCCTGCAGCATCATCTTCTGTGATGCAACTGGAGTGGGAGGGGCAGCAGACACCTCTACCTGTTCCACACACTGCCCAAGAAGACTGAAGTTGGTTATTTGACGTAGTTGTCTGGTTGGAGGGGGGGCACTGAGGGTACCAGCATAACAGTTTCTATTTGAGCCTGCATAGGGTTAAGCATGTTATCAATATCCCGCAGCTCCTATGTGTTGGGGACATCATCTGTAAATTGTGAGAAACCATTAAATTCAGCAACTGTATCACCTGCAGCATGCATAGGAGAGCTAGGAGAATCCAACAATGGCTCTGAGCCTGAATAAACTCTGGAACTGTGCATGGGGGGGAGGAACTTTGTGCCTTGGGTCTTAAAAGTTCAAGTTTCAACTTAGGAGGACAGGAGAATCTAAGTCAAGAGCAGCAGGCTTAAAAGGATCCAACATGTCAGGCATACCTCAATATGCAGTAGAAGGGGTATGTTCCTTCAGGGTGTGGGAATGCCATTGTTCAATGGCATCATGAGTCCAACTCACTTCATACAGTGCTGCAGAAGGTATCTATTCTCTATGGGGATAGTCATGAGGTCCTGTATGTCCCTGGCCTCTACACTGACCCAAATATTTCAGTTCTAAATCAGGTCAGTTAGTTTGGCCAGAAGTAGTCTTAGACACTGCGTGCACACTGCGGTTTATCAACTTAGCTGCTGGAGTCAGCAACTCAGGTAATCCAGAAGTGAAGGAAGAGTTAGGCATCTGCTGAGTGTTGGGAAACTGGTGATGTGTAGGAGGGGAAAAAAGGTTTTCGTCTGGAACATGTTCAACTCCTGGCAACCAAATTTTGGTAGTAGATGTTGGCATGAAGTTTGCAGGTAGAGCATGTAGCAGATGAGGGTAGGACATAGCTATGACAGGAGTCCTCTCAAGTTTCAGGGGCTTCTGTGATGCTCCTGCATCACAAACCTTGACAAGGGCTGTGTCAGTGTTAACTCCAGAGGGCTCCAGTTCACAAGACGCAGTCGTAGTATGCTGGGTCAGCAATTTTTCCATTTCTCTTTGGTAAGTTACTTCCTCTTCAGCTATCAGTGATAGCAAGTGTTGTTTCTTCATGAACAGCATTTGTTGTAAATGAACCTCAGCTGAAAAAAAGTGAGGAGCTAGTGATAAATCCTCATCTGTCTGCTTGACCAAAATGGAATCATCCAAAATCATTACATTCTCAGAGACTGTCTGTTGAAAAATGGAAGCATCTGAAACTTAAATGGCCCTAAAGGAGAGGCTATGGAGAAAGGGGCTTGCTACTCTGTGCCCAGAGCTGCTGTTGCTCCATTGTCCTCCAATTCCACCACTTTGGATGGATGCCCAGTGGTACCCCATACCTCAAAAGTAGGGGAATTTTTATTGCAACAAACAAACATAATACTTTTCGTAACAGGCATGTATATCAAAACAAAACTTAATTCCAGTAGTTTCTCTTTTTTTTCCTCACTATATACACTTACAATTTCTTCGATGGTTGACAAAAAAAACAATGCCCTTGTTATTTTCCAACCTCATATACCACATTCTCTGTTTTAACTAATTCAATCTAAGTCAGTTGTTATTTTCACTTATTTGGATATAAAAAGGAACACTTTCTCCATATTTTTCTCAGTTGTTGAGATAGGATTTCTCCTTCTCCAAATATATATTTTGTAGTTCAAGTCTGATATTGTTGTCTATTTCTACATATGTGACATGATTTTGTTGAAATACCCATGGGTACCGAGCTTGCCAAAGATAATATTTCAAAATGGCTTCTAGTACTTGTAATGTGGCAATGTTATATTTTTCCAAATAGGTGAAAATAATCCTAATACCAGTTCTTTATAGTTTATAGCTTTTAGTTATGTTTCTTCCTATTTTTGTGCAATAAACAGCCACAATTGCTGTGATTAGGAGCAACTGAAAAGGAGAGGCTCTTGGGTTTCCAGTTGTTGTTACACTCTTCTCTTGTACAGTATCATTTTATACTTATGTGAGTTTCGTACTCCAGTTTTTCCATACACACTTAACTAGTATGTATCCCAGACAGATGTAGGGAGTCTTTTATTGTTCAAATATTCTAGTACCTTCTCTATGTTTTGCTCTTTGCAAAGTTGAATTTCTAGCTTCATTTGATAATGCTGTTACATTATCTCTTCATACAATTGTGATCTGGTGGTGGTAATTAATTTCTCCATCAAGATTCACCAATTTTTTTTTTTTTGCTTTGGTGAATACTTCTATTATGTACTTGGGGTGATAGCCTGACTTTTTTTAATCACTTTTACCTGATTGTTTTGCCAATGTGGTATATAGGGTTTCATCCAGTCGTGTACTCATTCATATAGATTATGCTTTCCTCTTTGGTTTGAGTGCTAACCCAAAGTTTGCTGTTAAAAATATACTATAATATAATGCTGTTGGGGTTGATCATGTCCACTCCTTCATTCCATTTCTTTCTATAGGTAACATCTCTCTTTATTGGGTTGACTCTGCTTGCCCAAAAGGTCTTATGTCATATGGCAATCACCAAATGGCGATCGCCATTAGGGTGAGTGCACATCACTGAAAATAAAAATGGTGATGTACACTCATGGCAAAGATAACAAGTGCACCGATAACTTTGTGTATGCAGAGGGCTATGCCCCCCCGCATTCCCATAATTATTCTCAACTCCAGGGGGATGCATGTCAGGGAGGGGGTGAAACTTGTGTAAAAAAAAAAAACACACACTGCAAACACAAAACTGTACTGCACCTCCCCAAACCCTGCACCCTCCCCACCTTAGCCAGCCACCCTAGCCACCACGACACATGGCCAGCTCAGCAGCCTTCAACTAAACTGCCTCCCACATACCTTCCCTCCTCTTCAGTTCCATGCAGTGGTTCAGGTTGCCTTCCTTTTTGCCCGTCACTACCCTTTCAGGGTAGCTCACAACACAGGCACTGAGACTGGGTCACCCAGTTGAGTTGCTCTATCACAGTCACTCTTTTTATGGTATACCTCCCCAAAAGGCCTGAAAAAACATACTTAGTAACCTTGTTTCCATTGATTGTTGGAGAGGAGAAACATAGCTGACATACAAAATAAAAACTGGAATTAAAAGTGTTTTTATTAGCATGACCCTTGTCAATCTGGAATTTTTTTTATTTTTTATTGTCTAACTTTGTTTTCTGCTATCTGTAGGCATGGTTCCCAGTTTTTCTCTGCCATACTATTCTTCCCATATATAATTCCCAAGAGTTTTATATATTGTTCTTTCACAGATATTCCTGCTTTGTTTTTGGTGTGAGGGATTTCTGTTTTACCTATTGGACATCCGATACTCTTATTAAAGTTTATCCTAGACCCAGAGGCCTTGGTGAAATTCCCTAAATTTAGTGACACTGTATATTATTGCTCTCTGTGTCATGTTATATAGTTATAAGGATATCATCTATATAGGCCATTATTTTGACTGGGGTTGAATTTACCCTTATCAGTACTCCTTTCATGCTTTCTGAACACATATTTTCCATATGCACTCATACTGAACTCAGTCGGCAGCTGGCCATGGTGGTGAGAGGTGGGCTGTGCCAATCACTGGCTGGGGACAGGTGGGTGGTTGCTGGGTGGGCTGGCATGGCTGGGTGAGGTCCACTAGGCTGCCAGGGCAGGGTATTTGCTGCAGTTGTGGCGGTGACTCGGGGGTCTGGGCACAGGCTCTTATTGTACACATATATGATTGTGTTACATGATGCCCACTACTATACAGTTACATCTGTTATTAACCTGCTGATTGTAATCCAAGATCAGCATTCAGGCACAAAGCCACATTTGCTGCTGCGACTTGGGGTGAGACACGGGTGGGGGATGACAGCGCTGACCTGTGGGGCATTTTGCAATGGGGGATTCGGGGACAGATGGTGTGGCCTGCCCTGTGGGGCAGTTATTGTAGGATGGGGTGTGGGAGTGGGCAGCCCTGCAGGGCATTTGCAGTTTATGTCAGGGGCAGTTGGTGGGGGCAGCCCTGTGGGGCACATAATGGACATGTCGGGGTGGGAGCACCCACTGGAGTATGCTGGGCATGGGGGTGGGCAACTATGGTATGCCCACTGGAATGCAGGCAGGTCTACAGGGCCCCTTGGGGTGTCTGGAAGTTACACCAGCTAAATGCTGGTGTAACATACGTTGCAGGTTCTCCTCTGGGGGTTCTTGTAGAATTCCGACCTTGGGGACTTTGAGGACTTTGATGTTGCCCTTCTGGAATGGGGCACAACTGCTGCTGTAAACCCCCTAGTGCCAAGTCACAGGGGGTTTATGGCGCAACTGCCGGCATAATAGCTGTTTGGCGCAAGTGGCCTGCGCTATGTCGCAGGCCACATTGTAGAATCACACATGTCACAACTGCTGGTGTAAGTTGCTACATGAACCATTCTGCTTGGTGCAACTGCTGTTAAACCAGGTGTATGTGTACTAGAATCGGGCCCATAGTCTTGGGATGGAGTAGGCATCAGATATCAGTGAGGCCCAATTCATGCATCATGTTATCTACTGCCTGTCTTCCCCTGATGTGAGTCTCTCTGCCTAAAGAACTTCTGCCTATAATAAGGGACAATGTGAGATTAAAATCACCTCTTAACAGGGTGAGGGTATTAGATCCAGCCAGGGAACACAGCTTGCTGCGTATGGTATGAAAGAAACCAGGGTCATACTCGTTTGGGCCATAACGATTCCCCAGAAGGAGACGGCCCATCTGAGTATGCATTATTACCAACATCCATCTGCCCTGAGGGCCTGCCTCCTTCTGTGTGACTGTCCATTTGAGTTTTTTATATATTAGGATTGTCACCCCCCCCACCTGTTTACGTGTTGAGGCCTCTGCGTGGAGTTCTTTGCCTACGCAGTCTTTCACCAAATATTTATGATCTCCTTTGATAAGTTTTGTCTCCTCCAAAAAGGAGACCTAGGACCATAAATGTTTGAGGTGTAACAGTACCCTCTTTATTTTGGTAGGGGTGTTAAGCCCCCTGACATTCCAAGTGTGGCAGTCAACCTCATTCACTGTCAAGGTTAGGGGTATAATGCTGAAGAAGGTTCTGTGCAAACCTCAGGAAGAATGAGCCAGGAGTCCATTGCCAGGGTCAGACTACAAAGTTATACCAAGAGATTTCCGTTGTACCACATGAGAGTTAAGACACCACAAACTCAAGATTAGAATAGTCCTTTGTGTTTGTCTACCACTATCTTTAGTTGTGACTACCATTAAAACAACTAGCAGTCCTCTTAACTTATAACTACAAACACAGACATAAACAGCATCAGAAAAATTTACATGCCCATTTACAGGATCAGAAGAGGAGACAGTTAGGCTTATGAGCACTGGATATGTACCAGTAAGGGTCAGCCCAGCATCTCTTGGGGGCATGGTTTGAGGAGTGACTCTGGGGAAGCACAGGGTTTGCAATCTCATATAAGTAGAGTGGAACCTGGGGTTGGCATATCCTTCATTATACCCTCTGCATGTCTGGAGAGGTCACCAAAGGGGGGAGGAGTTTTGCCTGATAGAGAACCTGCATGCCCGTCTTCTGTGTGGGGTGGAGGAGGAGCAAGGGAATCATTTGGCAAACAAGGAGATGGGTGGGGGGAGTATAGGTCATCCTGTAGAGTAAGGAGGGGTAGGTAGCTAGCTCTGGGTATCAGAGACAAACACAATACTATATGTCACCTACCTTCCCTGTGAAGATTGACGCTCTACGTTAGCCTCTTGGCTGACAGTGAAGTTCTTGCCAATCCATGAATGTATACAAGTGCAGTCATAATTCTATCTCAGACAGATCTCGGTATTAAGAGAAAAAGGGGGCAAGAGGTGTGCTGTTATAGGACTATAGGGTTATTAATGAGATGACCAGGTTTAGTGAGGGGGTGCTGACAAGAGGTCGACAGGAATAAGTGTGAAGGAAGCAGGTCACAAACATTATGACATTACAGTCTTGTTCTCCCTATGATAGCGAGTTTAAAAATGATAAGAAGATTGTAAGAAGAGGTTCATTTATCAGCTGTACTGAACAGTGTCTGGACAGACCCAGAGGGCAGAAAATAGCATAGAACAGCATATACATTAAAATAAAACTACACCCTCATATCTTCTAAATTTATTTGTTTCCATGGCAACAGACAATTCTTTTCATGTAGTCGTTGAAGATGTATGCAACTGCATTAGTCAGTTTTCACAGTTCATACTAGGCCCTGTTACTGTCCTGGGAGACTCCATTTCGTGGTTGCTGAAATCTCATTGTTCCTGAGAGCTGCATTAGCATATGAGAACATGATGCGTAATCACCCTTTAAACTCCCCAGTATGCCTGTCTGCTTAATTAGTCTTCAAAGAAACAAGCTACAAGAAGATGTGAAATACCACATTTACCTTCAGTGAGCTTTGCAAACTATCTGAGTTATAAGGCAGTTTTTTTCCCTTTAAACTTCATTGAGTTGAGTTTCCAGAGAGTTTTTGCAGGATATTTGTTCTTTCAACATAGAGATACATGATGTAAATGGTTAATCTGACATCATGTTCTCATATGCTAATGTAGTTCTCATGTACAAAGAGATTTCAACAACCATGAAATGGAGACCCTAGGGCAATCACAGGGGCTGATGAGCAGTGAAAATAAACTATGGCTAACACATATAGCTCTAACAGCTACAGGAAAAGTGTTGTCTGTTGACATGGAATTAAAATTTAAATGATATGAGGGTGTAGTTTTCCTTTAAGCAGTGACCAAGCAGGCCACTGTGCAGGTAGCAGTGCAAATAACTGAGTATCTTGAGAGTGGCAGCTATGTCCTCTGTAGAGAGGGACTGACATTCCCAGTGCATGTAGAAATAGCATTTTCATGTGAAAAAAGGCACTGTCTTACATTATTTTTCTGGGGAAAACAATGTCAGTCTTCAGTTGGGTTACTTGGACACGGATACCCTGTGTAACCTTTGTGTTCTGCTTAGCTTTTCTGAAGAGGGTGGTGGGACAGAGGCGGGAGACAGGGTATGGGCCATGAATGGTTGACCACTTCAGGGGAGGTGAGGGAGGTTAACCTATATCGGGACCCCCAACCTGAGATCAAGCATCTGGAATGGACAGGTTAGAATCCCTACCCCCACTGTCTACCCCTTCAGACCCCCAGTCTCCCCAAAAGAGTAAACAAAGTGGGCATTGTTCAGTCAGCTGCTTTGTCCATGAGGTCTGCTGCAGTCTGTATAGGTCTGTCTGGTGCAGTAGCTGTGGCTTTCTTCGGTGGGCTATCCAAATAGGGTGGTGACACTGCAGAGTTTTTAGCAGTAAATAATGCATACTGGGCAATGGCATCTGCCCACGATTTAAGCATGGTGTCCTTCTGCAGTGTTTCTTCTGTGTGTGCTGGCATAGCATGCTCCTGTGCTTGGCCTGGTGGGGATGTAGAGTGAAGTGGAGCATAAGAATTTTGAGCAAAGTTAGGGCTGGTAACCAAAACTTCTTCCTCTCCCCGTTGGGTACCACTGTGGCTCAGAAGGTGTTCCCTTTCTTTAGAAGGATCCCATTTATTGTGTTTTGGGTGTTGTATCCTCTTACTGGAATGGTCCTGGAAAGCCTCATGCTTCTTGGGACTCCTCATGATGAAGTTGTTCCATGAGTCCTGCGGCATTCATGTTTGTCATACTGGTTTCCATGTCTAGGGATCTACCACCTTGGTTAATGGTACATGGGGTTCTGAGTTCCTCTGGCCAGGTTCTGTGCAAAAAGTCTATTAAGGTATCCTGTGTGGAGAAGGTAAGTGAAATTCCATTGCGCTGGATACACATATTGATGGGGTATCAAAGAGAAAATGTCACCCCAAGTTGGTGTAGGGAGTGCCTAGCTTCTGTGTAGTCTCATCTTGTATTGGAAAGTTCTGTAGATTAGTCCTGGAAGACATGTATTTTGTTTCCTTTCCAGGTCAGTGGTTCAGTTTCTCTGGCTTTGCTCACAATGACTAATATAGGTAGGAGTTTATCCCTGGGTTTGGGTGGCAGTACAAGTAAGCACTGTGCGTGCTCTGTCTCCAAGGGTAGTCAGGTGTCTAGGTGGAGCAACTCTGGCAGGATGGTAGAAAGAAATCTGGCAGGGTTTTTTTGCTCCACTTCCTCTGGGAAACATAAAAGTCACAAGTTGTTTCAGCAGCTATGATTCTCCAAATCATCCACTTTCTCTTGTAAGTATTGAGTGATTCTGCTCTGCTCTCTGGCAGCCGCCATGAGTTCTTCAATGACCATATCATACAAGGTAAGCTTTTGTTCTGTTTGAAAAATGCAAGACTCTATACGAGGGATTGCCAGGGTGATATTATTGGAGGCTACAGTGACTTATATCATCTGTTGCATCAAGGCGGTGAACATTCCATTAATAGAAGCTGGGTCCATGTTTACTCCTCCAGTTGCCGTGTGGCCAGTGCAGTGTAGTAGGTTGTCCCAGAGATTTAGCTTGGAAAATGATGCAGTTAGCCAAAAAAAAAACTGCTGTGGGCTGGTATGTGAAGGATGTAGAGTCAGGCAGAATCTTAAACAGAAATTCACCCTGTGAGTAGTGATGTCTCCGGATTTGATCCCGAAGAGATGCAGAGGTATGAGATTAACCAGCCATCTTGCTCTGGACCAAGCCACACCCCGTATTATTGCCTATTGTATCAAAAATTTTCAAAAAACCAATCAGGAAAAAGCAAGCCCAGTGGCATGGAGGGCTGAGGCACTGGACACCTTACCTCCTCCCACACCAGTGACTTGGGCTCAGGAATGAGCCAGAGTCTCTGGAGGTTGGTGGGGGGGGGGTGAGGAGCTGGATTGAGCTGCCACATGCAAACCTTCTTCTACTGGGAAGGGGTATGGGCTTCCCTGGCTCTTGGCTGCCAACCAGTGGAGGCTAGATGGCAGAGCCAAGCTGATAAGAGAGCCAGGCATTAGGCCAGGTGGGAGAAAGGGGCCATCACAAAAGCCACAGAGTGCATGCGTGCTTCCACGCACATGCTTAACAGTGTTCTGGGGTCCCAGCATAATGGGGGGAATGGAAAAATAGGGCACCATGGCAGGCTTAGTGAAGCCCTGAAAGGGTAGATTGAGATCCTCCACAGGGGGACAGCAGTTTAGCTGACCTGGAGCCTTGACGCTAAGAAGCCATGTAGAAAAAAAAAAGAAAAATTAATCAGGAAACAGATCAATGAGGACTTGGCCACCTGTGAACTATTATCAAAACATCAATCTGGCTTCAGAGCAAGAATGTCAATTTCTACGGCACTCATGAACTTTCTGGACATGGAAGCCTCTGGCTTAGATAAAGGGAAAGCCATGGGTGCCATATACATTGACCTCTCCAAAGCATTTGATTTGGTAGACCAACTAAAACTACTGGAAAGGCTTGAGCAGATATGATTGTCAGAAAGAGCAACATTATGGTTTTGTTCATATTTATGTAACAGGAAACAACAGGAGTGTGTAAATGGGATGCTCTCAAACCCTCATATCCTGGAAAGAGGTGTACCTCAAGAATTCATACAGGGCCCCTTGTTGTTTCTGATATATGTAAACAACTTGTTAAGCTATATGCCAATGACAGTGTTGATAGTTAACGCTGCTTACCAGGAAGAACTAGTGTGCATTCTACAGAATGGCTGTCTACAAGAATGGTTCATAAAATCAAAGATGGTCCTGAGTACCAAGAAAACTCAGACAATGCTATTTAGACATAGCAGGCAGAATAATAAAAAAAAAATCTAAATATCAGGGCATTGAAGAACGGTTAAACACAAACCAAGGTCAAAGAAAACAACTATCCAGGCATAATCATAGAAGATGTGTTGAAATTTGACTCACACATAAACAACTGTTTCAAAAAGTAGCCTGCCAACTGGGAGCCCTGAAAAGGAAGGCATTTTTTATCCCCAGAGAGATAAGAAAAACTATAGCTACCCAGCTCCTACTACCAGTGCTGGTATATGGGAGTAGTGTATAATAGCACATAGCCAATACAGTGCTAAGAAAATTGGAGTATACAATAATCTGGCAAGGTTTGTGCTAGGATGTGGCTATGACTACCACCATTGTCTAATGTATAAAGACCTACTGTGGGATTCCTTATATATTAGGCAAGAAAAGCTGAGAACTCAATTAACTGACAAAATTCACAAAGATGTTGACATAATCCCTAACTTTGACATCGATGGAGTTCCTCTGCATCGCACAACTTAAAGAGTGGCTGACATCATTAGGAGCACTTTCACAGAACTTATTTAGACACAGTTCAGCTTGTATTTCACTTTAGCTCTCTATTCCTCCACTCCATTATTTATTACTGAGATCACCTGTGTGAAAACAGGATTTTTGCTCCTGAAGAGTTTATCTATTCTTGCTGCTTTCTCCCTACCTTAGGTCATAATGTGCTGCTTGTGACATCACAGTTACTCCCATAGCAATAGATTGTAATGTCACAACAGAGGATTATGATTTGAAGTAGGGAGTAACTTATAGAGGGAGATGAACTCTTAACGGATAAAAGTAATTTATTCATGCAATTTTTCTCAGTGATGAATAATGGAAGGAAAAATATATCGAACATATATGGAATTCAAGCTGAATCATACCTAAATATTAGGTTTTTTAAAGTTTTCTTTGAGGTGTCAGCAGCTCTTTAAGGGAGGTAAAAATAGGGGATTTGATCTCCCGAGGATAGCGTCCTTATATGGAAAAATTACTATGAACTGGTGGACCACAAAAGTGTGGAATAAGCTGCCCACAGAGACTAGGAAAGTATCAACTTTAAAGGAGAACTGCCTTGAATCTGTTTTCTGAAGAAGCTGCATTTCTAACAGTGGTTAACATTCTGTTTTTGTTCCATCTTTACTGGCCATTTTTAGGGTTGTGGGTGGAGCCTACAGCCCTTCTGTCATCAATCAGATGGTAGCTCTAAAACGGCTGATCTTAGAACTCCCTTTTTAGAGTTTTGGATGTATTTCTCCACAGCTGCAAAATAGTGCACTCCCCCTCTGATTTTTGCTATTTGTTGCTCTATGTTAAAGGCATCTGAAGGGAGGGGGGATGCTACTGTGTTGTACCTCAGAACTTCTCAGAATATTAACAAAAACACTTTTTAAACTGCTGTTCCTCTCATCTGTCCAGCTCAATTTAATAGATGTATTCTATTTCTTTCAGCAACCTAGGGGTTAACTAATTATATCTTGTGGAATATCCTGAATCAGACTACAGTGTCAAATTACAACATTTTGCAATGTTTAGCTATAACACACACACACACACACACACACACACACACACACACACATATACACACACATGACTAAGCAGAACTATATGGCACTAACAAGAAAATAACTTTGGTCATTTGGTAGCTCTTCATACTGTAGCCCTGTCTGTTCTGGTTCACATCTGGGACACTTCATTGGCAGTATCCTGTCTTTTTTTTGCACTGATGAATGAGAGGATTGTCACTGTCTATAAGCACACACTTTTGCTTTAGGGAATGTAACCACTGAGTAAAGCTAATTTGTAATGGAGTTCCTTTTAAAAGTCCTGCGTTTCTCAGGGTGGGTTTCATTTTTGGGTTTGTTGCTTAAAGCAGCAGTATTTATGTCTGTTCCTGATCTGAGGCTATAAGCAGCGTACACAAACCTCTAATATTTAAACTGTGTCCTTTTAACGATAAAAGAATATAAGCATTTAAAGATTTTTTTTTATTATTCTTTGGTAACCAGGAATGGCCCACTAGGCACAGGTGCCTGTTTCTGGGGCTACCCAGGAGCACTGAAGAGGATAAGTGATTTGCTCAGAGTCACACAGTATGCAAGTGGAGGTTGTGGGAATCAAACTCAGGTCTGTGTGCTAGATGTACCAAACTCTTTACGCTAACCTCTAAAGCTTTATTGACAGCCCCAGACTTGGCTGGTGTATTCCTTGGTTATTGCATAGATCTGGAATATGTCTACTGGAGTTTAATGGTTGTTTATAGTTTTTAAATGTAATTTAATAAATATATATATGTTTTCCTTTGGTAGCCAGGTAAGGTCAGCTAGACACAGGTGCTTGTTTCTAGGGATAACCCAGGAACACTGGGGAGATTAAGTGATAATCAAAGCCACACAGTATAGAGACAGAGGTTTTGGGAATCAAACCCATGTCTTGATGCTGGATGTACAAAGCTCATTAACAACTCATTACTCTAACTTCTAGGCTATACTGCCAGCCCCATAAATAATGAACAATTTAGGCTGTTAATATCTCAAAGGAGAACTGCCTTGGATCGGCAAACATGCATTTTGTAGAAGTAGATGTTATTTTTTAAAATACCAGTTCTTAACTGGCCTTTTGGTAAATTCAGTGAGTGTTTCTGATTCACACACTGCTGGCATTGACCATTGTAGAACAGTATGATCTTGTCAAGAACTTATATTGTTGGTACAATGCATCTGTGTTCTAATTTAGAATTCTTAGGTTCATGGAGACATAACATCATACAATTCTCAGATGGCACTTTGCAGCAGTGTGTAGCCCATAAATATCCAATGGGCTAACTAAAAGGCCAGTAAAAATGGGGCGGGAACAGAAGGGGACCCACTATATGGAAAAAAAAGCTTCTATAGGAAACATTACTTACAGGTTCAGTGTGGTTCTCCTTTAACTAAGCTTATAGGGAATGTCAGGCTTGTTATCTAAATGGTAAGGAACTACATCCTGGACATTTTCTGTAACACCATAGACCATTTTAACTGATGGATATTTCAATACATGATTACAGTAAAAGACTATGCAAAACTATCTTGCATATGATATCATATACAATTTGTAAACCATTGTTTACATATTTTACAGGTAACACTGTCAATATGGTACACTTTTATCTCTCATTTTTTTTAATTATACTGCTATTTTCTGTACGGTTGGATGGTGTTTTTTTGCTGTCTAATAGGATAACATATCTTTGTGGCTCACTTTTTTTTACTTTGAAAAACAAGTTGGAACTGTTATACATGATCTGAACCCTTAATATTACATATTAAATATTATGATATGGTATAAAGGTATTTTTAAAATTGCTGTCATCCTCATAAATGTTCAGTTACTGTAGATAAAAAACCTGGTTTGGAAAAAGTGCCCATTATAATGCAACAAGTGCCCTTTTTATGGTTGTGGGCTGAGCCTACAGCCATTTTGCAATCTGTAGCTTGAAAATGGAGTTTCGTGGAACACATTTTTCAGACATTTCAATGTCTCCTTCCATATCTACAAATCACTATGACGACTAAAATAAAATAATCCCTTCTTTCTGTTTAGAATGTTGGAGACATAACTCCAAGCTACTTATCTGATGGCCATTAGGAAACTGAAATAGCTTGTTAAATACTGTATTGGTTGCCTATTAAACTGGAAATTTGTTTTCCCCCTTCAAAATGCAACAGCTTGCACATATGATTTGCATTTAAGCATTCACTTCAGTTGGGGATGAATATCTTTTAAGAAAGATTTATACCTCATAAATGTTACCCTTTCCCAGCAAATTTTGTAAAGATTTACACTGGTTTTAACCTTTCAAGACCTATCTGACAAAATGCCAGGTCTTCAGTGAGCTACCCAGACATACATTTATTTTTCACAAGGGCTGCAGCCTGCTTCCCAAACATAACATATAAGAGTTACTGAGATCTCTTATAGTAAGTGTGTGAGTGTGTGTGTGTCTGTTTGGGGGAGGGATGGAGAAACAGTCAAACTCTGGCAAGGGAGACCTCATCTAATGAATTAACTGCTGACAAACCATGAGTGATACAGAAGTAAATTATTTGATATCTTCTATTAGACCAACATATATGTAACAAAAAATAACTTATACCATTTATAAAATTACTGATCAAACAACTGCAAACAGAAGACTGTTTTTGTCATTTTATAATATAATATACTGAGTGTGCATTCACTGAGTTGCTGGATCAGGGCCTTGATAAAATAATTACATTTATTTAACTGATTCAAGATTCCATCAGGTGGACAGAAAAAAAGTCTATAAGAATTTGCCTGAAAACTAACAACTGTAAGATGCAAAAATAGCATTTGTGTGTGTGTGTATATATATATATATATATATATATACACACACACATATACATACATATTTATTTTATTTGAATTTCGGTACCCCTGTAAGACCACTGAGACAAATACAGTCCCTTTTTCAGGGTCAGCCTGGAAGACAACAACACAAAAATAAAATGTATTTATAGCAAATTTAGGAAGAGACAGGATACAGAAGAAGTATTCCAAGTACATTAAGTCTAGCAACCATGAGGACTGCAGTTGAAATATAAATGTACATTGCATTGCTAAGCACACGTAGGTACAAACAGCAGTCATAGCTAGCAGGTCTAAATGCACAACACAATAGGTAGTAGAGAGAATATCACACTTTCAGATATATACAACTCTAAACAATGTACAAGTATAGGCCCCATTAGCAACCACTACCAGCAAAGCAAATAAACAGTTGGGGGTGAGGGTGTCAGATAACAGGTAAATGGAGCAAGGGAGCAAAGGCGGAGCAAACAGATGGAGAGAGGGACTGGGGGTTCAGATAACAAAAGGGGTAACGTCACTCCAGGGACCAAGAGGGTGATTAGAACTGCAATCTAAGTAGTGTACAGTCAAATAGTCTGCAGTCACAGGGGTGAGTAATTCAATGACAGAAGCAGTAGCATTTAGCAGAGGAGGTAAGAAAGGCAAGTAAGCTGGACTGGAACATAAGAAGAGAGGTGCTGGACAGGACTGAAGGGAGCATTGAGTTCCAGTTGTCTACTGCTGCAAAGGAGAAGGCTTTTCATGTGACAGCTAGCTGCAGGTTAGTTCTAAGGATAAGAGGAAGGGAGGCTGATCAGAGGGTCTGTGGTGCCAGTCTCTGATGGATAATCCCACTGAAGCAAGGGGAGGGGTGTATTTGTGGACAAGTTTGTACAAGAAGCTCAGGGAGGAGAGCCTCAATTCTGATTCATATGGCAACCAGCCCAACAAACAGAGGACAGCACAGTGGTGGAAGTGGGAGTTGACACCAAGGGCAAACCTTCCCACCCTATGGCATACTTAAGTGAGGAGAGACATATTGGAAGTACTGGTGAAGAGCAGAAGGGGAGCACCATTGGTAAGGAGGGGGAGAAGCAAAGAAGAGGTGATCTTAAGGCAAGAGGTTGAGGAGAGGAAAGGGCAGATGCAATAGAGAAGACCCAGTTTCTGATCAAGAGTCTTAATTATGGTGAAGACATGGGTAGTGAGGGAGAGAGAGGAATCCAGGGAAATACCCAGATATTTGAAGGTTCTGACAACATTGCCATTGAGGAAGGTAATACAGAGAGGTAGGGAGGGTGGGAGGAGGGAGGAGGAGGTAGATGAGAGAAGAGCATACTTTTTGTCTTTTTTGTATTTAGGACAAGCTGATTATGCATGAACCAATCCTCAAGGTTGGCAAAGTCACATGCGAGCTCCCTATTAATTCAAGCAACATCAGGAGAAGAGCAGTGTATGATAGCATTATCCACATAGAGAGTCACAGCAGCCCCACTACAGTTGTTGAGTAATTCGTTGATAAAAAGTGAGAACAACAAAGGACCCAATATGGAGCCCTGTGGGACCCCATGAGTTATTGGTCTAAATTCTGAGAAAGAGCCGGCCCAGTTGACCCTTTGAGACCGGGAGGAGATATAGATATTGACCCAGTGGAGGGCCCTGGGATACAGACCAATAACATGAAGCTGCTTAAGCAGAAGACTGTGGTTCACTAGGTCGAACACTTTTGTAAAGTCGACAAAGATGGCACCAGTGGCAAAACCATAGTCCATGGCTTGGTAGATATCCGAGGTTACCTTAATCAGGGCCATGAGGGTTCTGTGGTCCTTTTTGGAAACATGTTGGAAATGTGAAAGCAGATTATAGTGATCCAGGTAGTCCCGAAGGTGATTGTAAATAATGCACTCTTGTATTTTGGCCAGGAGGCAAAGGATGGAGATTGGTCTGAAATTCTCAACAACAGATCTGGATCTGCCTTTATGCAATGGCTTCTTTCCATTTGTCAGGAACAGTACTAGTCAAGAAAGAATGGTTAAATAGGTCATGAACAGGGTGAGCAAGGGCCAGAGCTCCCAAATTTAGACATTTTGACTCCAGTGAGTCATGACTAGGGGAACTGTCAGCCTTCAAAGTGACAAAAAGTCTCTGGACTTCATTACGTGTGGCCAGTTTCAAGTGAAATAATGGTCTAGTCCAGATTTTCTTTGCAGATGAAGGAACTGAGGGTGTCACAGGAGAGTTATGGAATTGTGAGGTGTATTTGTCTAGATCTGTAAAAAAAGTCATTAAAGCCAGCAGCAAGAGATGGGGGTCAGTGAGGGTAAGACCCTAGGCAGAGATGGAGCTCGGGAGTTTGGCAGCCTTCTCTTTCACCAGTGCATTGATCTGCCTCCAGAACTCCTTGGGTTTGCAGAGGTGTTCTTTTTGAGCATATATATATATATATATATCTATATATACATATATGTCTCTGTTTGCAATAAATTTGTTTGCAGGCATTACTAGTATCTTTTGAAAGATTGTCTGACTTGTGATTACTAATTTTGTATATAGTTCATGAAATATTGAGTTTGACATTTATTATTTCATATAACCCCCAATTATGCCTTATGCATAGCATATAAATCTAAGTCATTCCAAGGCCATCGTGACATATAATATTAATTCCCTCTTCAGTTTGCCAGGGACGTACACACAGCTGCATACATTGGTGGATCCACAGCTGGCATGGTACCCCAATGCACAGTACAACCAGTTGGGTCATTCCAGAGTGCAGGTCCCCAGCCCGGGTTCAGTGCAGTCAATGGCTGGCTGGCTATGGCAGGGTGTGGAGGGCAGTGCCAATCTTTGCAACAGGTTGGGTATGGGGGAGTGAGGGTGTCTGTGTACAAGGCCAGTGGATGGGAATCCTCTAGACTACAGATATGGACCATGGTTTCCTCTGGTGCAGTTGGGTCTTGGGGGGGCCCTACACTATGGAGCTCTTCAGGGATGGAATTGACTAAATTGGGGATGAAAAAGGGGAACCTCTAGTCCACCAGGGTTGTAAAGCTGCTGTGCAACTGGGTGCACATCTGCAGCCTGCCTGTGAGTGGCTGGTTGGGTTAGGCCAGCTATTCATGGCCTAACTGTGGGCTGCGGTGCTCTGGACTGTGAGGGGCACATTCCCACTGAATATGCTGCAGCATGGCATATGCATGGGATTGCTCCCTTGACTTGAATGGCATACCATTTGTGTGTGCCCTGGCCCATTCCCTTCCTTCTGGTGCATCCCATATGTTTGAATATCATGCTGTTGTTCATTGTTGGAGTTGTGCTACACATCACCCTTTTCCACCGGGATATGCTGCATATCCCCTTTGAATACGAGGGCCCTGGACTAGGTAGCCGGAATAAATACATTATAAAAATAGTAAATGACCCCACTGAAAACAAGATATTGCATCTAATCTGTGACAGCTTAGGTAAATACAGCGCAAAAATTTGTAAATTAACATCTCTGTGACAATGAGTTGTAGCATCTCCACTGCCCTATCCAAGATATAAAATATAGGATAAGAAATATTTAGTGTTCCCAGATCCAAATAACCATTACTCTGTAAGAAACCTTAATTTTCCCTGTGTTTTCCCCACAAAGGCAGAATCAAATCTTTGTATAAATCCCTGTAGATTTTTCCATAAGCCACTGGTTCCTTATTTATGACTTTGTTCTTGGTTTATTATTTCAGCAGCCTTTTATTAGAAAAGAGCTCTGATTTGCTGCTCAGTATTTCCATACCTCCAATGCTTTCCTTGCCAATATTGTATCTTCCTGTTGTCATAGACCACTGCAAGTTCACAGTCTCCCCTGTTCCCTGTGTAATGTACCACCTTCCAGACTGCTGAAGTATCCTGGGTGCCTTGAGTTGCGGTATCCTGTAATGCCATTTGCAGTGTATGCTTTAGGCTATAGATAGTTCATCCTCAGTTCCCCAATTGCACAGACAAATGGGAGGTTGGCTGTAACATGCCTGTTTTGGGACCTGTGTGATTGGGTACAGAACTGGCCATCACCCACACTGAGAGAAGTACAATGGCACCAGGATGATGGATCTACATGCCAGTGCCTGAGGAGTATAGCCACTAGGTGTTATCACCCACACACAGCTCGTGCCTATGTACAACACATTCCAGCATCCTACTATGAGTGCTCCACTACCCACCAATAGAGTGGTAAGATCTCATTACAGAGCCAGTCATCACAATGGGATGGGCAGGGAGGGGGCTATCTGTGCACTGTTGAGGGGAAATGGGGGGCCAGTACACTATGGATATGGACTGTAGATGTATTCCAGTGTAATTAGGGATGGCATTGTGGTCCCTACAATATGGAAGCAATAAAGCCTGGACTCCGGTACATTTGGGCTGGTGGAGTGGGTGGAGAGGTGCCATTATACCACCAGAGACTTCAGGGTCTGTCCCACATGGGAGCGATCAGGGTCAGGGCATGGGGGTGAGAGCTGCTCTGGTGCATTCATGCCCATGCCAACATGCAAATTTTTTTTTTTTTATTTTATTTAAAGTTTGGCTTCCGGGAAAGGCACACTGAGCCGAGGCTCATTTCCAGGTAATGAGCATGCATAAGGCCCCTTTGCACCCTGCATGCTCAATTAGTTAAGTTGCATTCCTAGGCTGAATATCACCCATGGGAACTGTGGTGCATACTGGTATGTGCCACGCATTCCCCCTGGAAGGTATTCAGTTGGGGTCACCCTGGATGCACCTGACTTGGTGGCTGTCTGCCCTGTGACTCCCATCCAGGGTCACATTTTCAACAGGAATGATGAAGCCCACCAGGATAAAGCGCAATATCACAGGTTTACAGCATAGCAAATGGGATTAACTCCATTTGAAACTGCATTGTTTGCTGCAGTAACTCTGCTGCAGAATACTGAAGTACTGCACTTCATCCTGGTGGGCTTCTCTATATGTACACCCTGTACCAGTGGTGCATTCTCTTTGAATATTATATCAGTGTTAGCTGATGCACCCTCTTTGTGCAATGCATCTTTCTACTCATGCATTGATCCAGCACTTAGTATATCCTCGATGTAAAATATTGTTTTTAATGCGTTCTGATTTTACACAATGCAGCACAATATTGTATTGATGTAGAGCCCCACTGAAAATAAGATGCCATTTCTTCTGCAAACTATCTAGGCTAAATATGTAGCAATCAGTAGGCATATTCTAGGAAAACACATTGTAAAAATGCGTACAAGGAAAACCACATTGAAACTGCCTCTCCACAGATCTGCATTGTGCAAATTCATTAGAAATAATGGGTAAAAGCATCCCAAAAGCTCTTCACGGCCATATCGGCTCTGACCAGAGTTTGTTATTTTTGGCACCTCCACCTTATACAATCTTCCGGCACCCCTGAGGGCAGCGCACACACACACACACACACACACACACACACACACACACACACACACACACACACACAGGCACACACCAGCATGTACTCTGACTAGATAAATTTAGGAGGACTGAATTAGCAGCATGCCAGTTTTTGATGATTGTGACTAAACAGCACTATATGGAACCAACAAGAAAACAACTTTGGTCATTTGGTAGCTCTTCACAGCCCTATTGGCTCTGTCTAGAGTTTGTTGTAAATTTAGTAGAGGCTTTTGGCTTACATTCTTCTAGGCAGTACCATTTTAGAACAGTATGATGTACTTTATGTCCTTGTTTAAGAATTTATATTGTCAGAGCAATTTTCTTCAGAAATGATTAGAAACAGACCACTTCTTGGGTGCATGATTGGCAGCAGTTTATCGATACATTTTCCAAACATAACCATCCAACATGCACTTCATCGAATCACTTATTAGTCCCATGTCATCACATTCATTGCTGCATCATTATAGTCCATTTATTCCTTGTTGTTCTTCCTGCTTTACCATTCTTCCTTGTCCACCATTCTTTCTTCTTGGGGTTTGGAATTCATGACCCAACACCCTCTCCCATCTCTGAAGACCCTTCCTACTGTCTAGGGTAGAATGTCCCTAATCTGACCCATGGTTGATCTTTGCTCAACCCTCCCCCCATCCACCCTCTGACTCCACAACTGGGTGCCCTTGACCCCGGCCTGTGCCTGTTGGCCAATTTCTCATCAAGACCTACCCCCAGTTGTGTCCCTCTCCCTACCCCCTTATCCCTTCTGCCCCCTCTTCTCCCTCCCTTCTTTGCCCTCTCTTTTCCTTGCCCCCAATTTCAAACAAACCCCCCATCTTTGTTTAATGACCACCATTGCCCTCACCCAGCTAACCCATACCCCGGGTGATCCCCGCTGCCCTCATCTGGCAGCCCTCTTGCCACCCGACTATACACCCCATTGCTCTTTGCTGGCAACCCATTTCTGAATAGCCTTTTGCCAATCTCACCTGATGGCCCATAATCCCCTTGCACTTTCTTTGTTCCCAGCCTTGTCCCCTTCCCACTTTGCTCTTAAACATACCTTGTCAATGGGTGGGTGGGTGAGTGGGATTCAGATGAAATCCAAGCAAAAGAGGGAGAATCCCTCTCCTGCTTCTCCTTATAATCCCTATTAGGACCCCTAAGCACCCCTATGTTTGATATACCCTAGGCAATCACCCCTGTCCTTTCCTAAGTAGCATCATTTGACCCTCCATATGATGTTACCAGGCCTCTCCCCTTACTGTCCTCCAGCTTCCTAGCCCCCTTCCCCTCCCCCCCAACTCAGCCCCTTGACATTTCTTTCAGGAAACCCCTAACAACTCTGGTTGTTTAAGAATGGCAACCCTATTTGTCAGAGTGATTTCCTTCAGAAAGGATTAGAAACTGACCACTTCTTGGTTGCTCAACTGGTAACAGTTTATTGATACATTTTCCAAACATAACCATCAACATACACTTCATTGTATCACTTATTATTCCCATGTCAACACATTCATTGCGGAAACATTACAGTCCATTTAATACTTGTCCTTTCTGCTTTACCATTCTTCCAGGTCCACCATTCTTTCTTCTTGGAGTCCCGGATACATGACCTAACACCCCCCTTCTTTGAAGACCCTACCTACTGCCTAGGGTTGTATGCCCCTAACCTGACCCTTGTTAGTCTTTGCTCAATCTGCCCCCATCCCCCCCGACTCCATGACTGGGTGCCCTTGACCCTGTCCCATGCCTGTTGGCCTAACCCCCTCAGGACCTTTCCCCCAGTTGTGTCCATCCCTCTACCCCCTCTTATCCTTCCCTTCTGCTAGCCTGTCTCCAGCCTAGTGATGGATGGTGGGCTTCCCCATCCTTCCCTACTCCCTTCCCACTTTTAAATTGCACCAATTATTAGTAATAAAAAGAAAGCCATGCCTACTTTTGATAAATGTACCCCATCCCCCCAGAGTACCCAGGGATGTGATAGGATATATCTGTGTGAGGTATGTCTACTCCCCCCAATTCTGCTATCACCATGCGCGCACCTTTCTATTGAGGCATTTCCTGGCCTTTTCCACTGACTTGTTATCTCTAGCAAATCTCCAAACCCTCTTCAATATAATTGTGGACCATACAACCATAACTCTTGGCTACCAGCTTGTAATGACTTTCAAGTCTGTCTTAGCATCCAGAAGCAGTGCTCCCCACAGCCTGTCCCCTAGGACATTCCTTCCTGCACGTATGATCACAAAATCAGTCTTGGGCTATTTCAGTTTCAACTCCTCTGATACCAGCAATAGCTGGGCCCATTTCATGCCCCAGACCCCTTTCCACTGGATTTGTATTTTCTTGCTCTCCTTCTGGAGTTGTCTCCCTCCTGGCATGGTCAATGCATACCTCTCTGCCCAGTACACGAATGAGTGACCTATGATCTAAATATGTCTCTGCCGCCTCCTGCCTGTTGACACAAATCACACATAGGTTATATCAATTTCCTGACATATCTCCTATAGCTGTGTGATTTCCATCTGCCCACCCCCTTGACCTCCTCCTTGGAGCCACCCTATGTTGCCCTTTCTGAAGCTGCACCTATCCTAAATGAGTGTGGTGAAAACTGCATAGGGCCTTCCCTCAAAAATGTTACTACTTTTTTCAAGACCCTCACTACCAGGTAGCATGTGACAGGGGATCCATCCCCATGCTTAAAGAATAATCCTCCTCCCCATGGATGAATGGTTCTGTATTCCTCCATTGCTGCTACTGCACACCACCCTTTGTCTACCTGATTATCAATCACCACCTCCATCCCTATGCCTGCCTGGCCTGTTTTTGACTGCTGTAGAGTAATAATTACCCTGTCAGGACCCTAGTGGACTTTCTTCCACAGTAATCTCTCATCCTTCCCTTTGTTTTTTGCTACTACTTCTCCAACCCTGAAGGCCTCCCCAGTTGTTACTGTAAAAACGGCATGACATATGCATGCTTCCCACCAAGATTTACACACCTACCCCAGTGCCTTTAGTAGTTTAACCAGAAATTGCCTCGAAATGGGCTTCCTGCTGTCCCCAAGCCTGCCTTGAGTCCTCTGCCACCCTATTAACATACACTGAACCATCCTGGATTTATTTGGTTCTGGCCTTCCATTAAAGTGGCATGCCTATCCTATCCCTACCACCAGCACTCCCATGGTGGTGGTGTGAGCCATGCCCCTTCCTACCTCTGAACCATGTACTGCACCAGCTGGTCTTCGGTTACATGCTTATTTATCTAGAACCCCTTCTGCCACCAAAACTCCTGAAAAGTGCACCATGCCCTCTCATATGCCTTCAGCATGTTCACAAACCAAGAGTTTTGGTATAGCATTTGAGCTCCTTCCAACAAATTTCCTATAATTGGTTTGGTACCCAGGTTTTCTGGATGGTGGCTTGTGGCTCCAAAGATCTGAACCTGTACAACTGAAGACAGGAAAGACTGTCAGCAACATCATTCTGTAATCCCTCAATGTACCTTGCTCTGAAGGACAAGCTGAGTTTTAAACTGACTAACAACAACTGATGCAGTACCTCCCTTTTAGCTGGTGGTGCATAGTGATGCAATGCATTGGATATCAGGCTAGGCAGCATAGCAAAGCTGCTTCTCTCTCTGCCTGCATTCTCCTAACAGTAGCATCCATCCTCCCGGTAGTAAGATCCAAAAGCTTGCTTGGCTTAAAGGACTCCCTTTCTCACCACCACAAATACTTTTTCCAACAAGAAAGGCAGTCCCTTAAGTAGATATGTCATTGCAAGTTTCAAACAGGAAATAAAACACTGGCCAAGGTGCATTTTGGCATTTGGATGATTTCGGCTCTGAGGTTCTTTATGCAGTAGTAGCGGTCTGGTTCTTTTCATGAATTTGAATTTGGTCCATTTTGAATGTTAGTTAGCAGTTCAATACTAATTTTGTGGGTGTATTCACTACATTTACCACTCTGCATTGGACAGTTGGACCATATTTCTTCCTTTGGGAGTTTCATAAGAAAGCCAGCCTGAGAATAGTGTTTTGATGAAAGTAACTGGAGACTCATGGCAATTGGGGAAGGCAGGACACCAAAGATCTTGCAAGTTAAGTTATCTGTTATCAACTTTATTAAATCTATCTTGGATATTAAAGGCAGTATTATATGAAGATTGAAATTAAATCAACAAGCATAAGGGGGGGGCCTGGGATGTTCTGCATCCTCTGCAACTCCTAGCAAAAGTCTGCTTAAAAAGTTGAACAAACGCTGTTTCAATTTACTTGACGGCTTCAAAGAAAGATAAAGGTTTTTAAACAAATGCTTTAATAAAAGTTGAAGCATGATATAAAATTTATGTGAACTGTAATGGGGTGCATTGCTTCTGAAGAAGGCCTGTAAGTGGGGAAGCCACCTTTGTATACAAACTCTCCCAAGAATTATGTCTCCATTCATAATTTCTTTGTTCATTTGATGAAATTAATTTAGTAGCAAACTGCACATGGGAGATGTTCAGCAAATGCTGCATGAAGAGAGAAAAGGTTGTTGAAGCTTCTTCTAACATTTAGAGAGATCTTTAAAAGCCAGAAAGTCAGTTTTACTTCAGACTGTGACACCAAAACTGGGTCAGAAAGCAAATCCAGAAAGTTCAGGCAACTGAAATTGCCTTTTTTTGTGTGTGTTATCTTTTTTTTTTACCCCACCAACACTCCGGTGTCTGCCTCTCCTTCGGGCTTCCTAGTGCTCCACTAACCCCAGCTATCCTCTTCCGGAGCTCTCCCCTCTCCTCCACATATTGCAGCCAACCCCCAAGTTTGTCCTGGCATATCCCATTGTCAGGTGGGTCCCACTCCTTTGAGGGGGAAGGCACCAGGGAGGGGGAAATCAGCACACTATTGCTTCATGGCCCCAGGGGCACTGCTGTGGAGGAAAAGGCTCCCAGAGGTTCCGGCAGTGTAGAGGATGGAAGCCATCATCTGGTGGGCATGAAGTTGTTTTCTGGTTTTCTTGAGTCCCTCCTGCACTGCTACTTGTAGTGCCCCTGGTCTCCACCAGGGACCGCTACAGAGTAGGGCTATCCCCTAACCCACCCCAGGAGATGAGAGCAGTCCCCTGGATGCTCAATCCTCTCCTTCCCTTGCCAGTCCCCAGTGACCTGAGTCCATTCCCAAACCCAGGTCACCGACGTGGTTCGAGGTGTGGCATCCAGCGCCGCAACCCTCTGCACCACTGGGCTTGCTGAAATTGCCATTTAAAAACTACTGTAACCCGGCTTGTATAAAATCAGAAGCTATGGCTCCAAAGGTTGCTCATACAAAACAAAAAAGAAAAGAGAGGGAAGACTCCTGCCTCCAATGCTAAGGCTGTTTAGCCCTCCAGAGAAAAAGAAGGTTCTTCTTCTAAGGGGAAGACTGATGCACCTCCTGGCCCCTCAGAAGAATCAATACAAAATTCAGACGTTGATTCCATTCCAAGAGATTTCACTAGTCCAGAACCTTCTGTTTCAAATTTAAATCAAGGAAGTAAAAGTACAGGATCTATTATTATATCAAATAATCCCCCATGACTGGGCTTTACAGTTAATTAAAAATATGTTGGCTTTACAGTTATCAGTGGAAAAACTGCAAAACTTACCAGATTCAATCAAACTATTATCTGAAAATATTCAAAAAAGTGACAGCAAGTTGGAACAAAATATTAATCAATTATCAGATTTGGAAAAAAGACACTCTGAACTAGAACATACTGTGTCTCCTTTATGTCAAGAAGTTAAGATTCTAAGAAAGCAACAGGCCCTTTCAGAAGGGAAGTTAGATGAACAAGAGAATCGATCAAAAAGAAAAAATATCTGCTTATTTGGAATTCTGGTGGTGTGGGAAAAAGAACTCTCATTAAAAAATATCATGATTGATATTTTTCAAAATCTGTTACCCTCTGATGTAGATGTTCCAATTTTAGATAGGGTGCACTGGCTGGGGAAGGGAAAGATGGAAGGAGAACTAGCCCAGCTATTGTGAAATTGTTAACTTTCGAAGGAAAAGATATAATTATGCAGACTTTCTATGGTAAAAAAAAATTGTATACAAAAAGCAACCCATATATCTTTAAATGATTTCTCCAAAGCTTTATGGGAGCAAAGAAAAATATTCGGGGGGTTACAACAGAAATTATGGAACAAAAATTTCAAGGCCTATGTGGTTTTTCCAGCTAAGTTAAAAGTGCTGTTGAATAATCAAATTTTGCTTTATAAATCTCCAGCTGAAACTTTAATTGATTTGAAAATATGTCTATCCACAATATTTGTAGGTTATGAAAATGGTTAGAAGCTTAATAATTGCTTATGCATTGTGATGCATTGTGTTGCAGATGTGTGGGGGAGAGATAGGAACTATACCTGCTATATGATAAAGAACTGGGGGGAAGGGAGACTAGCCCCTTGATCCAGCTCTTGTCACCAAGAGATAGGGAAGGAAATGCCAGACATTGGTCTTAGGCACACAGTTTGGGGGGGGGAGAGTAGGACAAACAATAAAATCTAACAGGAATCAGGTGTTAAAGGGTAAGGTAACAATGGTGGTTACAAGAGGTTTATCATTATTCTATGAATGCTATGATGGGGTTGTTTAGGGGTAGTACGTGGAATGTGAATGGTATTAATTCTCCAGTTAAGAGAACAAGAATACTATCAAGAATTAAGAACTTGAATTCCAGTGTGACCATGCTCCAAGAAACCTTTCTCAATAAAAAAGAATGGGACAAGTTGGAAAAAAAAAAGTGTTCAGGGAAGTTATATTTCTCCTCTGGAGTTTCAAGGAAGAGTGCTGGGTAGCAATCAAATGTGATAAAAATTCCAGGGGTGAAATTCTTGATTCAGTATCTGATAAACAGAGGAGAACTGTATTAGCAAAAACAAGGGTAAACCATAGAATTATCGCATTTGTGTCACTTTATGGGCCCTTTAAAGGATACAATAATTTCTTGGTGGAATTGAACAAATTTATGTGTTCTTGGAATGAAGGCCATTACATATTAGGGGGAGATTTAAACTGTATCCTGAATAAAGAGTTGGATAAAACCTCAAAAGGATCCAGCTAGGATAAATATAAGTCGAAGTTGCTAAATACTTTCTTGGAGCTAATAATTTAGTGGATGTCAGGAGGAACACACATGGAGAGGTAAAGGATTATGCATATTTTTCTTCAAGACATGGAATGTACTCAAGACTCAATTATATTTTCACATCTAGGGATTTACTGATAGAGAGTGCATGCACTATGTCCAATATTAAATCCAGATTAATTTTTGATCATAGTCCAGTCTCTTTTGACCTTTTCCTAGATACAAAAAATGTCAAGGGAAATGGGATGTGGTGGCTAAACAATAACCATTTGCAAGATAAATCCTTTGTGGGGAACATACTGGAGAACATGCAAAATTTCATGGATGAAAATTTGGTTGTAGCTGATAATATAACTGATTGTGGGGATGCCTTTAAGGCAACAATATGAGGGGTAATAATATCTGAAGCCTCATGCAGGAACAAACAAAAAATGGAAAAGCAGAAGGAAGTAGAGGCCAAGCTGCAGAAGTTAGAACATGCAGTGAAAGGGGGAGACATCTCTAAATTTGGAACAATTAAATGATCTTAGGAGACTGATTGAATCAACAGATTACTTTAATATAAGAAAAAGCTGGGCATGGTATAACAAAAATTGGAAGACCAGCTGACTCAGTACCTGGGTCACCATCACAGTGGACCCCTTCTGCCTGTTGATCACCTCCACCACTGCCTTGTTATCGCACCAGAAGACAATCTTCTGGTCCTTCATCCTCCTTCAACATACCAGCATCACCACCCATATTTGGAATATCTCAATAAAAGTTATGTCCTTGTCTAACCCCATCTGCCTCCACTCTTCTGGCTATGCCTCCGACATCCACTCTCCCCAAAATAGGCCCCCCTAGGCATCTGTGTACAACTCCAGGTCCATTTTAACTATTCATTCCCTTTGCCAAAATGTGACCCCATTATACTCATCCATAAACTGCTCCAATACCTCCAAGTCTTGGTGTATCCCCTTGGATATATCCACCCAATTGTGGGGAAGTTTTGCCTTCCCCATTTCTCACGCAAGCCTCCTTGTAAATTCCCTCTCCGGTGCAATAGCTATGCATGCAAAGTTTAAGTGTCCTAGTAATTGTTGCATCATTGCTAGTGGCACTCTCCTCTTGGTCTTTACTTGCCTTATCAGCCCCTTCAGTTTGGAAACCTTCTTGTGGTAGCTGGAACAATTCATGTTCTGAATAGACCTCAATGCCAAGGAATTCCAGTTTCCTTGCTGGCCCCTCTGTCTTCCCCTCTGCCAGTGGTGGTAACCCGTGAGGTGGGTGCATGAGGAAGCGCACCGTCCGTAATGGTGACTCCTTCCCAGCGTAATCCCTCAAGGCGATGGGAGAGTAGGGCGACCGGATGAGGGGGTGGGTGAACTGTGTGACAGGATGTCACTATGCATATGTGTGCAGGGGGGTGGGACCAAGCACAGTGAGCATGGTCTGGGAGGTGGCAGAGAGGCTGTAGGGCGTGGCGCTGCGGTGGATGGCCAAGCTGCATCGTGGTGTCGGGGGTTGGCTAGTGGTTGGGGTGGGTGAGGTACCGTGTTTGGGTCCGGGCACTGGTGCGATTTTATTGTGCCTGTGCTGAACCTTTATTTTTTTTTTACTACTTTCATCTCCCTCTCCGACTTGCCTTCCCTCTGGAGTTGAGAATCCTTAAGTAGGGTGGTGCTGGGGGCGCAGCCCTCCCACAGAAAGCAGTAAAATCTCTCCTGGCACCAATGTCCTGATGTGCCGGGGTTGTCAGAGTGCTGAAAATGTTTTCAGCACTCTGACTGTGCGATAATGGTGATCGCCTTTAGGCATTCGCTGTTATCACATAGACCCACCAGTGGTATATGTATCACTCCACACATCCCCTGAAAATCCTTCATCATAGCAGTTGTCTCATCTCTGTTATGCCCTATCAAAAGGAAATCATCCAAGTAGTGCACTACTGGCTTGTACCCATACTGCTCCCCAGAAACCCACTGCAACCATGAGCTGAAAGCTTCAAATGTGGTGCATGCAATTGAACAGGCCATGGGCATGGCCTTATTGAAATAAATTAAAAGCCCACTATGGCCCAGACCTCTGGCCAAACTAGTAACAATCAAAATGCCGACTCTATGTCAGTTTTTGCTAGCCATGCCCTCCCCCCAACTGCCCTTATCAACACTGCTGCCTGGTCTACTGTTGCAAGAGATACTTTACTTTGCTCCTCCAGAATGCTGTCATTTACTAATGCCCCATCAAGGTAGGACAAATTGTGGCCCAAGCTGAATTCCCCTACCTGTTTTTTAGACACCTGAAACTCCCTGCATGGAGGTTTCTTGAATGGCCTCTCCATCCATTCCAAAGCAACTGGCCTTTCTATCTCAATCTATTTCTGAACTTGAAATCCACCAGGCTATTTCTAGTTTAGCACCGGATAAGTCGTCGGATCCAGATGGACTTACTCCCAATTTCTATGAGACATTTGTGGCACAACTAGTCCCCCTTTTGTATTGCTTTTTTGCTTATATACATAAATCCAGTATTTCGGACCCTACGTTGCTTGAAGCCTAGACTGTTGTGCTACTCAAGCCTGACAAGTCCTCAGAACTTGTTTCTAACTGTAGGACTATCTTGAGGATTAATTGTGATATTAAGATGCTCTCCAAATTTCTGGCCACCAGGGTAACTCATGTCTGGGAGGGACTGCTTAGTCGTGAGCAGGTAGATTTAATTCCTAACTGCTCATCCATAGACCATTTCAGGAAACTAACTCATGTTTTCTCCACATCCAGATGGTCTGCTATCCTGATGGCACTGGTCTCTCTGGATATGGAGAAAGCATTTGATAGAGTGGACTGGGACTTCCTGTTTTTGATGCTGGAGGCCTTTGGTTTTCCACACTCCTTTATACGTTGGATCCGGGTCCTGTACTCCTCTCCCTCAGTGAAAATATACTGTAATGGAGTGTTTTCAGCTCCATTCCCTCTGGCCTCCGACACAAGGCAGAGATGTCCCCTTTCCCCTCTCATTTTCAATTTATATCTTGAACCCTTATTTCGCAGATTGAAAGTATCTCCGGATATAACTGGTATTCCTGTAGGCCCAGAAACTTTCCTGATGTCTATCTATGCAAATGATATTATGCTCCACATGACTCATCCTGAAAACTCCTTCCCTGCTACTCTTCAGGTTATTGAGGAATTTGGACTTTTTTCTAACTATAAGCTTAATCTCAATAAGACGGAGGTGCTATCCCTTACTTTATCTGTTAACAAACACGATATGGTGTATTTGGGTGTGACCTGGTCCCCCCGCTCCATTAAATATCTGGGTTTATATTTGGCTAAGGATACTTTTCTTATGCTTAAACTTAATCTAGATGATCTGGTACACCGCATGCAGCAGGACTTGCATAGATGGCAAGCTCTTCCGTTGAATCTCTGGGGGCGCATTTCCATTATTAAAATGAACGTTATGCCCTGGTTATTTTATCCCCTTCACATGTTGAACCTTTGACTCCCATTGAAGTGGTTCAGGAGTGCTCACTGGTTAATTGCCAACTTTATTTGGCAAAAACAAAGCCCCTAGGCATGCTTACAAGAAACTGGTGGCTCCAAAAATCTTGGGAGGAATCAAACTCCCGCATTTCCTGTTTTATTATTTTTCTAGCCAGTTTAGTAAGCTGTTTCAATGATTTCTCCCTCTACCTTCAGACTCCTCCCCTGGATATAGGTCCCTCTGGCTCAATCTGGAAATCCAGTCATTAAAAAATAATGGATTGTCCTTATCTTCTTTACTATTTATTCTCTGGGGTATGTCACCCCCTAATGTGTAAGATTTGGTTATGGGCATCTCCCTACGAATCTACTCCCAATTCTGGACCCTAATCAAATCTCCCATTTCCAAGCATATCACACAACCTATTCTTCAAAACCTGAAATTCAAAATCGGTGGTCAGATCATTAAGTCAGACTGGCTCCCTCAACAGTACATGATCAGAGTGTGAGATCTGCTAGATGACAGGGTATTAAGATCATCTGAGGGTATCCTAAAACAACTCCACCTGGAGCACAGGTTCATTTTTAAAATGTTTCAGCTGAGGCATGTCCTGATTCACAGATTTGGTCTGGGTGCTAGCAGCACTGATTTTTCTGGGCTTTTCTCTTCTATTATAGTATTGGTATCTCAGAAACACGCTGCGTCTTCTCTTTATTCATTGCTATTCTTCAGTTTTTTTCCCCAAAATAGACGCTTCTTCTCCTTACTGGCACAAACTATTCTCTATTGCTCCTAGCCAATGGCATTCTATTTGGACTGATACATATAGATACATTGCTCAAGATAGATTGAGACTCATTCAGTTTAATATTTTGAATCACCTCTACTATACTCCACAGAAATTGGCTCATATGAGATGATTGCCATCATCCAACTGCACTAGGTGTGGCCAGGATGAGGGTTCTCTATTTCATATTTTTTGGAACTGTCCCAAAATTGCCACTCTTTGGCATCTAACTGAGGCTAGGGCCAACCCATTATTAGGCTTACAAGGGCTATTTCAACCTGAAATGTGTATTCTAGAAGATTATGCTACAGTCCCAGTTAAAGAACGTAGATATTTTATGTCTTTAATCTCCCTCTCCCTGAAAAAGGTGGTCCTCCAGCACTGGCTAGACCAGTGTTCCATTTCATACCAAGAGTGGCTACAAGAGTTACTGCACAACCTTCAGGTGGAACGTATGATTGCATATATATGTCATAAGCCATATAGCTTTGATAAGAAATGGGGAAACTATATACATTATACACTACAGGAGATTCAACTGTCTAGTTCTTCTTTTGGATGCTTGGCCATCTGGTCTGTGACAGGGTAGAATAGGACCCTGTCCCATTTGTTAGGGAGAAAGTGTATAAATGCAAGGATCTGTATTCTTTTCTTTTTTGTCTCTTCTGTCTGGTTGCGAAACCAAATTTTCCTGTGAGACTTTGGACTTGATCAACCCGAACAGTCTTGCAATCCATTGCCTTTCACTGTCTCTCTGTTTTCTCTTGCTGTCTGTTTTCCTCCCTTGCATATCTAAATCTGCTAATGTAAAGTATATGAGAATCAGTATATGGAAATGTAGCTGATAATGGGATCACTTTTGTTTAGAAAATATTTAGTGTTGCTGTTGAAATAAATATATATATATATAATTTGAGATAACTATAAAAAGCTAGAGGTTACTTGAGTACAAATGTCTCAGCCTTTTGTAGCTGCTGTGGAGACCTTGGGAAGTTCTTAATGTTCTAAGCAACTCCTGAAATTTACAAAGAACAGAATGCTTGCAAAGGTTAGGGGTTGAAAAAGATTTATAAAAACAGCTAAGCTGAGCTGCAAGGTAGATTTTTTTTTACAAGAGATTTTATTTTGCTACTGTACATAGTTATTCTGATCAGGTTTGTTTTATTTTATGTTCCTGTAACTACAAATAAACAGTTTTGTGGAATTTTACAACTACTCCTGGGTTTTCTCTATGCTTCCTGACCTGTGTCTTGACATGGTCGCCTAGTTTATTTGCGGCCCATAGTGGATAATAGGGGTGGTTTTGACCTCTACCTGCTAATTTTGCAGTCTTTATATAGTTAGCAGCTCCACCGGAGGCTGGGATGGGCAGGGGGGCATATTTAAGTGGCTTGGGGGTCTTGATACTGATTATGTTTCATGCGTATGTTCATTATTATTGATTGTTTATACTCAATAAAGTTTATTAAATTTCAAAAAAAATCAAACTGGTTACTCTTTATGCATTTCACCTCCTTATAATTGTTTATATATATATACTGTATATATATATATATATATATATATATATATATATATATATATTATTCATTTTTAAGCCCCAACCCTCCTGGGGTAGGGTAGTTCCCTGCCCCACACTCTTCCCCTCTACCCCTTGCAGCACCAGCATCTTCTTCTCATTATTCTACCTCCCTTTCCCTTTTTCCTTCCTTCTTTTCTTTTCTTTTTTTTTTTTTGTGTGCCCTTTGATCCCCTGTACCCTTAACTATCGGCCCCCAAAGAAATACATCTTCCTATCTGGGTATAGAACTGGCAGCTTTCTGCAGCTAGAATGAGTAGCCCAGCCACTGAGCCAGCCATACCATTGCAGCTATTATGCCAGCCTCATTTATTTACTGAGCCTTGTAACCCCATTCTAATACCTGCATCAAATACTTGGTTATTAGCCATGCAGACTCCCCCACGGAAATGGTTCACGTCCCTCAAACCTAATTAGTGTCTTACCAATGTTGGGTATGAGAAAACATGTTGGTATACAACATTCCTTTGCTCATGTTCCTCCCAGCTAAACATAACTTGGGATTAATGATCCAAAATTCCTTGTTATACCATACCCATTTCCGTCATAAAATGTTCCCAGTTTGATATACCTCACCAAAATAAATGATCTCATCCATAAGACCAAGTGCCTCCATGGCTAAACATGTGTTAGAATCATATGAAACTATGGACAGACTTCTGATCAACATCACCATTTTACTTAATAATGAGTGTTTCCGGTAACCATGGAGAAATATAGCCTCCCCATAGCCGACTCGCCTTTGTACTGCATATGAGCTCCTTGCGATCTAGCCTCAGCTCCCTTATCCCAAGTGATGAGGCCAGGAAGGCTGATTGTGACCCAAAATGGCAGCCGCCACATGGCCCAACCGCTAAAATATCATCCTCCAAGCAGCCTGACAGCCTCTAAGATGGCTGCCCCACACAATCGCTGTGTACCCCCTGGGGTTCTCCATCCATCTCGATTACAATTAAAATTTCTGACTGCCAATAATTCCATGATTTCCTGAAGTGGTGGCTGCCCTGCAGTCCCTATGCCCTTTGCTTTCTCAAACCAAACCAAACCAGAACAGGTCCCCTCTGGTATCCCATGAGATGGGTGCATGGGGAAGGGCACCTTCCGTAACAGCGACTCCTTCCTGGTGAAACCCCTCATGGTGATGGGATGGTAGGGTGACGGATGAGGGGGTGGGTGAACTGGATGATAGGATGTCGCCATATGTACGTGCATGGGGAGGAAGTGAGCATGGTGAGCATGGGCTGGGAGGGGGTAGAGGAGTTGTAGGGGGTAGCGCTGCAGTGGATTGCTGACCTGCATCATGGCATCGGGGGTTGGCTTGTGGTTGGGGTGGATGCGGTACCGGGTTCAGGCGCTGGTGCAATTTTATTGCACCCAGCCCAAACCTTTATTTTTCCATGCTTTCACCCCCCCAACATGCACCACCCTGGAGTTGAGAATCCTTTAGTAGGCGGGTGCATGGGGTGAAGCCCCCCATGTGGGGGGTGGGGGGCACAGCCCCCCACAGAAAGCATTAAAATATATGTCCTGGACGCCATTGTCCTGTGCACTGAGGGTGTCAAAGTGCTGAAAATGTTTTCGGCACTCTGACTGCACGATAACGGTGATCGCTTTAGACTTTCACCATTATCACATAGAACCATGCCCTCTTCATACCCATGCATACCAGTTCTCCTGTGATCCCTTTTTTGTCCTCTGTCTCTTTCCATTCACTGTGAGCTAGGCCTCCTAAAAATAGAGGGTAAGCCCCCCTCCTCATTATCACTCCATTCACACTCCTTCTGTCCTCAGCCAAGCAACTCCCCAGCCCTTGTATGACCCTATCCTTAACCCAGCACCCACTTAGTGCAGAAAAACAAAATGGAGGCAGAAAAAGTCCTGTGGCCTGATCTCCCAGCCTCGACTTGCCACACTTGGCTGCACTCTCTCATAGCTACCTATTCCCCTGGAGCCAGCTGTAGGCCACAGGCTGCCTCAGCCCTCCTAAAATGTCCATGATTCCGCCTGTCTGTCCATTGCTAGCTAGGGCTTATCTAGCTGCTCTCTCAACTGTCCAGTTACGATGCTCAGTCTCCTCCTGCCACCTTAACCATACCCATCCCATGTCTCCCTACTCCATCTCCACAGCCCCTTTGTTCCCTCTCTGACCAGCTTGCTGGTGCTGCACCTGGCCCTGCTCCTCCTTCAAAAAGTGTTCTCTTTTTTTGCAACCTAAAATTTTGCCCACTTCTCACCCCATGGCCATGACTAAACCTTAGCCAGAAAACTGCATGTTGCCACTACGCAGCCTGCCAAATTAAGAAACCAATGGCCCATAGACCCACCACCAAGTGACTGTCACCTCAGTACCATGCCTTGCAAAACTTAAATTAAAACCTAAATTAGACCTAAGGGCCTTCCAAAACAGCTGGTCATTGATCCACCAGGCACCAAGAAACCCAGCAAACAAACTACAACAATTTACATAGCATCTGAGGTTATACCTTAACGAAGCAGCATGCCCCAATAACTGAACATTAATTAACTAAATTATACCTCATCCCAGGGCAGGATGCCTGTAATGTACAAAAATGCCTTGAGCAAATCCTCCTAGGCCATATGCCTGCAGGCCTTCCCTTCTGGATACCATCTTAGAATAGCCGTACCTTTGCTGTACCAAAAACCGGGCTTGCCAGTCAAATGTGCTAGGACAGATGAAATCCAAGCAAAAGAGGGAGAATCCCTCTCCTGCTTCTCCTTATAAACTCTAATAGGACCCCTAAGGACCCCTAGATTTGCTTCACCCCTCAGCCAATCACCCCTGCTCTTTCCAAAGTGGCATCATTTGATCCTCCATATGATGTCACCTGGCCCCTCCCTTTACTGCTTTCCAGCTGCCTAACCCACTTCCCCCTCTCCTCCTTACTCAGACCCTTGACATTTCTTTCAGGACATCCCTAACAACTCTGGTTATCTAAGAATGGCAACCCTATTTGTTTACATAATGCATTATTGTTCTACTATAGAACTCTGTGGTCCAAGGGGACAGTTATAAACTACATCATACAGTTCTAAAATGGCAGTTACCACTAGCATGTATATCAAAGCACCCACTGAATTTACTAAAAGGACAGAAAAGACTGAACAATAACAGAATGGGAGGGTGGCAGTTTCAGGAGGGAGATGAGGTGGCATTATTTCACTGAGAGGGTGGTGTCAAAATGGAGTACTCTACCAGAGGATGTGGTGGCAGCATGCAGAGTGGTGGGCAGTTTCAAAAGAGCGTGGAACAGGGAAAGGGGGGCTTGGTAAACAATGCTGAGCAGTTTCTGAGGGTGAGAGAGGGGATGGGGTGGGGTAGCTGCAATACAGGGGTGCTAGCTATGCATTCAAGCAGACTTGATAGATCAAGAGGCCTGTTTCTGCTGGCAAGTTTTGTATGCTCATAGTATATGAAAACTGCTTCTTCTAGGAAAAATGACTTACAGGTCCAACATAGTTCTCCTTTAAGATCTTTTAAACTGCTCCTGTAAAACATGTTTAAGGACATCCGTAATTACATGTGAAGATATGGCATTAAAAGTGTCCTAGATGTTCTTGAAAATGCACTTAATTTTAAACTGTTTCATATATGTTAAACTATGCTTATATGCCAAACTATAACTTATTTGTTAAACTAAAACACACAAAATATATAACTCTGTTAGGAAACAGAACAACTTTGTAAACAGGGTTGGAAAGTCCTAATAGTTTTATTAATTCTATCTATCTATCTATCTATCTATCTATCTATCTATCTATCTATCTATCTATCTATCTATCTATCTATCTATCTATCATCATATCCTACAGTGGCTGTCAAACCCTCAGTTAGCCATGTTTATCAGTTGTTACATCACATGCTCAGATAACATGTTTTATTTGCCAGATTTATTCATTACAGAAAATGTATAGGGGACATTTGATTATTATTTTTATTCCTTACCTAATTGCTGCAACGCTATCATTAGTGAACACTTTGCCCTGGAAGCAGTTTAGTGGGGCTGTAGTGTTAATGCCTGCGGGGAAAACTACAGCTACCACTCAGTACTGCATATTGTGAACCGCTAATAAACAGTTGGAATGGGCAGTATTTGCACTCCTTTGGTGCTTTGTGACAACAGTTTTAAGCCCCTAAAGTGCAAGTTGAGTGTGGGCAGAAGCTGGACCCAAGTTTGCGATTTCCGGGTTATGGGGGATTTAAAGCACGCTCACTGCGAGCACTTTTAGACTTCTCTGGACAGTAATTGATGTCTCTGACATTGCTGTGCTGGAGCTACGCTATTTGATTACCTTTATTCCTTGCCTAATTGCTGTAATGCTATCATTAGTGAACACTTTACCCTGGAAGCAGTTTAGTGGGGATGTAGTTTTTATGCCTGCAGGAAAAACTACAGCTACCACTCAGTACTGCATATTGTGAGCAGCTAATATACAGTTGGCCTGGGCCGTAGTTGCACTCCTTTGGTGCTTTGTGAAAACAGTTTTAAGCCCCTAAAGGGCAAGTTGAGTGTGGGCAGAAGCTTGGCCCGAGTTTGTGACTTTTGGATTACGGGGGATTAAAGTGCATTCGCTGCGAGCGGGCAAGCACGAGTGGGCTAGCGTGCATGTGCATCACGTGCAGAGATGCACGCAGAGACATGCGTGCATGTCTGGCGTGTCCAGCAGGTCACGCCGGGAAGTTGCAAGATCAGGAACCGTGAGAACAATAGGCTGAAAGTGTGTTAAGTTAGCTTCAAGGTCGAGGTAGCTAGAATAATTTAACATCTCACACAAGGTACTAACAAGTGAGGCAGTGGCTTCATAGGTGAGTTAAATTCCTGGTTTGGTGATTCTAGCATTGAATGCCAGTTTTGTGGTGTCTAATTATGGCTGATTCCATTATGGCAATGGCGGGGGATGTTTGTATAAAATGCATAAACTGTGCTATGTATATCATCACGACCCCTCCCTTTTCCATCTGCCCCTTTTACATGTTCTAAATGTTTAAAAGTGGTGGAGTTAAGAATGGAAATTTCTAGTTTTAGCATGAGAATGTCACAGTTGGAAGAGAGTCAACTCTCTATGTTAGAGAGGTTTCGTTGTTGCACACACACTTGTGTTATTGGACCTAATCATACACTTGATCCGTCTCCCAGTTCCACCCTCCCTGTTGTAACAACTACTTCAGGTATTATGGCTGCACCAAAAAACAATGTAATCACAAATTCTTCTATTAGCATGCTTCCTATTAATAATGCTGGCTATAATAATAAAAGACCAAGATGTGATTCAGAGGAAGAAGGCCCCCTTGATAACTGGTATATAGTTAACAATTCTAAAGCACCTAAAAAGGGTAGGAAGTTGGATGTTTTTTCACTACAGTTAAGAAATAGTTATGATCTTCTAAGTGACTCCTTGGTAGAAAGTTGAACCCACTGTTGGAACTAATATAGAACCACATTTTGACCATCTAAATCCGACTAGGAATATTATTACCAATGCCCCTGCTAACAATCATTCCCTGGTATGCTCTCCATCAGTACCTACCTTGGAAAATCATGATTTTCATGTTGTACCAATTGTTACTCCCCTAATTGAAACTTCTGATATGGATACATATACCCCTGTTGAAACACAACAGCTTTTTGTTCTGGGTGATTTCATGATTAAACACTTGGACAGGGTAATATGTAATGATGATCTATATAATCAGACTTGCTCCTCATTTAAGGGGGCTAAGATTTCTGATATCACTAAAATGGCTGACAACATTCTAAGTAACTCAGGTGTAAATCCAATAGTAATAATACATGCTGGTACTAATAATCTCCTTAGAAGCTCAGTACATTCCATACAAGAGGAATTTGCAGCCTTAACTAACAAATTGATGTTCCTTGATTGTGACATTGTTATTTTTGAAATCTGACCATGCCCTGCTGCCCCAGATTGTGTAAATGACAAAATTAGGTGTTTGAACAATTGGCTTAGGAAATGGTGCTTGTGCCAGAATATCAAATGTATCACTTACTGGGAGGAATATATAGGCAGGTATGATTTGTTTTGCCCAGATGGGTTACATTTGAGTAAAAGAGGGAATGCTATCATGGTCAAAAAAATATCAGATATCATCAATCAAAGCTTAAACTAGCTAAGGGGTTGTTACATATCTTGCCTGTCACCAGTAAAACTGCAAACAATGATATAAAACCCCTTACCCAGCTAAATGTGATGAGTTTAAATGCCAGAAGTTTGAACAATAAAATGAATGAACTTACACCCATAATGGTATTAATTGATGCAAATATAGTTTCTATTACGCAAACTTGGTGGGATAATAGATCTAATTGAAACCCAACCCTTCAACGTTTTGATACTGTTTCTGTAAATCAGCTGGAAAAAAGGGGGTGGTGTAGCCCTTCTGATTGATAAAAATTTAGATTATCTTGATATTTCAGATAGAACTAAAAAACATGATATTATGACTGAATCCATCTGGGTTAAATTAACAATTAAACATTTGCTATTAATTGTGCTGGGAACATGCTATAAACCATCACATTGCTCTATGGCTTATTTTGAGACCTTGCTAAATGAAATTGAAACAGAAACTGGTAGCTTATTGTTAATGGGGGACTTTAATTTGGCTGACATTGATTGGCTGAACAATTTAGCCTATACACTAAATAGCAAAAAACTTCTAACAATGTGTGCTCAACTTCAATTAAAACAAGGTGTCACCCATCCTACTAGAGGTAATAATATGTTAGATATTGTGTTGCTTGGTGATAACCTTGATGTTAATAATATTTCTGTTGAAGCTTCTCTTAGCAATAGTGATCATAACATGCTCTCCTTTAAATTGAAATGTTTGTGGGAAATTGACTCAGAACCAATTTCCATTTATGTGTATGAAAGGGCTAATATTTTTGAAATGGAACAACTTCTATCATCTATTGATTGGCACAAAGAACATGCAGATAGACAGATTCAGGGTTACTGGGAATTTTTGTACAATACCTTAATTTTTCTAAAAGTGGAGTTTATACCTTGTAAAATTAAATATACAAAAGGTAAATTTAAGCCTAAACGGCTCACTAAATCAGTTAAGAACTGATAAAACAGAAAAATAATAAATGTTGTTTATCTCAAATCTAAAACTGTTAGTAATTGGTCTAAGTATATTAAGGCACAGAAACATTATAAAACTGCCATTAGGAGCGCTAGGAGCAATTGGGAACTAGAATTAGCTAGAAATGCCAAAAAACTAATAGTAACATTTTTTTCTTACATTAATTCCTTAAAAAAAAAAACTAAAAGTAAGGTAGGCCCAATTTAAGTGAAAAATCATATTATTCAAAACTCCAAGGAAATGGCAGATATATTTAATAATGTTTTCTGTAAAAGCTATATAATCTTTGACAATTCTGTATTACAATATCAGCTTTCTAGTTCAGCCCATATTTCCTTTTCATCAATAGATATTTTAAATAAACTAAAGTTACAAAAAGGCAAAACATGTATTGGACCTGATTGTATTTCTGGGCAATTGTTATTTCCATTGAAGGATTACCTGGTGATTCCCCTGAAATTATTATTTGAGTAATGCTTGTTACAGGAAAAACTGCTATTGTTGTTCCCATTTACAAAAAGGGTTTAAAATCAGACTGTTTGAATTATCGTCCGATCAGTCTTACCTCTCCAATCTGTAAAATTCTTGAAAGCCTAATTAGAGATTTATTAAATACCATCTTACACAATTCAGATATGAAACAGCATGGTTTTAAAAAAGGCAGAGGTTGCCAGTCTAACCTGATGATTTTTTTGCGAATATATCACTTCAGTTGTAGACAACAGGATACCATGCGATATTATATTCTTGGATTTTAGTAAGGCGTTTGATGCCATGCCACATTGGGCTTTACAATTTAAGTTACAAAATCTAAAAATTAACATGTACATTATTGTCTGGATTTCAAATTGGTTATCTAATCTTACACAGAGTGTACGTATTAATGGTTGTCTATCTGATATTGGCAATGTAACCAATGGAGTACCTCAGGGCTCGGTACTAGGTCCTGGTTTATTTCATGCTTTTATTTCAGATTTAACTTCCAATTGTTTATCTACATCTAATAAGTATGCAGATGACATAAAGATTGGAGGTCCATGTGATAGTACAGATAACTCAGACATAATCCAGAGGGATTTAGATATTATCTATGAATGGCTAGCTTTGTGGGGCATGACTTTAAATTATTCCAAATGCAAGATGATGCATCTAGGTAATACCAATCAACATAAAATATATAGGTTAGGACCACATCAACTCAATGAAACCACTGATGAATGAGATTTGGGTATAATAATTTCAAATAATATGGACTTTTCTAACCATATAAGTAATTCTGTAAATAAAGCTAACAAAGTGGTGTGGTCAATTAAATGAAATATCTCTACTAGAGACCCTGAAGTACTGATGTCACTATTTAGAGCATATGTTAGGCCTCACCTTGAATACGTGTCTCAATTATGGTGTCCCTATAAGAAAATGAATATAAATCAGTTAGAAAGGGTTCAATGTAAATTTACCAAACGTTTAAGGGGTATGTACCATCTTTCTTATGGTGACAAACTTCTGGAGTGTAATTTTTTTCACTTGAAACTCGTAGGTTACGTGGAGACCTGCTGTTTCTTAGTGATGTTGTTCAGGATCCGCAACTAATGGTTGACCTAGGGCTGTGTTTTAAAGATTCTGTACATAATACCAGAGGGCATCCACTTCAACTGACAGGACAGCCATTTAATTATATTAGGAGAAAATACTTTTTTACCTTAAGGATGATTAAACCATGGAATAGTTTACCTTTACATGTAATTATTAGTAAGGACAAAGCACAATTTAAATCCAGATTGGATAAATATCTATTAACTGTCAAATCTTTGACATATTATTAGGTTAGCATGTGAGCAATTATGGGTCATCAGGCCTTCTAGCTCTCATTGCCCCCCTTAGTATAAACCTTAGTATTCCATAGGGAGAGCAGGAATAAGCTATTTATTCCTCTGGAATGGTGCCATCACTTCTGCCATGCAACAAGTGGAGGAACAAAGTGTAGCCATGAGTACCTGACAGCAGTGATGGCAGCATTTCTGTTGGAATAAATAGCTTATTTCTGCACTACCTATGGAATATCCTGTTTATATTATGGGAGTGTTATGGGCAGTAGAACCATATGATCGACAGCTACAGGAAAAATTAAATGGTTTGGGGTGAATAATAGAGGCAAAAAGTGTAGAATAAAAGACACTGGGCCAGATATTCAAAACTTTGCACTGGGCGCAAACCACTTGTGCAGGTTTAGCACGGGTCCACTTATTCAAAAGATCAAATAGTGCATGCAAACTGCATTAGCGCTGGGCAAAATTATAATGTATGCAAGGGGCAAACTGAGGGGGCATGTCAGCACAATGCTATATTCAGTGAATAGCACCATACAAAGTGGTTTTGTGTGACTTAGAGCAACACTGCACGGTGAAAATTACCACCCAGGAAGGGTAGTCTTAACTCTGGGCAAATCAGCATTGCACGACTTTGTGCCTTTGCGTGACTTTTGAGCAGCTTTGTGTGACCCTAACCAATAAGTATGACACATAGAAATAAGCCAGACGTAGAGAAAACATGCTGCTCACTGATGGCATCATTATGATGCCATCATCTACCACCAGTCTCAGCCATGCCAGGCAGTAAGTGGCGGCCTGGCTCCCAGTCGACACCATGGCAGTGTGGCCATACAGCACAGACCTGCAGACCACCCTTCTGTGAACACCAACAAATGTCACCAGACACATGCCACACTGTGGACATGGAAGGTGTTGAGGGGAGGGTGTACAAGTGGCCATGCTGCACCATAGACTGGGTGTGGCCACAAGACTGAGACACGCCATGCAGTGTACATGGGCCAGTGTTGGGAATACTCCAACACCAGTGTGGCTGTCTGATCATATGTGCCCCCCAGCCACATGTACTGCACATCTGTACAGACACCACAGCACACACAGCCAGCCCTGTATATGTCACTGTGAGCATCCCATGCCAGTGGTGCAGCATCTTTGGGTCACACAACAGCATGACAGTAATGTCCACTGTCAGTAAACACCTGCAAGCTGGACCTGTCACTATGTACAGTTCAGTGGTCATCACTGCCCTACACACTGTAGGCATTGCTGTGTCCCTCACACTACTGGCCCCCATGCTACTGTAGTGTCTGCTGTGCACTGTAGCATGAACTACAGTTTGACAGTTGCATGCAGCACCACCACCTGTGACTGTGCTGTGTAGTCCCCTGGGGCACAATATGCTATGCTGTATTGTACAAATGTAGCCTGCAGCTACCACCATGCACTCCCAGACTAACCTACAGTGGAGCTGTGGCAGACCCGGACAGCCCCTGTACTTCCAGACTGACCTATAGGTAGAGCTGTGGGACCCTGCAATAGTACTGGGCAAACTACATGCAAATCAGATCATAATGAGAGGCTAATCTGGATGTTTGCCCACAGACTACCTAAGTAGGCTCATTTGCATGTCACTTTTGAATATAGCAAAGTCTTGCACCGGGCAAATGTGATAGCGGCGGGCAAATGGCTTAGCTCTGTGCTAAACCTGTGCAATTGTGTTTGCGCTGTGCAAACATTTTGGAAATATTGTACATTTTTGCACCATATAAGTTCACGTACACTGCTGCTTGCAGTTTTCCTGACTCCACTCCTTTGCTAATGCACAGATTGGCCACATTGTTCACCTCTACCTTCCTTCATGTCACTGTGAACTTGGATGCTGTTGTGGTTTGCTCTTCCTGGTTGCTATATTCACAGTTGTCATATTCCTGGACTACTTTTGCACTGCACTCCCAGCCCTGTTTTGTCCAGCTTCCTTAGCATGCCATAGTCAGCAGGTTTAGCAAAGGGGCTATCCCTTTTGAATATAGCGGGCTATTGGGTCCGAGCTAATTTAACACATCAGGCAGTGCTAATTTAGCCCTAGGGCAAATTTTTTAATATCTAGCCCCATGTCTTACATTCCAGTAATTTATTTTATTCAATGTGGGCATCTGTCACTCCTATGAGTGAGTGAGCAGACGTTTATTGAAAAGATATGAACAGGAGAGAATACAGCGAAAGATGCACAGCTGTAAGAAAGAAAATGAGTACTGATAGACTAGAAAGGTTAAAAAAGAAAACATTTCCTGAAAGAGAAGAAGGCCTCCTTTGAACCAAATCCAGGACAGCGAGTCTATTTTAATTATTCTGTCTGCAGTTGACTGTTTCCATGAGAACTGCAAAAAAGTTTCTTCAGTTAGAATGGAAAAAGATAACTTTATCTGGGAGATGGATGAGAATTGCTTTGTGAGCCAGTTTATAATTGTACTGTTTAAGTGGTGTCATTTACTTACCTAATCCATTGTGATGGGCAGTGACTTAAAAAAAATTGACACGCATAATAATGACATTGCTCAGCTGGTTGGTGGGTGGAGCCATGCAGATGAAGAAAAGCAGATGCTGTCTGATAGGCATGGCTACCTCTTTTTAATTGCATGAAGTTTCCACCCATCAACCAGTACAGTACATTATAATCAGCCTCGTTGATTATTGGGCTATCACGGTTGAGCCCATTGCAGCTTCTGCTGCACTGAACCCAGCAGTGGCACACTTCTGAAATGTCAGTATCGCAGCAATATGTTCAGTTTGTGCAAGGGAGAGCCCAAAAATTATTGGAAAAAACATTAATATTTTTGACTATATTTGAACCCTGGACATTTGCAGAAATACTATTTAATTCTACTCATGTTCAAATCTGCAGTCACTTATTTGCTACCATGTTGACACACAGGCCCAGATATTCAAACTGCACCCAAAAAGTGCGCAACAGCAGGAGCAAGCAGCCAAGAACTCCACTGTTTTACAAGAAGAAGCGCCGATATTCAAAACTGCACAGGCCAAGATGAGCCTATGGCAGACAACTGAATATCGCACCACCTGTGCCATAGCGCAACCAGGGATGTGAAGCTGAGCATATCTGAAGTGCCATAGCGCAACAAGGGATGCTCAGCGGAGCAGTCCAGATGCGTCATAGTGCAACCAGGGACACCCCCTGCAGCAGGGCAGCAATGCAACAGCACAACCAGGGATGCAGGGGCCCACCACCCATGCCATAGATGGGCAGAGGAGCACACAGCAGAACAGACAACATCCCCCACACCCCATGCACTGCACAACTGGGGGAGAGCTGGAATAACCACCGGCCCATGGATACCAGCAACCAACCCACAGCCGGGCCATGGTGCTCCAGCAAACCCCCTGGCAAGCTGTGACTGGCACACAAGGAGGGCTGACCAGCCTGTGACACACCATACCACCAATGCAGAGCACACCCTGCACCACAATCACCATACACCCTTCCCAGGAGTAGCCCCCAACAGTGCAGGACACCCTATGCATGTCACCACCCCCACTGTGACAATGCAACCCTGTGCAACCACGGAGTCATGCAAGGCATCCCCACCATGTGCACCCTGCTGCAGGCGGCAGCAGACTGCAATGCAACAACAGCATACACAGTGCCATACTCCCCTTCCCCCCAATGTACAGCTGAGAGACGACCATGCGTCAGCACACGAGGTACCCCTCATGTGACAGAGCATGCCCCGGACCCCACCCCCAGTGGTACAGTACCCTGCACAACCTCCCAAGGACACATCCTGTCCCAGCACTGGCCACAACAGCCAGCACAGACACGCACAGTGTAGCATGGAAGCATGCACCACACAGGATGCAACACAGTACATGGACAAACACCCACCCATACCCAAGGGCACCCCAACACAGGGACACAGTAGTGGGTCAACCAAGCCACTGGCATATGGCCACGGCTGACATGCACACATGGCCAGCACCCCTACATTGCACAGGTGTGCCAGCCACCCTGCACAGGTACCATGAAGCTGTATGCCACCAGCATGCCGCCGGAGCACAGGTGACAGACACTGGAGCACATCCCCTGCAACAGATACAAGCGACAGCATGGAGGGGGGACAACAACAGCAGAGGCCACAGTGCCACCAGAGGCAGACGTGCACCATACTGGTGATGGAAGGCAACCTGGCATTGTGCCGGGTACAATTGTTATCCAGTATGGACAGCCACCACTGACACGCCACAGACCGTGCATATCACAGACATGCAAGGGTGTCAGCTGCACAGGCCATGGACTGTCTGACAGGGGTGCCATGCACACTGTGCAGGCCCCATGGACCACTGCACACAGGCATCCAGTGCACAGAGTACAACACACAAACCACAGACAGTGACTGATTCCCTTGCCCACACCAAGTCAAGTCAAGTCATGTTTATTTAAAAAGACGCCCAATCCCAATGGCTCTGGGCGCCGCACAATAAAAAGAGAAGTAGAGAAAAAATGTTATAGCATTTCATGCCATATAAATACATAAAAGAGTAAAACACATATACATAGTCATAATCAAACCCCAAAAGCATGTGAGAATAGGTAAGTCTTAAGGCAAACCTTAAAGGTAGTAAGGTTTGGGGCCTCCCTAACTGCAGCTGGCAATGAATTCCAAAAAGCGGGGGTGGCGACACTGAATGCTCGGTCGCCCGCAGATTTTAACCTCGCTCTTGGAACAGTTAGGAGGTTCACACCAGAAGAACGGAGATTGTGGAAAGAGGAGGATGGTATCAGGAGATCTGACAAGTAACCAGGGCCCTGTCCGTGTAGGACCTTATAGGTGAGAAACTCCACCTTGAAGAGCACTCTCCACCTGACAGGCAGCCAGTGCAGTTCACCTCTGCACACACACACATGCCCATGCATGCACCACCCCTGATGCCATGCACACCACTGCAGCTGAGCATCTGTAGCCTGCTACAAATCAGAGACCACCACAATTGTCATAACAAAATGCATATATTTAAAAGAAGTAACAAAAAACTATTTACAACTATTTACAAGAGGGGGGAAGGGCCACATAACAGGTTGGGGCAGGTAAGGGGCAGGGGTGAAAATATGGGAAAGGGAAGAAGGGGTGTGAGGGTGGGTCAAGGGGGGGAAGGTGTGAGTAGGGGCATGAAGTCTTCAATGTGTGTCCCGGTCCTCCTCCTCATGTCGCCTATGTCTTCTCCTCTGCCTCCTCACCCTGTGGTGGTCGATTCACTGCAAGAGCTCCAGTGTCGCCCTTGCCACCTGGAGCAGCTCCCGCACACTTCTCTCCAGCACCTGGAGTTGCCATCCACCTAGGACGAGGGAGAAGAGTCAATAAGTGTGACTGTCCAGCCCCCTGCAGCCCACCCATTGTGCATAGCATACAGCCATGTGCCACGCCCCTGTGATGGTGTGCGACCACCCACAGTGAACGTGTCCACAAGACCTGCCTACCTAGGCAGCCACAGTCATGTAGACCACTGCACACACCCACCGCCCATGTCCTGCACAGCACCACCATGGCCGTACAGTGACTTGGCTATGCAGTGTGAAGGCAGTGCCACAGCCATGTGCCCAGTGCACGCATGGACCACCATTGATGCACTCCCAGACATGCAGTGCCACTGGACAGTGCTGACTGTAACAAGTTGCTTGCATGGCAGTGGTGTCAATGGATGGTGGCCATGCCCTGCTGCCTGCCCAGTTATACAGCATGCAATAGTAATCATGGATATAAGGCACTCACCATCATCATGCTGGTCCACACGCCGCTGAACACCTTCATCCCTCCTGCCCTGCTGCTCCTCCAGGTGGCACCAACACTTCCTCGCCTGTCTGTGTTCTTTGGGACCTAAGGTGCAAACATGGAGAGAGAAACATCAGTACAATCTGGTAGCAACATCCCCCCACCCCCATGTGTGCACAATCCCACACAGCCATACACATCCACCCCACACCCCGATACCACCACCACGGCCAACACTGGACAGCCCCCCATGTGCTGGACACATGCAACCGTGATACCCGTATGGACGATAATAGTGTATGGATGTGGCACCTACCTGGCCGTGGCACCATGCCCCTCCTGGCACGTGCCCACAGGTGGGCAAGCAGGTCTGGGTCCCTGCGCCTCAGGTCCCCGTAACAGTGGTGACACTGCTATGCCATGTGCCCCACACCAGTGGCCTCCTCGAGGGCATCAGCCACCTCCTGCCACACTGCACTCCTGGCCCTGTCCAGGGGTGCATCTCCATACAAAGCCCCAGCATGGGGCTCTACGATTGTCACCAGGTTGGCAAGCACCACCTGGCTCCACATGAATGCTCATCTCCGAGCCATCTCATCAGTGTGGTGGATTCAAAATGGCTCTCGACAGCGCGGTCCTGCCACATGCAGATGCTGTGCGGTACAACGCTGCCATTCCCTATCACGCTGTCACTGAGCAGCGCGATAGTGGTGCACCCATGCCTGATGCATGGCACCTAGAGGGCAAAGGTCGGGCACAGGGTCAAGGGTCACTGGCGTGGGGACAGCCATAGCATGATTGGAACCCAATGCATGTAGCGTGATTGGGTGCCTGTGTGCCACCTCCTGTAGCAGCCTACAGCACTGTTGCCCCAATGCGCCTACGATGCTCCAGTGTCACAGCGCCATATATGTGAACAGCGCTGTAGCACCACTGGCACAATGGTGGCCATGCCCTGCATTACCTCCCATGCACAGCACATCAGCAGCATGGCAGGCGCCTATGTCATCAACCCGGGCATGCGCAGTTAGGTGTACTGCACATGTCACAGAACTGCGCCTTTGGCTCAGCACGTTCAACACAATTGCGCAAAGTGCAACAGCGCGATATTCAGCCGGCATATGCAAATCATCTAATCAGCCATTCAATGGCGCAGTCACTGCATTTGCATCCACTTAAAAAATGCGACTCACCTCATTTGCATGGATTGTACTATAAAAATGCGACATTGGGCTACACTGGCCATAGTCGGTTACTGCAGTCTATTGCGGTGAGTTGCATGATGTTTGAGAGTGTGGACTGTGGTGTTTGGGACATGCATGGCACTGCACAGTCACAGGTAACACCTGTCATTCTCACAGGAGGAATCATGACTGATCGTGAGGTTGAGGAAGAGGAACAGAGATGTGGGAGGAAGAGGAGGCCAAACTTCACAAAGGCAGAGACTGATGCCCTCTTTGAGGCCTACCTCGACCAGGAGCCTCTGCTCAGCAGACGCCAGAGAACACCACAGGCCCATGCTGCTGCATGGGAGGAGGTGGCGTGTGCTGTCAACCTGCATGGCAGCCACCAGTGCTCTGTGCAGGAGTGCAAAAAGAAGATAGGCATGGACAGATGGAGAATTAAAGAGAAGGTTGCTGCCATCAGGGCAGCATGGTCTACGACCAGTGGGGGACAGCCGGAGGTACAACGCCTGACCCCACAGGAAGAGCGGGTTGCTGGCAGCATGCAGTGCTGCACCATCAAGGGTGTTCCAGGTGGTGGATTCCAGACGGGTGGTAGCCCGTCACTGCCTGGTGGGTCCTGGTCTGTCAATGGGGGGAAGAGAGGGTAGGTCACATACATTAATGCTACTGTTTTTCCCTTACAGCTCCTGGGCATCTACATGGGTCAGCAGTGGTGGGCTTCTCCACTGAGGGCAGTAGCATGGAGATGAAGGGGGAACCGTCCACCTCCACAGGCATACGGGGGTCAGGGCAACAGTGGGCCCACCTGGACGTCCGGACTGATGTTGCTGGAGCAGGTGCAGAGGAGACCCTTCCCGTGTCCCAGCCTGTGCCTGTCTGCACCAGTGGGGCAGCACTGGTGTGTGTCCAGGACAGTGGGACTGTTGCAGCCACTGCGGCGGCACCATTGAGCCCTGGTGAGCGGCAGCCAGAGGGGCAGTATCAGCAGTTGGCCAATGGCCATGGGGGTACAGTGTCAGGGGGCGGCGTCAGTGCACCACCTGTGGACATGCCCAGGGCTAGCCCTGGTGTGCAGCACCCACCCTCAAGGGGTGATGACCATCAGGGCCGCAAACACCATGAGGGACAGCATGCCGATCAGGCAGATGACCTCTTAGATGAGCACACCCGCATACTACAAGAATCAGTCAATCAGCAGATGCAGCTTGTGACGGCGGTGGATGCACTGAGTGTGGTTCTGTGGCAGGCAGAGGAGTGGCGCAGCAGAGACACCGCTCTGCTCCTGGCAGGGATGGACCAGTTGAGGGAAGATGTGACTGCTGCCATTGACAGGCAGACACAGGCATTCACAGCTGTCATGGCCACAATGGGCACACAGTTATTTGCCCATGCATCACAGACACTGCACAGTCCAATGTCCACCCCCCGTTCCCGGCATTGTGCAACACCCTCCTTGTCAACACCGGGTTCAGCTGTGGGAATCCTGAGCACACCTGACGCAGGCATGTTCGGTGTGCTGCAGACCTCTGCGTGAGCATGGTTGCGTTCAAGCAGTGGAACCCCTTGGGGACCGTCAGTGCCACCCCATGAGGCCAGAGGTCAGCCTGTCACCCATCGCAGCAACGCTACAATGAGGCACATGCCACCACATGCAATATCATCGAGTGGGTGTTCGGGATGCTGAAGGCACATTTCTATTGCCTGGACATGTCTAGCGGTGCCCTAGAGTACAGCCCCTCAAAGGCATGTGGGCTATTCCTGGCCTGTTGCATCCTGCACAACATGGCCAATGACTGTGGGATAGCTGTACAGGTTGAAGAGGGTGACAGCAATGGGGATGATGAGGATGCTGGTGAAGATGGTGATGGGCAGCTCCCCCCCTTGGGGTGACAGGACCCCCGACTGATCCAGCTGGCACAGCTGCACAAGGACACCGTCACAGAGGAGCACTTCAGCCAACCCAGGTAAGTCATGGGGCCATGTGCAACCACCAGTGGCAAAGGCACAACCCACAAACACGCATGGACAAACACCAGGGGTGCATGCTGTCAAGGGAAGTGGCCAAGCATGGAACCGCACGCACCACCAGGGATGGGCAAGGTCTAACATGACACGTGGTCATACACACACACACACCTCACAAGACATGCACAAAGGGTAGGAGGCATGCCGACCCAGACTGCCACACCTAGCCACACATGTCTACAGACCACCACGCCCACTGCCTGTCAATGTGCATGTGTCAGACACTGGGCACCATTGCACAGTGGCATACAGCACAATGCCAGCATCATCATGCACACGCCACAGTGGACAGCAGCCGGGAGGTTGTGCAGATGGAATGTGTGTGTGTGCATGCGGGACCTGGTACCCCACCCGTGCATTGCGTGCTGAATGACACAATGCACACAGGGCTATACAGTAGTCCCCAGTAATAGTGTACATACCCGAGAGTAGTACCCCTGGTCCTCTATTAGCCCCTATGGAAAATGAGTGAGAAAACATTCTGCTGTGCTTATAAATTCATTTTATGTTCAGAGCCCCACTGCTCCAATAATATACGAAGATTTCTCCCATGATGCGACAGCCCCAGCATGCTCAGCAGTAAGCGTGCATGTCTATGCTTGCTGTAGGCTTTATAATGGAGCAGATTAGAAAAAAATGTAAACACTATGTTATTAATGTGGTCCCTGCTACATGACAGCTATATGAGCCTCTATAATTATATTTTCTGTTAAACTGAGCACTGAAATTTGCAATATAACAATTGTTTATCTCAGCACTGTGAGCGCGCATCATGGAGACGTCTGTGATGCACGCTCACAGTGCTGAGATAAACAATTGTTATATTGCAAATTCTAGTGCTCGGTTTAACAGAAAACATAATTATAGAGGCTCATATAGCTGTCATGTAACAGGAACCACATTAATAACATAGTGTTTGCATTTTTTTTCTAATCTGCTCCATTATAAAGCCTACAGCAAGCATAGACGTGCACACTCATTGCCAAGCATGCTGGGGCCATCGCGTCATGGGAGAAATCTTCATACATCATTGGAGTAGCAGGGCTATGAACATAAAATGAATTTATAAGCACAGCAGGACATTGTCTCACTTGTTTTCCATAGGGGCTAATAGAGGACCAGGGGCACTACTCTCGGGTATGTACACTGTTACTGGGGACTACTGTATACAGCTCAATGTGTGCTTCAGTGTCAGGGGACTGCCACATAGTCATCCATGCTCTCACTAGGTGGGGAGGCATGGACGTCATCACTGGAGCCACATTTGTTGCCAGAATGCCTGAACCGAGTGAAAAAGGCACTGTGTGGTGCTGTGCTTTGGTGGTGTTCATGGTTGTCAAACCTGTATTTAGGGGCTCTGGCACCTCTAGTTTTCAACATGTATTAACAGACAACCATGTAAAGTTCACATATTTACAATGTGAGACTGTATGGTACACATTCACTTTAACAAGCTGTTTCAGTTTCCTAATGGCCATCTGATAAGCATCTTGGAGTTCTGTCTCCATTATTCTAAACAGAAAGAAGGGCATTTTATTTCAAGTGACATAGTGATTTGAAGGTGTGGAAAGATACATTGAAAACTCAAAAAATGTGTTCCACGGTATTTCTTTTTGCCAGCTACAGATAGTAAGATGGCTGTAGGCTCTACCCACAGCCATAAAAACTATATTAAAATAGTCAACGAATGGTTAATAAAATATCTAATAAATGACTACAGTGCATTTTTTAGTTTATGTCATACTCTGTCATCATGCTATTCAAGTAAATTGAACTTTATTATATACTGTATTATTTTGCTTCTTCAACAAGGAAAATGAGGAATATAATTTTTTTTTCTGCTTTTTAGCTATATCATTCTCTGAATGTAGAACGCTGATGACAATACCTGATGTTAGAATAACTAAATCTATATAAAAACACTGAAAGAATAAAATTTCTACACTAGAATTGTTTTAGCAGTACACTAGATATCCCAACAAGTTTAGGCATGTATAGTCACTGTGATACTAGCATTAGCAAAAAGGAAACAATGTCTAAGCTTTTGGACCAACCAAGTCCTTCCTCGGAGACTTAAGTCATTTGTTCAGAGAGTCACATTGTATTAACACCCAGATCATATATATAAGAAAACAGAACAAATTATCATTGGTTTAAAGAACCTATTTCTGAACAACTGTCTTAAGTCTCCAATAAAAGACTTGATTGGTCCAAAAGTTTAGATATTGTTTTCTTTTTATAACATCTATGTTGGTCCAATGCAAATGTCAAACCAATTTGCTTCTGGTTCTGTTCTTACAAGGACCAATATGGCAACTAATCTATTTCTGGATGTCCTTAAAAATAAAACATCCATGCATATGTTATGCTTCAGTTATTGTCAATGGTCTCAAGTCATGTGTCTTATCATATATGCATTCAGCTACTGCCTAGTATCCAGTTAAAAACAAAACTTAATTGACTTAATTATTTTTCCAAGCTGACAAATTTTAATAAAATATAATCTGATATATCATGGGTAATATTTGCAAACTATTATGATGGAGTTTAGGCTGTCATAGCTGTAAGTAGGATGGAAAGGTGCCAGAAGGTCACATAACAAACTGCAGAAATTGAAATGGTAAACTACAAACGTCTTTTCTAAAATTTTTAGGGCACAGCAGTGTGATTAACCATTGTCTCAATCCATTACAGAATGTCCACATGCCAGTGTTGACATGATGTGCGGTAATAGATATTCTAAAGCAGTAAATAATTTTAATAAAAAGAACATCATTGCAAGCTTTACTATTTAGGTGTAATTACCTTAACAGCATTTCTTTTGTGTGTGTATTTTAGCTTGCATGTAACTAGCACTGCTGCTATCCTCCCTGGGACTCCATGACAATGAGATGCTGAATTTCATGGGTTTATCCTAGTTGAAGAACATCAAAATAAATAAATGAATAAACAGACATATAAATGAAAGCACAGGGTCAAAGGTTATGCAAAAAACAAACAACCCCCCCCACAGTATTTATTAAACTAAACCTGAAAAAATATATACTGAAGTAATAATACTAGACAGAGTGTGGTATATGGCTACAATAAGATACACCAGGGTGTGAAATTATGGGTCAATAATCACACAACTCAACTGTGTTGAGAGGCATGAGGCACTTGCACTGATTGTCTTTAAACACACTACAGAAAAATGATTATTGATCATATTACACATTCCTGAAGTGTCTCATTTCACTTATAACATGGAATCTACTTAACAAGGTTTTTAAAAGCCTGTGTTAGGATTTTTAGTAAGAAAAGGTTGTTTTCTATGTGTCATAGGAGTAGACAACAAAAATATTGTTCCAGTTTAAGTGTAATGCTATTGAAGCAGAATTTGATGCATAGCCTAAAAAAGTAGAAAAGTGTAATTATGGCCATATAATTATGCTGTTGCACATGATGTTTAGCCAGTAAGGTGGCCACAATGTTTTTACCAATGTTATAACATGAGATATTGTCACACCTTGGGTGCATTGTGAAGCATAAGTCAATACCAAGTACTGTCAACTACCCAAGACCTGGAAATATCCCAAGATATGTATACCACACCTTGAAGTCTATTATTGTGATAATTAAATGGACCTAAAGTGTTAAGAAGTGACTGATCTTGGTAATCACTTTTGAATCATGATCATATACTGAGATGTGGTCATGGGTCAAAGACTGATTCAGCCTATCAGCTTCTAGGATTTCTTCTATTCATTTAATAATGTACATTTTAAACACCTTCTGTTTTTTTTTCTTACAAAATTAGGTTTTCAACTAGTTTTGCCTATTATGCACTGGCTATGGACCTGCAGAAATTTGACTTTAGCATTTACTTGATTCAAGTGATTTTTGGTGCTGTTGACATCCCGTTCAAGATCATCTCCACAACTGCCATGAACTTCATTGGTCGGCGTTTCACCCAGTCTATGTCTCTCATCCTGTCTGGACTGGCAATAATCATAAACATATTTGTGCCCCAAGGTGAGGTTGTTTCGGGGTAAGACATATGGAGAATTGCAATAAATCTGTGAGATGAACACTTGTGTTGTTGAACCTTAGTATGAAATGGACAATGATTAAACAGGGGTTGATTGCCATATTAGAAACCTCATGGAATAGTCCAATTGGTTTTTTAAATGCATTAAATGTCTCACTCTGCACTATGACTGCAAGCAGGTTATTCAATATTCCATCTATTCTCTGTGTATTATATAATTTACATCTGTTGATTTTGAATATATTGAGTTTCAACTGCTTATTATGCTCCCTTGTTTGCAATGAAACCCAGCTGCCATACCTTTAACCACTCCTCAGGTTTTCTCAAGTCCCTTCTCATCCTTTCCATATACACTATTGTAGATTTTGTTGTCATCTGCAAAGAGACAGACCTTTCCTTCCAGCTGCTCTGCAATATCACCTATAAAGACATGAAAGAGGGCTGGTCCTAGCACTGATCGATGAGGTATCCTGCTGTTGTCAAGGGACAGGTCAGGAAAACATAGGAAAACCAGAAGCAGTTACAAAATTCAAAAGTACCGTTTTATTATTTCCAATAACAATTGAGAAAAACATTATATAGAATGTTTTTAAACACAGGCAGTCCAAACAAAACAAAGTCCTTCCTCTGAGGGTGTCTCTAATTCTAAGTTTCAGTCTCTTTCTCTTTCTCTCTCTCTCTCTCTCTCTCTCTCTCCCTTTCTCTTCCTCTTCCTCTCTGTCTCTGTCTCTGTCTCTCACAAAAACATTGCTGCCTTTTTAATAAGACGTCTTTGCCTGGCAATTACTTACTACATCCTCAGCTCTTTAACAGACATCCTGTTTCTCAAAAAATGTGTCAGAACTTTGTCAATTTCTTTGCAATTGCAACCAATTAGAACATGGTATCCTAGAACTAATCTCCTAATGACTCCTCTGCAAACTAGCTTGTGCAGGTCAAACTGCATCTCAAATGTAACCCCATGAGTGCCAAATAGCTTTTTTGCAATAATTTCAACACAATATATATATATATATATATATATATATATATATATATATATATATTTATAAAATGAGCAACACATCCAAATCCAAATCCAGTGTTCTGATTGTATAAAATATATCACATGACCATGTGTATATCAGAGCATGGCCACACACCTGCACTTTTACCCCCCTCCAAAACAATTTCAACATTTTATAAGATAGATAAACCACTCTGAGGTGTGCGGTCATGCTTTGAAATATGCACTCCTTGGACGGTTGATGCACTCGGCCTGCGGCCTTGTGTGTACAGCACACACCAAAGGCATGCATATATCAGAGCGTGACCGCACACCACAGAGTAGTTTATCTATTACGTATTTATATATAGCTATATACATATAGATATATATATACACACACATATACATATACATATACATATACATCAATATGTATACCCTAGAGCAAAGGCTGGAGAGAGGTGATATGATCAAAACATTCAAACTTCTTAAGGACATTAAGAAGGTGAATGAGTCTAACATGTTTCAGTATAAGTAAAATAGCAGAACAAGAGGACACAGCATGAGATTAGAGGGAGGCCAACTAAGGGGTAATGTGAGGAAGTTCATTTTCACAGAAAGGGTGGTGGATGCATGGAATGGCCTACCTCAGGAAGTGGTGAATATGAATACAGTGCAGAACTTCAAACAGGCATGGCATAGGCATAAGGGAGCAATACCGATGCATATGAATAGATAGGCCATTGACAGAGTAAAGGCTACGGCACATTCATAAGGTAAAAAAAATGAGCAGACTGGATGGGCCTTCTGGTCCTTATCTGCCGTCAACTTCTATGTTGCTATGTTTCTATGTTTCTATACATGGGTGCAGGTCTTACATCTTGCCATGTTGCATGGTATAATTCCTCTTGTTTTCTGGTTTTTTGATCTGCTGGCAGTCTGTTATGAATTATTATCTTTAAGAGGCTGGAGGGCTGCTTATAGGCAATGACAGTTGGTTCAGGAAAGATGTCCTTAAGTATTTAATCTTTTCTCAGCATGGATTGTAGTTTTTTAATAATTTGCTGAAGGGGTTTTAGCTCATGGTTGTAGATGACAACTAGAAGTGTGCAATCAGTTTGCTCTTTTTGCCTGTATTCCAGTAGATTTTTATAAATCATTTTTAGAAATTGCTCCACAGTAAATATAAATGCTGCTTGTGTTGCTCAGTTTTGTTATTCACTTAAAGAAGGGACCTGTGAGGCCCCAACAGCTTGTGTATAATTCCATCTTTGTACATGACACTTTTTGGTCCAATAAAAGGTATCAAACCTTCCAATGTCTCCTGTTTTCCAAGGACCAATATGACTAGAATCTCTTCTTACAAATTAACATCACTTTATAACCTTTACAGGTCTGTGCATATGCAGTATCCCCTTTTCTATAACAACCAGTACAGGAAACAGTTAAGTTTAAACCTATACAATTTTTTCAACCTTCAGAATTTTCAATTCCTGATCCATATCTTGACAGAAAATTGGCATTGACATTCTCTTCATCCAGATGTGTGCATCCCTTTGAATTTAAATGGCTATAGTGCCAGGTACCATCTTGTGATTCTGGAATTTATATCCTTCATTTGGTTAAGCCAATAGAGATGACTGTGATCTGTTTCAAGTACAAAGTCAGCTCCTAGCAAATAAAAGTTAAGGGACTCTACAACCCACATTGCCACAAGGCATTCCTTTTTCAATGGTGGAATACCTTCTTCTCTCTGTCATGTAATATCCTACTGATATATAAAATGGGATGTTCCTTCCTATCTATATTCTGACTCAAGACTGCAATTAGGTCTACCTCTGATGCATCTGTCTGTAACAAAAGTTGTTTCTCAAAGTATAGGATTCTTTGGTAAGCACATGGAAAGGGGTTACCGAAGTGTGACATTAGGGTAAATGTTACAGCTCCATAATATATCAGTTTTAATAAGCTCGTCAAGACACTGTGATGCAAGAGTGAAAAAGGCACTAGATTGTGAGATAACGCGCAAGCAGAGATTTGAGAAAAAGCACCTTCAGTGTTGCACATGTAACGGTGGACACCAAGCATTGCACGTGCAACAATGGACACAACAGATCTTTAACTTGAAAAAAAAAACCTTTACTTTACTTTTTAAGCATTTCAAGACACTATGACCCAAGAGTAAAAAAGGGACCATGTTGTGGGATGACTCCATATCAAACTTGAGAAAAAAACACCTTCAGTGTCGTGTGTGCAACGGTGGACACCAAATGTTGTGCGTGCAAGAATGAACACCACACAACTGTTAAAGTTAAAAAAGCATTGCCTGCACCCCTCTCTAATGAAAGTCCTGTAATACTTTTAAGACCATATCCCAAAAGAAAATCTCCACTCAAAAAAAGCTGGATGCTTTGGCTGAAATTTTGGTGAATATGTGAAAAATGCAATCTGCTTGAACACCAATGCTGCACATACCACCCAAAACTTTGAGTGAACGAGAAATTTTATATGCATTGAAAAATTAGGGAGAACATGTCTTAGTTAACAAAGGTCAACAGCAGAGGCAGTTTTCAACATAACTTTATTGAAGTGCAACTAAAATAAAGTCTGCATAGAAACAATGGAATGTAGTGTGGTTTTATATGTCATAATTTGCTTGGAAAAATCTGTGACATTTTGGAGCTGAACACTGAACAAAAATAAAATGGGTGTACCTGGGTTTCTCAAACTATGAAATGTATCTGTACTTGTGGCTACCTTTTAAATTTACTTATTTACTGCAGAGGCTGTTATTTTTTTTAAATCAATGAACAGAGTATTTGGCACATTGGCACCCCCATTTCATGGAATTACCCTTTTAAAATGGACTGAATATAATCGTGTAATGACTTCCTCATTACAATTTGGAGTCCATTACTAATTTTTTTGAGTACCGTTTCTTTGTGAGTTCAGTGAGGGGGATAGCTAGCTAGGAAAGGTTAGGAGTGAATCTCCGATAGTAACCAGCCAGCCTTAAAAATTACCTGTTATGTTTCTTTGTTTTTGGAACAGGACTGTTAGCTACAGCTTCTCTCATAGAAATTTCTGGCTTTACTTCTCCATTTCCCAAAACATATCCCAGATATCTAGTTTCCTGCATACCCAGTGCAAATTTAGTAGGATTAATGGTCAGACCTGAAGTTTTGATTGATTGAATATGTAGGGTAGATTGTCAGCCAGTCCTGAGTACCTCCCCTGGGGCCCTCATAACAGCTTGAAGAGGCTGGCCTGGGTCCTTGTGAGACAGGACCATAACTACGAAACATTCGGTGGTGTGATACCTCCACCTGGGGACTCGGGCAAATAACCAGTGACCTTCCCCATTCCACAGGAACAATATTTCCACTTTGCAAACTGCTCCAGATAATTTCAACAAGGTACAATACCCTTAAACAGTTGTAAGGCTGCAATTACCATAAGCTCAACAAGTATTTATTACTGGAAGGAGTAGGACTGGCAACTTTGGCTGCATGAAAATAAGGTTAAGTAAAGCACTTATACAACATTTTCCAACTCCAAAAATTATATCAGTAATATCATCAATAACACCAAATGTAACTTACCCCAAGCTCCCACCTGTCTGGTACCAGACCTGTCCCATTGTCTTTTGGGGTACCCCACTACGGTGACAAGCCTGCAGTGCCATGGGTTGGGCCTCATTGGGGCCCTAGATGATGAACTAACACAAGGTAAAGCAACTTGGAACAACAATAACCCTTTGTAATACCCTTGGTAGCAAAATGGTAGTTGTCTGACACAGTGCAGGTGAAAAGGATGTCCTTGACTTTTGGTCACTCTGGTGGAACCCTCTGGAACCTTTGGTAGGCAGCAGCAGCTAAGGTAAGAGCTTCTCAGCTAAAGATGAACCACAGCTCTGTTGTTCTGACAGGATCAGTTCAATGCAGATCCCGATCCATGGCTGGGGTTTCCAGCAGAACACTCTGGGGTGCAATTTCCCTGAACAGCAATTAGGTAAAAGTCTTTTGAAAATCCAAAAGTGAGGTCCTTTAAGCTAAAGGCAGCTCCAGACTCTCAAATGTATTATCCAGAATCTTCATCACCCTCCGGTGGACTTGGGCAGCTTTTGTAGCAAACAATTTGGAAAACATAGCCCGGTTTAGCAGCAAACCACTTGGGATCTTTGCAAACAATTCCAGTTTCTCTTTTGATTCAGCAGTTCCAGCACTGTAGCTTAGTGCCTTCAGGTGTCTAGACCAGCCATCACAGCTTGAGGCTACCGCCCTTAGTGCAGTCTCTCCTGGTGCCTCTTCTCCTTTTGGACTGACTTTTTTGGCAGGCTCCTGGGACTATTTATAGTCTCCCCAGGCTCCCAGCTGATTGGTTCAGCTGTTCTGGGCACAAAGCAGTCATGCTCTTTTTTTTCTCCTCTTCCTTCTTCCCCAGCAGTGATATCTACCTGTGTTTATCTTCCACTCAGACCCCACCACCAGAATTAAAAGAGCCAGGGGAAAGTCTTTTTAGGCACATCAGTTTTCTTAAAGCCATACACCACACAGCGGGTGGGGGTGTACATACTCCCCCCTCTTTAGAACTTGGTGTCCTTGACAGGACATTGCCCACAGTCCCTGAGTCCCAAAGCCTATTTTAGGGCAGTTTGCTGTGGATTGCAAAGGGTTAACAAACAAACAAGTTACATAACCTAGAAAGAAAGATGTTGATTAGTTAGTGACAGGTAACACATTGAACACATTGAGTTGCCCCCAGTTTACTAACTTCTGCTTTCACCTCAGATTTAAACCTTTGGGAGTAGGGACACAGTCTGTACTATAGGCACAATCCTTTTGTTTATCAAATGGATGGGTATATTAGATGAATCTCTAGGCTGATCATAAGTAAGTTTTAATGGGGGCCTGTGGGCTCTTTCTGACCTCCTGGGTACCTGTCAGATTTCTGGGGGATTCATAGGGGCACTGTCTTGTTCAGGTTTCATTTCAGGGGTATCAGTATCTGCAGGGCCTTCTTACTGAGCATCCTCAGGATTTGTAGAGCACCCCAGCACGCTGGTAACATTCATCTCCAGGAAGGAGTTATCAGTAGCAGTGTCTAGGTTGATCTGGGGAACAAAATGTTCAGCATCAACATTCCATTCAAAAGATGTAGTTTCTGAAGTTGAGTCATCTCCAGCCCACTCTACATCAGGGACAGCCAGGACAATTGAACTGGTGAAGGGTTGGTACCATAAAACCTCAAGGTCTCCTTGAAAATCTTCATATTCATCCTCTGGTTCCCCAGACAATTGTGTAGTGGAGGCCTAAGGAGCATGTATTTCTGCAGTTGGAGTATGCTGGATTTAGTTACCCACTTGGGTGCTGCTCCTAGTTCTTGGATCCCTTGGGGTTAAAGGGTCATTTTCATCAATGACTGGCCCTAGGTGTCCTATTGGTAATAGATGGTTTTGGTGAATGGTTTTAATGGTGTGAGCCCCCACCCCCCTTGTCTGATTTTATAAACAGGAAAGTTATTCAGTTTCTCTATGATGACAAAGGGTTCAGATGACCATCTGTCCACCAATTTGTGCTTTCTATGGACTCCAAAGTTCTGTAGTAGTACTCTGTCTCCCACAGTGAGCAGTTGGTTTCTCAGTCTTGGTCATATCTGGCCTTGTTTCCTGCATTTGCCTTTCCAGCACATTCTGCTGCTAGCTTGTATGCCTCCTGTAGCTGGCTCTTGAGGTGCTTGGTATACTGTAGATATGACTCCTGGCTGGTTCCTCAGGTGACAAACCAAAAGCCAGATCAATAGGCAGCTGGGCCTCTCTTCCAAACATCAGTAGGTAAGGGGAGGTGTCTGTGGCAGTATTCGTGGTACAATTATGAGCATGCATTAATTGTGGTACATGCTGACTCCAGGTCTTCTTCTGCTTATGGTTCAGACTGTCCATTATGTCCATGAGTGTCCGATTAAATCTTTCAGGCTGCAGGTCCTCTTGGAGGTGATAAGGGGTAGTTTTTCATTGTTGAATCCCATGTGATGTTAGAAATTCCTTAACTAGTTTGCTCTGGAAGTCAGGACCTTGATCAGAATGAATGTGTTGTGGTATGCTGAAATGTATGATAAATTCAGACAACTTTTGCACAACTGTACTGGCTTTCTGGTCCTTGGTGGGATAGGCCTGAGCATATCAGGTACAATGGTCAGTAATGGCTAGTACACTGTTGAAACCCTTCCTATTAGGCTTTTAAGGATAAAAGGTCCATGCAAGCTAGCTCCAGGGGGTTAGTGGTTTTTATGTTTACCAATGGAGCAATGTTTTTGGAAGGGTCTTTCTTTGGACACATCTTGCACATTCTTTACAGTTGACCTCGATATCTCTCATCATTCTGGGCCAGTAAAATCTGCCTCTTACCAGGCTCAAAGTCCACTCAAATCCTAAATGGTCCATGTCATCATGTAACAACCTCAATGCCACCCGGCAGTACTTCCATGGGAGCATCAACTGTCTGACGGTTTTTTGGGTCTTTGGGTCTCTGACAATCTGATACAACAGTACATTCTGTAGTTCCAGTTTATCCTACTCTCACAGTAGAATAGGCACATCAGAGTGGGTTTTTGGCACTTGATCTGGGCTGTCCCCCTTCACCAATGTAGCTATTACCCCCTTAAGACTGTTGTCCTGCCTCTGTAAATTCTTTGGTTTTCTCTTATTTGGCTGTCATAAATGCTTAAAGTCAATTCTGGTAAGGTTGTAATAAACATCTGGTATGGCATCTTGGAGAAGCCCCAAGGATTCAATGACTCTGCAGGGTAACACAACTGTCTCTGGGTTTCCAAGAAAAACTTACTGTGCACTACTTGCACTGCCTCTGGTAGCAGTTCTTGGGTACTGATGAGGGTCTCCAGATGTAGTCTGTGGGACAATGCATCAGCATCAATGTTGCTCATTCCTTGCCTGTATTCCAGTTTATAGTCATATGTGGAGAGGGTGGAGAGCCATCAATGTCCAGCCACATCCAACATCACTGTAGTGTTGCTGTAAGTAAGGGGGTTGTTATCTATTCTTATGGTGAATTTTGCCCCGTATAGTAGTCATGAAATTGGTCTACCACAGCCCACTTAATGGCCAGAAACTTCAATTTGTGTACAGGATAGTTTCTTTCAGTTGCAGTGAGACTCCAACTGGTGAAGGCCATAGGAAGCAGACCCCTCAGGTGTTCTTGATACAGCACCACCCCCAATCCATCCATGCTGGTATCAGTGTGGAGAAAATAGAGCTTGGTTGGATCTACAAAAGCCAGTACTGGTGCTTCTGTAAGGCAGTGGATGATCTCTCTGAAGGCTTCTTCTCACTCTGGTGACCACCTGGCTCCAAAGGGTTCACTGACTTTGTAGTAAGACTTGGGTGTCGTTTCTTGGTTCTTGTGTTCCTACTTGTAGTTCGTTGGAGGGTAGCCCTGCTTCTCTTCTTTTTTCTGCTGCTCCTCTTCTTTTCTATGCTCCTCCTATCACTGCATTTCTTCTTTTCTCTGCTTCTCTGTCTCTCTTTGTTGTATAGCTGACCATTTAAAAAGGCATACAGGCTTTCAGGTTCTGTCCCTGCATGTACTTCTTCTATCACTGGTTCTGGCTGCGCAGTCTTAGTCTGGACTTTTGTTGCTGCTAGTTTGGCTGATTTTCTTCTGGTAATCACTCCTGGGCTTGCTGTTGCAGGATCCATGTCTTTCTTCTATGCTTCCCTGGTACCAGGCCCAATACCCATTCACAAAACTCCTGGGTTAGAGTATGCACAGTGTAAATCCCACTTCTCACACCATCTGTAAATGAGGCGCAGGTCAGGATGCATAGGAAAACCAGGATTAATTATAACATTTATAAGTAGCATTTTATTATTTCCAATAACAATAAACAAATGTACAGAATGATTTTTTAACATAGGAAGTTCAAACAAAACAAAGTCCTTCCTCTGGGTATCTCTCTCTCTCTCTCTCCCTCTGTCTCACTAGCAAAAACATTGCTGCCTTTTTATAAGAAGCCTTTGCCAGGCAATTCATTTCTACATCCTCAGCTCATTAACAGATGTCCTGTTTCTCACAAAATGTATCAGAACTTTATCAATTTCTTTGCAGGTGCAACATAATAGAACATGGTGTCCCAGAACTAATCCCCTGTTGATAGCTCTACAATTCCGACTGTGCAGGTCACACTGCACCTCAAAGTTAACCCCTTGAGTTCCAAATAGCTCTTCTGCAATCATTTCAACAATATGGGACCCATATTCAAAAGTCCTTGGCTGTTAATTACTACTCATTCTACTTGCTGTAGGGAGAGGTAAGAGGGGAGTTTGAATATGAGCTGAGTTTGTCTCTGTGAGATTTTATCTCTGAATGTTTTGTAAGTTTTGCTGTTGGTTTTTGAATTTAGATTAAATCTTTAACAGCTGCTGGCTTGTCTGGGGACTGTGGCTGGATGGTTCTTGAATTTAGATGAAATCTTTAACAGTTGTTGGTTTGTCTGGGGACTGTGGCTGAATGGGGGAGGGGTTTCTTTGCCAGTAACAGAGCAGCCAATCAAGTTTGTTTGAATTTTAGTTTGAATCTCTATTTAAACATTCATTGAGGCATTGTCTGTTCATTCTACTTGCTGTGGGGAAAGGTTAGAGGGGAGTTTAAATATGAGGTGAGTTTGTCTCTGTGAGAGTTTATTTATCTCTGAGGTTTCTTTTGTAAGTTTTGCTGGTGGTTTTTGAATTTAGATTAAATATTTAACAGTTGATGGCTTGTCTGGAGACTGTGGCTGGATGGATTGAAGAAAGACCCCCAACCCAACCCCTCCACCAGTGCTTCTTAAATACTGAAATGTCACTGCTGGTTAGGCTTGAAGGCCATGAAGGAGGAGCTTGGGGAGCTGCAAACTTCCTGTATGAGCAAACTCTTAAAGCTAATAGGTAGTGAAAAGTTCAGACACTCAGGCTTTTACTATTTGGATTTTAAGGTTTAAATGTTCTAAAGTTGCAAATTTGAAAGTCAAACTGACACATTTGGGTTAAGGAGGAGTAACTGCATATCTAAAGTTAAAAGTTGAAACTGACAAGGACATATATAAATGTGTTAACTAGAGTTATTGAACTAGCAAGCTAGGGACCAACGGGTAAAGAAGGACTCAGAAGCAAGCTAGTAGGATAACATATGGTATCCTGCTATTGCTGTACAGACTGTGTGATAAGAAACTGAGGTTATGTTTAAGTTAAGTGTGAAAAATGGAGGGAAGGAAAATGGGGCATTATGGGGATCACACTGGGGTGGAGGGGCATGAATAAGGGTGGCTGGAGACATCAGAATAGTGGATGGAATGGGGGCACCATGATGTGAGGGTGGAAGGCACAGGGAGAATAGTGGGGTGCAATGGTTGTGGGGTGGTTGTTTGGATGAATATACTCTGGAAGCTTGGGGGGTTCCAATTCATTACAGGCTGAGCAGACTGGAAGAGGAGGTACAGGGGCTCTGGAGGGAGCTGGAGAGGGTGAGTGAGGGGGCTGGGACTCTAGGGACCCCGGAGAGGAGTACAGTAGCTAGGAGAAGCAGAGGAGGAACAGCAGGGCTAAATCCCATGAGGATGTAGGAAGGGGGATGGGGTAAGGAGAATAGAGGGGCCATAAGTGGAGGGAAGGCTCAGGGCAGTTGGAAGGAAGAGATGGGCACCCCTGTTAAGGTAGCAAGTAATAGGTTTGCAGTGTTGACATCGGAGGTGGTAGGGGAGGTGTTGGAGATTGGTGGGGGGAGTGGGGAAAAGCAGTGAAGCCCAGTAGTCAGGAGTCAGGCTGGGAAAGAAAGAAGGGGGAAGGGAAGAGCAGGGTAGAGAGAGAGGCAGAAATGGGGGAGATGTAGGAGTTTCAAATGGTGTGGGTAGAGGTAATAAGGAGCAGGGCAGTGTGGACTGTGGAAATGCGGACAGTGAAATCAAGAGGGGGTGCAGTACAAGAAAATGGTGATAATTAGTGCTGGGGAATCTGTACTGAAAGGGGTCAGATGGGGTGGAAGGGGAGACTGGCTTAGTTGTATCTTGGTCAAGGCTATTCCAGGGTTGACCACGGGCAGGACGGGGCAGGCACTTCTCAAATGTGCACAGAAGGGGAGGAAGAAACCTCATATGGTGATGCACAAGCCAACAAAATACTAGGGTATATTGCAAGAAGGATCTCCTCCAGAAAGAGGGAGGTTATCCTGCCCCTGTATAGGTCATTGATCTGACTCAACTTGGAGTACTGTGTGCAGTACAGGTGCCCATTCCTAAAGAAGAACATCAGATTGTTGGAGGGGGTGCAGCGAAGAGCCACAAAGATGATCCAGGGATTAGAGAGCAAGTCCTACAAGGACAGGCTGGGAGAGTTGAATATGTATTCACTGGAGGAGAGGAGGGATGGGGGGATATGAGCGAGACCTTTAAGTATCTGAAGGGGATAAACAAGACCAACATAGAAGGGATTTTTCAGATGAGAAATGGGAGGGACACGAGAGGGCATGAACTGAGATTGGAGGGGAAAGATTCAGAAGGAAGATGAGGAGACATTTTTTCACACAAAGAGTGGTGGACAAATGGAACACCTTTTTTTTTGTAGAGTTTATTTATCTTCTGGCCTGTGGAACTCTCTCCAGTGACCACCCATGCTGACCTCTACATCCCAGTCTGAAACTCTCTCTCCAGCCTCTCTGCTCTGGGGTAGCCCCCAGCTCTGAGACCCCTGAGGTAGGGCTGCCCACCACAGTGCTCCATCTATTATCTAATGCCCTGGAGTTAGGAGAGGAAGGGCCCAGGAGTAGAGTTCGATGGCGGGAGTGTGGGTTGGACGTGGAGGCACCTTTGCCTATCCATGGTTTGTTTTTTTCCTACTGTATGCTTGACCTCAGGCATGGCTGTGAAATGACATCAGCACAGAAACTTCCGTAGACATCAGCCATGTGCATCCTCGATTTGATCCCAGCATCGGTAGTACCTCCGGTCTCCAATGGGGGTCACTATTGTACTGGGATGCTCCTGGATCCCACCCCAGGGAGAGGAGAGCTGTCCTCCTGATGCTCAATCCTACTCCCACCCTGCTGACCTCCAGCATCCAAACTCGTTCCCTACCCCAGGTCACTGGCGTGGCATGAGGTGTGGCATCTAGCACCTCAACCCTCAGCACCAATGGGCCAACCTACAAATGGAGCACCTTATCAAACAACATAGTGTCCTGTAAGATGGTGGGCAGTTTCAAGAGGGATTGGGACAGGGTAAGTGTAAGGGAAACTGGAAAGAGGTGGGAGGGAGGGGCAGCTGTGAGATGAGGTGCTAGCTGCACACTCGAGCATACTCGATAGACCGGGAGGTCTGTTTCTGATGGCAATTTCATATGTTCACATATTCGTATGTCCCAGGCTGCATCACGCAAGTGCCTGTGCCATGTAACTGAGATGCGATGGCATGGTATATTCAGAAGATGCGCTGAGAGATTAGATTGTACATATCTGGCTGAATAACCCAAACATGCATGATTGCACAGTGGGAGATGCGTGGCATGGCAGGTGACCTGAGCACTATGCAGAGCATTGTAAAATGCGTGAAAGGCAGCCATATGCATGGTGCACAAAATTGCAGTAATCCGTCAAGATAATCAAATGGCCTTATTGCACATTCTGAGCCCAATCCCCACATGAGCAGCTCATTACTGGAATGTATTCAGGCCTGTGAAGAAATGGTGTAAAGCTCTCACCCTTGCTGATAGCTTGATAAATAAAGCAAAGTCACACTAAAATAGTGTTTTAAAGCTTCTTACTCCCATCAAAGCATTAATGCAACAGTACAATATCAGGAGGTCTAACGTTTTGCCCGACCCCTCGGGCTTCGTCAGAGGTAATGGAACGTCTTTTAGGAAAGTTTTTAAATACATTGACAAACTCATTACTTTAATTTGTCACCCACCCAATCAAAACAAAGTGTCAATTAATTTTCAATTGGGTGTGCAGTCAGCTGGCAGTACTTCTTTACCTCAAAACAATGTGATTCAAAGCCAAATACATACACATTGACACCAATAATGAGAAAAATGAAAAAAACGTTTTTTCTTTTTGCTCTTGTAGCTAGCTTTAAGATCCTTGCTCATTCCTATTCTTCTTTTAGATTTATTCCCTCTTTCTCATTGTAGGCCTCTGTAAAAAGACATCACAGAGATGAAATTAGATGAAAAAGCATCTGTTTCAGGTCCCATGTGATGAATTAATACACATCAATTCTAAGATTCATGCAAGGAATTTGGGGGGGGAGAGAAGTCAGGAAAAATAGAACATTTTACATTTATGGATCAATTTGTCAGGAATTCAAAAACAGAGAACATGATTAAAATTCATGCTTCATGCATACCTCATTTTCTTTTTTTGAGAAGAAAAGGTTTTAGTTAAGACTTATCATTTAAACCTGGGGCCTTAGTGGCTCCTAATTTGTAGATCCACATTTATTCTTTTTCATTCAATACAGATTCCATATCCCCTCCTCTTATACATTTAGGGATATGTTCAAGGCCCATGGCTGAGACCTTGTGTCTACCCTTGTCACCACTGTTTTTAACATGCATAGCCATGGCATAATCACTAGTTTCATTTTTGATTGCCAAAATGTGTTAATTTAACCTGAGTCAAATTTTTCTCTTCGTGCATCCAACATAATACTTTCCACATGTACAGGAGAATTTATATACCACCCCTTTCATTTGCAGTTGATGCTGCCCCTGATTTTCACTGTTTTTCCTGTTGTGGGGTTTACAAAAGATTCTGCTTTCTGCAAAAATTAGCAGGTATTGCAGAAATCATAGGGTTTTGAACCTCATCTTGTTACCTGTGTGGTGGTACTTTGGGATGGTAACTATGCATTAGGCTATCCCTCAGGTTAGGGCCTCTCTTGTAGGATATACTAAGTGTTTTTTCAAATGAGGGAGCAAGGAGAGAGAGAGAGCCCTCTCAAGATCTGTAGATTGTTTTTCACAATATTAATCAATTCCTTGGACCCACCCCCAAAGGTTGTGACAAAGGTCATCTCACCACCAGGGTCCTGTGGTCTTTTTTATGTTTGTAATAGTCTATCCTTGGTAAAGGTATCAACCCTTGTTTTGTCCTGGAGTATGTCACTTTCACAATACCCCCTTTCCCTCAGCCTTTCTGAAAGTTCAGCTGCCCTAACTGTGTACAAATCCTAAAGTTCAGCTGCCCTGTGTACAAATCAATTTTTTTATTTCTTTCATTATTGGTGTCACTACATATGTATTTGGCTTTAAATCGCATTGTTTTGAGGTAAAGCAGTACTGCCAGATGGACTGCTTACCTAATTGAAAATTAATTGACACTTTATTGTGATTGGGTGACTAATTAAAGTAATGAGTTTGTGACTGTATTTAAAAACACTACTAAAAATATTCCATTATCTCAGATGAAGCCCGAGGGGGTCAGGCAAAACGTAAGACCTCCTGATATTGTACTGTCGTATTAGTTCTTTGATGGGAGTAAAAAGCTTTACAACACTATTTTAGTGTGACTTTGCTTTATTTATCAAGGAATCAGCAAGGGTGAGTGCTCTACATTTCTTCACAAATGTGACGCTTTTGTATGAGCACCACCGTCCTAGTGTTCACTGCCACCTGAAGTTTAAAATGTATACAGGCTATTTGCATACCCCAGGCATGCATAGTTCCAGCTTTGCAGGGCTAACCCACCACCCCACAAATGTGAACAGGAGGTGCTGCAGCCTAGTAGGGAGATGTGATAGAATGCTTGTGTGTGGGTGGACTGCGTTGGCCTGGATACAGTGCTATTACCCATAGCCATGCATAGGGTCAAATTGGGGTACAAGGGGCCCACCTGGACAGTGTCCACAGGGGCCCACCTGGACAAGCAACAGTGGAGGGCACAGGGTGACACAATCTGATCAGTTTACCACATGCATGTGATACGCCACCTCTGTATGCAGCATACAGTCAGCTGTAATGATCCCTCCCATATGAGAGGAACATGGTGATAACTGCAAGGAATGGCAGTGTGCAGAAGGTGACCAGGTACCCGAGTGGGTGGGTCCCACCTGTGTGCACCTGTGGTGTACCATCATGGGTGTGTGCTACAGTTCAGTCCATGGCCTGGGCCAGGCTGCCACTCATACCACCAGGCTACCTAGGCACCATTGCCCCAGATATCACCCTGGATGCATGCCACCACTGGGCGGTACCCTGCAGGCTACATGGGCACAGACCATGGCCCCCTGGTACATGTGCTGCAGTGTGGCCATCTGCTCTGCTGGGGTGCTAGGGGGACACCCAACAGCACTGGCATGTGGCAGCTGGGTGTCTATGTCCTGGGTGCTGTGTGGGGATGGCTCTCTGGGTGGTGCCCGTAGTGTGCTGGCACCTGTGGCTTTGGGTAAGTCTATCCTGGCATGACTGCTATATATAGGTGCCTGGGGCATGTCCTGGTGCACCTCCAAGGGCTGTCTCTGGATGGCCTGTCTGCAGTTCCATGGCCTTCCTGTGGGTGACTGGCCAATTTAGGCTATCCTTTTGTCTGCCTAATTTTGCACTGCACACTTATGGGATGCAAGATAGATGCGCCACAAAATTTGGCTGAATATATGTATATGTAGCATATTCATGTACCTGCCTCCTTTTTTGTGCCACATACATTGTTTCTGCACATGATTGTGCATTCAGAAATGTGCAATGCATCTTTCCCTTTCTAATATTGCACTTCCGCTCATTTTCTGAGATGCACCACTCATCTCCATTTTGGGCAGCATATCCCCTTTGAATATGTGGGCCTATAACTATATACATTTTCAAACAAAGGGATCCCAGTTTCACACAAAGATTCACACATATTTTTATAACCACAGATATGCAAGGGGAAGTAAAAGACAGAAACAGCAAGTAACGGGAGACAGAAAATCACAAGACCATTGGAGTGATCTGTTCCTAGGTCTCACAAGAAAATCTGATAGACAAGAAACAGAAAAAGAGAGGATAGAACAGATCCTTGCTTTTGACTCTTTCCGTGTAACAAATGGGACAGGGTCTTATTCAACTCTGTCACACCTGCTGATCACCCTCCCCTTCGTTGAGCGAACTGTGTTTACCATCACCCTCTGTTACCTATTCTGTAACCACCTTCTTAGCATGTTTACCACCTTTGTACCCACTCCTAAGCTACCCAGCTTGATTAACAGTCTCCTATGTGGAACAGTGTGGAATGTCTTACTGAAACCTACTATAGGTAGGCCACATCTGCCACACCTCCGTGATCTAATTCCTTGGTTACCCAATCAAAGAAATCTATTAGATTCATCTGACATGACCTCCCATCCATGAATCCATGTGGTCTTGGAACTTATAACCCATTAGATTCAAGATGTTCCGCTGTTCTCTTCTTCAACAGTGATTTCATTAACTTTCCACCAACAGTGTCAAGCTGACCGGCCTATAATTGCCAGCCTCCTTCCTACTACCACTTTTGTAAGGTGGGACTACAGCTGACCTCCTGCAGGCCTCTGCAACCACTCCTGTTTCTAGTGAGTCATTAAAAAGGACTGTCAGAGGTTCAACCAGTACCTCTCTGTGCTCCCACAATACTCTAGAATGTACCCCATCCAGTCCAATTGCTTTATCCACTTGCAGGTTAGCGAGTCCCTTTTGGACTATCTTTCCTCTGATAAAGGACTAGTGTCCACCTTCGTTCCTTCAGAGCTCTTGTTACTTTTTTGTGGCCCCTCTCCTTCTCCTTCCACTATGAACACTGAACAAAACTATTTGTTCAGGATATCTGCCTTTTCCTGGCCCTTCCCCGCACAGTTCCCCCACGCCTTTTTAAACTTAAAAGCCCACCCCTGGTCTTCCTCTTTTCACTTACATACCTGAAAATAATGTCTTGTCCCCTTTCATTACAACTTAGGCAATTATCTCTTCAGTTTGTGCTTTTGCGCTCCTTACTGCTTCCCCTGATTCCCTCTGTTTCTTCTGATACACCACCTATCCTCCTCCCTCTGTGTCTTCTTATGTCTTCTGAATGCTACACTTTTAGCCTTTACCTTTTCAAGTCACCTCTTTCAAGAACCATAGTGGTCTCTTTTTCTTCGTGCTTTTATTCACTTGTGTGACACAGTGGTTTGTTGCCTTCAGTGTGCCCCCTTTTAGCTTTGCCTGTTGTTTCCTCACCCCACCCCACCTCAATCACCCCCCCTTACTAGGTCGTCCTTGAGATATTCACACATCTTTGTGAAATCTGCCCCCGGAAGTCCAGGACCTTGATCCTTTTGTGTTTTTAGTCCACAGCCATCTGTGTATTGAACCACACTGTACAGTGATCGCTGGTGCTCAGGTGGCTTCCCACTTTGATGTCTGAGCACCTCCCTCCCTTCTAATTCTTTGTCAGTGGCTTCCACCAATACCTTATCTAACTCCTCCCTCTGTGCTGGAGGTCTGACAATTTCTTAATATAGTTGGGATGCACACTGTCAGAATGACAAGACACAAATTTGTTTCCTGCAGTTGCTTATCCCTGCCACACTCCTGAGTTGTATGCACGCTCCACATTTCAAAATTGGACATCCCTCACATTCTGCATTGCATGTCACCACCATAACAGCGTGTAATGTGGGCCAATCAAATTGAGTGACTCAATTTGAGCACTGGTACGAATAGCGAATGTGAAACTATAGCGAAGATTACTATGTAGCAAGTGTAGCAGTGAGCTACACCAGCTGCAGCAGGCTATGTGGCTATGATTGGCCAAGCAGTTCTGAGCTGGCCATTTTGTGAAGTGGCATAAGTCACCACCCCTGGAGCTACTGAACCTGGGTTTAGGTCTGGCTGGGGTGGAATTTTTTTTGGGGGGGCTAATATATATTTTTTAAATAAATGCTGTTCCCCGATCTCCTGGCTTTGTATCCTCCCACCCACAGGTTGTTCCCCCCAAGTAGCCCCCCTCCTGAGTTTTCTCCTTTCCCCTGTGTCTGCCTCTGGAGTTGATTATATTAAGTTTGAGGAGTTCAGGGGGCATAGCTCCCCACATAAATATATACTTTATATTGCTACCATAGAGAAAGTAAGTGACCATCGCTGTTTGCCACCGATGCTGTAATTCCAATCACCGTTTTGACTTTGGGTGATGTTGGAGTCTCTGTTTCTGTCTGCACTCTTATTGAGTCACGCTTATCACATAACCCCCCCCGACATACTCTGGCACAATGCATTCCAGCCACATTCCAAAAGGGCACATCCCGACCACATTCAAAAGCTGCTAATCTCCACCACATTCTGAAATTGTGCATCAATGCCATATCACAAAACTGTGTCATCACTACATTCCAAAATGTTGTGTTACCATTGCATTCCAAAATTGTGCATTCCCACCAGATTCCATCATTGAATGTCCCCTCCACATGCCAACATTGTATGTCCCAACCATATTCCAACATTGTATCGTCCTCATCCTATTCTAAAGATGTGTGTTCCAACCACATTCCAAAATTTCACAGCCCTGCCACATTCTCAAATTATGTCTCAACCACATACTGAAATTGTGCAATCCTGCACATTCTAAAACTGCATCATCACTACATTTATTTATTTACTGTGTTTTTATAATGGGAATGCACAGTGCTGGAATGTGATAAGATGCATCACTTTATCATGCAATTATGTGTCCCTCCCACACTCCTGAATTGTTTATTTTATATTCCAAAATTGTGCATTTCTGTCACATTCAGAAAATGATTGTCCTTACCACATTCCAAGATTATGCATCTCTGCCACATTCTGAAATTGTTTCCCAGCCACATTTCAAAACTGAGCATCCTCACTACATTCTAAAATGCTGTATCCCAGCCACATACTGAGACAGTACATTCCTTATCACATTCCAAAAATGGGAATTCCCACCATGTTCCAAAATTGTGGATCCACAGCACATTCTGAAAATGAATGTCCCTGCCACCTTCCAAAATTACATGCCCAAGTCACATTCCAAAAGTGCACCTCTTTGCCACATTCTAAACTTTTTAATTCCCACCACATTCCAAAGTTACTTGTCCACTTCACATACCAAAAATGTATTTCCCTGCCATACTCTAAAACAAACTCTAGCCAGAACTGATACAGCTGTGGTGAGCTTGTAAAGATCCAGAGAGCAAGCACCGCCAACTGCCATCTCCAAGATGGCTGCAGCAATGCAACTGCACATGCATGGCATTCACCTATACGTAGTTGCAGTGAATGCCATTCTGCCATTCCCAAGATGGTGGTACCATTGAAACTTCACATGCATGACAGGAGCACATGTGCAGTTCTTGTCACAGAATGCACAAGTAACAGCCAAAATAGTGTGGTTGTTACTCCATAGCAGCCGACCATGGCAAAGATTCCAAGCTCTGTTGGACTTTCAGAAAGATACTTCCAAAAGTCCAATGGAAGCATTCCACAGTCTGCCATTTTCAGCAAGTGCCCCAAGGTTTGCCAGCAAGCAGACCAGGGAAAACCTCAGGGAAGGAAAGGGTTAACTCCCACCCACCACATATGCAGCCATCTGGCTTGCTGACCAAGCTGGCTGGCTGACCATTTCCTGTCCCTGTTCCCTCATTCTTCCTCCCCTCTTGGAGCCTTCCTGTGCTGAATCCTTTGTCCTGGCCAGGTGTAGGGCTTTGGCCAATGCCCAAAGGGCTCATAAATCAGCCCAAGGGCTGCCCTAGGTCTCAGGGATCCAATTGTCTGGCCAGAAACCATGTCTGTCCCTAAGTTAGAAAGGATCTTCCCTGCTAGCCAGAGGGCAGTTCTGGACTGGATGGCTGACAGAGTGGACAGCACAGTAGTATGGATGCCTGGAGGCTTTCCTGAAGCTCTGGTCTGTAGCTCCTTGGTGGCTGCTGCTCTGTAGCCAATGGTCCCTGGGTTTTCAGCAGCAGCAGTAGCAGCCATCTTCCTGCTCCTTGAGGGGTCTAACAGTCCTCCAGATATTCACCAGCAGCCAGTCCCATAGGGTGAGTCCCCCTAGTTGTCTGCTCCCTGTGTGTGCAGTTGTGGGTTGGGGTTTCCTTGGGTGTCCTGTGGCTGTGTGCCTACTAGTGCACCCTGCCTGGGGCTAATATTGCAGTTCCCCTGCCTCTCCTCTCCAGTGTATTGGTTGGGTTTTTCTTTTGGGAGTGGCCTTGGCTGCTGCCACGTGGGGCTACCCTGCAGTCCCCTTGTCTTTTTCCCTCATGGGTTGGCCTTAGTGCTAGCTGCCCATAGGCAGACTGTGGCTGAATACCCCCTACACAGCAACACTATTACAGTGAAAACATCAATGCCAACAACATTGATGTTTTCATTGTTATAGTCCACCCGAGACCCAAGCACTCTGTCTCCCAGTCCTGCATCCCCTCCCTGATCCAGCTCCAACTCGGAGTTAGAATCCTACAGATGGGGGGTGCCTGCCCCCCACATTGGTGTTTTGGGGGTAAACCCCCCATGAAAAAATGTCTGGGGTCTCCAGTCAGATTTATGCCAAACCGCAAGTTGTGATTGACATAAATCCGTTTCTGTGATGGTGGTCAACAACTTAGTTGTCGAACCAGTATCATAGAGCTGACTGTGGCCTGGCCCTATTTTCTGGGGTGTTGCCATGTTGGTGTTCTTTTTTTTTTTTTTTTTGCTGTGTTTTTTCTCTTCTTTATTTATTATTCATCTTTTATTTGTTTTCCCAATGACTGGCTCCCTGGCCATGTCTGGCCACCTCCTGGAGCTCACCTCACCTGCTCCAACTTGAGGCAGATTCCTCCCTGTGGGTTCAATGGAACTCCCTCCCCTCCTGGTGCCCATTCCTCACCCATTTCCCCCCACAACTGGCTGCAGCAGCAGCTCCCTGTTGAGATGGCTGCCTAGGGCTGCAGTCGTGAGGGGGACTGTGTTTCCTTGAGGACCACAGTGTGTAGCCACAAAGTGCATCTGTGAGGAAATGACTGCCCCAGCCTCCTCAGTTCTGCCAGCAGCTGCAGACATGCAGGAGCAATGATGGGTGGAAATGCAGCTCCCTGGTAATCACCACCCACACCACCAATAATTTCCCCCAGGGCCAGGCAGTGAGTGGGCTGCAAGCCCAAAGATGATTCTGTTTAGCACTGGAGGCACCTTTAAACAGAAAGAAGGGATGGAAAAAGAGGGCAAAGTGGGCAGAGGACCCACCAAAAGAACTAAGGGGCATCACGAGTTTCTGTCCCTGGGGACCTAGTTTTGGTACCTGATCAGTTCTCCATCTAAGGGCAGAACCAAGGGGATTTAGAGTGGCAAAAGAGAGGGGGTCTGCTGCCAAACTCTCACTGAGAGAGCAGGGGCAGGGTTGCAGACCTGGGTCTGCAGAATGCGGAAGTGACAGCCAAAACAGTGTGGCTGTTACTCCTTAATGGCCGACTGTGGTGGAGTGTTCCAGGCTTTGTTGGACTTTCAGAAAGATACTTCTAAATGTCCAATGGAGCATGCCATGGTCATCCGTTTTCAGCAGTCAAATGCAAAACAGCTGTAGGCTCCGCCCACAGCAGTAATTACATATCCCACCACATTCCAAAAATATGCATCACTACCACTTTCTGAAATTATGTGTTACTTCCACATTCTGAAACTGTCCATCACCACCACACTATGCTTTTATCAATGCCCTGAATGATTATTTTCCACTTATTTGTAAATGTATATAGATATATGGTTGTTGTTGGTATTATTTATTGTCTTGTCAAATGTTGACTTGTAATGTAATATGATATATTAAATGTATTTTTAGAGTAACTGATAAGTGTTGAACACAGGTCTGTCTTGTAAACCTGGTATAATATCCCTAATGACATGCATTTCCTGTATAAAAATATTTTACCCACATTCTGAGATTCTGCATCCATGCCACATTATGAAATTGTATGTTGCTGCCACCATCTAAAATCAAGCGTCCCCACCACATTCTGAAATTGTGCATCATCACACACCACATGCTGACACATTGTACAACTAGATGTGTCTCCCATTTCAAAACTGTATACCTCTGCCACATTCTAGAAATTTAGGAAACCACCACGTTCCACATTTCAGCATCCCTGACACACTCCAAAATTGTGTGCCTCAGCTATATTCTGAAATTTTGTCATTGTTGTATTCCAAAATTGCAACCTTGTGGCATTCTGAAATTTCATCCCAGCAGTATTTTAAAAATTGCCCACAACTGTGGCATTCTAAAGCCATGTTTGCAGGTGCATTCCACCCCTGCCCCCAGTCTGTACCTTGTATCTGCACATTCTGGAAATGCATGCCCTGTACCTACCCAGTGTCAGCTTTAGAAATAATGTATGACAGGGTGTGTGTTGTGGGATTTATACACACCTTGTGTAGTGTGTCATGAGGTGCAGCCAAGTGACTTTAACCACACAAGAAATGTATAAATCCCACTGCTACACACACCCCAAAGTGCAGTATTGCATTTATAAAATGAATCTGTTATTATTATTTTTTTTAAATTGAATTAGATTCAAAGAAAGTAAACATTTGATCAGCAGCATCTCTAACTGTTGTCTATTGTAGGATTTATACATGGTCATGTGACATGTTTTGACCAATGAGGCTACAGGATTGTCGAATACCATTTTATAATTTCCTTTTTTAAATGCTTACTGCAACTGCAGTGTTTATGTAATGTGGCGGAAATAAGTCCTATATTGTTGTGTGCAGGGAGGACTAGGCTTTGAATTCTGGTTACGATATCATCAGTAGTGCTTCACTGAAAATTACTTTTATGAACAGACAGTAAAATTGGGGTTACAAAATGGTTTGAAACCTTTAAATCAAGTGAGTTATAAATCTCATTTTTGGCATGTGGCTGTTAGTGATATGTTCGTCCTAACTCTGAATTCATCGCTACAAGAAATGTTGAAAAGACTCCCCTCTTTAAGAAATCCTACTTGAGATGCATCTTGCTGAAAGTAAACTTAATCAGTTTGATATTTTAATGAATTTTGTTTCTTGCACAGTATTTTGCTGTTGGAGTCATCTGTAGAAATACTGTGATTTAATAAATAAAAATATTTTATCCCATTTTGACTTGCTGGTAATCTGGTTTCATGTCTCAAGGCTGGGGCACCTGGAGTGGAGGCCAGCAGGGGAAGATTTATGTATTTTCTTGAGAACTGGTAACCTGTAAAGGCACACTGAGCCAGAGCATATTTCCAGATATGCCCTGGGGGAGGGGGACCATGGGGGTACAAATTCAGTGAACAATCAACAAGGTATAAAAAGTCACAAGATAAATAAGGCCATGAAAATTGCAGGTGCAAAAATCAAATGAGATCATTAAACAACATGCTATACTGCAATGAAACACAAGAGCATATAAATACATACAGCGAATAGGATAGGGTCTAGAACCTGATCAAGACTACAAGATCAAGCATTTGAGCAGATGCTCCACTCTGAGTGGAGGGAGATAATGTTACTCGGCTGCCTTTTGGTGTTAGGTAGATGCAGTATGCAGAGATGCTTCAGACAGGGAGGGAGGGAGGAAGGGAGGGATTGAGGGAGGAATACAGGGGCATGATTAGTGCTGAGAGGAATGCAATGATGTCATCATCCTGCATCTCAAGGAATGGGAGAGAATGGGAAAAATATTTGGTAAAGGCAGAAATCAGGATGATGACCTCACTGCTGCCCCATGGTTTGGGGGGTTGGTATGTTCTATCATTCCATCCCCTTTGATAGGGAGGAGCTTGGCTTATTGCCCTGGAAGCTCCCTATAAAGGAACTTTCCCATCCTCAAGGATGGGAGCACGAGTACTATAAGCCCCCTGAGAGCACTCCCTGTGGAACTCACTCAGCCTATTAAGACTCAATAGGGGGTGCACAAAAAGGGATAATTTGCAGATGGAAGAGGGGGACCAACTCCATCCAGGGCTCAGCATCAGTGTTGAGGGCACTCAGTCAGAATTGTTAGTGCAGTGACATCAAGTCATGGCAGTCCCTATAAAAAGGTCCTGAATCCAGTTGCAGAGGAAAAGTTGCAGAAAAAGATTTCTCTTGTTTCTTCAATGAGTTATTACAGAGTTGTGATTCTAAGTTTAAACATCGTGACTGATGTTCCTTTTCACTGTTTTCTCACAGTACAGTAGGAACCTCTGTTACATTATGGGTTTTTTTTCTTCCAGAATTGCAGACAGTTCGTACGGTGTTGGCTGTTATTTCGAAGGGATGTCTTGCTGCTGCCTTCACTGGTTGCTATCTCTATACTGGAGAGTTGTACCCAACTGTTATCAGGTACTGTCCAAAGAACATGGTATCTTACACAACTGGGGGGGGGATCATTATGTTGCCTGATTTTTAAATTGTTTAAATGGTATAAATTGTTTAAATAGTATAATAATTCAATGATCTTCATTTACACTAACAGAAAAAATGCTAACATTATCAGGAAGACTACAAACAGAACTACAAGGCCCTTCCCCAGGTCTGCTAAGCACTCAAACACTTATCTTCAGGGAGCCAAAACAGCGGAGCCCAAGACATGTAGGAATCTTTTGCAACAGGCAATTACCCAGTAAAATGAGATTAAGCCATCTAGTGTCAATAATTACTGAGGCACTCTGAGGTCACTGCAAGGTCATAGTGTACCTTAATCAGAGTGAAGGTTTAGATAAGTCTAGTGTCCTCAGATGGCTGCACAGTTTAGGGTCTGCTCACTTCAGAACAGTGACACTAAGCTGCATCAGTTTTTAGGCCAGTCCTAAGGATTAAAATACATTAATTCTATCACACTTTGATTATGCAAACTTAATCTGGGGGCAAGGTAGAAACCAGGGACTCAGAAAAACTATAGGTTTGACAGAACAGAGCAGGCATGGATGCAAAGTAAGAACATCCCAGAGAATATGTCATAGGGTGTGGGATTTCCAAAACATTAGACACAGGCAGTCAACTTTATGGTGCTTTAAAAATGCTGGATGGCATTTATCATTTTATTGTTTGTATACAATTGCTAAACAAATATTTACAGAAAGCAATATAACTTCAAAATAAAGGTTAGTTGCTGGTTTCTTCAGATCTAACAGGCCGCTGCATTACCCAGCAGCACTAAGGCTTCTCTCAGCCTGGAGAAAGACTAGTGTGTAGACCCACACTGTCACGAGGTCCTGCACTTCTCACCGTCAGTTCTGCACTGACTTCCTATCTACATTATGCCTCTCGTTTGCCTATTTCAGGAACTTCCCCTGCAGTATTCCCCAATCAACAGCAACAGAATCAACAAATGTCATGGGTGGGGATTCAAAACATTTAAATGTTCCTTCAGCTACCATGGCCTCTTCTGTGTGGATTGAAGTTTTCACCCCAATACGCACAAGACCAGAAACAGTCTCATTCTTACCTGGGGACTTCTCCTCTTGTAGGTCATTCTTCTCCAGATAACAGCCAGGAAAAACTGGAAATATTGGCAACAAGGTCTCCATCTGTGGGCCCTCCTCTTCTTGGTGCCAAGGCTCCTAGTCCTCTGCTGTCTCATCAAATTCCTCTGAATGGGTTATCTCCAGCAACACATGGTAACGGTGCTCAGCCTCCCACAAATGCTGGTATGCCTCCAGCCATCTTCTGATCAGCCAGTGGATAAGCTGCAGCAGGTCAGCCACTCAGTCTCCACATTCCTCTGGATCCATCCGGGGTACCTTGCTCAGGTCACCACCTCCATCAATCCTCATCCTTAAATCTAGTGCCATGCACCACTGCCTGGTCTCCTGAATGGTACCAGGATTGGTACCACCTGGCCAGAATCTCCCAGATTCCTAAACGTCCAACCAGTATCACACCACTGTCACCATATGGTGGTAGTGGTGGGTTTTGAACAAATGCCCCCAAAGAGACTGGAGACCAGGCAGCGGTGCATAGTGAGGTACCCTGAACAGATCTAGAGGAATGTGTTTCAGTGGTATAGTTCATGTAACCCTTTAACTCCCACTACTGAATTAGCTGCCTCCCTCAATTGGAGGCTTCTTCAGCATCATTGTTACAGGACTGTAGAAAGGAATTAATTATTATTTTCTTTCTCTCTGATTAAGTTAGAAGAATGGAAAAAAATGTATGTGCTATCTCCTCTACAGCCCTGTAACAATGATGCTGAAGAAGCTTCAGATTGAGGGAGGCAGGTAGTTCAGTAGTGGGAGTTAAAGGGTTACATGAACTATCCCACTGAAAGCCTGCTTCTATGATTAATGTGACAGAAGTCTTCCCACACAGATTTATAGCCTTCCCTATGCATAGCCCATATTAAAACAGACTTTGTAGTGCTTACGGAATATCACCCTTCAGCAACCGAAATTAACCTTTCCGTGCTCTGAACTTAGAAAGTGTCTGCCAAGGGAAAAGGCAGGAGAGTTTGTTGCTGTGTGTGAGAGAATATGAAAAAGATAATCACACAAAATGGGACAAAATAAATAATACTTGTGTATGCATTCTGTAATTACTGAGTTAGCAGGAGAAGGAAGAAGAGGAGTGTGCCCTCATTCTTCCATTCCCCATGCTATCCCAGAAACCACAGCAGGGCTACACAATGCTGCTTCATATGTATATAAAGAATTCATTAGCAGTGGTGTTGTATTGGATGTTGTTATAGAGCTGGTACTCACAGTCTGGAAAATTGGTAATATTAACTGGGGATAAAACTCCAATAGAATACACCTAGCTAAACTAGTACAAGCTACTACAGCTTGTTAACATATTGTCATGTTGTATAAATAGGAACTTACCCTGCTCAATAAGTGGGTCTCTAGTGAATGGAAGGAGCACCAATGTAGCAACTTTTTCCAAAGGTCCTAGTTCACAAACAAGTGTGTACTCTGCTGTTTCAAAGGGAAGACTTCTATGGAACTGAGCCCTATAGGGCAGCAGCAGCTGCTAGAGTAAAAAGTTATAGCAATCCTAAGATGTGAGGTCACTGTCCAAGGGAGGGGCATAACCCCATTATGAAGACACAGATCCTAATTAAGAAGTTAGCAAGCTTCTGAGTAATAAATGTCTAGAGAATGTTATATGTCATGATGCAGTCTGTTAGTCCATAGCAGATTGTAAAGGGACTCACAATTTCACCGAAAATACACATTACAAGACCTAAAACCTTCAGTCATCATAATAACAGAAAAACAATGTATCATAAACTAGAAGGGTACTGCAAAGGTAAATTAACCATCTCATCAAGGAATAACTCAATGGGTGACATTAAGGAAAAGAGGGGGTCATATTGTACCTAAACCATAGTTGAGGAAAAAACCTCTCTGAGCATATCACTCACATTAACAATACTAACCCCTATATATATATATATATATATATATATATATATATATATAAATACAAAATCACACATGCCCCCACAATGCAAAGCATCATGGGCTGCATATGCAAATCACCACAGAATGTTATGCTGGTCCAACTTTAAGCAGAATTGCATGGTGCCGAAAGGCCTCTCACACAGTTTGCAAAGGATGCTAACAGAAAACATAGACATGTGTTTTGTCCTACCAGGACTCATCAGTATGCCTCGTCTGTTTGACACCCCAGTGGAATGGACCAGCTACCCCTAAGGCAGTGTGCCTGGGATATATTGTGGTGAACCCATTAAAATAAAAAACTATTTAAAAGACAAAGAACCCTGTGCGTAAACACTGAGGCAAGGGTTACCCCAAAGGGCATTTGGCTGGGAAGCCAAGTTTCAAGAAAATACAAAATCACACATGCCCCCACAATGCAAAGCATCATGGGGTGTGAGAGCCTTCGGCACCATGCAATTTGCTTAAAGTTGGACCAGCATAACATTCTGTGGTGATTTGCATATGCAGCCCATGATGCTTTGCATTGTGGGGGCATGTGTGATTTTGTATTTTCTTGAAACTTGGCTTCAGCCAAAGCCCTTTAAGTAACCCTTGCCTCAGTGTTTACGCACAGAGGTTCTTTGTCTTCTCTCTATATATATATATATATATATATACATTTGTGTATATACATATATATTAGAAGCAAAAACTCTGTTTAATGCATTAGTTACGAGTTTGTTCAAAGCCATCAAAAGTGAGAAATTCGGTGTTAGGGTTGAAAGCCCCTTTGACTTTCACCCCAACCGGCATTGGGTGTGCATTAGGCTGTGCCAGTCATAACTCTCACCCCATCACATGTGTAAAGAAGCAGAGGTGTAGGAGAATGGGGTGAGAGTTAGGACCGATAACCCTAATGTGCATCCCAATGCTGGTTGGGGGTGTGGGGGGTCCAAGGGGGGCCTTCAACCCTAACACTGAATTTTCTCTCTTTTGTCAGTGTGAAACAACCCTAACTAATGCATTAAATGGAGTTTTTTGCCTCTAATTTCCCTTCTTTTTGAGAATGCTAATGAGAAATAGTGAATGTAATGCAGCGGTGGGAGTGCGGGGCTCTTTGGGCCCCGCATTCCCGCCACATGATGTCTTGTCTCATAGTAACATTGTGCATGCAAATGCGAATGGTAATGTGCATGGTGACACAAAGCGAAGCAGAAAGAGAAACAGTAGTGTAGACAGAAATGTTAAAAACAATGCAAAAGGAAGTGCAAATGAAAATGCAAAGGGTAGCGCACATGGTGGCGTAGACGTGAACGTTAAGTGAAATGGGAAAGGAATGGAACCACAAGCGGAAACGGTAATGGTAACAGTAATGGAAGTGCACAGGCTGGTTTTCCTCAAAAGCTGCATAGAGAAAGACAGTGAGTACAAAGAATGTATGGATAATAATGGTTTTCGGGGCAGAAAATGAGCGGTTGGAACACTAAATTGCTTATATCTCAGGAACCGTACGACATAGAAAACAAATTTAAAAGTCATATGATTTATGACTTTCCTGGCTAGTTTTATACTTAGCCCCTACTAGGGGACTAAGCATTTTTCCAACGAAAAGTCTGTACCTCGCACCGTTTCTGAGATACTGGCCCTGAAAGGCGCGGAGAACGTCGTAATGTTATCCTATGGGGAAAAAAGAGAAGTTCAGAGTGCCATAACTTTGGCTCCCTGTAATATTTTTTCACAAAGCCACAAAAAGGCACATCTGTGGGATGCTGGCTGTGTTCCCTCCAAATTTCAGCCTAAAAGACCAAACCGTTATTTTGCAGCAGGGGGCGAAAGGATTCCTGTAATGCATTGGACGCCATAATGTTATCCTATGGGAAAAAGCATCAATTTTGGAGTGCCGTAACTTTGCTGCCATGTAATATTTTTTCAATGAAACACTGAAAGGCACATCTGTAAGATGTCGGCTGTGCTTCCTCCAAATTTCAGGCCTAAACACCAAACTGTTCTTTTGTAGCAGGGTACTAAAGAATTGCTGTCATTTTCCCACAGCCTAGAAAAGTACTGTCAAAGTTTGCGAAAGCTTTCGGAAAGTCATTTGACAGTGTCGCAACTGCGACAGTACTTTGCGAAAGTACTTTTTCCAGAAATTTGAAAACATATTTCTGGGGTGTTTTACCCCAAAATAAAGACATGGCTAGCATCCTCAGGGTCCGACTAGGTGAATACAAAAAGAATTAGGTTGCTAGAGGGTCCCAATTTTAAATGCCAAGCATTTTTCTGATCGTTAACTGAAAACAAAATGGCAGATTTGCAACTGGAATTGCTAGCTGTCACAGTAACAAAAGGGCACACCCTTCTTTTCCCAAAAAACTGCATTGAAAAAACTAATTGAAAACAAAGAATGTATGCATTATAATTGACTTCAGAGCAGAAAAGTACAATTTGGAATACTAAATTGCTTATATCTCAGGAACTGTATGACGTAGGGAAAAAATTAACATTTTGTATGAATTATTACTTTCCTGGCTAGTTTTTTGCTTAGCCCCCAAACTGGGGGGCTAAGCATTTTTTTCACAAAAAGTCTGTATCTCGTACCGTTTCTGAGATATGGGCCCTGAAAGACGCGACGGATGCCATAATGTTATTCTAAGGGACAAATCGTCAGCTTCAAAGTGCTGTCACTTTGCCACCCTGTAACATTTTTTCTCCAAACCACCAAAAGGCACATTTGTAGGATATTGGCTTTCTTCCCTCCAAATTTCAGCCCAAAAGACCAAACCGTTATTTTCCAGCAGAGTGGCAAAGAATTCCTGTAATATGGCGGACGCTGTAATGTTATCCTATGGGAAAAAGTGCCAACTTCATAGTGCCATAACTTTGCCACCCTGTAATAGTTTTTGACTAATCCACTAAAAGGCACATCTGAGGGTTGTTGCCTTTCTTTTCTCCAAATTTCAAGTAAAAAGACCAAACCATCTTTGAGATATTCAGTGTCAAAGATTGGCAACATTTCCCTATCTATTCCATTATAAGAAATCTGGCCAGCTTGTCCCTATTTTGCGATCAAAGAATCTCAAGATCAAAGAATTTGCAGCCTCACGATCAAAGAATTTGAAGGCTTATGAACAAAGAATTAAAAAATTTAAGAATTCAAAAAAATAGAAGCAATTTCAGTAAACCACCACCATGGTTCAACAGAACAAAGCCCCCTGAGTAAAATCCATCCTCATTTGACTTCCTAGGACACCCCTGGGCTAAGAAAATTTAATTTTAAAATGGGCCATCTTGTCCCTCGCTCACTATGTAAGATCGTGGTCAAAGAATCTCACGATCAAAGAATTTGCAGCCTCACAATCAAAGAATTTGCAAGCTCATGAACAAAGAATAAAAAATGTAATAAATCAAAAAATGGAGGAATTGCAGTAAACCACCACCATGCTTTGATAGAATGAAGCCCCCTAAGTAAAACCCACCCTCATTTGACTTCCTAGGGCACCCATGGGCTGAGAAAAATGATTTTTAAATTCGGCCATCTCGTCCCTCACTCACGATGCAAGATCGTGATCAAAGAATCTCACGATCAAAGAATTTGCAGCCTCATGATCAAAGAATACAAAAAGGGTAAAATGTGATTTATTCACTGAGATGAAACAAACCAATGGCATGGTTCAACAGAATGGACCCTCCTGAGCAAAACAAGCCTTCATTTGTGTCCCTAGCCCACCCCTGAGCAGAGATATTAGTGTTTTAGATCACGATGCAAGATCGCGATCAAAGAATCTCACGATCAAAGAATTTGCAGGCTCGCGATCAAAGAACATTAACGAGCCATGAATTAAGATTTTAAAAGCTTATAATTCTATTTCTTGACTGATTTGGATTGAACCAAAGCCATGGCTTGATAGATCAGGGTCCCCTGAGTAAAACCCATCAACGTTTTACTTCAGAAGTGACCCCTGAGCCGAGATATTTGTGTTTGTGTGACTGGAAAACTGAAAACAAGATGGCGGACCTCGCAGTCAAAGAATTTTGAAAATTCCTCGGGAACAAAGATTCTTGAACTGCGAGGCTGCAAATTCTTTGATCGCCAGGCGAGACCAGATGGCCAGAACCCCATTTTTTGATCGCAAGATATACATATAAATTTTCCCATTGACTTATAATGGGAACTTTTGAATGCCTTAATATTTTTTCACCAAACAAAAAGCAGCATGTTCAGCCACCAAAGCTATTTCAAACAAGCCATCTTGCAAAGTGGATCACCAAATGATGTCCGTGCAGGGCCACCTTAAGAATGCCAAAAGGTGCCTTCAAAAATGGATAATTTTGCATTTTTCAGCGCTTTCATACATGAAGACCAGCACTCCAACACAAATGCAATTTGGAAAATCAAGAGAGCTAGTGCTCCCCAACACATGTACCAAATTTCAGGCAAATCCATTGAATGGGTCCAGAGTTATTAATGTCCAAACTTTTGAATTTAGTATGTATGACCTCAACCCTAACTATAGTGAACTGCACTATACTATAATATATATATATATATATATATATATATATATATATATATTCATGGCAAAAATCCATTTAATGCATCAGTTGGGTTGTTCACAGTAACAAAAGTGAGGAAATTCAGTGTCAGGGTTGAAAGCCCCCCTTGCACCACCCCCAGCCCGCCCCCTCAACTGGCACTGGGGTGTGCATTGGGGTCATTGGTCCTAACTCTCTCCCCATCACATGTGTAAGCAAGCTGACGTATAGGAGAATGGGGTGAGAGTTAGGACTGACCACCCCAACGCACACCACAATGTCAGTTGGGGGGGGCAGGCTGGGGGGTGTAAGGGGGGCTTTCAACCCTAACACCGAATTTCCTCACTTTTGTCTCTGTGGAACAACCCTAACTGATGCATTAAACTGAGTTTTTTGCAATGAATTTCCCTTCTTTTTGAGAAAGAGGATTATAAATAGTGACTAGAATGCAGTGGTGGGAGCACGGGCCCTTTGGGCCACTCGTTCCCACCATGTGATGTGTAGTGGCATAGTAACGGTAACTGCAATGCAAACACAGGTGCTAACAGTTACACACATGGTGACACAAATGGAAATGGTAATGCAAACATTAATAGAAATGCAAGTGCAAAGTGACGCCAAAGCAAACAGTGACACAAACGGAGATGCAAGTGCACGTGAAAATGCAAGTGGTAATGCGCACGGTCATGGTACCACTATTGTAAATGCAAATGTTAACTGTTACAGCAACAATAACGCCAAAGGGAACAGAAACGGAAAGGCAAACACAATCTCGTACAGGAATGTAAACCATAATGCACACGGTCATGGTACCACAATTGGAAATGCAAATGGTAATGGTAACAGCACAAATAACACCAAAGGAAACAGAAACAGAAAGGCAAATGCGAGCACATATGGAAATGCAAACCGTAATGTGCACGGTCACGGTACTGCAATTGGAAATGCAGATGGTAACAGTGACAGGTAAAATAATGCCAAAGGAAACAGAAATGGAAACGCGAATGCAAGCGTGTACAGAAACACAAACCGTAATGCGCACAGTCACCTTGCCACAATTGTAAGTGCTAATGGTAATGGTAACAGCAACAGTAATGCCAAAGGAAACAGAAACAGAAACACAAATGCAAGCACACATACGGAAATGCAAACCGTAACACTCACGGTCACGGTACTGCAATTGGAGACGCAAATGGTAATGGTAACAGCAACAATAACACAAAAGGAAAAAGAAACGCCAGCGCACACACATATGGAAATGCAAACAGAAATGCGCACGTGCATGGGTACGGGAACACAATTGGAAATGCAAATGGTAACGGTAACAACAACAATGATGCAAAACGAAAGACAAATGGAAACGCAAATGCAAATGGAAGGGCGGCCTCAGATGCAAATGGTAATGCGCACGGTGATGCAAAGCAAAATACAAGCAGGAACAGTACTGTAGGCACAAATGGTGACAGTAACGCAAATGCAAGCGCAAATAAAAATGCAAAGGGTTATGCACACGGTGGCATAAACGGGAACGGTAATGCAAATGGGTACGGAACCGCAAGAGGAAATGATAAGGGTAACAGTAATGTAAGCGCCGCACACCCTAGTTTTCCCCAACAGCTGCATAAAGAAACACAGTGAGTACAAAGAATGTATGCATAATAATGGGTCATGGAGCAGAAAATGAGGAGTTGGAATACTAAATTGCTTATATCTCAGGAACTGTATGACGTAGAAAAAAAATGAAAATTTTGTATGAATTATGACTTTTCTGGATAGTGTTATTCTTAATCCCCCTTGGGGGGTTAAGTGTTTTTCTGACAAAAAGTCCGTATCTCGCACCGTTTCCAAGATACGGGCCCCGAAATGTGCTGCGGACACCATTATGTTATATTATGGGTAAAAATGTGAAGTTTGAAGTTATAACTTTGCCACCCTGTAATATTTTTTCACCAAACCACCAAAAGGCACATCTGTAGGATGTTGGCTTTCTTCCCTCCAAATTTCAGCCTAAAAGACCAAACTGTTATTTTGCAGCAGGGTGGCAAAGAATTCCTGCCATGCGGCGGACACCGCCATGTTAGTCTATGGGAAAAAGTGTCAACTTCAGAGTGCCATAACTTTGCATCCCTGCAATAGTTTTTCACCAAACCATCAAAATGCACAGCTGTTAGATGTTGGCTATTTCCCTCCAAATTGCAGCCCGAAAGACCGAACCATTCTTTTGCAGCAGGGTGGCAAAGAATTCCTGTCATTTTGGCCATAGTCTAGAAAAGTAGTGTCGTAATTTGTGACACCTTTCACAAATATTTGCAAAAGTGTCGCAAGTGCAACACTAATTTGCGACACTACTTTTCCTAAAAATTTGGAAAGCATATTTCTGGGGTGTTTTACCACAAAATAAAGGCACGGCTAGCATCCTGAGGGTCTGACTAGGTGAACACAAAAAGAATTGTGTTCCTTGAGGGTCCCAATTTTAAACGCAAGCATTTTTCTGATCAGCAACTGAAAACAAAATGACAGATTTGCGACACTACTAGGGTCATTTGCGACACTAAAAAGTGCATTTGCAAAAGTGTCGCAATTTTTGTTAACTTTTCCCATTGACTTATATTGGGAATTTGTTTTTTGATTAACTTTTGAACTGTTCAATATTTTTGCACAAAATCTTCAAAAGGCACATCAGGGACCCTGGCTGCATGTTCCCTGAAGTTTTTGGACCAGCGTCGCAAACTGTGCTACCTGTAGGCATGAGCAAAGAATATGCAAAAAAAGTTAATGCACCCCAGAATGTCACTTAATAACTCCACAGCCGTATACCCAACCGGTACAAACATTGGCAGATCCTAAGATCTATGGTTATGCCCCATGCCTGCCAAATTTCAGGCAAATCCATTGAACGGTGGCAGAGTTATTAAGGTGCAAAGTTTCACCATTTAACCTTAAATGGGGTACTCAACCCTAACTCTGGTAGCGCAGCACTACTGTGCTAACATTATATAGGGGATATGACATGGCCTGGCTGAAGATATCATATTTATCTTAATGAGAGGTCAATAATATCTTGATGTTATTGGCCTCGAGTGAAGATAAATATGATATCGTCAGTAAGGCCATGTCATGTTCTGTTTATACAATGTATGTTTTGGACTTCTCTGCAGCACAAGTCCTCTATATCTCCCTTTAAGGTGATTCCTGATGTAGAGGTTTGGAATTCCTAGACAGAGATTTTGGCCCCCCTGTATCCCAGATGAGTTAGTATGTTTACCCCCTCCCCAAGCCTTTCATAGTCTGTAAAAGAAAAATTTATTTTTGAATAAAATGTTATCTGGTTAATGTTGCAATTTGTGGTATTGTTAAAGTATGGGTTTCGTTTTTCGCCTGTCAGTACTTTCACTTTTTGTGTTGCTTTGTAGTGTGGCCAAGTGTAGTAGGAGTTATTTGGTGGCAGAAGCAGTCTGTAAAAAAAAATGTAAGAGAATCTCCTTTTTTTGTAATTTTACTGTGTTTATTTGAATGAAGCTGCCGACTATGGAGAGATGACAACTAGTGAGTCGGCAACTTCAGAGTAGTAGATGGAAGTGCAGGCAAGCATTGCTATAGCAACACTCACTTGTGCTTCCGTCAAGTACTCTGAAGCCACCGACTCGCTCATTGTCATATCTTTACAGTTGGTGGCTTCTTTCAAATAAACAGAATAGAATTAGGAGTTTTTTTATATTTCTTAGTACATAGTGTTTTTGCCACCAGATAAATGATATCGTTCGGTCATGCTACAAATGAGGACAAAATCTGAAGGGGATAGATTTTTTACACAGTCAGAGGATTAATTCAAATAAAAAAGTGAGTACAATTATGGGAAAAGGACAAAGTTTATAATTTTATAAAAGAGAGCGCTGTACTTTCAATTATTGTGAGGAGATCATTGACATGGCTCGGTAACACTTGATAAATACTGTAAAAGTGAAAGTGACTTGATGAAATGTTTGAACAAATGGCAGGATCAGCCAGATAAGTCTTGATATGACGTATAGGAATGTGGAGATAACAGATGATACATAGAAACATGAAGATAACAATGTTATCTTCACTGGCTAACTCAGAAATCATTTTTTATACTTTTAGTTATCCCAAAACATATGTTGTATATGTAATAGATATACCACTCTGAGGTGTGCGGTCGCGCTCTGATATACACATGCGCATGGCAATTGTCGTCAACCACCAAAGGCGTGCGTATATCAGAGCATGACCACACCTCAGAATGGTTTATCTATCTTATAAAATGTCAAAATTGTTTTGAAGGGGGTAAAAGTGCAGGTGTGCGGTCGCTGCTGATATAATGCACAGCCATGTGATGCTGGGCAGCCAATAAATGGTCAACAATTTCCTGACCCATTTTATAAATATATATATATATATATATATATATATACATACACATATACATATATACATATACGTATACATATACATATATATATATTAGAGGCAAAAACTCCGTTTAATGCATTAGTTAGGGTTGTTCCACAGCGACAAAAGTGAGGAAATTCGCTGTTAGGGTTGAAAACCCTAACTCGATTCACCCCCCAGCACCACACACACACACACACACACACACACACACACACACACACACACACACACACACACACATTCAAGTATGGGGAGGACCAAGTCAACACAACCAATGACAGACATCCAGCAGCAGGTGACAGAAATAACAAACAATTGTCTAAATGTACTATGAGACATCCCCACCCACCTGACCAGGTACTGCATGCTCAGTGGAGATCAACAGCAAAACTGAGGCCATGTACACCAACATACACATCCCTGATTGCAGCTGCACACAGACGATACCACACTTAGTAGTTGCATGGCCTTACCTACCGATGCCCACACCACACCACAACTGGTACTGTGCCATTAGTCAATATAAATGCTGAAGGTGCATGATGACAGTTGTAGAAAGGTTTTAACACTAGTGAGTATACATTAATTAAGAGAAGTACATAAATTAACCACAAGACACTAGAATGCTCAAGATAAAAGTAGTGTTACATTTAGTAGGTGATTTACATAGTAGTACATTTACTGCAATGGTTTACTCAAGATAGAGAGGCTGATGTAAGCGTATGGAAAAGCATTGCCTGTTCAACGCTGTGAAATTCGTACTGCCAGTATCAGATGCATTCTTACTGATGAAGGTGTACTGCTGATGTACATACATAGACCTTCAGTGTGTTTCAATACTAAAGATGCAGTAAGTATTCTTTGTAAGAAACATTGTAATTGCATGGATCAGGCCAAGCAACTTCTAAATATCATAGCACTACTGAGCCAACAATGACGTACCTGTATCGGAGATGTATAATGGATAGATTTTCCTGTAGGCACTTACTGAGTATGTTGTACCTGATAAAGACAATCTCATTGCATCGGTGATGACTAACTTATTCAAATAGTAATACATTTACTATTGTTGCAATGAGTGATGTATTCCACTTATGTACACAATGTAATTTTTTTTTTTAACAGTTGTTTCATACTTAGGCTGTATGCCTAGTGTTTGGGCTTGCCACACTTCTGTCACTGATGCTATCAAAGTGATAACTATGTTAATTGTGGTACAACAGGAATCAAGTAGGTATGGTGTAGATATAAACAGAATGTCTTTTAGTATTGATTTAACTCACAATGGGGTAAGTGTACTAGGACAGCAGGGGTTATTCTCTGTCACTGACTCTGTCAGTTATAATCACACTAAGGTTTCGATGACTGTAATGATCAAGTTACACTGTTCATCTTCATGAGTTCATATTCACAGCCATTCTCCAGTAACTAGACAGTGTATGGTGTAACTGGGTGGGACACTGTGTTGCAAAGCTGCTGCAGTGCCTAGCAGAGGGAGACTATCTACTCATAAAGACAATTAAGCAATAAGGCATGACCAACAGTTATGTTAAATGGTCTGTTAATCACCCTGTGAGGTTTAATGTTGAATGAGGCATAGCCGAGTGCCACATGTCGCTAGACAGTGATAAACTGACCATTAACATAATACCTGGGAGTGGTTTACTGCTATCATAATAAAACTGTTTTTAAACAACATTAAACCATGTTCATCATATGGTTAGGCTCTACATGTATGTTAATAAAAAGTAAACATAAGGCTGTTACAATGTTTACAGTCAATTAGAAAGCTGCATTTCTCAAACCCTTGTTATAATCAGAGATATTATACCTGTACAACTCCTTGGTTTTGCTGAACTCTATTGCTGAGGTGTGCCACCACATGTGGTCTGGTCTGGTGTGGGGCATCGGTAGGTAAGGCCATGCAACTACTAAGTGTGGTACGTTGTGTGCAGCTGCAATCAGGGATGTGTACGTTTGGTGTACATGGCCTCAGTTTTGCTGTTGATCTCCACTGAGCATGCAGTACCTGGTCAGGTGGGTGGGGATGTCTCGTAGTACATTTAGACAATTGTTTGTTATTTCTGTTACCTGCTGCTGGATGTCTGTCATTGGTTGTGTTGACTTGGTCCTCCCCATACTTGAATGTGTGTGTGTGTGTGTGTTGTGTGTGTGTGGTGCTGGGGGTGAATCGGAGTTAGGGTTTTCAACCCTAACAGCGAATTTCCTCATTTTTGTCGTTGTGGAACAACCCTAACTAATGCATTAAACGGAGTTTTTTGCCTCTAATTTCCCTTCTTTTTGAGAATGATAACGAGAAATAGTGAATGTAATGCAGCGGTGGGAGCGCGGGGCCCTTTGTGGCATAGTAACAGAAGCAGCAATGCAAACAGAAATGCTAACAGTGGCACACATGGTAACACAAGCGCGAATGAGAACAGAAAGGGTAACGCACACGGTGGCGTAGATGGGAACGGTCTGCCACGTGATGTGTTATCACATAGTAACATGGTGCCTGCAAATGGAAATGTCAATGGGCATGGTGATGCAAAGTGAAACAGAAAGAGAAACAGTACTGTAGACACAAATGGCAAAAAATAACAGAAAGCATGCGCAAAGGATAGCGCACATAGGGCCCCGCGCTCCTGTACGTGTGCTGCAGCAAGGTCGGGCCCAAAGGACCCGCACCCCACCACATGATGTCTTGTGGCATAGTAACAGGAGCAACAGCACGAAACAGAAATGCTAACAGTGGCACACATGGTAACACAAGCGCGAATGAGAACAGAAAGAGTGTACACAAGGTGGCATAGAGCGGAACGGTCTGCCACGTGATGTGTTATCACATAGTAACATGGTGCCTGCAAATGGAAATGTCAATGGGCATGGTGATGCAAAGTGAAACAGAAGAGAAACAGTACTGTAGACACAAATGGCAAAAAATAACAGAACGCAGCGCAAATGTAAACTACAAGGATAAGCACATAGGGCCCGCTCCATGTCGGCGGCGGCAGAGGGGGCCCAAAGCCCCACACTCCCACCACATGATGTCTTGTGGCATAGTAACAGGAGCAGCAATGCAAACAGAAGCGCTAACAGTGGCGCACAAGGTAACACAAGTGCGAATGAGAACAGAAAGGGTAACGAACATGGTGGCGTAGACGGGAACGGTGTGCCAGGTGATGTCTTGTCACATAGTAACATGCTGCCTGTAAATGGAAATGGCAATCGGCATGGTGACGCAAAATGAAACAGAAAGAGAAACAGTACGGTATGCACAAATGGCAAAAAAGTAACAGAAAGCATAGCGCAAATGAAAGCAAAAGGATGATGCATTAGTGGGCAGAGCGTCAATGGTAAAGTAAAGCAGGCATGGAACCGCAAGTGGAAAGGGCAATGGTAACAGTAATGTAAGTGCACAGGCTGGTTTTCCCCAAAAGCTGAATAGAGAAAGACAGTGAGTACAAAGAATGTATGCATAATAATGAGTATCGGCGCAGAAAATGAGATCTTGGAATACTAAGTACATTATATCTCAGGAATCGTATGACGTAGAAAAAAAATTTAAAAGTCATATTATTTACAACTGTCCTAGCTAACTTAAATCTTAGCCCCAATAGGGGGCTAAGAAATTTTCCGACGAAAAGTCCGTATCTCACACCGTTTCCGAGATACGGGCCCTGAAAGGTGCGGCGAATGCTGTAATGTTATCCTATGGGAAAAAAAGAAAAGTTTGGAGCGCCATAACTTTGCCTCCCTGTAATGTTTCTTCACCAAACCACTGAAAGGCACATCTGCGGGCTGTTGGCTGTCTTCCCTTCAAATTTCAGGAAAAAAGACCAAACTGTTATTTTGCAGCAGGGTGCCAAAGGATTTCCGCAATGCGTCGGGCGCCGTAATGTTATCCTATGGGAAAAAACGTCAACTTTGGAGTGCTGCAACTTTGCCACCATGTAATATTTTTTCAAAACAACACTGAAAGGCACATCTGTGAGATGTCTTCTGCGTTCCCTTCAAATTTCAGCCTAAAACTCCAAATCGTTCTTTTGCAGCAGAGTGCCAAAAGAATTACTGTTATTTTGGGCATAGTGTGACAAAGTAGTGTAAGTGAGTTCAGCTTTATAAAAATTTGCGACACTTTCACAAGTGCGACACTACTTTGCGACACTACTTTTTCCAGAAATTTGAAAAACATATTTCTGGGGTGTTTTACCCCAAAATAAAGACATGGCTAGCATCCTCAGGGCCCGACTAGGTGAATACAAAAATAATTAGGTTGCTAGAGGGTCTCAATTTTAAATGCCAACCATTTTTCTGATCACCAACTGAAAACAAGATGGCGGATTTGCGACACTAACAGGGCCATTTGCGACACTAAAAAGTGCATTTGCGACACTGTCGAACTTTTTGTTAACTTTTCCCATTGACTTATAATGGGAAACTGTTTTTGAATAACTTTTGAACCATTTAATATTTTTCACGAAATCTTGAAGGCACATCGGGGACCCGCCACACAATCCCTGAAGATTTTGGACCGGTTGTACAAACCGTACGACCTGTAGGCGCGACCGTAGAATTCCAGAAAAGCGTAAACGTGCGCACAGATCACCTTTAATAACTCCACAGCCGTATATCCAAGCAGTACGAAACTTGGCAGTTCCCAAGGCCTATGGTTCTTGATCATGTATTCCAAATTTTAGGCAAATCTGTCAAACAGTTGCAAAGTTATTAAGGTGCAAAGTTTTGGGGTTTAACATAGAAATGGCTCCTCAACCCTAACTATGGTAGCACTACCGTGCTACCATAATATATATGTATATATATATATATATATATATACATATATATTATGGTAACACGGTAGTGCTATAAGTTAGAGATTGAGTACCCTTTTAAGGTTAAATGGTGAAACTTTGTACCTTAATAACTTTACCATCGTTCAATGGATTTGCCTGGAATTTGGCAGGCAAGGGGCATAACCACAGATCTTGGGATCTGGCAACTTTTGTACTGGTTGGATATACGGCTGCAGAGTTATTAAGTAACATTCATGCATACAATTAAGTTTTTTTTGCATTCTTTGCTCGCACCTACAGGTCGCATGGTTTATGTGACTGGTACCAAAAACTTCATGGAACATGCGGCCAGGGTGCCCAATGTGTATTTTGAAGATTTCGTGAAAAAATATTAAATGGTTCAAAAGTTATTCAAAAACAAGTTCCCATTATAAGTCAATGGGAAAAGTTAACAAAAAGTTCGAAAGGTGTTGCAAATGCACTTTTCAGTGTCGCAAATGGCCCTAGTAGTGTTGCAAATCCAGCATTTTGTGTTCAGTTACTGATCACAGAAATGCTTGGCATTTAAGATTGGGACCATCTAGGGACATAATTGTTTTTGTGTTTACCTATTTGAGCCCTGAGGATGCTAGCCATGTCTTTATTTTGGGGTTAAGCACCACAGAAATATATTTTTTAAATTTTTGGGAAAAGTAGTGTCGCAAAATAGTGTGCACTTGCGACACTTTCACAAATTTTTGAGAAAGGTGTCACAAATCACGACACTACTTTTCTAGACTATGGCCAAAATGACAGGAATTCTTTGCTACCGTGCTGCAAAAAAACAGTTTGGTCTTTTGGGCTGAAATTTAGAGGGAAGGCAGGCAACATCTCACAGGTGTGCCTTTTTGGTGGTTTGGTGACAAAATGCTACATGAATGCAAAGTTACAGTACTCCAAAGTTGAAGTTGGTTTCCCATAGACTAACATGGTGGGATCCGCCCCACCTTTCAGGGCTCGTATCTCAGAAATGGTGTAAGATACTGAATTTTCGTCACAACAATGCATAGCCCTGAGAGAAAACCTAGCCAGGAAACTCATGAATCACGTGAAATTTTAACTTTTTTTCTACGTCATATGGTTATTGAGATATTACCATTTTAGTATTACAACTGCTCGTTTTCTGCTCCGAGGCCCATTATTATGCACACATTATTTGTTTTCACTGCGTTTCTCAATGGAGCTTTTGGGGAAAAAATACAGTGTGTGCTCCAGTTACTGTTACACATAGGCTTTACACTTGTGTTTCCATGCCAGTTTGCTTTAGTGTTCTCGTGTATGCCACCGTATGCGTTACCCTTTGTGTTTACATTTGTGTTTGCATTACTGTTACCATTTGTGTCTCCACTACTGTTTGTGTTTGTCTTTTGCTTAGCATCATCGTGCGCATTACCGTTTCTGTTGGTGGCCACACTTCCATCTCATTTGTGTTTGTCTTTCGTTTTGCGTTATCGTTGTTCTTACCGTTACCATTTCCGTTTCCAATTGCGTTCACATGCCCTTGTGCATTACGGTTTGCTATTCCATAGGTGCTTACATTTGTGTTTATGTTTTCTTTGGCATTATTGTTGCTGTTACCATTACCATTTGCATTTACAATTGCAGTACCATCACCATGCACGTTACAGTTTGCATTTCCGGATGTGCATACGTTTGTTTGTTTCTGTTTCCTTTCACATTATTGTTGCTGTTACAGTTATCAATTGTGTTAACAATAGCAGTATCTTGACCGTGCACTTTACCAGTTGCGTTTCCATATGCGCTTGCATCTCCGTTTGCATCACTGTTCGCTTTGGCATCACTTTGCACCCACGTTTCTAGTAATGCTTGCTTTATAATTAACATTTGTGTCTCCATGTGCGTAACCGTTACCATTTGTGTTGCTGTTACTGTTACTATGTCACAAAAAATCATGTGGTGGGAGCATTCCATTCACTATTTATAGTCCTCATTCTCAAAAAGAAGGGAAATTAGAGGCAAAACACTCTGTTTAATGCATCAGTTAGGGTTGTTCCACAGCAACAAAAGTGAGGAAATTCAGTGTTAGGTTGAAACCCCCCCTTGCACTCCCTCAGCCCACCTCCCAATTGGCATTGGGGTGTGCGTTGGGGTCATCGGTCCTAACTCTCACCCTATTCTCCTATGCCTCAGCTTGTTCATGCATGTGATGGAGTGAGAATTAGGGCCAACAACCCCAACACACAGCCACTGCCGGTTGGAGGGGTGGGTTGAGGGGGGGGTGTAAGGGGTTTTAACCCTAACATGGAATTTCTCACTTTTGTTGCTGTGTAACAACTCTTAACTGATGCATTAAACTGAGTTTTTTCTCTACTTTATATATATATATATATATATATATATATATATATAGATATATATATATATATATATATATATATATATATATATATATATATATATATAAATGTAAGCAATGGAGAACTTCTATACAGAGAGGAGGGGATAAGACAGGTAACCCCAACAGGAAATCTTTGCCACCCCAACAATATGACGTGATGAAAAATGAACACCCTTCTCCTCTATACAAAAACAACATTCTGACAAGTGTATAAAACTTGACTATTAGCTTATACAAAGTGGAATATAAGAATCCAACTGTCTTGAGCTCCTAATGAGTCAGGATGGTGATATATATATATCTAGAGAGAGAAACAGGCATCAAGTATTAATCCACCCATTATGACGATGGGATAAAATAAGTCACTCCCTTACAATGTCCATGCTTCACTCACTCATCCTGCACCAAAATTTCACAAGCCTTGTAGAAATCTGTACTGGAAGAAGAGTGGGTATGCCATAATTCCATACCCAAAATAGAGATGCAGAGATCCCCACCAGGATACCATCAAACTCCCAGCAAAAGTAAAAGTTTCATCAGTAGAAACTCGCAGCAGGGTGCAGAGCTAGGTCCCAGTTGTAGCTGTGCTGGCAGGAAAAGCAGGGAGCATCCACAAAGTGCAGTGCAGCCGGGGATGTAGGTAGAGCTCAGAATAGCCAAGGAGAGCCGGGGGACACCATTGTAGGTTCATACAAAGTTGGATGGAGGAAAAGTAAACTAAACAGTTAGTTGGGAAACAGGGATGTTGGTACATGAGGTAGCAATCAAGTCTAAAGATAGCCCACAAAATCAGTAGCTAGCAAAAGATCTGCAGACAACATAAAATCACTGTTAGGGGTGATACAATAAAGCCAGTGCATGGATCTTTAATTCTAATGCAGCTTGAGCAGGAGTTTCCAATGAATGCCACTTGCCTTCATGCAAACTCTGCAATACAGCAGGGTATTGAACCTGAAACTGTTTCCCAGCTGCAATGAGTCTAGAGACTAGTGCTTGAAAAGTTAGTAAACTTTCAGTTAAGTGCCTACCTTGATACCAACAATCTCCTTAACCCAGCTCAATATGGGTTTAGATCTATGCACAGCACCATCTCTGCCTTAGCAAAAGTTACAAATGACTGGCAGACTGCCTTAGACAAAAAGAATAACAACTGTGCTGTGTTCCTGGATCTAAGCAAAGCCTTTGACACTGTGGACCATGAACTACTAATCTCCTCTCTGAACTCCATAGGCCTTGACTCACTCTCTCTTAAATGGTTCAGATGCTATCTCTCGGAAGATTACAACTGGTAAAAATGAAGGTGACCTATCCACCTCTAAACCACTCCTAAGAGGTGTACTATGAGCTCCATCCTGGGCCCCATCCTCTTTGCCATTTACATCAACAATATTGACTCCAATCTCTCACAATCTAATATTCACCGTTTTGCAGATGATACTGTACTATATGTCAGTAATCCTCACCATCAAAGCCTGTGAGCTTTTACAGTCTGAGTTCTCCCTCCTACAGCACAACCTATTAGAAAAGAAATTACTACTAAATGCCAAGAAAGCAAGCTATGTTCTTTGCCACAAGAGCTGCTCTTCCACTGTCCCATCATTCACCCTCCCACAATTATCTACCATCCTTGGTGAAAATCTGGAATACGTGGACAAATTCAAATATCTTGGAGTCTGGATTGACAATAAACTTGACTACACTAGCCACATTGAAGAGCTCCTGAAAAAGCTTAGACAAAGACTTGGCCTATTTTATAGTATCAAACACTACCTGACCAGAGATTCCAAACAAAGGCTAATCCTGGCATCATTCCTATCCCTCATTGACTATGCTGACTTCCTCTATGGCCACTGCTCCCTCTCCCATTTAAATAAATTAGACACCTTGTATCATAGAGCTATTAGATTCATTACAGATCTTCCCTCCAGCACCCATCATTGCTCTCTCTACAATGCAGTCAGTTGGACATCCCTACAACATAGAAGAAACAAAAAATGCTGCTGTCTGGATCTACAAAGCTCTGACAAACAAACTCCCTTCCTACATCTCGGACTGTTTCAACCAGATCACATCCAGGCCTTACACCCTAAGGGTCAATAAACTCATCATGCTGAAGATTCCTATCACCTGCACCCGGTATGGAAGGGCTGCAATCAGCTATTCCCTAGCACTTATCTGGAATTCTCTTCAAAAGACCCTGAAATTGGATACCCTCATTCCTTTAACATCCTTCAAAAAACTGTACACTAGTCTATTCCCAGAATCATGCAACTGCTTCCATAAGCCTAGTCCTCTCACACCCCCTCCTTCCCCCACCCCTTTTTATGCTACCCCCTATCTCTCTATCGTTCTTCTAGCTTGTTCTCCAACCTACTTCATACAAAAATGCCCATCCAAGTCCAACTATCCGAGCTTTATCCCTACTATACTGTCTGTTTCTTTCCTTTTAATATGATTTAGGTTTATTGTCATTTTGCCTTGTATATTTGTAAATATTTGTATATCTGTCTCATTCATAAATCATTGTATTTGTGTTCATTCTGTATCATGTTTTTGTGTAAAATTTGTAACCTTATATTGTTATGACCACTCAGGTCCATCTTGTAAATGAGCTATGCTCAATGATGTTCGCCTGAATAAATAAAGATTTTGATTGATTGATTGATTGATAGTGGATGCAGCTCTGTTCACTTGGCTCTCACTGACTGTGGAAGACCCTGTGCCAAGCAAAGACGATGCCTCTCCCAGAGCAATGCTTTCAACCCCCTGGTCTTAGACAAGATATGCTGCACATACATACCCCTGTGGTCCATGCCACCTACTGATGGTGTACACGCAGCCACCACACACCACACATTGCATGACAGGGCTGCAGAGAGGTGGCAAGCATGAGCAAATGATGGAAGATGAATTTCACACATGAGGAGATGGATGTTCTCCTCAATGAACTGGAGGCCCAACCAGAACTTCTAATGGGCAAGGGAGGGGAATGGGAGCAGTGCCTCAGGTGGAGGGAGGCATGGGAGGAGGTGGCCAAGAAGGTCAATGCTGTGGAAAATGCAAGGTGCACCGTGCACAACTTACAAAAGCAGCTAAGTGACCTCAAGTGCCACGCCAAGGCCAAGGAGGCCCAGATCAGGTGACAGGTGGCAGCCACAGGAGGTGAGACCTCTCAGCGAACATGAAGAGAGAGCGCTGGCATTTACGATCCAGCACAGCGTCCACGAGAACACGGACCTCACTACATCATGGATGGATGCAGAGACAGGTAAGAGGATGGCTGGCACTGCTTGAAATGGGTGGGACAAGGCTGCAGGGGTGTGAATGGTGGCATGCATGCATACCTCCCAACATGCCATCCCTCTAATGTGGAACAATGCCCCTCAAAATGTGGAACAAAATGACAAACAGTGGAACACTTATTCAAATCATTCCCTAAGAAGCCCAGAACACTATAGATATAATACATGCATCATGTACTATAGATTGTTGCCATAAGCTCATAACAGTGAATGTGGGGCAAGGCCATGCAATGTGGAACAGAGAACAGTTGGGAAGTAATATGAGGAACTGGACATCATCATGTAGGACAGTCAAGATGTATGCATGCACTGTAGGCAAGACATGGGGAGGTACCACTGATGCACTGTTGTCCCTCCACAGGTGCAGCAGCAGCAGCAGCAGATACAGGGGCAGGTAAGCTGATGGCCAGTACTGCCCGCAGTGCATGGGACAGCGATGCAGGGTTGGGAATAGAGGCAAGCATGGTAGGCATGATATGGTGTTGCAGCACTGAAGCACTGTCATATCCCTACAGGTGCAGCACCAGCAGACAGTGGGGCAGGTAAGACCCCAGCCAGCACTACCTCCAGTGTGTGGGACAGTGATGCAGGGGTGGGAATGGAGGCAAGCACGGTAGTCATGATATGGTGTTGCAGCACTGATGCACTGTCGTTCCCCCACAGGTGTGGCACCAACAGACAATGGGGCAGGTAAGCCGGTGGCCAGTGCTGCCCCAAGTGCATGAGACAGTAATGCAGGTACAAGAATGGTGGTAGGCATGGTAGGCATAACATGGCAGATAGCACTGATGCACTGATGTCTCCCAACAGGGATAGCAGCAGTGGATACAGGGCCAGTGGACAGTGGTGACACAGGCAAGGAGCATAAACACATGCAGTTGACTACCCAACAGGCCATCGCGGATGCACACCCCTGGTGGTGCTGATGTGGCACAGCCAGACACAGCCCAGACACCTGTGGTGGGGGAGCGTGAGGCATCAGAGGAGCAACAGCAGGAGCAGAAGGGACTAAACCTGAGCAATTTCCTCAGTTGCGGAAGGGGGGATGATATAGCACCGGACCTAAGCCCCGCATCATACCTCAGGCTAGAGGAGGCCCTGGATGGGACCATGCCATCCCCACAGGAGGACCACCCACAGACACCCATGGATTATGCAGGGTTCTGCCGGACTCTTGTGACAGCACATGTGGAACAGGGGAGAAGCTGGGCTGTATCAGGCTTAGCATGGATGTGCACCACATGGCAATGGAGGAGCATATGGTCACCCTGAGAGAGGTGCTGGAGACAGGTACACACCACAAAGGGAGCCATAAATCACCTGGTTGATGCTATGGTCGATTCCCATGCCTGTGCGTAGGCACAGACAAGAGCCATCACCCGCCTGGCCATGGCGGTGGAGGGGTCAGTGGCCCAGCAGACAAGACAGGCAGATACACTGTGTACCCTGCTACAAGGTGCACATGCAGACCAGCACCGGTGAGGCACAGCAGTGAGGGATGCCACCACACAGGCACCACAGGTGGTGCACCTACCACCATCACCACCACAATTGCCACCAACAGCAGCGGCAACAACACCACCACTGCCAGGGACAATGGACCCAGAAGCAGCACCCTCTCTACCACCCCCACCACTGCCACTGTCATTGGCACCCCTGGAGCAGCTACACCCACCACCACCAGCAACAACCCCAGCAGGGCCAGCGCAGGTGACCCGCAGGTGACCCCACTACTTCCATCACTGGCACCACCAGCAACACCTGCGACAGAGGCACCACAGCCCCATCATCAACAACACCCACAGCACCAGTGCAACTGCATCCAGCACCACCCCCAACACAGCACTGGTGGCACCACAGGTGGCCAGAGCACCAGGGTGGTGGGCCGCAGCAACACCCGCTGCCATGGCCTCGGGGCGGAAGGTAGTGGGCACAAGGTGCAGGGTCAGTGCCAGACAACAGGAGTCAACACAGGTGGTGGCACACCAGCAGGCCACGGATGGCAGTGGGCCACAGAATATGGGACCAGGGACTGTGCCAGGACATACACCAACTGTGCCAGGGAGGCACGGAAGACCCCGGAGGTCAGCAGTCATGCTTGGACAGTGGTGGCCCAGCAGTCATGCACCAGGGGCACGGCAGGCCCCATGCAACCACTGAGGCAGCAGAGCCCACAACACTGGGTGCAGGACAGGGTGGGAGCACAGCCAAATGCAAGAGATCTGGGTGGTAGCAACAGGCAGCAGACTGCCATGCCACTATGGTGCGCCACTGCTATGGGAGGTGGGCAGTGGGTGGTGTGGCAGTATGGGAGGGCACCGAGTCCTGACGTGTGATGTGTGTGTGTGTGTGTGGTGTGCATGAGCATGTACATGTGCATGGGTGCACAGTATGGGGGTGTGCGGGCACTGTTGCACAGCACAATATGTGTGTGATTGCTTTGCACTGTCGCCGAATGTGGGTATGTGTGTGGGATTCTCACAACTGTACTGTAGTACTGCAGTATGTCACAGCTTTTGTCACCAGCACTTAGTAAACACTATGCACTTTACATCCATGTGGACTCACTCATTCCAACCACTGTGACAGGACATATTGCATGTAGCACACAGCACACATCCAACATATAGGCCACATGTGCATATAGGCCGCACATGCGGCCAGCAGTTGTGTATATGCAGTGTGCGTGAACCCATGCCGCATATGCGTGCTACTGCTCTGCACTGCATGTGTAGCCTCTATGTGCACCATGTGCGAGACAAGTCATGTAGGTAAACCCTAGGCCACAACATGAACATGATGGTGGGACATGGGAGGATCTGGCAGCAATGAAACAGAGCACAAGCCAAGTAGGAGCCCCAGAGATCCTTAACGCACTGTAGGCCCAGGTGGAACACACCCTGCATATTGGTAAGTACTGGGAGAGTGCACTACCTGCCCATATGCAACAGACAGTACTAGATACAGATGCTAATGTTATATTCAAATCTGTTTATCTAACAGAGACATATCCTGACATTTGGTGAGTACTGGGACAGTGCGCTACCTGCACATATGCAACAGACAGTACTACATACAGTTGCTAATGTTATGTTCATATCTGTTTGTCCAGGTTGAGACATACCTGAACAGTGGCATGTAGTAGGACAGTGCAATAGCACCACATATGCAACAGTCAATGTTTACACTGGTTGTTAATACCGTGTTGCTAATTGTTTATCCAGGAGAGATACACTAGGCTGCAGGCCTGCTCACAGGTGCACCGGGAAAGTAGGTGCCTTGCTCAGATTCACACTGGTTGCATGTGGGGGCTGTGGGATTGCAACCCTGGGCAGAGGTATATCAGCTCAGAGACGTATACCACTGTGCATGCAGATGCACATCCCAACTTCAGGGTGGTGAGTAAGGGTGTATGCAGCCAGCCACACTGTACGCAGATGTGCCATGGTGTGATATGCAACTGTCGGGTAACATGTGTCAAGGCACTCTGGTGTGTAGGGATGGCAACAGGGCAGTGCATGGATGGATATGGTGGGTGGCAGTGTGAAGGAGTGTGATGTAGGCAGCTGATGTGGGGTCACCCATTGCACACTGTATGTGCATGGCACCACACAGCCCTGTCTTGTATGTGCAACATGGCACAGCCGCGCCACACCCCTGGGATGGCACGTGGGGTGCACTGCTGCACCCATTACCACTGTCCCCCAGCACTGTAAGACATACTGTCTACTGCCAGACAGGCTGGGCAGCATGTCAGGGGGTTTGATAGTATGACTTCTACACTGCTGTGCACTGACACATGTGCTGTAACATGTTGCCTTGCAGATCAATACCACACATGCCGTACACCCCGTGTCAGGTGCCTCAAGGCAAACAGCATGCCACACAGTTACGGACTGAGTCTGAGTGGGAGGACCCCTAACTTCACCTCTACCGAGACAGCGCAGCTGATAAACCTGGATGACACTCCTCCCAGTTGGGTGCAGGAGACACACAGTGGAGGAGTGTGCAAGGGCATGGAGGGCAATAAGGGCACACTTAGGTGCCAGCAGCAGCGTGCCCCACACCATGAGACAGCTGCTGTACTGCTGGCAGGATCTGGCTTGGAGGGACCCAGGGTTCCTGCAGTGACTTTCGGATATGGCATGCCTGAGGGGCATGGAGATGCGCATGTCCATGATGCAGGTGCAGGTGGGTATATCAATGTCTAGCTGCACACTGATGCTATGCTGCCATACAGGCCATGGCCAGCACTGGTGCACACATGTAACTGTGTTCCCCTTCTCCACAGGTGCAGGGTGCAGTGATCAGGGACCACAGGGGCAGACAGATGGTGTGCAGCACCATACACAGGACCAGCTGCAAGTAGTGAGGCACTGGTGGTCAGGTATGTGGATGCCCTCTACGCCATGTGTCATGTCCATTCCATGTTGGTTTGTGGGGGCATGGGTGGTGGCACTTTGTTGCGTGTGCATGCAGTGTGTCCTGGTACAGTGCTGAATACCACTATTGCTACCTTGCTGGTGTGCGGAGCAGCCTGACACCCCACCACAGGGCCCTGCTGTGGGTGATGGCTGATGTAAAGGTGAAGGATATAGCGGCCCATTAGTGATGCACACAGCACTGGATGTACAGGGTTCATCCCATCCCATCATCACCAGAGGTGGAGGAGGAGGGGGATGATCTGGACACCAATACAATGGACAGTGGGCAGCAGGGGACAGAGGAGTGGACAGAGGAGGTGGCAGCAGGGGATGACCATCTGGCTGTGGTGCCAGGGGCACCCCACCAGCATGGCAGTGTGGCGATGGCAGATGCACAACCAGAGGTGCTGAGTGGTGCCACAGAGCAAGAATTCATGGGACTGGAGGCCATGGAGCTGTCTGCAGCAGAGCTGGTTGTGCGTGAGCTGCCTGCGGTGGAACAGGAGGTGGATGAGGTGACAGATCCAGAGGAGGACCATGTGGATCATGTGTACATGTCACCTGAGGACGACGCAGTGCACCAGTCCGATGGTGCTGGCATGGGCCAGGGGTAGCCAGGTGGTCTGGACACTGGGGCAGGCTCAGGTGGGGACAGCCTGGGCTGCAGGCATTGCTTTTCTGGGGCAGCCACCAGCAGGTGTCAAGCAGCTAGTTGTGCTGGTCCCTGCCATTATGGATGATGCGGCATGCCTGCACGGTTTCCTGGGTGCCCTCCTCATGGCACTGCAGAGACAATAGTGCCACACAGTGTGGACTGGGGCCCTCTCCATTGGACATTTTGCATGCATGTGGCCCATCGGCTGCTATAGGCCTGGGGGAGGCAGCATGCCGTGTGTGTGTGTGTGTGTGTGTGTGTGTGTGTGGGGTGGGGTGCCAGTGGGTGGTGGGCTGTGTCTGGTGGGGGGATGTCTGCATCCCATGTGGGTGTGGCCGTGCCTGGGTGAGGTCCATCTGGGGGGGGCTTCTGCTGTGTGCTCCCATAGTGTACAGTGGACATTGTACATATGGACTGGGGCTGCCTTGTATATGTGGGGGGCTATGTACATGTGGGATTTTGAGGGGCATGTGCCATTGTGTTGAGGGGGCCTGTACATAGCGGGTGTCTTGTGAGGGTGGGGGGTTGTTTCTTACTGCAGTTTATGTTGATATTTGTACCTTGTATGATCTGGTTATTGTGTTTTGTAATGCTGCATTAAATGGTTTGTTTGCACCCCTTGCTCTGCGTGTCTGTCTCAGGTCTGCATGTGCGTGTGTCTGTATGTCTGTGTGTCTTCCTGTGCAAGTGTGGCCAAGCATATGGTGAGGCTGCACTGTCACATGTGAGTCACCACTGTGCACATGGTGTCTGTGTGCTAGCTGTGCCCCTCTTAGCCTTGGGTGCACACTGGTGGGCACAGCTGCATGGTGCTCTGTGTGCAGCTGAGCACTGTGCTGGGTCCGGTTCACATGCCACCACACAGTGCATGTCATGGCTGAAGGGCAGCCATGGGCCAGTATGGCTCCCTTCCACCCAGGGGACAGGTGGGCCCTGTGGGTGGCACCAGTGGCACAATGTAATGGTGCATCCTACCACCATATGTATGCAGGTCTGTGTCACCCAGTGCTGTGTCCCTGTTGTGGTTGCACTGTTTACATGTATTAGTGTCCATGGCAGGTGCAGTGTGCCTGGTGATGTCATCATCATGGCATTGTTCCTCTTCCCTATGTGTCCTTCACCTTCTGTGACTTCATGCCCATTGTCCATGTGTGCTGTGGTCCTCTGTGTGTTGCCTGTGGTGCTGTCCCATGATCGCCATCATGCCTCACAGATGCTGTGTCGCATTGCACCTGCTGGCTGGTATCACCTCCCCCAGCAGCACGTTGGCAATGGCATAGGTGCCGTGCCATTGTCAGGACTGCATTGCACCACATTGTGTCACCCAGACTGCTATGGCTGCCAACATGGTGGTGCTGGGGGAGCCATGGTGGTGGTGGTTGTGTTGGTGCTGTCGGTTGTGGTGTCCTTCTGCCACATCAGATGCACCACTGGTTCAGCTTGGGTCATGCATGGTGGCCCACTGTTGCACCACTGTGCACCTGGTGTCTATCCATGTCAACCCAATCACTGTCACCCTCCTTCGGTGCACCGTCCTCCTGGTCACTGTCGGGCAGTGATACACAGTGTACCAGGGTGCTGTTGTGGGGGTTGTGGCAGGTATGCACTATCCTACATGCCATTGCAGGGCTGTAATGGCATGCAGTCCCATGGTGTCATGGCATCGGACTCGGGATGTCGATGGTCCGGGGTGCACTACAGTTCCCCTCATGTGCTGGTGTGGGCCTCATTTTTCCTATTCTCAGCTGCTGTCTGGGGTGTCCTCACAGGGGTTCTCCACCATGGCATCTGGGGCTCTTCACTGTCACCTGTTGGGGGGGGTTGGGTGCATGTTGCTCTGTGTAGGCTTTTCATGCAACATGCTATGGTGACTGCTGCATATACTATGTTGTTCACTTTATAATAGACTTTCTGACCATTATGCACACATTTTCACAGTGTCCTGGGCCTCTTTGGGTATGCTTTGCTTATGTGTTCCACAGTTTTCCCATTTGTTCTACATTAGGGGTCCAACAGGTTGTGAGATATGCTGCAGTCTGGCTCAGTGTGTGTGTGTGTGGGGGAGTGTTTCTATGGCCTGTGCTCAGGTTAGGAAACCTTGTTCTAACTCACGTTGCCTTTCTCTGGCATCTTTACTTATGCCACCTGTTCTGGAATAGCAGTTTCATGGTGCTGGTGTGTTACACATGTTGCAGGCCTCATTACACAGTGGTGTAGGCTTTCTTTGGAGTAACTGCTTCTTAACTTGCATTTGTCATAGTGGTTGCAGGTTGCGGTGTAAGTGTTCTTTTGGAATTGCGTGTGTCGCAAGTCACTGGTGTAACTTGCGATTTGCACCATTGGGACTGGTGTACTGCATTTATGACTGGCATAGCTGTCTTGGAATTGCGCCCACAGTCTTTTGGTACTCAGTTAAACAGAAAACACTGTCCAGAATTTTTCACAATCACATATATTGCAGTTACGTGAAAATGAAAAATTACAACTTGTACATAAAATATCAGAGGAAGAAGAGATATTTGCTATTAAAACTTTGCATAATAATACCTCTCCAGGGTCAGATGGACTTATTTATTAGCTTTTGGTAACCGGGTAAGTGCGCTAGGCAACAGACCTGCCTATTGTCAGGCACGACCCGGGAGAGCACAGGACATTGGTTACAATATGCAGAAATGCACAGACATAATATAGGTGTACAGGAGCAAAACAAGATATACATTGGGTAGCACAGTAATAGTTACATAAGGGTACATTTTAGGCATAGATCATAATAAGGATGTAAAATAAAGCAATTAGGGTAACCATAAGACAACTGAGGACAGTAAAGACATCAAGGTTCATAGCCACCTAGACAAACATATTGCATGGGAGAACATTAGTGTAGTACTCAGGGTCAGACCCGACGGCCTGCAGTGGGACAAAGCAAAGGTGAACAGCGAGTTTTTGAATTCTCGATGGGAGGCTGAAGTTTTCACCATAAGGGGGAGTGAGTTCCAGAATTTGGGAGCAAAATGGGCAAATGCCTGTTCACCCATTTTTGTCATGCAAGGTCTAGTGGAGAGCATGGGGCAGAGGAAGACCTGAGGGTATGGGTGTGTGAGGCAGGAGTCAGGAGGTTGGCAAGATAGACAGGGCAGGGAGGTCTAGACAGGGAGTCGATAAAGCAGCTCAGGGAGTAGGCTCGAATATCTTTAGGTGACAGCCAATTTAAGCCAGCGTAAAGGAGACAATGATGGGTAAGACGTGGGGCAGTTAAGGCGAATCTACAAATGTTGTTGTAGACAGTGTCCCATTTGTGGAGTGTAGCAGAGTTTGCAGCAAGAGGAGGGACAGAGCATATTGGAGCTGGGGTAAGAGAATACCTCTCGCAACAGAAAGTCTAGCGGAAGGAGTGAGGGAGTGGCCCACGCGATAAGCTCCGCCAATTTTAGCATTGACGGCACGGCACAGCATATTGACATGTTGAGACAGGTCAAGTGCGGGATCCAAAGTGACCCCAAGGTACTTGAAGGACTCAGTGTTTGAGATGAGGGAGCCATCAAGGCATTGAACCTGGAGCCTGTTCGCAGGGGCAGACAGTTTCTTAGAGGATCCGAATAGCATAGCACAGGTTTTTTCTAGGTTCAGGACTTGGTGGTTGCTAGAGAGCCAGGTCTGCAGGAATTGGAAGTCATTAGTGAGAGTGGAGTTGATGGCAGCAACCGATTTTGACCTAGAGTAGAGAACAAGGTCATCTGCATACATAAGAGTGCAGCTATGTCGGACATGGTGGGAATATCATTTAGGAAGAGGAAGAGTAGAGGTCCAAGAGTGGATCCTGGGGAACTCCACGGGAGATGTTTAGGGTGGAGGAAAGGGCCTTGTGAAATGCTACCGCTTGAGTCCGATTGTCAAGATAGCTATGGAACCAGGAGAGGGCTTGGTCAGATGCTCCGGTGGATTGGAGCTTCTTTAGCATGAGAGGATGGTGTACCATGTCGAAGGCTTTAGACAGGTCGATAAAGACGGCCCCAGTGAGTAGGCCACGGTCCATATTATTTCTGATGTCATTTGTAAGTTGTGTAAGTGCAGAGTTGGTACTGTGACCGGGCTGGAAACCATGTTAACACGGGGTTTGAAGATTAAACATGTCAAGGTGAGCAGCAAGCTGGCGGTGGACTATTTTTTCAAGCAGCTTACTGAGAGTGGGCAGAAGAGATATAGGGCAGTAGTTGGACATGAGTTTGACATTTCCCTTTTTGTGTATAGGGATGGTTCTGGAAGTTTTCCAGGTGGATGGGACAGTAGACGTATGAATCGAGAGGTTAAAAAGCCAGGTGATAGGTCTGGTCAGCCAAGGTGCATACTGCTTAAGTATGCAAGGATGGATGCCCTCAGGCCCTTGACCCCCACATGCCGGAAGGGAGTTAAGTAGCTTGCGAACTTCAAGGTATGTGGTAGGAGCAGAACAAAAGGGAGGGTGGGAGGCGAGGGAGGAGAAGAGGGACAGTCAGGTTGTGGGCTAGTTAGAGTAGCGACTGGTGGAGAAGAAAAAAGGGCATTGAAGGCATTGGCAATGGTGCCATGGTTGGTGCAGTGAACACCTTGAATGTTCATGTCAGCTGGATTCTGTTGCTTGTCGTTGCCGAGAATGTCCTTAATTTTGGACCAGTACCTGCGGGATTTGTAGAGGATGTTATTAGTAGGTTCCTATAGTAGGTGCTTTTGGCAATACGAATTTGTCTTTTGCAGTTGTTACGTAATGCGATAGTCTTCAAAGTCTGCGGAGGTGGGAGATCTTCCACCTGGACCAAAGTTTGTCCCTAGATTTGAGAAGTTGAAGCAGGGGCGTGTTAGCCACTTGGTTACTTTCCCTGCCATCCCACGTAGTACCGGGATGTGAAGGTTTGGAAGAGAGAGGAGGATGGAGTTGAAATATTCTGTGGCTATGTTAATGTCCTCTGTTTGGTAGAGAGGGGACCAGTCAACCTGGTTAAGGTCAGTTAAGAAGTCCTCATGACTTAGGTGGGAGAGTTTAGGAAAGGATACAGTTTTAGCAGGGAGGGGAGGAATGACAGTGTTCTAGACACAGTAGATGGGATAGTGGTCACTAATTGTGTCATGTAGCACACCGGCTGAGGCAACATATTCCATCCTGTTAGTAAGTATCCAGTCAAGGAGGGTGGCACAGTTGCCCCCACGTGAGACCTTGTGGGTTCATGTATGAGCTGGGATAGATTTGCCTTGCTAGCTAAGGAGGATAGGTTAGCTGAGTTTTTCTCGGACCAGTCAAAGTTAAAATCACCAAGGCAGATAATGTCATTCTTGCCTGTAACTGAAGGCAGAAACCCTAGGAGTTCAGTGATGCCTTATGTAGCATTTTTTGGGGGGATACAAGTACAAAAATATGGAGTTCTTTACACCCCAAGAAGCAGTAGGGGTGTAGGATTTCACAGTTTGGTAGGAGGGAGTCCTGCAGAAGGGTAATGTTTAGGTGAGTTTTGAAGTAGAGGGCAAGGCCACCTCCCCTTTTAGTGCCAGGATGGTTGATACGAAGCATGTTGTATCCAGGAAAGTGGCACTGAGAGTCAGGCACCGTGGGCTTAAGCCAGGTTTCTGTGATGGCGAGGACGTCCGGGACGTTAGTATAGATCCAAGCCTGGAGGTCAGGGAGGTTGGCCATAAGGCTCCTAGCATTCAGGTGGGCGAAAGTTAGTCCATCGGTTTTAGAGAGAGTGGTGGCCAGGGGGCAAGGTTATGACGGGACGCAGAGATGGACCAGGGTTGATCTCAATGTTGCCAGATAGTATAAGAGATAGGGTTAGTAACCATAGCGGGGTGATGAGGTACGCCCTGATAGAGATGCAGGGTGGCGGCTTCAGATGAAGGTGAAGGTATCTGACTATTGGGCTAATACGCTTGCTGATGAGAGCAGAGGGGGGTAGAGGTAGTGGAGTGGCAGTAGCAAGCATGTTGGAGTAGTAGAAGTCAAACTGAGTATAAGTATTGGCTGAAGCTGTTGATGTGTTCAAGCAGTAAAGCTCAAAGAGGATAGGAGCAAAGTATTCCCATGAGGAGCGCTAGGAGGGGAGGAGGGGACATTTTTGACTAGAGAAAGGAGTGAGGTAGAGAGGAAAGAGAAAGCAGAGGGCTCCTTTAATATAAATCACCAAGTGAAAACAGCTACTAGAGAGCAGTAAAATGTGACAAGTGAGGTACTGGGAGCAAATTGCTCAAACTTAATCAGGCTCCCTCTAGTGGCAAAACAATATAAGGAGCTAATGGAGAAGTTGGAATTTTATAAAACCTTTATATCAGAACTAGCTGCAATCTTAGTAACTTTATATAATCATATATTAGATACTCAAACACTACCAGAATCTACGACTATAGGAAATCTAATTTTTTTTACATAAAAAGAAGAAAAATTAAATCTGAAAAATTGGAGACCTATTTATCTGTAAAACACTGACTTCAAAATTCTAGGGAAAATTTTGGTAGGTACACTGGCTCAAGTTTCAAATAAATTAATCAGCACAGTTCATGCTCATTCAATCCCAAACAGATGAATACAGGATAATTTAATATTTCTTAGAGAAATTTTTTTCACATGGACAAAATGGAATAGGGATAGTTAATGGTTTAGTGTAAAGCATTTAGTGACCATCACATGGTATTGTTCAATTTGGCCACTAGAACTAAATCATCCCATTCAAAGGCACAAATATGGGACTTCAGAGGAACTGACTTTGATAAGATTGCCAACAGAGTTAAACTAGTCCTGGCAAAAAGAAATACAGGTGAGGGGATACAGGCAAAGTGGGCAAGCATTAAAGATAGTTTACTTAAAGCAACATCCCATTGTGTTAGAAAGAAAAGAAAGAGCAAAAGAGGGAGGAAACCACTTTGGTTCTCAAAAAAAGTAGCAGAAAGGTCAGAGCCAAAAGGCTGGCCTTCAGGAAATATAAGGGAACGCAGTGGGACGAAGATAGGGAGGCATACCAAACTTCCCTAAGGGAAGCAGGGAATGCAGTAAGGCAGGCAAAGGTCCAAACTGAGGAAACACTAGCACAAACAGTAAAACAAGGGGACAAGACTTTCTATAGATACATTAGTGAACAGAGAAAGTCCCAGAGGGGGTATTGCTAAGATCAAAGGGATAAGGGGGAGTGTGTGGAGGAGGACCAAGGAAAAGCATCTATCCTAAATAGATACATCTGCTCAGTATTTACTGAGGAGAAGGTAGGGCAGGGCCCACAGCTCAACACAATGGACACAGAGGGGAGGGAAGTGTGCACTAGTCCCTTCACAAAAGAAAGGGTCGTGTAAGAGCTCGCTAAGCTCAGGGTGGATAAGACAATGGGACCTGATGGCATACATTCCAAGGCACTAAAGTAGCTAAGGGAGGAAACTAACAGAGCCATTATCAGAACTGTTTAGTGAGTCTCTGAGCACAGAAGAGGTCCCAGAAGACTGGAGAAGGGCTCATGTGGTCCTGCTCCACAAGAGTGGCAGCAGGGGAGGAGGCAGGGAACTACAGACCAGTCAGTATTACCTCAGTAGTGGGCAAGATTATGAAGGCACTCCTTAAAGAGGACAGGAAATGATTTCTAATCTGCAGCTGTTTATAACATTCCCAGTTGTAGAAACTATATCCATAAGCCTAAATGATCTATATGTAACTGTACCTGCATAAAAACTACATTTTGCATTGTTTCATTTTTATGGGCAGCATTTGGTTATAGCTCTCTTCATGGAACCAGTGATCAGGAATATCAATTATGTCACTGTTTGAGCACAAAACTCTAAACATGGTTCTGATAGGACAATAGGTCATGTTTAGCATTCTGTATTCAAACCATGACATAGAAAAAACTCCAAATTACTGGTTCCATGAAGGGAACTGTGCAGGATATTGTCCATAAAAAGGAAACAACTGAAAACACAATTTTTTGCATCAATGTTTATTCAGGTGCAGTTCAATATGGCTAATTTGGAGGCAAGTCTTCCATTTCTGTTAGTAGTAATATTACGAATAGCTGCTAATTAGCACAGATTTCCTGTCCCCTTTAAGGAAAGGATAGTGCAACACCTGGAATCCATAGGAGCACAGGATCCAACACAGCATGGGTTTACAACAGGAAGGTCCTGTCAAACTAATCTCATACATTTCTTTGGCTGGGTAACCAGAGTGCTGGACCAAGAAGGAGCAGTTGATGTCACCTACCTTGACTTCAGCAAAGCTTTTGATACTGTTCCACATAGAAGATTGATTAATAAGCTGGGGAGGTGCAGGGTGGGTCAGACGTTGGTCAACTGCATGGAAAACTGGTTGGTGGGCAGAAAACAAAGAGTGGTGATAAATGGTGTACAGTCAGATGAGATGCAAGTCACAAGTGGGGTCCCTCAGGGATCAGTCCTGGGGCCAGTCATCTTCAATATCTTCATTAGTGGCATTGCAGATGGACTGGAGGGTTAGGTTTGTCTGGTTGCAGAGGAAACCAAGATCTGCAACAGAGAAGATGATCCAGATGGGGTGGGCAGAATGAGAATAGATCTGGATAAACTGGCAAAGTAGTCAGAGGAGTGGCAAATGGGGTTTAATGCAAAGAAGTGCAAGATCATGCACATAGGGAAGAGAAACCCTGAAGCCACCTGTAGGTTGGGAGGGGAGTTGCTGGCAATCACAAGGGAAGAAAGAGACTAGGATGTCATCATCACAGATAACCTGAAATCATCCAAGCAGACCACCAAAGATGTAAGTAAGGTTAGAGGGATATTGGGGTGTATTAGTACTGTAGGGGTATCACAAGTCATAAGATGGAGGTAATAATCCCTCTTCACAAGACACTGGTTAGGCCCCATCTGGAGTACTGCATGCAGTACTGGAGGCTGCACCTACACAAGGACATTAACAAAATGAAGGCAGTCCAGAGAAGGGCAACCAAAATGGTGCAAGGACTACATCAGAAAACATTTGAGGACAGATTAACAGAGCTCAATATGGATACCCTAGATCAAAGGAGGGAGAGAGGTGATATGTTCTACACATTCAAACATCTTAAGGGCATTAACAAGGTGAAAGAGTCTAACATGTTTCAATATCAGAAAAATAGCAGGACAAGAGGACACAGCATGAGATTAGAGGGAGGCTGATTAAGGGGTAATGTGAGGAAGATATTTTCACAGAAAGTGTGGTGGATGCATGGAACAGCCTGCCTTAGGAAGTGGTGGATATGAATACAGTGCAGGGCTTCAAACAGACATGGAATAGGCATAAGGGAGCAATACAGAAAAGTATGAATAGATGGGCCATTGACAGAGTACAGGCCTATGGCACATTCATAAGGTAGAAAAAATGGGCTGACTGGATTGGCCTTGTGGTCCTTATCTGCCATCAGCTTCTATGTTTCTATGTAAGCCTTGATCAAGAAAATGCAATTGACTGCCTCTCACTTGGCTGTGTATTTTTTTACTTTAGTATGTTATGGAATACCTAATAAATGTATTACCTGACTTAAGGAGTTCTATGATAATCCTAAGTAGAGCCAATTGTAAATGGATGGATAACACACTTAGTTACAGCAAGAACAGGGGTCACAGAAGGTTGTCCAATTAGTCCACTGTTCTACGTATGCAGTATTGACCCCCTCATTATGGCAAATTATGGCAGATCATAGAACACATGGAACACAGCTTACTCAGACATTGCCACCTATAAAAATATTGGGCTATGCAGATGATGTGGTGCTGGTTTTAAATAATAATACTGCAGAAAATACTGCGATTGAACATTTAAATACCTTTGCAGTAGTTTCAGATTCACAAATTAAGTATGATAAATGCATAGATATTTTGGTTAGTGAGGCTTCTAATTTAACAAACAAAACTTTTGCTAACATAAAAATTACAAAAGACCATACAAATCTTAGGAATTTGATTTGGGGAAGTGGATTTGGCATTTATTAATTCAGAAGAATGTCTTCAAACTGCTGATAGAGTAATAAGTAAATGGAAACACTGTCACATTTCTAAACAAAAACTAATATTACTAATAAAAACCCTTTTATTACAAGTATTCTTATATGTTAATTTCCTCACCACCTAAGATATTAGAAACAAGATTATATGGTATATTTTTCCAGGCTTTTTGGGGCAGCAGACTCAACCTAGTTAAATGGGAAATAATATAAAAGTCAAAAGAGGATGGAGGTCTTGGAATGATACACCCAGTAATATTCTATTACAGTGTATTTTTATATAGAAATTGTTGTACAGTATTTAAACTGGGAGGACAGGATTGGAAACATGTTTTGTTTGAAAGGGTAGGAATATGCAGACATGCCTGATCACACTATAAGTGAAAAATGCTATCATTCGCCAGATTAGTGCCTCAACATGTAAAATCAATGTTTCAAACATTAACTAAATGGAAAGTCCCTTGTGAGACCATTCTCACCACCACTAGGCAAGGCTTATGCCACAGTATTATGGATGCAGTTTTTGGATCAGCTTTTAATATTCCAAAATATCCACAAAATGATAACCAGTTAGTTCTCTCCTAATTTAAAAATGATAGATTTCCAGCCTTTGAATGAGATGTCCTGGTTGAGCATACATAGGAAATTAGCCATCAAAAACAATAATAAAGATAAACAGATAAATGAAAGATATCTGAAATTGTCTTGCTAGGCAATGGAACAGTAACATCTTTTCAGATTACTTATGAAATATTAATTTTTTATGCATCATTCCAGACCAATGGAAACTATCATATTGGAACCCTACAAGTTATTCTGGCTTTCCTTCAGTATTATATATGACAAGAACAGTGCAATTGGACATCACAGTAGAAACTATTATCTCCCACATACATATTGAAAAATGTTATGACATCACTATAACAAGTTCAAGAAAAAGATGAAAGTACTTTTTCACAAACTAAACAGCTCTTTGGAAACATTGTTCAACCTTTCTTGGGCAATAGGTCATATATATGACTATTTGTAGTAAATATGTTTTTCACTTTTTGTTTCTTGTATATCAGATTAGATTTTTTGTGCTGAATGATGTAATTTTATGTATTATGTATTTGAAAATTATTTGATGTAGTATATGGACTATTGTATTTTTTTTTCAAAATAAAATACCCGCACTTTTTTCAAGGTGTGCCATGGGATCTTTACCCTCCACCTGAACAACCACCAGAAGAGGCAGACAGAACCTTGGTTAAAAATATCATCTGAAGGACAGCACACCTTGACAGTACAACATCCCCTTAGTACTGCACTTGTATGCCAATGTTTATTGTATGAGCACAATCCCAGTGTGGGACTAGAACCCACAACCTTCTAGCCCAGAAGCGGATGTGCTACCAACTTAGCTATGCCAGGATACCCAGGATGAAATGTTTTAGTCCTTTGTTCTTTTAGTTGTGATCAAGTCCCAACCTTGTGAGCTGATAACAGAACCTGCAAGGTCCCCTAGATAATCTTGATAGAAGATAACTTTGCTTCTCACCACCTTCTCCTTTCCTGTATGTTATTCTAATACTCCCACCAGTTATACCTTCTATGCCACATTCCTACTCCCTCTCCCTCTAACACTCTTGCTCTCTTTAAAATGAATGCTAACCCTTCCTTTTGAGCACACCACAGCAAATTACTTGGGAACCACAGACCTGTTACATGCTAACCATTTGGTGTCCATACGTACATTGAGAGAAATGGATGGCATGCATCTCCTAATGGTAGACAGCCACATTAGATTCTGTGGTCCATCTGAATTTCAAGTAGTCAAGCCAAGTTCAATGTACTGATTGGTAAGTTAAGCCTTTACAATTTAATAAAAACGTTCATAGAAAAACACTGAAACATGTGTTAAGAGAGATATCAGAAAACTTGAACATCATTTCAAATGGCACATGGACCCATTACAAAATCTCAGTGTGAGAAATTCCTGTTTTATTAGCAAATATCAATGAAATTAAACTATATTATGAAAGCCCAGATTTGATTCTTGCAAACTACACTCCTGAGGATATATGGTAATCCCTATACAGAATGAAGATTATAAAACTACTCATAAAATAAGGAGTTTTTAAGATCAAGTTGAGAACAAAAGAAAAGGATTTTCCAAAGGTCACAACTAAAATAAAAATGCACCTATAACCTCAGTCATTTCAGTAATGGAAAGTTCCTGGGCGGCAACACCCCATCCCTACTTTAAATGAGTATTGCCAGTTATGAAAAGTTTTATCTATAGACTAGCTTCAACTACCATAAGATCAGTAAAACCAAAAATTTAGCAACTTGTTTCTAGACAGTCTTATATGAAGATGCTAGCAATAAGATCATGATATTATTTAATGATTCATACAGTTGCGGCCAAAGTCATGACCAGATATTTCATAAAATTTCTGTGATATCTCTACAGAAATTCCCTGCCTGTTTGAAGTGCCACTGTGGGCCACTAGAGAGAATCTATTTAGAAATACAGTACACTCCACTTTGTTGGGACATGGTTTATCTGGACATTTGGATAATAGGAACAAATTCCCAGACACTGAATTTATAGCAATACTTCTCTATGCATTGTATTTTTGGTTAATAGGGATGTTATTTTTAATGAATTCTGTATAGCCAGGACAATTCTGGCGGAGTACTCACACATTATCTCCTTTTCACAGTCATTAGCACCTACTTACTTTTCACTGGGGGTGTCTTGGAAAATCATTTTGCAACACCTGCCAACAATTCACATAGCCAGTTAACTAATTAGACTTCTCTAAGCAAAAAACAGCACTGCACCCCCCCTTTGTAGCTCTCTGCATGGTGTTCAGGTAAAAAGAATTGTCCCACTCCAAGCTAATGAAAGTAATTGAGGCTCTCGAGACCAAAGCCTCTTTGTCTGCTGTTCCTTCCCAGTTAGGCATTTCAAAAAGTCAGGCCAAAAGTTTCAGTCAAAATCATGAGCAGATTCAGTGTGAGTGGTAGTCAGGTGCCAACCCTCAATGAAAACACAAGTGTTAAGGCAAAAACATTGAGGTGGAGAACTCTGTTGATTTGGTTCCAGCAAGTACTGTCAAAAGTAGCCAGAAGGTCAGGGCTGATACTGAAGCAAAAAGCCCAGGAGCTTAGAACTCAGCTAGGCCATGACACCTTCAAGACCTCCTATTGGGTGGCTGTCTAGATGGAAGTCTCAACACCAAATTGTTTTTAAAAGAGACCATGGGGAAAAGCAGACTCTGCTACCACTGAGTCATGAGTTCCAGACATCCTGCAGACTATTCTACAGGGGGTAACTGGATCATGGGCATGCTCCCAGAGACACAGAACTGACAGTTGGGAAGAAGGCAAAGGATAAAAATTCTATCATTTGCTGTGTAAATCAGGTTGGCATGGAAAAAAAATGCACGCTGGTAATTGGAAAGAACAAGTGCCCCCAATGCCTTCCAAAAGACCTTAAAATCCTGCCTGTCACATACACTAGCAGTGCAAATGCTTAATGACAGCATCTATTTTTCAGGACTGGTTGCTGTCATAGGAGCAATAATTGAAGCAGTACCACAATAATGGGCTTGCAGGATATACTGTACTAGAAAATCCCAAATATTCATTCACATATGTGGGACTGTCTAGTGCAGTATGCCCTGCAAGCCCATTCGTCCACATTGTGGACCAATGAGCATACAGCCCATACTGTATCTATCATTCAGTGGGTGACCAGGCAGTATGCGGGTGAGTTGCAGTTGCCCACCGATGATGGGGGAGCAGGGTGGGCAAGGGTGCTATGTGGGTGGGAGGGTGGGGGTACCACTAGATCACCAGGGATAGATGATATAGCACTGTACCACGATCATGGCAATGGGCCGGGGGGGTACCACTAGACTACCAGAGACACAGTTATGATCATATTTCGGTGATCAGGGAAGCGAGAGGGAGGGGGGTCACTAGGCTACCAAGGACAGTCTAACATAATAGTTATCAGGGCATTGGAACTCTGGAGGGGGAGTCCACTAAACTACCAGGGATATGTGTGTACTTGTGGACAGTGTTCTGGGTGGGCAGGTGGCCACCCATGGCTGGCGGCTGCTGTGTTGCACCCTATAATACAGCAGCCCACCTGTGGTTAGCTGGGAGTTGTTTCCACTCCTCATGGGCTCAACTTTGAGCCCCCCATGAGGTGCAGTGCAGGCTTGCACCAGCATATGCCCCACACATCCTGGGCTGAATATCAGGATGTGCTGCATATGCATGGGAACACCCCCTGCATCTGCACCACATACATGACCAATGCACCCCAGCGCATTGGGATTTGCGCCTCACAACTTTCCCCTTTAAATATTGCACCAGGGCACATTGGGGGTTGTGCATGGTGCAACCCTATTGCGCTGTGTGCAACTCCTTTGAATATCTGGGCCAATATATTCATAATAAAACATCTGTATTTGAAAACCCCCAGATTTCAGTGCCAAAAAGTATACTGGGTTTAATTTGTGCATTAATGGCAGTAAGTGCTCCAGCTATTGTGTTTCCACCACACATTTTGTTAAATCTCTTGAAGGCCCTTGTAGTTTAACCCATATAATTTTTTTTATATTTTCTATTTGTAGAGCCAATGCAGGATAAGCTGAAAATTGTAAGCCAAGATAATCATATTGTGAGACAGTTTCTGTATTTTTTTGATTAATTTGTTATGTTTGAGAACATTAACATTTAAATTTTTCTTCGTTAATAGTTCAATAAAGTTGTCCACAAAGGATAGAGAACATTTACTTTCCTTTGTAGCTCTAAGAATGATCTGGATAGTAAAAAAAAAAAAAAATGGCTGTGAAAGCTAAGCAAAAAAAAAAAGGCAGCAATTCTAGTATTATGAAAATCAGCATCATATATATTTTTAATAGTCTTAATATACAAATTGAATTGTGTGGTAGCTTAAATGAATCCTTGATAAACACCTGTATTAGTAAAGATGTTAGGTGACAGGCTCCCAAATTGGTTGTACTGAACATTTGACTATATATTTTAATGTAAACAAATGATTAAATCTAACAACAATACTTCCATACCTTTTTCATTCAAAATTTGCTATACTTTGTTTCTGCTTACTTTGTCAAAGGCTGACTTTAAGTTAACAAAACAGCAGAATAATTATGATTTTTTTTATTACGTTATATTTGTAAATAAAATGAGAAAGAACAAAACCTTGTTGAATAGTTAATCTTGCTGGTCTAAATCCATTTTGCTTTTCATCTACAATACCAGGAGATCCACTCAGTCTTTACATTTGTTGAAAATTATTTTTGAAAATATCCTTTGACAGGGGTCTAGCAGACTAATAGGCTGGTACATAAAGGGGTCCTTAATGGAATCTTTTTTTGTGTATTTGCATAATCAGGTTGCCAACCCAAAAATTGGAAAGCAACCCTGATTGTGATATTATATTATGAGAAAGCTCAAAACCAGAAGTCACCAATCCATTAAAAAAATGTATATGGTAATTCACAGACTTTTTTGACATGCCTGGAGCTTTATTATTTTTGTGTATCCTGAATTGCAAAAAATATTTTTTTCTTGTGAGATATGAATTGGATATAGTCTCAAAATTTGCTTTCATTTATCCAGATAATTTTGTACTGAATCTTCTGTATTCAATTAATTTATATAAAAAATAAAGCTTTAAAATGTTTTACCCAATCATCTGGCATAGAACAAGTTTCTATTGAAGAATGATATGACCTTTAGCAACTACAGTCCCAAACTGTTTGTATCCTTTTTGTATATTGCTTCTTTCTTTTCAATCCAAAGATTGTTCTGATATTTCATCTTGTACAGTACTGTTTTATGACCTTTTATACATTGTCCTTTGTTCATTAACTAATCTACTGTGCATATGTGTTTTATTCTTTCTCAAGTGCCTTATTATTTTATTTATGTGTGCTTTTGCCTTTTTATACCTTTGACTGAACCAGTCTGTCTAAATTCTACAGATTTCACTTGTTTATATAAAAGATGAGAAGGAAATTGAGTCAATGTGTTGTTTGCCATCATACAGTTTTCTGGGTTCATTGTTTTGAATTTTTATTGTTTTCAAGATTTGTTATTTGTGACTCTCAGCTTGCCCACCTGACAAAGTTAAAGATATTTTTTCAATTGTCTCTTGCATTCACATAATCCTCTTTTTAATAACAATTGCCACGTCAATTTATTTGATTTTGTAAAGGTTTTTGTATTTTAATATCTGAAATTAACACCATTATAAGGGGATGATGTTCTGTTTTGGGTTAATGGATTATTTTAAGATCCTTTACTTTGGCAAGACTCAACAACTTGGCCCAGGTCAGGTTAATAGTTGATGTACCAGTGGGACTTAAAAATCTATAGTTTCCCACTTGATCACCTGATGTTTTACCATTGAGCAAATAAAGATTATTAGCTAAGATGATATTAACCCATTTTCCCCCATGATTAGTATGTGTTTTATATAACTAGGTTCTGTATTCCTATACATTTTTGTAAAAGGTTTGGTAAATTAGTTGCTCTGTGTCTTTAACATCTTTGACTTGCATTATCGCTAATAAATTTCCAGTTCTTGAGTTAAGGTCATCAAAAACATAAACACTTGTGTAAGAAAAATCATTATTGAGAACACCTAAAAGATATTTCAGGGCATCCCATATCATATCAAAATAATTTAATGAGTTTTTCTGGAGGAATATATATCAAGGGTCCAACAATATAATAGCAAGCCTCGCTCCCTTCAGATGATCAACAAAAAAATAATTTTGGTTATAACTTTCTAATTTAATTTTTACATTCAAAGGCAGTGCACAAACTAATAAGACCCCCTTTTTGCTTCTTTGAAAATTTGTCATGCCTTGTTGAGGGAATTGCACAAACTAAATATATTAGAATTTTAGGACAGTCACCTTCCCACCTAATTTCCTATGTTAAATTATGTCAGACTAAAAAAAAAACTGCCTACTGTCCAGATCTGCAAGTTTTATGTTAAATCCATTCATATTCCATGAAAGTATTATTGTCACAGGTTGTGGGTATATGAGTGGACTAATAGGCAGTGAGGCAACAGTAAGGTTTGCAAAATCAAGTTTTATTTTCTTACAGCAGAACAACATAAATGATAGTGAACTGGTATGACAAAATAAAAGGAGGTCAGATGCAAATAAAAGTATAGCTTTCAATATTAGCAACAGAAATCAAAAACATAGCTAGGAGGTACTAACTGTTCCTGGTGTTCTGCTACCAACATCTTGACATGATCTGAAGAAAGACCTAAGCAGACACTGTTATATACAAGCTGAAGTGTCATGAGATGGGTTAGCTCCACCCATCTCTTTCCCAAATCTTAAATCAAAATGTATTTACTTTCCGGATTGTAACATCACATGCTAAATATTCATTATCATATTATGCCCTAATATTCAGGCAATTACTTTATTAAAATACCACTTTTGTAGGGTTTCTAGAGCATCCTGTTCTCTGTAGCACCGACCACAGCAGAGGTATCCCATAAAAAGAAAAACATAGTGGCCGGCTGGCACCTTAGAAGGAATCTGCTGTGGGAGGGTAAGGAGAGCATTTGTTGTTTCTGGCAAAACCAGCATTCAGGTATGTTCAATATCCCCCAAAAAGAGAAACCTTCTGAATCCTCTATAAAGAATGCAAAAAGAAACTGCAGAAGCAATGCACCCAAAATTAGCAGCAAAACATCTTGTTCGGCAGACCAAAGTGTGCTGATAGCAGAAGGCAGAGAATGCAGCTTGAAAGGCCGCACTGCTGAGGAGAAAACCTTCATTCAAGATAGATTTTTCTGGGCAACAGCTCTCTCCTGCATTAAGCTGTGCCACTGCTTGTTCTTAGAAAATGGAACAGAATGAAATAAAATATACTGTTTCCTGCCCCAAAACCTTTTCAGACTCTCATTATTTCCTAAAGAGCTGATAGCCTTCCAACATAATTTCGTTAACAACAGGGTCCCCTTTTCATAAAGACTCTACTAATGAGGAATTACCTTCCTAGCTACTGGAACAAACTATGGAAGTTTTTGAAAACATAACTCACCCATTTGAATCACAGCATCCTTTCTGCACATGGGACTGCACAGTACATAAAATTTCCTAGACATACAAAGTAGGTGGCCAGCACAACAAACATGGCAAACAACATAAAATACTCCACCTATTCTAGTAGGACAGAGCAAATGTGCAGATGCCCAGCACCTATTGTTAAAACAATAATAATAATATTATAACAATAATGTCAGAAAAGGGAGGAGTGGCTGTCACTATTTCACATTGCTATTTCATCTCTGCTGTCTAAGACTACCTTAACTTCTGCCCAAGGTGTTTTTGCCTGTGCTTGTCATTGTTGTTCTGGATGTTCCAGGTAAATACCAAGAGGAGCACATCTGTTATCCCTTAAGTAAGATGAAAGTGAAGCAGAATGTTCTGTTAGTTCCCTGTGTGGGGGCTGGGGTGATGCTGCTTGGGATAAATCTGTACATAATTATTTTGTTCATTTGTATCTATAAGTAAGTGTGCAAAAGAATCCAAAAAGTCACTTCTAGCCGGCAATGCATCAGCAAGTTCCCAGTCTCTCATAATGAAATCTATCTGAGGTGTTAGACTCCTGAAGGGATGTATGTTAATCCAATGTAACCCATCTCTTCTTTTTTTTATTCTTTATTTATAAACTACAAAGGGAGGTTCATTTGATTCTGTTGATAAATTTCTGTCAGCCCCAAATGGATAAAGGTTCAGTGAGGGTCACTTGTACACCCCTACCGGAGACCTCCAACCTTTTGCTTTGTGCTGCTCCCAAGGCCTCTTTGGTCTCTTTGGAAAATGTTTCACTTTTAACTTTATCACTCTCTTCTAGCATCTTATTCTGAGTATCTTGTTTATTTACTACAATTTTTAGGGTAGATATCTTTTCCTTTAATTCCCAGATATTCCCTAAAACTGCAGTATTAGGATTATAAGGATCTTTGAGAAATTCTAATCACTCATCAGTTAAACCAAATAAATGTTTAATTTGCTCAAATTACCCGTCATCTTCACATTATCCCTCCGTATCATACAAAGCAATAGGGTTAATGAACTTATTGATATCTCATTTGTTTTCATGGTAAATTTATAAAATTTGAGTCCATTTATGGTATTACCATGTTCCTTTACTGCCATCTCTAAATCTTTACTTTTTAATGAACCCTTGTTAGTCTGATGAGAGTGTATTAACTTCCTCTCATTAACTGGCCAGGGTTTTCCCAAGTCCTCAGAAATGTTATCTGTGATGAACAGAGTGTCATCACAATAGATAGGAACTGTTTTCCTTGTATTGTCCAGATTTTGGTTCATAGCTTACAGGGGTATACACTTACCTGTACATTAAAATCTATTTTCCCCACTGAGTGTCTATTGCTATTTAGTGGTCAAAGATGAAAAGAAATAACATGCTGCTGTATTACAGTTTATTTCTGTAGTATGTACTTTCACATTTCTATCCTGCTTTTGCCCCACACATGGGATACAAATGCACCATTTTGTTCACAAGTCAAGTTAGGACAGCCATTAGGGTCAAGAGGTAAGCATTCCGAAACTTCAGAACTAAGTAGGGTAACAATCTGTGGGCAGATACTACATACTAAAGAATAAAGAGGCTAAGTCGGCAGTGAGACAAGCAAAGGCAGCTGCAGAACTTCGGATAGCTAAATGTGTCAGGGAAGGGAACAAACAGTTTGTCATATATTTTCAAGAAAAGAGAAAGAAGGGTGGAGGTGTAGTTAAAATCAGGGATGGGAATGGGATAGTGGGAGAGGACAGGCAGAAGGTCACCATTCTGAACAAATACTCCTGTTCAGTGTTCACCAAAGAACACAGTGGCCTAATGCCTGAATGAATATGGCATTACAACAGATGGCAGGGAAGTACCAAAAATGGAAACACCAAGTATTGTTACAGGCAGGGTCAGAGAGGTGCTTGAGCATCTGAAGATCGACAAATCTCCTGGTCTGGGTGGAATACATCTGAGGATAATTACAGAGTTAGTGAGTGAGTTAGCAGACCCCTTAGCCCACCTGTTTGATGCATCTCTCCAGACAGAAGTCATACATAATGACTAGAAAACAGCCAACGTGATGCCTCTGCAATCTGCATAAGGGTGGTAGCAGGGAAAAGGCTGGTACCTACAGGCCTGTCAGCCTCACATTAGTGCTAGGAAAGCAAATGGAGGCCCTGATTAAACTAGACCTAGTAGACTACTTGGATAAGCATGGCCTACAGGACGACAAAGAACATGTTTCCATTACAGGCAGGATGTGCCAGACAAACCTGATTACTTTCTTTGATTGGGTAGCTAGGGAAATGAATAGTGACTGGCCAGTTGACCTCCTCTGTTTTGACTTCAGCAAAACCTTTGATTTGGTACCACACAAATGCTTGCTGAAGAAGCTAGAGGATCTAGGCATAGCAAGCTGCATCATTATGTGGGTGGGAAACTGGTCAGATGGAAGGAGGCAATGGGTAGTGGTCAATGGGGAGATGTCAGAGGAGGCAGAAGTGAAGAGTGGGGTCCCACAGGGCTTGGTCTTAGGCTCAATCCTGTTTAATGTGTTCATCAGTGACATAAGAGTAGGTATCAAGGACAAAATTGCACTGTTTGTGGATGACACTAAATTAGGGGGAAGGGTGGACAGAGAAGAAGCAGTGAGACTCATACAAAATGATTTGAAAAGGTTAAAACAAATGTCTAATATCTGGTAGCTGAAGTTTATCAGCAATAAATGTATTGTGATGCATATTGGCAGGAATAAACCTAAAACAACCTATTGGCTAAATGGAGTCAAACTCAGTGACTCAAAAGAGGAAAGGGGTCCAGGAGTTGTTATTAGTGAAACCCTTAAACAAACCAGCCAATGCAATGCAGCATATAGTAGGGCCAACCAAATGCTGGGATGCATAGACAGAGGATTTGACAGTAGGCACATAGAGGTGATATTTCCACTGTACAGATCTATGATGAGATCCAATTTGGAATACTGCATACAGTTTTGGAGACCATATCTTAAGAAGGATAGGGACAGGATAGAGACAATTCAGAGAACGGCAATTAAAATGATACATGGGCTGCTGTACGAGGGGCAGCTGGAGGTGTTAAACATGTACTCACTTGAATCTAGGAGAGAAAGGAGGGATATGATAGAAACCTTTAAGTACATGAGGGATATAAATTCAGTACTCTCCACTGAACTATTCACCAAGGCTTCCAACTCAAACATGAGAAAGCATGGATGCAAACTGAGGTGTGGAAGTTTTGGGAGGGATCTTAGGAAGCATTGTTTCTCAGAAAGGATTGTGGAGCCATAGAACAAACTACTTACAGAGGTAGTAGGAGCTATGACCATATCAGCATTCAAAAGGGGTTTGGATAAGGAGTACGCTAAAATCAAATCTGCAAGGTAATCTAGCAGCTAGGACCCAGGATTAGCTAGGATCTCAAGGGTAGACTGGATGGACCTTTGATCTCCTTCTGCTGTGAACTTTCTATGTTTCATTTCATTTTTACCATTTACAATACTACTACTACTTGGGATTGAAGATGATTTGCACAAACACTTTTCCTTTAAGGCTTTCTTTATTATTGGGGCCTTTAACTGAGCCATTGTACTTAAGGTACATAGTTGTTCATTTATTTCTAAGTTCATTCCCCTCTTTTTACACATTAAAGGCAGAGTTAGAAGCATCCTGAGTGGTGACTTACCCTCTGCTCTAGTTCTAAGTGTTTTCATCATAGTAAAAGTATATAAACAATTTGTTCTAATTGTATCAAAGGTGTTGACAGTGAGCAAAGAAGTGCAAACAAGTATATCAAGACAAATGAATTATTTGTGTAAATTCAGCAATTGTTGCCTAAATTTCTGATAGCTGCATACTTATGTGCATTGGGCACATGGAATGGCTGTACCAGCATGAATGGAATCTCTTATCATTGTCTGATGACAAGGGGGATGGACTTCCAAACAAACCAGATGTAGGTCCTGACCTCTGCACTGTGATGACCAGATTGTAACCTGTAATGGTCAAATACTCCTACTTGTTGTGTACTTCCTCTGTGTATGAAGCGCTTTACTGTGTAACTAACTCCATGTCGCCCCTGAAAAAGGGATCTTCGGGGCTCAGCAGACTCACCCGCTTACCAAAATTGAATGAATAAATAGGTCCAAATGCGTGCCATGCCTGCATCTGCATCTGAATCTGGTTGATTGCATCTGAGGTGCCCTACAGCAACAGTATATTAAAAAAAATGCATCCATCTGCAACACATTGTCACAGTTTGAGGCATAGATAGTCTAATATTGAATCCAAACTAAACACCTCAATTGCAGTACAAAAATGACACTGACAGCATTTGCACATTTGTGTCGTGATGGCATCTTTGTTTTGGACACAACATTTGGATACAGTTAGACCATCTGTTGACCATTATATTGATTGTCAGACAGGCTGGGCAGCAGTCTTTGTTGGAAACAGTGACAGGTGGATCCTTGGCAGATCATTTAGAAAATCCAGTTCAAGTCTATATTCTGTTATAGGGGTTTGGCAGTTGGGTTTCAGAGCTAAGAAGTTCAAGATAATGCACCTGGGACACAGAAACCCAAGAGAGGAATAGAGGATGGGAGGGCAGGTTCTAGCCACCACAAGTCAGAAGGGAGACCTGGGGATTATCATATCCGATGACCTGAAGTCAGCCAAACAATGCGAAAAAGCAGTGGGGAAGGCAAACAGAATGCTGGGATGCACAGGAAGGGGCATAACCAGTAGGAAGAGTGAAGTGGTGATGCTATTGTATAGATCACTGGTGAGGCCTCATCTGGAATACTGTGTCCAGTTCTGGAGACTGTATCTCAGGAAGGACATAGGCAGAATGAAAGCAATCCAGAGAAGAGCAACAAAAATGATACATCGACTGCACCAAACGTTATGAGGAAAGACCCTAGGAACTAAACAGCTAGTCACTGGAGGAAAAAAGGAAGAGTAGAGATATGACAGAAACTTTCAAATACCTTAGAGGAATAAACAGGGTACAGAAGGGGAGCTTATTTCAGAGATAAAAGTGCACAAGGACAAGGGGGCATACCATGAGGCTGGACTGGGGAGGGAGGCTTAGGGGGAATACTAGGAAGTATTTTTTCACAGAGAAGGTGGTGGATCTGTGGAACAGCCTACCAGTGGAGTTAGTGGAAGTGAAAAAAGTACAGGGATTCAAAAGTGCATGGGATAAGCATAAAGGCACCCTGCTGTAAAGCAGAACAGGGGAAAGGCAGTCCAGATAAGAGTAGGGATTGCCAAACCAAGTAGGGGAATTGCCAGACTAGGTAGGCTGTATGGTCCTTATCTGCCAACAAATTCTATGTTTCTATATGCCCATTTCTAATGCAAAATAAATAGAGAATGATTTTGCCATGCAATGGGTATCAGACATCTGCTTCTGGTCATGAATGTCTAAGTGATGACTCATGAGTCTGACCCAAACCACTGATTTATAGTGCATGAGGAAAACAAAGTCCATTTCCAAGACTTGAAATACAATTGTGTTGGGTAATATAACTTCTAAACTGTACCAATAGTGTGCTGTCTAGTATTTGCCCTGCCCCATATTCAAAAGGTTAGTATATGACTAACTGGGTTAGCACCTGCACTAACCTTGATTTGTAATTGTAAATTGTATAAGCCACAGAAAGTATATGAAACATTAGATTAACTGATGGTAATTGTCCCCCTCCCTCTTCAAAACCACTATCAGAGGCTCCCTGGTGGTACAGTGACAGTGGTTTCCCTTCCCTATCCTTCTGTACTTCAGTGGAAGTAAGTTCTGCTGGGCCAATGTTGCCCCCCCTCCACTCCTTTCTTTATAACTACCCTTTATTAGTCCAACAATTTCACCCCCATCCTAATTAATGCCTGGAGGTCCAGTGTGCATACCCCCAAACAAAAACAATGCCTGGCATTTGGAGCTGTGCACATTATGCTACCAGCTGTGCTCATCAAAAGTCCTACAAGCATGTAACCTCCTGCTAAGTCAGAGTCACTGGTTGCATCTTTTTTTTTGGGGGGGGAGTGCCAGTGGGCACACTGGCAAGCAACTTAGCAACTAGACTACTAAGGTTCACATTCACACACAGCATGTGCTGAAATGGCCCTACAGTGACCTGTTCCTGCTCTCCATCCCATCATGAGTTCATGGCCACAAGCAATGGGGTCCCGAGTATCCCCCACCCCCAGACGGTTGGATATGCTTGTGCCAGAAATAAATTCTCTTCTTGAAATATATTTTCCCCATTGTGAATTTACTTTCAAGCTTTGAAAACACAGGTCCCAGTAAAGGAATGGTACCACTACAGCAGGTCATTTGTAATGCTGAAACAAACAAAAAATTCCAGCACTCCTCGAGGACGTATCCAAATAATCAGCTTTATTATAATAAATGCAAAGCTGATTATTTGGATATGTCCCCGAGGAGTGCTGGTATTTGTTTTACTAATTTTTTCTGCATCTGTGTGGTTTGGAGCTGCAATTTGCTTTCTATATTAGACATTTTGTAATGCGCAGCTCTTCCCTTCTAATAATACATGTACAGTACCTGAAGTTATAGTTCACATGCTGTAGCCTTCCCTGGCTGTTGCCAATGCCAGTTCCTTCCCTTCAGGATGAGTCAGTCCTCAGATGGTGATGATTTATTTCTTCCATCAGCATGGGCGTGCCCAGGGGTGGCCCAGGATGCCCACTGGCCTGCCACTCCTCCCACGCTGCTGCGGCACTACTCTCGGGGGGTCAGATCACGGTGTGGCTTACGGGTGCCAGTTGTTTTTGGGCCCTGTGTACTCTTCTCCCTCCTCAGTTCCTCCCAAACACACAATGCTATCCCAAGAGACCTGCCCACATTCCCTGTGTGGTGGTGGACTCAGACTGAGGAACTACTGCAAGTCTACGCCCCGGCCCACACGACGGCAACCACCACTCCTCTGACCTTCCAGTCTTCCTCCTTGCAGACTCCAGTCCGCTTCTTGAATGAGGTTCAAGCTCTGCGCTGCCGGCTGCCTATCTAGACTCCCCCGAGGGTCATGTAATGGGCCCGAGCACATCACTGCACTGGCTGACTGGCTTGCTGGCCGCACCCCCCCAAACACATCGACAATTGCTGCGTGTGGCTTTGCTGGACACAAGGACTGGGACCTTTTTAAATTAAATAAGCCATAAGACAGGTGTAACAAATAACCACTGCTTGTTGAAAGAACAACAATGCTGGGCTGCTACTCGCTCCATTGCCAACTTGCGCCTCCTCTCCTCACGTCTCCTCTCTCCTACCAGACTCAGTCACGCTGTCCCTGCAACCTGGTGCAGCCAGTCACAGACACTCTCACTCCTGGCTCCTCCTTCTAACTATCCTAATTTGTGGATGCTTCACACCCAGGAGCCAGGAATTAATTTTATTTGTTTCTATTGGTTTGTATGCTCAGCGCTGCCGACTGTTACACATTTTGCCCCCCCTAAAAGGAAATAAAGACAAAACATGAAGTGCAGCAAAAAAAAAATATGGATGGGTCATGGAATCATCGACTGCAGTGGATTTTAACTCCACTATATTAAGTCTGCAATTCAATGCAATTGCAACTAATTGCAACTTCACCGGATTGCAACCTACAATTCCAACTGCTGACGATGGCTCCGGGGACTATGTCATTCTACTTCCCTCAAGAATTCTGATTTCTTCTCACCACTGGTATGCATCAACACTTGCTAGTAGTGCTGGGAACACTCTCATTGACAACTTCCATACTGCTGTGTAGTATCTTCACATATCTGTTCATATGCCAGTTGGAATCAAATACTGTGTACCATGTTTCTACAGTGGGAAGTTTCTTGTGCAGGTTTTAGCTTCTCTAAGAAGATGAGTCACATTGCCTGTCAAGCTGATACTGATACACTTACTACATTACTGAGATCTCAATTGCCAATGAACTCCTTGCTGCTAGTTCTCAAACCACATATTTTTATTGGAAGCGTATTGTTCTAAAATTACATGTACAGATAATCAGTGACAGTAGAGTTTAAATCAAGGTGGGGGATCAGTTCACTTTAATCCTGGTTGATGTTAACTTCAGTGATGAGTGTATGCATCTTTCTTAATCTGTTTGCAGGCAGACAGGTATGGGGTTTGGATCCACATTAGCTCGCACAGGCTCTATGGTGGCACCCTTAGTGCACATGCTCAGTGAATATAAATCCTACCTGCCAATGATTCTGTTTGGAGCTGCTCCTATCATATCTGGGTTAGCCGTCTGTTTTCTGCCAGAAACCAGGAATGTTCCCTTATCGGACACCATAGAAGAAGTGGAGAAAAGGTTGGTACAATATGATTTGTATTTTCTGATTGTAGTGCTTTTACAGTATACCCATAACTAAAGACTGATTTTAATTGTAGAAGAGCTAGATAGCACATAAGACCAGTGCAGTAATGTGGAGACCTAGGCAAAATATGTCTCAGACTCTGAGAGTTAATTCTGGTGCTCTCTATATCTCATGAATTATTTTGTGTCCCCCCGAGGTGATGTGTATTGCAAAACAAGGCTGTGATACACTGAACGAGCATTTAGTTCTGCACTCCAGTTTTGATGCACAAAGCATTATTTTCTAGTGCCATCATAACGATACAACAAACAAATCTGGCATATTTATTGACTGCAGGTCAAACTATGGAAGAGGAAAGGGTTATTTCCTGTGTGCAGGCATCTTACAAACTGGATTTAGTGAAACTCATAGACATTTACAGAATCATGTCAGTGGAGGTCAGTAGCAAAAATGCAGTGGGGCCTGGGGGAACTCAGTTCCAGGAGTGAAACTGAAACTCTGACTCAGTTCAAGGAGAAACATGGGGAAGGACTTCTCTTATATAAAATATACCCCCTAAAACTGACTTTAAAAAGTGTAAACACACAATATGTAATGAGGAAACAGGTCCCTGCCTAAACCCCTGTTGGGTATGTGTGAGCTTTACATTACAGACGGTGGGTTCCTGCTATGATTTTTTCCCCTATTTTGAATACTTTATGGGATGAAGGATTCACACCAGCTTAAGTTCCATTCCTTTGCTTTTGGTAAAGTAACACAGTGAGGATGGCTTTTTACCAGTCTGACACAAATTCAGTATTCATTAGCTGACAATAACGTTACGCAGAGGTGGTATTCCGACAATAGAGTGGAGGAACAAGCATGGGTTGATGAGGGCAAAGTCCTTAGGGTGAAAGCACTCTTTGTGATCTGGACTCTAGACCTTGTGTGACCGTGGGCAAGGTAATCTGCTCCTGTTACCTCCTGCTCCCCTTTTCAACACTATGTTACATGGGCAGAGTTGTTTATACATATTTTCTTGGGGTGTACGGGGCTCCACCCCCTGTGATGGGGGGCTTGACATACCTACTCACAGACTTTTCCCCGAGAGCCATGGGCAGCCAGTGATTGACGTCTCCTGTGTGGTACCTCTTAGACCAGGTGCTTGCTGTCTGGTATTTTGGCTCTCTGCTTCTGCACCTGAATTGTCTGCCATGCTCTTACCTCCTATTTTTTTGCTTCTGCTCTCATTGCCCTTGGTGAAATGTTTTCTTCCCTATTGTGGGTGACCCCTCACAGGTAACAAATAGAGATGTCATTTACTAGACAAGTAAGGCATATAATCTTAAAAGGATACCAGTGGAGAACAAATGCCCAAGTTGTTTGGATAAAAATTAGAGAATTCTCAACAAAATTTTGAATTAATTCACTAAGAGTCTGAGATCAATTGAGAATAAATCCTAGGGTAGCTTTCCTGGCCCCCAAAAATATTTTGTATACTGAGGAGATAGAATGTTGGCTAGCATTAAACTACAACTATCTTTTGACTTTGAAGGAGAATTTAAGATGGCCGCCAGGCTGGGCATGTGATCATTTGCTCTCTAAGATCTATGTTCCAGTCAAGCGTTTTTTCATTTTAAAGTTTTGTTTTTAAGTTTTAATTTGTTTTATTAGCGGTATTTCTGCTGCTTTGTTTTACATTTTGCATTGGTCTCTCTGATTAGCTGGCCTTCTACTTTTGGATCCGGGATTGTGGAGGATTTGTGGGCCGCCATGTAATGTATTGTTCCATCGCTTTTCAACTATGATCATGTACTGACGCTGCATTCTCATCTTTAAGTCACCCGGCTCTGGAAATCAGTCGGATGTCTGGTATACTGATTGGTATGAACTGCAGCACCTGGTGCAAATGTTGGAAATGCTCGTTTTCGGAGCATAGGATGGCTGGAGTATTCTGTCGTCTGTTCATCTGGTGTATGAGGAGTTGGTGATCAGATCATATGTGGAACAGACTTAGTTGCTATGAGGGTTTTCGAACCTACTAGTTTTGGATTTTTCTTCCCTACCCTGAATTGCTTTATCTGGTTTGTGAGTACTGTGGCCGGGGTCTACATTGGATTCTGGCCTGTTTTTGAATTTCTGTTATCCTGGGAAGGCGTTTGTTTCTGAGGAAGGTGGAACTCTCTTGAGTCGGTTCCCCAGTGCTGGTTTTAGACTACTTCATGGGTCTTGTCTGGATTTGGGGACCTTTGCATTTATTTCCCTGCTTTTATTGCCCTATTTGGTAAATCCCGGCTCTTCCGACTGCAGTGGTGCAGAGGTGGGGCATCCATCACTGGGGAGTCAGTGGGTGGCGGTCCTTTCCTCTAGGGAACCCCAGGGAGCCCATTTAATTGGGCTCCATTGGGATCTCGTAGTAACTGCTGCAGACTGGTTATAGGCTGGGAATAGCCTTTTGTGTTTTAGTAAGGGGAACATAGCTAGTCCTGGAGACTTCTCAGTGCTTTCTTCAGTGGATAGACTGTTGCTGTGACTCAAACCCCCTTTGAATCAGTGAGAGTGTTTCTGGGGTTTGGGCCATTGGATATATATAACATTTTGACTTAGTTTGTTTTTTCATCATCAGCACTCTTTTGTAAGGAGATTCATGTGCCTTTGGGAAGATCTGGCAATGAGAGTGCCCAAGACTGGGATTTCCTGACTTTTTTCAGTGACTTCATTATAAGTATTTTGTTAATTGAGTTTATGGTTTTGTTAATTTTATTTTGTATTATTTTCCAATTTTATATGGTAGTGAGAGTACCATTTTGTTCCTCCTGGCTGCCATAGTGAGAGTATGGTGTAGCTCAGGGAGTTTGTTGTATTTATTTATTTATTTATTTATTTTTGTTTGTTAATTCGGTTTTATTTAGAGGCACTAGTTAGTGAGAGTTTCAGGTTGCCTAGGGTTTTTATTTTATTATTTAGTTATTGCTTCATTTGATAGTTAGTTTATATTTCATTTTTGTTTTGTTGCTTTTGGGGTTTTTGGGGTATTGTGTTAATATTTTTTAGGAGTATTTATATATTTAGACTGCAACTCCATCATTGTTTGTTTTTAGGAAATTATGACTCTTTGTGGTGTTTTGCCACAATTTGGTGGCATGTTGTGGAATGTGTCTGCTTGCTCCCCCAGTCTTGTACTGTTCAGCCTCCTCTCTCTGTGCCCTCTGCCAGTTCTCTTCCCCTCTGCTGCCTGTTTTTATTTACCAGTGCTGCCGGCGTTGGGGATTTCGCAGGGGGGGAGGGCAGGGGCGGGTATGGGGCACAGACATTGGAGACCGAATGAGCGGGTCTCTCCCATAGGGGTGGTTAGTACCAGAAGATGCCCTGGGGTGAAATGGTGCCTGGAATGTGATGACCCATGTCTAGTCCCCATACCCAAGGGCACCTCCTTTTTGGATGGGCAAGTAGCCGGGACGGCTCACGAACATCGTCCGATCCGGGTGTTGTTATGCAATGCCAGATCCATTAAGAACAAAACTGCACTGATTGCAGATTCTGTGGGAACAGTGGATCTGGTTTGCATCACCGAGACTTGGTTAGATGGAAATGATGCCTCAATTTTGGAGGCAGCTATTACCCCCTGCTACTCGGTGATATATCACCCGAGGTTGGAACACGGGGCGGGGGGGTAGTGGTCTGTTTTAAGACCAAATTGGGCCTCACAGGTGTACCAGTTGAGGAGGCTGAATCATTTGAGTGCACTCTGGTAACTGGTGTGGGGTGCAGGATAGCTCTCATCTACCTTCCACCAGGGGATGAAAAGCTGTTCCTACAGGAAGTAGCAGACTTTGCCGCCAACATGGCATTGGAGTCGCCCAGACTGATGGTTCTGGGTGACTTCAATGCCTGGGTCAATGACTAATCCTCGCCTTTTGGACAACACTTCCTCCAGTTGATGATTTCACTGGGCTTCACACAGGTTGTTTCCTCAGCTACCCATAATGGTGGTCACTCTCTTGATCTGGTCCTCCTCCTGGGGATCGAAGCTTCTGATTTGGGGGTGTAACTTGTTGGTTGGTCTGATCACTACACAGTGAGTTCAGTTTTTCTGCCCCCCTGAGTAGGTTTTCCCCTGTGGAAATGGTCAGTTACCGCCCTTTGCGGGATGTGGTCCCTGAAGACCTGATGGTGGCGATTGACCTCTCGGCGTTCAGTGAGACCAGCACCAGTCCAAAACAGTTAGTTGTGGCCTATAATAAGGTTATTTCTTCAGCTCTTGATTGGATTGCTCCAGCCTATGTTTGTCCCCTTCCGCTTCACCCTCGGGCCCCACGGTTTGATGGGTTTCTGAGGGAGTTGCAGAAGTTGGGATGCAGCTTAGAACATCGCTGGGGGAAATCCGCCTTGGATGCTAACCATCTTATTTTGATAGCACATTATCAACCCTATCAATCAGCGATCTCCAGTAAGAAGGCAGAATTCCTGTCCAGGGAAATAGCTGTTACTAGGAATCAACCGGCTCAACTCTTCCGGACTGTGGACAGGTTGTGCAAACCAGCCTGTCTGCAGCTCCGTCGAGTTTTTTCACAAATGGAGTGTGATGAGATTGCTCAATTCTTTGCGAAAAAGGTGGTCAACATCAGGCAGGAGATCCGTCCGTTCCATTCTATGGGAAATGCGGTTGGTCGGTGCTTGGCCACTATGACCGGTATTTTCTGGAGTACCTTTGACCTGCCGGAGTTCATTGATATTATGACGATTGTCCAGGGGATGCACCCCACATGCTGTAGTTTAGATCCAGGGCCCTACTTCCCTAATTTTGGGTTGTAGTGAGATTATCGGCCTGATCTTAGCTCAGATTGTCTGGTGCTCCTTGGAACTGGGTGGGTTTCCAAGCTCCCTAAAGGAGGCAGTGGTGACATCTCTTCTGAAGAAAGCTTCTTTGGACCCGGAAACTCTAGCGAACTACAGACCTATCTCGAACCTTCCTTTTGTGGGAAAAGTTATTGAGAAAGTGGTGGCAACTCAACTGGAGAACCACTTAACCATCCATAATTTATATGAACCTCTCCAATTGGGTTTTCGTAAGAGGCATAGTTCTGAGACTGCTCTGGTTCAGGTGGTCAATGATCTCCTGATGGCGAGAGATCAGAGAAACCATTCTATCTTGGTACTCCTTGATCTCTCTTCAGCTTTTGACACTGTGGACCATGGAGTTCTGCTCAAGCACCTGAGGTCCATCTGTGGGTTGACTGGAACAGCGCTCAGATGGTTTTCATCTTTCCTCACCGGTCGAACTCAGAGAGTTGTCTCGGGAATATTTTCTTCCGAGTCTTTCTCTCTGCCTTGTGGGGTGCCCCAGGGCTCGGTGCTGTCCCCCATGCTGTTTGCAGTGTATATGCTGCCCCTCGGAGGCATTGTAAGATGGTATGGGCCGAGGTTTCACTGCTATGCTGATGATACCCAGTTCTACCTGTCTTTTGCCCCCGACCAGGTGTGTGTTCTCTCAGTATTTAATAGCTGCATCATTGAAATCCAAGACTGGATGAGTTCCAGAGGGTTAAAGTCGAACGCAGGAAAGACTGAGGTTTTGGTGGTGGACTCGGGTAACAAGGCAGAGGGGTTGAGGACTGATTTGGCCTTTGGTTTATTTCTGGGGGGCATACCGATCCTAAACCTCTGAATGGGTGCGTGACCTGAGAGTGATACTTGACGATGGCCTGACCCTTCACCATCAGGTGTCGGCAGTTGTCATGTTAGCCTTTTACCATCTTAGAAACATTGCCAGGATCAAGCACCTTGTTCCATCCAGTGATTTACCAGTTTTGGTCCATGCCTTTGTGACCTCGCGCCTTGACTACTGCAACTCCCTGTACCTAGGGCTTCCTGGGGTTGATATCTGCTGTTTGCAGCTAATGCAGAATGCTGCTGCACATTTATTGACTGGGGTATCAAGGAGATCTCATATTACCCCAGTGCTGCGCAATCTGCACTGGCTGCCAGTTCAGTGGCGGATCACCTTTAAGGTAGGTTTGTTAACCTACAAAGCCCTACACGGACAGGGTCTTGACTACTTGAAAGAGCTTATGACTCCTTACACCCCTGTGCAACAGCTCCACTTGGCGGATGAGGGGTTGCTGGAGATTCCAAGGGTTAGTCTGAATTCATCTGGGGCTCGAGCTTTTATGTTTGTTGCCCCAACCCTCTGGAATTCTCTACCACGTCAGCTATGGGAGTGGAGGGCCATGGGGAGCTTTAAGCAGGCACTGAAGACTTTTCTTTGGGACAAAGCTTTTCCTGATTTTCTATGATTTTATTCATATTTATTGTTTTATTGAATCTGTTGTATTTGTGAAGTGCCTTGAAATCTTGAAAGGCGCTATATTAAATAAAGCTATTATTATTATTATTACAAGGAAATGCAACTTTATTTTATGTAGTGTTTTTCATATAGAATGCATCACAAAACACTTTACATTGGTTGCACATCTTTCATAGGGAAACACTCAGAATGATAAATATTTTGATAAAATAATGCCATAAATGTATATGTATGTCTTATACAGGACAGCAAAATGATGTGGTCAGACTAGACAGTTAAGCAACAAGGCATGACAGAATGTGAACTGAGGAGGGATAATGTCATGCCTTGGATGGTTTAAAGCACAAGGCATAGTCATGTGGTTCCTGCAACTAGGAAGAGCCATTATGCCAGCACAACACACACCCTGAAGTGTCATTCTGTGATTATTAAATGATATATTGACTTAGCAGAAACAAATGATTTAAAAATCATTTAAATTATTATTTTACATGGATAAGTGCACTTTAATATTGCAATGCAGTGCATGCAGCCTTTGAGATCAATGACTAAATGGTTCCTACAGTTTATGTAAACTGCAGGTTTTTTCCCTGCGATATGGATTAAGTAAGGGCAGTACTGTTCAGACAGTGTAGCAGCTTCAATGAAAGGAATGGCAGCAACAGGAGAGGGCAGCATCAGTATAGTATTCTGGGTTAAACTTAATTTTAACTAACTTTAAGAAGCAAAACAAACAAAAAAAGAAGCCAAGAAAGAGTGGGGCCATAGGGTAACTAGATGTATTCAATAAAAATATAAATGCGACCAAGAGTGTAAGTAGTGATTGTGGGCAGATTGAATGGACGTTTAGTCTTCATCTGCCATCATATTTTCTATGTTTCAAAGATACTGGGGTCTTGTATAATAGCATTACTGAACGTTCCACTTATTCAGAATTCAGCTTTCTTTTTATCCATTTCATAATTTGAATTTAAAATCAATTCATTAAAGGAATATTGTGCATACTTTATATTCAAACTCTCCCCTTCAATAGTTTTTTTTACAGTTAATCTTTTTATTAAGTATGCTGTATATGGAACAAAAACTTACAGTACTTAAACATTCTTACTGTACTGTTTTAAAAAACTAGATCGTCTTAACAGCAATTACAACATTAACAAACTTACAGAACTACATTTAGCTTTTGTGCATCATATGAGGTTTCAAACCCTTATTTCAGTAGTCCACAAATCTTTTCCATTATGCTTTGACTGGGGTAGACTCTATATCTGTGTAATATTTCCCACCATTGTGGGCCTGTCTGTTACATACAAACATAGAAATTGATGGCAGATAAGGACTGTTAGGTCCATCCATTCCACTCATTTTCTCTACCTACTGCAAAAGCCACAGACCCTACTTGATAGCTGGCTTTACCTTCTCGTTCCTATTGCTAGGGCTCCCCTATGCCTATCGCATGACTTTTTGAATTCTCCCACTGTGTTTGCCCCCACCACCTCTGCTTGGAATCTATTCCATGCATTCACCACCCCTTCTGTGAAGAAATACTTCCTCATGTTACCCCTTAGTTTACCCCCTTCCAACCTCATGTCATGCCCCCACATTCCTAAACATCTCCTTTTCTGAAAGATGATACCCTCTGGTACCCTGTTTATGCCCTTTCGATATCTGTAGGTTTCTATCATATCTCCTCTGTCTCTTCTCTCCTCTCCTCTAGAGTGTATATGGTGAGTTCTCCCAGTCTCTCTTCATAAGATTCTTGATGCAGGCCCTGCACCATCTTTGTTGCCCTTCTTTGAACTGCCTCCACCCTATCCATGTCCTTACGGAGATGCAGCCTCCAGAATTAGACACAGTGCTCCAAATGTGACCTCACCAATGATCTGTATAGTGGCATCACCACCTCTTTTCTTCTTCTGGTGATACCTCTCACTATGCATCCCAGCATCCTACTGGCTCTTCCACAACCTTGGCACATTGTTTGACTGCCTTAAGGTAATCAGATATGATTACTCACAAATCCCTTTCCTGCTTGGTGGCCATCAATAACCCCCATCATGTAATTCTCCCGTGGGTCCTTGTACCCTAAAAGCATGATTTTGCACTTTTTCGCATCGAATCTCAGCTGCCACCCTCTAGACTATTCCTCCAATTTACCTAGGTTCCTCCTCATTTTTTCCACCATTCCCAGAGTGTCCACCCTGTTAAAAATCTTAGTGTCATCTGCAAAGAGGCACACCTTCCCTTTCAGCCCCTCTGCAATGTCACTTATGAAGACATTAAACAGGACTGGCCCCAGAACTGATCCCTGTGGCACCCCGCTGGTCACCCTCTTTTCCTCAGATTGAGCTCCATTTACCACCATCCTCTGTCTTCTATCACTCAGCCTACTCCAAACCCAGTTTGCCACCTTGTGACCCACTCCCAGGTTGCCCAGCTTGTTCACAAGTCTTCTATGTGGAACGGTATCAAGGGTCTTGCTGAAATCCAGATAGGCTACATCCGCTGCTCCCCCCAATCCACTTACCAAGTCTCCCAGTCAAAGAAATCAATTAGATTTGTTCAACATGACCTTTCTGTTGTGAATCCATGCTGGATCAGATCCTGTGCTCCACTGGATTCAAGGTGTTGCCATACATAACGGGACAGCCCAGATGCAGTACCATTCTAGATGGATTTACTGCCATACCCAGGTGGCTGATATCAAGGGGGCCTGAGGTGGTCCTTGCTGTGTGGGGTTGTGGTAAATGGCAGCTTGTTCTGGATGTATGTTACTGGAAGTACAGGGTCCAGATAGTTTGAAACTTGTAACTCATGTTTTCAGAGGAATTACGCATTCTAGAATTCATAGCTAGCTTCTCCAATGCTTTATACCATTCCATAATCTTCAAGGCACCAAGGGATCTCCATTTACTATGAATTATACTTTTTGCTTCTACTGAAGCAGCCACATCTGCTGAGGAATTCTCAGGGGGGTGTTTGTCTGTGGTACACCTAGTAGCAAGCAAGGCTGGGGACATAGGGAGTCTATACTGCAAAAAATGTGAGCAACACTGAAGTATTTTTGACCAGAGGGGTTATATCTCAGTACACTGCTATAGGATGGGTAGCAAAATTGCACATGGGGCATCGCAGATCCAGCACTTGCATGTGTTAACAGGCCCATAGATTTAAGCACCATTGGTGTGCGGTACCATAACGCAGAATTTTATTTTGAATCAGGAGATGGCATTGATCTCCACATGTCCTATGTGCTAGGGTCCAGCACTGCTGCCACTCTTCATCAGATATAAATATATTTAACATCTGCCACTTCATCTTAACTGGGGCTCAGGGGTCTGGAGCATCATCTGTCATCATTTTCTGTAGCTAGGCCTTTGGGTGTTTTTAACCATGGTTGAATGGGAAACCTAGTGTGGTGTTCATTAGGCCCCTTTTTGCAGGTAGAACAAGTACACCTCTCCCTCGCCCATTAAGTACAGAGACTTCTCAGTGAGAGATATCTCCAGAAATCCCCCTTGGGTATGTCATACTTGCTTTGCAGCCCTCAAAAAGATTCAAACATCTTCCCATCGGTGGCAAGCACATCTTTAACTTTATGTATATGCTTACTTTTCCACTCTTTCCAGAGAATGGGGCTTTGATCTATACAGATATGAGGGTTATTCCAAATAGGGATATGCTCCCTGGGTTTTGACATAGCTTAGTTGACTTCACCATCCCATGTCAAGCGGTTTGTGATGCTTTTATTGTGAGCCAGCTCTGAAACTTCTTTGTCAGGTGGTGGTCAAAATACACCCCTAGGTATAATCCCTGTAATACAGCTGTCTCCATCTCCACACATGCTGGGGAGTCAGGGGTGTGTTCCTGAAACAGCCAGCATGACATGGCTGTGTGGGAGGCATCTGAGTAATATGGGAAGTGTGGTAAATTCCATTCACCTTTTGTCCATGGGGCCCTCAGCTCAGCCCTGCTGTACCTAGGAGAAGAGTTTCCTCATAGATAATTCTTTATTATGGAATTCAGTTTCTGAAACCACTTGTCCAGGATTTCCACAGGGAGATGTTACAACAGTTGGAAGACCCTGGATACAAGGATCATCTTTATAGCTGCTATCTTTCTGGTCACAGATAAATTCAGGTGTTTCCATCTATCCACCTCTGCCTGGAGATTTGTTATCAAGGGGTTGATATTCCTAGCCACTAAATTTTGCAAGTCCTGGGAAAGTCATACTCCCAAGTATTGAATTTCTTTAGTGGCCCTGGCTAAATCTAATTTGTCTGTAGCCCAGGCACTGTGTGCCAATGGGCTACTACCCCTGCTTGTTGACTACCACACAGATTAATGGGCCTGGGTTCTCTATCAATGGTAATTGGGGGTCCTTTACAAGAATAGAAATAAAATAGTTTGGTGCCTCCACCCAGAGTAAGATAACAGTAGGCCAGGTGTTTGAATAGTACAACCCCCTGGGATGCTGTACCTACCCACCTCCCTGTCCAGTCACCCCACACACTGAATACCAGTATTTGCCAGTACTGTACAATACAATACATATACTTAATTACTATAGCTAATACTATGCTCACATGCCTGTCTGGTGGTGTAGCGGGCTGAGGCACTTGTGCCTTACCTCTTACCACGCCGACGACCCGAGGTCGGGAGCGACAACAGGTGTTGGAGGGTTGGCTGGGGGAAAGAGGATTGAGCATCCCACAGACTGCTCTCCTTCTCTGGGGAGGGTGGGAGTGGATGACCGCTGAGGTACTGGCTCCTGGCAGTGGCTGGGGGCTGGTACAGGCTTGGGGTCACAATCTGGGTTGGCGCGGGCTGATGTCAGATGTGCAGCATGCAGAAGCATGCACAGCAGTGTCACTGATGTCATTGCACTCCTGCACCATGGGGGAGGGCAATCACAGGGGGCCAAACAAATTCTACAGCACACACATGAAGTCCGGTCCCGACAGAGCCACAGCAGATGCACTTAAGTCAGCTCCCCCCAAGCCCAACCTCCAGGTCTTCTGCAGTGTGTGGGGTAAGTACTCGCTGTGAGTGGGCTGGGGAGGGTAGGGCAAAGAGGTTAGAGCTCTGACTGCGGCCAGTGTGGTAGCCGAGGAGACTGTGCTGGACGGGGGCAACCAAAGGCAAACCCAAGCCGAGGAGGTAATATGAAGAAATTAGCACAAAAAAAATAATAATAATATGCTCACAACACAGGAATTGCAAAGAACAAAACACAGCTTTATTTTTAAGGATTGAGCTATGGAAGGGGTACCTGAACAAGAGATTATTGTTAGAAATGAAAGATTTGGTTGAATTAGCAAGGCCCATAGACCAAAACATTAACAGTGCCCTTCCCCACTGGTACCAGTGTAATCCCCTTTTCTGTTCTGACTGGGTACCCAGCTTTAAATGCAGGTCTATTAGTTGCCACAGGTTGGCCAGCATTGGGGCCCTTGTAGTAAATTTTCCCAGGAAGTGTTGACAGCTTTAAATTAATCCCCCAATGCAGGGCAAGACCTGGGTTACTTAGACACTGAGATTTAGGTACTGGCACAGTGGGTTTGAGCAAGCAGGAAGCAACCGCTCCGAGGGGCAGCAAGCAGATGGGCAGCAACTACTGACCTGGAGAATGAAGCAAATGCTGGCAGCTGGTCAACCTTGGACTTGCTTGAAGAGTCTTGCAACTTGTCATCTTCTGACTTGTTTGTAGAATCTAGCAGCTTGTCCCTTTCATCCCACCAAGCAGACCAGATTACAGTGCACAAATGCAAGGCATCCTAGGTTACAAGAGAACCCAGACCCAGGAGTTAACCCATGGTTCAGCTCCCCAAATGGATCCAGAATGCCCTAGCACGTGGGCATTCACCTGTGGCCCCCTGGAGCCCAGTCCACCTCACTCAATAGGGGTCAGCAGTTCCCCTACCTGGCTCCACGTTGCAGCTGCATAGACTGCAGTTTTCACCTTTTGTCTGAACAGAAATAATCAGCTCCAGGGTGCAGCAAAAAATGTTCCAACTTCCACCTTGCCAGTGGTTATTGGTTAGCAATGTACAGTTTCTGGAGTGAACTTCCACCTTTCCACAGCTAGATTTCAACAAGATCAACAGGTTCCCAAACTCTGGATACCTGCAATTGTTTTCTACAAATGTCCTCAGTTTCAGACCGAGTACGAGCTTTAGCTCTGGCACACACAATTACAAATAACCCTTTATACAGCCTCAGGGTTTACCAAACTGCTGCAGACTCACTGCTAACTCTGGATCTCCAAACAAAAAGAAGCTTTCACCCAATGCCTTGGACGTTCAACTGGAACCACAGTTAGTTGAGGCAGAATAAACCCCTTTTCTGATTCTGAGGAGATTGACCGTTTGACCAGATAGAATTCTGGAAAGGTTTCTAATCTTTTCCAACGCACAGTATGATCCCCTCTTGACTTTGTCAGAGCCCAGACCAGACTCTCCCAACTGCCCAAATTTCCTGGGGTTTAACACATAAATCCCAACTTCCGATTGGCTAAGTCCTGCTGTCCTTCACAAATATTAATAAACATTAACCTGGTTCAGTTACTGATTGGAAGAAACATAGACTTTGACGGCAGATAAGGACCGCTTGGCCCATCTAGTCTGCCCATTTCCCTACCTACAGGATAGGCTGCAGATCCTAGTTAACCAACAGCCTATTTCTTCCTACCCCCCACAAGAATTGCCTTATGTCTGTCCCATGCATTCTTGAATTCTCCCACAGTTTTAGACCCCACAACCTCCTCAGGAAGGCTGTTCCATGCATCCACTACCCTCTGTGAAAAATACTTTCTCATATTGCCTCTGAACCGCCCCCCTATCTTTATGATTACCCCAGGTCCCTTTCCTTTTTTGTTGTTGTTACTACCTCCACCCCCATTGTGTAATCTTCCCCTGGGTTCTTGTTTCCCAGGTGCATTATTTTGCACTTCTTTTCATTGAATCCTAGCTGCCATACTTCTGACCATTCCTCCAACCTTGCCAAGTCCCTTCTCATCCTTTCCACGCCTCCTTGTGTATTAACCCTGTTGCAGATCTTTGTGTCATCTGCAAAGAGGCATACTTTTCCTTCCAGTCCCTCTGCAATGTCACTTATAAAGACATTAAAAAGGACTGGACCCAGTACTGAACCCTGCAGTACCCAACTAGTAACCCCTCTTTCTTCAGAGTGGACTCCATTTACAATTACCTTCTGTGTCCTGTTGTCCAGCCAATGTTTTACCCAGGCTACCACCCTGGGACCTACTCCCAGGCTGGTTAATTTGACTATTAATCTTTTGTGTGGGACTGTGTCAAATGCCTTGCTAAAGTCTAGGTAGGCCATGTCCACAGCCCCTCCCTGGTCTACTACTTTGGTCACCCAGTCAAAGAAATCTATTAGATTCGTCTTACATGACCTTCCTGCTGTGAATCCATGCTGCCTTGGGTCCTGTGCCCCACTGGCCTCTAGGTACTCAACAATTCTTTCCTTCAGAAGTGACTCCATCACTTTCCCTACCACAGAGGTCAAACTGACAGGTCTGTAGTTTCCTGCCTCTGTCTTGGTCCCACTTTTGCGAAGGGGAATCACATCCGCCTTCCTCCAGTCCTTTGGTACCACACCATCCTCCCTTGATTTATTAAAAAGAGTAGCCAGTGGTTTCACTAGTTCCCCTTAATTCTTTTTAGAATTCTGGGGTGAATTCCATCAGGCCCCATTGCTTTGTCCACCTTCAGTTTTAGGAGTTCTTGCAGAACCCTTTCTTCTGTCGAAAGGACTGGGATCGACCTCCTATCAAGAGTGCTTCTGTTAATTGGATTAGGCACTTCCCCTCTTTTGTGAATACTGAGCAGAAATATTCATTCAGTATCCCTGCTTTTTCACTGTCCCCTCTGCCCACCCACCGTTCATTCTATTCAGCCTCACTATCCCTCCCTTTGTCTTTCTACGCTCTCTGATGTACCTATAAAAGGTTTTATTCCCCTTCTTAACCGAGTTGGCTATCTTTTCCTCAGTTAGGGCCTTTGCTATTCTGACTTCCCTCCCTGCTTCATTCTGCCTTAACTGGTATAGCTCTCTGTTCTGCTTCTTCTGTGTTTCCTTATACTTCCAGAATGCTATCTTTTTCTCCCTGACTTTCCCAGCCACCTCTTTTGAGAACCATAGTGGCTTTTTCTTTCATTTTGATTTGTTTATTTGTTTCACACAAAGGCTTGTTGCCTCTGTGATGGCAGTTTTGATGATTCCCCATTGTTGCTCCACCCCTCCTTCTAACCTGTTTGCTAGTGCTTTTCTGAGGCACTCTCCCATCTTGCCAAAGTCAGCCCTCCTGAAGTCCAGTACCTCACTTTTGTATGGCTTGACTCTGTAGCTGAGTTTAATGGAAACCACACTGTTTGATGGTCACTTGCCCCCAGATGGCAACCCACTTCTAGATCTGAGATCCTCTCACTGCCCCCATTTGAGAGTACGAAGTCTAAGATTGCTCCCTCATGAGTGGGTACTGAAACTAGCTGTCTGAGGCCTGCCACCTGTAGGGCATCGAGAATGGCCCTGCTCTTGGATGTGGCTGCAGCAAATGTGCTCCAGTTAACATCTGGCATATTCAGGTCTCCCATCAACAGTATCTCCCCTTTCTCTGCCATCCTAAGAATGCCTTCTATCATATCCTTGTCCATTCCCTCCCCCTGACATGGGGCTCTGTACACAACCCCTGTGTGAGTTGTGGTGCCCTTTCCAGTCTCCAAGGTGACCCACAGTGCCTCCTCTCCTCCCTGTTTACTCTTTTGTTCAGTTGCTTTTATCCCCTCCTTTACATAGAGAGCTACTCCTCCCCCCCATTCTTCCCTGCCTGTCTCTCCTGTAGGTTACTGTATGTACCCTGGTATGTTAACATCCCAGTCATGGTTCTCTGTGTACCATGTTTCTGTGACTGCTACGATATCCAGGCATCCCTCTTCCATCAAGGCCACCAGCTCAGGGAGCTTGTTGCCCAGACTATGGGCATTGGTACTCATTACCCTCCATTTCCAGATGGCCTTACTCCTTTTTGCCCCATTCCTGTCCTTCTTGCCATTGTCACTTTCCCCATTTACCCCTGCCCTTCTCCTTATCGACACCTCTATGCTGGTGTTTACAGCACTTACTACTGTGATTTTTTGGGGGTGGCTAGGATTTCCCTGCTCCTTTCCAGTGCCTCCCTCTTGGCTAGTTTAAATGCTTGCCAATGAAGCATTTAAACCTATCACCTAGGATCCTGGTTCCTCTCCTGGACAGATGCAGCCCATCATGCCAGTATAGGCTTGCATCACTCCAGGTGGACCCCCAGTCCCCAGTGAAGCTAAATCCCTGAGCTCCACACCAGTTTTTCAACCACTGATTGAATCCCATGGTGCAGAACACCCTAGCCTCTCCTACACCATAGATGGGCAGCACCTCCGAGAAGGTTACCATGCTTGCTGCTTGTCTAAGGCCCCTCCCCAATTCCAAAAACTCTTTCTGCACTTCTCTAATCCCTTTCTTAGCCAGGTCATTTGTCCCTAGGTGGACAATGACATCCAGCTCCCTCCCCTGTGCAGCTGCTCTGGCAATCCTGAGGATTCACTCCCTGTCCCTCCAAGCCATGGCGCCAGGCAGGCACCTTACCTCCCTCTCCCCTTCCACCTTCCTAACAATGGAGTCCCCCACCAGGAGTTGTTTTCTTTCCCTGTGGGGTCCTCTGCCACCGTCCTGTGGGTCTCCTTTGTGGAGGTTCCCAGCATCCTCCTTGGTCTCCACTGCGGGTGCCTCCATAGAGGAACCACACTGCCAGAATGGCATAGGAATTGTGAGAAGTACAACTGGAGGGATGCACCTCTGTTCCACCACCCTCACCCTCCTGAGCCCACTGTGGTCCAACCGCTCCTCTTTCTTGACAACCTCTGAGGTAACGGCAGTGGCACTGGTGGTCCCTGGATGGAAGAGGAGGTCCCACAAATCCTGGCCAACTCAGCCTGGAGATGAGCAACCTCCTCCCTCAGCCCAGAGAGGTGCCTGCAGATGGAACAACACCACAACCTCCAGAAAACCCAAAATGGGTTTTGGCACTTGGAATAGAGTTCACAACTTTCCCAAAAGGCATTTCACCAATCTTTGGGCACCTAAGAAGCAGATTGGCTGCCCATGGGGGTAAAGTAGCAAAGATGGCTGCTTAGTACACAGTCCCTTGCAGTTTATATAGCAGTCCCCACTTTACAGAACTCTTGCAGCCGAAATAGGCAGTTTCTAAAGACAGTTGCCCCATTGTTCATTAGCAGCCTTTGTCCCCTGTAAAGCAAGTGCAGAATTAATAGGTAAACCATTTTGGTTTGTCTGTCACTTCTGCCATTTCATTCAGTCCCACCAAGGCAGCTAAGCAGCTCATCAATATTAATGTTGCCTCATTAATATGTAAGTTTCCACCATCGTAAATGCCCATAGGCTCTCTTTAAATAACAGATGCAACCACTCTTGATGCACCTCCTCCATGTGTCTGACCTCTGTTTAACCTATTTTTGTGGATTGAGAGGAAGTGATTGTTAAGCTGACACAGCGGTAAGAAAATAGAAAAGTCCACAGCACTTGCGTGGACCCCGCAGGCACATTTAAAAAACCAGAAGAGGCAGTGGCCCCGTGACTGCAACTCCTCTGGCTCCTTTTGGGATTTAAACATTGTGGGGGCCAGACAGAGACCTTAAGGACCATACAGGCCCTAGACTGGCAGCGGAGAGGCAGCAGGGGACAGGAGCAAGAACAGGCTCCCTGAGGCAACAGGTGAGCCCCACCCCATTGGGGAAGTTACATGTCTACTAATTTCAGGGTTACAGCCTCGTTACATGGGAGTATCTCTGACTTGTTAATATTTATATGGAGCCCTTAGAGGTCCACAAAGGCCCCCAGTGTTGAGAGGATATGAGGAGTGCTACTTTCCAGATTATTTGTGAGGATGAAACAATCATCAGTATACAATTTAGTATGATTGCCCTATTTTAATCCCTGTAATTTGTGGGTGTGCTCAAATTGCAGCCACCCAAGGCTCCATTGCAATAACAAACAGCAAGGTAGAAAGAAGGCAGCCTTGCATCATGCCTCTATATAATGGGAAGGGGGTCAGACATAGTGCTGTTTATGAGAAGCCTGGCCATTGGTCCCTTAGGGAGTTGGTGCAGTTCTGCCCTTTAAGAGGAGTTACCTCAGAAGGCTTAATGGCGGTGCTAGACCTCTTGGGATTTCCAGAGGATAGCATTGATCCAGGGCCTCTTGTGTCAGCTTATAATAAGGCTGTTACTGAGGCACTGGATGTCATTGCTCCTTTTCATGTTCACCTTCTTATCTCTCATCTTTGTTCCACATGGATTAATGGGGAGATATGTGAATTAAAGAGGCTGGGACAAAGGTTGGAAAGACACTGGTGGAAAACTCACCTGGAGTTGGGCAGACTTAGATTGATGGATCATTATAATGTCTATCAATTAGCCATTTCCCATAAGAAGGCAGAATTCCTGTCCAGGGAAATTGCTACAGCAAAGAACAGACCAGACCAGCTCTTCCGGACTGTGGACAGACTGTACAATCCAGCCTGTCTTCACTCTGGTCTAGTATTGTCACAAAAGCAGTGTGAGCAGTTTGTGCGGTTCTTTTCTGATAAGGTGTCCACCATCAGAAATAAGATCAGCCAGTGCTTTCACATTGGTCCTTGCATTAATCAACCGGGTGGTAATAATACCCAGTTGACCTGGTCCACCTTTAGCAAACCAGTAGTCGTGGATATAGTAAAGATCATTCAGACTCTGTGGCCAACTTACTGTAGTTTGGATCAGGGCCCTACACGGCTACTAGTGGGGTGCATAGAAGTCATTGGTCCGGTCCTTGCTGGGATAGTGGGAGTTTCATTGGAGAGAGGGATCTTTCCGGATCCAAAAGGAGGCAGTAGTTCACCCCTTTTTAAAAAAAACTCCCTTGACCCTGACTGCCCAGCTAACTACAGGCCAATCTCGAACTTACCCTTTGTTGGGAAAGTTATTGAGAAGGTGGTCGCACTGCAGCTGGAGGATCATTTGACCAACCACAATATCTACAACCCTCTCCAGTCTGGCTTCAGGAAAAGGCATAGCACTAAAACAGCCCTGGTGAGGGTACTTAATCATCTTCTGACAGCAACAGATCAGCAAGCCCACTCGATCTTGGTTCTCCTTGATCTCTCAGCAGTATTTGACACTGTGGATCATGGGGTGCTGCTCAAGTGCCTGTGGTTTTTCTGTGGACTGAATGGGGCAGTCTACAATTGGTTTAAGTCCTTCCTCGAGGGTAGGTCTCAGAGAGTGGTGTCGGGAGTTTATTCTTCGGCTCTCATGGACTGCTCTGCAGAGTTCCACAGGGCTCTGTGCTGTCCCCCATGTTATTCGCAGTGTGTTTGCTTCCATTAGGGGACCTTATAAGGTGGTACAGATTGCGTTTTCATTGCTATGCAGTTGATTCTCAACTATACATGTCCTTTGTACCCGATCAGGAATTAGATTCTGTTACGGTGTTTAATAACTGCCTACTGGAGAGTCAGAGCTGGATGAGTGCCAGTTGGCTTCGGTTGAACTTGGCAAAAACTGAGGTATTGGTTGTGGACCCTGGTTATAGCATGATAGGGACATGGGTGGGAAAACCATCAGGATTAAGTCTCGATGGGATCCCGCTTATTGCCTCTGTCCAGGTGCGGAACCTGGCCGTTGTTTTTGATGAAGGCCTGACCCTGAGGGCACAGGTTTCAGCTGTAGTCAAATCCTCCTATTGCCATCTTAGGAACATAGCCTGGGTTAAACACCTGGTTCAGCCCAAAGATCTTCCGACCTTGGTCCATGCCTTTGTCACCGGTCGTCTTGATTATTGCAACACCCTCTACAAAGGGCTGCTGGAGGTAGATATCCACTGCTTGCAACTAGTGCAGAAGGTGGCGGCCGGGTTGCTGACTGGAGCTTCTAGATCCAGTCATATTACACCTGTGCTGCGTGATTTTCACTGGTTGCCGATACAGTGGCAGATTACCTTCAAGGTCGCTTTGCTCACCTATAAGGCCCTACATAAGCAGTGTCCCCACTACATGAAAAAGCTCCCGTATCCCTACTGTCCCTCCTGCTCACTCCGTTCCTCTGGTGAAGGATTGCTAGAGATTCCCAGAGTATCCCTTAAAACATTGGAAGATCTTTTGCCTTTGTGGCCCCTACCCTGTGGAATTCCAGGTCTATGTGATAATGGCGAACACCTAAAGGCGATCACTGTTATCGCACAGTCAGAGTGCCGAAAACATTTTTGGCACTCTGACAACCTCGGTGCACAGGACAACAGCACCAGGACAGTTTTTTAATGCATTCTGTGGGGTGGCTGCACCCCCCACACCTCTCCCAAGGGGGGCTTTCCCCCTCACCCCACTACTTAAGGATTCTCAACTCCAGGGGTGTGCATGTCGGGGGGGGGAGCATTAAAAAAAAGGTTCGGGCCGGGTGCAATAAAATCGCACCAGCGCCCGGACCCGAACCTGGTACCTAACCACTAGCCAACCCCTGACACCACGACACAGCTCGGCCATCCACCGCAGCACCACCCCTCACAGCCCTCGGCCCTCCCAAGCCCACGTGCTGTGCTTGCTCCCCCCCATGCGCATACACATAGTGACATCCTGTTGCCCAGTTTGCCCACCCCCTCATCCGGTCGCCCTACCCTCCCATCGCTGTGAGGGATTGCGCCGAGAAGGAGTCGAGTTATGGATGGTGCCCTTACTCATACGCCCACCTCACAGGATACCTGGAATTCCCTACCTCGCCAGATACAGGATAGCCAGACCATAGAAGGGTTTAAAAGTTGTTTAAAGGCATACGTATTCAACCAGGCCTTCTCAAGAACATACTAAGTTCAAATCTATATGGATGTTTTTAATATGTTTTATATATGTTTTATGATGTGTGGTGAATTTTTAATGTTATAATGTGTAAAGGCGCACTGAGCTTTGGAAGGGCACCTTACATAAATAAACCTGATTGATTGATTATACAGTGTGTAGAGCCAAGTGTGAAAATTCACTCCTAATTAACAATGATCCAGTACCGCATGCAGGTATTCCCATTCTTCCGAATCAAATGCTTTTTTGAAGTCTACTGCTATGGCTGCAGCTGGGGTTGGAAGCTTTACAGTGGTCTGCATCATAGTAATAATGACTCTCAAGTGATCCATGCTGGATTTGTCCTTCAGAAAGTTTACCTGTGATGGGTGAATTATAGACGGAAGGATGTTTTCCTGGCGGGATGCAAGTACCTTGGTCAGAACTTTGGCATCAGTGTTTATCAGGGATATGGGTCTGTGACTGGCAGACATAATGAGATCTTTTCCCTCTTTTGGAAGCATTGTGATAATGGCTTCTTTGAGAATATCTAGTAATTCTTCCATCCTGTGTGCTTCCCATAGCATTTGGTGCATAGGATGTGCTGTGCTATACTATCCTGTACTATTTGGTAAAAGTCAGCTGGGAAGCCATCACTTCCTGGTGACTTATAGCTCCAGTTCTGTGAAAGGAGCCTCCAGGTCTCTTTTCCGTGCTTTCAAGAGCTTGCGGAGGGTTACGCCAGCCATGGAAGATGAGAACTTATTAGTGTACCACTTTATGTGTGATTTATAGAGATCGCTATAGAACCCTATCATTGTTTTATTGATATCCTCTGGAAATGTATGGAATTTGACATTTGAGTCTTTAAGATGTGCAATATGCATATCCAACTGCTGCTTCCTTAATCTATATGAGAGCAACTTGCTGGCTTTCTTTCCGCTGGCCCAATATTTATGTTTTGCTCTCTGGATTTGTAGCTCTGCTCTTCTGGTGGCTAGAAAGTTGATCTGCATCCTAACAGATGCTATTTCATACACCAGATTAGGGTTAGCCATTTGGCAGGGGCCCTTTTTATATATGGCTTCTTTTGTTTTGAGCTGCTCCTCTAGTCTAGTAGCCTCCTTCTCCCATTGATGGAGATGATACCTAGCAAAATTGATAATGTTGCCCCTTATCGTGGCTTTAAAGGCCTCCCATATAATTGCAAGAGACACTGAGCTCTGTGGGTTGTCCAAAAAAATTATTCTTAGTCCCATTTACCAACCACTGTTTAAATTCTGTATCCTTTAATAGGAGGGAGTCCAGCTGACATTTTAAGGATTTCTTTGGGGGGGAGGTCATAGTGTAGTTCAAATACGATTGGCGCATGGTTCGAAATATATAGCAATGCTGTATTGACTTCAGATCTTTTGAGGAGAGCCATGGTGATGTGAACCAGTAGTCCAGCCTGCTTGACATTGCACAAGCTGCTGAAAAGTAAGTATAATCCCTCACTGCTGGGTAAGCTAATCTCCAAATGTCTGTCAGTTAGTGCAATGCTAGAAGGTCACACAGAGTAAGAAGGGGACTTTACCCGAGGTTCAGACTTAGAATTAGATCAGTCAAGGAAGTGGTCCAAGACCTGGTTGAAGTCCCTTCCCAAGATAATGCCTGGGTTCTTGAATGCCATGTCCACCAACTTTGGGGAGATCTCATTAAAGAAGACAGGGCAGTCCTCACTAGGCGCATAAATATACGCCAGAATTATTGGGCCTTTTGGTGTAGACATCTTAACTAAAATCCATCTCCCCAGGTCATCCAACTTTAGTTCAATAGGTTTCCATTTTATGTCCTTATGGCATAAAATGGAGAACCCACCTTTAGCCTCCCCAGAGACACTATGAGCTTCCCCCCACCCCATCCATTCTCTAGTTAATTTTTGGGCTTGTTACTTATTTAATTTTGTCTCATGTAAGAAGGCTACCTGCATTTTCAATTGTTTCAGCCTGGATAACACCTTTTTCTTCTTAATTGGTGAGTTTAGGCCCCTCACATTCCATGAGGTGGCCACCAAAGAAGTCATACTAACCATAATCTAATATTTGTAATCTGGCGTTAACCTGAAGAGTTGTTATCCTCACTTGAATCCTTGTTTGGAAATAGTGTACCTCTTTGGCTACTAACAGACCCCCACCCCAAGTCTCTTAAGTAGTTCTTACCCTATTTGTTGACTGCTGAATTCAATACAATCTTGCTGTCTTCATCATTATGTCCGTACTACTCTATTTTTGTATATCACCAACATAACAACCTTATATACTAAGTGTGCCCAAGGTGCGAATAACCACCAACAGTATTGTCCATGGGGACCAGTCATACACTTAGTGATATCACATTAATCACCATTACCATTGATGACATGTCGTAACTACAGATCTGGAACACTGAAACTTCCAAATTCTCTTTACTTAAAGGAGGATCTTCCATATTAGATCAGGTAGCCAAAACCACCCTGGGCTACCAATAATCCTGGGAGCCCCCTGTGCGGGTATAATATTACTACTTCGTCCTCCCCTCAGTGTCCCTTTAGGTGAAGTCCTTGTCAGAATTGAATGAAGAGAAGCAGATGGGGCCCCCGGGGACCCGAAGAGACTCTCATTCTGCTATAGAGAAATGGTCACATAGGATCCCTAAGGCACTTCCTATCCTATTTACCATAGGGCAGAGGTGGAGTAGGGGTTAGGGTCAGCAATATCCCTTCTTCACATGTGGCCCCTTAGCAAGTATATGGACATAGTTACTAGTATGATCCATCTCCCCCCTACTGTACTGATCTCTATGACAGGCACAGCCTGCTCTGTATCATCCCTCAGAATATCAATGGAGGGCAAAAGGTCTCTATCAAGGCCATACCATTTCCCACTTGCCTTTGGGACCTCTTCCGTGTGCACTGAACACTCAGGTATCAGAGGTATACTCCACACACAGACAGGGCCATTTGATGGAGGTACCAGCAGTTTAGTACTGCTAATTCTGTTTTATGCTACAAGTCTTCCTCTAATTAAAAGTGGCCCATCCCCCATGCTTTTCTCCCTCCCAGTTGTGACCATACCTTGTGCACCTCAGTCCTTTTTGGAAGTTCCCTGAGATATGTCTTTCCTTTAGGCGTGCTTTGTCCCTGAAACTAGGAAAGAAGAGCCCAGAGTTAGGTAAGGAGGATTATTTGAATTTATTCATCTGGGCAGTAAAGTACTCAGATAAAATGCTCCCACATCTTGAGACTACGTTACCTGACACTTCTTGAGCACTGTTCCCTTTAAAATCATGGAATAATTCCTAGGCACTTCCCTTGACTAGTCCTTTATTGAGTAGCCTGCCCCCATTCCATTCAGGTACCCAACATCCATACCCCTGGTGGGGTTCTACCTTCTCTTCGTGCCCTTTTCTGCCTAGCAACCTTTATAAGCATGCACCTAACTGTCTGAATCAGGCACTATTTCAAATGGTAACTTGAATATCAGAGTAAAGAAAAACCCCAGGATGTATTTAATAACTTCTGCAAACTACAACTTTAACATGAACAGGTAAACATTTAGTAAACCATCAACTGCTAATGCCAGCTATGTAAATCAGTCCCCTGGAGCAACATATTTTTTGTTTTACCCTGCATGGCCACCTTTCTGATTAGCTGTGTCAGGCTTGCAACACACAATAGAGCTCTGTGGTGGTTGCAGCTCTCCCTGAAAAGAGAGAAGCCTGTTAGTGATGAATTAAACATACTGCGATTTTTTTTCCCCTCTCAGTTGGCCTTCCCTTGATTGTAGACTGAGCTATCCTACATTCTGTCTGGTCTATAAGCTTGTTAAAGCCTTACCTCCTAAGAGCCTACAGGGTGTCCCAGAGACAAAGCCTCAACACTCTTCTGCTTCCACATTGCTAGTCGTCCTTAGGAACAAGTCTGATTCAGGCAGATAAGCATTTGCTGACATTGTCCCATACCTTTGGAACAGTCTCTCCATTACTATACAAAACAGTCATGACTCACTTTTAAGGCTAGTCTCAAGGCCGGTCTCACTGGGTGCAGTGACTGGGTGTAACTGCAATTGCTGAACTTCTCCTCTCGTAATGTGATCCACATGCATCTACCATCCATGTTGTGCTCAGTGTCAAGCAGTATGATATTACTGATTTGAATACAGTTTTCAAGCTGTAGTACCACTATGACATTGTTCTCAATCTGCTGTATGTCAGCCTGGTCCTGTGCTTTACTGTATTATGTTAATGATAATATCAGCATACTAGAGAAACAGAGAATTTGGACTCAGTTGTGTCTCCTCTCACTCTTCTCTCCTCCATTGAGTATATGTTGAGTTCCTGCAGCCTCTCCTCATATGATTTCTCATGCAACCCCTGCATCACTTTGGTAGCCTTCCTCTGGATAGCTTCCATCTTGTCAATGCCATTGCAGAAATGTGGCCTCTAAAATTGTATATAGTACTCTAGGTGGGGTCTCACTAATGGGTGATACAGTGACAGTACTACCTCCCTTCTCCTGCTAGGAATCCCCCTCCATATGCACCCCAGCATCCCACTAGCCATACCAAGTGTCTTATTGTACTGCCCTACCACCCTGAGATCATAAAATATGATTACCCCAAGGTCCCTCTCTTGCTTGGTAACTGTAAGTACCTCCCTCATCTACACACAGCCCCTGTGTTTCTCCAGCCCAGGTGCATGACTTTGCACTTTTTGACATTGAAACTCAGCTGCTACCCCTTGACCACTGCTCTGGTTTCCCCAGATCCCTTTGCATTCTATCAACCCATTCCTGGGTGTCCACCTTATTGCAGATTTTTGTGCCATCTGCAAAGAGATACACCTTCCCTGCCAGTTCCTCAACAGTGTCACTTATGAAGACATTAAAGAGTCTAGGGCCCAGTACGAATCCCTGTGGCACTCCACTGGTCACTCTCTCATCTCCTCAGTGACCTCTGTTTGCCACCACCCTCTGCATCCTATCCTTTAACCACTCTGATAACCAGCTTACCACTGTCTCTCCAACCTCCAGGTTGCTGAGTTTCTTTATTAGCCTCCTGTGTGGCATATCCTGTATGCAAAGTGTCAAAGGCCTTACTGAAGTCCAGACAGGTCACCTCCACTGCCTTCCCCGATCCACCTCCCTAGTCACTCAGACAAAGTAACTTCCAACAGAAGGAAGGGTTAAAAGGTCAGGTTAGTTGATATCTTGGAGGTGGAAGACTAGGTTTACTGACAAAGGCACCTAGCTTCACCTGAGCTCTTTTCTTCTAGGTTGCTTGAAAGGACAGAGCAAAGAACTTTACCAGAGCAAGGAAAAGGATTAAGGCTTCTTTTGGCTAGGCAGATTTACTGTGTGCTGTTATTTTTATTTTATACTCACATGGATTGTTACTGTTTGTTGCTAACATTTTATTGCTAATTTTTCTCTGATTCAAATTGCTGTTGCTGGGTATACCTTCTGCTGCATTATTACAGGGTGTGCCTACAGGTGTGTGCATGCAGATTACTGCTGTAAGATATCCCATGAGAAGGGGGGAATGGGGAAGGGCACCATCCATAATTGTGACTCGTTCCCTGCTAAATCCCTCATGGCGATGGGAGGGAAGGGCGACTGGATGGGAGGTGGGTGAAATGGGCAACAGGATGTTGCTATGTGTACACGCAGAGGGGGGAGTGAGCACAGTGAGTGTGGTCTGGGAGGGGGTGGAGGAGCAATAGAGGGTGGTGCTGCGGTGGGTTGCCAAGCTGCATAGTGGCATCGGGGGTTAACCTGTGGTTGGGGTGGGTGAGGTACCGGGTTTGGGTCAGGGCGCCGGTGCAATTTTATTGCACCCAGCCCGAACCTTTAATTTTACAAGTTTTTACCCCCACCGACATGCACCCCCGTGGTATTGAGAATCCTTTAGTAGGGGTGTGTGTGGGGGGGCAAAGTTCCCCTTGTGGGTGTGTGTGTGTGGGGGGGTGCAGCCCCCCACAGAAAACATTGAATTATATGTCTCTGGTGCCATTGTCCTGTGTGACAGGGTGTCAAGAGTGCTGAAAATGTTTTCGTCACTCTGACTGTGCGATAACGGCGATCGCCTTTAGACTTTCGCTGTTATCACATAGAACCCTGCTGTAATCTTCTTATTCAGCTGTCTTTTTGCAAGGCATATCTTCTGTTACTGCTTTATTTTTCTGTGTAGCAAAGTATTTCTTACAGGGTATATCTTCTGTGAAAATATTACAGGTGCTGCTTTACAGGTTTTACAGTTTTATCTATCATTAGGATAAGCTTTCAGGGGTACTGCATTTGTTGCTGGCTGATTGTTTCTGCTCTTACCTCCTTGTTTCTTTCATCTGTGGTTCTTCTTTTTCGGCAGGGGAAGGGCCAAGCCACCCACTCCCATCCCCAACCACCCAACACTACACTCCTTTTATAGGGTAGCACAGTCGTGACATTTCCTGTAGCACAGCAGGAAGGGGAGGATCAGAGGAGTATCCACACAGTGACCTCATTTACAGGGGCACAAGTAATTTAACTTGTTATAACAAGTTATGCAAAAACAAACAAGCAAAACACAAAATCAAACTTTTGCTTTCATTTTCATCCTTTTAATTGCTCTGACCAGGTTATAAACCCAGCAACATATGTGAAATGGATATCATTAACTGCAGGTACTGCGGAACTCTTTTCAGAAGGGCAGTTTTACAGGATTTAGGACACTGTCCTACATGCTGGGCCATTGGAGATCTAAGGGCTCAGCTTCAGGCAGCATGGGCAGAGACTGCACACCTCAAATTGCATGTTCAAGAGGAGATTTATTACAAGAACAGACTGTCATTTCCCCAACATCCAATAGAAGCACCTCGACCTCAGAGGGTAGTTGGTCCAGGAGGTTGGTAGGTGGTTAGAAGGGGAAAATCAGGTGCCCCATCACTCAGTGCTCTCCAACAGATCACCTCCACAAAGCATATAAAAACTACAAACAGGTATCTGCCTCTATCTCTGAAATCAAACAAAGGGGCAGAGGACACTGCAAAGCAGGACATGGCAGCATAGGAGCTAGCACAACAAAACTAACCCAAATCAGGAACCAAAACAAAAAAAGCAAAAAGGAAATCCAAAAAACTTCTGATCATAGGAGACTCCATGATTTGGGGAGTTGATACCTATCTTCAGCCATGGGTAATGGTCAGATGTCTCCCAGGTACATCAGCATGGAGAGACACTGACCACATTGCTAAAATTGTTCAGGAAGTAGGAGAAAACATTGACATCCTGGTACACACAGGGAATAATAATCTCACCAGCCGGTCAGCTGTGGAGACCAAGGAACACCTGACCAGGCTTGGTGACAAACTGTCATCCATTTCATCTGACATCTCCTTCTCTGAGATCCTGCCAGTCTGGGAGAGGGGGGCAGATGGACAGAAGGTCAGAGAAGGGGAGATAGGGGAGTTAAACTTGCTCAAGAGCTGGTGCCAGAAAAAAAGGATACAGATTTGTACAGAACTGGCAACAGTTCTGGGAGTGAAAGTTCTTTAAATTTGCTGCATCTGACTAAGGAGTTAGTCAGTGCACTGGGGCAGAAGTTTGACATCTTTGCAGAATATTTAAACTAGCAAATGGAGAGAGGGGTGCAGCACCCCATACGTCAAATGGGAAGAACACCCCTCCCCCTCAGCTAGTGGTCAAACAGGGATTCAGCATGTTTGCAGTTCATTTGCATCACCAGGTAAGAAAAAAAGTCCGTCTCCCCATACGATGCACAGAGGAAATGCCAGACCTCACCCAACAACTAACACACCGAAATCTGGCCAATGGAAAATCATGTACACAAATGCTCACAGCCTGGGACATAAGATCCCAGACCTGCAGGCAATAATGTCAGAGGCTAAACTGGACATAGTAGCAATTAGTGAGATGTGGTTTACCAGTAGCCACACTTGGGAGACTTCAGTACCTGGCTATGTAATGTTCAGATGAGACCGAGGTGCAAAAAGGGGGGGTGGAGTGGCCCGGTATGTCAATGAAAATATCAAAGCTACAGAAATTCAGAATACCAATAAGAAGTCAGAAGAACTGTGGGTCACCCTGTAAACAGGAAATGGCACAGCCATTTGAGATCATTAGTCCCTATGTGTACCAGGATGTCAATGTTTTCTCCTACTTCCTGAACAATTTTAGCAATGTGGTCAGTGTCTCTCCATGCTGATGTACCTGGGAGACATATGACCATTACCCCTGGCTGAAGATAGGTATCAACTCCCCAAATCATGGAGTCTCCTATGATCAGAAGCTTTTTGGATTTCCTTTTTGCTTTTTTTGTTTTGGTTCCTGATTTGGGAGAGTTTTGTTGTGCTAGCTCCTGTGCTGCAGTGTCCTGCTCTGCAGTGTCCTCTGCCCCTTTGTTTGATTTCAGAGATAGAGGCAGATACCTGTTTGTAGTGTTTATATGGTTTTTGGAGGTAATATGTTGGAGAGCACCGAGTGATGGGGCACCCGATTTTCCCCTCCTAACCACCTGCCAACCTCCTGAACCAACTACCCTCTGCAGTCGAGCTTCTTCTGTTGGATGTTGGGGAAATGGTGGGTGGTTCTTATAATGTATTTCCTCTTGAATATGAAATTTGAGGTGCGCAATCACTGCTCATGCTGCCCAGAGCTGATCCCTATGATCTCCAATGGCCCAGCATGTAGGCCAGTGTCCTAAATCCTGTAAGACTGTCCTTCTGAAAACTGTTCCGCAGTACCTGCAGTTAATGATATCCATTCCAGATAAGTTGCTTGGTTTATAACCTGGTCAGAGTAATTAGAAGGAAGAAAATGCAAGTAATGGTTTGATTTTGTGTTTTGTTTTCGGATAACTTGCTATAGCAAGTTAAATAACTAGTGCCCCTGTAAATGAGCTCACCTTGTGGATGCCCCACTGATCTGCCCCTTCCTGCTTTGCCACAGGAAATGTCACAACTGTGGTACCCTATAAAAGGAGTGTAGTGTGGGGTGGTTGGGGATGGCGGTGGGTGGCTGGGCCCTTCCCCTGCAGAAAAAGAAGAACCACGGACAAAAGAACAAGGAGGTAAGAGCAGAAACAATCAGTCAACAACAAATGCAGTAACCCTGAAATCTTATCCTAATGTTAGATAAACCTGTAAAGCACCACCTTTAATAATTTCAGAGAAGATATACCCCGTAAGAAGCACTTTGCTACACGGAAAAATAAAGCAGTAACAGAAGATATACCTTGCAAAAGACAATTTGAATCAGAAGATTACAGCAGTAATCTGTTAGCACACCCCCATAGGCACAACTTGTAATAATGCAGAAGAAGGTATACCAGCAACAACAATTTGAATCAGAGCAAAATAAAGCCATGAAATGTTAACAACAAACAGTAGCAATCCCTGTGAGTACAAAATAAAAATAACAACACACAGTAAATCTGCTTAGCCAAAAGAATTCTCAATCCTTTCCCTTGCTCTGGTAAGGTTCTCTGCTCTGTCCTTTCAAGCAGTCTAGAAGTGAAAGAGCTCAGGTGAAGCTAGGTGCCTAGGCCAGCAAACCAATTCTTCACACTGTGTTCAAAATGTGTTTTTGCACCTGTGGTGCCAAACTAGGTGACTAGGTGGGCCAAGCAGTCCTTATCTGCCATCAAAGTCTATGTTTCTATGTTTCTATGGCACAGTCACTGTGCAAAATCACCTTTCCGCTAACAAACTGATAGTGTCACTGTTCATGCGGTGGGGTCACAAAAAGGCCATGTTGAAAACTTGGAGTAAAAATACCAAGAAACACCCAGGGCATTAGGGTTTCCAACCATAACGCCCTACCCTGTAGGGAGTGACAGACTTCAGGGGTGTGACTTGGGATTGTCAACAATAATGCTCATGCCATTTCACCCCCACCCTGCAGCCAGTGAAAGGCATCGAGGTGCACCTTGGACTCTTTGGCCCCAGAGTTCACCCCATTCTCCTATACTGCACCCATTTCAGCGTATTTCCTTACTGAATGAGGTGAATGTAAAGCCCAAACTCCCCAAGGCACACCTCGTCACTCGTCAGTGTCTGCAGGGTATGGTGAGGTGAAATGTCGTGACCGTTGTGGGCAATAACCCAAAGGCACATGCCAATGCCTGTCCATCTCTGCAGGGTGGGGGTGGAATTGTCATCAGTTCAATACATCACTGCCATTTCTATACTTCATCTGTCTCACTCCTGCAACTCTACTGCTAATGCCAGCAAGCAAACATTCGGCATTGACAAATGCTTGTTTAAGTAAGCAATAAGACATGACAGATTGTGCATGGAACAGATTGTACCGCACAGCCAGAGGTGTAATAAGGCATGAGGCCTTCGTTGAGTGCCTTTAGCCCCTGGCATGCAGTAAAATCTGTTCCATGCACACACCTGAAGTGTCTTATTGCACTTATAAAATGGGATCCCAGCTTTATTTTACTTTTTGCAGTTAGAAAAAACATGCTTGTATATAGAAAAAAGATTTTATGTTACTAAGCCATGATAAAATAGTTCTTCCATGGCATTGTTTAAATATTCATGAGTTTATTTGCATATTTGTGGCTGCTGCTATCTCTCTCTCGCTGTCTGTCCACATTGCCATGGAGCTCTGAAGGTATGTCAGCTGTCTCTCGCTGACATCAGGCTGTGGCAAAAACAAAAACTGAGCCAAGAGACTGAGGAGACTAGATTGTGTGTTGTTGCTGCTGTGTCTCTGTTTCTCTGCTGTTTGCAAACTGCTGGCGATGACAGACAGAGCACACTGACTGTTGCTGCCACTCTGTCACTCTCTTTCCCAGTTGCAAACTGCTGGACTGAAATGAAACGAAAAGAATATTCCCTTAAACTTTTTTTGTTTTACTAGTGTGACAAGGTGTGAGTGCAGTTACTAGCTGAGACAGCACTTCTGTTTATCTGTTGTGGTGAGGTGTGAGCACGGTTGGGGAAAGAGTAAGCAGCGTTAGCGAGAGTAAAAAATGGCTGCATTCAATAAACCAGTGTTCTAATGGCACACTGATCATGTGATGTGGTTCTGCTTTTCAGTACTAGTTATTACCCATACATAAAACGGATTTCATGCATGGGTAGCTAGCATTCTGATTGGCTGATATAGCCCATCCGTTTTATAAATACAGGCGTAACGCGGGCAATTTTTTCAGATGTCAGGAATTTTGCTGAAGGAGACAAGGTGAACATTTTTGCCAGTGGTGAGGCAATGAATGGTGCTGCAAGTTTCAGCAGCTGAGGATCCAGGGCATCTGAGCCAGGACTGTTGTTGTCAGAGATGGTCTGAAGTAACTTAAGGACCTCTAGCCTAGAGATAACCTTGAAGAGGAATGGTGGAGTGGCTGGCTGCCCCCTACAGGTAGGCAAACCAGAAATGGTCAACTGGGGAGCGGGAGAGGCCTGGGAGATTGTCTGCAATGATAGGAGGGTAGAGGTGTGCTGGGAAAGATCTGAAAATATTAGATTGAAGGAGTTTGCTATGGTATCTGAGTCATTGCAGTGTACACCATTTAATATTTCCACTGGGGTAGTCAACTGAGAAGCTGCGAGAAAGGTCTTAACGTGGGCCCAGAATTTCCTAGGATCACCAGCAGAGCTTATTTGCATGTTTTCACAGTAGGTACTCTTTGCTGTTCTGACTTTTTTTTTACAAGAGTTCCAAAGTGCTCTGTGGGTGTTATAGTCTGTTGGGAGCTTGGATAATATGTACTTCTTCCAATGTCTGTTCCTAGTGTATAAGTTTGCCAGCAGTTATTTGTGGAGCCACCTAGTTGGCTTACCTTTGACCCTCTGTGTTACCTTGGGGGCATGTTTGCACTGACTAGCCAGGAATTCATCCAGGAAGATATATAAAGCAGATTCAACATCATAGGAGTGCTATGTGCCAGCCCAGTTTATTCTGGACATATCAAATAGAAAAGCTTCAACATCCAGATTGGCAAAGTTGGTAAAGGTGACATAATGAGGTGGGGGGGAGGGAGCAGTCACAGGGCTCCATATACAGAAGATAGGGGAATGATCAGTAATCGCATCAGCCAAAGTGCCTGCTGCTGATACATGATCAAGACGGTTGACCAGTACCCAGCCAATGAGAGGTGCTGATTTCAGTGATGGAGTAATTCACGTAAACTCAGTCAACAGCTGGCTTCAACCACGTTTCAGATACACATAGTATATCCAGTTTGTAGGCAGCAATCCATGCCTCAAGATCAGCAAAATTGCAGGTGAGACTTCTGATGTTTAAATGGGCAATGAAGAGCCCCTTATTTGAGATTGCGGATATACAGTATCAGCTGAGGATGATGGATTGGAAGTCTTGGATTCATCTCAATGTCCCTGGATACAAAGATGACTAGAATGGCAAGGAACCATAGCATACGGTTGTGGAAGGTAGAGGGAACTACCTTTTTCCAAATATGCTTTTTAAGTATGCTAACCATGTAGAAGGTGCATCCCATGGTTAATATAAGGTGCTTATAACCAGGCAAGGACCAAGATTCAGCTATTAGATTAGAGAAACAAAAGTCAGTAGGTAGTGTGGTGGAAGTACCCAGAAGATTTGTACAGGGGTGGATATTGCTATCCCATTTAGACATAGTAGTAGTATAAGTGTGAGTAGCAGCCCTGTGAGACAACGGAGAGCCATGCTAATATGTTTAAGAGTGTCAGTTGCACTGAGAGCCAGACAATGTAGCAGAGTGTCAAGTGAAGGTAAATGAAGAATGGAGAAATCAGCAGGGTGGATGGCAGACCGTTTTCCCCCTGCAGGGAGCATAAAAGTCAGGGAGAGCAGAGGATACTCCATTTAAGTAGCACTACAAGTGGTAGTACTACTGGTAGTTGTGGTAGTAGTAGAAGTAGTAGTAGAAGTGGCAGTAGCAGTAGTTCAGCTAGTATAGTTTTAGGTTAAACACCTTTAAAGTAAGTGTGATGGGAGACACAGTCCTGAGATGGCAAAGGATGGCTATATAGGCACTTTCTTTAGTATGAGGGTGTGCTTACATTAGTAGAAAGAAAAGTTCCATGGGGGTAATTAGTAAGGATGAAGGGATCCAAGGAGTTTATGGGAAAAGTACTGTTCCTTGTGGCCTATGTAGATAAATAAAGATTAGCAAGTACAACTGGCAAGAGCAGCTACACGAATGCAACTGTTGCAGAGACAACTCGGGAAAACTGCACAGAGAATTCACTTACGGATTGTTTATCCCCTGGCGGTGACTCCATATAAGCAGCCAATGGTAGATTGGACACTTAGTCAGATGGCATGAAAGTGTCTATAAAGAAAGGGTCCGCCCAGGGTGGGTGAGGTGGGGGGAGGATGAGGAGTCGGTGTTAAGCAAGCAAAAGCTTGAAGCTGTAAATAATTTTTACAAGAGGGGAAAAAGACAGGGAGCAGTAAAAAATCCGCAGTTAGGGAAACTGGCAATAAGGAAACACTACGGCTTTAGCCTGGGAGTGATCACGGTCTCTTGTACTTCAAATATGGCTGCCAGTAACTACAAAGTCTCCTGAGGGAAACACCAATCTGGGAGATGGTGGCAAGAATTTTAAAAGTCCTTTGTTTCTTTCAGCAGTCTCCGCGCTTGCTGTGGCTTAAACGTATCTGCACTGTTGGCTTGGAATCCTCATGCCACTGGTTGGCATGCTTTGGTGCAGGCTGTAGGGTTCATGGCTAACTTCAGGTGGCTGGGGGAGTGTGGTCTGCAGCCCTCAGGCAGTACCGCCTCGGACCCCTCAAATTGGACCGCTCAGCTTGTGGTTTGAGATCGCAGGTAGTGGCTCTAGTAGGGAATGCCTCCATATATACTCTTGTATATGAGGCGTAGACTCACAAAGCCCATCCTCCAGATCAATGTGCACTGTCCCTGGCTGCTGTAACTCCATGCTAGAGCAAAGGAGCATCCTATTCGCACATAGGGTGCATTGGTTTCTTCAAAGGGGACAGTCGGCAGTACAATTAGTTGTCAGTGAGAAGTGTCAAGATTCCCCACCAATGCCTAACCCTATTAGTAGTATTTTATGCAGTCATTATGCAGTGCTATACAATACAGGTTTTGTTTGTTACACACAGTTTTAGATAGTTGCACTGACAGTCCCTTCGGCTGTGTCATGAGACCCAGTGACTGACCCAGTAATGTGTAGTGCCATAGACCTCTGCTGTACATTCATCAGAGTATTACAGACAACTTAATCTCTCTATCAGTGTCAATGCTGCTCACTCTCCTCTGACCCTGGCTTTGATGTAGCTTGTGGAGATCATGAAGGCTGAGTGAGCTCCTCTGAAGTTTCTGCTATACATTCAGCCCATTCCTGACAAATAGTATTCCAGTCCACATAAGTAACTCTCAGGGTGTGCTCTGTGTCTTCTTTATCACCCCAAACACCAGACAAATTCAGGAATGTTAGGGCCAAGTCATGGAGAACTTCAAATTTGTTAGTGACTTTTATCGGGGTGTCTCCTGGGAAGTTACTGCTGGTTTCAGGTAGTTTATGTTGGCACTGGGTACTCCTTGATCTGGCCGTTTGTGGGGAATGCTTTTTCTGAGAGGGTGTCTTGTTTCTTTTCCTCTGTCTGCCCCTTTGCACTTGCTGCCATGCTTCTGTGGTGGTGGACTCCTCTGATGGCAGTATCGCTTGGGCACCAGAGTCAGCCTGTGAACCCCCCATGTCTTGGTACTTGGCACCACATGGCATTGATGGGGGCTGACATGACAGTTCTCAATTTCTAGCAGAAATTGCTCTACTTAGGTCAGATTATTAAAGATCAAGAATTCACCATTGTACTGCACTTGAAGCAGTGCAGGATACTTGAGAGAGGTTGGGATGTTCAATTTGTAAAGCTCTTGTTTTACCCCTGCATACGCCCTGCCCTTTCCTGACAGTTCTTGGGAGTAGTCTTGAAAAAATTGTATTTTGCTGACCTCCCATGTTGCTTCTCCCTTCTCTCTTCCTTGACTGGGTATCAAAGGAATTTGCACAATATTGGTCAGAGGCGCTCACCTGGTTTTGGTTTTGGGGCAAGAGATCTATGGGCTCATTCGATCTCTGGAGGTACCCCATTGTTTAGATTTAGGAGGGCTGGAAATGCTGTTTGCAGGAATGATACCAGGTCTCAACCCTCCACACCCTTGGGTATACCTATTATCCTAAGGTTTTTGCAGCATGCCCTATTCTCCATATTGTTGATCTTGTGAAGCAGGTACTGAATATGTCCACAGTGCACTCTAAATTGACCATGATGAACATGGATTAATTCCTCATGGTTCTTTACTGCCCATTCCATGCCCATAATCCTCGCTGTCAGCACTTGTGACTTCTGGCTTGTTCTTGTTGCCATGTCTTTCAGGTCCACAGTGTCACTCAAAATCTGATTAAGTAGCTTGGTGATGTTTGCCAGTTTGTTTGATGCTGGAGACAATGCGTGTTATGCCATTTTCCTGTGCATGCCCTGTATGATCTTGTCCGTCTCCGTGGATCCTCCTGCTAGCTGTGCTCCATGCTTAGACATTGGAGACTAAGGCCATGTCACTTACCCGTTCCACAAGGTGTGCACCAGCTATTTTCCTTCCCTACGCTCTGCCGTCTCCCAGGGTCATGTCAGCTCCAAAAAGGTATCCTCTGACAACTCAGGATCTGAGGAATTAATTTCTGGTCTTAGATAATTTCCTTATTCAGAACAAACTATTGGATGGTCAACATTAGGTCCCCAGGGGTCCTCTCCACTCAAATTATACTGCCACCATCTTAGTTGACAAGCTGCACCCCTTCCCTCCAATAGTTAGCTCCAATGTGTTTTTTCTGCCAATAGTTAATTTTTTTCTAACTTTAAAATCCTTTTCATTAACCCTTGTAGTTAGGTCTGTAACTTCTGTTGAACAACCTGCCTGCTGTCATATTGTAGGCAGCTCTGTGCTTCCCTGACGTACTTTGTGCTTATGTGCACTGCCAACCATTGTCAGAGTCAGAGAGGCACATTAGTATAGAATGCACAAGGGGAGCACATGAATGTCCATAAGGTGGTTGTGAGCAGATATTTTGATGTAATTTATGGAGATTATTTAAAAAATTAAAGAATTATTTTCAGGGTAAAAAGAAAATGAATTATTGGCTAAAAAGCATATGGGTTAACTGTTGGGGTGTGAATATATGTGCAATTTTTCTTTAATTTTTTTGCAAGCCTAATTTTGTGCATTGCAAAAATATGTACATCTAGACAATATATTAAATAGGAAATATAATGCCCCCAGAGGGTATTAATATCCAGTAAGTAGGTGTTCAACAACCACTTTAATTCTCCCATGGACAGTACCATATATATTAGTGTCCAGTCATGTGCCAAATGACTAGGGCTTTGATCCGCTACAATTACATGAAATCCTCACCATCACAGGATTTTCACCACTACAAATGCAAGTCTAATGGCTACTTGGTAGGTTACAAAACAAGAATCATTGACTCTCACTGTCATAACTACAATATAAATGCCTATCTTCAATAAGCAAATAAATGTCTTAATCACGTATCTACTCCAAGTTAGAAATACATCTTATCCAATATTATACAATGGCATGAAAGATCCCAGGCTCTGACTGGTCAGTGTGTGCCTGGGACAGTGATGTTATCTCAGTATATCACCATATGAAGTACAGGCACACACGGCCACATAACGGTGACAGAAATCATGGCACACTTTAGAAGTGCCCACCACTGTAAAGGGCTTCAGCTGCAGCCCCCTTGACTTCATTCCCCCCAACACATAGACATTCTTTCCCTCATCTTTTTGTGCATTTACAATTTTTAGTTCTATACAGAGCAGCAGTGCAGCTTCTGCAGTCAGCTTTTTTCCCCACCAAACGTAGCAGTTTCACTGAACCACTGAAAGCCAACCTGTCCATTGCATGACAAGAGATTGCAGACAACAGCATGGCTTTACATCCTCCTGCACAACTCCAAGCTCCTCTAGTCACAAACGTCTACACAGTGGAGCTGTCATGGCTTCACACCTCAGCCCACCCCCTGCTGAATGGCATCAAGCATTAAAAAAAAATTGTAATTAAGTCAAGTACCGTGCTGAGCAGCTTCACTTAATCCCCCAGCAAGTGCAAATCCTGTGGTCCCTGAACTGCCTTTACTGACCTGTTTGTGTTGCTGTCCCTCATTCTCTCCTCCCATGCTCATCTCCTGTACTGAAAGAATCTACATACAGCACCCAAAAAGAATAACTCCTTTAAAGCTGGGGCACTGATCAGATTCAGCTGACAGAACACTCAGTACTGCAGTAGCTGCACTCTCTGAACAGCTCAGTGACTGCGCTCCTATCTTCTCATAATAAAGGGCTGCATTCCAAATGGCAAGAAAAAGCAACCCCCCCAAAAAAATGGGTTAGTATCTATTATGGCAGTGTAAGAAAGGTATGTGTTCAGAACAGTAAAGCTATAATAAGGAAAACACAATCCAGCATATGCTGCCAGCACCATCTAGTGGTTAAAACAGTAACAATGGACTATTTTTTGAAAACAGATCCCTCCACACAACAACTGGATGAGACAACGGTGCTTTATGAGGGGTTTGAAATGTGTTAGAACTTGGGAAATGTTTAGTACTAATTATAGCTTGTTTTGTAAAGATGGTGTACATGTAGCTAAGAAGGGGAGTAGGGAATTGGGGCTGGAGCTTTAGAAACATGTACGGGAATATTTAAACTAAGCACTAAGGGGGAAGGGGTTCATCAGTTGGTTCATTGCAAATTAATTAGGCAAATTAGATCAAAGAACAAAGGTAGTATAAAAGTACTCTTGGGAAATGCACGAAGTCTGAAACCAAAAATGGATGATTAAAACTGTTACTACATGATGAAAAAAATAGATATATGCAGAATAACAGAAACATGGCTAAAATCAAAAAACTGAGTATATCATATAGGAAGGTATGATTATTATCTAATAACTTGGAAAGGTAAGAAAGGAGTGTCCTTGTATATTGCATCACATCTAAAATCCCAGGAATTAATAGATAATGATAGCCAGGAAAAGGAAGTAGAATAACTTTGGGTGAAAATTCAGGGTGCTAATAGAAAAATTACCATAGGACTCTGTTATTGCTCTCCTAGCCTGGACAAAAATAAAAATATTTTGCTCTTTGAGGTATTAGAGAATAAGGATTATAAAGGACAAGTTATATTAATGGGGGATTTTAACTTAGAAACATAGAAACATAGAATTTGATAGCAGATAAGGACCGCTTGGCCCACCTAGTCTGCCCATTTCCCTACCTGATGGATAAGCTGCATATTGTAGTTAACCAACAGCTTACTTCCTCCTAACCCCTACTAGAATTGCTTTATGTCTGTCCCATGCATTCTTGAATTCTCTCACTGTTCTTGACTCCACAACCTCCTCAGAAAGGCTGTTTCATACATCCACAACCCTCTCTGTGAAAAAATACTTTCTAACATTACCTCTGAGCTGTCCCCCCTATATCTTCAAATTGTGCCCCCTTGTTCTCACACATCTCTTTTTTCTAAAAGATGCTACCCTTTTGGACTTTGTTAATTCTCTTGAGGTACTTGAATGTTTCTATCATGCCCCCACCTCCTTTCCTCGAGGGTGTACATATTAAGCTGCTTTAGTCTCTCTTCATATGTCTTTTGGTGCAGACCCTGCACCATTTTGGTTGCCCTCCTCTGAACAGCCTCTACTCTATGTCTTTGCAGAGATGGGGTCTCCAGAACTGCACACAGTACTCCAGATGGGGTCTCACCAACTGTCTGTATAGAGGGATAACAACTTCCTGTTTTGTACTGTTGATGCCTCTCCCTGTGCAACCCATTATACTCCCAGCCCTCCTTACTGCAGTCTCACGTTGCTTGGCCACCTTAAGGTCATCTGAAATAATTACTCCCAGGTCCCTTTCAATTTTTGTTGTTGTTAGTATCTCACCCCCCCCCATTGTGTACTCTTCCCCTGGGTTTTTGTTTATCGGGTGCATTACCTTGCACTTCTTTGCATTGAATCTGAGCTGCCATACATTTGACCATTCCTCCAACCTTGCTAAGTCCATTTTCATCCTTTTCACCCCACCTTGAGTATCAACCCTTTGCAGATCTTTGTGTTGTCTGCAAAGAGACATACTTTTCCTTCCAGGTGCTCTCCAATGTCACTTACAAAGACGTTAAAGAGGACTTACCAAAGATAGAGTGGAATATCAAAAAAGGCCTTGGATACTGGCAAAATAGGTTTCTAGAATTCTGTACAGGAAATAATATGGAACAACATGTAAAGAAAAATACTAGGGGTAGCAGTATGTTGGACTTAGTCAACAGTAATATGGAAGAAATGTTAGAAAATGTTGTGGTCATTCAACCATTGGGGGTTAGTGACCATAATATGATCACTTTTATAATCACTTTTGAAATATCTGAAAAAATAAATAGACAAACAGGTAGCATAAAATGTAAGAACTATAGAAAGGCTAACATATCTAGTATAAAAGTAGACCTAAAAGACTGGGAATGGGAAAAGAATTTTGAAGGTAAGACATTTAGAAAAGTAGGGGCTCTTATTGCTGACAAGATCAATGGCTGTGTTGATAAATATGTACCGGAAGTAAAAAAATACAACAGAGTTGGAAGAATTCCAAGATGGGTGACCAATAAGGTCCAAAGAACAATTAAAAGGAAAAATAGGGCTTATAAAAAACTTAGGAAAAATCCAACCCAAAGAAAAAAGGAAACCTACTCTTAAAAGCTAAGACTTAGTAAATTAACCATAAGAAAGGCTAAGGTTCAAGCCGAAATGAGACTGGCAACAGCTACAAAGGATAACTATAAAGAATTTTATAGTTACATAGGTAGCCTAAGGTACGAGCAAAAGCACATCATAAAGTTGGTGGAGGACAGTAAAATAATAGAAGATCCCTTAGAGATGGCAATGAAATTCAATGACTATTTTGCAGAGATCATCCCATGTGATAAGGGTAATTCTGCCATCAAAGACAAGGAACAATTGCCCACCAGACCTGGACCATGGAAAGAAATTAATAAAAAAGGAGGTTTTTGACAAATTAAGGAAATTAAGCAAGTATAAGTCCAGTGGACCAGATGGGATGCACTCATACTACTTGAATGAAATGGCAGAGGAGCTCGCAGGGCCCCTATCAGCCCTCTTTAGCATGTCCTTAGTGTCAGGTGAAGTACTGGATGAGTGGAAACAAGTTACCCCAATATTAAAAAAAAGGAATAAGACTAAGGTACAAAACTACTGACCCATATGTATAACATCAATGATAGGTAAAATTATGGAAGAATTTCTTAAAGAACAAATAGAACTTAATTTACAGGAGCTGGGGCAGGTTGATGTAACACAGCATGGGCTTGTGGAAGGAAGGTCATGTGTAACAAATTTACTTAGTTTCTTTGAATCTGTAAGTCATACTCTCGGTAATGGATTTCTGGTGGATGTTGTTTACCTTGATTATTCCAAGGCTTTCTACTTGTAGCACACAATATTTTAATTACTACCATGAAGGGGTCGGGAATAGATAGTGGCCTGATAAAATGGATTACAGCCTGGTTAACCAAATGAAGGCAGAGAATGGGCATCCGAAGTCAATGGTCAGATTGGATTGGTGTGGACAGGGGGTGGCGCAGGAGTCAGTTTTGGGGCCGATTCTTTTTAGAGTATTCCTATCAACAATGCAGGTTCAAAAAGGTGCTTGACTGTGTAAATATGCAGACAATGCTAAAGTAGGAACCATAGTGAATAATGAGGTCTCTATTCAAAATTTTCAGTCACAATTAAAGAAGGTTGAACTGTTGAGAATAAGCTTGCCTTTAATAATGCAACGTGTAAGGTAATGTATTTTGGGGACAGCAATCAAAGGGCAACATATAAATTTAATAACACGATACTAGATACAACTGATGGTGAAAAAGATTTGGGGGTATGGATGACTGAAACTCTAAGTTTTTTACAAACATAACAAAGAATGTGTCAAAATGATCAACAGACTCCTGGGTAACATACTAAGAAATATAACAAGTGGAGAGGATAAGGTTTTGATTTTGCTCTATTGTTCAATAGTGAGACCAGTTTTAGAGTATGGCACCCCTCTAAGTACCTCACAGGACGTTGATTGTTCAAGGGCAGTGGAGAGAGTACAGCGGAGACTTACTAGGAAAGTCAGAAAGACTAGGGGGTTGTCATATAAGGATAGATTGGAAAAGCTAGGGCTGTAATCTATGGAATATTGTAAGCTGAGGGGAGATCTGATCTACGTCTATAAGACATTTAAAGATGAGTTAATCTGGGAAACATCTGGACTCTCCAGAAAGGAAATGTCTAGCAGAAGTACATGTAGACATCTTTATCAGTTGAAGGGAGAATTATATAAAACCTTTAAAAGAGGAAAATGGTTCGACCAGAGAGTTGTAGACTTATGGAATTCATCGCCAGAGTGTGTAGTAAGTGCACCAAGTATGGCATCTTTTAAGTTCCAGTTGGACGCCTACATGGAGGATAGGAAATTAGAATACATCCACTGTTAGTGGGAAGTCACTATATGGTTGTTTCAGCTACACAGACTTGTATAATGCCAATGAACCTATGAACACACAAAAAGCCAATAAATATATTTTTTTCAATTTTCTCCTTTTGTTACAAACCGAGTCATCATATAATAGCAATAATGCACTTCAGGGTGTGTGTCATGCTTCGATAACATCATGTCTTGGGTGTCGAATGCATCATCCTGTGACCTTGTGTTTCAATCACCCGAGGTGTGACATTATCCCAGCATGACACACACCCTGTCATGCATCATTGCTTAAATAACATATGCATACAACAGGTAATCATCACAATCACATGAAAATAAATAACTACTGTATTGGCACTGTTTATTGATCATTCCTGTGGATCTGGGCCATTCATAGGTCTAACAACCCTTTTTCTCTTCTAAAATATTCCAAAATAAGTGGATACAAGCAAAAGGATAGACTGCACTGAGTTCCTAATGCAAGGTATGGAGTTAACAATGTTCTGTACAAAATACCATCACTCATCACTTTCTTGGGACATGAAAACACAAAGCAAAAATCCAATACCACTCAGGATGCTTTCAATTAAGGTGCTTGTCTTATTTGTGCAAAAAGTGCTCATGAAGACAGATGATTAGAAGGCATAATAACATCCAAAGTTTGCATCCAGATATAGATACAAATGTGCCTAAACTGGAAGCAACTTGCAATTACATATGAACATACGAAACTGCCAACAGAAACAGACCTTCCAGTTTATCGATGTCTGCCCCAGTGTGCAGCTAGCCCCCGAGATTGCAGCTGCCCCAACCAATTGTGTCTGTTTTCTGCTGAAAATTGTGACTTTTTATCAAAAACAGATGCATCTTCTTAAAATAGTGTCAAGTCTGCCTGGATGCAAATGGGTGGACACCAGTGCAGTGTGCCTTTGTGTCTTTGTCCAACTGTTTTGAAAATACCCCCAGTATATCTTCAAATGGATAATTACCAAACAGGATACTTAAACTAAAGAAGCATTGTTGACTGAAAAGCAAAATAATATTAGTCAAGAGTTCCTGATTCAAATCATAGCTTAGTTCTTGGATCACTATTGACCTTCAGCAAGCTACAGGAATGCACTTAACTATCACCGCATCATGAGTAGTAATACCATTTCAGGCAGAAATTAATTATTTACTCGGGACACTTGCATTCATTTAGGTAATCTTCTGAAACTTTTTATGTCTATTTAGTTAAGTATTGACTTTTGAACATATGAAATAGCCAGTAGAAGAAGACCTTATGGTCTATTGAGTCTTCTTGATTGCAGTGGCCTGATACAGAGTTTACAGTGGACCCCACCCTCCCTTTCCACTGGCCCTCACCCTCCCTTTCACTTTGTCCCACCCTCTTTTGACACCCCCAACCATCTTTTGAGTGATGACCTCAGATAAGAGTTCATTCCAATCCCAGCACCACCTGTTCTGTAAAGAAGTGTCTCCTCATCTCATTCTTGAAACTTCCTCACACCAGCTTATAACTGTGTCTCCTTGGGGTCTTGTATTTACTAAGGCAGAACTGTTCCCCATTATCTGTCTTATTTATGCCTTTCAGGTACTTGAAGGTTTTAATTATGTCCCCTCTCTCTCAAGCGAGTGCATGTTGAGTTCTCTCAGCCTGTCCTCATATGCCCTGCTGTCTCTGAACCATCTTTGTCACCATCCTCTGAACTGCCTTGAGCTGGTTGATATCCTTTCTCAGGTAGGAGTTCTCATGTTGCATGTCATACTCCAGGTGCAGTCATACCAAGGACCTGTGCAGCAGCAATATAACTTCTTCCCTTCTCTTCGTGAACCCTCTAGAAATATACCCTAGCATACTGTTTGCCTTGGCCTCTGCCTTCCTACACTGCATAGCTTGCTTAAGGTCGCTGGTGATTGCTATCGCAATGTCCTTGTCTTCCTTGACCCCCCAGATGATATTTGACTTTCAGATTTTTCCTTCCTATGTGTATGACCATACACTTCTTTTCATTGAACCTCATTTGCCAGATACCTGACCACCTCTCCAGTGTCACCAGATCCTCCTTTAGGTCATGTACACCTTCATCTGTATGCCCCCTTCATAGAGCTTGTTGTTGTCCACGAAGAAGCAGATCTTTCCTTTAACTCCATCCTCAATGTTGGTAATGAACACATTGAGCAGTACTGGGCATATAGCACTGACCTTGAGGAACACCAGCTGTACAGTAACTTCTCTTGTTCCTGAGAGTTCCACCCCAGCACCATCCTCTGGATACTACCACTGAGTCAATTTTCCACCCATCTGGTTGATTTACTCCCTGCACCTAGGCCTTCCAACTTCCTGATCAACCTGTTATGGGAGATAGAGTCAAAGGCCTTGCTGAAATCCAAATATAAAATGTGAACTGCATGACCTTTGTCCACTGTTTTCATCATTCAGTCAAAGAAGTAAATCAAGTTGGATTAATGACCTACCTGGCATGAATCCATGCTGTCTCTTGTCCTGTAACCAATTGGCTTCAAGGAACTCAACTAGTCTCTCCTTCAAACTGATTACCATTAGTTTACCCACAATGGAGATCAGCCTGTGATTTCCAGGATCATCCCTGGGCCCACTTTTGGGTAGCAGTACCACATGTGCAGGTCTCCAGTCCTGTGGTACCACCCCAGTATATGGAGAGCTGCTGAACAAATCCACCAGTGGACTCAACAGCTCTGCTGTCAGTTCCCTCAACTCTCTAGGGTGCATGTCATCCAGGCCTGAGGACTTGTTTATCTTTAGGGACATGACCCCTATCCTAACCCTGTTTTACATCATCCTTCCTTGTGGCATTGTTCCATCATACAGACAAAGCAGAAGTATTAGTCCAACACCTCTGCTTTCTCTTTACAACCTTCCACCCACCCCACCTCCCTTTTTAGCTTTACTATGCCTACCTTTATGTCTCTCTTTTCAATTACATACTGTACTTGAAGAAGACTTTCTCTCCCTTGTTAATCCCTTCTGCAGTCTGCAGCTCCTTCCTTGCCTTGGCCTGCCTGACTATCCTTCCAGACTTCTTAGCATTCTTCAAGTAGAACCCCTCCTACTTATCCTTCCAGGACATCCTGTACTTCCTGAATGAGGTCTTCTTATCCCACACTACCTGTCTCACCTCATTGCCAAACCATCTTGGTCTCCTTGCTTTAGATTTATTGCCCTTGTACATATAGCAGGTGTTAGTGACTACCACTGCCCCTTTCCTGACCACTGTCCACTTCTTATCCACACTCATGTCATCCGTAAGGCTAACTAGTTTCCCTCTTAGTGTCTCATTCATATTAACATAGTCAGGCTTCCTGAAGTCTAGAATGTTTGTCTTTGTGCTTGGTACTTTCTTCCTCTGACAACTGTGAATCATTCCATTTGGTAGTCACTACTCCTCATGGGCTCCTCCCCTGCAATATCCAGACATGACTTTGGTTAATTAATACCAGATCCAGGATGGCTTCCTCTCATGTTGGCTCAGTCACCCACTGAACCAGGATCCCATCCTGGATTGTATCTAGAATTAGTCAGCTCCTGGCACAGGCAGTAGACAGTCCCCCATTACCACCATTTCACCCTTTTCAGTCAGCATCCTGATCATGGTACCCAACCCCTTATCCTTGTCTTCATCTTGGTTAGGTGGCCTATGCAATACACCCAGCCTCAATTTCCTTTCTGCTGCCATTTGGATCTGTACCCAAAGTGCCTCTATTTTCCCCTCTCCTATTTTCTCCATACTGACAGTAATGCCCTCCCTGATGTAGAGTGCCACTCCTACCCTTCATTTCTTCTTGTCCCATCAAAAAAGGCTTACACTGAAATGGAGAGGTCCCAATCATGGCTCAGAGTAGCCCAGGTCTTGGTGACCACTGCCAGATCTGCCTTTCCATCTACCATAATGACTTACAGGTTGTCTATTTTGATCCTGAGACTTCTAGCATTGAAGGACATTACTCTACATCACTCCTGATTCCCTCTCCTCATTTTTGATCAAGTACCTCCTTTCTTCATCATATAGCTTCCTTCCCTGTCATCTTCTTCCTGTGGTCATCCTCCTCCCTGCTTTTGCTCTACCCTATCCCTAGCCAATTTCTTCCACTCCCCCGTTAACTTATTTCCCTTTGATTTTTATCTGATGGGGCAGTCAATTGCCCTTTCTCTTGAAAGCCCCACCCCAAGCTCCCTTTCTATCATTATTTTCCCTTCCCTTCTGACCTTTCTATGATTTCTACCAGGGGGCCTGTCCCTCCCCCCTTCCTCCCTCCCATCAACTGCTGTCTACCTTAAGTCTTCTCTCTCCCTCTCATCTACTCCACATGCCATCCTGCTCCAGTAGACCCTGGTCTTCCCTGACCCTCCACCTCAGCCTCCTCTCCACTCCCTTAATGGTGTACCCTTCTCCCCCTTTTTACTTACTTGCTGTCCTGTCACCTGCATCCAACCTAGGTGCTCCCCACCTGCAATACTTAGTGGTTGGAAGCAATTCTTTACTGATACTATCATAGGTGATCCCACCCTTCCCTCTCCCAGCCAACCCCATCTATTTCTCCCCATGGTTCTCCATTCCATCTTCTTAGACTTCTTCTTCCTCTGGGACAATGGGTTCCAGAGCATCTGGACCCCCAACCCACCTACCTCTCCTCTACTCTCTGCTCCTTGCCTTGGCCCAGCCTAGCTCTACTGTCTTCTTGTCAGTAATCTAAATTTTTCCTTACTACCTGGGGGTGGGACACAAAGTGGTAAACTAGGTATGGAACTGGTTGTTGCACAGGTGACACAGGCTGGTGGTAAATGGTGCTCACTCTAATGAGGGGAGAGTGACCAGTGGGGAACCTCAGGGCTCAGTACTGGGACCAGTCCTCTTCAATGTCTTAATTAGGAACATTTTAGAAGAGTGGAAAGGAAAGTATGCTTCTTTGTTGATAACACCAAAGTCTACAATAGGTTAGCTACTCGGAGGGGGTGGAGAGAATGAACAAAGACCTGCGAGAACTCCAAGAGTGGTCATGGATATGGCAGCTGAGTTTCAATGCAAAAAAGTGCAAAATCATGCACCTACAGTATAAAACAGAAACCCAGAGGCAGTGTATAAAATAGTGGAATTGGTATTGATGATCGCTAAGTAGGAAGAGATTTTGGTGTTAGCATATCTTATGACCTTATGGAGGCAGGGCAGTTCAATAAGGCATTAGGCAGGGCCAGCATGATGCTGAGGTGCATAGGGAGGGGAATCACCAATAGAAAGAGAGAGGTGGTATTAGCACTGTATCAGTCATTGGTGAGACCCACCCCACCTGGAGTACAGTGTCCAGCTCTGGAGACCACATTTCAGAAAGGACATAAACAGGGTGGAGGCTGCCCAGAAGATGGCAACTAATATGGTACAGGGGCTGCATCATAAACCCTATGAGGAGAGCCAGCAGGATATGGCAAAAAGAATGGGAGGATAGACATCACATGTATTCCACATGTGGAATATATGTTGTGTTGATCTCCCCATTGTGTTTGCCATATTGGAATTTTCATTTTTCGATGGCCCAAGACTTGAATACTATAACGTTGTAAGAGGAAGGGCAACATGGACCCCTTTCTGAATTAAAAGGAGACAAAGGGATCTCAATATGTACACCCTGGTAGGGAGGTGGGAGAGTGGAGACATGATGGAGACCTATAAGTACATCACAGGAGAAAATAAGGTGCAGGAGGGGAGTGTTTTTCGGAAGTAAAGGTGCATAAGAACAAGGAGCATGCAATGAAGCTGGGGAGGAGAATTTAGGAGAGATGTGAGGAAGTACTTCTTCACAAAAAAGAGCAGCCTGAGTGAAATAGTAGTAGGCTTCAAGCATGCATGGGGTAGCCACAAAGGAATCTTGGCAGGAAAGTGTATGTGTGTGTGGGAGGGAGTAGCCAGAGATCAGGTAGAGTCTGTGATGACAGTATAGGCAGGGACAAAATGAATAGATTGGGTGGACCAAACAGTCCTTTTCTGCTGACAAATTCTATGTTTCTAAATTAGTCTGTACTTCAGCCCTCAAAAAAGTTAGCCTTTTGCACACTGGACAACTCCTTGACTCCCACATAGTTCTCAGAGACACTGCAGCCCCACATCCCCTACAGCACACCACCCTTCTCCTGCCTGCCTTCTGTCACATCATTCTTTTTCAACCACTACCCCACCCATCTTTGCAAGCGTACTCCAGATAGGAAGTAGTGAAAATGGGACAGCAACCTGCCTTTGCAGGTCTAACCCAGATAGAAAGTATTTAAAACTGGACACCTACCTGACTTTGTAGGCCTATCCCAAACAGGGAATAACTCTACACAGTACAACCACCTACCTTCACAGGACTACCCCAACTAGCAAGTAGTTACAACAGGACACTTACCTGCCTTCTGAGCAGTGTACAACTAGCTGCCTTTGTAGGCCTATCCCAGATAGGGAGTAGTTGCAACAGGACACCTTTAGTATAGGTATGTGCCTTCAGTACAGATTATAACCACCTGCCTTTGCAGGCTTACCCCAGAGAGGGAGTAGTTACAATAGGACACCTACTGTACCTGTCTTTGTAAGTCTACCCCAGATAGGTATTAGATATGAAAAAGACAGCTACCTGGTCCCTGTTTAGGTTTTGTTGGCCCAGCAGTATTTGAAAGTCCCTTCCCCTTTTGTTTCTGATACACTTACCCAGCCTGTGTTGGGCAAACTCCCCTGCAGCCTGTGGATGGAATGCCCCTTAGTATGATGCCACTCTCCCACTTTGTGGCACTCATACTTCGGGTCACATTGGGGTCACTTGGCCTGGTAGGAGTTAAATACCAGGCTGCAACTGCGTGGTTGGCCAGTTGCAGTCATATGGTTCATCCTCTTAACACAATGACACCAAGTCCAGCAGCCTAAACACTCCTTTGCCTTCTTTCAATTATGCTTTCTTCCCTCTCCCACTCCTCTCCCTTCCCAAGGCAGGAGGGAGGCAGTACAGCGCAGTGGTTTAAGGCTCTGAGCTGCAAACCTGGAGACCTGGGTTTGAATCCCACAGCCCCACTTGCATACTGTGTGACCCTGAGCAAGTCACTTAACTTTTCTGTGCTCCCAGGTCACACCTGTAAACAAGCTTTTAGCTTAGTGTGCTACTCCTGGTTAAACAATTGAAAAAAAACCCAGAAAAAACAACCAATCACAACACACTCCCCAATTCAGTACAATATTCACTATATTATTTAAAAGAACACTCAACTGGCCAGAAGCAGTGGTCTGGGGACACGCTCATTTTGGCAGCTTCTTGCTGCTTGATATGAGGTATAGGATTTGTTTATTTTTTCTTGTATTTTTTTTTAACCAATTAACTACACTTGACATAAAAATCTCCAGGCGCAACCTGACAGGGTACTGGGCGAAGCACATCAAGAACGTGTACAGAATTTCAAAATTACATCAAGTACTGTACAGATGAGAAACACAATAATACAAGATAGTCAATTACATTGACTGTATAAAGAATATGCAATAAGTATATGTTTAGGTACAGGAACAAGCCTTTGAGTATAGTAAATATTTACTTTGTTTACTTCTTACTTACTTGTTTATTCAAAATGTTAAAAGACAAAGAACCTTAGTGAGAAAGCACTGAGGCAAGGGTTACCCCAAAGGGCATTGTCTAGGAAGCCAAGTTTCAAAGAAATACAAAATCACACCTACCCCCATAATGCAAAGCATCATGGGCTGTATGTGCAAATCACCACAAAATATTATGCTGGTTCAACTTTAAGCAGAAATGCATGGTGCCAAAAGGCCTCTCACACAGACTGCAAAGGGTGCCAACAGCAGATACAGACCATGTTTCATCCTACCAGGACTCATCAGTGTGCCTCATCTGTATGATAACCCAGTGGAATGAACCAGCTATCCTAAGTTGGTCTATCTAGGTTGGGATGTGGTGATCCCAATGAAAACAAAAAACAAGCTAAAAGACTAAGAATCTTAGTGCACAAGCACTGAGACAAGGGTTACCCCAAAGGGCAATGGCCGGGAAGCCAAGTTTCAAAGAAATACAAACTCACACATATCCCCATAATGCAAAGCGTCATGGGCTGCGATTTACATGCACAGCCTATGATGCTTTTTCATTATTGGGGTATGTGTGATTGTGTATTTCTTTATTCAAAATGTTGATGATTAAAGTGACCTCATGAGATACACCATCTTGTTTTGTAAGGGTACACACTGAAATCTTTGCATATTCACACATAATGCTATATACAAGAATACGACTGATTAGAACTGTGTACAAAGTAAATAACTACAGTCAGTACATAGTAACATAGTAATTGATGGCAAATAAGGACTGCTAGAACCACGTAGTCTACCCATATTCCTTGCCTGCATCAGTGGCTGCTGACCCTGCTTGGTCATTGGCTTTCACCTCTCATTCTGACCTCTATTGTTCCCTTATGCCTATCACATGCATGTTTGAAATCCCCCACTGCGCTGTTCCCTACTACTTCCTGGGGTAGATTATTCCATGTAACCACCACCATCTCCATGAAGAAAAACGTCCTCACATTCCCCTTTATCCTGACCCCCTCTAATCTCTTATCATACCATCTCGTTCTTGTACAGCTTCTATAATGAAAGGTGTCCCCCACCTGCACCTTGTTCAAGCCCTTAAGATACTTGAAGGTTTCAATCATATCTCCGCATTCCCACCTCCCATTCCTCCAGTGTATACATATTGAGGTCTTTTAATCTATTCTCATATGTCTTCTGGTGCTAACACCGCACTATCTTAGTTGCCCTTCTCTGAACTGCCTCCACCCTGTCTATGTCCTGCAAAGGTGCGGCCTCCAGAACTGTACACCATATTCCAGATGAGGCCTCACCAGTGTTTTGCACAGTGGCAACACCACCTCCTTTCTTTTGCTAGTGATACACCTACCTATGTACCCAACATCCCACTGGCCATACCCACAGTCTTGCTACATTGTTTGGTCACCTTTAGGTCATCTGAGATGAATATTCATAAATCCCTTTCTTCCCTGGTAACCGTCAGCAACTCCCCCCTCCCATCCTGTAACTCTTTACAGGGTTTCTGCACCCCAGGTGTACGACTTTGCACTTCTTTGTGTTAAATTTACACTGCCACACTCTAGACCATTCTTCCAGTTTTCCTAGGGTCCTCCTCATTCTTTCAACCCCTTCTGGAGTGTTTACCCTATTGCAGGTCTTGGTGTCATCTGCAAATAGGTAAACCCTTCCCTCCAGCCCTTCAGCAATGTCACTAATGAAGACATTAAATAGGACTGGCCCCATGACTGATCCTTGAGGCACCCCAGTGGACACCCCCTTTCCTTGAATGTGAACCCATTTATGACCACGCTCTGCTTTTTGTCCCTCAGCCAATTTCTAATCCAGTTCTCCACTTTGTGGCCCACTTCCAGGCTACCCAACTTAGTTAATCAGCCTTCTGTGTGGAATGGTGTCAAAGAGCTTGCTGAAATTGAAGTAGGTGACATCCATCGCTGTCCCCTGCTCCACCTTCTTCATCACCCTGTCAAAAAAGCCTATCAGGCTTGTTTAGTATGACCTTCCTGCTCTGAATACATGCTGCCTCAGATCCTGTGCTCCACTGGATTCCAATTGTTCCACTATCTTTTCCTTGAGCAGCACCTCCATGATCTTGCCCACTACATAGGTGAGACTGACTGGCCTGTAGTTACCTGCTTCTTCCCTGCTTCCACTCTTGTGAAGAGGAGAAGAGAGACCACATGTACCCACCTGCAGCCCTCTGGAACCACCCATTTATTGAGCAATTTATTAAACAGTGCTGCCAGAGGTGCTTCTAGCTCCTTTAGTACCCTGGGGTGTATACAATCTGGTCCCATCACTTTGTCCACCCTTAGTTTTGTGAGTTCCTCCATGACTATCCCATCTGTAAAATGATTGGTGTTTACCTCCCTCCCCTCAATGTTTCTGTTGTGTACTTATGGTCCCTGCCCCTCCTCCTCCTCCTCCTCTTTAGTGAATACCAAACAGAAGTATTCATTCAGTATTGATGCTTTATCTAGGTCTCCCTCCACATGTATCCCTCCTCCCCCCTCTGATCTTTACAATTCCTCCCCTGGCTTTCCTCCTTTCACTATGTACCTATAAAAAGTATTTTCTCCTTTCTTTATTGCCTTTACTAACCTTTCATCTGTTTGTGCCTTCGCTCTCCTTAGTACCTTCTCTACCTCCTTCTGACTGTCTAGGTACACTGCCCTATCATCATCCTTCTGTGACTTCCTGTATTTTCTGAAAGCCACCCTCTTCTCCTTAACTTTCCCTATCATCTCCTTTGAGAACCATAGTGGTTTGTTCCTTCTTTTGCCCTTCTTTCTCAGCCATATGCACTGTTTTGTCACCTCCACTATGGTTCCTCTTAGGTATGTCCACTGCTCTTCAACCCCCCCACCTCATTACCCACTAGGACCTCTTTGATCCCTCTCCCCATTTTTTGAAAGTTGCCCTCCTGAAATCCATGACCCTTGCCCTTGTGTGGCTTGCCTGTGACAGTGTATCAGTTGTAAACTGCACTGTATGGTGGTCACTCGACCCTAGGTGACCATCCATCCAGACTTCCATAATCCTGTCCCCATTGGTCAGCACAAAGTCCAGAATTGCCTCATCCCTGGTGGGCTACTGCACCAACTGCCTGAGACCTGCCCCTGCAAGGAATCCACTGTGTTCCTGCTCCTGGCTGAGGCTGCTGCTGGGATGGTCCAGTCCACATTTGGCATGTTGAAATCGATAGTTATGATAAACATTATTAGCCGAGGCAGTGATTATTCAGCTGGTACAATAGTTCAACTGGGGAGCCTGAAAGGTGTCATGACATCTCAATGAAATCTGTTCCATTAATTGAGTGAGTGGGGGAGCTGAAAGCTGAAGGATTGCATGCTGAAGAATTTTTTTTGTCTTCTGTATTATGGAACTGGTTTGATTCTGACATCCTTCCAACTACTTTTCTCATATTTATAATTATAAACCTCGCAGAATGATGAGCTGGAATCCTGCCCTTTGACTGGTCTATTAACGGTCCTTAACCCACCAGTAAAGGACTCTCAGTGTACACAGTATGCTGGGAGCTCTTCCAATGCTCAGTTTAAGAACAGTTTTTTTTTTAAGATTTTTTTTTTGTGTGTGCAGATTTGTAGTGTTCATGAATGGTGCTGGATTGACAGCACTGGAACCTGAAGTCCTCTACTTATCCACATGACAGGCACAGCACGGGTGATCACAGTGCAAATTTCTCCACACTACCTTACCAGTGTGCCTCAAACCTGCCATGCAGGGACCACAGTGTAAGTGAGAGGGTAGTATAGACTCCAGGCACATTCAGTCCTTGGATTCTCATGTGAGACTGCCAACAAGGGTACCAATTTGTGCCAGTTGTTTTGGTGGTTTTGTGATGTGGACACCTGTTCACTGGGAACTGGACTGAGACCACCACAGCTCATTTAACATAGGACACTGACTAGCCCTCAGATAATAATGGCTTTTGGCCTCTACCAACCTGTGCTGGATTTCAAACAGTGACCTAGTGATGAAAGGCTCTGTAGCTCATCACCAATCCACTGCACTACCTGGTTATCTTACAACAGTTTTTAAAACAATGTAAGGCTTTTTTTTGCTTTATTTAAGCAATAATTCATGAACAACCTGGCATTTCCATGGGCTCAATACCCAGTGGTGGCGGGGGATGTCGATGACATAAGGTGTGGCCAAGGGCCATTAACTCCATCAAGGTGTTATACACATGGAAATGCCCAATTGTAGAGCATCATTGTAATTATAAATTTATTTTTTTTAAGAAAGAAAGTTTACAAACATGTGTGCTGCTCTGATCTGTAGTAGGCATTTCTAAGGAATTAACACCCAGTACAGAAGCCAATTAGAGTGTTTGTTTACTCATGAATAATTAATTAGACTTATAATGTAATTTAAAACCCAAATGAGAGGTTTATCTTAACAATACAAACTGTTATGTTGGTCCCGTTTAGTCAACTAATACCCTGGGTGGGCATGCATCCCTTGGTTGCACCCTGGGCACTTCACCACCCACCTAGAGCATCACCTGACTAGTATGTCCCTCTGCATCAGGCCTTACTGCTGAATTAAATTGTAGAGCAAGCCATTGTAAATAAGGTAATATATGTGCAAGGCTGTGTAAATGAGGTTATATATGATTTAGCCTATGCATGTTCATGGATATATGTAGATGAGGTTATACATGCAACAGCCTATGTAAATGAGGTTATATACCATATATATATGTTTGGCTATGTAAATGAGGTTGTATATGTGCAAAGCTGTGTAAATGAGGTTATATATGTTGGAGGCAGTATGGCGTAGTGGTTTAAGGCTCTGAGCTGCAAATCTGGAGACCTGGGTTTGAATCCCACAGCCCCCACTTGCATACTGTGTGACCTTGAATGAGTCACTTAACTTCCTCATGCTCCCAGGTTGCACCTGCAAACAAGCTTTCAGCTTAGTGGGTCTCACCTGGTAAAATAATTGGTTAAAAAATATATATACAGTATATACATGCAAAGCTATGTAAACAAATTATATATGTGTTTTGCCATGTAACTCTGCCAAGATGAAGCACAGTGTCATAGGTTTTCTGCATGACAAAAGGAATTAACTCCCATTGAAATTGCATTGTTTGCTGCAGTAACTCTACTGCAGAATTCTGCAGTGCTGCGCTTCATCCTGATGGGCTTCACTGTATATGTGCAAGGTTATCTAAACAGTTATCTAAATAAATAATACTCTGCAAGTTAAATATAGGTGGGCCCTGCCCGGTACCGAAAATTGTTTTGGTACACAGGGAGGCATATAAGATTTGTGGCACATATTATGGTACTACTCTTGGTACACAAAATGCTGGACTTACTGGCTTGCTCCCTTTTTGGGACACAATTGTTGTAACTTAGATACACTTTCTTTGACTAATATCTTATTCTCAACTGAGGATAAGGAAACAATTAAAAGACAGGTGGATTACTTCCTAGTCATATCCAAAATCATGAATAAGAAAAATTTCTGTTAATAAATAGACATCTTCCATGTTTATTGTAAATACTAAATTGTTTACTTGTTATGTATATGTCTTTTAGAAGTCCTCTGATCCAAATTTACTCTGGAGCTATTAATGTCAATTTATGTAACATTATAATGTATTTAGAGATGTAACTGTAAGACTATGTACTATTTGTGAAATTTTGTTACTTTTGTAAATGCTCTTTTTGTATAAATTGTAAAGGCTTTTAAGTCAAACAAACTATTACTACTATCAGGTTATCTAAATGTTACCTATGTGGTAGGCTATGTAAATGAGGTTATATATGTATTTGGGAAAATTAAGGAAACTATGTCTTGTCTTATCTTTAGGTCAAGATTAAAAACATATGTGAAGAATGAAGAAAACCATGAAGATGTTGCTTTTCAGATGAAAGAAAATTTAACACACAAGGAAGCTGTTTAAACATTTAACAATCCACCTTATGAAGAAATTCTACTTCAGGATCTCTTTCCTGATTTTTGCATATAGCTTTTCCAAAATCAATCACAGATTATATTTGATTTTTATGAGGCAGTATATAAAGCATTAACAACAGCATGGTTAAGGATAAAATGCAAGTTAGTAGAGATGCTCAGGTAATACACATACATCTTAATGTAAATCATTATGGATAGTAGAGTACAATATCCTCTTAATAGGGATGGTAGGCTGGTTTTACATCACTTTGTCCCCATGGAGCCATTGTCCCTATTAACAGAAGCCCATTAATTTAGTGATATACATGGCATATTTAAATCATGGGTGACTTTATTTATTGTTTATGTTGTTCTGATCAATCCATTAATTAAAAAATGTGTCTGTGTATTTTGAATTAATTTAGTATAGTATTTACAGTTGAAAGTAATTGGTTGGAGTTTTCTTAACTTTCACAAGATCAGCAAATAAAAATTAATTTTGTTTGTTTTGAGTTCAAGCAGAAGTCATGGCTTTCAGCATGTGACCCATGGTGAGTTATTTAGATACTAAAGAGCCTCTACAAAAATGTAAAATCAGGTGGGATTATCCCTCTTAAACAGAATTAAATTCCTATTATTTATTTATTTTATTTATTAGTTTTTGGAAATACCTTTGAGCCAGAGGCTTGTTTACAAAGGTTCCACATCATGAAACAAAGTATAGAACATAAGAAATAATACATTGAACAACTAGTACAGAAAACAATTATTCTAATTATACAGAGTATTTACAGGTCTAGCACATTCAGGAGTCAGGAGTTACATTTTCCTGGAGACAAAAAAGGGGAGCGGTAGGAGAAAATTACAACAGTGGGAAGACACAGCGAGGCATGGAAGGGTAAAATTAGTTCCAAGAGACCTATGCAAGGTTAGGAACCTGAAACCTGATGGGAGATGCAGTTACATCAGACTAGAGCAGTACAGAAGATGTAAAAGTTGTAGATAGGGAAACATGGTATTAGGCAGAGAACGGTGAAAAAAAGGGGGAGGCGACAATTCAAGGGTAGAGGGGAGTGGAGAGGGAGAATAAGGCAAAGGGTAGTCAGGGTAGACAAGGCAGGTCAGTTATCAAAACTGGAGGAGGGACAGAGGAAGGGAGGGGAGGGAAGTGGGTGGGGAAGGAAGGAGCATAGGAGAGGTAGGCAGGGGAGGGAGGAATTGAGGGGCATACCAGCAGGAGGAGGTGTCAATAGGGGAGTGTGGGAGGGAGTGAAACTGGTGGAAAGAGAGGGGTAGTAGGGCGGTTAGTTAAGGGGGTGGACAAGAGAGAGTGGGAGGTGGAGGGGCAGAAGGAAATAGTTAGGGAAGGGTGTAGTCATATTAGGAAGTGAAACTGTTCCAAAGGGACATGTCCATTTTAACCAAACACCCCTTTTATCAGCCTCTCTAGTAAGTGGAATCTATTGTAGAGTGTATGAAAATCACCATGTTTGGATAAATAAATTTCCACTCTGAATCACCAGATATAGATGCTTCCAGTACCCGTGGTCATGAGGATAGACCCAAAAAAGTGATCCATACAGTCTCAGAAAATCTGGATATTTTTTTAGGAAAATAATATGAATACCTAACTATCAGAACAAAAGGCAGAAATGTCCACCATTCACAGAACTGTAATGTATCCAGCACAGCCAAATGTTAGCAACAAGTGACTTTTCTTTTGCATATACAGTTAAACACAGCAGATCTCCTTCAGAATTAAAAAAAAAACAGCTGTAGTCACAACCGGGTAATATGTGAAGTCCTTGAAGAAGGGTTAAATATAAGGCTAGAGAACCTCTTCAGTACTTCAGAATAAACTATCATTTAAGTATATCAATGAATAAAACAGGTTCAGAGTCCATTCTCTTACTAGAAAAAAATCTTGGTTACTTCAGCACAAAAATATGCATGGCAATGGATTTCAAACAAACGTATTTGCAGTTTTAATATAAGCAATAGCTCAACTGAATGTATACGCAGTTCTTTTAGACTGTAGTATAAGCATTTCAGACATTTCTATTAAATAGGGATAATAGCCAGCAATCATGGTATTATCACCAGCAATAACTTCATGTTCAATAAAGCATCAGATTAGTTTAAGTAGGTTGCGTAAAATTGGTGGTAAACCTCCCAGTGCATTTACAGATGTTCTTGATTTCACGATTTACCTTATCTTCAGTCTGTTGGTCATCCCTCGAATACCCTGTCAAGGTCCTGTGTCTGATTAAATCCAACATGCTGTGTTGGAACTGTTAAAGTCTTAAAGGGCCCACAGGGTGCTGGAACCTGCTGCGGTGTTCCACCACAAGCTGACAGAGTCAATCAACTGGCAGTGAAAGAAATACAGAACTGCTGCAGTTGAGTGAGAGCAACACAAAACTGCTGCGGTTGAAAATGAGAAATGACAGTTGTGACTGAAATATTTAAAAACAGAAAAGGCCTGAAACAAATTCTGCCACCATGCCAGCACATAGTGATGATAATTCTGGTGTCCCTGTCCTCAAACTATGATTTTCAACTGCAGTGGCTCTGTGTTTCTTTCACTACTGGTTGGCTAATTATCAGGATTCTATGGCACTTTGAAGAAGTTACAGTACTCTGAGCATTTTAGTATTGTAGCTGTTCTGACACAGCATATTGGCATTCTTTCACTGCTGGTTGGTGGACTGGATTAGCCACGGGGCCTACTCAGAGTGGTAGGGGATGACCAACACACTAATGATAAAGGTAAATCCTGAAATAAAGATTATGGGCCTGATATTCGAAAGTGAGCCTGGCAATGGTGCAAGTGGTTGCTCCGTGCAACTGAGTTGCACTGGAGGAACAAAAGGATATATTCAAAGGAAATGTGCTGTGGTGCATCTCTTCTGAATATACCAAAAAATGCCCCTGGCACAAATACAATGTGCCGGCACATCCCCCAGACAGGTCTGAATACCAGGAATGGGATATGTGCCAATGCATCAGAAATACGCTTTGCACAAATTCCTGATATTCAGACACAAATATGCAAATTGGGCCATAATGCATGCAAGGCACAAATGGGGCCATTTACATACAATTATGGCCTATTTCCATAAGTTGTGCAGGGCTCACCAGCAAAATGTGTCCAGTGCCCTGCACAGCATGTGGTCCCAGTACCAGGTACCACAATAATACCCTCTCCCCATTCCATGCCACTGATCGCCGTTATAAAGCATTTTAAAGTCCCTGGTGGTCTAGTGGTTCCCCCCCCCCATAACCCCGATCACCATTGTTTTGTATAATTGTCTTTCCCTGGTAGTCTAGTGGTACCCCCTTCCTGCCTGTAACCCTGATCACAATCATTTTGTTTAAATACCTTTCTCTGGTAGTCTAGTGATACCCCCTTCCCCACCCATAACCCAAATTGCCGTTATTAAGTATCTTTTAAATCCCTGGTAGTCCAGTGGCACCTCAACCCCACCAACTCAGGACCCCCAGCCCACCCAGCCCCCTGTCATTGGTGGGCAGCATTCTGCAGCTTTCTGGTTGGCCAGGGCACCAGTCTTGCCAGTGGGAATTTCTCAATAGTGCCCACACAAAAACAAGTTCCCATTCCGGGTGCCCCATTACTTAGGATATTCTTGGGCACACCAAATGTTCAAAACAAGCAGCCACCATGTTTTGCTCTTGCTAACCTGCAACCAAGTGATGACAACCCCCCTGTGCCCATGTGAGAGAACTCACTGCCCACACATGTATTTTTTTATAAATAGACCTGAATTCAATGCAGACACAACCTAATCTATTTGGATAAAACCTCCTCCAATTGATGGATTCATTGGGCCTGACAAGGGGCCTTACCTCTGCAACCCATGGGGGGGCACACATTGGAATTGGTATTCCATCTGGGGATGGAGATCTCTGAGGTGGAGGTGGAGCCAATCGGTTGGTCTGACCATCACACCCTGAGATTCAGTTTCACAGCCCCTGAAATAGGCCGGCCCTAAGGAGTTAGTGCAGTTCTGTCCTTTGAGAGGCATTAGCTCAGAGGGCCTAATGATGAAGCTGAACTTCTCAGGATTTCCAGTGGATAGCACTGACCCAGGGCCCCTAGTGTTGGCCTGTAATAGGGCTGTTTTGGGGACCTTGGATGTCATTGCTCCAACTCGTGTTCACCCTCTTACTCTTCACCTGGGGCACCATGGTTTAGTGGGGAGATCCATGACCTGAAGAGACAAGGGTGAAGATTGGAAAGACCCTGGCAGAAAACTCACCTGGCAGTGGATAAGCTTAGATTGTTGGATCACTATAAGATCTACCAATCAGCAATTTCCCATAAGAAGGCAGAGTTCCTGTCCAGGGAAATTGCTACAGTGAAGAATAGGCCAGCCCAGCTCTTCCGGACTGTGGACAGACTGTGCAATCCAGCCTGTCTCCATACCAGTTGAGCATTGTCACAAGCACAGTGTGAGGAGTTTGCACAATTTTTCACTGATAAGGTGTCCACCATCAGGAAGGAGATCAGCCACTGCCTTACCATTGGACCTTGCAATGAACAATCGGGTGGTATTAATGCCCAGTTGACTTGGTCCACCTTTAGCCAACCGGCAGTCATGGATATAGTGAGGATTGTCCAGACTTTGCGGCCAACCTACTGTAGTCTGGATCCAGGCCCTACATGCCTTCTAGTGCGGTGTGTAGAGGTCATTGGCCTGGTCCTTGCTGGGATAGTGGTGGTTTCATTGGAGAGAGGGATCTTTCCAAATCCCTTAAAGGAGGCAGTAGTACACCCCCTTCTGAAAAAACCCTCCCTTGATCCCGACTTCCCAGCAAACTTAGCCTTTGCAGGGAAAGTTATTGAGAAAGTGGTTGCTTTACAGCTGGAGGATCATTTAACCAGCCACAATATCTATGACCCTCTCCAGTCTGGCTTCAGGAAATGGCATAGTACCGAGATGGCCCTGGTGTGGGTACTAAATGATCTCCTTATGGCGAGAGATTGGAGAGCCTGTTCCATCTTGGTTCTCCTTGATCTCTCAGCAGCATTTGACACTGTGGATCATGGAGTGATGCTCAAGCACCTGTGGTTTTTCTGTGGACTGAGGGTGGCAGTCCTGAGTTGGTTTCAATCTTTCCTTGAGGGCAGATCACAGAGAGTGGTGTCGGGGATTCATTCCTCGGCCACTCACTGGCTGCCCCATGGGGTTCCACAGGGTTCGGTGCTGTCCCCCATGTTATTCGTGGTGTATATGCTTCCATTAGGGGTTATTATAAGATGGTATGGGCTGAGTTTTCATTGCTATGCTGATGACTCTCAGCTCTACATGTCTTTTGTGCCTGAGCAGGAATCTGATTCAATCCCAGTGTTTAACAACTGCCTGCTGGAGATACAGAACTGGATGAGTACTAGCTGGCTTCAGTTGAACTCAAGTAAAACAGAGGTATTGGTGGTGGACCCTGGTTTTAGGACGACAGGGGCATGGGCAGGAAAACCCTCAGGTTTATATCTTGGGGGGGCCCACTTATGGCCTTGGGCCAGGTGCATAACCTTGTCATGGTATTTGATGAGGGCCTGATACTGAGGGTGCAGGTGTCATCTGTAGTTAAATCTTCCTTTTTCCACCTAAGGAATATTGCCTGGGTGAAACACCTGGTCCCACCCGAAGATCTTCCTACCTTGGTCCATGCCTTTGTTACCATTCATTTTGATTACTGCAGTGCCCTCTATCTAGGGCTACCAGACATGGACATCTGCTGCCTGCAGCTAGTGCAGAACGTGATGGCCAGGTTGTTGACTGGAAGCTCTAGATCCAGTCATATAACACCTGTGCTGCGTGAAGTGCACTGGCTGCCTATACAGTGGCAGATCACCTTCAAGGTCACTTTGTTGACCTATAAGGCCCTACACAAGTCGGGACCCCACTACCTGAAAGAACTCCTGTTGTCTTACTGCCCCTTCCACTCACTTTGATCCTCTAGTGAGGGATTGCTAGAGATTCCCAGGGTATCCCTGAAAACATGTGGAGGAAGATCTTTTGACTTTATGGCACCTACCCTGTGGAATTCTCTACCTCGCCAGATACGAGATAGCCTGACCATGGAAGGATTTATAAAAATCTTTAAAACTGTATTTATTTAACCAGGCATTTTCAGGGTTTTATCGAGGGGTTGCTATTGCTTTATTATCCATTTTATTGATTTTAAATATTGCTATTGTATTGTATTGTAAAGGTGCCTTGAGCTCAGGAAGGGCGCCTTATATAAATACATTTTACTTACTTAATTACTAATCTATGATCCCCTGCGTGCTCTCACATGTGTCTGTAGCCAGCAGCACAACTCCCAACCTACAATCCCCCACCTCCTTTCACACATCTGCAGCAGCCGCTTCCCTCAACTCCCGCTCCTGCCTTCTGTCACCGAGCTGTGGAACCACACTCCTGCCTCAAAACTCCTACATCGAATACCAGCAAATAAATACATTCATAATGAAATAGTGGCTCACTTACAGTGAAATGTGAGAATTAGTCACCCTAAGTGTTCCTCTTGCACTTTAAAAAAATGTGCTTGACTCCACCACTACTGCCGTCAATTCCCAGTACAAGGGCCTTGCATTCCTTCCACAGTTCAATCACAGAACTACACAATTAGTCACCCAGAATGTTCCTCTTGCACATCAAAAAAAAAATGGACCGATCCCACCACCACAATTGACTTCAGATTCCCACTACAAGGACCTTGCATTCCTTCCAAGCCTCAATCCCATGGAACTACAAGTCCCATGAAATCCTACAGCTGCTATGCACTCAGTCTTTTAAACATCAGCACCCTCTACTGGCAAGTACAGCACAGTACACAGACTACTTTATAAGAAACTCATATTCTGATTCTTTTTTTAACACTTATTACACTTCTTGTTACTACTTTTATTTTATTAAAAATATTACAAATGGGCCATTTTCTGAGTGCAATAATATCCTCTAGTGTGGGCGGTATTGGGAAATACCGGACCTTCCAGGGGCTATAAGGCCCTCTGCTGTCGCATTCAGGCCTCATTACGCCCCTGGGAAGTCCTGTATTTCCAAAGACCACCTACCCTGTTGGGTATTATTGCTTACATACCCCTCTTAATGCACTTCATCCATGAGCATTATTGTACATACAAATTGCCAAGAAGCTGGATTGCAATTAAGCATGACTGCAAGGTTTCTGAATGTATCCCAAACATCTGCAAAAGCAAAAAGAGCAACTGGTACCTCAAGGGAAACATATAATTGGTGTTTTTAAGTATTAGTCTTCCTTTGTTCTCTGTTATCAAAGATACTGCTTTGAAAATGGGATCATTAAATCTTAGAGTTCATCTATGTGTGATGCTCATTCCCCACTTGAAATGACAGTCTTTGTGATAGCTCAGTCTGCTGCCAAGGAAGAGGCAGTGATGTCACAAGCAAACAATTATGACTTCATGTGGGGAATAAGCTGCCACAGCAAGTCTAAGAAACAAGTGTTTTTTTACCTCCATAAATCTTTTAAAGGGAACATAACCATGTTTGTTGACATTTTTTAAATAATTTTACATTTTGGGATTTGTGAAGTCTGTTTAATATTCACAGTATATTGTTTCATGTGTTTGTTTTCAAAATAGTCCTATTTTGAATTACTTTAGGTCCCATGTTAGTATAGCCTTTTTCATAACCAGTATTCATAGCTTTAATTACTTAACAGTTTAGGAATTCAGCAACATCAGTTGAGCTGAAGACTACAATGAAACAAAACCCAATGAAATCAGCTCAGCTAAAAAAGGGGAACAATAGGACAATTTCTAAGCAAACGCATAAAACAATATACTGGGGTAATTAAATAGACTTAACATGTGGACAAATTACAAATTATGTCAAAGAAATAAAAACAACAGGGTTTATGTTCACTTGAAGAAAAGCAAAGGACAGACAGATGCAGAAAAAAAAATTAAATATAAATTGAATTGAGTTGATATGTTAGGTTTTCAAAGGTTTTTCAAGGAGCATCGGCAGCTCTCTAAACAGCAAGGCACAGACATGTTTCTTTTTGTTTAGGACTTGTCACTGTGAAACAGCCATTATTATAGTCCAGCTCAGCACATCAGCCGACCAGTGATATGGTTGTGAGGCTCATTGTGTGCCCAAAGGGGCCAAATACTTTAAAAGAACCAAACTGACAGTGACACTATAGCAGGGTCATTGGAAAACTGTGGAACATTTTCACAAAAAAATGCAGGAGTTGTTTTGTAAAAAATTGCAAGTCAATTATAAGTTCCACTATAACTTTTCAATGCTATACAATAATTATTGGTTTTACGACATGTATTGGTCACAAGAAATTGTTAATAAATACACTGCCACTTGAATAATCTTTTAACATTATGAAAAGTTTGTGTTCTTGAAAATTCATTTTAAAATCTAAAAATATCTTCCTCATGGACTGGAAAATAGTTTTTATTTATTGGTCCATGCAGCCAATCAGTATTCAATAAATCCAGGTGCAACATATTTTGTCACTTTCTAGACGAAACCATTGAAATCTGATCAACACCTATTTTCATTTGTGGTGCTCTCTTGATTATCCACTCACTTGGTTTGGTAAAAGAATATAACTGACAGATAACTGATGGTGGTGGATCATCCAGTTTAAGCAAAAAATAAAACAAAATACTGCATTTCTTTAAAATGAGTGCTGTTCTTGATTTGTACTGTGGGTACAATATTTTTAAAATAACATATTAAAAGCATTAGTGCATTCTGGCAATCTTTCACAACATTATACAATCGTCTGTAATGCACATTTCTCTTACTTTGGTTACAGGGTTTTTTTTAAGTGAAGGAAATTGTTTAGCTACCTTTCACCTGTCATATTAGCTTGCATCTTAGTCATGCTTTTATTGTAGTCTTTGCATGTGAGCATCTAGGTAGTGAACTGTCAAGTGAGAGACTGCTAACACCAACTCCCTCAGAAGCAGATACCAGTCCACATTCAGCAGGGACATTCAAAATCCTTAGATATTGGCATAAAGGCCCCTCTAAATTACAACAAATATTCTGTGCAAGAAAAAAAAAACTACAGCACCAGTCACAAAAAGCTTTGAATCTGCAGTGAAGACAATCTGCATGTCACATTTTGCTGTACTCTTGAAGAGCAGACTGATAAATCTGTGCTATGACCAGGCTGGAAGCCATCCACCATGACTGAGTATATCTCTTTTCAGATGTTTCTTTTTCTTCTCCCTGTAGTTATCTTCTTTTCCCTGTAGATGGTGTTTATACTGTCCTAACTGCACTATGTGAGTGCAGAATGGTTAAACTTTGCTATGTGTAGTACTATACACAATGACGTGAAAATTATGTCAAGTTGCACTTTGTCCAAAAAGTACCACTTCACATAGCACTTTGTTTTTGCATGAAGTGACATTTCACTTGCAATGCTGCAGAAAGTGTCACTTCTTGAAATTATCTGAGTTAGTCACTCACTTATAGTTGACAGAGGAGGGTCTAGACATGCAACTAAATAAACAATGTTTCCTTCCCCAGCCTCTAGTACCCATAAAACCCACCTACCCACACTGAGATCCAACTATCATCAAAAAATAATATACCCCCTTACCCCCACTCACTCAGCACTGGTATGTTGACATTGCATTTGCAGCACCCATGCACTCTCCCTCCAGCCCCAGCCCCAGCCCCACATAGAGAAGTGACATCCCCCTCCTGGCCCACCCACTCAATAAGTACCCACTCTCCTCTCTCCAGCCCACCATATAGACAACTCCCTGTCCCCAATCACTCAACACCCAACACAGGCCCCCATTTCACACAGAGTGGCACCCACCTGACCCAACACACCAACAAAGGATATTAAATAGTAGCCAGGCAATGAGGATGCTGACTGTAACAGACCCTCCTTTCTCTACCTTGGCAAGCCACCATCTGAATAAATGTGACCATGCTGTTAAAGGAAAGTGCACAATCTCATTCATTCATTCAGATAAGTGAGGTGGTGAGAGAATCAGCTGTGCTGGTTGACATCTGTCCCTGCCTGGCTGCTCCCTAATATCCTTTGTTGGTAGGTGTTGGGTCAGATGGGTGCCACTCTGTGAGGCATGGGGGTGGAGGGTGGTGGGTGCTGAGTGGGTTATGGGAGAGGACCTTTTTTACAGAGCTGGGGAAGAGGGTGAGTGGTTACTGAGTGATGGGCCAGGAGAAGGTTATTACCTCTTTGACTGGGGCAGGGGAGAGGGAGGAGGTTGCATGGGTGTTGCAAATGGAATGCCAACATGCCAATTCTGAGAGGGGGAGGAAAGGCAGTATTTTATTTTGATAATGGTTGGGTGTGGGTGAGGAGAGAATGGTGGATTTCTGGATGCTACAGAGGCCAGAGAGAGAGAGAGAACAGAGCTGTATCTGACCTATGCCTTTTGAATGAGGAATAAATGTATCATGTGTATACTGGAACCACTACCAAATACAGTCAGTCCTCTTTATTGCATAAACTATTTGCAATTTTGGAATATGCCACATAATAGAAATCTTTGTATTAATGAGCCAGTGAGCAGTTGTATTTCCTTATTGATTTCCATACATTTCATGTATACTATACTTCAGTGCATCAATAGTACGTAAAAACAGAATATTATTTTTTGACTGCTAATACAAACTCTTTTTTTGCCTTTTTATTTAAAATAGTCCACAATGTGTTTTTGTCAGGACTGCCCTGCCCCTTGTGCAGCCTGGGTAAGAGATAACTTGGAGGCCTAGAAGGATTAGTACTTAGAGCATTTAGTGCCTAAGTGATGCATTAATCAGGTAGATTTGTCTGTTGGCTGGATGATACATATTCAGAAACACAGGTTTTAGGATTAAACAGGCAAATTACATAAGGAATAATGTATGGGCAACCACACACAATAAGCCTGTGTTTCCGGCAAAGGGTTGAAATAACAGCTTATGGACTTTGAGAGCGAAGCTCAAGAAGTCCATGCTATTATCTTGCCTCCAAGATGGAAACACAAGGTGAGTTGTGCGTGGTGACCCATAATGTATTTATTATAGTATATGGTTTTAACATTTTGTAGTACAGAACATAAAAGTCCTTCAGACTTGGGCTCACTTTACTTAAATTGTACAGGCGAACAGTTACCTGTTGTCATCGAGGTACAGGTCAGGAAGCATAAGAAAAAACAGGAGCAGTTGTTAAATTCGCAACAAGAGTTTTGTTTGTACTAGCAGTTACATAAAAAAATATTCGTCAGTATAACTATATACAAAGACCAAATAAACAGAAACAGCCCATCTGAGTTTTTCTTCAATCTCTGTGTCCATCATTTTGCCAGCAATTGCAGCTCAGCTCTTTTATAAGTCCTTACAAATTCCCTTCTTATCAAGCATCCTGTTTTTTTTCTAGTGTTCTAGTATATCTCAGACAGCTGTTGGCAGGAACACAGTGTCCCTGTGCTCATGCCCCTTTTTTCACAGCTCTTCTGCAAAAGGCTTAACAATTGCACTCAGGTAACCTCTTGAATTTCCAGTAACTTTTTCAATCATCTCAAACCACAATTATATACATTTCAAAAATTAACACTATAACATTTTAAACAAAAGGGATCCCAATATCAGTTACATTTCCATGCAAAGATTTGCATATATTTTTTATATCAGCAGATATGCAAGGGAGGAAAAGAAACAGTGAGAGGCAAAGAATTGCAAGACTGTCAGGGTGATCAAGTCCTAGGTCTCACATGAACATTTAGTTGACCAACCAGACAGAGAAGAGACAGGAAATGAGAGAACAGAACAAATCCCTGCATTCAAACACTCCATAACAACTGGGACAGGGTCCTATTCCACCCTGTCACATCTGTCTCATACTGTATTTTAATGTGCTACTTATGTGCTGGCAAGAAGTCTTAATAGAAGATTCAAATATTTTAAAAGCACCATCCATCTGCCTGTCCTGGCTCCTCTCACAGACAGGCAGAGCAGTGGTATTTTTATGAAATACACAACTGCAGATAGCAGCAAGCTGCTAGGAAGACCATTAGTAAACCTTGATCTTCTGGTGGCTGTGACTGTAGAAAATAAATCAGTTACTGGCACTAAGTGGTTTGCTTTATTTATTTAAAATTTGGTAACCAGGAAAGGCACGCTGAGTTGAGTTTCATTTGCAGGTACAATCTAAGGGAGAGGGGAAGGGTGCAGGAAGCATAATATTTTGTAATACAACAGATTGTGCTTAGATAGGCAACATTAAGTAGACAGCAGAACAGAAGCTGGATTGATTGTGATAAGTCAAGTGGAATAATAGTAGCATGAACAGGTGAGAAGGAAACAGCAAAAGAGCACAATGCCTGTTGCAGTGGGAAGCAGCATTATTGGGGTAACAGAAACAAAGTGTGAGTTGAAACAGAAGATAAACTTGGATTATGGAGTCAAAAACAGGTGGCAGGTCAAATGAGAAAGGAAGGGAGGTTAGGATGCTGCTGGTAGATACATGGAGGAGGAGGAAGAAAATGATTTAACATACATCTAAAGGTAGGAGGTGAGGGAGAGAGGTGGAAAGAAGAGGAGAGAAATGTTCCAGAGGGAAAGGGGGTGATGGGAGGCTCAAGGCACAGACTTTGTGTATTTAACACCAGACAACACATATCCTGGAGTGCCTTACTGCTGTTATGCAGTGGCTCCTTTGCTTTAAAAAAGGGCAGGTATACCTATTCAAAAATGAGTCCATAGCTTCTCTCTTGTGCAGCAGGTGCTGCTGCCGCTACATGCTTGCCCTGTATCCTATTTCATGTCTCTCTTTCTTGCTCAATTTTATGTTTGTTTCCCTCATTCTTTTCTTGCTGTTTCACACACACACACACACACACACACACACACACACACACACAACAGACACACACACACATTACACTGTGCAGACCCACTTTGTGTTTTATTTAGGATTCGCTGTTTTGTTTTCTTTTTGGGGGGCTTGTTTCTTTGTTTACTTAAGTTGTGAGCCAGAACAGTTATGAGCAAGAGTGCAATTCAGGTGAAAGTATAGGTGACAGCTGGATCTGACTGGGAGAAAAGAGACTGTCTGTAGCCTTACTTTTGGTAAATCTTGAGAGTGGACCAGAGAAAAAGGTGAGGACCATGACAGGAATTGGAGGATTCCTGCTCAGTGAGTGCACAATGTTGCAGTGAGTTGTGCACATGCTGTCATAATCATGATGCTGAGAAGGGGAGGAAAAAGTCATTTGGAGTTATGGCTTTGTTCTGGTTTTAGAGTCACTGTTTGAATTTCATTGCAAATGACTTGGAGGTTTATAGCAATGTTAAAAGTGACTGAAAGTGGGAAGGTGGAGGAGGCAGTATACAGCAGTGGCTTAAGTCTCTGAGCTACAAACCTGGAGACCTGGGTTTGAATCCCACAGCCCCCACTTGCATACTGTGTGACCCAGAGCAAGTCAATTAACTTCTTTGTGTTCACAGGTCTCACCTGTAAACAAGCTTTCAGCTTAGTGTGTCTCTCCTGGTTAAAAATAAAAAAAATATTTTGTGTGTTGGGAGGGGGGACACTGTGGTATGGTGGGAAAACCACCATCAAAATGGATTCAATGGGAAGGAATCTCTTTTAGTGTTATGTGGTCATCCTTGTGACTGCCGTAGATAAAGTGATGTTACTGTCAGATAACATCACTATCTCTAGTACAGTCTGACAATCACAACACTAGAATTATTCAATTATTCATGCCATTGTATAATCTTTTTTTGTGTGACACCTTTTGAAATCCCTTGAGCTGAGCTCTTGGGGTTTAAGTGGCATCACACACTTTGGGCATATGCATTATCCAAGATATATAGATATAGATGTAGATGTAGATGTAGATATAGATATAGATATAGATATAGATATAGATATAGATATAGATATATTTTTTCCAATTGTTTAAGCAAGTGAGACACACTAAGCTGAAAGCGTGTTTACAGGTGCAACCTGGGAGCACAGGGAAGTTAAGTGACTTGCTCAGGGTCACGTAGTATGCAAGTGAGTGCTATGGGAATTAAACCCAAGTCTCCAGATTTGCAGCTCAGAGCCTTAAACCACTGCACTATACTGCCTCCCAATATATATACAGTACATATATACAGTACATATATATATATATATGTATCTTGGAGACAAAAAAAAACTCTGTTTAATGCATCAGTTAGGGTTGTTCCACAGCGACAAAAGTGAGGAAATTCGGTGTTAGGGTTGAAACCACCCCTTGGACCCCCCACCCCCCCAACTGACATTGGGGTACGTGTTGGGGTCATCTGCCCTAACTCTCACCCCATCACAAGTGTAAAGAAGCAGAGGTATGGGAGAATGGGGTGAGAGTTAGACCGATGACCCCAACGCACCCAATGCCGGGTAGGGGTGGCAGGGGTCCAAGGGTGTTTTCAACCCTGACATGGAATTTCCTCACTTTTGTTGATGTGGAACAACCCTAACTGATGCATTAAATGGAGTTTTTTTGGCTCTAATTTCTCTTCTTTTTGAGAATGATGATGACAAATAGTGAAAGTAATGCAGCGAAGGGCCCCGCGCTCCCACCACATGATGTCTTGTGACATAGTAACAGGAACAGCAACACAAACAGAAGTGCCAGCAGTGGTGCACATGGTAACAGAAACATAAATGGAAAAGGAAACGTTAATAGAAACGCAAGCGCAAAGTGATGCCAAAGCAAACAGTAACACAAACGGACATTGAAGCACTTATGAAAACACAACTGGTAATATGAACAGTGATGGCAGCAGTATTTTAAATGGAAATGTTAAGTGTCACAGCAAAAAGAATGTGAAAGGGAACAGAAATGCAAACGCAAACGCGAGCGCACACGTAAACGCAAACCGTAATGCACACAGCCATGGTACCACAATAGTAAATGCAAATGGTAAAGTTAACATGAAGAATAATGCCAAAGGAAACAGAAATGAAATGGGAATGGGAGGCGTTTGGAAGCATGGCTTAAGTAACGTGCGTAATGATTGAGAACTACAATTGTTAATGCAAATAGTAGATAACAGCAACAATAAAGTCAAAGGAAAGAGAAATACAAATGCAAGTGAGTACAGAAATGCAAACCGTTATGCGCACGGTCATGGTACTGCAATTGTAAATGCAAATGCTAACAGTAATGGCAAAAATAACACCAAAGGAAACAGAAACAAAACAGAAATGCAAGAGTGTATGAAAACACAAACCGTAATGCACATGGATGCTACTGCAATTGCAAATGAAACTGGTAATGGTAACAGCAACAATAGTACCAAATGACACAGAAACGCAAACACAAGTAAAACACAATCCGTAACGCACACGGTGGCGTAGACAGTAATGGTGCCACAAACGGTAACGGAAATGCAACTGGAAACATTAACTAGCACAGTAATGAAAGGGCACACCCTTCTTTTCCCCAAAAAATGCATTGGAAAACATAGTGAAAATAAAGAATGTATAGATAACAATGGGCCTCAGAGCAGAAAATGAGGACTTGGAATATTAAATTGCTTATATCTCAGGAACCATACGACATAGAAAAAAAAAATCATATGAATTATGACTTTCCTGGCTAGTTTTGTACTTAGGGGGCTAAGCATTTTTGCAATGAAAAGTCTGTATCTCGCACCGTTTCTGAGATACAGGCCCCGAAAGGCGCAACGGGTGCTGTAATGTTAACCATTGGGAAAAAGTGTTAACTTCAGAATGCCGTCACTGTGCTGTCCTGTAATATTTTTCAACAAACCACCAAAAGACACATCAGTGGGATGTTGGCTTTCTTCCCTCTAAATTTCAGCCCAAAAGACCAAACCATTATTTTGCAGCAGGGCGGCAAAGCATTCCTGTAATGCGGCGGATGCAATAATGTTATCCTATGAGAAAAAGTGTCAACTTTGGAGTGCCTCCTTGTAATATTTTTTCACCAAAATACTGAAAGGCACATCTGTAAGATGTTGGCTGTGTTCCCTTCAAACTTCAGCCCAAAAGACAAAACCATTCTTTTGTAGCAGGGTGGCAAAGAATTGCTGTCATTTTGCCATAGCCTGGAAAAGTAGTGTTGCGAAAGCTTTCACAAATATTTGCGACACTTTCATGAGTGTGACACTACTTTGCGAAAGTACTTTTTCCAGAAACTTGAAAAACATATTTCCAGGGTGTTTAACCTCAAAATAAAGACATGCCTAGCATCCTCAGGGTCCGACTAGGTAAACACAAAAATAATTGTGTTGCTAGAGGGTCCCAAATTTAAATGGCAAGCATTTTTCTGATCACCAACTGAAAATAAAATGGTGGATTTGCGAAAGTAAAAGGGCCATTTGCAAAAGTAAAAACTGCAATTACAAAACTGCTGAACTTTTTGTTAACTTTTCCCACTGACTTATAATGGGAACTTGTTTTTTGAATAACTTTTGAACCATTCAATATTTGTTCACGAAATCTTCAAAAGACACATCGGGGACCCTGGCTGCATGTTTCCTGAAGTTTTCGGACCAGTCACGCAAACCATGCAACCTGTAGGCAAGAGCAAAGAAATCACAAAAAAAGCGTAATTGTGCAATTGGTTGTTGCTTAATAACTCCACAGCTGTATATCCGACCAGTATGAAACTTGGCAGATCCCAAGAGCTACCATGCTCAATTATATATACCAATTTATGGCAAATCTGTTGCACAGTGGCAAAGCTATTAAGGTGAAAAATCTGACCCTTTACCCTTAAAAGTGCTACTCAACCCTAACTATGGTAGCACTACCATGCTATCATTATATATATATACTGTATATATATATATATATATATATATATGTTTAATGCAATCATATTCCATTAAAAGCAATATGGCACCTCAAGTTATGTCCGAATAATGTTTCCTTTAAAACTGTGTTTTAGAGGCTCTGTGATAGTACATAATTTGGTATTTTCTCAAGCACTAGTTACTGAGAAGAGAAGGCATACAATGGCTGTGACTTTTGAAGGAGGGAGGCTACTGAAGTGTTACATGTGCCTACTTGCTTGGGGAAGGAGAGTGAGACTAAAGGCATGTCAGCATTATATGCACTCCTGTCATGCGGCACACTGGGATCCCACCCCAGTGTGCCTAATTTTTTTTCCTAACCCCCGCTAACATCAGGTTACCCAATCCTCATGTTGTCATCCTGTACACCCCCCCCACTTATGTGGCACACTGGGAGCCCACCACAGTGTGCCCAAATGTATTCTTTTTATGTTTTCTGCAAAAAAGAAAACAGTCCCTTGTTAGTGCTACAATAGTTTTTTTTTCTTCCCTATAAAAAAGAAAATGGTCCCTCATTGTTGCTCCAGTCTCCTCCCCCTCTCCACCCTCTCACTGAGCACCCACCTCCCCACACACTCCCCTTACCCCATACTTACCTTCGGAGGTCAGCACCATCTTCTTCTCTGGACCGAGACATGTCTGCACTCTTCAAAGTTGAACTGTGAACTGAAGAATCCAAAGGTAAGCCTGCTATAATGCCATTCAATGGGGTTTACAACTTCTGCTGATAAATCAGCCATTTTTTGGAATTTTTGGCCCACATTTTCAACATGGGATTCTTGGGACCCCACCCCATGAAAACTGTCACTGTCATTTTGTTACTCAGTCATGAAATGTGATTTTGTGGTCGCTGTGCAGAATCACCTTTTTGGAGTGATTTACAAAATGACAGTGCCAACGTTCATGAGGTGGGGATCCAAAAAGCCCATTTTGCAAATTTGGTGAAAAAGTTCCAAAAAAGACTGCGTTATGACCGTGCATTTCGCAGTTTCTATGTACGTTCCTAATTTCGCCAGTTTTTAATATTTTCACTCCACATTTTCAACATTGCCATTTTTTCACACCTCCTTCAAAACAGTATAGCTGTCATTTTCCATAACCTGCCAAAAATGTGTTTTCACACCTGTGGGGCAGAATAGTGCATTTGCTCTGCAAAATCACCTTTTGGGACAAGTGAACAAAATGACACTGGCACTCTTCATGAGGAGGGGTCCCAAAAAGGCCATGTTGAAAATTTGGTGCACCACCTCCAAAAATGGCCAAGTTACACCTGGGCATTGAATAATTTCTATGCACATGTGTAACTTTGGTCACTTGGTAGCTTTTTACAGCCCTATCGGCTCTGGCTAGAGTTTGCTATTTTTATTTATTTATTTATTTGATATATCGGTTTACAACCTTTGAGCCAGAGGCTCATTTACAAAGGTACCTTGTCACATGTAAGAGAGATGGTAATACAGAAACACGGTATATCAACAATTACATTAAGCATGTGTTACAGACATTTGTCACAGACATTATTTACATTATTTGGATGTAGATATTTACAGACATTATTTATAATATTTGGATGATGATATTTACAACAAAACAGCAGAAGACATTATAAGCTTGAGAAAGCATCTAAACATAGTAGTCAGTCCTATTCATGGTTTGGTGTTATTGACGGAGGTTGTAATCCAATAATGGACTTTGTCAGAGAATTTGGATCAGAGTGGGTGAGAGAGTGAGCTATTAGTAGCAGTTACAGGAGCGGCTATTGAAGAGGTGGTTGCGAAGAGTGGTTTTGAAGTGGGTGATCTTGGGTGCATTAGTGATGGTGCTTGGGAGTGCATTAAACCATGTGGGGGCCCTGTGATGGAAAGAACTCTGGGCAAGGGAGGTTTTTACCCTGGGCACAACCAGAGGTGCTTTCTCTGAGTTGCGAGTGAGGATAGTGGGGGTTGCAGGATGAAGAGAGGCAGTGACCCTGGGGGGGGGGAGTCCGAGAAGAATTTTCTTTGACAGTAAGCAGGTCTGGTAGTGGAGTCTTTCATCAAGGTTGAGAAGATTGGCAGAGGTATAGAGGGAGCAGGTGTAAGTGAGCCTAGGAGTGCCAGTTAGGAGCCTGCAGGCCTTGATTAGGGAGGCCTGGATTCTCTAGAGTACAGAGTTATCTGCTGCCCCATATACAGGGAGCCCATAGTCCACTAGGGACAGTATTGATGAGGTGATGGCAAGTCTAAGGGCGTGGGGGGAAGGCAGTCCATGTGTCAGTAAAGGAGTCCAATCTGGGTGTTTGTTGTGGCAGCAAGGGTGTTTATGTGGTCATGGAAGGTAAGGGCTGAGTTGAGGGTAAGTGCAAGATATTTATAGTTGTATACCTGTTCAAGGGGGTGCTGGGTGCAGGGGAGGATGTGGATAGGTGCATTATTTGCTCTGTTTTGATGGTGAGAGAAAATCATTGACTTTGTCTTTTTTAAGTTTATGACCAGTCTATGGTCTTTAAACCATGTTTCGGCCTGGGAGAAGGCATGTTGGAGGGAGTCCTGAAGGGGTGTGGGTTTATGATGCGAAGTAAAGAGCACTGCATCATCTACATATAGTAAGATTTTTGTGGAGCAGGCTTTTGGTAAGGAGTTTAGGTAGAGGGAGAAAAGAAGTCGCCCCAGGATAGAGCCCTGGCGCACCCCAGAGTGGATGGGTAGTGTGTTGGATAGGGTTCCATTAATTTTGATGCATTGGGACCGGGTGGAAAGGTAACTGGAACACCAGTCCAGGGGGTCTGTGGAGAAACCAAGTAGGTGGAGTGAGTCGAGAAGGAGAGGGTGGCAGTCTGTGTCGAATGCCTTGGATAGGTCTATGAACACAGCTCCTGCAATGTTACCGGCGTCTAGGGAGGAGTGAAGGAAGTTGGTGAATTCTAGGAGGGCTGTGGTGGTGCTATGACCTGACCAGAAGCCATGTTGCTCTGGGCATAGGATGTTATACTTGGCTAGGTATTCAGTAAGTTGGGTGGCAACCAAATTTTCTAACGCTTTGGGGGGAAGAATGGAGATGTGTCGATAGTTATTTGGGGAGGCTTTGTCACCACTTTCATGGATGGGGGTAATGACAGCTGTTTTCCAGGCACTAGGGAATTGCCCTAGGCATAAGGATTTGTTGAGTAGATCCGTTAGGGGGACTAGGACCTCGTTGAGGACTAGTCGAAGGAGCCTGGCATCTAGGGGGTCATTTATGGGGTTATTGCTATTTAGCACTTTTTGTAGGTAAGGACGAGCTTCGTGGGTGGAGATTTTGTGCAGGAGGAAACAAGGATGCTGCAGGGTTGGGGGTGGGGATTGGGCCACAGGGTCAAAGAAACAACTCGGGAGAACAGTGCTGAGATCTGAGAAGGTGGTGTTTAGACAGTTTGCTATGGTGAGTGTGTCTGTGGAGGCAGTGTCATTTATGGTGAGCTGAGAGGGAGTTGGGGAGTGAGATTTCCCATTGAGTTCTTTGACATTATTCCAGAAGGTCCTTGCAGACCCCCACGTGTTTGTGAGAGTGGATTGATAGTGGTCTGCTTTGGCCTTACGGATGGCTCGAGTGTATCTATTGCGAGAGGCATTGTAGGATTCTCTGTCCACCAACCTGCCCGATTCTGTGGCTTTGTGCCAGAGATTATCCCTGTCTCTCAACATTTTGAGTAGGGAGGGGGTTATCCAAGGAGCATGTTGCCTTTTGGTGCGGAGTTTGGTGAGTGGGGCATAGAGGTCACAGGCCTTGGTGAAAGCCTGTGTAAACAGGTTGAGTGCAATGTCGACACTGGGGGCTAAATTAATGGGGGATCCATCTATCTGGGTGAGTAGCTGTTTAAGTTTTAGTAACCCTCCTGGGTGGAGATGCCTTCAGAAGGTTGTTTGGGCTATGGGTTTGGGTGTGGAAGAGGTCCATTGGAATAGGATGGGTGAGTGATCACTTAGGGAGTCGGGAAGTACTTGTATATCCTGGATTTTGTAGGGGTGGTTAGATATAAAGACATCCAGGAGGGTGTGGGTACCAGTAGATCAGTGAAGTCTTGTGGGTTGGGTAATTAACTGGACCATTTCAAGGGCCGAGAATGAGTCCTTTGTTGGTGCGGCTGAGGGGCCAAGCTAGTTGATATTGAGTCCCTACTAGTGTCTGCTCTGCATTGTGTGGTAGGGTACAGAGGTATTCAGTGAGGGATGTGACAGCAGTCTTTTGGTTCTTAGGGGGTATGTAGGTGATGGAGAGGTATAGTGGGCCCCTGTAGGGGTCAGGGGTGACTTTTAGGGTGAGGGCTTGTGCTCCGTTTGTGAGTTTGGGGGGTTGGAGCATGTGTACATTTTGCGTGTGTACATTTATGAAGTGAGCATATTGTCACAGTAGCAGCCTTCAGAGACATGTCAGTGTTGGATCCAATGCATCTCAGACTGCAGAGGGCCTGAAAGTGACAGGCCTATGCACAGTGAGGCTGATCATGATGGTGATCTGCTGCTTGCAGGCAGAAACTTCATGTAGTTGAATGGAGTCAGCTGCTCCTATCATAGAACTGGCTGGATCCTTTCATTTGCATGACACTGCCCATCAGGCAGCTGATTGGCATCATGCTCAGCCTGCTGTTCTTCTTTGCCCCCCCAAATAAGCAGCACTGTCTGTGTTCAAACCAGGGTTTGATATTCTGAGCCCCAGAGCAGTTGCCTGGTTCCCTATACGCTACAGAGCTGGAGTCTGTGAAAGGTCATACTGGGAAAGGGATTCTAGAATCCAGCTCCTTCCATGAATAATCCAGCCCCATCTGTGAGTGGGGATCTCACAGCACAAACTCCTCCTCTCCCTCACTGTTTTTGTTTACCCACAACAAATCCAAGCCCTCTCTAAACTATTGTATGAGTGTGGAGCCCAAAGGACAAACTCCTTTTCTTCCTCTCCCTCACCCTTTCTTTCATGTATCCCCCACCAATGGCGTGTGGCCCCCAATCCCTCTAAAATGTGCAGGCACCAGAGTTCCACCACAAGTGCTGCCAAGCATCAGTGGCACTTGGGTGTCTGATTCCAGTGTCACCGTTGCTATAAGAAAAAAAAAAAGATCTTTCAAAGTCTTTTAAATTTTAGCCTGAAAAGCAGAAAAGTGTACATCAATGTCTTTTGAAGCAAACCTTGACCTACCACCCACCCCAGACTGACCCCACATTCAGCATTCGGCAACAACCACTCCACCCCACCCTCCACCCCCATTCATCTCGAAATGGTCCATGGCCGCTCTTCTATAAAACACATCCTTCTGCTTCAATGCTGTCTAGGAACTGAAGAAACAAGGTAAATGTGGTCAATTTACTTTCAGTGTGGGTTGAACATGTACTCATTACTTTGTCATTTATTTATATTTTTTCACCAAATTTTCCACATAGCCTTTTTTCAACCCCACCTCATGAAAAAGGTATGTGACATTTTTCAAATGTGGCCCTAAAGGTGATTTTGCAGTCACCCAGTGAAATCATCTTTTGGGCGGTTTTGAAATTTTTCATCTACCAGTTCATGAGGTGTATATATGAAAACTAAGTTGAAAATTTGGTGACAAAATTTGGTAAAATGACCAAGTTATGAGTGGACATTGAAATATTTCAATGTTCACTCATAACATCACTATTTTTCAATATTGTTGGACCCAACCTCATAAGCAAGGTAGGTGACATTTTGCTAAATCTGACCCAAAAGGCAATTTTGCATTTGCTCCAATTTTTTTCCCAATTGTTTAATCAGGAGTGGCACACAAAGCTGAAAGCTTGTTTACAGGTGTGACCTGGGAGCACAGGGAAGTTATGTGACTTGCTTAGGATCACACAGTATATGCAAGTAGGGGCTGTGGGATTCAAACCCAGGTCTCCAGATTTGTAACTCAGAGCCTTAAACCACTATGTTATACTGCCTCCCTAAAATACCGCCCTATACTGCTCCATCAAATCAGCATTCAGGCAGGATCTGAAACATTTCACCTACCAGGTTCATGAAGTGGGGTTATAAAAAGACAATGTTGAAAATTTGGGGTAAATATGAAGAAAAAAACACAAAACTACAACGGTACATTTTTAATGTTCACTGACAACTTAAGTAATTTTTAGTATGTTGACACCACATTTTCAAATAGCCATTTTTTAACACCACCTCATGAAGGTGACATGTATCATTTTTCAGATCCTGCCTAAAACACATTTTCCTACTTGTGATGTGAAATGACATTTCATTCAGTGTTTTATAAATTACACTTGTCATGTTCAGAAGTGTGTGTGTGGGGGGAGGGGGGTCATAAAAACATTGAGTAAAACTTGGTGTCATAATGTAAAAAAAAGTTATGAAGAAACATCATGTGCAGGGCCAGCTGTTGGCTCACTGGGTAGAGTATTGTGTTCCTATACCAGTGATTTCAGTTCAGGAACAAGCTTGGGGTGCCAGCTGGGCAGCATGAGCATGAAGGCCAACACTGTCATGTGCGAGCGCTCTGAACCTGGGAAGGTACTGCACAGTGTTCTGTCACACAGGTGACACCTTGTGATGGGCAAGGTAGCTTTCTCTCTCAAGGGGTTGCAGTGCATGTCATGACCTGCTTTTGTAATTGATAACTCATATCAATAAACATAATTTAAACTCACAGTTTCTAAAAATCTCTTCCCTTGAACTTACCTGTTCAATGTACATGCTAGATTTACACCTTGTATGTAGTAGGATGATGTCATCGAGTATTTGTAATGGTACAGTAAATGCCACAGCACTATACCAATGTATTTCATTTTTACATAGCTCCCATGGCACAAGACTGGGTACTTTTAAAATGTTTACTATCCTGTTTCTTTCTTCAGAAATGAAATTACATAAGACAAGCATTACTGCTCACTGACTCCTTTGCAAACTCTTACAACAATACTACTCTACCTTCATCATTTTCTACGACACAATGAAAACCTACTTGACACAACATGCAAGCAAACACTCAGCATTGACAAATGTTTATTTGAATCATGCTTCCCTCTAGTGATACTGTATGAGTGCTGGACTACTGTACCTTTCCAGCAATCCCCAGTACTGCACATGCTGTATTTTCGAACATACACATGATTCTCCCCCAACTACTGTACTGTACTTCTTTCTGTCATGCTCTGTTAATTTGTTGTTCTCTTTAGTACATTTTCATGCTACCAACACCTTTCCACATTGACATCACAGCCCCAAACCCATGACTTGCAGAGATTTTCCATAAGCTAAATTCAGTTCTCCATTTTATGGACAGTCAATTTAGTGTGAGGGAGGTAGTTCAGGCTGGTTGGAAAACAATGAAGTACTGTATAGCCAGGATATTCAAAGGGGTTGTGCATGGCTCAACAGTGTCATGTCTGGCGCAACAGTGTTGCATCTTGCACAACCCACTGATGTGCCCCAACACAATATTCAAATGGGGATGCTGTGCTGCACAAATCCCGATGCACCGGGGCGCACCAGTAATTTGTGCGGAGCAAGTGCAGGGGGCGTGCCCATACATATGCGGCACATCCTGATATTCAGCCCAGGATGTGTGGTGCATATGCAGGCACAAGCCTGCCTTGCTCCGCATAGGTTGCACAAAGATGTGCCTGACAAAAAGGGGAACAAGTCAAGGGACACCCTCAGGCTGGCCGCCATACTGGTGGGCGCAACACGGCAGCCGCCTGCTGTGGGTGGCCACCCGATCACCTGCACCACAGACAGGGCATTGGCGCCCCCACATGCCGATCATGGGCTTTGTAGAAAAAGATATCCCTGGTGGTCTAGTGGACCAAATCCAGCACGATCACAGGCTATGTAATAAACATCACATCCCTGGTGGTCCAGTGGACCGCTCGTAAGCCCGATTGTGGGCTTTATAATAATATTTATATCCCTGGTGGTCCAGTGGACCCGCTCACAAGCCTGATCATGGGCTTTGTAATGGAGAAACCCTGGTGGCCCAGTGTTACCCCCCCCACCCCACCAGACCCACCACCCGCCCCCAGTCAGCGGCGGATGGCAGCTCCCACCGACAAGCTGCCCGACCGCCCACCGACTGACATCATACAGTTCGGCTATATGCCCACTGGTCCCACAGCATGGGCTAATGGGCATGCAGACCATACTGTACTACACAGTCCCGATATGTGAATGGATTCATTCACATATCAGGACTGTGAAGTACAGTACAGTGTGCACACCCATTGGCCCATGCTGTGGACCAATGGCCATACAGCTGGACTGTATGCTGTCAGTCAGCGGGTGGCAAGGCGGCTTGCAGATGGGGAGCTGCCACTCACCACTGACCGGGGGGAGCAGGGTGGTGGGTCTGAGTGGGAGGTGGGGAGGGAAACCACTGGGCCACCAGGGTTTCTCCATTACAAAGCCCGTGATTGGGCTTGTGAGTGGTCCACTGGACCACCAGGGATATAAATAGTATTACAATGCCCATGATCAGGCTGGATTTGGTCCACTGGACCACCAGGGATATCTTTTTCTACAAAGGCTGCGATCGGGCATTGGGGCGCTTTGCCACCGAGGGGCAGGGGGCATCAGTCCCAGATGGCTGCAGCCTGGCAGAGTGCAAGTCACTGTGGATCAGTGCACCTGCATGCAAATGGGGCCATAATGACATGCAAATGGCCCAATTTGCACCTTGCATGCATAATTGCCTCATTTCCATACACACCGCTGAATAGCCTGGTTCCTGCACCTAGCGCAACCGTACTTGCGTTGGCACATTCCCCTGCTCCTCACCTTCCACTTGCACTGGTACAGTGCCACAGTGCCATATGCAATGCGGGTGGCCACAGTGCCATATTCAAAGGTGCTGGGCCATAGAGCAGCATGTTTGAATATCGCAGGGACCATACCCTGGCGCATCCCAGTTGCGCTGTGCCCAGGCTTGCTCCCCAGCCTGGCGCAGTCTGAATATCCCAGCCTATGTTTATTAATATCCAGGCAGGAAGGAGAGAAAAAATGCCTTTGGTGGTAACCTCTGAAAAATCAACGCTCTGAGTCTACCTGCTACTCCCAGGTTACTGCACATTTTTAATATATTTATTGTGTGCTACTTCTGAGACTTGCGTAGGGTGACCAACTGCTCTAAGTCTTGCAGGGAATGACAATGTACCTCCTGAATTTTGTGTGGTTTCCAAGAACAACTACAGAACTTGCTGCTGTGTGATGACCCAGAACTTATGATGAGCTAATTGTTGTGGTTTTGGTGGTGGGGATTAGTGAAAGGGGTAACTTTATTTATGTAAGAAACAGTACAGATTTCTGCATTGAGATTCCAGATCACTTCTCAAAAAATGGTTGCAAGATTTTTACAGCAAGGTTTCAGTAGCAGCCTACAGCATATCTATTAATACCATATTATAACAAAAATAAACATTTGTATGTGTGTGTCAGAGTATGCAGTGTATACAGTACTATGAAGTAATGAGCAGACACAATTATCTGCTAACAATTATTCCACAATATAATTGCAAAATATAAATCGTTTTCATAACAGGTATTATTAATGGCATAAGCATAAACAATACAATAAAAGAATAGGCACAAACAAAATAAACTACAGATTGGAAACCAAGGATATCACTAGTGCAATCCATCGATATAGAGGGCCCAGGCCTGGTAACCATTGTTACTCCTCTGAAAACAAGATAAATTCCATGTTGCATAACCACTAAACAAAAAGGAACACAATACTATATGTGCAATACTGTATAGTTATAATATGGAGATTCAGTAGATATGAAATAGTCAACAGTGGGCCAGGTCCTGTTCTGCACATCACCTTTAAACTCTCTATCAGGTATTATGGTTTAAAGGAATGGCAATTGAGTGCTGCATGTGAGTACCAGGAGGTGCTTGTGCTCCCACAACTCTGGCGAAAGCTAACCATGAACCTTCTAGATGTCCATTATCAGCCTGAAAATCTTACCTTGAAACATCAAAAAAGATAAGACTGGGTCAGTAACAATTAGTGGTAACAAAGAACATGAAGCAGGGATTCACTGAACTACTTTTAGATTTTGTTTCACTCACAGTATAAAAGTGGACCACTACCAGGACTTCTACTCTGCTGGGGTCACATAGTTATATAGCTATGAACTGATGGTGGGGATGGGCAAAATGTTTGTTCCAGTGCCAAAATTCTGGTGAAAACATGATTTGGATTTTATGAAACTTTAAGACAATTTTGCAAAATGTTGCTAAAAATTTAGATTTCTGGCATTTTCATCTAATTTTAAAAGTATTTGTCCAAACCAATGCCCATACATAGGTGTGCCATGTTTCAAATCTCTGTCATTAAAGGATGCTGTGTTACAAGCCTCCAAATATTTAGAAATTTTAAAATTACATTTCACAATTATGTAAACTGCAGAATTTTAAGCCCCTATAACTTTAAAACTAGATAATTGAAAGGCTTTTGATAAAGCTTCAGCTTGATCTGAAATATATCAAGGCATAAGTTGGGTCTATGACAGGATGCCAAGAAGATTGATGTTGATTTTATCTCAATAAAATGAAGTTTTAAATGTAAGTTTTAAAGTCTCTATTGTGGTTTTTAAGATGCAATGTTGTGTGTACAATTTTTGTAAAGGAAGAACTGAATATCACCAATTTTGGTAGGTTCACTGACCTTGAATATTATACTTTGAGGCCTTCCTCTTGGCCCAGCAGCAGAGCGTCAAACTGTTGTGCTGATAAGCCAGGTTCAGAAGTGAGCCTGGAGGTCACAATGGGAAGTGAGCGCCAGCCAGACAGCTCACCAGCGTTGCATTTCAGTCTAGGAGGGTGGGCAGCAGGTTTTACCAGCACAGTAACCCCTATGGGTGGGTCAGGGAGCTTGCCCCTGCTGCAGGGGAAGCTGTCTCTGTGCGAGGCTGACAAAAGCACCACCCCCACTGGGAGAGGTGGGAGGGGAAAATAAGTTGGAGAAAACATGGTAGCCAACTGAATGATGGCTAGCATCAACCTGATGAAGGTACATTCCTGTGAACAGGATATATCCCTGAGAGACAAACTGCCAGCTGGGAGAAAAACCAATATGGAAAAAAAGACGCTCTGTGTGTCAGCTCTCTAACCTCTTGCTCAAAGGCTGGCCAAGTTACAAGCAGCCGAAGATTCCAAACTAACATCAGCAATTAAAGTTGAATTTCATGAGCTTTTTTGAAATTGTAGAATGTTGTGATGCTTTTGTCAAAGCCATGTCCATACATTTTGCTTAGTCACTCATTTGAGCTGAAACTGTAGAGGAAGGTAAAGGAGGCTCCATAGCAAAAGTATCATGTTGCCAAGTGTCAGGTCACTATCTTGAGTGATGAACCATTAAGAACAGTCATGGACATCACTCTGCACTATCTTTTCTTCTTGCAATATGCCAGCTAACTGCTAAAGCTCACTGACTTAATGACTTGTGGAAGCACATGCAAGTGCAGCATTGTTTCTGTGCAATGCCACCTGCTAACTTGTTAGCAGCCCTGTAGATAACAATGTATATTTTTGCTATTTGAAAACAGTGGCACTAAGTTACGTCAAGACTTACAGCTAGTTCTGATGTACAGTAGGCCACTGTGACAGAAGTATCTAGATATCTTTAGTCAGGAGGGAGCATGATGCTGGGCATCACTGTCACATGAGTGTTGGAGGGGCATTGCAGGGCCATGATGCTAGTACAGGTAAGATGATTCAGTGGTAAGTGCTTAATGAAAGTTAAATTCTGCAAGTGGAATTCTAGTGGCATTACCTAGTATGTGTCCATGAATCTTTGAGCAAATGTTGCCAATCAGAAATTTCTAAAGTGCCTAGAATAAATTTTAACCTACAGTACTAAGCCACATTTATCCAGCTTGATTAGTTTCCAGGACATTTTTACTTTGGTAGGTGTGCCAAATCTTGAGTGTATACTTGCAGCAGTAGTAGAGCTGTAAACATTTAAATATTTTGAAATGTTTCTCACAATTTTATATATAAACTGCAAAATTGTGAACTCTTGTAACTTACAATTTACATAACCAACTACCTATTTAGCAGTTCCTAAAACTCTTCCAAAAAGTGTGCATGCCAATTTTCAGTTATCTAACTCCAAAGGTGGTTAAGTTGTAAGCATAGAAATATTTTCAGAATTTTCACATGAATAATAAAATGCCAGATGTTCAGTCTCCATAATTTCCCTCTCCCCTAATGTCATGAAACTTGACATCTTTTAGGACCTTTCCAAAAAGTATATATTACAAAGTTTAGATCTCTAGCTATAAAACTGACCAATTTATTTTTCTGTGTGTAATATTTTTATTGATTTTATCTTTTGTCATAAGAAAAACAATTACAAATGCATTCTTACAAAACTGAGTACATACACTCATCACATAAATAATTTCCAAATAGCATGTCAACTACAAATTTCCAGTCCATACAGTTAAATTTTCCCTGCTAGACACTAGATCCAGGATATGACTAACTCTCTTACAGTCTAACTTTGTCACTCAGGATGGAACTGGATGCTTAGTTATTATTGAATTAATTAACTCTCTAAACTTTAAAATATAAAAGTAACCTGAAGATCATAACACTAACAGTGCAGCTCATTTCATATTAGGGCCCAGATATTCAAAAGGGTTGCTCCATGCTCAACAGGGTTGCGCATGCGCAAGTCCTACATTGCGCCATTCTGCGATATTCAGCAGGAGGCAGTTGCTCCACTGAAAACAGGCTGAGCAACAGCGCAATGCAAATGAATGCATGCTCAACATGAGGGGGAGGAACCATGCATAAACTGCACAACCCAATATTCAGTCGGGCTGTGCAGAGTTGTGCAGGCGCAACCCCCAACCTGCGCCTGCACAACTTTGAGCCAAAAAAAAAAGGATCAAGTTGAGGGCCACCCACAGGTGAGCTGCTGTATTGCAGGGCGCAACACAGCAGCTGCCACCCGTGGCTGGCCCCCAACTTAGTCCCTGTGCCCCCCCACCAGCCCGATCGCGGGCAGTATGTATCCAGACAACCCCCCCAAACATCTCCCGATGCCCGATCGCGGGCAGTATGTATCAAGACACCTCCCCAAACAGCTCCTAATGCCCGATCATGGGCAGTATGTATCAAGAAACCCCCAGTGCCCGATCCATGGGCAGAGCGTGAAACAACCCCCAGTGCCCGATCACGGGCAGAATGATAAAGCCCCCAACCCGAATATCTCCCTGGTGGTCCAGTGGACCGTAATGCCTGATCGCGGGCAGAATGTCAGATACAACCCCCAAACATCTCCCTGGTGTCTAGTGTCCCCCACCCACCCACCCATGAAGCCCTCCACCCCACTCCCCCCAGCGGCCGGGCGGCAGCATCCCACCTGCCTGCCGCCCGCCGACTGACTGTCATGAGGCTGCACGCCCATTGGCTCTAGCTCTACACCAATGGGCGTGCAGCCCTACCAGACAGTCAGTCGGCAGGCGGCGGGCGCAGGGGTGGGATGTTGAGCCGCGCCGCTGCCGGGGAGCGGGGTGGAGGGGCTTAGTGGGTGGGTGGGGTGGGGGACACTAGACACCAGGGAGATGTTTGGGGGTTGTAACTTGACATTCTGCCCGCGATCGGGCATTACGCTCCCACTGGACCACCGGGAGATATTCGGTTGGGGGGCTTTTACATTCTGCCATCGATCGGGCACTGGGGTTGTTTCACATTCTGCCCACGATCGGGCATGAGCTGTTTGGGGAGTGTATTCATACATACTGCCCGCGATCGGGCATCGGGAGATTGTGGGGGGAGTGTATTCATACATATTGCCCGTGATCGGGCTGCAGGGTGTGTCGGTCCCCGACGGCTGCTGCCTGGTAGGGCGGCCAGGCGCAAGTCCTCAGGGATTGGCGCACCTACATGCTAATGGCATGCAAATGGGGCCATAAATAGATGCAAATGGCCCCCCCTGTGCCTTGCATGAATTATGGCCCCATTTGCATGTCACCTTTGAATATCAGAAATTTGCATGGCGCAATGGTATAGCCACCGCCAAGTTTAATGCTCAACTCTGACAACTTGCGGTGGTATAGGTTCCACTGCGCCATGCACAGTGGCTGTGGTTGAGGGTGATATCTGTGAGCTTGCTCAACAGCACAACTCCTTGAATATCACCCCGGCCACACCCCTGCGCAACTATTTTGAGCAGCGCAAGGGCTTGCGCCTCAGAATGGCACAGTTTGAATATCCGGGCCCAGATGTATAATATTATTAGCTAATAAGTAATATATGTCATAATAATCATATAACTTTCTTTTAATGGCACATTTCCTAGTGTGGTGACAGGGGAATGTCTAGGAGCCCAGGTAATCATACTATTCCTTCATATCCCTCTGAGAAAATTAATACCTCTACCAGAGAGACCGCTGCAATAGGCTCTACCCACATTCTGGAGAACAACTCCATCTTTCCTTTCAGTGCAAATGTTAACCGCTCTATTGCTAATGTGGATAGCATGAGATTTCTCCACATATGGACTGTGGGTACTGCACATGAGACCTATGTGTTTAATAGAATTTGTCGGGCCAAAATGAGCAGCACCCTCAACCACCTGGGATGTAGGGACCATTCCCCCCTCCCATCCCTTACAAGTCCAAATAAAAGCTAGATCGGACATTTCTAGTTGCAACCCTCCCATTCTACTAATTTATTTCCTTATCTGTTCCCAGTAGTTTTGGATTACCTTACAGCCCCCAAAATAGTACAAATAGGTACCCCTTTCAATCAGGCACCTACCACACCTAGGTGAAATCTCCGGCTGGTATTTATTGACTCTTACAGGGGGGTAAAAGAGATAATGAAGGCACTTGAATTGCACCTCTTTGAGTTTATTACAGGCTAAAAGACCCACATGAGAGGAATCTACCTGTTCCCACATTTTATCATCGAAAGTACAACTGAGGTCCCTCTCCCATCTAGTCCTACTAGCTTGAGCTGGTTCCCCAATGTGCTCCCTGTCCAATTTTGCTACTCTCCCAATCAGTCCCTTTTCATTAGTACTAGCCCTTCTGATTTCCCTTTCTATCTGTATTATTGTCTCCCCCCTCACTCTCTGCACCATTATTTTTTTCCCCATAGTGCCTGACTTGTAGGTAGCAGTACCTACGTGAATTTGGTATGTGAAGGCTTCTCTTAATGGTTTCAAATGAACGGATACCCTCTTTCCCCCATAAGCCACCTAAACATTTTATCCCATTGGCTTCCCAGGTGGCAAATCCCCCATCCTCCCAACCGGGGAGGAATTCCGGGTTTCTTGCTATTGGTACCAATAATGTATTGTTTCCCATGGCATTCCCTCTCTTCTTAAAGCTCCTTCAGGCTGCCAGGACTGCCATTACCATGGGGTTTGGACAAGCCAACCTGGCATACACTGTAACAACCCCTAGTGCTAAATATACTGTATGAGTATGATGACACGGACAGCCCTCTTGCTCTAATTCTAACTATGCCGCAGCATCCCCCCATGACACCCAATTATGCATGTATCTAAATTCTACCACCAGGAAGCACCCCCGCATATCTTGGAATTCCATGCCTCCCTTACATTTCGATGCCTTAAGTCTATTCAAAGCCATCCTTGGTTTGACACCCTTCCAAAAAAAATTAGTAAAGCTCATGTCTACGTGTTCCAAATTTTTCTTGGATGGGCTGAATGGTATCATCTGCATTATGTATAATAATCTGGGAAGTATATTCATTTTTGAGGTTAATCCTCCTGAGCCATAATATGGGGAGGCCATTACATCTAGCCATATCTTCACATACGCATTTTATAATTGGGGAGTAGTTTAACCCATATACTGTAGCTCTTTTAAATCTCTACCCACTTTTACTCCTAAATAGGTAAGGTTATGGTCTACAGCCCTTAGCCCCCAAGTGGTTTCCCCCGGTAGTTATTTCCTTTGTCTAGATACATCAACTCAGATTTGCATAAATTGAGTTTGTAGCCAGATAATGTGGCAAATTCCTGCCCCACATCCAACAGGGTAGGTACAGACACCTCAGGGCTAGTTAAAGAGAACATGAGGTCATTGGTGTATAGAGAAATATGATGTTGGGAACCATTCTGCAGCCCTATACCTTGAATTATCCCACTCTCCCTCACCCTACATGCCAAGGGTTTGATTGCCATGGGAAACAACAAGGGAGAGATGGGGCTGCCCTGCCTCATGCCCCTGTGTAGCTGAAACTCATTTGATGGAGTGTCATTAACCAACACTCTAGCCTTGGGCTTATTATATAATAATTTTACCAATTTAATAAAGTCAGTTCCCACCCCAAATCTTGTCAAGACCTCAAAGAGATAAGGCCATTTGATTCTATTGAACACCTTTTCTGCATCCATTGATAATACACAGGCTTTTAGTCCCCCACCATATAACATTAAGGAGTCTTCCTATATTATGGTATGACATCATTCCCTGGATAAAACCTGTTTGGTCTGGTGGAATAATTATGGGCAATAAAGTCTCCAGGCATAGAGCCAGTACTTTAGCTATGATTTTACAATCATAGTAGAGCAGGGAGATGGGCCGATTTGATGTACACTCCGTGCTGTCTTTATCTGGTTTCAGCAGTAAATGAATATAGCTGAGGAACACGAGGCAGGTAACTCCTCCCCCTTCCCTGCCACCTTAATAAACCCACACATTGGACCTGCTAATATATCTTTTAGCACCTTATAATATTCTACCCCAAACTCATCTGGACCCCCTGCCTTTCCCAATTTTAACCCTGAAATGGCTCATTTAATCTCTGTTTCAGATATCTCCACCCTCAATATGGCAACCTGATCTTCCAATAGTTTGGGAAGTGTAACATGGTCTAGGAATAGTTTTGCCTTTTCCTCATTGCCTGAGCATTCCACCCTGTATGACTTGGAATAAAATTATTTGAAAGTCTCTCAAATGCCTTCTTCCTGTGTAATGACTTCACTGCCTCTACCCTTAATTGAAACAATTCTCCTAGGAACTTTCCTACCCTTCATTAGTTTTTCAAGTAATGGGCCCGGTTTGTTACCCTACTCATATATTCGTTGTCTTACAAACACCCGGTTCTTCTGTGCTAGGCCAGTGAGAGTCTCATTAAGGGCTTCCCTAGCTACCCTCAACTGCTGTCTATCTGCCATCTTATTATCATACAAGACCTTAGTTTCTAAGTCTTTAATTACTGTTTCTAATTTGTTAATTTTATGTCTTCTCTCTTTCTTCACCTTTGCTGTGTAGCTAATTATGGCTCCCCTCATGACAGCCTTGCCCACCTCCCATATTAGGCCTTTGGAGGGGATCAAATCTTTATTATTGGCCCAATATTCCTCCCATGAGGATTTAAAAAAAATCCTGAAACTCCTCCTTACACAGTAGATAGGTGGGGAACCTGCATTGGCTCGACTTGCTTTCATTAATATCCCTGGTCAAATTCAGTTGTACCATAGCATGGTTCGATATCATTATCGGGCATGCAAGACCTCTTTGACCCTAGCAAATAAATCCTTGTTGATAAATATGTGATCTAATCTTGCCCACGAATCATGGGGTATTGCGTAAAATGTAAATTCTTTGAGCCCCAGATGTAATGTGCACCAGCTATCTATTAACTTGAGCTCTTGAAGGCCCATAGCCCACACTTTAGTAGTCTGGTTTTGCCTTTTCCACACTCCCTTATAATCAATAGCCCAATCCGTAATGCAATTGAAATCACCCCCCAATATAAGCCCTGGGAACTGCTCCCTGTATAATACATTGCGTACAGACTGGAAGAAATTAGGATCATAAATTGTTGGAGCATATATATTACCAAAGATGACTTCACAACCCCTCAGTCTGTCCCTAACAAAAACATATCAGCCCTCTTTATTGTCTTTTACCACTTGTAATACCTCTAGGGGGAAATTTTTGTGTACTAAAATTGCAACACGCCTCTTGTGCGAGGAGTGAGATGCAGCATGGCATTATCCCACCCAGCCCCCCACTAATTTCCCATGTTCTTTAGGCAACAGGTGTGTTTCCTGAAGCATTGCTATTTGTGCTTTCCTCCTTTTAAGTGCAGATAGAATTTTAGTTCTTTTAATAGGCATATTCATTTCCTTAATATTCCATGAGATTATAACATCTTCCTGTCCATTTGCCATCATTTTATACAGGTATTATCCCAAACCCACACATACGTCACCCTTTGTTCACCACTCAGCATCTTTGACATGAAAAAGCTGCATTTAACATTAACAATAATGTTAGAACAATAAAACATTAACTCTTTTAGATATTTATAACTACTAACCCTCCTAACTCCCTTCCCCTTCCCTCCCCCAATATCTTTGATTGCATATAAGTAACAACTTGGTTGATTTTCTATTCACTGTCTGTAAAAGTAACAGCTCCCTCGGCTGACATGTTCTATTTCCCAACTCTTCCTCACACACAAAACTCCCTTCCCCACCCTCCACATCCAATATCAATCTATTTTATCAGCAGAAATGCCCTTTAGGATGAAAGTGTAGAAGGATAATGAACTTGTGCCCAATTACGTGGTCATAGAAATTCAGTAGCACTTTACCCTGTGGTAGGCCATCTGCCCAGCCCTGGAGCACCGCTGAGATAGTCTATGGTCCCCCTCCCCCCCGGAAGCTCCACATGGTATGATCTACAATTCAGAGCTGATGCAACATTTAACTTTATTATAACCCCTGAGCACAGCTGTAGTCTGTGGAAGAGATTGGCTGTCCCTATACTCATAATAAACCTCAAAATCACAGCATTGTTAGTGCTATAGACAGTCAGGCCGACCGTCTCCTTCCCCTGACCCTGCCTTATATTTAATTTGGCGCTCAGAGAAATTAGGTCACACCATAGATTATGAGTGCTAGAGGAGTGGACTCCAGTTTCCAAAGGACCCCCCTCCCACAGAGCTTCTGATACTAGGATCTTATTGAATTAGAAAGGTAAAAAGTCACACAGTTACCAGCTGGACATTTCATTTTCCCTCGTTCTTTTTGTCCCAGTCCTGAATAAAAGATTTAATCTTATGTGGCTCCCAGAATGAGTATGACGCCCCCTCCATATAAGCTCATACCACCGTTGGCTAGGAAAGAAAAATGTCAATATATTGTTCCCGCAGCATGTTCATTGTCTCATTGAAGGCTTGACATTTCTTTTGAACACGCTGTAACAAATACTGCTGTAGGGTCAGCTTGCAGCCCTCGTGGGTTGGCTCCTTCTTCACCCTGTATGTCACCATTATCTCTTGATGATCCTGGAAGTTGTGCATGCAGAATATGAACTGCTTAGGTGGCTGGTCATCCAGAGGTCGAGGGGCCAATGCCCTGTGGGCTCTTTCCAACTTTAAATGCCCATTCTATGGATGCAGCTCTAGGAGTTTTGGAAGGATTTTAGAACAGAATTCAAAAATGTTCTTTCCTTCTTTGGCTTCAGCAAGCCCTCATAACCGCAGGTTACTTCACCTGTTATAGTTTTCTTGGTAGTCCACTGTTTCTTGTAGTTATTCCAGCTCTCTCTCCAAGGCTAGGACTCTATCCGGTATTTTGTTTGTGGTATCCTCTAAACTAAAAACTCTTTGTTCCACTTCTGTCAGTCATTTAGTATTGCCACCAATGTCTGAGGCAATTGAAGCAATTTTGGTTTTTGAAGGCATCCAGCCACAGTCCCAAGCCCTGCAATACCTGATCTCCCACCACCCAACTGAGCACTGTGATTTCGGCTGCAAACAGCGATATAGGCCCCAACATGGCAGCGTTTGGCACTTCTCCCAGGCCTGTTTTTTTGTTTACATTTTTGGAGGCATTCCTCGTCGATTTACCAGAAACTAAATACTCCTCTATGTTCCCGGTCGCTTCTCCTTACCACTGTGTTGTTTTAAGTTTTTCTGCTAAATCACAATTTAAATTATTAAAGGTGCGAGATTTGCATCTTCTCTATTCGCAGCTCATTAGTGCCTCCCCCAGACTGACTGATTTATGACCAATTAAAAATGTTGGAACATTCTATGAAATTTGCAGAATTTTGAAATAATTCTGCAAAATTGCATTTTATTAATTTTTCCCAGCCCTCATCAGAGGAATGTAAGTAGTAGCTATTAGCTCCCCAAATGTTATCATGATGTGTGGAACTTTGCATAGCAATACATTTTGTGAGTTTACACTTTGTGCATTCATGTAGTATGAAGTTTGCACTTAACATAGTAAAAACTTTGGGGGCTATTCACTAATGGATGCAAAGTACACACCAAAGGCACGTACCCTGCCTGCATAGCTCTGCACCCACAGACAGGTGCGTATGGTCTGGTATTCACAAATGGTTGCCACCTCTCCATGGCCTGGCACCCCCCCCCAGCACACAAGACTGTGCAGGATGGCCAGGGTGGAGTTGTGGACCCAGGCAGGCAGCCAATCAGATGCCCATCCTGGGTCCAGCAGTACATCATTTGTGTGGGCAATGCATAAGTCTGGATGCTTGAATAGCCAACGCAGGTGCCCAGACCCATGTGGCTATATCCCATCGGAAGGAGGGTCACTGTCCATGCCCATGGTGTACCACAGCCACCTGCTGCATCAGCAAACAATCCCCCAACATGGGGCTACTCCAACACCCTTCTGGCACAGTGATCCCCCCACACAAGTATCAGCCCCCATCCCCAGTAGGCACAAGCATCCCCCCATGCATGGCATCACCTATCTCTGGTAGGCATAAGCCTCTCCCTCCCCCTCCCCACACATGGCAGCACCCATCCCCAGTAGGCATAAGTATCCCCCTCCCCACACATGGCAGCCCCCATCCCCGGTAGTCCCTGCACCCTCAGAGGAGCCCTAGTAGGCCCCTCTTCTGACCCCGTACCCAGCACCCTGCCACTCCCAGTGGTGGCCAGTGGTCCCCAACTCATCTGCAGCACTGACACCCCCTCAATCCCTATACTTCTCTATCAGCACCGAAGGCATGGACAGCAAGTGGCACAGCCCTTCACACACCTCCATGGCTAGCAGCCAGCTGAATTATGCATGGCCCATGCATCCATATTGGCAACAAACCCCCTGCATAATCCAGATGTCCGGCAGAGGTGGAGGTGTGTGGAGGGCTGTGCCACTGGCCATCCATGCCTGCGGTACCAATAGAGAGGTACGGGGATTGGGGTGGTGGTGTTGGTGCCACAGGTGGGTCAGAGACCACTGGCCACCACTGGGAGTGTCAGAGCACTGGGTACAGGGTTAGAGGAGGGTTCTGCTGGGGCTCTTATATGGGTGTGGGGACTTCCAGGGATGGGGTCAGCCATGTGTGGGGAGGGAGGATGCCAGTTACAAGAGATGGGGCTCTTCTGCAGTGGTAGGGGGTGGCCTTTCATTGGGAGTGGCCTGGGGAAATGATTGGTTGGGTGATCCCAGGCATATGGGACAGGGATATGGATGCAGTTGGGGTAGTGGGTTGGCCACTGCCAGCTTGGTCTAGGAAGGGACTGTGTATGCTGGCATGTACTGCAGTTATGGCAGGGTCCCCCTGCCATAATCTGCTTGGTTCTATGCGCCCTGCAGACAGCACTATACACTTTAGTGAATAGCGTATAGTGCCAGCACACCCCAGTACACACTCCCACCCCAGGACATTACTTTCCACACAGCCATAGGATTGGGCATGTACATGACTTGCACCCCATTCACGAATGCTGGTGGGGGTCCACAGGACCCCCCAGTGCAGCATTCACTCGTACTTCTGCCTAGGTGCCTGGTTTCCACTGTGCATAGGCATCGTGAATATGGCCCTGTGTGAAGAGTACTAATTTACCACTTTGCTGCTATGTTTTTTCCAGGAAGAATTCACAAAGTTAACTTTAGCATGATATGGCCAATTCACATGTTACACAAAGTGTGAAATTAGCCACCTCATGTTAACAATGCTTTCCAGTGGTTATCCTGCACGTATGATGGAGGAGGAGGCAGGCATGCTACAGCTTCTGTTACGGTTATATAGAAAACATCTTTTAAGTTACTGAATAGAAAAATATTTGCAAACTAGCAAGGCATGAAGTCACAACACATGCTAGAGGCTAAGCCAGCAGACTGTATTTATTTATTTGACAGCTGGTAACTGTAAAAGGCACACTGAGCCAAGGCTCATTTCCAGGTGAGACCCAGGGGAGAGTGAGCAAGGATCAAAACAACAAAAAGTTCAGCCACACTCTAGAGATGTGTGAGTTCTAGATGAAATAAATTCTTGGCATAAATGCAACAGGAAACAACTCTGTTCCACAACAATATTCCATTAATTGGAGAAATATGAAAACATAAATCTGAACAGACCTCACAGATGAAATGATGAGCCATGAGACCATACTCCCAGATGTCCTGGCACTTCACTCATTAATGCTTCCTCAGGGGGTGGTTAAATTTGTTGTCATTTTGGTTCATTCATTTTGGGTTAGCAAACCCTCAACATACACCACCCCTTATCTGAGAGAGCTGTATCAACTGTCTTGAGAGTGAGCAAGGATACAAATAACAATGAAAGAAAACAAGATACAATAATGGTGTACCTAGATCATACGAAATATGAAATCAAGTACAGTTAATTATCAAGTATAGTATACAAGAGGAGTGAACAGAGTGTACCAAAATAATGGAATGTAAAAAAAAAAGGGCAATGTGACAAGATTGAAAAAGACCCTGCCTCATTTGTTATGCAAAAAGAGTTAAAAGCAAGGATCTCTTCTGTTCTCTCCTTTCTGTCCTTGTCCGTCTGATTGCGCGATCAAATTTTCTTGTGAGACCCAGGAACTGATTACTCTGAGAGTCTCATAATTCTCTCCCCCTCCTCCTATCTCTTGCCTTCACTTGCTGTTTCTATGTTTTCTTCCTAATTGCTCATTCATGGTTATAAAAATATACAGTATGTGAATCTTTATGTGAAACTGGATTCTCTGGTTTGAAAATATATGTAGTTATATTGGTGAAATGATTGCAAAAAAGCCATTTGGAACTCTGGGGTTAACCTTTAAATGCAGTTTGACCTCCACAAACTGATTTGCAGAGCTATCAGCAAGAGATCAGTTCTGGGACATGGTGTTCTATTTTGTTGCACCTGCAAGGAAAGAAACTGACAAAGTTTGGGGACGTGTGAAAACAGGACTTGTATCTTAATGAGCTCAGGATGCAGAAGCTAATTGCCAGGAAAATACATTTTATATACACACATATATATACTGTATATATATGAGCAATATGCTGTTGGAGGGAAATATAGACTGAAATTTAGAATTTGAGATACCCTCAGATATGAACATATGAAATTTGCCAGCAGATACAGGCCTAGAGGTCTATCAAGTCTGCTTGAATGTGCAGCTAGCACCCCTTATTCTGCAGCTGCCCCTCCCTTCCACCTTTCCCCTTCATTAACCCTTCCCCTTGTCCTGTCCCATCCTCGTTTGAAGCAGTCCACTGTTCTACTGCATACCACTTCAGCAGGTAACGCATTCCACCCAGCCACCACCCTCTCTGTAAAAGTGTCTCCTCATCTCACTCCTGAACCTTCCTCGCTCCAGTCTCATATCATGGCCCCTGGTGGCCCTCCCCTCCCTTACTTTGAACAGCCCCTCTGTACCTGTCTTGTTTATTCCTTTCATGTATTTAAAGGTTTCAATCATGTCACCCGTCTCTCCTCTCCTCCAGTGAGTACATGTTCAACTCCTTCAACCTCCTCTCATATGGTAAGTCCCCCAGCCCCTTGATCATCTTTGTCACTCTGCACTGCACCGCCTCCAGTAACTTAATGTCCCTCTTCAGATATGGACGCCAGTACTGCACGCAGTACTCTAGGTGTGGTCTAACTAATGACCTATACAGTGGCAGAATCACCTCCTCCCTCCTCTGTCAGATGAAGGACTTTGTTTTGTTTGAACTGTTTGTATAAGAGCTATCCTGCATATTTTATTTTTATTCTATTGTTATTGATAATAAAATGATACTTGCAAATCTTATAACACCTCCTGGTTTTCCTATACTTTCTGACCTTTGCCTCAATGACAGATGGTGTTAGACTAAATGGGATTTACACCATGCAAATTCTAAGCCAGGAGTTTTGTGCGTGCATACTAGACCTGGTTCCAGGGAAGCATAGAAGAAAGTTGTGGATCCTGCAACAGCAAGACCAGGCACAATTAGCAGAAAATGGCAGCCAGACTAGCAGAGTCAAACGTCCAAATTGAGACTGTACAGCCGTACCAGTGATAAAAGAAGAAGAAAGGTCAGGGAAAGAACCTGAAAGCATGTCTGCCTTCTTCAAATGGTGGGCTATACAACAAAGTGAAAGAAAGAGAAGTAGAGAAAAGAAGAGATGCAGAGAAAGGAGCAGCAGAGGAGAGAAGAGATGCAGTGACAGGAGCAGCAATGGCTGGATGTCTTGCAAGCTATCAAAGCTGGAGGATCAGGGATAAATTCTATCAGGGAGAATTCTAAAAGAATTAAGGAAGGAACTAGTGAAACCACTGGCTACTCTTTTTAATAAATCATGGGAGGATGGTGTGGTACCCGAGGACTGGAGGAAGGCGGATGTGATTCCCCTTCACAAAAGTGGGACCAAGACAGAGGCAGGAAACTACAGACCTGTCAGTCTGACCTCTGTGGTAGGGAAAGTGATGGAGTCACTTCTGAAGGAAAGAATAGTTGAGTACCTAGAGGTCAGTGGAGCACAGGATCCAAGGCAGCATGGGTTCACAGCGGGAAGGTCATGTCAGGCAGATCTAATAGATTTCTTTGTCTGGGTGACCAAAGTAGTAGACCAGGGAGGGGCTGTGGACATGGCCTACCTAGACTTTAGCAAGGCATTTGACACATCCACACAAAGATTGATAGTCAAATTAACCAGCCTGGGAGTGGGTCCCAGGGTGGTAGCCTGGGTAAAACATTGGCTGGACAACAGGACACAGAAGGTAATTGTAAATGGAGTCCACTCTGAAGAAGGGCAGTTACTAGTGGGGTACCGCGGGTTCAGTATTGGGTCCAGTCCTTTTAATGTCTTCATCAGTGACATTGCAGAGGGACTGGAAGGAAAAGTATGCCTTTTGCAGATGACACAAAGATCTGCCACAGGGTTGATACACAAAGAGGCGTGGAAAGGATGAAAAGGGACTTGGCAAGGTTGGAGGAATGGTCAGACGTGGCAGCTAGGATTCAATGCAAAAAGTGCACAATAATGCACCTGGGAAACAAGAACCCAGGGGAAGAATACACAATGGGTGGGGAGGTAGTAACAACAACAAAAAAGGAAAGGGACCTGGGGGTAATCATATCAGATGACCTTAAGGTTAGCAAGCAATGTGAGAAGGCAGTAGGGAGGGCTAGGGGTATACTGGGATGTATAGGGAGAGGCATCAGCAGCAGAAAATAGGAAGTTGTTATCCCTCTGTACAGACAGTTGGTGAGACCCCATCTGGAGTACTGTGTCCAGTTCTGGAGACCCATCTCCACAAGGACATAGACAGGATAGAGAGTCAGAGGAGGGCAACTAAAATGGTGCAGGGTCTGCAAGAGAAGCCGTATGAGGAGAGACTAAAGGAGCTTAATATGTATACCCTTGAGGAAAGAAGGTAGAGGGGGACATGATAGAAACTTTCAAGTACCTCAAGGAATCAACAAAGTCCAAGAGGGTAGCATCTTTCAGAAAAGAGACTTGCAAGAACAAGGACACAATTTAAAGATAGAAGGAGGGCGGTTCAGGGCAATGTGAGGAAGTATTATTTCACAGAGAGGGTAGTGGATGCATGGAACAGCCTTCCTGAGGAAGTTGTGGGTCTAAAACTGTGGGAGAATTCAAGAATGCATGGGACAGACATAAGGAAATTCTTGTGGGGGGCAGGAAGATAAAGGCTGTTGGTTAACTAGGATCTGCGGCCTATCCGTAGGTAGGGAAATGGGCAGACTAGATGGGCCTAGCAGTCCTTATCTGCCGTCAAAGTCTATGTTTCTATGTTTCTATGTAAACCCAGCAGAGCAAAAAAACACAAACAACTCAAAATACGTTAAACTTATAACATTGTGTCCCTTGGATGATATCAAAGCATACCTGACCTGTGCCTCAATGACAGGCAAAAATGTGTCATCAAATAAATACAAACTGGATGGCACTGAAGCATTGAAGAGTAGAAACTCAGGGACAGACAATTATATAGTGCACTGCAATATGATGGATTGCTGATTATGAATGTAGCATTCCCAGATCTACAAGGATTCCTGTATTTTACAGGAAATGGAGCGGTCTGCAGGAAAATTGTTCCCATAGGCCTGCAGTGGTTATATGGGAAAGCAGAGCAATTCACCTTCCATAGGAAATAAGGTCATTTACAGAAAACACAGGGGAAACACAGGAAAATTGCTCTGGAGCTACAGAGAAAATTTCAGAATTATATGAGAGCCACAAAATAGGAAGAAACCACCAGACAACCCATTTACTTATCTCATGGTAGCACGGCACATTCAGCTCTACATTGTACTGTACTTAACCTACTGTACAGCACTGTACATGCTGCACCAGGAGTCACTGGGCTCTCATGGCAACTGCAACCACATAAACTTTGTATGACAATTACTTAAAGATTATGCTGCCAAACACTTATAGTCAGCCACACATGTACACTGGTAAGTCATAGCAAAGCAAGTGACAGGTGGCATCTACTGTCAAAGACTGGAATAGAGAATGGGCACAGCACCGGTGCAGTGCCCACCTATGTAAATGGAACACACTGCCAAACATTTTAGAAGTTTGCTTCCAGAAAGCAAATGACAGAATCCAATATGATGTGGACATTGACTTTATTTTTTTAGATCTACTTAGAGTCTTGTAAGCATCCTTCTTTACTGAAAAGCATCAAACAGTACAGTAATTCAAAAAATGGAATGGTAATCAACATGCGCCAGAGGCCCCTAACTAGTATAGAGTCCATCTTGACTATAACACCCAGCATGCAAAGCAGCCTCTCACCATGCCCTGACCACCACATAAGGACTTCACATCTAATGGTTGTCCTTCTTTGCTGCTTAGCTAGCAAGCAGCATATGTCCTGTGGTAGAAGAATATGTTGTTCAGAGATTTGGTTCAACTGACAGGCGTTACAGTCAACTGCTTTACGGCGATCATTGAGCAAGCCATCAATCACTGTTTCCAGCAAGATTTTCCTCCTGTCAAGCATCATCATGAAAAACTGCTGGAGGGGACTAAGGAGGTAATGGTGGCCCACAATTATAGCCACTCAAAGGTAGGTCTCTCCTTCTCTGTTATTTCTGATGCAAGATCAGCATCAGCTGGTTGAGTGTGGCAGCTTTTTAGTCAGGTGGGATTCAGCCCAATTCGAGGTGCACAGTCAGTGGCCACATGGCAGCAGCCTCAGCCAACTATGAGTTCAGCACTTCTGACCTTGTTCCAATGAGAAGAAAGTTTCTGGTAAATGGATGCCCAGCAAAGAAGCAGGTACTAGTTCAATGCCATTGCAGAGTCAGAGAAGGGAAGTGTTTGTCCCTGATTTTGGTGCTTAACTTAGCAATTCCAAAAAGAAATCTAAACATGTTTAGCCTATACAAGAGACTTATAAGGCTCCACCTACATGGCTTCCTCCACTATATTGGGATTCTGGATCCAGTTCAAAATCAAAAACATAAGCCTCTTACTCAGACTGGGATTTGGATAACTCAGATCTAGGGTCCTGGTGCAGGGACCGGTTCCATAGGAAGATCTCAATCTTTATGTAAGATGCTATTCCTTTTTTTTTTAACCTTGTATTAATCTGTCTGACCTGCCTCTTCCCTCCACTCTCTTGGACATCCTCATTGGACCCCCAAACTCCACCATGGTCTGCCCCTAGAGTGCCTCGATCACACACACACACACTCCCTTGAAGACCCCTGGTATACCCCCGGGTAGGGGTGGAGAGGGGATGCCCCCTGCTTACTTTTCTAAACCAGCACTCTATGTGTGTGTGTGTAGAACTGACACAGTGGAGTCTGCCCTGATGAGTGGTCGGAGAAGTACTAGGGAGGTGCCATCACATAGGAAGGACGAGGAGTTTTTTTTTTCTGGTTTCTTCTCCCCTGACGTCGGCGTGTAATGAGGGTCTGTGAGCTGGGAGGCATGCTGAAACATACCTCTTACTCTGCCCTTCTGCCAACAGTTACCCAATCCACTTGCTGCTTCTCCATCTACCGTGCTATCTACCCGGGCTCCCTTAGGTGGTAGCATTGCAGTGGAAGCCTGCAGTCACCTCCCTCAGAGGAGGAGAGCTACCATCAGGTGCTCTATCTTTCTCCAACCTGGCCGATCCCCAGTGACCCGTGCTTGTTCCTGAACCCAGGTCACCAGCATGATGCGAGGTGTGGTGTCCAGCACCTCAATCCTCAGTGCCACTGGGCCGGCATAAGATGCTATTCCAATGAGATCATAACTTTGTACATAAAATCATAAAACATCAATTCTACAAATTTATCAACATAAAAACAAATTATATTACAGCAGGTTTTAAATAATAAGAAATGCTTGGTCAAATAAATATGATTTTAAGGTAGATTTAAAGGCCTCAACAGATGGGCACTCCATAATCTGATGAGGTAGACAATTCCACAGGGTTGGTGCAGCAAAAGCAAATGATCTCATGAGGCTGTCAAATGGACCCAGGAATCTCTAGCAATCCCATGTCGGTAGAGCAGAGAGGATGAAGGGGGTGGTAGAGACAAAGGAGATCTTGCAGATATTGTGACCCCAGTCCATGTAGGGCCTTATAGGTCAGTAACTCAACCTTGAAGATGACCAGGAAGGGAATAAAGAACCTGTTACTCCCTTTGACCCAGATTCTGACAGGGCAACTTTCTCAGAACTGGCCCCCATGCCAGACACCAAGGCTTACCTGGAGGCTAGGATGAGCATGGTGCTGGATCAGTGTGCTATGTGCTGGATCCTACAAGAGTGCTCTAAACCATGTCTTGGCCACAAGCTGGCACTCATCCCCGAGTCTGACAAGCTCTTTTTTACCTACTTGGGGAAAACAGAGAAGGACCCAAAGATGGCCTGGACTGTAGCCTAAAAGCTTGCTAAGAGAAACATCTGAATCTGCTAGGGCTGCTTGCCCTTGTCAGGAATGCCCCAGAGGAGACCCTGCAGCAGGAGGTCTCCCTTAACCCTTCTTATGTGAGGGAGATTTTCCAGAGTGTGTGATTTGTCTGCTAGGCAGTGCTAAAGCTGCCTTGTTGGTGGAGCATTGCAGGGTCACCCTCCTGAAATTTCACACCAGTTGGTGGAGCTGTCAGCCTAGGATAGAAGGGAGAGGCAGAGGGTCTCCTTTTCAAGGAGGTTCTCCTTAAGAATCTGTGTAAGCTTGGCAAAATGTTTCATGGGATGCAGGAAACACAGACCTCTTTCTGCTTCCTCAACAAAAGGGTCTTTGGGCAAGTGGGAAGAGCCAGAAGCAGCTCCTCTTTTTGGAAACTCCATTTCCAGCAAGGCTCCTATGAGTATCAGAACTTCTCCAGAGGTTGGGTTGATAGAGGTAGAGGCTTCAGAACCTAGTCCCTAAGAGCCAGAGGGCAGATTCTACAGAACCTGGTTCCTAAGAGCCAGGGAGACCCAACCAACCACTGCAACCACTCTAACAGGTAGGTGTGGCTGTATCTACACTGGTAGACAGCTTAAGTCATGCTTCCAGGCCCATTCAATTGGCTGGTAGGATTGTAAACTTAGGCTCCAATTATGAGGCTATTTTCCAAGACCCATGGGTTCTAGACACTGTACAAATCCCAATGAGTTTCTTCTCCACAGGGATCTCTTTCTGAGAATTCAGCAGATGAGGGATCCACTCCAGGTGGATTTGTTTATCTCCCATTTGTCCTACCAGCTGATCACTTTCTTCACTTGGAAACCAGATCCTCTAGCCCTGGCAATAGATATGTTTTCTTAGGACTGGAGTCAGTCCCTGGGGTACATAAGTGATATTGCCTCTGTATAGATCAGTGGTAAGACCACACCCAGAATACTGTGTCTAGTTCTGGAGACCACAGGCTCAATTTTCTGTGGACATTGCACAGTGCCCCCACCTGCCACAACCTCCAGGTGTGCCAGGAACCCAACACCAGATTTTCAAACAACAAGTGTCCCTGCACCAAAGTCAGCACATTTTCCACAGGTGGGGTGCTGCACCAAACAGGTGGTGCACTTGAGGGGTCTGACGTAGAGTGCCATTATGCTCCCCCACCTGGCGCAGGGCCAACACCAGAACAGCAGTACAATGGATGGGGGAGGAGCACCCTGCAACCAGCATGGGACACTGACCATGTACCTGTGGGAGTGCCCTAAAGGGCACTGTGTGCACAGACAGCATTGCCAGGGCAAACTGTGACACTGGGCAGGTGTGCCCAGATCAGGCTCACAGACCCACAGATGGGGTACCGCAGAGTTGGGCTTACTAAGACTCCAGCTCTTGGCTGGTCTAACCACAGCAGTGAAATGTGGCCACAGTGGGGCTTTCAAACTCCCAAATTTGGATATGCTGCAGCCCAACCATGGTGTTAGTCCCCTTCCAATATGGTGCACTGGTGTGGCCATCTCAATGATGGTGCAAGCTTAGTTGGTGCAGGTGGTCTCCCCAGTGGTGCACATTCCCTTACAAAATCAGGACTGGTGCAAGGTGCAGCATAAGACACCCTCATGTATCATTTCTTCTTGCAGCAAGGCCCCTTTTGCCAGTCCCAACTTTTGAAAATCAAACCCACATCTTCAGAAGGACATAAACAGAGTTGAGGCAGTCCAGAAGAGGGCAACTAAAATGGTACAGGGTCTGCATCAAAAGCCCTATGAGGAGAGACTAAAGGAACTCAATATGTACATCCTGAAAGAGGGGGGTATGACAGAGACCTTTAAATACCTCAATGGGGTAAATAAGGCACAGAAGGAAAGCATTTTTCAGAAAAAGGTGCTCAGTGACAAGACTGCTTGCTGTGAAACTGCAGCAGGATTGATTCAGGAGAGTTATGAGGAAGTACTTCTTCACAGAAAGAGTGGTAAACTTCTGGGACAGTCTACCACTGGAATTGTTAGGGGCAAAAACAGTGGTGGGGTTCAAGAATGCACAGGATGGGCATAAGGGAATCTTAGTGGAAAAGAAAGGGAGGAGAGAGAGAGAGAGAGAGAGAGAGAGCCAGCGATCAGGTAGAGACTGTGGAGATACTGTAGGTAGGGAACAGCAGACTGGCTGGACCAAACAGTCCTTATCTGCTGACATATTCTATGTTTCTGTGTTTCCCCTTTCCTCAATGATCTGCCTCTCTCTAGTGCAGATCAGGAAGCAATAAGCAACGGTGGTGCTGGTGGCACCAGTGTGACCCTCCCAAGCTCAGTATCTGTTGTACCATGACCTCTCAATAGAACCCCCTCTCCTGGATTTCCAGGCTCCAGCCACTCTGATAGACCTGGAGGGGTTCTGCCATCCAATGACTCTGGAAGGGACCCTGTTCCTGGCAATCCAGTGGTTTGGGGGGAATTCCTGGGCTGCCCAGCGCTTTTGGCAGGAGCTGCTTCTATCTTCAGGAAGGCCTCAGTGCCAGGAACAAGAAAGGTTTATAAGTCATTCTGGGCTGCTTGCATATGATGGTGTTATCCAGGATACCTGGATCTCTTTTCTACTCCTGTGAATCAGTTGGTTGAGTGTTCATATGATCAGTTTAGCCAGGGCTAGTCATACATGTTTATCAATGTCCTCTAGTTGGCTATCTCTATTGGCATTGGCTTGTTGAAGTTAAGTACATGGGGCAACAGCTCCTGATTTGTAAGTTCCTCAAGGCCATTAAATGGTCCAGACCCCCCCCAGGCACACAATCAGACCAGTCTGAGCACAAACACCATGCACTCACGATGCAAAGAGGTGCCATTCCATAAAGCAAACAGAAGAGCAGAACAACAGTCACACTCAGCAAAGAAAACAAAAATATTTGAAAGTAGTACATCCAAAATTTTTAATTCACACAGTGAGAGCATGGTATTAAATTCCAGTGCTTCACCTTGTATGTGTGAGGCTTTGTCAGGGGATGTGGCTAAATGTAAATGTTGTACTCATTTAAAGCTAATTACGTAAATGTACAGTCACACAGAGTACAATTTAGCTGTAAAAGCACATTAATTTGACACCCATTCAACTTTAAAAATACAAGCCCGGCGTGGAGCCTGTCATCAAAGATGGTGGCAAGGTAATTCTGAGACAGAAACTTGGGGAATCCCTTTTCTGACCATCCGACAATTACACTACTGATGAATATACTCTAAAATGGTGTATTGGCAACTGGAATAAAAGGCTACTGAAAGAAACTATCTGCACATAAACTGGCCCTGGCATCTTGGACCTGTAAAGGATATACTTTACGCCAGAATCCACAATGTGGTGACCACCTGGATGGCCTGAAATGCAGCAGTCTTCAGCCTATCAGCCTCTGGCTAGAAAGTTCCACTGGCTCCTGGCATCATGGGGGTTCTCCAAGAGGAAAATGGCAGAGCAAGGAACCCCTACCATACTGCTCACAGAGCTGTAAAAAATAATCATTGCGCTAGACAAAATGCTTCAAGATATGGCAGAACTTAAAATAATAAGTGCCAGGAGAAATGCAGATTTAAGAGGGCTTGCAACAAAGGTAGCTGGCACCGAGATGGCAGTCCAACAGCATGCTGGCCAGCTTCATCATCACGAAGAGCTACTCTGAGAACACCATGGGCACATTCAGTATTTATTAACAAAAGTAGAAGATATGGAGAACCATGCCTGCCATAAGCACATAAGGACTGTTGGAGTCTCTGAAGGTATGGAAGGGAGGGTATAGTGTCCTTTTTAAAACATACTCTACCAGCTATTCTACATCTGAACAATGAGCCCCCTGCTGAGCTGGAAAGAGCACACTACTTCCTGGTCCCCAAGCCCTAACAGGGGGACTGCCCTCAACCCATTCTGTGTAAATTCCTGTGCTACCCCATGAAACAACTGTACTTGAGTGTAGCGAGGGAAAACAGAGAAATTAAGTGGCAAGGCTTTTCAATACAGATGTACCAGGACTACTCTCCAACCCTTTTGAGGAGGAGGTGAGCCTATGTGGGAGTGAAACACAAGCTTATCAATTAAATATCCCTGCATCCTTTGCTACCCTGCAATACTCCGGATAAAGTTTAATGGAGAATCTATAATATTCAATACCCTAGACGAAGTGGAATGATTTTTGCACTATGCAAAGAAGGTATCGTGGCAGCCCCCATTGCAGCCATGAGGCACCACATGGCAAACCATGGAGGTCTCTGAAGCAGGAGAGTAGGCAAAGGACTCACATGTCATACCTGAAGCAGAGTACACCAAACCCTGGCAAAAGATCCTACAAGGAAGGGCAAAAAATTAAAACAAACCAGTCGCACCCAAAAAATTCCTTCCACACAAAAATAGGTCAAGGAGCAGACAAATGATCCAAAACCTGTCAGATGCCATTATCAGCTCCCCAGGGTACATACCAGTAAAAGTGTCCAACAGATATGCTGCTTTGGGGAAATGATTCCCACTGCACTCGACCTCACTCCAAAAAAATATCCCTCACTGAATTATCCTGACTGAAACAACATCCCCTTAACAGACTGGGCACTGCTGTGCCAGGAATGGGCAGATCGAGTGGGGGAAACAGTCAACGAAGATCCACTGCCTGGACTGCTGGAACCAGAGTGTTGAACAGACAATTGATGTACCAGACAACTACAGCTGATTTTTTTTTTTTTTTTTTTTTTTTATACTTTCTCTTTATGCCCCCTTCTCGCTGTGCTGGGTTCCTTTCTTCGGGGATCCCTAGGCTGTGTATTCCCGTAGTTCCACCCCAGGTACCTCCCTCCAGGTACTGGTTAGCCTTACCCCATCCTGCCTTGGTTTACCCCCTGGGTGGGGAGGAGAGGGACACCCCCCTTTAGTCCCCCTCTCACACCTCAAGTATGCATTGGAAGGCCTCACCAGCCCCATCTATGGAGCCTGGTTAAGGGTTTTCTCGGGACACAACTGGGTCCCGTCTACAGGATCCCAGCACAGGGTATTTTCCGCTTTTCTGGTCCCAGCCCACAGGATGTCTGCACACAAGGGGGGCCAAGGAGTGACGCACATCACGACTTGCTAACGCTCTGGCTCCCGGCAGACGTCCTCCCTCCCTTTTATGCTGTCTCATTGAAACATAGAAACATAGAAACATAGAAGTTGACGAGATAAGGACCGCAAGGCCCATCCAGTCTGCCCAATTCTTTTTCTACCTTATAAATGTGCCATCGGCCTTTGCTCTGTCAGTGACCTATCTATTCATAGTCATTTGTATTGCTCCCTTATGCCTATCCCATGCCTGTTTGAAGCCCTGCACTGTATTCATAGCCACCACTTCTTGTGGTAAGCCATTCCATGCATCTACCACCCTTTCTGTGAAAAAGAATTTCCTCACATTCCCCCTTAATCGGCCTCCCTCTAATCTCATGCTGTGTCCTCTTGTCCTGCTATTTTTCTTATATTTAAACATGTTAGACTCTTTCACCTTGTTTATGCCCTTAAGGTGTTTAAATGTCTCGATCATATCACCTCTCTCCCTCCGTTGCTCAAGGGTATACATATTGCACCTCCACCCGTGGTCACCCAGGTGGCAGTATCACAGTGGGACCTGCATCCCACCCCACCTGGAGGAGGAGAGCAGCCCCTGGGCACTCAATCCTCCTCCCCCCAGCCGCCTGAGTCCGTTCCCGAACCCAGGTCGCTGGCGCCGTGAGCGGTAGCCCTACAGCTGCGCCAGTGGGGCGGCTAACTACATTTGATCTTGATGTGAATGGACTACCTGTATGTAAGAAAATAAGGGTTTTATATTATCTTCTCCCAATGGATTAGTTAACCATCATTTTATTTACTGTGCCTGAAACTTCTGTTTGCACCACGGAGCTCAACTGCGACAATTCAGATGCTAGGAGAGCTCTCTGACTTAATGGATTTCACTTGTCAGCAAATAGGGCAAGGCAAGGCAATTTTATTTGTAGGGCATCCAATCCCGGAGGCTCTGGGCAACTAACAAGAGTTAGAAATAAGACATAATGAGAAACAGCATAAATAAGTAATACAATAACAATGCTTAAATATAGAATGTAACAAATTAAAATAAGCTAACAAAAGGTTTTAGAAAGAAGACTTTCGAGCCACCTGCTCAGCATCCTCGCTCACCCCAATTATCCAAACTTACTTACTGCCCCAAAGCTCCTGACTCCCTGCCATTACTCTTGGAACCCAGAAAAAGAAGGAATCCTAGTGGCTGCTACATTGTTTTGCAGCAAAAGAAACTCAAAGATTTGCTGCTGGGATAAAAATCAGGCAAATTTTAAAAGGACACTGTCCTATTATAATCCATTTTACTCCTGACTCAGGGAACAGGTAAAAGGGGTAACTGCAAGTAGCTTAAATACCTGAATGTACCAATGAAAGCTAGGTACACAGTGATGTGCCCCCCCCCCACCTGGTGATGTTCTTATTGGAGCACTACCATACTTAAAAGGTCCACCAGAACCTGGGTGAACATGATGACTGCTCCATAAAATAAAGAAAGGAGTGGCCGGGGGGGGGGGGGTAATGCCAGGAGGATGAGGGGGAATGAGACTTCCAAAACTCAACACAACTGATACACTTTAAAACAAAAGAGCTTCCTGCCCCAGCTGAGACATAGGTACTGAGGGGGAAGAATAGGGGGGAGATCAGTTGCTGACATTCCTCGTGAGTTGAAGACCATAATATAATTGGACAAGGGAGTGTTAGATGGACTAGAAATTGGACTTAAGAATGTAGACACAGAATTGGCAAGGTGGGGTCAGGAAAACCACACCATTGATCACTATCATTCTGACTAGGGTCACAATATACATCTGGGGAATGGAATTCAGCAGGGTGAGCCTGGAAGGGCACTATAGATGAGAGAGGATGTACGTAGTACTCAGGCACAACCCCACAGACTGAGTGAATTCCCCGGATATAGTAAACTAGCCCAGAACATGCTAAACAAAGGGGCCCCAGTTCACATGTACCAATGCTGACTGTTGTTGAGAGCCAGCTAAATCAGTTGGCAAACACTGTCTGGATTGTGCATCTGTTAATCACAATACTGCCCCGGGGAATTCCCAGAGCTACTGGCATGCTTTAGTGCAGCAAGTCTGGCCCAGTGAGATAGATCCCCAAGAAAGGGAATTAGACAGCCACCAAGTTACTAGTGAAATTATGTTGTTCAAGTTGGTTAAACGTTATGTTTTGAAAATGTTTATCAGGTTGATTTTATTAGTAGAGAGCCAGAGGCTCAAAATGTACATTGAAGGTTGTAAGAAGTCAGACTTCACAGAAAGCCTGTGGCTGGAAGATGAATTCCAGACAATGCAGAGGAATAGAGTTATGGTGATGTTGAGAAGGAGCCACCAGTTAGACACTATGGCTAGAGTTGCACAAGATACTAGTGGGGAGAACAGATACAGTACAAGGGGACAGAGGAAAGGGTTAGGGAGTTTGGAGCCAAAACTCTGGCACAAAGGTTCTACCTTGCAAGGACCAAATCCATGGGACAAGTTCAATTTCTACACTACTATGATGGCTAACTTAGATGTCCTGAAGGCTACCTCTTGGAATGTGAGAGACCTAAACTCCCCCATTACAAGGAAGAAAGTCCTTGCCAGGCTGAAACAGTTTAAAACTCATTGCCTCTGTGCAAGAAACTAAGCTCACAGGAAAAGAGGCAGGGAGGTTGGTGGGTGGGAGGTTCATAGTACAACTAAGACAGCAAAGAGGCGGGTGTCCATATTATGCCTTTAACAGCTAAAATGGACACTACAAGACCACAAAGCTGACTCAGAAGGGAGATGGATCCTAGCAAAGGTGAATGCCACAACAGGGACAATCCTATTGGTAAATATATATGCCCCAAATGAAGACTCCTCGGAGTTCTTCAACAAGATATCCCAAGTCATACTGGGCATTGCAACAAACAATATGGGCATACTGATGGGGGAGATTGTAACCTGGCCCTAGAACACTTCTTAGTTTGGTCAAACTGCCAACCCAAGCCACATGTGAGGTCCATTCAGGCACTAAAAGATCTAATGGCACTACACTCCCTACAGGACACCTGTTGGCTACAACACCCAGCTGAGAAGTACTACACATATTACTCACAGGCAAAGATGGTGGCCAGTAGGATGGACTACTGGTTCACATCTAGAAACATTACATAACAGGTGGTAGATGCCACGCTAGCCCTACTTTATATCTCAGACAATGCACCCCAGACCTTATTATTAAATTCTTTGTATAAATGTCTGTATATACTGTATGTACTCCCCACCTTTTGTACTCTCTGCTTTCACTGTACACTCTGTACGCGGGTCGCACCTGGAAACAAGCCTGGGCTCTGTGTGCCTTTCCCTGTCATCAAATTTTAAATAAATAAATAAATAATTAAATAACATTGGGCACACCTTCCTCTAAGTCATTAAGATGGAGGTTGGACCCCCTCTTACTGCAGGATACAGACTGTAAGAGCTGGGTGGCTAGGGAAGCTGCAAACTATTTTATGGATAACCCACAGGGCACAGCTACACTGGCAGGTATCTGGGAAGTCTTTAAGGTGACATTATGGGGTAAGATAATAAGTTATGCAACTCACTGAAGGAAGCAGAAAGAAAAAGAGGCATCCAGGCTAGAAAAGCAGCTTGAGGAAAAAGAGAAACAGTGCAAAAAAGATCCAGGTAAACTTAGAAACCAGGAGTTGTTCTATAAAATAATGTCCTTGCTCATACAACTAAATGTCCTGGCCAACAGGAAAACTGAACTTGGATACAGTGCTCCCACTATAAATACCGGGCCCAAGGGGAAACATCTGGAAAACTACTGGCCTACAGGCTTAAAAAACAGCAGGCTGAAAGACATATTGTCAAATTATGGAACAGTACAGGGGACAAGACAGATCACACCCAAAGAAATAAAACACAAAATGAGGGAATTTTGTAAGACTTCATACAACTTGCATGTGCACTGGGATCAACAGAAATTCTCAGCTTTCCTGGCAGGCATTCAATTGTAGAAGCTTACAGACACCCAGAAAAAATACACTGGATGCCCCTTTAAGCACACAAGAATTAGCTGCTGGTATCACAATAATGTCACTGCACAAAGCGCTGGGGGGGATGGCTTCCCGGCTGATTTTTACAAGGTGGTATAGAACTCAATCACCTCCCCATTGCTTAATGTGCTAATAGATGCCCAAGAGAAGGGAGAACTGCCAGAAATGATGAGAGAAGCCATAATTGCTGTGCTTCCCAAAGCAGGAAAAGATCCAATTGTATCAGAAAGTTATATAGGCACATCTCCCTCTTTAATGTAGATACCAAAGTTTTAGCTAAAGCACTGGCTTGGCAACTTGCCTGAAAAAAGTCCTCCCCTCTCTGATACACCCCTCCCAGGTGGGCTTTGTAAAGGGGTGGGCAAGTGTAGGCCACCTAAGACCATTGGTTATGCTAACACATGGTGCAGCTGCCCTGCCCATCCCAGCAGCAGCCATTTCGGTAGATTCCAAAAAGGCATTTGTTTCGCTGGAGTGTGAGTTCTTGCATGCCAACCTGCAGCAATGCAGCTTTGTGGACACATTCAGGGGCTGGGTTAAAACACTGAACAAGGATCCTAAAGCCAGGATCCTCACAAAAAACACATTATCTGAGCCTGTCACATTACAAAGAGGAACCAGACAGGGGTGCCCTTTGTCCCCTATGTTGTTTGTACTAGCCATTGAAGCCCTAGCCAGTGCACAAAGAGATCACCCATGAGTCCTAGATGTAGAAATAGGGGAGAACCTGCATTATGCCATGTTATATGCAGATGATTGTCTGATACTAACAAGGAACATATAGACAAGTGTGCCACACATTTTGAAGCAGCTGAAATCCTTTGAGGACATATCTGGTCTTCACATAAACAAATTAAAAACAGAGGTACTCCTCCTGAATGAATTAATAACCCCAGACATTGCTGCTAATTGGACTTGGGGTGGACCCAAAAAGGAATTAAGTACCTAGGGGTGAATGTTACCCACAAGCTAGATTCCTTAGTTGAAAAACAAAACATCTCCCAACTAATAAACAGCCTGCAAACTGAGTTTAACAGATGGAAGCATCTTAATCTCTCAGGGTACCAAAAGCTGGATGCAATGATAGGGCACTTCCTGTGGGATATCTCTATCCCTCGATACAGCAGAGATAAATTATGAGCTCATTGGAGTAGAGGAGGCTGGGGCCTACCACACTTCCTACATTACTTGTATGCCTTCTCAGCGGCAAGAACCTGTAAACCTGGATAAATCTGCCAAAATAAATGCAGGAATAATCTACAGACCTCCATCGAATACACTAGATGCTGACAATATAATACTTGAACACATAGCTAATTTAGATCCTGCAGAAAATAACATTATACTGGGAGATTTTAACTTAACAGGGATTAACTGGGTGGACCTGGAAGGAAGTACCAGTGTAGAAACAAACTATATTGAGGCTGTGGACCATGTTGGATTAGAACAAAAGGTGCTGCAAGCAACAAGAGGACCCAACATCCTTGATCTCATTCTGACAAATATGGGGGACAGGGTGGGAAATGTTGAAGTAAAGAGCCCACTGGGAACTAGTGATCATTGCTCAGTGTTTTTCCATATTAGTAAGTCCCAAATATCATTACTGCTATAGGTGCCACACAAATGTTAAATTTTAGGAAAGCAGACTTTAGGTCCCTGAAGGCAAGTGTGGAAAACTGGGATTGGGAGACCAAACTAAGTGGCAAAACTATAGATGCAACCTGGGGGGTGTTATTAAATAAAATACTAACCGAAGTGGCAAATTACATACCAACTAGGATGAAATACGACAGAAAAAGGGCAGTTCCAGGGTGGTTCAATACAAAACTTAAGAATACGGTAAATAAAAAAATAGACTCTTCAGAATAGTCCGAAAATCTAAGGACACCCAGGGTATGTTGGTATATAGGGAGATGGCCAGGGTTGTAAAGAAAAACATTAAAAAAGCAAATGCAGATTATGAATTAACATTAGCAAAAAAGGTAAAAGACAACAAGAAACTGTTCTTTGCACACATAAGAGCAAGCAAGGCAATAGTAGCATTGGACCTTACATAAATACAGAGGGCAATGCCACCACCAATAAGGAAACAGCTGATATCCAGAACAACTATTTTTGTTCAATATTTAATTCCTCAAATTTGGACAAGACAAAAGTTAAGGCCTACAACATAATATCAGAACCTGAAAAAATAATAATTGAACAAAAGGATGTTAGAAATAGGCTCCAAAAAATTAATATAAATAAATCTCTGGGTCCAGATAAATTACACCCCAGAATCCTGAGCGAGCTAGCTGAACAACTGGCACCCCCACTTACTCACATTTTTCAGTTGTCACTGGATAAGGGGGAAGTGGCACAGGACTGGAGGGAAGCCTTGGTGGTGCCTCTATTAAAGAAGGGACCAAGGTCCAAACTGGAGAATTTCAGACAGGTTAGTCTGACTTCTGTGCTGAGTAAGATTCTTGAAGGTATACTTAAAGATCTTATCATAGTATATCTTGAGGCAGGTAAACTTTTGGATTACACAGCATGGGTTCACCAAAACAAAATCTTGCCAGACTAGTATGTTGGTGTTTTACGAAAAAATAAGTAAGGCCTTGGACCAGGGGGATGCATTGGATGTGGCCTATTTGGTCTTCCTTAAGGCCTTTGATAAATTACTATATGATGAACTTATAGGTGTTCTGGAAGAATGTAATTTGGATTTAAACATCATAAATTGGGTGGAAGCATAGTTGATCATCAGAAGGCAATGGGTAACTGTGAATGGGGTCCTCTCAGAGTGGGTGGAAGTGACAAGTGGGGTACCCCAGGGTTCCGTACTGGGGCTGTGCCCCTTTAATGTCTATGTGTCCTCACTAAATTTCTCTCACCCTAACATTTGGATTACAAAATTCACTGATGACTATAGAATTGGGGCAATACTAAATACAGTTGAAGATGGAGATGCTTTGCAAACTGCCCTAACTGAAATCTATTTATGGACAGTAAAATATAAATTAGAATTAAATGTCAATAAATGTTCCATTATGCATTTAGGCAGAAAAAGTTTAAATATAGTATACCCTATGAGTAATAAGGACCTACCTGTTACTACTGAGGAAAGAGACCTTGGGATAATAGTTACATCAAACCTCCAATTCAGTACACACTGTGACGGGGTAGCAAGGAAGGCAAATCAAAATCTAAACTATATCCTGCAAAACATCAGCAGTAGAGATAAGGAAGTGATACTCCCTTTATGTTGTTCATTGGTTAGGCCCCACCTGGAATATGGGGCTCAGGTGTGGTCACCTTATAAAAAAGGAGATATCATTAAACTAGAAAAGATCCAAAAATTAGTTACAAAGGCAGTCACTGGATGTAGAGAACTTGCTTATACTGAAAGACTGGAAACACTGGATTTATTCACCTTTCAATATAGAAGGACAAGAGGGGATATGTGCATGGTATATGCAGCACTACAAGATGGTACCTTAGCTGCCAGTTTTGGACTGGTACCAAGGAAAGGAATATGCCAAACCAGAGGACAACCTCTGCAACTAACTATGGGAAAATGGAATCTACTTTAAAGAAAGTTCTGGTTTAGTCAAAGGGTGGTCCTTTTGTGGAACAAACTACCCACAGAAGTGGTTACCAGTAATACAATCAAACTCTTCAAATGAAGATTGGATACATACATCTTGAATAAACACATAATGATTTAAACATTATACTGGCAAGCATACCATGGACGAAAGTCTAATTAAAGCTTGTGTAATCTATGAAATATATGAAATCTATGAAATATTAAGACAGGACAGGAGTCCTTCAAGGGACAAGCTTAGTGGCCCACTTAACCCATAAACATGCCCTACCACAGAGGAAAAGGCTTACACTGAAGGCAGCTCATATGACATGGCACAAAGTAGGCTGAGTTGTGTTTGAAGTGCAGAGCCTAGTGGTGATTCCTGCAAGGGTGTGGGGAGCTTCATTTTAGTTATAAAGGGACGTGCTTTGGGGTCAATATCATATGTGGAGCACAGCGTTTATTCAATTTTCACCCAAAGAGGATAGTAAGAAGATTCAGAGACAGCAGCTCTGGGTTGTAGCCAGTGTCTGAATCTGGTAAAGTGTATGGCAAGGTAGTAAAGATAAAAGATGGGGGCATGAAGGCCACCATCCCCTTTTTGATGTGTAAGCTTAATGTAACTTCTTCTGGCTTTTTTACCATGCCATAAGAAAGAACTAATGATTCTATGTAGTTATATAAACCAGGATAGTGGGACAGCCCAATTAAACATTTGTAGGGGATACAAGATCCGGGGTAAGACATTCATCTTGATAATGCTCATGCATCCCCATTGGGTCAAATGTGACTGGGTCCAATCCCTAAAGTCTTCTTGTAATGTGTTTATAATGGGGTCAAAGTTGAGTTTTTTCAACATACGAGGGGAGGGGTTGAAGTTAATCCCTAGATATTTTAGCTTCTCAATGCGCCATAGCAAGCCCAAATGTTCGACATCGGCTGTGAGGGTATATTGGTTAAGAGGAAAGATTTACGTTTTGCCCAAGTTTAAGTTGTAGTTTGAGATGGAGCCGAATTGGTATATTTTCTGGAAAGCTGTAGACAGGGATTGGGCCAGGGAAGAAATATGCAGGAGTATATCATCCACATAGGCTGTAATTTTATATTCTGAACTTCCTACTGATATACCTCTTATAAGCAGGGAATGTTTGAGTTTTCTGATAACAGGTTCTAAGAATAGGTTGAAGAGTTAAGGAGATAAAGGGTACCTCTTTTGGGTACCTTGGCGTAGAGTGAATGGTGTAGAGAGTACACCATTACATTGAACTCGTGCAGAAGGGGATGAATAAAGAATTTAATCCATTGTACAAATTCGGGTGGAATATAGAGCTTAGGTAGGAGTGAGAAAAGGTATTCCCAGGAAACCCTGTCGGATGCCTTCTCTGCATCTAGAGAAACCAATGCCGCCAGAATGGAGGAGTCTCTAGATGATGAGAGAAGGTATGAAAGTTTTCTAAGCTGATCGGCCGAGACTCTGCCCCGGACAAAGTCCACAAGTTCTTCACCAATCAGAGAATCCCAGATTTGGCCTAGTCTGGTGGCCAGGATTTTGGCTAAGATTTTGAGGCCTATATTGATTAGCGAGATAGGCCTGTAGTTAGAGATGAACATGGGGTCCTTGCCGGGCTTAGGGAGAACAACTATAGTGGCTGTAGTTAGTGAAGTATCTGATATACCTTCTTTGAAGATATTGTGAAAGGTGTCTAACAAAATAGGGCCAATTGAGTATTTAAAAGATTTTTAAAAGTTAGTGGAAAAGCCGTCTGGACCAGGTGATTTGTTGGGGGGAAGCAGATCAGTAGCCTCAAATACTTCTGACAGGGCTAGGGGGGCTTTTAGGCTGGCAGCTTGGATATCCAATGACGCTGAGAGGTTGATGTCTTGAATAAATAAATCTAGTTGTTGAGGTGAAAATGATAAGGCAGAGGAAGTATATAACTGACTATAGAATTCCTGGAAGACCTCTACAATCTCGGGGGGGGGGGGAGAGATGAGAAGGTGACCAGAGGCTGAGTGGGTAGATGTGATGATCCTATCCATAACCTGAGAGTGCAAACGGAGTGCCAGGAATTTCCTGGCCCTTTCTCCCTGGTCAAAATAAGATATTTTGGAATGAAGCATGAGGAATTCTGCCTTTTCTGCTAGAAGTTGATTATGCTGGGCATGGGGAGATTCTGCCTTTTCCAATTCTTCCATGGGAGAGGAGGAGGAGAGACTGATTTCAGCTTCTTTGATTTGGTCAAAGATAGAAGAAAGAGCAGCTGTTCTTTGTTTTTTATGGTTAGTGGCAAGGTGAATGAATTCACCTCGCACTGAGCATTTCAGCAAGCTCCATAGTATATCCTTTTTATGCATGGATGGGGAATTATATTCCATGTAATTATGGATAAATGATTGGAGGTGCTGCAGATAAACATCAGATTTCAGCAGCTGATTGTTGATCTTCCACGTTTTGTCTTTGTGAACACTTAGCGACAGGTCCAAGTACACATGGACAGTGTGATGGTCTGAAATGACTTTAGGTGAGTAGAATGCAAGATTGACCCTTGGGAGATGATCTGCACTCAGAAGGAAGTAATCTATACGAGAAAAGGAATGATGAGGGAGAGAGTAAAATGAGAATTCTTTACGGTCTGGGTGTAAAAGTCTCCAGGGGTCAATAAGGCCAAAGGAGTGCATTAAATCACGTATGGCTTTTTGTCCAGGTGAGAGAGTTTGTCTAACATGGCCCTATCTATCTATCTAGGTAATTAGATAGTACCAGGTTTCAGTCCCCAGGATTATAGGAAGTGAGGCCTAGGTAGCTAATATTGTCTAAGAGAGACGAAAAAGGTGGAATCATCATTATTAGGCCTGAAAATGGATCCTAGGATGACTTCAGAGTGACCTAACAGAGCCCTCAGAATAACATAACATCCCTTGGGATCAGAAATCTCTTGAATAAGCCGAAATGGCATTTTGCAGGCAATAATAATGGCGATGCCTTTTTTGCGGGAGTCGGAGCCTGAACCAAAGGCTTGTCCCACCCAATTTCTACATAGATCCTGAACCTGACTGGATAAGAGATGTGTCTCCTGCAGGAAGGCTATGTCAGTTTGAAATTTATGTAGATGAAGGAGGACCTTAATTTGCTTAGCAGGATTCTAGGCCCCCTTTATATTCCAAGAGCAGAACTTAAACCCGGCCATGGTAATTCAGAAAATGGGAAGAAAGCAACCAATCCAGAACATATGGAAAAAGAGTAGTAAGACCATATCCAGTGGCAGACCCTCCTCTAACCAATACCCCTCCACACTCCTCCCTCTCCCGCCCGGAACCCCATTTTTCAAAAAAGAATTCCCATTATAATCCATCCTTGAACCCCTCATTGTGCTACAAATTTTTGGAGGTGAGCAGGTCCTATAATGGGATAGCAGTAAGAGGGGTCATAATCCCATTAACAAATTCATGACTGCTTCCCCAACAGTTACACAGCCATGCCTCCCTCTCCCACCCCAGAACTAGACAGTAATCAGTGAACCGTATAATGATTTGCTGAAATAATTCAACTGTCAATAAATTGCATTGAACACCATACAGTAACCAGAGGTCTATGGACTACATAATTTCAAAATATAACTAGTCTCATAAGTAACAACGTCAGCATTAAATCTTTAACAGTATTCACAACATCCCGGGTGCTAAAATGTAATCCGGGCAAACAGGCCCAACAGTGACTAAGCAGAGCCCTTCCAGACTACCTAGAAGCTTAAAGAATACACTTGAGTCCTGGTCTTTTTGGAGTCTAAACTTGTAACAGAAGAAAAAAAGAAGGAAAAAAAAAGGGGGGGTATAGGGGAAAGGGGATCTCGAGGAGGAGGCGGAAGGGGGAATATCAGTCTTGGGATAAATAAAAGGGGCATGTTGATTGAACAGTCCTGTATTTGGAGGGCGACACCGTGGCGCAGTCGAGCCAGTGGCCCATGTCCACAGGTGGAAGGCAAGATTGCATACTGCAACTACTATAACTATGATTTGCCCAGATCCCCAGTGATGAGCATGGACCATGGCAACAACCCAGGCCTCAGCATGTACAAATTATACCCCAGTAAAAACAAAAAAAGGGGGGGGGTGAATTAACATTGAAATATAACATTTCTAAATAGTGATTCAAACCCTCAATTCCTGTAAGATCCCCACAATTCTAATCTAATGACCCCGGTGTAACACTGGAGTGCTTAAGTTTACAATTGCAGAAGTAAAGAGAAAGAGAAGGAGCAAAAGGTAAAGGGAATCTAAGCAGTCTATATCAGTTATAACCAATCCATTGCAGATCCTGAAGGGGTAAAGACAACAAAACAAGTACCTACTATTTTTGATGTACCATCCATCTATGCACCTCTTAAAGGGGACAAGAAATTTGCACTAATTGGCAGCTATTCATAAAGTTCTTATTCTCAGAAATGATATGCATTCTCCTAAAGTATCCATATTTGACTGTACCTGAATAAAAAGTGATAGGTAAAACTGTAGTTTGCATTGTTGTGTTTCTATTGGCAGCATTCTGTTACAGTTCACTTCATGGAATCACTTATGTAGAGTTTTTACTATGTCACAATGTGTGTACAGAATGCTAATTATGAGCTGTTGACCTATCAGAACCCTGTTTAGAGTTCTGTGCACAAACCATGACATAGTTAAAACTCCAAATTATTGGTTCCATGAAGAGAACTGTAACAGAATGCTGCCCATGAAAATAAGAAAATGCAAAATATATCTTTTTATATCACTTTTTATTCAGGTACAATTAAATATGGTTAATTTAGGTGAATTCATATTATTTCTGAGAATAAGAACTTTATAAACAGCTGCCAGTTAGAAATGATTTCCTGTCGTCTTTAAAGAAATTGCAGATTGCAGTACTACATGGCTATTCACACGTTCGTGCAGCAGCATTAAGAATGTGCGCATGTTCGAGCAGGATAAAACACTCACATGTCTGAGTAGGTGGCCCTTCGCACATCCGTGTTGAAGGAGGAGCATGCACAACATCTTAACAGCTACTGCATACCAAACTGAGCAAAGGGAGACTCGAGTACATTTCAGGAAAAGGAGCATCCTCTCATCCTCTCGCACCCTCACGCTGGGATTTGCCACCGATGTGTCATTCGATTAAATCGTGACAGTCTGTTGATGGAGAGCACAAAAGCAGAGTCCATGCGATGTGAGGGCAATCGCTGGCGAGAAGGAGCCTCCAAATAGGGGGATATGATCTATGAAGCAGGCTGAACCACCCATCAGCAGCCAAAGCCAGGGGGTGCAGTCCAAGGTATGTTGTGGTGATTAGGGGAGAAAAAACAGAGTCATAAAAACTTGCACTGTTGTCAAAGCAGATTCCCAGTAGCTAGATTTCTCCAAGTCATGATTAATCAGCACTGACTGAAAAGATCTGGGAACAGAGTCTGCAGACTCAAATGACTTCCAAGACCCATTGCAGAGGACAGAGAGTTGAGCAGGGTAGAGCATGCAAAATTTTATTCCTGCTGCAATCAGCTTTGTGATGGAGGGATGGTAGTTGGCTCTTTACTGGCGGGTGATAGCGGGGAGATCCTGAGTTATTCTGAGTGGTGAGCCCTCCCATTGCAGCTCTTGTATTTCTTTGATCTTAGTCAGAATATGCTGCCAGTCAAGGTAACTCAGGAGAAGAAGGATAAAGGGCCTAGGCTTGAAGCCTTGAGGTAGTCTAGGCTGCAGAGAATGGAGAGCTATCTCCACAATATAAGTTGCAGAGTGTGGAGGGGGGCACGGTATTTTATCAAGGAGTTTCTGAGCAAAAATCACAGGTGAGGATCCTTCAGTGTCTTCTGGAAGGCAGAATATAACCAGGTTATTCTGCCCATTTTGGACTTCCAGGTCCTCCATTTTAAGCTCCATCTTGACAAGCTTCTGCTGCAGTGAGGTAGGCACAGGGTTCATGTGGGTTTGCTAGCTCTCCAAAGAGGATGTACGAGCTGAAATATCTGATATCTGTTTGTTAGTCTCTTTCAAGTCATTTTTAATGGTTTTCAGGTCTGATGCAAAATCCAGAAAGGCAGCCTTGAGTGGAGCAAGCTCTGACAGGAATTTATCTTCAGAGAGTGGAGAAGCAGCGGTGGAAGGCTGAGAGCCTTTTTAGGAAGAGACACTTTGATCTTCATCCGCTTTGACTGTTTATCTGGCGACTGAGGCGATGTGTGCGACGGGAGGGCCTGCTTCATTTCAGCTTCCATCCAGGCAGTTCTTCAATAGGTATTTCCTTGAATTTCACACTGGAGGGTTCACTGCCTCTTAAACTAACTAAAATCCTATCATAGGTCGGGTAGCGGACCTTAACTCCAGTATTTAAACTTTAATTGGGTAACTGAGGTGAGAGCAAGGGAGCCGCGCCTCTGTTTAGAAGGAAGACATCACATGATCTCCAGATAAAGGACATCCTATTAGCAGATGGACAGACCCTAGACTCCTTTAGCTCCTTGCAGCATAGGTACCAACTGCCTACAAGAGACTTTTGGAAATATCTCCAACTTGGGCACTTATGGCAGGAAAAAATTACAAAAGGCTGTCCATGCACCCTATGTGCAGCTAATGGGTTGGAATTAGACAAGAAACTCCCAATAGGGGCATGGGCAAGGAAATCCATGGGCCCAGCAGGGAAGATATATAAGCAAATGGAGAATGAGGCCCTGGACCCCTCAATACCAGCCACACTGAAATGGCAATGCATACTGGGCCAACAGATATTGGAAGAACCGTGGAAGGCCTGTTGGGCAAATGCCGACAAAGCCTGCAGGGATCCCAGGAGCCTCCTTATACAAAATAAAAAAACTGCACCTTTGGTACTGCACTCTGGCACAACTTGAAAGCATGAGCATGAAACAAGGAGATGAATGTTGGAGATGCGATGTGAAAGGTGCTGAGTTGTTGCATATCCTGTGGTATTGCCCCTTAATCCGCTCATTTTGGAATAGGGTCATGAAATGTTGCTCAGAGGTCCTAGGGCACCCAATACATCATGCCCCAGGCCTGCTGATACTAGGAATTGGACCACCAAACTTCCTAGCAACCACACAACAAAAATTATGGCCGCTACAAGTTTCAATGGAAACTTAAAGACTGAAAAGTTGACGCGCTACTGAAATACTAACCTTTAGGGAATGGCTTATGGCCATGGAAAAATTAACAACCTTCATGAGACTGTCACACTTTGCAGCAAGCAATAGTAAGGCCTTTCTAGAGAGATGGTTCCCTTTAATCCAACACATAAGTAGGCTGAATAAGAGACCCCAGGTCCCACAAAGTAAGGACCCACTGAAGCGCCCCCTGAGAGGCCCAAGGCAGCACTTGCATGACCTCTGCCCCACCCACAGGTCAGTCACAGCTAGCTGGTGTACACAGGGAGGGGTATCACCAGCAGAAAGAGGGAGGTGGTGTTGCCACTGTATAGATCACTGGTAAGGGGGGAGGGGAAATTGTTTAACCAGGTGAAGCACACTAAGCCAGAACTTGTTTCCAGGTGTGACCTGGCAGCACAGGAAATTTAACTGACTTGCTTAGGGTGACACAGTATGCAAGTGGGAGCTGACTGGATTCAAACCCAGATCCCCAGGTTTGCAGCTCAGTGCCCTTTACCACTATACTATACTAAGATCCCACCTAGAGTACTGTGTCCAGTTCAGGAGACCACATCTCAAGAAAGACATAGACAGGGTGGAGGCAGCCCAGAGGAGGGAAACTAAAACAGTGCAGGGTCTGCATCAAATGATCTATGAGGAGAGACTAATGAACCTCAATATGTACACCCTGGAACAGAGGAGGGAGAGGGGGAGATATGATAGAGACCTTTAAACACCTTACAAGGGTGAATAAGGCACAGTAGGGAAGTATTTTTCGGTGGAAAAGTTGCTCAAGAACAAGGGACATGCCATGAAGCTGGAAAGAGGTAGATTCAGGAGAGATACAAGGAAGCATTTCTTCCTAGAAAGAGTGGTGGATTCCTGGAACAGCCTTCCAGCAGAGCTGATGTGGGCAGCAACAGTTATGAGGTTCAGGATTGCATGGGATATGCACAAAGGAATCATAGTGGAAAGGATATGGGGAGGGAGAAAGAACTGTAGATCAGGCACAGTCTGATGTAATAGTGTAGGTAAAGAGAAATGGGCAGACTGGATGGGCCAGATAGTCCTTATCTACTGTCAAATGCTATGTTTCCATGTTTCTTAGCTCAGTGACTTCAACCACCCAAAACAAATTAATCTAATTAAACCATTCAAGTGCACAGGATTTTGTACATAATGAAATGAGTGCAGCTACATGCAAAATGAGAATTAGAAATAAGGCTAAAGCCATATAAAGCCATATCAAATATATGATTCATTATAAGCAAGTCATCAAATCATTATGGTCATGTCATAAAAACAAAGGGAAAAAACAAAAAAGAAAGCAAAATAAAAAAATAAATAAGGGGGGCATAAAGAATCAGCCCTTTCTTAACACTTGGGGTTAATTATTCTACAGTATATAATGTAATAGTCATAAGAAAGGAAACAAGTAAATGAGGGTTACTGAATCAAATTGAAATTCAGACCTGGGTGTTCTTGTATCAAACTTTTGATGAAAAATACACTAATCCAATATGACAACCATAACTTTAACTTTATCAAATATTGTGCTATAAAACTGGCTTTATTGGCACTGTAAATGCAGAGAGAAAAGTGCAGCCAGGGATAGGTAGTGCTGAAGTCGGAAGCAAGTAGTACAAGCATTATGAAGGGACCGGCACCTACTAGAGACTGCACTGTACATATGCCATTCAAAAGAGAGGAAAAAGAAACAGTACCATGTTCACGCTTCACACTTCCTCTGTTAGAAACGTGCAAATGTTATAGAGCAAAAGCATGTCCTTCAATCAAACACAGAACTACCTATTCCTGGCTGCATTTTTCCCCCTGCTGCATTCTTATAGCCTACTTTTAAGAAAGCTGCACAGGTTTGCAGACAAGAACTCCCAGGCTATCCACACCACAGTGAAGCAGCACCAGAGTGTCGCTCTCCACTTCTCCTGCACAGCAGATGAGAAGTAAGCAATAATACACAACAGGGTGGGTGGTATTGGGCTATACCGGACTGCCAAGGGGTGTAATGAGGCCCAACACCATAGGCAGAGGGCCTTATAGCCCCTGGAACGTCCGGTATAGCCCATACTGACCACCCTGAGGGGTATTATTGCACTTAGAAAATGGGCCACTGTATTACATATGTTTGAAAAAACATGTTTATATTTAAATGTTACATCTCTTGGGAGTTTCATTTATTTTGTAATAAAATATGTTCCACCACCTGGATTATAATGGTGTTTTTTTTTTGAGCTAGGGACTTTTGTCCCACCAGAGTGTCAGTAGGTGTGACAGTATGGCTGGATGTCATGGTTGTCCCCCACGCATACACAGAGGTCTCATTACTGTTTTTTATTTATTTATTACGCTATTTTGTTTTACTGTTTATTAGTTATTTAATCAGTTATGGAAGCTTAGATTATTTTTTTTTTTTACAGGAATGGAAGGTGTTACCATGGAGATTGGGAACGGCAGAATGAGAGAGAGAGAGAGTGTGAGTGCGGTCAGCATGATTAATAAGAGCAGTTTCTTTTTTTCTGTCCATTTCTTATAAAATTATAACCAGAAATGATCGGGCGAAGTGGAGAGAAAATGTAAATGCTGTCTGCAGTTTGTGCACAGTTGGGAGAGTGAGCGAAGTTGGGAGAGTGAGCAAGGATAGGGAGGCAGCTGTTCATTTTGCAGGTGAGATTGGAACAGTGATTCTGCTATGAGAAACAATTTTTTAAAAGAACTGCCGCTCAACTTACTGCATCAGGAAATCAGGCATTAGAGCGGTTGGGGGTCCCATTTATTTATTTATTGTTTTCCAAGTGTGACTGCGGTCTGACTCTGATGCCTCTCTCACTTGTAGAGCCAGTGGACAGAGAGTGGGTATCCAGCTGGAAGAATTGGCACAACAGCGTGGTTGGCTCTCAGAGAGTTGGTAGCAGTGTGGGACATGAATGTACAGTAAAACAACAAAACAAAACAAACAAATAACAACAAAAAGTTAACTTTAAATACACCAGGGGAGGCTGATGTGCTGTTTGGGGCAGCTGGCACTGAGCAACAAAGTATTGTGAGGCAGCAGTATCTCTCGCTAAGCAAGAGAAAAAAATGGTGGCTACAAATAACCGAACATTCTAAGGGCACATGGATTTAAAAAGGTAATCAGGCAGCCAGGCTGGGGCTTACTATTTCCCAGTCTCTGTTGCCTGATACCGGATTGGGTAGTTGGTGTCATTAACCAGTCAGAAAGAAGAATTCTCCATACCCATTTTCTAAGGGCTTAGAGTAAATGACTGACAATCAGCCGGCTACACAAATAAGAACTCGACAATCTGAACTCCTCCCTCACAGAATTAGTGCTTAAGAGCACAATAAATGAAGGGAGCAATTTTTCTCATTTATTAAATGAAGCACCTGTAGTCACACTGCGACCACCAAATATCAAGCATGCATTTAGCCAATGAAAGAATTGCCTTTAAACTTCAGAGACTGCATTAGGAAATAGTTTCCCTGAAAGCCTACATAGAGATGAATCAAGTCCCTAGAGGGCTATGTGTTTTAAAGAATCCACAAATGGGTAAGAAAGAGAAGGAGTTTTAAATAAATGATGCCAAATAAGCCATGAGGCAAATAAACAATATATGAACTTAATCTTAAGCAAAAATGCCCTTATACAGAAAGAAACACAGGACTTTTTTTAATTGAACAAGCTTTATTAATAAATACAACGCAGAACAACAGCACAATCATAAATAAAGAACAAACTGAACTATAAAACAAATACAATAAAAAAAAGTGGGGCCCATCCCTCCCCCCCACCATATTCCAGACTATCACAATATCCCAACTGTACTCAATACTAACAGCAGCATAATAAGGGCGATAAGTTAGTATAATATAGGGTATTACCCAAAGTAAGATAAAAACAACACAAACAAATTTGTAAACATACAAATCAGCTACCAATCTATTCCCCAACCCGGCTTACAAGAGAAAACAACAGACATTCCATTAAGGCTTAAGAAGGTGGAGCAAGGGATAAAGTGTAAAGAGTATGAAGTCTAGACCATTTCTTCTCATAAGCAGGTAGATTATTCCACATGCTCACTATCATCTTTTCAGTTTGGAGATTAAACAACAACTCATTAAGTCATTCCACATAAGAAATGGGTTGCGAATCCTTCCAGTGTCTGAGCACCAGCCTTTTGACAGACAGTGATAAGAGCCAAATGGTGCCGCCTCTCTTTGGATAAGACTAATTGAAAATCTCGTAAGAGGAAACAGAGGAGAAGTTAAGCAAAGGAGAGGAAGTTTTGAAAACCTATGCCAGTGCCCCACAATGTGAGGAATCAAAAGAAATTGTCACTACTAACTTGGCAAAATACAGTGATAAAATCAGAGCAATTAAAAAAACAATAGAATTTGAAAGGACACAGCTGACTTTTGAGATGGTAATTTTTTTTTAAATTCGTTATACTTTGTTCCCTGCCCCCATCAGCCCTACCCCGCGTCCAGCCCCATCATCCACCACCCCCAGAATTTACTCACTGGAGTTATGCCCAGGATAGCCCCCCAAGGCAGGACCATTGGGAGGGGGCTTCCCCTTTTCCCTCTTGCAGGACAACAGGATATGGCTTTGGGATGTCACAGTTCAGTGGTGCACAACCTGCAGCGTGAGACTGGTGGCATCCTGTATGGTCCCAGTTTTCTGTGTTTTCTTACCAGGAAGTCAGATCTGAAATGACATCATGGACATGTACACTGACATCTGCCCCATCTCCAGTGACTGCTTGCACCAGTTGTCGGACCCCTGGCCTCCAGCAGGGGTAAGGCGAACTCTGGGAGCCTTTCCCCCGCCTCCCCAGAGGAAAAGAGCAATCTGTGGGACACTCGCTCTTCCTCCCCTGGCCGGCCCTTTGATGCCCAGGCTTGTTTCCAAACTTGGGCCATCAGTTTTGGAAGCAGTAATGCTACCGCTGTGCTGGCATGCCGGCTAGAGATGGTAATTTATTCAGCTGGGGTTCTGCAATAAATAAAAATAATTTGGGGGAACAAACACCAAAGACTATCTTAAAAAAAAAACCACTAACTTACTTGACTATGGTACACAGAATAGCGATAATGAAAACTCAGCATCAAAAGTGGATTCTTTTTTAGGGGAGGAAAATGACAGAGAACACCCCACCCCCACACCCATCTGCCCTGTAGCAGAGTAACAGGAAAAATAAATACCAAGGACACACAAGCAAACGGGGGAGGGGGGGTATAGGAAGAGAGGTGGAGAGGAAACACCCAGAAGCCAGAGACTGGAACTAGAGGAGACCTTACAGGGGAAGGAACCCAGGATCAATATCACTAACCTGTCAAAGCATGAACTGACCCAGCCTGAAATTACTGTACTGAACTGTGGATTTTCCTTCACACCTACCAGCAGATTCAATCTATTTGAAACAATCATGGTTGTGAATAGGTTTGCCTGCAACTTAATTTTGAAATCTTTTTTATGCAGCAGAACAGATTAGTAGGTCACAGTGCCCTCCCAAACAGTCTAAAGGAATGCTCATCTCTAGGTGGCTTTAAAGGGCCACTGTCAGAGTTCATACTTCATTTTCTCTGCTTCTGTATATCTGAAGAATGTTTAAGCATCATGTAGATCTGCCCACACCTTACCTTAATCAGTCTGCTTGATGTTTGTTCTTTTTTTGAATATCTTTATTTCAATGAATTTCTGACTTTTGCGGAGTCCGACGATAACAACCCACGTCCACGGCTGCAGCCCCCACGAGGTGACGTCACATATAAACGCAGGTACTGTTCTCGTGCATGTACTTAAATGCTGGAGCCACCTGTGCTCACACATTTCCAGCTCAATCAGTGTCCCAGTGCAGAAGCAATCCCTATTCAAGTTTGATTCCCACTGTGATACTTTCAGGTGAGTTCTGACTGCCTCAATTCTTACACTGTTCCAGTCTGTCTCTCTCTGTGCATTTGGACGTGTGCAGCCCTGATGTATGTGCTAAAGTTTTTTTTTTCATGTGCATAACTAGATATTGTGAAGTTCATCTGCCATTCAGTAGTTTCCTGTTTTTTCCTGTGTGGTGGGGCGGGGAAGGGGGGTGCTGGGTGATGTAGGCACTTATCTGTGGATATGTAATGCTTTACTGGTAATCAAGAAGTTAGTACTTCTGCATCTGTAGTAACTTGGGCAAATTGGAAATGTGATATTCTGCTTCCTTCTGATCAGTCTACTCTGCTGATAACCCTTCTATACATGCATCTATCCTCCCATCCATTCTGAAGCACCAGCAATATGTGCTCCTTGTTCCTGAGCTGCTCCTTTTCAAAGATTGGCAGGTGTATCCCTCCTGAGATTGCTATCTAACCAACCCCCCCATTCCCCGGTGACATGTCATTAGCAAACATTTGCATGTTAGGCAGTGTTATAGTAGCAGAATGACTGACCTGCTATGTGTAGCTTTGTTCCTCATTTTCCATGCATGTGGTGGCTGCTTGCAACAATCACGGAGTCACCAGATGGCAAAGCATTGCACTCATTTAATAGGCTCCACTTTCTTAACTACTTAGGACTCGCTGCAAGCAACCTGTGCCTGGTATTGTAGGTGAATAACTGTGGATGCATATTTGCTCACCAATGCCACTTTAGCATTATTAGTGCTTGCTGGGTCTGTTCCGCTGCTTGCCCCATTGTTAACTTTGCACCTGCATAAGCACCAGCTAGTACTGCTGACTAGGATGGCAGAAACACCAAAACTGACTTGCTGCTTTTTCCATTTGCCCTAAAATATACTGCAGATATTCTTATGTTATGTTATAACCCCTGCTGCCATGCAGAATGCTGAACTAATGCTTATACATCTAGTGTATTGGGCGCCATGGGTTGCTGATCATAATTAGTAATCACCATCTGATGTGGTGTTCCCCAACTGGCCCATTTTTGCTAGCTGAACAAGTCAGTAGCATGCCATGCGTCACATTGATCATATTCCATAGTTTATCATTCGTGCTAGTCCAGCACTCCAGAACTGGGATAACAAGCCATCTCTGCTGCAATCATGGCGATACTATGAATTTATCAATTTGTCCCTTCACATGTTAATTGCAAGTCATGCAGTAGTTGGTAGAGTATGTATACCCATTCCAGTCTGCTATTGGACTCTGGGAGTTTAGTGAATGCCAGTCTAGGTGGTTCCCACTGTGCAAATTATGGGGGTTCCATGAAGGGCAGCACAAATGTAGGCTAACATGTTTTGTCATCACAGAGATCACACTCTGGTAGGATAATTTTGATGTTGGGCAGGTGGCCATCATCCCACTGTGTGCAGTTCCTGCTTATATTGCATCAGAGTGCCCGGTCACAGTCACTATGTTCTGTTTGCCATATACAGTATGCTAGTCCCCATTCCATCGTTAAACTGCAACCTAGTGTCTTCCCTTACAGAAATAATTATATGAAATGTTTTCATGCTGCACACATAAAACTACTTAAGTGATATGCATGCTGCAAGTATGATTTAAATGTTAAATTGGAACTGATTGCATGTAGATGGCATGTGTGCAGCAAGCAAGTGCAGAAACAATGATTTTTTATGTAAAATGGGGAAAGACTGAATACATGTGGCATGCATGCAAAAAGCAAGTGGTCACTGATAACTGCACACATAAAAGTTAATTGACTTGCTCAGGATCACACCATACACAAGTGGGGGTTGATAAGATTCAGACATAGATCTCTGTGCCTTCAAGTCTCTTGACTTGCAGTTCAGTGCCTTTACTCACTAAGCCATACTGTTTGAACACATATGGATCTCTTGTACTTCAATACATGCTGTATCTGAATACATCTGAATACATGTGGCATGTTTGTAGCCACTGTTACGCTTTTTGGTTTTCTTCTGTCCCTCATCTCAGTTTCACAGTTGAACTGTAGCACACACACCAATGGAAACACATGTGATTTTTCCCACCCCAATACACAAACGTACCCACAGAACCACTTTACTTCTGTCTGGCCTGTACTCCTATTATTTTCTCTCCATAGTTTTGAATGCTTCCACGCAAACAGACTTTAAGGTGCAAACACAAATGCAGCAATAACTCGACACACACCCACATGACCAGTCCCCCACCCCATGCACACACTCTGTAGCAGGTGTAACCATACTGCTACAGACAACTCACCAAGTATACTGTAGATATAAGTAAAAAGTCTCTTACTTGAGTACTAGGAAGCCAGAGGCAGTAGTATTTAAGAGTTGATGTCCATGGGTCAGAGTGCTGGGGTGTAACCCTTTGAAATGAATGGAGTTATCTTTATTACTATTTTATACGTTATGATGGTGAGTTGGAGCATAATGAAGGCCACTGTTCTACTGATAAGACCCTTGTTAGTTGCCTTTATTACTCTCCAACTCTCCACCAATAATGTATAAAACAGTAATAAAAGTAAAAACCCATTCATTTCAATTATGCATACCCCTGCAGTCTCCCTTGCCCTATGTCATAATGTGCCTGAGCATGGGGATGTGGAGGTCAGCTTTACTGGGGAAGGGGGTAAGCCTGTCTATGGTTGTGTTCCAATAGTCTGCGCATACCGTACCACTCAACTGTCCATGAATACAAGGAACAGCTCTAGAATGTCTGTAACATCTCTAAAAGGCACACCTTATTTGTTTTGACTGAAAGTGATATGCAAATCAGGAAAAAATTCTAATATACAAGATTTATCTGTATATAGCCCGGAGCAGTGCATCAGATTTGGGCTTAAATCCACCCAGATACTAACCAATTTGTTTCCTGGCTGAAGTTCTGCCCCCCCCCCAAAAAAAGAACTTTGTCCAAATCTTTCTCCCCAACTCCATTTCATTCAATACCCATCACCTATGGGTTATGAAGCCTCCTAAAGGTGAAGAAACATGAAAAACACATCAATATTTCAGTCCCTCCTCCTTCCTCAATCCCCCTGTAAAAAAAATATTTACTTTTATTTTCCTGGCCACATGGCCAGCACCTGCAGCCTGGCACAGCGTGCCACCAGCCCAGTTTTCAGTCCATTCCCCCTCTATACTTCCACCAGAAGCTGAATGCCAGAACCGACCATCCCAGGTCCCCAATGTGGTGTGCGACCAAGTCACCTCACCAACTGAATCCACCCAACCTGGGATGCTTGCTACTTGCTTGGTTGCTGCTGTGGCTGCTGCTGTACAGCACTGATCAAGGCTTGCAAAGGCCATCCACATCACTGTCACCACTGCTGCTAAGCCTAGCTTGCTGTCATGGAGGTCTGTGCTGTTTTTTTTTGGAAGGTGAGCTTAGTAGAGTAAGTAGGTAGCCTAGTCTTGAATTAGCTTCTAGCTCACCCTCTGCCCCTTTGGCCACCAGGGGAGATGGAGACTCACTAAGAGTAGACCAAGAAAAATATGCTGCCACAACACTGCTATTGAGAGTTCAGTGCTCATCGACTCCTCCAAGCTGTAGTGTGCAGTCTGTCTACTCTGTGGAGGGAAAGACAGTGTCACACTTGCAAGACTCATGCGCTCTTTCCTGGCTGGAGCTCATCCACATCACATGTGCCTGTGCTGTCACTAATAGGTGGAGATAGTGGACAACACAATACAGACACAGTCAAGTCTGGAAAGTACCTGCAGCATGAGCACACATAGGCCAGGTGTGCACTTATTGTGCAAAAGATTAAATCCAAATTTAATGCCATTATTGCCACACCATAAGAACAACCTAGGCACAAATACGGGGAAGGGGCAACTGCCCCCACACCCTACCTAAATGGCACCCCTGCTTAATGGTAGAAATTCATTCTCAGGTGCTAATGCAATGGCTTCCTCTGTGTTCTGAGGTACTGCATCTTCATTTTTCATGATGTGTCCTGATCATCATGTGGGTTAGTGTTCCTCATTGTCCCTCATTTTGAGTGTTCATGTCCCTCATTTCAGTGACAAGATGTGAGGTATGGTGCATGCTTCCAAGACCCTACTCAGCACAGAGTGCTGAGCATGGCTATAGTGTATATGCTCAATACAGAATGACAAAGAGAAAATAAGTGAGATGAAACAGTCATGGAGAAACACATTTGTAGCACTAAATATGCATAAGGGATTTGCATGGTCCAAAACAAAAAGGATAGGCTTCACAACACAGAGGCCCCTCTTCATACCTCTGAAATGGGGGATGTTGACTGACTATATCCTAGACATTTAATGCAGTAAGCAAACAATATTTGAGAGAGGCTCTTACAGTAGATAACCTTTTCCCCTCCCTCCTTCCCACTTTAAGTCTTTAGCTCATTTTCGTTATTACTTACTGCAAGAACCTCTCACGAAGAACTGTTATGGTAAGTTCTTACATAACTGTACATTTTGACCGTTCATTGTGCTTACTTTAAGGAACCATACTGTGCTGTGATTTAGTGTTCTAGTGTTGTTTAAGGAATGCCTTAACATTTGCATTTTTCACTGCCTTACAGTGTGCCTAACTTCTCTCTATGTTATCACCTTCCTGTTCCCTAGCCCTGCTTACCTCGTTGCATGGTGTTACTTCTGTGGGCTTTCCCTGTAGTCTATTTTCTGACACCAGTCTGTGCTTCTGTTTCTACGCATGCACATTGCGGCCAAGTTCAGAACTCTATTAACCCCCCTCTCTCCTTTGTCTGCTTGTCTGATTCCTGCCCCTGCCCATCTCAAACATTCCTGCTCTCTCCCCGGTATGCTAATAGTCAACTATATAACTTTACTCCTCAGGCTGCCTACCCCACTTCCACCTCCCTGAATGGCTCAGATGTTCCGCAGGGCTCAGTGCAGCTGAAGAAAGTTAAGGCTCCAAGGTTGCTGGATGTGTGCTGCTGTGCGCTGTTAGCCCCTGTCCCACATACCCTCATCCTCCCACCACTGGGTGGACCCTAGCCTTATAAGTAGCTGTGGTCACATGACTGTATAATGTGACTTGTACTCAGAAACACTCAAGCCAAGTGTGACCTCACCCTGCTGGATTAAAAATCGCCCACATCAACTTATGTAGCCTTTTGTCAAAATTCGCTGACCTTGTGGCCTGGGTAGCCTGTCACAACCCCCTTGTCTTCGGCCTCCCCGAGATATGGCTAAAACCGCACATCCCAGACAATGTCTGCCATTTACCTGGTTACTCCCTGCTACGACAAGACAGGTAAAAAGAGAGGTGGGGGAGTGGCACTCTACTTCAAACAACCCCTATCTGCCTCCATTGTTTACTACTCTGACCCAACATCCCCCAGGCTCTGTAAAAAAATTGTATGTAGGTTGCTGCTATAACCCCCCAACAGGGGGCACTCCTGGGCTTGATAACCTGCTGGTTGTGCTAGGTAACCTATCTCCGCAAGGGACATGATCTTCCTAGGGGATTTTAACCTTAATTGATTAAGCCCTTTAAACACACTGACTACTCAAACCTGCTAAAACTGCATAACATAACCCAAGTCATTTCACTGAAAACAGCGGAGGTACCCAAACACTGGGGGACAGCAGATGAATGAAATCTTTTATCTTTTATTTGTAAAGTGCCTTTCTAAAACCAAGGCACTGTACATGAAACAAACAAAATAATTTTAAAACACACTTTACTATCAAAAATATTAAAAATCCATAAAACTACAATACCATAAGTATTAGCTTCAGTAAAATCTGAGTATGCCAGTCTAAGATGTAGTCCCCTTATACAAAAAGTGGGAACAAAGAGGCAGCGGCAAACTACAGACCAGTCAGCTTGACCTCGGTAGTGGGGAAGATCATGGAAGCACTACTGAAGGAGAGATTGGTGGAACATCTGGTTGCCAGGGGACTACAGGACCCAAGACTGCATGGTTTCACCAAGGCGAGGTCATGCCAGACCAACCTCATTGAATTTTTCGACTGGGTGACAAGAGAGGTGTATTAGGGGAGGGCAGTGGACATGGCCTATCTGGACTTCAGCAAGTCCTTTGACACTGTGCCACATACAAGGCTATTAAACAAATGGGAATATGGAAGTGGGCAGGACAGTAGTGCAGTGGGTGGGCAACTGGTTGGGTGGCAGGATACAGAGGGTGGTAAATGGCTATCACTCCACTGAAGAAAGAGTGACCAGTGGGGTACCACAGGGATCAGTGCTGGGACCAGTCCTATTCAACATCTTCATCAGTGACATTGTGCAGGACCTAGAAGGCAGAATTTCCCTATTCTCTGATGACTTGAAGCTCTGTAACAGAGTGGATACACCAGAGGGCATAGACAGAATGAGGAGGGACCTGCAGAAGCTTAAAGATTGGTCAAGGGTTTGGTAGTTGAAATGCAATGCAAGGAAGTGCAAGATAATGCACATGGGGCACAAAAACCCTGGAACAACATATCATTGGGAGGTGAGGACATAGCATGCACCAAGCAGGAAAGAGACCTTGGGGTTATCATCTCTGATGACCTCAAGGTAGGGAGACAGTGCTACAAGGCAGCAGGTAAAGTAAATAGGATGCTGGGATGCACAGGCAGGAGTATCACCAGCAGGAAAAGGGAGGACATAATTCCACTATACAAGACACTAGTGAGGCCCCCCCTGGAGTACATTGTACGGTTCTGAAGACCTTACCTACATAATACATAAACAGGGTAGAGAAGGTTCAAAGGAGGGCAACAAAGATGGTACAGGGATTGTATCACAAGTCCTGTGAGGACGTGCTGAAGGACTTAAATATGTACTCCCTGAAGGAGAGGAGGAAGAAAGGGGATATGATAGAGACATACAAGTACCTTACAGGGAGGAACAGGGTGCATGAATACACTATTTTTAAGCAAAAAAATGTTCAAGGACCAGAGGGCATAGGATGAAGTTGGAGGGAGGGCTATTTAGAAGAATTTCTTTACAGAAAGGGTGATAGACAAGTGGAAAACCCTGCCAGAGGAAGTGGTGGGGCTGAAACAATCACAGGATTTAAGAATGCATGGGATGGACGTAAGGGAATTCTGGATGTCATAGGTAAGGGACAACAACCTTCTAGAAAACCATAAAAGGAACTTACAAGCTCAAATGGGCAGACTGGGTGGGCCATAGGCCCTTATCTGCCGACAGTGTCTATGTACCTATGTACAAATTAATGTTGATTTAATGACAAAAATCAAAAGCAATTAAACAACTTGCAAAAGGATCAGAATTAATGAGTTTCCCTAAATTTTAGGGAATTCAAATAAAAATGTATTTTAATGACTCTAATTGCTAGCAGTAGTATAAAAAATAGAAACAGATGTCTTTTTCAGATGAGATTTGCACCAGCTTAGCTGCTGCTCCAAACATGGCGAGCGTGCAGCATGTTAACCTGATGTGATATTTAAATGATGTTCAAACCAGCTTATCTGCTGTACTCATGTCAAGCGTGCAACACGTGAACCTGATGTAATTTTTGGAAGATGTTCACACCAGCTTACCTGCTGTGCACATGTCAAGCTTGCAGCATGTGAACCCGATTTGCTTTTTAGACCTGGTTTGCTTATGATCCCTTTGTGTATACAAACTGCATCCAAACATTGCACAATTAAGCATGCTTTCTGCATTCTGCATGTACACAGCACACCTGCATTTCTGTAAGGGTTTGTACCTATTACAGATGTCTTCTTTTATAAATTTTGTTTTTGTTTCAAATAACTCATCCTGGGGCAATTTCATGAAGTTATTTACTGCCTTGCAGGCCCTGGAATGGCAGCTGGTGTGGCAATGAACTAAAGTTACTGTCTCCCCCATTCCTCTCTTAGCTGCCTAACGAACCATCAGCTGCAACTGTTATCGCTGATCTACTTCCATCTGAGCCTCATTACAAATCTACCTGGCATTTATAGTTTCTATTATTTAAAATACATTGTGTACTTATTCATTTGCAACTCACAATTTTATGACTGTATGAATAAACATTATTCTATAATAATACATGTAAAGTGTGTACAAATATTTTTGTAAAGTATGCACAAATATTTTTATAACGATCAGCAATTTCCATTTAATTAATGGTGATAATTTTTTACACACAGATAGCAGCACTTTTATACCCAGTTACAACCACCTGTGTTGATATTTTTGGTTATAACCAGGAGGTTGTAATCAACACTTGTCTCACACAACATGGTGTATACATGTGTGTGTATGTGTATATGTGTGTGTGTGTGTTTATGTCTCTATCTCTGACAGAAGTGCACTGATTCAACTGTGTTGAAACAAAAAAATTGATCACCAATAATTAAATAAAATAATACATGGGTGGGAGTGTGCAAAAATTTGCACACACCCTCAGTGTGGGATGCTTTTATAAACCCCTCAGGCTTCACCCTCGGGGTTTATGTAGCATTCCACACCTTTAGTGTGTGTAAAATTCTGGTTACACACACCCACCCATATATTATTCTGTATATAATTAACCTCTGGTCACCCCATAAAAGGGACTCTTCAGTCTCAGGGGGTCCACCTAGTTAACAAAATTTAAATATATTAATTAAGATCTAAGGGCAAATTTGAATCTGAGCGAATATCAGAAACAGAAATTAACAAATTTAGACCTAAATCTCGATTCTGTCCACCGCTGACTTATCCCTTACAGATGTGCACATTTATAATGCTGTGAGGAAGGGTTCCATGGCATCACAGCGACACGGTTACAGCACTGCCTCAAGACAGTGCCAGATTTTGGTGACTGTCACATGGGGCGCACTTGTGAGGGGCTGTGCCCCTCACACCCCCCCTTACTAAATATACCAACTCCAAGGTGGAGGGCAGACCTCAGGGAGGGGGCACATAGAGGTCACCGAACATGACAGTTGCCAAAATCTGGTGCTGTAAATGTGTCACTGTTGTGATGGTATACAATTAGGAGGACATCATCTGTCTGGACAAAAAAACAGACAGTCATTATTTCCACAGCCTCAGGAATGAGGAAATGCTGGCACTGAAACAACTGGGTAACAACAACAAATAATGATCAAGCCAGCTGATAAGGGGGGCTGTACTGTAATAATGCATAATGATAAGGATGACTTAGAATTGTATAGACAGCTCAGTGACACCAGGTACTATACAAAGTTGCAGAATGATCAGACAAATAATTGCAAGAGGGTCAGTGAAGACTGTATTAAACTTGTCACATTGAATAATTGGTTGTCCACCCAGGATGAGGATTTTTAACTGTCTCAGACCCTATGAGAGCATCTTTTTACTGCCTATCAAAGGAACACAAGTATATGGTTGACTCACCTGGGCAGCTGATTGTTTCAGGCAGTGAGTCTCTCACAGAGCCAGTGACACCTGGCAGCCAATTGTTTCAGGCAGTGAGTCTCTCACAGAGCCCATGGCTAAGTACAGTATGTTGATTCTTATATAAACTCACTTTCTAAGGAACTGCCATCATAAATTAAGGACACTGGGGATGTATTGTGGATTCTTAATGACTTAGCCACTGATGATGATAGCTGACTGGTTACACTAGATGTTGAATCATTATATTCTAATATTCCACATCATGAAGGATTTAGTGCCATGGAAATATATTTGAATAGTAGAAATGTTAGTGACCCACTTACTGATGTACTAGTAAAACTAGCCCAGTTTGTACTAGAATACAATACTTTTTTCTACAAAAAAAGTTTTGCCCCCAATTATGCTATCCTTTTCTTGGGAAAATGAAATTGTCCTCAATGGTGCTGTCAGTCCTTTTCTCCAAAAATTGACTTGTGAAAATGCTTTATTGGCAATATCATTATGGTACGGCGGGGCAGTGAGGCTGAACTTTTTGAATTTGTGAAATTTCTGCAAGCCAGTATTTAAAATTTATGTTTTAGCATGTTCTTTAGTCAAAACATAATTCATTTTTTTGATCTTATTATGATGAAAGATGGCAAAGGTGGATCACTGCTGACCTGTACCACAAGTCAAGTGACAGAAATCCCATCCTATTGGCCAATAGTTGTCACCCATGCCACACTGTCTCTGCTATATCTAAGGGGCATCTTAGCTGTACAAAAAGACATTTTGGTGAAAAAAAAATACCAGAACACACAAAGGAACTTACAGAAAGATTACAGGAGAGGGAGTATACCACATGCCTTATCCAGAAAGCTAAAAACAAGGTGGATGCAATATCAAAAACAGACCTTTTAAAAAGAAATACCCATGTGAGATGATTCACAATGAATTTTGTTTCCACATTCAGCCCTCAATCAAAAGAAATAGAGTATATTATTCAGAAACATTAGCTTTTGGTTCATTTGGACCCTGGCCTTAAAGCCTTTAAAAATACACATCCCAGCTGGTGGTGCGGAGGGCAGAGGCACTTATGCCTCACTTGTCACCAGGCTGGGGATTGAGCCTGGGCCACTCGTGGTTGGCTGGGTGGAGGAAGATTGAGCATCTTAATGGATACTTTCCTACTCAGGGGGGAAGGTAGCCTTCTCCGCTGCACTACTGCCACTTCAGTGATGTTGTTTATGAGCTGCAGATTCAGGTAGAGAGACACTCCTGGCAGATGTCATCAGCGCATGTGTAAAACACCTGCATGTCAATCTACCTCCCTTTTGGAATGTCTGGGGCTCAGGAACCAGAATATCAAGAAAAAAACCTTGTCTGTAGGATGACACCATCCATCCTCACAGGCCCTTCACCTGCCTACTGGGCATACTGATCCGCAACTGAGCTAAACACCTCCCAGGTTAATGGGGTGAACCAGGGGGCTCTACTGGGGGGTATACAGTAAGGCACTGCAAGGGTTGGAGAGGTAAGTCCCAGAGACAGTGGAATGATGGGACTGGGGATGACATAGCAGGTAAGGGAAGGCAGGTGACCAGGGGAATAAAGCACAGTAAGTTAAAAAAAGAAAATACACATATCAGGCTTGTATATAGGAGGGACACAACATTTGTAACATAGTTGTCCACTCTGTCCAACCTCTCCCAGAAAAAGCACAAATGTGGCTCCCAGCTAGGTCTGAAGGCTGCAACAAATGTGGTAACTGTAAATATTGCCTAGTAGTTACAACATCAAAAGTTTATACTAACCCTGAAACCAAAAGGGAAGTGCTGGTGAAGGGTTTTATTACTTGCAGCACCGAAGGGGTCATCTGCCTAGCAACGTGTAAATGTGGCAGTTTTTATGTTGGCAAAACAAAAAGGGCTTTTGAAGTCTGTACTGGGGAACACATGCACGCTATTGAAAGTGCAGACTGCAATAATGCCATAGCCATGCACATACATAAATCCAGAAATAGGAGTGACCAATGACCATCAGTTCTCTTTTACTGCCACTGAGAAACATAGAAACAGAGAATTTGATTACAGATACAGACAGCTTGGCCCACCCAGTCTGCCCTCTTATCCCTACCTAGATTGTTACCACAGACCATACTTGATCTACTGCTCTTTCTCCCTTCCTCCCACCTTCCTTTCAATAATTTCCTTGTACCAATTCCATGCATTCTTGAACCTTGCCACTGTCTTTGCCCTCACCACCTCCTCTGGAAGATTGTTCCAGAAATCCACCACTCTTTCTGTGAAGAAGTGCTTCCTAACATCTCTTTTGGATATACCCTTTCCTTCGAGCTTCATAGCATGTCCCCTTGTTCTTGAGCACATTTTCTTCTGAAAAATACTTCCCTCCTGCACCTTATTTACCCCTGTGAGGTATTTAAAGGTCTCTATCATACCCCCTTCTCCCTTCTTTCTTCCAGGGTGTCCATATTAAGGTCCTTTAGTCTTTCCTCATAGGGCTTTTGATGCAGACGCCACGCCATTTTATTTGCCCTCCTCTGGACAGCCTCCACTCTGTCTATGTCCTTCCAGAAATGTGGTCTCCAGAACTGCACACGGTACTCTAGGTGAAGTCTTCCCAGAGATCTATACAGAGATAACCCCACCTCCCTGTTTCTGCTGGTGATACCCCTCTCTATGTACCTCAGCATACCACTAGCTCTCCCAATTGCCTTGTTGCATTGCCTGTGCACCTTTAGGTCATCCAATATGATTACCCTGTGGTCTCATTTCTGCTTAGTGGTTGTCAACACCACTCCACCCATTTTGTACTCTGCCCTTGCGTTTTTGTGCCCTAAGTGCATTATTTTGCACTTTTTCACCTTCAAACCCAGCTGCCATATCCTTGACCACTGCTCTAGTTTTCTCAGGTCTCTGCCTATCCTTTCCACTCCCCCTGTAGTGTCCATCCTATTGCAGATGTTGGTGTCATCTACAAAGAGCCAGACCTTCCCCTCCAGCTCCTCTGCAATGTCACATATAAAGACATTTAAAGAGAACCGGTCCCAGCACTGATCCCTCAGGCACCCCGCTGGTCACTCTCCCTTCATCAGAGTGAACTCTATTCACCATCATCCTCTGTTGCCTATCCTCTAACCAATTTCTTACCCAGTTTAACACCTTTGGACCCACTCCTAAGTTACTCAGCTTGCTTACTAGTCCTATGTGGAATGGTGTCAAAAGCCTTACTGAAATCTACGTAGGCCATATCCACCACTCCACCCTGCTCTAACTCCTTTGTCACCCAGTCAAAGAAATCTATCAGATTCTTTAGACATGACCTTCCCCTGTGAAACCATGCTGCCCTGGGTCTTATAATCCATTGGATTCAAGATATTCCACAATCCTTTCCTTCAGCAGTGATTCCATTAATTTTCCCATCACTGATGACAGGCTGACTGGCCTATAATTGCCAGCCTCCTCACTGCTACCACTTTTGTGTATTGGGACTACATTTGCTATCCTGCAGTCCTCTGGAACCACTCCTGTTTCCAATGAACTATTAAACAGGACTGTCAGAGGTGCAGTTAGTAGTTACCTTAACTCTCTCAGTACCCTTTGATGCATCCCATTTAGTCCAATTGCTTTGTCCACCTTCAGATTAATGAGTCCCTTCAGGACTCTATCCTCTACCCACCACCAGCGCCTCCCCTTTTTCTGCCATCTTGCCAGAGACTTTCGCCAGTACCTTATCCAATTCCTCCCACTGTGCTGGAGGTCTGTAGATCACTCCTGTGTGAATAGTGGCTCCATTCCCATCTCGGGGGTGATACACAGTGCTTCTGCCTCCCCCTGTATTCCCTGTATCTCTGTTGCTTTTACGCTTTCCCTCACATAAATCACCACACCCTCTCTGTCCTTCTCACCCAGTCTTTTCTGAACGGAATATAGCCTGGTATGGTCATGTCCCAGTCATGGTTTTCAGTGCACCATAACTCGGTAATGGCCACAATATCCACGTCAGCCTCTGCTGTGATTGCCTCTAGGTCCAGAATCTTATTTCCTAGACTTCTAGTATTTGCACACATTTGCACACATGGCCTTCCAGATTTTGTATCCACTCTGCTTGTTGCCCCCGTTTCTTTCATTCTTGCCCTCCCTCCTTCCCCACCTGTCTAATGCTCCCATTCCCTTCCACCTCTACCTCTACCATTCTGCTTCCTTTATTAATTTGCACTGTGGGGGATTTCAGTCCCTTTGGGTTTTCCTTACTCTCTACTTCAGCCTGTGGGGGGCAGTATCTGCCTCTCTGATTCCTTCTGCCATCTCCCTCGACTAGTTTAAATATTCATCGGAGTAATATTAAATCATCCACTGAGGACTCCATTTCCCTTCCCTGAGAGATGCAAGACCCTTCCTTGACTCTCAAAACCCCCTCTACACTATCCCAGCTCTGTCCCTAGCCAGATCATTAGTCCCCAGGTGACAATGACATCCAGCTCTGCCTCCTGTCCTGCTGGACTAGCGATCCTCAGGATCCATTTCCCATCCCTCTGGGCCATGGCACCTGGTAGGCACCAAACCTGCCTCCCTCTTTTTCCTATTCCAAAATCTATCCTCCTCGCAATTGAGCCCCCCACCAGAAGTTGCATCCTCCTACTCTGAGGTCCTCTACCACCCTTCTTCTCCACTAAGGAGGGCCTCCACTTCCTCCCTGGTTACTACTGTGGGTGGTTACATTAGACAGTCCTGCCCCACTATAGTGGCATAGAAATTATGTCATTGAGGAATGTACCTCTGTCCTACCACCCCCACCCTTCCAGAACTCACCACAACCCAGCTATTCCTCCTCCCTTGCATCCTCTGAGGTAACGGTGCCAAACTTGGTGGCCCCTGGGTGTGGAAGGAGGACCCCTGAATCCCAAACAACTCAGTCTGGAGCCTAGCAACTTCCTCCCTCAAGTCAGAGAGGTGTCTGCAGATGGGGCAGCACTGTGTTCTCCAGAAGGTCTCTCTGAAACTGGTGCCCCACAGCCACTGCACTGCACTGCACCATTCCCAGCATTCTCAGCTTCTATTCTTCCTGTGCATTCAAAAGCAGGTGAGGAGGGGCACTACAACAAAATATTACCTTAAATAGAACAGTATTGGATTTTCTTCCATAGATGCTACAAAAACACCAGGTGTGAATGATAGAATAGAAGTAGCACCCAATTTGTAATTATGTCGTCTTCTTCTTTGTGTCCTTTGTGTCCCCCTTGAATGAACAGATAGCCAGCTCTGTGTTGTAGTTCATCCTGGACTATTTCTTAACATCACTTCATTACTCATGAATGTCTTTCTGCTTTCCTCTTTATAGAATTGTGCCTTGCCTTCGTCTGTATGTATTGACACCCATGTCAGTGCTCAGTGGATTAGCCGTAAGGATGTTTTATGGGTAGCACTCATGTAGAGTGCTGATTATTGAGTGCTGCACTTTTAAGTGACTCAATAATAGCGCTCTACAACAGAGCAGGTAGTGCAATATGTCATTATATCCTGTATAGCAAGTATAGCAAGGAGTTGTACTCACTATTACAGGATATAGCATCCTTTGTGGGCAATTCCCACTGAGCTGCTTGCATACCGTAGTGGTGTACACCACTGCTTGCAATGCAAGCAGACCCATGGTTGAGTCCGGTTATAGGTAGAATCCTTTTTTCCTTTTAAAAAATCCAATAACTTGCCCCGTGGTCTGCAACCCCCCTCGGAGTTGATTATTTAAGTTTGGGTGGTGTGGGGGGCACAGCCCCCCCACATAAAAAAATATTTCTGTGTGGTTTTGGTAAGTATTGTAGTGACCAGAGTTGGATGGGTAGGCAGTCAAATTGATTAAAAAGGGCAACTGTTACTAGAGACTATTTGGGTACCCCAGCAGGACCAAGGCCTGGGGAAGCCAGGACCTGGGTTAGAGGTTGGGAGGAGGATGATGGGTCAGCGTAAGGTCAGAGGGTGGAGGGTTTTGTCAGGCGAAAGTAGGGGCTGTGAGAAGGAGGAGAGATTTGTGAGAGGTGGCATTGCAGATGGGGGAGGGGACAGTGTTCCACAGTTTAGGCGGATTGACCAGTGGAAGTAGAACAGTGGGGAATCATGAAGGATCGTTGGTCAGTGTTATGGAAGGAGTAAGTGCATTAGACAGAGATACATAAGGCAGAAGAAAGAAAGGAGGGGAAATTACTCATTCAAGGTAATTCTGGATGGGATGGGAAATTCTGTGTGTCATTTTATGACACATATTATTTGGATTCCTTGGTGATTCAGATTTCGAGCAATTGCTCCCATTTTACCTCTTATTTATTTTTGTGCCTATATCTAAATAGATGGTGCCACAGAAAATTCAATCTGTTTGTCATTTATAATGTATAACAATATATTATGGCTCACATGAAAATTGCAATATGCTGCATTATGAAAGTTAATCAATATTCTGGGAATGGATACTCTTACCTTTCCATGAAATGTTTTTATTCTGGTTTTATGTTTGCTTGATTTACTGTATTGCTGAGCACTAGCACATTTACTGCACTTCATCATAATTTGCACTGTGTCTTTAAGATGTCTCTGTTATAAAGGGTGAGGTGTAAAACATCCATCAGCCTTTAAAAAGAACCTTTATATGAAACATGTTAGGCGGTAACATCAGCGGGCGGGCTGGGGGTAAAACATTCATTTAGTGATTTGTCCTTGTCTGCTACCTGGATATTGAGGCTGCTTCAACTGGACCTTGTTCTCCAGCTGGGAAATTTAGTAAGGGACTTCCTAGCCACATGATTTTGATATGGTCAGTGGTTGTTCAGTTGCATGCTTGTGGATGCTCCATGTCTCATAATCTCCCTCCCTTATTGCCAAGCTACAAACGTACATGATGTGTCTCACTCCTGCTCATCTTGAGTAAACAACTAAAGTTCACACAACACCAGGTTACCCAGGCAGCAGGGCAGAGCAGTGCCAATGTCATTTGACTAGCCAGCCATATCCTCAGTTTATCACTAAAGAGGTCTTAGTGCACTCATTTAAAAAGCTAATTTGATGCTCTGAGAGTTGCAGCTACAGTAGAGGGCAACATTTTAAAAATATATATAGGCTCCACAGCATGTATCTTTCACCATGAAGTATGAAATGCCTGCTGGTGCTTAAAGAGTGCTTTTGTGGGTCTGACTACCCTTTATTGGATATGGCTGGTAACCACCTCCAAATCCAACCATAATCTGACCAAAGTTGGATTTGGAATCTAGAGTCAGATAATTATGGATCTGAGGTGGAATCCTGGTATTTGAGGTCAGATCCATCATATCTGATCTCAGATAGTTGATTGGATGGTCAGGTACTTGGATCCAATGGCTGTGTCCATCAAATCCTGATTGGACCCACAGATACTCTGGATACTTACTGTGGATCCTAGGAGGTTGGATACTTGGTTTTATGTCTGTGACTTCTGAGGCCATTCAACATTCAGCCAAAATGATGGTAACAGTGGTATCTGACCTAGCAGGATGCAATCCAAGCAACACTAATCTGTAGCCAACATCTGCCTGCAGTCACAGGATGAGAGACAGTTTTATGTTGTACAAGTAACTGGAGTATCTGTTATATAAACTGGGAAGGCGAAATGGCATGTTGTCCTTGGGTGTACAGTAGTAATTCACAAAATAATTCCAAAGAAAAACAGAATTGTGACTGTAATATTGGTGGCCATATCTGCAGACCCAAATTTCTCAGACAGCATCTGCAGAGGCCATAGTTTCACATAAAATCCTTCTTCAAGGGCACAGAATATCTCCTTTCAGAAATAAAGGAAAATCATTGTGATCAGAAGAAATGTCTTGAATTGTGGCTCTGCTGTCCAGAAGTCTGGTCTTGCAAAACACAGCCCTGAAAGTCCCACGTTTTATAAAATGTAAATTTTGACAATGTTTAGTACCCACAGTATCTCACATAACTTGATAAAAGACTTGTAGAAATCCAAGTTGTCCCCTGATCCCCTCCCAGAAATAATCTCACATGACCACTTTTTAAGAATTTGGATGCTTGCTGGCAAATATTTATTTTGGCCCAAAGATAATCTTACATCCCACATTTTTCATATTCCAATCATAACACAAATTATGTCACATCATTTCTTCTTCACTCTGGCCTCTTCCTCTTTCTGGCTGCTTCTCCTTTTTCTGTGCTTCAGGGTCCGGACACTCTGAATCCAGCCCCCTCCTCCATAACCAGAACCAGGCTGGTTCCCCCACTTACCCAGGCCTCAGCCCTCGAGGCCCGGACACTATGAATCCAGCACCTAGACCTATGCAACCCTCCCCACCTTAATACCACACCTGGGTTCCTTGCACCGAGGCCGTGCGGCCTACCCTCTCCCTTTGCTGGCCCCTCCCTTCTTTCTTCCATGCTCCTCTTACCCCCGCTGGGCACCAACTGCCCCCCGCCAGGGCTCTATCCAGCCCTGGGATCAACACGCTGCTGACCCGCAGCACCATACTACTGTCTCCATGCCGGGGCACGCAGGGCATCACTCATCGCCCTGCCTCTATAATCTCTGTGCCAACTCTACTTCCCGGAACCTTCCTTACAAGGGTGGGTGGGGAATTTCCTAGCAAAAAAGGGCTAGCCCAGGGTGGGCAGGCCTGATATACCCCCCAAGGACCCCAATCAGAACCTCTGCTAACTCCACCCCCCAGTCAATCCTGTTAGCCCTGGCCCCCTTTGTCATATGACTGATGCCTACCACACTGGTGATGTCACCAGCTCCCTCCCCCTTCCCCCAACCCTTTCCCTTATATCTTATCTGGCAGGGGCCATGAGACAGCCTGACCTACCTTTTAGTAGCAAGACAAATTTTTCCCCTGATCCCCCTTCCAGAAATAATCTCACATGACCACTTTTTAGGAATTTGGATGCTTGCTGGCAACTATTAATTTTGGCACAAAGATAATCTTACATCCCACATTTTTCATATTCCAATCAGAATAACACAAATTATGTTACATTATTTCTTCTTCCACCTGGCCTCTTTCTCCTTCTGGCTGCTTCTCCTTTTTCCATGCTTCAGAGTCTGGACACTCTGAATCCAGCCCCCTCCTCCATAACCAGAACCAGGCTGGTTCCCCACTTGCACGGGCCTCAGCCATCCAGGCCATTATGAATCTGACACCTAGACCTATCCACCTGTCTCTGCCTTAATACCACACCTGGGTTCCTTCACCCAGCCCGTGCGACCTCTTCCCTTCCCCTTTTCACCCCCTTTCCCCTGCTTCCCTCCCTTCCTTCTTCCACTGCCCCACCTCCAGCTTTTCGACAGACAAAGGGGCTCCCCACCTTGTGGGCTAGTACTGAAGACCCCTCTTAGGCACTTCTCCCACTAGCTCCCCTATTGGCCTTAGGAACAGGCACATCCCGAATTCTTACAGGTGCACTCCATCGGACCTGTATTCTGTTGCTTGGTTGAAGGAAATGTCCTTGTGCTGGATGTGCATCCCCCCACTGCCCTCACTATCCTTCTGTTCAGGCACTTCCTTACCTTTTTGATCAACCTGGCATCCTTGGCTCCCCTCCATGCCCTCCGTGATGTGATCTCGGACCAGCCAATGGTCATGCCTGGCCACCATCCCTTTACCTTCTCTAAGTCAGCTATTATTGTCTACCCCAGTACTCCCCATAGCAAACCCCCCCAAGTCATTTCCCCCTAGGTGGAAGATGATGCAATCTGGTCTGCCCTATTGCACCCTCAACTCCTCCAGGAGGGGCAGAAGCTGGGCCCATCTCATGCCCCTGATACCCTTCTACTACACCTGTGTGTGCTCCTTATTTTTGCGTAACTGAGTCCTTCTGTTCATGGTGGCCACAAACCTCTTTGCCCAATAGATGAAGGAGTGCCTCACTATCCATACATTCTGCTTGGAACCTGCAACAGAAACAACAGGAACAGCGTGAGTTGCTGGCATCAACACCTGACATACCTCTTATAACAACTGGACCTCCAGTGACCCACCCTCTTCAATTCCTCTACTGAAGCCCAATTTTCAGCTGCCGCTGAGGTTGCCCCAGTCCAGTAGGAGTGTGGGGTGAATTCCCCTGGGTCTTCCCCCACAAGTGCTAGGACCTTCTTGAGCACTGCCCCTACTTGAAAACTGGTGTCTGGGGAGCCATCTCCGTGCTGGAACAGCACCCCCTGGCAACCCCCCCCGGTCCGCTCGAAATCTTCCATGGCAGCCACTGCACAGCTCAAAGCCTTTGGTTGCTGTAGCAGCATCACAGAGGTCCTCCTCCCTCCTTGGTCTGTTTTTAACCTGGCCAACCTAATGACCAACCTGACCCCCCAAACTATGCTCTCGTGTTGCATTGCCAGGTCAGCAGCAGCCTTGCATGGGGCCGCCACCTCCCCTACCCGAAAAGTGCCTGCTGCCATGACTGCAAAGACTGCTTGGAACAAACAGGCCTCCTACACTGATGTGTACACCTGCTGTGTTGCCCCCAACACTTTGTCCAGCAGCTGTCCCTTAATTGGGCATCTTCCATCCTTCTTTCTTCCCTGGCCCATTCGCCAACCCTGCAACTATCCTCTTGACTATCCTACTGGCTGTGGCATCCAGCCAGCCCTTGTCCTGGCAAACCCAACTAATGCCTGCCAGCTGCACCACCATGTGGTGTGTACCATCCAGTCCTCCCACTTCTCTACTATGAATTGTCTCACCTGCTCATCCTGGACTGGTTCCTCACGTTCCCTCTATACCTTGTCCTGAACTCCTGCAAACTCGCCCACCCACCCTCATAGGCCCTCAGAGTGTTGGCTGACCAGGACCCCGGTACAATGCCCTGGCAGTGACCCTCTAATCACCCAACACTGGTCCAGGACCCTGGTCCTGTGTGTTGCCACATGTGGCGCCAGCTTCTGAAACCTTTCGAGCTGTAAATGGGAAAGACTGTCAGCCACGTCATTCTTGATCCCTTCAATATGCTTCGCTTTGAAAGACAGGTTCAATTGCAGCCCCTATAGCACCAGGCACCACTGAATACTGCCTACTGTCTCCATACTCCCACCCTGCCTGTTAATGACCTCCACCACCCCTTTATTATCGCACCAGAAGAGGATACATTTTCCATTCATCTTGTCTCCCCATACTTCCAAGGCCACCTGGACTGGAAATAGTTCCAAGAAAGTGATGTCCTTCAATAGGCCCCCCATTGCCCACTGTGCTGGCGATGCCTCTGACATCCACTGCCCTTTAAAATATGTTCCCATTCCGAATGCACCCAAGGAGTCAGTGTACAGTTCCACATCTGTGTTGCTCTCCTACCCATTCTGCCAAAATGGTACCCCATTGTAATGCTCCAAAAACTCCTCCCACACTTTAAAAACTTCCTGGACACCTTTCATAATGTCTACCCTATGACGTGGCTGCTTAGCCTTACCTGTAGCCTTTCCCAGCCTCCTATCAAATGCCCTGCCTAAACTAATGGCCTTGCAAGTGAAATTAAGGTGCCCTAGCAGTTGCTGTGCGTGTTCCAGCAGCACCCCCCTCCTCCTTGTCACCTGCGCCAGTTGCCCCCTGAGCCTAGACACCTTGTCCCCTGGTAAGCGGAAGCATCCCTGCTCGTGTCCACCTCTATTCCCAGGAACTCCAGCCTGCACGCTGGACCCTCCATCTTCACCTGTGCCAAAGGGATTCCTATCTGACCACACATCCCCTTGAAATCTTCCAACATCCCCTGTGCTTCTGCTCTGCTCTCCCCTATAAGGAGGAAGTCATCCAGATGATGCACTACCCTTTTGTGATCGTATCTTGCCCCGAATACCCACTGTACCCAGGAACTGAAAGCCTCAAAAGTCGAACAGGCCACAGAGCATCAAATTGGCATTGCTTTGTCAAAATAGAGACTGCCCTCAAATTGGAAACCCAGCAGGTCCCAATCTGTCAGGCTGACTAATGCCGACTCAATGCCAGTCTTTGCTAACCAAGCACTGACCACTACCCTGATCAGCCTCCAGGTATGATAGGTGGTGTATCATATGAAATTCCCTCTTTTGTTTCTTGAGCACCACCCCCAGTGGTGACATCCTAAAGTCAAGGCATGGCGAGCCACTAGAGGCCCCTCCACCCACCCTGCCTCCACCTCCTTTTATATCTTCACCCGCACCACCTCTTCCTGCCTTCTGATCGACCTGAGTTTCTTGTCCCTCATCCCTGTTCTTGGCCCTCATCCCTGCCTTCTCTGCTTGAAAACTCAGTGGAAAACCATATCAGAATTCCTTCCGAAGGAGCTCCCCCCGTGGCATTCAGGTGGTCCTGAGTCCATGCCTCCTCCACTTCCAGGATGATGGGCATGATTACCAGTGCATATCCCCACCACCATTCCCCTCTGTCCTGCTTAGTTCCACCCGTAGTTGGAATTATAGCTGCCCCTGTTGTGTCCCCCCTACCCCTTCCCTGTCCCCCCTTCCCAGTTCCCCTGAAAGGGTTGTTCCTGATACTGCCCTCCACCTTGACCTCCCTTATCCCCTCCTTGTATGCAGCTAGATGCCAGGTTTGTTCCCCTGCATCTTGAACAAAAGTGTTTGAATTTGTAGTTCGACCAGGTGCAGGACACCTTGTTAAAATCCCAACAGGTCTTGACCCCTGGGGCTACAGGGCTTTTCTTTCCTTGCTCCACCCCAGCCACAATCACGTGCCCAGACAGGCTTCTCACCCAGATTTCTGAATGGGTGCTCTCCCATCTTAAATCTCTCTTTGCTACTATCTGCTTCCAGAAAGCTTCATCGAATTTTAACCACCCATATCCTATCTTGGCTTTGTAGGCATCCCTGATGATTGCTGTATAAGTCAGCAGCGGAATGGACAGCTCTAGCTGCTTCTCCAGCACCAGAGCACTGTAGATGATAAAATCTGCTTGCCAATTATTAGTGATCTTACCTTTGAACTTCGTCTCCTCCACCTTATGGCTCACCATGGCCAGGGCTACTGCCATCTCAGACTTCCCCACTGACTCCTTCTGTTCATATTTTGTGGCAGTGTCCTCATCCACCAGGCCAAAAATGTCCACATACTCTCCTTTCCAAATCTTTTCCTTAAACGATGTCGGGACGTGGTCACCCAGCATGAAACCAGGGGGCCCTTCATACCACTTTTTGCCCCCAGTTTTCTCCCCCTCCCCTTTGGCCCCCCTTTCTCCTTTTTCCATTTATGGCCTTCAAGGCCCACTCCATCTTCTCTATTCCTGCATCATGCATATCCCCCAGCAGCCCCTCTGAGCAGTACTCTTTTTGGTCGTCCTCATTGGAGATATCTACTCCATCCTTACCCCTATCTGGGCCTTCCTTCACTGGCTCCGGTTTGGGCACTGGCACCTGGACAGGTTCTGGGCTGGGTAAAACCCATCAGGGTCTCTTCCTGGTCTGCCCCCTTCCCGGGCACTCTTCACGCTCCTTCCGCTTCTTCAGCACCTCTTCCTCCACCTCTCTCCACTTGACTGCTGCCACTAACTCGGTCATCTGGCCCATCAGTTTTGTCGCTTTCTCCATCATCTTCTCACTGGACATTGGGTTCTTCTTGGGTGCCATCCTCATGCTTGTTATACTTTGGGTGGGAAAAGTAAACACCGTAAGTGCCCCCAAACCACCATCATGGGCCTCTTTTTGCACAGGTCGCCTGGCAAGTCTCTTGCATGGGAGGAGGTACCCATCGTAGCACCCTTTCTCTTCACCTGAGGTCCGCACCCCATCCGAGTAAGCTGGCCATATATCTCTGCCCTCCAGATGCCCTCTAGAAGCCCTCTGGATGCCCTTTGACCAGCACTAGCCACTGCTTCTTGGCTCCTACCTGTGGGTCACCAGGCCCCCCAAGCTACTGTAGCCTCTTGTCCAGCCTCCACTGTTCCCGCTCTGATGTGGCCCTCCAGTTCTGCCTGAAAGGTCCCCTGGCCCCTTCCTCTACCTTTTTGGGGACCCCCAATGCACTGCCATTGCTTCAGGGCATATATCCCCCTTGTCTGACCCCACCTGTCCATTCCCGCATGCTCTGTCCTCACTGAACCCCCAGTGGTTGCCCCTGCAAGATATGCCACCACATGCCCCAGCGTCACACACCCGCTCTTGAGCCTACTTGAAGACAAGACCTTTTCGGCACTCAGATGTCTCTAATGTGTGGGCCTCCCTAGGCCCACCCCATCCTGAAGGCACACCCCTTCCCCTCCACCTGGCCGAGGCCAAATTATTCCCCCCACCCTGGTCTCAGGCTCTCGCTGCCCCTACTGGATGACTGCAATAACAGGACTCTCTCTCCACCCGCCATGCACTCGTCCCAGTCCTCATCCCAACCCCAAGCCAGGACAGCCCCTGTTTCATTCCCCCAACTGCACTGCATGCCTCTGCCTTGGCCCTGCCACCAGCCATCCCTCTGCCACTGCACCCCACCTGAAGCATCACTGGCTGTCCCCCACCCTGCCTCCTACAGGCCTCTCTAAGACCACTTTGTCCTCCGGCATCCCCCTGCCACAGCAGGGTGGGTTCTGCCAGTTCCAGCACTATAGGCGCACTCGTGCTTTTCTCCCACCTACTCGGTCAGACAGCTACACCCCAAAGCCACCTTGGAACAATTTCATTGCCTGCCTCCTTGCTCATGGGCTGCACACGCTCACCCGCTCTCTTTGAAATGTCATTTGCCAGTGCCAGAGATTGTGCAGGCCCATGCCCTTGTGGTGACAACCTTGCCCTGCACCATGTGGCCCACCACTGTTCCTCTTTGCTTCCTGCTCCCCCCACGATACACCTCACACAGCCCAAGAACCAGTCTCTGCTCACAGGCCTTTCTGCTGCTGGGCCTTCCACTTCTCTTTACTGCTAACTCATTTTTGTCTTTTTTTTATTTTTTAATTTTCATGAGCTCTGGAACTAACAAACCCCACATGCTGCAATCCTTGGGGGAAACTGGACCCCTATCATGTGGCGGCACCATTACTCCGCTCCATCTCATAAATTAGAAAAAGCCCAGAGCGGGGTTCTCGCTGAGTAGGCCGCCTCATTGCACCCAACGCCCAAGCTCACCCACATCCTTAGGCCAGTGGCCACTTGCCAGCATCGCTGCCTCTATCCTTGCTTGCCAATAATTGGCTTCATACACAACCAACCTACAGAAAACAGTCCTCATACTACCTATATCTTGGCCTACAGGCAGCCTGACCCTTTTCTGTTCAAGCCCTATGACCACTAAACAGAGGGAAATAATGTGACCTGCCTAGCAAGCCCTCGATGATACCACGCTACCTGAACTATATTCTCCCAATAAGCCAAGAGAAGCCATTCCTTCCCCCTTTTTTTCTTTTAAAAACAAGCATGTACACAGTGCAGGCTCTCTGCACTCCTACTAAAGCTAGCCCACTCTGCTACCCTTACCACATCAAGCCAAACTGCTGGTTACCAATGTACATATACTAACAACTTTTAAGCTAAAATTGAGCTACCATTACCACATCAAGCTGACATACTGGTTAACCAATGCACATATAATATCAAAAACTCCAAGCTAAATTCTCCCAACCACGTGGCCGACAAGGCCTTGCAGCCCCATGGTGTGCCTTACCTTATTCTGCCAACGATTGTGCTGAGCTTCAAATCAATGGAATTTCTCCACCAAAAAGAGGGCTAGCCTAAAGTGGGTAGACCTGATATACCCCCTAGGGACCCCAATCAGGACCCCTGCTAGCTCCGGCCCCAGCCAATCCTGTGAGCCCTGGCCCCCCTTGTCATATGATAGAAGACTACCTCATTGGTGATGTCACCAGCTTCCTCCCCCCCTTCCCCCTCCCCTTTCCCTTAAATATTTTCTGGCAGGGGCCAGGAGACCACAAGTCTGGACTTGCAACACAGCCCTGAAAGTCCCGCATTTTTTAAAAGGTAAATTGTGCTAATGTTTAGTACCCACGGCATCTCACATAACTTGATAAAAAACTTGTAGAAATCCAAGTTATCTTGTTAACCTCAAAAACTGTATTTGAATCAGGGGTGTAGCCAGATATTTCCATTTTGTACACACAAGCTCCAACAGTTACACCCCTCATTAAAAAATGTACACATCCTCTCTAAATGGTACCCCCTTCTAAACAAGTCAGATTGTTGTCAGATGATTCCTCTGATCTCTAAAGAGGTTATACATTTGTCTGTCTCCTAAACAACAGAAGTTTAAACAGAGACACTCCTCAGTGGTGTACACTAACCCAAATACTACAGATGAGAATGAAAATGCTAACAGAAAGGCATATGGTTTGTGACAGGCACTCAACAAAACTGTACACAAATGTGTACAGTAAGTATGCCTGCCTACACCTGTGTTTGAAGTGCCTTTCATACCTCTCAACCTTTGTCACTGAAATGTGGGGCACTGGACTTCAAAATGAGGGGAAAACGTGGTACAATGGCCATGAAAATGCGGGACACATCATCAAGCATAAACATACAATGTCTGAATGCTGTGGAAACTAATCCCTATACAGTGTGTTTGCCAAGTTTAATTTTGATTTAGCATCTTAGCATGCAATTCTGCTTTATTTTCTGAGTGTACTGTACATCATCTTCTTTGTCTCTGAGGGACATGTGAGAAAGAGAAAGCCTGAAGGGTAAAATATGGGGTTAGTCCCTCATGATGAGTGACTCTTAAGAGGTATGGTACCTTGGTACGCCACAGCAAGCAAGCAAGACTTGGAAAATTATGAGTCTCAAACTGAATTAGCAGCAAGAACAGAAAGATGCTGCTTACTTTAAACATAACTGTTTTAATCACAAGGTACCAACCACCCAATCAGCAATTATGTATTTCTGCAAATACTACGGAACTCTTATTTGCTGGCTGTGTTTAACATATGAATCCATGATCAGAGACTTGTACATGCAATGTTTCACAAAAGTTGGCTTTGTTCTTCACAGTCCATAGTGGCTAGTTTTATTGAAAACCTCAAAACCTCTCTTTGAAGAAGGCCATTACTAATCCAATATCATGGTCAAAACAAAGATAAAAGGCTATGCTACCCATTAAGGGAACGCATGCTTTGATGACCATGAAATTGTTAATTATTTTTATTATCTAAGTGTGATTGCAATTTTGAGTTTTGATGATATATTCTTGTATTTATGGGAACCTGCAGGAGTTTGATACTCTCTCTGCATTTCAGTTTTGATGTGTAACCCTAGCTTGAAAATAAACTCCAGCATACTGGAACCATCTGAGGACTGGGTGCATCACAGTGGTAAGGCCCTATGCTCCTTATGGGGGGGGGATGACACTGGCCACCCAACATTTGCACATCTCCAGAGAGGATCAACCATAGAGTAGAACTGGGTTTACTCATTCTCCTAGCCAATGGAAGGGTGTTGCCACAATGATTCCAATCAGTAAAGTGGGAGAGGGGGAACTACTAAGGAGGAAAATAGGATACTAATATAACAAATCTCCTAGAACTATATTGCATAAGACTGCTAGCATTTAATTTCTCAAATTAATACTAAGGCCCAGTTATTCAGAACAGTTGCGCATGGCGTAAGTGCGGAACTGCACCGAGGAGCCATATTCAGCAGGAGCCATTGCACAGTGCAAAATCCATCGCGCCAATGTGCAACTATAATGTATGCGATGCAAGTGTAGGGGGCTTTTCCATGAATATCCAGCGCAACGGCATATTCAACCATGAAACCATGGCGCAAGTGTGAAGCAAATCGAAGTTGCACAGAGCAGACTTGTTCCTATAAAAACAGGGTGCAAACACTCAGACAGCAGTTGCGCATGGGGTGAGAGTGAGAGGGACAGATAGAGAGAGAGAGAGAGAGAGAGAGACAGACAGACAGACAGACGAAAGACCAGACACAGATGGAGAGGGACAGAGAGGTGGTGTGGGAGAGGGAGAGAGGGGCAAAGAGAGAGAGAGAGAGAGAGACAGACAGACACACACACACACATACACAACCTGTGTACCAGGGTGGTACACAGCCAGCAGCCAACTGCCCAGGGGGACAGTGGACAGCAAGAGCCATGGATAGTGTGCCCTTTTTGATGGAGGCAGTAATGAGGGGTGTGAGGGGGCAGGAGGAACAGCTACATGGCCAATAAAGGGCTCCTCAGTGGTATGCCCAACACAAGTGATACCGTGCCTACATCACCTTTGAGAACTATAGCGACACTGAGATTATGGGCTGGTACTGCCTGAACAGGGCCATTCTGAGGCAGCTTTGTGAGCTGTGCAGTGAGGAGATGCAGACACCGACTAGATGGAGCCACGCCATGTCCACTGGAGACAAAGGTGACCGCCGTCATGTGCCTGCTCGCCATGGGCACCTTCCAAAGACCAACAGAGGACACCAAGGGCATCACCCAGTCGGCCACATCCCGCTTCCTCACACAGTTCCTCAATGCTCTGCTGCCATGTGCTTCAGAATTTCTCAATTTCCCCAGCACACAGGTGGAGCATACAGCAACTATGCAGGACTTCCACAGGGTGGCACGCATGCCTGGCATGATTGGGGCCATTGACTGCACCCACGTGGGCATCCACATGCCACCTGGCCCTGAGGGACTGGCATATATATATATAGACACACACAGGAAGGAGAGCCCGAGTATCAACTGCCAGGTAGTGTGCGATGCCACATGGCACATCATAAATGTCTGCGCCACACACCCTGGGAGTGCACGTGATGCATTCATCTGGTGCAGCTCTATGCTGTGCCACATATTCAAATGTGGGGACATCCCCACAGGCCACCTAGTGGGTGAGTATGGCATGGGCAAGGTGCAATGGGCAGAGAAGACCTGGGGATGCTGGGTGGACAGGGGGTGCAAGGTGGCGTGGGTGCTAGGGACAGGCAAGGGGCACAGCACATCATAGCAGAGGGCTAACCATGTCATTCTCCACACAGGTGACAGTTCATACCCACTGAGGCCCTGGCTGCTCACCCCCTACCAGTGCCCATTGTCCCCAGCAGAGGAATGGTACAACGAGGCACACACCAGCATGCGCAACAGCATTGGGTGCATATTTAGCATGCTGAAGGCACGTTTCCATTGCCTAGACACATCAGGTGGTGCCCTAAAGTACAGCCCCTCGAAAGCCTGTGGCCTATTCCTGGCCTGCTGTATGCTGTACAACATGGCCATTGACCATGGCATAGCTGTTGAGGCTGATAAGGTCAACAGTAGTGGGGATGATGGGGACAATGTGCCAGGGGGTGGTGGACAGCTACCACCTGGGTGGAGGGACCTCTGGCTGATGCAGCAGGCTTGACGCCACCATGACACTGTTGCACAGGAAAACTACGGTGAACACCGGTAGGCGGTGCAGTACACATGCATGGGCCACACAGACAGGTACAGCACACTTGCAGGGACATACATGGTGAGGGGCATGCACACACAGAGGTGTGATACAGGGGAAGGGGAGTCAGTGGCACACAACCACACACAGCAACACACACACACATATATATATGCACCCACCCACCCAGGCATTGGAATGTGACATGGATCAGATGCATTGCACTGCAGCACAGGTGCAACCAGTGCTAGACTGCCCTCATCATGCCCACACCACGTGGTCCAGCAGCCAGGCATGCACACACACTGGCAGCGTGTGGCATGACACCAGTGGTAAGGCACACACACACCACCCATGTGCACACAGGGAAGCAGCTGCAGACCGCGGTCAGGGAAACCCACAGATCTGGGCCACTGCACTGAACCATGGCCACCATAGCCATGGGGTAGGCCATGCTGGGGCCAATCAGAAGCCTCAGGCTGCACATCAGCCAGTGGTGTGTGTGCAACAGCCCCCCATGGTAGAACCGTGGGGACCATGACTGTGTCCTCGCTGGGGGTGCAGGCGCCCAAACAGGCCAGCCCCTGGTATGCCTGGGATGCCTACATCAGAGCTCAGTGTCGACTGTGTTGGGGTCACCCGACACCAGGTCCGTAGGGTGAACAGTACACTGTGGGGGGGTCTCCTGTGCACAGCCACACCCTGTGATAGCCAGCAATGCAAAGCCATCCGAAATCGCACTGGCAATGCAATCCAAGGATGCAGTCATGGCCTCCTGCATGCACTGCATCCCCTGCAGGATCTGCGCAGTGTTCTTTCCTGCTGCTCGGCTAACTGGTGCACCTCCACATGCAGTGCATGCATCCCAGTGATGAGCAGCACCTATTGCTGAATGGACACCTGCAGCAGCTGGATGTGCTCAGTCAGATGTTAGGCATCCTGGGGCTCCTGGGTGAGATGCCGTTCCTCTGGTGGTGACCTGCCATGCTGCACAGCCCCCCCTCCAGTGGACACTGCACAGTGGGGTCTGCAGGAGGAATGGGCATAGCAGGTGCACTGGCGGCAGACCCTGTGGCCAGTTGCCTGGTGGCACCTGCAGCCTGCTGCCATTAGGTGTCTGGCCACTGTACACTGCCCTGCACCTGCGCGGCATCACCACCACCACCGCAGGGCACATCCATGGCACTGCACACCAGTGCACATGCAGTGGTGGCAGGCTGCTGTTCAGCCACTGGCAGAGCACTGGGCACGGGACCTGCCTGTGATGCCATCAGGAGCAACACACCCACAATGTTATCCATGCTGTCCAGGAGCTGTGAGTAGTCATCATTGGTGTCAGACCCTGCCCCGATCTGTGTCTCTGCACACAGGACACCAAGGCTGGCATTCTGCAGGATCACATCCAGGGCCTCATCTGACCCTAGGTCTAGGACATTCACTGGCACCGTGGTGCTGAGCTGCAGCCTGTTGGGCCCCCGGATGCCAGTGGATGTGGAGGGTTCATCCTCTGAGGCCGTACAGGTGGCCACGGGTGCCGCTGCTGCTGCTGGTGCCCCATCCTCTGCACGGAGGCATGCTGGTGCTGGAAGAGAAGAAAGATGTGTCAGTGATGCAATGCCCACATGTGCCCCCTGGACACTGCTGCTGCATGTGTCCTGCAGCATGGCATGGGCGTGGGTGTGCACACATGCACATGACATGCATGATGGCCACACGCATGCCAGCATGCTCGTGTATGCACCCTTCAGGCCACCAGCTGTGCATGTCTGACATACATACCATGCAGTGATGGGCTGCCACTCATCTGGAAGCCTCCTCCAGGCACACCCTCCACTGTGGTGCAGCGCATGGAGGCTTCTACCAACTCCTCTATTAGTGTCAGTGTGGCTGCACCCACTGGCCCTCCCCCCAGAGGAATTACAGGATGCTCTGATGGCAGCCATCTTCTCCTTAATCCACCACCTGTCAGTCCCAACCTTTTTGCGGCACTCCTGCACTGACCATTTGTGGCTACAGTGCTGGTTCACATAGGTCACCACCTCCACCCATGCAGCAGCCCTGGCCTGTGGTGTGCCCATGGCACTGCTCAACAGGGCCTCCTTGTTGAGGTAGGCCTCAAACAGGGCATCTCTCTCAGCCTTAGTGAAGTAGGGCCTGTGCTTCCTTGCAGGCCTCCACTCCTCGCCCACCTCTTGTGCCGACATGTTGCTTCCTTTGGACATGGACAGCACAGTGTGTCAGTGGCAGCATCTCCCTATTCAATCCCACCCTGCAATGCTGTCTACTCCCATTGTGCTGCAGCAGCATCCACCACTTACCTATCAAGGTTCCAATACCGGTCCATGGCCTGTGCTGTACCATGGTGCTCATGAGGTGCAATGCATGCAAATGAGGTTGAGCACAACAGTAATGACATGCTAATGCACCCCACTGCACCACACATTGGCTGATGAGCTCATTTGCATGCGACATCTGAATATCAAGATATTGCACCGTGTGCAATGGTATTGCACCAGAACAAGTGGTGGTGCAATGCCAATGCATGTGGGGTGCTTGGGCCTGCAGTGCAGAAGCACACTGTACTGTCATGGTGTCAATCATGCAAGATGCATGAACAGTGTGATGTATCAGCAGTGTGCACTTTGCACATCATGGCATGTTCCCTATCATGTTCCCTATTATGCTTATGTACACTGTGCGTTAACTGCTGATCCCTGACCCCTGGGTCCTCTCCATGACCATGTTACCCCACCAGTCATGCCCACTGCACATGCCCAGCACTGCAAGATGGACGGGCACTGTGCAGTCTCCCACGTATTGCACATCCAGCACCTGTACCGAACACGTGCACCTGATGCTGCCATTTTTGCCGCTGAACCTGCTACGGATCAATGGTGCAGGCTAGACGCAGACATGCCCTGAACTGGTCCCAGGTTGAACTGGCCAACCAAGTGGCCTGTGTGGAGCCCCATGCACCACAGCTGTTTGGGTAGGTGCCCTTGCAGCAGGCCAGGGGCACTGTATGGCAGGCTATTGCTGCCAGCCTGAAGCACAGGACCAGGGTGCCCAGAACCGGGGAACAGTGCAGGCACCGATATGGTGACCTGATGAGACAGGACCCTGACCAGCTGAGGAGGCTTCAGGCATGCGCCAGGTGTGGGGCAGTGCCACAGCCAGGTAAGTCATCCCATGTTACATGTCTGTCCTTGTGCTGTACTGTGGTGTTGGCTTGGCCACCTGGCATGCTCTGCAGGGGAATACACTGTTGTTGTGTGCATCACAGAGTGGCATTGCCAGCTTCCACTTGCATTGTGATGCAGCTGTGCAGGTGTGTGGGTCGTGTCAGGCAGGGGCACACCCCGTGCACGGGGTCTGGGAGGAGACTGCTGTGGTCAGTTACCAATGTGCACCTGTCTTCTTTCCATTCCCAGGACCACAGGTAGGCCAGGGCTATGGCAGTGCAAGACTGGGTGGTGCACCATGATGATGGTGGTGGACCAGCACCAGCAGGGTCATAGGGCACAGGTAAGCACTGTCATAGTCCTTCACACTATACATGGGGGTGGCAGGAGGGAGTGAGTGTGGGCATGGCCACCTGTGCCATGGGCCATGGCAGCTGTGTGTGTTGCTCTGTGCATGGTACATGCCATTGTGGTGCGTCCATTGAACACGTGTGCTGGCTGTTGGTGGGGGGGGCTTCTGCCTGGCTACCACCATTGTTGCTGTGGTGCTGCTGGTGCACTGTGCCATGTGTCTGTAATTGTGCAGTCATGTGGCCATTGTGCGGTGGGGACCACCTCTTTGCAACATCATGGTGTGCTGTGTTGCTGGCTGGCATTGGCCCACCCCCCCATGGGTGGCCATTACGGGCCCTTCAGGGGTGTGTGGTCTCACTGCCCTTTGCACACTGTGGGTGGGCATGGTTCCTTGGGCCATTGCACTGATCACCTGTCCTGTCTCTTGCTATAGGTGTCCAGTGGCCAGTGTGAAGACCACAGCACCAGTTGTTGAGCTGTCTGATGTGCCAGACCCTGCTTATCATGTCATCCATCCTAGAGGAGGTGGTGGTGGCCTTGTGCTGAATGATGCTGGCAGAGAGGAGGGAGAGGCTTATTGCCAGGGTAGCTGGATGGGGCCGTCGCTGAGGCTTCACCTGTTTTTCCCTGTTTCCTCTGTTGAACCTTCCCCTACAATCTGCCCTCCCACTGTACAGTCCCTGTTCCCTGTCCCCTTCCCTCATTGTGCCTACCCTTTCCCAGCCCCTGTTGTTTTTGTACAGAGTTCTGTTGAATATATATATATTTTCTGACATACCTGCCTGTGTCTGTGTCTGCTTTGCAGGTGGTGTGAGGAGCCATGCCGCAGTGGCACAGTGTCTGTCCATGTGGTGTGCATGAGAGGGGGCACTTGTGCTTTCATGGCTCCCTGCTGTGCGCTTTGTTGTGTCCCACCATGGTGGTGTCCATCTCCTGGGTCAGTAGCTGTGCCTTGGGGTGCCCATGGGGCAGCTGTCAGGGGTGTATGGTGGGTGTGTGAGTGGTGGTGACACGTGACCATGGTCATTGTTTGGGTACTATCTGCACACTGTGTTGAGGTCCTCTGCTTGGCATTGTGTGGCCTGTCCCATGTGGTCTGCCATGCTACCTGCAACCTGGCATGTTCAGTGACTACTGTGTGGGCTCCCTGTGTGCCTGTGTGGTGTGTGTGTACTTGGCTTTATGGTCCTGCATGCGACCTGAGATGGTCTGGGGGGCACAGCCAGCAGCCTGCAGGGGGGGCTCCCTTGGTGGCCCTCCATTGGCCATTGGCACCTCCTTCCACCTGCTATCCATGCCACTGTTGTGTTCTGGGGTCCTGTGTCTGTGTGTGTTCTGCTGTGCCTTGCTGGTGGAGGCCTCCTGTGGCCTGTCACTGTGCTTCCATGGCTCTGTCCCTGAGTCTGTTCTCTGTGCCCTGCCCCCCTCTGTTGCTGTGCTGCTCTGCTCCATGGTTGCACTGGAGCATCTCTGTTTGTGCCATGGTGCACCTCAGAGTTGCACCATGGTGCAACTCTGCCATATTCAGCCACATTGAGCTGGTGCTGTTTGGCCTGCGCAACCTCTGAATATGGCTCCAGTTGCACCATGGTGCATTGGATTTGTGCTGCGCCAGACTTGTGCTAGACTTTGGTGCATTTCTGAATATCCAGGCCTAAGACTAAACTGCTTACTTACAGATGTGATACTGAAATGAGTTGTGTTACTTAATGTTGTACAGTATGTGAAAAAATTGGTAGTGTTTTGAAATTCCAAATACTTTATTTGTATTTTTACAAATTGGCCTTAAAAGGCTGTGTTACCACAACATGGTTACAAACACAAATGATACAACAGATAACCCCCGCACCCACCCCATCCATGGTATCAGGAGTGTTACAGTGAAGTCAAGTATAAAAGATGTGCTCTTGGGGCATCCACATTGCTTGTTAAAGGGAGTATAGTTTGCAATTTACTCCAAAACCTTTCAAACTTAGGCATCTTGTTGTGCACACTAGCAATTACCTTTTCTACAGAGAGATTGAACAAGACTTCCTGCAACCACTCAGAGTAGGATATGATTTCCGCATCCAGCCAGTGTCAGAGTACTAACTTCTTGACTGACATTGCTATTATTGCTAAGTCATATTTCTTTTCAGTAACATTTATAAGTGAGTAGTCCCCCACAAGACATGCCAATGGTTCTATATAGTCAGCAATGCCCAATAACGGGTCCGCCCTCTGTTTTATAAGGGTCCATAAAGGTGCCACTTTTGGGCATTACCAAAAGATATTTTATAGGGAACCCACATCCTGCATACAATGCCTACAATTTGGGGGGGGGGACTTGTTCATCTTCGCTAGCTTGAGTGGGGTACAGTACATATTATTAATAATCTGAAATTGCATCAATCGTAGCCTATCCTGAGAGATAAACTGGTGGATATCTTTCCAAATTCTCTCCCAGTTAAATGTTGTTTCTGGGAAAAGGGAATTCCAGTAACTAGAAGACCTGTCTTGGTGTGGAAGAGCATTTTCTATTAATATCTTGTATATACCAGAAACCGCATGTTGCTGGGTGGCATTACCACCGAGTGATTGCAGGAAACTTCCTCCATCATTTGCTGTTTGTTTTATTTGAGAAGCAGCCAACAGATGCCTGATTTGGAACACTTTAAAACTTGTGTAGGGACCTAGATGATATCTATAGATAATGTCTGCTGTTGTCCTGACTTGCCCATCATGCCATAAGTCAGCAATTTTGGCATTTGCCAGTTGGGGAAGCCAGGAAGCCTTAATCAATTTCCCCCCATCTTAAAGTTCGGGTTCCCCACCAAAGGCTGGATTGGGTCTTGTGTATACTTATATGTGAGGAAAACACATAATCGAGAGTGGACTATGATGGACACCCCGACTGGTTTATCGGCCAATGCAGGGGGGAACGACTTGAAGGGAATATGATAAAGGGTTTGAGGGGAAAGGCCTTGGGCTGAAATAAGTTCATTTTACAGCACTAGCCATAAAGGTCTGTACTGAGCTGTGTCTGTACTCTCAGGCCACTCTAACCATCTTGAATATTTCACAGCATGGCTAGCCCAATAATAAAGTTTGAAATGGGGAAGTCTTAGCCCTGCTTTTGTTTTAGGGGTAGTGCATTTCCCATAGGCCCTATAAACCTGTTTGCCCTTCCATATAAACTGGTAATCAAAGAATGTAACCTAGAGAACCAAGCCTGAGGTAGCCAGATATTCAACATGTTGAGGGGATAGAAGATACGGGGTAGGACGTTCATTTTGATTAGATTCACTCTTCCCCAGAGTGATAGTGGCATCATCCTCCATCTAGTTAGATCTTGTTGAAATACTTGCACCAGAGTGTCTAAGTTACAGGTTCTCAAAGATTTTGGGGTCTTTGGCCAAGTATATACCCAGGTACAGTATTTAAGTTTTTTGTGCTCCCACTGTAAACCTAATCCTTTGATCACCCTGCAGTGGGTGATAAAATTAAGAAGAAACACTAAATTTTTTTCCAAGTTCAGTTTATAATTCGCTAGAGTTCCAAATTCTTGGATCAGGTCCAAGACCCTGATAATCGAAGCCTTCGCATTGGATAAATGGAGGAGAATATCATCAGCATATGCAGAAAGTTTGAATTCCTACACTCCTGCAGTCACTCCTTTAATCTCCGGATCCATTTTAATCTGCTCCAGGAGAAGTTCCAGATACAAATTAAATAGATGGGGGGACAGGGGTCAACCCTGCCTAGTGCTGGAGTAGAGGGAAAAGTAAGAGGAAAAAGTTCTGTTGCAATATCTACGGGCAGTGGGATTAGTGTATAGGGCCTTATTCCATTGCACAAAGAGGGGAGGAAAACTGAACCTATGTAATCTTCTAAAGAGAAAACACCAGTCCACTCTGTCGAATGCTTTTTCAGCGTCCAAAGACATCAATACAGCCAGATCTGCATTAGATTGGGATGTAGAGAAGATGTTATCTAATTTCCTCACGTGGTCTGAGGCTGATCTGCCTGCCATAAAGCCAACCTGTTCTGTGCAAATCAGAAAGGGTGTGACCCGGCCTAATCTTTTTGACAACAATTTGGCGAGGATCTTAAAGGGACACTGTCAACCCCCTTAGGTGTCAAAGTATCCCTAGTTTAAAAACATTTTTTATGATTGCCAACATTCTGTAAAGATTGTTGATGTAGCTGATAGTTTGATTCTGACTCTTATTTAAAAAAAAAATGTAAAAAACAGACTGCCCAACATACTGGTGTTATCACACCAAAACAGGTTTGTTTACATTCCTTGAACAACTTCAGCCACATCTTTTCTGGACTTGGGAGCACCCACAAAACAGTCTAGCTCCTCATGATGCAGCTGGAGATTAAAAGGCTGCTGCCTTATCAGTGACTGCACTGTTTGGGTGTGTTTCTAATGGTCAGGAAGTATGCAGTAAGAACAGAACCAGGATTGTAAACAAAAACAAGGTTGTTTATATATATACATTGCCATGCATTTCAGTTCTACTAAACAAGGAACAGACAAAGCAAACAGCAACATCAGTGAATTTTAGAGAGGGTAAGCAATCATAAAATGTGGGGTTTCAACTAGAAATAATATGATGAAAAACAGGTTAACAGTGTCCCTTTAATGTCATAATCCAGAAGTGAGATAGGGCAGTAATTCGAAACCCATTCTGGGTCCCTCCCCTCCTTGTGCAATACAACTATTAGGGCTTTAAAGAGATATGGGTCTTGGCACTCCCCAGCCAGGATAGCCTGGAACAGACAAAGTAACCATGGGGCCAGATATTCTTCCAGTGCTTTGTAAAAATTAGTGGAGAAGTTGTCTGGGCCCGGGGCTTTATCCAGTGACAAATTGTGATTGGCTAAGCTGATTTCCTCTTCCGAAATCAGGGAAATTAAAAGGGATTGCTGCTCAGCGGATAGGATGGGTAGATTCAGTGTGTTCAGGTAAGCATCTACCTGGGCTACTGAAGGGGGGTCCAGTCTGGCACTATATAGGCCTTTATAGAAGGTGTGGAATTCGGCTACAATTTCACTCAGAGTGGTTAAAAGGAGGCCAGCTACACTGCAATGAACTGCATTAACCAGCCGTGAGGTTTCTTGCTGCCTCACCTTCAGCACCAGTAGTCGGCCGGCCTTCTCACCTTGATCAATATAAGTGGAGTTTGTTTTAAGAATTGCGTACGCTGCCTTTTCTCCCAGTAAGTCATTATACTGCGCTGTAACCTGGATCAGCTCCTGTTGAAGCATCTCCATGGATGATGCAGAGGTATTCTTCTCCAACTGTCTTATTTTATCCAGTAGTGCCTTAGCCTTATCCTCCCATTTGTGTTTCCACACAGAGGCCAGTCTGATAAGTTCCCCCCTTAGAAAGCACTTTAGGCCCCCCATTCCATGTCAGGGTGACCTGTTGTGTTTAGGTTGGTTTGTGTATACTGTGCAATACAAGCCTTTAACTTATCTAACACCCATTTATCCTTCAATAATCTATTATTGATTTTACAGGTTGTCTCCACCCGGTGATTTGGGGACATTGAGAGGGTGCAAGATACTGATGAGTGGTCTGAGATAACTTCTGGAGAGATCTGACATTCCATAAGTCCTGGAAGGAGTTGTTTGCTTATTAAAAAGTAATCTATGTGGGAGGAGGTCCCATGAACTGGACACCAGAAGGCATATTCCCGGAAGTTAGGGTATAAAACCCTCCAAGGGTCGCACAGTCCTAGGTTATCTATCATTTCTCTATGAGCCCTTTGCTCCAGTGATAATTCAGCTTACTGTTTGCCCAACCTGTCTGCATCCAGAGAGAATGGGAGGTTCCAATTCCCACCTAACAAAAATGGTACAGATGGGAAAGGCAATAGGAGATCAAGGATTTCCATGAAGAAGGAGGGGGTGTCTGTATTAGGATCATAAATGGAACCAAGGAGTATATCAGGCATTTCCAGGGTCCCAACCAGAAAGATGTATCTGCCCAGAGGGTCCACAGTACTCTGGTTACATTTAAAACCCAGGTTTCTGGCTAGCAATATGGCCACCCCTTTGCTCTGTGTACTAGATCCAACATTGAAGACTTGCCCAATGTGTAGCCTTCTCAACAGTAAAGCCTCTGATTCCAGGAGATGAATCTCCTGTAAGAAAGAGATTTGCCCCTTAACCACTTGCAAATGCTTTAGTAATTTGTATCATTTATGTTTATTCCATGCACCTTTGACATTCCAGGATACAATATTTACACTATTAGCCACACCGTTTCAGTCCATATATTAATAATGTAACATGAGTTAAATTGTCAGAATGAGCCCCTTTTGCTGATTCCATGGATACCCCCTCCTTCCCAACCAAACCTAAAAAATCAAAACATACCATGTCAAACCACCCTCCTCCCTTAGCACTCTTGTACCCAAATTAAATTTTTTTTATAAAGAATGTATAGAAATACTGTACCCCAACCAGGTGTAAATAACCCAGAAACTAGAGTTAACACTGGTAAGAGTCCCACCCTTCCCCTTGATATGGTACATGATGCTGCCAGTCAAAGCATTTCAAGATCTCGTCCCCCCAACATTAGAATTTAAACACTAATAGTCTAACAACAGTATGAACAGCCCAGGAGAATAACACTGCTATAAAACATCTACAGCATTCAGAAAGGTAATCTCTTTGTACAAACCCCCTGCTAATTCAAAACAATTAATAAATTAAACTTGCCAACCAGATAGGTGTAAAACAGATAGTTTACTCACAAAATACGGCCTTGTACCCGTTAATAGGCCCAGGGATTGTGAGTGGGCACCAGGTGAAAGATTAAAAGAAAAAAAAAATTTAAACTGAAGAGGAGCCCCTCTTCCATTTATGTGAGGGCATTTTTTAGCCGGGATCCCTTAAGTTAGAAATTGATATTCACATTTAACAATAAACTGAAAAAGTACCACATTGAAAGCTGTAGGATTAAACAGTGCTGACTGCAGCAACACACTCGTGCGTACATTCGTGCAGTAGCTTCATCTGCAAAGTAAACCAGCTGTACCCGACTGGTTATGTGCACCATCGAGTAGCTTCAGACCATTTTGCTTGTCCAGGCTACCTCATGGAGGAGTGCAAACACTGTTACTGGACTTCAATTATACCGGCGACACCACAAAAGATTTAGGGGGTAGATTTTAGTACCTATTTCTATAGTTCATGGCAATCATTGACTGGCTGCATCTGCACATTGACGCTCCTCTCCATAAACCTGGAAATGTGGAAAACACCCAGAAACAGTCAAATCACCCGTGAGGACATGTACGAGACCATTTCAGACATCCATGGCTCCTTGGGTCTCATATCTCACTTGTCCTCAGAGAAAAGAAAAGCTCATCCCGGTAGGAAAGCCCCAGACATTAGGTGAAATATCATTTTTTAAACAAGTCTGGTACCAGCCCCTGTAGCTCCTTCACAGCCTGCTCATTGGTTTCGAATGAGTGCCACTTCTCCTGCACCTGAACTTGCAATTGGGCAGGGTACAGCATCCAGAATGGGACTCCTGCAGGAATGAGACGAGAAATCGTATGGTGAAATGTGCCCCTTTTCTGTCTGACCGATGCTGATAAGTCTTGCGAAATACGTATTTTGTGGCCTTTCCTCATCAAGGTCTGTATACCCCTCAGCTTAGACAAAATATGTTGCTTATCTAAGTAGTTCAATAATCTCAGCAGGAAGGGATGAGGGGGTGAACCTGGGCTGACTTGGGACGTAGAGTGTGATGGGCACACTCCACAATGTATGAGGGTCCATTTGGCAATGGACCGGCCACTTTATCTAGCAGCTTCTGGGTGAAGACGATGGGGGATGACCCTTCTTCATCCTCTGGGACACCGATGACAACCAGATTATTGCAGCGGCTGTGGCCCTCGAGATCTTCCAGATTAAGCTCCATTTTACCCATTTGCTTTCTTAGACCTATGATCGCAGGGTCCACCACCACCCTCCACTTCTCTAGTGATATAGCCCAAGCCTCAGTATCTCTTGCTTGTCTTGACACATTGACCAGTTCATTTTTCAAAGTAGCTACCTCTGTAGTCAGCGAAAGAAGATCCTCCTGGAGCAGCTTCATCTCCGCAAATAATGCTCCTCTGTAAGTTGGACAGTGGTGGCTCTAGGTGTGGAAGCATCATCTTATTTGGTAGTCTGCTGCTTGGATTTTTTTGTGGCCTTGTTAGGAGAGGCAGGAGGGGTATGACGTAGGAGATCTTGCCTCATATCCTCATCCATTCTGAAGTTGTTGTTTGCTTTTCTAAGCGGAGTCCAAAATGGCTGCCATGTAGTACCTTATTGAAGAGAAATAAGGCATTCTAGGTGAGTTTAGACTGAGTTTGAAGCCAGAAATTTGAAGGTATAGTGGGAGAGGGATGAGAATGCTGCTTTCTCTTAGCCAGACATCACATGACCCCCAATAGGTAGTGTTTTATGGGGATGGGCAAACCAGTTCCCCCTTCATCTCAGATTGACTCATATAATCTAGATCTAATTCCAAAAGATGCAGGCCATACTAAACTAGATTCATGAGAGGATGCTTATACCCTAACATTTGGACGAGCTTGGATTTAGAGTTAAATAGTCCCACCCCAGACCAGCTGCACTGGATTTGCTTGTTTCATCTAGATCAAATTCCTAAATATTTGGTCAGGAATATGAACTAAATTACAGCTACACCACCCATCTATAGTGTTGTATATGTGAAAATCTGCCTTATCTAGATGTGAAAGCTGCAATAACAGAGTCCTAAACTGTTGAAGAATGGAAATAGCAGTGCCCTCTTGTTGCAAGAGGCTGATAGTAGTGGGAAATGAAAAGCACAGTCTAGCCTGCTAGGGAATGGGAATGTCACTGTTACTGAATGATTAGAGATGCTAACTTCGGGCCTTGGGGTCCAAAGCTGAATTGCCAGTAAGGGCTGTTGGTGACTTCTCAAAAGAGGGAGCAGGAACAAAACTTGGGTTTACTACTAATATATGAGCTTCCAGCCATGTGAGTGGCTTGGGTTGTGCCTGAAAATGGGCCTTTGGATCAGTGCACCCACCCAGTTATCAAATCAATAAATAAATAAAGGAAGCTGTCAAAATCAGTTCACTGCGAATTGCTATCAACATTCACCATCTGAGGACAAAATATCTACAGACTCATATCAGGGTGCAGTCTGGTTGGCTGTAGTATACTTTTTTCATGGATGCTGAGAACATATGGGTGGAATATGCAACTGAAATAAATATTCAGTCCAACTTTATTTAGCTAAATCCTTTATTATGGAAAGCATTTGTCAAAGTTCATTGTGTATATTGTTTTCCAGTTTCATTGCTGCCTGCTGAAAAGTTTCTGGAATGGAGTAAAAAGTATTTCAGTTGGCCTTTTCTACAAGCCACTCCAATGTATCATATTCATTTTACAATGCTTGGCTTGGAAAGGCACACCGAGCTGTAGTCTGCTTCCAGGTGTGTGCCAGGAGCACAGGGAGGTTAAGGAACTTGCTCAGGTTCACACAGTATGCACATGGAGGTTATGGAAATCAAACACAGGTCTGCTGAATGTACCAAGGTTGTTCACAACTCATTGCTCTAACAGATAAGCAATACATATGTAAGCTTGTATTCAGTAAGACTGGGAGTCTAAACTTCTACAGTTAATGCATATGGCAATAGATTAATTAAAACCGGCGACATACTAAATTTATGAATCTTAACTTGTAGAGTATCTGGGAGATTTTACTTATGTATCAGGCAATATGCTTCAGTTATTGATTATGCATTACTTTCTGCACTATATATATATATTTTTTTATTGCAAAAAACTCCATTAATGCATTAGTTAGGGTTGTTCCACAGTGACAAAAGTGAGGAAATTCAGTGTTAGCATATAAAACCCTAACTCCACATTCCCTCCCCAACCCCAGCACCATACACACACACATGCACGCACATGCAAGTGGGGGGAGGACCAAGACAACACAACCAATCACAGACAACCAGCAGCAGGTAACGGAAATAATATCCAACTATTTAAACGTACTACAAGACACATCCATCATCATGGTCCACCAACTGTATGAATTCTGCTGCCATCCGAGTGCCTTGGGGGTACACAGTCACACTGGGCAGGTGCACATGGTAAGATAACAGAACAGGAGTAATCTGGACACAATAGTTTAGTTATACATCATTTGATTCTGCTGGGATAATACCAGGATGCAGAAAGATACAAGAAAGGGTGGTAAGAAAGGTGTGTGATATTATCTGGCCATAAACTCAGAAGTGAGAGCATGGGACCCTTCAGGTCACATGCAGTGACTAACGTACCCATGTTCAAACCAAGATGAGCATGTGTACATAAAGACAAACAGGTGCATATTAACAACAAGTTCTGGTCAGAAAAAATGCAGACATGCAATGATCAACAGTTTTATGACAGCACTATAGTTTTCTTTAAATCATAGTATGCAGAAGCACTCTTTGGTTATTATGGAGTAATATCTAGAAACATTAGTGCACAACAAAGGGTGGTATGAATGCTGCATGATGTTATCAGCCCATAATAACAGTCATTTTTGTTGTTAATATCTGAAACCATTTGTCTGCTAATGCCAACCATGGACCACGACATAAAAAACACTTTGGGTCCTATGGTACCACATAGCTGCCCAGGTATACAAGATAAGATGACATTGCAGCAGCACCCTGTATATAATAGTGTTCTGATACATTACTAACTAATGGCAGGCTAACGTCAGAAACCGTTAACACACATGAAAGGTCTGATATTATCCATTAATAGTTACAGAAGTGGTAGTATGGGGTTCTTTGGCCCCCCTGCTACCACCACTGTAGGAATTTGTATAGAAACACAAATGTGTTTGCACCGAGAAACTGTCACCAAGGTAAAGAGAGTGAACTGGTACCATGGGACCCTTTGGGTTACACGGTCCCATACAGCTCTGTACAACTTCACAGAATGGCGAGAAGGCCTCTCTACATAATACTGTACTGATCCATAATTTCCTTATGCCAGGTTAAGATCAGGAGGCATTTACACACATGAAAGGGTGGTGAAAATGCTATCTGATACTACAAGGTCATAAACACAAAAGTGTAAGCATGGGGCTTTCGACTACCAGGCTAGCAGCAAAATATCCATTTGTACAGAAACACACTTATCTCTTTCAACTAAAAAACTGTCCACAAATTAGGAATAGTGTAGTACGGTCATGTGATTCTTTGTGTCCAACACTCCTACAGAGCTCTGTAGCTGTGCAGTGTAAGATAATGGTGCACCAGTACTGGGCTCATAATATTGTACTGATACATCATTGGGTAATACCGGGGTAACATCAGGAGGCATTAACATGCAATAAAGGGCAGTGAAAATGCTGTCTGACATTGTCATGTTATCATAGTGATCCATTAACTACACATTCTCATTCAGAACAGATAAGAAATGTATTAGTAAGACAAAAATGCTTAATGTGGTCCACCAACCATTGATGACCAGCATGCTTGTTTACTCCCAAGGCACTTGGATGGCAGAAGAACTCATACAGTTGGTGGTCCATGATGATGGATATGTCTTGTAGTATGTTTAAACAGTTGGATGTTATTTCTGTTACCTGCTGCTGGTTGTCTGTGATTGGTTGTTTACCTTGGTCCTTCCCTGTCACTTGCATATGTGTGTGTGTGTGTGTGTGTGTGTACGTGTGATGCTGGGGGTGGGAGAGAATGCAGAGTTAGGGTTTTCAACCCTAAAACTGAATTTCCTCACTTCTGTTGCTGTGGAACAACCCTAACTGATGCATTAACAGAGTTTTTTGCAATGAATTTCCTTTCTTTTTGGAAAAGTGCAATATAAATAGTAAATTGTATATATTGGTGGGGCCCCACGCTCCCACCAAGATACACATTGCCTGATTATTACATGTGCTTCTGTAAATTAATGTAGTATGGGTCCTGTGGGTCAACATGCAGATAGGCAGGTACTCATTCATCAGCCCTATATGGACAGTAAGACTTATAACATTTACACTATGAACACATTGAGTGTATTGATAACAATACCTAAACACACCAACACTGTTCTACTTGCATTGTATTCAGTAGTATACCAACTGCACCATCAATATTTCCACTTTAATGGTATATATAAGTAAACACACAGTACACTTATGTAAGGTTTAAAAAAAATATTTATTGCCAAATTATTAGTTGATTAAAAAGGCCGAATTGAAAGCCAAATTGAAAGACATAGTCAGTCTCACAATGCAATATTTGAAAAAATAAAGCATTTTGTAACAGTGAAATATGTATGGTGAACAGTATGACACATACTTGGAAAGCAATCCATTATGATAGTAAATACAACAAGAGCACAGGTAACCAAATACATGTGTGCACACTGTTTTGTATATATTCCATAGTTATATTCCTATTTCACTGAGTGACTGACAGAGTCAATGTTCCTGGGGTGGGTGAAAAACCAGATGCCAACTGTTTAAAAAAATAACATCTGTACTACATTCTGTTATACTAAAAATACTTAGGTTCTTATTAATACTTACATAAAGTTAATTTTGATATATATATATACACACACATACATATATATATATATATATATATATATTACACATATAGATATATGTCAAGAGATATAGATACACAGATGCATTTGGAAAATTCCCAACCGACCCCCCAAATTGAGACAATTGATAAATATTATCAGGAACATGTAAACCAGTTGTTATCAGTTCAAGTGTCTGATTTACAATACTACACATTTGTGTACATGTATTAATGTCACATCATTACACATAATAAAATAAACTATTATGAAGTGTAAAGTACTATATTAAAATATACATACTTCAAACACAATAATTAAGTGTGATGCTAAACAAATAAAGTCAGTATCTAAGTCATAACTGTGAAACGTATAAGTTAAGAAAGTAATAATACCCGACAGTGTGGGCATTATTGGGCTATAACGGACCACCCAGGGGTGTAATGAGGCCCGATGCCACAGGCGGAGGGCCTTCTAGACCCTGGAAGGTCTGTTATAGCCTATATTGCCCACACTGGAGGGTATTACACTTAGAAAATGGGCACTGTGGAAAAATAAAATGATAAAATTAATTGAAAAAAAAAGATTCATAATAACTTTTGTAATTAAATAGTTCCTCTGCCTGTACTGGAATGAAGGAGTTTTGTCCTAATGGAGACTCCATAATTAGCAAGAAACAAAAAAGCTGGTTGTATGCAGTTAACTCTGCACAGCAGTTACTGTTTTTTTATTGCCCCCTCCCCCCCATGCAACATATTTTCCTCATGGCATACTTGTATTCTGTTTCTTATTTCAGAGCAAATTCTTTTTAGCACTGGGCCTGCAGTGTGTAATGCGCATGATCTGAGAGTTAGTGTGGTGGCTGTTTTCTTGTTTCTGGAGGTTCAAGAAAGGAACATACTGGTAGGACAGATTTTGTGGAGATACTGTTAAACTGAAACTCTTCTTGTTACAGCTCACTGTGTAGTGCACAGCAGCAGGAATTCAGAAACTGCTTTGGAGGATAGAGATAGGAGTAGCTGCAGTGCCGGTACTCGGCATGAGAAGAGCAGCATTTTCTTGGTTTTTCATACCACAGATTGATGTCCATCTGCAGCACGGAAAAACAAGAATTGATGTCCATCTGCGGTACGGAAAAACAAGAAAATGCCGCTGTTCTCATGCCGAATACTGGTAGCAGAGCTTCATCTGTAACACACAGTTATATTATCATTTTTTTTACCATTGCTGCTGCTCATTTTGTGGGTGATATTTTTTCTTAGGGCTGCTCATTATGTTGGCATGATTTTTGAGGAGAAATCAGCCCAGGCACCAGTTTAATGTGTGTGTGTGGCTTAGAAGGGGCCAAAAATGGCATTTGGTAGGTTTCAAAATTTGGGGTGCCAAGAATACTCTTAGTAATAGGGCACCCCAAATTGGGATTTGATTTGTACCAGGCATTGTTAAGAAATATTGAAGCCTTCATTTGTAATAAATGTATAAGGATTAAAGAATTGGAGGATGAAATTAAAATGTTTGCTGACAGATTAAGAATACTGGAATGTAGTCAAAGGGAAACTGCTAAAAGACTACAAATAATGAAAGAGCAAAATATATTGGAAGTATCTAGTGTAGAAGCCACTAATGTTATTACTCAACCTGATATTGTGACTAGAAAGAGACCAAGACAAGAAGAAAATGTTTCTGATTCAGAAAATGATTGGTTTACTATTCAATATAAAAAAAAACTTCTAAAAGAGGAAGAGAAGCTGAAACTTTTCAGTTACCAATACAGAACAAATTTGATCCCTTAACAGATTCTGATTTTGGAGAGGTTGTTGATGATGAAACGGTAGTACCTCTATCTATAAACAAGGCAGAAAATTTTGCAACACAAGTTAACAGTGCAAATAATCTTTTACATGAGAATCTTATTAATTTCACAGAGAACAACTTTAATAATGATGGAAATAATGAAGAAAATATAGTCATAAGACCATTGAGTCTGGATGTCACTGAAGCACCACAAATTTTTGTGTTAGTGGACTCTATGTTATTTAACTTAGATAGAATAATTTGTAATCCAAATAAAACCACTTGTACATTATCGTGTTTCTGTGGGGCTCAGATTGGTGATATTGGCAGAATGAGTAAACAGATCTTACAAGGTTGTAGCGAGAAAGATCTAGTAATAATTCACATGGGGTGAACAATATATGACATCAGCGTACCCAACATATTAAAGAAGCCTATGTTGGATTGGCAAACATTCTGACCGATATTGGAATCCATACAGTGTTCTCGGAGATTCTCCCAGTACCTAGGGCTAACCATATTTTAATTAACAAGATCAAACACATAAATTGTTGGCTCAGGGCTTGGTGTCTCAAACAAAATATTAAGTGTCTAACCCATTGGGAACAGTTTCAGTGGAATGATACATATTATGCAAAGGATGGTTTACATTTAAGTATGTTGGGCAAGGAGACTTTGGATCATGTGTTTAATTCAGCAATAGATGTTTTTTTATGCAAAGCTCAGTGGCAGGAATAGATAGGGTTACGAATATATGTGAACATATATCAAGTCTGAAACCTGACAAAGCTACTTATGAAAAATATCAAACAGCCAATTTAAATCTGCTTCTTCTAAATGCCAGGAGTCTGAGTAATAAAGTTAATGAACTCCAAGTCATTTTACATAATGAAGATATTGACATTTGTGATGTCACAGAAACCTGGTTCAATGGAGACCAATGGGGACTTAATATTAATGGTTATACTTTATTTAATAAAAATCATATTTATTCCAAGGGAGGTGGAGTTGCTTTTTATGTTAAAGAAGACATTATATGTACAGAAGTTGGTATAAATAATGACTCCACCTTAGGTTTCAAAATATTATGGATTAAAATTAATAATAAACAATACCCAGTCACTTTAGGGATATGCTATAGACCACCATCTATGGACACTGCTAATAATGAAAACATGTGTAATTATTTGGAGAATCTTAATTTAAATGCAGACATGATTCTAATGGGTGATTTCAATTATCCTAGAATAAACTGGTCTAACGGGTTGGATTCAAACAAACAGAAAAATAAATTTATTAGTGCAATCTCCCATCTAGGATTAGACCAACTTGTTAAAATTCCAACTAGAAACAACAATACTCTGGATTTGATATTTACTAATATTAAAGTTGATACTGAGTTTCTTGACACTATGGCTCCTTTAGGCAATAGTGACCATCAAATAATTAAATGGTCAATTAATCTTTATATCAATAAATCTAGTGGTAAAACTGAATTCAGAAACTTCAATAAAGCAAATTATATGGCTATTAAAGAACATCTTTTGATGTGGAATTGGAATCAAGAACTAAATGGGTTATCTGTGGATAATATTTGGCAAAGAATTAAAGAGGAAATTGAATATTGTATTTCTGAATGGGTACCAATCAGAGTTAAATATATTGGACATAAAAGATCACCGCCCTGATTTACTAAAAAAATTAAAAGGTTAGTCCTAGCAAAGAAAAAGGCATTTAACAAACATAAAAAAAATAAATCGGAATCCAACTGGACTAAATTTGTCACTAAAGCCAATAAAGAAAAATATGCAATTAAAAAGGCCAAGCAAGAATTAGAATTAAATTTAATTAGTATGCAAGGTGATAATAAGAAAAAGTTTTTCAATTATATTGGTTCCTTAAAATCCTCTCCCACTTTAGTTGGACCATTAAGAATAAATGATGTTATTGTTGATAATGAACAAATTATGGCAAATAAATTTAATCTTTATTTTGCTAGTATATTTTAAAAAAAAGGATGATTTCATGGTTGTGAATCCTTCTAAATTGGATTCTATAATTCAATTCACTGTAGCAGAAACTTATAACATTATTGATTCCTTAAAATCTTCCACATTGGTAGGTCCTGATAACATTCTTTCTATATTCTTAAAAAATGTTTCTTACGAACTGGCGGGTGTACTGACTTTTTTGTTTAATGAATCATTAAAAAGGGGTATAGTGGCTAATGATTGGAGAGATGCTTTGGTCATCCCAATACATAAGAATGGCTCAAGGAAGGATTTAAAAAATTACAGACCTATAAGTTTAACATCTTCTATATGTAAAATTATGGAAAGGCTTATTCTAAATAAAATTAGTGCACACCTATTAGAAAATGGTCAGACTGATATTTTCCAACATGGCTTTCAACCAGGTAGATCATGTCAGACTAATTTGATTGATTTTTTTGAACCAGTAAGTGAAGCTTTGGAGCTTGGTATGCCAGTGGATGTTATTTACTTGGATTTTGAAAAAGCCTTTGATTCTGTTTCATATGGTATATTACTTGATTGTTTAATAAAATTAGATCTTAACAAATATTTGACTAAATGGATAATGCAATGGTTATCCAATAGAAGACAGCGAGTATCATTGAGGGGTTATTCTTCTACATGGACTGTAGTTAGCAGTGGAGTACCTCAGGGATCAGTTCTGGGCCCCATGTTATTTAACATCCTTATAGCCAGTATGAATACCAGTAATGGTATTTGGATTACCAAATATGCAGATGATGCTAAACTGGGTGGGATTGTTAATAACTCGGAATCCATATCCATATTACAGGACAATTTAGATCTAATTTCTGAGTGAGTTATCAGTCACAAATTAAACTTTAATATAAATAAATGTAAGGTTATGCATTTTGGCTTGAATAATAGGTGTGCTAACTATTGCATAGGCAATAACACACTAAGTGTCATCACCTCTGAGAGAGGTCTGGGTGTTATTATTAATAATAATTTAAAATTCACAGATCACTTAAATTCTATAGTTAAAAAATGTTCCAGGTTTAGTAATTGCTTATTTAGGAATATAAAAAGTAGAGAGCAATCTACAATGATCCCACTATATACCAGTATCATAAGATCTAACTTCGATTATTGTTCATCATTTTGTGCTTCAACTCAGAGGGGAGATAGATTGTCTAGAGAGAAAGTCCAAAAAAGATTTGTTAAAAATATAACTGGTATGGGTCCCTTGACATATGAGGAAAGACTGAAGAAATTGAACCTGTATAGTATGGAATATAGATCTATGCAAGGGGATCTTTGTTTGCTTTATAAAGCGACTAAAGATGAATACTTATTTAACACATTACATTTGACATGGAATCCTACTCCTGTCCATACTCATTCACATAATCTGAAATTACTTACATCCACTAACAGAACTATGAAGATAAATCAATTCTATACTCAGAGAATAGTTCCAATTTGGAACTCACTCCCATATGAAGTAGTATACTGTGATAACTTGGCTCAATTTAAAAATAAACTTGATATACATATGAATGATTTAAAATTTGTATCCCACCTAGCTTAGGTGGCATGATCCTAATGGGCTTGTCTCTTGATTGTGTAATTCACCTATGAACCTATGAACCTATAAATAGCAACATCATCGCCAGGGTGCATTAACCAATCAGAACACAGCTTTTTTTCACCCATTTTCTAATATAATTAACAATCTTATCTAGTACTATAAATGGTACACACACTATGTTGGCATTGCAAATGTGTTACATATTTAAAAAAAACAAAGCTTAACCAGGATAATATTTATTAATATGTATAATGGTGATATTTAACTTAGTACTAATTAGCAAAGCATAGCTAAACATGTAGTAAAAATAAAATACTCATACAAGTAACTGTCTAGAATTGTTGCTAATGGAACAGTCTGTGAGACAGCTACAGTATATCTTTTACATAACTTTATACATAAACAGTTTTAGACATCAATTAAAGTGTTAAAGTAACTTAATACTACGATGTAATATGGCATACCCTAACATTCAGCATATTTACATTTTTGCAATACAGACATCAGATAACAGAACACACATAATAGTATAGTGCTGCTATTACAAAGGAATCATTCATGTTGAACAGCAAAGGCCAAAAAACAAGAGTCACACTTGTTCATACTCATCATGTTGCACAGCCGTAGCAATATGTGACTGTCACACTGCTTAATACAGTCCAATGTGGAACAGTAAGAAATAGTCCAAAACTTTCAGATCAGCTGAAGTGTGGCATAAAAATTAAGAAATTATTTTAGTGATAAAAGATCCTCAAGCTATAAAAATGCTGTACAAAGGTGCTGCAATATATCCTATATAGTCGCTTTGTGTATCTGCAAAAGTATTGCACCTAAATAGAGGTGCAGTGTTGGCAAATGTTCCACGTAATACTTGCAATGTCACCGTGCAAGTTATACACAACAAAAGACAGTCCCAGCACATAAAAATAGATAGTAATATCTGTTGTGTTAGCCGAAGACCTTTGTGAAACATCAAAGTGTGGTTTCTCAAGTGATTATAAACACAGTTGGCACCGATTGAAGACCACTGGAATTACATTTACTATATCACTGATTAACACAGCTATCTTAAATGTCAGGTTGGTGCAGGCATATGCATGTAAAGCATGTGATGTGCTGTCAGTGTAATATTACACAGAGATGGGGGAAAGGAAGGATAGGAGACGTTTCAGAGCAGTTAGTGTGTTACAAAATGGGACAGCAATATATGTCACATGTTGTGTGACTACACTTCTGATCGATGAAGATTGTCATAGTTCTTCAATATCAGAACATAAGCACCTTTTAAGCGACATGGTAGCCGCTGCTTAAAAGTGCTGATTGAGTCATTGCATTCAACCCACCCAGTTTTGTACCTCAACAAAGTAATGTAATGTCCAGAATGTACAGACTGACCTTGGTGGTAGATCACAGCATGAGCATCAAATACCACTTGATTAAATGTCACTTTACCAGCTGTGAAATCTGTGATAGGTATGTCAACTCTGAGCCCCTGAGAGTCAAACCTGTGCAGTACAAGCATAAGGTATTGAGATGAAGTCCTGAGACATACAGAATGACTACATGTACCTTCACACCAAACACAAAGGTGACCAGTTTGTGCATTGCTAAACAGTTGTCAGAACTTGACACTTTGACAGTGAGGAATATACAAAGAAATACAGAGCATGGTTTCAGTGGTTTCTCGCTGAGGGTGACGACATGACAGACATTGATATCTGGTAACACAGGAGACAGTAAAGTACTGCCGCATTGGAATTCCCATATCATCCAAACTGTTTATGATGGCCATCATAAACTCAGTGGCATCCTGCTGCATGTTAGCTGCAAAAGTACTGTGTCCATCATAGGTACCTAGAACCTGCCATAGAGGTGTCAGTGACTGTACATTGTCTAACTGCTGGGAAGTCACATCTACAACTTGCTTCAATGCCTTTGATAAGGCAGTCTCTTGTGAAGCTGATATTGCCTGTAGAAAGTGTAGCATGTGTAGAAATGCTTGCATTGCAGAATTAACATAGCAGTTAACTCCAGTACTGTTATCAAATGCTGGGACAGCAGCCACACCAAGTGACTTCTTACAAGCAGGTGATCTTGCATCTGTATTTGACATAGCAACCTTGTCAATACTGTTGGTAGTTAATTCACTGGTGGTTGCTCATTTCCTCTTGCTGTAAGCTGAAGCTCTGACTGTTGCAATTGAGACCACCTCATACACAGGTAGCGGTAGGAGAGGCAGCTGTGGCTGGTGTAGAGTACATAATCTATTGTACTCAACAATACATTGTTTGTTAGCGCGTATCTTCTGTGGTGCTACTGTGATGGTGTGCAACCCAGCAAGACTGTGAACATGTGAAAGCATGAAATAGATCATGCCATCTTTGAAAATGTCAGAGCCTATGTCCACCATCGCTGGATCCAAACTCAAGCCTTGTGACCTGTGTATGGAAACAGCATATGCAACACATATTGGAAACTGTTTCCTGTTGACATATATACTTAAAGACCTGGAACGTAACACAGCTCTGATCAATCTCCATAGACTGTTGCATGTTGTCAAACTGAACAACAAGTGCCTCAACAAAGGTCTTCTGAACATTGTATTTAAAGAATGTGGCCCACTGCACCATTTACCATGCCACGTTCAACATCAAGATTTCAACATAGCATGACATGCGCATTCTTACAGAGTAAGAACAGCTTCTAGGCCAGCTGTACATGACACATCCAACTTAAGTTCAGACAGTTGCTCAGTCATCTTTGCTACTAGCTTCCGACTTAGACAAACACCATCAACTGTATCAACAGCATGCAGTGTGAGGATTTCTTGATTCTTTCTCTGCAACATAAATGTTGAATTCAGCACATTTCTTAAATCGTGGCATAAGACACACAATGCGCGTGCCCTTTGAGTACACATCGCTGAAGACATCACATGCTGCATGTATTGATGTACTATCCACAGTGATTCTTCGAGTATTCAGCATAGAAAGATATGGAAGTGACAAAGTACCCGTACAAGCTTGATACAACAGTGCCTTGTACAGGTAAGCTAGATCACCATGCTGCCGCATGTTCTCAAACAACTCTAAATAGGTGAATAACTTCCACAGATTACAACCTCCAATGCACCACAGTGTCTTCTTAGCCTGCTTGACAGAGAGAGCTGCAAAGACATGTTCTGCATTAACTGGTGCAAGTTGTAAAAGGTCTACAAATACAATTATACTTTTACCACCAAATGCATCTCCACAGTCAGTGCCCAAAATCTCCTGTAGATGAAGGTGTATGCAGGCTAGCATCACGTTAGAGACCATGCTGATCTCACTGATGATCAGTAGCTTCATTTTAGTGAACATAGAATGAACCTGAGATGCAACCTCAAATGACAGTTTACAATACTCTTTTGCTTTACCATGCTCCACTGGCAACATGAAGAGACGGTGTAGAGTGACTCTGCCAATATTGTAGGCAGCCAGTCCAGTGGGAGCAGTAACAGCAACAGACATTGCTGTGTCTATCAGTTTCCTTATTTCAGCTGAAATTGCCTCTATAAGAAAGCTTTTGCCTGTACCTGCTGAGCCACTAACAAACACTAGCAGTGGCTTGTACTCATGACAGGTACATTTCTTCTGCTCATGTAGCATCTGTAACTGCAGAGTGAACCACTAGTTGCTGTTCATTAAGTTTCTCTCTCAATTCAGCTGGATCAACAGTGCAGCGTGTACCGTGCTCCATAGCACTTTTCACTTCTGACATGAGTACTTCTGGGTAATTCCTTAGTAGAGGTACTTCAAGTGTACCCTGTCCTTCCAGATCGAGGTTGTCCTGCGAACTAACTGCAGTGTTCTTAAGTTATTTCTTTGCCTTTTCAACTTGTTCCTTCTCAGCGTCTAGTCTCTGTATGTATGTCTCAGAGTGTTCTGGTTTGAATGTGTCGTAATGGTGATTTGAATTGTTTCTGAAGTGTATCACAGTCACCTTTCAATTCACTCTCATTCCTCCAGGGTTTAAATAAGAACAGGAGACCAAAGTAATGGTCTCAGATGTGCCTAGGTGTAACTTACAATGATCAATGAGCCAAAGCTTACATCTCTTTATGAGGCAGCCATGCAGCTCTGTGACCTTGTAAATGTGCTGTGTACAATCAGGTGAGACATCTGTCTTGTAGTTGTACCACTTAGCAACCTCAAGCAGACACATATCATCCATGTCACTGTGTCTTCTGGGGTAGTACGTGTCAATCAGATTATTCTTCAATATCTGCTTTGATGAAGGTCTGTTGAGAGCCAGTTCCTCAAGATCAGCGTGAGGTATTAGTACACATTTGAACTTCTCTTTGTAGTTCATGCTGAGAAAGCACACAGCATCAGACTTGCCGTACAAATGTATACCGATCAAAGGATCGCTAGCCTCATATGCACCACATTCTCTGTAGGACAGTGTCTTTAATCTGAGTAACCACAACTGAGCAACTCTATGCACAACCACTGTGTTCTGCCAACTGAGATGTCTAGTGACTTGCTTGAACTGGCAATATCCTCCCAAAGATCTTGCAAGCTGGTTTGTTCATGATCGGTGATGTATGAAGTGACGTACTGAACCAGAGCCAATGAGCTGTCAGCCACAAATTGAACATCTATGTTTGCTTGCCACATCAGTAGAAGAGTCGGGTTGTAATCATTGATGTATACCTCCTTCTCCTCTCTGGGTAACTCATATACCCCCTTTGTTGATTTTGCCTTCATTGATGAAAAGAATTCATTCATGAGACCATCCTCACATACATGTCTCAGGAATCCAAAATGACATCTCGTGTACCATTCAGATTTGCTCTTCACCACACAGCGACAGTATTTGGCACAAATATGTCATTGGAACTTTTGCACAAACTTCCACAGTGTAAGACTGTCATATTTGTTCGGTATGTGACAAGTAACATAATGCTTTATGAAGCTTAGCACTTCTGCTGCTTCATGTTCACCTATGCGTGGGGCATCCTTGATCCATAGTAACATCTGAATGTGAGGAGCGCCTCATGCTTGATACTCCATCCTCCAGAAGTAATGTTCAACAATACCAAGAGGCGGATTGTCCTTTGACAAAATGAAAGTCAGAATATCATGGAATCACTTGTGGAAATGTCTAGTGACAGACACTGGGTTAAGTGAGCACATCTCTCTGAGAGTCATTGATGCAATGCCCTCTACGTCAGAATTTGCCCACTTGAGGAGTTTAATCAACTCATCCCAGGTATATTTAGCACAGCTGAGTGTGACAAACCATGTGGCTGCACCATACTCTCACAGCATGGTCATCATCTCAGAGTGTCTATGATACCAGTATTCCTTGGTGACATGGAGATTTGACAGTATGAATGACAACTTAACCTGCAATGTCTCATCCTTTTCCTTCAATTTCTGCAGGAACTGTACAGCAGTGATTCCATCAAGTGGAGTCGTGAGCCGTAGAGTATGCACAATCGATGCAGAGAGTATGCTAAGCTCACTCTCCCATAGCAGGTAAAACAAGTACTGTATGTTCCATGTAAATTTGACATCCTTACTGAGTACTCAAGTGGTACAGTGTTCAGCACCTTGTACATGCACTTCTCTATCATCTAAATGTCCACCTGACCCTTGTGGGAATAAATCTGGAAAACAATGCACTTCCAAAGTTGCCTTCCAGATGATAATAGTGGCGTCTTCCACCTGTTTCATCTGATACAGATCAATGTTATCCCCAACTGGATTTCTGCTGTGTAGTGGATGTATTGTGTATTGTTCATACACATTGTCAGTTGTTTGTACATGGACCTTCTCAATCATTGGCTTGTTTGGTTCCAACACACAGTACTGAGCAGACATACTGCTCATTCTATTAATGTCAAGGTCTGGATAGAAGTGAGTGTTGCTCTTCAAGTAAGTGAGAGCTTCCTTCATCTTCTGTACATTGACAACATCCTTCCAGATGACCTTGGACTTCGTTGGAACACAGCAAGAATCACCAGACTGTTATCACTGGAGATTGCCTCCACATTTTCCTGCAAAGGAAGTGGAAAATACTGTACATGACGAAACCCTTTACAGACTTGATGAGCTCTTTCGGTGAAATGTTCCATGTTCTGGTATTCAAACGTAGGGTAGTTTGAAATGGTTTCATTGTTTGAATAAGAATTCGTTCAAACATATTCAACATAGCAATCTCAGTAGGTGTAACATGCACCTCCATATTGTTCAACAGTGACCTTGGTGGCAGTGTTATTCTTCACCTTGGAGAAACAGTGCTTACACATCACAACGATTGGCTGCAACTGAAAGTCACATTTCAACAGCAGAAATGCCAACAGTCTGAACCACGTTATTGTATGACAACAAGGTTTCCAAATTAACTGTGATGGTTTGTGTCTGATAACACAGGCAATCATACGAGACACATACAGAGTCAAACTTCTCTGTCTTTGCCAATTGAAATGAGGCTATGGATTTCCCAAACACTTTTACAATGTCTGTTTCCGAGACAGAGACTGAATCGCCATCAGTACCTGATGGCTGATCAATGATAGTATCAGTGATATTCCTGGCACTTTGTACATCTTCAATAAATTTCATAGCACCACTCATGTCACCAGACAGCAACAGCTCATTAAGACGAGTATACTCTGCAACTATTTGTCTCACCTCATACACCTTATATACAAAGGTGCGCGTGCCAGACTGATGCACCACTAGCATCAGCATGTGGTGAAACACGCTGTCACAAACACCACTGTACAAGCATGCCAGTGAATGACCCATAAGCTCAGTATGTGGACAGATCTCACAAAGGTCTATTGTCTGAAACAATTTATATCTGTCTTTACAATCAGTGACCACAAATGGATTAATAAAGTGTTCTACTTTATCAAAAGATGACTGCCTCCGATTGCATGTCACATCACATGTCCTTGCTAGACAGTGACACCTACAAGGATGCACAGTTGAGTCATTTTCATCATCTGACTTGGTGTATCATGAGACACAGGAAGCACATTACATGCTTTCCCATAATCATCAATACAGAACATGCTGTCCTTTTTCTATGTGTTATATGATTCCTCCCAGAAAAATGCCTCTTAGTACTGTGTATGTAACCAGCTACCTGTGAAAACATCACAGAAGTTGTGTTGGTTCAAGACTGGATAGTGTTGTAACCTCATCTTAACACTGTACACAATCTTTCTGAATCGTTCCAGCACATGTGCCATTTTACGCCACAAGTGTTGAAGAACAAGTAATGCTCTGTTGACAAATGTGAACTCAGAGATGTAGTTTCATCAACAACAGATGACTCTTTAGTTTTCTGCATTCACATCTCATCACAGCCACAATGAGTCTATCAGCCTTGGCTTTAGCAGCCAATGATCGGTAATACTTTTGCTTCCTCAGACGAGAAGCAGCAATCATGGGATGTTGCTGTTGCTGAGAATATTTTCTCATGCATGGCTTTCCAACAGATTTCTTGCCAGTAATACATTTCTGAAATTGTCGGTCAGCTGTGCATTGTTCTCCTGCAATTGAAGAACTGTGTACCCTGTCTGTGGAATCTGTAACCACTAAACTATGCCTATGCACAGAATGACTACTCTGCGAGTGCTTTGATGTAGCATTTGTACAATTGTTGGCACTCTTAAGCAACACTGTACTACTATGATACCTGTTACATCTCTGCACAGCAGTACGTCTCTGTCTAGATGGCATGTTTTTGTCTGTAGTTTGAATGCAGTGTTTGTTAATTGTTTGATAATTATCAGACACCTATATAAAAAACAGAGAAAAAACAGAGTGAGTACCAAGAAACAATTGTTAAACAATATTGCATACTAGTTAATAATCTACACCTTTATTCTGAGATAAATAGAAAACATGTACTTAAAAAATTCTTAATGACAATACTTGTAACAGTATAAGAGTAGCACAGACAGTATGCTATCCTTTTGTATCTTCCATGATTGGAACTGCATAATAACAGTCTGCAAGAATTAATAGTGTCCACCGCAAAAGTGTAGTCTATTCAAAAGCATTTTGTGATACTTTCATGTATTCTAAAGTATTTTTCAAAAGTATTTAGCAATTTGTGATACTTTTGAAAAATACTTTCCAATACACGAAACTGTCAAAAAATACTTTCACAAATAAAAAAAAGTATCGAGAAATGCTTTCGAATACATGAAAGTTTTGCAAAATCCCTTCGCAAACATGAAACTTTCTTAAAAGCATGTACAGCTGACCTCTGAACCATGTTTCTCATGATGCAGCACAACAAGGAAGTGTCCAAAATCATTGTAAAATGCCAGCGACCTTAAAACAGAGTGAAACAGAGTGCAAAACAACATGTAACAGCACTACACATGTAATAATGCAGTAAACTAGCTATGTGTTAATGTTAAACAGTCATTTTATAAGATCTTCGCAGTTTTCCCCAGCAAGAGTGGCCATCTTTTGTTTTTTTTTGTGAAAAAACACCCAACTATGAACCTGAACCAATCAGATGCTGTCTGGTACTTGAGTGACAGACAGTAAAGCCAATGACATAGCACATGAAATGAATATTTATTTATGCAAAATGCAAGTGTCTGAAGACTGAACAGGTGATGCCAGTGTAACCCCTAGATCCCTGCCTTTTTGCAAACGACAGGTGGTATGCTGTTGAAGCTGACAGCAGTACCTGGTGGGGACTGGGTTCGGGGAGGACTAGGTTACTCGGCACAAGGGCTTAGGTTTGGCTACTCTGCACAGGGACACCCAAGTAAATCCAAACACAGGAAGCAATAACTGTAATGTCCAATACCAGGAATGGGATTCTAAAGTGTGGCTTTTATTCACATCCAAACTGACAAACAAAGCATAGATGGATCCCCACGGGGCTACATTCCTGGTAAGGCAGATAAGAGTTACAGAACACTTCTTCAACACTTCAGCCCTCAGGCTCTGGACCCACCAGGCACACAGCCTGGACTTGCATGCTGCTTTGGGTACTCAGCCCGACTTATACACTATTTGGGTTTTTTCTGGCCCGGCTCCCATGCCGGCCACTCGAATCCTGTCCATATGGCAGTGGACACATTTTCCAGTGGCTCCCTGAACCACCTTAGAGCCTTTGACTCCATAAGGGAAATTTCCTTTCAATCCCACGTTTGGGTACTTCCCTCAGCACTGGCCAAGTGCCTGAGGCAAAGTAAAAGGGCCACAGAGCAAATCTGTAGAGGTGAACCTGGTTACTAAAGATGGGGGATCTCCCACCTCCAGCTTCCACAATCCATACCCGACCATTTATCTGGACATTAAACAGCTCTTTTTGAAAGCTTGGCAATGTAGATTAAAGGGCAAACATATAGCACATTTCCTCTACATGTCTAGACTTTCCTCTTGTACTAGACTCGAACATACTTAAACATCTTTTTCTGAAAAGCTTGGCAATGTAGATTAAAGGGTAAATGTATAGCACATCGCCTCTACATGTCTTGGCTTTCCCCTAGTGCTGGACTTGAACATACTTTTACTTTGGCTTAGCCTATTCCTCTAGGTCTCCCACTGATTAAGCAGCCCAATCCCCATTTTAAAACAGTTCAGGTGAAACATAGGCCCTTTGACAAGAGCAGAACTCACCCTTTGGTTGCAGGTGCCACACAGGTGAATCTTGACAGCTTCTTTTGCCACAACACATTTCAGAAAATAAGGCAGCTTCTTCCCCAGCCGGAACCAGGAGACTGCCCCTGGAATAACAGACAAACCTTTCACCCCATCCCCTCAGGGATGGGGCACAGAGACCAGTATACAGCGGTCTCCACCACTTCAAGAACAGCTTACTGTGTTCCTCTTTTGGCGGAAACACACACCTTTCCCTAAAAGTAGGTCTATATCAGAGCTTAGGCTCCAAAAGCCTGTGCACAGAACTGCTGTGCTCCTCTTTTCAAGACTGCTCACACACAACTTCTGCTCACTGTTCAAAAACTCCCAACACTGTAACCTAACTCCCATCTGCAGATTCCAATGTGGCTCATGCAGCTGCGATTGTTCTATGGAGATGTCATCCCTCAGTCTCAGCTGAGACTGAGAACAGAGTGAGACAGTGTGAAATCCATTTAACTGGAGTTTCACAAGCTGCCTTCCCTGCCTACCACTAGGTCTGACTGGAATTCTAGTAACCCCGGGTAACAGGGGGGTTACACTAGACAACCAATGACAAGAAGTGAAAGTTGGAGAAGAAGCACACAGCAGCCATCTTAGGATCAACTGAGAACACACTGCTCATCTTGTGTAAGTATATGCCATTTTCTACAGCATTTTACTAATATTAACTATGCTGATAATTGCACAAAAATAGCATTAAACAAAATGGTTTTGAAAGCTGTATTAGACTGTTGTATTACAAAGTGTGTGGTAAGAAGTTATAATTGTAGAAAGTCACAGGGTTACTGAGTACTTAACAGCCCAGATCACAGCTGCAAATGGAGGCAGTAAGCACCCAGCATGTGTATCATGAAAGTAGTGGGAACCAATAATAATGTGTTATTCACTTGTGATTGTTTGAAGTAGCCTATTGAAAGCTATTATTTTCCCTCCTAGAAACTTTACAACATATCTGTGTGACAGCAGCTGCAACCATTCAGTGCCATAATAGTAGACACAGTCACTGTATTGGTTTAGTGGGACAAAGTATGAGCCAATATTTTTTTTGCAACTGTTTATTTGGCCAGCCCACCAAAACAATATTGAAGCAGACAGGGAAATCTCAGTTTCATATTCATTGCTGACTGGACTCTGGAGAGGACACACTGATTTTTTGGTAGTTCTCTGTCCACTTCTCACTTTAAATAGTTTAGAATGGCAGAAAATAGCAAATGTATTGTGTGGCTGGTTGGCAGCAGTTTAATTAGAAGAGCTTATGACTATGCTTGCCAAGTCAATTTGGCAAGGACCTGCAGCTTCCAAATTGTTCTGTGAAGTGGTTTGGCAGGGGAGGTATGAGGTGGGCCCATCTCATGCATAAGATACACAGGCTATTGAACAGTTAAATTCCTCCAGACATGCTAGTAATTCATCTCGGAGGCAGTGATTTAGGCACCAAAAGATGAGTAGATTTAGTATCAGAAGCAATACTGGACCTGGCTTCTATTATGAGTATGTTACCTGCCTGTAAAATACTGTTTTCAGATATTACAGAGTGGAGGGTCTGGCAAGCAGAACAACACACGTACCGTACCTGCTTGACATGGCATGAAGAAAGGCTAACATACAAATTTCTGGATATCTGCACATGTTTGGGATGCACACCATACGTCACCCTGAAATCAAGTATTCTAAGGATTGGCTATATCTATCAGATGGTGTGCACTTCTCACATGCTGACAATTGCCTTTTTTGGGGAGATCTTTGAGATGGCATCCTCACAGTACTCTAAATGTCAGAGTGTCCAGAAGTAATGTACTACAAATTGTTCTTTTAAGAGCCACATTATCTTGGTCAAAAAATAGAAAAGCTACATACATTACACATGTCACATGTACACACACTGAGTATTGCAGCACTATGTAAACACATAACCTGTTGAGGTTCAACTGAGTGCCTGTTGTACACATGATAGGAGGCTTCACCTAGTACTACTATAATTTGTTTTCTGAGTTTTGAACAGTGTGAGCCATTCAAGCTAAAAAATAGAGAACCATTAGTAATGTGCTCTTGGTTTTCTGATACAGGAGTAGAGGGCGGGTGGGGTGTTGGTGGGGGAGGAATGTAGACTAACAGTATACTGTCATGTACTATTCAAGCAGTAACGTATGACAGTGTTTGCAACATGTTACGATAATGCTACACCTCACATTGTTGTTCATGAAGACAAAGGCTGAATGCATCCAGCACCTCAGAAGTGATATTGAGGACTAGTATTAATTTGCTATTGGTTTTCTGATATAGAACTGGGGTGGGGGAGGCCATGTACAGTCACAGCATACTGCAATGTACTATTTAAGCAGTGATACACAATAGCATCTGTCACATGCTGCGATACCGGCACACGTCACATTGTTCTGCACAAGGTTGAAGGCTGAGTGCATACAACACCTGAAAAGTGACATTGAGCATGCTTGATAGATGGCATTGTAGTACTGGCCAGTAAGAAGATATATTAATTAATAGTATAGTAACGTCCACTGACCAAAAATGAAGTGAGTCAGAAACCTACAGAATCAGTCTTAGTTCAGTCACTGCAATGGACTATTTAAGCAGTAATACATGGCACCATGTATGACATAGTGCGATTATTTTGGACCTCAGGTGGTTCTGCACAAGGCATCAGCTGTAGTATATACAACACCTGAGAAGTGTCATACCTATCTTGCAGTGTAGTAGTATATGTATACTATTACATTGATACAGTATTATAACTAAGAATCTCTATACTGAATTAATGTAGTCTTAGAATAACATACAGGCAACATTTACTTATGTTTGTATTCAATCTCTCTTCATTTTTTTCAGCCTGTAATAAGAACATCAAAAGAAAATACGATTCTGGACTGTGCAGGAGGTCTGCCTTCTTGTTGAGGCAGTGCAGAGGAAAGGCAACCCCAATGTGGTGATGAGGAGCACAAACCAGAGGCTGGATGCAACGTGGAGGCGGATTAATACACATTTGAGTTACCATCTCAAAGTACACAACAAGACGGCCTCAATGTGTAAGCGCAAGTGGAAACTGCTGAGGCAGAGATTCAACATACTCAAAGACCGCAGCCACATACATATATACATATACAGACAATGATCTCGGCTGGTACTACCTCACCCACGAAATGTGGGATGCAGCAGGCAAGCCTGATGCTGGGGATGCCTCACACACTATAAGTATACAAACAACATTATACTCATCATAATCTGTAAGACACAGAAGATAATGCTGTCCAGTAAATGTTATCAGTATGCCTTGATCTATATCATATTAATTGTGTGACAGATTCATGTCAAGAATTTTTCATATCTGCATTAGTACACCTTTCCAGAACTGTTAACAGTGAGAATAACTATTGTTTTCTTTAATGTGTTACTGTACTGTGGACGAAATTATTAGAAATTTAAAGATTGGTGTGCTTCACGATAATATTTAATGTGTTGTAGGACACAGTAATGCTGTTGTATTGAAAAATTTCATAACCATTTTCATCCGTAGTGGATAATGTTATGTCATTGCATATAGCTCACAGTCCCATAGCAGGTGAAATGGGGGGGGGAGGGGGCCAGTATGTGGTAAAGTAATAAATACAAGAGATATCTTAAAGTGTAGAAAACAGTCAATAATTAAAGTAGTTTACACTGAACTTTGAGATAACGTAAACAGCAACTTACACATCTGTTCTTATTCACTAACAGGACACCACAGGAGCTCCCCAAAACAGGCAGAGGTCATGCCAGCCCAATCAGAGGCTTTGGAGGATGTGGGATCTGACTCTGACAGTGTGATCCATGTCGAGTCAGCAGGTATGAGAAATATATGACAAAACTAAAAAATCACATATGTTAGACAAAAGTAAGATAATACTGTTACCAGCATTTAGTATACATAGAGAATACTGGATGGGCAACCGTGCACAACCAGTGTTTTGTGCCACAGAGAGGTTCTGATTCCTTCTGATGTCGAGAGCAAAGCTGGAGAGGTACATGAAACTCAGAACCCCGAGGTGGCAGAACACAGTGGTTGTGCATAGAGTTGCTCATACTGTATTTGATATACTGTATAGTACTGTGTAAAATATGTGCACGAGTTCTTTTGCTTTCAAAATGAAAGTCAGTCATGCTGTTTTTTGAGGTTCTAGAATGCTGTTGTACCACAGTAGGGTAGAATAACGTACCATAACGTTTGAAACTGTGGTGCAACAACAATTTTAAATGGATGGAATTCTATACAAAACAACACTGTGCTATACACTATATTCTCATACTGAAACAGGGAAAAAGTACTGTGTACTGTTATTACTGTACTAAATACATGCACAAACAGAATAATACCTTTTGAAGAAGCACCCTCTGTGTAATCAGTGCAGCAAGTTCCCTGTACATTTGTACCATTTCTGTGGATTTTTTTTCTAAGTCCTAGTTATGGATCTGGTTGGGTACCCAGGCCTTCCCATCACACGTAGATCACCAATACACCATGGTGTACAATCATCATGTGACAGCAGATAATGCTAGCTGTATGGTATTTGTAACAAAACACACAGTGCCAGAGATTTGTAGCTGCCAGACAGTCAGTATTCGTCCACACCTCCCAGGCTGCGGAATGAGACAATGTAGGTAGGGCATTGTATTTTAAAATGTTTGTATTGACATTTATGGTGACACTATAGGCAAGCTGCTGTAAATAAACAGTAATTGTACAAGTGAGTAGCCCAGACATCCAAACGCTGAATAAAACTTAATATTAATACAGAAACATGAAAATCAGTAACACAATTGCATACAGATTCACTTGCTAGTTATGCAAAGCTGTCTAAATGAGATATAAAAAGAATATTTTTTTCCTATAAACAGTAACAATGGTACAATATAATACATAACTGTGCGTGACTACTAGGTGGGTAAACTGTACTAATGTGTAACCGTAGCCAACAGATTCAGTTGCTAGTTATGCAAAGCTGTCTAAATGAGATATAAAAAGAATATTTTTTTCCTAGAAACTTTAACAATGATACAATATAATACATAACTGTGCGTGACTACTATGTGGGTAAATTGTACTAATGTGTAACCATAGCCAACATAGTAATAGTCAATATGTGACACTGTAGCCAGAGTGAAGTGGCATAAAGATACGGAATCGTTACAATTGATTAACATATCCTGTGATAGTGCTGATGATTTATCTTCATACAGGTATGTTATACTGACATATCAACACAGATGAAGAACAGGATTGATCAGTCATTAACAGTCTTTATTGACGTTTACCTGAAATCACATCTGTAGTCATACAATGTATATTTCTCATTTGCAGCAGCCAGGGAGACTGTCTGAGAACCGGCATCACCTGTGGTGAAGCAGGAAAAGGACAACAGTGCTGAAGGTAACTGTTGCAATGTGGTGCACACATTGGTGGCACACTTCTAAAGAGATATAGAACACCTGTTTTTTTGGGAGGGGGTCTTGCTGGCTGAGCCTCTGTAACTCCTTACTTTGCTAACTTGTATACACCTGGTATCAGGGTGCTGTAACATCAATATTTATGGCTTTGGTTGGGCTGTGGGTGCACACTCAGGATCCAACACCTAGTCTTGGGGAGGGTGGTGGCATTGCCTGACAGAGCCTGTGGAACTCCTCACTGTCCTAAGTTGTGTGCAGCCACTTTCAGGGAGTTGGAATGTGAATGTTTATGGTTTTCATTGGGCTGTCGTTCACAGTCAGAATCAACACCTGGTCTTGGGGGGGGGGTGTTACCTGGCTGAACATCTGCAACTCCTCAGTGTCCTAACTTTTGTCAATCTTCTTTTACAGAGTTGTAACATTAATGTTAATGACTTTGGTTTTGCCGTAGCTATGTAGTAAGGGTACAATACCTGTTCTTGTGGTGGTAGGGGCATACCTACTTAAGCTTCTGCAACTCCTCTGCATGCTAATTTGTTTGCAGCCAGTATCAGGTAGGTGTGACATTAATGTTCATCATTTTGGTTGCAATGTAGCTGTGCACTCAGGATCCAATACATGGTCTTGGGGGGGGTGTTGCCTGGCTGAGCCTCTGCAACTCCTCAGTGTCCTAACTTGTGTGCACCTGCTATCAGGGTGCTGTAACGTAAATGTATATGGGTTTCATTGGGCTGTGGCTCTGCAGTCAGGATCCCACACCTGTTCTTGGGGAGGGTGGTGGCATTGCCTGCCAGAGCCTGTGCAACTCATCACTGTCCTACGTTGTGTGCAGCCTCTATCAGGGAGTTGTAGTGTGAATGTTTATATGTTTCATTGGGCTGTGGTGCGCACTCAGGATCCAACACCTGGTCTTGGGGGGGTGCCTGGCTTAGTCTGCAACTCCTCAGTGTCCTAACGTATGTTCATCTGCTATCAGGGAGTTGTAACATAAATGTCTATGACTTTGGTTTAGCTGTACCTATGCAGTAAGGGAGCAATACCTGTTCTTGGGATGATGGGGGCATTACCTGCTTAAGCTTCTGCAACTCATCAGTGTCCTAACTTGTGTGCAGCCACTACCAGGTAGGTGTGACATTCATGTTCATCACTTTGCTTGCATTGTAGCTGCGCACTCAGGATCTAATACCTAGTCTTGCAGGGGTGGGGGCTTAGCCTGGGTGAGCCTGTGCAACTCCTCAGTATCCTAACTTGTGTGCAGCTGCTATCAAAGATGTATAACATGAATGTTTATGTCTTTGGTCGGGCTCTGACTACGCAGTCAGGATCCAACACCTGGTCTTGGGGGGGAAGGGAGGTGTTGCCTGGCTGAGTCTCTACAACTCATCACTGTCCTATCTTGTGTGCACCTGCTATCAGGATGCTGTAACATCAATGTTTATGGGTTTCATTGGGCTGTGGCTCCTCACTCAAGATCCAAATCCTGGTCTTGGGGAGGGTGGTGGCATTGCCTGGCAGAGCCTGTGCAAATCCTCAGTGTCCTAAGTTGTGTGCAGATACTATCATGGAGTTGTAACATTAATGATTATGGGTTTAATTGGGGTGTAGTGCACACTCAGGATCCAACACCTGGTCTTGGGGGGTGGGGTGTTGCCTGGCTGATGTCTGCAACTCCTCAGTGTCCTAACTTGTGTCCAGCTGCTATCATAGAGTTGTAACACAATTGTTTATGACTTTGGTTGGGCCGTAGCTATGTACTAAGAATGCAATACCTGGTCTGTGGGTGGTGGCAGCATTGCCTGGCTAAGCCTCTAGAACTTCTCAATGTCCTAACTTGTGTGCAGCCACTACCAGGTTGCTGCAACCTTAATGTTCATCACTTTAGTTGGGCTGTCTCTGCACACTCAGGATACAATTCCTGGTCTTGTGAGGGTGGGTGCATTGCCTGGTCGAGCCTGTGCAACTCCTCAGTGTCCTAAGTTGTGTGCAGCCACTATCAGGGTGGTGTAACATTAATGTTTATGGGTTTCATTGGGCTGTGGTGCACACTTAGGATCCAACACCTGGTCTTGGGGGGTTGTCTGGCTCAGTCTCTGTAACTCCTCAGTGTTCAAAGTTACATGCATCTGCTATCAGAGTGGTGTAACATGAATGCTTATGCCTTTGGTTGGGCTCTGGCTCCATACTCAGGATTCAACACCTGGTCTGGGTGGATATTGCCTGGCTGATCATGTACAACTCCTCAGTGTCCTAATCTGTGTCCAGCTGCTATCAGGGAGTTCTAACATAAATGTTTATGCCTTTGGTTAGGCTGTAGCTGTGCACTAGTGAAGCAATACCTGATGTTACAGAGGGCGCAGGTATTGCCTGGCTGAAGCTGTGCAACTCCTCAGTGTCCTAACTTGAGCACACCTGCTATCAGGGAGGTGTAACATAAATGTTAATGGCTTTTATTGGCCTGTGACTGTGCCCTCAGGATCCAACACCTTGTCTTGTGAGAATGGGAGGGTAAAGCCGTTGCCTGGCTGGGTCTGTCCAACTCCTCAGTGTACTAACTTCTGTCCAACCACTACCAGGTAGGTGCAACATAAATGTTCTTCACTTTAGATGGCCTGTGCCTGAGCACTCAGCATCCAATACCTGGTCTTGGGAGGGTGTGGGCATTGCATGGCTGAGCCTGTGCAACTCCTCAGTCTCCTAACTTGTGTGCAGCTTCTATCAGAGAGATGTTCTGTGAATCTTTATGGCTTTGGTTGGGCTCTGGCTGTGCACTCAGGATCCAACACCTGTTGTTTTTGGGGGCTGGGAGTCTTGCCTGGCTGAGCCTCTGCAACTCCTTGCTGTCCTACCTTGTGTGCACCTGCCATCAGGGATGTGTAACATAAATGATCATGTTTTTTCTTGGCCTCCAGCATCTCACTCAGGATCCAGCACCTGCTCTTGGGGGGCATTGCCTGTCAGACCCTGTGCAACTCCTCAGTGCCCAAACTTGTGTGCAGCCACTATCAGAGAGGTGTAACGTTAATGTTAATGGCTTTGACTGGGCTGTGGCTGCACACTCAGGATTCAACACCTGGTCTTTGGGGGGTCCATGTAGCCTGACTGAGCCTCTGCAACTCCTCAGAGTCCTAACTTGTGTCCAGCTGCTATCAGTGAGTTGCAACATAAATGTTAATGACTTAAGTTGGGCTGTAGCTATGCACAAAGGATGCAATACCTGTTCTTATGGTGGTGGTGGCTTAGCCTGGCTAAGCCTCTGGAACTTCTCAATGTCTTAACTTGTGTGCAGTTGCTATCGGAGAGGTGTTCCATGAATGTTTATGGCTTTGGTTGGGCTCTGGCTGTGCACTCAGGAGCCAACAGCTGGTCTTGGGGGGTGTTGCCTGGCTGAGTCTCTGCAACTCCTCAGTCTCCTAACTTGTGTGCAGCTTCTGTCAGAGAGATGTTATGTGAATCTTTATGGCTTTGATTGGGCTATGGCTGCACACTCAGGATCCAACACCTGGTCTTGGAAGGGGGAAACAGGGTGGTGTTGCCAAAGGGTAACGGTAATGCTAATGGTGATAAAAATGCGAACAATAATGGTAACGGCAATGCAAATGTGAATGCAAATGCAAATGGTAATGGTTACAATAACACAAATGCAAACAAAAATGGTAATGCAAGATAAATGCATACAGTAACGGTTATGCTAAGTGTGACACAAATGTAAACTAAACACATGCATCAAGATGCACAGTGAATACAAAGAATGTGGGCATAATAGTGACCCTCGGACAGGAAAATGAGCACTTGGAATGCTAAATTGCTTATATCTCATGAACCGTACGAGGTAGAAAAAACATTAAAATTTCATATTATTTTTTGCTTTCCCAGCTAGTTTTGCACTTAGCCCTCCATTTGGGGGGGAGATAAGGATTTTTGCGACGAAAAGTCCATATCTCAAACCGTTTTCGAGATAAGGGACCCGAAAGGCACGGCGGACACTGTAATGTTATCCTATGGGAAAAATCGTCAACTTTGGAGTGCCGTAACTTTGGAGACCTGTAATATTTTGGTACCAAACCACCAAAAGGCACATCTGCGGGATCTACACTTTCTTGCCTGCAAATTTCAGCCCAAAAGACCAAACCGTTGTTTTGAAAAAGGGTGGGAAAGATTTCCCATTGTTTTGCCCAAGCTTTGCAAATTACTTTTGCAAATTATTACACATTGAAAAAGTTACGACACTTCGCGTTGGCGAAAGTACTTTTACCAGTATTTTAAAAAACATATTTCTGGAGGGTTTAGAATGGCAGAAAACAGCAAATGTATTGTGTGGCTGGTCAGAAGCAGTTTAATTAGAAGAGCTTGTGACTATGCTCGCCCAAGACAATTTGGCAAGGACCTGCAGCTTCCAAATTGTTCCATGAAGTGGATGGGCAGGGGTGGTATGAGGTGGGAGCATCTCATGCCTCTGATGCACAGGCTATTGAGCAGTTAAATTCCTCCAGACATGCTGCTGATTCATCTCAGAGGCAATGATTTAGGCACCCAAAGATAGGTAGATTTAGTATCAGAAGCAAAATTGGACCTGGCTTCTATTATGAGTATGTTACCTGCCTGTAAAATACTGTTTTCAGATATTACAGAGTGGAGGGTCTGCAAGCAGAACAACACATGTACCTGCCTGACATGGCATGAAGAAAGGCTAACATACAAATTTCTGGATATCTGCACATGTTTGGGATGCACACCATATGTCACCCTGAAACCAAGTATTCTAAGAATTGGCTATATCTACCAAATCAATCAATCTATCGATCAATCAAGTCTTTATTTATCCAGGCAAACACCATTGAGCAGGCTCATTTACAAGGTGGACCTGCGTTACACAAGGTTAAGAATAACACTTTTATGTACAGATAATAAATGGACATAATTATACAGAAATAGAAAAAAAATACACAGAGCAATAACAAGAATTTCAGGTATAGGGTTAACAAGGTTGGGGAGAATGGTATGAGAAGGGGAATTAAAACATTCTGAAACAGCCAGCATATTAAAACATTTTCAAACAGCACGGCATATCATTGGTCAGGACATATACAAACTTAAGGGGAAGATATGGAGGGGAGGGGTACAGGACTGCAGCTGTTCTAGGAGGGGTGCTATGGTAGATGGGCTGGGGACATATATTTTAGGAGTCTGAGGGTAAGAAAGGTAGTGGATTAGCAGAAAAAAGTTGAGTATAGGTGGAGACAATCAAGGGGCTGGGTTAGGTGGTGATGTAGTGGGCAGGTAAGCAGTAGGCACCCTAGCACACTAAGTATGCTGGAAACAGCTGCATAGCTCCTTAACAGCCTTAGCATACAAGGTCTTGAAGGTGGTAAAACTAACAAGGAGACTCAGTTTCATAAATTTCTGTAGTTCATTCTAGAGTGAGGGCAACACAAAGCCTATGGCCGCTCTCCCAAAGCAAGTATTGGCCCTAGGTACCTTCAGTAGAAGTAGAGAATAACTTCTCAGTGCGTAGTTGCCTACCACATATAATGGCAAACAGTCAGAAATGTATTGGGGTAATTTGTTGGTAATAGCCCTGTAAGTTCAGAGATCCACATTTCTATTCCTTCTGTACTGAAGGGAGGTCCACCCCACAGCTGCATATAAAGGGCAGTGGTGGGTGGTGATAGGTAGGCCAGTTATGAATCTCAAGACTCTGTGGTATAAGGTGTCCAGTTTAGTAAGAAAGAAGGCATTACACTGACTATAAATGAAATCAGCATAATCAATTAGGGATAGAAACTTGGATTGAACTAACTGTATCTTGGCATCTTTGGTCAGAAAGAGGCTTATTCTAAAGAAGAGACCAAGCCTCAGCCTCAACTTTTTCAGCAGATCCTCGACATGCTCCATGAAGGAGAGTCTGTGGTCTAGCCAGACTCCAAGGTACTTGAACTTCATAACAAATTCCAACTTCTCTCCTAGTAAAGTGTTTATGGGAGGTAAGGAGCCAGAGATAGCAAGGTTCACCAAATGAGTAGCTGGAGAAAACAGCATAGCTTTTGTTTTTTTGGCATTGAGTAAGAGTTTTTTTATTCAGGAGCTGATTCTCCAACAAGTTGAATTCTGTTTGTAGATCTCCACAGGCAGCTTCTGGAGTTGTGCGGCTTAGGTACAACACCATATCATCAGTGAAAAGGTAAATATTGGCCTCCTTGATGCCAACATCAATATTGTTTACATAAATGGCAAACAATAGAGGCCCCAGGATGGATCCCTGTGGAATGCCTCTTTTTAGTGGTTTGATTGGAGAGAGCTCCCCTTCCGCCTTGACCTGCTGAAGCCTATCTGTAAGGTAATTATTGAACCAGCACAGAGAGGTTGGGTCCAGACCTATCACTTTTAGGTTGGAAAGAAGCAGGCAGTGGTCGACAGTGTTGAAGGCCTTGCTAAGGTCCAGAAACACGGCACATACAAATTTTTTGTTTTCCAGCTCTCGTTGACAGTCATCAGTCACTTTGGCCAGAGCTGTAATGCCACTGTGCTTGGCTCTGAAACCTGACTACATAGGGTTTAGAAGGTTCTTGTTATATAGGTAGGTTCTCAACTGAGCATTCACAATTTTTTCCAGCAGTTTAGACAATATTGGTAGGAGAGATATCGGCCTGTAATTATTTGGGTCACAGGGATCCCCTGATTTAAACAGAGGAATGACATGGACAATTTTCCATAGGTGTGGAGGAGTCCCCTGGGACAAGGACAAGTTAAATAGGTGTGATTGGTACAGCTAGGACGTGGTATGCAATCTTTAAGAAGTAGGGGTCGAGAGAGTCAGCACCAGTGCTTTTCTTGGTGTCCAACTGTAGAAGGAGGAGTTCGACCTCTTTCAACAAAGCAGGAAGGTATGAGAAGACCACATTAGTGGTGCTAGGTTCAGGAATCTGTGCACTAACCTGAGAATGTAACACAGATGCTGGTGAATTGTCGAATGTTAGGCCTGCTGTAGCAAAGTGGTTGTTGAAGGCCTGGAGAATCTCCTTGCTACCGTTGATAGTAACATCGTCAGAGATGATTTTTGAGGGAAGTACATTTCCAGCTGTATGACCAGACAGCTCTTTGATTGTGGACCAAAATTTAGCTGGGCACCTTGAGGCAGAGTCAAGCTCAGAATGATAGAAGTTGGCCTTAGCCTCTTTAACCAATTTGGTGCAGGAGTTCCTAACCTTCTTGAAGTGGCACCAATCCTCGGTAGTATTTGATTTGCAAGCTTTTTTCCAGAGTTTATCTCTCGCTAGTAATGCAGCCTTGAGTTCAGCAGAGAACCAATGGCAAGTTCTGGTCTTTACGTGGACTTTTACCAAGGGAGCATGATTATTTATGGCACAAGGCACTATTTCATAAAAAATGTCATATGCCATACTGACTGATTTGGCTAGGTAAAAGTTCTGCCAGTGTACAGACGATTTTAGCTCATCGATGTAGGCAAATGGGTCAGAGTTGCATCTGGACCTTCTGGTGGAGAACTTAGATGTGGAGGGGTGGTTGGAGTCAGATCTTACACTGGCAATGAAGCAGTGATCGCTGACATCTGAGAAAAATATTCCAGCGTAGGAAAAGGACTGTGACTTGCTTATAAGAAAGACATCCAATAGGGTGCCATTCCTGGGGTATTTCTTGTTAGGACCCATGGGTTCTTCAGTGAGTTGTGTGAGCCTAATAAAGTCACAGAAGGATTTGAGGGGTAAGGAAGCCTTGGATAACCAGTCGTAATTGAGATCCCCTAGAATAATAGTTTCAAGAGTGTCATGTCCCATAATAGGTGAGACAGGAGCTGGGACCCAGCAGATGGAGGCCTGTAACACCCTATAACCCTGATAGCCATTGAGCGGGATATTTCAACCTTAAGGGACAGACATTCAAAGCCATTTGCAATAGAGGAGGAATCAATGGTAGTGACCATATATTTGTCCTTGATATAAATGGCTACCCTACCACCCCTAGTCTGCCTGTCGGTTCTGAACAGCCAATAGTTAGGGATGTTAACCTCCCTGTCAGGGGTAGAAGATCTGAGCCAGGATTCCGAGACTACCAGCACATCTGGTTCGGTATGAATGACCCAGGTCTGGATCGATGTAAGCTTTTTTAAGACACTGCAAACATTAAAGTGCATAAAGCTCATTCCTCTAAGCCTTGTAAGGTCGGACGGAGATGACAAGGTTTCTGTAGGACCGGAGTTAAGTTCAGCATTGCCTGAGCACAATAGGAGGAGAAACACAATTTTCTTTAGGGCAGCCAGAGATAATTTGAAAGCTCTAATTCTTATACGACTGCTTGGAATGACAGAACGAGAGTGCTGAGCCCTACTATTTATGCAGTGCTGTCCTAAGGATGCAGCTACTAAAACCCTTGCCACATGGCACCAAGTGGCATTATTACTGGGGATATAGGGGGGCATACCCCGTATGGATATGGAGGTGCAGGTCCCACCCCCAGAAGCTACCTCAGACTGATGCAAGTATGGGAGCACAGGGGTGCAACAAAAGCTATGAGATGAGTTGTTGTACAAATAGCACTGTGACAGAGGGTCCAACTCCCCTGTGAGTTATTTCAGCCCGGGTGATACACTACATAAGGCACCAGCCATAGGACGATGAAGAGAGGGAGCCAGGTATCATCCCTCATGTTGTCACCTTATAGTGAAAAATAGTAAGCTATGACTATGGCAAAGTGTTTTTATCTGTAGATGGCATAGCCAAATTACAGACTCCTAGAGAATCACCAGACAGAACAAGACAAGTCAGTGTGTGCAGGTATTTGGGGACTTCACAGGGCTGAGCAAGATAGCAGATGGCACCAAGCCTATATGATCACTGAAGATGTGCAATCTCCCTTGGTAGCTGGTACTTCAAAAGGAGGTAGGATGCTGCCAAAGTAGGCTGCAACAATGTGGTCTTACACCGCTGTATGAGATTGTAATGTGTGGGGTAAAGTAGGCTGCACCAATATGGTCTTACATCACTATATGAAATGGTAATGTGCAGCGCTGTTAGCCTGAGGAGAGTGTCGATGTGAGAGGTGTTTTAGATAGACAGAAAGCAGACCAAAGAAATGGTGTAGACCAAAAAAATGTTGTGCACTTCTCACATGCTGGCAATTGCCTTTTTTGGGGAGATCTTCGAGATGGCATCCTCACAGTACCTTAAATATCAGACTGTCCAGAAGTAAGGTACAACAAATGGTTCTTTTAAGAGCCACAAAACCTTGGTCAAAAAATAGAAAAGCTACATACATTACACATGTCACATGCACATACACTGGAGTATTGCAGCACTATGTAAACACATAACCTGTAGAGGTTCAACTGACTGCCTGTTGTACACATGATAGGGGGCTTCACCTAGTATTTTTAAATTTTTTTTCTGAGTTTTTAACAGTGTGAGCCATTCAAGCTAAAAAATAGGGAACCAGTAGTAATGCGTTTTTGGTTTTCTGATACAGGAGTAGAGGGCGGTGGGTGGGGTGGGGGAAGGGCATGTAGACTAACGGTATACTGTCATGTACTGTTCAAGCAGTAACATACGACAGTGTTTGCAACATGTTACAATAACACCACACCTCACGTTGTTGTTCATGAGGACGAAGGCTGAGTGCATCCAGCACCTCAGAAATGATATTGAGGACTAGTATTAATTTTCTATTGATTTTATGATATAGGACTGGGGTGGGAGAGACCATGTACAGTCACAGCATACTGCAATGTACTATTTAAGCAGTGATATACGATAGCATCTGTCACATGCTGCAGTATCGGCACACATCACGTCATTCTGCACAAGGCAAAAGGTTGAGTGCATACAACACCGAGAAGTGACATTGAGCATGCTTGATATATGGCATTGTAGTACTGGCCGGTAAGAAGATACTGTTTATTAATTAATAGTATAGTAATATCCACTGACCAAAACAGAAGTGAGTCAGAAACCTACAGAATCAGTCTTAGTTCAGTCACTGCAATGGACTATTTAAGCAGTAATACATGGCACCGTGTGTGACATGGTGTGATAACGTCGGACCTCAGGTGGTTCTGCACAAGGAGTCAGCTGTAGTATATACAACACCTGAGAAGTGCCATACCTATCTTGCAGTGTAGTAGCATATGTATACTATTACATTGATACAGTATTATAGAAACTTTAAGAACTGTTAACATGTGCATGACTAAGAATCTCTATACCGAATTAATGTAGTCTTAGAATAACATACAGGCAACATTTACTTATGTTTGTATTCAATCTCTCTTCATTTTTCTCAGTTTGTAATAATAACGTCAAAAGAAAATGCGATTCTGGACTGTGCGGGAGGTCTGCCTTCTTGTTGAGGTGGTGCAGAGGAAAGGCAACCTCAATGTGCTGATGAGGAGCACAAACCGGCGGCTGGATGAAACATGGAGGTGGATTAATACAATCTGAGTTACTGTCTCAAAGGACACAATAAGATGGCCTCAATGTGTAAGCGCAAGTGGAAACTGCTGAGGCAGAGATCCTACATACTCAAAGACTGCGGCCACATACTGGACAATGATCTGGGCTGGTACTACCTTGCCCACGAAATGTGGGACGCGGCAGGCAAGCCTGACGCTGTGGAGTGAGTGACACACCGCAACTATAAAAACAATATTCTACTCATCATAATCTGTAAGACACAGTAGATGATGCTGTCCAGTAAATGTTATCAGTATGCCTTGATCTATATCATATTAATAGTGTGACAGATTCATGTTAAGAATTTTTCATATCTGCATTAGTACACCTTTCCAGAACTGCTAACAGTGAGAATAACTATTGTTTTCTTTAATGTGTTACTGTTCTGTGGATGAAATTATTAGAAATGTTAAAATTGCTGTGCCTCATGATAATATTTAATGTGTTGTAGGATACAGTAATGCTGTTGTATTGAAAAATGTCATAACCATTTTCATCCATAGTGGATAATGTTATGTTATTGCACATAGCTCACAGTCCCATAGCAGGTGAAACAGGGGGCAGTATGTGGTACAGTAATAAATACAAGAGATATCTGAAAGTGTAGAAAACAGTCAATAATTAAAGTAATATGTACTGAACTTTTGAGATAATGTAAACAGCAACTTACATATCTGTTCTTATTCACTAACAGGACACCGCAGGAACCCCCCAGAATAAGCAGAGGTGGTACCAGCCCAATCAAAGGCTGTGGAGGACTCTGACAGTGTGATCTATGTCTAGTCAGCAGGTAAGATAAATATGACAAAACTAAAAAATCACATATGTTAGATAAAAGTAACTTAATACTGTTACGAGCATTTAGTGTACATAGGGAATACTGAATGGGCAACCATGCAATGCACAACCAGTGTGTTGTGCCACAGAGAGGTTTTGATTCCCTCTGATCTCGAGAGTGAAGCTGGAGAGGTACATGACACTCAGAACCCCGAGGTGGCAGAACACAGTGGTTGTGCATAGAGTTGCTCAAACTGTATTTATCATACTGTATAGTACTGTGTAAAATATGTGCACATGAGTTCTTTTGCTTTCAAAATGAAAGTCAGTCATGCTGTTTTTTGAGGTGCTAGAATGCTGTTGTACCACACTAGGGTAGAATAACATACAATAACATTTGAAACTGTGGTGCAACAGCAATTTTAAAGGGATGGAATTCTATACGAAACAACACTGTACTATACACTATATTCTCATGCTGAAACAGGGAAAAAGTACTGAGTACTGTTATTACTGTACTAAATACATGCATAAACAGAATAATACCTTTTGTAGAAGCACCCTCTGTGTAAGCAGTGCAGCAGGTTACCTATACATTTGCACCATTTCTGTGGATTTTTTTTTCTAAGTCCTAGTTATGGATCTGGTTGGGTACCCAGGCCTTCCCATCATACGTAGTTCACCAACACACCATGGTGTATGATCAACATGTGACAGTAGATAATGCTAGCTGTATGGTATTTGCAACAAAACACACAACGCCAGAGATTTGTAGCTGCCAGACAGTCAGTATTCATCCACACCTCCCAGGCTGTGGAATGAGACAATGTAGGTAGGGCATTGTGTTTTAAAATGTTTGTATTGACATTTATGGTCACTCTATAGGCAAGCTGCTGTAAATAAACAGTAATTGTACAAGTGAGTAGCCCAGGCATCCGAATGCTGAATAAAACTTAATATTAATACAGAAACACAAAAATCAGTAACACAATTGCATACAGATTCAGTTGCTAGTTATGCAAAGCTGTCTAAATGAGATATTCCTATAAACAGTAGCAATGGTACAATATAATACATAACTGTGTGTGACTACTAGGTGGGTAAACTGTACTAATGTGTAACCGTAGCCAACATAGTAATAGTCAAGATGTGACACTGTAGTCAGGGTGAAGTGGCATAAAGTTACGGTATCGTTACAATTGATTAACATATTCTGTGATAGTGTTGATGATTTTCCTTCATACAGGTATGTCATACTGACAGACCAACACAGATGAAGAACAGGAAGAAAAAATTACTCACCTTAGTAATTATGTTTCTTCTAATGGAGTCTTGCTGTATTCTGACTATTGCCGTTAGCTCCAGCACTCAAACTGCCCCGGAGAGAAGAGGATTAATTTTCTATGCAGAGCATAGAAGGTTGAACTCGAGCTCGGTTCAAATCTCTGTCTGCTGCACTTAGAAGCACAACCGTCAGATTCTTATGAGCTAATACTAAATGACTACTATGTGGAAATTGTAAAATTTTCACTAGTCAAATGGCAACCAAATATTTTGGATCTCCAAAAGACTCAAGTCAAGAAATCCAAAATCAAAAACCAGGTAGTGAACAACTTAAGGCTGTTAAATGAATAATATAACCCACTCCCCCTTCCCCTCTCTAAAAGGAGGAAGTGCCCAAATGCACCCCTGGGGTGCAACACTGCACCTGCCATCCCACTTCCCAAAAACAGGTTCTGCAAGGTGAGGCAGGGAGGGAGGTCAGAATACAGCAAGATTCCATTAGAAGAAACATAATTACTAAGGTGAGTAATTTTTTCTTCAAACCACATGAAGTCTTGCTGTATTCTGACTATTGCAGACTACCAAGCAGTGCCTCCATGGAGGAGGGAATCAAACCTACCTTGGGAATAGGCTCTGCAGTACTGCTGTACCAAACTGAGCATCACTTCTAGCCTGGATGTCCAGGGAGTAATGTTTGGTAAATGTATGGACTGTTTTCCAGGTGGCTGCTTTACATATCTCTAGCAAAGGAATATCCCTGGCCGCAGCCAGGGAAGCAGCTGTACCTCTAGTCGAATGAGCCCTCAGATTTGAGGGAGGTATTTTGCCTAGCTTCTCATAGCAGAATTGAATACAAGAGACAATCCACCTGGCAATAGTTCTCTTAGTGGCAGGTTTGCCCTTCCCCACTTCCCCATAAGTGAGAAACAACTGGAGGGGGTCAAACCTGTGAGCCTTAGTACGCTCAATGTAGTAACTAAGGGCTCTTTTAACATCTAAACTGTGTAAACTTCTTTCTCCTGAAGAAGAATGATCAGTGAAGTACACAGGGAGAGACATAGATTGGTTCAGATGAAAATCTGAAACCACTTTAGGTAAAAACCTCCTGTTACTTCTAAGGACCACCTTATCTCTATGGAATGAGATAAAATCAGGCTCCACTGACAGAGCTTGCAATTCGCTGTTATGCCTGGCAGAGGTAATAGCTACCAGGAACACAGTTTTCCAAGTCAAGTACTTAAGCTCTGCTGAAGACAAAGGCTCAAAAGGGGGTTGCATAAGCTGAGCAATGCAAACATAAGATCCCAAGCAGGGGTAGGATTCCTAAAGGGGGATTGGTATAAAGCAATCCTTTGAAAAATTTACAGAATATAGGGAGAGAGATGACAGTGAGGAAGGCTTTCCCACTGACAGAAAAGCAGAAACAGCTGACAAATGTATTTTGAGAGTAGTTGGTCTGAGGCCTAGGCCATTAAGATGAACCATATAATCCAGAACTGTAGACAATTCAGCAGAGTCTGGGGATATATGCTTCTTGGAACAGCAAATGCTGACTCTTTTCCATTTGGAGTTATACGTTTTTTCTGGTGGCAGGCTTTCGAGGGGCTTTGAGACTATCCAGAACCCTTTGGGACAGATGCAAATCTGCATACTCTAACTCTTCAAGAGCCATGCCTTGAGATTGAGAGACCGAAGATTGGGGTACCAAATCCTTCCCTGAGAGGAGGTTAACAGGTTGTAATTCCTGGGAAGATGGACTGCTAGGGACAGCTACAGGGGGTACCAAGGCTGTCTGGCCCAGTCTGGAGCAATCAGAATCACTTTGCAGGGTTATGACCTTATCTTGACCAGAACCTTGAACAGTAGAGGAAAAGGAGGGAAGGCATATAGAAATTTCCCCTTCTAGTTCAAGATCAGAGCATCCAGAGGGACTGATCCCAAGACTGGGGGTCTGCAACAAAACAGAGGAAGTTGGTGATTGTCTAGGGCTGCAAAGAGATCTATCTCTGGAGTGCCCCACCTTGAAAAAATCACTTTCAACACCGGAGGGTCCAGGAACCATTCGTGATGGCCCTGGGAGATCCTGCTCAATGCATCTGCTATCACATTGTTCTTCCCTGGAAGGTGGACTGCTATCAGAGAGGTCTGCAGAGAATAAGCTAGGGACCACAATTTCATGGCTTCCATGCACAAGGCCATGGACCGAGTGCCTCCCTGCTTGTTGATGTACCACATGGTGGTGGTGTTGTCTGTCCTGACCTGAGCCACCTTGTTCTGCACTGACTGAGAGAAAGCTTGCAAGTCCAGAAAGACTGCCCTGAGTTCCAAGAGATTGATATGAAGAAGGGATTCCTGAGAGGACCTTTGTCCCTGGGCTGTGAGAGTCCCCAGATGGACTCCCCACCCCAATAGAGAAGCATCCGTGGTTAAGACCACAAAGTGAGACTGAGTGATGAATAGAACTCCTTGTCTGAGGTTGCCCTGATCCTGCCACCATTGGAAAGCCTGGATCAGAGCCTGAGTCACTGGAACTAGTTTGGTTAGAGAATCTTTCTTCTGAGACCAAAAGGCCCTCAGGTGAAACTGAATGTCCCTCATCTGAAATCTGGCCCCTTGGATCACTGCTGCAGAAGCTGCCATGTGGCCCAGAAGCTGAAGGAAGTGCCTTGCTGGCCGAGAGACCAGAAGGTGGAATGAAGAAGCCAGCTCTACAATAGCCCTTGCCCTTTTCAGGGGAAGAAAAGCTCTTGCTTTGACTGTATCCAACTCTGCACCTATGAAGGTGAGGAGCTGTAGAGGCTCAAGAACTGACTTAAGAAGATTGAGAAGGAATACTAGGGAAGTGAGCATTTACTGAGTCACTGGCAGGTCTGACTTGACTTGGTCTGGGGACTGACCCACAATGAGCCAGTCATCCAGGTATGGAAATATGGAAATATTCTTCCTTCTTAAAAAGGCCACTACTACTGCTAGGCATTTTGTGAATACCCTTGGAGCCGATGTCAGGCCGAAGGGCATAGCTTTGAACTGATAATGGCCTGAAGGCAATTCGAACCTGAGGTACTTTCTGTGGGAGCACCTGATGGGAATGTGAAATTAGACATCTTTTAAGTCCAGGGAGGCTAGCCAGTCCCCTGGCCTTAGAGAGGGAAGGATTATTCTCAGAATCACCATTTTGAATTTTGGTTGTAAAAGATGTTTGTTCAGGTATCTTAAGTCTAGGATGGGTCACCACTCCCCTGTCTTTTTTGGGGTAAGGAAGTACCTGGAGTACAGACCTTTGCCCCTGTGCAATGTAGAAACTCTCTCTACAGCCTTTAGAGCCAGTAGAGATGAATCCTCTGCCTCTAAGGCGATGATTTTGGAGATGCTTGCAGGTGGAAGAGATATGGCCCTCAGCTTTGGAAATTTCTTGAAGCTGAGAACCAGCCCCTGGCTTACCACATCCAGGACCCACTTGTCTGAGGTAACAGACATCCAGTCCTGGATGAAGTAAGCCAGCACGCCTCCTACAGGAATGGGGGAGTCGAGCCGGGCTGACACATCAGGGTGTCTGCTTGGCAGGAGCCCTAGGTTGAGGGATGGATGCAGCCCTGCTCATCCCCCTTCTTCCTCTCCCTCTGAAGAACCCCCTCTGAGGAAAAGGAGAAGAGGCCTGTGCTTGGTAGAAAGGCCTATGAAAAGGCCTGCCCCTGCCCCTAGCATGCTGCCTTTGAGGAATTGCCTGCCTTTCCTTGGCCTGTGCACTCCTATAGGTGGTCCTATACTCATCCATCTTTTTCATGTAATTCTCTGTCTGCTCCCCAAACAGAAAATTACCCACCACAGGGAAATCCATGACCTTAGCCTGGGTGTCCTGTGAGAGACTAGTACATCTGAGCCAAGCCATTCTCCGAAGAGCCACAGATGTAGCCATGACTCTAGATGACACATCATTGGAGTCCACAGCAGCATGGAACTGTACCTTAGATGCCTCAATCCATCAGCAGCCACCCCTCCAGCTCTGAGGCTAGCTGGGGGGAGGCCTGCTTAGCCAGTGCCAGTGCAGTGTCCCACCTGGACTTCTGGTACCTGGCTGCATAGGCCATATAATTAGCCCACCTGAGTCCCAAGGCGGATGCCACGTACTGTTTCTTTGCCATGGCATCCAGCTTCCTAGAGTCTTTATCTTGGGGGTGTGAAGCAAAGGGTATATTAGCCTTATCACTGGCTGCAGCCTGCACAACCCCAACATGGCTGCATTGTTGATACAAGTACTCTGCACCTGAACCTGGTAAGGTGTACCTTTTGTCCATCCTTCTGTCGACAGGAGGTACAGAATTTGGAGTTTTTAAAATCTTTTGTGTCTGTTTCCCAAAAGACTAATGAAGGGGAATAGACAGTCACTTGGACTCTGGGATGTCCATCATCTCCACATAATCAGGTTCCTCTTGTTCCTCCATGGCTTTCTCCACAGGGAGCTGGAGGGTTTCTGCCACTTTCCTGTAAAACATGTAGTGGGAAGGGGACTAAGGAAGCCTAGGAGGGGAAACACCTGAAGACTTGTCTGAGGAGATGTCCGGTTCAAAGTGCTCATCCAGACCTTCCCCACCATCGTCATCATCATCATCATCATCATCATCATAATCTTCTTCCCCCTTCAAATCCAGTTCATAAAAATCTTCAGAGGCATAACCTTGAACTGGATGAACCAACCAAACCGAGGGCCTGACAGAAGGTGCTGGATCAGACAGAACCGGGCGAAGCAATTCTACAATCCTTATTGCTTTGGCAATTTCTTCGGTGGTCGGAAAATGGGTCTCTGGATCTGAACCAGATGATTTTTCTTTTCTTTGTCTTTTTGTAGGAACCGATCCCTCAGGATTGGTTCTTCTCTTGCCCAAAGAAGTATTGTCCTTCTCAGGGGGCACTCTCTCAGGTTCGGTCGGAACCAAACTGGGTTAGCCACCTGGGTCAGCGGACTTCATGGCCTCCTTATCCATAAACCTACCTAATCTTTTTTCCAGGGTAGACTTAGAGAAATTTTTACAGATTTGGCAGACTGAATCGAGGTGCTCAAATCCCAGACAATAAACACAGGTGGTGTGAGGATCAGCCTTAGCAAAGACCTCCCCACACACACTGCAGTGTTGAAACCCGGCGGGCTCGGTTTTTCTTTAGGGTTTCTCAGACATAGCCATCCTAACCACAGACTTACTCTTTTTATGGCAAACAACCAGGCAAGACACCCCTATTGGTTTCTAACCATGCCACAGGGATTAGAAAAAAACACAAGAAAATGTGTTTTTTTTAAACCAATAAGGACCGGTAACCACACTCTAAGTTTAGAAGCAAAGACAGAATATGTAATTCACCAAACAGCCGGTTCAGCCGAACTGGTCTAAAATAAATTTTTACAATTTACACAAGTTTACTATGTCTAGTTCACTAGCTAGTACTTACTGTACCACAGACAGAGATCCGAATCGAAACTTGCGAAAAAATAATCGGTAAAACCGAAGACTTTAACTGACTTTCGAACTGCGAGCCAAGGAGAAATCTCCGGAGTGACCGTTCAGTTAGGTGGAGTAAAGAATCTGACGGTTGTGTTTCTAAGTGCAGCAGACAGAGGTTTGAGCCTAGCTCGAGCTCAATGTTCTATGCTCTGCATAGAAAATTAACCCTCTTCTCTCCGGGGCAGTTTGAGTGCTGGGGCTAACTGCAATAGTCAGAATACAGCAAGACTTTATGTGGTTTGAATGATCAGTCGTTAACAGTTTTTATTGACATGTACTTGAAATCACATCTGTATTCATACAATGTATATTTCTCATTTGCAGCTGCCAGGGAGACTGTCCAAAAACCAGCATTGCCTGTGGTGAAGCAGGTAAAGGACACCAGTGCTGAATGTAACTGTTGGAATGTAGTACACACATTGGTGGCACACTTCTAAAGAGATATAGAACACCTGGTTATTTTTTTGGGGAGTCTTGACTGGCTGAGCCTCTGCAACGACTCAATGTGCTAACTTGTATGCACCTGGTATCAGGCTTCTGTAACATCAATATTTATGGCTTTGATTGGGCTGTGGCTGCACATTCAGGATCCCACACTGGTCTTGGGGAGGGTGGTAGCATTGCCTGGCAGAGCCTGTGCAACTCTTCACTGTACTCAGTTGTGTGCAGCCACTATAAGGGAGTTGTAACGTGAATGTTTATAGGTTTCCTTGGGCTGTGGTGCGGACTCAGGATCCAACACCTGATCTTGGGTGGGGGGTCCTGGCTGAGCATCTGCAACTCCTCAGTGTCCTAACTTATATCCATCTTCTATCACAGAGTTGTAACATTAATGTTAACGACTTTGGTTTTGCCATAGCTATGCAGTAAGGGTGCAATACCTGTTCTTGTGCTGGCGTGGGCATTACCTGCTTAAGGTTCTGCAACTCCTCAGTGTGCTAACTTGTCTGCAGCCGGTACCAGGTAGGTGTGATGTTAATGTTCATCAGTTTGGTTGTGCTGTAGCTGTGCACTCAGGATCCAATACATGATCTTAGTAGTAAAAATAGAAGTAGTACAATATTTATTTTTATACAGGATGAGATCTCAAGTTTCACATCATTGGGTCAAAGACCCATTTTCAAGATGGTCCTGTTTTGTCAAGTTACATTCAGTATAAAAAAACACCATACAATTTCATACACTACATGTGCAATACAAAACATACATAACAATCTCTATACATAATACATTTATACGTTAGTCCAATATTGGTTTAAAATAAGAGAACATAAGGCAATAACATACAATGCATTCACAATTCAAAGTAATACATATCAAACTGTGCACAGGTACCTTAGTCCAGTACAAACGAATTACTAATTTCAGTTATAAGACGCTCTTCAGAAGAGGTCTTCAAATAATCTATCATTAACAAATGTACTCATAGAAGTGAGTTTGAATTTGAAGTGGATTTGATTATTCTTACCAGTCAGCTAGATTATTTCCAGTAAAATTAGTTCTAAAGTGCTTTTTCAAGTTTCCATTTTAACAACTACATACGGTATCTAAATTCTGTTTCAGAAGTTTTATAAACAATTTTGTACTTTGGGGCTGTTTTTGTTTATGTTCTAGAGGTTCCCAAAATTGTTTCACTTTTGGAACCAAAGTCATATTACCATACCTATTATTAATCTTTGTTTGCACATATTTATTTTTGACCCCCTGAAATTATAATTGAACTCTTATTTTCAATTTGTCTAGCAAATATTGAGATTTTCCACCCTGTATCACTGAGTGAATCTGTCCCAGCCACTTCAAATTTGTCTTCTGATCAAGTGTTAACCAATTTAGAGAATTTAACATTTCACAGTGATGTTTATAGTTATCACTCTTTAAGATGATTCTGGCAAGGTTATTATAAACAATATCCAGTTTTTTTAAATTTGTTTTAGTTGTCATGCTATAAATATGGCTCGCATAATCTAAACATGGAATAATTAATTGATTTACTAGACTTATTCTTATGTTTCGATCTAGGCAAAACCTTGATCTTTTCTAAAAGCCCCAATTCTTTTGTTTATTTTCCTTGCCAGTTCATCCATGTGAAAATCAAATTTAAGCCCCTCATCTATCCATACTCCTAAATACTTATAACAGGCATCTTGTCCTAATATTTCTTCTTTCAAAGTTTTTATTTGAACCACATGTTGTACACTGTTTCTACTCCCCCAACTAGTTTTAAAAAATCATTATTTTTGTTTTCTTACTATTTAATACTAGGTTTGAATTTTGTAACCACTTTTCCATATTTGTAAAATCTCTTTGTAGTTTATATTCCATTTCCCGTGGTGCATTTCCCTGGGCTATTAATACCGTGTCATCGGCATATAACCTTATTTTGGTATATAATGCTGTTTCTACTAAATCATTTATGTATATCAAAAACAGTACTGGCCCTACTATTGAGCCCTGTGGTACTCCTCTTTGTACCAGGGCAGCATTTGATAAATGTTTACCTATTTGTACCTGGTGTGTTCTATTTAACAGATAGGACTGAAACCATGGGAGTGTTTCTTCATCAAGGCCGATGCTTTTTAATCTTTGCAATTGTATATTGTGGTCCACGGTGTTGAAGACTTTGGAGAGGTCCATGAACAATGCACTCACTTACCCACCCTCATTCATTTGAGTAACGATGTTATCTACTAAGTCAGTGACTGCGGCATCCGTGGAGTGGCCCTTACAGAATCCAGACTGGTAGCAGGTCAGCAGCATACCCTTCCCTAAAAACTCGCTTAACTGCCCTTGCACCAGCCTCTCCATCACCTTCGACACCGTGCACATACTGTATAATACTGTGTAAAATATGTGTACATGAGTTCCTTTGCTTTCAAAATGAAAGTCAGTCATGCTGTTTTTTGAGGTTCTAGAATGTTGTTGTACCACAGTAGGGTAGAATAACATACCATAACATTTGAAACTGTGGTGCAACACCAATTTTAAAGGGATGGAATTCTATTCAAAACAACACTGTACTATAGACTATATTCTCATGCTGAAACAGGGAAAAAGTACTGAGTACTGTTATTACTGTACTAAATACATGCACAAACAGAATAATACCTTTTGTAGAAGCACCCCCTGTGTAAGCAGTGCAGCAAGTTGCCTATACATTTGCACCATTTCTTTGGATTTTTTTTTCTTAGTCCTAGTTATGGATCTGGTTGGGTACCCAGGCTTTCCCATCACACATAGTTCACCAACACGCCATGGTGTATGATCAACATGTGACAGTAGACAATGCTATCTGTATGGTATTTGCAACAAAACACACAGCGCCAGAGATTTGTAGCTGCCAGACAGTCAGTATTCATCCACACCTCCCAGGCTGCGGAATGAGACAATGTAGGTAGGGCATTGTGTTTTAAAATGTTTGTATTGACATTTATGGTGACTCTATAGGCAAGCTGCTATAAATAAACAGTAATTGTACAAGTGAGTAGCCCAGGCATCCAAATGCTGAATACAACTTAATATTAATACAGAAACACAAAAATCAGTAACACAATTGCATACAGATTCACTTGCTAGTTATGCAAATCTGTCTAAATTAAATATAAAAAGAATATTTTTTCCTATAGACAGTAATAATGGTATAATATAATATTTTACTGTGTGTGACTACTAGGTGGGTAAACTGTGCTAATGTGTAACCGTAGCCAACATAGTAGTAGTCAAGCTGTGACACTGTAGCCAGGGTGAAGTGGCATAAAGTTACGGTATCATTACAGTTGATTAACATATTCTGCCATAGTGTTTATGATTTACCTTCATACAGGTGTATCATACTGACATACCAACACAGATGAACAAAAATGATCAGTCATTAACAGTTTTTACTGACATGTACTTGAAATCTAATCTATATTCACACAATGTATATTTCTCATTTGCAGCTGCCAGGGAGACTGTCTGAAAACCAGCATTGCCTGTGGTGAAGTAGGAAAAGGACACCAGTGCTGAATGTAACTGTTGCAATGTAGTACACACATTGGTGGCACACTTCTAAAGAGATATAGAACACCTGTTTTATTTTTTTGGGGGGGTCTTGCCTGGCTGAGCCTCTGCAATGCCTCACAGTGTTATCTTGTATGGTCCTGGTATCAGGGTGCTGTAACATCAATATTTATGGCTTTGGTTGGGCTGTGGCTGCATGCTCAGGATCCCACACTGGTCTTGGGGAGGGTGGTAGTGTTGCCTGGCAGAGCCTGTGCAACTACTCACTGTCCTAAGTTGTGTCCAGCCACTATAAGGAAGTTGTAACGTGAATGTTTATGGGTTTCCTTGGGCTGTGTTGCACACTCAGGATCCAACACCTGTACTTGAGGGGTCCTGGCTGAGCATCTACAACTCCTCAGTGTCCTAACTTATATCCATCTTCTGTCAGAGAGTTGTAACATTAATGTTAATGACTTTGGTTTTGTCATAGCTATGCAGTAAGGGTGCAATACCTGTTCTTGAGGTGGCGGGGGCATTACCTACTTAAGGTTCTGCAACTCCCCAGTGTGCTAACTTGTCTGCAGCTGGTACCAGGTAGGTATGATGTTAACAGTGGGTGGGCAGAGAGGGACAGTGAAAAAGAAGGGGTATTGAACGAATATTTCTGCTCAGTATTCACAAAAGAGGAGTTGGAAGTGCCTAATCCAATTAACAAAAGCACTCTTGATAGGTGGGTCGATCCCAGTCCTTTCACAGAAGAAAGGGTTCTGCAAGAACTCCTAAATATGAAGGTGGACAAAGCAATGGGTCCTGATGGAATTCACCCCAGAATTATAAAAGAATTAAGGGAGGAACTAGTGAAACCACTGGCTACTCTTTTTTAATAAATCATGGAAGGATGGTGTGGTATCTGAGGACTGGAGGAAGGTGGATGTGATTCCCCTTCACAAAAGTGGGACCAGGACAGAGACAGGAAACTACAGACCTGTCAGTCTGACCTCTGTGGTAGGGAAAGTGATGGAGTCACTTCTGAAGGAAAGAATAGTTGAGTATCTATAGGCCAGTGGGGCACAGGACCCAAGGCAGCATGGGTTCACAGCGGGAAGGTCATGTCAGACAAATCTAATGGATTTCTTTGACTGGGTGATGAAAGTAGCAGACCAGGGAGGGGGCTGTGGACATGGCCTACCTAGACTTTAGCAAAATATTTGACACAGTCCCACACAAAAGATTAATAGTCAAATTAACCAGCCTGGGAGTGGGTCCCAGGGTGGTAGCCTGGGTAAAACATTGGCTGCACAACAGGACACAAAAGGTAATTGTAAATGGAGTCCACTCTGAAGAAAGAGGGGTTACTAGTGGGGTACCACAGGATTCAGTATTGGGTCCAGTCCTTTTTAATGTCTTCATCAGTGACATTGCAGAGGGACTGGAAGGAAAGTATGCCTTTTGCAGATGACACAAAATCTGCAACAGGGTTGATACGCAAGGAGGCATGGAAAGGATGAGAAGGACTTGGCAAGGTTGGAGAATGGTCAAAGTATGGCAGCTGGGATTCAATGCAAAGAAGTGCAAAATAATGCACCTGGGAAACAAGAACCCAGGGGAACAATACACAATGAGGGGGGGAGGTAGTAACAACAACAAAAAAGGAAAGGGACCTGGGGGTAATCATATCAGATGACCTTAAGGTTAGCAAGCAATGTGAGAAGGCAGTAGGGAGGGATGGGGGTATACTGAGATGCATAGGGAGAGGCATCAGCAGCAGAAAACAGGAAGTTGTTATCCCTCTGTACAGACAGTTGGTGAGACCCCATCTGGAGTACTGTGTCCAGTTCTGGAGACCCCACCTCCAAGGACATAGACAGGATAGAGGCAGCCCAGAGGAGGACAACTAAAAGGTGCAGGGTCTGCAAGAGAAGCCATATGAGGAGAGACTAAAGGAGCTTAATATGTATACCCTTGAGGAAAGAAGGGAGGGGCATGATAGAAACTTTTAAGTACCTCAGTGGAATCAACAAAATCCAAGAGGGTAGCATCTTTCAGAAAAAGAGATGTGCAAGAACAAGGGACACAATTTAAAGATAGAAGAGGCGGTTCAGGGGCAATGTGAGAGAGTACTATTTCACAGAGAGGTAGTGGATGCATGGAACAGCCTTCCTGAGAGGAGGTTGTGGGTCTAAAACTGTGGGAGAATTCAAGAATGCATGGGACAGACATAAGGCAATTCTTGTGGGGGGTAGGAAGAAATAGGCTGTTAGTTAACTAGGATCTGCGGCCTATCCTGTAGGTAGGGAAATGGGCAGACTAGATGGGCCAAGCGGTCCTTATCTGCCGTCAAAGTCTATGTTTCTATGTTTCTATGTTCATCACTTTGGTTGCGCTGTAGCTGTGCACTTAGGATCCAATACATGGTTTTAGTAGTTAAAGTAGTAGTAGTAAAATGTTTATTTTTATACAGGAAGGGATCTCAAGTTTCACATCATTGGGTCAAAGACCCATTTTAAAGATGGTCCTGTTTTATCAAGTTACATTCAGTATAAAAAAAACATACAATTTCATACACTACATGTGCAATACAAAGTATACATAACAATCTCTATACATAATACATTTATTCATTAGTCCAATACTGGTTTAAAATAAGAGAACATAAGGCAATAACATACAATACAGTCACAATTCAAAGTAATACATTTCAAACTGTGCACAAGTACCTTAGTCCAGTACAAGTGAATTGCTAATTTCAGTTATAAGATGCTTCGGAAGAGATATTCAAATAATCTATCATTAACAAATGTACTCATAGAAGTGAGTTTGAATTTGAAGTGGATTTGATTATTCTTACCAGTCAGCTAGGTTATTTCCAGTAAAATTAGCTCTAAAGTGCTTTTTCAAGTTTCCATTTTAACAACTACATACGGTATCTAAATTCTGTTTCAATAGTTTTATAAACAATGTTGTATTTTGGGGCTGTTTTTGTTTATGTTCTAGAGGTTCCCAAAATTGTTTCACTTTTGCAACCAAAGTCATATTACCGTACCTATTATTAATCTTTGTTTGCACATATTTATTATTTGACACCCTCAAATTATAATTGAACTCTTTTATTTTCAATTTGTCTAGCAAATATTGGGATTTTCCACCCTGTATCACTGAGTGAATCTGTCCCAGCCACTTCAAATTTGTCTTCTGATCAAGTGTTAACCAATTTAGAGAATTTGACATTTCACAGTGATGTTTATAGTTATCACACTTTAAGATGAATCTGGCAAGGTTATTATAAACAATATCCAGTTTTTTTTAATTTGTCTTAGTTGTCATGGTATAAATATGGCTCCCATGATCTAAACATGGAATAATTAATTGATTTACTAGAATTATTCTTATGTTTCGATCTAGGCAAAAACCTGATTTTTATCTAAAAGCCCCAATTCTTTTGTTTATTTTCCTTGCCAGTTCATCTATGTGAAAATCAGATTTAAGTCCCCATCTATCCATACTCCTAAATACTTATAACAGGTATCTTGAACTAATATTTCTTCTTTCAAAGTTTTTATTTGAACCACTAGGTTGTACACTGTTTTTACTCTCCCTACTAGTTTTAAAAATCATTGTTTTTGTTTTCTTACTATTTAGTACTAAGTTTGAATTTTGTAACCACTTTTCCATATTTGTAAAATCTCTTTGTAGTTTATATTCCATTTCCTGTAGTGAATTTCCCTGGGCTATTAATACTGTGTCATCGGCATATAACCTTATTTTGGTATATAATGCTGTTTCTACTAAATCATTTATGCATATCAAAAACAGTACTGGCCCTAATATTGAGCCCTGTGGTACTCCTCTTTGTATCCGGGCAGCATTTGATAAATGTTTCCCTATTTTTACCTGGTGTGTTCTATTTAACAGATAGGACTGAAACCATGGGAGTGTTTCTTCATCAAGGCCTATGCTTTTTAATCTTTGTAATTGTACATTGTGGTCCACAATGTCAAAGGCTTTGGAAAGGTCCATGAACACTGCATCCACCGACCTACCCTCATTCATTTGCGTAGTGATGTTATCTACCAAGTCAGTGAGTGCGGCATCCGTGGAGTGGCCCTTACGGAATCCAGACTGGTAGCAGGTCAGCAGCATACCCTTCTCTAAAAACTCACTTAACTGCACCTGCACCAGGCTCTCCATCACCTGCGACACCATGGACAATAAATCAATCGGTCTATAATTAATGTGTTCAGACATTATTCCCCCCTTAAAAATTGGAATAATTTTAGCTTTTTTCCAAAGTAAGGGGAATGTTTTTTCATTTAAGCTCCAATTAAAGATTTTTGTTAATACTGAAGCAATTATTTCTACAGAGTCTTTCAAAAACCTATTTTCCATCCTACCTAGACCATAGGCTTTTTAGGTTTTTAGGCTTTTTAATTCCTTTTTAACTTCACTACAGGAAATGTACTTAAATCTAAAATTCAGTTTTTTTCATTTTCTTTTTTTGTTGAATTATTTCTTTTCCTTGACCATTATTTTGGAATTCAATATCCAGGAGAGAGGTGAAGTATTCTTTTAGTTTATTTGCTGATTCTTTTAAAGGCAGAAGTATTCCATTTTCTCCTATCTGGATAGAAACTTTATTTTCCACTGGTTTCTCTAGTGATTTTAACAATGACCAGTATTTCCGTGGGTCTTTACTCTCCTCCACTTTTTTGGAATACCATAATTTCTTCAATTTCCTAATTTTATCCCTTAATTTATTTCGGGCCTTCTTGTACATTTCCCAGTCTTTTATATCTAAAGTTTTATTTGCTTTTTTCCAAATCCATTTTTTTATTCTGACATCCTTTTTTAACTTTTCTGTTATCTATGGAAGATGTTTTTTTCTAGGCTAGAAATCTTTAAAGGGGCTACTTCATCACTTGCTTTCAAAAACATTTCAGTAAATTAATTTACTGCTAAATCCAGATCAGGGATCAAAAAAAGTATTTCCCATTTTATCTTTCTTAATATATTATTAAATTTATCTTTACTATAGTTTTTAAAGCATCTTCTTTCAATTTGTTGAAAACCTTCTGGTACGTCCCCTACTCCATTTGAATTTAAATCTAGAATACATAAGATAGAACAGTGGTCCCCCAGTGATGGACTTTTTAGTTGAACAGAAGTAGGTTTAATTCTATCAGTTATAACTATGAGATCTAATGTATTCCAACCACTGCAAAGATTTGTTTTCCTTGTTGAAGTTGATATTATTTGCTTCAGTCCTATAGGGCTCAAACTTCTTCGTAATGCTTCTCCCCCTGGGTTTTTTCCAAGCAGAATTGAAATCTCCCAATGGTATTAGATCAATCCTCATAGTATACTGCTGTAAAATTTGTGTCAAACCATCAAAATCTTGTGTCTTTACTTTGGGAGGTGATTAAACTAATCCTATCACTATGTGTAGCTTTATTAGTTTCACAAGTATACACTCAATACCCCCATTACTCCTGAGAAAAGAATATTTGTCTGACCCAAGTTCTAATTCGTATATAAAATTAAACCCCCTTCCCGCTTACCCTTTCTATCCTCTCTGTGTAAATAGAAGTCCTGGAGTTCAATTTCATTTGAATAGACCCTTGGGGTCAGCCATGTCTCGATTAATGCCACTACATCCGGTGTCTCACTTTTGACCCATGTTCTCATTAAGTCTTTTAATTTTTAGGCTTCTAGCATTATCTAAGGTAATGCTGATTTTCTGGGGTGAGTTTGGGCCTGGATTCAGTTCTATATACCCCCCAGTAGCAAAGACAAGGTCCAATAACTGTTACTTTTTTGTAAATACAGATAAGGTATTAATGTTATTATCTTTCCCTTATGTACCATCTCTCTAACAAGTTCAAACGAATTTCTTCTTGTCTATCTATACAAATTTGAAATTTGGCCTTTTTTATCTAATTTCTGTGACAAGTTTATTGAGATAAGAGTATCTTCCAGGTGTGCTTTAGAGGATTTAAGAACCAGTATTAGACTCAATATAGCAATGAAAACATAAAAACAAAACTCAATCTCATTAAAATACCCATACTTAAAATTATTCCTAATTTATTTTGTATACTAGTGGATTTCAACCCAATTTTATTCTGCCCTTCACTCCAGAAGCAGCCATTCACTTGGGGGGAGGGCGGTGTTGCCTGGCTGAGCCTCTGCAACTCCTCAGTGCCCTAACTTGTGTGCAGCTGCAACCAGGTAGGTATGACATTCATGTTCATCACTTTGCTTGTGTTATAGCTGTGCACTCAGGATCCAATACATGGTCTTGCAGGGGTTGGGGGAATAGCCTGGTTGAACCTGTGCAACTCCTCAGTCTCCTAACTTGTGAGCAGCTGCTATCACAAATGTGTAACACGAATGTTTATGTCTTTGGTGGGGCTCTGACTATGCAGTCAGGATCCAACACCTGGTCTTTGGGGGAAGGGAGGTGTTGCCTGGCTGAACCTCTGTAACTCCTCACTGTCTTAACTTGTGTGCAACTGCTATCAGGATGCTGTAACGTCAATGTTTATGGGTTTCATTGGGCCGTGGCTCCTCACTCAAGATCCAAATTCTGGTCTTAGGGAGGGTGGTGGCAGTGCCTGGCAGAGCCTGTGCAACTCCTCAGTGTCCTCAGTTGTGTGCAGCCACTATCATGAAGTTGTAATGTTAATGATTATGGGTTTCAATGGGGTAGTGCTTACTCAGGATCCAACACCTGGTCTTGGGGGGGGTGTGGTGTTGCCTGGATGACGTCTACAACTCCTCAGTGTCCTAACTTGTGTCCAGCTGCTATCAGAGAGTTGTAACATAATTGTTTATGACTTTAGTTGGGCTGTAGCTATGCACTAAGGATGCAACTCCTGGTCTATGGGTGGTGGCAGCATTGCCTGGCTAAGCCTCTGGAACATCTCAATGTCCTAACTTGTGTGCAACTGCTATCAGAGAGGTGTGATGTTAATGTTCATCACTTTGGTTGCACTGTAGCTGCACCCTCAGGATTCAATATGTGGTATTGGGGGAGTGGGGAGCATAGCCTGGCTGACCTGTGCAACTCCTCAGTGTCCTAACTTGTGTGCAGCCACTACCAGGCTTTTGTAACATTAATGTTTATGGGTTTCATTGGGCTGTGGTGCACACTCAGGATCCAACACCTGGCCTTGGGGGGTTGCCTGGCTCAGCCTCTGCAACTCCTCAGTGTCCTAAGTTACATGCACCTGCTATCTGAGAGGTGTAACATGAATGCTTATGCCTTTGGTTGGGCTCTGGCTCCATTCTCAGGATTCAACACCTGGTCTGGATGGTGGGGGTATGTTGCCTGGCTGGTCTTGTACAACTCCTCAGTGTCCTAATCTGTGTCCAGCTGCTATCAGGGAGTTCTAACATAAATGTTTATGCATTTGGTTGGGCTGTAGCTGTGCAGTAGTGAAGCAATACGTGATGTTACAGAGGGTGTGGGTATTGCCTGGCTGAAGTTGTGCAACTCCTCAATGTCCTAACTTGAGTACATCTGCTATCAGGGAGGTGTAAAGTAAATGTTAATGGCTTTTATTGGCCTGTGACTGCACACTCAGGATCCAACACCTGGTCTTGTGGGAACATGGGGGGTAGGGCCGTTGCCTGACTGAGCCTGTCCAACTCCTCAGTGTACTAACTTCTGTCCAACCACTACCAGGTAGGTGTAACATAGATGTTCTTCACTTTAGATGGCCTGTGCCTGTGCACTTAGCATCCAGTACCTGATCTTGGGAGGGTGTGGGCATTGCCTGGCTGAGCCTGTGCAACTCTTCAGTCTCCTAACTTGTGTGCAGCTTCTATCAGAGAGGTGTGCTGTGAATCTTTATGGCTTTGGTTGGGCTCTGGCTGCACACTCAGGATCCAACACCTACTGTTTTTTGGGGCCGGGGGTCTTGCCTGGCTGAGCCTCTGCAACTCCTCACTGTCCCAACTTGTGTGCACCTGCCATCAGGGATGTGTAACATAAATGATCATGATTTTTCTTGGTCTCTAGCCTCTGCAACTCCTCACTGTCCTAACTTGTGTGCATTTGCCATCAGGGATATGAAGCGTAAATTATCATGTTTTTTCTTGGTCTCTAGCTTTGCACTCATGATCCAACACCTGCTCTTGGGGGGGGAGCATTGCCTGTCAGACCCTGTGCAACTCCTCAGTGTCCAAACTTGTGTGCAGCCACTATCAGAGAGGTGTAACGTTAATGTTATTGGCTTTGATTGGGCTGTGGCTGTGCACTCAGGATCCAACACCTAGTCTTGGGGACGGGGAGGGTCCGTGCTGCTTGACTGAGCCTCTGCAACTCCTCAATGTTCTAACTTGTGTCTCCATCTGCTATCAGTGAGTTGCAACATAAATGTTAATGACTTATGTTGGTCTGTAGCTGTGCACAAAGGATGCAATACCTGTTCTTGTGGTGGTGGTGGCATTGCCTGGCTAAGCCTCTGGAACTTCTCATTGTCCTAACTTGTGTGCAGCTGCTATCAAAGAGGTGTTCCATGAATGTTTATGGCTTTGGTTGGACTCTGGCTGCACACTGAGGAGCCATAAGCTGGTCTTGGGGATGGGTGTGTTGCCTGGCTGAGTCTCTGCAACTCCTCAATGTCCTAACTTGTGTGCACCTGCTATCAAGTTACTGTAATGTCAATGTTTATGGCTTTGATTGGGCTGTGGCTGTACAATGAGGATCCAACACCTGGTCTTGGAAGGAGGGGATGGAGGCAATGTTGTCAAAGGGTAACGATAATGCTAATGGTGACAAAAAAGCAAACAATAATGGTAACGGCAATGCAAACATGAACTCATATGTAAATGGTAATGGTTACGATAGCACATATGCAAACAAAAATGGTAATGCAAAGATAAATGCAAACAGTAACGATAACTCTAAGTGTGATGCAAATGTTAACGTAAACAGTAATGCAAATGCAAATACAAACGTTAACAGTAACAGTAATGGTAACAGCAACAGTGATGCACACAAAAACATGAATGCAAACAGTAACAGAAATGTGATCACAAACATAAATGATAACAGTAACCATAACGCTAATGTTGACGCAAACGCAAAGTGAAATGGTAACGGTCACGCACACATTGTGTCTGAAATACATGCATCAAGAAGCACAGTGAATACAAAGAATGTGAGCATAACAGTGGCCCTTGCACAGAAAAATGAGCACTTGGAATACTAAATTGCTTATATCTCAAGAACTGTACGAGGTAGAAAAAAAAATCAAATTTCATATTATTTTTTACTTTCCAGGCTAGTTTTGCACTTAGTCCCCCATCTGGGGGGGCTAAGTATTTTTGTGATGAAAAGTTCATATCTCGAACCGTTTTTGAGATACAGGACCCGAAATGTGTGGCAGACGCTGTAATGTTTCCCTATGGGAAAAACTGTCAACTTCAGAGTGCCGTAAGTTTTTAGCCCTGTAATATTTTGGCACCAAACCACCAAAAGGCACATCTGTGGTATCTAGGCTTTCTACCCTGCAGATTTCAGCCCAAAAGACCAAACAGGTTTTGCAGGAGGGTGGCAAATATTTCCTATTGTTTTGGCCATGCTTTTGCATATTACTTTCGCAAATCACGAAACTTTCCCCCCAAAAATTGTGTCACTTTCTAATTTGTGAAAGTATTTTGTGAAAGTACTTTTTCCAACATAAAAACATTTTTCTAGGGGGTTTAACCCTCCAAAAAAGATATGCCTAGCATCCTCAAGACCCGACTAGGTGAACACAACAAGAATTGTGTCCCTAGAGGGTCTCAATTTTAAAAGCCAGGCATGTGTCTGTGCTGTAACTGAAAACAAAATGGCAGATTTGCAAAAGTAAAAGGGCACTTTGCAAAAGTAAAAACAGCCATTTGTGACACTTTCGCATATTTTGTTAACTTTTCCCATAGACTATAAAAGGAAACAGTTTTTTCAATAACTTTTGAACCGTTCATTATTTTTTCACAAAATCTTTGAAAGGCACATTGGGGACCCTGGCTTCATGTTCCCTGATGTTTCTGGACTGAACACACAAACTGTGTGGGCTGTAGGCACAAGCAAAGAAACATGCAAAAATTCGTAATGTATGCATTTTTTGGAGCGCTGTAGCTTTGCAACCATACATTCGACTGTAACGTAACTTGGCAGATCCAGAGATCTGTGGTATGAGACTGCACATGCAAACTTTCAGTCAAATCTGTCATACGGTGGCAATGTTATTAAGGTGTAAAATTTGAGATTTAACCTTAAATGGGGTACTCAACCCTAACTATAGTGGCACAACCATTGCCATTATTATATATATATATATATATATATATATATATATATATATATATATATATATATATATATATATATATATAGTAGGCAGAGTGCCACTATAGTTAGGTTCAGTAGGAAGTTTAATGTTAAACCTCAAGTGTTGCACCTTAATAGCTTTGCAAACGTTCAACTGATGTGTACAAAATTTGATATGCACTGTCCTGTGGGATCTCTTGATGTACCAAGTTTTGTTTCAATCAAATTTTCAGATTTCACGCTACACATAGTGAAAAAATGGTAAAAGTCACCTTTTTTGATTGTTTTCTCCTCATCGTGCTGTGGCCACGTGGCCATACCATTTGGAATTTTGGTCTGAATGTTTTAGGGTAGAAAGAGCTTTCTATAAAGAACAAGCCAGCCTCAGTTTGCTGAAAAAATATTAAGCTGTTCCAAAGTTATTACATTTTGAAATTTCAGGTTCTGAGTATGCTCAGTTCAGTCTTTTGGATAGCTGCATGGTATGAAGAGGGCTTTTGGCCTGATGAAAAGGGACTTTGAGACCTCATGAAAAGGGATCCTCCACAGATCAAAACGTGTCGGGGTGTGCCTTGAGCTGACTGACCTCAACACTCACCCCATTCTCTTATGCTGTACCATGACAGCCTCCTTACACATGGAATGGGGTGAGCTTTGGGAGCAAAGACATCAAGGTACACACCAATGCCTGTTGGGGGAGGTGGTGTTCCTACTTTTGCTGCTTTATTCCTAACTGATGCATTAACAAAGTTTATTTCATTTATGCAATAGGAATGGAGTTTAAAGAAATGGTTTTCATTTTTTTTCTTTAAATTTATTTTTCCAGTAAAATAGACTGGATTATTTTGTGTATCCATGGCCAGTTAGAGGTGGTTGCTAGGGACTGTAATGCTGGTGCCACAGAAACCAGGGACAGGATTCTCAAAGACAGCCCAAAATCCTGCAGCTGTGGGAAAAAGGCCTGCAGCACTGCGGAAACACAGTTGCATGATATTCTTAAAGAAACTCCTGCAGCTGCGGGAATTTCGAAAAAAGTCCCACAGCTGTGGGAATTCTGCAAGTGCTGCAAATCCACAGCTGCAGATGACAGCTGTGGAAATGGCTGAGGAAGCACAGTAATAGTACAACCAAGTAGCTGAAGCAGCAGATTAACATTGCTGCCATAGTATGAGGCTGACAGCACCCACAAAGATATTAGCAACCAGTCCCTCAACTGGGACCACTGCAGCACCACAGGTACCAGCAATACCATGGCACCACAGTGGCCGACTGTCACCGCTGATCATCCTTCCCATGGGCGTTCCTGTTGCCTGAAGGGGTAGCACTCACTGCAGGCTGGTCAGGTTCTACTGCCTGTGGAGCTCCATCATGGGCTGCACTGGGTCTGGTGGTTAGTGCCTGTTGCCATATCATCGCAATGTGTGCTTTTGTTGCTGTAACATCAGCCACTGCTATGCAATCTGGGATGTTGTTACCTGTGCCTCACCTCCACCTTAATTTATTCCAATTGTTGGGTCACTACTGCCGTTTGCTGAGGGAAGAGTTACACCTCATTCCACTATGTGTAACATTTTTTCCACAATGGGGGAAAAAAATGGCTGAGAATAGTCTTTCAGGGGCTGTGCCTTACTTCTCTCACACCTTTTTTCCTCAGGGACTTCTGTAGCTGCACTTTTTTCCACAGTCCATAGTGTTTTTTTTCTGCAGGTGTGGAGGTTTTTGTGAATAACACTTAGAGCAATCTCCCCTTTTTTCCATAGCTACAGCAGTTTTGGGGACTTAGAGAAGGTTTTGCACCTTCTGAAAGCTTTGTGAATCCAGCCCCAGATCTGGACATTAATTGCAGTACTTCCAATTGGCTGTTGACTTGCATGTTGGTGGGCTAGAGAGTTTAAAAATCATGGCGGCTCTGATCTGCACTTAGCGAGTAAGCCCAGTTGCCACTACAAGTTAATGTACAGTGGTCATATTTTTAATTTGATTTCAAATAAAATATTTATTATCTGATTACTCCTGCATTTTATGTGCAGCATTGTGTATTGATGTAAGTCAGCTTTGGTAATAAACCTACAAAGTGAGAGAGCGAGTGGACTGGGAGCGTGAAATCAGGATTTACAATGGGCATCTGTTTGTATTATTTGAAGGAAGACTTTTTTAATTTTTTTATCATAATTATTATTGTAATGTTTAGTTATGCATGAGGAACTATATCCGGTTGATCCTGCCTTTAGTGTGCATTCTGCATTTTTCAGAGTGGTGTAGAGGAACTGTGAACTATGAAGAAGACACTGTGGTCCAGATATTCAAACTGCTCCCAAAAAGTGCGCAACAGCAGGAGCAAGCGCAAGTCCACTGCACCCATGCACAAGAAGTGCGATATTCAAAAACTGCACAGGTCAAGATGCACCTGCGGCACATGACTGAATATCACACCACCTGTGCCATAGCACAACCAGGGATGTGCAGTGGCGCAGTCCAGATGCACCATAGCGCAACCAGGGATGCCCAGTGGAGCAGGGCAGCAGTGCAACAGCACAACCAGGGATGCACAGGGACAGGATGCAGGGGCCCACCACCCATGCCACAGATGGGCAGAGGAGCACACAGCAGAACAGACATCGCCCCCCCACACCCCATGCACTGCACAACTAGTGGAGAGCTGGAATAACTACCGGCCCATGGATACCAGCAACAAACCCACAGCTGGGGCATGGTGCCCCAGCACACCTCCTGGCAAGCTGTGACTGGCACACAAGGAGGGCCGACCACCCCGTGCCACACCATCCCACCAATGCAGAGCACACCCTGCATCGTGATCCCCAGACACCCTGCCCAGGAGCAGCGTCCACCAGTGCAGGACACCTCATGCATGCCACCACCCCCACTGTGACAATGCAACCCTGTGCACCACAGAACCATGCAAGGCAGCCCCACCATGAGCACCTGTCAGCAGGTGGCAGCACACAGTGATGCAACGACTGAATACACAGTGCCACTATGCATGTTCCCCCTGAGGTACAGCTGAGAGAACAACCATGTGTCGGCACACGAGGTACCCCACACGTGACAGGGCATGCCCTGGACCCCACCACCAGTGGTACATCACCCTGCACACCCTCCCAAGGACACATCCTGACCCAGAACTAGCCACAACAGCCAGCACAGACACCCACAGAGGTGCATGTAAGCATGCACCACACAGGATGCAACACAGTGCATGGACAAACACCCACCCATACCCAAGGGCACACCATCACAGGGACACAGTAGTGGGGCAACTAAACCCCCAGCATGTGGCCACAGAAACTGTGTACACACGGCCAGCACCCCTCCATAGCACAGGAGTGCCAGCCACCCTGTGCAGGCACCATGGAGCTCTACGCCACCAGCATGCGCCCGGAGCACAAGTGACAGACAGTGGTGCACATCCCCTGCGACACACACAAGTGACAGCATGGAGGTGGGACAACAACAGCGGAGGCCACAGTGTCACCTGAGGCAGACATGCACCACACCAGTGACAGGAGACAACCTGGCATTGTGCCGGGTACAGTGGTTGTCCAGCATGGACAGCCACCACTGAAATTCCAGTGGACTATGCAGGTCACAGACATGCAAAGGTGCCAGCTGCACAGGCCATGGATGATCTGACAGGTGTGCCATGGACACAGAACATGCACCATGGACTACAACTGCACAGCCGTCCAGTGCACAGGGAACAACACACACACCACAGACAGTGACTGATAGCTACTCCCATACCATAGTCACTTCCCCACGGACACACACACACGCACATGACTGCACCACCCTTGACGCCATGCACACCACTGCAGCTGAGCACCTATTGCCAGCTGCAAATCAGAGACCACCACAGTAGGCATATCAAAGCAAATGTATTGTAAAACATCAAACAAAACTATATACATATATTTACAAAAGGTTGGTGGGAGGGCTACAAACAAGGTGGGGTGGGTAAGGGGCAGGGGTGAACAAATGGTAGAGGGAAGGAGGGGTGTGAGGGTCAGTCCAGAGGGGGTAGGGGAAATCAGAGGCATTAGTAGGCTCAGCGGGAGCCCCGCTCCCTACTCTGGCTGCTCCTCCCACCATGCCGCTGTCATACTCCCAGCTGGCCTATCCTTTCAAGAATCTCCAGGGAGGCCCTGGTAACTTGCAGGATCTCTCGCAGTGCATCTCTGATTGCCTGCAGCTGCCATCCACCTAGGACAAGGGGGCAGAGTCAATAGGTGTGAATGCACAGCCCCATGCAGCCCACCCACTGTGCATGGCATACGGCCGTGGGTGATGGTGTGTGACCACCCACAGTGATCGTGTCCACAAGACCTGTCCACCCAGGTGCACACAGCCATGTGGACCACTGCACACACCCACTGGCCAAGTCCTGCCCAGCACCACTGTGGCTGTACAGTGACATGGCTATGCAGTGCGAAGGCAGTGGCACAGCCATGTACCCGGTGCATGCATGGACCACCATTGATGCACTCCCAGACATGCAGTGCCGCTGGACAGTGCTGACTGTACCAAGTTGCGTGTATGGCAGTGATGTCAGTGGATGGTGGCCATGCCCCGCTGCCCACCCTGTTACACAGCATGCAAAAGTAATCATGGATGTAAGGCACTCACCATCATCAGGCTGGTCCCTGCACCAGTCTGGTCCAGCCACTCTCTCCGCTTGCTGTGGGTCATGGCGCAGCCTCCCCTCCCTGGCATGCTGGTGCTCCTCTGGGCCTTGGGTGCAAACACGGAGCGAGGAACATCAGTACAATCTGGTAGCAAAGTCCCCCCACCCCTGTGTGTGCAATCCCACACAGCCATACCTATCTGCCCCCCCACCCCATACCACCACCATGGCCCACACTGGATGGCCCCCCATGTGCTGGACACATGCCACCATGATACCCATATGGACCTTATCAGTGTATGGATGAGGCACCTACCTGGCCATGGCACCGCACCCCTCCTGGCATGTGCCCACAGGTGGACAAGCCTGTCTGGGTCCTGGCACTGCAGGTCACCATAGCGGTGCCTGCACTGCTCCGCTGTCCGCTCCATGCCAGTGGCCTCCTCCAGGGCCACCGCCACCTCCTCCCACACTGCACTCCTGGCCCTGTTCCAGGTGTGCCTCCCCAAATAGGGCAGCAGCATGGGGCTCCACTAACTGCACCAGATTGGCCAGTTCCATCTGGCTTCAGATGGGTGCCCGTCTCCATGCCATCCTGCAATGTTTCAGTCTCAAAATAGCACTCTGTAGCGCACGTTCACCACATGTGGATGCTGTGTGGTACTTTGCTGCCTTTCCCCATCATGCTGTCACTGAACAGCGCGATAGATGCGCACCCATGCGGACGCATGGTGCCTAGGGGCAAAGGTCGGCACAGGATCAGGGGTCTCTCATGCACGGACCACCACAGCGCGATTGGTACTCACCGCATGTAGCGTGGTAAGGCACCTGTGTGCCACATCCTCTAGTGGCCTACCGCACTGTGGCCCCAGTGTGCCTACGGCACCCCAGTGCCAGAGCGTCATGCATGTGAACAGTGTAGTAGCGCCACTGGCACAATGGTGGCCATGTCCTGCATTGCCTCCCATGCACAGCACGTCAGCAGCATGGCAGGCATCGGCGTCAGCACCCTGGGCATGCGCCGTTCGGTGCCCACTGTGCATGTCACAGAAATGCGTCCTTGCCTGAGCACGTTCAACACAACTGCACAAAGCACAACAGCGCGATATTCGGCCGGCATATGCAAATCAGCTAATCAGCTATTCAGTGGTGCAGATATCGCATTAGCATCCACTTATAAAATCGCACCTCGCCTCATTTGCATGCATTGCACTATATAAATGCGACATTGGGCTGTAGAGGCCATAGTCTGTTATTGCAGTCTATTGTGGTGAGTTGCATGCTGTTTGGGAGTGTGGACTGTGGTGTGTGGGATATGCATGGGATTGCACAGTCACAGGTAACACCTGTCATTCCCACAGGATCAAGAATGAGCAATCATGAGGTGAAGGAAGAGGAACAGAGATGTGGGAGGAAGAGGAGTCCTAACTTCACCAAGGCAGAAACAGATGCCCTGTTTGAGGCCTACCTTGACCAGGAGCCGCTGCTCAGCAGACAGCGGGGAACACCACAGGCCTGTGCTTCTGCATGGGGAGAGGTGGAACATGCCGTCAACCTACATGGCAGCCACCAGCGGCCCGTGCACATACCTCTCAAGTGTCCCTGATTTTCAGGAACGTCCCTGATTTTGCCTTAAAAGTTTAGTCTGTCCCTCCTAAAATTTGTGTTTTTGTGGTGAAACAGTGGGGACTGTAAGCACAAAACAATGTCAAGCATTAAAGTTACAGACTTGTTCTTCTTTAGAAAATGCATTTTGCACTCGGACCCATGTTCTACCAGCTTTCTCTGTGTATATATCTTTAATTTTGAAGATGTGTCTCTGATTTTGGTCCTTTGTCCCTGATTTTTTTAAGCCTTGTCCCTGATTTATGAGGCAGGAGGTTGAGAGGTATACCTGTGCAGGAGTGCAAAAAGAAGGTGGGCATGGACAGGCAGAGGATTAAGGATGAGGTGGCTGCCATCAGGGCAGCATGGGCTGCGACCAGTGGGGGACAGCCAGCCGTGCAACGCCTGACCCCACAAGAAGAGCGGGTTGCTGGCAGCATGCGGCATTGTGCCATAGAGGGTGTTTCAGGTGGTGGATTCCAGACGGGTGGTAGCCCGTCACTGCATGGTAGGTCCTGATCTGTCACTGGGGGGGAGACAGGGTAGGGCAGATACGTTAATGCTACTGTGTTCCCTTACAGCTCCTGTGCATCTACATGGGTCAGCGGTGGTGGGCTTGTCCACTGAGGGTGATACCATGGACATAGAGGAGGGCCCATCCACCTCCACAGGTGTCCGAGGGTCAGGGCGGCAGTGGGCCTGCCTGGCTGTCTGGACTGATGTTGGTGGAGCAGGTGCGGGAGGAGGCTCTTCCCATGTCCTGGCGTGCCAGCGTCCATGGATGCCATCATGCTGAGACTTGGACTGGTGCCAGATCTGTCACTGATGATGATGGAACTCACTTCATGGACAGTGATATGTGTGGGCTGCAGGATGGCCACACTTCAGGTAACAGCACAGGCATGGCTGTGGGTGGTGCCACCGTGGGGGCCTGCGTGACATCACAGTCCCAGCCTGTGCCTGTCTGCACCAGTGGGGCAATACTGGTGTGTGTCCAGGACAGTGGGGCTGTTGCGGTCGCTGTGGCAGCACCACTGAGTCCTGGAGAGTGGCAGCCGGAGGGGCAGTGTCAGCAGTCGGCCAATGGCCATGGGGGTAAAGTGTTGGGGGGCAGCATCAGTGCACTGCCTGTGGACATGCCCAGGCATGGCCCTGGTGTGCAGCACCCACCCTCAAGGAGTGCTGCCCATCAGGGCCACAAACACCATGAGGGACAGCATGCCGATCAGGCAGATGACCTCTTAGAAGAGCACACCTGCATACTCCAAGATTCAGTCGATCAGCAGTTGTGGCTTGTGACGGTGGTGGATGCACTCAGTGTGACCCTGCGCCAGGGGCTAGAGGAGCAGTGCAGCAGGGACACAGGTCCACTCCTGGCAGGGATGGACCAGTTGCAGGAGGATGTGACTGCTGCCATTGACAGGCTGACACAGACAATCACAGCTGCCCTGGCCACAGTGGGCACACAGTTATTTGCCCATGTGGCACAGACACCATGCAGTGCAATGTCCACCCCCCATTCCCGGCGTCATGCGACACCCTCCTTGTCGACACCGGGTTCAGCTGTGGACATCCCGAGCATGCCTGGCGCAGGTATGTTCGGTGTGCCGCAGACCCCTGCACAAGCACGGTCGCGTTCACACAGTGGAACACCTGGGGGACTGTGGGTGCCACCCCATGAGGCCATTGGTCAGCCTGTCACTGCTGGCGGGTCTCAGTGGGGCCGCCCATGCATCTGTAGAGGCCGTGGCACTGTGGCGCATTACTGACCTGTTTTCCACCAAGGCTACTGTCTGACGCTGCCCTGTGTGCAGTGTGTTGTTCAACGTGCAATGCATAGGTGAGGTACCCGGCCCTGCACACACACACATGTTCCATCTGCACACCCTCCCGGCTGCTGTCCACTGTGGCATGTGCATGATGATGCCTGTGTTGCGCTGTCTGCCACTGTGCAATGGTGCCCAGCGTCTGACACACGCACAATGACAGGTACTGGGCGAGGTGGTCTGTGGACGTGTGTGTGGCTAGGGGTGGCGGTTGGGGTCAGCGTGCCTCCTACCATTTGTGCATGTCTTGTGGTATGTGTGTGTGTGTGTGTGTGACCACTTGCCGTGTTAGACCTTGCCCATCCCTGATGGCGTGTGCGGTTCCATGCTCAGCCAATTCCCTTTACGACATGCACCCCTGGGGTTTGTCCATGCATGTTTGTGAGTTGTGCCCTTGCCACTGGTGGATGCACATGGCCCCATGACTTACCTGGGTTGGTTGAAGTGCTCCTCTTTGATGGTGTCCCGGTACAGCTGTGCCATCCAGATCAGTTGGGGGTCTCTTTGACCAAGGGGGGACTGCCCATCACCATCTTCACCAGCATCCTCATCGTCCCCATTGCTGTCCTCCTCTTCGACCTGTACGGCTATCCCACAGTCATTGGCCATGTTGTGCAGGATGCAACAGGCCAGGAATAGCCCACAGGCCTTTGAGGGGCTGTACTGTAGGGCACCGCCAGATGTGTCCAGGCAACAGAAATGTGCCTTCAGCATCCCGAACACCCGCTCGATGGCATTGCATGTGGTGGCATGTGCCTCATTGTAGCATTGCTGCGATGGGGTCGCGGGCCACTGGTATGGTGTGAGCAGCCAGGGACAGAGTGGGTATCCACTGTCACCTGTGTGTAGAGGGTGGACACTAGTTTGGTGATCTGTGCCACCCTGCCATAGGCCATCTAGGCCAGTAACCATGTCACTTCTGACTATGCCCCTCCCAAGATCCATGTCTTTCTGCGTGATTTGCATACTCACCCACTAGGTGGCCAGTGGAGATGTCCCCACTCTTGAACCTGTGGCACAGTGCAGACTGGAGCCAGATGAAGGCATCATGTGCTCCCCCAGGGTGCATGGCACAGACATTGATTATGCGCCCCCTGGCATCGCACACCACCTGGCAGTTGATGCTTGCATACCCCTTCCGATTTATGTATGTGGCCCTTTCAGGGCCAGGTGGCATGCGGATGGCCACATGGGTGCAGTCTATTGCCCCAAGCATGCCAGGCATACATGCTACCCTGTGGAACTCCTGTATGTTTGCTGTGCGCTCCGCCGGTGTGCTGGGCAAACGGATGTACCCCACAGCATGTGGCAGCAGTGCACTGAGGAATTGGGTGAGAAGGTGTGATGTGGCTGACTGGGTTATGCCTGTCGTGTCCCCTGTTGATCTCTGGGAAGGTACCTGTGGCAAGCAAGCACATGACAGCTGTTACTTTGGTCTCCACTGACAGAGCATGGCTCCATAGTGTGGGTGCCTGCATCACATCACTGCACAGCTCATAGAGCTGTCTCAGGATCACCTGGTTCAGGTGGTACCGGCCCACAATCTCAGTATCAGTGTACAGCTCGAAGCTGGTTGGGGCTCGGTATTGCCTGTTGGGGGCATACCGCCAATGGGCCCTTCCACGGCCACACTCCCCCTGCTGCCTGCCTTCTCACCCCCCTCATTACTGCCTCCATCTGGATGGTGGCACTGGCCATGTCCCTGGCTTGTGTCACCCCCCTGGCAGCTGTTTTACTGTTTCCCCCACTGTCCTTACTGCTACTCCTCCTGCACTGGGAACACCTCCCAGTAGTAGCCGTACTGCCCACTGTCTGTGCCCTCAGTGCTGTGTGGCACTTCCCACTTTTTGTCCTGCGCAGTGGCACAGGCTTCCCACAACTTCCCTGTTCCTGGTGGTTCCAGGTGCTCTGTCCTGCTCCTGCCCTGTCCTGCTCACATTTGCTGTGTGCCTGCTTGCAGTTCACCCACATGTGGCTTCCCTGTAGCATTCTTGTGCCTCTCTCTTGTTCCTTTTTATTTTGGATAATTTCTGCTATCACACAACTTCCGCTTGCTCCCCTATTGTGCATGGTTCATGTTGTTGAATATCGCACTGTGCCATTTATTCATGGTTCCTCTGCCTTCAGTTGCGCATGCATTCATTACCAGTGCGGTCTTGCGCATTGTGATTTGGAGGGTGCATCTGCATCCTGCTGAATATCGCACAATGGCGCATTTTCAGACTTGTGCTGGTGCATCCCTGTTGTGCATGGCGCAACCCTTTTGAATATCTGGGCCCGTGAGTTTAAAATCAAGTTGCTAGAGGGAGTATTTTGTATGAGCTAGTGAGCAGGTCCGGCCATCACTGTGATGATAGGAGAATAAGTTAAGGGAAATGGGAGCTACTGACAAGGAAAAAAAAAACAAAAGCAAATTGTTGGTGCTTTGGTTGTGAATTTGCTGGAAGATTTGCTGTGCAAGGGGAAAGTGGAATGGCTGGTGGCTTTTATGAGTTGGGGTGGGGGAGAGGAACTCTTCTGAGACAAGTTGAGTGAGCAGTCAGGCAAGCTGGTTACTGACTGTGAGAAGAGGAGGAATGAGGTGGAGTGCTAAATAATCACGGTGACAGGCAGTTACTGTGGGGAAACGTATCTGATTTTTTTCTTTTGATGATGGAGATTGCTACTGTGCAGTATTTTTCTGTTATGATTCAGAGTTGCAGAGAAGATACAGTTGTTGGGGGCGGGGGTTACAGTCATTTGGCAGTTCCATTTTAATCAGAAAGATAGTGTTTGTGAACTCAAAATTATGCTGACAGACGTACGTTGAAGGACAGCTGAGAATGCAGGATGGCAATAAAAGAAGAAAAATATACTGTTTTGGTTTGTTTAGGTTTCTTGCTGTGTAATGTGGTATGGGCCATCTGTTGAGGAAAGGGCTGTAGTGGTGGTGGGAAAGTAGTGCCAGCTGGGGGGCGGGGTTGACTAATGGCAGGGTGTTAAATAAATGGTGTTTGATTGACATCAGGGTGATACATAAATGGTGGTTCTATGATTTATTTAACACCCTGTGAAAGTCTCATGTGGGTACAGATGGACACATCAGCCAAAAATGGAGTTAAAAAAAAAATAGTCTTCTTTTATTTTACAGAACAAAAATTAAGTGGACTGGTATCGTCAAAATAATAAAATAAATAACAACTTAAACAAGGCTTAACTTCAGCATAATCAAACTCCAGAAGAAAATTGTCCTTATGACCAGCAAACACTAGTCCCTCTGAGTGTTGTCCCTTCAACACTCCAACCGAATCTGAGGCAGTCTGTTTGTCCCTCCTACAGTTAGACTCTGTATAAATATGGGGTAACAAAGGCCAGCCGGTTCTTTAGAGCACTAGCTGCAGTGGTGACAAAATAGAGACCTCCATAGCCCTTATTTGGTAAGCTGTCCTTTCATTCTTAAAATGTAAACAATGCCAGACAACAGTCCTATCATAGGACTTTAAAAAAGCTTTCTAGCCAACTTAGTAGGCTTTTGTGTGCCCATTTGTCAGTCAGTAGGGTTTCTTTTTCCTGAGAAGCTCCATTTCAATCGGGAGCTTGAAGCGCAAAAAGACAGTGGCTTGAAATCCACCGTGATTGTGTGCACTATCAAGCAGCTCCCGATATTCGCAGAAGCGCACAATCGTGCAGGAGCGCACCAGACAGAAAACAAGGAAACTGGGGCTTGCACAGTAAAATTAAGGGTTTCTACCACACTAGTGCATGAACATTACCTGTATCCCTGCACTATTGGTAGCGTTACATACCTAATCTAACAGCTGACTGGCAAAGGGACTTTTGCACTGGTAAAAATGATTTGCCTTTCTTTAAACTTAAAAAAAAAGGAACACAGTATAATTTGACTTGCTTCATGCTGTTGGCAATACACTCTTGATGTGCCTCCTATTTTCCCCAAAAGCATAATTTACTTGGTGCCTACATATTATTTTATTTTACCAAACTTCTGCCGGGGGGGGGGACTAACATGACAGACTGACACAAAACAAAGTACATGGGTGGCCAATCCATGTAGGACATACATTTTAACACAGAAAAGACGTACATAACAGATGGCTACAACAAGGAAACCCCTTCTTGGCAGACCTACAAGAACTGGGGTTGAGGGGGGGGATTCTTCCACATTCCTCCCTACCTAAGATAAAACCTATTTCAGGTTTTATCTTTACATCATCTGAAGATTGAGTTTTCCTTTCTCACTTACTGGAACATCAGATCTCTCTAAAGGAGAGATGGTGCCATAGCCCACCCTTCTCCTAAGGCTCCACCTCTGGGTCCCTTATAAATTATAACTGCTTTTGACTTAGAGAGTAGAAAGCCATTCTTTCTTTCTTACCCCGAGGTCTGATGCCCAGTATTACAATGGTTTTCTCCAATTATACAGTGAAACAAGAGAGATAATCTGCATTACCATGGGCATTACCTTACCGATGCTTAATCGTGAACTGGTATGGCTGTAAGGTAAGGTACCAGCACATGATTCTGGGGTTTTTATCTTTCATAACAAGGAGCCAACATAAAGGATTATGATCAGTCCATATATCAAATTTAGTGCCCCGTAGATAAAATCGAAGAGCTTCTACTGCCCATCTAATTGCCAGGCACTCTTTCTCTATTGTGGAATATTTGGTCTCCCTATCATGTAATTTCCGGCTAACATATATGATAGGATGTTCTTCATCCTGAGTTATCTGTGTGAGAACTGCTCCTATTCCACTGTTGGATGCATCTGTTTGTAAGATAAAGGGTTCAGTAAAATCTGGCATTTTTAGAACTGGTGAAGAGCATAATTTCACCTTTATAGATTCACATGCATCTTCACAGTCAGAGGTCCATTGTACTTTTTCAGGTCTATGTTTTCGGGTCAGTTTAGTAAGAGGAGTGGCCAACGTAAAGAAGGTGGGTATAAAGCGGTGATAGTAGCCGTCTAACCCTAAAAAGGACCTCACATCTTTTTTTGTACATGGTCGAGGACTCTTAGCTACCGCCTCAACCTTACTTTTTTCAGGTTTTACTTGCCCGTGCCCAATCTGAAAACCCAAATACCTGGTATTCTGCATGGCCAAAGAACATTTGGCAGGATTAAAAGTGAGACCTGCTGCTGAAATGGCTGATAATACCTGTGACAGGTGTTGTATGAGGTCACTCCAGGATGTACTAAACACAATTACATCATCTAGGTAAGCGGCACTATAGGCAACATGGGAGGCTAAGATCTTATCCATCACCCTCTGGAAGGTTGCGGGGGCACCATGTAGGCCAAAAGGCATCACTGTGAATTGAAATAGCCCTAAGGGTGTGCTAAATGCTGTTTTCCCTTTTGCTTTTTCATCCAAGGGTATTTGCCAGTATCCCTTTGATAAATCAAGTGTGCTAATGTACTGGGCTTTACCTAAATGATCTAAAATATCATCAGTCCTGGGCATGGGGTACCTGTCAAACTGAGATACTGTTTATACGTCTGAAGTCTAGACACAGCCTGACTCCCCCTTCTTTCTTCTCTACCACCACCATAGGAAAATTCCATTCACTTTTTGATGGTTCTATGATGCCTAGGTCTTGCATTTTTTTTAACTCCCTTATAACTTCAGGCCTCAACTTTTCTGGCATTCGATATGCTTTTTGCCTTATGGGTGATGTTGGATTTACATTAATATAGTGTGTGACATTAATGGCCTTCCCTGTGGTTCCTGAGAATGTAGTTTCATGAATATGGAGTAAGGTCTGTAATTCGGCTAACTGAGACGGAGCTAAATCTGGATTTATGGTGATTTCATTTAGCTCACCAGGCTTTTCCAATCTCTGGTATGCCAGGGTCAAAGCACTATCCGGCTCTTCAGGATGTATAAAGGCACATATGGGACGGGATCTCTCTGACCAGGGCTTAAGCAAATTTACATGATAAATCTTTCTTTTAGATACTTTATCATGCAACGCTATCTCATAAGTGATAGGACCCATTTGTCTTAAAACTGGATAGGGCCCCTGCCACTTCATTAAAAGCTTATCGTCTGAGGAAGGCAGTAATAGAAGGACTTTATCCTCCTCTTTAAATTCTTTGAAACTGGTCCCCTTATGGTACTGTTGTTTTTGTACCATTTGCTGCTTTTGGTTATTTAAGTGTGCTTTCTGAACATAATCTACTAGTCATTGTCATAACTGACACATGTACTCAGTGGGTGCCATCCCCTTTGGTAGTTCACCTTCCACCCATTGTTCTTTAATGATATCTAATGCCCCCCTTGGATTCTGGCCATACAACAGCTCAAAAGGGGAAAACCCTTTGGAAGACTGAGGTACCTCTCGGTAGGCAAACATTAAGTATGGCAGGTAAACATCCCATTCCTTTTCCTCTTCCTGCACATGCTTTTGCAACATTTTTTTGAGAGTCTGGTTGAAACGCTCAACCAGACCATCAGTTTGGGGATGATAAGGTGTTGTACGTATAGTGGTTATCCCCAAGGTCTGATAGTGAAGTTTCAACAACACTGTACAAAAGTTGTTACCTTGGTCAGTTAGTATCTCTCGTGGTATGCCCACTCGACTAAAGAGCTTACCCAGCTCCTCAGCTATTTTTGGAGCTGTTATACTCCCTAGAGGAATAGCTTTGGGGTATTTGGTAGTGTAATCACTGACCACCAGAATATACTTGTTACCTGTTGCACTCTTTGGAAATGGTCCTACAATGTCCATTGTGATTCTATCAAAAGGTGTAGTTATCAGAGGCAAGGGTTGGAGAGGCACCTTGTCTCATCTACCAATTTTGGCAACCTTCTGGCATTCACTACAACTGCTGCAGTATGCTGCCACCTGTTCATGAATGCCAGGCCAAAAAAAATTGTAAAGTAGATGACTCAGAGTTTTATCTCTGCACAGGTGCCCAGCCAAAGGGATATCATGAGCCACCTCCAATAACTGTTCTCTATACACTTGAGGGATCATTAATTTTTTTACTTCTCCAGTTTTAGGATTTGTACAACATCTATACAATAGCTCTTTTTCTAACTCATATTTATGTCCTAAAACAATACCCTCAGTAGTCATACCCTGTGGGAAATAAGATTGCAAGGTTATGTCATTTTTTTGTACTTCTTTAAATTCCTTCCTATGGACAAGATTTAGTACATTAGGCATATCATTATTACAGTTCTTTTTAGTCAACAATAATTTCTTACTTCTTCTCTGATTCTTGGTTTTTCTATCCTTGCCAGGGGTCTCCACAAGTTCATCTGCAAAGGGGAATACTTGGTCCAAGGTTCTTTTATGGGTTTGAGACCTGGTTACCATGGCACACACGTTGGAGGATAATAAAGTTTCAAAGTCTAGATAATCATGTCATAGTAGACTAGGGACTGTTAATGGGATACTACCCTACTGATAACTGTTGGGTTTGACCTTGTACAGTCTTCACAACTTCCTGCAATGGATAATGATGCATGTCCACATAAATGCAGGTAACCCCTGTTGTCGGTCCTCCTAGTCTGGGTATGCAGTTTAGAACATCACTTTGCACTAATGTCTGTCTTCTTCCAGAATCCAACAATCCTTGCACAGTTTTTCCCTCCAGAGTTATGGGAACTATATATTGTCCCCAATTAGCCAGTGCCAAGTGTGTTAATTCACTTTTCTTTTTAAGGCAAAACCTTGCTATGTGCCCTTTCCCTTTACAGTCATGGCAAATTATTTCAGGATTGTACCCCCTTCCTATCTTTGGAGGTTGTCTGACCCCAAAGTTAGTACTATTCCCCCCTGTAATATTAGGTCTTACAGGTGTTTGATAGGCTATAGAGGGTGCCATCCCTTTTTGCCTATGAGGCCTAGCTGACAGATAGTCTTCGGCTAGTCGAATGGCTACTTCAGATGCCTCAGGATGATGCTCTTTTACCCATAGTTGTATGTCTGGGGGAAGTATCCGAATAAATTGTTCTAAAATAATGGTCTACTGTTCTTGTTGTGGGCTGTAGCCATTTTATACACAAATCCTTGAGTCGGGTATAGGCGTCCTGGGGAGTATCAACAGACTGAAATTTAAAGGAATGGAATCTCTATCTATATGTTTCAGTATTTATATAATATCTCTTTAGAATAGCCGATTTCACTCTGTCATAATCATTGGCATAGTTTATGTCTACATGGCTATTGGCTAGCTGAGCTTTTCCAGTTATGTAAGGAGCTAGCCGTATAACCCACTGGTCCTGTGGCCACATGCAGGCGAGGGCCACCCTTTCAAAAGTCATTATATAAGCTTCAATGTCATCACTGTCTGATAGCTTTACTAGTTTAATATCCTTATGTAAACCACCAGGGGAAACAGGGGGTTGATGAGTACCCGTAGCTTGAATAGCCCGTAAGGTGTCTGTCTATCAAGCTTCATTTTGCTTCCTGTCCTTTTCCCTTTGTCTTTCCAACTCCACCTGGTATACACATAGCCATCTGAGAAAATCCTGTGACTCCTGAGGAGGTTCTTCTTCAATGGTTCCTCCTCCACTGGCCTGAGCCCCTATCTCCTCTCCTTCCCTTGGGTCTTCCATCTTGGGCTGAGCTGGCAAAAGTTTACTTCCTTTCCTTCTCACCACCAGGGGTAACCCTGATAATAAGGATATCTGATATGCTGTGGCTACTGACTGTGTAGTAGTTGCTCCTGGAGGCCACATACCATCCACTTTGTCCTGTGACATTGGCTGTCTATCAAGGTCTTCTCCACATCCTTCCAGTGGGGAACAACTGCACCACCGATCCCACTTCTAACACCATATGTGAAAGTCTCATGTGGGTACAGATGGACACATCAGCCAAAAATGAAGTTAAAAAAAAATAGTCTTCTTTTATTTTACAGTACAAAAATTAATGGACTGGTATCGTCAAAATAATAAAATAAATAACAACTTAAACAAGGCTTAACTTCAACATAAGCAAACTCCAGAAGAAAATTGTCCTTATAACCAGCAAGCACTAGTCCCTCTGAGTGTTGTCCCTTTAGCACTCCAACCGAATCTGACTCTCCTTAGGCTTAGATATTACATATATAGCCTGATAGAGCCTAGGACTGGCTCAAATTACCTGTCAATCAGGGTATATTACATAATAAACATTTTAACTTTATTTAACTAGTTGATATTTTTATAACACAAACTGCATTGCATCACATTTATTAATATCATGTATATTTAGAAGGCAGAACCAGTTTTATCTCTTGATTAAAAAAATAAACTGGGGAGGCAGTCTGTTTGTCCCTCCTACAGTTAGGCTCTGTATAAATATGGGTTAACTAAGGCCGGCAGGCTCTTTAGAGCACTAGCTGCAGTGGTGACAAAATAGAGACCTTCATAGCCCTTATTTGGTAAGATGTCCTTTCATTCTTAAAACGAAAACAATACCAGACAACAGTCCTATCATAGGACTTTAAAACAGCTTTTTAGCCAACCTAGTAGGTCTTTTGTGTGCCCATTTGTCAGTCAGTAGGGTTTATTTTTCCTGAGAAGCTCCATTTCAATCGGGAGCTTGTAGCGCAAAAAGACGGCAGCTGAAATCGCTGTGATTGTGTGCACTATCGAGCAGCTCCCATTATTCACAGAAGCGCACAATCGCGCAGGAGCGCACCAGACAGAAAACAAGGAAACTGGGGCTTGCACAGTAAAATTAAGGGTTTCTACCACACTAGTGCATGAAAATTACCTGTATCCCTGCACTATTGGTAGCGTTACATACCTAATCTAACAGCTGACTGGCAAAGGGATTTTTGCACTGGTAAAAATGACTTTCTTTAAACTTAAAAAAAAAAAAAGGAACACAATATAATTTGACTTGCTTCATGCTGTTGGCAATGCACTCTTGCTGTGACTCCTATTTTCCCCAAAAGCATAATTTATTGGTGACTACATATTATTTTATTTTACCAAACTTCTGCCTAGATGGCAGAAGACTAACATGACAGACTGACACAAAACAAAGTACATGGGTGGCCAATACATGTAGGACATACATTTTAACACAGAAAAGACATACATAACGGATGGATACAACAAGGAAACCCCTCCTTGGCAGACCTACAGGAACTGGGGGGTGGATTCTTCCACACTACCATGAAAATAAAAACATTTAACTGTTTATCCACCCACACCTATTGTATATATATATATATATATATATATATATATATATGATATAGGCTAAAGTATGGGGTGGTGTGTGTGTAAAATTCGAGTTTACATACCACCCCATATTTTATTTTATATAATTGCTGGATTTCATTTTTTCATCACAGCAATTATATAAAATAAAGAGGATGTCTCCATGCAGCCATGGTCTGACTGGATTTCAGCAGCGTCAGCAGTTGGACACGGCTGCTAGAAGAAAGGATTGTTTTTTTCTTTTTTGGTCTTTAGGATGGAGATTGAAATAGTTTTAGTGCAGCCATTTGTTGTTGTGTTTTAAAGTTTTGCTTACCACTGAGTCAAAGTCGCAGACTGGTCTGCCACAATGCGGAAGAGTGGCGGCTGGCACTGCCACATGCGCAGTAGAATTGAAACCCGGTGTGTGTTTGCTGTAATAAGCACTCATTAATTAAGACAAATTATGCTATGGGTTTCCTACTGGAAAAAATGAAACCCATTAATTATATATATATATATATATATATATATATGATACATGATGGGCAGCAGTGACATATGGAAAATAATCTCATCTTGCTGAGTGAGATATGCATACTTCATGGTGCAGGAGTGAGATTATTTTCCATATCTCACTGCTGCCCATCATGTGTTCAATTTATACAATGGGGGTCATGCCTTTATTTGGTTCATGAAATAGTATGCTTATTTTATAAGGTGTGAATTAGGTATTATTTTTGTTTTGTACAAATCTGTAGGTTGTTTGGTACAAGTAAGTTTGTTTGACTGAAGTGTGACTGATTAGGTTGTGAATGGGATGGCTGTGATTTTTGATTGGTTGTTTTTTTTAATGGCTGTTTTCTGATTGGTTGATGCAGTGTGTTGTTCAAGCTGCATGACTCCTAATTGTTTTACTACTGTTTGTGGGTGGGATTTTTTGTAACTATTTGGAATGGAGATATTTTTCAAAGTTTTTGTTTTTAGGAGACTACATTTTTTGCTTATTTTATAATTTTATGCTTGAACATTTGTCGATTGTGGTCATGCATGTTTTGTTCGGCTGTTTCTTATTATTGTCCATATTCTTCTTTTATCAGTGGTGGCCTGGGTGGAGTAATTTTATTTTGTTCACTGACTGCTTCAGTCGGAGCATGCAGGTGTATTTATTTCAGGTTATACTGTTTCGAGGAGAACCACCAGCTGTACAGTTAGGGTACAGTAGCTTATATGCTGTTGAAAGGTAATATTTACTTCTGGGACTGTTTCTTTTGTCTGGGAAGGATATTTCAATTGTGTTCATTTGGTGACTGCTTTGACTTGTACTTCAGTACCTGATAGAGTAGTTCCATGTCAACTTCACTGATTGAGACACGGCTTCAATATTGACTGCTGTCTGTTATATCTCTCAGGTGTCGTTTTACTTTTTATTGCTTTTACTGCAATTTCAATGCAACATACAGTTCTCGATGTGGCTGATGTGAGATATAGTGGAGTAAATAATACATTGGGATGGCTATTTGTTGTGTTGCACTTGTGGATCGTTTTAAGTTCTGTATCTTAGTTTTGTTTCACAGGTACAAAATATGTGTATTTCAATTAGTTTTATTGGGTGTGTTTGATTTGCTTGGGCTTAGAAGTAGTTCGGGCAGGGAGATGAGTGTGCAGATGTCACCAGAGTGAGAATATCATATGCTGACATAGCAACTATGTGTGGAAATGTAAATAATCTCACAGTTGCTACATCACCAGGATTTATCTCACTGCAGTGAGAATATGGGTTTTTATTTACAACGTTTATCAGCCATCCCTACTGTATAAATATTATATATATATATATATATATATATATATATATATATAATGGGTAAGGGTGGTATACAAGGATGTATACTCATCTCTGGGCTAATTAGGGCTATAAGGCCACAAGCCCAAAGGGCTAGTGGCTTTATTGCATTGATTTGCCCCTTAGATGGATATACTTCAGAGTGTTCCACCGTTACCCATTGTTTGTTCAATATAATACATTAGAATGGTTTTTGTAAGGTCTCTTGCAGCAAGGAGGGAATGTTGTAGAGTGAGCACAGTTAGGAGTTTGGGGGATTTCTGGGTTTGGAAGGATTTTGTGTGTTGTTTGTTCTAGGTTCTTTTGCAGCTTGTTAATTTGTTTGGCCAGATTCCTAATGATGTGTTAAATGTGTTGTTAGTGGTGTCTCATAGGGATTAATTGAGTGCAGTTGTATATTTTTTATTAGTGAAAGTATTTACTTTTAATTATTTGATTAGTGTAGGTATACAGCTTCAATTAGCATAGGTATATAGCTGTAATTGTTTAATTAGTGCAGGTATATACTTTAAATTGATAGACTAGTCACAGGTATACTTTTGATTGACAGATTGGTCACAGATATACAGGGATTTTAAATGGTGGCCTTTTCTCTGGGGAAAAGTTCTCATTCATGTATTATATAAGTATACAGAATTATCAATTTCACACTGGACAAAAAGTAACCATTTTTCACATTGCATAAAAAGATTGGTCTCAAGGACCTGGAGCACTGAGAAAACATGCAGTAGTACAGTAATCATTATCAACAAAAAAAGAGTAATATGGAATGAAGTATAGTTAGACCGCATCTGGAGTACTGCTTGCAGTACTGGCACCTGTATCTGAAGAGGGACATTAAGTTACTGGAGGGGGTGCAGCACAGGGTGACAAAGATGATCAAGGGGCTGGGGGACTTGCCATATGAAAGTAGGCTCAGGGAGCTGAACATGTACTCACTAGAGGAGAGGAGAGACAGGGGAGACATGATTGAAACCTTTAAGTACATAAAGGAATAAACAAGACAGGTACAGAGGGGCTGTTCAAAGTAAGGGAGTTTTTTTTATTTTTAAATATTTGATGTACTTGCTGCTCGTCTACTTTTATGTTCCCAAGCTGAATCGTAAGTAAAAAAATGTTCAAACTTTCAGAGTGAGTGTATGGGTTGTTTTTGTCTTCAGTTGTGCTGGGTGTGGGGATTTTCTCTCTGATTGGGTTGGATGTGTGAAATTTTCGCACACGCTGTGGGTGGCATCATACACTATTAAAGATAACAGATACCTCTCCATCTTTAACAAGCATGCCGTTGTATCTCGAGGCTGGCTCTGTCAACAGAACCTCTCGAGCTTTGCTCTTGAGGTTCTTAATGTTGTCAGGGGCAACTTCTCAATACAACAACATGCTTGTTTGTGAAGGAGATTTATCCATTATCCTCTATGTTGGAAAATATGCTCAAACTGTGCTATTGGAACATTAAAGGTGATCTGGGGTACCAGGGCCATTCCTGACCCCAATTTATCTGTATAGAACCACACAGGGTCAACATCAGCTGATGCAAGTAGGGAAAATGAGGCAAACTGGCTGGGCCTAGTGGTCCTTATCTGCTGGCAAACTTCTATGTTTCTTGAATGGGCATTTACAATACCATGCCTGGTGTTTCCTGCCATCCTACTGGAGTTTCCCTGGCATATGCTTGGAGGTCAAATGTGGCCACTGGCTGTTTGAATCTCCTTTCTCTTACAGATGCTAAAACTATGGGCCTAGCCACTGACATGACAGACACGCCACGGCGTGCTAAAGATCAGCTGGTGGGTAGCGGGAGCCAGCTGGCATCTAGGCATTTCTTTGGTTTTTTTTTGTTTGTTTTTTTTGTGTGCTTTCCCAGCTGCTCTCAAGCTTTTTCATTTTTTTAATGGTGGAGGGGTGGGGGGTGGGGTCCAAACATATGACATGACCCCAGCGGACCTGATTGAGTTATACTTTGCCGTCTCAATCAGGTCCACTTTCTAAGAAAATGAAGGCATGACTAGTAAGGGGTGGGTCACGTGTGCTCTTTAAATGCCCATGAAAAGGTGAGTTTAGTCTGTTCAATGTTCCTCTTCTGGAACTGAAAGTTGAGGTATGGAGCGAGTGAGCCTTTCCTTTTGGAGCTAGTTGGCAGCGAAGTTGGAGCCTTTGGAGCCAGAGTGGGAAGAATCACTACAGCAGTGCAACAGGAGCAGAGGTCAGTCACTCACAGTATCAGAGGGTCGGTCAGTGAGACAACGAGGCAGGAGGACTCCATGTAGAGAGTGTACATCACAGCTTGCTGTCTGGAGTGTTTGGTCCATCACGGTCAGGACAGGTCACAGTCCAACTCCAGCTGAGTCCAGGCTATTGGGAGTAAAAGAGCTGTAATCACTCACTCTGTGTGTGGAGTGGAGGCCTGGAGTGGGACCAGATGGACAGTTCTTGTTGAAGGCAATGCAGCTGAGTCCCTGACAGGATTCGATGGGAAGTGTGGTCTGGTTGGGTAGGAGCAAGGAATTGGAGCCACCGCAGGTGCTGAGAGAGAGAGAGAGAGAGAGAGAGAGAGAGAGAGACTGACTGTCTCTGTGCTGCACTGCCCACTAATCGTTCGAGTGGAGTTGAGGAGGGAACTTTTGCAGCCCAGCAGCCCAGAGACCAAAGTCTGAAAGAAAAAGAATTGAAAGTGGAGGGACCGAGGATTGACTTGAGTTGGAGACTGAAGACTAGAAAAGGAGCAAGCAGCATGGTGTGGTGAGTAAACGAGTGGTGGGATGGGGCTTGGGAGTGTTGGGACTCTTCTCTGCCATGCCAATTTACATTACACAGGGACAGGCTGTATGTATGATGGTCACAGTGATGGATTGTGAGTAAGTGTTGGCAGACTTTTTTTGATGTAGCATCTTGTCAAAGTTGGCATATTATGAATTTCCATTTTTAAAGCCTGAATTGATGTGCTGGTTTCTGTGTGGGAAGCACCTTTCTCCATGAGGGATGGATTAGGGACATAGCCAGGCAACAATTCCATTTCCATTTCCTTCCGAGGGGTGAAATGATGAGGGACATCCCTCGTGTTCGTATGCCGTGTGCTGGGGTAAATATGATCAGAAAGTAGCACATTGGATAGGTGAGCATTGCCCTTGATTTCCGGAGTTTATTGTGATTTTCATTCCATTGTGCAAACAGCAGGAGACTGTCTGACAGCCAGCCTCTACTTATCAGGAGGGGCGTACCTGAAGGATTAAAATGTAATAACACATTTGCACCAATGAATGAAGGGGCTTGTTAAAGAATAATCCTCATACAAGTCATTCCTTGGGATAGGATAGCAGCTTGCCTTTATTTATTGTTTCAACACCTGAAGCACTACTAAGTTGCCATTTACATATATCAAGTTTAAAACCAATTTTTGTGAAACATTTTGGAAAGGCAACCAGAGAAGAAATAGTTCCCCCCACCAGAGAAGTGCAATTTTGGACAATATGATGGATGTACATTGGAATTAATCTAATACAGCTGATGAAATTGAATTTATTTGGTGATGCACATTTGGAAACTCATTCTTGTTACTGTAGTTATTATCAATACAATGCAGAACAATGGTTAATATTTTCTTGCTTAGAAAATATTTGGCTTTTGATGATGTATTGTGTTTGCTTTAAGGTTCTGTTTGGGTCTTTGAACCACAGATGTGGCCAAATAATCTTTTTGCTGCACTGGTGTGTCCTGTGTGTGTGTTTTGTGTATGACTGCTGCTTCTGTAGTGTAATTGATATTTAATTTAGCTGCACTTTTCAGCATCCAAAATAAATTGCATTTTGTTTTTTTTTTCAGAAGTACTGTAGTATTTGCTAGATTGTTTCATTGTACATGATGAGAACTGGGATGTGTTATAAACAGTGATGTCATTCAGTTGCATTGCATCTTTGTCTCCAGACAGCTGATCTGCAGGATTGTTTCCTTGCTAGGGACAGAGTCAAGTTATAATATCAGTTTATGTCATCCCCTCATAATATTAAAATCAGCTGCTTATATTCTGTTGCCCAGATTGCAGGCAGAATGTATACTGACAACCCCCCCAGTGCCCAATCGCGGGCAGAATAAAAGACTCCCAACCCGTATTTTTCTGTGGTTAGTGACTACGCTTATCGCAGGCATTGCACGATACCCTCAACATCTCCGGTGTTCAGTGTCTTCACCTCACTCACTCACCAGCTGCTCGCAGCCGGGATCTGCTTCGCCGGCCGCTGCCGCCGACCGATCGTCCGGTGTGTACGGCATTGCTAGGCCAGAGCCACGGGCATGCAGTTCTACAGCCGCAGATGACAGTCCAGACGGTGAATGATGCCCTTCACAAATCTGACTGTCATGGGATGGTAGGGCTGCACGCCCATTGGCTCTAGCTCTGCACCAATGGCATGCAGCCCTACCGACAGTCAGTCGGCGGGCGGCGGGCGGCAGGCGGTGGATGCTGCTGCCCGCCGCTGCCAGGGGGAGCGGGTGGTGGGGCTTCGGTGGGTGGGTGGGGACACTAGACACCAGGGAGATGTTTGGGGGTTGTCATTATACATTCTGCCTGGCGATCGGGCATTACGGTCCACTGGACCACCAGGATGTGGAACGGAGGGGGGCTACATTGATGCCCGCAATCGGGCTGGTGGGGGGGCACAGGACTGAGTTGGGGCCAGCCATGGTGGCAGCTTCTGTGTTGCGCCTGCAATACAGCAGCTCACCTGTGGCTGGCCGGCCAACTTGATCCTTTTTTTGGCTCAGAGTTGTGCAGGCACAGGTTGGGGGTTGCACCTGGACAACTCTGCACAACCCGACTGAATATCGGGCTGTGCAGTTTATGCATGGTTCCTCCCCCTCCTGTTGAGCATGCATTCATTTGCATTGCACTGTTGCTCAACCTGTTTTCAGTGGCGCAACTGCCTCCTGCTGAATATCGCAGAATGGCTCAATGTAGGACTTGAGCATGCGCAACCCTTTTGAATATCCCACCCCAAGTGCATACCATTTCTTTCCTCATGTTCTAGGTGCACAGCTTTCATACCTTCTAGGAACATAATCGATGGCACAAATTAATCACAGCTGTGTTAGTGACTGTGCAGAGAAGTCAAGACAAGCTCAGTTGTAGAATCACCATTGATATTTCTTAATTCTTGCGACCTCTTAGCAACAGTCCCTTTTGCAAATATGAAATGGACTATGGAGAAGCAGAGGAGCTGGACATTATTTTTTATTGCAAAATGGCAATTCTGCACTGGTGTGGCTGCCTGGGTCCTCCCAAGGTTGGACTGGCACTGCAGGAAAGGGTTCTGTTTGTTACTTTGTTTTGCTTGCATTTTTGTTTTGTTTGATAAAGTGAATTTATTTTGAAAAGCAACATATTTGGGCAAAATATTTTAAATCTGTTTTAAGCTCTGATTAACTGGTAAAGACTAGCAACTAAATTAAAAAGCTGTACTATGAGTTGTTTACATATCCCATGGGTTTCCAGTGTCTTTAAGGCTGGGATTCTTCTAGGTTCTCGGTGTTCCCTTAATGCCATTTCATCAATTAATTCATTTTAGGATTGTTAAGAATTTGGCTGTAAAAAAAATAAAATAATCCTAATTAAATAACTGAGGCACACTTTGTCCAGCATATAGTGCTGGAAGACATGGTGTTTTAAATGTCTCTTTACTAGAACAGAACTTATACCTGCTGCCACAGTGCCACTAGTACTTTTCTCTCTGCTAGCGGACCAGAAGGCAGAGGAAGGCATTTTGGGCTGCAATAGCAGAAACATTATACACTGTGGAAGGCTTGATGCAGGGAAAACGTAATCCTTTTCTTGCTGACATGTAGGTGAGCTTTTAGAATATTGCAGTATTTCTGCCAGTTGATACCTGGGCTTTTTATTCCTTGAATACCAGATTTCAGTGGGTCCCACTAAGTCATTAGTGGTGATTTTTAGAGCAGTAGTGTAAGCTGCTGTCAGTTGTGGGGATGAGCGAGTCTCTTCACATACTCTGGGTGGAAGAGCTGTATTTTATAGGTTGACATCAGAAGGCTGTAATTTTTCCATTCCTTCTGCCAGGCTTCATGCTTTAATATGCAAAAATACAAAAACAGTAAGCCAAGATTACAAAGTAGCAGCTTCTTTACCGGAGGCTGCAGTGTAAGTATAATGCTTATTTCTACACTCTGCTCAGGCTGTCTGGTTGTGGGAAAGGGAGACTGATAGGAAAGGGGTCAGGAGCAGGGACTTACTGTGAATCTGATCTATTTGATTAGAGAACCAGTTGTGAAACCAGGATATTCGAGTTAAAATAAATCCCACAATGGACATGTACTGACTGTATGATCTAACCTAGGTAAAAGCAGGAGAACACAAAGTTAAATGTTGTATTACAGCTGGGCTAGTCTGAGTAAATAAGTTGAAGAAAAAAATCTGGTACTTTGAAATGAATGCCTTTTGGGTGCACCATGCAGGGGCTTACTGTGATCTATTGATTAGAGCACCATATTTGGAACCTGGAGATCATCAAAGGTTCAAATCCCACTATGGACACTGACTGTGATCCTAGGTAGAACTAAAGCAGGAGCCCACTGGAAGTGGAATGTTATATTAAAGCTGGGCTAGTCTGAGTAAATACATTGGAAAGAAAAAATGTGGTGGTTTACTATGAATGCCTTTTGGGTGCACCAATGCTGGCTGTCTCTGTCCAGCCACTATGTGCGTGTTTAGCTAAATTTCCTTCAATATGCCCCTCAATGTTTGTGTGTTATGTAGTTTGCTTGAAATTCTAGGTTTAGCTAAAATCTTCACTTGCCTGCCAGCATGACAGCAGTGGCAATATTTTCTACTCACAATTTTGTTTTGTCATCTAGTTGTTTGGCATCCTGGTGCTTTGCCACATGCGGTTTCTACTTAGGTATCCTTCTGATGATCTCCCCCAACCCCAGTTGATGCCGACAGGGATACACATGGGTCAGCATTCTGAAAGATTATTGGCATTTGCTGTTTTTTTATTTTCACTCCTTACTCCATGCAGCCTTCTAGGGTGGGGGTACAAAGTCCAATAAAAACACATGTGTAACTCTGCTCAGCCTCAGTCAGGTACTGTGGCAGTGGCATGGGTACTCACCAAGTTCAACATGTTCACTGACTTACTGCTGGCAAATGGCTTACCATTTCCAAGTCCGAGAAGTATATTAAAGATAATGATACTAGCTACACATTGTGGCAGCCTAAATTTGCAGTTGTCGGCACCAGGATAATGCTTTACAGTAGCTATTAAAATGGGCACTTAATGATTACAGGGCCTATGATTAAAGTTGCTGCTGCTGTTAATGCTGACCATGAAAAGCAGGTGATATGCCTATATTTGCTAATGTAATTTTATTATGAAATAAGTGCCCGTTTTAATACAATTACACTAAAAGCATTATATAGGTGGTGCTGACTGCTGCAAAATTAAGCAGCCAAAATGTGCAGGTCATTATTATCTTTAAATACAACTTGGAAATAAATGGAGCCTTTTGGGGTTAATTTAGTGTATAAGGGTCACTGCGTGGTGGTGGTGGCCAGGGGAAAAAGTCAAACTAAGCTGAAATTTATTTTCTACAAGGTATGGTTAAAATAAACTTTGTCCTTGGGCTCCATGAGCTGAACATAGGGGTAGGTGGTCATAACCTGAGACCTGCTCAGAGGGATTGAAATCATTAGTTCACTGAGTGCTTGTACCCCAATGTCACTGTTGGCACTGTGTATGTACATTTCCAAAAAGTACATTAAAGATAATGATAAACTAGACATTGTGGCAGTCTAAACTTGCAGTTGTCAGCACTAAGATAATGCTTTACTGTAACTATTAAAACAGGTACTTAATGATAAAATAATACCATAGAGCCTGACTGAAGTTGCTGCTGCTGTTAATGCTGCCCATGAAAAGCAGGCGATGTGCTATATTTGCAAATTTATTACTTTCTATTATGAAATAAGTACTTGTTTTAATAGTTACACTAAAGCATTATCCAGGTGCTGACTGCTGCAAAGTTAGGCAGCCAAAATGTGCAGTTCATTATCTCTACTTACTACTTTGGAACTGAACTGAGACTTTGTTTGACAGTGGTGGTGGTCAGGGGAAACAAAGTCCAATGAAACTGAAATTTATAACTTCTACAAGGTATGGCAAAAGCAAACTTTGTTCTTGGGTCCACGAGCTGACCAGAGGGGGGAAGTGTGGTGGTCATGACATACATAGACACTGTCGGCAGATAAGTGCCTACAGCTGACCCAGTCAGCCCATGATTTGAGCTTGTAAGTTGCCATTGGGTTGTGCATTTGAGTACTGTGCTGGACAGCACAGGTGCCAGACAAATTGTCTCTGTGCAGGTGGTTGGCGCAATTAGACTAGTATCCCTGGTGACCGGGGTTCAAGTCCCAGTTAAAGCACTTTCTCTCTCCTGTTTGTATGTGTTACATAAATATGCACATGGCACTCCTGTGTGATTGTTGCAAGTAAATATTTGTATTGCCATTGGGTTGTGCATTTGAGGGCTTTGCTGGACAGCCCAGGTTCCAGACAAGTGTGGGTTCGGGCCTTCGGGGGAACTGTTGCATTACATTTATGACTTTACTAGGTTGGGCAAACCTTGTCCTTTGGCACACAGGAGTGTGGAGTGCATATTTATGCAACACTTAAAGCTGACTGTGATCCATAAATATGCACAGCACTCCGTGTTACAAGTAAATATTTGTTCAAGGGCATAGCCTGCAGCCCTAAACATTTTTGATTGGAACACCCCTGGCCTGGTTCTGTATGATATACATACACTGTCAGTAGATAAGTGCCTACAGCCCACCCAGTCTGTCTGTTTGCACTTGTAAGTTCACTGTTTTCCGAGAAATCTGCCTCTTGCCCCTCCTGAATTCCCTTATGTCTATCCCGTACATTCCTAAATCCTGTGATTGTTTCAGACCCCGCTACTTCCTCTGGCAGGTTGTTCTACTTGTCCACCACCTGTTCTGTTAAATTCTTCCTCATGTTTTCTTTAATTGCCCTCCCTCAAACATCATCCCATGCCCTCTAGTCTTGGAACATCTCTTTTGCTGAAAAAGTGTTCCAGCACCCAGTTCTCCCTGTAACATACTTGTATGTCTGTCACATCCCCTCTGTCTCCCTCTTTTCCTCCAGGGACAGGAGTACATATTTAAGTCCTTCAACCTGTCCTCATGGTATATGGATTGCATCACAAGTCCTATCTTTGTTGCCCTCCTTTGAACCTTCTCTGCCCTTTATTATCCAGTTACAGAGCTTTGTCATCAGCGAGCCCAGAAATTCGGCCTTCCAGGTGCTGCACACTGTCACTGAAGACGTTTTTCATTTTCATTTCATTTTTTAATTTTTATACTTGTAAGTTAGATGAGCTAAAAGCTCATTTTCACCAATAACAAGTTACATTCAACATTCAATAAACAGGGACATACATCATAAAAGAATACAATAAATAACATTCACTAACTTAAAATAATATCAAAAATACAAAAAACAGACAATACAACATGATACAAATATTCAAGTCTCATTTACATTTGCTTAAAACAAAGGCACTTACTGATGGAGTTAATCCACTTCAAGGTAGGCAGTGGGGAGGCAGTATAGAGCAGTGGTTTAAGGCTCTGAGCTGCAAATCTGGTAACATCCAGCAGACCAGACCTGGGTTTGAATTCCACAGCTTCCACTTGCAGACTGTGTGACCCTAAGCAAGTCACTTAACTTCCCTGTGCTCCCAGATCGCACCTGTGAAAAAGCTTTCAGCTTAGTGTGCTAGTCCTGGTTAAACAACTAACAAAAAAAAAGGTATTAGTCTTAAAGGAATTCACTATTCTACAGTCTACAATATCTCTTGGAATCTTATTAATAAATATTGAGGCCGTATAGGACACACATCTCTGGCCTATCATTTTTTTTATAAAAAGGGACTTTTAATCATCGTAAGGTTAAAGATCTAGTAGTTTTTTCCCCACCCAGTTTAACAAATAAAGTCTGAATGGACAACAGAAGTAGGTCCTTCAAACTTTTAAATACATAAACAGATAACTTAAAATTAATTCTGTCTTGAAAGGATGGACAATTTGCTTTTGTTAACAGTTCACAATTGTGTGTTCTTTGAGAAAGTCCAGTCATAAACCTCAAAATTTAATAATATGCTGTTTGTAATTTTTTTAACATCCTGTCATTAGTTCCTGAATAAATTATTAATCCATAATCCAATGTATTCATTAGAAAACTATGTGCCAATAGTCTATGTGATTCTGGATTTAGATATGATTTAATTCTAAATAGCATACCCAACCTTTGATATATCCTCCTAATTAGATTCTCAACATGGGGGGCAGAAAGTACTTAAAACTACTCTTGTAACAGTCTTGTAAAAACATGAGGCACAACTTCAACACACCACTCCACTTGAAGCAATCTGGCGCTGGCTGTTTGCTGGTTGGCTGTTAGAACTGTATCATGGGTAACGTCTCCACACAGGCATTTGTGGATTTCAGTTGGCCCGGGCGTGTCCAGCACATGGTGAGCATTGTAGTTTCTGTAAGAGAACACAATGTTCAGTTATACAAAACTCTTATTTCACATACATTGTCTAACTGGAGGAGTTGCTAGAGACATCTGAAAAGCACTCTCAGAAAAAGGAATCCTGCTTGTACTGATCTTTAGCACTTATCGGTTAAGAATGCATACACACAAGATGTCAGCCATCATATCAAATGGCATTGTAAAAGTTTTGTTTAAATGCTGTTGGTAATAAGGACTCTGCATACTGAATGCAGACAGCAGTGAGGTCACCCCGTATGCTAAACTGATACTAGTAATTGAGTTTGCCAGAGTTGTTAATGTTGCTTAATTGCAGCATGATAACACCTTTGGATTCTTCACTTAAGTTGGAGGAATGGTTACCAAAATGTTAATGCCAGCTCCCATTATTCACAGCAGCACAAACAGATTGGCCGATCCCACTGCATGCAATTCAGTTTTACAGTTCTTGAAGACATTTCTACACTGTACAAGTTGCGCTATTGTTTTGTTTGCCTTATGGAAGGGGTAAATCGAGCTTGCAGAAGCAGCATTGACTACATGTCTGGAGCAGAAGCTAATGTTTTGACATCATTGTTCTCCAACTACAAGGCATAAATTGGTGTAAGAGGCTTGATTAGTGGCCTTTGCTAATCAAAATGAAAAATGATTAGCAGTGGGGGGTCCAGAATGTGGGGAGATGGCTAAAAATAGTGAAGCATTACCATTCGCACATTCCAAGCCCTGTGGTTCTGGAAAAATTCATTAGTACCGACTGCTAATCAAAACCAAAATTGATTCGCAATTGCCTCGGGTTTTTGAGTCACAAACTGCAATGCAAAACAGCTTACTTTATGCTTTGAACTACTGCATCAAGGTACAGTGCAGTCCTTCAACCTCCCCTTCAAGCATCTGCTATAGTTGTGTGTGTTTCTAAAAGATTAATATTCGTACTTCTTATATTGCAGGGGCTAACCTGTTCAGTCACAAAATGGAGTCTGTAAACTGAGAGCAGCTATCTGGAGCACAAGTCCGAAAGACAAAACATGCCAGAATGGAGGAAACAGCAAAAATGTCTAGGGTGATGCAGTCCTTCCTCACAAGAGGTGCATCTACCTCTGGGTAAGAAATGCACCATACTTAACGAATTGATTACAATGAGCACTGGTAATTAGTCACACAGCATATACTAAAGTAATACCATTTCTGTGTTTCAGGGTTGGTAACACGGAGGTACAGCATAGAAATGCCACTGAGACATTGCCTAACTGTGCACCGCTGATTAGAGAGGAAAGTCTAGCTGAAGATTCAACCTTGCGGGCTGTTCTCAATGAAGCACATGTTGCCTGCCAGTTATTAGATATCTCAGCAGAATTTACCCTTGATGATATCCAGACAACCAGCAGTTCCATGGAAGAATCTACCATGGAAGCCAGCCAGAGTCAAAGTGTATTCCAGGAAGACCATACTGTTGAAGCTGTCCAGGGTACAAGTGGTCCCCTGGAAGAAGCCAATGTTGAGGATATTCCAACTAAGAACATCCCCCAGAAACCCAACCAGCATCCTTGTAGTGCAGAAGACATTGACTGTTTTGATGGGGCACAGCTCACAGATGCTCAGAAGAAGCAAATCCTGGAAACATAGTGGCTACCACCACCAGGTTTTCAGTTTCCAGGATGTCTGATGGGTCATGAAGGTCCTATCTAGCATTTCAGGCATTTTAATGCACAGCTTTTGCATGACTACAGATTTGCTAGATATTCAAAGCAGTTAGATGGTGTATTCTGTGCTCCTTGTTTTGTATTTAGTTCAAGTTGCATGCTTCTGGTATCTATACCATTTAGAGATTGGTCCAATGGGAAGAAGACTCTGGAAAGGCACAGCAAATTAAAGGAGAATGGGAATGCTGTTGGTAAAGCAGATGCATTTCTCTCTATTTGTGCAGAGAAGTTGAGAACTGCTAGCCAGTCTTTTCTCGAATGCACAAACAAGACAGCAGAGAGGACCATGCACATCCTACATCTGATTATTCAGATTATCCTCTTTTGTGGAAGGCAAAACATTGCACTATGAGACAAATCTAGGCTGCTTGGCAACTTCAATACCATGGTGAAATACACTGCGGACATGGATCTGGAGCTATAAGACCACCTTACAGCAGCTCCAAGGAATGCCACGTACATGTTACCACAAATTCAAAATGAATTGATCAGGGTAACGGGCCAACAGATACGAGAAAAATCTTAACCAATCTAAAGCGAGCAAAGTGGTACAGCTTCATCACAGATGGTACTATGGACATATCTACAAAGGAACAGATCTCCTTATCTGTGCCTATGTACAGAGTGACGTTTCCAGGAATGTCGAAATTTGTGAAGATTTTGTTGAATTCGTGGAAGGTTTTGACACCACCGGTCAAGGCCTTGCGGAACTGTTCCTGTGGCAGTTAACAGCTTGGGGCATGGATCTAATGCTAATGAGAGGACAAGGCTATGACAAAGGCAGCAACATGAGTGGAAGATTCAATGGTGTTCAAGCAAAGATCAAGGCTGTGGCCCCAGAAGCAATGTACACTGTTTGCAAGGTTCACAGCCTGAACACTGCAATTGTCCACTCATGTTCCACAAGACAAATAGCAAATATGTTTGATACAACAAAGAAAATAATCTCCAGGCTGAAATCCTCTTATAAGCACCATAATGCTTTTGTATCAGAGCTCAGAGAATTCCACAATCTCCCATCTGACCACGATGATGAGCCTGCAGTCTGTATTTCATTTATTCCTGCAGCTGGAAACACCAGATGGATGAGCCAAACTGATTCCCTGGTGAGGTTCAAAGACAAATGTTTAGTGGTAGTTAGCACACTTGAAAAGATAGCGTATGACAGTGAAGGGGACAGATTGTTAGCCGCAATACTGAGATTTGACTTCCTTGTGACACTGTGTAGTGTGGATTTTGTTTTGGCCAGAACAAAACCACTTCATCTTTACTTGCAATGGGTCAACATTGATCTAATTCAGGCTTCTGAATAAGCCTCCACAGTTATTCAAAGACTGAAGGACATGCGGGAGAGTTCAGAGAGAGCATTTAGGAAGCTGTATCACAATATCGTGGCTTTGGCAGACACTGCATGTATTGAAGAGTCGATATCATTAATATGTGGAAGACAAACACAATGCAACAATATTGATGTTGTCACCACAAAGAATACTACAGGCATAGCATATTTATTCCATTTTTAGACCACATGATTTCAGAGCTGCAGGAGCAACTAATAGACTTCCACCCTCGGTTCCTTGCCTAATATCTTGTTCCCAAAAATTTGGGTTTCTGCAGGAGGCACAGACAGCAGACTTGTTTGCTGCTTACCAGACTGACCTAAGCAGCTTAGAAGACCTGGAACTGGAGTTGGAATGATGGAATGCAAAGTGGCACAGTGTACCATTAGCAGATAGATCTGATTCAATTCTGACAACCTTACAACAACTGAATCCAGATCTGTATCCAAACATAAATTCAGTCTTATCGGTCTTGGCCACCTGCCAGTCAGTGTGGCGAGTGCAGAAAGATCATTCAGTGCCTTGAGGGGGATCAAGACCTGGCTCAGAAGTGGCATGAGCGAAGAACAACTTACAGGACTTGCTCTTCTGCATATACATCAAGACACTGAAATTGATGTAGATCAGGTGCTCAAAGATTTTGATCCATGCAGAGACAGAAGGTTTTTGAACACTTAATGAAACACGTCAACTGAGCTGTGCCACGGTAACATTTAGCGATCGTACATGGGGATTGGGAACCAAGGTAACATCTGGTGTATCTGGAAGGCAAAGGCTGTAGGAAAAGGGGGAACAAACATGTTCTGTACAAGCATTGTGGGTTTACGTCGCAATGCAGAATGTGCAGTCACATTGAAAGACAAGAGGGAACAAATGTCCTGTACAAGCATTGGTGATATACATCACAATGCGAACTGGCAACTTTTGTACACATAGGCAACCAAACACAGAGGTATGGGGCTCTGTGCAAATGGTTTAGGTGACTGTTGCAGTACAGTGCACCAGTGAGTTTGCCCCATCCCTCTTTACTGTGCTGTAACATACTGTGGGCATGTATTGAATTGGTGATGTTTACTGTGGCTATTCCTGGGCTGCAGCAATACATGACTACTTTTCAGTTGGAGTGTGAGCTCAGCTCTTTTTTTTTTTTTTTTTCTGTCTTCTGTGCTTGTGTGGTGTCTTCAGTGTGTAGGAGTACATACCATGCTTGGGTGGTATGGGGCTCTTTGTAGAGGTTGTGAACTGGTGCAGGATCTCATCCAGAGGTGTGGGGCTCTTTGTTGCGAATGGTTTAGGTGATGGTTACAGTACCGGAAGCAAAACCAGAGCACCATCGAGACCCTGGCCCTCTTTTTACTGTAATCTATTGTGGGTATGTTTGAGTTTGTGGCTATTACTAGGCTATAGCATGACTGCTTTTTTTTCGGTAGAAGTGGGAACTCACTCAGCTGTTTGTTTTGCCATCTTCTGTGACTGTATGCTCACTGTTCAATGGAAAAGTGAACATACCATGTTTGGGTGGTATTGGGCTCTGTGGAGCAGAGCAGTTTAAAATTGATCCAGAACCAAACCCAGAGGTATAGAGCTCTTTAGTGCAAATGGTTGAGATGATGGTTGCAGTACTGGAAGCAAAACCAGAGCACCATCGAGGTGACCCTAACCCTCTTTTACTGTAATCTACTGTGGGTATGTTCGAGTTGGTGACTTGTTACTGTGGCTATTGTTGGGCTGCAGTATGACTGATTTTTGGTGGGAGCTCACTTTTGTGTATATGTGTGTGTGTGTGTGTATGTGTGTGTGTGAGAATGGACCTCTGTGGGACTGGCTACCTTGATGAGGTACAGAGGCTCTTCACAATGCAATATTGTAACCAAAAGCCAGTCTGTTATTCTGACACCTGTTGGTGGTGTGGAGGCATGTCTAGTGTGGAGTGTGTGTGTGAATGGACCTCTGGGACTGGCTACCTTGATGAAGTACAGAGGCTTGTCACAATGCAATATTGCAACCAAAAGCCAGTCTGTTAGTCTGACACCTGCTGGTGGTTTGGTGGCATGTCTGGTGTGGAGTGTGTGTGTGTGTGTGTGTGAATGGACCTCTGTGGGACTGGCTACCTTGAAGAGGTACAGAGGCTTGTCACAATGCAATATTGTAACCAAAAGCCTAGTCTGTTAGTCTGACACCTGTTGGTGGTGTGGTGGCATGTCTAGTGTGGAGTGTGTATGTGTGTGAATGGACCTCTGTGGGACTCGCTACCTTGATGAGGTACAAAGGCTTGTCACAATGCAATATTATAACCAAAAGCCCAGTCTGCTAGTCTGATATCTGTTGGTGGTGTGGTGGCATGTCTAGTGTGAAGTGTGTGTGAATGGACCTCTGTGGGACTGGCTACCTTGATGAGGTACAGAGGCTTGTCACAATGCAATATTGTAACCAAAAGCCAGTCTGTTAGTCTGACACCTGTTGGTGGCATGGCCAATGGTGTGCTAGCATATAACACAGAAAATGATGCATCAGGTGAGAGGGCATGGACGATGGGGGGAGGGGTAGCTCACCCTAATGAGGGGGAAGGGGTAGCGGTGAGTCCACTTGGTGTGCAGACCAGAAATTCCTGGCTACACCCCTGACTAAAACTGCACATCTGGTGGAGAATTTACAGCTGCATTTCTCCCCAGCATGAAATATGAGCTTTTGAATGCCTATTAGCTGCTGAAAGCTGGGGGTGGGTCTGTGGGGCCATGGGTGGGGAGCACTACACTGCTGAGTGGCCCTACCCCTGTCGGTGGTTCTGCCTCATGGTTACTTAACTGAGTTGTTCAGGCTGAGATTCAGTTGCTAGCTGCCCCAGGGGAACTCCAAATAGATGGTCCCATGGCTGCCCAGTTAGCAGCTCTAGATGCACAAAGTATACCATCTTTGAGACATTCCATAACTCAGATCCATGACAGTCGGTTGACAATTTTGTTGTCGACTGATGTTGCAGCGACTTCTTTATGTCAACTGCATTTGTAGTCGGCATAAAGGGAGTCACTTCAGACTGTGTTTTCTATGGGGGGCTTCACCCGCCAAACCCCCCATGTGGGACCCCCCACACCCACCACTACTAAATTAATCAACTCCGAGTCAATGTTGCTTCAGGGAGGGGGTGCAATACCCCCAGTAAGCAGTGTTGAGGTCCTGTGCCGACACTACATAGTGACCTGGCACTGTTGTTACTGTAGTGTCAGTCACAGTACAATTGTCACCATAGTGATGGCATACCCCATAACTCTGCATCTTAGGAGAGGGTGCAGCTACATGGCACACCAGAGAAGGAGAGCAATACCAGTTGATACTAGAGATTAAGGGAGGGACTTCAGGGAGCCGGAGGGACTGGGAAGTGGGGGGGGGGTTTGGGGCTCCCTAGACACTTACTAGACCAGCTCTCATGTTGGGCATGCAGGCCAGAGGTGACTTTCTGTGGTCCCAGCCACTACACCTACCATATATACTCATGTATAAGTTGTTTTTTGGGAGTTTTTTTACGATCGCAAAGAGCAGGTCCTGACTTATATGCGAGTTACTGGTAAAATGAAAAAAAAAAGGTCAGTGAAACAAAAGCAAGGTTTACTCTCTGTATGCACATCTAATTTTGACAGCTAGCTAGCTAAATTAACACCTCACTAGCCAATTAACACCTGCTACACCTACACCTATTGTCTGCTGTTCTTTACTGTCCTTTCTCCTAACAAGTCACATTTGCAAACGATTAATTATTTAATTTATCAGTTTGGCACGAGATAAATACTGTTCCCTTAACTGAAGTTTCTTACACAGCCTCTTCACCCTGATGTTAACATGCCGTCCACCAAATGAAAATGCTCTGCCTACGATGCTGAATTAAAACTGCAGGTTTGTTGAAATAAAATGTCTTATTCATGACAGGTGCTGTCTTTTTGTTGGTGGTGCTGGAGAAGTGGTGGGAAGTGGTACAGTGTTAAAGAACACCCAACTGGGGAAAAAATTAGCTTCGTGAACAAGGGTCCCCGACTTATATGCGGAACGACTTATATGCTAGTATGTACGGTACTCCCAGTATTATGGTTCCCCAGTGCTCAGTTGTTTAGTATACCATCTCTCTTTTCCTTAATATGACAGTATTGCTTTAAATACAGAATGGCTTGTATGGTTTAAAGGTATATCAGCAGCATTTTGGCCCAACACATTTGACTTTAGAGGTTACCAGGGGATGATCCTAATGACTGTCCCTCCTGTCTAAAGGCTACTAGTTCTAACATTTCCTCCCTAATCAGTGAATTGTGGTCATATGGCAGATGACTACAACTATTTATGTACACTGGATGTTGTTGCATTGTTGGCTGACTATTTTTCATGCAGCACAGCCATCACAGGAGGCCCAGGTTAGCCCTGAACTACCCCCCAATGCCACAAATTGACCTGAAGGTGCCATACAGGGGTGCTAGCAGATCTGTTACTCCTTCCTTGAAAGTAACCAGTTTTACCTTGTTCCTGTTTATACTCAGGGAAGCTCTGTTGGTACCCTATCGCCATTAATGTTTCTAACAGTTTTTGCTGTCTGCTGGTTCTCTGTTTCTAATATCGGTTGTGAGTACAGAATATTTGTTTGTTGAGAACTTCAGAGTACCTTTGAGCACATGTGCTCATTTAAAAAGGTTCCACATCAATTGTAGAGTCACAGAATAAAACAATACAAGCACTGTCTATAAGCAATTCCAGAAGAATGCAGTCAAATCAAGCACATGGTTAAACTAGACAGTAGCAATTGACATATATAAATGTGCAAATAAAGGCAGATCATTGTGCAACAAGGTCACAGGATAAGTACGAAGAAAAAAATAACTTTAAAAGCAAATGGTTACAACTGCATTGGACTGTAAGGTGGACCTCAGACCCCAATATGAAGCATTGAAACATAGAAACATAGACTTTGATGGCAGATAGGACTGCTTGGCCCATCTAGTCTACCCATTTCCCTACTTATTGGATAAGCTGCAGATCCTAGTTAACCAACAGCATACTTCTTCCTACCCCCCCCACCATAATTGCCTTATGTCTGTCACATGCATTCTTGAATTCCCCCACTGTTTTTGACCCCACAACCTCCTCAGGAAGGCCATTCCATGTGTCCACCACCCTCTCTGTGAAAAAATGCTTCCTCACATTGCCCCTGAGCTGTCCCCCTTCTATCTTCAAATTGTACTCCCTTGTTCATGCACATCTCTTTTTCTGAAAGTTGATACCCTCTTGGACTTTATTGATTCCCTTGAGATACTTGAAAGTTTCTATCATGTTCCCCCCTCCTTTCCTCGGCTATACATATTAAGCTCCTTTAGTCTCTCTTCATATGGCTTCTGGTGCAGACCCTGCACCATTTTAGTTGCCCTCCTCTGGACTGCCTCCATCCTGTCTATGTCCTTGTGGGGATGGAGTCTCCAGAACTGCATGCAGTACTCCAGATGGGGTTGCACCAACTGTCTGTACAGAGGGATAACAACCTCCTGTTTTCTACTGGTGATGCCTCTCCCTATACATTTCAGTATCCCTCCCCAGCCCTCCTTACTGCATTCTCACATTAGTTGCTTACCTTTAGGTAATCTGATATGACTATTCCCAGGTCCCTTTCCATTTTTGTTGTTGTTGGTACCCCTCCCCCCCACTGTATACTCTTCCCCTGGGTTTTTGTTTCCCAGGTGCATTGCTTTGCACTATGTTGACAGCTGTGGAACTGATTGTTAATAGTCCCATTCTGCAGGATGGGTAGCAAAGAGAAAGAGACAGGATCATTGTTTTCACTGTATTACCACAAGGGGCCTAGCCCAGAACATTTTGAACGTAAGCCCTCTGCTATTTTGGTGATAGGGGCAACTACTGCAATGTCATTTAATGCCAATTGCATACATAGCCCAATCAAATGTTACAGAATCTTGCAAATGCTTCCATGGGGAAAATGTTAGATTATTTACAAGAAATGCATTTATCTCAGGCTGAACATAATGAACTGAAGGGATTTGGCTTTGACTTAGTGCAGTCCTCCTCCCAAAGCGTGGGAAAGGGTGTGTTTGCTGACTTTGATCTGCAGGGGGCTGTTCTTTCAATTGGCAAAGAAGGCCTGCCCGTATGGCGAGGCTATACTGGCCCATCCAGTCTGCCCATATGGCGAGGGTATATGGGCAGACTGGATGGGCCTGGCAGTCCTTATCTCTGCCGTCAATTTATATGTTTCTATGATTCTAAGGTCATTGACCGGGAGAGGAGGTATGTTATATTATTGGGAACAGTAAATAACAATCAGTATGTTAGCTAATAGTTACTTCCCCTATGACCAAAAAAGTAATTCTTTCAATCTTTTTTTAAGTAAGCAATAATACCCGACAGGGTGGGCATTATTGGGAAATACCAGACTGCCCAGGGGCATGATGAGGCCCGACGCCGCAGGCGGAGGGCCTTATAGCCCCTGGAAGAAACATAGAAACAAAGACTTTGATGGCAGATAAGGACCACTTGGCCCACCCAGTCTGCCCATTTCCCTACCTACTGGATAAGCTGCAGATTCTAGTTAACCGACAGCCTATTTCCTGCAACCCCCCCACTATAATTGCCTTATGTCTGTCCCATGCATGTTTGAATTCCTCCACAGTTTTAGACCCCACCACTCTCTCCGTGAAAAAGAATTTCCTCACATTTCCCCTGAGCCGTCCCCCCTCTAACTTTACATTGTGCCCCCTTGTTCTTACACATCTCTTTTTCTGAAAGATGCGGTATTTCCCAATAATGCCCACCCTTGCGTATAAAATTGTTTTCTTAGTACGTTTGAATGAAGAGAGGAAATTATTATAATAAAATTAATAGTATTAGCAGAAACAAAAGTATTTAAAAAAAAATAGTCCATGTTTCTTTAAGGCTGTTCCAGGTTCTGTTGCTCCTCCCCACCGCTATCACCCCGCTTACGAGACAGAGACAGAGACATCCACCTGAGGAAGTAGTAAATATGCGAAGCAGTCTGTGGGCATCGTTTTTAAGTCGTGTATGTTTCTTTAACATTTTTATTTTTTTTTAATTGGGCTGCAGTTGCACGTTGCGTCTGTTAAGCACGGGACCTGTGGGTGAGAATGCGTTGAGGAACAGCTCTGAGGTAAATGATGTATTTCATTTACATTAGTAGATGGAATAAGTGTGGGAGTATTGTAGTTTGTGGCAGAAGAATGATAGGATTTTGAAAATGGTGTTTCCTTGTAACAAGCTTCGGAACGATGGATTCTTTCACTTCCGGTTTAGCACAGTGCTGCGATAGTGTGGTCGGGAGACTGCAGCTGAGAGAAAAAAAAGATTTGGGCTCTTTTACCGACCGCAGAATAAGTGGAGTGTCTTTTTTTTTTTTTTTTTTTGAACAGGCGCGAGTTTATACTGAAGGAGCGAGTGTGTGTTGGGGGGGCATTTGTTCTCGCTAAGGAAGATAAAAACATGGCGGGGATTTTAAAAGTTAGCTGGTGGTTTCAGCCAATGACTAAGCAGGGTGAGCACTCCTGCACAAGAGTATGTGGTAAGGTGGCACTCAGGCTGGTACTAATTTCTTGCTGAGCATTTATTGAAAAATAAATGCCCAGTTTGGAGGTGGTATTAGCCAATCAGCACTGAGAATCCATTCTTGCCATTTTATAATAAATTACTAATTGCCCTTCAGGGCCAGCTAGTGCTAGAGGAGACTAACTTAGTGGTAAATCCTGACAAGGACACCTTCACACCTTCAAGATTCTGCCTCTCCTCAGCACAAAAATATGTGAAAAACACACTCTCTCTACTGGGTATCTCAGATATCTAGAGAAAACCATCCCCTTGCCCAAGAATATAAACATTATTCCCCACACTGCAACAGTTATTTGAAGATGGATTGCCTTCTCACTGCCACAGAACACATAAACTCATTACAGGCTGTTTCACATGGTATGATTCAGCTCTCAGACCATGGCCCTGTGAAGGCTAGACTTTTTCATGGGTTAACCATATAAGAATATTAAAAGGCTATGCCTGCCATTCAATGGGTCAAAAAACTGCCACGTCTACTTCCTGAGCTGTAAAAACAGTTTCTTTCAGCCTCCTTCTGATGCACTTTTTCTTTGCCTAGCTAGAGGCTCTGTTGGTCTCTCTTCTCCCTCTGAGTAGGGCCAGTGCCAGGTTTTTGCAGACCCTGGGCCATGCACCTCCAGTGGGCCCCCCCTCAGACCCATCCATCCATCCATGTAAAAAAAAAAAGGCAAACTGCAATCAAACCAGGCGCAGGCCCAGCACTTGGCAGAGAGATGCAGGCAGCCCCCCCCAACCTTGAGCCAGGCATTGGCATTGGTGGCACTCTCTCATGCTTGGACCCCAACTCGCAAATTTAGGCTCCCTTCAGTCAGAGCAATTCAGCAGAGGCACACTGGCATGCACAGTTTCACTTACTTGAATGGTCAATGTCCCACCAGTTTACAGAAGGTGCTCATGCTCATCAACAATGACATTATTACTGCCCCCCACCCCACCCCAAACAGCTGGAGTGGCTTTCCTGGCCAGCACAGATGGTTCCTGAGTCCCAAACCAGACTCTGTTTCTGTTACACTCTCTGCATGTTAGGATTAGGATTTGGATTTTTATTAGTGATTTGAATGGTGGAACCATGAACCCTTGCTTTCCATATACATTAAAAAAAAAATGAACACAAGTCAGAATCAGTAGGCATTTGCTGAGTAAGTTGATTGACCTGCTGGTGCTGCCGCAACTCCAGATGCTCCAGTCTGACTCCACTGCTCCAATGGCACTGCTGGATCGGCTGTTGTATCTCGGTGCCAAAGTGGTCTGACCTGTTGGCGCTGTCACAACTCCAGATCCATGCTCCAGTCCTCTGCTGCACGGTGCACCAGCTGTCCAGCCGGATCCACTGTTGTTCTCTTCTTGGTGCTGCCAGCCCCGGCGTCCTGCGACCCAACCCATGCCATTTCACAACTCAATCTCCCCCCCAGCCCCCCAAAACACAATGGGTTGTGATGTGTCTCTCTCTCTCCCCTCTGATGAGACATGATCTCGCTGGTCTCAGACCAGAATAGTGTGCACGCCACCATGCAGCTCCTGCCTGACTCCCACCTTCACAATAACAGATAATGGCAGGGCTGCTTAGCCCCTCAGGCTAACCCCTTGATCACACTGTCCAGCTACTGGCCACCTGCACCCACACCCTACCCGCATGGCCACAAAACACTCCCTAGTTGAATTGGGGCCCTACCAGTCAAGCTAAGCAGGGCTGGTAGCATTCATTTTTCAGAGTCTGGGGGGGGATTTAAATGTAGTTTCCATCCGGTGGCGACCCCAGCATCACCCAGCAGGCTCAGAGTTCGGCAATGGGTTGGCAACAATTTAAAAATAATCTGTACCATCTACTACCAGACTGCAGATGAAGGTGGAGCAGAACCTGAGCAGCATAGCAGCCAGCCAGCTCGGAAAAATGAGATGCTGGTGGGCACTGCCAGGGAGGGCCCCCCTCTGGTATTGGGGCCCCGGTCATTTGCCCAGGTGGCCCGGGTGCTGATAACAGGCTTGCCTCTGAGCCTGCTGTGGCCTTGCTTGGGGCCTTTCCCCATCTCCCAAGTTAGTTTGTGTGCTAGACTCTTATTGGTTTCTGCTGGTTGTGTTCCTGTGTCTCTCCTGCTTTGGTTAGTATTTGTTTTGCTTCTGGCTGCTGTGTGCTTCCTTGTGTGTTTGTTTTTCTGTTTTCATGTGTTTCTGTTTTTGGTTTTAATTTCTTTTGGGATTTTCTACTTTTCCTAGCATTTTGTTGCCTTTGCTTGCACTCTCTGCTGAAAAATGCAGTACTGTCCTATATCTGCACAATGGCTGTTCTCTGCCTGTATAGTACCTGACTTACACCTGTGGTATGCTTGTATTATGTCTGTAAAGGGTTCCTGAAAATTGCCTGTAGTTTGCCTGAAAGTGTGCATAATGAGACTGAAAGTGTACATACTAATGAACCCTTTACAGGCACTTACAGGCCCGAATAGTCACTGAATTAGAGCTGCAGCTTAAGTGGCAGCTGCACCTATACTGGTCCTGCACAGTACCTGTTCAGAGCCTGTACCCGACAAGCCCAAGTAAGTGTTAGTCATTGTGCAGCACCTGCACAGTGCCTGCCCTTTCAAAAACTAGATAATTGTTATCCCTGCCTAGCTCCTGTACAAGCACTGTACAGTACCTGTAGACATGCATGTAAAGAAGTTCTACAGGGAGAAGTGAAGCCCTGACCACTGCACAGATCAGGGCTTTACCTCTCCAATCTCCCATGTAGGCACCATATGCAATCGATATTTTTATTACCTGAGCACTCGTAAAAATCTCCTGAACCTCTGATGTGCCTGGCATTTTTTATATTTTCCAATTGTTTAACCAGGAGAGACATACTAAGATGAAAGCTTGTTTACTGGTGCGGCCTGGGAGTATAGGGAAGTTAAGTGACTTGCTCAGGGTCACACAGTATGCAAGTGGAGTCTGTGGGATTCAAACCCAGGTCTCTAGATTTGTAGCTCAGAGCCTTATACCATTGCGCTACTGCCTCCCCATTTTAATCATGACATGCCTGAACCCCCCCAGATCTTGCTGGTAAAACTGAGAAAATTACACTGCACTGTTCATCCCTTAATAATGCCCTTATGTACAGAAAATTTACAATGACTATATCTCTGATGCCCTGTACTGTTTTTTTATACAATTTGCTGAAAACTCAGACACTGTAAACTTTCCCGCTTGCACCAACCAACTTTGGGTCACCTCTAACACTAACTCACAGTGCTGTGCACTACAAGAAACAATGCCACCTACTGGCCATGAGTAAACTTAAAGGAACTTTTTTTATGTAATAATAATAATAAAACTTTATTTGTTGAGCACCTTTCAGATACCAAGGCGCTTTACAGTGTTAAGAACAAATTCCATAAAAATATTACAATTAAAAATAGACCATTAAAGAATCATGACAGTTCATAAAAGGCTTGACGCCACAAGAAAGTCTTAAGTGCCTGCTTAAAGCTCCCCATGGTTGTACATTCCCTGAGCAGATGGGGCAGAGAATTCCAGAGGGTTAGGGCAGCAAACATAAAAGCACGGGCCCCAGAAGATTTCAAGGTAACCCTCGAGAACTCCAGCAACCCCTCGTCAGCTGAACGGAGCTGTCGCACAGGGGTTAAAGGAATCAGAAGCTCTTTCAAGTAGTCAGGACCAAGTCCATGTAGGGCTTTGTAGGTCAGTAAACCTACCTTTAAGGTGATCTACCACTGAATTGGCAGCCAGTGCAGATCACGCAACACAGGAGTGATATGTGATCTTCTGGACACCCCTGTCAGCAATCGAGCAGCAGCATTCTGCACTAGCTGCAAGTGGTGGATATCAACCCCAGGAAGCCCTAAGTAAAGGGAATTACAGTAGTCAAGGCGAGAGGTCACAAAGGCATGGAGCAACACAGGTAGATTGCTAGACAGAACAAGGTGTTTGACCCTGGCGATGTTCCTCAGATGGTTAAAGGCTGACTTAACGACTGCCAATACCTGATGACAGAGGGTCAGCCCATCCTCAAGCACCATTCCCAGGTCGCGCACCCATTCTGAGGTAAGGATCTGAGTGCCCCCCAGAAATAATCCAGAGGGTTGATCGGTCCTCATCCCCTCTATCCTGTGACCTGGGTCCACAACCATAACCTCAGTCTTTCCTGCGTTCAACTTTAACCAGCTGAAATTCATCCAGTCTTGGATTTTGGCAAGGCAGTTATTAAATACTGAGAGAGCACTAACCTGATCAGGGGCAAAGGACAGGTAGAGCTGGGTATCATCAGTATAGCAATGAAACCTCAGCCCATACCATCTTACAATGCCTCCGAGGGGTAGCATATACACTACAAACAACATGGGGGACAACATTGAGCCCTGAGGAACCCCATAAGACAGAGAGAATGGGTCAGAAGAAAAAATCCCCAACACAACTTTCTGTGTTCTACCAGCTAGGAAAGATGTAAACCATCTGAGCACTGTACTTGACAGGCTACAGATGGATCTCAGGCGTTCGAGCAGGACCCCATGGTCTACAGTGTCAAAGGCTGAAGAGAGATCAAGGAGTACCAGAATGGAAAGGTTTCTCTGATCTCTCGCCATCAGGAGATCATTGAGCACCTGAACCAGAGCAGCCTCAGTACTGTGCCTCTTACGAAAACCCAACTGGAGAGGTTCGTAGACATTATGGATGGTCAAATGGTTCTCCAGCTGGATTGCCACTACTTTCTCAATAACCTTTCCTATAAAGGGGGAGGTTTGAGATAGGTCTGTAGTTAGCAAAAATGTCTGGGTCCAATGAAGCTTTCTTCAGAAGGGGTGTCACCACCGCCTCTTTCAGGGAGCTTGGAAACTCACCCGATTCCAAGGATCACTGGACAATTTGAGCCAGAAACAGGCCAATGGTCTCATAACAACCCAAAATCAGGGAAGTTGGGCCCAGATCTAAACTACAGCATGTAGGGCACATCCCCTGGACAATCTGCATAATATCCTCGAACTCCGGCAGGTCAAAGGTACTCCAGGAAGTACGAGGTATAGTGACCAAGCGCCGACCAACCACATCCCCCATAGAGTGAGTCAAGCGGATTTCTGACCTGATGTCAGCCACCTTATTCGCAAAGAATTGAGCAAGCTCATCACACTCTTTTTGTGAAAAAGCTTGACGGAGCTGCAGACAGGCTGGGTTGCACAACCTGTCCACAGTTCAGAAGAGTTGAGCTGGTCGATTCTGAGTGACAGCGATCTCCCTGGACAGGAACTCTGCCTTCTTATCGGGAGATCACTGATTGGTAGAACTGATAATGCTCCACCAAACTAAGGCGGTCAGCCTCCAGGGCAGATTTCCACCAGCGACGTTCTAACTTTCGTCCCACCCGCCGCAACTCCCTCAAAGGCCCATCAAACCAAGGGGCCCGAGGGCAGAGTGGGAGGGGACGAACATGGACAGGAGCTATCAGGTCTAGGGCTGAGGAAATGGCCTAATTATAGGCCAGAACCAACAACTCCGGACTTGAGCTGGCATCAGGAAACTCCAAGAGGTCAATCACAACCGCCAGGTCTTCAGGGCATACATCCCGTAAAGGGCGGTAACTGACCATCTCCACAGGGGCAGACCTACAAAGAGGGGCACAAAGTTGAACCTCACGGTGTAATGATCAGACCAACTGACAGGTTCCACCCCCAAGTCAGAGGCCTCAATCCCTAGGAGGAAAACCAAATCCAGAAAGTGACCATGATCATGGGTAGCTGAAGAAGCAATCAGTGTGAAGCCCAGTGATGTCATCAGCTGGAGGAAGAGCTGACCAAAAGGCAAGAGGTCATCGTCAATCCAGGCATTGAAGTCACCCAGAGCCATCAGTCTGGGTGACTCCAATGCCATGTCGGTGGCAAAATCTGCCACTTCCTGCAGGAATCGCTTTTCGTCCCTGGGTGGACGATAGACGAGAGCTATCCTGCAACCCACACCAGCTACCACAGTACGCTCAAAGGATTCGGTTTCCTCTACTGGTACACCAGTGAGGCCCAACTTGGTCTTGAAACTGACTGCTACCCCCCCCCCGCCATGGTCCAATCTTGAGCAGTGTATCACCTAGTACCCGACTGGCATTGCTGCCTCCAAAATGGGGCCAGCATTTTCATCCAGTCAGATCTCAGTGATACACCAACATAACAATTTAACATCTCTTCTTTTAATTACTTTACATGTGTATCCAGTTCCTAACAGCAATAATACATGACAGGGTGTGATATATCACAGGATATCACTTCTCGGGTGCATGAGGGCACATGGCCAATGGCGTCGGGCCTCAACACACCTGAGGCATGACAATATACCATGATACAACATACCCTGTTGTGTATTATTGCTTAATTATACAATGGATAGGCAGGAATCCTCATTGCCTAAAACAGCATTCTATTTATGTCATAGTTTGAATAAAGGACAAGTAAAAAAAATTCCTAGTAATTGTTTCCTGTTTACTTCACATAAGCCATACTGGGAATATATAAAATAAACTCTGGTAGGCATTTTTTGTTCCCATTACCTTTCTTTCACCCCCATGTTTGGTGCACAGGAATTATTAAAGTAGATTGCTTGCACGATGTTGAGAGATTAACAAAAGCGATACAAGTGGAGCCTCGGGGTAAAATCTTAAACTGTACCATTACAGTTTCCCCATCCAGTATAAGCAGTGATTAAAGGTTTTGCTTACCTGATTCTAGGTGAGCCTAAGGTAAGGAACCCAAGTAGACAGGGACCTGTAAAATAAGAATCAAGAGGAAAGGGTCACAAACGATCTGTAGTTCTTTGGGAAAGAAAGACAGGAAAGGCAAGACAGGCAAAGAATATATTATCGAACACAATTTAGGGTACTCCATGGACCTGCCCATAGGATTGAGATTGATGACTGAAAAGGAAAAATAAATGGACTGAAACAACCAAACATAGGATTTCAAAGTACATGTGAATTACTAAATGGAACTCCAGGCTCACAGCTCTTCTTTTTTTTTTTTTTTGTCCTGGTTCCCCCCATTCCTCAGACCCACCCTGCCTGCCACCCCTCCATGCCCAGGCTTCCCCCCCCCCGGGTGGGGCCATCAGGAGAGCTCCTCCTCCCAGACACTGTTGGCAAGCCCCGGCTAACCCCTGGGTCAGGGCCATGGAAGCAGGGACTCCTCCCTCCCCAGACAGAGGCACTTTAGACTGCAATGGCGGAGCAGGTTGTCATGCTGGTGGGGGGGGGGTACTTTTTCTAATGATTTGCTCCTTCCCCCTCCCCGGAGAGCAGTCCCCAGGATGCTTTATCCTTTTCCTCTAACTGGCCCTCTGACTCCTGGGTCATTCCCCAACTTGGGTCACTGGTGTTCCAAGCAGAAATCCAACAGCTGCTTCTGCTCACTGCACCTTGTTTGAAATACTATGAGAAACGGCCTTCATTCTACTCTGATCCAGGCTACACAGTAAGGGTTCCCAAATCTACAAGGATTCATGTATTTTACAGGGAAAAGGTTCAGTCTACAAAGACGTTGTTCCCATAGACTTGGATTTTCCTAAGTGAAAACATGCATTTTACTTAAGAAAGTGAGATGTATAGCAAGACACAGATGAAACTCTGTGAGAACAGATGAGCCAGCATGAAGCTTAAGCACTCCACAGGGACTATGGGGGTTCCATCCACTTCTCACTCCCTCAACAACTGGCAGCACATGGATTGCCCTAATGGGTATTTTTTTGTTTGTAAAAAGGGACACTGTCAATCTTTTTTGCTTCATATTATTTCTAGTTAAAACTCCACATTTTATGAGTACTTACCTACTCTAAAATCCATTGATGTTGCTGTTTTTTGTATCTGCCTTTTTGCTTAGCAGAACAGAAATGCATCCTAATGTATAGTTACAAACAACTTAGTTTTGAATCCTGGATCTGTTTTTACTGCATACTTCCTGAACAACAGAAACCCACCAAACAGTGAAGCCACTCATGATGCAATATTCTCCTCTACTCTCACTTCATATTGAGTGTCTAGTGCAAGTTGGGAATGTTCCTAGGTCCAGCAATAATACAGTGGGAGTTGATCAAGTATTGTAAACAAACAGGTTTTGGTGTGGTAACACTAGTGTGGTGGGCAATCTGTTTTTCATTGCTTAACAGGAAAAAAGAACCAGAATCAACCCACCAGCTACATCAGCAGTCTTAGCTGAATCTGAACAGTCGTAAGATGTGTTTTTTAAACAAGGGACACTCTGAGGTCTAAAGGGGTTGACAGTGTCCCTTTAAAGAGCAGCTGACACCTTTGGAAAAACTTTGAAAAACATAATAGCTGGACACATAAAATTTGACGGCAGATAAGGACCACTAGGCCCACCTAGTGCGCCCATTTCCCTACCTAATGGATAAGCTGCAAATCCTAGTTAACCAACAGCCTACTTCCTCCTACCCCCCACTAGAATTGCCTTATGTCTGTCCCATGCATTCTTGAATTCCCCCACTGTTTTTGCTTCTACGACCTCCTCAGGAAGGCTGTTCCATGTATCCACAACCCTCTCTGTGAAGAAATACTTCCTCACATTACCTCTGAGCCATCCCCCTCATCTTCAGATTGTGCCCCCTTGTCTTTGCACATCTCTTTTTCTGAAAGATGCTGCCCTCTTTGATTTTGTTGATTCCCTTGAGGTACTTGAAAGTTTTTATCATGTCCTCCCTCTCCCTCCTTTCCTCGAGGGTAAACATATTAAGCTCCTTTAGTCTCTCTTCGTATGTCTTCTGGTGCAGATCCTGCACCATTTTAGTTGCCCTCCTCTGGACTGCTTCCATACTGTCTATGTCCTTGTGGATATGGGGTCTCCAGAACTGCACATAATACTCCAGATGTGGTCTCACCAACTGTCTGTACAGAGGGATAACAACTTCCTGTTTTCTACTGGTGATGCCTCTCCCCATGCATCCCAGTATCCCACCAGCCCTCCTTACTGCCTTCTCATTGCTTGCCCACCTTAAGGTAATCTGATATGACTACCCCCAGGTCCCTTTCCATTTTTGTTGTTGTTAGTATCTCATCCCCCATTGTGTACTCCTCTCCTGGGTTTTTGTTTCCCAGGTGCATTACTTTGCACTTCTTTGCATTGAATCTAAGCTGCCATATATTTGACCATTCCTCCAACTTTGCCAAGCCCCTTTGCATCCTTTCCACCCCACCTTCTGTATTAACCCTGTTGCAGATCTTTGTGTCATCTGCAAAGAGACACACTTTTCCTTTCAGTCCCTCTGCAATGTCACTTATAAAGACATTAAAGAGGACTGGTCCCAGTACTGAACTCTGCAGTACCCCACTAGTAACCCCCTTTCTTCAGACTGAACTACGTTTACTATTACCCTCTGCATCCTGTTGTCCAGCCAATTTTTTACCCAGGCTATCACTTTGGGACCCACTCCAAGGCTATATTATTTATTACTGAAAAAATTCCAGTATCACAAATATAATGTTTTCCAAAGTTCTTCTTGAGGTGTCAGTGACTCTTTAAATAAAGTCAGTTGGGTGCTGGTTCTGGTAGACTTACCTTCCTCTCCCTTGAGTGGTGCTCATGCTGTTTGTACCAAAGCTGTACCGAGGGCACAGAAAGGGTTAATGGGTTTCCATACAGGAAGTCCCACCTAGTATTCACTGGCTACTTGGGCAGCAGTCAATCACCCTCACCCTCACTCCAGCCAACCTTAAAGGAACACACATTCCAATTAAAGGGAAACATCCATCGCCCAAGTTCCTCACCTTAGTGTAGGGCAGCCTCCTATTAGCACTTTGAGAAAAATTACATTTTACATAAGTTGCTGCTGCATACTCTGCACTTTATCTAGTTGATCCTGCCACTTACGATTCCTGCTGCCAGAAGGAACCATGACAGTTGGTTGACAATTTTGTTGTTGACCGATGTTACAGTGACGCTTTTATGTCGACAGCATGTGCGGGCGGCATAAAGCCATTTAAGAGACTTTGGTTTCTCCCCCCCTGAAACCCCCATGTAGGGAGCTCTGCCCCCTGCACCCAAATAGCTTAAACAATCAACTTGATTTTGGGAGGGGTACAAGACTCCCAGAAAGCAGTGCCAGGGTCCTGCACTGACATTATTGTGACCTGCTGGTGTAGTCGCTGTAATGTCGGTTGCGATAAAATTGTCATGGTAGCAACGGCATACCTTGCCAGAAGTGCATCACAGAGTCGCCTGCAGAGCTTTAGATTTTAGTATTAACAGGGCAGAAGGGCACCCCCCCCGATGGCCCAACAGTAGCACATTGCACTGCTGCACAGATGACCCTGGTTCAGAAGCAAGCCCAGGTAGTCAGGTGGCAGACCATGGCCAAGATAGCTGTTGCTCGACCAGGGAAGGTTAGCGGTGGGTTCCACCACCACCACAGCAACCCCTATGGCTAGGCCAGGGAACTTGCTTCTGCTGCAGGGGAAGGTGTGTGTGTGTGTGTGTGTGTGTGAAAACAAGAGGGGAAAAAAATGGTAGCTATGGAAATGATAGTCTGGATCCTTGGCCCGAATAAGGTAAATCCCTGTCAACGGGGTAAATTCCTGAAAACGAACTATTAGGCCAGGGATAAAATGTAAATTGGGGGGCAGCAGGTCTGGCAGCTGGCAAAACTTCAGTCAGGATAGATTCTGGGATGCAATCCTTGTGACAGGGATCATAAAAGGCAGACTATAGTATGCAGCAACAAGTTATGTAAAAGTGTCACAAAAGCTCTAAATCGAGGGCTGCCCACACAAAGGTGTGGGATTATTTAGTGAGGGATGGGACACACAGTCACAGAATTAAATGGAAATATTCAGTCATCCTTCCCTGCACACACACACACACACACACACACACACACACACACACCTTCAAGGAACAGGGTATTTCAAGCCATTTGGGTGCTACCATCAAAATAAAGCTGAATTCACTTCTCAGAGTGGGGGTGGGGGGGTGTAGCCTCATCTACTGCTAAAAGCCTTCCTCTTACCCCAACCAGAATACATGGAGCATTACTATAGTATCTTGCTCCTGGCTGATTAAGGGGTTTGGGGTGGTGAAGTATTAGGACAAGGGTGTATGCAAGAATGTCCTTACTTGAATCCCAACTGAAACTGCACCACAAATGATGCTCAGTCCCAACTCTCCCCCCAAACAAACCAAGGGGCTGATATCGTGATACCCCCCCCAGGGCCTCAATGGGAACAATGAAGGTTGGAGGGTGGAGAAACGTGTGTACATATGAGGACAGATGGCAAGAACTGAATATGTACTCGCTTGAGGAGAGGAGGGAAAGAGGGGACATGATTGAAATCTTCCAGTACCTAACAAGGGGGATACCAGGGACCCTTTTTCCATTTTAGTGACAACAGGATCACAAGGGGGTACTTTTACAAACATGGTGGGGGGAAGGTTCAAGAAGCTCCGAGACACTTCTATAAAGAACATGTGGCGTCATAGTGGAATGAGGTCCCATCTGACATAGTCAATCAGAAGACAGGGGGGTTCAAAAAGGGGCAGAATAGGGTGAAGGAAATGTTAGGTTGGCAGTGAGGGGCAAGATACACCAATCTCAAGATCAGGGCTTCACAATTTAAGTCGACTTGATAGACCAAATGGCCTTCTTTTACTGGCTTATTCGTATGCTGGCACACATTTTGTCCCTCCTATACACCCCCAAACACAGAAGCTGTGCTCCCACTCCCCCATGCAGGAGCTGTTGCTCCTCCCCAGAACAGTGGAACTGTGCTCCCCTTCCCCGATACAGGACTTGTGCTCCTTTCCCTCCCCTGAACACAGGACTTGTGCTCCCTTCTCCCGAACACAGGTCCTGTGCTTCCCCTCCTCCCTGAAAACAGGACATGTGCTGCTCCTCCCTGCCGAACACAGGAGATGCACTAGTCCCTCTGAGCTCCTTCCACACTGTTCCAGACTGTGGCACTACTTTTTCTCTGTCCCCTCAGGACCCTTCTTCACTCTTACCTTTCTCTGGACTGGATGTTTACTCGACAATAGCCCCTTATCTCCCAACCACTTAAAACTGCCCTTCCTGGCAGTGTGAGACAAGAACTTGGATGTCCCACAAATTTTGTGTATGTGGAGGGCGGGGATTTGTCTGGCTAGGATAGAAGCTCTTAACATTATCAAGAAAAGGACTCAAGGAGGCAGTAATTAATGGGAGGGCTTTAAGCTTGAGGTTCAATGGGCGGAGCAACAACGTCACTCCCCGATCGAGCGTAAAAGGTCACACATCCTGAGCCTCACCAGGATTCGTTTTTTCATTTGCTGCCGGGGGTGCCGCCACTTCGATCCTTGTCCTCCTTCTTCATTCGCATCCTTCCTTTGTTTGTGTCTCCTGTGGGTCTCTCTTCCCCGCAGCTCCCCATCTCTTGCCCCAGGACTCACTGTATCTTTTCAGTCTGCACTTGCCTATTTTCTCATTCAGTCACCTCGACCCTCGCCTGCTGTATGCCTCCCTGTTCCCCCACATCCACCATTTCCTGTTTCCCTGGGCCACCTTTCCTTGGTTTTCCAATGGCCTCCTCCTGTGGCTGTCCTCTGTCTCCACTCCCCCTGCAATCCAACACCTTTCCCATCCTCTCTGTTTTGCCCGGTTTGTTGCTTCCTACCCTGTACCTCCTTCACTGCTTGTCCATGCACCAGTTCTCATTCCTGTGCTGGAGTTCACCACCCCAGTACTGCTGTTGCCTCCTACTCTCCTGGTGTCCCCATTCTGCATCTCCTGCCAGGTTTCCTCACTGCTGCTGGCTCATGCCATTCTGTCCGTCTCTGTCCTGTGCGTGGTTCCTGCCCTCTGCTCACCTTGCTCCTTTCTGTTTCCACGCGTCCCAGTTTGGGCAGATCCCCTGCCCATGTTCCCTCACCAATTTTTCGAACTCCTGTGCTTGCTCTCCCTCATCTGGTTCATGCATTCCTGTGGTTCTGTGCTGTCCTCATTCCCTCTGGGATGCACCGCCTGGTTTTGGTACCTCATGCCGCCTTTGCTGCTGGTATTTCTTTTGTTGACCTGTCTGCTATCTCCAGCGCTGCAAAAAAAAAAAAAGTCTGTCTCTGGCCGACTCTGAGCTTCTATAGAATGACTGTGTTTACTTTCTACAGTATTGTTCCTCAGTTCTGTGCTCCTATACCGCAATTGTGTTTGCTTTCTCTATAGTATTATTCCTCCGTTCTGAGCTTATCTACACTGACTGTGTGTGCTTTCTGCAGTATTATTAATTTCTTCAAGTCTGTATCCTGTATCAGTTTCATCCATGATGTTTATGCACTGGGTGCATTGTTATTACTGCATACCTCATCAAAGAGCCAGGACACACCCCCATCAATTCACCTACCTCCCTCCCTTGCTGGCCTTCTGCACCCCTCCCTCAACTCCAAATATTCTGCAGAGTAGCATGGGTTGCAAGCTTCGGATATGATGGGGGTATTTTAGTGTATAGCTGCTACCCAAGGAATTCCCAGTGCTCCCTATGCACTGCATTTTGAAACCATGAGGGTGCAACCCTTCTGTTAAGAGGACTCTAACATGATGGTCTATGGCATGACTCTTACACTGCCTTGTCCGACTCAATCTTCTGCCGATATTTCTTTTTGGGCATACCTATCATTACTCATATGTCCACCTCACCAATCCATTGCCCTCATGCCGCATGTATCAAGTTCCTGATTCCATCCATCATCAGCCATCAAGGATTCACTCCAGTCATGGTTTCTATCTCTCATCATTCCACAGTTTATTTATTCGCTTGCTCTGCCATTCACATCATTGGGCCATCTATGACTGACTCCATCTGGCCTTCCATTGAATCTGGCCTGCATGCCACCTCATCCAGCTCACCCTACTGCAGTTCTCATCCAGTATAGACTGGGTCCTATGCTACCCCATTGACCTCTCTACCATCCTTTGTCCTTTCATACCTCACTTTCCTGTACCAGCTCCCAGCCTCCATGGCTTCAATCTATCATCGTACCTCATTCCTTTCCTAATTTTGCTTCTTTGTCCTAGCACCTTTTCTAGTACCAGCCATCATGGCTTCACTCCACTCTTAGCGTCCCTCCTCATCATACATCATCCACTTTTGCTCCTCGATAGCTCAACCTGAGTTGCTCCTCTGATGCTCCTCTTGAGCATGCCCTCTGGTTCGCATACCCTCCGGTTCCTGACATGCCTTCTTAGCCTCGGAGTCTACCTCCTTTTGAGGAGCCTACTTATTCCTACTACCTTCGTACAAGTTCATTTTCAAGTTCATTCCTGTCTCCTTCTCTTCACGATCCATACCAGCCATCAAGCATTCACTCCAATCGAGGCCTGCAATTGATGTTTCTTTTTGGGCATGCCTATCATGACTCCTAAAACACCTCATCGACCCGAAGAAGTCCTGCCACATGTATCGGGTTTATAACTCCAGTCATCATTTACTTATCCTTACCTCAAGGTATATCTATTTACATCGATTACTTGAGCATTCCTATCATTGAATCCTATGCTACCTCATCGACTGCAACCTCAGGGTCTAATCGTTCAAGGTTTCATCGTTCATATCTCATAATCAAGCATGCCTCATCAGCCAAAGTGTCTACTCACTCACTTGCATTGCTCAATCAGGCCAGTCTGCATTTTCTTCCAGTCTGCACTATCCTCAGTCTCCTCGTGAGCACATCTGGAATGTCCTCATGAGCACATCTGGATACCCCTTACTCCTCTGACTTCTACGTGGATCTACTCCCTCACATCGATTGTTTGAGCATACCCTTCTCGGGTCCCTGCTGCCTCATGTTCCTTTTTAAAATCTGTGCTTCTTTGGAGTTTTTTTCCTATCCCGTCATCATCCTCCCTACTCCTATCCCTCATTAATGGACCATTCTCTTTACCGACATACATTCTCAAATCAAACATCGTCAGCCTGGAGGGAAGGTGACGTAGGCCTTGGATCCCCAGAGGTTTCCTCCTCAAAGGGTTTTTTTCTCTCCTCTGCACCAATGGTCATAATATTAGTTAGAGTTAGTGCTTTCTTTGGTTAGTTAGTTAGGTTCCGCTGTTGGATGGAGGCTGTCCCCTCTCTCCTTAGGAAGTCAGCTCTTATCTTCTCAGAATTCATTCATTATCATCGCCTCTTTGATGCTCGACATCTTTGGGAATTCTTTTTGGGCTTCTTCCTAACCTACCTTTAGCTGACGTATTCATTCCCATGGCACCTATGGGGGGGGCCCTCCTCTATGGTTCCTTGCATCGTACTCCTACAGGGTGGGTAGCATATTCCATGGATAGAGAGGCGGAAAGCCACAAAGCAAATCAAGTTACACAAGCATCATCTCATATCCTCTCATCCAGTTGTGTAAGCACATCGAACTGCTTTTAATCCCCTGTCTCTCTTTCTACTTTCAGGTCGGCAGCCCGACTCGAGGGCGCTCTCCCCCCCCAGACTGGGACAGCATGCGTGGCTGCCTCAGACTTAGCTGATGCCCGCCCAAGGCAGCCAGCTCAATGCTCCCTTACCAGAGCTGAACTCAGCTTGTGACTCAAGGTACGGCTCCTTGTTCAGTTCCAATTTTCTGTGCTCTTGCATAGCTGCTACCTGATTGACTGGGATAGCCCCTCTCAAGCCATGGCTTCACCAGCTCAATTTTAAACCATTTTCTCCTTATACTTCATTACTGCCTAAACTCATCCCCTCCACCCTATCTGGACTGTTTTATTTATAGCCTGCAATGAACATGTGACGAGATTATAAATTACTAACAGCCTGTTTCACGATCTGAAGGTTATACTTGCTGCCTACTAGAGAGCCAGGATGAAATCTACCAGTAGAACCCTTTCTCATGTGAGCCTCCTTTGTGTTAACACCAGCCCCTCTCCCTTCCACCGATACTCGCCACGGATTCTGCTCCACAACATACCGTGACATGAATCACGTTTAAACTTTGGTCCACTGCTCTCCTGAAGGACTGTTTTTGATGCTGTACTGATTCCCAACTTTCATCCATCTACTTCAAAACAAACCTCTGTGGCTTCCCCCACCACCGTCCCTTGACCCAGCATCGCCAAACTTAATACTGAGTGTACCCCGGCGCTATCGGTCCTTGCAAACAGACACCCACCACTGCTCTGTGTAGAAATTCTGTGCACCTAGTTGCTTCCTTACACAACCTTTTGTTTCTCTGCACACACCCATAAGGCCAATGACCTTCATTTCATTTTTTAACCAATTTCTCCTGGATAGCTAAAGAAGGGGAATTTCCCCTTTGCCCTGGCCAAATTTCCCCCAGTCACCAAAAATACCACCAACAGCTTAATCTGGTTCAAGGTCAATTGGCATTCATCTGTATCCCCTTCCCCAGGTCATGGCTGAAAATAGGCAGAATCTGTCTAGTGCACTTACCCGGTCAACAAAAACTAAAATAAATAAAAATAAAAAAAAATGTAAATTCTCAGGAGGTGCTTGCCACAACCTCCAATTCTTTCTGGCCCAAGTATACCTGCCTACCGGAACTCCATTTATTCCAAGATCCCTCAAGCGCCCAGGTTGGACACCCCAGATCGCCATCCTCCTCCTTTAGTAACATTGACAACCTATATCATCCTTGTTCTACTCATTACCGTGCATCTGGTGGCTTCCCCATCAGAAACAGAGAACATGTGGACAACTTCTGCACCCCCCCCATGCTTCATGAAAAAATCCAACTAAATTGCTATGGGACAGTCACCAGAGGGAATACACTGCCATGAGCTAATCATCCAATCAAACAAATCTATCAACCTATGTTAAGGTAACTGCTGTCAATTAAGGGGCCTCGCTAAGACTCCCTAGAAGCCTAGAGCTTTAGTTAGGCCACATCTGGAATATTGCATCCAGGTGTGGTCACCTCAAAACAGGAAGGATGTGGTTAAGGTTGAAGGGGTGCAGCATAGGGCTACCAAAGCTGTATCTGGGCTGAAAACTTATCCATGTAATATGAGATTAGAAAAACTTGACCTGCATTCATTACGTTATAGAAGACTTAACAGTGATTTATGCATGATGTTTAAAAGTGCTAAAGATACCACATTAAGGGAAGACTTAGGATTAACTTTTAGGTCAGGATGGACCAGCAGTAGGAGACACAATATGCAATCGGAACTGTCCAAGTGGAATACTAATTTGAGGAAACATTGGTTTACACACAGGGTGGTTACCTTATGGAATAATTTACCAGCATCTGTGGTAGAAAGTACAAATATGGATATGTTTAAAATTAGAATTGATAGCTTTTGCTGTGATAAAACAACTGAATTTTGAGTATATGGGATTGCCAAGCATTATGGATGCAAGTCCTTCAGCTTGAATTTACTTCTGAAACTTATGAAGCCCCACCCAGCTACTTACTAGCAGGAAATACCCCCGGTGGAAAAAGGGGCAAATGTCTCTAGTTAAGCTCATCTCCCTGCTTCTGAAGTGCATGATACTTCTCCTACTTATTTCTGGGAATAAACACCCTAATCCAGGTCCTCCACAGAATAACCCAAATGACAATCCTAGACCTGGGACCATCACTTTAGCAAGCATCAATGTGTGTAGCCTACAAAAAAAATGTGTGGCACTCACTGCATGAGTCGCCCAACCTAGCCTAGATATCCTGGCAGTAATTGAAACGTGGCTGACCTCTCCCCAACTCCTGACAGTGCTGTTGCAATACCAGGATACAACCTTTTCAGACAGGACAGGCCCACTAAAAAAGGAGGAGGCTGCACTGTATATGTGAAAGAATCCCTTAAACTGCATGCTCTGCACCTGCCCCCTTCCAGGCCCGAAGTACAGATTGCATCAGTTAAGCTCCTCCTTGGTGCATACAATGAGGGCCTCTCTGTTGCATCAATCTACTTACCACCCAAGTCCAGATCTCTGGGCCTAGACTCCATTATTAACTACCTACATGATCTTAAGCATAACTCGAAGATCATCTTGCTTGGAGACTTCAATGCCAACTGGTTATCACCCAGTGCCTGTAAGTACAAAGATGCCTTAACTGCTCTAAACTTCTCACAGCTTGTCCAGTCACCCACCAGAATGAACTATAAAACAGGGACACGTATCCTACTAGACTGGGTGGTTACAAACCACCCCAACCACATCACATATACGGAAGTTCTCCCAGACTCTCTAAGTGACCACTCTCCGGTCTGGTGTGAGTGGTCTAAAATTCCTTAAATCACCAGCCAGAACCATTAATAGTAGAGTCCTTGGCCTAGGTCAGCTAGGGCCACTAAAACTGCTGCTTCATCAACAGGACTGGTCCCCAATTGTCACTGCTGCTGACATGGATACTGCTCTGGACTTCTTTATTTCAAGCTTCAATGGAGCCTGTGATGTGCATGCACCCTTTAAAAAAAAGAAAGTTAGGGGAACTGTCACACCCTGGATGGCCTACATCCTGCAACAAATGAAAAGCCCTGACCAACTATGGTATATGGCTAGGGCCACTGGCTGGCCTGCCGATATACAGGCTTACAGAACTGCCAGAAAGGCCTGCACCAGAATGATTCGGGCTGAAAAAGCAAACTACTACTGAACCACACTTGCAAACATCTGGAAAGACTATAGGAAATTCTGGGACAATATTAAGGAAATCATTGGGAAAGAGACTAGGACAGCACCCACCATGCTAAATATCAAAGGGGACTTAACCCTTGACCCCACTGTCATAGCAAACTCTTTTAACTCAGTCTTTACAGATCTCAGTCAAGTACTTCCACCAAACTTCTTTGATATCCCTACATGCTACTCCACAGCTTCTAAGCTGTCCACTGGCTGCAAACACCCTGCCTTCTACTTCAAAGCCATAAATGAAAGTGAGACCAAGAAATACCTACTCATAGTCCTTGGTCAGACCAGAACAAGTGATGACTCACTAGACCTAAATTTTATCGCCCTTACGCTTGACGTAATCCTAACCCCCTTGACTAACCTCCTCAGCAAGTTGCTTATGCTCTCCCAGTTCCCCCACAAATGGAAACTAGCCCTAGCGACCCCAATCCACAGATGTGGGGACAAGTCCCTGCAGGGAATAATAGGCTTATTTCTAAACTCCCCCTGCTCTCCAAGGCACTCAAAAGGATTGTGGCTGACCAGCTGATGAAGTACTTGGAGAAATAGAACCTTCAGTCACATAAGCAACACGGCTTTAGGAAAGGCCACAGCACCACTACAGCACTTCTAGAGTTCACTGGGTTCATTCACCATGCACTCGATCAAGGTGAACTGGTTGGTGCTACCTACACTGACCTTTTGAAAGCCTTCGATATGGTCAACCACACCTTACTGCTCAAACAGTTAGCAGTAATAGGCTTATCAACCGACACTCTTCATTGGTTTGATAGCTACCTCTTGGAGTGATCTCAGATAGTCAGAATAGGTGATGCCCTCCTGAACAAGCTACATGTCTGGTAGGGAGTTCCACATGGGTCAATCCTGGGCATGCTACTTTTCAGCATTTTCTTAAATAACCTCCCTGGCAGCTGCCCTGAACAGATACTCCTTTACGCAGATGTGCAGTTAAATTCACCAAGAATTCTGATCTTGACCAACTGGAGAACTGACTCCAGGAAAGCTTCACAGCTGTTGAAGACTGATTTATTTCCCAGAAACTAGTACTCGACTACAAAAACACTAAGTCTGTGCTTTTGCATGGTGCCCATAATAGGCATAAAGCTAAACAGCTGTTAATTAGAAATAACTCTGGTATTGCACTGGAGCAGACATGCACCTTTAAGTACCTCGGAGTGACATTAGACAGCACCCTCTGCTACTCTGCACACGTAGATCTAGTGGCCAGAGCCACCAATATCCACATTGGGCTCCTCTATAGGCATAAGAGCTGCCTAACTGTTGAAGCCCTCAAGCTAGCAGTTCAAAGCATGGTTGAATCCATAATTGACTATGAGATTGTGAGCTATGGCACTGCCACAAACACGGCCTTAAAGCATATCTCCATTGCCCTGAACAAGGCCTGCTGACTACTAACTGGGGCCACCCCATGGACACACACTTGTGACCTCTATGAGCAAGCCAACTGGTTGCAACTACAAGGTAGAATTTAATACCACACGTCTTGTAGTAAAGAAAGCTACTCTCAGCCTCCTACCACCTGGGGTCAGGAATTTCCTCATTCCCCTTAGCAATACACATTGTACCAGGAGCTCTGATAGTTCCTCCCTCCATGTCCCTCACTGTCGGATCTCACAAGGGCAGCATGTATTTGCAACCAGAGCCCCAAAGGAGTTTAACGTGCTGCATACTGATATCATAAGTGCACCCACCTTGGGGTCCTTTAAACACAAGTTTTGTGAGTTATTAGTGACTCGTGCCTTCTGTGACTGCTTTAGGTAGCACTTGCAGCCAGCTGAACCAATTTCAATCTCCCTTCCTCCATCACCCTATCTCCCTTCCTCCCCCCTCACTGCCTCACAATCCCACTCCTGCTACACCCTCCCCAGCTCTCTTTCCAGATAATTTTACCCACCCCTTCTATCAATTAATATTGCTCCCCTTCCTATTTCTGCGTACCACTTCTCTGTGCACTTCTGCTCCTGCACGTAACCTCTTACATCTGTTGACAATGCCAACTGGTGGCTTCCATACTGTACTGATGTTTGCCTTCTGTCTTCATAAGCTCCTACCTTCCCACTACTTGTCCCTTACCTCACACTAGGACTCCTATGACTAGTTTAACTTCAATAGCACACAACTTATCTGCTGTTACATTTGCCGGCATTTACTCTGGTGCCTTTCAATCTCCTTGCTGTTGTACTATTTGTTGTTATTTGTATCTGGCTCAAAGGTGTTAATCCGAGATCTTCAGTAAACTGAAACTGAAACAGTATAGCCCAATGGGGTAAGGCTCTGAGCTCCAGATCTGAAGACCTGGTTTTGAATCCCATAGTCACCTAGTTGCATACTGTGTGATACTGAGCAAGTCACTTAACTTTCTTCTGCTCCCATGTCACATCTAGAAACAAGCTTCTGCATAGTGTGCTACTCCTGGTTAAATAATGTTCCCTTCCCAAAAGTCAACTATGTTCTCTGGCAAAATAGCCTATAAATGTAGAATCTAAGATGCAAAACTGAACCATGTGTAAAATGTACCCCATTATGACCAAAGTTCTTAGGTGCCTTAAAAGTCAAAGCCTAGTCTTTACAAAGAAACAAAATGAATACTCAATGGAAGAACCTCTACAGAAGACTAGCAAGAGGGGTCAGTGAACCAAATTAAGTGAGTGGGTAGGTACAGGAGCAGTAACAAAATGGGGTGGGGGCTCAGTTTCCTAGCTAGCATCTATGTCCATCATAAGGACACAAAGAAAACTCCCCTTGTAACAGGTGTGGGTGCCCCATTATTGTACAGTCAACCCACCTAATATAGGTTAAGTAGAGGATCTTACCTGAGCACTAGGGATCCAGAGGTGGGAGTATGAGATATTGTCTGTTGTACCTGTAAATAAAAGAATAGAACAAGCATTTATCAATACCAAATGTTGTCTTGCTGGCATTGGCATGGGTAGTTCAGGAGTTAGAGATGCATAATAGGAATGGCAGTGAAGTACTGAAGTGATGCCAACCCCATCCCCACCCTGCAGAGACCGACAGGCATTGGGGTGTGCCTTTGGGTCATCAGCTATAATGCTCATGCCATTTTACCTCACCCTACCCTGTAGACACTGACAAGTGTTGTGATGTACCTTGGAGCCTTTGGGTGTTATACTTACCCCATTCCATAAGGAAATATGCTGAGGTGGGTGCAGTATAGGAGAATGGGGTGAACTTTGTGGCTGAACACTCCAAAGCACACTACGATGTCTGTCACTGGCTGCAGGGTGGGGATGGGGTGGAATGGCATGAGCATTACAGCCGATGATCCCAAATCACACCCCTGAAGCCTGTCAGTCTCTACAGGGTGTGGTGTTACAGTTGCAAACCCTAACACCGTAGGCGTGTGTTGGTATTTTCACTCCAAATTTTCAACATGGGCTTTTTGTGAGCCCACCTCATGAAGAGCAGCACTATCAGTTTGTTAGCTGAAAGGTGGTTTTGCACAGCGGCTATGTCATTTGGTGACAAAGGGACAAAAACACATTTTGGGAAGTATGTGGAAAATGACAACTGTATTGTCCATGAGGAGATGTAAAAAAATGGCAATGTTGAAAATCTGGAGTGAAAATATGAAAAATTGATGAAGTCATGAGCATGCATAGAAACTGTGCAACACACATCCGTAACCCAATTATTTTTGGGATTTTGTTAACCATATTTTTAACATAGGCATTTTGGGACCTCCCCTCATGAAAAGTGGCACTGTGATTTTGTTAATTTGTCCCAAACGTTGATTTCCCACAGTGACCACACCACTGTGCGCCACAGGTGCAAAAACACATTTAGGGCTGGATGTGAAAAATGACAGCTGTACTGTTCATAAGGAGGTGTGAAAAAATGTCAGTGTTGAAAATCTGGCATGAAAATATTGCAAATTTGTGAAGCTATAAGGTTGCACGGAAACTGCGCAATGCACACTTGTAACACAGTCATTGTATGGAAGTTCATCACCAAATTTTCAACATAGGCATTTTAGGGCCTCTGCTCATGAACAGTGCTACTGTCATTTCCTCAAACTGTCCCAAAAACTAATTTCTCACAGCAACTGCGCTATTCTGCGCTGAATGTGCGAAACCACATTTTGGCCAGGATGTGTAAAATGACAGCTGTATTGTTCATAAGGAGGTGTGGAAAATGCCAATTTTGAAAATCTGGAGTGAAAATATTACAAATTTACGAAGTTACGAGCGTGCATGGAAACTGTGCAATGCATGCTCATAAAACAGCCATTTTTTGGATTTTTTGCACCAGATTTGCAACATAGGCTTTTTGAGAGCCCCCCTTCATGAACAGTGGCACTGTCGTTTTGTTAATCAGTCCCGGAAGGTGATTCTTTGCAGTGACTACAAAATCACCTTTTGGGACCAAATAATGCCATGGCAGTGCCTAAATTCATGAGGAGGGGTCCCAATAACCGCATGTTGAAAATTTGGTGTCAAAATTTCCAAAAATGGCTGAGATATGCACCAAAATTGAGAAAACCCTATTTATGCCATTATACAGCTTACCGGCATTTCTTCAGTTTGCGGTCGGCTTTGAAGAGTGTAGACGTGTTCCCGGTCCACCGAAGATCATCGTGCTGGGCTCCAGAGGTAAGTATGGGATGAAGGGGGTGTGGGGAGGCAGGGTGTGCAGAGGGTGGACACGGGTTGGGGATGGGGCAGGGAGACCGTGAGGGACCATTTTCTGCTTTACAGGTAAAAGTAAAAAAAAAAAAAGAACATTGCAGGACATTTTTTTTTAACAGGGTAATTTGGCACGCTGGGGTGGGCTCCCAGCATGCCACCTGAGTTGTTTTTTGGGGCCAGGGCTGTAGCCGTGGGGGGGACTGTGCACCCCCCTCGGCACACAACAAAGGGGGGAGGGAAATTATGCTGATGGGGAGTGGGCTCCCCATCAGCAAATTGAACTGAGAAGAGAGGGGACTGAAGCCAGTGAGGGATTGGGCCCCTGTCAGCAAAGAAATACTTTTTGGGTGCATGATGCCAGGGGATTGAATCCCTCGCACACAGCGAAATGGGAGGGGACATTATGCCAACAGGGAGTGGCCCCCATCGGCATTGTGACAGGTGGTGGCAGTCACTGCTGCCATTTGTGAGCGTCAGGAGGTGTGTTGTGGTCCGCTGCATGAGGCTTCGCTCTCATTGATGAACCTTCTTAGATCTGGTGGCCACATTAGCTATGCATGATGTCAGCGCCTGCTGCTGGTTTATTGAGGAATGAGGGACGCACCTACTGATGCATGCCCTGCATTCGCCCACAGTGACTGCACCTCCAAATCTGCTACTACCACAATATGTTGGCTGCACACGTGCGAGCCAACATAAAAAGGATCACAAAGGATCCACAGCTCTTAGAGAGGGACAACATGATGGAAAGCACAGGATGGGCACAAAACTATACTTATCTGATGGGGTAGGAGTCTCTGTCCTGTCAGACCTGCAAAATAAAAATAAAATTAGGTTAGTTAGGAAAAAATGCAGTGGAGTAGAAACAAAGGAAGGCAAGTGTGGTTTGGGGAAGGGAAATGCAATTAAAAAAAACAGTCCCCAGCCCTCTTTCTCAGCCCAAATTCCTAAACCCAACCCCTCATTCCCCACCCTCAGTCAGTAACCCAATCCCACCCCACCCCCTCGGCACCCACATTTCAAGTCCCGCGATGGACGACCAACACAACCCACCCACCTCCACAGCTGGCCACAAAAGAAAAATACTCATTCATGCTTTAAAAATTGAATGCCTCCAACACCCCCAACCCTTATTGACAGCACCCACCAAATGCCCTCCCAAACACCCAATTCATATATTTTATTTTAAGGTGACTGGCACAAAGCTACCGACATCTATGGCCAGCCACCAATTAGAGCAAGTGCTTGTTTTTTGTTTCATGTCCCTGTCCTAAACACCCCTTCAACCCCTGCTAGCAACACTCACCAACCCTCCTCCTCTACAACACCCAAATCATATATTAATTCATTAAGGCCACGGCACAAACCCACCCTCCTCCATAGGCTGCCCACCTACACTGAGTGTGAACATGTAGCGTAAGTGCATGTCCCCACTCAGTTAATGTCATATTTTTGTTTCCCAAATCACAGCATTATTATGAGAAGGCCAGAGTACAGTAGCTGATTTACTGAAAATTCTGATTGATTCTTGATGCTGGAATCAAGTTTACAATTTATCAATGACATTCACACAGTGTCCCACAGAGAGAAACACACACACACACACACACACTAAAGCATGTATGACACATACACCACAAACACTGCAACATGCCTAATACTCCATTGTGCAGGATCAATGTTGCCACCTTACACTGACCTTGCACAACAGGGATGTTGCATGTTGTGGTTTGTGTGGTGTGTGTGGTGTGTGTGCGTGTGTGTGTCTTTCACCACTCAGTTATGTCACATTTTTGTTTCCCCCAAACACAGCATTATTATGAGAAGGCCAGAGTACAGTGGCTGATTTAATGAAAATTTGCAGAGCTCATCCTCGTAAGTACTACCTGATGGGGTGAGGGGTTGGGGGAGGGCCCGCTAACCATCAGGGATCATTTTGCTAAATCTCAGGTTGGGGGAGGAGGGACTGCTAGCCATAATTTTTTAATTGCATATCGGGTGGGTGGCAGGGTGAGGGACTGCTAGCTACCAGGGCTTTTGGGGGGGGATTGCAGGTGGAATTTCCACTAAAAGTCAGGCTTTTACTTGAATTCCACCTGTGGAAGTTTTTTCTGCACACCTCTAGCTGAGGATTTTTGTGGTAAAGCTTTTCACTTAATATAGACATTAAATCCTCATGCAGAGCATGCAGAGAATATAAATCATATTCAATAAACATTCAAGCAGTGCTAATTCACCATTGTCATCAGAATGCCTGTTTGGTGGTGTACTTGTCTGTGCCAGTACTTCCTGACATCCCAGTAACAAGTCACCACCTATGGGCATAAGCAAAGAAAGAAGGAACACTGGAGGGGAGGTAGATACAGCCAAGTCTAAGAGTATTGTGAGGTACAGCCTTAAGACAAACCCGATGGACTTCTTCTGTCTTTACTTTATGTCTCATTTCTACTGTGACCTACCTAAATTTCAGTAAGGCCTTCGACACTGTTTCATGTAGGACACCTTTAAACAAGCTTAGCAGCCTAGGAGTGGGTCTAAAGGTGGTAAAATGGGTAAGAAATTATTTGGGGGATAGGCAACAGAGGGTGGTGGTAAACAGAGTTCATTCTGAGGAAGGGATGTGACTAGTGGTGTACCACAAGCATCAGTACTGGGACCAGTCCTCTTTAATGTCTTTATTAGTGAAATTGCAAAGGGGCTAGAAGTGAAGGTCTGCATTTTTGCAGATTACATTAAGATCCACAACAGGGTAGACACTCCAGGAGGGTGGAATAAATGAATAGGAATCTAAGAAAGCTTGAGGAGTGGTCAGACGTGTGGTAACTTAAGTTTCAATTCAAAGTGCAAAATCATGCTCTTGGCATGCAGAAACGCAGGGATGGAGTACAAAATGGGGCAGTGGTACTAACAATAACCTAACAGGAAAGAGATCTTGGGTAACCATATCTTATTACCTAAAGGTGGCTAACAAGTGTAACAAGGCAGTGGGGAGAGCCAGTGGGATGCTAGGGTGCATAGGGAGGGATATCACTAGCAAGAGGCAGGTGGTGATACCACTTTATGGATCACTGGTGAGACCTCACCTAGAGTACTGTTTCCCATTCCTGGAGACCACATCTCAAAAAGGACAAAGAGCAGAGATGGTCCAGAAGAGGACAACTAAAATGGTGCATGGTCAAAAGCATGAGAGACTGAAGGACCTCTGTTTGTAAACACCAGAGGAAAGGCGGGAGAACCTCCACAAAGGAGACCCACAGAAGGGTGGCATGGGACCCCATTGGGGAAGGAAACAACTCCTGGTGGGGGACTCCATTGTTAGGAGGGTAGAACTGGGGGGGAGGAAGGGGAGAGGGTGGTAAGGTGCCTGCCTGGTGCCATGGCTTGGAGGGACAGGGAGCGAATCCTCAGGATCATGGGAGCAGCTGCATGGGGAGGGAGCCAGATGTCACTGTCCACCTAGGGACAAATGACCTGGCTGATAAAGGGATCAGAGCAGTGCAGGAGGAGTTTGTGGAGTTGGGGAAGGGCCATAGACAAGTAGCACACACAGTAACCTTCTGGGCGGTGCTGCCTGTTTATGGTATTGGTGAGGCTAGGGTGCTTCACACCATGGGATTCAATCAGTGGTTGAAAAACTTGTGTAGAGCTCAGGGTTTTGGCTTCATTGAGGACTGGGGGTCCACCTGGAGGAATGCAGGCCTATATTGGCGTGATGTCTGCATCTGCCCAGGAGGGGAACCAGGGTCCTAGGTGATGGGTTTAAATGCTTCATTGGAAAGCATTTAAACTAGCCCTAGGGGAGGCAATGAAAAGGAGAAAGGAAATCCTAGCCCCCCCAAAAATAAATCAGGGTAGTTAGTGAAGTAAACACCAAGATAGAGAAGTCGATAGGGAGAAGAGCAGGGGTAAATGGAGAAAAAGACAAAGGCAGTAAGGACAGGGATAGGGCAAAAAGGGGTAAGGCCATCAAAGAATGGAGGGCAATGAGTACCAATGCCCATAGTCTACATAACAATCTCCCCAAACTGGTATCCTTGATGGAAGAGGGATGCCTGGATATCATGGCAGTCACAGAAACATGGTACAAAGAGAACCATGATTGGGATGTCAACATACCAGGTTACACAATCTACAGGAGGGACAGGGAGAATAGAAGAGGAGGAGGAGTAGCTCTCTATGTAAGGGAAGGGATTAAAGGAATGGAAGAAAAGGGTAAACAGGGAAGACAGGAGGCACTGTGGGTCACCCTGGGGACTGGAAATAGCACCGCAATCCGCATGAGGGTTGTATACAGACCCCCCTCTCAGGGGGAGGAAATGGACAAGGAAATGATAGAAGGCATCCTTAGGATGGCAGAGAAAGTGGAGATATTGCTGATGGGGGACCTGAATATGCCAGATGTTAACTGGAGCACCTTTGCTGCATCCACATCCAAGAACAGGGCCATTCTCGATGCCCTACAGGGGGCATGCCTCTGACAGCTAGTGTTGGAACCTACTCGGGAGGGAGCAATCTTAGACCTGGTACTTTCAAATGGGGATGGAGGGAGGATCTCAGATCAAGAAGTGAATAGCCATCTGGGAACAAGTGACTACCAAACAGTGTGGTTCACAATAAACTCAGCTGTAGAGCAAAGCCATACAAAAGTGAAGGTACTGGAATTCAGGAGGGCTGATTTTGTCAAAATGGGAGAGTGTCTCAGAAAAGCACTAGCAAACAGGCAGGAAGGAGGGGTGGAGAAACAATGGGCAAACATCAAAACTGCCATCACAGAGGCAACAAGTCTTTGTGTGAAGCAAATAAAACAAAAGAAAAAAACACTATGGTTCTCAAAAATAGTGGCGGGGAAGGTTAGGGAGAAAAAGATAGCATTCAGGAAGTATAAGGAAGCACAAAAGGAGCAGGATAGAGAATTGTACAAGTTAAAAGCAGAAGGAAGCAGGGAAGGTGGTCAGAATAGCAAAGGCCCAAACCAAGGAAAAGATAGCCAATTCGGTTAAGAAGGGGTACATTAGGGAGCGAAGAAAGACAAAGGGTGGGATACTGAGGCTGAATAAAGAGGAGGGTGGGTGGGCAGAGAGGGACAATGAAAAGGCAGGGATACTGAATGAATACTTCTGCTCAGTATTTACAAAGGAAGAGGAGGGGGAGGTACCTAATCCAGTCAATGAAGCACTCTGGATGGGGGGTTGATATCAGTCCTTTCACAGAAGAAAGGGTTCTGAAAGAACTCCTAAAACTGAAGGTGGACAAGCAATGGGGCTGATGGGATTCACCCAGAATTCTAAAAAAGAACTATGGGAACTAGTAACACCACTGACTACCCTTTTTAACAAATCAGGGGAGGATGGTGTTGTATCTGAGGACTGGAGGAGGGTGGATGTGATTCTCCTTCACAAAAGTGGGATCAAGACAGAGGCAGGAAACTACAGAGCTGTCAGTTTGACCTTAGTGGTAGGGAAAATGATGGAATCACTTCTGAAGGAAATAATTGTTGAGTGTCTAGAGGCCAGTGGGGCACAGGACCAAAGGCAGCATGGATTCACAGCAGGAAGATCATGTCAGAAGAATCTAATTGATTTCTTTGACTGGGTGACCAAAGTAGTAGACCGGGGGCTGTGGACATGGCCTACCTAGACTTTAGCAAGGCACCACTGACTACCCTTTTTAACAAATCAGGGGAGGATGGCGTGGTATCTGAGGACTGGATGAGGGTGGATGTGATTCCCCTTCACAAAAGTGGGATCAAGACAGAGGCAGGAAACTACAGAGCTGTCAGTTTGACCTTAGTGGTAGGGAAAATGATGGAATCACTTCTGAAGGAAATAATTGTTGAGTGCCTAGAGGCCAGTGGGGCACAGGACCAAAGGCAGCATGGATTCACAGCAGGAAGGTCATGTCAGAAGAATCTAATTGATTTCTTTGACTGGGTGACGAAAGTAGAAGACCGGGGGCTGTGGACATGGCCTACCTAGACTTTAGCAAGGCACCACTGACTACCCTTTTAACAAATCAGGGGAGGATGGCGTGGTATCTGAGGACTGGAGGAGGGTGGATGTGATTCCCCTTCACAAAAGTGGGATCAAGACAGAGGCAGGAAACTACAGAGCTGTCAGTTTGACCTTAGTGGTAGGGAAAATGATTGAATCACTTCTGAAGGAAATAATTTTTGAGTGCCTAGAGGCCAGTGGGGCACAGGACCAAAGGCAGCATGGATTCACAGTGGGAAGTTCATGTCAGAAGAATCTAATTGATTTCTTTGACTGGGTGACCAAAGTAGTAGACCGGGGGGGTGGGGCTGTGGACATGGCCTACCTAGACTTTAGCAAGGCATTTGACACAGTCCCACACAAAAGATTAATAAACAAATTAGCCAGCCTGGGAGTGTGTCCCAGGGTCGTAGCCTGGGTAAAACGTTGGCCAGACAACAGGACTCAGAGGGTGATAGTAAATGGTGTCCACAGTGAAGAAAGGGGGATTACTAGTGGGGTACCGTAGGGTTCAGTACTGGGTCTGGTCCTTTTTAATGCCTTTATAAGTGACATTGCAGAGGAACTGGAAGGAAAAGTATGCCTCTTTGCAGACAACACAAAGATCTGCAACAGGGTTGATACACAAGGTGGAGTGGAAAGGATAAGAAGGGACTTGGCAAGATTGGAGGAATGGTCAAATGTATGGCAGCTTAGATTCAATGCAAACAAAGTAATGCACCTGGGAAACAAAAACCCAGGGGAAGAGTACACAATGGGGGGTGAGATACTGACAACAAAAATAGAAAGGGACCTGGGGGTAGTTATATCAGATGACCTAAAGGTGGGAAAGCAATGTGAGAAGGCACTAAGGAGGGCTAGTGGGATACTGGGATGTATAGGGAGAGGTATCACCAGTAGAAAACAGGAAGTTGTTATCCCTCTGTACAGACAGTTGGTGAGACCACATCTGGAGTACTGTATACAGTTCTGGAGACCCCATCTCCACAAAGACATAGACAGGGTGGAGGCTGTTCAGAGGAGGGCAACCACAATGGTGCAGGTTCTGCATCAGAAGACATACGAAGAGAGACTGAAGGAGCTTAATATGTATACCCTCGGGGAAAGGAGAGAGAGACGGGATATGATAGAAACTTTTAAGTACCTCAAGGAAATCAACAAAGTCCAAGAGGGTAGCATCTTTCAGAAAGAGAGATGTGCAAGAACAAGGGGGCACAGTTTGAAGATAGAGGGGGGATGGCTCAAAGGTAATGTGAGGAAGTATTTTTTCATGGAGAGGGTTGTGGATGTATGGAACAGCCTTCCTGAGGAGGTTGTGGAGTCAAAAACAGTGGGAGAATTCAAGAATGCATAGGACAGACAGAAGGCAATTCTAGTGGGGGTAGGAGAAAGTAGGCTGTTGGTTAACTAGGATCTGCAGCTTATCCATTAGGTAGGGAAATGGGCAGACTAGGTGGGCCAAGTGGTCCTTATCTGTCATCAAATTCAATGTTTCTGTGTTAGAAGGGGGTATAATACAGGATAGGGACTTGATGACCAATCTTCCAAAACCCCAAACACTAGCACCCCCATTCCTCCAGACACTAGCCCCCCCAGTGGCTTCAGGCAGGCTAAGGGGGAGGAGGAGAAGAGAGAGGGACAGAGACTGTACAGACTGGCCTGTAAAAGGAGAGAGATCCAACTTGCAGGCTTGCTGCGAGACAGACTGAACAGGCAGGCCTGCTACAGGAGATCAAGTGTAACTAGACACACGGGTTCCACTAAAGGAGAGAGTTTTTTTACTTTAATGAATTTATTTATTAACTCTCAGATTAACACCTTTGAGCAAGAATAGCTCATTTACAAAGGTTCCACATCATAGTGATGGTAGACAACAAAACTGGGTGAAGCATTATTGCAAAATTATACGGAAATTACACAGATGGTAGAGAACATACAAGGGTGAACTTCATTACTTGATTATACATGATTACACAGCAAAGGTAGAGGTAAAGCTAACAACCAGTGGTACATGTGAAGAGACTAGCTGTGACTGAGAACTAAGCAGAGCCATAGTAGAATACAAGGATAGGCACAAGTGGAGTAGACAGTAGGGTGGGGACCCGGAAGGAGTAGGCAGGCTAGAGGGCCATTGTCAAGGTGGGGGGAGGGAGTGAGAAGTTCTAGTTGGTTAGAGGGAAGGGGACGGGGGGCTAGAAGTGCTGGTGTTGGTGAGGGGGTTGGGGATAGAGGAGGAGGAGGGGCAAACAAGTGGACTAGAAGGCAGTAGTTTACTGTGGGGGAGCAATTGTGAGCAGGATGATCTGGTGTGTTAGGGAGGAGATACCCTTATATGAAACAGTCACAACTACTGGAAGTGGTGAGGTGTTCCTGGAGCAGCCATTTGAAAGGGTCAAGTGTGGAAGTTGTCAGGATATCCCAGTTGAGAACATTATACCAGTGTGGTGCCCTGTAGGCAAACAATCTCTGTCCCCAGGAGGTCCAACATCTGGGGACCTGCAAGGTTTGGTAGATGGCATTTTGGGTATGCTGAGAGCTACAGTGAAAGCTTAAGAGTTTTTTGACACCTGATGGGATGAGGCCAAGGAGTACATCTTTTGTTAACAGGCATGTCTGATATTGAATCCTGCAGAAGAGCGGAAGCCATCTAGCTTGGATGTAAAGGTAGCAAGTGTGAGTTGAAAGGGCAGTGCCAGTGAGAAGTCTACAGGCTTTATTAAGCACCACAGTTATTCTATGGAGGGCAGTTGGGGAAGCAGTGCCATAGATGGCTAGACCATAGTCAATGATGGAGGTGACTGAGCTGTGGATTGCCAGTTGCAGGGCATCGGTAGTCATACAGTGTTTGTGCCTGTGTAGCATTCCAGTTCAAATGTTTACGGCCTTAGCAACATTCTCAATGTGATGTGTGTAGGACAGGGAGTTATCCAATGTGATCCCTAGGTATTTTAATTGCTTGACCTGCTCAAGCAGGACACCAAAGCCATTCCTGATGGTGAGGGACTGGGTTTTTTGTTTGCTATGTGCATTGCTGAATAGCATAACCTTAGTTTTGCTGTAGTTCAAGATCAACTTGTGGGATCTGAACCATTCTTCCACCCTCTCAAAGTCATGCTGGAGATGTTGCTCGATAAGTTTAGTGTCATGGTGTCCAGTAAAGATGACAGCGTCATCTGCATATAGTAGCATTCTCTGGTAACAGGCACTTGGAAGATTATTCAAGAATAGACTGAATAATAATGGTCCCAAGATGAAGCCCTGGGGTACACCTGATAGGACCGACTTTTGATCCGAGGTGACATTGGTAATCCTTACTTGTTGGGACCAGCCCACCAGATAACTTTCGAACCATTGTAATGCTTCATTAGAGATACCAATGGAGGAAAGCTGTCTGAGTAAAAGTGTGGGGTTGATGGTGTCAAAAGCTTTTGTAAGGTCAATAAACACAGCATCAGCACAATTTTCCTGATCAAGTGTATTGTGGATGAAACCCATAAATTCCAAAAGGGCAGTGGTGGTGCTGTGCCCTTTTCTAAATCTGTGCTGTTGGGAACATTGGATTTGCTATTTCTCCAGATACTCCACCAGCTGGTCAGAGACTATGCATTCCAGAGCTTTGGAAAGTGGAGGGAGAATGGAAATGGGCTTACAGTTTGTGTGTAGTGCCCTGTCACCACTCTTGTGAACAGACATGACAAGCACCTGTTTCCAAATTTAAGGGAACTGTGCAGTCCTAAGTGAGAGGTTCAAAATCTTTGTGATAGGTATAAGAATTTCCTCAAGGATAAGTGAGACTAATTTTAGATCAGGTGAGTCACCAATGGTACAAGGTTTATGAATGGCCTTGCATATGTATGTTCTTACCAGATGCAGTGGAATCTCCTTGAAGTAGAACTGTGGGGTGGGGCCACCCAAGGATGCTTCAATGTGGTGAGAACTAGTGTTGGGTGTGTCAAAGAAATCCAGTGGAAGAACACAACCCAGATCCAAGAAAGCATAATTGAAGGTGTTGGTAATGGTCCTGAGGTCTAGAACTGGTGATCCATTGATGTTAAGCATTGTGGATGGCAACCTGGGGTCTTTTCCAGTGAGGTCTTTCATGTTGCTCCAAAATTTTTTCCCATCTCCCCGGGAGTTAGTGAGTGTATCACTGAAGTATTTACTTTTTGAGTTTGGAATGGCTTGTGTACATTCATTTCTGGCAGCTTTGTATCTTTGAATATCCGCTTGTCTAGATGTGGCTCTAGCACAGTGTCAGAGATGGTCCCTCAGTTTCAACTGAGATATAAGCTCAGGTGTAATCCATGGGTTGGAGTTCTCTCTAACCTTAATCTTTCTGACAGGAGCATAAGTATCACAGGCTGCAGAGAATTGTGAGATAAAAAGTTCCAGTGCTATGTTAATATCAGTGAATGTGTCAAGTGGGGTCCAGTCCAAGTTATGAAGATGAGATTTAAGTGATTCAAGGTGTCTCTGCTTTAAAACCCTTGCATACTGAAGCTTAGGAGGGTTTTTTTTGAACTTATTAGACCAGACAAAGATAATGGGAGAGTGATCACTAATGGTGTTGGGGAGCACATCCACCTGAGAAATATGTTCTGGGCAGTTTGACAGGATCCAGTCAAGCAGGGTGTGTGAACTTGTCTTGTAGTTATATCTGGTGGAGGCAGAGACAAGCTGGGTGAGGTGCTGTGCTGAGACAGCGTCCTTATAGGAGCAGGCATCAGGCAAGAGCCAGTTTAGCTCAGTGGTTTAAGGCTCTGAGCTGCAAATCTGGTGACCTGGGTTTGAATCCCACAGTCTCCACTTGCATACTACGTGACCCTGAGCAAGTCACTTAACTTCCCTGTGCTCCCAGGTTGCACCTGTAAACAAGCTTTCAGCTTAGTGTGTCTCTCCTGGTTAAACAATTGGAGAGCCAGTTTATGTTAAAGTCTCCTAAGATTATTGTTTCTGAGTTAAGTCGCTAACTCCTAAGATGATCCAGGATGTTGTTGAAGCCAGTAGATTGTTCCTTTGGGGGTAGGTACATGGAGGCTATAGTCAGCACTTTGTTATGAGCCTCTAGCAGAACTTTTCTGGCAAGGACCTGGGACATGGACCCAGGGTTTGGCAAATGAAAGACGTATCCCATGAAAGTGTCCCTGAGATATATGGCACAGCCCCCACCCCTTTTTGCAGTCCTGTCCTGCCTAAATATTACATATCCAGGGATATCGACTGCAGAGTCAGGAATGTTTGGGTTAAGCCAAGTTTCAACAACAGAGAGGATGTCAGGATTGTGTTGTTGAACCCAGGTACAGAGGTTATCAAGCTTGTTGAGGAGGCTGCAGACATTGAGATACGTGAATGTGAGGGACCCACCCTTCCTGTGGCTGGGTTGTGATGTTGGTCCAGCAGGTCCAGGGTTAGGGTGGATATTGCCAGATAGAAGAAGAAGCATTAGCAGAAGTTTCAAGAGGTAGCCTTTGAGCATTTTGCAGATAAACTTGTGGGATGGTTGTCTTTTCACTTTAGGACAATGGTCAGGTGAATGCACTGTGAGGTAGAGTCGAAGAAATGTTGGGGAACAGTTCATAATAGTGCTGGGAATATCTGTCATCTGAAGGTAAAATAGGATCCAGCTAGAAGCACGTTGGTCCAAATTGTTATAGGCAGTTATTCCTGTAATCATGCCAGGATCGTAGGGTATGCTATTATACAGTGTGTATTGGCAGGGAGGTTGTTTCAAGGTGTCATACAGGACACTAGGGCAGGTCACTGTCATCACCAATGTTATTCTGAGAGCCAGGATAAAGCAACCCATAACTTGAGGCAAGCAGTGTCACAGATTCAGCAGAGCATTGACACTTAGGCTAGACAATGCAGCAGTCAAACCCTAAACAGGCCCAGAAAAGTTGGTTGTTTTTGGCACACTTTGCATTATAGGTAATCTTGCAGCTGCTAGGGAGAGATTTTCAGAGATGGGAGCAAGGTTAAGGCAGAAGCATGCAGTAAGCGAGTGTGGGGCCCTAAAAAACCCAGCACTAAGTCCCCTGAATAGCAGGTGAAGACTAGTAGCTGTGGGCGGAAGAGGAAGGTGGTCCCTAGGCACCATAGTTCTTTCCAAACTACGTCCTCAATTTGCAGCTAATTAATCAGAGGCAGCGTGATCCAATGGGGTGCACACAAAGCGGAGGGAGGGGGCTGAAGTGTATTTGAAGGAGGCCTGGGCGGGAGAAAATTCAGAGTCTTAGCTGTGGTGGGGAAATAAGAGGAAAGAGCAAGGTGTCCCTTGAAGCCGAGGAGTGAGCAGGAGGGTGCTCCAATCAGATAGTGTCTGTGGCCAAGCAGCCCAAACAGGAGCAGTTTGCAATGCACTGCACCAATCAGGTGCAAGCAGTAGTGGGTGGGCTTCGGCTGGAGCTTAGCAACCATACCTGTGCAAGTATCCAGGGAAGGGAACCAGGAGGGCAACTAGCAAGTGTGGATACTGGTGGGTGGTGGCAGCAGAACTGGCTGTTGGATGTGCCACCGACTCGTCTGTAGTGCCGCTCAGGTGGCTCCCTGTGCAAGTATCCAGGGAGGGGACCCAGGAGGGTGGCTAGTGAACATGGATGCTGGCAGGTGGCAGCCACAGAACAGGCCATTGGATATGCTGCCAACTCATCCATAGCACCGCTCAGGTGGCTCCCTTCAGGAAGCAAGGGAGAAAGAGAGGGTAAATTTAAGAGTATTAAAAGCGTGCAGGTGGGGCAGGGGACTGGTGGCAGACAGTTAGCGGGGGGTAGGGAGAGAGATTAAGATTCACAGAGGCGAGCAGGAAGATTGGCAGGGCTGGGGTTACTATCAGAAACAAAGGGAGGTTAGGAGTGCAGACAGAGGGGAAGTTGGAAGCAGGCTAGGGGGTGGGATGGGGTGCAAGTCCAAGTTCAGTGGACTTAATCCTTGAAATTAAGAGAGCAGAAAAGTAAAAAAAGAGGAGAGATGAGCAGCCTTGGAGGAGGGGGCTAGTGCTGAGGTCAAATTAGGAGGGAAACAATGAGCAGAGCAGTTAGCACAGTTTTCTCCAAGAGTTCAATAATGTAGATGCTCGAACTGTCTAAACTAGTGATAGGCAAGAGTCAACAAAATTAGACAGTGTAGAGTAGGGCAGTAAATATCACCATAAAATTAAGAAACACTTACACAATTCAGATTAATTCAAACAATAAGATTTACTTTAAGTCTCACTTAACTGTCTAAGTATAATAAAAAAATCAGAGTCTTAGGTGTGGTGGAGAATAAGAGGAAAGAACAAGGTGCTCTTTGAAGCTGAGGAGTGGGCAGGAGGGTGCTCCAATCAGATAGTGTCTGTGGCCAAGTGGCCCAATCAGGAGCAATTTGCAATGCGCCGCACCAATCGGGTGCAAGTAGTAGCAGGTCAGCTCTGGCTGGAGCTTAGCAGCCGTACCTGTGCAAGTATCCAGGGTTGGGAATCAGGAGGGCAGCTAGCAAGCATGGAAGCTGGTGGTCAGCTGCCGCAGAACCAGCCATTGGATGTGCCACTGATTCATCCGTAGAGCAGCTCAGGCAGCTCCCTTTGCAAGTATCCAGGGAAGGGAACCAGGAGGGCAGCTAGCAAGTGTGGATGCTGGTGGGTGATGGCCACAGTTCTGGCCATTGGATGTACCGCTGACTCATCCGTAGTGCCACTCAGGTGGCTCCCTGCACAAGTATCCAGGGAGGGGAATCAGGAGGGTTGCTAGCGAATGTGGATGCTGGTGGGCAGCGGCCACAGAACTGTCTGTTGGATGTGCTTCCGACTCATCCATAGCACCACTCAGGCAGCTCCCTGTGCAAGTATCCAGGGAGGGGAACCAGGAGGGTGGCTAGTGAGTGTGGATGCTGGTGGGTGGCAGCCACAGAACTGGCCATTGGATGTGCCGCCAACTCGTCCGTAGCACCACTCAGGCGGCTCCCTAGTTAGTGAGACTGAGACTGGACAGGCAGTCCTCACTATGGGGCAGGAGGCTTAGAGACACTGACCAGACACTGACCAGACCAACCTGCAATGGAAGAAAGAGTCAAGCTATACAGGCTTGCAAAGAGGGATACTGAACATGCACAATGCACACTAGACACTTTAAGAAGGGATTTGATTGGAAATAAACTGTGTATTTTAAAGACTTTTCAAATGTTTGTAGCCACATGAGTTAACAGAGCAGAGGCAGTTTCTTCATAACAAAATATTGATAGTGCAACGTGCATATTTCAATTAAATAAATCCTGAGTAATAATTCCCTTACTGTATTTAACATTTCAGGGAGTTACAATTATGCACCTCATACATGTGAACTCCACTTCTCGAACCTGTGTGCTCTATCAAAAATAAGCCGTGGTGCAGAGAAGAGGCAGCAAACCCCTAACTCCATGAAACAAAAACACAGTTACTCTGCACTCTTCATGTGCTATTTAACACAAAAACAAGGAGATTCCACCATCAAAGTTTTTTATTGTAGCACTTTGCATACAAGCTGGAACATAACTCCTTCTACCTCCATTCACAACTGAATGATTTCCCTGGCTCTTCAACCAAGGCGTAGTCTTCATCAGGGCCAAAATGGAGACATGATTGTGTGTGCAGTTAGTTGTTTTCCCTTCAGTCTGAGCAGAAAACAGTAAGTGAGCTGGTAAATGTAGTTCAGAGACTGTGTAGGCTTCTGGAAAATGTAGTTCAGTAGACTGTTTAAAGGGACACTGTTTTGTTTTTTGCTCATATTATTTCTAGATAAAAACCCACATTTTATGATTGCTTACATTCTCTAAAATGCATTAATGTTGCTGGTTGTTTTATCTGCCTCCTTGCTTAGTAGAAATGAAATGCATGGGAATGTCCCCAGCCTTGTATGGCTAATTCAAATCCTTGAATTACTCGGCTGATTGTAATCTTCATTTATGATTCAGTAGTAAAAACTGTTTGTTGAAGAGCATTACAGTTCTATTTCTAATCCTCATTTAGTAATAATTTACTCTTTAACAAGTAGTCTGCTGAATATTCTTAGAATTAAGTATGCTAAGCGGTTGTTTTCAATAATTATAGATGATTAAAAATAACTAAAATTAGTCTTCTAAGACAAATTAATGACTGCTTTAACACTAAATTTAGTATTAGACTTCAGTGAGGGCTGTCAGTCAGCAGTGTTCTGTCTTCTTACTAATGAAGACAAAACGATTGTCAGAGTATGTCACCAAGGTATTTTAATAAAAGTTTGTGCAAAAAGAATTGTGTGCTGTGTTTTATTATTAATAGTTCATCTTGTTTCTATAAATTACATGCAGCAAATATATTTTTATTTCTTATAATAAAATTGGGGGGAAGGGTAATTTGTTTCATGCCACCTACATAAAACCATACACACACCATAAATGTATGCAGCAGTGGTTGGCCTGCTGGCACATCGCTAACACAAACGCTTGTTTTTATTTATTTATTTAAGTTTCTGATACACCTTTAAGCCAAGAGGCTCTTTTACAAAGGTTTCATGTCATGGACACTGAACAAGTTAAAACAAGAACAGGCAAGTTAAAATAACAGGCATTAAAATATATGGCAAAAAAACAAGACACTGAGGTAGCAACATAAATATTACAGAGGTAAAACAGTGCAAGAGCTGCTATAGGCTTTGTCAGGTGGTAACTGGGGAAATTAATGGTTGCATCACAGCACAATGCATAATACACAAAGTCTTGTAGAGGTTACAAAAGAAAAAGAGCACATAGAGTGTAAGGGGGGAACAGAGGTGCTAAAGAAGGGGCGAATGTGGTAGGAGAGAGGAGGGTTCAGAGAAGGGGAAGAAAGGGGGCGTGTAATGGGGCAGGGATGGAAGGAGAAGGAAGAGGGAAGGGGGGAGAAGTGAGAGGAAATGAGGAAAGGCTTGTGACACAGATGACCCCAGTTCAAGAATGAGCCTGAGTCATCAGAGGGCAAGCCAGGGGAGGAGGACTAAACATCAGAGAGGATGATACCTTCTTTGAGAGGGGAGGACTGCCAGTCTCCAATGCACTACTGCCCTCATCTTGATGACTCTGTATTTCAGCCTGCACTTTCAAAGAATAAGATGTTTCGGATACTACAGTTTACTAGAACATTATTTTTTTATTTTAAAATTATTTTCCAAGATTTACAGCACACCAAGGTATAGCCCTTCCAGAAGTGCTGTATAGAAAATGTTTGAAAACATTTGTCTCTTCCCCGTTACTCTTACTGCTGCTTTTAAGTTGTCATAGAATGCTGTCTAGAGACTGTGAAAAGCAATTATGTGATTAGCAGGGGAGAGCTGGATGCATTTTGAAAATCAGAGGAATAAATAATTGTTGCATTAACTACAGTATTTAGTAGACAGACAGCAGGAACAAGTGAAAAAACAAACTAAAAAACAACAAGAACATTAAAACATATCACTGGAGCCTGCCTTGTGGCGCTGAGGGCTGAGGCGCTGGATGCCAATTACCTCATGCTATGCAAGAGACCACCCTAGCTGGGGGAATCTATTCAGCTTTATTTAAATTGCTCCAGTAGGAGCACAGGGTGAGGGAACAGTCATATTCAAAATGTATTTAAGTCATGCTCCTGCTTGGAGCATAATGCAGGGGTGAGTGGCATTCAAATTGAGTAGCTCCAGGAGGTGGGGCAGATGGCAGGACATCCCCCAAATTAAACAGGGACTTCAGAAGGAGCAAAGACATGATAAAGTGAAGAAGGGTGTATATTCAGAAATAAGCACCTGGGGGACAGTTAGGGGAAATAAGCACCCAGATTATAAAGTAAGAGTGCCCCAGGATGATAAAGGTGGCTATAGTAGCCAAGCTAAGGCTAGTGTTCTAAACTTGCAAAATTTTCTGATTTAAATTGCGCTAAGATATTGGCTCCAGTTATGAACAAGGGGATGGTAGTGGACCAGCCAGTTAGCCACCACAACAGCATAGTTCCCATGACTCCAGCCATGGGCTAGTAACCTGAGTAACTCACCCATAGCCATCTACAACACTAGCCTTAACTTAGCTACTGGCCACCTTTGTCACCCTGGGGCACTCTTACTTTATAATCTGGGGCATACTTCACCTAACTGGCCCCATGGGTGCTTATTTCTGAATAATAAAAACAAAAAAACTTTTGGCTAGTTAGATCTTATTCTCTAGCCCAACTGGCAAACTTGCCTGTAACTGGGACTTTACCCTGCCTTTGTTGCTTGAGCTGTTTATTATCTAATTCAGGGTCTTCCCTACCTTGCTCCACCTCTGGGAGCTACTTAATTTGAATCAGTCTGCCCCTTCCTTATGCTCCAAGCAGGATTGCAATTTAAATAAATTTAGATAATTTTGAATAGGGTCACCATCTCGCCATATGCTCCCTTTCTGGAGTGATTTAAATAAACTTGAATAGATCCAACCTTGTGCAGTCCCTTGCTCCCAGGCCATTCCCTAACCACACTTATGGCCACAGCTATCCTTTATTGCACCTTCAGCATGAAAAGAAACTTAAAAAACAAAATGTTACTATTAGTTCAGATGGACAGACCTACTTTATGGAGCTGCCACTGACACACCACCCCAACCTAGGGAGAAGTTGAGGAATGAGGAAGTGGAAGTGTGCATTGTATGCCAAGCTGACTGCAGGCAGGTGGGAGGTTTTCCCTTTGGGCCATACTCTGCCCCTTGTGGATCACCTGTACATCCTCTCAGAGCCTATTTACACATCTGAATCCTCAAAGGTACTCTCCATACCAGGTTTCCCCCAGCTATGGTCCCCCTCCATCAACACCTGGACCTTCTGGGGACCCACATACTACACTACCCCACAAATGTTCACCCTCTTTTCCAATCTGGACAATGTAAAAGACCACCAGCGCCATGCTGCCCTTACCCAGGACATTGACTTGGGTGGATTGGGAGCCTATGGTCATAATCAGGGTAGTCAGCAGGCAAATGACTTGGCTATGGGGTCTGAGAAGCCTGAAGCTGGGGACAGGGCTCAAGAGCCTGCTGCCAGGGCTAGGAGAGGTAGGATAGGGTGTATGACACCATGACTGTGGGGGCTCAAGAGCTAGTTGCCTCATCTTCAGCAACACTTTCCTTGTCACTGGGCCACCCTCCCTTACCCTGTGCCAGTCCCATCAGCTGATCTTCCTCCTTGCATTTGAAACCCACTTCCCTCCCACAGACCAGCCTTTCCCCCCCCAACATTGCTGTGCCCTTCATGGAAAAGGTGCTGCCACACACATGCTGTGAGCACACAGTTAGTTTTTGGCTAGGGAGTTCAGCTGCAGGGAGGGTGGGGTGGTCCAGTTGCAGAAGGGTTAAATCTGGGGGGGTTGACCACATACCTCTCAACTGTCCCACATGAGGCTCATGGCACCCACTCCTTCAGTGCTTGGTAACATGTCAATTCATCCCACTCTATCTGCTCCATGAGAACTCATGCTGTACTGTTTGCTCCAGTGTTACTCAGACCACCGTACAAATCATTCCCTGACAATTCACCCCCAGCCTAAATTTAATATAATAAATTCTGGTGGGGGACACAATTTGGGAACAAATTGGGCAGGGAACCAATTGAGCTAAAACTAATAGTATGGCGCAGGTTGTCACAGAGTGGATTAAATGGGATAATAATAATAATAATAATAATAATAATAATAAAACTTTATTTTTAAGGCGTCTTTCCAAATCCAAGGTGCCGAACATATTTAAAAATAGACAACATATTCCATCAATTACAGCAGCTTAATTAAAACACAATCATCTGAACACACTTGTAAAATTAAAATCATAACACCACTCAGTTGCCAAATGCTTGGTGCTAAAGATGAGTTTTTAAAGCACATTTAAATCCCTCCACAGTCACGCACTCATGTAACTGGTGGGGTAGAGAATTCCAGAGAGAAGGGACCGAGTGCATAAATGCCCGGGTCCCAGAAGATTTTAAACACACTCTTGGAATCTCTAGCAACACCTCGCCAGCTGAGTGGAGCAATCGGCCAGGGCGGTAGGGAACCAGAAGCTCTTTCAAGTAGACAGGGCCCTGTCCATGTAGGGATTTGTAAGTCAAAAGACTGACTTTAAAGGGGATCCGCCATTGTACTGGCAGCCAGTGCAGACCACGCAGCACCGAAGAAATATGATAGAACCGAGAGGCTCCTGTCAAAAGCCGAGCTGCTACATTCTGCACTAGCTGCAAATGGCGGATTTCTACCCCAGAAAGCTCTAGATACAGGGAGTTGCAGTAATCCAAGTGGGAGGACACAAAGGAATGAACCAATGTAGGAAGGTTGCCGGATGGAACAAGGTGCCTAAACCTAGTGATATTCCTTAGATGGTAATAAGAGGTCTTGACAACAGATGATACCTGAGAATGCAGGGTCAGCCCCTCATCAAAAATTACCCCAGGTTACGCACCTGTTCAGAAGCTGGGAGTGGCAAACCCCCAAGGAATAATACTGAGGGTAAACCTACTCCTGACGCCCCTATCCAGCATCCTGGGTCCACAACCAGCACTTCAGTCTTTCCTGAGTTCAACTTCAAGCAGCTTGAATCCATCCACTCCTGGATTTCTGCCAGGCAGTTGTTAAAGACTGAGAGAGCTCCATTCTGGTCAGGTGCAAAAGAAAGGTATAGCTGGGTATCATCAGCAAAGCAGTGAAACCTCATCCCATAACTCCTTACAATGTCTCCGAGGGGCAGCATATATACTGTGAACAACATGGGGGACAACACCAATCCCTGAGGAACCACACAAGACAGAGGGATTGGGTCTGAGTAATAATCCCGGACACCACCCTCTGAGTTCTTCTGGTGAGGAAAGATGTAAACCACCTGAGGACTGTACCAGACAGGCCACAGATGAACCTCAGATGATCGAGGAGAACCCCATGGTCCACAGTGTCAAATGCTGATGAGACATCAAGGAGAACCAAGATGGAATGGTTCTTCCAATCTCTGGCCATCAGGAGATCATTGAGTACCCAAACCAGTGCTTTTTCTGTACTACGTCTCTTTCGGAAACCAGACTGTAGGGGTTCATAGATGTCATGGATGGTCAAATGGTTCTCCAGCTGTGCAGCCACTACCTTCTCAACCACCTTCCCTAAAAAGGGAAGGTTAGAGATTGGTCTGTAGTTTGCAAGGCAGTTTGGGTCCAGGGAAGCTTTCTTCAGGAGGGGTGTTACCACCGCCTCCTTCAGGGAGCTAGGAAACTCACCTGTTTCCAAGGAGCACCAAACTATTTGAGCGATGACTGGATCGATAGAATCAATACAACTCAAAATCAGGGAAACTGGTCCTGGATCTAAACTACAGTACATAGGGCATGCTCCCTGGACAGTCCTCATGACATCCATGAACTCCGGGCAGTCAAAGGTAATCCAGCAAAGCTGAAGGCCAGTGGCCAAGGGCTGGTCATCAGCAATGCCCATAGAGTGTGCTGGCTGGAGAGCCGTCCAGATGTCATCCACCTTAGTCACAAAGAACCGAACAAGTTCATCGCACTCTATTTGCGAAAACGCTTTCTGATGACTTGACATGTAACCTCAGTGTACTCCCTCTGTAACAGTTGCAGGCTCACCAGTATATCTCAGATTTCCCACCTCCTAATCAAGTAACTAAATCATGTTTACTGGTCCAGGTGAGGGAACTTCTTTGTAGAGTTGGATTCTGGATACCGGGGAGTACCTGTAAAACAAAGGTTACGTAGGCGTCACAGAGGATCCATAGTTCTTAGGGCAAAGTACAGATAGGACCTATAGTAAATAAAAGTATACTTATTTGATAAGCACAGGTCAAAGTCCAGTCAACCCTATGGAAATAAAGGGAAACATATGTTTGATACATAAAATTGCCATTAATTGGTGAACATTTGTTTTTAATAAAATACAAAATCACACATGCTCACACAATGAAAAGCATCATGGGCTGCATATGCAAATCACCACAGAATGTTATGCTGGTCCAACTTTAAGCAGAATTGTATGGTGCCGAAAGGCCTCTCACACAGTTTGCAAAGGGTGCTAACAGATGACATAGACACATGTTTCGTCCTACCAGGACTCATCAGTATGCCTCGTCTGTTTGACATCCCAGTGGAATGGACCGGCTACCCTAAGACAGTGTGTCTTGGACATGTTGTGGTGAACCCATTAAAATAAAAAACTATTTAAAAGACAAAGAACCTCTGTGTGAAAACACTGAGGCAAGGGTTACCCCAAAGGGCATTTGGCTGGGAAGCCAAGTTTCAAGAAAATACAAAATCACACATGCTCACACAATGCAAAGCATCATGGACTGCATATGCAAATCACCACAGAATGTTATGCTGGTCCAACTTTAAGCAGAATTGTATATTTGTTTTTAATGCCCATTAATGTAGTGGCACAACATGAACATAATTTTCATGGCAATGAAAAGCTCATTTGGACAGTTTTAATGCCCATTAATGCATTGGTGTAGCATGAACATAATTTTCATTGCTTAGTTTTAATAGTAGTTAAACACGCCTTTAAAATAGCCTGATACAAAATTTAAGGGACGCATCACACACATTAAATATTTCATGGATGCCTGTCATGGTTAATTAATGACATGGATGAGTGAATTAATGGTTTGCACCCATGGAACATTAACAATTAATGGAAATTTAATGGGAATAAAAATTGGCCATTAAAAAAGGCGATACAAAATTTGATGGTGAAAATTAATGGGTTCACATGAAAATAATGGAACATTAATAGAATTTAATAGAATTTTAATGGATTTCCAAGCAGTAGTGCCAGCTCAGTGCACTCCACAACTTTGTGAATAGTGTGGATTGCGGCCACACCCCTGGCCCACCCCTTAGCAGAGCTGCATGTTCGGCCCTAAATTCGGGTGCATGGGGGTGGGTATGTGCATTGTGCATGCTGGTCAGGGGGCACATTGGGCTCAGGCAGGTGCAGGGTGAGCTACACACCAGAGTTACGCAGTGCATAGTCACTCCACAACACTAAATCCTGGCACTGCACTCCGCACCTTTGTGATTAGGGACCAATAATTGTGTGCAAAAAGATAATTGAAAGATGGATGCTAGTTGTGCAGCAAAGAAGGGGAGTTACAAGGGTACAGGGGCTAAAAGAACAGAGGGCCTACAGAAACTCTTGGACACTGCAGGTATTAGACATGCATTAAACAGGTATGCTATACATCCAAACAAAGCAGGCATTTGACAGGCATTAAACAGCTACTGTTAATCTACTGCATAAGGCCTGACTGATGCCTGCACAGGCAGAATAAAGTGGTTGCAGGCATAGAACAAGGCATGTTTTCTGCTTGTACAGGTACTTATTAGGACTGATTTAATATTTCAGACATAGAACAGTGGAAATACAGGCACTCAACAGGAGATGTATTTTTAGCATGGCTGTGTTTATTTTAGCCTGTACTTCTGGCTCCTGCCTACCTTCAGTTTTCCTGCAGTTGCTATTGCCTGTTTCAGATTCCCCTGCATGTTTTTGCTCACTCTGCTCTTGCTGCCTCCTAGTTTCTCCTTTAATTGATTCCACCTGGTCTTGGCTCTGCTGTGCAGCTGGCAGCTAATCCCTGTTTTCCTGCCCTGCTCCTGCTTTACTCAATGTTAGCTCAGTCCATTCAGTATTGGAGTTAAGTGTGCTCTGCTCTATTTATTCCATGTTTGTGCTGCTGGGCCTAACTGCTGCTTTCCTGTTCTGTAACTTTCAACTATTCTCTTAGCTGTCTGGTCTCAGCTTCCAGCTGCAGGCCTTTTAGCAGTATGTTGCTACATGTCTCCGTTTTGGCATTCGAGTCATTATTTTTACTGCCCTGTGTTTATTTTGTTTGTTAGTGCTGCACATCACTTATTATTGTTTTCTTACCTTATGCTGCCCTGTTCCTGCTAAGACTCCATTTACTCACTGGATTTTGCACACCCTTAGTTCACTGCTTCGTTCTGTATATGCTCAGCTCAGCTTGCTGCTTTCCTGCCTCATAATCCACCCTCAGTTTTCCTGCATTTATTTGTTTCAGCTCCCATTCCAACTTCCCAGCTGCTGTTCCTTCTGTTAATTCATTGCACCTGGCCTAGGCTCCTGCTCTCAGCTGCTGCCTCTCCATGTGGCATACAGCTTCACTGTCACGACTGCTGTTTGATCCATGGTGCTCGACTTGCATACAGACTGTTGGTGTTTTCAATCTGCTCAACCCTGTTTATTTGTATTCGGTGGGAATCAAGCCACAGTCTAATGCAATTCTATATAACGTTCAACTTATGGTTCAAACCTGCTTAAATGCATTTGTACCAAGTAATTATTATTGTTGTTTCAGCGAATTACTGCCCATGCCTACAAATTCCTATGCTTGTTCAGCTCAGCTACTGCTGGGAGCTCTGTACCTCATTACTGCTGGCATATGCTTATTTCCTTCCTGCTCCTGTACTTGTGTTTGCTTTGTTTCTTTCGAACTTTTAGTTTTCTAGTGTCCTGTCTTTACATTGTTTGTTTGTGCTGCAGGCTAATTATTGTTATTTTCTTACCTTTTGATCCCTGTGCCTGCTATGGTTCAATTTAGTCACTGGATTTTGCATGCCCTCAGTTCACTGCATCGTTCTTTGTATACTCAGCTCAGCCTGCTGCTTTCCTGCCTCACAATCCACCCACAGCTTTCCTGTGTTTGTTGTTTGTTTCCGCTCCCATTCCAACTTCTCTGCTGCTATTGCTTCTGTTAATTTATTGCACCTGGCCTAGGTTCCTACTCTCAGCTGCTGCCACTCCATATTGCAGCTTGCTCTCAGTTCTCAGTGTTAGCTCCACTCCAGTTCTGCCAGCAGCCTTGCATTCCACTTTCATTCTTTCCTGCTTATTTATCTCCGTGTTTCATTTATTTGCTTCACATGTTTTTTTGTCCTCCCTCAGTTTTGTACAGCCCTTTTGGGGATTTAAGTTTGCTCAACATGTTTATATGCACTCAGTGTTTGGCCTGTGCCTGATCTCCCGATTAGGCAACCTGTTGCTTTGATTTGTTCTACCGTGTTTGGCCTGTGACTGTTCTCCTGCTTGGGCTGTGTGTGCCTTGCTTCATTTTGCAGTGTTTGGTCTGTATCTGATCTGATTGGGCCTCATGTGCCTTGCTTCATTCTGCAGAGTTCAGCCTGTGCCTGCTCTCTAGATTGGGCTGCTTGTTGCCATGTTTCTTTTTGCTATGTTTGGCATGTGCCTGATCTTCTGATCATGCCACATGTTGCCATGCCTTGTTTCACATTGTTTGGCCTGTGCCTGATCTCCTGATTGGGCCGAGTGTTGCCATGTTTCTTTCTGCTGTGTTTGGCATGTGCTTGATCTTCTGATTGGGCCATGTGTTGCCATATTTCCTCTGCTGTGTTTGGCCTGTGCCTGATCTCCTGATTGGGCTACATGTTGCCATGTTTCTTTCTGCTGTGTTTGGTCTGTGCCTGATCTCCTGATTGAGCAACTTTTTGCCAGGTTTCTTTCTGCTGTGCTTGGCATGTGCCTGATTCCCTGATCAGGTCATGTGCTGCCATGCTTCGATTTGCATTGTTTGGCCTGTTCCTGATCTCCTGAGTGTATGTGTCTTGCCATGTTTCTTTCTGCTGTGTTTGGCCTGTACCTGATCTCCTGACTGGGCCGCATGTTACTACATTTGTTTCTACTGTATTTTGCCTGTGCCTGATCTCCTGATTGGGCCACGTGTTGCCATGTTTACTCTGCTGTGTTTGACCTGTGCCTGATCTCCTGATTGGGCTGTTTGTTACCATGTTTCTTTCTGCTATGTTTGGCCTGTGCCTGATCTCCTGATCAGGCCATGTGTTACCATGCCTCATTTTGCATTGTTTGGCCAGTGCCTGATCTCCTGATTGTGCCTTGTGTTGCTATGTTTCATTTTGATGCATTTGGCCTGTGCTTGATCTCCTGATTTGGCCTCATGTTGCCACATTTCTTTCTGCTGTGTTTGACTTGTGTCTGATCTCCTGATTGGGTCATATTTTGCCATGTTTCTTTCTGTTGTGTGTCCTGTTTACAAGACAAGTAGAACTGCTCCAATGGCCCAGATGTACTAGAAATGCATAACAAACACTCAAGCAAAAAAATAACAGCACCGTCCACCAATAAGCTAAATACAAAGCAGACTCACCATATTATAGGGTGTAAATGTGCTTATTCAGCCATTTATTTGTGCAATAATGTCCACAAAATTCAGTCAGAAAACCCTACCTCTCAAACGAGAACGCCAGCAGACATCCCTCAGCTATAACTTCCAAGACTGACTTTTTCCTCCTCAAAAGGGTTTGTTTTCTCCCTTTCATGCCACTAATCACAATACTTAGTTATAGTAATACACTTAACTTACTTGGGTAGATTCCACTGTTGGATGAAGATAGATTGTGGCCCAACTAGCCATTCCCTCTCTCCTTAGCAAGCCCCTTGCTGTTATCAGTGCAAGCCATATTATTGGAGCTATCCTGCTAACTTGTGTGTTTCATTTATGTTTCATTAAGCTGCATGTTGCTGTCAGTCTGATTCTATACCTCCTAGTCACTGATCACTACTACAGTTCTTTTGGGGTTCCTTCATAAGGTACCTTAAGCCAAGGAACCCTTTCCATTGCACCTCTAGGGGTGGAACCCTCTTACAGGGTTCCTTGTCTTCAGTACCCCCCACAGGGTGGTAATTTCTAATGGAACAGAGAGTGCAAATGGCCACAACATTGTAATACAGTTGGGCAAGCATGACATTATTCTGGTTGTATGGGCAATTGAATTAAAAGCTATGCCTGCAGTTCAATGGGTGAGCAACCAGCCATGGCTACTTCCTGAGCTATATTAGCAGTTCCTTTCAGCCTCCCTCTCAAGCAATTTTTCTTTGCCCCACCATCCTCCACTTTTCCTCCAATGACTTGTCTTTCTACTCCCAGGGGGTTCCTTCATAGGGTACCTTTAGCCAAGGGACCCTTCCCATAGCACCTCTAGAGGTGGAACCCTTTTACAGGATTCCTTGCCTTCAGATCCCCTACAGGGTGGTAATTTCCAATGGAATAGAGTGCAAACAGCGACAACATTGTAATACAATTGCACAAGCATAACATTATTCTGGTTGCATGAGCCATTGAACAATTATAGGCTACTCCTGAGATCTCTACAGGATGAAGCACTCTAAAAAGGCTTGAAAAGTGCATTCAACAGATCTTAGCTTTAAGCACTGCCTGAGACATGTCCAGGGGCATCCTCTGGGACACATTAAAGGCAGTGTTGAGACAGTATCTTATTGCCTATGTATCCCATAAAAAAACAGAGGGAGAAGCTAAGTTCAATGCATTACAAGAAACTTTGCAAACTCTTCAGTGGTTGAGTATGCAAGATGATAGTTAAGTCTTAACCCAAATACACCAAATAAAATCTCAGATACAAGAGATACTGACTTGAAAGTGGAGCAAGCCCTCTTTTACTTAAGACATGGGTACTATGAGAGAGGAGTAAGGGGGCACAAAATCTGCTCCATGTTCAAGATATCAAAAACACCAGGCATACATCTCTGTGATGAGAGACCTGGGTTCCTCTGTTCTGTACCAACATATAGCAGACATATAGAGGTTTTTTATTTATTTATTTATTAATTTATGTTTTTGGTAACCAGGTAAGTGCACTGATCCAGTGGACCATTTTCAGTCACGACCCAGGCCACAGGGTGGCAATACAGGGAAATCAGCAGTGTACACAGTTTACATTATAGTATACAGTCAAACAACATTTAAGGTCAGTGAGAAAGTCATTTTTACATGATGTATACAGGCATGGAGGTAACATTAGACAGATGATACAGGCAGAGATTAGAGGGGAATTGGTGAAGCTTATGCACAGACTAGTTAAACATTTGCACAAAGTAGACAAATGAGCTGTTTGAAGCCAGCAGACTGCTTTTAATCTAGTCTAGGTAGACACTCCTGTCCTGTCAGATTGCCAGAGCAGGCTGAGTAGGGGGAGCATGTCAGATAGGCTGTGCTAGTCATCATGAGGGTCATGAGTATTGGTAGTGCTCAGGAGAGAAGGGGGCAGTGGCTACAGTAAAGGTAGATTTAAGGTGGCTTGCGGGCTTCCGTGCCACCCAGTGAACATTTGCAGGTGGACTCTTCCAGTAGCCAGGCCATAAGGTTAGATTTGAAAGATGCATGGGATGGAGATGTATGAATGGAAGTGGGAAGACTGTTCCAGAGGGAGGGGGCAGCTACGGAGAAAGCCTTGCTGCCTATCACTGTGGAGACATGAGAAACTTCAAGGGTTGAAATGGAGGAGGCCCTCAGGGGTCTAGTGACTGCTTTAGTAATAAGTAGGGGAGCATAGGAGGATAGCTGGTTACTTCTGAGAGCACTGTCCACCAGGCAGCCAGCAGCATAGTCAAGGTGTGCCTGGAGACAAAGCCATCCTAGCGACTGGTAGAATATACAGCGGTGGGTTAATGAGGGGGCTTTGAGAATAAAGCAACAGATAGCATTATATGCCATGTTTAGGTGGGAGTGTTGCTTTATGGACATGAGGGAGCAGCTGGGGGAGCAGTAGTCCAGGAGAGGGAGAAGGCTGCCTTGAACAATGGCGAGTCGAGCTTCAGGTGAAAGCAGGTGAATTGCATGGTATGCCACACCTAGTTTTTGATTAATCTTTTTTACAGTCAGGGTTGTGTGCTCATTAAATGTGAGGGAGGAGTCGAGGGTAACACCGAGGTATTTAAAAGAGGTGACCTGCTCAAGTGAGAGGCCAGCGGGTGTAGGTACGGTGAGAGCGGTGTTAGATCTGGTGGCCTTATTTAAGAAGGGCTTGGATCCAAATAGCATGGCCTTCATCTTTTTCCCATTGACTAGGTGTTTTCTGGATGTGAACCAGCTTTCAGCCACCCCGTAGTTATCAGCGAGGGTGGAAGTGATGGGTTCGAAGGGCTTATCACTGTGGTACAGGACTAGGTAATCCACATAATGGAGCACATTGCAGTTTAGGCTGCCTGCTAGCAGTGCATTGATAAACATGGAGAAGAGAAGGGGGCCAAGAATTGTTCCCTGGGGAACTCTGGTGCTTGTAGGAAGGGAAGCTGAGGCAACTTTGCCTATGAGCATGGATTGGGACCTGTTGGTGAGGTAGCTATGGAACCAGACTGTGGGTCCAGGGGCACAGCCAAAGTGTTCAAGTGTGGAGAGAAGGAGATGGTGATCTATAAGGTCAAATGCCTATGACAAGTTGATGAAGACTGCTCCTGTAGCCTTAACCATGTCCATGTTTTTGATGATGTGGTTTGAGAAAACTGCCAGGGCAGAGGAGGTGCTGTGATGCTTACAGAAACCATGCTGGAGAGGACATAGGAGGTTTAACTCATTGAGGTGTTCAGATAGCTGGGATTGGACTATCTTCTCTAGCAGTTTGCTAAGATGTGGAAGCAGGGAAATGGGTCTATAGTTTTCTGGGGATAGTAGGTCTCCTGCCTTAAAAATGGGGATCACATTAGCATGTTTCCAGGTGTCCGGCACTGTTGATGTGGACAGCACAAGGTTAAAAATGTGTGTTAGTGATCTGACCATGGCTGGGGAGATGGTTCTCAGGAAAGCAGGGTAGAGACCATCACTTCCAGGGCTGCCCCAAGGTGGGAGGGTTTTCAGGAGTTTTATGATGGTAGTGGTACCAATAGCTCTGAAATGGAAAGAGGGTAGAAGCACCAGGGTTTAGAGGAGTGGGGGGGGCTACCATTGCTGTTTTGGTTGGATGGAGGGTGTGGAGAAAGCTTGCTAAGGTACGTGGTCAGGCTTGTAAACATAGCGTTAAGAAGGTTTGCGATGACCTCAGGGTCATTGATTGTGCCTGATGGGGATGTGAGTTGTGTTATTTGCTTGTTATTCTTAGGGTTTAGTATGGACCCAATTGATGCCCAGAAACTACGAGGATTCCCCAGGGTGTTTTGTTGAAGGTTGGTAAAGTATTTCTTTTTGAGTGACTTTGTCATCCGCTTACAGGCGTTGTGTAGCTGCCTGTAGGCATTCCATAGATGGAGGGATGGAGATGCTTTGAAGGCTTTCCAACTAGAATCCCTGTCCTTCATTTGCCATAACAGTTCTTTTGTTATCCAGGGTGTGCAGCCACCTCTAACCCTTCTGGATTTGATAGGAAAATAGTGGTCCTGTAGTTTCCGAAGGGTGCTGGTGAAGAGATTGACACAAGAAGAGATGTTTTCTGTCAGATATAGGGAGGACCAGTTTAAGGACACTGCATCTCCGATCATGAGGTCATGCTTTGGGGTGTTGAAATTTCTGAAGGACAGTATTTTTGGTGGGGGGGTGAGCAGACTAAATGTTCACAACTATGTAGGTGTGGGTGTGGTCACTAATCACATCAGACATGGTCCCTGCTTGGAGGATTAGATCAAGCCAGTTTGTTAAAATCCAGTCAAGGATTGAGTGGTTGGTTGAGCATTGGTTGTATCTGGCTGAGGTTGAGATTACTTGCTCCAAGTTATGTGACTTTAGTAGGGTTGAGTAGTCCAGGTTTGGATTCGCAGCCCACTTTAGGTTGAAATCCCCAAGCATGAATGCATCCCTAGATGGGGTGGAGCATGCTAGACCAGAGAGAAAGCTAGACAGTCCCTGAGTAGTAGCTGGAGGAGGGTTGTAGCAACAGCCAACATAAAGTTTTTTTTTTCTGCACTAATAGTTAGCTCAGTGATAAGCCATTCACTTATGGAGTCGGTCTTAGAGCAGGCAACAATGGCAGCTGATATGTGGTCCTGTACATACAGCACAATGCCTCCTCCTCCTCTCTTCCTTCCCAGTCTATCCAGCTGGAAGAAGGAGCAGCCTTGGAGTTGGTACAAGGTAGACTCATGGTACGGCTTTAGCCAGGTCTCAGATAGACCCAATATGTAGGGCTTGTAGAGGGTCACCCAGGCCTTTATCTCTGTGAGTTTGGAGAGGAAGCTATGGACATTTAGGTGGGTGATCTTTATTCCGTGGCATCCTGTCCAAGAGGCATCCGTGTGGTCAATGTGTGTTTTTATTGGGCCAGGATTTATTTCTATTCCACCTGCTAGGAGGGCTAGGAGAAGGAGGGACAAGAGTGGGCAGATGGGAGGCTGCCAGTGGTGTTTGTTGAGCATGATGGAGTAAAGCAGATACTCTAGCTGTCTTTGCTCCATGTTAGATAAGGATTCCAGCAGTATAGATGTCAGGGATGTGTCATTATTAGTGGCTACATTGAGCAGGCTTGTAGGATATGGTGGTGAGTGAGTAGGGATGCAGTGATAAAGGAATTTTTGTTCTGTTGCTAGGATTGTTGCAGATAGGTCAGTGGCCAACAACAATCCAGACAAAGTGGATGTAGCCAGCAGGAAGAGACTTGCATTCCCTAGAGACAGTGATGGGGACATGCTCTTAGGGGGAGATACAAGTGCGGAGAGAAACTGAAGTGCCATGTTCCAGTGTGATTGCAGTATGCAGCTTTAAGGGAGTTTGCAAGGCTTTGGAGGTAGTGAGAAGGTGATAATCTGGGTAGCGAGAAGCAGCGGCCACTGGTGGTGGTATTAGATAAGCTGCAGATGGAAAACTGTGCTGACTGGTTTTGGCACGCATGTGACACTGTCTTATAAATGACAAAGCTGAGCAAAGGTGGTGGTGGGGGTGGTGGGGCAGCTGGCGCTAGCGCTGGTGGGGCCAAAATTCTCAGGCCACTCAGCCATTTACAGCTATTTGTTCCTGACACTGTTCCTGTGTCTCCTACCTGGTGTGCTGGCCGGTGAGCTCTGCATTTGGGGGAGGGCTCCGTTTCAGTCCCTCACAGCCACCAGAGAGCTGCGGATGAAAGGAGAAAGGGTTTAGATATACAGGTAGGTGAAGGAGGAGCTGATCAATGGAGAGGGGGAGCAACTGAAATTGGGAGTTGACTGCCTGAGAACAGAAAGAAAAGCCCTTTTTGAATTACATTGAGCCCAGGGCTGAGAGGAGAGGTGAGGTGAGGTGAGGAGGGGTGAGGAGGGGGGTAAAGCTCCGTAACACTGGGTTCAGGAACCAATGCACAAAAAAGAGTCTTTATGGGTAAGTACACTGGAAAGAATATCTTTCCCTTTTCAGGTGTGATCCAACATAATTCATAAAAATACAAACATACAATAACAAAGAAAAATAACAGCAAATACAAAAAATAGGAATTACAAAATTCCACGTCACATATAATACATAAAATCAGTGAAAACAATGACAATCAGATAATATCTTAAAGTGCTGAAATAAAGATCTAGAAAAAGACCATAGGTTCCCAATCTTCTAATACCCATTGGTATCTCATTCCATATCTTTGGGGCTACATATGTATAGGACCATTGCCCACATATTAATCACTTTAAAGGTAACTTCAAGAGCTCCCTGTCTACCCTTTTTCTAGACAAAGAGTTCAATCCATACCTTTGTAATGAACTGAAAAGATTCATAGGTACACCACATTGTAATATCCTGAATGTAAATCTAGCTAATGAAAAATTCAAATTCAAATGAACAGGCAACCATCCCGTTTCTTGCAAATCAATACAGTGATGTGTTCTTCTTGCTGCAGAAAGTACAAACCTTCCTACAAGTTGTAGCAAAACAGACTTTTTTTAACAACATGACTAGATGCATTGTCTGTAATAATAGAAGCACAGTTCACTGTAGGGAATAAACATTGTTTTGTTATGGCCATTCTAGTCTCAGAAGTCAAAAATGACTTCAATCTATACAATGCACCAACCCTACTATGTTTCTTGGAACTCATCTTAGCTAAATAAGGCTCAAAACTTAAAATAGGATCCAATAGGACACCTAAATATGAGAAGTTATCCACATTTTCATATGGTGAACCATCAGACACAACTTGGGTGGCAAAAACGATGAGTCCAAAAACTACCAGCCAATCAGCCTAACATCAGTATTTGGAAAGATCATGGAAAGGCTCCTTCAGGGGCTAAAAAGCAAGCATATAAAAAATACTGGACTTTTAGACCATATTCAGCTTGGATTCATTCCCATTAGATCTTGTTTTACCAATCAAATCCACTTTTTCTAGCCTATAAGTGTGGCATTAGATAAAGCCATCCCATGCAACATAATATTCCTTGATTTTGCTAAAGCTTTCAACAAGGTGTCACATTATACACTAATAAAGGAATTGCAAAGGATAGGATTGTCTCCCTATATTGCTAATTGGATCAATTCCTAATTGGGAGACAGACACCGAAAGGTGTCAGTAAAAGGACATCTATCTAATTGGGGTAGAGTGACCAGTAGTGTCCCTCAGGGATCAGTCCTGGGCCCCACATTCTTTAATATCTTGGTTGCGATAATGCCTGTCTCAGATAATGTGTGGTTAGCCAGGTATGCTGACGATTGTAAGATCAGGGGGTTTGCAAACTCTATCAGTGACAGCAACAATATGCAAAAGCAATTTGACAATCTTATTGACTGGGCAGATGCAACAAAGATGTAGTTCAATATAGACAAATGTAAGGTAATGCACCTAGAGAAGCACAATCCATCTAATAAAATTAGACCTAAATTAACCTAAAATTAGGTACTACCATACTTCAGACAACTGACGTGGAAAAGGACCTTGGTACATTAATAACAATAGATCTTAACTTTGATAGGAATACCGTTGTCAAAGTCAAGAAATGCAACAAATTTACAGGGTCTATCCTGACCAATATAAAAAGCAGACAACAGAATGTACTAATACCTCTCTAGTCAAGTCTTTTCCACCCACACCTTGAATACTGCTCTCAGTTTAATCAGCCACTCACTAAGAGAGGCTGTAAATGTATAGAGGGTGTACAGAGAAAATATACAAAAAAGATAAAACATCTGGAAAACACGGACTATAATACAACACTTAAGATACTTAACCTATACTCATCGGGATACAGGCATACACATGGTGACCTGTGTCTAATTTACAAATGCTGTTAATAATGAGTATTTTATGGCAACTATAGGCCTGACATTGGTTGAAGATAGAGTTAACACTAGAAGCAATGGTTATAAAATTAATGGGAATTTAATAAGAACATCTGAAAGAGGCTGCTTCTTCAAACAGAGAGTTGTAGGATTATGGAACAGCCTGCCATCACTGGTTGTCTCAAGTCTGAATATCAATACTTTTAAAACTAGATTTGATGAATACATGGGGGATTTAAAATACGAGCTCCACCTTTGATTACTAAGGTGATGAGTTCTTCAAGGGCAAATAGCCTCTTGCACTCTTACTACATCTATGAACCTATGAACTTGAAGACTTCTCCCCCATCCCTTAACTTGACTGACATTCCAAAGACCATGGTTTTTGTTTTAACTTTATTTAGTATTAGCTTACTGGAAGTCAGCCATTGTTGTATATTATTCATTTCAAATGCTAGGATTTTATTTAATTCATCTATTGTAGGTGCATGAGAATAAATCATTGCATCATCTGCATATAAAGTGATGCAAGTCCTGCCTAATACAGTAGACATTTTGTCAAAAAATAAGGAAAACAAAATGGGACCAAATATGGAGCCCTGTGGGACTCCATACTTAACATGTGCTTTCTCAGACAAACTTCCATGAAAGCTAACCTTTTGATACCTATCAGTCAAGTAATCAGTAAACCAATCTAGTGCTGATTTCCTAAAGCCCAAAGTACCTGGTCTACCAATAAGCAGCCTATGATCTACCAGATCAAGAGCCTTGGTCAAGTCCACAGACATGTCTCCAGTTAAACAACCTCCCTCCATTCCATCTAGGACTGCACTTGTGAACTTGACCAAGGCAGTTTCTGTCCCATAACCTTTCCTAAATCCATGCTGTATGAGATAACAAACAATATTCATTTACATAACTTATAAGAAGTTTTTAAACTAACTTTTCCTGTACCTTTGCTAAGGCAGACAATAAAGATATTGGTCTAAAGTTTCCAAAATCTTGAGCTGATATTGACTTACAGATTGGAACTACAACAGAATACTTCCACAAATCAAGGACTTGGCCTGTCATGAAGGATAAGTTTATTAAAATGCTAACTGGGTAAGCTAATACAGAAGCAGTATCTCTAAGTAAATTAGGTGGAAGCCCATCCGTGGTATGGGGGATATAACTTGTCCAATGTTAAATTTCAGTCAATCAGAGTGTGCCACGTCATTTGACAGGTGGTTACCATGGCAACACCCAGCCCATATCTGCCACCGGAAGTCTCGAATTCCGGGTGGCATGGTAACGCCTTGCGCCCCTTCCTGCCACAGGAAGTGACATGCATTTTCATCCTCAAACCCCAAAGTCTTCCCCTTTTCTATGCTGCACGTCCCTTCTCCTCCTCCTTCCCCTCCTCTCGCATCTGTACTGCAGACTCACACCTAAGTCCCTCCTCCTCCTCCACCCCTTGCATTGGAGTGCTAGCAGCTCCTTGAACCCCTCCTCTCAGACCCCCAGTTCAGCATCCTAGTTTGCACCGGGTCCCTCCCCCTCACATTGCAATGCTGTTGCACCATCCTAGTTCACACCAGAGTCCCTCCTCCCTTTCCCCATTGCACCCCTACCACTGCGTCTTAGCTCAAACTCGACTCCCTCCTCCTCCAATCCCACCCTTGCACCCGAGTCCCTCTACCTCCACACCATCCTGCTTCCTCCTCCACCCCTGCTGCAGTTTCCTAGCTCAAACCTCAAGTCCCCCTCCTCCATTCCCCTCAAATTCCTGCTCCCCTCCTTCTACTCCCCATCGCACCCAAGTCCTAGCACCTCCATCCCCCATTCACTCAATATTCATTCACCTCCTGTCAGTTCAGGGGTATAAGGACAGTATGTGTGTAAATGCTTTGTGACTTTGATTTTTTCTTGGAATTCTGTATAAGGAATGCATCATCATGCAGATGCAGTGACTACAGAGGACTATTTAGTCACACTTGTTTTGAGACAAGGTACATATTTTTAAAGGATTAGAAAAAAGTATTAATGTAACCTATAAATGCCCTACCAAGAACTTCTTGTAAAATGTTCAATGGTGTCTCAGACTGGCAAGGCAGCATTCATCATTAGTCTGCAAAACAGTGTGTGTGTGTGTGTGTGTGTGTGTGTGTGTGTGTGTGTGTGTGGTGTGGGCATCAACCACATTTTAGGAAAAGAAAAAAATCTCTACAAGGCTTTGGAGAGAAAAATGACTTTAAAAATCTTACCTTGTTTGATACATAAAGTCCACTGAGTGCATTCATAAAATGTCTAACAGTGTTAAATTCATCTGTAGTCATCGCTTTCCCAACTTCTGCCAAGTTTGCAAAGGTATATTTCCCATCAAAAGTTTGGTGAGTCAGGAAAACAAATTACCCTTTTAGTACAGAATGAGAAGTACATAAAGTCCTCTAACGGTGATAAATCCATCTGTAGTCATTGCTTTACTAGAAGTAAGTGACTAGATTCTGAAATCTTTGCTTCCAAATAGATTCTCATCCTATTGCTAGTGTCCACGTGAAACTTTGAGTACTGATAAGCTTGTTGTGAATTCTTAAGAAATTAGCTCTGGGAAAGTGATGAGATCATGGACATACATTTACATGTGAAAAGGTAGTTTTGTTAAATCATACACAGGGGTGTGTTTTGTTAGCAAGCTGGGAGACTCCGATGAGCTCATCTTTTAAGAATAGAATGAGACACTGTTTTGCATGTGAAAGGATACTTTTGTGAAATCATACAGTACAAAGAGATCTTTTGTGAGTGAGTTGGGAATGCAGAGTTACATTATTCACACATGGGAGAGCGTTCTGTTGAGAGTGTGGGAGATTAAGGCAGATGGGGATAAATCAGTATGATATCATTGGTTACACAATAGAACGGTACATACATTTACAAAGTAGGTGTCTGGGAACAGGTATTCAGTATGTTACAAATGAAAGCACAATGATATCTGGAGGGGTTTGCCTTTTGAAAGTTGATCTCACAGTCTTATATAAACCCTGTGTTTGGGGCTTGATAGCACAGTTTCCAGAGACTCGCGGAATCTGTTTTATAGAATTTGTGCAGATTATACGAAACACTCAAGAAGATGGTGCAGAACAGTATATCTCAAGCTGATATTCCTGCAGGAGAACAGACAATCACACCACCAAATGAGAAGAGAGAAGTGAAGATGTCTATCAGGGCACTCAAGCCGCATTTGTGTATTATACAAGGTGTGACAAGGAATGCCCCACTCAGACCTTGTTGAGTAGAAGGATTGGTGATATGAAAAGGAACTGGCTACACAGTTTGGTGAGTCTAAAAAAGTTAAATCGGATACTCCTGACCAAGAGCCACCACTGCTGGACCTTGAAGGGCACCTAGAGAGTGAATCTGATACCACAAAAATGGAGACTGAAAGAGAAAGTGACCTGGAGAGAGAGCTGCAGAGTGATACCGATACACAGTCAGAAGCAGCATCTGAACAAGAGTCAGATGATGGTGAAATTCCTGCCACCAGCAAGCCCCAGGCTAAGAAGGAAGAAGAAGAAGAAAAGGATACAAAAAAGCCTTGTCCATCAGAGGTAAATTCTTGTATGTTTTTAAACATTAATGAAAACGTGTAGGGCATGACAGAGATGCACCTGCATAGTATAACTGAATGGATGAGTTAGAGGTTGAAAAAGAACCAATGAGTTTTTTTATATAATTTAATAGAGAGATGAATTTACGATGGAGTAGCAGTCAAATTCAGACACCATGGATGCTTGAGCTTCCACAAACCTACTGTGTGTGCTGTTTTAAAGATACAGATGTAGTTATTAATGAGCAGTGTGAGGTCCAGTATGTTAAAAATACAGAGAGTGATAAAATGCGTCAAAAGATGACAGAAAATACTGTAATCACTACACAACCAGAGCTCTCTTGTTCAACAGAGATTAAACAGGGTCCCTCAAGTGAAAATCAGACGTCAGTGTTAAGCCCCCTAAAACTGACCATGACATGTATTGTAAGTATGTTATGTACCATACCATTCATGGTGTAATTGCCTCAGTGATACTGAAGGTGATACATTGCGAATTGGTTGATTCCTGTCCCTGGTGTGAGATAGATGATCCGGGTCAGAAAAAATATTCATGTATCCTTGATGACTTGATGCCTATAGAAGCATACAGAAATGTTTCTGAAGCCATACATATAGAGCAGCTCATGCCAGTGATCTTGGCAATCGCTATGAAGCATCAGGTGTTAAATGTGACCAATTGTACCCTGGAAATTATAAGTCACATTTTAAATGATGTGAGAAAATCTGATGACCCCATGTGGTTAGTTATAAAAATGTTACAGCAGACAGATGGTGAGATTAAAAAAAGATGCCTGTCATCTGGTCAGCAAAGGCTCCTTTAAAAAATTTCTAAAAAGAAGATCAGGGACCATGTTAATTTTTAAAAAATCATTTACCCTGCTCTGTAGTGTTTTTTTGTTTGTTTTTGTTTTGTGTGTGTGTGTGTGTACCTTTCAGTACCAAAAGCACAGTATTTTATTTTACAGAGTCATGGAAAAATGCAAGCAAAAAGCTCATCCAAGGACTTATGTATCTAATCCTGAGACATTACTGCGAGCCCTCAAGGTTGAATTTGCCCAAGTTTGAAACATGTGGTTGTGACCTACTTGCTGCCGCTGAACTGATGTGGCTTGCCCCCACAGACATATGTGAGGATATAGATGAATTTATGAAACAATCTGAGTTGTCACTTTTAGAAAATGTTATACTGTTTGCTGTTATGTTTCTGAGGGAGCCTGAATGTCTTTGTTACCTTTGTTTAATGATCATCGTAGTCATGTGTGTGTCTGATTTGAAACAGAAAAAACAATGCGATATCCCTGAAATTGCGAAAGTGGCTTCTCAGCTTGTCAAACTGCTCCATGGGCTGAAAGGTCACTAAACATCACACTGTGGCCCAGATATTCAAAAGGGTTGCACATGGCGCAACAGTGTTGCGCCATGCACAACTCATTGATGCGCTCTGGTGCAATATTTAAAAGGGAAAGTGCACCTGCACAAATCCCAATGCGCCGGGGCGCATCAGTAATGTATGCAGGCACAGGTGGGGGGGGCGTGCCCATGCATAAACTGCACAGCCCGATATTCAGCCCAGGCCATGCAGAGTTATGCAGGTGCAACCCCTACCTGTGCCTGCACAACTTTATGCCGAAAAAAAGGAACAAGTCGAGAACCACCCACAGGTGAGCTGCCGCATTGCAGGACGCAACACAGCAGCTGCCACCTGTGGGTGGCCCTTGACCTGTTCCCTCCGCACCTGGTGGCGCACCCCCATGCCCTGATCATGGGCTAAAGTGTCACCCCTGCAGCCCGATTGCAGGCATAATGTACATCCTCCCCACCCCAGCTGGCCCAATCATGGGCATAATGTACATCCTCCCCACCCCTGACTAGCCTGATCGTGGGCATAATGTACATCCCTCCCCACCCCACTAGCCCGATCATGGACATAATGTACATCCTCACCTCCCATGTCCAGAATCCCTGGTGATCTAGTGGCCCCCACACCTCCGCCCATGCAGCCCCACCACCCCACCCCCCATCATCCAGAGGGTGGCAGCACCCACCTGCCTGCCGCCCACCGCCCGCCGATTGACAGCTTGGTAGGGCTGCAGGCCCACTGGTTCAGAGCATGAGCGAATGGGTGTGCAGCCCATACCGTACAAGTCAGTCCAGATAAGTGAATGAATTTTCATTCACATATCTGGACGACCTATGCGATATGGGCAGCATGCCCATTGGCTCATACTCTGAACCAATGGGCGTGCAGCCCTACTGAGCTGTCAGTCGGTAGGGTGGCAGGCAGCAGGTGGGTGGGGTGCTGCTGCCCTCTGGCTGACGGGGAGCGGGGTGGTGGGCTCCATGGGCAGGAGGGTGGGAGGCCACCAGATCACCAGGGATTCTGGACATGAGGGATGAGGATGTACATTATGCCCACTATCAGGCTAGTCGGGTGGGGGAGGATGTACATTATGCCCACGATCAGGCTAGTCGGGGTGGGGGAGGATGTACATTATGCCCAATGATTGGGCTAGTCGGGGTGGGGGAGGATGTACATTATGCCCGCGATCAGGCTAGTCGGGGGTGGGGAGGATGTCCATTATGCCCACGATCGGGCTACTGGGGGTGGGGAGATTTACATTATGCCCGTGATCGGGCTACTGGGGGAGATTTACATTATGCCCGCGATTGGGCTACTGGGGTGGGGAGGATTTACATTTTGCCCGTGATTGGGCTATGAGGGGAGGATGTACATTATGCCCATGATCGGGCTAGTCGGGGGTGGGGGAGGATGTACATTATGCCCATGATCCGGGCTACTGGGGAGATTTACATTATCCCGTGATTGGGCTACGGGGGAGATTTACATTATGCCCGTGATCGGGCTACTGGGGGAGAGATTTACATTATGCCCATGATTGGGCTGCTGGGGGATGGAATACTGTTCTGCCCATGACTGGGCTGCAGGGGTCAGGGGATACTATTATGCCCGCGATCAGGCTGCAGGGGGGTCAGGGAGATACTGTTATTCCCACAATCGGGCTGCAGGGGGGTCGGGGGATACTATTATTCCCGTGATCGGGCTGCAGGGGACGTCGGTCCCTGATGGCTGCTGCCTGACAGAGTGCCAGGCACAAGTCATTGGGGATCGGTGCACCTGCATGCTAATGGCATGCAAATGGGGCTGTAATTATATGCAAATGGCCCCGTGTGCCTTGCATAAATTATGGCCCCATTTGCATATCACCCTTTGAATATCGCAGGTGCTGCGCATGGCGCAATGGAACTTGCACCATAGCATCTCAATGCTCCACTCTGACCACTTGTGCTGGCACAGTTCCACTGTGCCATGCACAGTGGGTGTAGCTAGGAGGCGACGATATTCAAAGAAGTTGCACCATAACAGGGACAGTGTGATGGGGGTAACAGTGGGGGAGCACCTGGGGAACAGTGACCACCAGTCATTGTGGTTTGAAATCACAGAAAGAGCAGAACCAAACCACACAAATACACGTATCCTGGATTTTGGAAGGGCAGACTTTGGGAAAATGGGGAGATACTTGAAAGAGGCATTAAGGGGAATGGGACAGGAATCGGGGTTGAGGAACAGTGGGTAATATTTAAAATGGGGATTACAAGAACAACAGAATTATGCATTAAGCAGGTTAGCAAGAGGAAAAGGAAGAGGACACCATTATGGTTTTCCAAAGAGGTAGCAAAGAAAGTGAAAGCCAAAAGATTGCATTCAGGCAATACAAAAAGACACAGGCAGAAGGGGATAGGGAGAAGTACCAGGAGAAGCAAAGGAGGCAGGGAGGTCAGTAAGGGAAGCCAAAGTTCAGACAGAAGAACACATTGCAAAATCAGTGGGTAGAGGGGACAAAACCTTTTACAGGTACATAAGTGAAAAAAGAAAGGCAAAGGGAGGGATAGTGAGACTGAAGGGGGAGGATAGGGGCTGTGTGGAGGATGGCAACAGTAAAGCTGACATATTTAACAGGTATTTCTGCTCAGTCTTTACTGAGGAAGAGGAGGGTACTGGGTCTGAAGGGAGTACAAGGGGTGAGAATGGTGCAGAAATGGACACAAGTCCCTTTACACAAGAAAGGGTTCTAAAGGAACTGGAAGTAATAAGAGTTGATAAAGCAATGGGGCCAGATGGGGTGCACCCCAGGGTCCTTAAAGAACTAAGAGAGGTGGTGGCTGAACCTCTGGCTATCATGTTTAGCCAATCACTGGAAACAGGGGAGGTACCCAAAGACTGGAGGACAGCAGATGTAGTCCCCTTATACAAAAGTGGGAACAAAGAGGAAGCAGGGAACTACAGACCAGTCAGCCTCACCTCGGTAGTGGGGAAGATCATGGAAGCACTACTGAAGGAGAGATTGGTGGAACATCTGGTTGTCAATGGACTACAGGACCCAAGGCAGCATGGTTTCACCAGGGGGAGGTCATGTCAGACCAACCTCATTGAATTTTTTGACTGGGTGACTAGGGAGGTGGATCAGGGAGGGCAGTGGACATGGCCTATCTGGACTTCAGCAAGGCCTTTGACACTGAGCCACATAGAAGACTATTACACAAACTGGGGAATATGGGTGTGGGCAGGACAGTAGTGTGGTGGGTAGGTAACTGGCTGGGCAGCAGGACACAGAGGGTGGTGGTAAATGGCTGTCACTCCACAGAGGGAAGAGTGACCAGTGGGGTACCACAGAGATCAGTGCTGGGACCGGTCCTATTCAACATCTTCATCAGTGACATTGCGCAGAACCTGGAAGGCAGAATTTCACTGTTCGCTGATGACACAAAGCTCTGTAACAGAGTAGACACACCAGAGGGTGTAGACAGAATGAGAAGGGACCTGCAGAAACTTGAAGAATGGTCAGGGGTTTGGCAGTTGAAATTCAATGCAAAGAAGTGCAAGATAATGCATATGGGGCACAAAAACCCTGGCACAATATATCAGTTGGGGGGTGAGGATATAGCATGCACCAAGCAGGAAAGGGATCTTGGGGTTATCATCTCTGATGACCTCAAGGTAGGGAAACAGTGTGACAAGGCAGCAGGTAAAGCAAATAGGATGCTGGGATGCATAGGCAGGGGCATCACCAGCAGGAAAAGGGAGGTCATAATTCCACTATACAAGACACTAGTGAGGCCCCACTTGGAGTACAGTGTACAGTTCTGGAGACCACACCTACATAAGGACATAGACAGGGTAGAGAAGGTTCAGAGGAGGGCAACAAAGATGGTGCATGGATTGCATCACTAGTCCTATGAAGACAGGTTGAAGGAACTGAACATGTGCTCCTTGGAGGAGAGGAGGGAGAGAGGGGATATGATAGAGACATACAAATATCTTACTGGGAGGAACAGGGTGCAGGAATACACTATTTTTAAGTGAAAAAGATGTTCCAGGACTAGAGGGCATGGGATGAAGTTGGAGGGAGGACGATTCGGTGGAAACGTGAGGAAGAATTTCTTCACAGAATGGGTGGTGGATAAGTGGAACACCCTGCCAGAGGAAGTGGTGGGGGCTGAAACAATCATGGGATTTAAGAATGCATGGGATAGACATAAAGGAATTCTGGAGGTCAGGGGTAAGGGGCAACAGACTTCTAGGAAAACATAAACTGAACTTACAAGCTCAAATGGGCAGACTGGGTGGGCCATAGGCCCTTATCTGCCGACACTGTCTATGTATCTATGTATTTATGTATCGCCCTGGCCACACCCCTGCACAACCTTTTGGAGCAGCTCAGGGGCTTGTGCCACACAATGGCGCAGTTTGAATATCTGGGCCTGTATGTTGTTTTTTTTTAGAGCGTAGAAAAATGGGAATCCCCCTGCCAGTGCATACAGTCACTTATTTACGAGCTAGTAAATTGCAGATCAAAACAATCTGTTTTAAACCTACGTGGAGGACAAGCACCATGTGTACCTTTAGAGACAGGCCAAAATTTTTTTGATGGCATCCCAGAAATACCCTTTAAAATAACCACAGACTATTTTAAGCAAGAAGGTGATACTCTTCAGCAAGCGATGGAAGATATTACTATGGAGTTTATGCATAGTCCTTATGATCTGGAAAAGTTTTTTGGTTTTCTCTGTACTGTTGTTGCTCTCTTACTGTTTAGTCTGCAGAAAGGGGGGGGAGAATGAGGCTGTCATCATACATTATGCAGAAGCTGTCTCTTATCTTGTGTTTAATAAAAGTGATTTAGCACTCGCTTTTCCTGAATATAAAAAAGTGACACACTAATCTGTATAACATGTATCATGATATACTTTCAGATGATACGTGATAAAGAAACAATCCCGGTATTCCTGTCAATTTTGGAGGGTACCATGTACCATGTGATAAAGGAAATACTAAAGGACCATGTATATGTTGTAAAGAAAACTGCATTGAATGTATCCTCTGGAGCCGCATTGAAACCGTTGACAGAAGGGACAATGTCTTTGATTAAAAGTATGTCGCTATATTTTTGGCATATGTATCTAAATGCAATTGACACAAAAAAACCTGATCCCATATCTACTGTGAACTGCATCTTTTCTGTTACAAAAAAAGCCCTTAAAGAGCATGAACCTCAACATGAGTGGTGTATGGCCAATGTGTGAATGCTTTGTACACACCTTATCACCAGGGGGAAAGTGGACAAAGCCTGTGCCTGTGTGAAACACGCTGCCCAGTTGCTACTGTCTCTGGGCATCTATAAAGTGGAATGTATAAGGACTCATGTTGCATGTACCGTAAATTGCTAATGTTGTACTCTTTTGTATGGATTATAGTTTGTAGTAACATGGCTGATGTATGTTACAGGGCCTATAAAATACTACTGATATGACTTTTGTAGGATACGTATACAAATAATAGTCAAGCATATCTGTGACAGCTAACATAGAAACATGATAGTGTTGTAATCATTTGCATGTTTTACCTTTTGTATTAACATGATTGCTGTGTGTATTACAGTGCATATAAAATACTGTTTTTACTTTTGTAGGATATTAATAAAATATAGTTACACATTGCTGCTTGTGATAAAATGTTTAAGGAATAAAAGAGCACACTTATTATTTTACTGGTGACGAGAGGTTGGCAAGCTATCGGGTATTATTAGGGGTGCTGATGAAAGAAGATGACCGATCATCTGCTCCAGAGTATATATTTTAATGCAAAAAAAGTGGGCAATTTCACCAGTGTGACTCAACTGTATAAGGCTGCAAAAAGAAATCGATAAAGGTGTCATCAGGAAAGGTGTTGCAGAATGGCTTTCGAGGCAAGATCCTTATACTTTACACAAACCAGTGAGAGTCAGATTCAAAAGAAATCCTGGCATTGTTTCTGACATAGACAGACAATGGCAGGCTGATTTAATGGATATGAGTCAATACGCAAAGTACAATAAAGGTTTTAAATACATACTGTTGTGCATCAATGTGCTGTCCAAGTATGCTTGGGTAGCGACTTTTTTTTTAAACTTTTTATTTATGTAGTTTATGCATAAACATTACATGACTAAAAGCAGTACAGCGTTATACTCCTTAAGGCAAGCTTCATTAAAATGACATTCGATTTTGTGAACCACTGTATCATTTGGTACGAGATCGGAGTGAATTTCCTATAGCTAGTAACTAGCTAATATAACATTCTTTATATTTCAGATGGCCATAAGCTATCAATGCTACTAACATCGAAATAACACTTATCTTATTAATAGGAGAAAACACAGGCCAGGTAGTTATGCCTTTGAATGGCAATAGCTCTTAATTTAAAAAAAAAAAAAAAGCTCCAACATAACCTCCCAGTATGCTCCCGCAGCACTTTACAATTCAAAGCAAGAATTTATACTAGTAACATAAGAAATCTTTCGAGATCTTTCTAAGTCAACTCTTTAGGATTGAATATAATTCTATCAGGGCACCTCCAACAGTTCAGCTTTGGGAGGAAGGAGAAAAGTAATAAAATAAGGCAAAGTCCTCTGTGAATCAAAATCAGTCAGGTTTCATAAGTAGTTATGCCCCTTAAATAAACTGTGTCTTCCTCCTCACAATAAAACTCCCTAAATTCCTTTATATTTGCTTAAACAAAATTTAGATAGGCTTATCCAGTTCTGCAGTAATTCAAGTGTCCTCCACATCAGATTCTGAGGAAAAGTCACCCTCCTGAATGGCCCTCTCGGCTTCAAGTTTTTTGAGCAGCTTCGTGGCTTCTTTTTGGTCAGCATTATGTAGGCCTTCTTTCCCACCATGACGTGGTGTCGAGCGAGCATCAGCAAATTATTTGGAACCTCCAAGTCCCTAAGGCACCTCCTAATCCCATCAAAGACTTTCCTCTTCATACACGTAGAATAAGATAGATCAGAGAAAAATAATCCTCTCAACCCATCCACCTCAATCTTTCATTGCCGCCGAACTTCACGGAGGATACGATCTCTTACCAGCAGAGAGGTGGTGATCATCATTACAGTTCTGTCCCCTTCCAAGGCTCTCTGTCTCCAAACATTAATCCTGTAAGCCCGCATTATCTGATCTCCTAAATCCAACCCAAGGGTTTCTGATAACCAGGAATTAAAGTAGTTGTGTAGCTCTTTCCCCTCTTTGCCCTCAGGTAACCCTATGATTCTGACATTAGCTGCACGGGATGTATTTTCAAGGTGCTCCAGACGAGAACGGAGCAGATTTTGTTCCTTCACACAAACAGTGGCAGTAGCTTGAGCCAGCTCAGAGGATTTTTCTGCGCTCTGTGTTGTCTCAGTAAGGCAGTCCAGCTTCTGCTCAACTTACAGCAATCGGGTACTGTACCCGTCCATTTTTTTGTCCATCCACTGTATAGTTTTTGTGAGGTTCAATACCGCCTGTTGCAGGGATTCCAAAGTTGCTGGGTTAGACTCGACACTTGTTATTTCTGTTGACAGAAGGTTTGCCAAAGCAGATAGGGGTCTAGAGGCCCCGCCATGTGGAGTAAAGAAGCCAGCCTTAGATTCCATGTTTTTCTTCCCCATTTGGGCCACTTTTAGTATCGCTAAATTCCAAAAAGTACCGGGAGTTCAGTAACTTTAAAATTAGTCAAGTTACTTGTTTAGACTTGCAGAGTTTTAATCTTTTATAAACGCTGTGCCAGGAGCTCTCCGGGATTGCTTCCGATTGGCTAGATAGCTGGCCATGCCCTCCCTTGGGTAGTGACTTTAAAAGACAAATCAGGCAAGGCTGTGATGCAAGTCTTCAAAATTATTTTTAAAAGTGGATGCATGCCTCAGAAGCTGCAGACAGATCAGGGTAAAGAATTTCTGAATGCTTCCTTAAAGACATTATTAAAACAAAAAAAGTACAATAATGAAGTTAAGGCTAGCACTGTAGAGCGTTTCAATAGGAGTTTAAAGGCACTCATGTGGTGTCACTTTACGGCCCAGAACACATGGAAATATATAGATGTGTTGCCCGACCTGGTGCACAGCTACAATTATACTTATCACAGAAGCATGAAATGCAGGCCAGTGGATGTTAACCCTTCCAATGCCCTGGGTGTATGGAAGGACCTCTACGGCAATACTGTTCTTGGGGAAAAAACAAAAGGGTACCTTTCAGAAAGGTGATCACGTAAGAATATCTAAGCTGAAAGGGGTATTTGAAAAGGGATATGAGCAGACATACACAGATGAGATATTTATTGTGATGGAGGTCTTGACAAGACAGAGACCCACCTATAAGCTAAAAGGCTATCAGGGGGAAGACATCAAAGGTACTTTCTATGCAGAGGAGTTGCAGAAAATTGAACCGGAAGAGGACAGGTTGTATAGGGTACAGAAAATCCTGAGAGAGAAAAAGCGTGGAAGAAAAACCTGGTATCTGGTAAAGTGGCAGGGGTGGTCTGATAAATTCAATAGCTGGGTCAAGGCAACACAGGTTCAGAACATTAGAAGCAAGTAAGATTCAACATGTTCAAAAATGGCTTTTATATCACCTTGATGAGCAACGCCTCACACGACTTTTTCCCCAATAATACTATATCCACTTTTACAGTAAAGTTACCACAAATGCTTGAACTACCAGATGAATGGGAAGTGGGGCTATCAGAAATTCAGTACCCCCATACCTGGGACAATGTACCTGTACACAAAAACAGGTTCATTATGCTCTATCAACCTCTAAAAGTAGCCCACAGTAAAACACCACCTATCAGCCCCTATACTGAGTCAGATGCACTTAAAATCCCATTGGGCTATTATCGTAACATGGCGAGTGTTATCAGCCAAGTCAATAAAAGTATATTTGAAGTAAATGAACTGCCTGTGGTTTTGGAACAACAAGCCATTGGGAGAGAAATAAGCATTGACAGTGACATCAAATGCATTCTGTTCATACATGGGCTATTGCAGCACCTTTTGGGTTTTAGCAGACTTGAGGTAGGCGTGGGAAAGAATGTAGCAAAGAACCCTACAGATATTAATGGTGGCTTTTACACATTATATACTGTAACTACACTGACATTATTTTGCATGAAATAGTGGGCGACAGTCTAGAGCCTTTGCTGAGATGCGTACCCTTGAGGGGCCAAGACAATGAGATAGTGACCGTGATCCATGATAAACCCCATTACCAAACAGTCAGTAAGCATCAGATCGATGCTATCACTATCGAAATAAAGAATGATCAAAATGAAACTGTGCCATTTTGGTTTGGAAAGGTGATCGTGAAGTTGCACGTCTGCCCCCAGAGAGTACTTTAAAACTTAAGCCAGGATGGTGATTGTTCAACATTATGGGGATCCTGCATTGTACAGAAGTCATTACAGGGCACAGGCCAGATACAGTCTTCTGGGCTTTCATGGACTTCCTACAATGTACAGGTCTGGTATAGGTGGGATATTCCGTAGTCTGTTTAGAAAAGCAGTACCATTTTTGCGAAGGGGGTTTTCGAAACTGCCAAATCGCATCTACAAATGGATGCTAAAAATGACACAACGGATGTTGTGGGACATGTGATTAGCACAGTCACTCAAAGGATGTCGGGAGGAGATAAGACCACTGAGGGTGGTTTGGGGCTGATGGTGTTCAAGAGAGGGAGAAAGAGAAAGCGCAGAGTAACCCCTTCTCTTCTCATTGGGTCGCACCACTACTTTAAAAGGCACACTTCAAAGTGCAAAGCTGCACATAAAAGAAAGAGGTTAAAGTCCAAAGGACATTCAAGGGGGCGTAAAAAACCCCCAAAAAACAAGAGATCTCTTCTAAAAACAAAACATGGCCTTCGTGCACTGCGGGACAGAAGAATGCACAAAATCAGAACTGGACTTGTTTACCATTGCTCCCACACAGAAAAGCATTGAAAAAAGCATTTATGTGGAGATACCCCCTCTGGCCGCCCTTTCAGAAACCTCACCGATCAAATTTTATATAGCGGGGAATGGCAAAGACTATTTGGATCTAAACAAAACGCTTCTTTACTTGGTTTGTAAAAACACTGAAATGGACGGCTCAGATATACCATCAGTGGCCAAGGTCGGCCTCATCAATTACCCAGTGGCCACCATTTTCAGCCACCTGGATGTGACCATTGCGGAATGGCTCATCAGCCAGAGCAATAACTGTTACCCCTACAGGGCTATCATAGAATCAGTGCTGAACTTCAGAGAAGAGACCCTTTCTACCCAATTCACCGCAGGGTTATTTTACCAAGACACCCCAGGGAAACACGAAATCACAGACAGAGCCGGTGACAATGCAGGATTTGGTAAAAGAAGCTATTTCACGCATCTCAGCAGAGGGGTGAAGCTTCTGGTCTGCTTACACACAGACTTGTTTTTCCAAGAGAAACTGGTGCTGAATGGTGTGGATATTAAAATTAAACTGACACATAGCAGGGACAGCTTTTGTTTGATGAGTGGAGATGCCGATCTTTAAAAGCTAAAAATCATGTCTGCCTCTCTGTCAAAAGGGAAAAAGTGACTCCTGGTGTTTGCCTGGGACACTCAGAAACCCTGCTGTCCTCCAACGCTAAATACCCCATAGACAGAGTAGGTATGAAAGTGTTCAGCATCCCTGCAGGGAGCAGGGTCTGCAATCAGGATAATCTGTTTTTGGGACAGTTACCAAAAATGATGGTCATGGGGTTTATTGACAATGATGCTTTTAGCAATTCCTACACTAAAAACCCCTTCAACTTTAAACATTACAACATTAATTTTGTGGCTCTGTATCTGGACAGAGAACAAATCCCCACTAAGCCTCTCCAGCCCAATTTTAGAAATGGAAATGCTGTGAGAGTATATTTTAATCTAGTGCAGGCAACTGGAAAGCACATGATGGATCGCCCCCTCATTGTCAACCGCCAGGAATTCACCCAAGGGTACATGCTGTTTGCCTTTGATCTGACTCCAAACCAAGAATGTGCCGACCATTACTCCCTGATTAGAACCAGGAACCTCAGAGCAGCAATTAGATTTGCAGAAGCTCTTCCTCATATGGTTAATCTCATTGTCTACGCTGTTTTTGATAATGTCATTGAGATAAACCAGAGAAGAAATGTCATTTTTGATTACATGTGATAAATCATAAAAATGAACACCAAGCAGCTGGAAAAATTTTTTAACCCATGACCCCCACATCCATGACTGTTTTCTGGCTGTGTTTCCCTGTGATCTGCTACCCAAGGAGAGACTGAGAAATCTCCCCACTGCACTGGTCATCAATACTGACCCCCATGACCTCCCTGGACAGCACTGGTTAGCTGCATACATCTCAGAAGATGGGTCTGGGGAGTTCTTTGACAGCTATGGTTTTCATCCTAATTACACACGAATGATTGGGGGCCTTTTAAACAGAAATGCAAAATGTATCTTGTACCAAAACACACAGTTACAAGATACCTTCTCTACAGCCTGTGGATTTCACTGCATATTTTTCTTACACTGCAGATGTAAAGGATTTTCTTATGATCAAGTTCTAAAAATGTACTCTAATGATTTACTTAAAAATGATACCATGGTGACTAGTTTTGTACGTCACCCTTTCAGACATTTAAGCATGTCAGGGCATGCCCCTGCCATCTTTCAACATGTTCAGACTTGTTTGACTTGTAATGTATTCAAAATATACAATTCCTTGTAACTCAAAAGGTCATCTATAAAACCATATATGAACCCATGTTTTGATTTGCATCTTTCTTCAATCATGACACAGTGTATAAAATATAAAGGTGTTTATTGTAAAAAAGGCCATAAAATGTGATACACATCAAAGGTAGTATTATTAGTAAAGTACAAAAAACAGTAAAGACATTTCTTGTTAAAAAATGCACATAAATGAGTCATGCATCAGAGGTAGGCTAACATATAGAAATATTTTTATTTATTTATTTAGTTTTTGTTGACCGGGTAAGTGCACTAGACAAATCCTACCTATTTTCAGGCATGACCCGGGGGAGGAGGATACAGATGAATGCCAACTGACCTTAAACCAGATTAAGCTGTTTGTGGTATTTTTGGTGAATGAGGGAAATTTGGCCAGGACACCAGGGAAACTCCCCTACTCTTTTTGATAAGTGCCATGGGATCTTTAGCATCCCCCTGAACTACCACCAGTCCAGGCAATATAAAAAAAGTGATCAAGTCATTAACAAAACAGTTAATAATGGTGGGTGGGACTTCCAGTGATGTCATCGACTAGATGGCTGGCTGATAGAGGAGCTCCGTCATTGCAGAGACTAAAACACCCCTCCACACAGAATGAATCGATTTAAAAATTTAAAATATGGCTTCAAAACCAGTGGAGGTTCTCATAGTATCAGGTCCAGCTCTAAACAATGAAAATCCAGAGCAGCCGAGGATCTCAACCAACAGATCTGGCACCAGGCAGGAAAGCCTCATCAGCAAGCATGACTGGAGCAGATACGGACAAGGAGGTGGAACAAGAAAGGTGACACTGTCCCCATTTTAAGTTATTATTGCGGAGATCAAAAACTTCAGGACCGAAACCCGACAAGAATCTACCAAATTGCATGCCTAGCTCTCAAAACTTGAAACGAGAGCGCAATCAACAAAGGAAAGGGTATCCACTATGGAAGGCTTAATTCAACTCACTAAAGCAGTCCGATACCTGGTGGAGCAACAGGAACAGGTGGCTTCCAAATGTTTAGACCTGGAAGCCAGATCACGATGGGATAATTTACAAATTTATGGTTTGCCAGAGGGCTCCAAGGTGAGAGCCATGGAGGACTTTCTTGTGGATCTATTACAACATGCCCTAGATCTGCCGCAGACTTTTCATTTTAAAATAGAAAGAGCCATCGGGCATTAATGCCAAAACCAGTAGATCCCAAATCCAGGCCCCACTCCATAATCACCAAATTCTCAAGCTTTAGAGGTAAGGAATTTCTTCTTAGGTGAGCATGGCAACAAAAGACATATATATATATATATATACAGATATAAGCACCTTTTGTAAAAAAAAAATGCTAGCATATTCAATATGAGGTAGGCTAACATACATCAAACAACTTCTTGTAAAAACATGCTAATATAGATTGTACACATTGACCAGAGGTATATAATATTTACATTTATACAGATAGCGAGGCTGTTTTTTTAATGTCTTTCATCTTTTGGGTGTCACTGACCAGTTGCTGACTGGAGAGGGCTCAGCAGTTTTTGCATTGGCTGTCTTTCTGCTTTCAACATATCTCCTATTTGCCAAATGACCAAAGATGGATGTAGGTATGTTAGCCTCAGTGGTGGCTTTCAGGAAAACATTCCAACCCTTTGTTTTTTGTGGTCAGGGATAGTGTGTGTGTGGCCATAGCTGCCCTTACCAAATTGGCCATGTGTGACCCAGAAATAACATTACCTTTATACAACAATTCACCCTTATCATTCCAAAAAAGAATATCCTTGTTCTTTGACATCTGATTTAATAAAGGTTTAGCATTTTTTTTAGACCTTTTAGAAACACTGTTTAAGATGTCTTTTTCCATTGAACTCATGACAGAAAGTGTCTCAGTGGGGGGGTTTCTCTGAAACAGCCTCGGAGTCGAGCATTGATAAAGTCAAACTGGTTTTAGCCTGTTCTCCTTGATGTACCAGAGTGAGGTAACATTGTAACACAGTGGAGTACAGCTTGGCTTTGTTGTGATCTGACAAATCAGTCCGGGAAAGTATAGATCTCATTTCAGTATCCAAGCTGTAAGTTGCTACTTTTCTCATGTCCTCATCGGGTAGTTCATTCTCATATGATCCAATTGCTGATATGGAACCAGACACATTTTCTGAGTAAAATCCATTATCTGTTAGCCAGCAGTCCTGCAATCAGTGGAATAGTGATCCCCAACAATGTCCCTATGAACCTGCTTGTCTGGTTCACAGTCTGTTTTTTTTCGTTTTAAAGACACCTTCCTGTTGCTTAAATTTTTTATGACTTTTCCCCTTTTTTTCAGAAAAGCTAGTTGTTTAGCTGGCAATGGTATGTTTCCCCTTTAAAGTGTTTAAAGCAACCTCCTCTATGGTGGATATCAAGTCATCAGAGGCTGAGCACAAAATAGCTTTTCTTAAATGGGGAGGTCCTCTCATTAGTAACTTTAGAACAGACAAGTTTCTCTGCAGCTTTTTAGACATAATGGCAATACAGCATCATGTATTCTAGGATGAGAATGTGATTTTTTCCAAGATGTATGCTGCCAGCCAGTCAAGGGGAAACAATTCACTGCACAGCCTATATTCATCTGGCATACCGGCTTACTTAAATAAACCAATAAAGAACCGTAAGGCCATCTAGTGGCATCTTCAAAAGCTTCTAAAAAGAATTTTGCCTGGCCGGGGTACATCTGCCTTGCCAGAGTCATGACCTGCAGTTTGTCCCATGGGTTTTTAAACAAAACCATGTATTTGGCATTTAATGCGATGGTTGGGCTTTTCTTGCCTTGACAAAACACATTCTGTACAAGATAAAAGGCTGATAGACTACGATGATGGCTGTACTTGGTAAACACATATTTTATCTCTCATCATTTTGACAGGTGGATTCCATCAGATCATCAATAACAATCAAATTAATCTTGTCAGGAGGCAGCAGATCATCATCAGCTAATGATGCAGGGAGCCCCTCCACCAATTTAATCTGTGCAAACTTTAACATCAGCTCATTATACAAAGGTTGCCAACAGCTGTAAAACCAGACAATATTTTCAGGTGTGTGCAATAAAGTGTTGTCAGAATGTTCCAATACATTTTTTATGAAAAGGCTTTTACCAGAATTGGACGGTCCGGCTATCAGACATGAAAAGGGATGTTCCAATCTAACGTCCATTATTTTCAATCAGTACCAGTAAGGAAAGGTTTTAAATTCGTCTTGTAAAACTCGTTTGTCATACACTACTCTCTGTGGTTTGGACAGCGTTCTTGTTTTGAGGGACCACCGCTTTTTATTTCTTACTATGCTGGGTTGCCTCACTGTGATTTCTTTAGACGTCTGTGACCCAGTGTAATCAAACATCAGATCTTTTAAGCTTTCAAAATTAATGTATTCACTGTTGGCTACATTAAAGGTAAATCCTTTTCTCAATTAACACCTATTCTGACTGACATTCAAAATAATTTAACTTATATCGCTTCTTTGGAACAAATTTCATACTTGACATTGGACCGACTTAAAGAATTTCATCTCTGTTGGCAGGACTATTTAAACTTTCTTCAAACCTATAAGTGATACATATTGTTAAATTTTCTTTTTTTTAAATAGATATCATTTTAAGTATTGATACTGTTGTATAACAATCTTCCTACGCAGCTCCTTTTGTTCATTATAAAATTGATAACTACATTAATCTGATTTTTCTTCTTTATTATTTTCTTATTACAGTACAGGCTGTTAATTATACATTGATTTAAATAAGTATACAAGACCCTCTCCTTTAGATTGCAAGTCATACAATCATCATAATGGTATCTGTCATAATAATATGTTAAACATACTATTACTTGCATTACATGCTATACTATGTGCATTTCAACTTGTTTTATGTACCATGTACTGTACTATGCAATATGGATAAAGACTCAATAAATAATTTAACGATAAAAAAAAGGGTAAGTTCTTTCACTTTGAAGACTGTCCGTCCTCCAGACAGCCGGTAGCTGTAGGTTTTGGGACCTGCAAACACAAACTCGGTAATGTGTCTGTTTGCCGGAAGATCACTGGTCAGCTCCCCTAAATATTCACCTAGAAGAGGGTTCCAGTCACCCAGTCTAGACACAAAAATGACAGCATCTGTGTCATGATACAAGCACCTGTCCTGTAACTTATCTAGCAGATTGTACAATTCTACTCTGGCGTATGCGGTGGTGAAACTCGCTATGAATATATTGATGTTGTTAGAATTTGGGTAGTGGTCTTTGGTGTACTTCCAACTCAAACATGCTGTCTCATCATCAATGAAACAGCATGAGGCCATGTCGTAGTGGGGGGCAAATACATACTGAAAGAGTTCATCAGGGTCTGTTACTATGCTTGTCGTTGGTAAATTAGGTTTCTGTCCAAATTTACCCCAAAGAGAATTTAAAAACAGTTTAGATATATGTCTCCTTGTGGGGTTAGCGGTGACGTCAGCAGGGTTCAAATGTACATTTTCTCTTTCAAAATACTGCTGTATGTACCTGGCTTTATCTGCTTCATTTTTTACCCATGAAAGGAAACCAGACACCTCTTGCTTCCCTTTCAGGTGCAGTTTGATGTAGTCAGCAAACAGCTCTGTCGAAGACTCCCTGAAATCCCACACTTCAAAAACATCAATGATTCGATACCCCTTTTCTACTGCCAGGATTAGCTCTGCAGTACAGTAGGTACCAGTCAGAGCCCTCTCCTCATCACTGTGCATGCATGACGTTGTCTGAAGTCTTTCTTCAGTGCACGCACGACATAATGCAAACACAAGATTTTTTCCAATCCTGGACGGCAGCACTGTAAAAATCGACCTCTAGGGGGTAAAACTTTTACTTTTGCCAAACCATAGTATTGACGAGATCTATAAAGTTCTCATAGATGATGGTAGGGTGACCCATGGGGTACCGTTTTGTTTTGTTGACAAAAAAGTACAGGCTAGTAAAATCATAATAGCAAATCTTTTCATCCAACTGTGCTTTGTAGTACAGTCAGATGGCATTCGTCTTCCCCCTAAACAGAGACTCCCTAGGGTTGAAGGGTTGCGGTAGCTGTCTGTTCCTCAAGAAATTATTCAAACCCTCATCTGTAGCCAACATTTCTTTCCACTCGTGTCCCCACGGTACTCTAACGACAAACCCCTTGCTTTTTAAAAAATGGAATTTACGCATGGTCCGATTGTATAACTGTCCAAAACTAGTGCCTGTCATGCAGTTTCTATCTTTCTCACAGAAACAGATGTTGCAACCATGAAAAAAAATCTGTTGAATTCAAAGGCTGTGGATACCCCTTCAATTATCGCATACCCATCCAAAAAATAGGGACCTACTTTAAATTCTCCACCCCTTAGAGCATGCTGAATAGAAATGTTTTCTTTCTCAGCTATGTACATTAACCACTGAATGGCTGGTGTGGAGTACCTCTTTTGCTGACCGTGGTAGTTATCTGGTGGGAGAACAGCGAATGTGTTCTCACTCAAAAAACAAATATCTGTAGGTTGTCATACAAACGGAGGCTATGGTCATGTATTGGAAGGGATCTAAAGAGTCTGTTTTGTACTCTGCTGTGTTACTGTCTGACTGTTTTATAACACATTTGGTTGTCATGTTCATTACTTCCTGCCTAAATCTGTCACAGGCTTTTCAAAGAATTTCAACATCTAACTGACAGTAGTAGCAAAGCTCTTTTTTCAGGTCAAATTCTGTATGTCGGTTTGCTGTGTACCACTTCATGGAATCAAATTTTTCACAAGGCATCATATAGTCCACCCCATAAAATTTTGCATCGGGCAGGGGACCTATGTAATTTTTATTGGCCTTCATGTTAAAAAAATGTGGAAAGTACCCTTTAGCCATCTCATTCTCAAACCTGAATGCCCCTGGAATTTTGCTTAATTTCATGGACATAAAGGATATTGAATCAATAAATCTGATGTGTAGGGCAGATACTGTCACACACAGCAATTTCCCCCCCGGGTGAGCAACTTGATATTGTTTTTTTCCTTGACCAGCTGGCTAATAATAAAATAGCTGTCATAACCTTTGGCATTGTGGACTATAAATGTGTAGTGTTTGAACGGTGTATCTATAAAATGTCCGACAAACTCTTTTACACATTTGTCCCCTTCAAATTCCCAGGATCTCTTCCCATCCAATTGCTTAACAAATATAAAATTTGGGGTGTGTACACCTGTTTCTTGTCTGGCCTCAAAACCAAACACTATGTATCTTTCACAGTTTTTTACTACTGTGAGTGAGGTCATGTAACAGATATGTTTGTCTGTGGTCATCAGAGAACCTCATCTAGCACACTGAATGTGTTTGCATGCATGAGCCCTCTTGTAAAAAACAAAACATTCTTCACACAGTTTCATTGATTCACAAGAGACCCTGCACAAAGCCACTCTGTCCAAATGCCTTTCTAGGCTAGCAAGCTGAGGACCTCCAAATCTTTTTACACTTTGGGCATGATGTTGCATCAGTTTTCTGTTCTGCACAGTTTGGCTCACAACATGCATTGCAAAACAATACACAGGAATGATTACTTTTGTGACTAAAAAGTGTATGACAATATTCACACAGGTATCTGGCATCTACACATTTCTTTACATCCATGACACCATAATAATGACCGTCATGCAATAATACAAACAGTGTTTTAGGAAGTCTTTCTGGTCCTGTCGAGAATGTTTGCCAAGCTCCCTGATTATGGTACAAAATCTTAATTTTGACTCCTAAAAATTGATCAAATCATGACACGTCACTAAAAGTGACAGGCATCTGTTCTGACAAACCCAGTTCAGTGTGTAAAATTCTACCCTTATTAATCAATTGTGCATCAGTATATCTGTGGGGGTTTAGTAATGCAACTATACTTGCTGCAAAACACAAAGCATTATCTTTGTTGTTTAAATCAATCAGATAGCATTTTTTTCTCAATGATTCTGCTGTATAAAATCAAACTGAGTGTACGTCTTCTCCCCATCCCCCCCCCTCCCTATTTCTAATAGTGGTTAACATGAGGTGCAAAGACCCATTGGCGATCACCTCAGAATTGCTGTGAAGCATATCAGCTATCTAGTCTAAAAACACCCCAGGGTTAAGCTCTCCAGGTGCCCTTCTCCTTGAGAATAGTGGGTGATTTAAAGAGTCAGCATCAAAATGGAATTGCAGTAAATCACTGGGACCCAGTTCAGGTATCACCCTATCTAACAGCTCTTGGATAGCTTGGTGTATTGCCCTAATGGCATCTGTAAAGGACTGAAGCCTGTCAAGACTGGCAAAGTGAAACTGTTCATAATGTTCTGTTGCTCTGAAATGATTTCTCTCCTTGTGTAACTTTGAATTCTTTCTAAAAAAAACTACAGGAGGGTACTGGTGGTTTCTAACATAGCATCTTACTGGAGAATCATGATTCTCCGCAAGATGCCATGATGCCCTATGTTGTAATAGTTTCCTGGCACGCTTTACTTTCCTTTTCAAATTTTCTCTGATTTTTTTATTTTTATCCCATATCTTTCTTTTCACCAGTCTAGTGTGTTTGGTCTTATTTTTAGCATTGCCCTCCTTTTTATTCATTCTATTCGGTCACTGTTTTATAGATGCAGACATTTCTGATACACAATTAAGCTGATCTACCATCTCTATATCGCACCTCAGCTCTAACACAGACCCCTTCCTACGTAAACATACCAACATAAATGCAGCATTCACATTACAATACTTTAGTAGTTTTTTTTGTAAAGCATATACGGTTTCCTTCTCCTTACCACTTAATCTTTCAACATTATCAAGCAATTTAAACAACTTTTCAGCAAGCTGCATCATTAACCTCATTGGCTAATAATCCCTTTTTCCAAACTGGGGAGGTGAAACAGGTTTCCTTTTGTCTGTACACCTCAAACTGGTGGAGGCCTGGGGAGGTGAGACAGGGTTCTCATTGTCTGTAGCCCCCAAACTGGCAGATAGCTGTGGCTCATGATATAAAGCAAGGCACCTTGTAGAATTACCATCAGGTTTAATCACCAAATGTGTGGGTGCCTGGGGAGTTGCATCAGGATTCTTGGAACTGTCGGAGTTTTGTGACCCTTGAAGCCAAATTGTGCAGTTATTATTTGTAGATTCTAAAGTATCACCCCTGGTGTCTCCACTATCAACATTATGCACAATATTGGCAGCTGTCTCTTGTGTGTTCCGTACTGATTCTTTTTTTTTCTGAGTTGATTTGCCTTTTTTGTAGCTATCAACAGAAAAGCAGACAGTCACATATTTCAAACATGGCCTGTTTTAAATCATAGATACATTTAATTAATCCGCTGTCTTAAATCACCATAAAGTTTGTATGTCTGATTTTGAACCGAAGATTTATAGTGTGTGTATTGCTGTTCACTTATGTTTAAACTTACAATAAAAGTTTAAATTATAATAATCATATTTCAAGCATTACAGGTGTAAGAATCTAAGTTAGCAAAAAAAAAATGATAAAACAAACCCTATTTTTAATAAAAGCATCTTCTATCCACCAATGATACAATTCTGAGCTAACAAAAACAGTAACATGTATCTTATTTTTCTTAAAGCATCTTCTATCCACTAATGATACATTTCTAAGCTAGCATATATACACACAGTATCACACATCCTGTTTTTACTTAAAACTTCTTGTATTCGCTAATGATGCAGTTCTAAGCTAACATATATACACACAGTATTACATATCCTGTGTTTACTTAAAACATCTTGTATTCACTAATGATGCAATTCTAAGATAGCATACACACACACACAGATCACACATTCTGTTTTTACTTAAAACATCTTGTATTCACTAATGATGCAGTTCTAAGCTAGCATATATACACACAGTATCACATATCCCGTGTTTACTTAAAACATCTTGTATTCACTAATGATGCAATTCTAAGCTAGCATATGTACACACAGTATCACATATCCTGTCTTTACTTAAAGCATCTTTTATTCACTAATGCTACAATTCTAAGCTAACAAAAAACAGTAACACATATCCTATTTTTAATTAAAACTTCTCAGTGTTCCCATATTGATTTGTCATTTTCCCTGTAACTCCTGACTGATAGTCCTGTGTTTTCCTGTAGATTACATTATTTCCTGTGGAAGCTAAATTGCCCTATTTTTCCTATATAACCAATGCTAGTCTATGGGAAGAGTTCTCCTGTAGATGTCTCCAAATCCCTGTAGATATGGGAGTTCTGGTGTCTTCTATTCACCAATGATACAATTCTGAGCTAACAGAAACAGTAACATATATCCTATTTTTTCTTAAAGCATCTTATATCCACTAGTGATACAGTTCTAAGCTGGCATATATACACCCAGTATCACATATCCTGTTTTTATTTAAAGCATCTTTTATTCACTAATGCTACAATTCTAAGCCAACAAAAAAAAAAGTAACATATATCCCATTGTCACTTAAATCATCTTATATTCACTAATGATACAATTTTAAAGCAGCAAAAATATGTACAAATACCTTGTGGGTTGTTTTTGGTGGTCTCCATCTGTTCAGCACCAGTAGCTGGCATTTCATCCTCACTTATATCCACAACAGCACCATTTAAGAGATAATCCATTTTGCAATTCTCAAAACTTCAGCAGTGTCTCTTTGGTTTTCAGCTGAGATTGTGTCACACTGATAATGTCTAACATTTATATAATGTAGCTAACAATACATAGCAACTCTCCTATTTTTTTGCATGACAAAAGAAAACAATACGTTTTCTTTTAGATTATTTCCCAGATCTTTCCAAATGTTTCCCAGATGCCTACTATGTAAATGTGTGTACCATTCTATTGTGTATCTGATGGTATCATGCTGATTTATACCCATCTGCCTTAACCTCCCACACACTCAACAGAGCCATTCTCCCATGTGTGAGTACTAGTTCCCAGATATTTCCCAGACACCTACTATGTAAATGTTTGTACCGTTCTATTGAGTATCCAATGATATCAAACTGATTTATCCCCATCTGCCTTAATCTCTCACACTCTCAACAGAGCCATTCTCCTGAGTGTGAATAATGTAACTCTGCATTCCCAGCTTGCTCACAAAAGATCCCTGTGTATATGATTTCACAAAACATACTAGACTGTTCTATTTATACACACTAGCATGGTTCTAATTTATACACAGTAGCATATACATCAACAGGGTTTTAAATAATTGATTAGCAGTTTTTTTCTTGGGGCAATACTAACTGTACAGAAAGCATTTATATAGATTTTCTAGAAGTGTTATGTTTGTTTAACACAGTGAGGCAAGTGCTATGCATTTTCACAATGTTTTAGAACTTTTATGAGCAAAACACTAATCAATTTTTAAAGTTAAATAAAACCCTGCATCAATAATCTAACATATTCCAGATGGGTTATGTTTATGAAAAGTAGTATTTCTCTCAGATACATACATACATAAATAACAGATACATAGTAAATAACATACAATTATGATTCTTCAAGACACTGGCTAGAAGCTAATTAATATGCTGAGCTCACCATCAGAGCCATGCAGAATTTCATTACAGAGGTCAGAGAAGGTCTTCTGTTTAAATACCTATGAATCTTTGAAAAAGCTTAATGATGTTTAGAGATGGGTGAAGTGGCCCCAATTTGCTCTGCCAAGTGAGTTGCTGTGTGAAGGCGAATTCGCGAAGTGCTCCCCAAAGTGAAGTGGAGTACTTCACATTATAATGGGTAACGCAAAGTCCATTGAAAACAATTACTTTGTGTTACTCCACATTCCCAAACCACTACTCCACTAATTCTTAAGGTGAAGTACATTGAAAACAATGTACTTCACCTTGTTTTTAAGCTCCAAAGGTGAATTTTGCAGTGATTCATGAGATTTCAGATCACATGGGCTCTAAAGTGTTTTGCACAGCCTCACTTTGGGGTACTGTGCGTAGGAGCTGTAGGACACAATCTACTCTGAGAGCTCTCTGCAATTAGGACCTTCTAAAAGCTGTTAAAAAAGCATTTTTGAGTCTTTTTTTTGCTGAAACTTTAGTTCATCGATTATAGGAAACCCTCCTGTGCTCATATCATCGAGCGTTTATTGTTTGTGTGTGGATTTTGAATGTTAATATACAACATTCAGTCTGCATACTGAGAGACAGTGGAAGTGTGCTTTGGGGGAGGGGCATATCTGTGGTGTAGGTAGATTAACTTGCAGAAAAAGACAGTGCTTTCTGTTCTGGTGATATTTTTCTTGTATAACTGTGTTAATGTACACACAGTAATATTTTCAATAATTCTTGCCATTTTTTTGCTGATTGTTGTGGTGCAGCAGTGCATAATTTTAGTTTGTTTAAAATATGTGATTATATTACTGAAATTTTCAATTTGCTATGCATTACTTAGTGTGTGTGTGTGTATGTGTGTGACACGTGTCATCAAATCAGACACTTTTATTGTGCCACATAATAATTTCAGCAATGTGAACCTGCTATCCACTGCAGCTGTGTGATGTTTGTACTTCTTTGTGGTATCTTTACTGGTACTAGAACTAGTGACTGTTACTGCAGCAGTGCAGTACACTTCCCCCCCCCATAGCCCACCCCAACTGGCAAAGATATTGTTTTCCAGATTTGAATTTCTGATGGTGAGCACTGGTTAGGTGTTGTGCCTTTGAGTCTGCATCTCTTCAGTGTACAGTGCAATCTTAATCTGTCTGTGCATTTGTATCTCTTTGGGGCCCAATCTCCATCTGTAACTTAAGTCACAGTTGTTTCTTTGGCTTCCCTTCAGAGTACTGGACAGGTGTGGTACATAATTCTGCATGAACATTGTACTCATTAATATGCATTTTTAAGTCAGGACCATCATCATGAGTCACTTGTGATACAAATCACATTCTTCATCATCACGGTCACAAATGCAGTCACAAATCATGATTCACGATCACGTCACAAATCACAACATTAATTTCTAGTTACTTGGATGTATTGTAATCATATTTTGTAGTATCTCTCAAGGCTTCACCACACTACCATTGTACTCATTAATGAGCATTTTTAAGTCAGGGAGTTTGTGCTACAGCTCATTGGGGAAGTACAGCCATAGGCAATCGCATTCCCAATACAGTTCCATATTGATTATCTCACACCGTTTACACTGAATCATGTTCTTCATCATCACAGTCACAAATGCAGTCACAAGTCACAATTCACGATCATGTCACAAATCACAACATTAATATTTTTACTTGTTACTTGGATGTATTGTAAGCATGTTTTGTAGTATCTCTTCAGGCTTCACCACTTCACCATTATACTCATTAATAAGCATTTTTAAGTCAGGGAGTTTTGTGCTACAGCTCATCAGGGAAGTACAGCCATAAGCATTTGCATTCCTTCCCATACAGCATGTGAGTTATAGTACTGTAAGTAGTGGTGGACGAAGTGGCCCCAATTTGCTCCATGAAGTGATTCACTGAGTAACACAGAATCTGCAGAGAACTCCACAATGTGAAGTGGAGTACTTTGCTTCATAATGAGGAATGCGAAGTCCATTGAAACCAATGATGTTGCATTATTCCACCTTCCCCAAACCACTTCTCCACCAATTTTAAGGTGAAGTACATTGAAATCAATGTAATTTACCTCACTTAGCCCTGTAATTGAGCTCCAAATGAAACTGTGCAATTATTCATGGAATTGCATGCCACATGGGCTCTAGATTGTTTGGCACAGCCTCAGTTCTGGCCTGGGTAATGTGTGTGCAGTGGCAGCTGGAGACGGTTTGCTCTCAGAGCTCTGTGATTCAAAACCTCTAAAAGCTGCTTAAAATGCCTTTTTGAATAATATGTTTTGCTCAAAATTTAGTATATTGATTGTAGGAGACCCTTCCGTGCTCATATCATTGAGTGTATATTGTTGTGTGTGGATTTTGAATGTTAATTTAGAACAGTCAGTCTGTGTACTGTGAAGTGTGCTTTGGGGGCAGGGTGTATTTGTGGTGCAGGTAGAGTAACTGGGAGAAAAAGGCAGTCTTTCTGTTTTGGTTATGTTTTTCTTGTATAACTGTGTTACTGTACTCACAATAATATTTTCAGTAATTCTTGAAATTTTTTTGCTGATTGTTGTGGTACAGCAGTGTGCAATTGGTTTAAAACATTTGGTTATATTACTAAAGGTTTTCAATTTGCTGCGCATTACTTGAGTGTGCGTGTGAGTGTGTGTGCTATGCATGCCATTAAATCAGACACCTTTTATTGTGTTACAGAATAATTGCAGCAGTGTGAACCTGCTATCCACCGCACCTGCATGAATTTTTTATACTGCTTTGTGGTATCTTTACTGGTAGTGGATTGTTACTGCTGTGCACTAATCCCCACAACTGGCAAAATGTATTCCTTTCCAGATTTGGATTTGTGACTTGTGAGCACTGGTTAGGTGTTGTTGTGCCTTTTTGTATGCATCCCTTGAGTGTGCAGCGCAATCTTAATCTGTCTGTGTATTTGCATGGCACCATTAATTCTGAGAGACTGCATTTTTTGTTACGCTCTCATTTTACTTCATCAGCACTGAGGAATTTTCTGGACACAAGACAGTAGCATTTTGGGGAAGCAGATTAATTCTGGTGACTCTGTGTGTGACCTGACCACTGCATGCATGACTGAGTGTGCCATTAATTCTGGGAGACTTTGCATTTCTTGCTAAACTCTTATTTCACTTCATCAGCATTGGGGAGTTTTCTGGACACAAGACAGCACTTTGGGGATGCACATTCATTCTGGTAACTGTGTGGGTGGGATGCTGCCAATATTGCTGTCACTCCACCTTACTTCACGTTTAAGGCAGAATGACAATGTGAAGTAATAATAACAAGGTGAAGTGAACCTTTCCTATGGGGCACTCCGCATAGCGAAGTGCCAATGTGAAGTGGCGACTTCGCGTTCACTTCACCGGTGGATTTTAAATTCGCTGCATCTCTAATGATGTTCCTTCTCAGAGAGCCCCACTGCTTAATTTAATTTGAAATAATATAGGTGTCCATTATGTATATTCCTTTGGTTTATGTGAGAAATTACCAGACATTTAATAGTTTAATGGACAACTACAGGCTTTTCTAAAATAGTTATTTTTTAGCTGTGTATGAATGTAAGATAAACTTTAGTGTGATTCCTCTTACATGTAAACTTTTTTTCAAACTCTAGCAGCATGTACTTTCAAATGTAAATGTGTGGCATTCTATATAAAGCTGAGGTCATCGGTGGGGGGGTCCCCAGCTCACTAACAAAAGCTTCTTAATTGCAGAATGTCATTACAGAGGCCTGAGAAGGTCTGCTGTTTAATACCTAAGCATCTTTGAGAAAGTTTCTAGATATTGCTTCTCAGAGCACTACTGCTTAATATAATTTGAAAAAACATAGGTATCCATAGTGTGTATTCCTGTGGTATATGTGAGACATTACCAGACATTTAATAGTTTAATAGACAACTACAGGTTTTCTATCACAAAAGTATCCTTTCTCATGTAAAACAGTGTCTCATTCCATTCTTACAAGATGCACTCATCTGCTAACTCATCAGTATTTGAAACAACCTTCTGTGACTGTCACATAGGAGCCCCTGCCTAAATTATATTTCAGTAGACTGTCAAAAATAGATTTACAGTTGTAAAGACTTCAGCCTTCATTCTGTAACATACACTGTACACACTTACTTAGTAGATATTGTACACTGTTCTGAATCCTATTTTGTGGACTTTATGTATCAAACAAGGTAAGATTTTTAAAGTAATTTTTCTCTCCAAAGCCTTGTAGAGATTTTTTTTCTTTTCCTAAAAGTTGGTTGATGCCCACACACACACACACACACACACACACACACACACACTGTTTTGCAGACTGATGAATGCTGCCTTGCCAGTCGCCGTTGAACATTTTACAAGGAGTTCTTGGTAGGGCATTCATAGGTTACATTAATACTTTTTTCTAACCATTTAAAAATATGTACCTTGTCTCAAAACAAGTGTGACAAAATAGTTCTCTGTGGTCACTGCATCTGCATGATGATGCATTCCTTATACAGAATTCCAAGAAAAAATCCAAGTCACAAAGCATTTACACACATACTGTCCTTATATCCCTGAACCGACAGGAGGCGAATGAATATTGAGTGACTAGGGGATGGAGGTGCTAGGACTCAGGTGCAATGGGGAAGGGAGGAGAAGGAGGGGAGCAGGAGTTTGAGGAGAAGGGAATGGAGGAGGGGGACTCAAGGTTTGAGCTAGGACACTGCAGCAGGGGTGGATGAGGGAGCAGAGTGGTGTGGAGGTAGAGGGACTCGGGTGCAAGGGTGGGGATGGAGGAGGAGGAGTCGAGTTTGAGCTAGGATGTAGCAGCAGGGGTGCAGTAGGGAAAAGGAGGAGGGACTCTAGTGTGAACTAGGATGGTGCTGCAGCATTGTGTTGTGAGGAGGAGGGACCCGGGTGCAAGCTAGGATGCTGAACCGGGGTCCAACAGGAGGGGTTCAAGGAGCTGCTAGCACTCTGATGTGAGGCGAGGAGAAGGAGGAGAAGGGACTTGTGTGTGAGTCTGCAGCACAGATGCAAGAGGAGGAGAAGGAGGAGGAGGGATGTACGGTGTAGAAAAGGGGAGGACTTCCAGGTTCGAGGATGAAAATGCACATCACTTCCTGTGGCAGGAAGGGGACGAGGTGTTGCCATGTCATGTGGAAGGCAGGACTTCCGGTGACAGAAAGGGGCAGGGTGTTGCCATGGTAACCACCTGTCAAATGACGTGACATGCTCTGATTGGCTGAAATGTAACATTGGACAAGTTATATCCCCCTATACTACTCCAATCACAACCTGCTGATCTATCCAGTTTTATTTGCTGTAATAGTTTCTTTACTTCAAACAGAGTAGTAACCTTTAAGTAAAATGTATGCCTCTAATTCAGACAAGTCATATCAAAACTACTTACTGAATCATTTACCTCTTCAAAAAACTTATCCAAATAATTTTTTTATTAAATATGGCAGGTATTTTTTGTGAACAAGTAATTAATTCTTCACCTAACTTCATAACAGGTTCTGTGGGTAATGTTACAATATTACTTAGACCACTACACAGTGGAAGGGCTACTCCCTCAGTCTCACATCAGAGATTACCTGGCTTCCCTTCCTTTACTGAGCTTAACTGCAGATCAAGCAGCGGACATGGAGTACCCTATTATGGCTAAGGAGATTAGCTTGGCAGTTAACAACTATAAAATGGAGAAAATGCTCTGGCCCATATGGCTTCCTTGTCACATTGTTTTAAAGATTTGAGGCAATCCTCTTGTCAGTACTATTACAGATCTACAAATCACTGCAACAAGGGGATTGTACCTTGCCCTGGTGGGGTTTTGCTAAGATCTCAGCAATTATAAAATCATAAAAGACCCTAGCTCACCATAATCGTACTGACCAATATTGGTTTAAAATGATAATTTTATAAGATTTTCATGTCAATCTGGGTGTCACACCTTGAGACCCACTGCTGGACATGGACCAGGTAGTATTTTTCAGGTGCTGACAGGTGCATGATAATAATAGAACATTAGTGGCTCAGTCAGTGTAAATTACTGACAGCAAGTAAAACAAGTGGGTGCACCCTACCAGAGGTTAACTTTAAATCCAAAACACATTTTTTGCTGGAAGCAAGGACAGACAGTCAGCACTCCACAAATACAGAACCGTTTTCTTTTATTTCATACCTTCTTATGTAGTAATAGTGCAAAAAATGTCAACAACAGCAAAGAAATGTTAGCAAGGGCTTCAGAGCGGGCAAATGGTCTATCAGCTTGGGGCATTTGTTCAGGTCTGTGGATTAAATGTTTTTTACATTTTGGATCTGCTATATACTGTTTTGAAAATGTCTGGCCTATTTAGGTCTGTGAATTAAATGTTTCACATTTCAGAATGGCTGACAGACCATTTGCCTACTCTGAAGCTCTTGCTAACATTTTTTTGCCATTGTTGCTGTTTTTTGCACTATTACTACATAAGAAGGTAAGAAATAAAAGCAAACTGTTTTGTATTTGTGGAATGTTGACCATCTGTCCTTGCTTCCTGCTGGAAAGGTGCATGATAATATCAGTAGAACTCTGCATCTGTTGGATTATGTCACCCAGAAAGAGATCCCCTTGGTTCTGGCCAGCCTTTATGCAGAGAAGGTCTTTGACAAAGTCTCATGGCCATTTGTATGTCACCCTGAATATTTGGTCTACTACTAGGAATTACAGGGCCCTTTCAGGGCCTGTATGGTAACCCCCAAGCGTATACATGAATAAATGACTCTTTAATCCCCCCTTCCACATTCAAAACAGGGCACCCAGCTGGGGTGCTCTCTTTCACCCCTCTTGTTTGCCCTGTACATAGTGTCTTTGCAACAGCCATAGGACATGATCTGGACATAGTCGGAATCTGAGTTGGAGGCAGAGAATATGAAACTGTACTCTTTGCAGATGATATTGAGCTGAGCATGACCTCTCCTGAGGCTTCCTTGTCCCTGGTATGGGATCAATTGTAGCATTTTGAAAAATTAGCAGGATTTAAATTACATGAAACAAAAACTGAGGTTTTGACCCATAATTGTATGCCTCCCTCACCATTAAAGACTAAATTCCTCTTCCAGCATAACAAAGGTTCTCTGAAATTTTTGGTAATAACCATAACTAGCAATCTGTCACACTTAGACTTTCTAAATTATGAACCCTTAGCATAGATTGAAACTATCTGCCAAAATATTCTACCAAGAATCTGATATTACTTGCTAGTGTTCCCTATTTACATCAACAACATGTGTTTTCATTCTTGGAATGCCCTCCTATCCTGATTTATTTGGGGAGGAAATTGGTCCAGAATACATTTTTTTAATGCATTTATGCTGAACATTTTAAGACTGAAAGGAGCGGACATTGGTTCACTCAAAGGGTGGTCCATCACGGGAACAGTTTGCTTGAGGCAGTAGTTACTAGTGAACATCTGAATAGCTTTCAATACAGGTTGGACAACTACTTAAAAGAGGGAGGGTTCGGAGGTCTTTATCATTGAGAAAATGCTGGACAGGCCAAATGGGCATTAGGCTCTCTCTTGTCTATATTGCCTATGTTCCTATGTTCTTATTTACCTAGAGACAGGGGATGGGTTAATTTACCAGAGTTACAACTTTATGCACAGCTATCTCAGCTATAGTTTCTATGCCTCTGGTCATCCTGTATGTTCCAGGCACACTGGAAAAATATTACATTTGAACTAAATGACTTGTATGTGATTGATAAAATACTATATGCCTTTTCTAGATGGTATCTGTCCATCTCCCAGTTTAGTACATACTCAGTGGTTCCAATATTAATCTGGCATCTTCTCAGCAAAATAGAGGAACTGCAATACCTATTAACCTGGACCAAAGCTTTATTAGAAGATGCTAGATGTCCCTTAAATAGGATAGGCACTTCTCTGAGATCATGGCATAGACTAGGTCTTATTTATATACCCCAGTTTTTAGACTCAACAGGGATGCAGATCTTTCAGAATCTGCAGCAACAGTATCATTTGTCTGAAGTTGACCATTTCAGGTACCTACAGGTCTAATCCTATATAGGGACATTGAAGCCCACAGAATATCAACTGCCAGAAAACTTGAATGGGTTACATGTTCTGATAATAGGACACTAAAGAGGGAAGTGTCACCACCATTTAATAGGTGCTTATGCAGAAGGCTGCTAGATCTGGAACATGACCCATCTCTCTCAATATTAATTAAACAAATTGAAGAACTCCAAACAACACATACTAAGGTCATATGGCATAAATATGCCTTAACAGTATACAAGGTTACCATTGCCCCATCTATGAGGGAGTTCTCCTGGAAGTGACATATCTAGTACTTCAAAAACTAGTAGTCCAAGAACATTATATGGGTTCTGAGGCTGGTCGCTGCTGGAGAAGTTGTGGAGAGGGTAGGGCAGACCAGTATCATACATTTTGATCTTGCCCAATTACTAGAGGGTACTGGCGGGAAGTGGGTGAAGTGGTGTATGAAATAATTGATTTTCCAGCCCTGGTGACACCATCCCTGGCCCTACTGTATACACAACCACCAGAGTGCAGGTTATGGGGCATATGTATAATTTTTTTTAATCCTTATTACATATGCTAAAAAAATGACTAACCAGACTGTGGTTGACATCTAAACAACCTACTATTCATACTGTATGCTATGGTGGTCAACATTTAAGAACTGGAGAGATTCACCCATCAATTCATGGATGAATTCTCAGTGTTTAAAAAGTCATGGGGTAAATGAAGTAGACATAAACTAGATGTACTGTAGATCTACTTTTTGTCCCCAAGTGTTGTTGGAAATACCCCCCATTACACATCTATGGACACATCTGATGAGTTATCCTGGGAGCAAATTTATGTATAAATTATCTCTGTGTAACTAGGTATCATGTACTACTGCTGATTCTAGCTGTATATACCATCTTTTTCTTCTGTTCACCACCCTGCAGAAAAAATGGAAAAGTTTATCAATAAAACATTATATCACTAAAAAATCCAACTTGAAAAGAAAACAAATGTTGTCTTATTACTAAGAAACATTGTGACTACAAAGTATTATTGAAAACAAATGCTAGACACTGTTAACTCAACAAGCCATAGAGCATTCTGGAAAATGGCAATGCAAGGGTGAGGGGAATGACAGTTGAATACAGATGCAAATGTGAATCCAGAATCTTGGGCCAATTTTTACCAAAATCTACTCTGTAATGATCTTGCTTGAGCAGAATCATGGCTTGTCAATACAGAAGAAGGTGAACCTATATTTTCTGAAGCTGAACACTGCGATATAATTTATAGCAAATGACAAAACCTCAGGACCAGAGAGGGTTGCAGCAGATTTATTCAAAGCCAACTTGAGTGTTGGGCTCCACGTTTGGCATATATATATACAGTATATATATATATACCCTTACAAAAATTTCTTCAGAATACAATTACAATACCTTTTCTTTACCACTGCACTACCACTGCGATTTCCAGTGTATTACCATTGTGGGCTTCATAAATGGTATCACAGTGGATTCGTTTCAATTCCATTGTGATACCATTGTAACCACTGTGATACCATGCAGACAGTGGTAGTTCACTGGTAATACCACCTCTGCTGGTACCACAGTGGTAACAATGTGCACCATTGTGATACACAGTTTGTTGGTATCACAGTGGTTTTGTTCCAGTTCCAATGTGATATCATTGTGTACACTGTGATACCATCGACACACAGTGGTAGCACAGTGGCAAACACTTGTGCAGTGGTAGCACAATGGCAAATACCACTATGATACCACTGCAATTGGTGCCAAAATTGATTTGTTTCAATTCTATTGTGCTACCATTGTGACCACTGTGGTACCATGTGTCAGTGTTAGCACAATAGGCGCACCTGCAGTGATAATACAATGGTCTCATTCCATACCTTTTGCTGTTGATAACACAATGGATATGCAGCATGGTATCACAATGGCCTGCGTGTGTCACTGATAGCACACTGACCACATTGCAGGTGAAAACCTGCCAACAGAGTGATCCAAAATAATAATTAAGGCATATCCAACAAGATCAGACTCAAACCTCTAATGTTTTTATTTGTGTACTTTGCACGCTTTGCATTCTTGCACCCCAATGTCTGCAGTAGTGTAGTTTTTGTGCAGTAAAACTTCTTCCTTTTGTGACAGTGGAATCGTAACAGCATAGTGGAGCTATTTCAAACCCTACATCACCAACCACTCAACAAGTGAAAGTCTAGTATCCTAATACTTGGAGTTTAACTTTTACAGGTTAACATCCTAGCACAGATAAGAGATCTCTTACTTGGTTCCTGTGGAACCAGGGATAAGGGCTCTCAAAAGAAAAGACAGTCATACCTGTAAAACAAGGACAGCAAATGGGGTCACAAAGGATCTACAGCTCTTTATGAATAGAGATGCAGCAAAATAAAATTTTGTCCGGTGAAATTGCGGCAAAATTGGCAAATTTCACCAGGTGAAATGTTTCATGAAATTGCAGCGAAATTTCACAATTTTGCCCACAATTTTGCCCATCACCGCTGGCCACCAGTCCATAAATTTAACCCCCCCAACACACACACACACACACACACACACACAAGTTTCCCTGCACCTCCCTATTTGTTTTATTAAAAAAAGAAATTTAGCCTCCTTCACTCCCTGGTGTCTAGTGGTCCCCCCGGCCGTCACTGGCTGTAAACAGTAAATAAGCACCCCCTTCAAAGTTACTCTGCCACCTCTGTTTAAAAAAAATCACTGTTCACTCCCTGGTGTCTAGTGGACCCCTCCACCCCACCAGTAGATAGCAGGACCCACCCAGCTCCCCCAGTACCTCGATCAGGCCACCAGCACAGCCCTCCACTCACCTCCATGGTCGGCAGCCCTACTGAGTGCCACTGAGTGCTTGAATGAATGTGCACACTCAGTGACTCAAAACCAAAGTTCAAGATGGTGACTCTGGCAACCATCCTCCCAACATTAAGGCAGGGAGTTTGGTTAGTGTCTCTGGACCTAAAGGATGCTTATTTCCACATTCCCATGAGGCAATCCCACAGAAAATATCTCAGATTCAGATTGCATCAGGCCATTATCAGTTCAGGGCAATGCCCTTCAGACTGACCTCCACCCAAGTGCTTGGCTGTGGTCATAGCACACCTAAAAAGGCAAGGGGCAGCAGTGTTCTCCTACCTGGATGACTGGAAAGTCATAGGTCAATCTTCTCATCAGGTCATGGATGCTCTGGCAGTCATACAGGATACTCTGCAATCCTTAGGGTTCCTAGTCAAACTGAAGAAGTCAGTGCTAGAGCCAGTTCAGCTCCTGGAGTTCTTAGGATCTGAGTTGGACACTGTAAGGGGTAGGGCATTTCTTCCACAGGGAAGAGTGGATAGCCTAGTGCAGCTAGCCAGCTCCTTCAAACTATACATCTTTAGGCCCGCAAGGCATTTTTTTACAATTGCAGGGCCACATAGCAGCTTCAACAGCAACAGTGTCAGGGGCCAGGTTTCAAATGAGAGACATTCAGTTTCATCTCAAGTCACACTGGCATCAAAAAAGAGATTCATTGTCAAAATTGGTGCTAGTCACAGGTACTCTCCTTCAGTCACTACAGTGGTGGCAGGAGAGGGACAACCTCAGACAGGGTGCACCATTTGTTTATTTAAAAGACATACCAGGAAAGCATACTGAGCAGACAATTGCTCATCTCCAGATGTGTCCTGGGGAAGAGGAATATTGGGAAATACATGAGTAGAAAATATAGTGCAAGTAAAAAGAGCAGCAAGTAGTACAGCATTTGGTACCATACAAAATGAAACAGTGCAATTCAGAACATTAGATACAATACAATACATTACAATACATGCAAAACATAATAATAGCGACAAGATGCAGCAACTACAGTAGTGCAGCAGGATACCAGCATTAAGCTGCCAAGTTGACACTGTGTCAGGTAGCCCAGTCTAAGCAGGTAGGTGAGTGCAAGAAAATAGTACAGCGTCTAGAATGGTAGGCGCAGGAGCAAGAAGTGCAGAAGTGGTCATTAAGGAGAGTGTTGAGATAAGAAGGGGAAGGGGTATGGTGAATGGTAGGGGGGAAAGAGTTCCATAATTTAGGCAGCCAATAGGAGAAGTCAGCCTGGCCTGCTGAGATGGACATGCGAAGGACTGCTAAGGACTAGGAGTCAAAGTACCTGAGGGAATGGGAGGGAGGGAGAGGGAGAGGGGGAGGGTACAGCAAAGAGATAAGCAGGCAGGGACTGTGACCAGTATTTAGCTGCCAGACTAGTGTAGTGCACATGCCTCCTGTTCTGCTGGGCTGGGAGGGACAGGGACTGTTAGAGGAGACAATGATGGATACTCAGAAGACAGTCCAGACAAAATGGCAGGAGTGGTAAAAGGTATCCAGTCTGGTTAGAGAGGATTTGGGAACGGCACTGTAGACTACATCCCCATAGTCAAAAACAGGGCAGGTAAATCCCTCATTGGTGCTACCACAGGCACCTCCCATCTGGGATGGGGGTCAGATCTGGGGGAGAACACTGCTCATGGTACATGGCTCAAGCAAGAGTCATTGCTACACATAAATCTGGTGGAGTTTTTCAAGGGGATCCTGCACCTGCATCCCTGCATAGGGATCCCACACCAGTATTGGACCTTAATATATGTGTTGCCCAGCTCATGCAGCCTTCTTTCAAGCACATGTCCTTGGCAGCTCTTAAGTATGTTACCTGAAAAATGATGTTCCTGGCGGCAGTTACCTCTGCCAGGAGAATTAATGAGCCCCAGGCTTTATCCATAGACCCTGACTACACTGAATTCCATAGGGACAAGGCTGTCCTTAGGACTAATAAGAAGTTTCTTCCTAGGATGGTATCTGACTTCCACCTCAATCAGTCCATGACACTGCCAGTCTTTATCACTGACCATTCCACTTTGAGGGAATGTGGCCTGTATTGCCTAAATGTTAAGAGAATATCAGCTGTTACCTGCACCACACAAAGATCCACAGGCAGGACAATGCTCAGCTCTTCCTGACCTATGAAGAAGTGGGACAAGGCAAACATGCCACCAAAATGTCCATTGCATGCTGGATTTCTGCCTGTATTTAGTTTTGCACAGGCAAACTAGGATCTGCACCTGAGCAAACATTTGAATATCAGTCCCCAGCTGTTATACTCCCTGCACAATTGACAGAACTCCAGACCACCAAACTGGTAAAGAGTCTTGGTGGGGTGGAGGTGGGGGGTTACCATGGCAGATGAGAATTTCTGGAAGGGGGGTTGGGATGATTACCCTTCTCCTTCTTCCTCCCACCACTCCATGGAGGGAATCTGTGGCTGTACTGATGGTCCAAGTTTAGTCCCTGGTATGGTGGGTGATGTTGCTAGCAGTGTGGTAATTCTGAAAAATATAGAGCCTGCAGAAACTGGGGGCATCATTCTGGCCTGTCAGTTGCTGTTTTTCCTATTTTCATGCCCGTCCACCTCTTCTAACAGTGTGTAGTCTAGTCAGACCTCGATGTACACATCAGTCCAGGTATCTCTGATGTCTACCCCACTGCAAGTCAGCATTAAACCCGCAAAAAAGTTTATATATAGGTTGCACCTATGTCGGGAAGGAAAGGGGATATTAAAGTAGAAACTACAGAAGTATATTTCAACAAAAGTGAATTTAAACTAGCTGGGGGGGTGGTGAGGTGTCAGACTATGGGCAAGGTACCCAGGGACTGGTGACCCTACCCCCCAAGCTAGTAAGGAAGTACTTGGGGATTTAGTGCAGAAGGGGCAGGGTGGGGAGGGGGATCTGGAAAAGTAGGGATGGGTGACAGGGTGGAGGGTGGTCTTGGTCAATGAGATAAGCCTTGGTAACAAGGTGGTGGAGCTTCAGGTGCTCTTGGCTGCAGGGAGGGTGGACATCATGGCCATCCCAGAAACATGGACCACAGAGCACTGAAACTGGGACCTGGCAATGCCAGACTATACAGAAAGGATCATGGGGAAGGGAGTGGCTGTCTATGTGTGGGAGGGGATCAAATGTACAAGGAAAAAAAGGAAGAGAGAGATATGGAGGCAATGAGGTTACAACTCCTGGACTCCAAGGGAAGGAAGTTGAGGTTTGGGGTGGTGTATAGGTCACCATCCAAGACAGTGGAAAGGGGTAAGGAACAGGCAGAACAAATCAGTAGGGTATGTAGGAGGGGGAAGGTGATCATAGTGGGGGGATTTTAACCTGCCAAGGGTGGACTGGACCATGCCAGTCACCTCCAGTGCCAGGGAGAGGGTCCTCTTGGATGCCTTCCAGGAGGGGTTCCTGACACAGCTGGTTTCCAAACCCACAAGACTGGGTAACATGCTAGACCCAGCACTATCTAACAGTGAGGCAATGAGGGACATTAGGGTGGAGGATCTATTAGCTGACAGCGATCATCTAACAGTGTGGTTTAACATCACAATGAGCAGGGAGCCAGAGAGATCTGCAACAAAGGTGGTGGATTTCAGAAAGGTAGACTTCAGGAAAATGGGGGAATTGCTGAAGGGGAGACTCGAAAGAATAAAGCGGGGGATGGGAACAGTGCAGAAGTGGGACATAATAAAACAAGGAATCATAGAGGTGATGGAAACATGCACCAGGCTACATAGTAAGAATAGGGCAAAGAGACCTTGCTGGCTGAACAGGGAGATGACAGAGGGGATGAGAGCAAAAACAGTGGTGTACTAGAGGTTCAGATGGATGGGGAAGGGGGAGGACAGGGAGTATATCAAATTGTCCAAGGAGGTGACCAAGAGGGTAAGGGGTGAAAAAGCCACTAGGGAAGAAAGACTTTTTTAGATATGTCATGGGGAAAAGGAAGAGCAGGGACACTATAGTGAGGATAAAAAGAGTGAAGGAGTGGGTAGAAAAGGGAAAGGAACAAATGGAAGCACTGAATGAGTACTTCTGCCCAGTGTTCACAAGGGAAGAGGGGGTCCATTACCACCTTGGTTGGGGGTGGTGGTGTGTGAATTAATGGATGGTAGGATAGAGGGTAGCAGAGTCTTGGAAGGGCTAAGGGCACTGAAGGTGAATAAAGCGCGGGGGCCAGATGGTATCCACTCCAAGGTGCTTTGTGAGATGGTAGAGGTTCTATCAGAACCACTGGAGGACCTGTTAAGCACCTTCCTGGAAATGAGGGCTGTGCCTTAGGACTGGAGGATTGCCCATGTGGTACTGTTACATAAAAGCAGTCCAAGGGATAAGCCAGGGAATTATAGGCCAGTCAGTCTGATGTCCATAGTGGGAAAGCTCATGGAGATGATACTAAGGGACAGGCTGGTGGCATTTCTGGAGGGCAACAACCTGCAGGATGGGAGGCAGTGTGGGTTCATTTCAGGGTGATCCTGCCAGACCAACCTTATACAGTACTATGACTGGGTGACAAGGGAGTTAGATGGGGGCCTTGCTGTGGATGTGCTATATTTGGATTTCAGCAAGGCATTTGATTCAGCGCTCAATGGGTGTCTATGACATGTTGGATCTCAAACTGACTAAGGGGTAGGCTACAGATGGTGGTGGTGGTGGTTTTGGAGCCTAGATCTGTGATGAGCAGTGTGCTGCAGGGCTTGGTGCTAGGCCTGGTGCTGTTTGGGTTAGTCATCTCAGATATTACACAGTAGGTGATGAGCAGGATTAGCCTGTTCGCCAATGACACCAAAATTGGTGCAGTAGTAGATGATGAAGAGGGATGAGTGCAATTACAGAGAGACTTGACAAAGTTGGAGGAATGGTAATGGAAGTGGCAGCTGGGGGTTCAATGCAAAAAAAATACAAGGTGTTACATTTTGGGGCAAGGAACACAAGGAGAGAATACTAGCTAGGAGGTGATCAAGCTGCATAGCACCGAGGAGAAAAAGGACGTGGGGGTATTGATAACAGCAAGCATGAACAATTCTGCCCAATGCAGGAGGGTGGCAGCAAAGGCAAACAGGATGCTAGGGTGCAAAGCTCATGGATTCACGTCCGAGCACAGGGAGGTGATTTTGCCCTTCTACAGGGCACTGGTTAGACCTCACTTGGAGTACTGTGTGCAGTTCTGGAGGCCGTACCTGAGTCAGGACATCAAGCTGCTGGAAGGAGTGAAGCAAAGGGTGACGAGGATGATTCTGGGGATTGAGGGAATGGATTATGAGATGAGGCTAAAAGAAGTGAATATGTACGCAGTGGAAGAGAGGCACGTGAGGGGACATGATCGAGACATTTAAGTACCTGAAGGTGTCAACAAAGGGGGCAGAGGGGTGATGAAACTAAGAAGCAGGAGGGAGACTAGGGGGCATGGGCTAAGAATGGGGGGGGAGATTCAGGAGCGAGATGAGGAGGTATTACTTCACAGAGATGGTAGTTGCGAGGTGGAAAGCACTACCAGAAGGGGTGATATCATGCAAAAATGTGGCTGGCTTTAAGAATGCTTGGGATCGGGTACAGGGATTGGTAAGGGTGGGTGAGAAGGACAACAATGGAAGGATAAGGGGTTTGGGTGGAGGGGCAGCTGCTTGCTAGGCATGTTTTATTTTGTATTTCTTTGAAACTTGGCTTCCCGGACCATTGCTTCAGTGCTTGCACACAGAGGTTCTTTGTCTTTTAAAATGTTTTTTGTTTTAATTGGGTTCACCACAACATACCCAGATAGACCATATTTGGGTAGCTGGTTCATTCCACTGGGGTGTCAAACAGACAAGGCCTACTGATGAGTCCTGGTAGGATGAAACATGTGTCTATGTCTTCTGTTGGCACCCTTTGCAAATTGTGTGAGAGGCCTTTTGGCACCATGCATTTCTGCTTAAAGTTGAACCAGCATAATATTCTGTGTTGATTTGCATATGCAGCCCATGATGCTTTGCATCATGGGGGCATGTGTGATTTTGCATTTGCTTGCTAGGGAGCTAGCTGCACAATCGAGCAGACTTTGATAGACCAGTAGGTCTGTTCTGCGGGCACCTTCATATGTTTGTATGTATGATAAATTGTTTAACTGACTTGAATGGATCAATGTGACCCTCAGGCCACTGGCGTATGTACATAATGAGATCAACAGGCTAAAGTGACAAGCATCAGAGAGCATTTAATGACACATGCCTAAGATGCAGCTGATGTAACCCCAGCCAGGGATTTATCACTGAACAGCTTGCTGTATCAAATCCTGTTAAAACAGATACTTTTCAATAAATAATAATAAAAGCTTGGAAGACACTTCAAGTGCTTTATCAAAACAATTTTTTTTTCTGCAAATAAATGGGACTTTGTGTACTCCCAATCTGTATAGTTAACTATTTGTTTGAAAATAGTTCATCAGCCAGCCTACAGCTCAGATACTAGCCACACTTCCTTCCTCTAACCCATAAATTAGCCCCCCTCCCATCCACAGGGCCCTCAGACAATAGCCCCTTCACTCCACTGCCCCTGACACTAATATGTTTCCACTCACAGCCCCCCATGACAGTAGCCCTCTTGAATGTACACCCTCCACAGTCCCACACACTTCTCCAGCTCCCCGACTGCAAACAATAACCCCCTCTCTCTCCACTTCCTGATACAACCCATTCCTTTACCACAGTCATCTGATCACCCCTTCCTCTCTAGGTACCCCAGTTTCTAAACTCTGTGGATATCACCTCACTCATGCCCCCCCAACTTCCAGAAGCCACACCCCTTCCTCTGTAGCCATTTGAGAATCACCCATACCCTTGCTGTACACCTTCCCTGCAAAGCCCTCCTGGACACAACCTACTCAGACACCTGAGGTGCACATATACCCTTTCTTCTACATTCTCCCTCCATGGGCCCTGACATTAGCCCCCCCTTCCTCCACAGCCCCTGACCTCTGCTGACCCATCATCCAAAGCCCCAATCACTGGTATCTTCCAACTCCAGAAACTGGTCCCTGCTCCCACAAATCCCCTGACAATAGCCCCACCTCCTTCCTTGGCACCAGACACTACCTCCACCTCCTTTACTGAGGTCAAAATTAGCACCATTGCACTAACGAATACTGGTAGATTTTGTATACAATTATTAAGATTTTCCTTTGGCTAACCCTGCAGGCTTGTGCTGGATAAGATAACACTTCGGTAAGTACACCAACTGGGCCAGTGGAAAAGTCTGCAGGGATTTTTCCCACTCACTAGCTCTGTGGTCTAGTGTTTGCAAAACTCAGTTTTGACCTCTGAATATGAATTACCTGCTCTGCCAGAGTCACAGCACCCAGAACTCGGTTGTCATGGGTTTGGGGTAATCTCGTAGGACCTAAAAGGAAAGCACAGAGAAGGTTGCATAGATGCAAAGGACCAGACGTTCTAAGGGAGAGATTACAGGAGTCAGAAATTAAACAAGATACTTATCTGAAAGGTAGACAGCCAACATCTGGCCAGATCTGTGGAAATAAAAGTAAAATATGTAGTTGTGAGGCACTTATTGTAACATAAGTAGAGATAGGGAGTGTAGAGAGACAAAGGGTACAATACAGCATACAAGTGGAAAAGATGATTAAAGAGCAACTCTATATTATAATACAAAACTTAATACTGGATTTACACCAATTGTGTTTTAATTTTGTTTTCTAGTTATTTTTTTTTTTTTACTTTCCCACACTATTGGTCTACTAAATATTGTAGGTAATGCAGCACTTTTTTCATTAAGTCTTTCAAAATGTATCTTACTCTCCACTGCTAACCACTCAGTTGCTTTTTGTGATATCACCGGCTGTCATGGTGAGCACTATAAATTCAAGGCACTATGAGGTTAACAGGGGAGAGGCAAATGTTTTCTACACAGACTTTTCAGATGGACTGCCAAGATGTACTGTAAATCTTGGAATGGAACACTGAAGATGAAAAAAAATGTATTCTCCAGTAAATTGTAAATAGCCGAGACATCTTATTTAAAGCATGTGCTGAATTGTAGAGTTGTTCTTTAACATCAAGGCAAAAGCAACAGAGCTATAGTGCTAGAGGATAAAATAATAAAAAAATAGCAGCAGCTTCCTGCAGTAATTTCCATTTCTACCCACCCACTCATAACCCCTAGTCATGTTCTCTGATCCAGTCAGCTGATCAAACCATCCCTTCCAAAATATTCTTACTGGCTCACACTCTGCTAATGACAGAGAAACTGACTAAAAGCTGCCTTGCAGGAGGACTGGCCTAGTTGTCCCAGTGCAGAGCTGACCCCACCCAGCTGATCAAGCCCCCCCATTTTCAATACCGCCAACACAAAATCCTCTCCCTCCCAGCCATGCCAACTGCACATCCAACACTCACTGCAACCTCCCTTCATCTATCTTCAGGTAACCTTTGACTCTCCCATTAATCTGATTGGCCTAAAGGCCACTATGGGGCTTGCTATAGGAGTTAGAAGGCAAATCATCCCTCACCAGGCTGCCAACAAATAAAGACTCAGGCTCCCAAATTCAGGTTGTCCACATGTGCAATGCCGCTGGGCTACTGAGGTAGACTGTAACTAATTCATTTAAACCTTTTTTGGGGGGCTCCTCTGGGCCCCCGGCTTGACACTCCTTCATGTCAGGGTCAAAACTGGTACAAGCCCACTAGCCAAATGCTGGTACACTGTATCGGGCTAGTAAGACTTTATTTAAACTAGCCAACAAAAAATCAAAGAGGTGCACTCCATAAGTACAAAGACCATAGAACCTGGATAAAATAATGTTCCAAACACATTGTTGTGATATAAAGTAATTTATTTGCACCAAATGTGACAATTCCAAAAGATCTTCACAGGTCTTATGAGACAACACAATTTCCAACCAGCTGTGACCTTCCCAGCAGCTTTGGCACTTCGCTCAAATGAGCTTCGTCAGGAGGCAGTTTTCTGGTCATTTACCATTCCTTTTATACTCAAATCAATCAGCTCCCTTAATCAGATCATTATAGCCTTACAAATCAATTAAATAACCTTATTTCGCAACAATGTGTTTGGAACATTATTTTATCCTGGTTCTGTGGTCTTCATACCTACGGAGTGCACCTCTTTGATTTTTGTTTGTTACTGTGAGTCTGCCGAGCTCTGGATGTGTACCTCCCCAACTCCCGGTGAGCACAGTATAAACAAGTTTTTCATGTTCTTTATTTAAACTAGCCCTACAGGCTTATATTGATGAAGGCAACATTTCACTAAATACATCAGCTAGGCAAGTGGAAAAGTCTGTGGGGGTAGTGGATTTTCCCAATCACTAGCTCTGCTGGCTAGTGACAGTGGCTCAGCAGGTTGCACACTCACCTCTCAGGCTGTGAGATCAGAAGGCTGTGGGTTCTATCCCCACAGCAGGCACTTGGGTAAAATCCCAATACTGACACTGTAGTGCAGCATGAGGGGGGTGCTGCACTCCTGAGGTGCCATCTTTTGGATGAGACATTAAACTGAGGTCCCATCTGCCTGTTCTGGTGGTAGTACGGGTGGATGTTAATGATCCCCTGGCACGTCTCGAAAAAAGAGTAGGGTAGTTTTTATTGAAATTGTAAAACAAATTACGGTATATACAAATCAGTATTGCATCATACATAATCATAAGAAAAGAAAATCAAAACAGAAATATGTATTACGTCATACAGTATCCCAAACATAAGAGAAATATACTATAACCAGACCCTCTCCCCCTCCCCACTAAAAGAGTAGGGGAGTAATTATTGTCAAGAAAGGAAAGAAAAACATATGACCCAAATCACAGTCATCAAATTGAAACAATATAACAGAGACAATCAAGGCTCACAACCTTTTGACTCATACATTATCCCCACCGAGTCTTGTAGCTAGTATCTACTTATATTTAATAAAAATATGAAAACCTTTCCATCACCTTTCAACATTCCTGGAAGAAAAAATCTGTGAGTCTCTTAAGAATATTTTCATAATTTCCTGTGCTATCAATTGACTAAAACATTCATAAGTCATTCTGTTTTGATATATAACCCACTGACACCATGCCTGCCACAAATAAAATCTAAGACAACAAAAGAGAAGAGACAATGTTTCAGAATGGAACCATGACAATCCTTTAGGATATTTCCCAATAACTAAAACATCATAAGTAAGCTGCACTAACCACCTCAGGTTCCATTTCCTAGCTATAAAATATCATAAAGGTTTTAAATATGAGCAATTCAAAAGAAAATGTTCCATAGTTTCTTCCAGATTTGTGCAACCCAAATAAGGACAGTTTCTTTCTTCCTTAGCCTTATATTTAGCATTTCTCCTTAAATTCAACCTACCACACATTAGCAGCCATAGAGTCTCCCACATATGAGGAGGGACCCTATTACTGTTAAGTTGTGATAATATGAGATGATTATCTGCTGCAGGACAATTCTTGAAGGCTGATTCTATGTGGTATATCAGATGCATAAGCATTTTGTAAATATTCTTCCCTGTACACAGCTGTATCATTTCCTTAGAAATGTTCCATTTGTACAATTTTTGTGCCGCAGGCTTAAAATATAGTGGAATACGAATATGTTTACTTAATTTTGGAGCCATAGTGCACCATGCATCAAAATATTCACCCAAAGTTAACCTTACCCACCCATTTCCCCCTCTTTCAAAATCTAATAATTCACTACTAACCATTTGTGAAAAAAATAAAGCAAAACAAAACACTACAGGATCTATATTCCAATACCCCCTTTAGTTTTTTCCAAATAGGTGTAGTGCCTTTTTATTGGATTCGGTCTATTCCCCCACAACATCTGGAAAAAGAAGCTATAGGTCCTAGTCTCCAGCAATGTAGGCAATGGAAAAATCATAGCCACATACTGTAGACGTGACAATATAAATTGTTTCAAAATTTGAATTTGTTTCTGTTTTGAAAGATTCCACTGTTTCCATCTCAAAACCATGGCCTCCACCTTATGGAGAGCAAGGTCCCAGTTCTCTACAGGCAGGTTTTGCAGGCCAAATAAAACACCTAATATAGAAAGGGGTTCTGAAGAAATAACTATACCATTATTCTGACTGACTGACTGACTACCTGCACCTATAAACAACCCCCGAGTTTTGGTAAAATTCAGTTTAGCATTAGATAACTTAGCATATTTCCTGAATTCAGTCAGAAATGCTGTTAACTGGTTAGAATGTGTAAAAAAAAAAACTACAGACATCATCTGCATATGCTTGAATGACTAATTTCTGCCATATCCTCGGTCCTGCTATCCCATCCCATTTGGGGTGATCAGTAAGCAATTGTAAGAGGGGGTTCAGTGCAAAAACATACAATAGGGGGCTCAAGGGTCATCCCTGCCATACTCCTGTATGGAGCAAAAAAAAACTTTGCTATCCATCCTTTTATGAAAGGGAAAATCTGAAACCAGGAATAGAGAAGTTTGATTTGTTTGATTGTTCCTAATGGGACTTTATAGGCATTGAGGACTTGAAAACAATAGGGATAATACACCCTATCAAATGCTTTTTCCAAATTTGCAGTAACTATACACCCTGTTTCCCTGGAAAGCATCAAATGCTGAATAGCATCCCTTATAACCATTAATGCAGTCTGAATTCTTCTATTGGGAAGACCGCAAAATTGCTGCGGGGAGATAACGTGCACAGCATACTGCTTAAGACAAATATTAATCAGAGAAGCCAAAATTTTGTAATCAGAGTTCAGCGAAGTAGTAGGTCTCCAGTTCTTAATATCTGTTCTAGCCCCAGATTTGAAAAACTGTATCATTAATCCCTCTGAAAAGGAGGGGTATATAGTATATGTAAGAAAAAATATTGAAACACCAACTGTAAATAAAGTGCTAGCTCTTATGAAAAGGTTTTATAAAATTTATGTGGAAGCCCATCCATACCCAGTGAATTATTAGTGTTCAACATTTTTATGGATGATTCTATCTCCATCTGGCATGGGGTCAAAATGTCGCACGGCAGAATGCCATGCGGCAGAATCGCGTTGCGTGATTCCCGGCTATCTTTTTTTCTGTGGGGGGCTCTGCTCCCATACCGCCCCTGTTATGGGGGGCTGTGCCCCTGGACCACCCCCGCTAAGGATTCTAACTCCCAGGAGGGTCCAACATGGAGAGCGCACAGGTCTGGGATTCGCCATAATGCCATACACTATTAAGCGTACAACATTATGACCCAGTTCGTCTCCATCTCAGTAATAGGAACCTGTAATTTAGTGATTTCATCTGGTATAAAAGGAATTTGGATGTCATGTAAAAAATCTGCTATATTGTTCTGCATTATAGGCATGAGTGGCACAAGATACTAGAAGTGACGCTCAATCAGCTGCTCAATCTCTTCAACCAAATCAACCTTACTACCATCCTGATCGATTAAACAGTCTATAGTAGATGAGTCTTTCAATGTTTTACATGCCTCAAAGGGGTTTCCTACGGGGGTCTTCTGTGTACCACTATGAAGCATTGCTTGAATAGTCTGAGCTCTATCATACTGGTATAACTTTATCTTGTCTTTTATAGTTGTTATTTGTTCTGTATAATCATACCGTGACACTTATGTTAAAGAATAGTTTTTGTAACTGTGTCCTAAGTGTTAAGTATGTTAAAAAAATATCATTACATGTTCCTTTCCCATACTTGATAAACCAAACTCTGATATTTACCTTAGTATCCAACCACCAATCTCCCAAATTAGTATATAAAAGAACAACCAACAATTGTGCTATAAGGATATTAGAAATACTAAACCTCACATGTGGATCTGTTAAAACAGAAGTGTTAAGTTTCCATCTATTTTGCTCCTTAGTTTTAAGAAGCCCAGGATGTAGTGTATAGGTCAATATAAAATTATCTGAAAATTCTACTGGTTGTATAGAAAATTTGCCTTCAGGGACATTAGAGGAAATAAGTAAATGGTCTATAGTAGTTTTAAATGTGTTAAGAGTATAGGTAAAGCTTGGTCCTTGTGTCTGAAATTTATTACAATTAATATGGCCTGCTATTTTAATAATATGTACTAAAGTATCAGTGTCACAGTAATTTTTTTTCTTGTCAGTCTATATAGTCTTTCTACTGATGTGTGACAAGTTACAATTAAAATCCCCTCCAAAAAGGACATGATAAGAGGTAACTAAATACAGCTGAATGGCCTTCATCTTGGTCACGCTCTCAGCTTTTGTCTGTGGATTATAAATATTAATTAATCTAAAGTCCATAGTATCCCATTTACCATGCAGGTTTAATACTCGTCCTGCACAAAGATCAATTAATTTGCACAAAGTAAACTTATAGGAATTAAAAAGAATTCCGACCCCATCTGCCCTATCTGGTCCAAAGGACCAGTAGGAAGACCCCAAGGCCAATCTCTTTTGAATGTTATCACTTGGTTAACCAAAAACATCCATGTTTCTTGTAAGAAACAAAAGTCTATTTTCCTATTGTGGATATACTGAAACACAGCCTGCCTTTTGACATTATTCAGGATACTATGAGTGTTTAATGATCCCCAAGTACATGCCACCATCAGTATGTTTTATACAGCGAATCTATTTTTTTTTCCTTTTTTTCTTCTTCTTCCCCTTTTAGTCTCCTACAGGCTGAGTGGAGGGATCCCAGTTAGACTTTTGTGAGTCTGAATCTCTCTGCTCCATTTCTGAATCACCCCCAAAAAAGGGCAGTATAGAAGTTCTCAGTTTCAAAAGTGGTAGGGGGAGGGGGGAGGGGGGATTTGGATTTCAAGAACCTCAAAGACCTCCTACAAGGCTGTGGAGCCACAGCTGGAGAGCAGGTGTTTTGTCCCCTGTGCTTTCAGGGTCTTCATAACACACAGGGGGAAGAACCACAGGATTTATTTGAGAAACAGCAATAAGTTCCAGCTCGGGGAGACTCTGAGGGAAGACAGGGAGTTTCTGAAACTGAAAGGGGAGTAGGAACAGAAATAGCAGGGTCAGCCGACTCAACAATGGGCTTCTCTGGGATGGGAGGGGGAGTAGCTAAGTCTTGGGCTTGTTGAATTAACAGTTCAGGACTGACACAAGAAGCCTTGTTCCTAGCATCCCAAGGGCATTCTCCAAACACATGTCCATACTCCTCACATAAATCTCATCTTGTATGATTACAACTTTGCATGGCAATGTGGCCTATTTCCCCACAATTATCACAATGGGGTTTATCACAGGTACTTAACAGATGAATTCTAGAGCCACTTTTATAGCAGGCCGAGGCTGCCCTCCATAAAAACAAACCCCTCTATCTTTCCCCAACAAAAAGGAGCTTGGGATATGTTCCACCCCAGAATCAGCCTGTCTCAGCTTCACTTTGTATTTCCAGCTGCCTGTCCAAAATATTTCAGTGTGTAAAATTGCTTCAGGAGTGAGAAGCACCTCACATTTTTGATTCAGCCAGTATGTAATATCCTCCACATGGACCCCCTTATTCTGAAACATTAAAGTTACATATTTAATTAAGGGTTTAGTAAGTGGAATCACCAAAAAGGGGGCCCACGTGGGAAAAATTTTACCTGTCCATGTTTCTCCCAAAATAAATCGAGTGCATGCGAAAGCTCACATCAAAGTTATCCTCCCCAGATCTATTAAAGGGGAAGTCTCCCATAGTTTCACACCCATATTTTCCCAACTCCTTATGTGTAACTGTTGTGTTCCTCCTGTAGTTGCCAGCAGTCCTATTGCTGTCCAAATCTAGATTATAAATAAAAACATACAGCTCCCAGAAGTTATCAATGTGTTTGTCCTCCATTTTACCATCAATGCTGCTGGAGGATGATGTCATCAGAGCAACAGATAATGGTGCTGCACTAAATGCTGTTCCACCAGTAAACAGAACCCACAATGCTTGGTCCCCCACTTGAGTAATGGGGGAACTCTTTAAGTGTTGTGCACATCCTGAAGTGCAGGTTTAATAGGGACTAGGACCATATGAGTGTGATTCAGCACTGATTTGACATGTATATACAGTATGCCTGTAAGGAAGTGCCTGTATGAGTTGTGTTAATGTTTCTGTTAGCAAAAACAGTTTACCCAATACATGACTCTGGGTACAACAAGAGCCTTAAGTGGTATTATATAGCTGTTTTATGTTCTGTGTGTGTTAGCATTCTCTGTTTTGATTGACACCAGCAGTGAGACACAATCTTTCCCTTTGTAACTAGGCAGTCAGTGACTGGATGGCTGATGTAAGGCAATAAAAAGTATAGCTATAACAAGGAATAGGTTACCAGGACATCAGCTGCAGCATATGGAAGAAGAGTAATCTAGTGGTTAAAGCACAGACACATGAACTGGGGAAACTCTGGTTCAAATCCTACTAAAGTCCCTTATTCTCTAACCCTTAACAAGTTCTCCTAACCTCCTTGGGAACTGTGATGGCCCCTCAGGTCCATGACTTTAACAGTGCCCCCATTCCCATTATAAATCATTAGCAGTGATGTGAGAGCTACAGCACTTCACTTTGAAGGTACTGAAAACAAGCTGTGACATGCCCCCCCCTTGTAATGCCAGCATTTGAAGTAGGATGTCCCTCATAAATCAGATGCTATACTTCAGCTGTTGTAGGTAAAGAAACTAATCAGTCTCAGTGTTTGTAGTACTCTGTATTTGCTTAACTCATTCCTCCAATGTCATATGCATTCTGTGTCTTGGTATTTCCGGTCAGAACCCAGATGTAAGGAGCATTTGAAATGTAAAACAATACACTTTATAAAGTAAGTGATCTAGCTCTCCACTTTCAGGCTACTGAAAGGGGAGTGTATAATTTGTGCAAAGGAAGAATTCAGTCTTGTGCGATCCTTTGGAAAACTGCTCAAGCCTACCTTGTAAATGAATCCTCTCAAGGGTGTTCACCTGGTTCACTACAGAGTGACTGATTGACTGCTCAATTGGTTGATTAGTTGGTTGATTGGTTAATTAACTGAATCAGTCTACTGCTTTCCACAACATGTTACAACTGTCTCACAGAGAGAAATGAGCAGTACACAGGAACAGCTTTTGTTTCCTGTGAATGCAATACTATTAGATGTATTATTTGCTCTACACATGCAGTATTAAGGCTACAAGTACCACTCCCTGTGTGAGTTGCATGACAGAACTGTCTTAAGCCATTGCAAACTTAAACTAAAATCAGGATAGACAGCATTGATACCCTTATGTTTTGTTCTGCACTGTTGCTGCAGTGACATCAAGGAATGGGAGGGGCTGTATTACAAGTGACTCATTTGCATGTAAAGGGAGTCTTGCTTGACATTTTACTACCTTGTGTCAGAGCCTCAAATTCTAGATATGTGTTGCAACAGAAGAGATGGGTGATCTCTTTTTGACATATGTACAGTACTTGATGTAATGTATAATAAATACATCAGACATATCTAAATCATAAATATACAGGAGTCTTCTCCTTTAATGAAGGTAAAAACCTCCCTAGGAGTGAAATGCAAGGATTCTTTTAATAAATGTCTCCCCACGTAATATCTGTCTGGCCTGTCTGCCAACCCTCCTTTATATCGGATATGAACAGCGTTCCTCCTGGGGCCGCCTCTTTCTTAATTTTGGAAAAAAGGTCAGACAACAAAGGTTTTTGTCTAGAGGCTTCAGTCAATTCAGGGCCCTGCAAAGAACTCCCATGCCTCATGTTCATATCTACTGAAACTCTAGGCAAGTCAGTCTGCTGGAGTAGAGTTTCCATAGGTTTATTGGGCGGACAGCCCGAAGCAGTCCCTATACTTCTGGATTCCACAAGAGGGGATGGAAAGCTGTAGTTCTCAAAGATTCAGCTCTATTACCAGGCCCCGGTTTCCAGTTTGGAGAGGCCTGTGACAAATCAAAAGAAGAATCCCAAGCAGGATCTGGTAGCCAGGCACCTCCCGACTGTTGTTTCCAGCCTGCTTCCAGTTTTGCTTTTTGAGGGGCCCACGGGCCACAAGGGGACACAGTTCCATTATCAGATCATAAATCAGCATTTGGGGGGAAGGTAGATCTGGTGTCACTGTAGGAGCTTGCCATTTAGCTAGTGTCACAGCATCTTGTTTCATTTTACTTTCTTCCACCTTTTCTGTTTATTTCGTCCAATCTTCCTCTGAAAGGAGAAACAAGTTAGACCATCTTGTACATTAGTCCCAGATTGATATTTAACTTGTACCACATTAACTCCCTCCACAGAAGTAGACCAAGGCTGTTTAAAGATGAACCCCTCAGCTTTTGAAAGCTGGGGAACAGGTTGTAAAACCTCTCGCACTGCAATCAATGCAGATCCCTGCCCCGCCTGTATAGTGAGTTGTGCTGAATCATCTGCGGTGTTATCTACAACTCCAGCTCCTCGGACAACTTCAGGCTTTTGGCACACATTAATATTCAAAACATTAGTGCTGCCAGCCATCACATCAACATTATCTCTGTGCAGAGTTGGAGGAAATAAAACAGTTGTGGATCGTGACTTACCCGGCCCCATAGGGGCCTTTGATGCTACTGCATCATCTAGTTCACTAACAGACAGGACAGGGCTGTTGACATGGAGCAGTTCTGCAGTTTCCTCAGGTAGCTGAGCTGCCAGCTTAACTTGTTTGATTCCTTGCTTGGATTTCTTATAGCGCTGCATGGCAACAGAATCAGTCTGAAGTCCATCAGTGTATTGTGCCTGAAAAGTAGCATTTGTTGCCGAAAATTTGTCTGGCATACTCAAATCCTCCATGGAAATAAATATATCCACGTTGTCCTCTTCTGAATCCATCCTCAGCTCCACCAGGCTGATATCTTCCACAACCTCTTGCAAAAACAAGGTGGGAGAGGAGGCCTGCTCTCCCACCTTTGCAGCGTCCACACACTCTGAGTCCTCATACTGAGTGGCCATCTGAAGTTTCAGACAGCAACTCCCCCTACTGACAGCAATTCAGTAGGGGAATTTCCCTGGTGCCCTGGCCAAATTTCCTCCCATTCACTAAAAATACCACCAACAGCTTAATCTGGTTCAAGGTCAGTTGGCATTCATTTGCATCCCCCTTCCCCAGGTAGTGCCTGAAAATAGGCAGAATTTGTCTAGTGCTCTTACCTGGTCAACAAAAACTAAATAAATAAAATAAATAAATAGTAGCTGCAAAACTTAATTTTGAGCCCTGTACCCACCGTTTCACTTCCACTGCTTTTCCTACCATTGGTCATGGCCCTGTGTGCCCCACACCCCAAGGTGGGTCCAGCACTAACCCTACTGGAAGGGATCCTCCTGGAGGGGAGAAATTGGGGTCATTGTGCCTCTGGGGATGCTGCATTCACATGAGATGGAGGAGGAGGTGTGCTCAGGAGACCAGTGTGGTGTGAGGAGGAGCGGCTGTCATCTGGCAAGGCTGGGGCTATTTTTCTCTCATTCTCCCCTTTTTTATCACTCTTCCTTTTTTTCTTTCACCCTGCACCACCCATGTATTCCGCTATAATTCCCCTGTTATCCCTTCCTTGTCCCACTCCATTACCTTTTCATTCTCACCTTCCTCTTTTCTCTCCTCTCTATCTGGACCCCCAGGCCACTTTGCACTTATTTTTATGGCTTTTGTTTTCAGATGCTGGCTGTCTGTTTCTCTTTATTCTGCTACTTGCAGATGGTATTGCCTTATAAACACTGTCACTGTTATATAATTAGCACACATTTTTGTATCCAATGTTACCCCTCTTGATTTATGTTCATATTCCACCATGATGTTTATCTGTGCTTGTTCCTGTTAAATGTTATCAGGACCTCCTTATGAATGAGCCTGCTCAAGAGAATTATTACTACAATAATCTTAAACTTGAATAACAAGTCTGCAGCAGGTACCTGTAGCAGTGCCGCCATCTCCCAAGAACCACCCCCACCCCAGCCAATGATCCCTGGCCCCTGCTTCAGCATCTACAACCAGCACCTGCTATGGGGTGCAGACCAGTGACTGATCTGGTGTCACACAGTGGAGTATTCAGTTACTAGTCACAAGAAATTTTGCCCCCATGTACCACAGGTCACATCCAGGTCCCTGGTGTCTAGAGCCCCTGCCCCCCAGCATGGCACCAAACATCCAGCTCCTCTCCCCAACCTGATCCTCCCACACCTAGCTGTCCCATGTCCCACACACTAGCTTCCCCTAGCAACGTCTTGTTTGTCTGCAGTGTCCACCCAGACCAGCCCTGGGACCCCCAGATTTGTCTCTCCCCCACTTAAGGGCCCAATTTTCTTCCACTCAGACCATCCCTGAGACCCCTTGACTAGCATCCCCTAACTATGCATCCCCTCTCTGTCCACCCTGACCAGCAACTGGAACCCAGACAAGCCTTCCACACCTAATTCTCTTTGCACCCACCCTGAACCAGCCCTGGGACTACTAGGCTTGCCTGCCTCACCTATGCTAATGGTAACCCCAAAGGGACCAGTCCTGAGATGACTGGAATGGCCTCCCATGTCTATGGTTCCATTGTACACCCACTTGGACCAGCCCTGGGAGCACTGGATCTGCCTCCATCACCTACATTCTCCATGTCCCTCAATCTGGATCATCATTGGGATCCAAGGACTAGCTTTTCTTATCAACCTCTCCCCTTTTTGCCCACCTAGGCTATGCCTGGGAAACCATACTGGCTGTCCCTACCTAAGTCACCATGTTCCTTCACCCACATAATTCCTTGGACCACCAGACTAGTCTTCCACATCTATGACTTCCCTACCTGCCCACCCAGCCCTGCTCTTTCCCCCCAATTTCTCCATGTCCCTCCACCTGCGCCAGCTCTATGACCACTGTATGGGACATCTCCATTTAAATCCCTCTTGTCTTCCCTCTACATGTTCAATTTTTTAATGCCTCCAAGTATGTTTATTGAGTCCGGGAAAGCCACATTGCTAAACCCTAGCACTTTGCATCTGAAAATGTTAGGCATTGTTAGGGGGCAGAGTTACAGAGCTGATACCATGAATTTGTTTAGAAGACTTAAAGAAACAAATACAAAAAACACCCCAGTGTAGCAATACTTGAACATCAAACTACAAATGCAGATATATGTGGCTGTATATAAAATACAAAAGGTGCTCCCCCACATACCCTATACAATATATGCAAAAAGCAATGCACCGCAGATCAGTCGCCAGTTCTATAGTAAATAACAAAATGTGGCAGCGGGGGGAGGGATGTATTTTGTCTGTGCACGGTGAGCCATTAGATGGCCCCAATATTTATGAGCTATGGTTGGGCTGCTGTCAATCACTGTCACTGGGCTGTACTGTATACAGTATATGTTCACTGAGCGCTCAATCAGCAGCCAGTGGCACTGGTGAGAGGAGGGCTGTGTGGCTTGCCAGCTGGGGGAGATTAAGGTGGTGAGTTACACCTTTGCCAGATTGGGGGGACCATTAAACTACCAAGGATTCTGATTTTTACAATGGGGTCTACCCTCAGTTGCAGCAGCCACTTCGAATAGTGGGGTTATTCTAGATGCCCTACAGGGGCATGTCTTAGACAACTAGTATTGGAGCCCACTCAAGAGGGAGCAATTCTAGACCTGGTTCTCTCAAATGGAGATGAAGAGAGGATCACAGATGTAGAAGTTGGTAGCCATCTTGGAACTAGTGACCATCAAATAGTATGGTTCACAATAAACACAGCAATAGAGTCAAGCCATACAAAGGCAAAAGTACTGGACTTTAGGAGGGCTGACTTTTCCAAAATGGGTGAGTGCCTAAGGGTTGCACTAGCAAATGGGCAGGAAGGAGGGGTGGAAGAACAATGGGGGAATAATAAAAACTGCCATCACAGAGGTAACAAGCCTTTGTGTGAAGCAAATAAACAAAATGAAATGAGGTAAGAAACCACTATGGTTCTCAAAGGAAGTGGCAGTGAAGGTTCAAGAGAAAAAGAAAGCATTCAGGAAGTACAAAGAATCAAAGAAGGAGCAGGACAGAGAACTGTATCAGTTAAAGCAAAAGGAAGCTGGGAAGCCAGTCAGAACAGCAAAGGCCCAAACTGAAGAAAAGATAGCCAACTCAGTTAAGAAGGGGGATAAAACCTTTTATAGGTACATCAGGGAGTGAAGGAAGAACAAGGGAGGGATAGTGAGGCTTAATAAAGGGAGGGAGGGTGGGCAGAGGGTGACTGTGAAGGCAGAGATACTGAACAAATATTTTTGCTCAGTAGTTACAAAGAAAGAGGGGAGGTACCTAAAACAAACAGTAGAAACACTCTGGATACAGAAGTTGATACCAGCCCATTTACAGAAGAAAGGGTTCTGAAAGAATCCTAAAACTGAAGGTGGACAAAGCAATGGGGCCTGATGGGATTCATCCCAGAATTTAAAAAGAACTAATGGTAGAACTAGTGACACCACTGACTACCCTCTTTAACAAATCATGGGAGGATGGGGTGGTACCTGAGGACTGGAGAAGGGCAGATGTGATTCCCCTACACAAAAGTGGGAGCAAGGCAGAAGCAGGAAACTACAGACCTGTTAGTTTAACCTCAGTGGTAGGGAAAATGATGGAATCACTTCTGAAGGAAAGAATTGTCAAGTATCTAGAGGCTAGAGGGGCACAGGACCCTAGGCAGCATGGATTCATAGCAGGAATGTCATGCCAGACAAATCTGATAGATTTCTTTGACTGGGTGACCAAAGTAGTTGATCAGGGAGGGGCTATGGACATGGCCTACCTAGACTTTAGCAAGGCATTTGACACAGTCCCACACAAAAGATTAATATACAAGTTAACCAGCTTGGGAGTGGGTCCCAAGATGACAGCCTGGGTAAAGAATTGGCTGGAGAATAGGACACAGAGAATAATAGTAAATGGAGTCCACTCTGAAAAAGGGGGGTTACTAGTGGGGTACCGCAGGGTTCAGTATTAGACTGTCCTCTTCAATGTCTTTATAAGCGACATTGCAGAGGGACTGGAAGAAAGTATGTCTCTTTGCAGATGACACAAAGATCTGCAACAGAGTTGATGCACAAGGTGGGGTGGAAAGGATGAGAAGGGACTTGGCAAGGTTAGAGGAATGGTCAAATGTACGCCAGCTTAGATTCAATGCTAGGAAGTGCAAGGTAATGCACCTGGGAAACAAAAACCCAGGGGAAGAGTACACAATGGGGGGTGAGATACTAACAACAACAAAAATGGAAAGGGACCTGGGGATAGTCATATCAGATGACCTAAAGGTGGGCAAGCAATGTGAGAGGGCAGCAAGGAGGGTTGAGGGGATACTGGTATGCATAGGGAGAGGCATCACCAGTAGAAAACAGGAAGTTATTATCCCTCTGTACAGACAGCTGGTGACACCCCATCTGGAGTACTGCGTGCAGTTCTGGAAACCCAATCTCTGCAAAGACATAGACAGGATGGAAGCTGTCCAGAGGAGGGCAACTAAAATGGTGCAGGGTCTGCACCAGAAGACATATGAAGAGAGACTTAAGGAGCTTAATATGTATAGCCTCAAGGAAAGGAGGGAGAGGGGGACATGATAGAAACTTTCAAGTACCTCAAGGGAATCAACAAAGTCCAAGAGGGTAGCATCTTTCAAAAAAAGAGGTGTGCAAGAACACGGGGGCACAATTTGAAGATGGGGGCTGCTCAGAGGTAATTTAAGGAAGTATTTTTTCACAGAGAGGGTTGTGGATGTATGGAACGGCCTTCTGGAGGAGGTTGTGGAGTCAAAAACAGTGGTGGAATTCAAGCATCCATGTGACAGTCATAAGGCAATTCTAGGGGGTGGGGGTAGGAAGAAGTAGGCTGCTGGTTAACTAGGATCTGCAGCTTATCCATCAGGTAGGGAAATGGGCAGACTGGGTGGGCCAAGCGGTCCTTATCTGCCATCAAATTCTATGTTTCTATGTTTCTATAAGATGGAGGGGGGAAGGACCACTAAACTACCAGGGATAGTTTCATATTACAACTGGGATGGGGTCAGACAACAGGGAGGCGGGTTGGTACACTGCACTACTGGGGATCCTTGTGTTTTTATCACGGGGATGGCTGTCAGACAATGGGGATGGGGAAGGAGCACTGGACTAACATCAATCTCTTTTGTCACCATGGGGATGGCAGTCAGACATCAGGGAGGGAGGGAGAGAGAACATTGGACTAATAGGGATCTCTTTTTGTCACCATGCAGATGGTGACTGGAGACCGGGGAGGGAGAAAGGCCACTGCACTATGGAAAAGATCATTATTGCTAATACAGGATTGGCAATTGGAGACCAGGTAAAGCCACTACACTATGGAAAAGATTACTTTTATTAATACAGGGTCAGCAATCAGAGACCAGGGATGGCCACTATGCTATGTAAAAGATCACTATTATTAATAATACAAGGTTGGCAATCAGGGACTGGGGAAACACTACACTATGGAAAAGATCACTGTTATTAATACAGAGTCGGCAACTGAGGACCAGGGAAGGGCACTATACTATGGAAAAGATCACTATTATTAATACAGGGTCAGCAGCCAGAGATTGGGGAAGAGAGAGGGACACTACACTACTGAAAAACATTCAATTTCTACATTAGGATTGTGACTGGAGTAGGGTGGCAGTACATTAAGGGAACTACGGCTATGTGGAGCTTGGGCAGGTGTGGGGAGCTGAACTAAGCCTCCCACATGCCATGCAAATTATCTCATTATAGGCATGCTAATGGGCACTAGAGCCTTGCATGCCCAATGGGCATATTTGCATGTCTCCTTTCATGAATGGGGGACTTACCATGTAGCTCTATTGCTGGCAGACCATTCTCATGGCTAACTATGGGGTGCAGCGCTACTAAGGTTCCCATTATTTTCCAGGGTTAGCACTGCCCCCACCTGCACCTATTCACATTCAGATAGGGTGGTGCACTATCCAATTGTGAATATCAATTTTTGGTCCCTGCACAGTGGCAAGCTATGGTACAAACCTTAGTGCTGTAGTTTACCCTTTTTTGTGAATTCCACTCAAGATTTTTAGTCACTGAAATTAAAGATCATTAAAAAGGGAAAATATACAATGAAATAAGCTTGTTTTTCTTGACAAGATACAACATGGTACTTTGTCTTGATATAAGCCTTGATATAACATGGATTCTCAGCAGGAAGGTCATGTCAAATGAATCTGATAGATTTTTTTGATTGGGTGACTAAGGAAGTAATTCAGGGAGGGCAGTAGACATCACCTACCTAGATTTCAGCAAAGCCTTTGATACCATCCCACACAGAAGGTTGGTTAAAAATATAAAGGGTAGTCTAGGCATGGAAGGCAAGGTGGTGAACTGGGTTAAGAACTGATTAACAGACAGGAGATAGAGGATAGTGGTAAATGGGGGACAATCTGGGGAGAGGGGGATGATCAGCGGGGTATGTATGCAGGAATCAGTTCAGGGACCAGTCCTGTTCAATGTCTTCATTAGTGACATTGCAGAGAGGCTTGAAGGAAAGCTATGCTTCTTTGCAGATGACACTGAGATCTATAACATGGTGGATACTCTAGAAGGGGTGCAGAAAATGAAGAGGAACCTGGAGAAGCTTGTTAGATGGCCAGAGAGGTGGCAAATAAGGTTCAATGCAAAAAAGTGCAAAATAATGCACCTGGGTAGAGGGAACCCTGGGGAGAGCTGCAGGTTGGGAGAGAGGACCTGACTGTCACCAAGGAGGAAAAGGATCTAGGAGTTATCATCTCTGAAGACCTTAAGGTATCAAAGCAGTGTACAGAGGTGGCAGGGAGGGCCAGTGGTTTGCTGGGGTGCATAGGCAAGGATATCATTAGTGGAAAGTGGTTATGCCATTGTATAAAACATTGGTAAGGCCTCACCTGAAGTACTGCATGCACCTCTGGAGGCCACACCTGCTCAAGGACTTAAACAATGTGGAGACTATCTAGAGAATGGTGACAAAGATGGTGCTTGGCGTGCACCACAAAAACGTAGGAGAGACTAAGGGACCACAATATGTACTCACTGGAGGAGAGTGGAGAGTGGGTGGACATGATTGAAATGTCCAAGTACCTGAAGGGCATAAACAAGGTGCAGGTGAGGGACCTTTTTCAATGTAGAACAAGCATTTGTCAATGCTGAATGTTGTCTTGCTGGTGGTGGCATTGGTAGTGCAGGAGTTAGAGAGACGCATAATAGGAATGGCAGTGAAGTATGGAGCCAATGTCAACCCCACCCTGCAGAGACTGACAGGCATTGGGGTGTGCCTTTGGGTCATTGGTCATAATGCTCGCACCATTTTACCTCACCCTATCCTGCAGACATTGACAAGTGTTGAGATGTGCCTTGGTGTGTTGGGGCTTTGCACTCACCACATTCATTAAGGAAATGGGTGCAGAATAGGAGAACAGGAGTGAATTTTGGGGTTGAAGAGTCCAAGGCACACCTCAATGCCTGTCACTGGCTGCAGGGTGGGGGTGGAATAGTGTGAGCATTACCGTCGACAGTCCCAAGTCACACCCCTGATGCCTGTCTGTCCCTACAGGGTAGGGCATTATGGGTCAGAAACCCTAATGCCCTGGGCGTTTCTTGGTATTTTCACTCCAGGTTTTCAACATAGGCTTTTTGTGACCCCAGTGCATGAACAATGACACTATCAGTTTGTTAGTTGAAAGGAGATTTTGCACAATGACTCTGCCATTTGGCACCACAGGTGCGAAAATACATTTTGAACAGGATATGAAAAATGACTGCTGTACTGTTCATTAGGAGGTGTAAAAAAATGGTAATGTTGAAAATCTGGAATGAAAATGTAACAAAATTGGTGAAGTCACGAGCTTGCATATAAACTGTGCAATGCACACCCGTAATGCAATTATTTTTGGGATTTTTTATACCAGATTTTCAATATAGGCATTTTGGGGCCTCTACTCACGAACAGTGGCACTGTGATTTTCTTAATCTGTCCTGAACGTTGATTTTGCACAGCGACAGCGCTCATTGTGTTCCACAGGCGTGAAAACATGTTCCGGGCAGGATGTGAAAAATGACAGTTGTACTGTTCATCAGGTGGTGTGCAAAAATGACAATGTTGAAAATGTGGAGTAAAAATATAAATAATTGGTTAAGTTACAACCGTGTGTAGAAACTGCACAATGCACGCTGGTAATGCAGTCATTTTGGAGAATTTTTTCACCAAATTTGCAACATGGGCTGTTTGGGACCTCTCCTTATGAACACTCTCACTGGGATTTTCTTAATGTGTCCCAAACATTGATTTTGCACAGCAACTCTGCTTTGTGCGCCACATGTGTGAAAACACATTTTGGGCCAGATGTGTGAGTGACAGCTATACTGTTCATAAGGAGGTGTGGAAAAATGGCAATGTTGAAAACCTGGAGTGAAAATATGAAACATTCTTGCAGTTATGAGCATGTGTAGGAACTGCGCAACACACGCTCGTAACACAGTCATTTTGGGAAATTTGTTCAAATTTGCAACATAAGCTTTTTGGGAGCCTATCTTATGAACAGTGACACTATTGTTTTGTTAATCAGTCCTGGAAGGTGATTCCACACAGTGACTGCAAAATCACCTTTTGAGACCGAATAACGACATGACAGTGACTGAGTTCATGAGGTGGGGTGCCAAGAACCCCATGTTGAACATTTGGTGCTAAAAGTCACAAAAATGGTAGTTATATCCAGCTAAGATGACCCCCCATTTATGCCATTATACAGCTTACTGGCATTTCTTCAGTTTGCAGTCAGCTTTGAAGAGTGCAGACATATTCCCGTTCCACCAAAGATTGTCACGCCGGGCTCCGGAGGTATGTATGGGGTGAGGGGGTGTGGGGAGATGGGTGCACAGAGGGTGGATGCAGGTTGGGGGAAGGGCACCAGAGACAACGAGGGACCATTTTCTCTTTTTGCAGGTACAAAAACAAAAAGACATTGCAGGACTTTTTTTTTTACAGGTGTGTTTTGACACACTGGGGTGGGCTCCCAGTATGCCACCTGTGTTTTTTTGTGAGGGGGACTGATGCTGAAGGGGATTGGGACCCCTGTCAGCACACAAAATGTGTCTGTGTTGGAGGGGGGGCATGATGCCAAGGGGGATTGGGCAGCCCCTTGGCACACACATTAAACAATTAGGGGGACATTATGTCGATGGGAATTGGGCTACTCATTGACAAATGAACTGGGGAGAGGGCATGCCAACAGGGGAATTAAGCAACCCATGGCATCGGATTGTTGGGGACTGTGAGAGGTGGACGGCAACAGCCACCACCATGTTTACTGAAATGTTACACCAGGCATGGCAAGCCCTGCAATGAGGGGGTGTTCCCTCATTGCAGCAGCAAAATCATTTCAAGTTGGTGGCATGCTTTTGCACTGCTGCCATAGACAGTGTGCTATTTCATTCAAGCCACAGAGCCATCCCAAAAATGCAGTGGTGCCATTGGCCACAACACAACCACACCTCAAAAACTTGCTATTCCAAGCTACCACAATATGTTGCTTGCACATGTGCAAGACAACATAAAAAGTACTAGAACAATGGGGCATGGTATGAAGTTGCAGGGGGGTAGATTATGAGGTAATGTAAGGCAGTTTTTCTACACAGAAAGGGTAGTTGATGCTTGGAATAGTCTGCCACATGAGGTAGTGGGGGCAAGCACAATGGAGGGGTTTAAGAATGTCTAGGACAGGCACAAGGGCATCTTGAGAGGATAGGGAGTGATTAAACACCATTGACCACATATAGTCAGTGGCAACATACAATGTATAGGGCCTGTGGGCAGACTGGATGGGCCTGGCAGTCCTTATCTGCTGACAATTTCTATGTTTCTGTGTAAGCCATTTTTTTCTTAATTAGTAAGGAAAAAACTTTAGAGATAATCTTCCTCCAGCATGGCATGGTGCAAAAACACTGCCTATATTTAAAAAGGAAAGACTTCAGACCCTGTCACGTATTGCCCAATTAGTTTGCTTGACACATAAGTAAACACATTTTTCAGGGTCAGCATTTAGAATTGCATAGGCTGATTAAGGGACCTTGAATTTAACATCAGTACCTTATTCTGGAATATTGAAGGGGCTGCAGACAAACTAGCAGATCCTGAAATTAAAACATTTCTCAGCAATTATGAAATAATATGTCTCCAAGAGACCTGGTGTCATTCTTCCTCTTCTTTGCAGCTTCCAGGATACTCATTATATGAAGCTTCAGCTTACAAGCAACAAAGGCATGGATGACCCATGGCTGGTTTACTTACCTGTGTTAAAACTTCCTTAGAGCTTAGTATTAAAAAATCTGAAGTTAATTTAAAAACTGCACTAACTTTGGAATTAGTAAAAGGGCAACAAAAATGACTTTAATAAACATATAATTATCACGCCAGAATAAAAAAAAAATACCTGACACTTTAAATAACACTCTTGCCCACATTGAACAAGTAATTGAACAAAATAATACAAACTTAGTATTAATTGTGGGTGATTTTAATGCTTGAGTTGCAGAAGGAAAATTTCCTAAAGATAACTATGTGGAAATGCTAGTTAGTATTCCAGCAAGAAATCTTAAGGCACAGTACATTAGAGGCTCAAAAAACAAAATATTGAACTCCAGGGGAAAGTAACTTCATAAGTTCATGCTGGAACACAATATTTATCTAGTCAATGGGAGATTACCCAGAGACAAAGAAGGGGCAGTTACATACATCCTGTACATGAGACACCAAAGCTCATATATAATAGACCTTGTATGGGGCAATACAGAGGCATTAAAAATGTGCTGATATAAAACTATTGGACAGAACAGACTCATCCCACTTCCCAGTCCATACTTCACTGAATGCCCTAAAAAACAAACAAGAGGGAAATAATAATAATGATACTAATAATAAAGGGGATACAGAAATTACTAATCAAACAATAATTCATTGGAAAGCTGATACCACAAACACATTTTCAGAAATCTTTTCCTTATAACCACCTAATATATATAGATTAGGAATCCTGACTCCTGAAGGACTTAATCAAGTTATGGAAAACTGGGAAAAAATAAAGGATTTGATTATGCCCCATTGCAGGACCTCAAGTATTCATAAGAAAAATCACGAACTAGGGTCAATCATATTTGCAGAAAGGAGAAACACCGATTATCTAAACTTGTAAGAAAAGTCAATAAAAACAGAATTAAAGCCAACCTTAAAAGAAGCAAGGAAAAAATATATATATAAAAAAAATATTACAAGAGGAGTGACTATAAATATCAACCGGATTACTGTTTTGTTAAAAATGCATATCAACCAGATTTCAGGTTATTATGCTCCAAAGGCAATAATAACCTGAAATCCGATTGATATGACACTTCATAATAACCCAAAATTTGGTTGATATGACATTCCCCAAAGAAACTGTTGCATTCCATTGCTTCACAAAAAGCATTTCAACTGTTTTTTATTTATGTACAGCTCAATTTCTTCAAAAATAAAACTGCACTCTAGCTAAAAAACATTTTTTGTTTCAGGCTGCTAGATATACAGTCTAAACCTCCACACCAACAATTATAAAAATCAATGGATAGATAAGTTTGATGTCATGGATTTTTTTCACACACCCTCGGTGTGTGATGACCACATAAACCTCTCGAGCTTTGCTCTCGAGGTTTGTGGGTCATCACACACCTTGGTTGTATGAAAACAATCCATAACACACACTTACCTATTCATTATTTTCTATTTACGTTACTTCTCTGAATAAGAATTACAGAGGATTAAAAAAAAATTAACAGAATAGAAGTAATCACAAACTTACTCCAGCCCACTGTGACTGAAATACAGTATGCAGTTTTGTCATTAACTTCAAACAATGCTCCTGGTCTGGATCTTATAATAGGGGACATTTATAAAACATTTTATGACTGGTGGATTTCTATATTTACTGTAATATGTAACTTATTTCTCCAAGGCACACAATTTCCTGACAGCTGGAAAGGCAGCACATATTTTCCAGTCTATCAAAAAGGGGGAATCCTCTAGGTCCTTATATGTATAGGCCCATAAGCCTGGATGAGGTATCCAAGAACATATTTGCAAAAATAATACTAAATAGACTTAATGACTGGTTAGAGAAAGAACTTATTGCAAGTAATTTGCAGAATGGATTTAGATCAGGAAGGTCAACTATCCAGCACTATTACGTGCTTTAACATTTAATCTGGAAATATGTCAAAATAAAGAACAACAAGCTTTTCTGCTGCTTTGTTGACCTGTCCTCTGCTTTTGACAGCATTGGTAGGGCCATTCTTTGGCAAAAATTAGAAGAACTTAAGATAGATCCTGTAGTATTGGATACATTAATCAGGCTTATCAAAACAGCTGGATTAAAGTTCAATATAACCACCAGGGGAATACCACGGATACAATTTCCACCAACCTAGGAGTTAGACAAGGCTGCATATTAGCCCCCAACTTATGCAACGTCTATATGAATTCAATATGGGAGATTTGAATTTTCATTTGCCAGAAATATTTGACAAATAAAAATACCTTGTCTTGCATATGTGAATGATGTTGTCCTCATTTCAACTTTAAAGCTAGGCTTTCAAAGAAAACTAAATTATTTTTCAAAGTTGTGCAACAAGTACTGCTTGGCTATCAATAAGGACAAAACCAAAATGGTTATATTTGGTAATCATTCAAAATCAGTTCCCAGAATCACCGTCAATAACTTTAAAATAGAAACTGTCAGCTGGCCCGGTAGAGCAGGGGGCTGAGGTGCTGGCATCTTACCTCACACTATGCCGGCAATGTGAGTTTGGGAATGACCTTGGGTCACTGGGGTGCTGATGCGGGGGGGTGAGTTGAAGTGGGATTGAGCTGTGGCTCTCCACTCCAAAGGGTGGATGCTCGCCCATCCGTAGTCCTGCTTCCACCTGGGTGGAGGTTCAATGGGCATGTAGGTGGCACGGTGCAGCAATGAAAGTCAGGGGAGAGGCAGAAGGGGCCACCAGATCCTGGCACATACATGCACCTCCACACACGTACACGCATGTGTACGCTGTGGCCTGGGGGGGGAGAAAACTGAAAAAGTAATAAAGAAAAAATGGAAAAAAAAATAGAAATTGTCAAACATTGTGACCACTTACAGTGGAGTTAACCACAATGAAGTGCGGTAACTTGCAGTAATGATAGGTCACAAAATCCTGCATGACAAAAGGTCTTAATTGCCATTGACTTACAATGGCCGTTGCAGTAAACTGCAGCATTCTGTGATATTCTGCAGCATTTCTGTGCTGCATCCTGGCTGTCACATCTGTATGTGTCAAATGCTTTGAGAATTTAAAGTGGAATAACTACATTGACTCAATATGTGCCAAAACAATTGTAACAGCTAATGCTTTAAAAATATTTAATGCAAAACTAGGGAAAAGTACTGTAAGAGATACATTAAGGTAGTGAACGCTAAAGTCAACACCAGCATTTTATATGCCTCAGATATCTGGGCAACAGAATATCAAAACACTTTAGAGAAAATTATGAATAAAATATATAGAAACATTTTAATGATTCCCCAGTCAGTCCCAGCTGAGAGTTTAAGGTTGGAATTAGACAATATTCATTACAGACTATGGCTATTGAAAGACAACTAATACTACTTATGACCCTATTAAAATCATCTGAGACATCTATATCTAGATATTGCATAGAGGAAGAGATAGAGTACACCACTAAAGGTTTTACATTCCCATCCATGTCCAAGATCAAGACTTGCTTATTTCCCTTGGAAATAACTCATATCATATGGGAATGTGATTTGTATCCATTGATACGAATTAAAGCAATTATAAAGAATAGAGTCAGGGATGTAGCTGCAGCAAAAGATCTAGAAAGATTAAATAGCTTGAAACATTTGTGCTGGTACAAGCAAATAAAGCAAGCACACAGCCTTGAATCATATTTGATTTGTATGACTGATCCAAAACAAAGAAGATTAATAACCAGGTTCTGACTTGAACTTTATAAAGTCATCTATATCTACTGCCAACAAAAAGGCCAGAGGTGGACATTCAATTTTGTAAATCTGACTTTAAGTTAGAGGATGATCTCAAGCATATAACATTAATATGCTCCCTTTATGCACAAAGGTGGAACCATTGACTGAGAGAGATTTTGGCTTCCCTTGGTCTCCCTCCCTATATTGTACTATACTATACTGTACTGTGCTGTGCTATGCTATACCATATTGTACACATCTCAGGATGTACAGCTACCCCATAGGTTGGCTAATTTCCTAACAGCAACACATCTATAACAGATGACTGTGCAATTCAAATGTCTTAATGTAGTAATATGAACAATTTAAGCAACCTTGGAATTATTATAAACTGCCTCTGAACTTTGAGATGTGTACATATCATCCTTTACCACAAGATGTAAGACACCGGGGGACAGATATTCAAAGGGTAGCACCGGGCGCAAATCCGTTGCGCTGGACTGACACCGAATTTGCGCCCGACTGCAATATTCAAAAGAACATTTAGTTTTGGCGCTAGGTGTTAGCACTGATGCTAAATTATAATGTATGCAGGGGAGGGACTGAGGGGAAGAGACCTGAATGCCGGCGCAATGGCATATACAAAGGTACAGTGCCGCGCTACAGGCATTAGCGCAACCTGTAGCGCGGCGCTAATTGGCATCAGAAAAAGCTGGCAGTAATGCAGCGATGCACCCCCCCCGCATGAATCCCAACCCCTGTTAAACATAACATAAAAACTGTATCCCTGGTAGTCTAATGGTCACCCCACCCCCAAGCACCTATCTGACCCCAGTTTGACATAACTCATTTTCCCTGGTAGTCTAATGGTCCCCCCACCCCTCAGCATGGCTCCTGACCCCAGTTTAAAATCAGAATATCTAATTTTTCCTGGTAGTCTGGTGGTCCCCCCTCCTCCAAGCATTGCTCCCGACCCCCATTTGAAATAAACGTAACTCCCTTTCTCTGGTAGTCTAGTGCTCCCCCCACCCACAGTGACAACCCACCCATCCAAGTAGATTTCCAGAACAGAGCCGGCGACTGGCTAAAATAAACATAGATCTGTTTCCCTGGTAGTCTAGTGGTCCCCCCTTCCCCAAGCATGGCTCCCGAACCCGGTTTAAAATCAGAATATCTCATTTTCCCTGGTAGTCTAGTGGTCTCCCCACCAACAAGCACGGCTCCCGACCCCCATTTGAAATAAACCTAACTCCCTTTCCCTGGTAGTCTAGTGCCCCCCCACCCACAGTGACAACCCACCTATTCAAGTAGATTTCCAGGACAGAGGCGGCGACCGGCTCAGCCTCTCTCTCACCACCATGGCCAGCCACCGGCTGAGATAAGAAGGAGCTCCCTTCCTACCTTAGTTGGCAGCTGGTCATGGTAGTGAAGAAGATAGCTCCAATCGCCAACTCCGTTCTGGGAAACTACTTGGATAGACGAGTTGTCACTGCTGCGGAAACGAGAGGGGCACTGTAGACTACCGAGAAAAGATGGAACTATTCAAATAAGTCTGAAGCAATGAGAGAGAGGACCACCAGACCTGAAAATGAATCTATTTTATTTCAAATGGGGTTGGGATACATGCTGGGGGGTTGGGGGGGACCACTAGACTACCAGGGAAACTGACTCTATTTTTATTTCAAATGGGGGTCAGGATACGTGCTGGGGTTGGGGGGACCACTAGACTACCAGGGATTGGAACCTACACATGTGAGAACAGGGAGCATGATGGCTGAGAAGGGCTGCCTGGTCCAGCCTGTCTGCCCAGGTCCCTATATACTGGATGGCTGCACTGCACAGCCCAGTGACCCTACAGCTGACATCCCCCCAAAAGGTTTGCCTTATGCCTGCCCCATGCATTGCATCCCCCACTGTGTTTCACCCACTACTGCAGTGGGGTACCTGTGTTGTTGGGGGAGGCATCCTCCAGGGCATGTATGGTCATGGGCAGTGTGTCTGTTTAGCTATCGATCTATATATATATATACCTGTATATATATGCACAAATATACATATATACAGGTCCTGCTTGCAGAGCTGAATGAGTGTGTTGTATGCACTGACTGTGCCTGCCAGCACACAGTTCCTGCTGCTTCCAGCTTGTACTTTCATTCCGACCAACAGGGGATGCTGTGGGCATGCCTTGGCCTGCAGCATCCAGCCTGTACTTCCATTCTGACCAAAAGGAGGGGGAGCTTTTTGCTCCATGCAGTAGCACCGGGAAAACTGCATGGTACTGTATGCTAAACAGCACTTAATGAGATGCAAATGTACTTGTTTGCCCACAGATTACCTAAGTAGGCTCATTTGCATGGGAGCTTTGAATATAGCTCTTGTTTGCCCTGGGCTAACCAGTTTGCACAGAGCTAATGTGTTAGCACTGTGCAATCAGGTTAGCCCCGGGCAAACCTCACTTCAGCATAGCACACTAAGCACAGTTCTGCAGTGTGTGGCTTACACTGTTGTTTGCAGTCATACCTCTCAACTGTCCCTGATTTTCAGGGACGTCCCTGAATTTACCTCAAACTTTTACTCTGTCCCTCCTACAAATTGTATTTCCATGACCAAACAGTGGGGGTTGTAGGTATAACATAATGTCAGACATTAATGTTACAGATGTGTTCTTCCTTAAACAATGCATTTTACACTATACCACTTATTCTACCAGCTTCCTGAGTGGCTGTCACCAAATTTTAAGGTGATTTTAAACCTTTGTCCTTGATTGTTTTAAGCCTTGTCCCTGATTTATGAGGCAGGAGGTTGAGAGGTGTGTTTGCAGTAGCTGTGAGACATCTCTGCAATCACACACAATATTCTCCACCTGCAACACTGGCTTGCTACAGAGTCTAATGAGCTGCAATTGCAGTTGCAGTTTGCACTTCCCTGTTGCTATATTCAGTGCTGTCTTATTCCCAGGCTATTTTTGCCCTGCACTCCCAGACCAGTTTACCCGGCTTCCTTAAACTGCTATATTCAGCAGGATTAGCACCGGGCTATTTCCTTTTAAATATAGCTTGCTCTGTGCTCTGGGCTAAGTTTGCCCACCAGGCAGTGCTAATTTAGCCCCGGGGCAAAGTTTTGAATATCTGGCCCCTTGTTCTATAATGAAATTGCAATATTGCACATTTTACATTTTTTTCTCCTTTAGCTGTATTGTTTTTTAAAAAAATTGTATTGTATTTTTTTTAGATTTTAACCTTTGTAATGACTTAATTTCTGAACAAATACAATATTTTCACTTGAAATTGAAGCATAGGCTAGTCTGACTTGCCTAATGGCTTCAGAATAGGAGGTTCAACCATTTCTCAATGTTTCATGTTTCATCACCTTCTGGAGAAATATGTTTGTGTCAGTTCTCAGACAATGTATGTTTCCTTTGTTGATTTCTGTAAAACATTTGATTCTTTCAACAGAACTATTTTAGGAAGGCAACTGAAAGATATGGGAGTCAATGATAATTTAATATAAAAAATATCTGAACTATTTAACTATAACTGGTGCAAAGTCTGATATAATGCAACTGGTAGTTTAACAGAGAAAATTAACATTATTACAGGGATGAAGCAAGGGTGTGTATATATGACTTACTCAGTATTCCAGGTAATGACCACTACAGTTATCCAAAATACTGTAGGCAACATATGTTGCCCCATTCTGGCATATGCCACCAATATCAACCTTTTTTCTTTGACCCAGAAAGAGCTCCAAGGTCAATTAGACATACAAATGCAGTAATAAAGCCATATACATAAAATTCAGCTTAGAAATAATTTAAATAATGGCATTCAATGAAAAGAAAATTGCATCTCAAGGGAAGTGGTTTCTGAATAGTGTACATCTGGAACAGGTAAGGGGCTATATTTATATAAGAATAACTTTTACAGAGAAATTTACTTGTAAAAGCCAAATATGGACAAGAAAAAAAGCACAATAAACTATCAACTGAATTTTAAGGATTAACTCAAAATGTGTGTGTGGGGAGGGGGAGCCAGCATTAAAAGTTGCAAATGCAAAATCTGTAATTCAGCTATTATATATCATAGACACATAGAAGATGATGGCAGAAGGGGACTGCAAGGTCCATCTAGTCTGCCCAAGGTTTATCAGTGTCACAGAAATATGGGATTATGCAGTGGGAGACTGTTTAGGAAAAAAAAAACCATGGATCAGTTTTACAAAAACTGTTAAAATTACTTCTATCATTACCATGATATAGCGTTAGAGCAGAGCTAGGGTAAATTTCTGTAAAAGCCTTAGCAGTATGGAAAATTCTTAATTTCTCATTATCCTTGCAGGCATCAGGAAATTTAACAAAAATGTGCTTAAATGAAAAAGTAGATCTTCTCATTAAGAAAGAGTGTAATAGCCCATGGATTACATGCAGTGTATACAACATACACTAAACCTAATGGATATATATGGAATTGGTCTCTGCATAATATAATTATTGCAAACTCATACAGTTTTGTTCACAAATACAAGTAGATATGGAAAAAGAAAGGGTAATTGGTTTAATATCAGAAAATCATTTCCACACTATTTTGCTATATTAAAAATGGAGTACACAATGGAGAAATATCTAAAACTCCTGACTGATCCTGAAATGAGATCAATAGGAACAAGATTTAGATTCACCATATTCCCAAGCAATGTATTGAGAAACTGATTCAGCAAGGACAAGAACAAAATGATAAAGAAACATAGATGATGATGGTATTAAGAGACAGATGGTTCATCTAGTCTGCTTATACTACCTTATTTTACTTCAGGACCCATTGCATCTGTGGTGTCCACACACACCCTATTCTCCAATTTGTTCTCAGTGTTTCCATCTCCCTCATCCTGCTGAATACTTTCTATACCCTATCCTAGCAGTGTTTGAAACCGTTTGTGGTTTGCGCACTCACCACATCTGCCAGCAGACCCTTCCATGGCTTAACCACTCTCTCCATAAAATAGTACTTCCTCACATCTTTTTAAAATCTTTCCCCCATTAACCTCCATTTATGATCTCATGTCCTAGCTTCTCTGTACCTGGGAAATAGCTCATCACAGTTCACCTTGTTTATTCTTTTCAGGAACATGAAGATCTCATTTATATCTTCCTCTCCCGTCTGGTTTTGAGTGAATACATGTTCAGTGTCTTTAGTTGATTCTCAGAGGATCTGCCTTCCTGGCCTTGAATCATCTTGGTCACCTTGCATTGTACCATCTCTAGCCTGTCCCTGTACTTTTCTAGGTGTGGATTCCTGAACAAGGTACAGTGGCCAGGTGTGGCCTTACCAGTGACCTATACAGAGGTAACAGTACCTCCTGTTTCCTACTGTTGAATCCTCTTCCAATGTACCCTAGCATCCTGTGTGCCTTGCTGAAGGCCTTTTTGCACTGGCTGCTTAGTTTAAGGGAGTCACTGATGATGACTCCTAGGTCTTTTTCATTTAATACTGCGTCCAGCTGAACCCCTCCCATCCAATACTCTGTTCTGGTGTTTTTGTTTCTTAAGTGCACCACTTTGCACTACTTGGCATTGAACTTCTGTTGCCAGACTTTGGAACAATTTTCTTTCTGTTTCAGTCTGTGTGCAATTCCCTTATCCCATTCACATTATCAACTCTACCAGAGAGTTTATAGATACAGCCTGCCCTGGATTCCCTCTCCTATGTCACTGATGAACACGTTCAATAGGACTGGGTGCAGAACGGATCCTTGTGGAAATTTGCTGGTGATCTGTCTTTCAACTAATTTGACTCCGCTCACCACAACTCTCTGCTGCCTCCCCTCTAGCTAACTCCCTACCCACTTTGCTGGTTCCATAGCTGTAACCAGATTCCCCCATCTTTTTTAGCAGCTTTTGGTGTGACACTGAGTCAAATGACCAGCTGAAGTCGGAGTATATTAAAGATCATGTGCAAAGTTTTTACATATTGTTAATAAAAGCTTGAAAAGGCTTGAATTCAAGTTCCTGTGTCATGAATAATGTTTCCTGGAAATTTAAACCTGTTTGGTTTTGCGGTTTTCCTTAAATCACCATTTGTTAACTTGCTCTATAATGGCTTACAACAGTGGAGTTATATCTGTCCATATCAATCAGGCTTGAAGAGAGATGACATTATCTGGGAGTAGCTTTCTGATTCTGGTCCCCAATCAGAGCAGTTAATGATTTGCTCTCCATGGGCGTGATTCACAAAGCTTTGCCAGGTGCAAATCCAGTTTGCACAGGGCAAACTGGGCTTTGTGAATAGCTAGTATTCACAAAACCCAGTTTGGCCCTGCAAACTGGGATTGCACCCAGACAATGTAGTGAGGGGGGCCGCAATGCAAAGGAGTGGGAGGGGACCTGCATATCCCTGCAATCCCAATCAAAAACATTTGCTCCACGCAATGGTCTTTTGCAAAGGCCATTGTGTGGAGCAAATTACTGACCAGAAAAACCTGTTGGTACTCCTGCAAACCCTAGAGGGTTGAGCTAGTACTTGAGCCCCCCTTCCCAGTCCCTGATCACCCTTATCATAATATAAAAGTCCCTGTTTCTGCAGTATAGTGGTCCCACCTCCCTCCCTGTTCCCCAATTGCTGTTATCATAATATACAATTCCCTTTTTCCATAGTATAGTGGTCCCACACCCATTCCCATTCCCATTCCCCAATCACCATTATCATTATTATACAATTCCCCTTTTCTGTAGTATAGTAGTCCCACACCCCTCCCCAATCACCGTTATCAAAATATAAGGTTCCCCTGTTTCCATAGAATAGCATCCTTCCCCCCTTCCCGGTCCCTGATCCCCATTATCAGACAAATTTATTTCCCTTTTTCCATAATATACGGTCCCACCCCCCTCCCTGGACCCCAATCTCCCACTGGTGCTGTACTACAGTATTTTCCATAGTGTAGTGATCCCTCCAACCTGCCACCCACTCCAGTAACTGCATCCCACCCTGTTCCCCCCACCCCAGCATGGCCCACCAGTTGGCGAGCAGCACAGCCCTGCTGTCACCTCCATGGCTGCTTGCTGACTGAACTGTCAATGCCAGGTTACGGTATACACTACAAGACCACTGGTTGACAGGGCTTCTGCACCATGTTGCCATTTTCCATGAGTCATGGAATTTGCTGCACCTAGTCCACTGCTTCCACACTTGGGGCAGTTTCTACCTGCTCCACCCTGCCACCAGCATCAGATCCCTTGCTACACCCTGCTGACTATGTCCTTTGTCCCAAACAGGTGTGGCTGATGCACTCTGTCCCACAGTTTGGGCTGCTGTACCTTGATGCCTCCTCTGCCTCCTAATTAAACAGTCGGAGCTGCTGCACCCTTTGTTATCTTTACCTCACTCCATTATAAAAATATTTTTTTTCCATTTTTTATTTTAAGCAGTTTGGGAATTGTAGCAAGGTATCTGACTCTGGTATGAGAAAGTAGCATGGTGCAATAACCCTAACTGTGGAGGCAAGGGGCTTTATGGTGCAGCAGTGCACAGTGGTGGCAGGGGACAGAGGACAGCATCGTGCAGAAGCTTTGATTGTGGTGCAGGACACAGGTGGGCATCATGGTACAGCAGCCCTGACCATGGCACAGGGTGCACATAGTACAACAGCCCAGCCCATTTTGGGCAATGGAAGTGTGTAACAGAGTTCAGCAGCCCCAGCTGTGGAGGCAGGGGACATGTGACTCTAGGGTATAGCACAGCAAAGCAGCCCTGACTGTGGAGACAGGAATGGGGGGGCAACAAGGTGCTGTGGCAGTGACTGTGGGGTTGGGGACAAAGGGCATCAGGTTGCAGCAGCCCTGACTATTCAGGCAGGAGATATGGGCAGCATGAGGGTACAGAAGCCCAAACTGTGGGACATGGTGCATTAGCCATGCCTGTTTGGGACAAGGGATATGGGCAGGAAGGTGTATCAAATGATCTGACTCTGGTGGCAAGCTGGCAGAAGGGTGCAACTGCCTCAATAGTGGAGGCATGCAACAGGGTGCAGCAAATGCCCTGATTCTTTTGGCAAGTGGAAGAATGGTGCAACAGCCCTAGCTGCAGAGGCATGGGGCTGTCGTGCACAGCAGGCCACAGCAACCTCAACTATGTAGACAGGAGCAGAGTGCAGCATCCCAGGCTGTGGTAACAGCAGACAGAGGACACCACTGTATGGAAGCCTTGACAGTGGGGCAGGGCACATGGGGGCATCAGGGTACAGCAGCCCTGACTGTGAAATGGGATGTATGTGGTGCAGCAGTCCTACTCATTTAGAACAATGGAAGTGGGTAGTAGAGTACAGCAAAAGCCCAACATCTAGTGGTCTAGGGCAGCATGGTGCAGTAGCCCAAATGTGGAGGCAGGGGACCTAGGACTCTAGGCCTTAGCAGAGCACAGCAGCCTTGACTGTTGAGACAGAAACATGACTGTGTGGGTAGGGAGACAGGGCAGCAGGGTGCAGCAACCCCAACTGTTTGGCTAGGGGCAGCAAGGTGCAGCAGCCCTGATTCTTTAGGCAGGGGAGGATGGAGGCAGCAGGGTGTACAATCCCAAACTGTGTGTGAGAAGACATAGGGCAGCATTGTGCAGCAGTCTTGAATGTGGAGTGGAAGGCAGGGGGCTTGTGAGTTGGGGGACAGGAGGCAGCAGAGTGAAGCTGCCTTAACTGTAGGGCAGAGACATGGTGTATTGGGATGTCATATAGTGTTTCTAGTTATACACATACATGATGTATTTTCACACAGAAACCACCAAAGAACTGAAATACAAATCCCCTGTGTGGCTTGAATACAATCCCCTTTCCAGCAATAAAAGAGGCCTTATCTGGAAGCTCAATGTACAACTCTTAAAAGACCCCCAAACGCTTACCAGTATTAAGGCCCTCATTAGTCAGTTCATGATCTAGAATGAGGGGTCCATCCCAGCCTATGACAAGATATGCGCCTTTCTCAAAATGCTACCTGTGAGGGGAGTTATTCGCATTGCAGCTACCCGGAAAAGGAAGCATGAAGCCAAAATGTAGGATTTATTTTGACCAGGATAAATTCTCTTGAACGTGATCTGCTTCTAACATACTAACATACTAAAATGCCAGCAGAATAGGCCTAACGGTCTTTCGTGTCTGCTTGTTTGGTCAGCCCCCACCCTGGGAGCTGACCTTGCTGCCCCCTCACCTTTTCTGGCTTCTCCCTTCCCAGTTCCGGATATTCTTGCTGCATTGGATTTTGCTTCCAGAACCCTTCCCTTGTACCTGTCCCACCCCCTCTTGAACCCCTCCACCGTCTCTGCCTCCACCAGCCCCCTAGGCAGCACATTCCATGGCTCCACCACCCTCTCAGTGAAGTAGCACCTCCTCCTTTCTCCCTGAATCTTCCCCCCTCCAGCTTCCACCCATGCCCTCTAGTTGCCCCCTCCTCCTTCTTCCTTCGAAGCACCCTGACTGTTCCTCCCCTATTTACCCTCTTCATGTACCTGAAGACCTCTATCATGTCCCCCAGGTCCCTTCTCTCTTTCAATGTGCACATATTTAGCTCTTCGAGCCTCTCCTCATAGGTCCTGTCCCCCAAGCCCCAAATCATTTTGGTTGCCCTCCTATGGACCCTCTTCAGGAGGGTAATGTCCCTCTTTAAGTGTAGCCTCCAAAACTGCATGCAGTACTCAAGGTGCGGTCTCACCAAGCAGTTATACAGAGGGAGTATCACTTCCCTCCTTCTGGAGGTGATCCCCTAGCAATGCATCCCAGCATCCTGTTGACCTTGGCTGCTGCTGCCCTCCTACAAGTCTCTGAGTTGTTCATCTTGACATCCACCACCACCCCCAGGTCCCTCTCAGCCATCGAGACTTGTAGCATCCCCCTCCAGGGTGTACACTTGGCCCGGGTTTCTGGCCCCCAGGTGGAGTACCTTGCATTTCCCTGCATTGAACTTCAGTTTCCACTTTCTAGACCATCTTTCCAGAGCCTCCAGGTCCCCCTGTAGGCCACCTCCCCTCCTCCCCATCCACTACCGCCTAGTTTTGAGTCATCCACAAAGAGACTCATCTTACTCTGATTCCTGTCCTTATGTCAGAGACGAGGCGTTGGAACAGGAGGGGCCCATGGACTGATCCTGTGGGACCCCACTAATGACCCTCCTTGGGGATGAGACTATCCGCCAACTATGACCCTCTGGGTCCGGTCCTGAGCCAATTGCCTATCCATCAGATCATCTGGTTCCCCACCCCCATTTCTCCCAGCTTATCCAACAGGCCCACGTGAGGAACAGAGTCAAATGTCTTGCTGAAGTCTAGAAAGAGGACGTCCACTGGTCTATCCAGGTCCAAGGCACTCATCACCCAGTCATAGAACTCCACAAGGTTTGTCTGACATGATTTCCCCGGACAAATCCATGCTGTCTATCGTCCAGGCACCCTGACTTTTCCAGGTCCCCCCCCAGTCTCTCCTTGACAATGCCCTCCATCACCTTGCCCACCACCGATGTCAGGCTGACAGTCCTGTAGTTCCCTGCCACCTCCCTTGATCCCCCCTTGTGGATAGGCACTATATGTGCCACCTTCCAGTCTGGGGCACCCACTCTGTCCTCAGAGAGAGAGATGTGAAAAGCTCCTCCAGGGGTTTCACCAGGACATCCGCAAGTTCCTTCAGCACTCTGGGATGTAATTTATCTGGCCCCGGTGCTTTCTCCATCTTAAGGGAGCTGAGGGCTTCCCTCACTCTCTCTGCTGTGATTTCCATTTCCGGTATCTCTTCTTGCTGCTTAGCTCTCCCCCCTCCTGCCAGTGATGCCTCCCCCTCTCCCCAGACCTGCCGATCGGTAAGGGTCCCCCCTCCTCAGTATCTCTGTCTCCTTCCATGTATGATGCAGCACCCCATTTTCCTTGGTGAAAACTGAGGTGAAGTACTCATTTAGTACCTCAGCCTGCTCCCCCGGGTCTTGTGCCCATCTCTCCCCTGATTTAATCCTGCTAATCTGCCCCTTCACCCTTCGTTTTTCCCCAATTTATCTAAAGAACCCCTTGTTCCCTCTCCTAATTTCCCTGGCCAGGTTCTGCTCCTTCCTTGCCTTAGCCGCCCTCACCACCCTAGTGGCCCTTCTAGCCATCAGCTCATACTCCCCTTGATCCCTTTCACTCCTTGAGCACTTGAATTGCCTATAGGCTGCCTTCTTTCCCCGCACCACCTCCTGGACCTCCCTGGTCCACCAGCAGGCTTTCGGCCCCACCGCATTTTCATCTTACTTTGCACAGGTGCTGGTAGCATCCTGCACCCCTCTCCTGATGATTTCCCACCTACTATCAGAGTCCATGTCTGACCCAATCACATCCAAATGCTCCTTAAGGATCCTTCCCATTTCCTTAAAATCCGTCCCCCTGAAGTCAGTTACCTCTGTCTTTGTGCAGCCTTCTAGCCCTACTAGGTCCAGGCAGAACCAGACCGTGGCATGGTCACTCCCCGCCAACGGGTCCCTTACCTCCAGGCCCCCAATCTGGTCACTGTCTGCCAGGACCACATCCAGTACCTGCGCCATCCTGGTCGGTTCCCCCACCTGCTGAGTTAGGAACGCGTCTTGAAAGACATCCAACAACCTCTGTTCCCTGGTCACAGAGGATGTCATAGTCTCCCAGTCTGTTTCTGGCATGTTTAAGTCCCCCAACACCACCATTGTTCCTCTGCCCAGTCTGCAGTGTCTCCCAACATCTGCCACCAGACTCTCCTCCAGCTCCTCCGCCAGGGCAGGGAGTCTATACACCACTCCTATTTTTACTCTATTGCCCCCCCTTGTTATCAAGGTGACCCAAATCGCCTCCATGGTTCCTTCTGCCTCCTCTATTCCCCCTATGCCAATGCAGTTTTCGACTATCATTGCTACCCCTCCTCCCCTTCCCTCCCCCCGTCCTTCCTGAACATAGTGTATCCCTCCAGGTTCAGGTCCCAGTCATTTCCTGCAGTGGCCCAGGTCTCAGTGACCACGGCCACATCCACTGCTCCCTCAGTTAGTATTGCCTGGAGCTCAGGCATTTTATTGCCCAAGCTCCTGGCATTTAGCAGGACTACCTTCCACCCTTTCCCTATACATCCATTTCCCCTGCTCGTGTTCCCATGGGGATTCTGTTTTCCCCTGGTCTGCACTTTACCAGTTGGCCTTTTCCCGCAGTCCTCCAGCTCCCCAGAGGGGTGGAGACAGAGTCCCTCCTTTGTCAGCACCCCCTTGACAGCCTTTTCTCCCATCCCTCCCCCCTTCACAAGTTTAAACCCCACTTTTCACCAATGAACCCCTCTATTTTCAACTTAAGGATTCCCTTCCCCTCTAAATTGAGATGGAGTCTATCTCTAGCATACAGCTCCTTATCCTCCCAGGTCTCCCCCCAATCCCCCATCAACCCATACCCTCTGGCCTCACACCACTCCTTGAGCCACTGGTTTATCTCCCTAATCTTCCTTTTGTGTTCCCCACTAGTCCTTGGCACCGGCAGGATTTCTGAGAAGGAAACTGTGCATCCTATGTCATGACAGACCCTGGCAAGCTCCCTGAATCTTGCCTGTATCTCTAGCTCGCTATTTCCCTCAATGTCATTTGTACCCAGGTGGACCAGTATGTCCGGGGAACCCCCCACAGTCCTTTGCCAGCTGATATACCTTGTGCTTAGCCCTGTGCACCGTTAGTCCAGGGAAGCATTTTGTTCTAACTGGCCAGGCTTCTCCCTCCCTATCCCATTTGATACCCCTGATCATAGAATCCCCCAACAGGAGCACTCTGACCGCTCCTTTTCCTCCATTCCCCCCCTTCTATGTCCCTCATCCTTTCTACCGGCCCCTCCACCCAGCCGGCTCCCTGTTCCTCCCCCTATCTGGGTGACACATCAAACCCCTCCTTATTTACCCTGGCCACCCCCTCCCCTCCAATCCTATGCCTCTCCTCCTCCTGAGTATCCTTCTGTACCTTGCTAACTCCCCTCTGACTGCTCGCGTCTGGTCTTTCTCCCCCATCTGCTAAACTAGCCTGGCTCATCGTCCCTTCCTTCCTGTCACCATTTAGTCCTTCCTTGCTTGTCGTGCTCCCCTGGCCTAAACCCTCAGCTCCCTTTACTGAATCCTCCTTGTATTTCTGGTCCTTCTCCTTTACCTTTCCTCCCACCTGGTCCTTCTCCTTGTGCTTTCTTCCCTCTTCCCCCTGCCCCTCCTGCTCTGATTCACTGTTCCCCCCATTTTCCTGCATTCCAGGTTCCCCCCTGTTCTTCCTGCTATCCGGCCCCTGCTTCCTGCCCCCCACTCCTTCCGTCTCTAACCACCCCTGTCATGGCTACATCACCCCCTCATCCTCGAGCACAAGAAGAATTGAAGTGGTTATTGAGTGTGGTCTGATCCACCTCCCCACCTTGCTTCCTTCTGTCCAGCCCTGGCCATCTGCCTACTTCCTGAGAATGTTGTCCCTCTGTTCTCTCTCCTTTGTGAGGGTCCCCAGTTACCTGCCTGCTTCCTTGGTAGTGTCCTTTTGGACCCCTCTGCCAGGGTCCCTATGTGACCCCTGATTGTTCTCCTGCACTCCTTCCTATGCCCCCACCCCAGTGCTTGGTACAACCCCGTGGGAGATCCCCTACCCCTTCCCCAACCACACCTCCCCTCCCCTAGCTGTCTCCTAATCCATGCAACCTCCTCCCTAAGCTGTGCCAGCTGGTAGCACACTGGGCAACCACCAAACTTCCAAGCCCAGTCCAGTATCATGGCTGCTCCACACCCTGTGCACCCCACCACCCTCCCAAAGATGCCGGCCCTAATGATGTGTGGTTCCATCCCCTTCCAAGTAGGTTTCCTTGGGTGAGCCACCAGGTTCCCCCTTAGTCTGAGATACACCCCTACTGCCTAACCAGGTCACCCACTAATCTTAGATACAGTCCCACAGTACACCGGTAACCCTGTTACTAGGTGCAGTACAACACAGTAAACTTATAAGGGAAATGAACAACTCCCTAAGCTGCTCTCTCCCAGCCTTTAAATCCAACCCCCAGTGGCTAGAACTACATGAGCTGCACCTGCAGTCTTTTCCTCCAATTGCAGGGCAGGTGTTCCCCTATAAATTAGCAGAACTCTGGGAGGGAGGGCTCGGGAGGGTGGGGTGTTGGGCAGACACCCGACTCGAGAGAGAGTGTATCAGCCATGTGTCTCCCCTCCAAGCCCAGCAGCCAAAGAACCAGGCCCAAGCAAATCCCACCAAATAGGTTTTAAATCAGAAGAAATAGGCCTCCACCAACGCAGCCTGTTACACAGTGAAACATCCAACAAATGAGCCCACTTACAGCCACCAAACCAGTTTTCAAACTTCCAACATCCCCCAAAACAATACCCTGCTAGCCCGTTAGAAGTAAGAAAGAAAAGAAATAACCTTCTACCAAGTAAAATCCACAAGAACCCTGTGAAAACAACAAGCAGCAGCTACTGTCCTGGAACACAACTGATCCTGTCCCCTTCCAGTTCTTTCTGGGTACAAACTTAGTATAGAAAAAAACACTATAATGCCCTTAAACCCTGTAACCATCCCTGCCGACTATGCCTCATTATGTTTAGCCTGGGTGACCAGTATAAAATACCTTCTGGACTCATCTGAAGCCAGACAAGTGGACCTGACCAAGCTCCAGCACCAATATGCAGATCTCTTAAGAGAAAAAGCCGAGTATGCTATCCTCAAACCCACTCCATGTATGTTGATCGGGAAGACAAGGCAGGACACCTATTGGCCCTCCGCCTCAAACAGTGGGAGGCCTCTAGATTAATCTAGGCAATCTCGTCCCGGGTGGATGGGTCTCTTAAGACATCCCCATCAGAGATAGCCCAGGAATGTAACTGTTTTTATGCTGAGCTGTACTCCCCGCAATCTAATCCTCTTGCCCAAGACATAGCCCATGCATACCTCTCCCCTTGCCTGTATTGAAGCAAGAACAGTGGGCATATTTGGAATGCTCGATCTCATGTCAGAAGGTCTTAGAAACCATTAGTTCTCTCCCTGCTGACAAGACCCCCAGGCCAGACGGTTTCCTTCCTAGTTTTTATAAATCTTTAGCCGAGGACCTGGCCCCCATTCTTCACCAGGTTTTCTCTTTTTTTCTGCCAAATGGGTATCACTGACCACTCCCTGTTGGAAGCTCTGATTATTGTCCTGTACAAGCCAGATAAGCCGGCTGACAAAGTATCCAGCTACAGTCCCATCTCCCTCATGAACTATGACATGAAAATATTTGCTAAAATACTCTCCTCCAGGATTATGAGGGTATGGGATGGCCTGACTGACCCAGAACAGGTGGGATTCATGAAGGGAAGGTCCTTGGCTGATCACCTGGGGAAGCTTGCTCATGTCTTCTCTGCATTTGGGGAGGCTAACATACCTGTGGCACTGGTCTCCCTGGATGCAGAGAAGGCATTCAACTGAGTTGGGTGGGACTTCATGTTTCTTGTGCTGGGAAAATTTGGGTTTTCTAGCCAATTCATTAGCTGGATAAAAGTATTGTACTCCAGATTGAGGGCAAAAGTGTACTGTAATGGGGTGCTCTCCAGCGATATTTCTCTTTTTTCAGGCACTCGGCAGGGATGCCCCTATCCCCCCTGCTATTTAATCTATACATGGAACCACTGGTGTACCTCCTAAAAACATCTCCCCTAATTATAGGTATCCCAGTGGGGACTTTTGATCTCAGAGTATCGGTGTATGCAGATGACATCCTGCTTCACCTCTTGAACCTGCACTCCTGTATGCCAGAAGTCCTCTGCATTATTACAGAATTTGGAAAGTTTTCAGGGTACAGACTCCGTATAGAAAAAAAACACTATAATGCCCTTAAACCCTGTAACCATCCCTGCCGACTATGCCTCGTTATGTTTAGCCTGGGTGACCAATATAAAATACCTTGGTATCTTCTTGTTCTGGAGACTAGCAGTAGTACAGCAGCTCAACCTTAATAAAATGGTAGAGGTCATTAAGCAAGATCTCAAAAGATGGAACCTCCTCTCCCTTTCCCTGCAAGCTTGTATCAGTGTAGTTAAAATGAATGTGCTTCCTTGCATATTCTACCCCTTGAACATGCTAAATGTTTTCCTCCCCCACAGCTGGTTCCTATTTCCACCAAATTATCTCAAGATTTGTTTGGAAAGGCAAAAACTTTGCAAGGCCTATGCCAAGCTAGGGGCCCCAAAGCACCTGGGTGGGCTTAAGCTCCAAAATTTTTATATTTACTGTCTAGCCAGTCATCTTTCTAAATATGCAAAGTGGGCTACAGGTGCTTTGGACCCATCTTACACATCAATTTGGCTCCTGATCGAGCTGCAACAGATTTACACTTTAGGTATTTCCCCAATCAGTCTCCTGTTTATAGCCCCCAACAAGTTACCCATGAGTCTTAAAAATACGGTAATACACACTTCTTTACAAGGGCACACCCAGCTTTGTAGGGCTATGCAATACAACAATGTGCAGGATATATCTCAGCCACTTTGTGAGAATCTTAATTTTAAAATTGAGGGTTCGATGTTGTCTCATTTAAGCTCGCCTGAATTGGCCGGTAAAACGGTGGCTGACCTCTGGGTAAGGGGGAAGATCCCCAGTAGTAGAGAGCTTTTGACTTACCTACACCTCCCTGCAAGATGCATCTTCAAGGTGTTTCAACTGTGGCATTTATTAATTGCGCAGTTTGGTACAGGTACCTGGGCTACAGACCAGGGGGAGTTCATTACTCAGGCTGCATCTCTAGCGTTGCAGCTGCACACAGTTTCCCAGCTGGTCTGTCTACTATTTGACCATTTGTTCCCAGGGATATCAGGTAAGTCCAACTACTGGGCATCCTGTTTTCCTAACTCCTCTATAAACTAGGATATCCTTTGGTCAAACATGTACCACCTGGAGGCGAAAGACAAGCTGTGTCTTACGCAGTTCCATATCTTACACAATACTGTGTATACTTCACTCCACATCATTTGAACAAGATGGGTAGGCTCCCTACCATCCAATGTACAAGATGTGGTTCGGCAGAAGGGAACATACTCCATATTCTCTGGAGGTTACACCCCTATTGGAAAGGATTAACCTGGACCTAGATCCCCTTTTAGGCCTGCAGGATTACTTCAGCCCTGACATCTGTATATTGGGCAATGTGGTTGATATCCCAGTAAAGAAAAGGAGATTCCATATTTTATTTGTATTCCTTAACAGTTAAGAAGCTGCTACTACGTCATTGGCTTGATCAAGAAGTTATCTCCTTCCCAGAATGGTTGACTAACATCTTATTTAATCTTAGAGTTAAAAAAATGATTGCAAGCCTCAGAAACTGGCTACCAACCTATGCTAAAAGATGGAATAAACTGGAGGCTCTTCTCACTGTTCTACCTCCCCCCCCCGATAGGGGTTGGAGTACGTTATGGGTGATAACTCAACTCAGGGGTTAACTGGTATCTTCAATACCATGTAGTGGCATGTTTAATTTCTCATATTATTTTCTTACCATGTCTCTAGGGGGTAGGGAGGGTGATGGGGGGAGACAGGGCAGGGGAGGAGGGTAGGGGAGAGTGGGAGGGGGTTGTTATTAGTATGTATTCTATAGTAAAGTGTTAGTTTGGGGCTGTACACATCTCAGGGGTTCCTTTGTACAACCCCATGTTTTACACAATGTCCATGTTGTAATATGTACGTTGATATTATTTGTCTACTTAACTCTCTTTAAAACAATAAAGCATATTAAATTAAAAAAAAGAATGAGAGGACATGCTTCAAGGAATAAGGGTGGGAGAGCATGGATGTCATTACCAGGTTGGTCTACTGGAAAGAGTTGGTGACTCCCTGCACTTGTCAGTAATGGCAGCTATGGCCTACTGGGTCAGTTCACTGTATGTAGAATGGCACATGTTAAAATCACGCAACAGAGACAGCGTGGGTGGGAATAGTGACAGGGTGCAAAACCGCTAAATGGTCTATGTGTGGTTGGGCACCCTGTCTCTGTTCTCTGGCAAAGGATAAGTCCTCTGCTGGGAGGAGGGTCCACCGTGCAGCTGCAGTGGCTTGATAGGATGAGCCACAGGCAGCAATGGAGGTGGTGCACTTGTGGACCAAGTATTGAATCCTGGTCCCAGACGCATGGAATTTTTCTTTTTTTGCATTTCGTGCGATTTAATTTTACAGCCCCCCAGGAGTTGATTATTTAAGTTGGGAGGTTCAGCATGCGTAGCCCCCCATAATGGATGGTGCGGAGGTGGACCCTCCCCCGGCAAAACAAAGAAAAAATCTTCTAGTCAATATACTGCACTGTACTGCCAGCATAGTACATTGCTGCACTGTTATGTCATGTGGCATTATGACACTGTGCCCCGCTATGGGTATATAGATGATAATTTCAGAGTCTGGTCTGTATTGGTGTTCAGGGAAAGTACAGTGGTAGGAGACTAGGAAGGGATCATTAGCAGCTATTGGGAGGTTGGATATAAGCCAAAATGTTGGATACTGACACTCAAAATGTAGGAAAATGAGCATTCGTCTTTAATAATGTGGGACAAATCAGACACAAAGACAAACCCAGAACATTAGAAGCTATTATCTTAAAGGAAAACACTGGAAACATAGAATATGCTGGATGATAGGAACCAACTGGTTCACCTAGTCTGCCCATTTCCCTACTTAGTTTGGCAATGCCTACCCTTATCTGGACTGCCGTTCCCCCGCTGTCCGCTATGCTGCACAGCAGGGTTCCTCTATGCTTATCCCATGCACTTTTGAATCCCCAAACTGTTTTCGCTTCCACCACCTAAGCTGGCAGGCTGTTCCATGGATCCACCATCCTCTGTGTGAAAAAACACTCCCTAGCATTCTCCCAAGCCTCTCTCCCTCCAGCCTCATGTTATGTCCCCTTGCCCTTGTGCACTTTCTTCTCTGAAATATACTCCCCTCCTGTACTCTGTTTATTCCTCTAAGGTATTTGAAAGACTCCCATCTCTCCCTTCTTTCTTCCAGTGAATAGATATTAAGTTCCCTGAATCTTTCTTCATATGCTTATGGTGCAGTGCATGTATCATTTTGTTGCTCTTCTCTGGACTGCTTCCATTCTGTCTATGTCCTTCCTTAGATGCAGTCTCCAGAACTATACACAGTATTCCAGATGAGGCCTCACCAGTGAGCTACACAGCAGCATAACCACTTCGCTCCTCCTACTAGTTATGCCCCTTCCTATGTACCCCAGCATTCTAATTGTTTTCACCACTGCTTTTTGCAATTATTTGGATGACTTCAGGTCATCAGATATGATGTTCCCCCAGGTCTCTCTCCTGACTTATGGTGGCTAGAACCTGCCTCCCCTCATCCTGTATTCACCTCTTGGATTTCTGTGTCCCAGGTGCATAATCTTGCACTTCTTAGCATTGAAACCCAACTGCCAAACCCTTGACCAAGACACAGCTTTCCCCAGACAATGCAAAAACTCTTGATTAGTGCTTTCAGACAGTAACAACTTTCTTTAGTGATTTAAACAGCTACCCACAACTTCCACTTTCTATTACTGGCAGCTACCATCTCATGAGCAACAGTGAGCTTCCCTAGCTCACTTTATGATAATATGTCCGGCTGACCTCTGCTATTGATTGGCAGGACATATTAGCATAAAGTGAGCTGGGAAGCTCACTGCTGCCCATGAGCTAGTGGCTGCCAGCAGTAGAAAGTTGGAGTTGAGGGTCACTGTTTAAATCATTTAAAAAACATATAGAGGTAAATAAAAAAAAAAATACTGTCTGAAAGCACTAATCAGGCATTTTTGTAGTGGCTGGGTAAAACTGTACCTTTTCCATTGTTTTCCTTTAACAGCACTCAGTCTTTGATCACAGGCTGGACCCTACCTGAAAGCCCTAACAATGGAGTGCTAATGACTCACATTGAGTCTTTTGTAGGATCTCCATCTTGAACTGCCAAACAATTGAAGCTCTCTCAAAGTGGTGTTAATCACAGCAGGCCATCTGGAACACTGAGGGAGATTATCTTGCAGACTAGAGACTGCTAAAGTAGGGACTTTTTAACTTCACTGACTGCCTTGAAAAACCTGCACTAGCCAAGGCAGACAAGTAGTGGGTTAGCTGCATCAGCCCTGATCAATTTGCACTAGACCCATGACTAGTAAAACAATGTTGAAATTGACTCTTGTTCAGATGCATCCCATCTGACCCAGGGACCTTGTTTACCTTCAGAGCTACTAATCCTTTTCTGACTCTTTCACTAGCGTACTTCTGTGGCATAATTTCTGGGGCTTCTCTATCATTTACCTTTATGCTGCTGTCTGGCAAGAGGCTACTGTTCTCCGTAGTAAATAATTAGCTGAAGTAGTCATTCAGTATGCTTGCTTTCTGCCTGTCTTCCTCTATTACCTTGCCCTCCTATTTTAACCTAACAACCCTCCATCTTTCTTTTTTCCTTTATATACCGTATCTACAAAACTGTTTTTCCCATACCTTGACCCCCTCCGCAATACACTGTTCTGTGACTGCCTCAGTGATCTTGACTGCCTTCTAGGGCACTCTAGTTTTTTTCCTGATACTTGTCCCATTCCTTATCCCCCTGTGTTTATTGTACCTCATAAAAGTCTTAATTTTGGATCAACCTGCCTCCCTGGCTTCCTCAGAGAAACATAGAAAAATAGAAACATAGACTTTGATGGCAGATAAAGACCGCTTGGCCCACCTAGTCTGCCCATTTCCCTACCTACAGGATAAGCTGCAGATCCTATTTAACCAACAGCCTACTTCTTCCTACCCCAACAACAATTGCCTTATCTCTGCCCCATGAATTCTTGAATTCTCCCACAGTTTTAGACCCCACAACCTCCTCAGAAAGGCTGTTCCATGCATCCACCACCCTCTCTGTGAAAAAATACTTCCTCACATTGCCCGTGAGTTGTCCCCCCTCTATCTTCAAATTGTGTCCCCTTGTTCTTGCACATCTCTTTTTCTGAAAGATGCTACCCTCTTGGACTTTGTTGATTCCACTGAGGTACTTAAAAGTTTCTATCATGTCCCCCCTCCCTCCTTTCCTCAAGGGTATACATATTAAGCTCCTTTAGTCTCTGTATGGCTTCTCTAGCAGACCCTACACCATTTTAGTTGCCCTCCTTTGGACTGCCTCCATCCTGTCTATGTCCTTGTGGAGATGGGGGCTCCAGAACTGGATGCAGTACTCCAGATGGGGTCTCACCAACTGTCTGTACAGAGGGATAACAACTTCCTGTTTTCTGCTGGTGATGCCTCTCCCTATACATCCCAGTACCCCCCAGCCCTCCCTACTGCCTTCTCACATTGCTTGCTAACCTTAAGGTCATCTAATATGATTACCCCCAGGTCCCTTTCCATTTTTGTTGTTGTTACTACCTCCCTCCCCATTGTGTAATCTTCCCCTGGGTTTTTGTTTCCCAAGTGCATTATTTTGCACTTCTTAGCATTGAATCCAAGCTGCCATACTTCTGACCATTCCTCCAACCTAGTCAAGTCCCTTCTCATCCTTTCCATGCCTCCTTATGTATCAACCCTGTTACAGATCTTTGTGTCATCTGCAAAGAGGCATACTTTTCCTTCCAGTCCCTCTGCAATGTCACTTATAAAGACATTAAAAAGGACTTGACCCAGTACTGAACCCTGCGGTACCCCACCAGTAACCCCTCTTTTTTCAGAGTGGACTCCATTTACAATTACCTTCTGTATCCTGTTGTCCAGCCAATGTTTTAGCCAGGCTACCACCCTGGGACCCACTCCAAAACTGGTTAACTTGACTATTAATCTTTTGTGTGGGACTGTGTCAAATGCCTTACTAAAATCTAGGTAGGCCATGTCCACAGCCCCTCCCTGGTCTAGTACTTTGATCACCCAGTCAAAGAAATCAATTATATTCATCTGACATGACCTTCCCGCTGTGAACCCATGCTGCCTTCGGTCCTGTGCCCCACTGGCCTCTAGATACTCAACAATTCTTTCTTTCAGAAGTGATTCCATCACTTTCCCTACCACAGAGGTCAAACTGACAGGTCTGTAGTTTCCTGCCTCTGTCTTGCTCCCACTTTTGTGAAGGGGAATCACATCCGCCTTCCTCCAGTCCTTGGGTGCCACACCATCCTACCATGATTTGTTAAAAAGGGTAGTCAGTGGTGTCACTAGTTCTCTCCTTAATTCTTTTAGAATTCTAGGGTGAATTCCATCTGGCCCCACTGCTTTGTCCACCTTCAGTTTTAGGAGTTCTTTCAGAACCCTTTTTTCTGTGAAAGGACTGGGATCGACCCCACTATCCAGAGTGCTTCTGTTAATTGGATTAAGCACCCCCCTCCTCTTTTGTGAATACTGAGCAGAAGTATTCATTCAGTATCCCTGCTTTTTCACTGTCCCTCTCTGCCCACCCACCATCCATTCTATTCAGCCTCACTATCCCTCCCTTTGTCTTTGTACACTCCCTGATATACCTATAAAAGGTTTTAGCCCACTTCTTAACCAAGTTTGCTATCTTTTCCTCAGTTTGGGCCTTTGCTAGTCTGACTACCCTCCCTGCTTCCTTCTGCCTTAACTGGTACAGTTCTCTGTCCTGCTCCTTCTGAGTTTCCTTATACTTCCTAAATGCTATCTTTTTCTCCCTAACCTTCACCACCACCTCTTTTGAGAGCCATAGTGGCTTTTTCTTTCATTTTGATTTGTTTATTTGCTTCACACACAGGCTTGTTGCCTCCGTGATGGCAGTTTTGATGTTTCCCCATTGTTGCTTCACCCCTCCTTCTAGCCTATTTGCTAGTGCTTTTCTAAGGCACTCTCCCATTTTGCCAAAGTCAGCCTTCCTGAAGTCCCAAACCCTCACTTTTGTATGGTTTAACTCTGTAGCTGAGGTTATCATGAACCACACTGTTTGGTGGTCACTTGTTCCCAGATGGCTACCCACTTCTATATCTGAGATCTTCTCACTGTCCCCATTTGAGAGTATGAGGTCAAAGATTGCTCCCTCATGAGTGGGTTCCAAAACTAGCTGTCTGAGGCATGCCACCTGAAGGGCATCAAGAATGGCCCTGCTTTTGGATGTGGCTGCAGCAAAGGTGCTCCAGTTAACATCTGGCATATTCAGGTCCCCCATCAACAGTATCTCCCCTTTCTCTGCCATCCTAAGGATGCCTTCTATCATATCCTTGTCTATTCCCTTCCCCTGACATGGGGGTCTGTATACAACCCCTGTGCAGATTGTGGTGCCATTTCCAGCCTCCAGACTCTAAGGTGACCCACAGTGCCTCCTCTCCTCCCTGTTTACTCTTTTGTTCAGTTGTTTTTATCCCTTCCCTTACACAGAGAGCTACTCCACCCCCTCTTCTCCCCTCCCTGTCTCTCATGTAAGTTGTGTACCCTGGTATGTTAACATCCCAATCATGGTTCTCTGTGTACCATGTTTCTGTGACTGGCACAATATCCAGGCATCCATCTTCCATGAAGGCCAGCAGTTCAGGGAGCTTGTTGCCCAGACTATGGACATTGGTACTCATTACCCTCCATTTCTTGATGGCCTTACCCCTTTTTGCCCCATTAATGTCCTTATTGCATTTGTCATTTTCTCCATTTACCCCAGCCCTTCTCCCTATCGACATCTCTATCTTGGTGTTTACCTCATTTAGTACGCTGATTTTTTTGGGAGGGTAGGATTTCCCTGGTTCTCTCCAGTGCCTTCCCCTTGGCTAGTTTAAATGCTTGCCAATGAAGCATTTAAACGTATCACCAAGGATCCTGGCTACCCTCCTGGATAGATGCAGACCATCATGCCAGTATAAGCCTGCATCTCTCCAGGTGGACCCCCAGTCTGCAATGAAGCCAAATCCCTGAGCTCTGCACCAGTTTTTTGGCCACTGATTGAATCCCCTAGCCTCACCCATGCCATAGACAGGCAGCACCTCCGAGAAGGTTACCGTGTGTGCTACTTGTCTAAGGCCCCTCCTCAGCTCCACAACCACTTCATGCACTGCTCTGATCCCTTTCTTAGCCAGGTCATTTGTCCCTAGAAGGACAATGACATCCAGCTCCCTCCCCTGCACAGCTGCTTCTGCGATCCCGAGGATTCGCTCCCTATCTCTCCAAGCCATGGTGCCAGGCAGGCATCTTACCTCCCTCTCCCCTTCCTTCCCCAGTTCTACCTTCCTAGCAATGGTGTCCCCCACCAGGAGTTGGTTCCTTCCCCTGTGGGGTCCCATGCCACCCTCCTGTGGCTCTCCTTTGTGGAGGTTCCCAGCATCCTCCTTGGTCTCCACTGTTGGTGCCTCCATAGAGGAACCACACTTTGCCAGAATGACATATGAATTGTGGAGAGGTACAACTGCAGAGATGCACCTCTGTTCCACAACCCTCACCCTCCCTGAGCCCACTGTGGTCCAACCACTCCTCTTTCTTGGCAACTACTGAGGCAGTGGCAGTGGCCCTGGTGCTCCCTGTGTGGGAGAGGAGGTCCCACAAATCCTGTGCCAACTCATCCTGGAGATGAGAAACCTCCTCCCTCAGCCCAGAGAGGTGCCTGCAGATGGGACAACACCGCATCCTCCAGAACGTCTCTCAGAAGACTGCTGCTCCACAGCCACTGCGCTGCACCACTCCCATCATGTCTTATTTCTGGCCCCTTAACTGTTGTTTGGAATACTTACTCTTTCCTCTGTTTGTTTATTTATTTATTTATTTTTCCCTTCCTACTTACTTACTGCCTCTGTGTCCTTTAAGCTTCTGATCTTCTTTTTCTGAGACAAGAAATTCCTATATTTCTCAGTAGTCTCCTTACTTGCTCAGAGTCAGACCTCCAGCAGCTGGGGGGAGGGGGGGTGAAGAGCTTCGGTTATCCTTCTAGGATGGTGAGTCTTTGGTGGCTCTGTGACCACTCACTTCCTGCTCCCAAACAGGAAGTTCCTGTTGTCAGTCAAATCCTGTGCCTATAAAAGTAAAACTGGTTTGGGGAGGGAAGGAGGGCAATATAGTCCCAGTAGAGAAGTTTAGTTATAACAGCAGCTCCTTCCTCCTATTGTTCTCTGCCTGTTCTCTGGAAGAAGCTATCTAGGGCAGCATACCTCTCAACCTCTTGCCTCATGAATCAGGGACAAGGCCTGAAAAAATCAGGGACAAAGACCCCAAATCAAAGACATATCTTAAAAACTGGTACTATTCACTCATAAAGCTGATAGAATAAAGGAATTAGTCTTAAGATGCATTTTCTGAAGAAGAACAAGTCTGTTACTTTAATGTTTGACATTATTTTGTGCTTTTAATCCCCACTGTTCTGTCACAAAAACTCACATTTTATGAGGGACAGAGGAAAATTTTGAGGCAAAATCAGGGACGTCCCTGAAAATCAGGGACAGTTGAGAGGTATGTAGGGCAGTGTTTAAATCTGGCTTTAACCTGGCTTCCTTCTAGCTAAGCCACTCCCCCTACTTTACAAATCTTTCTACACTTAGTTAATGGCATAGATAACAATTTCCTTCAGCCACCTGAGACAAACACCTAGATAACTGCACAGATAACAATTCACTTCAACCAACTCTGACAAACACACAATTTTTTTTTACCCTAAATTGAAGGTCCCAGTAGTAGAGTTCTAGTTCTTAGTCCCAGTAGAGAAGTTTAGTTATAACAGCAGCTCCTTCCTCCTGATGTTCTCTACCTGTTCTCTCTCAGAGAACAAAACTGCACCCATATACTTGTTTCTGTTGATAACTGTTCTTGTACATGTTTTAATTCCCATAAGAATGCTATCTTTTATGACCTCCCCATCTGTCTTGTATTCCTCTATTGCTGTCTACCCCAGCTATCCTGCCCAGACTAATTTGCTCATTCTCTTGAAATCCACCCTTCTAAAGTCTAGTACCTCAGTCCCAGATGAGGGCTTACTGGTACCCAAGGTCAACTCAAACCTCACAGTATTGTGGTCACTGGACCCCAGTGGTTCCCCAACCCACACTACATCTACTCTTTCCAAGTTGTTGAGTGCCACATTGAGAATTGTTAATTATCTAGTGGGTTCCCTAATCTGCTGCACCAGCATGCAGTCCTGCAAAACAGAAAGCAGAACCTTACTTCTTGTGCTCCAGGTTCAACTGAATGCTGGAATAACCTGATATCTGATGTCTGCTTGTGTAACAATTGCTTCAATGATGACTTGTACCACATAATATTACAATGTTAAAAAAATATGATAAATCCAAATCTTTTTCTTGGAAAAAATGAACTACTATGCTATTTTTTTAACACTAATAACAACAACTTATTATTGCGATTCGGTCACTTTCTAGCAAATGTTTTAAAAGTTAAGAGATGTAAAAAAGAATGCACAGAACTATAGGTATGTGGATGACTGCATTATCCGGATGTATTATGCAAGCTTTTATCATGTATTATATAAACAACTTTTTTTTTAAACTAAAACAGATGTATTTTAACATGTATTTGATATGTAGTATGATAAGCAATAAAACACAGAACCTCAAAATGCCATTTTAATCTATAATTCAGTCCAGAAAACAGCATTTTGATTATGGTACGTGAGCTTCAGGGCTGCAGAATGTTCAATAAAAAGTGTACTAGAAGAGTGAGACTGTTTATATCAATTTCCTGCGCATTTTAGGCCACCTTTAAATTTTGGGGGATGCAGTATCATGTTTAAAGGAGAACTGCCCTGAGTCTGTAAATCATTTATCCCAGTAGAAGCACTTTTTTAAATACTGGTTCACATTCTGTAATAGCTCTAGCTTCACGGGCTTTTAAGTTATTGTGGTGGGTATATCACATTTATATGCTGTTAGTAAGAACCATTTTAAAACTCCATGATGTAGTTTGTGTCCTTGTTCCTGTCCTTCTATTATTGGCACCATGCATCCATGTTTCACTATAGACCTCTGTAGAAGAGAATGACATAAACCACATAATGCAGTTCTAAAATGGTACTTACTACCAGAATGCAAATCAGAAACACCCACTGAGGATATTAAAAGGTCTGTATAGATGGAACAATAACAGAATTTTAATCAGTTGTTAAAAAACTGCTTTTATTAGGGAAAATGACTTAAGGCCTTACATAAATATAGATGTGCTGCGTACATGCAGCAAGCATGCCATATGCTTAATTGTGTAATATTTGTATACAATTCACATACACATAGTGACCCTAAGTGAAACTGGTCTAAAAAGCAAATCAGGTTTGCATGCTGCAAGCTGGATATGTGTACAGCAGAAAAGCTGGTGTGAACATCTTCTAAAAATTACATCAGGTTCACAAGTTGCATGCTTGACATGAATGCAGCAGTTAAGCTGGTGCAAATCTCATCTACAAAATGCATAAGTTTCTATTTCTTATACTACTGCTCACCATTAGAGTAATTAAAATACATTTTTATTTGAATTCCCATAAAAATTAGGTAATTCATTAATTCTGATCCTTCTGCAAGTAGTTTAATGGCTTTTGATTTTTGTCATTAAATCACTATTAATTTCTAAAGTATTGTTTGCTTACTGCATTAAATGCTTAGGATATAGTCCGTCAACATCCCCCATTCCAGATGTATGAAGAGGGGCCTCTGTGTTGTGAATCCTATCCTTTTTGTTTTGGACCATGCAGATCCCTTATGCATATTTAGCACTACAAATGTGTTTCTCCATGACTGTTTCATCTCACTCCTTTCCGTTTGTCATTCTGTATTGAGCATATACATGATGGCCATGCGCAGCACTCTTTGTGCTGAGTAGGGTCTGGGAAGCATGCACCATACCTCACATTTTGTCACTAAAATGAGGGACATGGACACTCAAAATGAGGGACAATGAGGGACACTAACCCACTCCCCCCCCTCATGTCAATCGTAGGAAAACCTCTCACCATCTCCCAGCCAGGGTGTTAGTCATGCTACTACTCCTGTCGGGGAACATTCATCCAAACCCTGGCCCGGTTCCCAGGAGCTCCCCAACTCGCACCACAGGCCTATGCATGGTCTCCATGAATATCTGTAGCCTCCTAAAAAAGTTTGACTCACTACAATGCCTGGTCACATCAATTAACCCTGATGTCATCACCCTGGTTGAGACTTGGCTGTCGAAATCCTCCCCTGACTCCCTAGTCTCCCTTCCTGGTTTTACCCTTTTCCGGTCCGACCGTGTTGGGAGACGGGGCGGCAGCTGCGCTATTTATGTCAAGGAATCTTTCCCCGTACTAGCCCTGCCCGCTCCCATCCTTGAATCCAGGGCCCAGGCGCTCACGCTGAAACTAACCCCTGACCCTTTAAAGGGACCCCTTTATCTGACTACTGCATACGTGCCCCCCAGGGACCAAACACAGGCCATTGCCTCTCTTACAGAATACCTTACCTCTCTACCTCCTTCCGCTGATCAAATTCTGGTGGGTGACTTAAATGTCAACTGGCTCAGCCCCTCCTCCTCCTCTACCTGAGACTCCTTTTCTGCAATAGACCTAACGCAACTATTTACCCACCCTACCAGGACTAACCCCAAGAGAGGCTCCAGTACCCTGCTTGATGTGATACTCACCAACTGCCCTAATCGGATCCCCAATGTACAAGTCCTCCCAGACTCTCTCAGTGATCACTCCCCCATTCTATTCCACTGGTCATCCTCAGTCCCCAAACCCATAGCACAGTCCACATGCGGGCGTCCTAATACCTGGTGGACTGATAAAACTTAAGGAACTTCTGTCCCAAATTGACTGGTCTCCTATACAGGCAACTCCTGACATCGACACAGCTCTCTCCTTCTTTACCCAAACTTTTAATAATGCCTGTGATATCTTTGCCCCAATGTTGACCCCTGTTCTAAAAGGCAGAATGCCCCTGGTAACCCAGCTTTGATCCACCAGCTCAAACATAGGGACAACCTATGGCACCATGCCATTGAGACAGCTGGCCCAATGACAGGCGGTTATATGCTGCCGCCCGAAACAAGTGCACTCAGGCCATCAGAAAGGCCAAGTCTGAGCACTATCGGTCCTCACTCACGGCCTCATGGGGGAACCCCAGAACCTTCTGGGATAACATTAAACAGTTAAATGGGACTGCACACTCTCCCCACCCACCCAGATCAACATTAATGGTGTGATCTCCTCAGACCCAGCCCTCATAGCCAACCACCTCAACACCTCATTCACTGACCTTAGCCCTATCCTCCCTACAAATTTTTGACCCTCCTCCCCAGCACCTGCACGTCGATCTTTCACCTTATTCTCCTCTGCTGTGTTTCTGCCCAAGAACTTAGGCCACACCTTGTCACTGCCCTCAAGAGTAATAGTACAGGCAGTGACACCCTGGATCCGGTATCCTACGGCTGGTCTTAGACACAGTCCTTACCCTGATCACATGCCTCATCAACCACTCTCTTTGCCTGGGAAGGTTCCAACTGCCTGGAAAGTCGCCACTGTCACCCCTATCTTTAAAGGTGGTGATAGGACTGTGGCTGGAAACTATCGACCGATCTCCATTCTCTCTCCTCTCTCCAAGGCCTTGGGAAAAGTGGTGGCTCTCAAATCTCTGACTACCTCTCCACCTACAATGTCCTTTTCCTGAGCAGCATGGCTTCCGAGTGGGCCACAGTACCAACACAGCCCTCCTAGAGTTCTCCAACTCTCCACTCCTCCTTAGACACTGGTTCTCTGGCTGGTGCTGTCTTCATTGACCTCTCAAGCTTTCAACACTGTCTCCCACCCCTCCTTCTTGATGCCCCTAGTCTCTGGTTTTGCTGCTGGGCCTATCTCCTGGTGCACCAGTTATCTATCTGACTGCTCATGGCGTGTAAAATTAATGGGACCTACTCAGACATCTGTCCCATCTTTTCTGGGGTTCCCCAGGGCTCCATTCTGGGTCCCTTACTATTCTCCCTTTACCTTAACACCCTTCCACGCTCTTGCTCGGGGAACATTCTATTGTACGCTGATGATGCAGTCATCTTTGCCTCAGGTCGTAACCCTATTGCCCTTCAGGACTCGCTGCAGAAGTTCTTCACTGAAGCCGAGGGCTGGTTCAAGGAACATAGATTGTTGATAAATCTTAAAAAAACCAAAACCATGTTCTTCACTCATCCCCAAAACAAGTCCTGCAACTTGAACTCCTCATTCACTCTGGGTCCTCTTTCCCACTCGTACAAGTTTGCTCCTATAAATACCTAGGGATCCATTTTGACCTCCCTCTCCTTCCATGGACACATCGCTGCCTAGCCACCCACTAATATCCGATTGGGCATCTTACACGGTAAAACACTGCCTCCCCCCGGAGGCTCTTCGACTCGCAGTCACCTCCTCTATCCTGTCCCTAGTAGACTATGGACTGCCGGTGTATGGTGCTGCTGATCAGACCGCACTCCATAAAATTTGCACTACTCTGAATAAGGCCTGCAGGTTAATTACTGGAGCACATAGGCTGACACACACCTGTCTACTGTATGCTAAAGCGCTGGTACTTGATCTTGACGAGCGCCTCAAATATCTGACCTGTACCCTTACAAAAAAGACCCTCCTTGGGCTATCCCCACCAGGATTGACCACCACCATATGCTGCTCTGTCCCACTAGTTCATACTAGGACCTCTGGGAAAACCACTCTTGTTATCCCTAGAGCTAGGACCTCTCACGGCCAAAGAGCCTTCAGCTTTAGGGCCCTCCTGGTTCAACACACTGCCCCTCCATCTCCGAAGCTCCAACTATATCGTGCTTCAAAACTTCATTACGTAACCACCTTTTAACACCGATGCTGTAATTGCCACTAGTGAAAGCCGTACTCAATACTTATGACAAAGCTTATTACTAAGCTGCTAAGGACAACATAACTCTGGTATTGTTTGCATCAATCCTACCTGTACCAGCTTGTTTGTATCTATGTCTTAAGTTACTGTTATACTTATGTGTTGTACTGTTATACTGTGTATTTTCGTTTGTCTTACTGTGACAAGGTACCTTTGTAAATGAGCCTATGGCTCAAAGGTTTTCCAAACTGCTGTTTAAATAAAATAAAAATAAAATAAACATGTTGATCAGGACACATCATGAAAAATGGAGATACAGTACCTCAGAACACAGTGGAAACCATTGCATTAGCACCTGAGAATGAATTTCTACCATTAGGCGGGAGTGCCATTTAGGTAGGGCAGAGGGAGGGCAGTTGCCCCCCTTCATATTTGTGCCTAGGTTGTTCTTATGGTGTGGCAATAATGGCTTTAAATTTGGATTTATTCTTGCACAATAAGTGCCCACTGAAGCTGGCCTGGTGGTGCTGAGGGTTGAGGCACTGGACGCCACATCTCGCCCACACCGGTGACACAAGTTCAGATATGGACTCGGATTGCAGGGGGTTGGCAGGGGAGGGAGAGGATGAAGCATCTGCTGACAGCTCTCCTCTCATGGGGGGGAGGGTTATGGGGCTGTCTGGCATCCTAGTGGCCCACGATGGAGATTAGGGGTACTATAGGACATCAGACCAGCGTGATGGGTAGAGTGCAGCAGACGCTGGCAGTGTTGCCATGCGCCAAGGTGTCATTGCTTGTTGTGCTCTGGGGATGGAGGAGCATGCAAGGGACACAAGCAGAAATACCCCATGCAGCCAGCAGAAATGATGAGGGCTTCAGGGGCACAGCCCACATCCCAAGGCTGGCCCAGAGTAACAGAAATCTCCCCAGATGCCAACTCAACAGTCAGGTAGGCCCCTTGAGTCTGTACAGTTGCCAAGGGTGGGTGAACCATCCCCCGGGGTACCCAGATGCCGAAGGACCGGGTCTCACTGAGCTGGTCAGGTGGGGAGAGACACTGGTAGCAGGGGTTCAGGCAGGGAGTGAGAGGCCCTAGCCGAGTAAGCACCTTGGAAGGATGCACTGACCATGAGGGTGCAAAAAAGAGAATAAAAAAGATAAGTGCCCACCTGGCCTGTGCGTGCTCATGCTGCAAGTATTCTTCAGACCAAACTCTGTCTGTATTGTGTTGCTCACTCTCACCACCTATTAGCAGTGGCACAATCACATGTGATGTGGATAATCTCCAGTCAAGAAAGAGTGCATGAGTCTTGCAAGTGCAACACTGTCTGTCCTGCCACAGAGTAGACAGACCACACACTACACACTACAGCTAGAGGAGTCAGTGAGCTCTGAACTCTCAATAGCAGTGTTGTGGCAGCTTATTTTTGTTGGTCTACTCATAGTGAGTCTCCATCTTCCCTGGTGGCTGTAGCGGCAGAAGTTGCTCTAAAAAGTAACTCAAGACTAGGCTACCTGCTTATTCTACTAGGCTCATCTTGCAAACAAACAAAAAAACAACACAGACCCCCATGGCAGCAAGCTAGGCTTAGCAGCAGTGGTGACAGCAATGTGGGTGGCCTTCATAGGCCTTGATCAGTGGAGTGCAGCAGCAGCAACAGCAGGAACCTAGCAGGAAGCAAGCAACCTGGATTGGGTGGGTTCGATTGGTGAGGTGACTTGGTTGCAGACCATGTTGGGGACCTGTGATGCTCAGTTCTAAATGCAGCTTCTGGCAGAAGGAGAGAGGGGGAACAGACTGAAAACCAGGCTGGTGGAACACTGTGCCAGGCTGCAGGTTCTGGCCATATGGCCAAGTAAGTAAAAGTAAATAATTATTTTTTACAGGGGGATTGGGGAAGGAGGAAGGACTGAAATATTGATGTCTTTTTCACATTTCTCCAACTTTTGGATGACTTCATAACCCATAAGGGATGGGTATTGAATGGAATGGACACAAATTGAGACAACGTTATTTTGTTTGGGGGTGGGGTGCAGAACTTCAACCATGAAAAATATGGTTAGTAACTGGGTAGGTTTAAGCCCAAATCTGATGCACTGCTTCAGGGTATATACAGATGAATCTTATACATTCAAATTTTTCCTATTTGCATATTACTTTTCAGTCAAAACAAATAAGTAATATCTTTTAGACATGTTACAGACATTCAAGCGCTGTCCCTTACATACACAGACAGTTGAGCAATATGGTATGCACAGACTATTCAAGCCCCACAATAGTCAGGCTTATGCCCCTCCCCCCAGTGAAGCTGGCCTCCACATCCCCATGCTCAGGCACGTTATGACAAAGGGCAAAAGAGAGTGCAAGGGTGTGCATCATTGAAATTAATGGGGGTATTTTTTTATTACTATTTTACACATTATTGATGGAGAGTTGGAGATTAATGAAGGCCACCGCTCAACTAACAAGGGCCTTGTTAGTAGAATAGTGGCCTTCATTATTCTCCAACTCACCATCATAATGTCTAAAATATTAATGAACAAGATCTCCATTCATTTTAAGGAGATACGCCCCAGCACTCTGACCCATGGATGGCATTGCTTAACACATCTGACTCTGGCTTCCTAGCTACTTGGTGGGTTTTCTGTAGCAGCATGGCTGTAGCTGCTACAATGTGTGTACATGTGGGGGGGGACTGGCCATGTGGGTGTGTGTGCTGAGTTATTGCTACTTTTATGTTTGCACCTAAATGTCTGTTTGCATGGAAGCATTCAAAAATGTGGAAAGAAAATCATTGTTGAACAGGCCAGACAGAAGTAACTAAGTGGTTTTGTGGGTAAGTTTGAGAATTGGTGATGGGGAAAAAACACATGTGTTTCCACTGGTATGCATGCTACCGTTTGACTGTGAAAATGAGATGAGGGAGAGAAGAAAACTGAAAATCATAACAGTGGCTACAAGCATGCTGCATGACTGCAGAAGCATTTAAATACAGTATGTACTGAAGTACAAGTGAGCCATATGTGTACAGACAGTTTGGTTTAGTGGTTAAAGGCACTGAACTACAAGCCAGGAGACTTGAAAGCATGAAGACCTGGGGTTAAATCTCATTAGGCCCCACTTGTGTATGGTGTGATCCTGAGCAAGTCACTTAACTTTTATGTGTGCAGTTATTAGTGACCACTTGCTTTTTGCACACATGCCACATGCATGCAGTCTTCCCCATTTTAACATAAAAATCATAGTTACCACACTTGCTTGCTGCATGCATGCCATATGCATTCAATCGGTTCCAATTTAACATTTAAATCATGCTTGCAGCATGCATATCACTTTAGTAGTTTTATGTGTGCAGCATGAAAAGAGTTCAAATAATTATTTTTGTAAGGGAGGTTCAGTGCAGTTCTTCTTTAAGGTGATCCCACTAGTGCTTGACTATGGATGCAGTTTATAGTTTTGCTCCCCAAACATCCCTACCAGACAGGTCCCACTTTTTCACTCCTTTTCCCACTTTGCTCTCAGTACCCCACCTTTTTCCAAAAACTGCTGTCTCTCTACTGCAGCCTTGCTGTCTTCTCCCTTGAGTCTCAGCTCCTCCACTGCTCTTGTTTGCAAAATAGTGGCTTTCCTCTTTTCCATTCTACATTTATGTTCTTCTTTCCCTCTACGTCTCATCTTCCTACTCCTTCCACCCCTCTGATGATTTTCCTTCTTCATGCCTTACTGCAAAATATCTATAGGTCAGTTAGCTTTTTCAGCCTTCCTCCCTGGAACAACCTTTCTCTGCTATTTCACCCCCTCTGATCTATCCCCTTCCTCAAACCTCTTTTCATTGCTCATCTCCACCCCGATAATAACAAAATATGTATATGCTCAGTACTGTGGCAGTATGGGACAGATGTTAGAGCAGCCAGTTCCACATGGTATATGTAACAGAAAGCAGGTGCAGTCAGGAGGAAATGGACACAGGCTGAAATTAGCACAAATAAAGTGCAAAAAAACTAAATTTACAATCAGTGAACACCAATGGGAAGGTACATTGCCAAATGTCCCAGAACTTTGAGAGTATGGCTTTTTGAGATGGGGTAGATGAGAGCAAGCATTATTCTACCACAAGGGTCCTCGGTGTCCATAGAACCAAACAAATGTGGGAACCATGTCCTGATGACTCCGTCCTGACTAGGGTTACTAATAGGCACTGGACCATGTTCTTCCAAGACAGTCATTGGTTCCAGTGCTCCTATCAAGGGGTCTCCAATCTCTCCTCATGAAAATCTTCACTCAGTCTGGAACCTGTACCTTATATCAAGTCACTGTAATGACTTTAATCTCTGATTTGACCCTTGAAGCTTGAATCATGTTTGTCTTCCCCCACTCATGCAGGAATCTTCTACAACATCCATGGTATTCCATGAATTGTGCATGGATTTTCTCATCCACTGTATTCTGTGGAGTATTTACAACCATTCTGTGTAGTAAATAGTATAATGCTGTGGAGATAATCACTACAATACATGGACAAAAATAATTCACTCTAGGGGTAGAAGGAAACAAGCCAAGTGCTAGCACAGTCATTTGTAGTACTCTGTGGAGAATCAGTAGCAACAGCTATAATGCCTGAACACTAGAAGGTGTCAAATGTGGTTCCCCAAAAACAAGGCAGAGGATAGGGAAAATCATGAAAACCACAGGCTGGTAAGCACAATATTGATAATGGAAGAATGTCTAGAGACAATTACTAAGGAAGGTATGTTGGAGGACACCTCCTGGCTAGTTGTATTACTTTATCAAATGTATTGATATGTTCCTCTGAAATGTATGTCACTTTGGACTGTCATGATTGTACCAAAATTGTCTTGTCCTACCAAAATGTCTTACATCCAATAGGTTTCTATGTAACTAATTCTGGGTCCCCCATGAAAAAGGAACCCCTTGGGCCCAGTGGGCCTACTCAGTCAACAAAATAAAATAAATAAATTAATAAATAAATAAATTAACAAATAAAATAAATGGCCCCATTCTTGGAGAAAAATAACTTAATGGATGGGTACCATCATGGGTTCACCAAGGATTTGTCATGTTGTCAAAGTTTATTGTATGGCTAAATTTTTTTTCAACTATTTTTCTCACCTCTCTTTCCATTAGCCTCTCTCTGGTGTGGACACCCAGTGCTGTGACTTCTCCCATCTGCCTGAAGCACTGGACGACCAACTCCGGTGTCAACACCCCAGTCCTGACTGCTAGCCCAGCCCCTGGATCTGAATCCCCCAAGGAGGGCCCACTAAGCTCTTCAGGTGCTCTATCTACAGTATTTCAGGCTGCAGTCATGGATGGGACCAGGCTGCACAACCAGATGCCTGACAGTGACATGGGGTCATGACCTCTGGCCCTACCTAAACCTATCAATGGTGAGAGGGTTTTTTCCTTGCTTTTCCCCCTGCCTCCCTCCCCCCAGAGCCTGGATGTACAACGACATCCTCCAACATCCTCTGCTGCTCTAATCTCTCTACTACTGCCCTGAACAGCACAGTACCTCCAGTTTCCACTGCTGTCCTGGGCAGGCCCTAGATCCCTCCCAGAGAGAGGAGAGCTGTCCTCTGGATGCTCTATCCTCTCTCTTTCCCATTGACCCCCAGCGGCCCAGGCTTGTTCCCAAACCTGGGTCACCAGTGTGGCATCTAGTGCCTCAACCCTCAGTGCCACTGGGCTGGCAATTGTATAGCTAAAATAATGTTAATTGTAATGTTCTGTTGTGACTGATATGGAGCCTTCACAAAGGAGTCTTTGACTCAAAGGTTTGTAATTCCAAAATTTTCAATAAATAAATAAAAGCCTTTATAAACATAGCATATTAAGTACAGTAGACAATAATAATAAAAAAAAAATAAAAATAGAGGGCAAGTGCCCATACTCAGTAAAACATACATAAGTATATCCACAATCTCAAATCTCACTTCAGAGGCACATGGTTGATATATGCTTTTTTACACCATTAATAGCACAGAAATACATACAAATCCTTTCCAGAGACATCACATCCTCTGTAGGCATACGAATATTAGTAAGACTAATTTAGTCAAGCTGATATGGATTATTTATAAAAGGAACTGACCAATGAAGTCTTTCTTTTGTATAAGTACAATGCCATAAAATGTGCAATAGATTTTCTTCACCCCTATAAGAGCAATCACAGGCCCCAGACTCGAGATGAATTTTTTTGTATCAGAACAGGAGAACATTACTGGGATATTGCTCAAATTTATAATTTGAAAAGGTCGACCTTAACTTATGGTCACACAAGATATATAGATAATGTGTTCCAAGATGTAGAACCTTCAAAGGTACATGTGCTTTCTCCCACTCTGCCACACTGCACTGGAGCTTCTCTTCCTTGGACTATCTGTCAGTCGCTGACTCATCAAATCTTCAAAAATGGACTTCGTAAGTTCTTATCTTCTGCCAGCTCTTGTTCTTGTTTCAACCCCCCTTGAGCTCACCCCTGCTGGATTCACCACTCCTCTTTTAGTTTTACAGCTCCTTGCTCCCTGCTTGCCCTCCCCTTCATTTCACCCTTGCCCTTGCCCTCTCTCCTCACTGTCCAGTCATTCAGCTCATCTTGGTTCTTCCCCTATCCCATACCGGCTTACTCTTCCCCTGTTTTCCACTTTCACTATTGGTTTTCCACCTCCATCCTAAACCCACACTGCACTTATTCATGTTTTGGTTACCCTCTTTCACTGCTCTGATGTGTTTCACCATGTTCCTAGTAGATTAAATTACCTGCCTTTTATCTCATCTCTTCTTGGTCACTCTGTGTTTGCACTTACTCCTTTGTCTCTGAACCTGTACAGTGTCTTCCTACTACCCTGTATTGACCTTACTACTAGCTACACACTGCTTGTTATTGAATTGTTTTCTACTGTGGAATGTTCCTATGGCAACTGTCTATGTTATAATGCAATACTCTGCATTTTATGAATTGTTTTTGCTGATGGATATAGTTGTTCTATCGCATTGTTTCTGTTGCTAATTCTGTACTCAGTCTTTGTATCCTGATGTTCTTATTGTTATCATTTACTTTGTAACCTCCTGGGTCATGTTTGAAAATAGTTGTCTTTATGGCTAGTGCACCTACCTGGTTAACAAAAATTAAATAAAAAAAAACAAAATTAGAATCATTCTGAGCAAACCAATTAGAGTACCAAAATTCCACAATAAGTTTTAGATCAGAAGAAATCCAATCATTTGTAACTTTTTTGTTACATATTTCTTGTATTGTTGGCTTAGTGTTATCCCTTGAAACACTGCAAGTTTTAAGACCATTAATTTAAGTTTATTTAGGAGTTGAATTAGGGTAGTATACCAATATTTTTTCTTTAACCCAGGCTGTACCATTATTCTTTTTCTTCCAAGCACTGTTTTGCCAGGGTAGGGTGAAATAGTCGAGTAAGGCTAATCCAGTAATTAATTGTTCTGCATTCTATTGCAGCATTGATGTTAGGGAGTCCACGCTCTGATCTTAAACAGGCTGCTGGGCAAGAATGACCAACTCTCATAATATTCTTAACATTTTTAGGTAAGGGTGGCATAAGTGTATTATTGTCATGTCAAACAAATGTAACAGACTTTTTATTGTAGTGACACAAGTGGTGAACAGGGGCCAAGTCAGTAGATATAGTGTCATCAGCAGAAATTAAACACTTGCAGAAACCACCATTGGATAAATAACATTTTAAGCATTTTATTTATGTGTTGCAATTCATAGCTATACAGTATAAAATAATTGACTATTGTGAATCATAGTCTCCTTTGTGATTAGACTCCAGGGGCCCGATATTCAAAACTTGGCAAAGTGGAACACAAATATTTGTGCTGCCCGTTGCAGTTGCCCAGGTGCCTAATGATGTTATATTAAGTGGAATAGTGCAATGGTGCTATTCGACTGAATATAGGGCCATTGCAGACAAGCATGAAACCCACTTGCGCCTTGTTCAGCCTACAGTTTTATTGTCATCTGCACTTTTATTGTACAACTTTTCATTTTGTTCCTATTTAATTGTTCACTTGCATAATTTTGATATTTTTTTGTAACCTATTTGTTGTAACTTATCGTTGCACTCTCCCCATCCCCCTCAACCTAGGACACAGACAGAAATAAGCTATGTCACTTCAGCATGTCTTTCCTGGAACAACTTTTGAAATAATAAAATATATTATATATATATATATAAAACCAGGTTTCTTTAAAGTTGGATTGATTTGATGACAGTTTCTCTGAGCACTGCATTCCTGCTGATACATGTATGGACAGAAACAAAAAAGTGGAGAATATTGCTGCTGCAAAACTGAATGCATAATTATTGAGTACACAAATAGCACTGGCAAGAACATGAAACAATCTGTCCCAGTGATTTGACTGTTACAGTCTTCTATTGGGGGGGGGTTGATCAAAATATTTCTATGACTAGGGTTGTTAAACCACAGGGCAGCAACAATTCTCCATCAAGGCACCATGTCTCTCTTTGTGAAGTGAGTGGACATACCGTGCCTGGATTTTGGCAAGGCTTTTTAATTCACTATCTCATTGGAGACTGGTTAAGAAGGTGAATGATCAGGGGCTGGGAGAAGAAATCATTGGTTCGATCAAAAACTAGCTGATGGCTAGAACCCAGAGGGTGGTCCTTAATGGTAAATTATTTGAGGACAGGACAGTGACTAGTGGACTATCTTAGGGATTGATCCTGGTCCCACTCCTTTTCAATATGTATACCTCTGACATAGGTGAGGGTATCCAGAGCAAAGTAAGTCACTTTGAAGATGCTGCCAAGCTCTACAAGAGGGCCAACAGTCAAGAATGGGTTAACATTATGACAGAGGATGTGAGGTAACTCGAGAAGTGATCCAATATTTAACAGTCGATAGTCAATGCTAAACAGTGGCAGGTGATGCGCACAGGAGGGAAAAATCTGGGAATAGTATACTATATTCATGGGATTCAGGTACAAAGCATGGAGAAAGAGAGTGACTGGGGGGTAGTGACCAGCAATAACCTGTAAAGTAACCTGTTGTATACAGCAGGGTACACAGGCAGTTCTAACAGAATTGTGGAGTGCATAGGGAGTGAGATTACTAAGACAAGAAAAGGAAGTGATAGTGCCTCTTTATAGATCACTGGTAAGAGTGCATCTGGAATATTGTGTCAAGGTCTTGGGTCCACCACTAAGGAAGGACAGGGATAGATTAGATGCAGTGTAACAAAGTGTCACAAAGATAATATGTAGCCAGTAAGGCAAGGCAAAAGGCAAGCGACTGAAAAATGTCAACCTGTATTGTCTGGAGAACAGAAGAGATGGAAGGGACATGCCAGACACTTTCAATTTGATAAAATAGTTCAATGGAGCAAACACAGCAAGTTTGCTCAAACTAAGAACATTGTGTCCACCAGGGGGCATGGGCTCAAGCTTGAGGAGGAAAGTTCAGAAAGAGATTAGAAAGTATTACTTCCCGGAGAGGATAGTGGATGTGGAATAACTTCTTGACAAGTCTGTGGAGGCATAAATAATATCAGGTTTCAAAAGAAAGTGGGATGCACATAAATAGGTTATCAGATGGAAAAATGAGGGAGCAAAAGGGGAGAATTAAGAGTATCCTCCCTCTGGTAACTAGAATGCCTTGTGATAGGGAATCTGGGGGCAGACTGGGTAAACTGATCAGGTCTTTTTCCTTTTTTTTCTATATATAGAGTCCTATAGAGTTTTTTTTCTCACTGAGTCATGTTTATCCCAGAGATACATCCCAGTCCCAGTGGTATACCCTTATCAGGCCTATTGTGCCTGTTCCGCTCCAATACCCTGCCTGGTGCTGATATCCCTCATTGCTTTGCCCTACATGGCAGGGGCTCTGGGGGGGGCTGCCCCATCCTCCAAGGCAATTCCCCTCTGGACTAGGATCCAGTGGTGGCTCAGTGGTTGGAAATCTAATGATTTCAGGACCCACACCATCATGAAGATGGTGTATGGCTTTTTTCTTCAGTTTTCTTTCTTGTTTCTTTCCTCCTCTTGTGGCATAGACAGAGTCATCAAGTTGCTTTGGCTGTATGCAGTGGTGTCCTGCATAATGATTGCTGAGACACTGGATTCAAGCACCAAATCTTCCTGACTGCAATGCCCTGCCAAGTGACAGCTGCTGTGATTTGGCCTGCCTCCCAATGCGGTGTCCCCAGCTCACTTTCAGACTCAGGTCACTTGCATGGCAGCATGTTAGGCTGCCACTGGTCCATTGGGTGGACTAATCAGCCAGTCTTACAATTACAAAGGGAATATATGAAAATGAAAATATAGCAATGAATAGATATTTGTAAGCAGCATGACTGGGAAGCTTCATCTCCCTCATGAACAGTGGCACACTGCAAGGTATTTGGAGCACTTCCACCACTCTACTGATGTCAGGATGTCTGCTGACATCACATGACATGATGCCATGATGTCTGCACCAGAAAGGCCAGCAGCTTTACGTATAAAGGCAGATCACTCATTAGCAACAATGCTCCCACTAGTGACAGGAGGGAATTACACTAGTGAGCAGCCTGAACTTCAGTAAGTATTTATAATTTTGCATAACCTTGCTAATGATAAAGGCTATTATAATAAATAAATGGAAAGGGTGTTACAGCCACACATAACGTCCATTTTTTAACACAAACTCAAGAAATGTTTTTGCAAAATAAAACTGAGTGAGTACTTTTTTAAAGTAATTTTTATTCATGGCAGTGTAACATGTAAGGAAAGGAAAAAAAAACACATATATTATAGATCAACTGGTATTGGGCCCTATACACTCACTATACCTACCACACACACAGGATCCATGGCCATACCCGGCAGCAGGGTGTATACCCACCCACAACCACTCCTCCACCCCAGTCCTGTATGGCAGCCCACCCCAATACACTGTCAAGAACTGGCCCCTGTCAAGTTTTCCAGTTAAGACATCTCCTGTTGAAAGTACTTGGATTAACCCCTCCATAGCCAGCTAAAATATCTCTCCAGCTAGAGTTGAGATCATTAGTAGGATTTCCTAAAGCTGTCTCAAAACTTTATGGCTCTCTATATAACTGGATTTATCCAGACTGATTTGGTCCTACTACTTTTTGGTCCTTTTATTTCCTGATCTGACCATAAACTGGCCTGTGTTGTGGCATAATTGCCATAAATTTGTGACTCAGAATAGGCTATGCCTAATGCCTAATAACTAGAAAATAGTTTTGCACTGCTAGAGAGGAAGAAGGTGGAGGAGATAAATTATGAAATTAGAGGAGTAGTTGATAAATGCCTGGACCAAACTGGAGCAGGGGGAAGTTCTGCTGGGAGAATTGCAACAGGGGCAAAAGGGGGAAATAATGTGCAGGAGGAAGAAGAGGAGCTGGAAATGAGAGAGGAAGATGAATGGAAGCAAGCAGAGAGTAAGAGGGGTGGAATCTTAGTGCTGGGGGACTCAATGCTAAGAGGAGTCAGGTGGGGTAGCAAGGGGGAGAGACATAGTCGCATTTGGGTGGAGGCCATGCCAGGAATGACAGCGGAAAGGGTGGGACAATCTGTTCTGAAATATACTAGAAGGGGTAGGGACAAGCCTCATTTAATTATACATCTTGGGACAAACGACCTGGCTGACAAGACTGTAGATATAGTCCAGAGGAGGTTTGAGGAACTAGCACACTATGTGTGAGGGGCAGGAAGATCAGTAACTTTTTCAGAGATACTTCCAGTGCCCAAGGCAAGCACAACAAGAAAGCTGAGAATACAGAAATTTAATGGATGGCTAAGAACCTGGTGTTGTTCTAAAGGGTATGGGCTGTTGGGGGTGGGGAGGGACCTGGGAGGACAGTAGTCTCTATGCCAAGGACAGACTACACTTGAGTGAGGAGGGAAAGAAAGTGTTGAAACAGAGGATGGAGGAGTACATAGAGGAAGTTGGGAATTTAAACTAGGAGTGGCAATTGGGGAAGAGATATGCAGAGTCCACAGGTTGGGAAACCATATGAGCTTCTCCCCCATAACAGGGACAAAGGACAAATGGCAAGTACTATTGGTGATACTAGTAAAGGAGGGCAGGATGGGGGTGGAAGGGTGGAAGGTGGTTACCCTTAATGCTAGGAGCCTTGGGAGGAAAACTGCAGAGTTACAGGTGCTCATGGCAGAGGGAGAGGTGGACATTGCAGCCATAACAGAAACATGGGCCACCCAATACAATGACTGGGACCTGTCTGTACCAGGGTACAGGACAGGGTGATTGGGAATAGAGGGGATGTGGCACTATAAGTGAAGGAAGGACTGAAGTGTGTAAGGGAGGAAGGGGAGAAGGTTAGTACGGAGTCACTTTGGATGCAAATCCAGGATTCCAAGAATAGGATTCTTAGAATGGGAGTGGTGTACAGGCCACCATCTCAGATGGAGGCGTTAGACAGGGAACTAGCGGGACAGATCAGAGGGGCCTGCGAGAAGGGTAGTGTGGTGATTGTGTTGGACTTCAACATGCCAGGAGTGGACTGGAGTACCCCAACAACCAGGAAAAGAAGGGAGCAGGTACTGCTGGATGCCTTCCAGGATAGCTTCCTGCTGCAAATGGTCAGTGAACCAACCAGGTTAGGGAATACCCTTGACCTTTTGCTGGCAAATGGGGACTTTGTGAGAGAACTTACAGTGGAGGAACTGCTGTCAGGGAGTGACCACCACTCAGTATGGCTCACATTGGATATGGGCAAGGAAGGAGTGGAATCTGGCACAAGAGTGCTGAACTTCAGGAGGGCTGACTTTGGGAGGATGGGGGAGATGGTAAAAGGGTACCTGGCCAGAATTCAATCTAGTATGAACACTAACCAGAGGTGGGAGCTCATAAAGCTGGGGATAGTGGAGGCAACCAAAACCTGCTGCAAGGCCCAGAGCAAGAAGGCTAGGGCTAAGAAACTGAGCTGGTTGAGCAAGGAGGTAATGGAAAGGTAAGGAGAAAAGAGCTGCCTTTAGGAAGTAGCAAGAAAACAGGGAGGAGGGAGGACAGAGAAAGTACTTGACAGAATCGAAGGAGGTGACAAGAGAAGAAGGGAGCCAAAGCATCTACGGAACTCAGGTTGGCACAAGGCATTAAGAAGGGGAGAAGGACTTCTTTAGGTACATCAGGGGAAAAGGAGCTGTAAGACCACATAGTAAGGATTAGGAAGGAGGGGGGGTTGGGTGGAAGCAGGGTGCGATAAGGCAGAAGCACTAAAGGAGTACTTCTGCTCAGTATTTACTAAAGAGAAGAGAGGGTGACACCCAAGGGGGGAGAAATGGCAGAAATGGGAGGGATGTGGTGACAGATGGGGAAATCATGGAGGGCAGAGTTTGGGAGGGTTTGAAGGCACTGAGGGTGGACAAGGTGCCAGGCCCAGATGGCATCCACTCCAGGGTACTGAAGGAGCTGGCAGAGGTCCTTGCAGGACCTTTGGCAGACCTATTTAATGCCTCACTACATTCGGGGTGTGTACCTCAGGACTGGAGGATGGCTCATGTGGTGCCCTTCCACAAGAGTGGCTCCAAGGATGAACCAGGAAACTACAGACCAGCGAGCCTCACATCCATCGTGGATAAGCTAATGGAGACTATCCTGAAGGAGAGGCTGGTGGCCCTCCTAGAGGCCAAAGGACTACAGAACAGCAGACAGCATGGCTTCATATGAGGCAGATCCTACCAAACCAACCTGGTGGAGTTCTATGACTGGGTAACTAGGCAACTGGACAGGGGCCATGCAGTGGATGTCCTGTATCTGGATTTTAGTAAGGCATTCGACCGGTGCCACATGAGGCTGTGAAGTAAGTTAGTAGGCATAGGGGCAGGTGCAAAGCTGGTGAGATGGGTAGGAAACTGGCTCAGGGAAGGCAACAGAGGGGTGGTGGTGGGTGGGGAGCTCTCACACCCAGTAGTGACGAGCCATGTTCACAGGGCTCGGTGTTGGGACCAGTGTTGTTTGGGATATTCATTGCAGACATATCATGGGACATCAAGAGCAAGATCAGTCTGTTTGCTGATGATACCAAGGTAGAAGCAGTGGTGGATGACCCAGGGGATGGCAGGTTGCAGAATGATCTGGCAAAGCTTGAAACCTGGTCAGACACCTGGCAACTGGGTTTAATGCCAAAAAGTGCAAGGTGCAGCATTTTGGGATGTAGAACCCAAGGAGGAGTTACCAGCTGGGGGGAGTGCAGCTAGCTGAGACAGAGGAGGAGAAGGATCTGGGGGTGTTCATTACAGGGTCAATGAACAACTCGGCACAATGTAGGAAGGCAGCTGCAAAGGCCAACAAAATGCTGGGTTGTATTGCAAGGGGTATATCCTCGAGGAGGGAGTAGGTGATTCTGCCACTGTATAGGTCATTAGTTAGACTGCACCTGGAGTACTGCGTGCAGTACTGGTGTCCATATCTGAAGAGGGACATTAAGTTACTGGAGGGGGTGCAGCGCAGGGCAACAAAGATGATCAAGGGGCTGGTGGACTTATCATATGAGAGGAGGTTGAGGGAGTTGAACATGTACTCACTGGAGGAGAGGAGAGGAGAGATGGGGGGACATGATTGAAACCTTTAAGTACATGAAAGGATTAAACAAGACAGGTACAGAGGGGCTGTTCAAAGTAAGGGAGGGGAGGGACACCAGGGGCCTTGATATGAGATTGGAGGGAGAAAGGTTCAAGAGGGAGATGAGGAGACACTTTTACAGAGAGGGTGGTGGCTGGGTGGAATCGTTACCTGCAGAAGTGGTATCCAGTAGAACAGTGGACTGCTTCAAAAGGGGATGGGACAGGACAAGGGAGAGGGTTAATGAAGGGGAAGGGTGGAAGGGAAGGGAAGGGAAGGGCAGCTGCAGAATAAGGGGTGCTGGCTGCACATTCGAGCAGACCTGATAGACCTCTAGGCCTTTATCTGCTGGCAAATTTTGTATGTTTGTATTCGTATGTTCGTATTTCATATATTGCACAATTTGTATTATTCCCCACAAAAACTGGCTAAAATGGGTATAGTGGCTTCCTCCTTATGTACTCGATGTATGCAGGATGAGAGCACTGTGTTTCATATTTTTTGGTCTTGCCCAAAAGTGGCCTCCTTATGGGCCCTTATACAACAAAGGGCGGATCCTCTTTTAAGTCTGAATGATTTATTCACCCCAGAAATTTGTCTGCTAGGGGACTTTACAGGGGTCTCAGTTCTCAATCGTAAATATCATATGGCCTTAATATGCATGTCAGTGAAAAAATTGGTTCTGAGGCACTGGAAGAATAATGATAACATCACTTATATTGAATGGCTCAATGAATTACTGGCAAATCTCAGAACCAAGAAGGCAATTAGTGAACCTTTATAACAAAGCAAAAAGATTTATAAAAATCTGGGGTCCTCTACATTCTCTTTATACAATATAAGACTTGGGATTGGTACCGTCTTTACAACTCTATATTATGTTAAACGTTCCTCTCTGTGTAGGGTTTGGGAGGTAAGGGAGGGAGGGCTTGAGATGGGGTGGGGAGGAGAGGGCATCTGACAGATAGTCATGTTTGCATCTCTGGATTGAATGTAAACTGTAGGTCCTGCTTTTTATTGTATAATTCTAATAAACTTTGATTTGAAAAAAAAAGAACTCGCCCCTGTCAGCCCTGTGAATACTACTTCCCACACATGCAATGGAGCCCCATCACCGTTGCCTGTAATGCCATCCCCCCAAACACACAGGGCAGCCACATTCAGTGCCTGAACATGAGGGACACACACCCTGCCCCCCGTTCCCACATCACCTGGCCCAACATTGGTAACCAGTTTTCCCCACTCCACATGGCACAGCCAACACCACCCCGTCCCTCATACCTGACAATTGGTGCCATGGCCATGGACAGTCAGTGGCACAACTCTCTGGTATTCAACATAATCATATCTAAGTTGTGTCTACTCAAACAAATGTCACAATGAAGAGTAGCATATAAACAGCTAACAAATGGCAGTCCATTTACTACTCTTCAACTCTGTGAACCCACTGAGTGCTTCACAGGCCCTCGGCTTACTGAGTCATCTACCAGTCTGATGGATTCCGGTCACTATTCAAAATTGTCTGTGCTTCCTATAATCTGTTGACTTCCCGCTAATGAAGCCACAGTGTGCACTTCTGAAGCCAGTACTGACAGTATCAAATCCAGTCCATAGCGACTATCAGGATATGTAGACGTAAACCTGTGATTCCAGATCCATACTCTTGCCTATGATGGATATGGACACACTCTTGCATTGTCTATTGTACATCATCTAATCTGGCCAGCCACTTCACTAGTTGCTACCCATCAGCTGTGGAACCGACTGTCAGGTATGGAGGAATGGTGGTGGTGTTGTCAGTGCCATAGGGGGCCACTGGCCACTACTGATGGGCTGGGTGTTGCAGGAATGGAGGTTGGGGGTAACCCTCATAATCACACACAGAACAGGGCTGCTCTGTGTGTTGGGGGTTGCAGGTACAACAACAGGGCAGGACAGACATGTGAGGGGCAGGCATATTGGTCTGGGGTGGGAGTCCTGCTGGTGGGGGCTTGGCTGTGCACTGGGTGGTCACAGTGGCACAGGGGCTTGGGCATGGGTCCACTAGGTAATGGGTCCTGGACACATGGGTCCAGGTACCTGCGTTAGCTATTCATACACCTAGACCTGTGCTTCCATGTGCAGGAGATCCACTCTGTGACCCAGGACAGGCATCTGATTGGATGCCTGCCTGGATCTGTTACTCCACCCCTGGACACCTTTCACACTTCTGCATGCTGGAGGGCAGGGCTGTGGACCAGTGGCCAGCATTCATACATACCAGCATGGTCACACCTGTCCATGGGCAGGTAGCTACATGGGTGGGGTATGCACCTCTGGCATATACTTTTTGCCCATTAGTGCATAGCCCCTAAACATGGAGTATTATTAAGACAGGGCTGATGGAAGCTACTGGGACATGTGTTAGGGTACAGAGCAAGAAGGGAAGCACAAAGAAGCCCAGTTGGCTGGCCAAGGAGGTAACAGAGGAGGGTAAGAGCCAAGAGGAGAGCTTTCCAAAGATTCAAGAAATCAGGGAAGGGGGAAGATGGGGAGGAGTATACAAAGAAGTTCAGGGAGGTTACAAAACTAGTCAGGGATGCCAAAGAGTTCAGAGAGCTGATGCTGGCACAGGGAATTAAAGAGGGAGAGAGGGACTTCTTCATACATTGGAGAAAGAAGGAAGAACAGAGACCAGAAAATGAGAATTAAGAAAGCTGGGTGGTGTGTAGGGAAGGGGAGGAGCAGGCAGAGGCACTGAATGAATACTTCTGCTCAGTAATCACGGTGGAGAGGGGGACAGATACCGCATGGGAGTGGTGGAGGGGGCAGGGAAGGAGGGGTGACAGATGGAAAAATTACAGAGGGAAGAGTACTGGAGGGGCTGAGGACACTGTGAGTGGAGAAGGCACCAGAACCCAATGGCATTTACCCTAGGGTACTCAAGGAACTGAGAGAGAGCCTGCCAAGACCAATGACTGACCTGTTCAATAACTCGCTGTGCACAGGATGAGTACCACAGTACTGGAGATAGGCACATGTGGTGCCCATTCACAAAGGAGGACCAAGAGATGATCCAGGTAACTGCAGACCAGTGAGCCTTACTTCAATTGTAGGTAAGCTCATGGAGAAAATCCTTAAAATGAAACTGGTGACTTTTTTGGAGGGCAGTGATCTCCAGGACTGGCAGCAACATGGGTTTGTCTCAGGCAGGTCCTGCCAGGCAAATCTGATTGCGTACTATGATTGGATGACCAGGGAGCAGGACAAGGGCCATGCAGTGGATGTCCTGTACTTGGACTTTAGCAAGACCTTCAACTCAGTGCCACATGGAAGGCTTGGGAGAAGCTGGAAGATGTAGGGGTGGGTACAAGGATTGTCAGATGGATCACAAACTGTCTGAAGGGCAGGCAGCAAAGGGTGGTGTTAGAGGGTAAACTCTCTTCACCAAGAGCTGTAACAAACGGGGTGCTGCAGGGATTGGTACCAGGACCAGTGCTGTTTGGGATATTCATAGCAGGTATCTTGCACGGGACCCACAGTAAGATCAGACTGTTTGCAGACAATACCAAGATGGAAGCTGCGGTAGATGACATCGAGGGATGGAGGGGACTGCAGGGGAACCTGACCAAACTACAGGAGTGGTCAGAAACATGGCAGTTGGAGTTCAGTTCCAAGAAGTGCAAGGTAATGTACTTTGGGTCTAAGAACCAGAGGAGGAGGAGCTATCAGCTGGGAGGGGTACAGTTCAGGAGCACAGAAGAGGAAAAAGACCTGGGGTGGTGATAACGGGGAATATGAACAACTTGGCTCAGCGCAGGAAGACAGCAGTGAAAGCCAACAGGATGCTGGGCTGCATAGCAAGGGGGATGTCTTCTAGGTGTAGTGAGGTGATCCTTCCCTTGTACAGGTCACTGGTCAGGCCACACCTGGAGTACTGCGTGCAGTACTGGTGCTCATTTCTGAAGAGGAACATCAGGCTGTTGGAGGTAATGCAGCACTGAGTGACACAAATGATCCAGGGTATGGAAGGGAATCCATACAAAGAAAGGCTGAAGATGCTCAACATGTACTCGCTGGAAGAGAGGAGGGAGAGGGGAGGTATGAGTGAGGCCTTTAAATACCTGAAGGGGATAAACAAGGCTAATACAGGAGAGATATTCTGGATCAGAAGAGGGAAACTAGAGGGCATCAAATGAGGTTGGAGGGGGACAAATTCAGGAGGGAAATCAGGAGAAATTATTTCACAGAGAGGGTCGTAGACAAATGGAACACTACCAGAAGAGATGGTTTCCTGTAGGACAGTAGACAGCTTTAAGAGGGAATGGGACAGAGTGAGGGGGGAGGGTAAGGGATAAGAGGAAGGAAGGGAAGGGCAGATGCATGTTGAGGGGCTAGCTGCATAATCAAGCAAACTCGATAGACCATGTGGCCTGTTTCTGCTGGCAATTCATATGTTCATACGTGCATCTTGAAAAGGAAACCTAGGCAGAGCAAGAGCATTTCAGCTCTGTGCTGATGTCATTTAAAAATAACTGCTAAAACAGAGAGATAGAAGGTTTAGCTGATACAATTTTCCTCCCATGTTTTCTGCATGTATTCTCAGGTATCGCCTGGAGTCCATGAAAAGAAAATAAATATTAGAAAACTATGCAACCGTTTATTCTACATACAGTAGGAAGGTATATTGTGGCATTGTAACAAGAAATTTTTTTGTGTGTGGTGTTTCAAATTGTTTGATTTGACTGAATTTATTATTTACTTAAAACAAAATAGATATCAATGCATTTAACATTTTATTGAGAACCCCATTCCACCCTGGGGCAGGGGTCCAGCCTAAAATGTCAGTGGAAGCCTTAGGTGTCCTCAGAGCTGTACCTAAATAAATATATAATATATTAACTGCAAAAAACTTTGTTAATGGATCAGTTAAGGTTATTACTACAGTGACAAAATCAGGGAAATGTGGTGTTAGGGTTTCCAACAATAACATCCCACTCCCACCCTGCAGAGACTGACAGGTATCGGGGTTGTACCTTGGAGTTGACAGCCCTAATGCTCACCCCAATCCATAAGTAAATAAGCTGAGATGGGTATAGTATAGGAGAATGGGGTGGGAGTTAGGGCTGACAACTCCAAGGCACACCCCAATGCCTGTCAGTCTCTGGAGGATGGGGTGAGTCTTAGGGTTGAAACGCTTACTATTCCTCCTTTTTTTGCTGTAGTAACAATCCTAACTGATGTATTAATGAAGTTTTTTTTTTACAAAACATTTTTTTTACTTTTACAGATAGCAGAATTATACCTATATTTGTTTGGGAGAGTTCAGTGCCCTCCAGTATCTGCGCTCCCATCCATCCACAGATGTACATATGTACTGTATGTAGTCGTGAAAGCATAGGGCCATCCAGGGCCCTGTGCTTCCATTTACAGAACAACAGTGACCAAATTGTCAGCATAACCATCTTATTACCCCACCTCATGTACCGTGGTACAGAAAATGTTCAAATTCACACCAAAATGCAATTCTGCACAACTACAATGCCATTCTACAGTACAGGTGTGAAAACACATTTTGGGTAGGATCTGGAAAATAACAGCTGTGACATACATGAAGTGGGACAATAAGAAGTCTATGCTGAAAATCTGGGGTCAAAATATTTAACACTTCTGAAGTTACAAGCGGGCGTAGCAAAATTGCAATGAATGCTCATAACTTTAGCATTTTTTCATATTTTTGACCCAAATTTTCAACATAGTCTTTATATGAACCCACCTCATAAACCCTGTACATGAAATTATTCAAATCCATGCCAAAGTACCATTCCACCCCACAGGTGCGAAAACATGTTTTGGACAGGATGTGAAAAATGACAGCTGTACTGTTCATGAGGTGGTATGAAAAAAAGGCTGTTGAAAATTTGGATTCAAAATATTGAAAATTACCAAAGTTATGCGCATGAGTAGATAAATTTCAACAAACACACATAACTTGGCCATTTTTATGTTGGCTCGTGCGTGTGCGCCAGCCAACATATAACAAGTAAAGATTTGGAAGTGTGTCATCAGATTTAATGCAGGGCACGCATCAGTAGGTGCGCCCCTCATTCCCAATAAGCCAGCATGCAGGCGCTGACACCAGCAGTATGTAAAGTGGCCAGCAGATCTAAGGAAAGTGCCACTGCAATGAGAACCAAGCTTGTCACGCAGCGGCACAATAACATACCTCTCAACTTGCCTTTTCTGGTGAAGCAGTTCCATAAACATGGAGGCACTGACTGCCACTGCGCAGAGTGCCAACTTCAGGGGTGCCCAATCCCCTGTCAGCATGCCCTGACCCACTTCATTTGCTGATGGGGAGCCCTCTCCCTGTCAGTATAATGCCCCCCTCCCATTTTAAGTGTGTGCCGAGTGGGTGCCCAATCCCCCTCGGTATCATGCACCCCTCCAACAGTCTTTCTTTGCTGACTGGGGGCCCAGTCCCCATCGGCTTCAGTCCCCACTTCCCAGTGTAATTTGCCAATGGGGTAGCCCACTCTCTGTCAGCATAATGTCCCCCCTTTGTGTGCCGAGGGGGAAATTAACTCCTTGGCTCTTGACCCCTTCTGTATGTGCCAGTGGGGTGCCCAATTCCCCACTGGCTACAGAATCCCCCCCAAAAAATTCAGGTGGCATGGTGGGAGTCCACCCCAGTGTGCCAAATGCCCCTGTTAAAAAAAAAAAGTCCCACAATATTTTTTTTTTCTTAAACCTGTAAAACAGAAAATAGTCCCTCATGGTTTGTCCTGCTTCCTTCCCCAACCCGCACCCACACTCTACGTACCCCACCTTCCCACACTCCCCTCACCCCATACTTACCTCCAGAGCATGGCGCAATGATCTTCAGTGGACCGGGAACACATTTGCACTCTTCAAAGCCGACCGTGAACTGAAGAAATGCCGGTAAACTCTATAAAGGAATAAATAGGGTTTTTAAACTTTGGTGCATATCTCAGCCATTTTGGGGACTTTTGTCACCAAATTTTCAACATGGGGTTATTGGGACCCCTCCTCATGAATTCAGTCACTGTCATGGCATTATTCGGTCCCAAAAGGTGATTTTGCAGTCACTGTATGGAATCACCTTTCAGGACCGATTAACAAAATGACAGTGCCACTGTTCATGAGGGGGGGCTCTCAAAAAGCCTATGTTGCAAATTTGGTGAAACAAAATCCAAAAATGGCTGTTTTACGAGCATGCATTGGGCAGTTTACATGCATGCTAGTAACTTCGTGAATATGTAACATTTTCACTCAGGATTTTCAAGATTGCCATTTTCCCACACCTCCTTATGAACAGTACAGCTGTCATTTTACATATCCTGGCCAAAATATGTTTTCGCACTTCCGGTGCAATAGCACATCACTGTGGGAAATCCAGTTTAGGGACAGATTAACAAAATGACAGTGACACTGTTCTTGAGCAGAGGTCCTAAAATGCCTATGTTGAAAATTTGGTGATGAATGTCCATAAAATGACTATGTTGCAAGCATGCATTGTGCAGTTTCCACTCACCCTTGTAACTTTGCAAATTTGCAATGTTTTCATGCCACATTTTCAACACTGGCATTTTTTCACACCTCCTTGTGAACAGTACAGATGTCATTTTTCACATCCTGCCTGAAATGTATTTTCGCACCTGTGGCGTACAATGATGTGGTCGCTGTGGGAAATCAACTTTTGCGACAGATTAACAAAATCACAGTGCCACTGTTCATGAGAAGGGATCCCAAAATGCCTATGTTGAAAATGTGGTTAAAAAAATCCCAAAAATAATTGGGTTACGGATGAGCGTTGAGCAGTTTCTATCGTTAAGGGTGACAGATTCGTGGCGACTTTAATGGGTCAGTCTTACCAGCAGCCTAGCAGCTTATTTGTTTCATTCTCATTTTTGTTTATTTTATGTTATTTTATTTTACTGTCGCTTGTTGTTTGCTTTAGTTAGCTTAGTTAGGGTGCCTGTAGTGAAGCAGACTAGTGAGAAAGCGTTTAGGTCGGGGCATATTTTACTCAAATATATCATGTTCGGTGTTTGGTGGAGTGATTATCGGTATGGTAGCTGCTTTTTGCTAGTAGCAGTGTCAACATTTTATTTTTCTCCTGCCTTAACTAGAACTGCTATTGTTCCGCTTCTTGCAATCCTGTCTTGGACACAGCAGGGGAGAGGAAGTTGTGGAGAGAAGGAATGGAGGAGTTGAAGTGATATCTGGAGGGAACAGATTTATAGATTTACAGTGCTAGTGGAAGTTCGTGAGGATTTATCTGGAACTTTTTGCAACGGAACGACTGGGCCATTCGTTGGAGCGATCTTGTGCTGGAACCTTTAGTTTGTACTGGAGACTGAATTGCTGTTAGCATAGCGGATGGACCAGAGTGTGTTGGGAGGTCTAGGGCCAAAGTTCGGTACCACTTGGGGGGCTTGGGCTGTAGACTGGCCGGGTAGTTGGCTAGTGGGCCCAGAGTTCTCTCTGGTTCTCCAGGGGGTCAGTTGGTGAGCTGGCCTTGGTGAAGCACCTATGTTGTTGCAGTGAGCATTTTTGGCCCTGGCTCCAATGAAAAGGCTCCTGTTTGCACTTTGTATGATCTGAACATTCTTAGAAGGTCTTCTAGAAAGGATACCAGCCTGTGAATAACTAATGGATGGTCCTGTACATTATTAAAAGGATACCTGCCTGCCTGCAAAACAAAATATGGTCAGACCTCAATTTCTATTTTTCTGGCGATTCATATTCCTTCCTGGTTATTAGGCAGTGAGAGTGCCTGTTTCTTTTAAGATCTCCCAGGTAGTAAGAGGGTCTGGAGATCTGAAGATATCAGCGGTTTTGCATTTTCTAACCCTTGCTTCACAGTGAGAGTTGGTACTTGCATGAAGATTTATTACCTGTTTCTCTGTGACTCGACTCCTGAGGGTGCCTTTTCTTTCTAGATTCCCCAGGTAGTGAGAGGGCCTGGTGATCTGAAGATTTTGGCTGCTTTGCATTTTCTAACTTTTGCACCGTAGTGAGAGTTGGTGCTTCAAAACTGTATTCTGCATTTACTGGTTTTAGTTACAGTTTCGAAGATTTATCACTTACCTCCCTATGATCTGAATCATTTTAAGCAGACTCATTTGTGGCTGGGACTCTGATGTTGGGCTTAACAGCTCAAATCTTTGAGTTACTTTTTTGTTTTCATTTATTTAGTTTGTATATACTGGAGGTGGGTGTAGAGGAAGAGAAGGCATGAAGGTTATAGTATATTTATCTGCTCAGGGGGTGTGAGCTCCTGAGGGGATTCCGTTGTCCTAGCAGTGGTGAGAGAACCAATGGGATGTAAATAATTGTGTCTCACCCCTAATATGTTTTAGCTTTATATCATCTACCAATTCTGTTTGTTTTATTATCTGATTTTATAATTTTTTGTTGTTTATTTTATAGACTTTCAGTAAAATATTGCTTTGTTTATTCCCTGAGGCTGCAAGTGGGTCATGGGATGTTAATTGTTTTATTTATTTTGTTTTTATTTTTAGAAAGTATGTTATTGAGGAGTTTGTGTGAGGGTTATTTATTTTTTGGGGTTGGGCTCAGAAGGTATTTATCTGGTTTTAAGGAATACTTTGTTTATTCTGCTGGGTCACGTGAATGTGTCGGGTGCCTGCCCCCGTGGTTGTGTGCTATTCACCCTCTGCTCTTTCTTCCCTCCTCCCCTTCAGTTTACAACTTACCAGCACTGTAGGGTGCTGGGTATTGTGCATAGGAGATGGAAGGGGGTTGGGGGCTGTGAACAGTGGAGGGTGAATGGGGGGGCCATCGCATTGGGGTGGTAAGATCCAGGAGATGCCCTGAGGCGAAATGGAACCCAGACATGGTCCTCCATGTTTGGTTTCCATACCCAAGGGCACTACTGATTGTGGGGGGCAGGTGGTTTGGGCAGCCCGAGAGATTCGTCCAACTCGGGCAGTGTTATGCAATGCCAGGTCCATTAAAAACAAGACTGCAATTATTGCAGATCTTGTTGAAATGGTGGACCTGGTATGCATCACCGAGACCTGGCTGGATGAGAACTCTGGCCCCATTTTGGAGGCTCTAACTCCAGCTGGGTACTCGGTGATACACTGCCTGAGATTGGACTGGGGGGGGTTGCAGTCTGATTCATAACTGAACTTAACCTCACGAGTGTACTAGTTGAGGAGACTGAGTCATTTGAGTGTACCATAGTAGCAGGTGTAGGTTATCGGATCGCCCTCATCTACCTTCCTCCCGGCGATAAGAAGCGAGTCCTTCAGAAAATGGTGGACTTTGTCATCGATATGGCGTTTGAGTCTCCCAGACTAATGGTTCTCGGTGACTTCAATGCCAGGGTCAATGAAAAACTCTCACAATTTGGACAGCACTTCCTCCAGTTGATGACATCTCTGGGTCTTACACAGGTAGTTACCACTACTACTCATAAACACGGACACCCCCTTGACTTAGTCTTCCTCCTAGGGATCGAAGCCTCTGACTTGGGGGTGGAACCAGTTTGGTGGTCTGATCATTACACCATGGGGTTTTGTTTTAGAACCTCCCTTCATATGCCTACCCCTGTGGAGATGGTTAGGTACCGTCCTTTACGAGATATAACTTCTCAAAGTCTAGTGGCGGTACTTGACCTATCGTCCCTCCCGGTGGCAAGCAGTGATCCAGAGACCCTCATGATGGCCTATAATTTGGCCATTTCAGCAGCTCTGGATTCTATTGCTCCAGTCCATGTTCATCCTCTCTCCTTTTGCCCTTGATCCTCATGGTTTGATGGGACTCTGAGGGAGATGCAGTGACTAAGACAAAGGCTAGAGTGTTGCTGGTGGAAATCCACCCTTGTTGCCAACCACCTTAGATTGATGGACCATTATCAAGCCTATCAATCCGCAATCACCCATAAGAAGGCAGAGTTCCTGTCCGGGGAGATTGTGGCAGCTCAGAATCGACCAGCTCAGCTGTTCCAAACTGTGGGCAGACTGTGCAACCCAGCCTGTCTACAAGTCCAGAAAGCTTTTTTGCAAACAGAGTGTGATGAACTTGCTCGATTCTTTGCTACTAAAGTGGCTGACATCAGGGTGGCACTTCAACTGGCACACTCTATGGGCATTGCTTTAGATCAGCATGAGGTCACTGCTCCTCGGCCTTCCTGGAGTACCTTCGACTGACCGGAGTTCATGGATGTCATGCGGATCATCCAGGGTGTGCACCCTATGTGCTGTAGTTTGGACCCTGGACCAACTTCCCTGATTTTGGGTTGTATTGATGCCATCAGTCCAGTCCTAGCATGGATAGTCTGGTGCTCCTTGGAATCTGGAGAGTTTCCTAGCTCCATGAAAGAGGCAGTGGTGACACCACTCTTCAAGCAAACTACTTTGGACCCAAACTGCCATGCAAACTACAGATCAATCTCTAACCTTCCTTTTTTAAGGAAGGTGATTTAGAAAGTAGTGGCAGCACAACTGGAGGACCATTTAACCATCCATGACATCTATGAACCTCTCCAGTCCAGTTTTTGAAAGAGACATTGTACTGAGACAGCGCTGGTTCGAGTGCTCAATGATCTCCTGATGGCTAGAGATTGGAAGATCCATTCCATCTTGGTTCTTCTGGATCTCTCATCGGTGTTTGACACCGTGGACCATGGGGTGCTGCTTGGTCACCTGAGGCACATCTGTGGACTATCAGGAACAGTCCTCAGGTGGTTTACATCATTCCTCATGGGAAGAACACAGAGAGTGGTGTCTGGGTTTCTTTCCTCAGACCCAGTTTCTCTGTTGTGTGGGGTTCCTCAGGGCTCAGTGTTGTCACCCATGTTGTTCACGGTGTATATGATGCCCCTCGGAGACATTGTAAGAAGGTAAGGGCTGAGGTTTCACTGCTATGCTGATGATACCCAGCTCTGCCTTTCTTTTGCACCCGACCAGGATGGTGCTCTCTCAGTCTTTAATAGTTGTCTCAAAGAAATCTAGGAGTGGATGGATTCCAGCTGATTGAAGTTGAACTCGGAAAAAAATGAGATGCTGGTTGTGGACCCAGGTCACAGAATAGGGGGTTGAGGGCTGGTTCACCCTCTGGACTTTTTCTTGGTGCTTACCACTCCCGATGTGTGAATGGGTGTGTAATCTGGGGGTAATTTTTGATGAAGGGCTGAGCCTGCGTTCGCAGGTGTTGGCTGTCGTCAAATCTTCCTTTTATCATCTAAGAAATATCTCCAGGATTAAGCATCTGGTTCCATCTAGTGACTTTCCTACCGTGGTCCACACCTTTGTGTTCTCGTGCTTAGATTATTGCAGCTCCCTTTACCTAGGGCTTCCTGGGGTGGAAATCCACCACTTGCAGCTGGTGCAGAATGGGGCAGCCCGGCTTTTGGCGGGATCGGCTCAATCCTGTCATATTTTGCCAGTGCTATGTGAACTGCACTGGCTGCCAGTACAATGGTAGATCACCTTTAAAGTCAGTTTGCTGACTTTTAAAGCCCTACATGGACTGGGCCTGGATTACCTGAAAGAGCTCCTGGTCCCTTACTGCCCTGGGTGATTGCTCCGCTCAGCCAACGAGGGGTTGCTAGAGATTCCAAAGGTGTGTTTGAAATCCTCTGGGGCCAGAGCATTTATGTATGTGGCCCCTACCCTGTCAGTTACTGGATTGCACAACTGTGGAGGGATTTAAGCAAGCCCTAAAAACTTTTCCATGGCACCAGGGATTCAGTGACTGATTAATTGATGGATGGTATGATGATATTTTTGATTTTATATGATTTATGTTTATTGATGCTTGATTTTTGATTTTAAAATTGTTAGGTACCTTGGTTTTTGAAAGGTGCCTTAAAAATAAAGTTTATTATTATTATTATTATTATTATTATTATTATTATTATTATGCATGCTCATGACTTCACCAGTTTTTCAGATTTTCACTCCAGATTTTCAATGTTGCCATTTTTTACACCTCTCATGAACAATACAGTTGTCATTTTTCACATCCTGCCCAAAATGTGTTTCCATACCTGTGGCGACAAATGGCACAGTCGCTGTGCAAAATCACCTTTCGGCTAACAAACTCATAGTACCGCTCTTCATGAGGTGGGGTCACAAAAAGCCCATGTTGATAATTTAGAGTGAAAATACCAACACATGCCTACAGCGTTAGGGTTTCCAACTGAAACACCACACCCTGTAGAGACTGACAGGCATCAGGGGTGTGACTTGGGATCATCAGCTGTAATGCTCCCTCCATTCCACCCCTCATCCCCACCCTGCAGCAAGTGACAGGTATTGAGGTGTGCCTTTGAGTGTTCAGCCCCAAAGTTCATCCCATTCTCCTACACTGCACCCACCTCAGCGTATTTCCTTACGGAATGGGGTGAGTATAAGGCCCAAAGACACCAAAGCACACCACAACACTTGTCAGTGTCTACAGGGTAGGGTGAGGTAAAATGGCATGAGTGTTATAGCTGATGACCCAAAGGCACACCCCAACACCTGTCACTCTCTGCAGGGTGGGGGTGGGGTTGGCGTCAGTTCAATACTTCACTGCCATTCCTATTACGCATTTCTAACTCCTGCACTACCAATGCCAAGGCCAGTGAGACAACATTCGGCATTGACAAACACTTGTTAGAATTATTTTACCAAATTTTCAAAATGGGTTTTTCAGATTCTATCTCATGACATCATCATTGTCATTTCATACCGAGACCTGTACAGGATTTTGCACAGGACTGCAATATCACCTTTGGGGCCTGATTAATGAAACAACAGTGACAGAGTTCATGAGGTGGGGTTCCAAAAAGCCCATGTTGAAAATCTGATAAAAAATACCTAAAAACGGCAACGTTATGAACATAAGTTCAAAATGTTATTGAAATACATTATATGGCACTTACCTTGATTCCTCAGTTTGTAGGTCAGCTTTGAACAGCACAGACATGTCCCGGACAACAGAAGATTACAGCAAATAACATACAGAGGTAAGTATAGGATAAGGGTGTGTGTGGGGAGGTAGGTGCTTAGTAGGAGGATTGGTGTTGGGGGATGGGGTCTGAGGCAATGATGAGGGACTGTTTTCTTTGTTTTAGAGAAATAAAGACATTGGGGGATGGTTCTTCTATTACAGGTACAATAATAAACTATATGGGGACACTAGGGATGGGCTCCTCAATATCCCAAATGGCTACATGGGGAATGGGCCCCCGATGTCAGCTATAATTTAAAAAGCAATGGGCTGCGGGGAGGGGAGCATTTGACACTGGAGGTGGGCATCCTGGTGTCGGAATACTATATAAAGTAAAAAAAAAAAAGAAAAGAAGGAGGGACTAGGGGACAGAGATCGGAGGGTGCCACTAGACACCAGGGCATAAGAGGAACTGTGATCAGGGAATGAAGAATGTGTGCCAGAAGACAAAAGAGAAACAGTGGCTCACACCTCACCCTGCAGCCAGCAGCACGAGTTCTAACTGTGGTTGCAGAAATCAATAAAATCCCACGTTCTTATACAGAGAATGCAGTAGAAGTGGTCCTCTTGCTAACGTAGGCACCCAGGTCTTCTAGTGCCCACAAAAGGTGTTTCTGGATACAATAAAAAAAAAAAATCAGAATGTAGCTAAACTGATCCCATTTAGCTAAGTTCAGATTTTTTTTATATTACATTCATTTTTGTTTTCTTTATTTTCTGTCTCTCACTAACATCAAAACAAGATGGCAGACAGGAGAGCTCTGCAAAAATACAATAGGTTCTATGTGATCCTACTTGCAAAATTACAGTAGCTCCTGTAGACACAACAGAGCTCTGTGAAAACAAACTAGGCTCTATGTGACCCTACATGCAAAAATGCAGTACCTCCTGCGGCAACAAAAGTATTTTCATGTGGAACATCTAATTTTCCCCATAGGAAATAATGGGAAAATTAAAAATTGCATAACTTTTGAACTGATTAATACTTTTTTCACCAAACCTTCAAAAGGCACATCTGTGAGGCAAAGGCATTCTACCCTGAAAATGTCAGACCACAACTTAAAGCCACTTCTGAGATACAGGTGGACAAAGAAACAAAAAAAATGATAAGTTAAAGGATTTGTGACACTCTTTATCTCAGAAACTGCACAAAGGATTCACAAAACAAATTGCTATGTCAAGAGATCTATTCCTAGAGACTATGCATACCACATTTTCTGAAAATCTGTTGAATGGTTCTAAAATGATTAAAGTTCAAACATTTGGCTTTAACATAGAAATTTGCATTCAACCTTAACTATACTGGTGCTACTGCATAAGCATAACTGGGTGAGTGGTCAGTTTTTCCCGTTTACTTGCATTCCTGCAATCAGCAACTGAGAACACCTACCTCTGTCCCGGTCATAATGCTGTTGCATTTACATAAATGAGGAATCAATGTCATTGATTTATATAGAGAATAATGGATAGGTAAGTGTGTGCTATGAATTTGTTTCACACACCTGAGGTGTGTGATGACCCATAAACCTCAAGAGCAAAGTGTGTGAAAAAAATCCATAACACACACTCTTACCTATCCTTTATTTTTACAATTTCTGGTGTGGAGGTTTAGACTGTATTTCTAGCAGCGTGAAACAAAAATACATTTTTTTAGCTAGAGTGCAGTTTTATTTTTGAAGAAATTGAACTGTACATGAATAAGACACAGTTGAAAATACTGAAGTTGAAATACTTTTTGTGAAACAATGGAATCCAACAGTTTCTTTTGGGGAATGTCATATCAACTGGATTTCAGGTTATTATGAAGTGTCATATCAACCAGATTTCAGGTTATCATTGCGTTTGGAGCATAATAACCTGAAATCCAGTTGATATGCATTTTTAACAAAACAGTAATCCAGTTGATATTTATGGTAACCAGTAATTTAGCCAGTTTACATATGCATTCCTTGGTCACAGTTTCTGTGCTTGCTCAGATCCTACACATGTGCAGTACCATTTATCTAGTATTGATGGTTGCTGAGGAGAAGAGTGCCTCATTCAAAAATGCTCCCTGCTGCCATGAAAATTGAGTTCCTTGTAATGCTGATTTTGTCTTGCCTAAGAGATATTCATGGGGCAAATATGCTAAATTTCATGACTTATATGAAATGTAACAGAGAAATCTTTGACAGCCAGTTGCTAGAAGCATCTGAAAGTGATCTATTGGCATTCATTGAATTTCAGCTGTGTCAAGTTTATTTGACAAGTGTCATTCATTCAATAACCAGAACATGCTGGTCTAGGATGAGGACCGGACATTGGTGAGAAACAGTTGTGACCCAGTATTTCACTGACAATGACTGGGTAGAAAACTTCAGAATGACGCGGTCATCCTATTTGCTCTGTGATATAGTCAATGATTTCATGTATACAGAAGTGGCCTATGTATGGCAGCCAGTTTCACTTCGTAAAAGGGTGGCTATAGTACTGTATAAATTAACCAGCTGTATGGAGTATCATGTTGTGGCAAACCATTCTGGAGTTCATAAAAGTACAATTTGCAAGTTCATGTAGATGTTCTGTATCAGGGTTGTGAGGAACATCAGTGGTGATTTCATCAAGATGACAAAAGATGATGAATCCCAATGCATTGCTAAATGTTTTAAAGCTATTTGTGGCTTGCACAGGTAATTGAATGCATAGATGGCACCCATATTCCTGTTCTTGCTCTGCATGAAGGTTATCATGATTTTGTTAATAGAAAAGGATGGGTGTTCTATGTTCTGCAAGCTGTGGTAGATGACCAATATTGGTTAGTATAATTTGACAGTTAATGCTACATGCTTATTCTATTTAGAAAACGATGCTTTTGTACATGCCACTAGGGAGGAATACCTAGTCCTGAGGTAAGTTCAGATTCTGATGCACCTATGTGACTGTGTACAGTAGCATTCCTTGTGGCCTGTGCACCTCATTGGAGCTGAGCTATGGAAGTGTACCCATTCTCTATTACTCAGCAAAACCATTCTACAGAAGTAGAGTGTTGATGTGCTGGCTGAGATAGGTGCAGTCAGTGTTTTTTAAGGTACGATCAGCAGTTCATAGTGGTGGCATCATCAACAGTGTTGGTGGCAAGCTAGTAACACTCTTACAGCTTGCCTATACCACTTCTACAGTCATGTGTCTTGTTAAAGGTTGTGACTAGCACTGTGGGGTTCACACTGCTTTTGAAATAGGTCTGATGGCCATCTGCATGGCAACACATCTTCTCCTTATGGTTGCAATGGACTCTGAGACTGCATACAGGTAAGGCTTGTGGCCTCTATTTTGTATTACAGAATGGGTCACAAATCAAGAGGATTTATGAGCCAGCCCAGTACTGAAGATGGCTGAGGTGCTCTGTGCCTTATCTTTTCACATGCCAATGCCCCGGGTTCAAGAATGAGCAGGGGTTGCTGGGTGTTGGCCAGGGTGAAGAAGATTGAGCACCTGGAGGAGAGCTCTCCTCTCACTTGGAGGGGTGTTTTGCCTTCTCGGCTCTTTGATAGCCCCAGTTGGAAGCCTGTGGGTAGTGCCAGCAGTTTTGAGTGACACAATGGGAGAGGCCACAGTTCTGTAGGTGTGTACACTTCCATGTACATGTCTACATTCTGTCAAAACTGGCTACTTTGGATAGAAAATCAGTAAATGGATGGCACAGGCTAAATGAAGCCCTGCCTGCCTTCATTTGTTCTTCAACATTGGCCGACTGCCGTTCCATCAAGTTGTGTGTCATCCGATGTGGGAGGGGGGTATGGCCTTCTCTTTCCTGGTCCTATCATGGGATGAAATCTATGGGGGGATTCAGGCATGGTGGTTGGATGCTGCAGAGTGCCTTGCAAGAGGTGGTGTGGGCAGTGCTGAGAGCCTGCCTGTACCACCTGAGGACTGAAAAAGCTATATGACAAAACAAATCAAGAGGGTTTGTCACTAAGTGGTCTTTGCAGTCACTTAAGGACAGTCTCTTTTGTCTGCGTGTGGGACTATTGTCTATGATGCAGGAATTTGGATTCTTTTAATGATTTCCACTTCTTAAACTGTGATACATTCAATGAGCTACATTCCATAGCTGCCACACTTCAAGGGCATGTTGCTGTAGTTTAACTGGCATATCATTCACCAGCTACACAAACAATGTTGAATTTTATTCTTGATACTATCTTTTACTTTACAGTTACCCATTAAACTGAATGCCCCATGATAAGGACATTTCATGATATGCTTACTATCAAATCGGTGTTACATAATGTATTTGAAATATTTTTAATGAACTAGCACAATTTTTGTAGTTTACAACAAGATTTACAAGAAATAAACTTTGTTACCGCAGTGTTAAAAGTATACGAACAGACAAAATTGCCAGCAGATACAGGCCATTCAGTCTATCTAGTCTGCTCGAGTGTAGCACATCAGTCCATTAGACTGCAGCTGCCCTCATATGGCCTCCCCTCCCACCCCTTCCCAGTTTGTACCTCCCTGAATCTATCCTACCTATCTTGAAGCCCTCAGCACTCTACAGTGATACGACTTCCTCTGGAAGAAAGTTTTACCCTGTCACCTCCCTTTCTGTGAAATAGTGCTTCCTCAGTTCCCTCTTGAACCTGCCTCCCTTCCAACTTCATAGAGTGTCCCCTGGTTTCCCCTTCCATCCTTCAGATTGAACATACACCTGGTGTCTACTCTGTTCAAACCCTTCAGATACTCGAAGGTCTCAATCACATCTCCTCTCTCCCTTCTTTCCTCCAGGGAATACATATTGAGCTCTCTCAGTCTCTCCTCATATGGTCTGTCCCCCAACTCCAGGATCATTTTTGTTGCCCTGTGCTGTTACCTCTCCAGTAGTGTGATGTCCTTTTTCATGTAGGTGCACCAGAATTGCACACAGTACTCTGGGTGGGGTCTCACCAGGGACCAGTACAGGAGCAAGATGACCTCCCCACTCCTAGAAGTAATCCCCCTTGCAATGCACCATAGCATCCTGTTTGCCTTCCCTGCTGCCTTCCTGCACTGAGCAGAGTGGTTCATCTCCTGGTTACCAGCACTCCCAGATCCTTCTCCTTCTTGGATTTTGTTAATGGGACACCCTCCAGCCAGTAATTGTGTCCTGGATTCTTGCCTCCTAGATGCGTCACTTTGCACTTCTTGGCATTGAAAACAAGTTGCCAAGTGTGAGCCCATTCCTCCAGTTTTGCCAAATCCTCCTGAAGTACTTTTGCTCCCTCCCTCCATCTATCTTGGCACAAATCTTTGTGTCATTTGCGAAGAGACTGATCTTGCTCTTAATCCCTACTGCAATGTGAAAACGTTAAACAGAACTGGTCCCAGCACCGAGGTACACCACTTGTTACTGCCCTGGGTTTAGATGCCCCCCCAACTACTACCTCCTACGCTGTCTACCTTGCAGCCAGTTCTTGACCCATCTGACCAATGTTGTCTCAGATCCCAGACTCTTCAACTTGCAGGTCAGCCTACCATGTGGCACCGAGTCAAAGCCCTTGCTGAAATCTAGGTAGAGGACATCAACCACCTGTCCCCTGTCCAGTGCCCTCATAACCCAGCCATAAAAATCAACCAAGTTCATTTGGCAAGATCTGCCTGAGACAAACCCATGCTGCCTGCTGTCCTGGAGATTGTTATGCTCAAGAAATTGCACCTGTCTTTCCTTGAGGATTGTCTCCAACAGTTTTCCTACAATTGCAGTAAGGCTCACCGGTCTGTAGTTCCCTGGTTTGTCCTTGGGCCCACTCTTAGGGGAGGCACCACATGTGCTTCCCTTCAGTCCCTGGGCATGCATCCCGAGTTCAGAGAGGTACTGAACACGTCCACCAATGGCTCTGCCAGGACCTCTGCCAACTACCTCAGCACCCTGGGGTAGACTCCATCTGGGCCAGGTACCTTGTCCACCTTCAGGGACTTAAGGCCCTCCCTGACCCTTTCCACCATGATTTCCCCATCCATGGTTGCTTCTCTCCCACCCTCTCCCACCTCACCCTTCCTCTCAAGTATGGGCCCATCCCTCTCCTTTGTGAAGACTGAACAGAAGTATTCATTAAGTACTTCTGCCAGGTCTGCCCCCTTTTCTACCCACCCACTTCCCCTTCAGATCCTAACAATTTGATCCTCGCTCTTCCTCTTCTCTCTGATATATCTGAAGAAATTGTTTTCTCCTTCTTTAATCCCCTGTGCTAACCTCCATTCCCTAGCTGCCTTTGTTGCCCTTACCACTACTTCTCTGGATTTCTTCACATATTCTTCTTTGTCTTCTGCCCTGCTGGATCTCTTGTAGGTCCAAAATGCATTCTTCTTTTCCCTCACCTTCTCCACTGCCTCTCTACTCATCCAACTTGGTTTCTTTGTCCTGGCTTTCTTGCTCTGGCTCCTGACACAAGCTTTAATGGCTTCAGCCAGTCCTGCCTTAATAACTGCCCATATTTGTTCTGTGTCCATTTCTAGGTGGATGCTTGCCATATGACTTTCCAGTATGTGTCCCATCCTGCTGAAGTCTGCCCTTTTGAAGTCCAGTACCCTAGTTTTTGTAGTGGCTACTTCTCTACCCAGATTGATTGAGAACCCAACTGCATGGTGGTCACTGCTTGCCAAAGGTTCCTCCACTCTTACATCCCTGACCTGTTCCCCATCTTCCAGTACCAGGTCTAGTATATTCCCCTTCCTCATTGGCTCCATTACCCTCTGGGTAAGGAAGACATCCTGGAATGCTTCTAGTAGGATCTGCTCCCTGGTGCATAGTTGCTGGGATGCTCCAATCCACCCCTGGTAGATTAAAGTTCCCAACCACCACTGTGCTCCCTTTACTATTATGCCTCCTTTTCTGCTCCCCCAGTTCCCTGTTAATGTCCTCCTTCTAGGCTGGAGGTCTATAGACATCCCAGACAGATCTTGGTCTGTTTCTGGCTGTGTAGTTGCAGCCAGATTACTTATGACCTGCCGTCCTCCCCTTCCTCCCTATCACACCTGGTCCCTTCCCTTACATAAATAGCAGTCACCCCAGCCTTCCTTTTATATCTATCCCTCCAGAATAGTTTGTACCCTGGGATGGTTAGGTCCCAGTCATGGTGCCTGGTTGCCCACATCTCAGTAATGGCAGCTATGTCTACCTCTTCCTCTGCCATCAATGCCTGCAACTCTGTCAACTTGTTTCCCAGGCTCCTAGCATTTAGTGAAACCATTCTCCATGCTGTTCCTATCCTTCTTGCTTCCTTACCCTTCACTCCAACCCCTATTTTGCCTAAGGTCGTATCTATCCCTGTGGTGGGGGGAGGTCCATGGGACCCCTCTACTGGTGATTTCCAGCTCCAATGCCTCCCCTAACTAGTTTAAATTATACTTCTCATTGATTAAATCCTCCAGCTTCTGCTTCAACACCTGTGACCCTGCCCTGCATAAAGATCTGTGTTATCCCATGTGCTACCCAGTCCCCCCACCATTCCATACCCTTGGATCCCACACCATTCCTTTGGTCTCTTGTTGAAGTCACTGATTCTTCTTTTTGTGTCTGTACTAGCCCTTGGCACTGGCAGAACTTCTGAGAAGGCTACCATTGTTTCCTCTTCGCTGCATAGTTTTCCCACTTCCCTGAAGCTGTCTTGTACCTCCTCTATCCTTCTCCTATCCAGATCATTTGTTCCCAGGTGCTCCACGATGTGTGGCTGCTCCCCCACCTTTCCCATATATCTGCCCATCTGCTGACCCACTCTACTCGCTGTCATGCCTGGCATGCATTCTACCCGGATGTTACTTTTTCTGGCACCCCTCCTCCCATCTTATACCCTTAGGCATAGAATCCCCCAGAATTATGACTCTCTGATGCTTATCCTGCTCACTGGCTTGTTGCCCTCCACTCCTTTGCCCCCTCAACTTGCAAGGCCCTCTCATCTTTCTGTCTCACCTCCCCTTTGCCTCGCCTCCCCTAACCTTTGCCCTTTCCTGTATGTAATGTACAGAAAAATAATATTTCACCTGAACTTACATATCTGCCATGGAATTTAAATCTGGGTTTTATTCACAGAAACATAGAACGTATCATCAGTAAAGGCCTGGTAGGGCCATATAGCCTGCCCTATTTCCCTTGCCTAACACTACAACCTGGGCTCTGTTTGCTCATAAGTGTGCCTAACAACCTTAATTCTGTTTATTACACCCCTGTGCCTATCCCTTGCATGCTTGAAGCTCTCTCCTGTCTTTGGCCCCACCATCTCCTCTGTCAGGCTGTTCAAGGCACCCACAACCCTTTCTCTGAATAAGTATTTTCTCACATCCCTCTTAAAGAGCATGTGATTAGTAAAGGTGCATATCTTAAAGAATGAAGGTTTGGGGCCTTTAGATGCCTCTGTAATCAGTCAGCTTGCTTTTAGTTGTTTCTTTACTTACCTTTTCATCATTTTATTTGTATTTTGCCAACTGCTAGTGAAAAAAGAACCCAATGGAATCCCTGTATGATGATGTCATAAAATCCTTACTGGCAAGGCTGCCAGGGTATTTCAGTGGGAAACTACAAGTCTGTTTTCAGATTTTTATGGAGAAATAACACTTCCTAATTCAAAGTGTGAGCTGCTCAACACGGGCTTTATAAATTTAATTATTTCCAAAGAGGCTACTGGTTGTGACTAAAATCAATGAATAAATAAAGTCCAGTGCACTCCCCCACCTCCAAAACAAAACTGCCCTAATAGGCCTGTAATGGAGGATTTTTCTGCTTCTCATACTTTAAATGGGGGATCTTAGTGATCAAATTTTGGCCAAAATGTGAAAAAGCCAAACCACTCCATCAAAGTGGCCCCAGTCAGTTTGGTCCTGCACTTTAAATAGTTTTAAATGTACCTTGCTGATCGGAGTTGAAGTCCTGCTATTTCATTCTCTCTAGTTTATTTATTTATTCATTCTCAAATTACAAGTACACTTGAGCACAGGACAACTCATTTACAAAGGTTCTACGTCAAAGAGTGGAAAGGGTAAGTACAGACTGACAAATGATAAAATAATAACTTTTACAGATATCAGTGAAACTTCATTATACAAAATTGTTAGAAACATTCTCAGCTAAGTTATGGAATACAACACTGGTGGTATAAACACAGTGGAAGAAAAATGGGGTTGAAGTCAGAGATTCAGTGGGAAGGGTAGCAGCCAGGGGTCTTGTCTTGAGATAGGTGCAATAGGTGGAGGTGAGTGAGAATAGAGTGAGTGGGGGGTGGGGTGGGGAACATAGGCGTAGCTTGCGGGGAGGCAGAGAGGCAAGCTGCCCCCCCTGAGAAATTAGACCAGGACTTTTTTAAGAGCCCAGCCACCGTTCTCCGGTTATCATTTTTTTTTTTTAATGTTGAGTGGGCTCAGGGCTATGCCCGGACTGCCTGCACCTCTCCGGAGGAGGGAGGGGGGGTGGTGGCACTGCACCGAGTCTCTTAAACAAAAACTATCCTCTTTTCCAATTGGCTGCAAGCCTGCAACCATAGTAGCCTGCATGTTACAGCCAATCAGAGAGTGCTGCAAGCTGGCGCCATCATGTGAGCAGTACTCCGTTAGTGGCACCATTTAGTTGTCTGTGTGCCTTCCATGAAGGAGCAGCAGCAGCATCCATATAGCGTAGGGATGAGGAGAGATAGCTATTCAAGGATGTCGAGAAGCAGTCGTTGGTTGTCTGTCAGGTGTCACCAGTCTCTCAGTCTGTCTAGTGTTCCCACCCTCCTCCTGTCCTGAACAGCCCAGTTTAAATATACCTCACCCGAGTCCTCTGACTACCTACTCTCTGTTTCTCAGTGCAGCCAGCTGTGCTCTGGGCTCTCCCGCTGCCACCTGAGCCTCCCATCCCTGAGAGCATAGGAGGCCTGCGGCCACAAGGCCTCTACCACTGGACAGACCAGGCAGAGGAGCGAGTAGTACAATTACAGTGAGTCTGAGGCACGGCCAGGCTTGCCTGCACACCCAGCTCCTGTGTCCAGCAGGCCAGAAAAAGATTTACCATCTTGTCAGTGAGTCCCACACCATGCCCGTTGCCCACCAGTTCCACGGTCCACCGAGAGGGATTATTCAGGTCAGTGAACAGCCAGGCCCAGAACAGTGAAGAAGCTGGCGGTCATGCAGGCTATAGCAGACCCATAATGCGACACGTTGATCTGGTGTCAGAAAAAATGAGTTACTGTCTTGTCAGGGGATTAATTGGGAGAGGAACGGGATTGTTGGGAGAGACTCAGCTACCTGACCTGCCTTCTTGGCCTTGCTGTGCCCTGCTGCATGCTGCCCTGTCTGTGCCCTTGCTGATTTGGTGAGTAACTGTGCTGCAAGCTGGTTTTTGGAAATTAATACCATTCACATCCCAGAAATGTGTCTTTTGGGGGGGTTGTCTTGGCCATGGCCATGTATCTGGGGGGTGGGTGGAAGGTTTGCTGTCAGCTTGTGTTTCTTTGGGTGGGAGGGGATTTGCTGGCTGTTGAGGCTGTCCATGTTGGTGGGGTGGGTGGGGGGCCTATTTGTTTGGCATGGTGTGGACACTGGTCATGTTGGTGGGGTGGGGACACTCAGTTACTGTGCTACTGGTGTGGTGGGGTTTGTTGGGGAAACTCACTGGACGGTCTGTGTTTGGTGGGGCTGGGGGATGGTCTGTTTTGTGGGGTTGGGGTCGGGGAGACAGTCTGTGTGTTTTGGGGCTGACTCACTGAGAGGATGGTCAGTGTTTGGTGCTGGGGGCCTGCATTTGGTGGGGCTGGGGGGGACGATCAGTGTTTGTGGCTGGGGTGGTTAGTGTTTGGTCAGGCTGGGGGGACAGTCTGTTTTCTATTCTGGGGTCTGGTGGGGTGGAGACACAGGCCATGGTGATGAGGGGACACTGGCTGCGATGGTGGGGTGGTGACACTAGCCATTGTTTGGTGGACTTGGCTGGCCATTTGTCTGGGGAGACTGTCCATGATGGTGGAAAAGGGGGACTGTCCATGTTTGCCTGCTGGGTGTCTTGTGGGAGGGGGACTATTTGCTGGTCGAGTGTTTGGGGATCTTTCCATGTTGGCTCATAGGTGGGGGTGAATGTCAGTGATTGCTGACCAGGTGTCTAGGATGGACTATCAATGTTGTTGGGGAGGGGAACTCCATGTTTGCTAGCCAGGTGTTTGGGGATTGTTCATGTTGGTGGGGCGGGGAATTCTGTGCTTGCTAGCTGTGTGCGGGGGGTGGAGACTGTCCTTGGTGGGATATGGGGAACCGTCCATGTTTGCTGGATGTCTGAGTGTCTGGTGAGACTGTCCTTGTCGGTTGGGGCATTCTATGCTCACTGGCCTGTTGCCTGGTGGGAGGGGGACGTCCGGGTGTGTCTGGGGACTGTCCTTGTAGGTGGGGTGAAGGGAGGACTGTCCATGTTTGCTGACTGGGTTTCTGGTGGACAGTCCGTGTTGGTTAGGAGGGGGGACATTCTGTGCTTGCTGACTGGGTGTTAGCACATAAACATAAGTAAATGTTAAAATGTTATTTCCACCTCATCCTTTACCTGTCAAGGGATGTATCTCACTGACCTGTGCCCACAGCTAGCATACGAACATTAGTAAATGCTGAAACATTATTTCTCCCTCATTCTTTACCTGGCTATAAAAGTAATCTTTCACTTTTTTTGATTTCTCCGATCATCCACTGTGGAGGGGTAAAACAGACAGATTCCTTGGCCTTGCTGTCTCTGTCTTCATTGCCTGGCAAACACAACCAAAGGGGTAGCTTTTTGTGTTCTCCCCCGTACAGTGTTACAAGACTAGCCAAAAAAATCTTGCACTAAAACATGCACCCTAAGGAAATGATTATACTACTACCTGGCTATTGTTATAGCGACTACTGACTGGCCATGATTTTTTGGGGGGTGTTGGAACACTGGTCGTGTGGGTGGGGTTGCGGACACTGCTGGTTGTGTGTGTGTGTGTGTGTGTGTGGTTGGGGACACTGCTGACCGTGTGTGTGTGGGGTTGGGGACACTGCTGGTCATGTGTGTGGTGTTGCGGACACTGGTCATTTGTGTGGGTGGGGTTGGGGATACAGGCATTATGTGGGTGTGGTGGAGGCACTGTTGTGTGGGTGGGTGGAGGCACTGGCATTGTGTCGGTGGGGCAGGGTTGTAATTATATACTAGGCAAACTGTGCTGACCGGTAGCTCAACATCTCTCTTTCCAGACAAAGAAAGAAACATAAACAAAATGCAGTATAAAATGTGGTTTTATTTATTTTTGTGTGCCTGTGATGGGGAGGCACAGACCTGGATGCCTGGAGTGGATACCAGATAAATGGAGCTGGAAATGGTGTTGGTTGGGTGGGGTGGGGAGAGTGGCTGTGTTGGTGTGGTGGGTAGAGTGGCTGTGCTGGTGGGGTGGACACAGAGTGTGGAGAGTGGCTATGCAAGTCCATCAGGGTGCAGAGAGTAGCTGAGCTGGCCAGTCTGGGTGGAGATAGTGGCCTTGCAGGTCTGGGGTGGGGAGAGTGGGCTGTAGCTTTTTGCATGCACATTTAATTCACTGTTACTTGCTGTGCCTTCTTCTGCCCTGTCAGCTTTCTGCTGCTGTGCTGACCAGGGCAGACTGGTACACATGCTGAAAAAAATGGTTCTGGCCACTGGTGATGGTGGAGGGAGGGGTGGACGGGCATATTGGCACAGAAATATTTTTTTCAACATGTATGCCAGTCTGCTGGGTCCATGCCATGCTTACCTCCCTCGTACAAGGGGCTTCTGAGCACTAAAGATAAGTTTCTGTGTCAAAATTAGGAACTGTTGGAAAGTATGAAATCCCACAGTATAAAAATTGTGCATGTTTATGTAGTTCCACCTTGCTGTGTGGTTCAACAAGAGGTTCTGTGGTCTCTCCTCCTCATTTAGCACCCTGACCTGTGACCTAGCCACCCCCCCCGGGCAGGGGGAAGGTCTGTTGTTTTGTGGTCTTTTGGTGGTTTGTTGGGCACTGTAAAATGCATTGTTTCATTTACTGTGTTGTACTGCCTGGACCTGCTTTACCCTGTCTCTATCCTGAATGTAAACATGGTATAAAAAAAGTTCATTTTTGGTGGTGTGTGTGTGTCTGTCTGTGTCTGTGTGTAGAAGAATAGAGACACACGCTCGGACAAAAAAAACTGTATTAAACCACATCAAACTGAAGCAACCATGTTTCATTTGTGCCCTTCAAAACTGTCAGATGAAACAATTATGAAGTAGTCTGTGTGGGGGTGGGGATCATCCACGGCAACCTGGGCTACCACACACTGTCATAGGTGATGCTAATAAAAACCACCAACCAAGTACTTACCTTTCAGGGTGGGTCCTGCGAGGCTGTGCACAGCTATCTGGGGTCGTTGTTCCAGCAAACTTCCTGTGGTGTCTGTTCTCATAGGTTATGTGATGCGACCACTTTTGTGCCAGGGCAGTCCGTGTTTGCTTGGATGGGGTTGTAACCCTGGGCATGGACAGAGATGCATATTCCTTAGAGCCCATGGGAGGAGAGTGGTAGGGGTTGTGGTGACCACACCATGCCCATGATCATCTTAAACAGTTAGGGGATTTACATTGTTCTGTTGCACTGTCCCAGGTACATCAGCATGCTTGTTAAGAGCACTGCCTGAGGGATATCAGCAAGTCCCATGCTTATGTATGCAATGTTTGCTTGCTTGAGGAGAGCATTATCCTCTTTGCTTACCTTACCTAACCAGATTCAGGCATGTGATATTGAATAATATGGGACGGGATGGGATGGGAGACTAATGAATTAACTTGGTTATAACAAAGAAAGGTGTTAACACTGGGTGCAAGTAAGCAATAATACCCGACAGGGCGTGTATCATGCTGGGATAACGCCACACCTCAGGTGGTTGGGCACGAGTGCATCCAATACATAAGACATGACGTTATCCTACCATGATACACACCCTGGAGGGCATTATTGCTATTATACAATGGTGTGTTGTTATACAGAATTAAAAAAAATAATTTTAAAGATGCTTTATTTGGTGTGGAAAAATATTTTTAAGAGAAGATACAAAAACCACACTAATGCTAACAATCATCAAGAGGTTCATGGAGAGGCTGATACTAGACCTGTGATGAATCAGATGTACTGGGATAACATCATGGGTCTAGCCCAAGACTGACCAATCAGAGGCCAGCATTTATTCTTATCATTGTATAATCACATTTTTTTATGTAATCTTTGTAAATAAGGGCTCATGCTGTGAGGATGCACATGCTGGGATGTTTCCCCATACCATCCATGTTTATAGGTATAATGAGGTGGCACAGCCATTTGCTGCACTTCCTTGAAACATGCTTTTTGCACTCCTCAAGGGTGGGAGGGCTAGATCAAGCAGACATTTCAAGAAGTTCGGGATCCACTATAAGAGCTGGACTTGGAAGGGTTATGTAAGCAGCAAAGGGGGTGAGAGACTAGTGAACTATCCACCTGGAGGTTCAGGTGGGGGCAAAATTAGGTCAAGACTGATTTGAATTGAAGCTGAGGGGAGGTCCTGTCCTCTTGAGAATGAAGTTAAGTTCTTTACATATTTTCAACTTTACAAGTAAGTCCTCACTCCCAAGGCAGAAGAACGAAGAACGGAATACAAAACAGATCTCGGTCAGTTTTTTGACTCTGGTCTCAGGAGGAGTTGGGCTGAGAGCAGGCTGCAGTAAAACTGGTAGGGTGGGGAAGTGCTCTGACTTGGCCTGGGCTGGTCCCTCCCAGGAGTTATTCAGCTGTAGTCTTAAATGTTTTTTGGGCATTATTTGATGCTGGTTGATTTGTTTGCATTACGCAAGCCAGCCGTCCTCTTCACTGTCGTGATACGTGAAAATCAGGACTTTTTTGTTACTTTGCCCCCCTGTAAAATAACAAACTACGTCCCTGGTGGGGAAGGAAGATGGGCACAGGGATTAGAAGAGAGAAAAAGAAGGCAACCCTCCAGTTTTCTTATCTCACATTTATAAAGTGCAGTCTACTGGGTGTGGCTGTTGAGCAGATCACACTTTGAAATGGTTTATGATTAGAGAAAGTAATAACTCTTTCCCAGTAATTTGTTCAAACCCAGTAGACTGCACTTTATAAATGTGAGACAAGGAAGCTGGAGGGTTGTCTTTGCAAACAGAATGAGTGAAACAGCAGGACTTCAACTCAGATCAGCAAGGTACATTTAAAATTATTTAAAGTGCAGGACCAAACCGATCGGGGCCACTTTGGTGGAATGGTTTGGCTTTTTCACATTTCAATGAAAATTTGAAAAATAACACTTCTTGCCACCAAAATATTAGATATTTAAAGAAATATGTGATTTTTGATAACATGTGATCTTTCATTATAATTTAGCAGGCGGTTTTTACTTCATAACCAGATTTAACTTGGAAAGAAGTAAAGAGAAGCTTAACTATTGTATTCAAAAACATAAAATCATACAGATGGAGCACTGTAGTGCAAACATATAAAAGGCAAAGTTTGCATAATGAAATAAATGGGTGTCAGCGTGGCTCAGTTGGTAGCACATCTGCCTCTGGACCAGAAGATAGTGAGTTTTTTTCCCCCACTAAAACTGGACTTGCACCTAAAACGCTGGCATCCAACTGCAGTATTAAGGGGGTGTTGAACTACAGGGGTATGTCATCCTTCAAATGATATGTTAGACTGAGGGTCTTTCTACTCATCCTAGTGTTGCCCTAGTGGGTGCCCAGGTGGAAGTGAAAGAACCTAGGGCACTCTTTGCAAAGAATAGGGGACATTCCTGGTGTCCTCGCCAACATTCCCCTTCCCATAAACTGGTTTATACAATTGTCGTGGATGTGTTGATGTGTGATATGACTACCACTACACATTCAGTCACTTCACTACCAGTCTAGCATTGCTTGTAAAGTGTTTTGGGATACACTGCATATGAAAAGTGCTATATAAATGCTGATTCTTCTTCAATTTATTTTGAAAAAGATAGAAAATGTACCTCCTTTCTCATTAAAATACACTGGGCTCTTAATGAGCAGGTGTTTGCTTCTAATAGAAAACCATCTATTTTATTTATTGTATTTTGATGTGTTCGTAATTACTGTCTACTTTTATAATAAAATATTTGTTAGTGCATTGAAATAAGTGGATGTTCACCTTTGCTTTTCACACTATTAGTAAAAAAGAATTCAGTAAAATGCTGGTATTGTGATCTCAGAAACTGCCAGCAACTTAACAGCCCAGTGTATTTCAATGAGAAACTAAATATGTTTTTCTATCTTTTTCAAAAGAAATTGATACTTATTTCATCAACAAACTTTGCCTTTTATATATTTGCACTATAGTGCTCCATCTGTTTGATTTAACATTTTTGAATACAATAATTAGCTTATAATTACTGGTGATCCCCTTTATCAATCTGATTTCAAAAACCTCTCAAAAGCTGTAATAATCCGAAATTGGGTTCTTACAGTGTTTGAGTAGCTATAAGTCACTTCTCACTTACACTGTCCTTGATCATCACTTTCACTTTTCTCTGACAGGGTAGCATGGCCGAGCAGTGTTCATTTTGATAAATTCCTGTATATGCCCCAAAATCCAGAAAAAGAATAGTGCTTTGTATAAAAGCATTGTAAGCTGTAGGTGTTAAGCTAAATTTTTCTTAGTTTTGAGATACAGAAGCCGCCAAGTGTAGCTTGAGGAGAGAGAGAGTGACTTGGCAGCTTCAGAAGGCAAGATTCAAGCATGAATGAGTGTTAATATAGCAACATTAATTCACAATTGAATCTCACCTTCTGAAGCCGCCGAGTCACTTGCTACCCTCAGTATACACTTAGTGGCTTCTTTATCTCAAACCTAAGAAAAAATTAGCTTAGTACCTACAGCTTACAAAGTTTTTATACAAAGCACTGCTCTTTTTGTGGATTTGGGGGCATATAATTTACTGAAATCAACACCACTGGGCTACGCTCTTTCTCTTGCTCAAGTACTTTTTCCATGCACCAGTAATTATATAAAATAACAGATAGGCAAGTGTATGCCTATGAATATTTTTTTCACACCTCTGGTGTATGATGACCACATAAACCTTTCAAGCTTCACTCTCGAGGTTTATGGGTCATCACACACCTCGGGTGTGAAAAAAATATTCATAACACACACTTGCCTATCTATTATTCTCTATCTTGTTTCTTCTTTCCAAGAAAAATCCGGTTATGAAGAAAATGTCACCTGCTAAATTATAACAAAAGATCACCTTATCAAAAATCATATATTTCTATAAAAATGTATAATATTTTGGTGGTAGGAAGTGTTATTTCTCCATAAAAATCTGAAAACAGACTTGTAGTTTCTCACTGAAATACCTGGCAGCTTTGCCAGTAAGGATTCTAAGACATCATCCTACAGGGATTCCATTGAATTCTTTTTTCACTAGCAGTTGGTAAAATATAAATAAAATGATGAAATATAGAATAATGCACTGGGAAGTGTGTATACTGAGGATTTTATGCACACCATAAAATCCAAGTTGACACACATTTCCCCATGTTTCATTTTTTTATAATAACTGGTTTCTTTGATTTTTTCCTTTTTCTTTTAGAATTTTGCAAAAGTTGCTTACCATATTCCATTATACATGGGTGATCATACACATATGTGTATAATCAGACTCCATTATACATGGGTGATTATATACATATGTGTATAATCAATCTCTGTTATACACATATGTGTAAAATCACCTGTGTATAACAGAGTTTGACAGCTTCTGCCCACAGCTTATAATCATCACTAACCAGTTATTATAAAGTAAGTAAAGAAACAAATAAAAGCAAACTGACTGATTGCAGAGGCATCTAAAGGCCCCAAAACTTCATTCTTTAAGATATGTACCCTTACTAATAACCTGCTCTTTAAATTCCATATGCCCATATGTTATGGTGATCTTCCTCCTACTTAACAGATTCCCCATTTGCACCTTGTTCATCTCCATGAGGTACTTATACATATGGACATACAAAAATGACAGCAGAAACAGGTCACATGGTCTGTCAAGTCTGTTTGAATGTGCAGCCGGCACTCTTAATTTGCGTCTGCCCCACCCCCTTTCATGTTTACCCCCTTCACCCTGTCCCTTCCCCTTTAGAAAATACCCAGTGTCTTATAGGATACCATATCACCTGGTAGAGTATACTATCACACCATAACCCCTTTTTGTGTAAAAGTGCCTCCTTATTTCCTTCTTACGTCTTCTCCCATCTGATCTAAGACCATAACATCTTGTGACCCTCCCTCTCATTAGCATGAATATCCATTCAGTACCTGTCTTGTTGACCCCATTTATGTAATTAGAAGTGTAAATCATATTCCCCTGAATCCCTTACTTCTTCTAAAGAGTACTAACTCAACTCACTCAACCACTCCTCATATGTTTTTTTTCTCCAATCACTGGATCAGCTTTGTCACTCTGTACTGCACCCTTTCCAATAATCTGACTTTCTTCTTTAAATATTGGAACCAGTACTGAATGCAGTGTAACCCCCCTGTTACCCGGGGTTACTAGAATCCCAGTAAGACCTAGTGGTAGGCAGGGAAGACAGCTTGTGAAACTCCAGTTAAATGGATTTCACACTGTCTCACTCTGTTCTCAGTCTCAGCTGAGACTGAGGGATGACATCATTATAGAACTTTCGCAGCTGCATAAGCCCCACTGGAATGTTGCAGTTGGAGGTTAGTGTAGAACAATAGTTCTCGGACTTTGTCACAGTGAGCCTCCCCAAATCCATGGAAAAGATTTTGAGCCTCCCCCTTAATTGAAATAATCTTGGGCCTCCCCAAAGAAAAATAACGTACTGTACTTTGCGCAGTACACCATAAATAGATTGAAACCCCTTTGAGTACTTGGCTCACATTCAGTTCTTTGTCTTCTGCTTAAAGTTGGACCAGCATAACATTCTGTGGTGATTTGCATATGCAGCCCATGATGCTTTGCATTGTGGGGCTGTGATATTTGTATTTTCTTGAAACTTGGCTTCCAGCCAAATGCCCTTTGGGTAACCCTTGCCTCAGTGTTTTGCACAGAGGTTCTTTGTCTTTAAATAGTTTTTTATTTTAATGGGTTCACCACAATATATCCAAGGCACACTGCCTTAAGGGTAGCTGGTCCATTGCACTGGGGTGTCAAACAGACAAGGCATACTGAGGAGTCCTGTAGGATGAAACATATGTCTATGTCTTCTGTTAGCATCCTTTGCAAACTGTGTGAGAGGCCTTTCGCACCATGCAATTCTGCTTAAAGTTGGACCAGCATAACATTCTGTGGTGATTTGCATATGCAGCCCATGATGCTTTGCATTGTGAGGGCATGTGTGATTTTTGTATTTTCTTTGTCTTATACTGACTTGGAACTTTTGAGAAAGAGCTCCTGTGTTTGAAGGTTTTATCTGAATAACAAATAATTAAAATATTATTATTCAGCTTATTGTAACCCCCACACACACACAGACCAGCCTAATTGCTCTGCTTTTTCATTCTTGAACCATTGTTACCCTTTGTTGCAGTACCTTCATGGGTCAGACTACTCCTCTGTTTCTCTCTATATGAAATAACCTTCCTACACACTTTGCCTCTCCTCCCCTTCTACTCCTAAGCAACTTCTCGGGGGTTACTTTGCTCCTTCTTGCTATTGCTCTTAGCACTTCTATGCTCAACCCTTGTATTGGGCTGTTCTGCCATCAGTTTACAAATTGATCAATTACCACCACTCATTATTAATTTATTGTTCACGTTAATTTGCACCATTGCTCATTCTATATTTCTTGATTGTTTTTCAGTTACCTTTTTAAATGTATTCACTCCCTACCCTTCCCCTGGTACACCTGAAATGAGCCTTGGCTCATTCACCATCCCTTGTCACCTATTAGTAAATAAATACATAAAATTCACCTACTACTATTATTCTCTTTCAGTTTGCTTCATCTCTTCACACAAAATATATAAAACTCAAAATTTAAATACAGTACTTTTTCAGACTTGCTTGAGCCTCCCCTTGAATAGGTTGGGGCCTCCCCAGGGAGGCTGGCCTCACCATTTGAGAACCCCTGGTGTAGAACATTGGGGATTTTGAATTCAGTCTGTGTGCAGTCTGAGTGACAGGCAGTAATACAGCTGAGTGTGTGCAGGCTCTCAGAGCTTTAAGCTCTGTTTTAGAGCTACTTTTGGAAGGTGTGTGTGTTTCCATCTGAAAAGGAACACAGGAACTGGTAATTGAAGTGGCAGAGACCACTTTCAATGGTTCAAGAGCCCCATCTCTGAGGGGATGGGGAAGGTTTTTGCCTGTTTTCCAGGAGCAACCCCCCTGGGTCTGGCTAAGGGAAAGAAGCTGCCTGTTCAAGTAGTGCTGAGGCACCAGAAGCTCTGAGAGAGAAATTCATTGTGGAGGAAATGCCTGTGGGGCACCTGCAACCAAAGGGTGAGTTTGCTTTGAAAAAGGGCCAAGTGTTTTTCACCTGAACAGAAGCAAACTAAAGGGACTGTTACTGTGGGGTCAGGAAAAGACAGCTAAGTACAGTTGGAAAGTGGGGATTGGACTGCTTAATCTGTGGAAGGTCTAGAGTAATGGACATTGCCATTTAATTCAAGTATGTTCAAGTCCAGCACAAAGAGTGAAGGAAATTGGGGATTGGACTGCTTAACTCAGTGGGGGGTCTAGAGTAATGGACAATGCCACTTAAAAGTATGTTCAAGTCCAGCATAAATGGGAAGCAAGACAAGTAGATGGAATGTGAAATACATTTAGCAAGAATCTACATTGCAAAGCTTTACAGGTTGAGGTGTTTACTGTCCAGAGAAATGTCCGGCTATCAATTGTGGGAGCGAGAGGTGGGAGACCCCCGATCAGTAGTAACCAAATTCACCTCTATGGATTTGCTCTGAGACACCTTTTGCTTTCTCTCATGAACTTGGCCAATGCCTGAGGAAAGTACCCAGACCTGGGATTGAAAGGAAGTTTCCCTGATGGAGCCGTGGTACTCTTAGGTGGCTTAGGGAGCCACCAGAAAATGTTTCCATGAAGTATGGAAGGTGTTCAAGTGGCTGGCAAGGGAGCCGAGCCAGGAAAAAACCCAGAACAGTGTACAAGTTTGGGCTGTGTAACCTAGAGCAGCATACAAGTCCGGGCTGTGTGTCCAGTGGGTTCAGAGCCTGACGGCTAAAGTTTTGAGGAAATGTTCTTGTTTCTTTTAATCTGCATTACCAGGAGTGTAGCCCCGTTGGGGTCCATCTATGCTTTGTTTATTCTATTTGGATGTGAATAAAAGCCACACTTTAGAATCCCACTGCTGGTATTGGACATCACAGTTATTGCTTCCTGTGTTTGGAATTACTTGGATGCCCCTGTGCAGAGTAGCCAAACCTAGTCTTTGTGCCGAGTGACCTATTCCTCCCCGAACCCAGCCCACCTGGTATTGCTGTCAGATACAAATGGCATACCGGCCCTCCGTTACAAAAATGGAGGCACCGCTGAGGATTTGGGTTTGGAACTTAGGGAGGAATGCAAGAAAGGTGCTCGGGCAAAGGGCTAGCATTTTGGTTATCTGGCAGTGGGTAGCCCAAAAATCTGAAGCAAGGTTAACTAATGTGCCACTGTGTGCTGTTGTCCATGTGCTGCTGTTAAAATCCCAACTATTTACCAAGGAACAGTAAAGCCTGAGAGAGTATGCCCTTGTCCTGCATCAAAATTTACAGCATTTGCCAGCTTTTTAAAACTGTTGTGACAAAGAAAAGTGTGGAAAACTAGGGGTAGCAAAAGGAAAATTGTGCCCTGGACGTTGGAAATGCTTTCTGAGTGAATTGGGAGACTTGTTGTGTTGATGGCCATGAAAAATGGTTGAAATGGGCTCCCACTGTGGAGTCAGTCGAGAGAGAAAAAAAAGTGTGGTTTTGCAGTTTAAATTTGCCTGCTCGACGATCGCCGTGAGGAGAAGAGCACTCGAGAGGAAAGAGGCTCATTTGCATGGCGTCGAGTGATTGGTGAGACTGCAATCAGTACCGCCCCCAAGCCAGCTCTACAGTGACTGCCCAGCATTCGAGAGGGAGTGTGAGTGGAGTGTGCATACTGGCTTACAGGAGAAGCGTTGTGGTGACTGAAAGCGCTGTAAAAAGAGTAAAAAAGCACAAAGATTTTTCTGTTTAAATTCGGGCTCAACCCGCATCTCGATCGACTGGACTGTGAGTGTGGTGTTCGGAGGGACAATCGGCAGGACTGCCAACCCTCTTCTGTTCAGAGGCCTCCAAGACTGGCTGCAGGCCATTTTCCATCGCAGCAAACAGCTACTGATAACAGTGAGTACCAACAGAAATATTTACTCAAACAAGTGAGTTTTGCCAAAAGCCAGCTGTATCCGTGTGCAGCAGTGTAGTTGCTTTGCAATCAAAGACTGTATTAAGTTTACCAGCAAAAGCAAGCCTTTTAAGCCATTGACTGTGAGCATAGTTATGAGTTCAGCATCAGTGTAAGTTTCAAAGCTATGAGAGAGACTGAGTTGTATCAAAATATGCAGCAAGAGTTACAGGAAGTCCTGTGCTTGAAATACTGAGGATTTAAGGGTCTGTGAGCTAGAGCAATGTCTTCAGCAAGTGAAAAGTCCATGGCAAATCATATAAATGTGCTAGGAAAAAGAACAGTGCAAGTTTGTGCAGTTTGAGCAAAGTTATCAATAGAGTGGATAAATCGGATGCACAGTGGCTTGACCCAATTTCAGAATGTTGATGCGTAGGAGTGCTGCCGCCACCATTACAGGGTGGGGTAGTAATGTAAACACAGCAGCAGAGGAGCCATTTTGAAAGGGAAAGAAAGTGTTCAGTGATGCAGGACTTTCAATAACAGTGAGCGTTTGTTTGTTTTTCTCTGCAGTCATGGCCTCAGGACCAGCCTGCTACCTGGATCATGCCCGAGCTGTGGTAGCAGTAGAAGTTAACAAGTTAAGGGACATTGAGAGATGTTACTACGGAGGAAGATTGCCTCCTCATGTGGCAATTTCTGGATATCCAGTGCAAGTGTGCTTAATGTGCTTAAATGCTGGAAGGGACGTCTTCATGGTACCTCACTGTTCGGGGTGCCTAGAGAAATACGGTTTATTTAAAGTGCCCAAGATTCGTTTGGTTCCCACATGGACAAAAGTTCAAGAATCTGCAGTTGGCAGCACCCAACACCAGACAGAGCCTGTTGGAGAAGGCCCCTCAGGGGAGTGTGGCACAAAGCTAGAGGGTACAGATTTACAGACAGAACAATGTGCTGATGTTTCAGATTCTGAATCACAGAGAGACAATTCAGGAAGAGCATCAGTAGACCCTTGGAGAGGGGAGCCTAGCCCAAGTCTCATAGGAGAAGATGAGATGAGGGAGGCCTTTGAATGGGAGGTTTTGACCTCCGCACCCAGCAAAGAGTGGATAGTCTCAGGAGTGAGGATGACTGCTCACTCCTGGGCACAGATTCTCAGTGAGGAAGAAGAAGAGGGGGAACCTATGTGGCCTTGTGAAAAAGGAACTGGTACACAGCCTCAAGCTCTAGCCTCAGAGAAATGCATGGAAGACAGTGGTAATTCCACTGCCTGGCTATGCAAGAAGAAGTCAGGGATCCATTTTTTGTGTCTTTGAGAATGTGTAGCTGGCAGAACCAGGACTGGCCACCCCCAAGCCAGGCCAGAGGTCTCAGGTTGACCAAAGCTAGTAAAGAGGAGAGACTGGTTCATAGGAAGGTGAATGAAATCTATGGGATGTCCTTTCCTACCTTTCTTAGGAGAGTCTGGGAGGAGATTGAGAACAACAGGAAATCCTGGATTTGGGCAGAAGCAATGAAATGTGTGCAACCTGGTGCAAACAAGCATGTCAGGAACAGAATGTTTCACGACAAATAGAGCCAGTGGAAAAGAGGCAGAACGCTGTTAATGGACACTGTTCAAATAGTGGATGGAGAGGGATGTGAATCCTTTCATAGTGTGAATTATGTGCACCCAGATGGGGTAATAATTCAAGCACCTGACCCGTTGTGCTGTTGGCCACAATGCAAAGACCTCCCTGCGAATGTGCCCATGCCCACCAAATGGAAAGCAGAGCAGTGGTAGCCAGTGCTGCCACTTCAGCCATTGCAGTGCCTTTGTTGTTCCACCAGTATGGATGTCCAGGACTCAGGTGCCCCACATTCATCAGTTCTACAGTGTACTGACTTTCCAGAATCCATCAACTGGCCCACCAGATGACTTCAGATCCAGAGAAGATGCCAGCCCAGCTGTATCCTGATTCATCACCTGGTAGCCGGATGACGTCAGACCTGCTGTTTTCCTTTTTGTTCCTGTTCCAAGGTTCCATCTCCAGAGATGACATCAACCCAGCAGTTTTCAGAAGTGCCATCCTGTCATTCCCGGAAGATGTCCGCCCAGCTGTATCGGAAGAATGCTGCCAGGGAGAGTCTTCGGCTGAGGACCAGGTTGGTGCTGTTTTCATTCTACAAGGGACTGGTAAGTCCAGACTGTTCTTTTCTTATGACATTGCAGTACACACTCTACACTAGCAGACTCCAGATGTGTGAACTGTCCTCAAAGACTCTCCCCTTCGGGACTTTGGCCTACTAGAACCGTGCTTCACCGGGCTCTGGCCCAGGAGAGACTCTTTAATGGACTAGCCTTCAGGCACTGTGGTCACTAGATGGGACTTTTAAGGGCACTCCATCCCCCAAATATGTGTAAGGTAAATAATGTCATTGTTTTCTACTGTTTTCTAATGTTTATGCTGTTTTTCTACTTTTCTGAAAAACATCTTTTTGGGATTCTCCAGTGTTTTGATGGTAGGGGTTTAGATAGACTGTGTATGCAGATTAGGAGTGTGTATTGTCTTTCTTTTTTCTTGCATCTGTTCCTGAAGAAGATAGAAGAGAAGACAAGAAAAGGAGGAGGAGGGACTCATCGGAGTTCCTCACTAGTACTTTAGAGTGTAGTATTTAAAGTACTGTTGTTGTTACTGTGTGTAACCTTTTTTCTTCCACAGGTCTGGTTGTGGGGGAGTGAGGGAGTAATGCAATGGTATGGTATTAGCTCCTGGTGTGTGGTTGCATGGTGTCCAGGGTCAGGAAGGTCCCCTGTTTGTTTTGTTTTGGGATTTGAGTTACAGGCAGACAGGTTTTCATTAGAGGGCTAGGGGGGGGATAGACAGGCTGTGGTCCTGAATGGCCATAGGGGCCACAGTGATGATCTATTAGGGCTCTGCTCTGGGCAGTTCTACAGGAGCCACTAGGTACCCACAGTCAGCGGGTAGAGTAGAGGCTGATGCGTCAGCCAAAGGCCTCTAGAGCCTTAGTGTTGTCTGCCTGTGCTGGCACATGGTAAGGGACAAGGTAGCACTACCTCCCCGTTGTAAACACATGGGGCGAGATGGCCTAAGCCGAGTGATTAATGACTGCAGACAGTCATTTTCCTGGCTCAGGGTGAGTGTAACCCCCCCCCTGTTACCCGGGGTTACTAGAATCCCAGTAAGACCTAGTGGTAGGCAGGGAAGGCAGGTTGTGAAACTCCAGTTAAATGGATTTCACACTGTCTCACTCTGTTCTCAGTCTCAGCTGAGACTGAGGGATGACATCATTATAGAACTTTCACAGCTGCGTAAGCCACACTGGAATGTTGCAGTTGGAGGTTAGTGTAGAACGTTGGGGATTTTGAATTCAGTCTGTGTGCAGTCTGAGTGAGAGATAGTAATACAGCTGAGTGTGTGCAGGCTCTCAGAGCTTTAAACTCTGTTTTAGAGCTACTTTTGGAAGGTGTGTGTTTCCACTTGAAGAGGAGCACAGGAACTGGTAATTGAAGTGGCGGAGACTGCTTTCAATGGTTCAAGAGCCCCATCCCTGAGGGGATGGGGGAAGGTCTTTGCCTGTTTTTCAGGGACAACCCCCTGGGTCTGGCTAAGGGAAAGAAGCTGCCTGTTCAAGTAGTGCTGAGGCACCAGAAGCTCTGAGAGAGAAATTCCTTGTGGAGGAAATGCCTGTGGGGCACCTGCAACCAAAGGGTGAGTTCGCTCTGAAAAAGGGCCAAGTGTTTTTCACTTGAACAGAAGCAAACTAAAGGGACTGTTACTGTGGGGTCAGGAAAAGACAGCCAAGTACAGTTGGAAAGTGGGGATTGGACTGCTTAATCTGTGGGAGGTCTAGAGTAATGGACATTGCCATTTAATTCAAGTATGTTCAAGTCCAGCACAAAGAGTGAAGGAAATTGGGGACTGGACTGCTTAACTCAGTGGGGGGTCTAGAGTAATGGACAATGCCACTTAAAAGTATGTTCAAGTCCAGCACAAATGGGAAGCAAGACAAGTAGATGGAATGTGAAATACATTTAGCAAGAATCTATATTGCAAAGCTTTACATGATGAGGTGTTTACTGTCCAGAGAAATGTCCGGGTATGAATTGTGGGAGCGAGAGGTGGGGGAACCCCCATTAGTAGTAACCAAATTACCTCTACGGATTTGCTCTGAGACATCTTTTGCTTTCTCTCAGGAACGTGGCCAGTGCCTGAAGAAAGTACCCAGATGTGGGATAGAAAGGAAGTTTCCCTGATGGAGCCAAGGTGCTCTTAGGTGGTTTAGAGAGCCACCAGAAAATGTTTCCATGAAGCATGGAAGGTGTTCAAGTGGCTGGCAAGGGAGCTGAGCCAGGGAAAAACCCAGAACAGTGTACAAGTTCGGGCTGTGTAACCCAAAGCAGCGTGCAAGTCCGGGCTGTGTGCCCAGTGGGTTCAGAGCCTGAGGGCTAAAGTTTTGAGGAAGTGTTCTTGTTTCTTTTAATCTGCATTACCAGGGGTGTAGCCCCGTGGGGGTCCATCTATGCTTTGTTTATTCTGTTTGGATGTGAAAAAAAGCCACACTTTAGAATCCCATTGCTGGTATTGGACATTACAGTTATTGCTTCCTGTGTTTGGAATTACTTGGATGCCCCTGTGCAGAGTAGCCAAACCTAGCCTTTGTGCCGAGTGACCTATTCCTCCCCAAACCCAGCCCATGTGGTACTGCTGTCAGATACAAACGACATACCGACCATACCCACTGTCTTATAGGATACCACATCACCTGGTAGAGTATACTATTACACCATAACCCTTTTTGTGTAAAAGTACCTCCTTATTTCCTTCTTACATCTTTTCCCATCTGATCTAAGACCATAACATCTTGTGACCCTCCCTCTCATTATCCATTCAGTACCTGTCTTGTTGACCCCCTTTATGTAATTAGAAGTGTAAATCATATTCCCCTGAATCCCTTACTTCTTCTAAAGAGTACTAACTCAACTCACTCAACCATTCCTCGTATGTTTTTTTTCTCCAATCACTAGATCAACTTTGTCACTCTGTACTGCATCCTTTCCAATAATCTGACTTCCTTCTTTAAATATTGGAACCAGTACTGAATGCAGTATTCCAGGAGTGGCCTGACCATTGACCTGAAGAGAGGCAGGATCACCTCCCTGATTCTTGAGAAGATTCCTCTAGTAATACATCCCAGCAATTTGTTGGCCTGTGCAGCAACTTTCCTGCACTACTCTGAGCTGTTCATTTTTTCAGTTATAACCACACACAGATATTTTTTCCTCTTTGGTGGTACCTAATTTCCCTCCTTCATGCATTGAACCCCAACCGCCACTTTCTGACCTCTCTTCCAGTCTGGTCAGGTCATCCTGCATCCTTTGTTGCCCTGCTATGTCATCCTTTCTGAATTCCAACTAAATGACATCCTCAGCGTGGCCTTTGTCAAATTTCTTCGTTGCCTGGTCATAATACTCAACTAGGTTACTCATAGGTCTCAGTTATGTCCCCTTTCGATCTCTTCTCCTTTATGGAGTATATTTTGAGTTTATACAGTATCTTCCCTTATTGTTTCTTGTGTAAACACCATATCATTTTAGTAGTTCTCTTCTGGATGGCTTCCATCCTGTTGATGTCATTGCAGAGGTGCAGCCTCCATAACTGGACACAGTACTCTAGGTGGAACCTCAGAATTGAGTGATAGAGTGACAACCCCATCTCCCTTCTCCTGCTATAGATCTCCTTCCTCATCCACCCCAGCAACCTGATTGTCTGGCATGGTGATCTCTCACACTGCCCTTCCACCATGCAGTTATCAGATATGATCATGTCAATGTCCAAGTTCATGGGCAAGTAGCAGGTGTCTGCAGTCTGGGATTGGCTGCAGAGGTTTGATGAGGGCTGTGCCAGTCCCTGGCCCTGTCTTGTGATGGGACTGGGGGCACCACCTGTTTGACTGCTGCCAGTGGGGGGCATTGGACAACCAGTTAGGGGCTATTTTATTTGCCATACTGATGAGGACATCAGTGATCAGGGTGTGGGGATTCAAGTAAGCAATAAGACATGGCTGGGTAGTACTGAGATACCCGCACACCCAGAGGTATAGTTAGGAATGAGGCCATAGGTGGTGTGCTTCAGCCTCTGGGTGTGCAGGTATCTCAGTACTACCAACATCCAGCCATGTCTTATTGCTTATATAAAATGGACTCATAAGTAACTTTGAAAAAAAGAAAACATTCTAAAGGTTTTCAAAGTCACAAAAAATATACTAAAATGTTGCTAAATAATGTAAAACAGTCCTTCCTCAGATGTTTTTCACCAGTCAGCCATCTGTCTTTCTTCACACTCAATACACTGTGTGATTGTTTACCATGGAATAGAAGAGGTCAAGGCTCTACATTATCCAGTAGTAGAATGCCCCCCCCACACACAGAGTGATAATATGGAATACATGAATTCAACATTCTTCAGAGCTCAACTGGCATACAAAGAAAGACATATACACACACACACACACACACACACACACACACACACACACACCTGAATTGGAGCCAGAACCTCAATTTTATCTGTTGCCAGGTAAGGAGATGGGAGTTCTCTGGCAAAGTGGTAGGGATAGGTGGGCGATTTTTCCATGGTCATCAAAGAAACACCAGCAATGGAAAATCTGAATAGTACTTCATTTTTTCAAATTTGTGAAGGTGTGTGTGTGGGGGGGGTGCTGATGAGAGTAAATAATATTAAATTATTCACTTACAGTACTTTAATTTAATAGACTTTTATTTTTAGGGCATAGTTTAAGTTTTTTATGTATGAGTAAAGGCTGCAGCCATGCTTTTGATGGAAAGTAGGAAATAGTTGGCTTATGAATTCTGTGAGTTTCCCTGGTCAGCAGGGACTTGTTTTAGCCAGTGATGGCACTCTCTTACTGCAATGGCTAGAACCAAGTCTCAACCAGTCAGGATGCAGGGATTTCTTTGCCCATTTTAGATGTGATTTTTTTATACATGTGGGGCACAGTGGGGATCTGGGTGGGGGAAATCTTATATATATTTCTCTGGGGGGGTAAAACTTGGATATGGGTGGGGTACCAGATTGCCATTGCCACAAGGTGTGTGCAGCAAACTTTCCCCTGCATGTGTTTGTCACATGACAGAGGTTGCCGCATATGTGTGGACATATGCACTAGTCCCCACCTGTGCCTGAATCTGGTGCAGGATCCCTAGTGCTTGGGGTTTTAGCACAAGTTGCTCTTTGCCAAACCTAGCACCAACTACAGTTCCCTTTGAAAATTGGAGCAAATCACTTCAGCTCTCTATTTTTGCTTGTCATCAATGAAAGTCAGTTCTAAGCAAAGTTATGGACATTGTCTCCCAGTGTATCCACTAATCCAACAGCGCCCATGATACCTGAGTTTGTGAGCAGCCTTTATTCATATATGCAAAACTTTAACTATGCTCTGTAAGTCATTTAATTGACTAACGCAAGTTAATACATAAGTTTTTTACAGTCTTGATCCCCCCTTACACAAATGCACAACTTTAACAAATGAATTACTGTTCAGAGTTTCAATTGCTGGTATTTCTTTGATGACCATTAAAATGTACATCCTATCTCTTCCATCTTGCCAGACAACTCCCTGCATCTTACTTGACAACATACAACACTGAGGTTCTGACTCAGCTTGAACCTGTGTTCATGTATTTTTTGTATTCCAGTTTAACTCTGAAGAATTTTGAATTTTTGTATTCTATGTTATCATTCTGTGTGGATGTGTGTAGTGTGGTTAGGGGAAGAGCTTTCTAGTATTTGAAAAATACAGAGATCTGAATAAGCAATAAAACATGGTTGGCTATTGGTAGCCCACAGCCTCGTGCTTCACTACAACTCTGTGTGTGTGGGTGTCTCAGTACTGTAAGACTAAGACTAAGATGGCAGCCACACTGGGCTGGCTGTCAGATAGAGCAGTTAGCATTTATTTTATCTGTATTCGTCTTTTATTTGTTTTAATTTTTGTGTTTTAGTGTTTAGTGTTTAGCGTTAGCAAGACGGGGCTTTCAGTGAGGTAATTATTGTAAGGCCACTTTTTTCAGGACTTATGTGGCAGGAAATTTTTGTGCAGGAGTCACAGAGCTACTACACACTTTACATGCTGCATATATTACATTTTCATTGACTCCTTTGCTCTAACTTGATGGAGGAGCTATTTACCTTTCCATTTCATTCTGGCCCAAAATATTGATTTTGTTGAGCTGTGCTCTCTTACCTGTCAGGGCTTGGATCTGAGCTGGTGTGGTGTGTTATCTGGAGTTGCATGTCCTGGACAGTGGAGGAATTGTGAAACAATACTGAGAAGACTGGATCTGGATTGAGTCCTAAGGTGGAACTGTTGGCCAACAAACAAGGTTAATGTGCACCTACCAGATTGTTTAGGTGCTGGACTGTCTTGGCCCTGGTTGGAATGTTTCTGCGGATGGACATGAATCAAATTTTGGAGCTGGGAACTTGTTCCTGAATTTTGATTCTGGTGAGCCGGGAGATACCACGCTGGGATTTGTGGCAATTACAGTGCTCTGCTGGGCTTTGAGGCAACTGCTCAGACTCTGAATTCCACATGGGGATCAGGAGCTGGTCTCACTGGAGGGTGATTCCAGTGTTTCCTTGAACACCCAGTCCCCCTGGAGGGTCAGCTGGTGGGCTGATGTGAAAGTGAGCTGAGGCAGTGGGTTACTGATAGATCCAAGGAGTGGCTGTCATTCGGAGTACTCGTAGGACCCTGCAGCCACCAAATATCTGTCTCGGCTCTGTGGTTGGAGGTCTAAAGCCCATTGAACAGTAAGAGTCGAGAAGGATCAATTTCATCACCTGGGACTTGGTTTGAACTCTTTTTTTTATTTTGGACCTGATTATGTTGTATGGGCAGTGAGAGTGCCCTGTGACTGATTAAAATATATATATATATATATATATATTTCTGAATAAACCTGGCATCTTTCAGGGATACATGAGAGGTATCACCTGTAAAACTGTTACCTCTCATGTATGCCTGAAAGATGCCAGGTTTATTCAGAAATATTTTTTTTCACCTGTAAGACTGTTTTATACAAAATATCTGAGGAGGTAGGAGCTCCTCAGGCTTAATTTACAAAATATTTGAGATTTTAAATTACTGCTCTGTGTGCTTATTATTTTTCCATTGAAATTATTGTTATATTCTGTCATATTGATTTTAGTTAGGGTTTTTGTGTTTTATTACTATTATTAATTGTACTAATTTGAGTAATTGTATTTGGTAGTTTTATTTTGATTTATTAGTAATAAAATGTGCTGGGAGGGAGTAAGGATGGTCAGGCATTATTCCCCCACCAGACTCAGGGAACTGCACCCTTTTGACTGTCCCCCACTGTCATCAGATCCCTACTTAAGGTGTCAAGCTTTGGATATAGCTAGGCCAAGGAGAAGGGGGTGAGCTTGGCCTGGTGGGGGAATGGAAAAGGGGGGTTGGACTGGGGTGGTGGGGACCAAGAGACACCCTGGGGTGAAATGGAGACAGGACAAAGGTATTTCTTGTCTTGTCCCCATACTCAAGGGCTCCATAGTTAATGGGCAGGAGCTGAGGTCTTCCTCAACAGCCCATCCTACTCGGGCAGTATTATGCAATGCCAGATCTATTAAAAACAAGACAGCTATTATAGCTGATCTTGTTGAAAAAGTAGATCTGGCTTGCATCACTGAGACCTGGCTGGATGACAATGCAGACCCTATATTGGCCTCTGCTCTTCCGGCTGGATACACGGTGATACACCGCCCAAGGTTGGGTTGTAGGGGCGGAGGTGTTGCCATTATATTTAGAATGGAACTGGGCCTTGTGGATGTACCAGTGGGGTCCACCAGATCATTCAAGTGTATCCTGGGTAAGGGTGCAGGGTGCAGTATACTCTTCATTTATCGTCCACCCGGTGATGGTGGAGAATTCCTGCAGGAGATGGTGGACTTCATCGTTGACATGGCATTGGAGTCCCCCAGATGGTTAATTCTGGGGAACTTCAATGCCTGGGTTGATGATGAACTCTTGCAATTTAATCAGAATCTCCTCCAGCTAATGACTATGCTGGGCCATACATAGGTGATTATCTCATTGACCAATATAGGGGGTCAATCGTTGGATCTGGTGTTCCTCCTGGGGATGAAGAAGCAGACTTGGGGGTGGAACCAGTCAGCTGGTTTGACCATCACACCATAAGGTTCAGTTTCAAGGCCCCCCTAAATGAACCTGCCCCTTCGGAGATGGTCCGGTACTGCCCTTTAAGGAGTGTTACCCCAGAGGATCTGTTGGTGGTGCTGGACCTATCGGGCTTGTCGGGTGAATGCATGAGTCCAGGGGATCTTGTACTGGCCTATAATAGAGCAGTGGGAGAGGCCCTGGACAAGATTACTCCAGTTCATGTTTGATCACTCACTCTTTTCCCAAGGACCCTGTGGTTTGATGGTTCCTTGAAGGAGTTGAGGAGAGTTGGTCAAAGGCTAGAGAGAGCATGGCAGAAGTCAGACTTGGATGCTGACAGGCTTAAATCGATAGAACATTATAAGGGCTATCAATCAGAAATCACCTGTAAGAAGGCAGAATTCCTGTCCAAGGAGATTTCTGCTGCAGGGAATTGACTAGCTCAGCTCTTCTGGACTATGGACAGACTATGCAATCCAGTCTGCCTTCAGCCTGGAAGAGCATTTTCTCAGGCTAAATGTGAGGAGTTCACTTGATTCTTTGCAAATAAGGTTGCCAGCATCTGGTCTGACATCAGCCCTGCTCTCCCTATGAGGGACTGCGGAGGTCGGCAGGAGGGGATAAATGCTCAGTCTGTCTGGGCGGATTTTAGCCATACAGAGCTCATGGACATGGTACAGATCATCCAAACATTGCACCCAACCAGCTGTAGTTTGGATCCAGGCCCAACATCCCCATTAGTGGGCTGTGTAGATATCATCTGCCCGATCATAGCTAAAATTGTCTGGGGATCCTTGGAAAGGGGTGTTTTTCCAGGTCCCCTTAAGGAGTCAGTCGTACAACCACTTCTAAAAAAAATCCTTGGATCCAGATTGTTCTGCTAACTACAGGCCTGTTGCAAACCTTCCTTTTGTTGGGAAGGTTATTGAGAAGGTGATTGCATTGCAATTGGATGACTACCTTGTGACCCACAATGTCTATGATGCCCTGCTGTCTGGGTTTTGGAAAAGACATAATATCGAGTACCGAGATTGCACTTGTTTGGGTATTGCATGACCTCCAAACAGCGAGGGATCAAAAGGCACATACCATCTTGGTCCTTCTCAATCTCTCTGCAGCATTTGACACTGTGGACCATGGTGTGCTATTGGAGTGCCTGTGGTGTCTTTGTGGATGGTCAGGGACAATTGATTTATTATATGATATAGTTCGTGGTATACTTATTTCTATTGATACATTTTTTAACAGCTTTGGGCTCATTTCTTCCATTCCTGCTGCTGCATTCATCCTGAGTAGGTCCAGTACTTTTCTTGTTTCCAAGATCTCAATAAGTGTTAGTTCTTCATTTATTATTTCTACATTTTGCAGTGACTAGTCTCCTTTTCCAAAAACTGTGCCAAAATAATTATTTAGGATAGTAGCTATTTCATTGGGATAATTTGTTTTTTCTCCATTTGATATTATAGTTTGAATATAGTTTTTGTCGTTACTAATTTGGTTAATATAAGAGAAAAAAAGCCTTATTATTTCCTTTATTCATGGATAGTTTCAGTTCAAAATTTCTTGTTTTCTATTTTAATTAGTGTTTTGGTTGTTTTTACCTCCTGTTTATATTTAGAATATGATTGTTGCGTGTTTTTTTTTATAGTGTATATAACTTTTCTCTTTCTTTTTTATTTGTTTTTTGAGCTTTTTACTCATCCATGGAGGTATTTTACCCTTTTTGCTATTAATTTGTTTCAGGGCACATACCATTCTTCAACTGTTTGTAATATAGGTTTTTGTTCTATCCCAACATTTGTCCGCTGTTAATTCTGATAATATATTCACCCAACATATTTTTTCAAGAATGTTTTTCATAGCTTTATAATTTGCCTTATTATAGTCTTTGATATATATCAGATTTTTTTTACAAGATTTAGATGTTTTTATATTAAATTCGATAATTTTGTGGTCACTGTTTCCTAATGGAGGTTTTAACAGGGAAGTCTGATAGTACATCTGGTACATTTGCCAACACCAAATCCAGTAAATTATTTGCTCTTGTTGGTTTATCCACAAGTTGACCTAAACCAACTGCTCCTATAGCTTCCAAAAATAAGCTTTCCTGGTTATTTGAAGCTGTGTGGCTTCCCCCGTCAATACCTGGGTGGTTGAAATCTCCCATGATTATAACATCATTTTTTTCTGCCACTTTAACCAGTATATCCCTCAAATCCTTATTATATTCTGCTAGACTAGATGGGGGTCAATAACATGTTTCAAATAAAATGGTAATGGAAGGTGTTATTTCAACTTGTACCCACAGTGACTCAATATTTTTATGTTGTTCAGTAATGTGAGTATTTTCAAAACTTTTGTATTTATTATTTACATATAGACATACCCCATGCCACCCCAGTTTGTTTAATCTATTTTATTTCTATAATGTGCAATCTGGAATATGCATCATTCATTGTGAAGTTTCATCCCACCATTTATCTGTTATTAATATTATATCTATACCATTATTTCTAATTATAGATTCTAATTCTGTCTTTTTTAGTATATTTAAACTCCTAGCATTTGTCATTAATATTTTATTTTTGATTCTTGCTTTTGTCCAACTATTATATGTTTGGGATCCATGTGCCCACCATCCACTAGTTTAAACAGTTTTTAATATACTGGTTGATATGGTTTGCCAAATATGCACTTCCCTTTTTATTTAGATGAAGGCCAGCCCAACAAAATGATCTATAATCATGTTCCAGATTTTCCCAATGTGTTAGGCATCCCTTACCATTCTCTAATGTCCACCTTCTAATCCATTTATCTATTTCTTTTATCTTGCTGTTTTTGTGTTTATTATATCTTGGAACCAGTAGAATTTTGGGAAAGCGTATTTGAGCACCATGTTGTTTTAATTTAGTACTCAGTAATTCATATTCCTTCTTGATTTGATATATATTACAGGTGTTACATTATTTGTCCCTGCATGGATTATCACAAGCGGATTTGGTCCAGCTGATTTTAGAATGGTGTTGATCTGTTTTGTTAGGTCAGATGCTTTAGCACCTCTATAGCTACTGCAAGTCCTATTTATTTTGTCTTCCCTGCGTATTTGTGTATCACAATATTTAATAATGGAGTCATCCAAAATAAAGATTTGTCTACTTGCAGCCACGGGGTTTGTATTCACTGGTATCATTTCATTGGTCATTTCTAAAGTGTTAGTTATCTGTTCCATATTTCTGCCTTGTGATACTGTACTTGTTATTATTTCAATATCTTCACATGCTGTATGGTTGGTTTCTAGTGGTATTGCAAATAAACCTTCTATGACTGCATTTTGACTTATAGATGAATGCACCATTATCCCCCTAGTTACTGTGATGCTTGATATAGCCTTTTTCCTGTCTTAACACATTTCTTCACTTCCCACCCTACCATTTGGTTGTTCATTAACACTGCCTGGATCAATCAGAATGTTGTTACTCGCTTGATCTGTTATCCATTAAGTTTCCATGTGAACTTGTGATTCAAGCTCCGTTGTTCAAACTAGCATTGTATTTTCATTCGTATCAGAAGAGATCAATGAGATGAATTTATTTGTCAATTGCAAAGTTTTCTCATGTTCTAATAATGGCATAACATTTGCTCTTCTTTTCCTATGGTGAGATGTTATGTAACACCATTCATAAGCATCTGTTATTTCATTTTCCTCCTGTTTTCTTTTGTTTGTTCTATTATTTTCAGCTTGTATTTTGTTAACTTGTAGCATATTGTCAGTGTCAGTGGCTCAGTAGGTAGCACACTCGCCTCTGAGGCTGAGTGATCAGAGGGCTGTGGGTTCAGTTCCCACATCTGGCACTTGGGTTAATATTCCAGTACTGACACTGTAGTGCAGCATGAGAGGGGTGCTGCACTTCTGAGGTGCTGTCTCTCAGATGAGATATTAAACCAAGGCCCCATCTGCCTGCATTGGTGGTAGTTCAGATGGATGTTAAAGATCCCATGGCACTTATCGAAAAGAGTAGGGGAATTTTATTTAGTAAGTTGGGCTTCATTTACAAAGCACAAACATCATCCAATACAAAGTATAAACCATTATCATAAAACAAAACAAAAGGAACAGTAATAGATGCAAGACATCAACAATCTGTGAATGAAAAGGTACAGTTTAACCACAATAGTCGAAATTGAGAACCTGAAAGAGTTCAAAAATCACATAATTTGACTAAATGCAACGCATAACAGATATTACTAAGTATTTCTTTTTTAGATAACAGTTTTTGATGTAGTACTAACAAACATCTGGCTTGCCATATGAAATATCTAATAATAACAAAAATAATATACAAAGTATCGATGTGATATTTAGAGTTTAACGTATTATTAGTACAAAACATAATCTGATTGTAGGTCAGTTGAAAAAATAATGGTTCAGACCATAAATCTGCCAATCTGGACCACAAGTCTCTAGAAAATGGACAGTCAAGAAACAAATGTGATTGGGTTTCCAGAACTTCGAAGCATAAATCTCTAGGGCAGAAGCGGGCATTTAAAACTTTGTGTTTGTGGTTGCTTTAACTCCCAACCTCCATAATTACTTAACCAAACCATATCCCAAAACATAAGGGGTAAACGTGGATTGCAAAGTTGTAGGAGAATCCAGGAGAAACGGTTTGCAGGACAGCAAGGAAATATAACAGGTTCCGTAGCCTCACCCCTCCAGATCTTATCATAAATCATTTTCCTAGATAAAATACAAAAATCTTGTGGTGAGAAACCCCACGTTAAGGCCATTTTATATCCTTCTTTGCCATATACAGGAATATCTACAGAACGGGAAAAACAATTTTTATTCCCTAGGTTCCAATTAACTAAGCAAGATGAAAACCATAACAAAAAATACGGTTTCCAAATAGCCTCCACAGGTTTAATAGCCTTACTAAAATTATAACTAAAAAATAAGCTATAAAAGAAGGCAATAGGATGGATCATGTTTATACCACCCTCTCGGACCGGTCTATACATAAAGGTTCGTTTAATAGGGTTGAGATGAGACCCCCAGAACCCCTGAAAAAACACCCCATATACTTTAGTAAAAAGAACACAAGGAGGTAGGAACACATAACTAAGGTACAGAAAAATTGTAATAACTAAATTCTTAAGTAGAACAGCTCTCTTTTTCTTCCCAATCAAAGCAGATTTCCAGCTCTTAATTAAACCTTCAGCCTTCTTTAAGGCAATAAGCCAATTATAAGATGGCATATCCCCCGACCCAAAAAACAACCCTAAATATTTAAAGTAATCTACTTTTATAGGGATCCCCGCATACGTACTGAAGATCGGAAGAGAAGTGTGACCCAAAGGAATACCCACACTTTTATCAAAATTAATTTTTGAGCCAGAAACTGATGAAAAGGTCTGAAGAACCTGAACCAAGGCTTCTTCCTTTGAATTTTTGTCCACCACCATAACCAAATCATCTGCATAGGCTAACAATTTAATCTGAGGCAAAGTGGGAAGTCCTTGCAAACCAATAATATGTGGGCAAAGTAATATAGCCCGTATCAAAGTATCTATATAAAAGCAATAAAGAATCGGGCTTAAGGGACATCCCTGTCTGACCCCACGAGCAAGTAAAACTGAGTTCCCTAACCAACCATTAACATTGGGGGTAATAAGGGCATCTTTATATAAGGTTTGAATCCAAAAAAGGAACTTAACTGGAAATCCAAAAGCACGTAAAACAGAAAACAAAAAATCATGAAGGACTCTATCAAAAGCTTTTTCTTGATCTATACCCAAAACCCATCCAGACACAAGTTTTCTATCCCCTAGCACAAAAAGTTCACGCAGCAAGACTAAATTGTCGTATTGGTACCTGCCTGGAATACCACATGTCTGAAAAGGACTTAAGTGAAAGGCAACTTTCAGCAATCTCTTCAACAGAATTTTGGCCAATATTTTGTAGTCTATGTTTAAAAGACTAATCGGTCTCCAGTTATTTAAATCAGTAACATCACCTTTTTTGAAAATCAAAATTAGGAGAGCTTCTTTCATGGTATTGGTCAAAACACGTTTGACAATATTTCATTGTATAACAAAGTCAAGGCCGGAGCCAGCTTGGATGAAAAAGTTTTAAAAAATTTCGCCGTAAGGCCATCAGAACCAGGGGCGGATTGTAAGCATAGTTTATCCATGGCCTGTACAACTTCAATTTCAGTAATATCAGCCTGCAACATCTCTTGATCTGGATGAGAGAGCTGAGGAAGATGTAAGGAGTCTAAGAAATTTTTAGCAGGCTCACATTCTGGCTTACTACCCAACATGTTAAAAACATGCTGTTCAACAATTTTGACCAACGCTTCAGGTGTAGTGACCAAACTACCAGAAGGAGACTTCAAACGCTGAATTAATTTGGAATTTACACGATTTTTGCATGCCTTAAAGGGATCTAATCCACCTTTGTTTGTTTTAGATCCAAATCTAGCTTCTTGCCCTAATGAACTAGCACTATCATATTGTAGTTCCCTCATCTGGGCACTAATAATAGCAATTTGATTACTATAATCGTTTCGAGTGGTGTTAGTTAAAGAAATCAAATGCTGCAGCTGCTGTCTCAGAGATAGATACTTTAAATATTTCTTATTCTGAGAAGCAGCAGCCTTTTTCTGAAAAATCTGTTTCCATCTAGATTTTGAATCTTCCCACCAGGCAGCAATATTATCATAGAAATCCACAACTGAAAGCCTAGCAGCCCATTCTTTATGCCATAATTTCACAATTGAGGGATCCTCTAAAAGAGAGTCATTAAAGCGCCAATGGCTTTTCTTACAACGTGGTGCAGACTCCCAAGAAAATGATGTGCACAGAGCAGCATGATCGGAAAACTCTACCCCTACAGTATGGCAAGATGTAATTCTTAATATTTTGGCCAAAAACAAAAAAATCTATACGAGTCCGCAAAGGTCCTTTGAAAAATGTAAAACCGCCTGTAGAATGACAAAACCTATAGGCATCTATAAGTTGAGCTGTAGTTATAATATCTTTTAAAGCAACGGAATCACAAAACATTTTGGAGGTTTTCAACCCCCTGTCTTCTTGTTTCAAACCACAGTTAAAGTCACCCACCCATAGGAGTAGCCTAGAAGTAAACAAAAAAGGTTTCACTAAATTAAAAAGAGAGACCCTTTGAGCTTTCGTTTGTGGCGCATAAATCACAATAAGACGAAATCGCTCAAAAAAATACGTGAAATCCAACAACAAAGCTCTGCCTGGAAAAATATCCACTAATCTAGAAACATGAAAATCCGGGTTAGAAAATAAAATACCAATGCCGTCACAATTGTCCGTACCAGAAGACCAAAATGTAGGACCACTAGTCCAGTCCTTAGAGGCCTGTTGTAATTCATTATGGGTTTTAAGCCTGGTATCCACAAGACAAACAATATCACATTTAAAATCTTTGAGTGTCAGAAAAACTCCTCCCAATCTTTTTTTTACCTTTAACACTATTAACATTAAGAGAACATATGGACAAACAGGCCATTTAAGTGCCGATGGGAGATTTACTCCTTTGACTTTGTCGGGGTCCTTTTGGCTATAGGATCTAAATCTTTATATCCTTCTATATCAGGACAGGACCGAATGGAGGAGGTGTCAGTATCATCTCCTTCAGAGTCCTTATCGGAAAGGTCAGAGGCTAGTATGGCAAATTTGTTATGAGACTGCCAAGAACGAGCAACTGTGTCCTTAGTTCGACTGACCACTGCCTGTCCCTTCCTAGTTCTTTTATGTGTAACGGAAATAAATCCAGAAGAATCTACATCAGAAGCAGGGTGTAAGGGGGGGGGCAGGAGGCATCTCAATATCAGATTTCTTGCCTACAATCTTAAGAGAAGTGTCCAGAGCAGAACGAGGAACTTCATCAGAAGGGGTAAATTTGTCAGGAGACAAAACAGGAATCTCAGGGTCTGTTACCAAAGAATCTTTCTGTACTACAATGGCTACGTCTTCTTCTGAAACTGGAGCAGCAGATTTCATAACCTGCATTTGCTGTGCCATTGTAATCAGACCATCATGTGAAGGACAGTCATCTCTGTTATGAGACGCCCATGGACAACGACCATAAGCATGGCCTGTGCCATCACATAAATTACATTTGAAGGGGTTAGAACAAGCACTTGAAATATGGCCAAATTCGAAACAATGACCACACTTCATAGTATCACAGGCAGAACTTAAGTGAGTACGAGATCCGCACTTGAAACAAGATTTAGGTTGACCAACATAATAAATGAGCCCTTTATCTTTACCTAAATAAAAAAAACTAGGTAAGTGTTTGGGTCCAGTGTTATTTGAAAATAATTTAACCCTGACTCTCCAACTACCGTCCCAAATTTGTTCACTATCTAAACTGGGAGTGGGTCTATTGAGTACCTCACACCTTTTGTTAACCAAAAAAGAATGTCTTCCACATTGACTCCTTCATTTTTAAAGATAATGGTAAGATTCCTGATAGCAGGTTTAGTCAATGGGATAGCTTGAAATGGTGACCAAACAGGGGAAGTCTGAAGTGTTGAGTACTGAGCCCAAAACTTATCTAAACCTGAAATTTGTTTAAAACTAATATCATAATTAGAATTACCAATACTAATCAAAGCAAAAATATCTGCAGACAAGAATTTCATGGACCCCTTAAGCAATTTTTTTGCAATATATACTTGGTCAGGAGGTTCCTCTAAACCCCCTTTATAAAGTAAGCGAACTGCATTTCGCCTTGGAGCTGGTTCTCCTTTGGATTTAAATAAATCTGTCAACTTTAAAAACACTTGGTTGGTCAATATGCGTTTTGTTAGGGACTTGTAATACTAGGGCAGGCAGAGAGCTGGGTTTAATAGTGGCTTCAAGGGGCAGAACTGCAGAAGTCCCACTTTGTAACCTATTACCCTCTTTATTAATTTAAGGTGACAGGGGTTTAAAGGAGACATTCCCCATATTGTTACCAGCATCAACATTTACAGAATCTACATTCAAAAGTCCACAATTTACAACAATACCCTGGGGTTCGTTGGAGCTCAAGATAGAACCAGACTATGCAGTAATTGCTGCTTTCTGTAACATTTTAAGGTACGAGGGGTCTTGGGAGTCAGGAGTCCAAACACCTCCTTCCCCTTTCTCCCAACCAGCATTTTCCAAGGCTTTATCTGGTGACCAGGGTGTTTTTAAAACATTAAAGTTAGACGAAGATTTAGAAGAAGCCTGTAAACCTTTTGTGGATACCCCACCACGCTTGCTCCACCCAGGGGCTTTGTCAGCTGAGAAAAAAAATACCTCAGAATCCTTGTCCTGTTTTCCAGTCGTCGCGGATCGTGTCATGGTGGGGGTATCATCAGAAACATGCAATCCGGACTGCAACAGCTGAGACTGAAGTGATACCGACGCGGGCTGTAGGCACACCGAGTTGCACTTCCGAGAACTGCCAGCCTTTTCTGAAGCAACCGCCAATGCGGAAGTAAGCTCTGCGTCCGTCGGATCTGTAATGTCAGCAGGGGGCCTTCCTATGTCGTTGTCTCTCGGTGGTGCTGACTCTTTAGTCATCTTAGCGAATGCTGCTATCTCGGAGTCCAAATGCGGAATCTGTAATAGGAGTGCCGCTCGCCGGTCTTCCAGGGCAGAACAGGTAGTGTTATCCATAAAAAGACCGGTAACCTTTTTATTACCAAATTCCATCAATTTCTCCATAGCAGTAGCTTCTATAATTGTACTGGCACTATTATCCGCTATGGCAAGTTCCTCATCTACAGCCTCAGGATTTTCAAGTACAGGGGGAGGTGGCCCACTCCCCTATACTTCCGACGTCCACCTCCTCCGAGGATTCGTGCATACTGGCCATCTTGCAGCCGGCAGCACAGGCTCCACCTACACAGAGTAGGGGAATTTCCCTGGTGTCCTGGCCAAATTTCCCTCATTCACTAAAAATACCACCAACAGCTTAATCTGGTTCAAGGTCAGTTGGCATTCATCTGTATCCTCTTCTCCCGGGTCGTGCCTGAAAATAGGCAGGATTTGTGTAGTGCACTTACCTGGTCAACAAAAAAATAAAATAAATAAATATGCTCCATACTGCTCTGGGACTTTTCAAGAACATCTAGTCTACAACCCAGATTGTTAAGTTCTCCCAGTAATTCTTTATTATACTTGCACTTCTTACAGGTAAATTCTGTACTATTACCAACATTTTGTATCATAAGATTAATTTTACAGCCTGCACATTTAATGCAGATATCTCTCTCCATTGTCACAATTGTTTCTGCCCCTTTATTTACATTTATATCTGTCATTTGTTTAATCACAATAGTTCCTCTCACAATATATATTCACAGGGTAGATTGTTTTAACCTACTAGATGATTTTTTTTCTAGCTCTTGTCATAGCTCTTAACCTTTTGTCACTGAAATGAGGGACATGGACAGTTTTGGACACTCAAAATGAGGGACAATGAGGGACACATCCTCTAACATAGAGATACTAGCTCAGAACACTGTGAAAACCATAGTGTTTACTTGTATAAAGTTTATTTTGGATTTACTATTTTAGAATATTAAGTGTTTCTGCTTTAAAGTCTAAATTTACAGCACATTCACTGTGTGGGCAGCACCTTTTCCATGAGGGACAGAACAGTTTTAAGGGGCAAAATGAAGGATGCCCCTCATAATGAGGGACACTTGAGAGGTATGGCTCCTGTCTCTTGTCTCGTTGAACTCACTAGACTTGCACAACATGCGCGAGTCTTGGTGCATGTCACCACGCCCGTTGCCACTCGCTCACCTCACCTGAGCTAGCCCTGCTCACTCAGGGCAAGTTTAAATATCTGATCAGATCCAGATGTGTACTGGTCATGTGACCAAACACTCACCATGAAGTTGGTGCAAAAATAATGTAAAATAACCCCTTGGCTTAAATTATAGCCTTCAAATACAGTGATTTGCCTAAAATAATATTAACTAGCTGCACTTTGTGCAGCACTCTACTATTTCTATAATTGACTATGGACTGATCATCAATGGCTCTGTGACTGATACTGCCCTCCAGTGTATCTCCGCTGCTCTTAACAAGGCATGTTATCTTGTCTCAGGAGCCCACCATCTCACCCACACGTGTGACCTCTATGTCCTAATCAGTTTGCTACAGCTTAAAAATCACATCAAATATCAAACTTGCCTGATGGCCAAGAAAATAACCTTAGGCCTCTTGCCAGCTGGAGTACAAGATCTTGTAAGTCCCCTTCGTAATCCATGCTGCACCCAAGGTTCTGATTTTCAGCTCCTATAGGTCCCTCATTGCTGAACCACTCAGGGTCAGTGATCATTCACCCACAGGGCCCCTCCTCTGGATGAATGCTCTCAACAGTGACATCACCTCTGAAACTAAGTTGCACCCATTCAAAGTCAAGCTTCAGTCACTACTCTGTACAGTTAGCACCTGTGACTGTCTCCTTTAACTCTGTTTTCCCAAACCTCAACCTTAGCACTCAACATCTTTCATAGTAACTTAGCACTCTTGCCTCCTAGCCCTCCCCCTGCATCCCCTACCCCTCTCCACCTTTCCTCCCCCTCCCCTTGCCCCATCTCTCCTCATGTCCTCCACTCCCACCCCTTTCTTACTCTTCCCAGCCCACCCTCCCACCTCCTTTCCTACACCCTGTGCCCTGTTTGTCTTGACAGAGCCTGGTGGTTGATATCAATGTATTGCATGCATTTTCTTGTGCCTGAAACTGATTACCATAATGTGTCTTTGTTGCTTTTACGTTGACTGTCCATTATGATTTTGTGTCCATTATGAGTTTTGTACCACCTATTTATACTTTATTGTACCATACTTAACTATCCTGTTTAATCTGTTGTCCTTTCTACTGACATGGAACCTTTGCAAAAGAGCTCTTAGCTCAAAGGTATATGTAATCTGAGCCTTAAATAAATAAATAAATAAATATGTCTCCCTTACTCAATACCACTGGGCCGTAGTCCCTCACTGCTAAGCATAAATTACAGCTCCCAGTATATCTTTGTCTGGTCCCCCATCTTTTAGTTCAAGCTACACACACAGGGTATGTAGACCTGTGACAATGTAGCATTTTTTCAAGCACAGACTAATTATAGCAACTTCAAATTTTGTTCTTAACCTCCTCTCATGCGTGGTTCAGTTATTAAATGCTCCTGCTTGCTCAGAGTGAGTTTAAATCCCTGATCAGATCTGGAAGTGCACTATTCATGTAACCAAACACTCACCGTGAAATTGGTGCAAAAATAATGTAAAACAACCCCTTGGTTTAAAATGTAGCCTTCAATACAGTGACTTGCCTAAAATAACATTAACTAGCTGCACTCTGTGTAGAAAATCTATCTCCCCCACTCGCTACCACTGGGCTGTTGTCCCTCACTGCTGAGCATGAACTACAGCTCCCATTATATCTTTGTCTGCTCCCCGTTTTTCATTTTAAGCTACACACACAGGGTATGTGGACCTGTGACAATGTAGCAGTTTTTGAAGCACAAACTAATTATAGCAACTTCAGATTTTGCTCTTAACCTCCTCTCATGTGAGGTTCAGTTATTAAAACACATTTTTCTGATAGAACTCTTTCACTTTGTATTCCCATATTTCATAGGACAATTAAATTTTTTCCAGTGGCACCAGCCACAACTGAACATTACTTCTAGTGGCACTGGCCAAAACTGAACATTACTTTTGGCTATTAACTAGCACAACCCACTACAAGGGGTAAAATTCTCTTCAGACATTGGCCACATGTACAAAATAAGTAAGTAACCAGACACCCTTACTGAACCTGTAGTCCTGAACTGGTTACTCCAGATGGTAGTGCTGCCCACCTTTTGTTCCCAAATCCATATCCAGCCATTCTTCAGAGTTACACCTTAAGCATTTGAAAACACTTGAAAATTGCTTAATTAAATGAACTTTCACATTCAGCAATTAAAACACTGCACTGGTAGTGTGAGAACTAAAGTCATGAACAATGTGAATTATTCATACCTCTGAACATCACACTTGTCAGCCAACTTTAAACAGAGAATAGTCTCAAACTTATGAACAGAAATGTTGAGCATGTTCTTTCTAGTCAGAGACCACAACAGTACAGGTACTTGCTTTCCGCAGCATAAAGTCAGATCCTACTCACTGTTAGACATTACAGGCAGCTTCAGATATCCTGGATCAAAAAGGGGATTACCCCTTGGATCCTTCCATTAGCAGTCCTTTTCACCCCACTGGGGATGAAAATCAGGAGATCCTGCTGTAGACAATGGTTTCCCCCACTTTACTTGGCAAACTGGAGAATATCAGGACTAGGGTGAGAAAGCAGGCTCTCCACTCAGAGCCCTCAGCTGAGCAGTTCTCACTTCTCACCTTCAAACTGCAACTCTGCAGTGGCTACCGTCTTAAGATTCTAAAGTCCTTCACTCACAACTGCTGTGGCTTATGCTGCTGCAAGAGTTCCAAACGAGCTCATCTCCCGCATCTCAGCTGAAGCCAAGTAAACAAAAGAGTGAATAGGTGAACAATCCATTTAACCAGTTAGTCATCATCTGCCTCTCCCTGCATAGCACTGAAACTGAGGGGATTCTAGTAACCCCAGGGGACTGGGTGGTTACACCAATAGCATTATATGCCAGGATTTTCAAACTGTGCCCTGAATGGGCACAAGTTCCTGTGCCATTAAACTGAGTTTCACTGGAGTGTAACAGTGCTGTATTCAAGTCTGAATATAACAAAAGATGTGGGTGGCACAAAGGGGGGTCACCAAAGATGCACTGGCATGTCCCCCTGTGCAGTCTGAATACCTGGAATAGGGATGTGAGGTGCATACACAGGATACACCAAGTACAAATTCCAGATATTCAGACTGTGACATGGAAATGGGGCCATTAGCCATACAGGGCACAAATGGGGCCATTGTCATGTCATGTCATTATGGTGCCATTTGCATGTCTGGGGCAGGGATGTACCCATCAGACTATGCTGGGTGCCGTGCAGCATCTGAGTTGCATGTAGGCATCCCATGGTATACCCTGGTTGTCTAGTGGTCCCCCTTCTCTTCCTCAAACCATGTTCAAATAATATTAATTCACTGAAACACCCTGGTAGTCTAGTGGTACCCATCGCCCTTCCCTGAACCATGTACAAATAATGGTAAATCCCTCAAACACCTTGGTAGTCTAGTAGCCCCCCTCCCTGTCCCAATTATACAATGTAATCCCACTCCCAGACTTCCTCGGTGGGAATTAATATTATTCAGACATGGTTGAGGGATGGGAAGGGGCACTAGACTACCAGGGAGGGGGATGTATTGTCTTATACGATAGAGGATTGATGGGGAGCACTAGACTACCAGAGAAGGCTGGCCTTTTGTGTGGCATGCGTTTGGGGTTGGGGGTGTAGCCACCCAGGAGCTGAGTAGCTGTGTTTTGATGTGCAATATAGCAGCTAGTCTGTGGGTGGCTATGATTTAGGCATGATTTTTCCATGTCTATCTTTGCATGGCATGTTTCTGAGATGTAAGGGCAGCTGCGCTGAACATCTCAGCTGAATATGGAGATGTGCTGTGTATGCAGGAGAATGCCCTCTCCTGATGCACCATATACATTAACATTACATCTGGATTTGTGTGGCACACCAACCCCTATTGAATATGGCCCAGGGCACATTTTGGGGATGCACCAGCAGAACTCAGTTGCGCAGGGCACATCTCCTTTGAATATCTGGGCCATAGTGTATAGAGGAATACTATTATGCATGGAATGCCATGCCTGGAATATGCTTGTTCTGTTGCAGTAATGACATCATTAGGTAGTTCTGCTGCAGTAGTGATGTCACTACTGCAGCAGAACAACTTGGAATGCTGCCACATAGTTGCTTTCATCTATCCAGTTCTGTGGTATAACAGCATTCTAGAGCTACTTAATGCATAACCAGTGTGTTCTGTTACCTTGGGGTTGTGATTCCCATGGAACACTTGAGCTGCGCTCTCAAGGTCAGAGGGAATCAGAACCCCTATGTGGCAGAATACATTGGTTGTGCATAGTTGCCAGTCCAGTAGTCTCTGTGTTATTACCCAGATTCAATTCATTCTCATTTATGTACTCTACATCATCACATAAATATAGCATTAGTAAAAAAACACGAGTTGACTATTGAATTTAATTGATTGAAATCTCAGGTTTTTAATTGACTGTTCATGTCTGAAACAGTCAAGTTACAATTATTTAATACAGCATTATTAGTTATTTAATATTTGACTTTTATTAGCATTCTATTTATTGTTCTTATTAATTGCAAATGATTCAACCTTTTAATTATAAGTAATTGTTCACTAAACTGTATCCAAGTAGTATGTCTATATTTATGAGTATGGCAACATAAAAAAAAAAATTATCACGAAAGTAATTTGGTTCCAGAAAAAAATAAAAACAAGCATTTATATTTATTTAATAATAAATGGGAAAAAACTTGGTAGTGATTAAATATTATTAAATCATTATTCAAATAAATATGAATTATTTAAAAACCTGTTATCATCTCTTAAGTTACAATACTATAACCGTACCAATGAAAATCTACTTGTTATATAACTGATTCAGTGACCACTCTGCATAGCTAACCTGTGAACAATCAGTCATGGGATGTGATGCTGGCATCCATTCCTGTTGTGTATTATCAAAATTCAATTGAACAGGTTGAAGAGGGGTATATGTTTTAGTGGGGGTTATTGTTTGTTGTGGCTGATATAATACCTGAGAATGACCACTGTTCATAATTATTTTAGATATTTCTTTTGTTGCACGTTCCAAATTTTTACCACTTTCTTTTACATAAAAGTTCATTAATTTTTTACTCCCACTCTTATCGAGACTCCATCTCACTCTCCATCCACTGCTGTCTATGTTCTTCTAGCATTAGCATGAAATTGTGATGTTCTTTTGACCAGATACAACTCTGTCAGCAACACCAATGTGTTTCTTCTGATGCCACTGGCTCACATAGTTCCCTAAAGAAGAAATTTACATTATTTTTTTCTTTAGTTGTATTTATGCTCCTTGCTCCACAGGCCTTATACTCTGTGGGAGTCCCAGACCTGTCACCCCAATGTCTACCAGCCGGTGTCAACCATATCCTTACAGCTTGCCCCTTTTGGGGTCATGGAGGCACACTTCCAATGAGAATGGATCCAGTATGCTGGCACTCTGGCTAGTCTAGGCCAGGACTTGTGAACTCCCTCTTCATCCGTCGTGAACAGTTTCTCTGATTTCCTCACTTCATGAGTGGATCATGCAATCTACAGCTTCAGTGCGCCCCTCACCCCAGCCACTGCTAGGGGCCAGGCATACACTGACTGCTGGTTGTCCTCCTTCCCAGAGAAGGAGAGTTGCCCATAGGATGCTCAGTCCTGCTCCTGTCCTACTGACCCCCAGCAGCCCATGTTCCTTTTTGAACATGGGTCACTGGCATGGTGCAAGGTATGATGCCCATCGTGTCAACCCTCTGCACCACCAGGTTTGCAGAAATGTACATTATTTTAATAAGAAATACAGGTATATATTAATTCAATTGACTCATTTTGTCAACTGTTATTTGTGGGCTATGGCATACTGATTTACAGTATACCTACCACAGCTATCAATTGTGCATTCACTGGGTCCTGGTATTCATCCTCTAACTGGGAACAAACTGAGTCTTCATGCAGTTCACCTGGGACCTGTGAGACCAATAAGAAATATAAATGTGTCAGTAACAATTTGTAACTTGTACTCACATAGTAATATAGCACAGTGGTTTAAGGCTCTGAGCTGCAAATCTGGTGTCATCCAGCAGACCAGACCTGGGTTTGAATCCCACAGCTTCCACTTGCATACTGTGTGATCCTGAGAAAGTCACTTAACTTCCATGTGCTCCCAGGTCGCACCTGTAAAAAAGCTTTTAGCTTAGTGTGCTACTCCTGGTTAAACAAATAAAAAAAATAGCTTGATGACTCTACTGATAACAAACTTTAACTACTGTAAGAATATTAGCAATAAAATAAACAAAAAATGGCAGTCATAATTGTACAAAATGAATGCTATAGTAGATACAAAAAGTTAATGCCAAAATTACACCTCCATCCACCTGCACACCAACAAAAAAGTGTTGTGGTGTGACTTTGAGGTCATCGGGACTAACTGACACCCATTTAATATGTAAGGACTGCAAAATATTACAGTATAGAATAATGGGGTGAGAGTTGGGTCCAATGACTCTAATGCACACCATGCCATCACTTGTTGTTGAGGTCTGTGGAAGGTGGAGATTTGTTTGGTGACCCTAACACCAAGTCTCTAGACTTTTATTGCTAGTATAGAAACCACAATTATAAAATGGGGTCTTACAGTTCTGGAATCTGGTTGGATGCCAGATAAGTTTTACCAATGGTGAATCCTGCAATATACAGTCAGGGAAAATGTGCCATTTAGCTACTTCTCCCAAAATATCAGTTCAACCCCATACTTTGAAAACTATTAAGACACCTTGTTGATCTGCCAATATAGCACACATGCAAAAGTGTAATTTTTAAAAATGAAATGGCTTCTACTCTAACATATCCCAGCAGCCAGCAAACCCATTTTATAAAATCCAGATCTTTTTTTTCCCTTGGCTAAAGACATGTACAACACTTAAATATTTTCAATCTGATGTACCTCAAGTGTAGTAAGGCCCAGCTCATACCGCGACTTTCTCTCCACTCTGTTCATGTTCCCAGTGGCATCCTCATCCCCAATCTTCTATCACAATCAGTCTATCCAGCTTTCCTTCCTTGCTTCAACTCCCATTGCAGTACTATTCTCCCCTGCCATCTCCACTGTCTTTGATGTACACCTGGTGAGTGCGTCCCGCTCACATGACTCCAACCCTGGGCAGGGAATCAATGCTTGCCTACATTGTCCATTGTGGGGGATGGGGCAAGGCCTCCCCATGGTCCCACCACTATTTATTTGTGACTGTCTGTGTGTGGGGGGACTAAGTTGAGAGACAGCGTCGTCGTCAGACACATTCACTCACACCTGACAGTTAAAGTGGATGCTAGGTCAGGTCAGATCGCTCCATTTGACTGTATGAAGGATAAAGCAAAAACAATATTATAAGTGTGAAAATAAATAAAATCAGCAATGCCAGACAGATAACCTCAGAAAAACATAGGGACCCTCAACTGCCAAATAAACATTTTTGAAATGAACTTAGTATGGTGACTATTTTTCACTATTTGAGATGTTGAAACCTCCTTTTTTTATATTTTTGACTCTTTTATGTTGATACACAGAAAGGGGGGTGAGGGCATCTTATAAATGCAATTAGACACTCCAGTGTGGGGGTTTTCTCCTGATAAGAGCAAAATCCAGTGCTTAACGCACCTGGGCATGCTCTTATCAGGAGATGACCCACACCTTGTCATGTGTTACTGCTTGTATAATTCATATCCTGCTGTGGTATATTGCTTAAGTCAGTGTCAGTGGCTCAGTAGGTAGCACACTCACCTCTGGAGCCAGGAGGTCAGAGGGCTGTGGGTTCAGTTCCCACATCTGGCACTTGGGTTAATATACCAATACTGACACTGTAGTGCAGCATGAGGGGGGGTGCTGCACTTCTGAGGTGCCGTCTTTCAGATGAGACATTAAACTGAGGACCCGTCTAACTAGATTGGTGGTAGTTCAAGTGGATGCTAAAGATCCCATGGCACCTATCGAAAAAGAGGAGGGGAATTGTTAATGTTATAACTTCAAAATCAAATCAAAACAGTGTTAAAGCACACAAAAATAATATACACATCAGAAGAACAAAGCAAAAAAGTATTACAGTCATACTTTTTCTAATCTACCATCAAATAAACTATAAAAGCCAAATAAAATCCAAATGTGACCCCCCCCACCACTAAAACAGTAGGGGAATGTATATTTAGAACTAAAAAACACAATACCTACAAAGAATAATCCATTATACAAATAAAAAAGAAAAGAAAAGTAAAGACATACATATTGCTTCATACAGTAGCCCCAAGCTTTAAAGCAATATAGTAAACAAACCCCCTTCCCACTATAAGAAATGTGGAATTTTTATTCTAAACTTCAAAACAAAAATATACAGAAATGCATTACTGCATATAAAATCATAATAGGAATCAAGGAACAACCACAAATAAGTATTTTAGCATACATGAATGTCAAACATAAATAAATCATAGTACTAACACCCCTTCCCCACTAAAACAGTAGGGAGGAATTCATTATTTATAACTTAACACCAAAATACATACAAAAATTAATACTTCAGGCAAATCTGATTAAAAAATAGAAACATAAATAAGTGTTCCTTCATACAGGTTGCCCCAAACAGAAACCAATATCTAGCAACAAACCCCCTCCACCCCTCCACTAATGAATATGGGAATTTTTAATTCATAACTTAAAAACCCAAATAAATACAATACAATGTTGTGTCGCACTAAAGGAATATATTAATCATAGTAAAGCCAAATACATTTTATAGTCATATATATCTTTATATTTTATTCCAAACAATTCCAGAAACTGTAAGAACCCCATAGTTATGGAAGAATCCTCCCTTGCTCCCCCCCCACCCACCAAAAGAGCTGGGGAAAGTCATTTTGTCATTTAAGTAATAAATACAAATAAAAAAAGGAAATTTCAGAAAAAATCCCACCCAAAAAACTCAGACAATAATCTTAGTCAAAAATCAATAATATAAGAAGAAACCCTTTCTCCTCACAAAAAAAAAGAAAGAAGGGAAACATTTATAAGCTAGAAGTTTAAAAAAAATATATATCTTGCAGGGTTAAACTGCAATGAGAGAAGTGGTATTTCTAAAATTGGTTCCTGGCTGCATGGTTGTGCAACACTAGAGAAAGGAATGTGTGGAGCTGTTAAAATGGAAGTTCCTCAGACACTTTAACCAGTGGGCCTGTAAATTAATGGTTAGAGCGCTGGAACAGCATACCAGAGATCTGAGGTTCAAATTCCGGTGGGCAACATTTTCCTTTGTCATCTCCATCCTTGCTTTAAAAAAAAAAAAGCTAGAAGTATAAATTTCATACAAATTCTAGCAGTAGAAAAAAGGCAAATCCAGACTGTGTTGACACCACTTTTATGTCAACAAAAAAAGTAAAATTTATATGTTCCAAAAAATTAAAAATCATAGCAGTCAGCCGTACAGTTAAAACAACTTCTGCCAATATCTTTCCCAAATGTCCCTTTTCAATGTCACGAACTCTTGATCCTTCAATGTAGTAATCACATTGAATACTGAATAATGCAATTCTAATGCCGTTATCTGTTGTTGTTGAAAAAGAAATCGACACCGTACTTGCCAAATCCAATATAATATAAATACCATAATCAAATTTAAGGTGCTATGATTAAAAGCACTCCATTCAATAGGAAAAATTCCAAAGTACAGTTGTAGATTCATTAAACCCTTAAAAGGATGTTGCCCCAGTGGGTCCCCCATATTACCCAAAACTCCTGAATAAAAGGGCAGTCAAAATATATATGGTCCACAGTTTCTTCCTGCATAATGCATGTATACCTATTACTTAATGTTTTATGTTTGTGATTGCCTCTCGTATTAATCCTCCCATGGACCCCTAACCACATAATATTCCACGTTTGTCTTGGGATCCTTTTATCAGTTATATGAACTGTGATTGCTTTTCTTTCAACCTCTTGAAAGTCCTCAAAACGTGAGTCAAAAAAATGTTTTGCCAAAATCTCTGCATATAAAGATTTCCTTGTAATCCGAATAGCATCCTCAAAGGAAACAGTCCAATGTTTTATATGGTCAAAAATTAAAACCTATCCCAGTTTCCTTTTATTTTTGTGAATAAAGCTGGAGCTCTCCCATTCTTTCAAAAATTCTTTTAGAATACAGAGTACCTAGAACTGCCATGGTTTAGAAATTCCCTGAATAACTGGCTTCAAATTTGTGGTTAAAAATAATGTAAAGAAAAATACCATCAGATGAATCATCCAAACTCCCCCCTGTGGGATATCTAAATATAAACAGTTCCTCTTAATGGGGTTCAACCTGCTGCCCTAGAATCCAGAAAAAAAGCATGCATCTGGGCCATTTCAAGCCTCTTCGGCAAGGGAAAAATATGACCCACATAAAGAAACAAAGGAAGTAAAAAGGATTTTATCATAAAAATACACTTTTGTTTTCTCATTTTCCACTTACCCCATTTACTTATCTATTCCCTCCCTTTATTTATACTAAGTTCCCAATTATGGCTGGCAGGGTCCTCCCCCCCAAAATATATCCCCAGGATCTTCCCATAGGAATCTAAAACTGGAACATCTCCTATCGTGACAACAGTCCTTGTTCACGTTGAAAGACTTAAGCAAATGTTTTTGCCCATATTCACACAAGCCCCCATCACATGTAAAATAGACTGTATTACATTATGTATCAAAATTCCACTCTGGGGATCAGGGAACACTTCACAAAGATCATTTGCATAGTAGATGGTTTTTAAATCATCGTTTCTTAAACCCTTAATTCCATACAGTAGCAGTGACCTATTTAAAATTCTAAGAATAGGATCTAGTGCCAGCACATATAAAAGAGGGCTAAGTGAGCAGTCTTGACATACCTCTCTACCAGCTGGACAATTCTTCCCTACCCAACCATTTACCACAGGGGTAACATATGCCAAAAAATAACTGATTTGTAACCAGTTAATGAAAATTGCAGGAATCCCATACCCTGCCAAATTAAGCCAGAGAAAATCTTGAGATAAAAGATCAAATGTCTTGGCTTGGTCTATGCTTAAAATATAACCAATCGAGTTAGCCTCAAACAATTCTTTTATTAAAACAAGAGCATCTTGAATTGATCTCCCAGGCACTGAACAAAATTGTAAAGGGTACAATAATTGATCAAGGACTGCCTGTAGTCTGTTACACAGTAATTTGGAGAAGATTTTAATATACACATTTAGTAGGGTAATAGGTCTCCAATTATGGATAGAAGTCATGTCAGCCTTTTTATATAAAAAAAATCATTAGTCCATGATACACTGTCTTGGTAATCCTATCCTCCTTTAAGAATGCATTGTAAACTTATAATGATTCAGATGTCATCATATCCCATAGAACTTTATAAAATTCCCCAGGCAAATCATCAGAACCTGATGCCATATTATCACTTAAATTCTTTATTACTAGCACCAGTTCTGCTTTAGAAAAGTGTTCTATCAGAACTTCTGTTGTATTTTGTTCCAACCTAGGAAGATCAGCCGCACCTGGTAAAAGTGATGCAACCTCTAAATTATCAGAGAAAGGTTGAAACTGAGTTGTAATAAAATCTTCCACCACCTGTAAAATGTCAACATTTTCTGTCTTCAGACACCCTGAAGCATCCTGAAGAGACGTCAATTGTCTCATCTTAGCCCTACCCTTGCGATCTTCATATGGGGTTGTTTGTTCTTTCCTTCCTTGGGTTCCAAACCTCTGCTCCATCTCCAATGATTTCTGTCTGTTATATTGGAGCTGAATCAGATTTCATCTTAATAGAGCAATCACTTCATCACATGAATCCCCACCCTCTATTATCTGGGACAGTAGATTCTGTAGAGCCTTCTTCTGACTCAAGTATTCCTGATTTTTGGAAATCACTCTAGCTCTCGAGTGCTGTTTAAAAAAGCTATACAACATGACTTACTATCTTCCCACCAACAAACTGGGGAATCATATAAAAACAGAACTGATAGTCTATCTGCCACAATTTCTCTCAAAACCTGAATTGTGCCAGGATCTTGAAGAATGCTAGCATTAAGCCACCATACCCCCTTTCCCTGCAGGTGGGCCGGATGTGGGGACACCTTTACAACAATCAAACAGTGGTCAAATGTTTCTACTAAAAGAACCTGCATTGCAATTGTAGGCACCATGTCAGTAACAAACCAATGATCAATTCTCAAAAAGAGAGCTCCTTTAAAAAATGTAGGTTTTGCATTTTCTGCCAATGCATCTCGCAATGCAGTTTGTTTCAGAACCGCCTTTAATGTAATACTGTAGCAGTATGTTTTATTTAATGCTTTCCCTTTCCATAGGTCTGTATTGAAATCAGCTCCCAAAATACCAAGTGACCTGTACATAAATAGGGAAGTAGTTTGTAAAATAAGGCAGCCCAAAGGGCCTTCTGTTGTGAGGCATAGATATTTACTAATCTACAAAAATGTTTTTTATCTACACATCCAAAACCTTTTGTATGAGAATATCAGGACTGGTGAGGCAAAAGCCTAACCATGAATACAGTTCCTGCCCCAGAGACCATAAAGATCTTCCCACAAACCAATCTTGTGTTGTCACTTGCTCTTCCTGCACAGTATACAGCCTTGTATCCTGTAGGAAAAAAATGCCAAAAGACAAGGACTGCAACAACGCATTTGTAGCTTTCCTCTTAAACTTGGAGTGAATACTGTTCAAATTTAGACTAGCTAAATGAAGTACTGGAATAGACAGTTTAAGGTTTTAAGGTGAAATCAGGACACTTTTTTCTTGCATGCCCTAGTGACCCTTCTGGTAACTGTTGATTGAGGTTTGGGTGGATCTAGCCCTCTCTGCTCCATGGGGGGTCACTATGGGTCGAGGGAACTGAAAAATCCAAATCTGCATCATCCATAATGTCTCCCCAACTTTGTAATGGCTCATAAGTGTTAGAGATTTCTACCACTGACTCATTTTGTGATTTTGTAACCCTTTTGAACTGTGATCATTTTCGCGGCACAGGAAAAAAACAGTTTGATCTTGTGGAGTCCCATTGGGATCAAGAATCTCCTCTGCTGGTGCTAAAATCACAGGAGGGGGAGGAGGAGGCATCTTGCTTGTTCCCAGGGATAGGAGATGCACTATTGCCACATCACATACTCCTGTCTGTTCTGAAAAGGTCTGGTTCTTCCCTCTGTTCTGAAGCTGGTGGAGGAAGGGAGTATATCTACCTCTAGGGGCAGATCTTTGCTGGCAGAAGTGTCAGTGTGCACTTTATGCTGTTTAGAAGACTTGTTGACATAAAAGTCATGTTCAGCATTGTTGTGAGCTGCCAACAAGCAGGAGAAAAAAAACATGGTCCTCTGACCCACAGAGATTACAAGTAGGGGGAACAACACAAGTAATGGAAGAATGACCCAAGGCCCTGCACACAGAAAATTTCATCTGTTCGCAATCCAAATTCAAATGTTTAGTTGAGCCACACCAATAGCATGAACATGGTTGTCCCAGGTAGAATAAAGTCCCCCGTCCCTCCCCAGGAAAAAACAATTAGGCAGATTTTGAATACCTTCTTCAGAAACTTTAAGCTGTATATGAAACTTCCATCCCACTGTCCACAACCCATTATCATGAATCAGACAATCCATTCACTGTGCACCATTTCTCCAGCTGTTATAAAATGTCTAGAACATTTACCCCCTCATTCTGAAATAGCACCGTTATCACTTTTGCCATTGGTCTGGTTATAGGGATTGCCACAAATGGTTTCCATAAGTCAGTATTCTTAACCCCATAATATGCTGCCCAAAAATGGTTACGTAAGCTGCTGATAGAAAACTTACATCAAAATTATGGTCCCCTGATGCATGTATCAATGCATACACTTCAGCCGATGTAAAATGTAAAGAATCTATCAGCAAATTTTTGCCTACAAAATTTCTGTCTGCAGGAAAGTCTAATCCCCCTTTGTAGTACAGTCAGACTACAAATCTCCATCTTGCAGCCTCCTCAGGTTTTTTAAACAAGCTAGCATAGCTAGCTGGCCTACTCCCTGTCCTGGGATGATTGGTATCTCTTGAATGAACTTGTGAAGAAACAGGAGCAGCATGTTCAGAAATAGTACCTGAGGTAGAAGGGAGACTCTGTGGTCTAGCATTTTGTCAAAAGTCAGTTGACTGGAGCTGTACCATGGGTCCCCACTCCCTAGACTCTGACTGTGTCAGACCTTCTGATTCAGCATCTGATGTAGAAGCATCAAAGAGTAGGCCCATGCCCTGTGAGTTATCCATTGGTCCTTTGACAGTCTTTTGAGTGCTGTCTTGTACATTAACATTTGTATTTGAAGATTCTTTATCAAATAAAGTAGTACTTACATCCTTAAGAGAGCCAGGTAAGGGAATATCCAGATCGGTGACCCATATTCCATTTAGTAGGATCCACCCTGCTTGTTGCAGGGCCTGTCCAGGTTTCCAGGTTGCTTCTTCAGTCATAAATGGAAGCAGAATTGAATCAGAACCTGGAGAAGACATCTCCGGCTGTTTGAACTCCTTAGCACCACGCAAATGTGGCCTCTCTTGAAAGAAGCCTTTTTTCTGTATTGTTTCTGTAGGGCTCTGTCCCAAATGTTTTCTCTTTTTTTCTTCATCTGTTGCAATCTCCTGTTCTGTTTCAGATTCTGTTATCAATGTTATTAAATGTGTAGCTTCCAAGGCCATATCATTTTGCAACCTGTTCTCTTCTGTTACCTCACCTCTAATGGTTTCCATATGTCCACACTGTGCCATTACCAAAGTGGGTTCCTGCTCTAGCTCTTGCTCCATAGCACTCTGAAAATCACCTCTGTCTCCTGCAACAGTCTGCTGCATACTGAAGGAATCCATACCTAGAAATGGCCAAGGGTTCCCCTACTGGAGAGTAGTGGAATTTCCCCGGTGTCCTGGCCAAATTTCTCCCATTCACTAAAAATACCACCAACAGCTTAATCTGGTTCAGTTTCAGTTGCTTACCATCTGTATCCCCTCCCCCTGGTTGCCCCTGAAAAAGGGACTTCTAGGCCCAGTGGGCTTACTGGGTCAACAAAATTCAATAAATAAATAAAAAAGTTACTCAAACCCTGTTGAGGTATATTGCTTAATTATAAACAATTTTAAAAAAAGTAATTTTAGTAAGTTGGCCCAGTGGTGATGACAGTTAAGGCGATGGATGCCACACTTTGTGACATGTCAATGTATAGATTTGGAAGCAATCACTGGCCGCCTATGGTTGGCTAGGGGTGGGGGTGAGGAGGGAGAGAGCAGGATTGAGTTGCTGTAGGCAAACTCTCATCCCCTTGGGGATATCCCTATGCACTGGTGATACCATGTTGAGGTTTGATGTACATACAGCTGAGAGCACTACAGAGTGAATAAGATAAGGTGGAAGCCTATGTAGATCGCTCGGGAGCATGAGCCAGGACAGGCATGCTTAATCAAACATCTTCCTCCTGGTGAACTATATGAATGAAAATGCCCCACAAATGCATGCAGCATGACACCTCACACATGCCACAACACTTACTGCCAAACAAAGCATGGCATAAGTCAGGCAGGAGCCACAGAGTGATCTCTGTATCTTAGTTGTCATCCACTGGGGGGGCACCGTAATAGGTGGAGTAGTTGGTGTATGTGTTGAGGGCCTACGTATGTGGAGATTTGGTGGTGGATCACCCCTGCCATGTTGATGGTGATGAAATAGATTTGGGAAAAATCAGTCGGTTGTCATCAGTGTGTTACAACTGTCAAACACATGACTAACACTAGTAAACCCATTTAGAATACACATACACATTTTATACATGCAATAAACTAATCATAGGATGTGGGCCAGATACTTCTAACTCACAGCTAGTGAACTGAATGTACTCAGCCTGCCAACTTGTACCAAACTATAAACACTGGTCGTGTGTTGGAAATGTCTAAAGCACAATCCGTCATGTCTTGCTGCTTAACACAGTGATAACTTTGGATTTGTTGTTTCTGTTTATTATGCTTCTTATAAATAATATCCATAACCATCAATCACAATAGGAAACACAGAATTATGGTAAAGATGAAAGTACTGTTTTATTTCAGAGAAAGATAAATAAATAACATATGTACTACTTAATCATTTCCATTATAATTTAGTCAGACATGAACACCTAATGATCGCATATCATTAACATAATAATACACTCAGTAGTGTTCCATGCATACTTATAATGAACGTTCAGGAGCTGTAGGCACTCAGCATGCAGTCTCATACCACTATAAGGACTGGTTCATGAGTTAGAAATGACAATCAAACATCTTGTTGAGCATTTCAGATTCCATAACTTGGCAGCAATATACAGCAAGTAGCGGATCTCATGTGGCAGCAAGATAGGATTGACAAAGAAACAGGTATGTGCACACAGTGTGCCTACAGTTAGTGAGTATATTCAATAATCATTATAATAAAGTTATCAAAAATGATGCAATCTGACTGACTGTTAGGATTCCAACTGCCTTACATTACTCCATGGTACACTGCCATGTACATCTTGATCACAATGCCACATGGATTCATCCTGTCACCATTCCATCCTCCAGCAATGCTGAATGACTAGAAAGGTGTATTCTAATTTTGAATCAGCCTTCTTAAACTGTTGGTGGCATAACTATTTTACTAAAAACCTCTATCTAAATATGTGCAACATTCAAGAAGTATTCTCTTAACAATCTTCTTTTGGAACATTCTCACAATAGCAGTAAGGCATGACCAGGAGTTAAATTAACAGGCAGTTAATAACTGTCTAGGGGCAATATGGCACTCAACTGCACCTCATGCCACATTACATCTATCGTGGGTGATTAACAGACTATTAATCTAATGCCTGGTCATGCCATATTGCTTAATTGTCCATATTTCCACCCCAGTTATTGCAGAGCCATTACAATGGCTAACCAGGTCAGTCACACATCTGATGTATGTGGCATTCTATGAAATATTCACATTACCTAGTGCAGTCCCCAGTAGGAAGCTAAAAACACAGGAATTTAATAAGTGGCTGAAGAAATGATGTTTGTAAATGGGTTATGGGGTAGTATGTGAGGTTATATGTCAAGGATAGGCTACATCTAAACAGTGAAGGTATAAGGATATTGAAACAGGGCTTGGATAATTACATTAAGAACAAAACAGATTTAAAATGAGGAGGGAGGGCTGAGTCAGACAGCTAGTGGGAGTCACATTCGAGTGTAGACCAGAAGACTTCACCCCCAGAGAGGGAGGAAGAGAATAAAGGTGGTTACCAAGGTTGATGTGCATGGGGGAGGGAAGGGGATAGGAGATGCAAGACTCAAGGTGGACTGCTATATCCCTGTATTCAAGGAGCTTGGTAAACAAGGTGGCAGAGTTCCAGAGATTAATGGAAGTAGGGGAGGTAAATATTGCCACCATCTCAGAAACCTGGTCAACCCATTACCATGGCAGGGATCCCATGATCCCCAACATGTACTGCGAGGACAGGGAACAGGGAATGGGGAGGGGTGGCTATTTATGTTAGGGAGAGGATACTGCATAACAGATATAGTGAAGAGGATGAAAGGCCTTAAGCCATATGGTTAGTGCTCCAAAACCCAAAAGGAAACAAACTCAGGATGGGAGTGGTGCTCAGACCACCCTCACAAAATGAGAAGGTGGATAGGAAGTTGAGGGAGCACTACAGGAAGGTCAGATGCAAAGGGATTAAAGTTATAGTGAGAGACTTCAATCTACATGGGGGTGACTGTTAGATGGTAACAACAACAAGCGCCAGGGAACAGGTGCCACTGAAGGCTATCCAATACAGCTACATTGTGATGGGCGTGGAGGACTATATCATGGAGGTGAACATACTGTAAATTTGATAACCAATGGTGACCAGGTCCAGGATGTGATAGTGCATGACCATCTAGCAGGAAGTGACTGCTTGTCATTGTGATTCATCCTCAACACAAAGAAGGAGTCAACTAAGACCAGGACAAAAGTTTTAAACTTCAGGAAGACAGATTTTACAGTATTTGGCAGAATCATAGAGGGGTATTTAGCTGGAATTCAAACATGGATGGATGCTGATCAGAATTTGGCAATCATTAGTAAGAGACTGAATTAGGCCAAAAATACATGAGCAAATTCTCACAGTATGAAGTCAAGAAAAAAAAAAGCTGGCTCAGCAAAGATGAGGAGGGGAAGGAGAGTGAGAAAAAAATTGGCCTTCATTAAGTTCTAAAATACTGGGCAAGAGGAGGTCAGGGAGATGTTCACAAATGCATCTAGTGAGGTGAGCTGGGCATTCACAGCTGCCAAATCAACAAGGGGGCTGAAATTGGCTCAGGTGATCAGAAAGGAGGAAAATGCATTCTTTAGATACATAAGAGAAAAAAGGTGTTGTTTGGATTTCATGGTTATAATCAGAAGGGAGGGAGGAGGGAGGGGTAATGGGCTTAAATGAGGGGGTCAACCTGGCAGAGGTACTTAACAAGTACCTTGACTTGGTTTTCTTGAATAAAGGGATTGTCCAACACCACAAGGGAAATGAGTCTAGTGCAGAGGGGGGCCTGAGATAACAGACATGGTCATTCAAGATAATACCATTCTGAAGGTAAAAAAGGCCTTACGGGTGGACAAGGTGCAAGGACCAGATGGTGTGCACCCTATGATTCTGAAGGAACTGATGGAGGTGTTGATGGGCCCTCTCACAGATATGGTTAACACCCCTTTTCTAATGGGGAATGTACCTAAAGACTGGATGATGGCTCACGTGGTGCCTCTACTCAATAGTGTAGTAAAAGGCGATCCAGGCAATTACAGACCTGGGAACTTGACTTCTGAAGTGGGGATCTTGATGGAGACCAGTATGAAGGAGATGTTAATAACCATTCTCAATAGTAATGGCCTACAGTGCAAGAGTTAGCATGTGTTTGTCTCAGGCAGATCGTACCAAATTAACCTTATCGACTTACATAACTTAGTCACTAGGTTGGATGACAAATATCACACTGGGGATGTTCTGTATCTGGTCTTAAGGAAGGCTTTCATCTTGTTTCAACACTTGAGGTTGCTGTGAAAGCTGAGGGTCATGGGGTGAGGGAGAAAAAGGGGTGGTGGGTTAAGCTGGCTGCAGAACAGACAGAAGGGTGTAGTTGCAAAGGGTAAAACATACAAGCCAAGGCCTGTAACTAGTTGGGGTACTGCTGGTTTCAGTACTGTGGCCTGTTTGGGTCAGTTGCTTCATTTGAGACATTGCAGCTGAGGTCAAGAGTAGGAGCAGCCTGTTCGCAGATGAGACTAAGATTTGTGAAAAGGTATGCAGAGTGAGGAAGGGAGGCAGACAGTCATGGAGGATCTGGCCAAACTCGAGCACTGGTCTAAGGAGTGGCAGTTGGGGTTCAACACTGAGAAATGCAAGGTCATGCACATCGGAGAAAAAAAAATCCCAGAACCAGCTACTGGCTGGGGAGAGTGAAGATAGCAGCTATGGAGGAAGAAGAGACCAATCACAGTGGGAATGAATGTATCTGCATATTATAGAAAAGCAGCAGCAAAGGCAAATCGGATACTGGGTGCATTGCCAGAGGGATTGCATCTATAAATGGGAGATCATCCTGCCCTTGTATATATCACTGGTCAGGCCACACTTGGAGCACTGTGTGCAGTACTGGTGCCCATACTTCAAGAAGGATGCAAGCTTACCAGAATGTGTGCAGTGTACGGCTACTAAAAAAATCATGAGACTTGGGGAGCTGCGTTATGAGGAAAGATTGTGGGATCTCAACATGTAATATCTGGAGGAGAGAAGAGAAAGGGTAGACATGACAGAGAACTTAAAATACTTGAAATTACGTGAAAGGCATAAACAATAGTCAGAGAATGAGGACTAGTCTGCTTAAACGGGGGAAGGTCCATTAGGGGTCACAGTCTAAAAATGTAAGAGAGAATGTTCAGGAGGTAAATGAGGAGGCACTATTTCATAGATTTGTAGCAGGATGGAACGCACTTCCAGATATGTTAATACAACTGAGGACAGTTGATAGCTTTCAGCAGGGCTGGGATAGAGTCAAGGACATAGTTTGTACAGACAATAAACATTTGGGGATAGGACAGAGAGAGGGGATAGAGGGAGGGGATAGGTGCAGGGTTCAGAATTGGCACCAGCCCACTAGCCAAATTCTGATAGATTTTGTGTTGGGCTGATAAGATTTTCCTTTAACTAACCCTGCAGGCTTGTACTAGAGAAGAAAATACTTCAATAAGTGCATCAGCTGGGTAAGTGGAAAAGTCTGTGGGGCTAGTTAATTTTCCCAGTCACTATCCCTACTAGCTAGTGGCTAAAAAACTCTATTTTGACCCCTGTATGTGGAGTGAGGGCAGCTGCAGTGGTATTACATTGTGAGCAGCACATTCGTGCAGACTAGATAGACCCATGGGTTTTTTTCTACTGGCAATTACGTATGTGCATATGTAACACTAACTTTATGCACAGCATAAAAAATAACTTACTGTCATCAACACTGTCAGAGTTCTGCACTGATTCATTATTAGCAAAAACTTCAGGCTCAGCATCAGCAGTAAGACTCTGCATTCTTACATTCAGGCCAGTCTTAGGCAGCTTTGTCATCGGGCAGCTTCCAAGAATGTCATTCATTAAGCCATAATATGGAAAGGTTGAAGACTCCCCATGCTCCACTTTTGCTTTGAGTCCTTTTTGTCTTGTAATAAGAACACCTCAGTGCCTTTCATTTCCAACTAAGCTGTATCTCACTCCTAACAAAATCTGCTTCTTTTAATTTTTCTACTGCACTCTTGAACAGTTCTGAATGCCTTCTCTTCCTGCCATCTAGTTCTGTCATAACATACAAATCTGCCAAAATATTAATAAATAATCTAGTATCCTGCTCCCTCCAAGGTCTACTATCATTTTCGGACATTTTCAGGTTAAATTTCCTGTCAGAAATACACAAATACACTAGAGGAAGGCTTCACTCACTAACAAGGTTGTTGCCACTTGAAATTATTCTGTTGCACAGACTTCACACATGCACATTAAACAATCCAAAATGTGCATGTGCGAGTCTCCGACTCAGCAGAGACAGGTGTATATATGAACAGAATCATTGATTTGAAAAAGGATCTGTGCTCATCGACTTACTTGCCAGCCCAGTTTCATCCTCAATCAGGTCAGTTCATGATCATTGTTTACGTGAGCTCAGATTTTAAGAATAATTCCCTGATCTCCAATCTGAATGCAGTTAGATGCTCCATGTAAATGGGGTAAATTACTCCTAGTTCTTTTGATGTTTATGATGGCATTATAGGAGCAGACTACTTCTTGATTAGAGTTTCCTTTATTTACAGAACTTTAGGTGGTTCTGAATTCCATTGGTTTCTGAGTTTCTCCTCAACCAGTACATGGAAATGCCTCAGCTCTGCTGTCCCCCAGACTACATGCCAGCCATGGTGAGTAGGTAATACTTTATCTAGACATCTGGATGAGATTAGAGAACTCTTCTGTTCTACCATCAAAGGACAGAAGCAAGTAGAAGATATGGCAAGTAACTGTTTATGACCTACTATGGCTCTTCTATAAAAAGAAAATGTGCATGTAACCTTGAAGATAATCCAGTTCATCTTTTGCTGTTTTGCCTACTGTATAACTCAGAAAGAAGGATGTATCTCAGGGATATCTTAGCACCATTGGATATGGAACCACAATATGAGTAAAATGGTGCTGTGCATAATATATAGTGATAGTCAAGTATTAGCACAACAGCAACTGCTACAAGAAAATACATGAAAGTGTTCTTAGTGATCTGTATGTTACTAGATGTGTGCATGAAACATTTTCACTTGGTGGTGTTAGTTATATGAACAGGAATAAAAAACAATAGTATGTTATATGGAAGAGTCTGAGAAATAGTGATTGAAGATGCATGTGGGTCATGCACCATGGTGATGAACTGGTGTTGTAATACAGTATGTAAATAACTGTGAATAATATGATTTTTGGAAAAAGTTTTTGTTCTTTAATTAATGTAATTGGTTTTACACACATACCCTTATCCTTGAAGGATGCCACATATAGGGCTGAATGTTGGGTTTATTCTGGAGGGCATTGTTTTGTGATGTTAATAAAGCAAGAACACATGGAACTTAACTTCTGTAATGTATGGCTGGTTTGCCCTGAGGGACTGCATTGCCTGACTGTTTCTAGAATGCCCTAGGTTGTGGCTGCACCCTGATACACCCCTGACCTGGCTGTACATGTAGCTCTGTGAAACAGCTAGGATTGCGTGAGGAAGGGCATGCAGTAGAATAGTTTTCCCCAATACAACAAATAATAGGCCACTTGTTATTCAGGACCAAATAGTAAATAGATACATAGACACTCAGCAGACAAGGGCCTATGGCCCACCCAGTCTGCCCATTTGATCCTGTAAGTTCTCTTTACATTTTTCTAAACGTCACTTGCCACAGTGACCACAATTCCTTGCTTAATATTCAGAAAATTGTGAACACTTACAAAACTTCCCTAAGGGAAGCAGGGAAGGCAGTAAGGCAGGCAAAAACCTAAACCAAGGAAACACTAGCACGAACAGTAAAAGAAGGGGACAAGACTTTCCATAGATATATTAGTGAAAGGAGAAAGTCAAGAGGGAGTACTGCTAAGATCAGAGGGGATAAGGGGGAGTGTGTGGAGGTGGACCAAGGAAATGAATCTATCCTAAATAGATACTTCTGCTCAGTATTTACTGAGGAGAAGGTAGGACAGGGCCCACAGCTCAGCAGCAGCATGGACACAGGGGGAGAGAGGTGTGCACAAGTCCCTTCATGAAAGAAAGGGTCCTACAAGAGCTCGCTAAGCTCAGGGTGTACAAGGCAATGGGACCAGATGGCATAAATCCCAGGGTACTAAAGGAGCTAAAGGCGGAACTAGCAGAGCCATTATCAGAACTGTTTAGTGAGTCTATGAGCACAGAAGAGGTCCCAGAAGACTGGAGAAGGACTCATGTGATCCCACTCCACAAAAGTGGTAGCAGGGAGGAGGCAGGGGACTACAGACCAGTCAGTCTTACCTCAGTAGTGGGCAAGATTATGGGGACACTCCTTAAAGAAAGGATAGTGCAACACCTGGAATCCATAGGAGCACAGGATCCAAGACAGCATGGGTTTACAACAGGAAGGTCCTGTCAAACTAATCTCATAGATTTCTTTGACTGGGTAACCAGAATGGTGGACCAAGGGGATGCAGTTGATGTCACCTACCTTGACTTCAGCAAAGCTTTCGATAGAAGATTGATTAATAAGCTGGGTAGACTCGGGGTGGGTCTGAAGTTGGTCAACTGGGTGGCAAACTGGTTGGCAGGCAGAACACAGAGAGCAGTGGTAAATGGTATACAGTCAGAACAAATGCAAGTCACAAGTGGGGTATCTCAGGGATCAATCCTACGGCCAGTCCTCTTCAATGTCTTCCTCAGTGACATTGCAGATGAACTGGAGGGTAAGGTTTTTCAGTTGGCAGATGACACTAAGATTGGCAACAGAGTAGATGATAAAGATGAGATGGGCAGAATGAGAAGAGATCTGGATAAACTGGCAAAATGGTCAGAAATGTGGTAACTGGGGTTTTACACAAAGAAGTACAAGATCATGCACATAAGGAAGAGAAATCCTGAAGCCACCTATAGGTTGGGAGGTGAGTTGCTGGCAATCACAAGGGAAGAAAGAGACTTGGGCATCATCATCATCATCACAGATGACCTGAAACCATCCAGGCAGACCACAAAAGCAGTAGGTAAGGCTAGGGGGATATTGCAGTGTATTAGCAGGGGTATCACAATTCATAAGAGGGAGGTAATAATACCTCTTTTCAAGACACTGGTTAGGCCCTATTTGGAGTACTACATGCAGTGCTGAAGGCCACACCTGCACAAGGATATTAACAAAATGGAGGCAGTCCAGAGAAGGGCAACCAAAATGGTGCAGGGACTGCATCAGAAAACATATGAGGACAGATTAACAGAGCTCAATATGTATACCCTAGAACAAAGGAGGGATAGAGGTGATATGATTGAAACATTCAAGCATGTTAAGGGCATTAACAAGGTGAAAGAGTCTAACATGTTTCAGTGTAAGAAAAATAGCAGGACAAGAGGACACAGCATGAGATTAGAGGGAGGCCGATTAAGGGGCAATGTGAGGAAGTTCCTTTTCACAGAGAGGGTGCTTGATGCATGGAACAGCCTACCTCAGGAAGTGGTGGATATGAATACAGTGAAGGGCCTCAGACAGGCATGGGATAGGCATAAGGAAACAATACAGATGAGTATGACTAGATAGGCCACTGACAGAGTAAAGGCCTATGGCACATTCATAAGGTAAAAAAAAAATGGGCAATCTGGATGGCCTTGTGGTCCTTATCTGCTGTCAACTTCTGTGTTTCTGTGTTTCTGAACATTAAAAAGCTTGTCCCTAGGCTGCCTGGTGATCCAGAGGCAGCTTGATATGCTACTGTACTGGCCACCCAGGTTGGGGAACAGACTCTGTAGCTGGTTGAGGGGGCCCAGAGGAGGGCTGGAGTGGTACTGCTTTGCAACAGCACTCCCACCTACCAAATACAAATCATTACTTGGCGTCCAGTGGCACACGCATGCCATCTGATTCTAGGCAGCCCAATGCATAAAACCCAAATCACTGGCATCCAGTTGACCGCATCTTGTGGTACCCACCCAAAGCCCTCCCATACCCAGCACAAACAGAAATACAGCATTCTCCCATTTCCATTAGTCAACCCCACTTCAACCAATACCAGGCACCACAGCATCAGGTAGCAGTTGATGCCATGGACTGCATTATGTGCTCTGATGCTCAGTATCAGAGGGTATGGATGGACAACTTTACACCAGGGAAGATTTTCATGCATTGTGATGCCTGGAATAGGATATTGTGAGTGCACCACTGGACATCAGGAAATGATCTGAATTTGGTAGTACTTGTTATCGCGGGGCAAACAGGAGTCAAGTGATTGCTTCTTGTTTGGTGATATCTGTTACACGACCACACAAGAAGCCATCACTTATGTCCCATACACCCCACCTGTGAAAGCAAGCACTACCAAATACAAATCATTCCTTGGCATCCAGTGACACATGCACACCATCCGATTCTAGGCAGCCCAATGCATAAAACCTGAATCACTGGCATACAGTTGACCACCCATAGCCTCTGATACTGCACCACACAACACATAATGCATTCCATGGCATCTTGTGGTACCCACCTAAATCCCTCCCATGCCTGGTACAAACAGAAATACAGCATTCTCCCATTTCCATTAGTCAACTCCACCTCAACCAATACAAGGCAGCACAGCATCAGGTAGCAGTCAATGCCATGGACTGCGTTAGGTGTTGTGATGCTCACTATCGGAGGGTGTGGATGGACAACTGGACACCAGGGAAGATTTTATGCATTGTGATGCCTGAAATATGATATCATGGGTGTACCACTGGACATCAGGAAATTATCTGTATTTGGTAGTAGTTGGTATCGGGGGGAGGGCCAGGAGACAAGTGATTACTTCCTGTAAGGTAATATCTGTTACACCACCACACAAGAAGCCATCACTGGTGTGCCATGCCCCCCCACCCTGTGATACCAAGCACTGCCAAATACAAATCATTCCTTGGCATCCAGTGGCACATGCATGCCATCTGATTCTAGGCAGCCCAATGCATATAACCTTCACCGACATCCAGTTCTTCACCCACGCCACCTGATACCAGACATCGATAGATGTACATTCCCCATCACATAACAGGTAATACAGCACAGAATAATAATTACTGTTTCTGGCTTTCAATTCTCCACCCACCAATGATACCTGATGCCAGAGTCTGACAGATATACATTCCCCATCATGTAACAAGTACTATATCACAGGTTCAGAATAACGACTATTTCTGGCATCCAGTTCTCTACCCACCTATGCCACCTGATGACAGACACCGACAGATATACATTCCCCATCACATAACAGGTACTACATCAAAGAATAATAATTACTGTTTCTGGCATCCAATTCTCCACCCACCAATGACACCTGATGCCAGAGTCCAACAGATATACAAATCCCATCACATGACAGGTACTAAATCACAGGTTCAGAATAATGACCATTTCTGGCATCCAGTTCTCCACCCACCCATGACACCTGATACCAGACACTGACAGATATACATTCCCCATCACGACTGGTACTACAGCACAGGGTCAGAATAATGATGGTTTTGAATCGCAGTGAAAATATTAGAATATGCTCTGATTTGTATTATACTGTCCAACACATCTACAACCCCCCTCCCTCTATAAAGACTAATTGTTTGCATACTTTTGAACACCCATATAGATAACTCTATTGTAAGCAGGGCATCCAACAAATGCTAGACCTGATGTCTGCCAAACACAATCCCCTCACACACATCCTCCCCATACCTGTGGTCCAGTGTAAGGCTCACTCCATCAACCGCTGACTGATGAGATGCTTGCACTCTATGAGTGTCTCTTTTGTCACTCCCACAGTACATTTCTGTGTGTGTGGGGGGTTGGGAGGAAGAACACAGAGGAGAAACTGACATGCAGTCACCGAGGACTGGCATGAATATAATGTCAGGGGAACTTCTTTGTGGCACTGATGGGCAGGGACAAAAGCGGAGCAAAAATCTGACCCAAAAAAAAAATTATGTAGGGCACAGAGGACTGATGCGAAGTAAAGTGGGAAGGTGTCCCCAAAGTGCAAACACAAACCGGATGTTTTGGTTTTGACATAAAATACCGGGAATGTTCATACACCACAAAGCAATACAGTCAGTCACCATTTCACCCACTCCGTCTGACAGGGGACTGAATTGCAAAATGGAGAACAAAGATGGTCTCACTGATGGTCTTGCAGAGATAACAAAGCAGTGAACATCGTGGCGCATGAGGTGGTATTGATGGTGGCAGGTACAGCATCCAAGTGCAAACAACACAGAGATCTGACGGCGCCTGGCACATGGAAACTATCTGCAGCCTCAGAAATGGGGGTCAGCAATAACAGAAAAAGGAAACTACTGACAAATACACAGTAACGCTAAGGTGGCAAACCAAAGGTATTTCTCCACAGGGACATCAAAATAGCAAGCAACAGCAAACTGAAATCATGACACTTAGGAATGGAGATGCTCACTGAAGAAAACTATATAGATAATAAACGATTCCGAGGCTAAAACAGATTGCTTTTGCCTGGGTATCATTTATTATCTGTGCAGTTTACTTCAGTGAGCACCCCCACCCCCAAGTGTCAGAATTTCTATTTACCATGGCTTAAGATCATGATTTCCCTGTGAAGAAACACTTTTGTTTTCACATATATTAGTATAGTAGTGTATTTGTAGGTAGTTTCATGTGTTGTTCTTTTTTTTTGTAGTTGTTGTTGCCGTGCCAAACCCACATTCAAAAAACAAAGGGCGTAAATGAAATTTGCGCGGCACACAAAGCAGCAACATATGATGATGGAAAACAGGGTGGAAAAGATAAATATTACAAGGTTATAGTAAAAAAAGTGATAAAACACAAGCTTCCTTTCGTAACCAACAAAGGCTAAAACCAGTGAAACCAGCATTTACATCAAATATGAGAGCATAGCCCATTGTACGGAGCACACTATAGCTGCCGTGTGTTACAGAGCTTTAGAAAGGCATACGTGATTTAGAAATAAAATATCTACATTTTTCCCCTATTAACACAGTTTGGGACATGCATTTATATACACTTACCCTTCAATGTGCAATGAAAGCAGTTTATTTAGAAGTAAAATGAACGAAAAGTGTTTAATCAGTCTCTGGCAAATATCAGCATGCAGTTCCAAATTGAAGATCTCAAAAGGGAGACCGAATGTCATTTTACACACGTTTTTCAAAAGGCAGCCCCCAACTTTTCAGCCAATCAATGAAGGCTTCACATGTCTATTACTATCTGTAAAAGTTACATAAGTCCTTAATTGATTGGATTAAAAGATATTCAGCTTCAAAGTGAAGGCATCCACAGATGTCTCCAGGAGTGAGTGATACTGAATACAGGACGTCTCCAGGCGCTATTAGACTGAATGGCTGTAGATTATACTGCTGCCTAGAGACGCTATTGGAGTTAATGAGTTAAGATTAATTTTTGTTTCTATTCGGAAATTTCCAATTCCATAAATGGATATTGGAAAGTCCCCACTTTCTGATTTCCAGTTTTTGAGCTCTTTATAATATTGTGGAAATAATGTTCCAATACTAACAACAGCATCCATTTCAAATCCCAATTTTCTCAATGTATCTTTTTGTTTTTAAATTACTTTTAGAGCGTAACATTGGTCCAAGAGTATTAGAACCCATTCCACATTTATTAATGGCCTGATTATGCTCATTTTATTTAAAAGGTTATGATGGTTTGTGCTTGATTGAATAATTGAGCTCAAAATTGTTTTAAGTGTGTCTTCAGTTTCAACTCATTTTCCTCAGAAATTATTGGAACATTATAAAGGGGCAAAACAAAATTCATTTCCAGTGTTCTTTTCAATATCTCTTTAAGATTGCTCTCATTTTTATTTCCGTCACTACCTTCAATCTCCTCCTTTTTGTATTTCAATCCTTTATCTTTAATAGTTATTGAAATTTGTTCTTTGTTCATTATATTAATTTCATCACTTATCCCTTCAGATTCCTGTTCTTGTTTCTCACTGGTTTTGCCCTTCAGTTTCCTAATTACCTTATCTTTAGATTTATTGTCCTTTTTTTACCTTCTTTTTTGTATTGGCCTCTTTGTTTGTCATTTCTCCATTCATCATTGTACCCAAGTTTTGAAAACATTTTTTGTTTGATCTCACATTAATTTTTTTGCCAGTTTTTCTATTCTCCTTTCCCTTGCTGATTCCTTTTTGTGGAAATTTCTCTGTTTCAATAACTAGAAACTCTTCAATATCATTTTTATTCCATCTCTTGTTCTCTGGAGATTTGTCTTTATTCCCTGTCAGTGGTTCAGTATAACTAGAATTTTCCTCTTGTATCTTAACTTTAGTAAGGATGATAGGGTGTCCCATTATTTTTTCCTTTCTTCTTCTTTCTTGGCTAACACCTGTCAGAACAAAGGCTTATAATATCACTTTTTATAATGATGCACTTGCATTCATCTCGGGCCTTACCCAAAAATTATTTCATGAATTTCCCAAAATAACAACAATTAACATGTGATGTTATCCTATGCTTTCCAGATTCAAGTGTAATGGTAAATGACACTGTTTACCCCACGTATAGTTATATGAAAAAAATATATATTTTATTTACACCTATACAATGGTTCTAAATATTCCTCATTAGCATAAATATCCAGTGTAATCTTGTAAACATCAGCAAAACTGTTTCAGATAATCCAGCAACTAATAAACAAATTCTAACAAATAAACAATGTAAATAAATAAGCAATATTTAACATAATAAATGAAAACAGTTATACTTCTTTTATCATACTTAATATTTAACATAACCTTTATGCATAAGAACATATACTTATAAGACCAATGTCTTAAATTATTTCTGTATAAAACTTGTTAAACTTCATTGCATGTAAAATGTATTTTCTATGAGAACTAGCAACAACTCATTACATTAGTAATTTTTATTGCACTTTCATAAAACTCCAGTTTAACTTTTCAAGTCATGCAAAATATGTTTTAGTTCAAAGCTTTTAAGCTATATACCCAGATTTTATAGTTAAAAGTAGATTCCCTTTTACTTTCCCAGTAAGCCTATTTAAATTACCAAGACTATTAATTAAAATCAGTGAAAGTAAATAAAAAGGAATACTTATATTTCTGGTTATAGAAGTGGTTCTTCTCTTCTCCACTTAGAACTCTGGCTGAGTCTGGCTTTTGATGAAAAGGTTTCTTTGTCAATGAACTTTGACCCTGGAACTTCTTTTAGCATGGATACACTCTGCAAGTTAAACTTTTGCTAAAAAATCAGTTCTTGTATTTGTAGAACACAGCTTCAATCTGCACAGTCCATAGCAATACTAGATTCAAAGAACTTTCTTGTGAATAGCAAGCTGTTTTAACAACTGAAACTTCATGATTGTTTATGTTTCATCTGTTTTAAAACCTTAAGACAATAGACCTTTTTCTCACAACGCTGTAAAGCTTGTGTGAGTTTTAAAAACAAGTCTGGTTAACAACAGGCAACATTGAGCCAGTCATGGTTCAGCAGACAAAACTCAAACCTTGCTTTATATACAATGAGAATGTCCTTGCATCTCTTTCTTGCACCTGGATATCTTCTGGCAGCACACATACACTTTTGGCTATCCTTAGGCTGGTACCTGCATTTCAAACAGGTGTGGCCCAAAGTTCTTTGGCCTAGCATCAGTATAAAGCCATAAATATTCTTAGTTAGCTGAACATAGGTCTTTCTACATCGATAGTTAGCTCAGACCAAGGAGCGGTCAGCAGTGTTTACTAATATAAAAACTGCTCTGGTGATGTTATCACCAGATTTTGATTGGTTTGAATCACTAGAAAGATAGGGCATCTTAGAAGATAAATGGTGACATATAGACATGCCTCTTTAAGACAGCCCCTTCTCCTCAAACCTATTTTGGGTCAAAATTATTTTTTTAAAATACTTATTTAATGCAATTTGAATATTAAATTTGCATATTTAGGTGTTTTACAATAAGCCAAACATTTTTGAAAAAGTCTGATATCTGTAGTATGGATACTTTTTAAACTACACTATTAAGGTTATAACTTCATACTTTTAATAAAACATCTTAAAACAAAATAATACTGTTACTTTTAGTAGTCTAAGCTACAGAATGATATAAGATTTGTAAGAAAATCCATTTCTAAAGTCCTTAAAACATTAATTTTTGAAGAGATACACAAGATCCTTTGTTCTTTTCTTAAAGACATCAATCACTGTCAGAAAAGTTAATTCATTTTAAACTTTTAGGGCCAGATATTCAAAACTTTGCCACAGGGCTAAATTAGCACTGCCCAGTGGGCAAACTTAGAACGCAGCACAAAGCAAGCCATATTCAAAAGGAATAGCCTAGGGCAAACAGCTTCTGAATATAGCATGGGAATGAGGCCGGACAAACTGGGCTGGGAGTGCAGGGCAAACTTAGCCCTGGAATAAGACAGCTCTGAATATGGCAACCAGGAAGTGTAAACCACAACAGCAACACAGTGCGCAGCGATGTGAAGGTAGGTAGAGGTGAACTATGTGGCCAATGTGTGTGCCAGCAAATGCGTGGACCCAGTACAGCTGCAGGCAGCAGCGTATCTGAAAGTACAGTGTGCAAAACTGTAAAATATCCCTGAACTGTTTGTGCAGTGCTAACATGTTTACACACATTTAGTGCAGGGCTAAACCATTAGCCCGGTGCAAACACGTCTGCCCGGTGCTAAACTTTGCCATATTCAAAAGTAACATGCAAATGAGCCTACTTAGGTAGTCTGTGTCCAAACATCCAGATTAGCATTTCATTATGCCCTGATTTGCATGCAGTTTGCACCGGGCTAACTGTTTAGCCCTGCACTAAACCTGCGCAAATGTGATAGTGCTGCTCAAACAGCTTAGGGAATATTATACAGTTTTGAATACTACTTCCACTTGCACTGTTGCCTGCAGCTATACTGGGACAACACAGCATAGGCACAGATGGTGGTGGTGCTGCATGCAACTGTCACACTGTAGGTCATGCTGCAGTGCACAGCAGACACTACAGTAGCAAGGGGGCCAGTAGTGTGTGGACACAGCAATGCCTATGGTGTGTAGGGTAGTGATGATGACTGCACTATACACAGTGAGAGGCCCAACCTGCAGGTGTTTACTGACAGTGGACATTACTGTTACACTGTTGTGTGACCCACAGATGCTGCACCTCTGGCATGGGATGCTCACAGTGACATATACATGTCCGGCTTTGTGGGCTGTGGCAGTTGTACAGCTGTGCGGTATGTGGCCGGGGGGGCATATATTATCCGAAAGGCACACTGGTGTTGGGGTATTCCCAATACTGGCCCATGTGCACTGCATGATGTGTACCAGCCTTGTGGCCACACCTGACCTGTGGCACAGCCTGGCCACCCATACACTCTCCCCTCAACATCCTCCATGCCCACAGTGCTGCATGTGTGTGCTGGCATCTGTTGGTGTCCACAGAAGTGTGGTCCACAGGTGTGTGCTGTATGGCCACACTGCCATGCTGTCAACTGGTGGCAGGGTCACTACTTACTGTCTGGCATGGCTGGGACTGGTGGCAGATGATGGCATCATTGTGATGCCATCAGTTAGCAGCAAGCTTCCTCTATGTTTGGCTTTGTCTATGTGTCAAATTTATTTGTTAGGGTCATGCAAAACCCACACAAACACTGCGCAAAGCCATAGCTTCACGCAAGGCTGATTTTCACAGGGTTAAGACAAGCTTTTCCTGGGTGGTAATGTGCACCACAGTAAGTGTCGTGCTAAGTCGCACAAAACCACTTTGTGCAGTGCTATTCGCTGAATATAGCATTGCACCTGTATTCATGTCAGTTTGCCCCTTGCATACATTATGATTTTGCCCGGTGCTAATGCAGTTTGGCTGCGCTATTTGGCCTTTTGAATATAGCTGACCAGCGCTAATCCCATGCTAAACCTGCTCAAACGGTTTTGCCCGGCGCAGAGTTTTGAATATCTGGCCCCTAGACTGTATTTTTCTTTATAGCAACAAACTACAGATTTAATATTCATCTTGTTTGACTCCCTAAGATGTGAGCTATCACAAGATACTAGATTTGTCTAGTTTTGAAATAAGAAAATTACATTAAATGAATTATATTTATAACTTGTGAACGCTTCATTCTGCAACCATAAAACTTGGTAAACTTAATTGTCATACTAATATCCAATAACTGTCCAATTGTCATAGTGGCAGTACATTACTTCTTTAAACTATGAATAATACCTCTAATTTTAATATAAAATATTTGAAATTTTACTCAATTTTTTTCTCATCTCCTAAGACTACTCAGTGTACCAGTCACTGGTTTCTTATCTGATTGTAGCCATGGATACCCAGCTCAAGCTAGGTCTTCCTTGTACAAAACCCCCATAAATCTGTCATGCAAGGTTTGGACATCACAGAGATGGTCCTTTGGAATGTGGCTGGGCCCCTTTAGAACAACATTGCACTACATGCTTAGCTTGGAAGGTGTCCACTTATATCATGGCTTAAAAAAACAAAATGGAGTCTCATCTCTATTCCCTTATACCTCATCTAGCATATGGCAAAGTGTTGCTTAGGGAACAGATATATTTTCCTTCTAAGCATTAAAGCCAGATACCTTGTCTTAAGGTTTAATTAACTAACACTTTTTGTTTTCTCTTAGCAACTTATGTAAACAATAATCCTAACCAGAAATAAGTTCCATATAAAAATCAGATAACATACTACTACTACTACTAATAATAATAAAGATAATTAAAAATCAATTCTTGATAAGAAACATAAAATTATTTTTCCATCAAGGGTTTTGTCCCTTCATTCCCCCCTTTTCAATTAAAATGCACCCTAAAAATGCATTTGCAATTCGAAAAGATAATCCTTCTATATATGGATATATAGGTTTAAGCATTGCAGGGAAAACAAAACATAAAAGACAAAGCTGCGTCATAATGCAGTAACTTATGACATCATCAGCACATTGCATCATTACATATGACATCACAGTATGTGGCATCATATACTTGACATCACTAGATGACATCAGTGTAGACATACTATTTTGCATAGATTTGTCTACAGTACTACATGAACTAATATGATTAAACATGATTACAACTATGCACACTCAAAATAAAATTTTTTACATTGTTGAACATTTCAATACAACAATTTATTTTTGTTCATTAACTTTAAAAATCAGTATTACAATTAACATTTTAGATTCTCTTGTTCATCATTTCCAATCATTTTAAATTCTTGTACATTTTTAAATCTTTAGTATTACAGTACAAATAAGGCTAGTAGTTACTTACTGTTACATTTTATAAGTTTTGTCCCTCCTATGTGCTCAAGGCACTAATAAACTGGCACTTGTAACTTTTACCTGTGTTTACCAAGATATCATTCCTTGATTGGAAGTTACCTTTGGTATTACATATATTTAAGATTAAGTTCTATTTGTAGTTTACCTTTTTAGCAATTATAGTTAAATTGGGATTACTTAAATGAAATTACAAAAGTTTTCCTTACCATTTTGTTATCTTGTTATATTTTTACTAAATCAAAACTAAAATCAAACTTTCACTAGTTCTTTGTACATTTCTTTTATCAAAATTGACATCAATCAAAACATTTTTATCTGAATTTATCTTATTTCTCAACATGTTATTCTTCTCATTGTCAACTACTTTAGTTTTACATCATCAACTATACATGCTTCTTTAAAACTGTTTTCCTCTCTTTTAAGGTAATACTTCTGTTAGTCTCCCCAATAACTGGAACAACAAATATCTGAACTGTAAAGGATTTCCCCTCTTTCACTTTTTGCTAACCAAAGTTAGTTGTAAAAGTGACAGGCTCTGTTTTTGGATTTATGTACTAGGAGAAAAACATGCATTACTTGAGTGCACACACCTAGGCACAGTGTGGAATGAATTCTCAAACCCATATCATTACTGCAGGTTAGGCACAAACAGTACAGTTTATAACACCTTTTAATTAACCTTAACAGAAACTTAATTTGCTTCATCTGAGATTGTTGCAGTGAGCTCCTCACCATTTGGCACACTTAAGGGATAATTTATCCAGTCCTCAAGCTTGGTGATGTCACTTTATTGGGTAAGGGTTCTCCCTTAATTTGACCACATAATTTTATTGCCTAGGTTTGCATACACACCCAGTTGTACAAGTGTATCAATCCCAAGGCATAGAAGATATCAAACATTGTATGACATACAGGATATAGTATACTTTTCCTATTTGGAGTTTCAAGGCAAGTGCCTATACTTTTCAAACTTTACTTGTGGTTTGGAACATTTGTAACCATTAATTTTAAAACTGGGTAAACCTGTGGACTGCTTGGACAATACAGGACTTTATCAGCTCTGTTGTTGTCTTGCATAGTGGCTTTACCTCTGGTTTTATTGAGTGGCACCTCTTTTTCCACAGTCCTCAGTGGGTCTGGTACTTAAGAGTTCAATGTTTTTGTCAAATACAGGATGGCACTGGGAGAAAAACAGGACACACTTTCTTTGTGAAGAAAGCTAGGCATCTGTTTTAATTACAGATTTATCATATCTTGCTTTGACACACAATCCACATAAGTTATATTTCTCTATTTAAACAATTTTTAGAATTACCAAAACTAAATACATTAATTAGATTTGAACATACGAAATTCTGTTTAATCAATCATTTTCTTTGCAGTAGCATGAATTTCATTGTTTAGAAACGTTACTGGCTCTTTCTAAGTGGAATGAGCCTCTTCACTTGTAACCATAAGATTTTCTGGCCATAGTCTAGAATATGTTTAAACCTCCTTAGAAGGTCATTTCCAATCAATAAATCATTACCTGTTTTTTTTGTTTGTTTTTTTGTAACATACACTGGATGTTTAATCACCATATTACCAAATTTTAATTTTAACCAAACTTTACCTAAGGTCTTTTGAGCTTCCTCTCCACAACCTACAATTTGTAAGTTGTCAGGAAGGGGTTTCAGCTTCTTGGAGTCACCAAAGGCATCAGTCACTTTATCATATAGCCTTTTAGACATAAGACTTACTTCAGCCCCAGAATCAAGCAAAGCCTTATGATTTAGACCTAAGGTCTTTTGAACTTCCTCTCCATAACCTACAATTTGTAAGTTGTCAGGAAGGGGTTTCAGCTTTTTGGAGTCACCAAAGGCATCAGTCACTTTATCATATAGCCTTTTAGACATGAGACTTACTTCAGCCCCAGAATCAAGCAAAGCCTTATGATTTAGACTGTTTTCAATGTTTATGTCATGGTAAAATCTGTTTGCTTTTCCTTTTTGGAATTAAGTTGCCAGGCAGAATTTGTCTTTCTTGTCTGGCAACACAATAGTTTTTTTTACAATGACATTGTACACTGGTTAATACTAGCTGAGGAACCTTTTGAGAAAGGTTAAGCACAGAGATAGCATTTTTAACTTCACTTGGCATCTCATTTTTAAATCTCATTCCAATCTCATTATCCTTTTTAACAATAGCAGTTTCTGTAACCATGTCAGCAATAGTGTGAACAGGATCCACGAGTCACATATCACTACTAGTTCCATCTGTACAGGGTACAGTTGAGGAGGCATTTTTAATAGAGAAGAGAAATTTAGGAGATGATTGAGAAACTTGGAGTACATAGCTTTGTAAAAAAGTTTGTATTTCATCTAATTCCTTTTTTGTTTCCTTTATCTCCTCTTGTGAATTTTTAATTATCTCATTTAGTCTTCTATAACTATGTGTAGACCTGTTTTGAGTCGCACTATCATTTTGCTGATCATAGTCAGAATATTGATGCCCCCTGTGGTCAGTTTTGTTACCATACTTACAGCCATACCTTGCAACAGGACCTTCCCCCTTTTGAAAGGGACTCCAGTGTTGGTAGTGGTTTGAGTCTTGATAAGGCTTCCAAGCCACAGATGGACAAAGCAAGGACTCAGATGGTTTCTCTTTGTTAGACAGATGTATATTCTCTCCTTCCTTAGCCAGAATATTAGAGGTGGTAGCCATTAACATCTTAGCTTGAGGTACAGAGGTCTTTCTTTTTTGTCTAATCGTGTGCTTTTTCTTCTATTTGTTGAATGTTTCATGCTCTGAATCCGAACCTGAATTACCTGTTTGTCTAGGGGAAATTATATTTTTGCTCTGAGGCAATTCATTTTCTGAGTCAGATGACACACTCAATGATATATCAGAATCAGTCAAGCAATCTAACCTTTTGAATACTTCCATGTTTCCTTTAACTAGACTTTTACTTTGTAAACTTCTATATTTTTCTCAATTCAACCAAATCTTTGTTAACTTGTGCATAAGTTTCTGCTAGTTCAACATTTTCTGTTTTCAAATTCAAACATTGTTCTTCATATTGTTGTAACTCACTTTGCAAGAGAGCATTTTCAACCTTTAGCTTGACTAAATCACAGTAGTTATTAGAAAGGTAATTTTTTAGCTCTTATAAAAGCATTTCTAAAATGTTTACCTGGCTTGCAAATCTACCACACTCAAAACATTTATCTTCCAACATTTTTGTCAGCTGTTGTATCCTTTCATTTGTACTTTCAATAAAAGATAGCTGTGCTGGGATATAAACTACTGTCTCAGTGCTACACATATCTTCAGTTACAGCTAATGTTGTCATGGCTATGCAATAGTGCTTACAGACTTTAACAACAACAATTAAGTATTTTTTTGAAAAACAAATGAAACAGCAATAACGTCTTACACAACAATTTAAACAAAGTCTCTTTTTTTCTTGAGGCTTTAAAAGTTCTTTTTCTTTTTCTTGTTGCTTTACTGTTAGTCAGTGATTTTATTCTGTTTACTTGAATGCTTTAGCTTCCCTTCTCTTTTGTTTAAGGTAACTTTAGACTCAGAAAAACAAAACAGAAAGTATTATTTCTGCAATTTAGAAATATTGCAAATACTAACAATAATAACAACATTTATTTTTCATACATTGTAAGTGTGGATTGTCATTTACTAACAATTATATCCCAGATGAGCCCCCAAAGATGTCAGAACAAAGGCTTATAATATCACTTTTTATAATTTAATTTTTTATTTATTTAGTTTTTGTTGACCGGGTAAGTGCACTAGACAATTCCTGCCTATTTTCAGGCACGGCCTGTGGGAAGGGGATACAGATGAATGCCAACTGACTTAGAACCAGATTAAGCTGGTGGTGGTATTTTTAGTGATTGAGGGAAATTTGTCCAGGACACTGGGGAAATTCCCCTACTCTTTCCGATAAGTGCCACAGGATGTTTAACATCCACCTGAATTACCACCAATCCAGGCAGATGGGACCCTGAAAGACGGCACCTCAGAAGTGCAGCACTCCTCTCATGCTGCACTACAGTGTCAGTACTGGGATATTAACCCAAGTGCCAGATGTGGGAACTGAACTCACAGCCCTCTGATCTCCCGGCCTCAGAGGCAAGTGTGCTACCTACTGAGTCACTGACACTGCTATAATGATGCACTTGCATTCACCTTGGGCCTTACCCAAGAATTATTTCATAAATTACTGAAAATAATAACAATTTACATGTGATATTATCCTATACTCTCCAGATTCAAGTATAATGGTAAATGACACTGCTTACCCCACGTATAGTTATATGAAAAATATATATATATTTTATTAACACCTATACAATGGTTCTAAATATTCCTCATTAGCATAAACATCCAGTGTAATCTTGTAAACATCAACAAAACTGTTTCAGATAATCCAGCAACTAATAAATAAATTCTAGCAAATAAACAATGTAAAGAAATAAGCGATACTTAACATAATAAATGGTAACAGATGTACTACTTTTATCATACTTAGTATTTAACATAACCTTTATACATAAGAACATATACTTATAAGATCAATGTCTTAGATTATTTCTGTATAAAACTTGTTGAATTTCATTGCATGTAAAATATATTTTCTATGAGAAGCAGCAACAGCTCATTACATTAGTAATGTTTATTGTTCTTTCATAAAACTCCAGTTTAACTTTTCAAATCATGCAAAATATATTTTAGTTCAAAGCTTTTAAGCTATATACCCAGATTCTATAGTTAAAAGTAAATTCCCTTTAACTTTCCCAGATAAGCCAATTTAAATTACCCTGACTATTAATTAAAATTAGTGAAAGTAATTAAAAAGGAATACTTTTATTTCTGGTTGTAGAAGTGGTTCTTCTCTTCTCTGCTTAGAACTCTGGCTGAGTCTGGCTTTCGATGAAAAGGTTTCTTTGTCAATGAACTTTGACCCTGGAACTTCTTTTAGCATGGATACACTCTGCAAGTTAAACTTTTGCTAAAAATCAGTTCTTGGATTTGTAGAACACAGCTTCAATCTGCACAGTCCATAGCAATACTGGATTCAAAGAACTTTCTTGTGAATAGCAAGCTGTTTTAACAACTGAAACTTCATGATTGTTTATGTTTCATCTGTTTCAAAACCTTAAGACAATAGGCCTTTTTCTCACAATGCTGTAAAGCTTGTGTGAGTTTTAAAAATAAGTCTGGTTAACAACAGGCAATATTGCTCCAGTCATGGTTCAGCAGACAAAACACAAACCTTGCTTTATATACAATGAGAATGTCCTTGCATCTCTTTCTTGCACCTGGATATCTTCTGGCAGCACACATACACTTTTGGCTATCCTTAGGCTGGTACCTGCATTTCAAACAGGTGTGGCCCAAAGTTCTTTGGCCTAGCATCAGTATAAAGCCATAAATATTCTTAGTTAACTGAACATAGGTCTTCCTACATCGATAGTTAGCTCAGACCAAGGAGCGGTCAGCAGTGTTTTCTAATATAAAAACTGCTCTGGTGATGTTATCACCAGATTTTGATTGGTTTGAATCACTAGAAAGATAGGGCATCTTAGAAGATAAATGGTGACATATAGACATGCCTCTTTAAGACAGCCCCTTCTCCTCAAACCTATTTTGGGTCAAAATTATGTTTTTAAATACTTATTTAATACAATTTGAATATTAAATTTGCATATTTAGGTGTTTTACATTAAGCCAAACATTTTGAAAAGTCTGATATCTGTAGTATGGATACTTTTAAACTACACTATTAAGGTTATAACTTCATACTTTTAATAAAACATCTTAAAACAAAATAATACCGTTACTCTTAGTAGTCTAAGCTACAGAATGATATAAGATTTGGAAGAAAAATCCATTTCTAAAGTCCTTAAAACATTAATTTTTGAAGAGATACACAAGATCCTTTGTTCTTTTCTTAAAGACATCAATCACTGTCAGAAAAGTTAATTCATTATAAACTTTTAGGGCCAGATATTCAAAACTTTGCCCCGGGGCTAAATTAGCACTGCCCAGTGGGCAAACTTAGCCCACAGCACAAAGCAAGCCATATTCAAAAGGAATAGCCCAGGGCAAACAGCTTCTGAATATAGCATGGGAATGAGGCCGGGCAAACTGGACTGGGAGTGCAGGGCAATCTTAGCCCTGGAATAAGACAGCTCTGAATATGGCAACCAGGAAGTGCAAACCACAACAACAACACAGTGCACAGTGATGTGAAGGTAAGTAGAGGTGAACTATGTGGCCAATGTGTGTGCCAGCAAATGCGTGGACCCAGTACAGCTGCAGACAGCAGCGTATGTGAAAGTACAGTGTGCAAAACAATAAAATATTCCCTGAACTGTTTGCGAAGCGCTAATATGTTTGCATACATTTAGTGCAGGGCTAAACCATTAGCCCGGTGCAAACACGTTTGCCTGGCGCTAAACTTTGCCATATTCAAAAGTGACATGCAAGTGAGCCTACTTAGGTAGTCTGTGTCCAAACATCCAGATTAGCATCTCATTATGCCCTGATTTGCATACAGTTTGCACCGAGCTAACTGTTTAGCCCTGCACTAAACCCACACAAATGTGTTAGTTCTGCGCAAACAGCTTAGGGAATATTATACAGTTTTGAACACTACTTCCACATGCGCTGCTGCCTGCAGCTATACTGGGACAACACAGCATAGGCACAGATGTGGTGGTGCTGCATACAACTGTCACACTGTAGGTCATGCTGCAGTGCACAGCAGACACTACAGTAGCAAGGGGGCCAGTAGTGTGTGGACACAGCAATGCCTATGGTGTGTAGGGCAGTGATGATGACTGCACTATACACAGTGAGAGGCCCAACCTGCAGGTGTTTACTGACAGTGGACATTACTGTTACACTGTTGTGTGACCCACAGATGCTGCACCTCTGGCATGGGATGCTCACAGTGACATATACATTTCCAGCATTGTGTGCTGTGGCAGTTGTACATCTGTGCGGTATGTGGCCCGGGGGGGCATATATTATCAGAAAGGCACACTGGTGTTGGGTTATTCCCAATACTGGCCCATGTGCACTGCATGATGTGTACCAGCATTGTGGCCACACCTGACCTGTGCCACAGCCTGGCCACTCATACACTCTCCCCTCAACATCCTCCATGCCCACAGTGCTGCACGTGTTTGCTGGCATCTGTTGGTGTCCACAGAAGTGTGGTCCACAGGTGTGTGCTGTATGGCCACACTGCCATGCTGTCAACTGGTGGCAGGGTCACCACTTACTGCCTGGCATGGCTGGGACTGGTGGCAGATGATGGCATCATTATGATGCCATCAGTTAGTAGCATGCTTCCTCTATGTTTGGCTTTGTCTATGTGTCATATTTATTTGCAAGGGTCACGCAAAACCCACGCAAACACTGCGCAAAGCCATAGTGTCACACAAAGCTGATTGCCCAGGGTTAAGACAAGCTTTTCTTGGGTGGTAATGCGCACTACGCTAAGTGTCATGCTACGTCGTGCAAAACCACTTTACGAGGTGCTAGTCACTGAATATAGCATTGCACCTGTATTCATGTCAGTTTGCCCCTTGCATACATTATGATTTTGCCCGGCGCTAACGCAGTTTGCCTGTGCTATTTGGCCTTTTGAATTTAGCTGACCAGCGCTAATCCCATGCTAAACCTGCTCAAACGGTTTTGCCCGGTGCAAAGTTTTGAATATCTGGCCCTTAGACAGTATTTTTCTTTATAGCAACAAACTACAGATTTAATATTCATCTTGTTCGACTCCCTAAGATGTGAGCTAGCACAAAATACTAGATTTGTATAGTTCTGAAATAAGAAAATGACATTAAATAAATTATATTTATAACTTGTGAATGCTTCATTCTGCAACCATAAACCTTGGTAAGCTTATTTATCATACTAATATCCAATAACTGTTCAATTGTTATAGTGGCAGTACATTACCTCTTTAAACTATGAATAATACCTCTTATTTTAATATATAAAATAATTGAAATTTTACTCAATTTTTTTCTCATCTCCTAAGACTACTCAGTGTACCAGTCACTGGTTTCTTATCTGATTGTAGCCATGGATACCCAGCTCAAGCTAGGTCTTCCTTGTACAAACCCCCCATAAATCTGTCATGCAAGGCTTGGACATCACAGAGATGGTCTCTTGGAATGTGGCTGGGCCCTTTAGAACAACATTGCACTACATGCTTAGCTTGAAGGTGTCCACTTATATCATGGCTTAAAAACAAAATGGAGTCTCATCTCTATTCCTTATACCTCATCTAGCATATGACAAAGTGTTGCTTAGGAACAGATATATTTTCCTTCTTAGCATTAAAGCCAGATACCTTGTCTTAAGGTTTAATTAACTAACACTTTTTGGTTTCTCTTAGCAACTTATGTAAACAATAATCCTAACCAGAAATGAGTTCCATATAAAAATCAGATAACATACTGCTTCTACTACTAATAATAAAGATAATTAAAAATCAATTCTTGATAAGAAACATAAAATTATTTTTCCATCATGGGTTTTGTCCCTACATTCCCCCCTTTTCAATTAAAATGCATCCTAAAAATGCATTTGCAATTCAAAAAGATAATCCTACTATATATGGATATATAGGTTTAAGCATTGCAGGGAAAACAAAACATAAAAGACAAAGCTGCATCATCATGAAGTAACTTATGACATCATTAGCACATTGCATCATTACATATGACATCATAGGATGTGGCAGCATATACCTGACATCACTAGATGACATCGGTGGAGACATAGTATTTTGCATAGATTTGTGTACTGTACTACATGAACTAATATTATTAAACATGATTACAACTATGCACACTTTCAAAATAACGTTTTTTTACATTGTTGAACATTTTAATACAACAATTTCTTTTTGTTCATTAACTTTAAAAATCAGCATTACAATTAACATTTTAGATTCTCTTGTTCATCATTTCCAATCATTTTAAATTCTTGTACATTTTTAAATCTTTAGTATTACAGTACAAATAAGGCTAGTAGTTACTTATTGTTACATTTTATAAGTTTTGTCCCTCCTATGTGCTCAAGGCACTAATAAACTGGCACTTGTAACTTTTACCTGTGTTTACCAAGATATCATTCCTTGATTGGATGTTACCATTGGTATTACATATATTAAAGTTTAAGTTCTATTTGTAGTTTACCTTTATAGCAATTATAGTTACATTGGGATTACTTAAATGAAATTACAAAAGTTTTCCGTACCATTTTGTTATCTTGTTATATTTTTACTAAATCAAAACTAAAATCAAACTTTCACTAGTTCTTTGTACATTTCTTTTATCAAAATTGACATCAATCAAAACATTTTTATCTGAATTTATCTTATTTCTCAACATGTTATTCTTCTCATTGTCTACTACTTTAGTTTTACAGCATCAACTATACATGCTTCTTTAAAACTGTTTTCCTCTCTTTTAAGGTAATACTTCTGTTAGTCTCCCCAATAATTGGAACAACAAATATCTGAACTGTAAAGGATTTCCCCTCTTTCACTTTTTGCTAACCAAAGTTAGTTATGAAATTGACAGGCTCTGTTTTTGGATTTATGTACTAGGAGAAAAACATGCATTATTTCAGTGCACACACCTAGGCACAGTGTGGAATGAATTCTCAAACCCATATCACTACTGCAGGTTAGGCACAAACAGTACAGTTTATAACACCTTTTAATTAACCTTAACAGAAACTTAATTTACTTCATCTGAGATTGTTGCAGTGAGCACCTCACCATTTGGTACACTTAAGGGATAATTTATCCAGTCCTGAAGGTTGGTGATGTCACTTTATTGGGTAAGGGTTCTCCCTTAATTGTGACCACATAATTTTATTGCCTAGGTTTGTATACACACCCAGTTGTACAAGTGTATCAATCCCAAGACATAGAAGATATCAAACCTTGTATGACATACAGGATATAGTATACTTTTCCTATCTGGAGTTTCAAGGCAAGTGCCTATACTTTTCAAACTTTACTTGTGGTTTGGAACATTTGTAACCATTAATTTTAAAGCTGGGTAAACCTTTGCACTGCTTGGACAATGCAGGACTTTTTTAGCTCTGTTGTTGTCATGCATATTGGCTTTACCTCTGGTTTTATTGAGTGGCACCTCTTTTTTCACAGTCCTCAGTGGGTCTGGTACTTAAGAGTTCAATGTTTTTGTCAAATACAGGATGGCACTGGGAGAAAAACAGGACACACTTTCTTTGTGAAGAAAGCTAGGCATCTGTTTTAATTACAGATTTATCATATCTTGCTTTGACACACAATCCACATAAGTTATATTTCTCCATTTAAACAATTTTTAGAATTACCAAAACTAAATACATTAATTAGATTTGAACCTACAACAGTCTGTTTAATCAATCATTTTCTTTGCAGTAGCATGGATTTAATTCTTTAGAAATGTTACTGGCTCCTTCTAAATGGAATAAGCCTCTTCACTTGTAACCATAAGATTTTCTGGCCATAGTCTAGAATATGTTTAAACCTTCTTAGAAGGTCATTTCCAATCAATAAATCATTACCTGTTTTTTTTTTTTGTAACATACACTGGATGTTTAATCACCATTTTACCAAATTTTAATTTTAATCAAACTTTACCTAAGGTCTTTTGAGCTTCCTTTCCATAACCTACAATTTGTAAGTTGTCAGGAAGGGGTTTCAGCTTTTTGGAGTCACCAAAGGCATCAGTCACTTTATCATATAGTCTTTTAGACATAAGACTTACTTCAGCCCCAGAATCAAGCAAAGCCTGATGATTTAGACTGTTTTCAATGTTTATGTCATGGTAAAATCTTTTTGCTTTTCCTTTTTGGAATTAAGTTGCCAGGCAGAACTTGTCTTTCTTGTCTGGCAACACCATAGTTTTTTTTACAATGACATTGTACACTGGTTAATACTAGCTCAGGAACCTTTTGAGAAAGGTTAAGCACATAGATAGCATTTTTAACTTCACTTGTCATCTCATTTTTAAATCTCATTCCAATCTCATTATCCTTTTTAACAATAGCAGTTTCTGTAACCATGTCAGCAATAGTGTGAACAGGATCCACGAGTCACATATCACTACTAGTTCCATCTGTACAGGGTACAGTTGAGGAGGCATTTTTAATAGAGAAGAGAAATTTAGGAGATGATTGAGGAACTTGGAGTACATAGCTTTGTAAAAAAGTTTGTATTTCATCTAGTTCCTTTTTTGTTTCCTTTATCTCCTCTTGTGAATTTTTAATTATCTCCTTTAGTCTTCTATAACTATGTGTAGACCTGTTTTGAGTTGCACTATCATTTTGCTGATCATAGTCAGAATAGTGATGCCCCCTGTGGTCAGTTTTGTTACCATACTTACAGCCATACCTTGCACCAGGACCTCCCCCCTTTTGAAAGGGACTCCAGTGTTGGTAGTGGTTTGAGTCTTGATTAGGCTGCCAAGCCACAGATGGACAAAGCAAGGGCTCAGATGGTTTCTCTTTGTTAGATAGATGTATATTCTCTGCTCCCTTAGTCAGAATATTAGAGGTGGTAGCCATTAACATCTTAGCTTGAGGTACAGAGGTCTTTCTTTTTTGTCTAATCTTGTGCTGTTTCTTGTATTTCTTGAATGTTTTGTGCTCTGAATCCGAACCTGAATTACCTGTTTGTCTAGGGGAAATTATAATTTTGCTCTGAGGCAATTCATTTTCTGAGTCAGATGACACACTCAATGATATACCAGACTCAGTCAAGCAATCTAACCTTTTGAATACTTCCATATTTCCTTTAACTAGACTTTTACTTTGTTAACTTCTATATTTTTCTCAATTCAACCAAATCCTTGTTAACTTGTGCGTAAGTTTCTGCTAGTTCAACATTTTCTATTTTCAAATTCAAACATTGTTCTTGATATTGTTGTAACTCACTTTGCAAGAGTGCATTTTCAGTCTTTAGCTTGACCAAATCATAGTAGTTATTAGAAAGGTCATATTTTAGCTCTTGTAAAAGCTTTTCTAAAATGTTTACCTGGCCTGCAAACCTACCACACTCAAAACATTTATCTTCCAACATTTTTTCCAGCTGTTGTATCCTTTCATTTTTACTTTCAATAAAAGATAGATGTGCTGGGGTATAAACTACTGTCTCAGTGCTACAGATATCTTCAGTTACAGCTAATGTTGTCATGGCTATGCAATAGTGCTTACAGACTTTAACAACAACAATTAAGTATTTCTTTGAAAAACAAATGAAACAGCAATAACGTCTTACACAATTTAAACAAAGTCTCTCTTTTTTTCTTGAGGCTTTAAAAGTTCTTTTTCTTTTTCTTGTTGATTTACTGTTAGTCAGTGATTTTATTCTGTTTACTTGAATGCATTAGCTTCCCTTCTCTTTTGTTTAAGGTAACTTTAGACTCAGAAAAACAAAACAGAAAGTATTATTTCTGCAATTTAGAAATATTGCAAATACTAACAATAATAACAACATTTATTTTTCATACATTGTAAGTGTGGATTGTCATTTACTAACAATTATATCCCAGACGAGCCCCCAAAGATGTCAGAACAAAGGCTTATAATATCACTTTTTATAATTTTATTTTTTATTTATTTAGTTTTTGTTGACCGGGTAAGTGCACTAGACAATTTCTGCCTATTTTCAGGCACGGCCCGAGGGAAGGGGATACAGATGAATGCCAACTGACTTAGAACCAGATTAAGCTGGTGGTGGTATTTTTAGTGAATGAGGGAAATTTGTCCAGGGCACTTGGGAAATTCCCCTACTCTTTCCGATAAGTGCCATGGGATGTTTATCATCCACCTGAACTACCACCAATCCAGGCAGATGGGACCTTGGTTTAACATCTCATCCAAAAGACGCCACCTCAGAAGTGCAGCATCCCTCTCATGCTGCACTACAGTGTCAGTACTGGGATATTAACCCAAGTGCCAGATGTGGGAACTGAACACACAGCCCTCTGATCTCCCGGCCTCAGAGGCAAGTGTGCTACCTACTGAGCCACTGACACTGGGCCTTACCCAAGAATTATTTCATAAATTACTGAAAATAATAACAATTTACATGTGATATTATCCTATACTCTCCAGATTCAAGTATAATGGTAAATGACACTGCTTACCCCACGTATAGTTATATGAAAAATATATATATTTTATTAACACCTATACAATGGTTCTAAATATTCCTCATTAGCATAAACATCCAGTGTAATCTTGTAAACATCAACAAAACTGTTTCAGATAATCCAGCAACTAATAAACAAATTCTATCAAATAAACAATGTAAAGAAATAAGCGATACTTAACATAATAAATGGTAACAGTTATACTACTTTTATCATACTTAGTATTTAACATAACCTTTATGCATAAGAACATATACTTATAAGATCAATGTCTTAGATTATTTCTGTATAAAACGCGTTGAATTTCATTGCATGTAAAATGTATTTTCTATGAGAACTAGCAACTACTCATCACATTAGTAATTTTTACTGTACTTTCATAAAACTCCAGTTAAACTTTTCAAATCATGCAAAATATGTTTTAGTTCAAAGCTTTTAAGCTATATACCCAGATTCTAAAGTTAAAAGTAGATTCCCTTTTACTTTCCCAGATAAGCCAATTTAAATTACCCAGACTATTAATTAAAATTAGTGAAAGTAATTAAAAAGGAATACTTTTATTTCTGGTTATAGAAGTGGTTCTTCTCTTCTCTTCTCTGCTTAGAACTCTGGCTGAGTCTGGCTTTTGAAGAAAAGATTTCTTTGTCAGTTAACTTTGACCCTGTAACTTCTTTTAGCATGGATACACTCTGCAAGTTAAACTTTTGCTAAAAATCAGTTCTTGGATTTGTAGAACACAGCTTCAATCTGCACAGTCCATAGCAATACTGGAATCAAAGAACTTTCTTGTGACTAGCAAGCTGTTTTTACAACTGAAACTTCATGACTGTTTATGTTTCATCTGTTTTAAAACCTTAAGACACTAGACCTTTTTCTCACAATGCTGTAAAGCTTGTGTGAGTTTTACAAATAAGTCTATGTCTGGTTAACAACAGGCAACATTGCTCCAGTCAAGGTTCAGCAGACAAAACACAGACCTTGCTTTATACACAATGAGAATGTCCTTGCATCTCTTTCTTGCACCTGGATATCTTCTGGCAGCACACATACACTTTTGGCTATCCTTAGGCTGGTACCTGCATTTCAAACAAGTGTGGCCCAAAGTTCTTTGGCCTAGCATCAGTATAAAGCCATAAAAATTCTTAGTTAACCGAACATAGGTCTTCCTACATCGATATCTCAGACCGAGGAGTGGTCAGCAAAGTTTACTAATATAAAAACTGCTCTGGTGATGTCGTCACCAGATTTTGATTGGTTTGAGTCACTAGAAAGATAGGGCATCTTAGAAGATAAATGGTGACATATAGACATGCCTCTTTAATACAGCCCCTTCTCCTCAAACCTATTTTGGGTCAAAAATATTTTTTTAATTAAAAGTCTTATTTAATGTAATTTTAAGATTAAATTTGCATATTTAGGTGTTTACATTAAGCCGGACATTCTTGAAAAAGTCTGATATCTGTAGTATGGATACTTTTTAAACTACACTATTAAGGTTATAACTTCATACTTTTAATAAAACTTCTTAAAACAAAATAATACTGTTACTCTTAGTAGTCTAAGCTACTTAATGATATAAGATTTGTAAGAAAAATCCATTTCTAAAGTCCTTAAAACATTACTTTTTGTAGAGACACACAAGTTCCTTTTTTCTTTTCTTAAAGACATAAATCACTGTCAGAAAAATTAATTCACTATAAACTTTTAGACTGTATTTTTCTTTATAGCAACAAACTACAGATTTAATATTCATCTTGTTAGAGTTCCTAAGATGTGAGCTATCGCAAGATACTAGATTTGTCTAGTTTTTAAATAAGAAAATGATATTAAATAAATTATATTTATAACTTGCGAATGCTTCATTCTGCAACCATAAAACTTGGTAAGCTTATTTATCATACTAATAACCAATAACTGTCCACTTTTCATAGCGGCAGTACATTGCATCTTTAAACTATGAAGAACACCTCTTATTTTAATGTAAAGTAATTGAACTTTTATTCAATTTTTTTTCTCATCTCCTAAGACTACTCAGTGTACCACTCACTGGTTTCTTATCTGATTGTAGCCATGGATACCCATCTCAAGCTAGGACTTCCTTGCACAAAATCCCCATAAATCTGTCATGTAAGGCTTAGACATCACAGAGGTGGTCCTTTGGAATGTGGCTGGGCCCCTTTAGAACAACATTGCACTACATGCTTAGCTTGGAAGGTGTCCACTTATATCATGGCTTAAAAAAACCAAAATGCATTACTAACTCTTTATTCTCTTTAAACGATATAATGTAATAGATCCCCAGGGGTAAGGGTATGAATGAATCACTGTTTTGGAGAAGCAAACCTGGGAGGGGGGAGGGGTGGGGGGCGGTAGGATATTGTAGAAGGGTTTTTATTTTGGGTGTTCTCTTTTTTTTCTTGAAGTATTGGTGTTGGGATGGGGTACAGGGGGAAGGAAAAGAGTTTAGGTTTAAGTTTATGGTTTTGCTGAAAGCATATATTCGTACCTTCTGTATTGTGTGATTATGGTGTATTGTATGTTAAACTTTTAATAAACTTTGAATTACAAAAAAAAACAAAACAAAAAAAAATGGAGTCTCATCTCTGTTCCCTTAGACCTCATATAGCATATGGCAAAGTGTTGCTTAGGGAACAGAGATATTTTCCTTCTAAGCATTAAAGCCAGATACCTTGTCTTAAGGTTTAATTAACTAACACTTTTTGTTTTCTCTTAGGAACTTATGTAAACAATAATCCTGATCAGAAATTAGTCCCATACAAAACTCTGATAAAATAATAATAATAAAGATAATTAAAAATCAATTCTTGATAATAAAAATAAAATGATTTTTTCCATCCAGGGTTTTTTCCCTATACGCCCTTATCCCATAAATCAGGGTTTTCTGCTTTCAGTTCTGTGATGAGGCTATCTTGTTTATCATAAGCCTGTGGGAGAATGATCAACTCACTAACCTCATTTGTACTTTCTTCTATCCCTATAACTGTAGAATGCAAAATATCTGATGTACTTTTAACATCATTCAGAGGGCTGTCCAACATAATTCCCTCTTCAAGAGAGGTTAATTCCAGAGTTTGTTTTCTAACAGAAGTAAGTTTAATGCTTTGTCGTTCCTCTTGTGGTTCCTGTTGTAACAATTTCCTTAAAATAGACTTAATCTTAACTTTATTTTCAATTACTGCCTCTTTTATGAAAGACAACTCCTGTGTTGTTGTTATCAGCTGTTCATATATCATTACATTTGCCCAAAATGGGTCTTTTAAGTGCATTATTTCATTCCCTAGTGAGTGTTTCCAAAGGAGGTTGACTTAGTTCCACAGGGCTCATCCGTTGGGTTCCCTCATCTGTGTACTCTGCATTGGTCTCATCTCCTAAATTAAATCCACTTCCTTTTTCATCATTTATATTGTCACAAAAGGAACCATATCCTTGTTTTGTGTTTTGAATTTTCCTTATTTTTTGCTCTATCCAATTATTAAGTTTAATTGGTTCCCTTTTGTCCTCTATTGTTTTACTTACTTCATTATTAACTATTGTAATTAAACTTGTATCTTGAAAAGGTGGTTTATTTATTCCTTCAGAAGCAGTAGGAGTAACCACATCATAATTAAGGCCTTCATCCCTACTGCTAATCTTATTTCTATTTTCAATTAAACTTTCAGTTGAAGTTACCAAATTTTGAGTTTTCTTCTGATGTTTTAACATTGGACATCCCTTCTGCTTGTACCAAAATTCCTTAAGTGATGGCTGAATAATATTAAGCATATATTTATTGAATAATTTAACTGGTTTCTGGCTTGTTGAGGGTTTCTGCATCTGAGCTGAAATAGACTCCAACACCCTAAACTCCTCCCAGCCATTAGTAGTTGTTTCTTCTTTTTTAATCAGTTTTTTTTATTATTTGATATCCCCCATCCTGAGTAGGAGGTGATAACCTGGGCATCATTGTTTTAGTTTTATTTACCCCTTTGATTAGCTCCTTTTTAACTTGTTTAGTGATTACACTGTAATCAACTTCAGAAGTCAGTTTGCCACTTCTTGTGTTAACTGGCATTCATTTTACCCTGTTACACTCTGTTCAGCAACTAACTTAATTTAAGCACAGAACAGGGCATATTACCAGCTATATTCTATCAAAGTACAGAGAATTGAGAACAGAGTACAGAGAAAAAACAGTTTCTTCATTCACAAGTCCAAAAAAGTAGAAGAAAGAAATGAAAAAAAAATCACCCCAGCTTCAATATTCAATACTCACTATTCAATATAAAACCACATAAATAAAGTCCAAAATTAGTGGAACCAAATATATATATATATACTCAAACAATGTTCTCTTTTTCTTTTAAATAGTCACTTCAGTCAGATCAGAGAACCTCACATGCCCTTCATTCAGAATTCAGAACTGGGGATAATTTCTTCTCGGTTCTTCAAAAAACAGTGTGAATGATCTTTATTACTGTATTGCTTTCTATATTCTTTTCCAACTTCTGTCTAAATTCTGGTCCAAGTCCCAAGCTGTTTATTAATGTAAACACCCCTTTTTCCACCAGAAATATTCCAAGGGAAAGTCACAGTTTTATAACCTTCTGGATTTCCATTTCTTTCTAACTCCCAGGAGACACAAGTTTGAATATGTTGAATGTTCCTTCAAGATATCGCCTGCAGTTTTAATAATTCTATCAACTAAAATCTCCAGGCAAGCAAACAGAAGCTACTTGGCCCTCTCCAGATACAAGCAGATTCCTTCAGCATGCACTATGGAGAGAACAATACAGAAAACCAGTAAAGGAATGATGACAAACAATACAGAATGCAGCCTACAGCTGAAATAATAGTAATTTGTGCAAACTAACTATAGATAACCGTTCACTCACTCACTCACTTGTTCACTTATTAAATTTAATAAGCTTATTAAATTTTAAAAACTATAGTTCACTCTTATGAAACTTTCATTGGCTACAGCAATATAACAGCCTCTATGGAAAGTAATAAAAAGTCTCCAAAGCCCCATAAAATACAAAGGAATTATAGATACTTATTAATTTGGAGAACTTACTTTTCCTTTTAAAGTGCACAATGATAGATACAGCAGTAGATACAGGTGCATTTAAACAATACAAGTCACCTGGACACTGTCCTTTGTCCTATATTCACTGTAGTCTGAGATTACTGTAGCAGTTTACTGACCCAGACCCAGATAACAAGGAGTTACCCTTAAAAGCTGAGAACCTGAGTACAGAGCTGGATTTTTAAAAATGGTCTAGGAGCTATCTTAGTGAAAGCTAAACTCTTTTTTTAAAAGTGACCAAATGATCAAATGTAGCTCATGGCTCACAGTTATAGTTGAAAGAGTAGCTAGCTCCATCCCTCCATGCTCTTTTGGCTGCTGAGTGTGTATAGAACTCTGAGAGTTGGAATTGTGCTTTTAAGTTCCCAGGTCACGTGATGGTTTAATCCAATTATGCCCCAGGAGAGCAACTCCTACTTCTGGTTTAAAAAAAAAAGCAAAAAAGATAGATAAAAAGGAAAATATAAAATCTATCCCAGTAGTAAAAATTAAAAATAAACAAAGAGAGCAAAAAGTAACCTCAGTAAACCCCGTAGTGTTCTAGTTATGTAGAGAGGCTAAACTAGACAAGCCATCAGACAGACACTTCTATTACTAAAATCATCCATATTGTGCAAGCATTGGAAGCATTGAAACCATTAAAACCATTAAAGTATAGGAGGGATAAAAAAAATCTCATATATGCTGTGGAGGAGGTGGTGAGTTAGTGAATTAGAGAGTTGAGGGTTACAGTAGAGATTTGCCAGTACAGGCCAGTATCCCCCATGGGCTTTTCTGAGAGTTTTCTTGCTGAGAGAGGGCTTTTTTCCATTGCCTAAGATTCCACTCTCTCTCAGAGGAGCTGTCAGAGGCCTAGCTCTGTCCCACGATCCTTGCAAGTTCTTCATCAATAACACCAAAGAAGGTCTGGAAAGGTTAGTAACTCTTCATTCTGGTGTATGGCAATGGTGGCATGCCTGTTCCAGGAGAAAAAATACATTTACTAACTCCTGCTGCAGCTAAATTCCTCCCGTTAGTTCAGAGTGTGTGAAGGATGCTTCTCTCCCTCTCTCTGTCCATCAAGTGAAATTCTCACCAGAAGAGTTAAGCAAATCAGGTAAATGCAGTATAAAACTGTGAGAAATCAGGACCCCATTGCAAATGACAACTTACATCTCACCTGGTCTATCTTGGGTAATTACATAGTAAAAATCTTTCATATAGGACCTGGCACAACAGCAATGCATGCAGTGCACATTCGGCATTGACAAATGCTTGCTCTTTTTGTTTCCTTCCATTCCTAATGAAAATACTGGATTTTGAAGTTTTAAACCTCCCGTCTCATGTGCCATGTTTGCTATGAACAATTAAATATCTTGGTACAGTGTCATATGCCTGGATTGGTGGTAGTTCAGGTGGATGCTAATGATCCCATGGCACTTATCAAAAAAGAGTAGAGGAATTTTTTATTGAAGGCTGAACAAAAACATGACAAAATATAGGTAAATCAATATTACATCGTACAGAACCATAAATGGGAAAGGAACAAAAACCATAAGGAAGTATTACAGCATACTTAAATTGGAAACATAAACATTTCATTTTGGTATCTAAAATCCATCCTATCCCAACTAAAAGAGTAAGAGAAGTATATTAGTGGAATCTAAACAAATCATGACAAATTTATACAAATCAATAAGATATCATACGTTATCTTATCCACGGAAAAAAACCTAAAACAAAACACAGAAATACGCATTAGTTCAGACAAGTACCTTAAACAAAATAGAAACAGTATAAACCCACCTCTTCCCTTCTCCCCACTATAAGAGTAAGGGAAAATTTTATGCAAAAAACTCAAAAAACCCAACACAACAATATACTCCTGCCTATAACCGCATAAAATACATAATACTAGAAAAAAATAAGTAATATAACAAACAGAAATTTCCAAAATAAATACTCAATAGTTCTACAATATCTCTTCTCATCTCTACTAAAATAGTAGAGGAATTTTCCTTCATACTATGCAAAAAACAAAACAATATACAAGGGAATCAAAACAGTACATCATACATATTCATAAAGGGAAAAGTTTTAAAAATCATACATATAAAACTGAAAGAATTATTAATTCATACATTAATCATGAAATATATAAGGGAAACAAAATAACCTGCTTCCCCTTTCCCCACTAGAAGAGTAAGAGATTTGAACAATGTAACATAAAAGAAATATATACGATCATAACCATGTCTCCAAATACACAAAAACTGAAAGGAGGGAAAAAACATGGAATTTCAAAAGTAGTATCTTTTGGTTTACCCTGTATCTAACCAATTTAAATGTTTCCAATATTTTTGAAACTGAACTTCTGAAAAATGGAGTTTTTCAAAACGTTTTATATTTATAATTGCATTTTGTACCTTCCAAAATAACTGAATTGGGGTCAAGTACTGTTTTTGCAAGGATCACGCACAACGTGCTTGCCAAATATGATATTTAATGCAAGACAGAATTACTTGGATTGTATCAGGAAAATATTTACTCCAGGAAAGAGGCAGAATTCCAAAAAATAATACTTCATCCGTTAATGTTTGTAAAAGGAAATCTGACCAATGATGTATAGTATATGACCAAAATTCAACAACATATGGACAGTCAAAAAACAGATGTTGAACCGTCTCAAATGGAGCATGACATAAGGATCTTCTTGGGCAACCTCTATCTGGAACACCCTTATGCTTTAGATTCCCTTTAACATTCAATTTCAATTGTACTGTAAGCCAAACTACATCCCACATGTATGCTGGGATTCTTTTAGATGTCAACATGCTACTAATTTGGGAAAGTTTGGGTAAGGAATATTCTGTAAATGTAGGTGGAATCAAAAAGTTCTCCAGAATCTTTACATACAACTTTTTCCTTTGATATGTTTCTAAATGAATCCTTAAAACTCCCCAGACTTAATTTTGAAAAACAGGATTTAAAGTACTCAGGAAGTTCTTTTAAAGACATTTGTTTGGGGATCATTTGGAGGATTCCCATTTTAAGATCCATGGGGAGACAGTATCCCACACCCAATGCTCCCAAACTTTCCCAACTTTATGTAACAAAGGACAGATATTCTTAGTTATAAACAAAGAAAAAAAGAACACAATGGGATTCACCATTCTAATCCCTACTAACTGAAAATCCTGATATAAGATCCCCCTTTTAATAGGATTCAATCTACTTCCCCATATGGCAGAGAAAAATAATCCATAAAGAACTACATCTAAAGATGCTAGTGGGGGAAAAATTACCCCTATATATAAAAACATACTTAATAAAAAGGTTTTAACTGTAAAAGCCCTCTTTTTTTCACATCCTCCATCTATTCCAAGTTGAAACTTTTGATTTAGCAGCTAGTATATGAAGATCCCAATTATATTTTGCTGGATCTTCCATGCCCCAAAAGATTCCTAAAATTTTACCTGGACCTATACATACCGGAATGTTTAGAGAATCTATGATTATCTGTGGGTCTACATTAAGGGAAAAGTATTTACTTTTTGATAGATATATTTGAGATCCTGATCCCTCCGCATATGCCATCAGCAAGGCCACAGTAGCATGGCACGATGGGAGAGCTGCCAAAGTAAGACAAAGATCATCAGCATAAGCAATTGTTTTAATTTCCGGACATGTACTATTGATTGATAAACCCCTAATAGAATCTGCAACATTAATATGAGTAAGAAGAGGTTCTAGCGATAAAATATAGAGCAAGGGACTTAAAGGGCATCCTTGTCGAACACCTCTAGTAACTAATACTGGATTTCTTACCCATCCATTCACAAAAGGTATTGCTAAAGCTGCAGTATAACAAGTTTTCAACCACTCTATAAAGGCTGATGGAAAATTCATACATGTAAGACAGATCCACAGGTAATGATGTGAGACACTATCAAAAGCTTGTTTCTGTTCCAAACTAAGGATGAAACCCATAAGTTCCCCTGAAAATCCCCTTGAAAAAATTTCTCTTGATAAAATAAGACCATCCTGTATTGATCTATCTGGTACTGAACAAAACTGTGTAGGATGAATTATAGCATCTAGACAAAGGGATAGACGATTACTAATAATCTTGGGAAGTAATTTATAATCACTGTTTAAAAGAGTGATGGGTCTCCAGTTATTTAAACAATCCCTATCACCATGTTTATATAGTAATATTACTAACCCAATATACATACTAGAACGTAACATATTAGTCTTTAAACTACTCGAAAAAAGACAGACTAGTTCATTTATCAGCCAAGGTACCAAAAGTTTGTATAATTCATTTGGTAGACCATCTGAACCTGGTGTTTTTCCTATGGGATAATGAATAATTACATCTCTTACTTCTTGTGCTGAAATAGGTCTTTTTAAACTTGAAATCAAGTATCCATGGACTTTTCTAAGGGGACATGAATTTACCCAGTCCTGTATACAAGAATCTGTAAGCTGTAAGTCTGCAGTAAACAAAGATTTAAGCTGTCTGTCAACCTCCTCCAAAATATCATTTTTTTCATGTATCACTTCTCCTGAAGGTTTTTTGAGGGTTGTTATATCTTTTCTTTGTCTGGAAGCATAACAAAAATCAAAAGGATTGGTATGCGCTCTAGTACCACTGATACCAAACCTCTGTTCTCTCCTTAAAGAAGACATATGATTATATTGAAGGTTTATCAGTGTTTCTTTTAGGATCCAAAATTCTTGTTCATCATATGCAAGACCTTTCATAATATGGTCCCGAAACATGAGAAAGGATTTTCTAATTATAGAGTGTTCTTGCGTTTTATATCTACCCAATAATCTTCCTATTTTTTGGAAAAACTTTTGAAATTCTTGTTTTGTATCTTCCCACCATAATTGCTTACTCTGATATAAAAAAAAATACTGATTTCCTAGCCATGATAGTGGCTTGGAATCCTTCCTTGACTTCTGGAATATCTAACAGAGTCAAATTTAATTTCCAGTATCCTGATCCTCTAGTGGTTTTGTGGCAATTAGAAAGGATAACACTAAGAAGTACATGATCTGTTGTGGCTACTAACAACACTTTTGGTTCCTTAGTTTGTAAAGAAGAAGAAACAAACCAGTAATCAATACAAGAAGATTTTTTTCCTCGAAAAAAAGTATGAGGGACCCTATGTTGAGAAGAATATACATCATTTAAACCAGACTAAGTAAAGAATTCAAAAAATGAGAATCACAATAGACTTTTGAAGTGGAAAAGTGTCTGTCCTGAATTGTGCGGTTAATATTAAAATCTCCCCCAAATAGAACATTTCTACTAGTAAAAAGAAAAGGCCAAATTTGTTTTAATAAAGAAATCCTACCGGTTTTGGATTGTGGACCATATATGTTAATCAATCGAAAATCAATGGAAGCTAAAGTGATATCCAATAATAGAGCACAACCAGGAAAAATATCTACTATATGCATAATTTTTACATTTGAGGTAGTAAAACAGATCTCTAGGCCTGAACAAAGGTCTTCTCCTCCTGACCAATAACTCGGACCCCATATCCATGCATCCGTAGCTTTAGCAAAATCTTGTAAAGAATACAATCTGGTATTTTGAAAAAATATTATGTCATATTTAAATGTAGAAAATAAATCAAAAGTGACTAACATACGTACCTCCGAACGGACACTATTTGTATTAAGGCTAGCTATTGTGAAATCATAGTTAGCAAAATCCTTTAAAGGAAACATTTAATCAGTTAGTAGCTTGAGACAATCTTGTACTTTTTCTAGTCCCTTGTCTGTGTTTAAAACCATTTTTTTGTCTTCACTTCACTAGATACTTTTATACCTATACCTATATCAGAATCTGAAACAAGCTCCATTTGGGAAGAAGCTAAGGTGGCTGAATCAGAATCTCAATCTGTCCCATCATTTTCTACAGATAACACTAAGTACCTATTCTCAATCACAGGCATCCCCAGTACCATTTGTGAAGAGTGTTGTAAAGAAATCTGAGAAACAGGGACCTCCTTTTGGAGGGAAACTGAGGAAACTGGGATCACCAAAGGGGAAGGAGGAGGGGGCATAACCTCTTTAGTAAGGTGATCTGTGTGAGACGTAGAAGACTTGGGTACAAGTGCCTCTATATGTTCTTCTGGTAAAACCAGAATCTGTATCCTAGTTTTAGAACATTCAAAATGGGCATGGTTATTTGGAGAATGGTGTATGACATGTCTCTGTTGTGTCTTTTGTGGCTGAGGTTCTGATGAAAAAGAAGTTGCAGGTTTGGTAGCCCTATGTATATAAAAATCTTGTATACCATATACATCCTCCCCAGTATTATGTGCAGCCCAGGGGCATTCCAAAAAATTGTGTCCACTTTCATCACAAAGGTTACACTTTGGAGTATTTATACAATGGACACTGATATGGCCTGTATCCCCACAATATGTACATTGTTGAACAGTGCAAGTAGAACTGAGATGTCTGGGAGAACCACATTTAAAACATCTTTTTGACTTACCTAGGTAAAAAATAAATCCCTTATCTCTACCTATGTAGTAACAATTTGGCAAATGTTCTAAACCCTCTGCAGTTTGGTGCAACTTTATTTTCATTTTCCATCCCCCCATTCCAGAAACCTTCTGCATCCAAAATAGGATCAGGGTACCCTGTAATTCACAATGTTTTTCCAACCAATACAGAATATCCGATATATTCACTCCCTCATTTCTAAATAAGATAGTAATGACTCTAAATGGTTGTTTTGTTAAAGAGATTACTTGAAAAGAAGTCCATAAAGGATTTGTATTAACGGTCATATGTTTTACCCAAAAGCGTTCTAAAAGTTCAGGAGTCCTAAAGCTAATGTCAAAAGAGATTTCTCCCAGGGCATGAATCAAAGCATAAACTTCGGATGGTGTAAAGCCCAAAGATTGTTTAAGTAAAATGCGCCCCACAAAGTATCTATCGGGGGCAGGATCCATACCCCCCAAATACCTAAGTCGTTCGTATTGCATTTTGTCTTTTAGCCAATTCAATTGGTTTCCTGAATAAATCTGCATAGGAAGGACATTGTGCAGTATCCTGTTTCTGGACTTGATGCTCTTGTGAGTGTAAGTGCTCAGACTCAATATTCTCAAAGTTCTCTTTTAGAGTTGTTGGAGCAGAAAACTCCAGTAATTCACTACATGTATTCGTAGGAAGGGAAATATCAGAGTTTAAAACCACTTTACCTGTGGTCTGGTCGTCTATCTCTATGTTAGGCCTCTCCCGAGGTTCTGGTGTAAAGTTCACTTCTGTCAAAAAATCTGTAGTGTGCTCCCGAGGCGGGAAGTCTATTGAAGTAGATTCTGTGGACATAACCGGGGTCTGCACTCCATTCTCTGGTTGCTACCTGACGCCATCTGGCGTCTCTCAGGACTCACTCTGGTGACCATCCTGGATCTCCCGGAACTGCGTACACTTCCTTATCAGTCCGAGTATCATCTTCTGGTAGAACTGAATCAGCCGCAAACATTTTAGACAAAGCGGAGGAAGAAGAGATAGTTTCTGGACCTCTTTTTCATTTTTTCTCCATATCCATAGCCAGTTGCTTTCGATTAAATTCTGCCTCTAAAAGAAGCAGTTGTTGTTGAAGGTAACTATGTTTGTCCTCCAGCGTTTGTGAGGGAGGCATGTGTGAAGCTGTTGAAAACATACTTGCTTCCTTTAGAATCGGTGTTGCAGATAAACGAAAATCGTCCACTCTGGTGCTCTCCAGAGCGTCTGTCGTAACGTTGGAGTCACACTGTGTGTGAGTGGTGAGAAGAACCGCATCCTCCCCAAATAACACTTCCTTCTCCTTCAGCATCCAGCTCTGAACTGAACTCAGCCATCCCTGTGGACAGACGGACAGCACCAGCCGTCTACAGAGTAGGGGAATTTCCCCGGTGTCCTGGCCAAATATCTCCCATTCACTAAAAAAATACCAACAACAGCTTAATCTGGTTCAATTTCAGTTGCTTAACATCTGTATCCCCCCTTCCCCAGTCGCCCCTAAAAAAAGGACTTCTAGGCCCAGTGGCTTACCGGGTCAACAAAATTCAATCAATCAATAAATAAATAAATAAATTTTGTTTATAATCAGAAACATGTGACAACTCATTCCTAATACATCCGCTGTGTGAAGCTGGTCTATACATTCAACAGGTAACATCAACAGAAGTTACTTTTAAAAATTGCAAATGGCAGCCATCGTTATTGACTTCACTCATTAATTACATTAAATATAAATGCTTGTTTTAAAAATATCTAAGAAAATTAAGACTATACTGAGGCTGAACCTTAAGATGTTAGAAATACATTTGCTAAAAAAAAATGTGATGAAACATTTTCCAACTAACCAATATTGCTGCTTTACGTAATTGTTGTGGTGGGGTACTTGAATTAGAAAGGCTCACTGTTCACATAAAATAACAGAATTTGTCAGCAGAAAAAGACAGTTTGGTCAATCCGATCTGCCCAGATAATCCCTGCCTAATCTTTCTCCACAGACCCTAACTGGTCTCCTGTGGCACTCCCTCATCCCTGCCTTTTTTCTAAAACACACCTTTGTCCATCCCATGTATGCTTGAAGCCCCCCACTGTTTTGCCTCAACTTCTTCTGGAGTCAGTCTGTTCCAGGTGACTACTATCCTTTTGGTGAATAAATATTTCCTTGTATCTCTTTTAATCCCCCACCTTCCAACTTCATCACATGCTCCTGGTCCTGGTGCTCCTTCTCATTTGAATGAGACTTACCTACTACATCCTATGTACCCTCCAGAGTACTTACAGGTCTCTATCATGTCACGTGTCACTCTTCTGTCCTCTAGGGTGTACATGTTGTGATCCCCCAGTCTTTTCTCATAGGTTTTCTCATGCAACCCAACAAACAAAATACCATGCAGTTCAGAATCAGAGGTGGGTGCAACTGCTAAAACTGCAAACAGGCAGTTGAAAGATGTAGTGCACTTGGGAATCCAACTAATGTTTTAAACCTGAAACAAAAAAGTCATAGAAATCACTATAAATGGAGCCATTAATGTGAAGTCACTTTATTCAGCAAAACATGGCTGAGACCCCAGTGCTTTGACTCAAACATGAGCCTTTTTCAAGCAAAGCAAAATTCCTTCTAATCTTTCCTTGAGACGTTGAAATAACCTTGGGTGGTAATTAACACTTATTCCTCTGGATGTTAAGATATTTTAAAGAGCAAGTTGTCTGCCTGAAATGAATGTCAACTTATATAAAGTAACATAGAAACATAGAAACATAGACTTTGATGGCAGATAAAGACCGCTAGGCCCATCTAGTCTGCCCATTTCCCTACCTACAGGATAGTCCGCAGATCCTAGTTAACCCACAGCCTATATCTTCCTGCCCCCCACAAGAATTGCCTTATGTCTGTCCCATGCATTCTTGAATTCTCCCAGTTTTAGACCCCTAACTTCCTCAGAAGGCTGTTCCATGCATCCACTACCTCTCTGTGAAATAATACTCCTCACATTGCCCCTGAACCGCCCTCCTTCTATCTTTAAATTGTGTCCCCTTGTTCTTGCAAGTCTCTTTTCTGAAAGATGCTACCCTCTTAGACTTTGTTGATTCCTTGAGGTACTTGAAAGTTTCTATCATGTCCCCTCTCCCTTCTTTCCTCAAGCGTATACATATTAAGCTCCTTTAGTCTCTCCTCATATGGCTTCTCTTGCAGACCCTGCACCATTTTAGTTGCCCTCCTCTGGACTGCCTCTATCCTGTCTATGCCCTTGCGGAGATGGGGGTCTCAGAACTGAACACAGTATTCCAGATGGGGTCTCACCAACTGTCTGTACAGGGATAACAACTTCCTGTTTTCTGCTGCTGATGCCTCTCCTATACATCCCAGTATACCCCAGCCCTCCCTACTGCCTTCTCACATTGCTTGCTAACCTTAAGGTCATCTGATATGATTACCCCAGGTCCCTTTCCTGTTTGTTGTTGTTACTACCTCCCCACCCATTGTGTATTCTTCCCTGGGTTCTTGTTTCCCAGGTGCCTTATTTACACTTTTTGCGTTGAATCCTAGCTGCATACGTCTGACCATTCCTCCAACCTTGCCAAGTCCCTTTTCATCCTTTCCACGCCTCCTTGTGTATCAACCCTGTTGCAGATCTTTGTGTCATCTGCAAAAGGCATACTTTTCCTTCCAGTCCCTCTGCTATGTCACTGATGAAGACATTAAAAAGGACTGGACCCAATACTGAACCCTGCGGTGCCCACTAGTAACCGCCCTTTCTTCAGAGTGGACTCCATTTACCATTATCTTCTGTGTCCTGTTGTCCAGCCAATGTTTTACCCAGGCTACCACCCTGGGACCCACTCCCAGGCTGGTTAATTTGACTAATAATCTTTTGTGTGGGACTGTGTCAAATGCCTTCTAAAGTCTAGGTAGGCCATGTTCACAGCCCTCCCTGGTCTACTACTTTGGTCACCCAGTCAAAGAAATCTATTTGATTCGTCTGACATGACCTTCCGCTGTGAACCCATGCTGCCTTGGATCCTGTGCTTCACTGACCTCTAGGTACTCAACTATTCTTTCCTTCAGAAGTGACTCCATCACTTTCCTACCACAGAGGTCAGACTGACAGGTCTGTAGTTTCCTGCCTCTGTCTTGGTCCCACTTTTGTGAAGGGGAATCACATCTGCCTTCCTCCAGTCCTCGGGTACCACACCATCCTCCCATGATTTATTAAAAAGAGTAGCCAGTGGTTTCACTAGTTCCTTCCTTAATTCTTTTAGAATTCTGGGGTGAATTCCATCAGGACCCACTGCTTTGTCCACTTTCAGTTTTAGGAGTTCTTGCAGAACCCTTCTTCTGTGAAAGGACTGGGATCGACCCCCTATCAAGGTGCTTCTGTTAGTTGGATTAGGCACTTCCCCTCCTCTTTGTGAATACTGAGCAGAAATATTCATTCAGTATTCCTGCTTTTTCACTGTCCCCCTCTGCCCACCCACCGTTCATTCTATTCAGCCTCACTATCCCTCCCTTTGTCTTTCCACGCTCGCTGATGTATCTATAAAAGGTTTTATCCCCCTTCTTAACTGAGTTGGCTATCTTTTCCTCAGTTTGGGCCTTTGCTATTCTGACTTCCCTCCCTGCTTCTTTCTGCCTTAACTGGTACATCTCTCTGTCCTGCTCCTTCTGTGTTTCCTTATACTTCCAGAATGCTATCTTTTCTTCTTGACTTTCCAGCCACCTCTCTTGAGAACCATAGTGGCTTTTTCTTTCATTTTGATTTGTTTATTTGCTTCACACAAAGGCTTGTTGCCTCTGTGATGGCAGTTTGATAATTCCCATTGTTGCTCCACACCTCCTTCTAACCTGTTTGCTAGTGCTTTTCTGAGGCACTCTGCCATCTTCACAAAGTCAGCCCTCCTAAAGTCCAGTACCCTCACTTTTGTATGGCTTGACTCTGTAGCTGAGTTTAACGTGAACCACACTGTTTGATGGTCACTTGTCCCCAGATGGCAACCCACTTCTAGATCTGAGATCCTCTCGCGCCCCGCTTGAGAGCACGAGGTCTTAAGATTGCTCCTCATGAGTGGGTTCCGAAACTAGCTGTCTAATGCCTGCCACCTGTAGGGCATCAAGAATGGCCCTGTTCTTGGATGTGGCTGCAGCAAATGTGCTCCAGTTAACATCTGGCATATTCAGGTCTCCCATCAACAGTATCTCCCCTTTCTCTGCCATTCTAAGAATGCCTTCCATCATATCCTTGTCCATTCCTTCCCCCTGACATGGGGGTCTGTACACAACCCCTGTGCGGATTGTGGTGCTCTTTCCAGTCTCCAAGGTGACCCACAGTGCCTCCTCTCCTCCCTGTTTACTCTTTTGTTCAGTTGCTTTTATCCCTTCCTTTACATAGAAAGCATCAGCTGTTACATTTTGTAACCAAAGTATTTTTTCTTTCCCTTCCTCTGCTTAGAAAATTTCTACAGTACATGACTGTAGATGATGAGCTGAATATACTGTAGTGCCCTGTGCACATTAGCTTCAAAGAAGTCATGATTTCACAACTGACACATCTAGAAAATCCTGTGAAATTCTTGGAGCCCAACAAGTTTACTATGAAAATTTGCCCGAACTCCATTTTTAATCATTTTACTTGTACTTGTCAGTAAAGCTGTTTGACAAATTGACAACCTAAGATGTTGATTATGAAAATATATGTTAATGTGCTGGCCCATCTGTGCAGAACACTATGAAACAGAAATCCCTTAATTTTACCATATAAGACTTCATTGACAATTAAGTGAATAATTAAGGGGTTTTCATCCTTAAAATCTGCTTAATTCATCCTTAATCAGAACGCACAAATTAAGGGGTCATTTCTGCTTATTTTTTGATGTTTTTAATTTAATTTTATGCTTAATATTTACCTCTTAATTACACAAATGAAGCATGCATCTCTGATTTTATACTTAATCTGCATTCCTTGATTTTTACAATTAAGTATTTCTAAGTGCTTAATTTTACACTTAAGTGTAATCCATTAATATCTAAATTAAATATATTTTAGTTCTTGATTTAACCATTATCTGTGGTTTCTTTCATCCTTCAATTCTGCTTAATTCATCCTTAATCAGAGCGCTCAAATTAAGAGGTAATTTCTGCCTATTTTTTGATGTTTTTAACTTAATTTTATGCTTACTTTTTACCCCTTAATTCCTCAGATTAAGCCCAAAATTTTAATTGATTTTATGCTTAATCTGCACCACTTAATTCTTACAATTATCTGTAAGTGCTTAATTTCACATAATTGTAATCAGCAATATGGAAGTCATTATTTTTCCCTTAATTTAACAAAAATTAAATGTATTCAATCCCTTCATTTAACACTTAATTGTAATCCCTTAACTAAAATGTGCCTAATTTACTTAAACAAAATCCTGAAATTCTACTTAATTCTGAATCTTAAATATACCTTAATTGATCATTGCATTAGAGGTAAACTGTTTAAACCTTACAATTCCCTTAATTATTTACTTTGGTTTGCACAATGTAGATCTCACCCCTTAATCTTAGTCCCCCAAATAAAACACCTTCTAGTGCTTCTTTGATTTAATGTAAATTAATTTCCTTAATTGCCACTTAAAAATAATGATTAACTGAAATTCAACTGGAAATTGCATTTGCAATTCAAAATATGATCCATGTGCTATAAAACTTTCTTTTTTTATTGCTCACGTCTTTTCCTCATTGCCAAGCTATCACAACTCAGCATTTAAGAACAATATGTTATCTTGCAGGACCCTTGAATCAACTGATACAGAGTTTAACAGCTTGCTTGACATGAACCTCACTTAAATAACTTAAATGCCATTGTATAAAAATGTGAAGGATTTATCTTTATTTAATGCTAAAACACTGTACAGACTGAAAACAAATAGATATATACATAGTCGTTCAATTTTCAAACATATCTGTTCTCAGTAGTGGTGGCTGCTGTAACAAAAGCAATACAAAATGACTGGTTGCAACCACATAGACAAGAAACTGGCTGGATGGAGATCTATAAATCTGTTACATTAATGGAATAGATGGTAGACAAGGTGCAACACATTAGTGAGGAGGTGCATTCTGTACTTTTCATTTCACATGCAGTCTTTGACCAACTAGCTCTACCATGTCTTACACTGTCAGTACACTCAAACAAAAGAAGATGGATCAGTGGTACTGAATTGTCATTTCTTTCTTCACATTTGTCAAGCATTGGTGGATGATCTCCCAGTGAGGCAAGGGAGCTACCTCTGTGTTGTTTTTTTTTTCACAAAAAAAAGAAGTGTTATCCTTAAGTAATAAGGTACAAAGATAGAGGAACTCTATGACTTTTTGTTCATCCAAATATCTTCAGTAATGAATCATGCATTCAAAATTTACAGGAAATGCATGAATAAAAGGCAAATTGTATTTATTAGTATTTTTTTAAATGCATACAGGCATCAGGAACTCGTTATGCTGCATAATCATGTGCCCATTCCATCAATGTACAATAAATTTTACAATGTTTAAATCCAAAACCATAAGATCAGTTCAAAAGTTGTACTTTTTATTTCGATGGCATCTTTAACCACTTGCAAGCTTGAATGATTTTAATAGACTGTAGTCTACCTACTCATAATTTTTCTTCCTTCCCCCATTCCTGGTGACAGGTATCACATGTCCAGCATATTGCTCATCCACACTGTTTGGTGGACTGTTTCTCTGTGTTTCATCTTCACACTGTGTCTCAACAACCGAAGCATGTTCTTCAGCCATTATAACATCCTGAACCAAATTCTCATCCTTAACCGAAATGTCAATGGACTCTGTTTTTTTAATAGAATTATTTTCACATTGGCAATTTTCTTGTTTGTGTTCCTCCAAATTTACACTTCACCATACAACTATCTCATCAATCTGAAATAGAAAAAAAAATCAGTACAAACTAGGAAACATACTGTCAGTACCAACTAAGTTAGAAATCTGAAAGCAGAAAAGGACCCCTTTAGCCCATCAAGTCTGCCCCCCACTCATCACCTACACCATGGGCCCTCCCCTTCACCTCACTTTCCAACCCCTTATGTTTTTACCATGCCCTCTTGAATCCCTCCTCCATTTCAGGCCCCACCACTTCCTCTGTTAGTTTATTCCAGGCCTCCCTCTCCATGAAATAATGACCCTTACATTGCCTCTAAATCTTCCTCATTCTAATCTTAGAATATGCCCTCAAGTTTTAGCCCCTCCTTCCTTTTAAATAAGCTCCCCTCCCTCACCTTATTGATCTCCTTCACGTACTTAAATGTTTTTATATTATCCCCTGTCTCCCTTCTAGTCTCCAATGGGTACAGATCCAAGTCCCTCCACCTCTACTCATATGTCTTCCCATGCATACCTTGCACCATCTTAGTTGCCCTTCTCTGAACCCTCTCAATCCCATCTATGTCCTAGCATAGTTGTGGTCTCCAGAACTGCATCCTGTACTCCAAGTGCACCCTCACCATGGTTTTATAAAGAGGCATCAGTACCACACTCCTTCTGATAGTTATGCCCCTCCCAATGCATACCAACATTACATTTGCCTTTCCCACTGCTTTGGTCTCTACCTTAAGTTGTTTGATATTATAATCCCAAGATCCCTCTCCTGATTGGTTGTCTTAATTATCCCCCCAGAGCATAAGCAGCTTGCAGGTTTTTATGCCCCATGTGCATCACAGTACATTTTTTGGCATTGAATTTCAACTGCAAAGTTTCTGTCCACCATTCCAGAATCGCTTGGCACATACACTGTATCCAGGGACAAGTTAAAACAGCCTCATCAGTGGTGCTGTCAGCTCCTCCCTCAGTTCCCAGAGTACCCTCGGGTGTAAGCCATCTGGCCCCATTGCCTTGTCCACCTTTAACCTGCCTAGTTCCTCCCTTACCCTGTCTTGGATGAACAGGCTAGGATCCACCATTTTGTCTTCCCTAACCTTCCCTCTCAATTTGGGTCCCATTCCCTCCACTGTGAAGACCAAGCAGAAGTAGCTATTTATTACCTCTGCTTTCTCAAAGTCCCAGATTATGACATAAAAGAGATAGTAAATGTTGGACATGGTTTGTTGATGTTATTAAATTAAATAAATGCATACAACCAATGACATCTATGTGTCTTTTTTTGGATTGTATGTATGTTTTAAATGCATATTGTTGTGCTTCCTCAAATGTTGAACCAGATCGGCTTGACAGTTTTTTTTTATTTATTATAAATTGCAAGTCAACATGTGTCAAGATTTGAAATGCTCACATCACTGAATCCTGAGTTAATGTGCATCTTGCACTATCTAGACTGCCTGGAGGTTAAGATACAGATTAGGAAAGAACAGTGCTGGGGTGGGAGCTGATATGATCAGTAATAGTAGATGTAACAACCAGTGGGGGTCAAACAAACAAAAACACAAAAAATAAACAGTAACTTTCTCCTTAATCTTGAATGACTGACGCAACCCTCTCTCTGCCATGGATAGCTGCCCTGTCATGTCTTCCACACTGTCCTTTTTTGTTTTAAACACATCACTACTTTATTCCCTAGTGCCTAGTGTCTCTTCCTACATGCTTTAGTTGTACATTTCATCTGACCAAAACCAATATCGAGCCATAAAGATTGGTGACTGGCACAGCCCACTGCCCTTCTCCTCAGCTGGCCACCCACTAACAAATGCAAACTGTAAGATATGCTTTTCAGTTTGCAATTGTTAGTTGGTGGCAGGCCGAGGAGGGCAGAGAAAGGCTGTGCCATCACTGCACCATGTGACTCAATACCACTTTTAGTACAACAGAATATAGAACCAAAGGGTCCACTGGGGAACCACTGGACAGCAGGGAATAGAGAAAACAGAGCAAGCAACAATATGTTTTTCAAAACAAAAAAGCAGTGTGAAAGATGAGACAAGGCAGCTAGCCAAGGATAGTGGAATACTGTGCTTTCAACAAACTGTATGGCTCCGTATTACTTTTGAAACAAGGAAATATACAACTAGAGGGTGTAGGAAGGATTACTGTGCATCAAAGAATAGAGCAAACAAAGTAAGTGATATGCTGTTTTACAAAAAAAATCAAGGCTGAGCATGGACATTATCTTAGTTTTTTTGCATACTCAAAGGTATCAAAAAGACTGCAAAAACAGAAATGCCAGGGACCTAATATTGAAAAAACAGTGCAAAACACAGCATACATGATTTTGCTGCACTTGTGCCCAACCCAGAGGTTGAATATTGAATCAGATAGCACACTGGCACTATCCGACTGAATATCAGCCTGTGTTGCACAGCAGTCAAGAAAAGTTGCACTACTCCAACATGGACCTGGACTGCAGTCATCCCATGAGGAGTTGTGCCCCAGACCAAATGGTACTGAGAACTGTGGCATGACATTCAGCTGTAAAATGCAAATGAGCCCACTGGGCATGCATGGGACATAGCTATCATGAGCATGCCAATTATGGGCCCATTTGAACTGGAAGTGGCAGCTTGTTTGTGCCTATCTTTTTAAATTCAGTTTATTAGCAATTTTTAACAAAACAGATCTACATCACATCTGGAATACAAAAGTCATGTACATATTCTTTGGGAGATCTGACCACCCATCCTCCTCTCCTCCCCCCGACTCCACCCATCCCACCCCTCCCATGCACCCCAGCACAGTGGAAAACCCACTCAAATAGGGCAAGAGATAACTCCTGGTGAGAAGCCATGTCAAGTGGACTGCAAGGAATACAGAGAGTCTAGGAGGCCCCAGATCTTATTGAATTTTTTAAATTTATTACCAAGACTTGCAACTGTTCTTTCTTTTCTAAGATTTGCAAGCAATTCCTGCAACCATTCAGTGTACAAAATCTCATCCATGTCTTTCCAATGATTAAGTACAAGCTTTTTAACCGACATGGAGATTAGTGACATGTCATATTTACGATGATGTACTGCAGTCACTGTAAAATTACCAAGAAGGTAGATCTCTGGTATAAATAAATCCTCGAGACCTAGTAAGGGGTCTATCTTTTGCTTGATGAGGGCCCAAAGTGATATCACTTTGGGACATTCCCAGAATATGTGCAGCAATGATCCCTCTGCCTGTGCACAGCGTATACAAGTGGAGGAAGCAACTAAACCTAGCCTGGCCATTTTCTGTAGTGAGTTATACATGTTATGAATGATTTGGAATTGCATAAGGCAAAGCCTGTCCTGGGTTATAAACTTGTGACAACCTCTCCATATTGTCGGCCATTCGATGGCTCTATTCAGAAGAAGAGAAGACCAGTACGTAGTTGGTGAGAGGCACTCCAGATAGACCCTGTTGTATAGTAGTCCCTACATTTTGGACACAGCTTGGGGACGTCCTGCCCAGGGGATCAGTTCAGAATGAAAAGGCATTCCAAGGGGTTGTAGGGGAATAGATCTGAATACTTTCACTAGTAGATGTCATAATCAGAAAATGTTAAAAATCTGAGCTTTTGGAATGGTTGCTTTGCTCATGATTTCAGGACAAGTGAGCCATGACCAATCCTCCTTCCTCAAGTATGTAAGCAGGCAGTTACCTAACTGTGAGAGCCAAGAGGGAGGAAGAACCTTCCCTGCTAGTCTAATATTAGGGTTATTTCTCAGAGGTTGGGTCAAATCTTGCACTTGGTTATATTTGAAGAATGCACAGAGTTGTCAGGAATTTTGATGGAAACAACAATTGGGGAACCATGTAGTTATGTAGGAAGAGCTTCAGGCCTCGTGTGAAGAAGAGCCAGAGGAGAAATTATATGGGCTTTAATTTAGGACAGTTCTATTTTAAGCCAGGTAGGTGTATAAGAGAGAGATTTTTGGGAGGACTCAGCAGCTAACCATCAAAGACATTTGTTAGTATGACTGGTCCAGTAATAAAGGGTTATGTGAGGGAGACATAAGCCTCCTTTGGCCATTGGAGCTTTTTACTTGTACAATGATAGACGTAACTTTTTACCTGACCAGATAAAGTCTGTAATAAGACTATTAACCTTTTTAAACCAGGTGAGGGGGAGCCAAATATTTAAGAGATTAAGAGGGTAGAAGATCCATGGGATGACATTCATTTAATTAGATTGATTTTGCCCCAGAGAGAAATTGGGAGAAGAGACTATTTATCAAGATCTTGCCTTAGTGTCTGGAGGAGAGAGTCCAAATTCAGTCTTTAAAGGAAGGTTTGATTTCTCGAGATTTCAGTTCCTAGGAATCTCAAGGATACTGCCTCCCAGGGGAGACCCAATTCCATAACAGTGTGGTTTAGAGTTTCATGATTGAGGGGAAGAACCACGGTTTTGTCCAGATTTAGTTTATAATTGGACAGAGCGCTGAAATCCTTAATGTTCAACATGGGTGGAATGGAGGTAGCTGGGTTGGATATTTGGAGAAGCAGGTCATCTGCGTAGGTGGAAACTTTGATTTCATGGCCTTGTATGTTAATGCTCAATAGTGATCCCAGGCTCCCACACAGGCCTTGCCACATCCAGTATAGCACCCACCTCAACCCCCACTTTCACTGGGCAGGATGGGAGCATGTGGTGCAGCCCTCAATGGCAACCTGTACAGTCATCTTCTTACCTTCTCTGCTGACTGTCAGATGCAGTGAACACTCAACTGTGTGTATGTGTGTGCCACTCATCAATGCTGACAAGCTTCTCAGCAAAGGGACAGTTCAGTGGTAGGGGTGCTGCTAATCACAAGGGCAGATAATCAAAGTACCAGAATGGGAGATCAGAAAGTAGGGGGGGTGCAACTAAACTCAGGGTTACAGTAATACCCACCCAGACTGGTGATCAGGAGGTGAGGAAAATCTCCAGACACCAGGTCAAGGGTGCTACTCACCCAGACAGATGATCAGGGGTGCACTAGACAACATGGCTTACATTGCATTTCCTGGGACAGGTGGTCAGGAAAGGGGCAACAATGGACATCAGGGCATAATATACACTACATGACCCAGTACAGAGGCCCAGAGGGTGGGGGTGCCAACAGACAACAAGGCATCTTTTGTTTCACTGGGACAGGGATTTGGAGGTTGGGGGCAGGTGGCTACAGTACAGCCCTGTCATCACAGGCATTTGTGCCCACTTAAGACTAGGTTTGCAAAGGTGGAAAATAGAGCCCTTTTAAGTGCCATTAACCACTAGCACAAACCTCAAACTGCAGCTGCCCCCATATAAGGGGGCAGCCTCATTTGCATGGGCACTGCGTTATGTTAGTGCTCAGGCACTAAGTGGTATAACCCATGCTACAAGGGTCTCTGAATATACTGTAGACCCCACCAACAAATTTCACAGCAATACAATCCAACATACTAAAATACTAAGTTGCCAGCAGAGTAGGCCTAAAGGTCTATTGAGTCTGCTCAAAAATCAGCACCTGGTCAGGACACTGTTGCTGCCCTCCCCACCTCCCCTATATATCCCTCCTGAACCCATACCCCATCAGAGTTACACCTCCAGATCTGGCATTCCTCAGCTTTACCTTAAACTTATACCTGTCCCAGCCCCTCTTGAATCTCTCCACTGTATTCACAGTCACCAGTTATGCAGACAGCGCATTCCATGGGTCCACCACCCTCTCAGTAAATTAGCATGTCCTAGTCTCCTCCCGAGCCTCCTGCCAACCAGCCTCATGGAATGCCCCCTTGAGGCACATTCCTCCCATAGCTGGAACACCATATTTAGACTGACCCTGTTCCTTCCCTTTAGATATTTGAAGACCTCGATCATATCATCTGTCCCTCCTCTCCTCCAGGCAGTACAAGATTAGCTCCTCAAGCCTCTCCCCATAGGATCTTTCCCTCAGACCCTGTATCTTCCTGGTTGCCCTCCTCTGGACCCTCTACAGAAGTGCAATGTCTTTTTTTTCAAGTACGAGTGCCAAAACTGTATGCAGTACTCCAGGTGTGGCCTAACCAGGCAGTTATACAAAGGGAGAAGCACCTCCCATCTCCTTGAGGTTATCCCCCTAGCAATGCACTCAAGCATTTTAGTTGCTAAAGTCACAGCCCTCCTACACTGCTTAGTTATTCATTTAGGCATCCATGACCAACCCAAGATCCTTCCCCCCCAAAACCTGAAAATTCTCCCCACCCAAAAAGTACTCCTGATCAGGGTTCCTAAGCCCCAAGTGGGGAACACTGCATTTTTTGGCATTAAACCTCAGTTTTCAAGTCATGACCACCTCTCCAGAGTCTCCAGGTCCCCCTGTAGGGCCCTTCTAACCTCCTCCCCACCACAGCCTCTGCCTCAAGTCATCAGCAAAGAGGCTCATCTTGCTCATGATGCCATCTCTGATGTCCAAGGTGTGAGCATTAAACAGGAGTGGGACTAACACTGACCCTTGTGGGACCCCTCTAATTACCCTCCTGCAAGAGGATACCTGCCCCCAACCACCATCCTTTGAAAACACCATGTTAGCAAGTATCCTATCCACCTCATCATCAATTCACCCAGCATATCCAGCAACCCTGGGTGTGGCTCCAAGTCAAACACCTTGCTGAAGTTCAGAAAGAGCACATCCAGTGGTCTTCCCTGATCCAGTGCCTTTGTCACCCAATTGTAGAACTCCACAGGGTTTGTCTGACATGACCTGCCCTGAATGAAGCCATTTGTTGGTCATCCAGATGGCTCTGTGTCTCCAGAGACACCTCCAGCCTCTCTTTCAAGATGGCCTTCATCATCCTGTCCCCCAACCAATGTCAAACTTACAGGCCTGTAGTTATCCGGCTCCTCCCATGAGCCGCTTTTGTGGATGAGCATGGCATGACCCATTCTCCAATCCTGAGGCACCCGATCCATCTGAAGAAAGGAGTTAAAAAGGTCCATCAGAGGTGCAGCAAGGACAGCTGCCATCTCCTTCAGCATCCTGGCATTAAGGCCATCTGGACCCAGTGGCTTATCCATTGTCAGGGACTTAAAGGCCTCCCTCACCCTCCCAACAGGAATTTCAATGTCAGAGAGCTCGCCCTTAACCTCATTCCTAGCTCACCTCCCCTGTATGGTGTAGGCTCTCCATCATTTTTTGTGAAGACTAAGGCAAAGAATTCATTAAGTACCTCCACCTGCTCTCTGGCCTTCTCAGCCCACCCACTCCCTGACCTTAGTTTGCTAATCTGCTTCTTCATTTTCCTCCTTTTCCTGATATACCCAAAGAACCCTTTCCTCCCTGTTTCTGATCCTCTGTGCCAACCTCTGCTCTGTCCTTGCCTTGGCCACCACCCTGGTTACCTTTTTGGGTACCCTATCATACTTTCCCTGGTCCATGTCCCCTCATGAGTGCTTATATTTTCTATAAGCATTTCTTTTCTCCTTCACCACCTCCTGGACTTCCCTGGTCCACCAGCTTGGCTTTCTGCCCCTACCAAATTTGTGTCAGACCTTTGTCCAGTCCTTTGCGGCTTCCAGGAGCCCTCTTTTAATAATTTACCATCTACTGTCTTTGTCCATGTTTGGACTGATCCCCTCAAAATGCCCCTTGAGGATCCCTGCCATACCCTAAGAGTCCACTCCTATGAAGTCAACCACCACTGTTTTAGTGTGATTTCCCCCTTCCCCAGGTCTAAGGAAAACCAAACCATGTCATGATCACTCCCTGCCTCTGGGTTCCCTACAACAAGATTCCTAACCAGATCGCAATTCGACAGGACCACATCCAGAATGTGACCATCCCTCATCAGGTCAGTCACCAGTTGAGATAGGAATGTATCCTGGAAGATGTCCAGCAAGTGCTGCTCCCTAGTTGATAAAGATGCCATAGTGCCCCAATGAACCCCTGGCATGTTAAGGTCACCCAGCACCACAGTAATACCCTTCCCCTCAACACAGTGATCTCTTAGACTCACCACCAGGCCCTCCACTATGTCCTCAGCCTGCATGGGCATCCTATAAACCACCCCCACATTGGTCCTATTTCCCCAGGCACCTGCAAGGTAACCCACAACACCTCTATGTTTCCCTCTGCCCTTCCACACTGCATATATCGATGCCGTTCATAATGATGAGTTCCACCCCACCTCCCCTATCCTTCCTGAACACAGTGTACCCAATCAGGTTTAGGTCCTAATCATGTTGAGGAGTGACCCACATTTCAGTGACTGGTGGCACATCCATGGCCTCTTCAGCTAGCATCGCCTGAAGCACAGGCATCTTGTTTACCATGCTCCTGGCATAAATAAAGACTGCACTTCATCACTGTGCCTTGCCCTCACCCATCCCACAACCCAAGATACCCTAGTTAACTGCAAGATCTCTCTACCTCATGCACTATTGGGTGTTCCTGTTAAGCAATCTTTCCCCCCCTGCTGGGGAGAGAAAACCATGTCCTTCTTTTCTTCTTTCATGTGCCTGCCAGCAGTTGCATCAAGCCCCAGCCCTCCCCTTCACAAGTTTAAACCCCACCTAGCTTCAATGAATTCAGTCAATACATAGACTTGTCAGTACACAGAGGTCCCCCATAGCTCAGTCTGTCAGTCGTGTCATCAGAGAGTTGATAGAGGAGGACACTGTGACATGTAGTAGGTAAATAAGGCAGACAGAGGGTTTCAGTATCAGCCAGATAAAGAAATTTAATTACAATGTACAGAAGTAAGTACATTAAAAAATGTCCTTTCACCGTGTTTTTCTTAATTGGGACCTAAAGGTCCTGTTGCATTACTTTTAAGAATTCCCCTTTAAAGTTGGCTTGCTATCTTGTAAGACCCTACATGGGTTGGGTTACATATTAGATATCCTGCACCTTTATGTGTTGTCACCCTCTCTTCACTTCACAGAGTGGGACTGGAGGAAAAAATTCCCACAGTACAATTCACCCCACTTTAGAAAAATGCAGTAATTACCTGCTTCTAGTTGAAAATAAGGAAGGATCTACAAACCATACTGTAGACAGGGCACCTGTAAAATAAGAATAAAGAGAGTGGGCAAAAAAGATCAACAGTTCTTTAGAAAAAAAAAGACAGTACAAATGAAAAGGTAAATAATACTCATCTGATGGGTTTTAGCGGGCTCTGTAGACCTGTTTATAAAAGAGATATGGAAAGAGAAAAATAGGTTAGTATGAGTGAAAGGTTTCAGACAGCAGGGAAACTGGATATGCAATGATATCCTAACCACCACCCGGGGGGGGGGACAGAGGAAAAATTATCCCAGTCATGAAGATAACACCAACTATATTCGAGCCCCATGTGGCCACCTGTACCCCACCATCTGCAAGTGCTCCTGGGAGACCTGTCTATTTCAGCTGCAGCTTAGGTCAAGTAGTTGTAAGGTATGTCCAGGCTGTGCGGTCTTTAGGGGTAGATGGAGGCTAGGTGGGGGGAAGGACAAAGGATGGATTAAAATAAAAACAAATCTGCATTCCCTCCAACTGAATATTATGTATTTTATAGGTTTTTATATTTTATACTGTAATATATTTACCAGGATAAATCTCATTTTTAATGTGATAGTGCTTCTAAACACTAATTTCTACAGCTGGGTGGACTACAGATTAAGTGACTGATTGAAGATCACACAGTTTAAAAAAAAGTTTAAAGAAATAGTATAAAATTAACAGTATATTCAAAAAACATAAAATCAATGTCAGGCATTAGTGATGTAGAGTAGCTCTCTTTCACAAAATGCTATCACACAAAGCCACACATTCTTCAGCTAATGTTAATATTGTGTTAAGAACTACACTTGAATTTGGCCTTTTATATTAGATTGTTTTTTAGCTAACAAGGTTTTGAAAGTTATCTAGTAACATAGACTCCTAGCTTGCAACATACTGCATTCACACAGCAGCATTAGTACATTTGAATGCAAAACCTGAAGGACAATGAAGCCTCAGGTGTCCCCTTCCCCCACTCTCTCTCTATAAATGCTTTCTGACCCATCACAGCAGTTTTACAACTAGGGACAAACGCAATGTATTTAAACTGGATGCAAATGATTAAAAAGAGACTCTCTATAACTATTCCTATATTAACAAACAATTTCTGAGTTAAGTTTTTTACAAAAATCTAGAAAAAAATACCTGAAATTATCTGTAGAATCTTTTCTGTAGGCATGTCCGACAAGCAGTTTTCATGATTCACAAAATAACTCCAACTGGCCAAAGCTGGTTTCAGCCTACCACTGAACTAGGAAGTGTATCTCTGTTGCAGTATAATGTCCTGCCATGAAGCAAAGGGGTTGTGGGAAATGAAGTTTTTTTTTCTGAGTACATTTTAAGGCAACAAACAAATGTAATCAGTCAGTTTTTCAAGAGGTCCTAAATTATTTATACAAAAAAAAGGATGTCATAAGGATGATTACACAAGGGTATCTTAGAGGAATGGCCTTATTTAACCATTTACTTGCCCAACCAAAGATGAATGATCTCATTTTCATGGAAGTACTGCTTTTTCTGCTCAGTTTTCAAAGTTGAATAGGGAAGATCAGATATGGTCACAGATGAACAAGAAGCTACTGTGGCAGGCCTGAAATATTTATGCAGTAAGGAATGGCCAGGGGTTGCATTAACTGTATGTAAATCACAACTTTGAGGTGTAATGTGGCACAAGGTGAAGCTGTGTGCCACATGCCCCTAGGGTACAATTAGCATATGGACAATTCTACCCCTGGGAGTACCTTATTGCTTTTTTAGCAATGTCAATAAAAAATATTCTAACTAGCTTTTTACATTTTTTATTTATTAATTATACCTGATTTTATATTCAAATAGTCCTTCCCCATCTGGTCTTCATTCCACAGTCAGTTCATGCTCAAGTTCAGCTTCCAGATGTTCAAAGATATGATATCTGTTCTGCTGCAGAGCTATTAGAACACATCAATAATGGCTACACTGTTGGCTAAAATGTATGTCAGCTCATGACATCATGCTGGCCTCAGTACTGGTTAGCCAGTCAGTTTGTCCAATAAGGAAAATAATAAAAAAAAATCTCAGTTTAGTATGGATGTATGGTTAAGGTTAACGGCTTAGATGCCAATACTGAGCTGTAAATTACAGAGGTTCTATTACAACACTGACTGAGTAAACATGCCACCATCAAGAGGAAAGTTGCATTAAGGGAATAGGATAGGAATGACGATGATAATATTGCTTCTATGATGGTTGACATGGCAACAGCCAATAGATCTTATACATTTTTTCCACTCTGCATGCTCTATCCCACCACGACACCACCCTTCACATATTAGCCAACTACCATCCCTGCAGCTGGACCAGCCTCCTTGCCACCCTTGATGTAGTTGAACCACCACCCTACACCTTGACCACCACCCACCCCCAAAAACTCCCTGCAACTGGATCATCCCCAAGTCCAGCATCCCCCCAGCTAACCACTCTCTCTGTAGCTGGAACTCCTGATCCTTACCCCTGCTGCACTGCTGCCTCCTGGCAACCATGGGTGACAGCACAAAGGAGATAAGTAGGTTAGCATATGAATGATGGCTGGCTCAGGACCAGCCCATAGGCACAACAGTAGTGCATGGGGATGGTGGGTTGCTACCTCCACTGAACTGCATCCACCAAGGTAACCATGGGTGGCAGCACAACAGAGATAAGCAGGTTAGGGTCTGGATGATGACTGGTACAGGCCAACACAATAACCCAGCAGTAATGCTTAAAGGAGGGTGGGTTGCTGCCCCTGTGGCACTGCTGCCACCTAGGTGATCATGGGTGGCAGCACAATGGAGATAAACAGGTTAGAGTCTTGGTGATGGCTGACTTATGGCCAGTCCATTGACACAACAGTAGTGCTCAGGGGAGGTTGGGTCTCTGCCTCCGCTGAACTGCTGCCACCTAGGTAATCATGGGTGGCAGCACAAGAGAAATAGCAGGATAGTGTCTTGATGATGTCTCACTCTGGGCAAGCCCATTGGCACAGCAGTAGTGCTCATGGGGGAGATTGTCACTGCCCCTGAGGCACTGCTGCCACCTAGGTAACCATGCATAACAACACAAGAGAGATATGCAAGTTAGGGTCTGGATGATGGCTGGCACAGGGCCATCCCAATGACACAGCAGTAGTGCTCAGGTGATGGTAGGTCGTAACCTCCACTGTACTGCTGCCACCTAGGTAATCATGGGTGGCAGCACAACAGAGATAAGCAGGTTAGGGTCTGGATGATGACTGGCTCAGGGCCAGTCCATTGGCACAGCAGTAGTGCTCAGGAGAGGGTGTGTCACTGCCCCAAGACACTGCTGCAACCTAGGTAACCATGGGTGGCAAAAACAAGAGAGATAAGCAGGTTAGGGTGTAGGTATGGCTGGCTCAGGGCCAGCCCATTGGCACAGCAGTAATGTTTGGTGGAGGGTGGGTCACTGCCCCCATGGCACTGCTGCAACTTAGGTGACCACGGGTGGCAGCACAATGGAAATGTGATAACCAGGCTCCATCAGGACTTCAATGAGGTCCAAGGCTTGTTTTGTTCCAACCAGCTCTTTCTCAACACTAAAAAAACATCTCCCAGACCTTCGGTACCAGGCAGAGACTGTATCGGATCTCTTCTTCCCCTACCTTCCATGCCCTGGGTGGGTCCCCCATCAAGACCTGCACCTCCTTCAGATATCTCGGGATCTGGCTTGACCATCACATTGATTTCTCTGTGCACATTGATGCCATCCATAAAAAGTTTTGCCCCAAACTGGGTGCCCTGTACTGAAATTGTGGTTGTATCCCAATGCCAGCCCACCTCACTATAGAACAAAAGATGATTCTCTCTATTTTCAGCTATGGTGATGTAATCTACAGCTCTGCTCCTAGATCCAACCTAACCAGACTGGACATCTGTTTCACTCCTTCTGTCGCTTTGCATTTGTCTGCCCCCCAGCCCCCCCACTACCCACCACTGCACTCTCTACCAGGCCCTTGGCCTCCCTTCATTACAAGTCAGATGACTCTCCCACTGTGGCAGAATTACAGCAAAATTCTGGGCCCAGACCGTTCCCCAGTACCTCACCTCTGCCCTATCGACTTCCGCACCCCCGACCTACTCTCTCAGGAATTTTGACTCACGGCTACTATCTGTCCCACTCATGTCCACCTCAGCAGGCTAATCTGCCTTTTCCCACTGCTTACCTTAACTATGGAACTCTCTCCCTGTGATTATTCAGCACACTACCCCCAGTCTGCTACTCTCCTCCCTCTTCTGTACTCACATTTCTTTTACCTGGCCCTGTGCCCAGGATGGCCCAATGTGTTAGGACTTCAACTGGTCCCCCAGTGTTAGCAAAAATCACAGCATGTTTGTAATTCATGTAATAATTTTTAGTACTTTTGTTATTTGCCTGCATTTTGTACCTCTCTGATTACTGTACCTGTATGTTACTGTGCTTCCCTTACCCTTTCCCCAGGTCACACCTGGAATTAAACAGTGCTCTGCTTAGTGTGCCTTCCCGGTAAAACTCTTTAATAAATAAATAAATAAACAAATAAATATAAATAAATAAGCGGGTTGGAGTCTGGATGATGGCTAGATCAAAGCCAGCCCATTGGCATAGCAGTAGTGCTTGGAGGAGGCTGCGTCCCTGCTTCAGCAGCACTGCTGCCACCTGGTAGCCATCGGTGGCAATACAAGAGAGATAAGCATGTTATGGTCTGGATGATGGCTGCCTCTGGGCCAGCATACTGGCACAGCAGTAGTACTCAGTGGATGGTAGGTCACTGCCTCCACTGCACAGCTGCCACCTAGGTAACCATGGGTGGTAGCACAAGAGAGATGGGCAGGTTAGGGTTTGGGTGTGGTTGTCTCAGGGCCAGCCTATTAGGACACAGCAGTAATGCTGAGGGGAGGCAGGTTGATGCCCCCATGGAACTACTGTCACTTAGCTAACAATGGGTGGCAGCAGGACAGAGATAAGCAGGTTATGGTCTGGATGATGGTTGGCTCCAAGCCAGCACATTGGCACAGCAATAGTGCTCAGAGGAGGTTGTCTCCCTGCCACTACTACCACCTTGTAATCATGGGTGGCAGCACAAGATAGATAAGCAGGTTAGGGTTTGGATGATGGCTGGCTCAGGACCATCCCATTGGCACAGCAATTGTGCTCAGGAGAGATTAGATCTCTGATTCCATTGCACTGCTGCCATCAAAGTGCTGGCAGTATAGCCTAGAGGTTAGAATAACTAGCTGTGAGTAAGCTTGGTGTATCCAGCGGACCAGACCTGGGTTTGATTCTCACAACTTCCACTTGCATACTGTGTGACTCTGAGCAAGTCACTTTTTTTTCCAATTGTTTAACCAGGTGAGACACACTAAGCTGAAAGCTTGTTTACAGGTGCAACCTAGGAGTACAGGGAAGTTAAGTGACTTTCTCAGGGTCACACAGTATGCAAGTCGGGGCTGTGGGATTCAAACCCAGGTCTCCAGATTTGCAGCTCAGAGCCTTAAACCACTGCACTATACTGCCTCACTTAACTGCCCAGTGCTCCCAGGGCACCCCTGAAAACAGGCACTTGTGCCTAGTGGGCCTTACCTGGTTACCAAAGACTGAAATAAGCAAGTCACAAGTGGGGAACCTCAGGGATCAGTCCTGAGACCAGTCCTCTTCAATATCTTCATCAGTGACATTGCAGATGGACTAGAGGGTAAGGTTTGTCTGTTTGCAGATGACACCAAGATCTGCAACACAGTAGATGATCCAGATGGGGTGGGCAGAATGAGAAGAGATCCGAAGAAACTGGCAAAATGGTCGGAAGAGTGGCAACTGGGGTTTAATGCAAAGAAGTGCAAGATCATGCACATAGGGAAGAGAAACCCTAAAGCCACCTATAGGTTGGAAGGGAAGGGAAGGTACTGGCACTCACAAGAGAAGAAAGGGACTTGGGCATCATCATCACAGATGACCTGAAATCATCCAAGCAGACCACTAAGGCAGTACATAAGGCTAGAGGGATGTTGGGGTGTATTAGTAGGGTTATCACAAGTCATAAAAGGAAAATAATAATCCCTCTTTACGCAACACTGGTTAGGTCCCATCTGGAGTACAGCATGCGACACTGGAGGCCACACCTGCACAAGGACATTAACAAAATGGAGGCAGTCCAGAAAAGGGCAATCAAAATAGTGCAGGGACTGCATCAGAAAACATATGAGGACAGATTAACAGAGCACAGTATGTATACCCGGGTACCCATGATTAGGGTACCGGGGAAAGGGCACTGACAATAATGGTGACCCACTCCCCAGCACATTCCACAAGGGCTATGGGAGGGTAGGGCAGCCGGATGGGGCGGTGAGTGAATACAGCGACAGGATGTTGCTATACGTACGTGCACGGGGTGGGGAGCGAGCATGCACAGGGAGGGAATGTGAGAGGTTGTACCATGGTGGGTTGCCAAGCTGACCCTAGGGTGTGGTGGATGGGTTGCCAGTGCTGGTTGGCAGGGTACTGGTTCGGGTTTGGGTGCTGATGTATTTTTGTTGCGCCCAGCCCTAACCCTTTATTTTTTTAATGTTTTCACCCCCCTGACATGCACCCCACTGGAGTTGAGAATCCTTTAGTAGGGGGTTGCAGGGGGTGAAGCCCCCTGTATAAAACATTAAAAATTAAGTTTGTAGGCACCATTTTGCTGTGCGCCGGTGTGTCAGAGTGCAGAACAAAATGTTTGCCACTCTTGACTTCTTGTTAATGGCGATCGCTTTATGCTTTCACCGTTATCAAATGGAACCGTATACCCTAGAGCAAAGGAGGGAGAGAGGTGATATGACTGAAACATTCAAACATCTTAAGGGCATTAACAAGGTGAAAGAGTCTAACATGTTTCAATGTAAGAAAAATAGAAGGACAAGAGGACACAGCATGAGATTAGAGGGAGGCCAATTGAGGGGTAATGTGAGGAAGTTCTTTTTCACAGAAAGGGTGGTGGATGCATGGCACAGCCTACCTCAGGAAGTGGTGGATATGAATATATTGCAGGGCTTCAAACAGGCATGGGATAGTCATAAGGGAGCAATGCAGATGAATATGAATAGATAGGCCATTGACCAAGTAAAGGCCTATGGCACATTCATAAGATAGAAAAAATGGGCAGACTGGATGGGTCTTGTGTTCCTTATCTGCTGTCAACTTCTATGTTTCTATAAAATAAAAAAAAAAAGGTAACCGTGAGTGGCAGCACAAAAGAGATAAGCAGGTTAGGGACTGGATGATGGCTGGCTGAAAGTCAGCTGATTGGCACAGCAGTAGTAGTGCTTGTGGGAGGTTGCATCCCTGCTCTTGCACCACTGCTGCCACCAGGTAACTATGGGTGGACACATGAAAGATCAGCAGGTTAGGGTCTGGATGATGTCTGGCTTTTGGCCAGCCCATTGGCATAGCAGTAGTGTTGAAGGGATGGTAGATCACTGCCACTGCTGCCACCTAGGTAACCATGGGTGGCTGCACAAGAGAGATAAACAGGTTAGGGTTTGGGTGTGGTTGGCTTAGGGACAGCCCATTGGCACAGCAATAGTGTTGGGTGTGGGTGGGTCACTACCCCTGTAGTACTGTTGCCACCTTAGGTAAATGGGTGGCAGCACAACAGAGATAAGCAAGTTATGGTCTGGATGATGGCTGCCTCATAGCCAGCCCATTGGCACAGAAGTAGTACTCAGAGATGGTTGCGCCCATGCCACTGCTGCCACCTGGTAACCATGGATGGCAGCACAAGAGAGATAAGCAGGTTAGGGTCTGGGTGATGACAGGCCCAGGGACAATGCACTGGCACAGCAGTAGTGCTCGGTGGAGGATGGGTCATTGCCTCATGGCACTGCTGCCACTTAGGTGACCATGGGTGGCAGCACAACAGAGATAAGCTGGTTATGGTCTGGATGAAGGCTGGCTCAGGGCTGGCCCATTGGCATAGCAGGATTGCTCAGGGGAAGGGAGGTTGCTGCCTCCATTGCACTGCTGCCACCCAGGTAACCATGGGTGGCAGCACAATGGAGATAAGCAGGTAAGGATGTGGATGATGGCTGGCTCAGGGCTAACTGATTTGCACAGCAGTAGTACTCGGAGGAGGCTGGGTCTCTGTCTCTGCAGCATTGCTGCTACCTAGATAACTGTGGGTGGCAACACAACAGAGATAAGCAGGTCAGGGTTTGGATGATCCATTGGCACAGTAGTAGTGCTTGTGGGAGGGTGCATCACTGCTTCTGTGGCACTGCTGCTATCTGGGTATCCATCATTGGCAGCACAACAGAGATAGACAGGTCAGGGTCTGGATGATGGCCAGTTCATGCACCACATGCCACTGTTTATGTGCACACCCGAGCCCTCGGATGATGTCATCCAGTGTGGTGGAAACAAGGAAAAAGAACATCCCTGGAATGCACAGGTGACTGGACCATGTAAATCCATGTGCTCTTGGCATTCATGATGGTCATCTAAAGAACCTGTGAGAATTCAAGGATACAGCTCCCTGCCCCCAACCCCACAGTGGTGGGCAAAACATGGCTCAATGGAGAGGTGAGGTGAGTGAAAGTGGGCATCATGAGTGAAGTTGCTTTGGGATCCTCGAGAAAGGCAGGGATCAGAGCTCAGCAGGGGGGTATGAATGATATGTAAATTAAAAAAGTAAAAAAAAAGCTTTTGCAAATGCTATATTCTGATTGGTTGTTAGCATTCCAATAACCAACATTAATCTCGATTAAACTGTTATGAGCCTGATCATGGTGTATCAATTCTTCCTGCCAGCTTTTCATGCTCTAGTACTGGAAATGACTGGAAGGAGCCATTCAAATTTTGAATTACCATGTAAACAATAAACTACTGTATTACATTATACATACAAGTTTTTTTTTTTTTAATTTTGGTTATATGTGTCTCAATGTATTAAAATAAAATATTTCATAATGTACATATGAGATGTACCTATGTGATGCATATAACAAATATTTGAAAATGTTGTAGTACTATAGGCACACTAAACATGTTTTACAATGTTCATATTTGTATCAATGATTGATATACAGTTTTCCTAAATTTCAAATAAACAATTGGGGCCAATTCCAAGATGAATGTTGCAATTCGCAGGCATATGCAAGTTATGACATTTGCTGCTAAGCCAGGGACCCTGCTCCATATTTTAAGAGTGACAGGGTCCTGGCACTTACGACCTTTGACTTGTGGCAGGTGTAGACTACTGCCACGGGCATGGTGCAATAGCCCTGCATGCCACAAGTTGCAGCCCACTGCAAACTGTCCCATCGGAGCCCTCCTTGCCCCGGAACACCATGGCAAGCACCAGGAGGCATTGGGGGCTGGACAGGCATCTGGGGGGCACTGCCAAAAATGGACCCCGGGGGTCCCTGACATTTGGGGGGGTGGGGAGCATGGACGTGTTTGGGGGCATGGGGAGCACAACAGGATCTTTGCCGCAATGCTGTGGAGGGAGCAACCGTTGATTGTCACATAGGGATGCCACTTACACCAGCTCCGTGATGGTGTAACTCAGTTGTGCCAATGCTGCTCTTGTAATAGCATAAGTGGGTTATGGCAGCCACCCTTTTGGAATAGGGCACAGTTGCTGCCGTAACCCACCCTTGCGCCATGTCATTGCAGGTTGCGGCGTAGTGGGTGGTGTAACCTACATTTGGCACAACCCTTATGTGGCATGGTGCAAGGCACCTTTTGGAATCGCAAACAGTGTAACACATGGCACAGGTTGCAAATTACACCATGGGGTTTGGCATAAATCAGCTTGCACCATGCGTAAAAGCCATCTTGGAATCTGGTCGCTTGTTGCTAATGCATATCAGTATTCGTTGCATGCAGACTTTCACTATATTTTCTCAGAATTAGAAAATTCAGCATAATTTTTTTTCTTAATACAACAATTAATTAAAATTAAGGAGAAAGTGGTTTCCCTTGGGAATTTTAATTCAGCAGATTTTTTTTTCTTAATCTTCTGATTAATTTAAATTAAGCACATGTAGACTTCATTAATTTATACCTTAATTTTAATTAAGTATATTCTGTTAAAGTAATTAAGGATAATTAAGTGGTTTTGAATTTCACAAACTTATATTAAGGCACCTTTAATTCTAAATTAAGGGGCAGATTGCTAATTCAGTGGTCAATTAATGGAAAATTAAGGAGATTTTAAGCGCTTTTTGTCCCATAGTGAAAGTAGGGCAACTGCTCCCACACTGGTGACCTAAGTTTGGGAAAGAGCACTGGATATCAATGGGCAGTGGATTGAGCATCATAGATGACGCTCTTCTTCTATGGGAGAGGAGGATAACTGTAACCCACCATGCCAGAGCCACCAGTAGTTACACATGTGGAGCAGCAACGTGAGCTTAGCAGTGGAAGGGAAAGATGTGTGGCCTGCTCCCACACATGCTTGCTGTGTTTGCAGCTAGGAGCACATTATACTTCCATGTAAGGGGACCAGGAAAGAACAGAAAAGCTAAAAATATGACCCAGCAGGATGAGATGACATGCTTGGCTACCACTTCGCCTGACTGTCCAGCATAAGGAGCCCCCTGACTCTGAACCCGAAGTTGACTAATGGAGGTATGGGGGGGGGGTGACCGGCCTGAAGGCCATACTATGGAACGGTTTTCCATGGGGCTGGTAAAGGGGTTCTCAGGGGTGCATGTTAGGACAAGAGGGTGTGTGGTTGCCTAGCAGATGACGTCATGGCTGGGCAGAATAGGGGGATAAATAAAAAAAAGAAAATCTACATTATTTAATTAATAAAACATGAAACACTCCCTAAAATAACTTGTAGCATTATTTCCTATGTATTTAAATGCAATTTAGACAACCTGGGGAATCTACCATTCACACCATGACCAGCCTGTGAAAAATGTCAGTTTTGCCAGTGAAGTTCACAGTGCCCTAGTGATACCCTTTGTGGAACAATACTTTACCTAGAGGCTGCTATATCAATTCCCCTCGGCTACATGCCTCATCAGCTTTGTGACTTCATGAACTATGACATTACAGCTAACCAAGAAGAGCCCCTCATCTTGTACTAGATCAGTCACTTGGTTGCAGCATCACAACAAGCGAGGCCATCCCAGTGCTGATGATGAATGAAGGGGTATGTAACAGAACATATCAGATTTCAGAGACAGTGCAGTTCTGTGTTTCACACCCACAGCTATTAGGTAGAAAATCTTCAAATTAGCAAAATGAAAAAGAAAATAGGTAACAAATGGATACTTTTAAAATTATTATAAAATGTGTTAGAGTAGTCTTACACTGTGGTTGACAGAATTCAGTCTGTTGAACATGTGGTTATTACAATTTATAAATTGGGCAAAGGATTTCAGGCAAGAAGTGTCTTACGCATGGTTAAAGCTAGAAACCCCATGTAGAATACACAGTCCCATTTTATAAGTTCAGTAAGTCACTCCAGGATGTGCAATAGATAGTTGTAATGCATAGCTAATGGACTGAACTCACTCGGCCTGTGGCCTCGTGCCTCACTACAAGGCAAAGTTTATTTTTCAAAGCGCCCAATCCCAGAGGCTCTGGGCGCTGTACAACAATAATAGCAAATACTAAAACCACAGACATATACATATCTAAAATACTAATACTTAAACCATATAATATGAAATGATGAAATACAACACAAGAGGCAGTTCCAGAACTAAAAACTACTAAACAGTGTTCTGGAAAGCTTGGATAAACAGGAGGGCCTTGAGGTAGGCTTTAAATACCTCAACTGAGGGGGCCTCCCTCACAGCTGGTGAAAGCAAATTCCACATAACAGGGCTGGTGACACTAAAAGCTCTGTTGCCAGTGGTCTAAAGCCTTGTCCCGGGAATTGCAAGGAGGTCCCCAAAGGAAGAACAGAGGGAGTGGGCCGAGACAGCGGGTGTTAGAAGGTCAGACAAGTACCCAGAGCCCAGCCCATGCAGGGCCTTAAAGGTGAGCAAGCCCACCTTACAAAGGATCCTCTACCTGACCAGCAGCCAGTGCAGCTCATGCAGTTCATGCAGTTCATGCAGTGTGATGTGGCAATACCTAGACTGCCCCATCAACAACCTGGCGGCTGCATTCTGCACTAGCTGCAGCCAGTGGAGGATACCTCCCGAGATGCTGAAGTAGCGGGCATTACAGTAATCCAGCCTACTTTGGATGTTACAAAGGCATGCACCAAAGTGGGGAGGTCCAGAGGTGGAACTAGGGGCTTGATCCTGGCAATATTCCTGAAATGGTAAAAGCTGGTCCAGACAACGGATGACACCTGAGCTTCAAATATCAATTCACTGTTAAAGGTTATGCCAAGATCGTGCACCCTAAAAGAGGCCTTCAATAACACAGACCCCAGAAATAATCCAGTATCTGTGCCAGAGACCATCCTATCACAGCTTTTGTTCAACTCCACCACAGTACCTCCATCTAATCGGGGTTCAGTCACAACTAGCAGGAGGTCATCCAGTCATTGATCTCAGCTAGACCTCTGTTTAGCTCTTCAACTGCATTGGATGTCCCGGGGCAAAGGAAAGATACAGTTGGGTGTCATCAGCATAGCAATGAAAACCCAAATTGCATTTCCCAATGAGCTCTCCCAGGGGCAGCATGTACATGGAAAACAACATTAGTGACAAAACCAACCCCTGAGGTGCTCCACACATCAGAAGGCTTGGGGAGGAGGAGAAATTCCCCATCACTACCCATTGCCTTCTTTCAATGAGATAGGACTCAAACCAGCAGATGACAGTGCCGGCGAGTCCACAAAATTCCCTCAGGGGATCAAGCAACACAAGATGATCTACTGTGTCAAATGCTGAAGAGAGATCAAGGAGAATGAGAATGAGAATGAGAATCTCCTTGATCTTGTGCCCTAAGGAGGTCATCATGCACCTAGACTAATGTGGTCTCCCTGCTATGTCTCACCCAAAACCCCGACTGGAAGGGTTCATACAGGTTAAAGGTCATGAGGTGCTCCTCTAGCTGCTGTGCCACAATTATCTCAACAACCTTCCTCAAAAATGGAAGGTTGGAGATTGAACAGTAATTCGCCAAGACATCAGGGTCTAAAGATGGTTTCTTCAGAAGGGGCCTAACCAAAGCCTTCTTGAGCCATCTGGGAAGACCCCCTCTGAGATAGAACACTTGACAATCATGGCGAACACTGGGCCAATTGAGTGGGCACATTTCATCCAGAAATGTGTCAGCACCCAGTCCAGTTCACAATATGTGTGCCTCAGCCCCAGGGCAACCTTCATAACCTTAGCCACCGCCACTGGTTTAAACTCCCCCCAACCAGGTGGAGTGCTCCCTGAACACCATAGGAGATCACTGTTAGCCACCATGTGGCACACTGGTGCAACAGCCTGCTGGATAGTGGACACCCTGTCCAAGAAGAACAAAGAAAACTCTTCTCATAAAGCATCTGAAAAAGCTTTTTTTGCCTGCAGACAGGCTGGATTTAACAGCCTGTCCACAGTTTGAAAGAGCACAGTTGGTCGATTCTTCCCAGCAGCAATCTCCCTGAACAGAAACTCTGCCTTCTAATGGGTGATTGCCCCCGATACACTACATATGCAGGGCCAGTCTGTCCACCTCTAGCCCGGACCTCTGCGAGCAGCGCTCTAACCTCTGACCCATTATTTTCATCATCTTGAGCTCCCCATGAAACCAAAGGTCTCTCAAGTGAGAATATTTGGGTCGTACACAAACAGGTGCAAGAGAGTCAAGTGCAGCCATCATCGCCCTATTATAGGCAGTGACAGCCTCACTTACACCACCTATGCATGCACTACTCACACTGGATAGATCCACCACTGCCAAAAAGCCCTCTAGGGTCAAACCCCTCAAGGGACGGTAGCTTACTATCTCAGCTGGGAGAGGGCTGTTGGGGGGGGGCCCCAAACGAGAACTCCACCATGCAATGATCACACCAAATGACCCGATCAGTCTTGAGGTTACTTGGGGGTGGCAGCATCTAGAACCGGGCCAGCATCATTGCCCACCCAAGTCTTGGTAATACATGCCAAATTGACTGTGGAAATCAAGTCTGCTATAATCACAGTCTTGTTCCTGATCAATCTGACATTGCAAAGCAATGCCCTGAGTGGATTAGTGAGCAGTGTAGTCCTTCTTGGGTGCTAGTCCACTCGATCCGGTGGAAACCCTGGAGATGAGGACCAAACTTGCCTGGCCTCTCCCTAACTACACCCTCCAGCCATGCATTAGAACTGTCTAATGCACACCCAATCATGTTTTATTACTTGCATAACCACTCTGGTATCTTGGCTTGTCATTTATTTTGTTTGTTTAGTTTTTGTTAACTAGGTAGGTATGCTAAACAAAAGAATGCCTATTTTCAGGCATGACCTGGGAGATTGCAAAGACAATTAAAATGACAAAAAGCAGTACAATGAACAGACACAATGTGTGTCCTAGAACAGAGTCCCAATGAACAGGCAAGGATGAAAACAAACATGGATGAAACAAAATGAGTTCAGTGCTAAAGCTTAAGACAGCCCAAAAATCTAATTAACAGAAAGGTCAAAGAAATAATAAAATACAATCAATGTGACGAGATAAAAGCAAACAGGCTGTTGTCATTATAATACAGGAGTACCTAACAATGAATCAAATACAAGAACATTGATCTGTGGAACTTAAATTGTGAATATCTTTTTGAAATTGGGGTGGGACTGAGATACCTGAAGGTAATGAGGGAGGGAGTTCCAAGCCCTTCAAGCAAAGACAGCAAATGTCTGCTCACCCATTTCAGAGAAGCATTTGGGAATAGTCAAGAGAGACAGATCATTAGATCATAGAGTGTAGACCTGTTCTGAAGAAGTTAATAGTGCGGCCAGTGTGCTGGGTTTTGATGACCTGTTTATGTCATCAATAACACAGTCTAGGATATATAGGAGATGCGGGGTAGTCAATCAAGATTGGAGTATTGCATGCTGTAATGGGTCATCTGTGTGGCAGACAGGGTGAACCAATATATGTAGTAATAGGCAACATTCCTCTTGGACAGATTACAAGTACTGGTCTGATAACATGAGGTAAGCGCATATTTAAGGCAAGGTTGCAGTACTCCCTGGGCCATGGCAATCCTTGCTGCAGCAGTCAGGGCATATCTGATTCTGTAGGCAAGCCGAAGCTTGGAGTTTGCAGTTCTGTTGAGATTTTAGGGCTTTTTCACCATCTTACAATATACTCCCGGGTGTGTGCTTATGCTGTAATAGCATTTGTGACAAGGTACCTTTGTAAATGAGCCTACGGCTCAAAGGTTTTCCAAACTGCTGTTTAAATAAAATAAAATAAAAATAAATATAGATTCTGGAATGAATGCACCTGATTAAACCTCATGCCTCTCACAACTTAATTATGGAGTGTGGTAATTAGCATAAAATGCACCCTCTGTCATGTGTTTCTGCTTACATGCATTAATCTGTTATGTCTTCTGTTTTTGCCACTGAAAGCTCTTTATTATTGTTTGTAGGTGGCATTCCTCAGGGAACCTAAGGAACTGTAACCAATTGAGTCAAGTCTCTTTTCCAGCGATTAGCAAGATCCGATTCAAAGCAAAGTGATTAAAATCACCGCGTTGTGAAAAATGAAAAAGTTCTATCTATTTAAATTGATGGGTGGGGTGGCACAGGTCTCATACCCTGCCCCTGTAACTCACAGGAGAACCTCAGTTTACTTTAGAGAGGATTTCTTCTGTGCTTTCAGGGGCATGTCTTCCTTGGCTCCTTTCTAGACCTTCCCCTACAGGATGGCAGTTATTTAGGCCAACTGCCCAACTTACTGTGAGACTTAAGCACAAGTGATCTGTATTCTGATGCCCTTATACTTGGTGCCTTTTTCTAGAGATGCAGAGGCACAGTTTGTATGTATTTTTTCATTTAGCTTTTTTGCCTCCAGTCACCACCTGCTCTGACTTCAGGCATTGGGTGCCCCAACCCCAACTGCCACTCCCCCAGTTGTTGCACCAGTAGGGATCCACATGTGGAGGAGTCCAAGGACTCCAGACTTTGGTCATATATGGTGACTGGAGCACATTTCTGCCATTTCCCTTTTCCCCCCCTTCCCACACTGGCAAGTGCACTATGGTGTGGTGTGTGCTATGAAAATGCAGCATGCACACAGCACCTGTCCTCTGCCAGTCAAGACAGCCTTTACTGCCATATCACCCAGCCTCTGGTAGGTGGTGGATAAATAGTGACAAGCACTGTACCTCCTCCTGGATGAAAGAGAGCTGTCAATGGACACTCAGTCCTCCTTCCCCTGAGTGGTCCTCAAATTACCGTGGTCTGTTTCCAAACCCAGCTCACCAGCATAATGGCAGGTGAAGTACCCAGTCACTCAGCCCTCTGTGCCACTGGGCCTAACTATATGATCTGTACTTCTTATTGTGGTTTCCATTGTTCTAGCCCCTGGAAAGCTTCCTCAGTAAGATGTGCTGCCCTTTACCAGCTAGCTTTCCCTTTTGCAAACCCACTGACTAAGACAGAATCACTTTTGGAACCAGTGCACTTTCTCACAATGCTGCCTTTCCAGAGGCTCTTGTCTTCAGGGGTCCCAAATCCTTTGGTGATGTCCTTGCCGGATCACAAACAATCCCCTCTATCCTCATCAAGGACCAACTGCTAATCGATCCTAGGACAGAGGTCAGTCAAATGCAAAATTACATTTTGGAGCCATGGACCAGTATGGGGATATGCTGGCATGGAATATATCTGAAATCACAAAACTCAGTGTCCCAAACTCTATAAGCCCGAGTCCAGGAGACCAAATTTTGGAAGACAGAAAAGGTCTTGCATGCAGTGTGTGTGTGTGTGGGGCTTCACCCCCTGCACCTCCCATAACTTAAATAACCAACTCCGAGGGGGAGTGGACCTCAGAGTTAAAAAAAAAGTTATGGGATGGAATGGCGGGGATCAAAAGTTGCCACAACTGGGAACAGAACCTGAGTCCATGCGGCCGTGCTGGCTGAGCTGCCAATAACCCAGCCCTCCACACCATGGAAATAGCACAGCCAGCTCCTGTAGTCAGGGATGTGTTGTGATGCCTGACGGGGGGTAGGGTAACAGTTCGTCACATCTGCTATCTTACCCCTGTTGGCATCACATTTCCTCTTGTCAGGCAAACATCTGTTGGGATACTGAACTCAGTCCCATGAGTTTTGGGATTCCGAGTTTCAGTGTCCTAAATGGATACCGCTGGCACTGACTGGTGGGGGTGAGAGACCTGCATCAGGGACACAGGAAGTCAGAAAACCATTTGAGAAGCAGGGCTCTGGGCCTTGTGTCAGGGAGTGAATAGGCCTGCAAAATTATTACAGTATATGTTGCATTTGTATTGTTGGAAAATAATTTCTTCTTACAGAAGAATTATCGTGATAATGGTCACTAGTTGCATGTGTCCTCATTTCACTCCAGATGCATATCTTCACCAGTGCTCATGTGGTTATTTCTTACTCGTTAATGGTTGATTTAATTTCACAGCCTCCTCCTGTTGTGAAACCATCATGAATCAGCTGTGTAGCTTTAGTTTTTCATAAGTACCAACAGTAAGTTCTATAAAAGAATGTGATTTTTATTTTGTAATCACCACACTATTGTAACTGTTCCAGTATGTTTCCACAGTCACACAAGGCATGTGATGAAAACTGAAATGGTCTATTTATTTGTCTTGCACTCTGGCCTCTTCATAACTTTGAAAAGCAGCTTAGTCATATTAGAGCACTGAACTATGAAAGAGGAGATTTCAGGGTCAATGTCCACCACAGCCATGTGCTTACTAAATGCATCTAGAGCATAAGAACCAAGGAACTGAGTATAGGATGGGAAGGGGGGGTCCTGACAGTCACTGGACAGGAGAGGGCCTTTGGGATTATCATATCTGATTACCTCAAGGTGGCAGGACAGCAGTGGGTAGGACCAGTGGAAAGCTTGGGTGCATAGGGAGGGGTATCTCCTGCAGGAGGAGGGAGGTGGTGTTGCCACTGTGTTGCTCACTGGTGATACCCCACCTAGAGTATTGTGTCCTGCTTTGGAGGCTGCATATCAGAAAAGACACAGACAAGGCAGAGGCAGTTCAGAGGAGGAAAACTAAAATGGGGCAGGGGTTGTACGAGAAGCCCTATGAGAAGAGGCTAAGGGATTTCATCATATATGCCCTGGAAAGGAGGAGAATGAGAGAGGACATGATGAAGACCTAAAAGTACTTCACAGGGGTGAACAGGGTTCAGGAGGGGCGTCTCTATCCAATGGGACAGAGGATCAGGACAAGGGGGTATGTGATAAAGCTGGGGGGAGTTTTATAGAGATGAGAGGAAATATTTCTTCTCTGAAAGGGTTGCAGATGCCTGGAACAGGTTCTGTTACAGAAGTGGTGGAAGATAAAAAGGTTGGGTATTCAAGCATGCATGAGATAGACATAGGGGCATATTAGAAAATAGGCAGAGAGGAGGGAGGGTCAATGGAGACCAGTTAGGGTCTGCAGAGGCTGATTAGGCAGGGGACATCTGGACAGACTGGGTAGGCCAAGTGATTATTTTCAGCTGACAAACTCTATAGCTGTGTTTTCCTGGCTGCTGCATTGTTAACTGCAGTCTGTTCCTGGTCCTGCTTTCATCTCCTGCACTGCATCAATTTACATTTACATGGCCCTTCTCAGCATGGATCCAAGCTGCAAGGAGAAAAGCCATGAAGTGGGATGGGGGCAGTGTTTGCATCACACACTGTCTTATGTACCTCCCATGCTGGCACTTGCTCCATTCTTGTCCCCTTCCATAAGTGCTATGTGATTGGAAGACGTACCCCCCCAAAAAAAACAGCACTTGTGCTATCTAAACAGAAGATGTACCCTTCCCCCCAAGCTGGAACTTGCTCCGTCCCCTTCCTGGGTCCCCTGCCCCCCCTCTATAAGTGCTATCTGAATGGAAGAAATGGAGTAAGGAAAACTGCACTGGACATGCCACAGGGAACCCACCCCTCAGTTGTGCAAGGAGACTATTACTCTCACATGTCGGAGTGAGTGGTGCAGCCTGTCCACATGGCTGCTTACGCCACTCACTCTGGAATGCATCCCCTACTCTGCTGCAGCTCAGAGAGAGGAGATGCAACCAACTTACCATGACAGGGTAAGTGCCCACACTGCCAGATTTTTGCCACAGCAACTGGAGTGCTCACGCTAAGTTTGCTGCAGTGCAAATGTGGTAGTGTAAACATGCCCTTTGTTTCTAGTTTTCTTTGTCTATGGCCAAGTCACTTTTGTGACCACCTTCCTTAACTACTGCAACACCCTGTATCTAGGGCTACCAGGGGTTGATATCCACTGCTTGCAGCTGGTGCAGAATGTGGTGGCCAGGCTTGTGACTGATACTTCCAGGACCAGTCACATTACACCTGTGCTCTGTGGACTGCACTGGCTGCCTGTACAATGGCAGACCACCTTCAAAGTCAGTTTGCTGACCTATAAAGCCCCACAGCAACAAGGATCCCACTACCTGAAAAATCTCCTCTGCCCTTACTGCCCCTCCTGACCACTTTGATCCACTGATAAGGGATTGCTAGTGATTGCCAAGGTGCATTTGAAGTCATCTGAGGCTTGTTCCTTTGCTTACGTAGCCCCTACCCTGTGGAATTCTCTGCCTCGTTGGGTGAGGGAGTAAAGTCCAAAGCTTTAAGTTAGCCCTCAAGACCTTTTTACTTAGGTTAGCTTTGCCTGACAGTGCCAACTGATGGTCTTTAATGTTATGCTGCTGTTGGAAATTATATTATGGGAATAATTTATTTTAACTGGATTTTATGGAATGATTAAAAGGTGTTATTTCTGTATGTGTTTTATATTTTATGTTCAGCGCCTTGATTTGCTGGAAAGACACTTTACAAATAAAGTTTATTATTATTAAAATGTAACACATTTATTTAATATATTTCTAACCACTGATAAAATACCCACTCTATGGAAAACTGCTCACATAATGCCATTATTCAGGGCTGGAGACACATCCAACTTTAATAGCTACTGATCAATGTCTGATTTATTGGTATTAGCCAAATCCCTTGAACAGTTGGTTAACATCCAATTTCAAGGTGTCCTAAATCAATATAACATCACACAACCTCCCACACAAGGGTCTCCTATGCCTTTCCATCTGCCTGCCCTCACAGATGCTGATCTATTACTTCATATTTGTGGTCCCCCCAGGTAAACCAGTGTATCCCTTCACCAGATGGATCCCCCTCCACTGAGAGGGAAGGCACCAGTGGGGAGGCAAGTGCACTCTCAGTTTTGGCCCGGGTGTTGCTGAGGTGGGTCAGTTATGAGTTCTGTGGCAGCAGAGGGCTGGAGACCATCATCTGGCCAACCAGGGAGCTGTTTCCTGGTTTTCTCTGGAGAGTGGCGTGCTGATGTCAAGGCATACACTGACATCCGACACTCCTCTAGTGCACTGAACCCTGACATCCTGCTGTGCTCCCAACCTCTGCCAGGGGCCAGCAGGTGCCAGTGCTCATTCCCACCCTCCCTTTGGAGAAGGTGAGCTGTCCCTATATGCTCCATCCTTCTCCCTCTGGCTGGCCCTCCAGCGACCTGAATCTGTTCCCGAACCTGGGTCGCTGGTGTAGCAGACGGAAATCCAACTGCTGCACCAATGGGCCAGCCTCAGCTACTTTCTGTTGTGTATCACCATTATTTATTGTTTCTGTTACTTGTCAGACTTGGAACCTTTGTAAACGAGCATCCTGCTCAAAGTTGTTGAATCCTAAACTTGAAATAAGAAATACAAATAAAACCAGATGTTTGCGTGGCACTGCTGTGTTACACTTGCTTGGGCTTTACTTCACTTATGAGATGTGCGGCAGTATTTCTGGTTGAGTGGAACATCTGGCCACATGGTCGTGTCTATATCAGGGATAACAACTCAACACATTGTGCCATCCTTGCGGCTCTTACAGATTGCATAATCAATTCATACACCCATACTTTAGCCTCCCTGCAAAACTGTTCCACTTTAGAAAAGTGGATGCCATCTGTAATTTATGCTGTGTTGTGCATAGGTGCTGACATAACATTCAAACATACAAAGTTGGCAGTACGTGTTGGCCATTCATTTTATGTTCTATGCTCGACTGTACAACACTTTAGTCTTTCAGGCTGCAGCAGATAACACTCTCACTGACTCTTCTTCCCAACCATAGAGTTTACCCATGTATCCTTCCAGCACAACCACACTCACCCCCCACCCAGTCTCCTCACCCATGGCTGGTACTCTCAGTCTGAACTGCTCCTGTCCCATTATGAAACTGTTCAATATCTGCAGTGCTACCACCTCCTCTGCCAGCAAATTCCACACAGCCATCATCCTTTCTGTGAAATAATGACTCCTCTTTTCTGACTGTAATGTGGTTCCTTCCAAAGTCTTACTGAGACTCCTTTTTTTCCTTTCCCTGTTCTCATTTGAAAATGCTTCTGGTGCTCTTTGTGCTGCTACCCTTCAGGGTCTTGAAATTCCCAAATCATATCCACTCTGTCCACTGTATCCTCTATGGATTACATATTGAGCACTTCTCAGTGCCTCCTAATCAGGTTTCTCTATCAGTCCCTGGACATGTTTCATTTACTGGTGCTGTTCATACCCACACCCCACCTCACCACAAGCTTCATCTCCTTTTTGAAGTAGGGATGCCAGCACTTGATGCAGCACTCCAAGTACAGCCTCATCAGTGACATACACAGGGGCCGGGTGACACTCTCTCATACATGAAATTCTCCTTGCGACACACACAGCTACTTTGTTGCCCTTTTGCACTGCATTCCTGCACTGTGCTCAGGGGTTCATTTCCACAATCACCAGTACTCCAACATCATTCTTCTTTCACTGGACTAACTGCACTCCCCCTCAATCAGTATCCATTTTCAGTAATCTAGGTACCAAGTACATGACTTTCTACTTATCAGCATTCAACATCATTGGCCATGTGGGTGTCCATTCCTCCAGTTTTTCAAAATTATTTGGGATTGCTGTACCGCATTCCTGCTTATCAACCTACGCACACTTCTAGGAGTCATATGTGGAGGGACTGCTGTTTGCCATTATCCATTTTGCATTGGAGGCAATGGAAATGTTAGATAGCACTTTTCACAGCACAGAGCCCTGTGGGACGCCACTTCTGACCATCCATGGCCCAGATGTCTCACCACCTAGTACTACCTTGTCCTTTACATCTTGAAACCAGCTCCTTAACCATCTAACCATTTTCTTTAGGCTCTCAGGTTGCTCACTTTGATGGTCAGGTCACCATGTGACACTGGCTTAAGGGAGTTGTGGAACTACAGGAATACGATGTACACTGCATGACCACTCTCCAGGGCCTTTGTCACACAATCAAAAAAGTACACTTAGTTTGTTTGTCAGTGTCTGACTATGAGAAACCTGTGCTGTGTGCCATCCTGGTGTTCATTAACATCCTTTAAATCTTACCAGCCTTCTCCTTGAATAGTCTCCATTACATTTCCCACAACTGGCTTTACGTGGACTGGTGTGTAATTCACTGGTTTGTCCTTGGGTCAACTGTCATGTTGGGCCACCACGTGCTACTGCACCCAAAACCTGGGTGCACATCCCATTACCAGACTGCTGTTGTACAGGTCAGCCATCCACTCTGACAGGACAATTGTCAACTCTTTGACTACTCTATGAAGAATTCTGTCCATCATAGGTTTCTTATCAACCCTCAGTGACTCAATTCCCTCAGACGCCATTCCTCTGTGACTTCTACATATGTCATTTCACATCCACCTTATATCCAGCTTGACACTGACATGAGATGCGGATTCATCTGTCCTCTCTGCTGCTCTTCACACACCTACAGGGAGCATCTGCTGCCACATGTACTGTGTGTCAATGCTTTGACCTGCTGTTAGGTTGATCTTGACTAATGTTTCCTTCCCTCTCCCTTTTTGAACAAAAAAAAAGGTCAGTTCCTTCCTTCTTTTCTTTTATGCTCCAGTTCTCCCATATTATGAGATCAAAGTCCTGCATCTACTGACCAATCTCTCCTCCCCAAACTGATAACTGATTAACCACAGCCTTACCCACAAAGACAGGGACACTAAGACATCAACACATCATGGAGACAGGTCCAAGTTACTTGCTGTATAACCATGACTGGCAGTGCTCATTAGGCTCCCCCACTGTGATTGGGGCCCCGTAAGTGGCCAGTCCAGCAGAACCCTGTCTTGGTCAGGGTTGGTACTAGTGTGGCTGCATTAACAGGAGGTGGTGACATCCCAGTGATAGGCATTATTTATGGTGGATGCTAATCTCCTCAGGAAAAGGAACCTGCAATGACATCAGTGGGAAGAACCTCATGTCCATCCTACCTCCACACGTATCAGGCACTGGTTGTATCGGATACACATAGCCACTGACAGCAGTCTGCAACTTCATGACACAGACTGGATCACAACCACTCCTCCCCCCATAGAAGCAGAGCAGTCATTGGTTTGCTTTGTTCTCCAACCCTGGTTGGACCTTTGAGTGCCATAGTCTGTACTCGCTCAATGTTCACATGCATGGCATGCCAAAATTCTACCTCTGTACAGAGACAGGATGTCTCATGGGACCTTGTATTGTTTGAATTTCTGTGGTAGTTCCTTCCATGGTTTTTGAATGTCACGGTACAGATCTTCAGTTCACTGTAGGTGAATAGAAATCTGAGTTCTCCATACAGGATGTCTACAGAGGAAATTAATGTGTTGCTGAATGACCAATAATCATATCATGGTATTTTTCTTACATTTTGAGGATCTTGCAGAATACCCTGGAGTCACTTATCCAGGAACACTTCCATGACTTATCCACTGGAGACAGTAGTGTGTATACAATGTATGGCAGTTCTGCAGATGACATTATCCTCAGCGACACCTCAGTGACTTGTTCCACTGCTGAAGGCAGTAGCCGGACTGCTGTGGAACTCAGCATATGTGACACATCTTCATTAACATCAAACACTTCCAAGAAATGTAGTTCATCTAGTGTCATCTGCAGTCGTGTCTCACGATTAATTCATCTACATTGCTCCCTACTTACACACAAGAAAGGTATGTGCACATCTGATGTTGTATAAGGTTGTACAGGTTTGATATGCACACACGGGTATTGATGTTTACCTGATGTTGCTTGGCAGGAACACAGACCACATCTCCAAAGACTGCTGATGTCAGAATACAGGGTGACCTCCTAACAGATGACAATATTTTGTTCAGACCACAGTACCAGCCCTAACGTCATCAACACCACCGCAGTCCCCTTCCCATCTACTCCTTCCTCCTATATTGATGACTGTCTAGATTTGGATTCAGAATATGTTCCATGTGATGAGTTCCTGGCATGAACTGAAAAAGAGTTGAGGGAAGACCTAGGGCAAATGTATTACTTCATATCCATTCCAATTTCAAAGACAATCTGCACACGTCATGTAATATGTGTTGATTAGTAAATGTGACACACACTTTTTTTTGTCACTTACAGGTTGAAACCCTCACCAGAGTACTCTATACATAATGAGCCAAAGTACATAATGTACAGATCATACCTGGAAGGCCTCTTCATGTACTGCAGTATTTGTGGCTCACCTACATCAGCTGTGTTCTCCACTGACAACCCTGCCTGAAGGCATGGTACGCTGCTTGTAGGGAATGAGAAATGCCACAATGTGGATTAAATAAGTCTTAGCATAATCAACCAGACCCAGGACACAACATCCATGGCAATGTATGCATGGCCGTTGCAATTGTCACCTCGGGTTGTCCGGTGTCTTAGTGTCTTCAAGTGTTTGACTTCATGAACATTGCTGCAATCTCCCTCAGTACATTTGATAAGCACCAAAGGGAGCTGGTCTTGCCCACAACAGACAACATCTGGAAAACACAAAAATCACAAATTCTTGATGAGTTGAGGAAAATACCGGGAGGTTTGATCCTGGGTGGGGACGGTTGGACAGACAGTCCTGAGCACAGCACTAAGTTTGGTTCCTACAGTTTGTTGGAATATTGCATAGGGAAGATCATAACCATCACATTAGTCCAGCTGAGAGATGTACCAACCACATACAGTGCTACCACAACTATCATCATCTATGCTACTGATCAACATCACTAACTCATGTTTTTTTTTTTTTTTATCATTGGAGCAATGAGGTTAAAAACTCCAACTGGAGGGACTAAAGAATGTTTGTTGAGGAAATCAAATTGGGCACGGATGCATTAATAACAAACAGATTGACGCTTGACTTGCGAGTACTCCACTCATGGTAAGTGCCATTCATTTCTATGATGTGTGGCACATGGCCAAAGGTATGTGTTCAAGCTAAAACTTATAATTTTAGAACAGTAATTATCTTAAGTGTTGAGATTCTGTAACATGACCATGTGCACTTTTGTTATGGTGTGCAGCACAGATGGAAACTTGAACAATGTCACTTTTTACTTTTGTGACTGTCTTTCTTTTGCTTGACACAGTATGGGACATCCCTTGCAGGTGGACATAGTAATTTGATACCTGTTGCCTGGGACACGACAAACCTACTTCCCTTCTGGTTTCATGGTCTACAGTTATTCCCTCTTTAAACCAACCTCCTACATCTTTTCAATACCTCTCCAATACTCCTGGAAGCCATGTACCTTGTCGCTCCTTGTAATCCACTCTTCAATGGTAGAAAGATCATGGGGTACTGGTCATCAGCTTGTTGTGACTGGGTATTGCCAGTGGAAATGCATAGAATCTTTGTTGTCCTCCCTGGCAGTGCCATTCTCCCCCTTTGTTCAACATGTGAATGCTATCATCAACACCAAGGACGCTCACTACAATCTGTTCCAGTGCTGTCACTATACTGCTGCCTTCCAGCACTGTTCTTATGTTGTCCTCAGCCCTTTTCCAGTTTTCCATGTGCCTGCATGATGCCAAACCCTACAGCTGCACTGGCTATTGTTTGGGGATCCACAGACCATTGTCAACAGGAGATGACAGTAGTCCTCCATATCACTGACCCTCACCTCTCTTCATGCCCCTACACCTTTATTCACCAACCACAAAAATAAACCACAGTGTGGTTCACAGCATGTGTTTCCAGCATGGTGCAACCCATTCTGTCATGTGCCTCAACCTGTACTGGCAATATAACGGTCAACCACTTTCCAGTGACATACTTATGATCTTATAGTCACATGTGATTGATACCACTTACATTTTTCATTACTCTCATTCCATGTTTGCTGTCTCGTAAGCATTAGAAAGAAAGTGGAAGCTCTCTGTAAGCAGAAAGAAATGGAAAACATTATGCCCTTGAAAAAAGAGTATTAATAATCATATAAACTGGGTGGTATCTTCTTCTCCCCGTGGTGACATGGAAGTAATAAGGGCAAAGTGGGAGGCAATGATACACCACGTGCAAAACACACGTTAACATCCTAGCCCACTATTTCCTGCATGCTAACATAGACTGCTGATTGGTCATAAATACAAGAAAAAGTGTCTCAAGCCAGGTAACCCCTACACTGTTTATTTTCTCATGACACACTGTTCTGTCAATCTTCATGTGAGGAATTAATCTATGTTCTTAAACATTAGTAATCACAACCCCTTTCGGATGTCCTTATGGTTGTCAGTATCACCTGGTATTTTGCCCAGAAAAATATGTTGAAAAGCATGGCAGCACAAGCAGCCACAACTAAGATCAAACATTTCAGTACCATAATTCTGTGTGCCTGACGATGGCATGATATGCATCATAGTACTCTCATTAACTGCTGAAGTGGTTGCACTGAGACTCCACACAAAAATTACATGTTTGTGTACGTAACAGGAAATCCACTTTAACGTGTGTACCTCCATTACAACACTTTTCTCACTGATAGCAATGATGAAAATGTACTAAGCCTGCTAAAGTTCTGCACACCATCGCACAAGTTGTAGCAAGATGTCTCCTACCCGTGGAATGGATGAGGGTTCTGTTCATTTCCACTGTCGTCCGCATACGCCACTTGTTAATATTTATTGTGCTTACAGGGTCTTCTGCTGAGCCATTCACAGTCACAATGGGAGTAATTTTATTGCACTCTGTCGGCTTGTGATGTGCATACAGTTCAACCACCCTACATGGACCATGATATTACAAAGTGACACATGTCATGATATGGTTCACTGCCCAACTTTTGGAAAGCACAATGTTAACATCTCTGGCTTCCAATGCAGGCACCACTTGTAGCTGTGAACATTTATTCTCAGCTTATCATTTGTTGTAACAAACAGTATTACATCAGAAATTTCCCCTCATTAATTAGTCACTTAGTTACTCAGATATAGCTGCAGCATCATTCTCTATTGCAGAACATTTTGGACTCAACACTTCTAATGTCATTTTCTTCTTCCATTCCTACAGGTGACATTGGACACAGAGAAGCTGCTGTGTATTATTGAAAGTCCAATGCTGGTGAAGGACATTACCAGACTATCTCCCATGGAGCAAACTTCGGCTGTGGAGGCATTCCACAGTATGATTTTACACTTCACCTCGAAACATACAGCGTACTCTTTCCACGGAATACAGTGCAGGTACAATTTAAATTAAGTGATCCATTCCTGTAAAGTACAAAGAGGACAACTGAGATTATTTATTTGTTGTTTGATTGTTTTCAGCTTTGAAGGATGACATTGGTTTGTGAGTATAACAAAGTATACCATACTTGTTTTGATGTGGGCTTCATATATAGCACAATAATAAACCACCACAACTGTTGCACATGACAAATGTGCACATTACTACTAGCTTGTCACTGTCAATCAGCAGTATATACCATCCTGCTGTTACCAATGGAAGTGTCATGCAATAAGGCATGAGGAATCATTACCATTATCACTGTGTAGCTCAGAGGCAAGAATCACATGTATGTGCTCTAGTGGACTGCAGTCACTTGACCAGAAAACAGCAGTGACATCACGTTGACCACTGCTGTTCAAAGCATATTGACCTGTGTCCATTCCCTTGGAGGAATCCCTCAGCATTTCATTGCCATCATTCTCCAAACAGATTTCCATGCCTACCTTTGCCACTTAGGGGTACACCTTCCTGTCTTCCTCCTGTAGTGTCCCCTCATAGTCACAGAAAGTCATTCCTTTAACTTTATCTTTGTCAAAAACATTATTAGAGAACCATGGTGGGTTCCTTCCTCTTTTCCATTTTGCCATAAATGTGCTGCACTGGTTTGTCACACCCACAGGTGGAACTACTAATTTGCCTTCTTCTCCTCAACCACCCTAGTTGCAAAACACTTCTCCTTGCGTTCTACAACACAGGTACTAAATTCTGTAGTCTGCCTTTCTGAAATCTGGTTGTTTACCCTTGTATGACTGGCGTGCCTGTCTCCATGATAAACGATACAATGTTGTGATACCTGAAGGACAGCTGTCCTTCCACCCTGACTTCCACAACTCTAACCCCATTTATAAAAAAACATGTCTAGAACTGGATTTTCCCTACTGGGATGAATCACAAGCTGTCTGAGCTATGCACCCTGTATGGGATCTGTGCTGGCCACGCTTCTGGCACAAGCAAATACATTGCTGTTTTGATCCACATAAGGCATTTTGAAAGTCCCCCAGATGTATGACTTCACCTTTGGATGGCATGTCATGTATTTCATCCACTTGTTCAAAATACACTACCGTTGCATATACTGGAGGGATGTAGATCACCAATTGGCGTACTGTGGTGACATTGTCCCCTTCAATGATGGCTCTTACTGACTCACCCTATCCACATGTTCAATGCAGTTGTGGAGCATTTATACTTTCCCTGATGTGCAGCTCAACCCCAGCAACCACCATTTACACTCCTTTCCTGTTGAACTGAGCTTCCACAGTACAGTGATGTCCAAGCCATGGCTTTTACTGTACTATATGTCTATTACCACTGCTATGTCCAGGGTCTCCATGTCTTTTTTTTGTTGTCACAGCTTGCAACCATTTCTTACCATACCATTACCCTTACTTTCTGCTGCCTCCATTTTCGAGTGCCAAAGATGATGAGATACAAACTTAAATGTCTTAAAACATGATAGTACATCACTGCCCAAACTCCATGTACCATCCATGTTCCTCTTGGTAGTAGCTACTGGTGCTTTACCTCATAGTTGGCCCACCATTGACATGACGACATTCACCATTTATACAAAATCACAAAGGTTGTAAAGTTACTTTCTAAACCAACCTCAACTGACACTTGTCTGTGTGGCACTGTGGCACTTCAGACTGGTAATAGAGTACCTCACCAGATTAAGGGTGACATCTGTTTACACCTGATGTGTACCTTCATTTGCCAGTGAATGACCACTGTGCAGACTTTACATGATCCTTTGAGGTGCAAATGACTGTCCAACAATGACTTTCAACACAAAGTGCTCACCTCCTCCAACACAAAAAGAAAAGCAGAAAAAGAAGTTATAATAATGATGTATCTCTATGTTCAAATATTTGACTGTGTACTTCTAACCCCAGAAATACTCAGAACATTCCTAACTTTATGCAGTAAGTCTGGAGGGTTGGACTACCCAGAGAGGTAGAACACATGCAAATGATGGAACACTTTGCACATGAGCATCTTTCAAACACTGCTTCTATTAACTGCCTGTGTTCTAAACCTCTTCAGATTTTTCTCTCCACCTGAAAAGTCTGGTTGCGCAGAGTTTCGTTTATCCACTCTCTCCCGTGTGAAGAAAACTTAAAATACTACTATATTTTGTTGTCATTTACTGCCTCTACTATTTGTTTTGTATTATTTACCTAAGTTTATGGTTAACTTTGTTTTTTTTTCCGATTTCTGACGGTTCGGTATAACTGTGGGGGAACTGGGTTAGTTTCTGTTAAAATCAGGGTTTTCTGATTAAAGAACCACCCTAGTTACATATTTAAAACTTGTTTTATTTAAATTTTTGTAACCGATAATTCTCAGTTACCTGAACCGCTGACCCGGTTCCATACTTCTACATCAGTTCAGTTCCATCAGTTCCTTCTTGGTTCCGGAACTGATCATTTAAAAAAAGAAAAAAAAAGCCTTTGTTATTAGTGGTTGGGATTTTTCTCTTTTTAAACATCATGTCTGAGAAACCCAAAAAGCAAACCGGTGAACCCAGTTTTAAGAACTGTTCCCAGTATGGGGGAGTATTTGCTAAAGCAGATGAACACACTTCATGTGTGATATGTTTGGGTTTTGACCACCTTAAAGAGGAATGTGAAGTATGTAAAACATTCCCAGATAAAACTATGGAAATACACCTTGAAAGGCTCTAGAAAAAGTTGCAAGGGGTCCCTCTGGCTCTGACCAGCCGATACCCCAAGAATCTGTGGTTGAACTCACATCTGCTTCTGTGCCTGCCCCTGAGATGGGCGAAAAGGGCACAAAATGAACAAATGAACCAGCTGACTCCTCGGTTCCTTCTAAAAAAAGTAAAAAGCTAAAGCACACAGAACCCCCAGCTGCCAAATCGGAGACTTCTGTGCCTGCTATGCCTGTACCAACGGCCCAAGAAATTGCCCAGACCTTTAAAATAATTCAGTCTTTACAGGCAAGGATTCCTCCTCAGTAGCCTCCTGCCCCTTCCCAGGGTCTCCAGGCTGGCAGCAATGTGCATCCACCCCCTCAAGATAGAGGGGACCATTTTGATGATGATGATGATGATGGGTACAGTGATGAGGAGGGACCAATCGAATCAGAAGTGTTCCCTGAAGAGGACTTTGGTTCACCTCCAAGGGTGACTGAGGATTTTCCATCCCATTTTACTTTTATAAGGAGGATGGCAGATGCACTAGACATCTCCACTACCAAACAAGTTGAGGATGAAGAGGAGGTGGAGTATTTAGAGATGATGGGGCTGACACCCACAAAGGCTCTCCTCCTACCGGTGTACAAGTTCTTTAAGAAAGATGCCTTAAAGATTCTTCAAGCACTGAATTCCACTCCTCCCATAGACAGGAGGATGGACAGAAAATACCAGTTGAAGAGGGAAGGAGCTGACTTTCTTTTCTCCTATCCAGACCATCAGGAGGAAATTCAGCAAGCTGCTTGTGACGAGGTCAGGGTCCTTCTGTCTTCACATCCTCTGGACAGGGACTCCAGAAAGATTGACAGCATGGCCAAAAAAGGGTACCTGTCAGCCTCTCTGGCTATGCTTCAGGCTACCTTCCAGGCATATGCTGCCCAATATCAGTAGCCACTGTGGCAGTCAGTCCTGGCTATGTCCCAGAAAGCTCCCTCACCCCTGTCAGATGACCTGGCTAAAACTGACAGGTTTGGGTTAGAGGCAGCTAAGAAGCAATTCCAAAAGGCTGCTGACACCAATGACACTGCAGCCAGATGGATGGTGAATACGGTGGCACAGAGGAGGTTTCATGGCCCAGGACTACAAGCCTTACTCAAGATACCCAGTCAAAGGCCTTAGATTTTACTCTAGAGGGAAATTCCCTATTTGGGGAGTCCACTGTGGCATATATGAAGAAGGTGGATGAGTATAAGGCCACTTACAGAAACAACTCTGCCAAGAAGACAGCTTCACCATCCACCAGTCCCTATGGAAGGGGAGGCTGGGGCACGTCATTTTATACCAGGCCCTTCCTCCAGCCAGTGGCCTTACCCCAGTACCAGCAGTATCCACAACAGGGATACTCCAGGGGCAGGGGAAGGAGGGGCTCAAGGCGAGGTTCCCAAGCTCAGCCTCAGCCACAGTCAAAGCAGACCCCCTGAACCACAGGCCACTTTCTCGCTACCTGTGGAAGGCAGACTGTCTCACTTCCTCCATGCCTGGCTGAACATCACCACAGGTTCTGGGGGTAGTGGGTCAAGGTCTGTCTCTGGAATTCAAATGCCCACCTTCTCAGAAAATTAGAGTATTCAGCTCTGCCTCACTAGCAGAAAAAAACACTGCTAGAGTCAGAGGTTCAAAACCTGCTATAGCTGAAAGTAGTAGAACTAGTTCCAAAGTCTCTGAGGGGAAGGGGGTTTTATGTCAGATATTTCCTAACCACAAAGAAAAGTGGGGAGTGGCAGCCTATTCTCGATCTCAGAGCTTTAAACAAGCATCTAAAAAAACCAAAATTAAAAATGGTAGCTCTAGCTGTGATTTTGTCAATGCTCCAAAAGGGAGACTAACTGGCATCACTGGACTTAAAGGATGCCTATTTCCACATCCCCATAAGGAATTCTTACCGGAGATATCTCAGATTCAGACACCCTTCAAGTCACTACCAGCTTTCAACCCTGCCTTTTGGCCTTTCTTCGGCCCCAAGGGTATTCACAAAGTGTCTGGCTGCTGTAGTAGCACATGTTTGGAGACAAGGAGTCACTGTTTTCCCTTTTCTGGATGACTGGTTAGTGGTGGGAAAATCCCCACTGAGGGTACAGCAGGATTTAAAAGTCACCCTCTGTGCCTCATACAATTTCTGTTTTTGTGACTGAACAGTGCTAATTTATAACACAAAATAATATTAAACATGAAAGTTACAGACGTGTTCTTCTTCAGAAAATGCTTCTTACACTAATTCCTTTATTCTGTCAGCTTTCTGAGTGAATATCACCAATTTTTTAGATGTGTCCCTGATTTTGGGACTTTGCCCTGATTTTTTTATGCCTTGTCCCTGATTTATGAGGTAAAAGGTTGAGAGGTATGCTTTGGGGTTTCTAATCAATCATGAAAAGTCTGCCTTCACCCCCACACAGGTGTTGCAGTTCATAGGAGCAGAAATAAATACCTTACAAGCCAGAGCCTATTTGCCTCTGGAGAGGGTACAAAGCCTCCAGTCAGTGGCAAACTCCTTCAGGTTACGCAAACCAAAAACTGCAAGACAGTTTCTCCAGCTACTGGGCCACATGGCTGCTGCCATAGGCACAGTGCTGGGTTCCACATTCCACAGGAGGGACATCCAGTTTCACCTCAGGGCTCACTGGTGTCAAGAAAAAAGACCCCTTTTCAAAACTCATTCCAGTAACAAGGGCACTGTTACAGTCCCTCTTGTGGTGGAAATAGGAATCAAATTTAAAAGACAGGGAATCCCCTTTCAGAAGGAGTCCCTCAATAGTTCTCACAACAGATGCATCCCTATTGGGCTGGGGTGCCCATCTAGGGCAGCACACCACCCAGGGTACCTGGTCAGCTGAAGAGTCCCTTCAGCATATAAACTTGCTGGAACTCAGAGCAGTTTTGCTAGCTCTATAAGCCTTCTCTCCTCTAGTACAGAGCAAGGTGGTACAGATCAGAACAGACAATACCACCACAATGTATTATATAAACAAGCAGGGAGGTACCAGGTCAGGCCTCCTTTGCACAGAAACCATACGTATCTGGACCCTAGCTTATTCTCTGGGAATATCCCTGCAGGCAATTCATTTGCCATGGAAAGACAACCTCCTGGCAGATGCTTTGAGTCGAGTCAACCAGGCCTATCATGAATGGACCCTGAACAGACAGGTGGTACAGGTCATTTTCAGGAGGTGGGACACTCCACAAGTAGATGTGTTTGCATCCCACCAGAACCACCACCTGCCCCAGTATTGTTGCAGACCACTGGATCAGGGCACACTTCCTCTGGATGCCCTGACCTTGGATTGGTCAGGAAAGTCCCTATATGCTTTCCCTCCTTTTCCTCTGGTTCACAGGGTGCTTCTCAAGCTCAGATCCCATGCAGCATCACTGATCTTGATAGCTCCAGATTGGCCAAGGCAGCCATGGTACTCTCTTCTGCTCTCCATGTCTGTCACAAAACCAATACACCTCCTTCGGAGGCACAATCTACTGACTTTCAACCAAGGAACTCTGTTGTACCCAAATCTCAAGTCCCTCAACATCAAGGCCTGGCTCTTGAGAACATAGAATATGCAAAATTGAACCTCTCTCAATCTCTCCTAAGCATTTTAAGAGCTTATAGAAAACATTCTACTATGAAAACCTATTCTTCTAAATGGAAAAGTTTTTACTTTGGTGCTTGAGCAGATCACTGATACCAGGCCAAGCTGAAATTTCAGTTGTCCTGGATTATCTCTCCCACTTACATTCCTCTGGTTTGCAACCCAGCTCTCTGAAGGTTCGTTTGGCAGCTATGTCTGCTGACCTCTCTGCAGGAGCAAGGGTAACCTTAGCCTTGGATCCTATCTTTAAAAGATTTTTCAAAGGTCTGAATCACCTACATCCCTCTCACAGGGCACCAGTGCTAGCTTGGGATTTGAATGTGTGTATAGCTAAACTCATGGGCTCCCCCTTTGAACCCATGGCTACACTCATCTAAAATATGTCACTTGGAAAACAATATTTCTCATGGCAATGACTTTTGCAAGAAGGATTAGTGAGCTTCAGGTTCTCTGTATAAACCAGGACTATATCTCCTTTCATAGGGATAAGGTAGTCCTTAGGACAAACAGAACATTTCTCCCCAAAGTAGTCTCGAACTTCCACTGAAACCAGTCCTTTACTTTCCCTGTCTTTTTCATTGATCATGCTACCTCTGGTGAAAGAAGACTCCACAGTCTGGATATAAAAATAGCTCTCAGTTACTACATGACAGCCACAAAAGGCCATAGACAGGACAGGAAACACCTGTTCCTGACCTATGGTGATGTAGGAAAAGGTAATCCAGCCTCTAAAAGGTACATTTCTGGATGGATAGTTCAGTGTATCCAGTTCTGTTATACAAAGGCTGGTAAGGAGCCCCCATCAGGATTGAGGACCCATTCCACAAGCGGGACAGCTGCTACATTAGTAGCTGCCAGAGATGTTCCATTACTGGACATTTGTAAAGCAGCTACCTGGAAGACAGTACATACCTTTACAAAGCATTACAATCTAGATATTCTGACTAGGAGTGATGCTAGGTTTGGCACAGCAGTCCTGCAAAGTCTGTCTCCAAAACAGAGTTCTGTGCCCACCTCCAGTGATACTGCTTGGTGGTCTGCATAAAGTTAGGAATATTTTGAGCATTACTGTGGTTAGAAGAAAAAAATAATAATAATAATAATAAAATGTATTTAATTGACAGCCTTTCAAAATTTCAAGGCGCTGTACAGCAAAAACAAAACATAAAACATATTCAATACATTCAATAAAATCAAATACTAACATATATTCCAATACAACAGTATAAAATCAGAACAAAGAAGGAAACGCCTTTTTCCATAAAAAGGTCTTTAGTGCCTGCTTAAAACTCCCCACCGCCCTACAGTCCCGGAGCTGACGGGCAAGAGAATTCTAGAGGGTAGGTGCAGCAAATCCAAACGCACGAGCACCAGATGACTTCAAATTTACCCTCGGAATCTCCAGCAACCCCTCATCAGCCGAGCAGAGCTGTCACAGAGGGGTGTAAGGCACCAGGAGTTCTTTCAAGTAGTCAGGACCCAGACTGTGTAGGGCTTTGTAGTTCAAAAGACCCACTTTAAAGGTGATCCACCACTGTATTGGCAGCCAGAGCAGAGCAAGCAGCATGGGGTAATATGAGAACTTCTAGAGGCCCCAGTCAACAAACGTGCTGCCGCATTCTGCACTAGCTGCAAGCAGTGGATATCAACCCCAGGAAGTCCTAGGTAAAGGGAGTTACAGTAATCAAGGCGAGATGTCACAAAGGCATGGACCAAGACCGGCAGGTCGCTGGGCGGAACAAGATGTCTAATCCTAGCAATGTTCCTAAGATGGAAAAAGGCCAGCTTAACAACCGCAGACACCTGATGATGAAGGGTCAAACCAACGTCAAGCTCCACTCCCAGGTTACTCACCTGTTCAGAGGTGGGGATCTGGTCCACCCCCAGGATTAATCCAGAGGGGAGATCAGTCCTCAATCCCTCTACCCTGTGACCCGGGTCCACAACCATAACCTCAGTCTTTCCTGGGTTCAACTTTAAACCGCTGGAATTCATCTAGTCTTGGATGTCTGCAAGGCAGTTGTTCAGTACCAAGATAGCACTAACTTGGTCAGGTGCAAAAGACAGGTAGAGCTGGGTATCATCAGCATAGCAGTGAAACCTCAGCTCATACCATCTTACAATGTCTCCGAGGGGTAGCATATATACTGCGAATAACATGGGGGAAAGCATTGAGCCCTGAGGCACCCCACAAGGCAGAGAGAAGGCCCTGGATGAAAACAAACCCGAGATCACTCTCTGCGTTCGCCCTTCGAGGAATGATGAAAACCATCTGAGGACTGTACTTGATAGCCCACAAATGGACCTCAGGTGTTTGAGCAGAACCCCATGATCCACAGTATCAAAGGCTGATGATAGATCATGGAGAACCAAGATAGAACGGTGTCTTCAATCTCTCACCATCAGGAGATCATTGAGCACCCAAACCAGAGCAGTCTCAGTACTGTGCCTCTTGCGAAAACAAAACTGGAGAGGTTCGTATAAACTATGGATGGTCAAATGGTTATCCAATTGAGCCGCCACAACTTTCTCAATAACCTTCCCCACAAAAGGGAGGTTAGAGAGTGGCTTGTAGTTTGCTAGGTCATCCAGGTCTAAAGAAGCTTTCTTCAGAAGGGGAGTCACCACCCCTTCCTTCAGAGAGCTAGGAAAAACTCCCATATCTAAAGAACACCGGATAATCCAAGCTAAGACCGGGCCGATGATCTCACTACAACCCAAAATCAGGGTGATAGGGCCAGGGTCTAAACTACAGCATGTGGGTCGCATCTCATGGACAATCCTCATAGTGTCTACGAGATCTGGCAGGTCAAAGGCACTCCAGAAAACTCCGGGCTCTGTGACAGGACACCGATCAACTGCAACATCCTTGGAATGAGGTTGGAGGCACTCCCTCCTGATGTCTTCAACCTTATTCGCAAAGAATCGAGCAATCTTCTCACAATCAGTTTGAGTAAAGACTCGACGGATCTGCTGACAGGCTGGATTGCACAGTCTGTCAACAGTTCTGAAGAGCTGAGCCGGTCGATTCCGTGTGACAGAAATTTCCCTGGACAAGAATTCTGCCTTCTTATGGGAAATTGGTAGAGTTTATAATGCTCTAGCAAAATAAGGTGGTCGGCATCAGTGGTGGTCTTCCTCCAACGATGCTCCAACCTACGCCCCATCCTCCGCAACCCTCTGAGAGCCCCATCAAACCATGGGGCAGTGGGATGACGTGGAAGTGGGTGAACACAGACTGGCGCAATCTGATCGAGTGCTACTGATGTGGCCCTATTATATGCCACTACCAGCTGCTCAGGATCAGTGCAGAACTCGTCCAACAACAAGAGGTCAATAACCACCATCAGGTCTTCAGGGACAACGTCCCGCAATGGGCGGTACCTGACCAACTCCACAGGGGCCGACCTACCCAGGGGGGCCTCAAAATTGAACCCAACTGAGTAGTGATCGGACCAACCGACTGGTTCCACCACCAAATTGGAAGCCTCAATCCCCAGGAGGAAGACCAGGTCAAGAGAGTGACCTCCCTTGTGTATAGCTGAGGAAACAACCTGTGTAAAGCCCAGAGATGTCATCTCCTGGAGAAAATGTTGACCAAAAAGCGAAGATTCGTCATCGACCCAAGCATTGAAGTTGCCCAGAACCATCAGTCTTGGCGACTCCAAGGCCATGACGGCGGCAAAATCTGCTATTTCCTGCAGAAAAACCTTCTCATCACCTGGTGGATGAAAAAATGAGGGCAATCCTGCACCCTACACCAGCTACCACAATACACTCAAATGACCTGGCCTCCTCAACTGATACACCAGTTAGGCCCAATTCAGTCTTGAAACAGACCGCCACCCCCCCCACGATCCAATCTCAGGCGATGTATAACCGAGTACCCGGTGGGAACAGCGGCCTCTAAAAGAGGGGCCACATTCCCATCCAACCAGGTCTCAGTAATACAAGCCAGATCTGCCCTTGCAACAAAATCTGCAATAAGACCAGTCTTGTTGCAGACAGATCTGGCATTGCACAACAACGCCCGAGTTGGACGAGGTTGGCGAGTTGTCCCAACCACTTGCCCTCCCAAACTGGAGGTGCCCTTAGGTATGGGAACCAGAACAGAGTCACCGCGTTCAAGCAGCCATTTCGCCCCAGGGCATCTACTGGGCATGACCACCCCTATGGGAAGGCCCTGCTCACTCCGATGTCCACAACCCCCCACCCACCCCAATTCCCCCACCTTCGAGCAATCCCCAATGCCCCACCACAGTGATAAATATAAGCAGGCAGGGGAGGGTGAAGAGAAGGGGCAGAGGGCATGGATAGTGGAGGCCAAATAGCATAAGACTGGAGGAGCAAGCAAGCACATCTAGCTGCTCAGTTTAAAACAATAAATATAATAAAAACTACCCACAAACTTCCTGCAACTAAAATTATACAACTACAAATTATGAGACCAACTAAAATAAAAATAAAACTAAACCAATTCTCTAACACAAAACCTAATTAATTGATTTAACCCACAGGTCCTCTCACAGCCTGGGGGTCAACCAAAAATTAACCAAAACAATTTTAAAATTATTCCAAGGTCCTCTCACTACCTGGTACTTAAAAACAAATTAAACACTCTCACAAAAATAAACAAATAATAATTAAATCATAATAATAATAAAAAATAATAAACAGAGGAAATAATTTAAAAGCCACCCTCCGGGACTCTCTCATAATACCGGATACAGGTGGGATAAAAGATATTATCTAGCACTGTCACTGTTCATATTATTTCCTTGAACAAAATATAATTGCAGGCAACAAAATCCTATCTATATGCAACAGGATACAAATATCAAATAACCTGCCCAAACATCAGTAGGAGCAGCAAACAATATAGGTCAGTCTTCAAAAACACAGGACTTTAAAATCCACTCTGATTAGAATTGTAGAAAGGCCACTAGCAGGCCGCAGGTTCCAACCGGCCCAGAAAGTCAGTGGCCCACTACTTCCACTCCAAGAGGAGTCAGCCCCCCAGCTGGCTACCCCAGGAGTCTAGAGGAAGGGGAGCTAAGGAAAAGCCCTCCAACCTACCCCACTCTCCACCTCTGTGTGTGACACTGACCCAGGGTCCCCCAGGAACTCTGCAAGCCCAACTATTAAGCCCAAGAATGTCAATCTCAAAAAATAGCATTTAGTCCATCGAAAATGTTGCTTAAAACTTCAAATCCACTTATCTTGAAGGCTCTTCAAAATTACTACACCGGGTCACTGCTCCCCACAATCCACTGGCCAAACATAAATAAATCCAGGGATATTCAAAGAGCACAGCCACTGGTTCAAATCCACATACGGATAACAGGGTGACAGTTCAAACAGTAACTTGCTTAAATTCGGCTAGAAAGCCATAAAACCGACCGGTCTACTCCCTGGACGAATAAATCAGTAACTCAGTCTGCATACAAGAACTCGATCCAAGCACTAAGATCGAGTAAACGGAGACTCCTGAAAAGCTTCTCAAAATATCACCAGGTCTTCTCCATTAGGACACCACGGCTCTTCACAGATCTCCAGGTGTTCAGACAGTACACTAGGTCCCAGTCCGTAGAACAAAACAAAAACGGGCCAAACCGAGAACAGGAAACAAGGCATAAGCGAGCCGAGTATACTAACATGGAATAAAGGCGGGTAACAAGGCAGGTAACATTGGCAATAAAACAGGTAGCGATATCAAAAGAACATAAAACCCATAACAAAATTACAAAAGCAGCAAAAAATAAATGAGAGGATTAAATAGTACGGGCAAGGCAAAACAAAACAGACAAAATACTTACTATAGTAATCTTCTTTCTTCCCAGTGATGCTCAGATATTCATAACTTCCCTCCCTACCTCCCCTTCCAGAACTTCAGCCTCTGCACTCCACATGCTGGTGCCACCATTATCACTATACACTCTTGCAGTGTTTTTACCCTGCACCTGTCAATAGTTTGGGTGAACAGGGTCCATTGTGTTTCTACCTTTTTTGTTTTTTTTCCTCTGGGATTTTGTTCTAACCTTGTTGAATTATTTATGTCTCCAGTTGGAGTTTTTATTTTACAATTTTTAGACTATTGGGAAAATCCCAATTTTAATAATAAAATTACAGTACTATATTACTCTGAGCCTACTTTCCAGGCTCCTTTATAAAATCTGAAGAGGTTTAGAACACAAGCAGTTAGTAAAGGCAGTGTTTGAAAGATGATCACATGCAAAGTGTTCCATCATTTGCATGTGTTCTATCTCTCCAGACAGTCCAGTCCTCCAGGATTACTGCATAAAGTTATGAATATCTGAGTATCACTGGAAAGAAAGAAGATTACTATGTAAGTATTTTTTTCTTCTTCACATGCAAATTATATCCAACTGCACTACATTTTAACGAAAACTACGGCAATGAAGTTCTGAGTGGCAATGACAGAAATCCTAGGTTGAGCATCTACTTCAGCAAAGCCAAGAAAGGGAAGCCATCTGTCCGATGATTGAAATTGGTGTCAACATATGGTAAGCATGATTGTTGATTACTCCACCCTTGCTCTGTGTATCCATCCATTCAGGTTTGCTATGACTTCATTTTGATTGAGTGTTGTAGTATTCGTGCATTGTGATATTACATATGTCTTGGTCACCATGCAGTGATGACTTTCACTGTATCATGAAAAATACAGAACATATGTGCATACATGTGTCACTGTAGTACACAGAATCACAATACTGTTTCACACAATGTTACAGAGAAACAATTTCTTTGAAGAAAACATTGCCACCATAGATATGTACATCAGTTGGTAGCATTATGTCAGTGGCTCAGTGGGTAGCACACTCACCTCTGAGGCCTGGATATCAGAAGGCTGCGGGTTCTTGCCCCACACCTGGCACTTGGGTTAATATCTGAATACTGACACTGCAGTGCAACATGAGGGGGGTGCTGCACTCCTGAGGTGCTGTCTTTTGGATGAGATGCTAAACCAAGGACCCATCCACCTGTTCTGGTGGTAGTTCAGGTGGATGTTAAAGATCCCATGGCACTTCTCGAAAAGAGTAGGGGAATTTGTATTAGAAGAAACAAAAACATACATAATAATCAGACCTTAACATTTCAGACACAGCTAAAGCAAAACATATACAGCCTATACCAGTAACATATTTCCATATCTCTCTCTCACTTTTTTCCAAATTTTGCACATTCTTCTTAAAATATTTTATCAATCTCATCCTGAAATTTAAATAACAGGTCCTGTATAGCATGTTCATTCTTCTGCAAACATCTCTGACACCTACATTGCCATATCATCCATTTCAAAACTCCAAATATCAGATACACTGCGCTTTTATTCAGTTTTTCCCATTATTTAGATAACTGACCACATATTAAGGAGTTATATATGTTATTTTGCTGAAACAGTCCATTCTCCAGATAGTAGCTAATAAATCCCAAAATGGTTTAATAAATGTGCAGTCAAAATACAAATTCTGCGTAGTTTCTTCTTTCATCCCACAATCCCATTCCCCACACATTCTTTCTTCCATTTTCTTGTGTTTATGATTTCCTCTGACATTAAATTTACTATGACTGCATAACCACACTGTCGCCCTCATTTTTGGTGGGATTCTTTTCTCTAATGTAACCACCAAAATGTTGTTTATCTTAATCTCCTCTTCTACCTTGAACACAGGTTTTTCATAAAAATGATTCTCCATTATTTCCAAATACAATTGTTTTCTGTTTTTCCTAATCAATGAATCTATGGGTACTTTCCATACAGTGAGACACTTTCTACTAATTTCCATATACTCAGGCCATACTTTTTGTTTAGCTATGTTACCTTTCTTTCCAATAGTTGTTCTAATTAGTGGTACACACTAATGCTGTGTAAAGGTAAACCAAGTACACTTTTCTCCTCTCAACAATGGTGCTATATTTGTTACAAAAAAGAGACTCATAAAAAACACTATTGGTTGTAACATATTCAAACCCCCTTCCTTTATAACTCTATATGTAATCCCCCTTTTTACTGGGTTTAATTTACTTCCCCATAATAACTGAAAGAAGAGTCCCAATAACTTAGTCTGCATGTTCTATGGAACAGGAAATATATATGCTATATATATAAAATACTGGGACAATAAAGATTTTTAACCAATAAATTCTTTTCCTTTTTGTTATGTTCCACTATTTCCACTGTTTCCACTTATGGACTTTCCTTTGAGCAATCTAATATTTCTCTTCCCAATTGTGCTGTATAACTTCATTCCCTCCAGAGAGGTTCCCAAAATCTTAATGTTCCCATGCACCACTTCTATTTCTCCTTTCTTTGTTACCTTAGTTTCCCACAATGGATATAATTTGCTTTACTTTTTATTTATTATGATACCAGTATATGAACTGTTTTCCTCTACTACCTCCAACATTCTTCCCCTGCTTTTTGATCCTTTACCAGAATTACACAATCATCCACATAAGCACTCATTTTCTTTAAGAGTTGTTCCTCCCAAATCACATTTTGTATTAGATCATCAATTTCTATTTTCCTTAAAATTGGGTCCAAGCAAGAAACATATAGCAAGGGACTTAATGGGCATCCCTGATGCACCCCATTATGAATAAATATATAGGCAGGTTAAGTCGTACATCCCCGACGCAGGACTGGGAAGGCTCCACCAACTGCAGTCAAATTATTATGACTTAATGGTGCAAAAGGCGGAGCTGGCCATTCACCGTACCAAACTGAAGTATTTAGAGGCAGGGGAAAAAGCAGGGAAACTTCTGGCCCTAAGATTGAGGCAGACTGAAATGTCAAAATTCATTCCCGGGCTGAGATCCCTCGTAAGTGGTGACATAGTCTCCCATCCCCAAGATAGTGCTGCTATCTTTGGTAAGTACTATGAGACTCTTTATTCCTCAGTTGATTTGATGGGTGTGACAGACCAGGAGATTACTGAATATTTGAGTTCTGTTAGTCTTACTGTGCTGCCTCCTCAAATAGCGGAGAGTCTAGGGGCTCCGATCACTTAAAGTGAAGTAGAGCAGGCTATTAAACAGTTGCCACTGGACAAAGCTCCAGGGCCAGATGGCTACCTAACAATTTATATAAGAGCTGCCTCCCTCAGCTGGCTGCTCTTCTGAGGAATGTTTTTAACTTCTGATATCAGGAGGGAATAAAGGACTCTTGCTTTTTGATGACATGGATCACCTTGATTCCCAAGCCGGATAAGGACTTATTATGTCCTGGAAGCTACCGCCCGATATCACTTCTTAATTTGGATGTTAAGATCCTTGCTAAAATATTGGCCAATCGGTTAGCTTTGGTAATACAGTAGGAGGGATTATTGGTAGAGAACAAGTTGGTTTTATGTGGGGGCATACGTCAGTGGATCACATGAGGAAGCTAATGCATCTAATGGCAGCATCGAGGGATGCCAAGTCCCCTGTGGTCCTGGTATCCCTCAATGCTGAAAAAGCCTTTGATCAGGTCTCCTGGCACTTCCTGTTTGCATCTCTCTGACAATTTGGAGTGCCTGATAGTTTTGTACAATGGGTTAAGGTACTATATACCTCCCCAAGGGCAAGGGTGTGGTGCAATGGTTCTTTATTGGATCCATTTATCCTTGAAAGAGGCACCCACGAGGGCTGCCCACTCTCCCTGCTCCTTTTTAATTGTTATTTGGAGCCCTTAATACGTAAACTGGTATCCTCTCCTTCTTTGAAGGGTATTCAAATTCAAGGGGAGAGATACACTATCTCAGCCTATGCTGCTGATCTCCTATTGCATGTCAAGGACCCTGAGACTTCATTACCAGCCATGCTTGAGGAATTGGATAGATTCTGGGTTGTGTCCTCATATAAATTGAATCACTCTAAAACAAAGGTTTTTTCTGTTAAATCACCACAGCACTAGAGATATCTGAACCCCACTGGGACTGTCATGGGAATCAAGGGTCTTTACATATTTGGGGATTAAAATTGCTAGGAGTATTTCCTCAATGATTAAATTTAACCTGACCAACTTGGTGCATGTGGTGCAATCAGATCTGGAAAGATGGGGCACTCTTCCGTTGTCGCTTTGGGGCTGGATAAATATTCTTAAAATGAATGTTTTGCCATGGCTGCTTTATCCGCTTGGCATGTTGGGCATGTTCCTTCCCAAATCCTGTTTTTTTAAGCTCCAAAGATTATTTAATAATTTTTTATGGAGGGGTAAGTCAGTGAGAGGTGCATATTTTAAATTAACAGCACCCAAAATCAAGGGAGGCCTTGTCCTCCCATCTCTCTTCTTATATTATGGGGCCCAGCATTTAAGCAAGTTAGGTTATTGGATTAAAGGAGATATACCCTGAGTGGAAGATGCATATGAGCCAGTCTGGCTTGACATTGAACGCAGGCTAGCTCGTGGTGTTTCCAGTTCCCTGCATGCCTTGGTATACTCAAAACCTTCCCGCCTTCCCAGCTTGCTTAAAACATCCCCAATAGCTTGGTCTCTTAAGGCCTTTCTGCAATTTCAAATGTATTTCTCTGAAGGTTGGCATACTTCACTGGCCCAACCTCTTTTTAATAATTGGCACTTTCAGATTGGACATCATCCTATATTACCCTCCTTTCTCCCTAAACTCAAGCAGTGTATCCTGGTAGATCTTTTCCAGGGTAATGACTTAGTCCCTTTTCAGGCATTACAGTGTCGCTTTCAGCTTAGACCCCAAGATATTTTTAAATATTTACAAAACAAAGTGGCTTTACTAGCATTTAAAGGTAATCAAGAGTGGATGATGCAACCAACGGATGGTCTCCTCGAGACCTTCCAGGAGGTAGATCAACCCCATGCAGTTTCTAAGATTTATAAACAACTTCAAGCCCTAGATTCGTCTCTCCCCGAGGGAGTGTGTTATTACTGGGTACGTGAACTGTCCCTTCCCGTAGACATTGAGTACTGGGCAAAGGTTTGAGGTATGATTTATAAATATATCAAGCAGGACAGACTACGTTTAATTCAGTTTAACATTCTGCATAATATCTACTACACCCTGGATAAATTGCACAATATGTTCTACCTTCCCTCTCCCTTATGCCCCCGTTGTTGTCAGGTCTCTGGGTCATTGTATCATATGCTGTGGTTACGTTTGCATACTCAAACCTTTTGGAGTGTGATACAACGAGTTTTGGACCCTCTTCTGGGATTAGATTCTTTATTCACACCATAGTGTTGCCTGCTGGCAATGTTCCCTCCTGGGACACCCCATGTACGTAAAGCACACATGGTTCTAATTTCAGCTGCTGCAAAACTAGTTTTGTTACGGCACTGGAAGGAAGAGTCCCTACCTACTATTATTGAATGGTACCGAGAAATTCTATTAGCTATCCAGGTAGAGAAGCACATAGCATATTTGTGACACTCGTATCACAAGTTTAAAAATACTTGGGAGCCACTATTGCCTTACTGTTATTGTTGAAATTCTAGGAATAGAATTCCATTATTGATTTGTGGGTTCATGGCTATCTTTCTTGTCAGGTGTGTTTCTTTTTTAAGAGTAATTTGCCACTTTTTGTAATAGGGCGCAGACTGAGGGGAGGGAGGGTTTTTGTTTATTTGTTGTTTGTGTCTTTTAATAATGCAGTCCATTGTTTACTGCTATGTATTTACCTGTGTTTTGCAAAAGTACTAATAAAGTATATTGAATATGAATAAACATATGTATACCCAGATGTCCATTAACCATGGGACATATTTGTACCTCCCTATATAAAGCTTTAATTATGTTTAATAATCTATCTGGGATGTTAAATTCTGATAGAATGTCCCAAATGTATGAATGTTTTACCACATCAAAAGCAGTTTCCTGGTCTAGTACATAGAGACATACTTGCAGCCCCTTCTCTTTCCCTTTATTAATCAGTTCCCTTAAGTATAACAAATTTTGCTGGAGCTTCCACCCTGGTACTGCACAAGTTTGCATCTCCAAAATAAGATTATCAGAAAAGGTTCTTAAGCGGTTGTTAATAATCTTAGCTAATATTTTATAATCTGATGTTAAAAGACTAATCGGTCTCCAGTTTCTTATCTTTGTTCTATCCCCTTTCTTAAAGAGAAAAACAGTTATTCCTTGCCTCATGCTTTCTGAAAGTTGTCCCCCGTAAAAAGTATTATTATATACTTTTACCAATAAAGGAGCTACCTGATCAAAAGAAAATCTTATAAAATATGTTTGGAATGCCATCTATTCCTGGTGAAGTATTTTGGGTTAATGTTCTAACCACTTCTCTTACCTCCTCTTCTACAATTTCTTTATTAATTGTTTTAGCTTCCTCTGCTCCATATTTAGACATATTTAACCCTGCAAAAAACTCCAGATTTCTATTCCTATTGGCTTTTGATATTTTTGTTTAAAAAATTATTGTATTACACACTTAATGTTCCTTATGTCAGTAAATGGTTGCCCTTTATCATCTGTTAGCTCATATACCACTCTCTCTTTTAATCTATCCTTATTACTGTCAAATGGGTTTGTTTGAGATTTTGACCCTTGCGTTCCACTTTTCTGTTACATAATTAAAGAGTTTATTCTATTATATTGATATTTCTTCATATCTTTCTTTATCTCTTCTATTTGTTGTGTTTCATTTATTTTATATTTAGTTTGCCTAGTCATTAACTTGTATAGTTTTGCCCTTAAACTTAAATATTTCCCATAATTTGCCACAACAGTTTTATGACCTTCTTCAATCATCATTTGCTTAATATCATATTTAGTATCCTCCCACCACTCATATATATCCTCATATATTTCCATAACAGTTTCCCTTGCTCTTAATAAGTCTATTATTTTATCCTTACACTTTATGTCCTGTAATTTCTCCACATTCATCCTCCAATATCCCCTTCCAAACACCATTCTTTTCCCAAGATCAATTGTAATTTCAACTGCCATATGATCCTACATCTCTATAGGAATATTTCTTACATTTTAAATAGTAGGCTTTTTTGAAACTATCCAAAAATCTACTCTTGTGGATCGCACTCCTTTAAAGTATGTATGCTCCCCTTTTTTCCCATAATCTTGCATGCTTCTTCCATGTCTGCTTTTCCCAAAATTATTTTTAACAGGTTTGTGTCACAGAAGATTTTCTGAGACACTCTTCCCCAATCTACTTTACACAGGCCGCAGCTGAAGTCCCCCCATAAAGCCAGTCGCTGTATACAAATATGGCTCTATAATACTCATTATTCTGTTTCTTTCTGTTTTAACCTGCAGGTTATATAACACTATTAACCTTACAGAAAGACTTTTGATGAGACAATCTACTATAAAGGCCTTACTGGGGACTAGATCCACTATTTTAAAAATTTTTACTTGCTGTGTTGTAAATGCTACCCTCACCCCTGAACACCGCTCCTCAGCCATGGACCATAAAGAAGGCCCCCAGACCCACTCTTTCTGCACCTGCTGCATTTCACCTATAGTAATAATTCCCATATCCTGAAAGAAAATAATATCACTCTTGAGATCACTAAATATCTTAAAACTGGTTAATCTCTTTTTCCTATATTTAATACTATTAACATTGTGCATTTTAGGCAGTCCATTATTACAGTTTATGTTTGTGCCTCATCCAGTGTCTTTCAATTTTTTTCCATTTTTTAGATGCCAAGGTGTCTGTGGTTTCAGCATCTGTAAAGTCCTCATTCTGTGAGGAGGCTGGACAAGATTTATCAGAGTCCTCATCCATTGGGGTCCACTCCTTATCTTGCAATAAGGTATACCAATGTGTTAGCTCTACCACTTCTCTATCTTTTTCATACATAATTTTCAGCTTTGTCTGCGCTTGGTGTCTGTTTTTTGATCTAGTAACAATAGCAAACTTGCTTTGAGCTATCTCTTTGACTGGAGTTTGAGTATTCTCATCCTTTTTATTAACCTTTTTTCCTTCCATCTTTACTTTTATTGTTTGCAGTGGTTCCAACTCAGTCTGTCCCTTTTCCTTCTGCTGTCCCCTTCTTTCTTCATTTAGAGCTTCTAGGATCACTTTGTCTCACTGACCATTCTCTTTTTGTGCCACTGCTAAATATATGTCCTGTTCCACTCTTTCACCAGGATCAGGGCTATTGTTTAATGCCCATGGACATTGTGAGAAGACATGCCCTTCCTCCTCACACATGCTACATTTAACTGTATTTTTACATTCCACTCCAAAATGTTCCGCCTTACCACACAAGCCACATTTAACTTTCTCACAGGCGTCCTCTTTCTCTGTACTTATAAAAAGCATGTGGTTGACCTGCATAAAAGGCTATTCCTTTGTCCTGCCCAGAAAAAAGCAGTTTTATAAATGTTGTATCTCTCCTTTAACCTGTTTTAATGTGATCTTGTACTTCTATCCTCCTGTCCATAAGTTTTCCTCATCTAAGATGGGTTCTGGGGGCCAATGTACCATGCACCTTTGTTTCATCCAAAAGTTTATTTCTATAACATTAACACCTTCATTCCAAAAAGTACAGTTGCTATTTTAAAGGCTGGTTTAGTTAAAGGTATCGCAATTAGGTCTTTCCATAAATCTGTGTTCTTTAGCTGGTGATATAGTTTCCAAACTCTATCCAGGCCCCCTGTGCACTGGCCAAATTTCCTCCCATTCACTAAAATACCACCAACAGCTTAATCTGGTTCAAAGTCAGGTAGCATTCATCTGTATCCCCTTCCCCAGGTCATGCCTGAAAATAGGCAGAATTTGTCTAGTGCACTTCCCGGTCAACAAAAACTAAATAAATAAATAAATAAATTATGACTTCTTCAGGACAGAAACCATCAATTTTTTTTTTAAATTGAAGAAGCTTTATTGTTTCAATAAAACCATACAACGCAATAAAGGATACAACAGAAAAAACTGTTAGGTTAAAACAAAAATATACTCCCCCTCCACCCAATCCACCCTAACCCTACCATCCCCCTTCCTCTGAGGAGTGTATAAGATCCTAATAAAATTAAATCTCAATACTTATTAATACAAAGTCAGAGTTATAATTGTGTATATAAAGGATGAACTATGAGGCACCAGGAAGAAGACAAAAAGTTAGTTCAGGTAAAGGGCAAATAATTTTCCCCACTTCCTATTAAATAAGGGTAAGCAATTATATGTGCTAGCAATTAGATGCTCTGTTCATAAGTAAAAGGAGAGTTCATGTAGCCATTCAGAGTCGGTAATAAGTGACTGGTCAAGCCAATGCCTCAATACCAATTTTTTGACTGCTAGAGAGATAAGAACCATATGGTATCTCCTTTCTTTGACCTGAATCTGTGAGAAGTCACTGATGATGCAAATTTCAGGGGGAAAAAGGCTTCACAAACCTAAAAGGGGATTCTCTCTCTCTTCAATGTTCACCCACAGGGAAGACACTTTCTCACATGACCAAAAGACATGTAGTAGTGTACCATCCACCTTGCCACATCTAGAACAGTAGGGAGAGGGAACATGACCAATCTTGGCTAATTTAACTGGGGTGTAGTACACATTGTGCAAAATGTAATACTGAGTAAGTCGTAGCTGGTCTTGAGTCAGATAAGTATAAAGGTTATTCCATATTGTTGGCCAGTCAAAAGAATATTCAGACATTAGAGATTCCAAAACTTTGGATCCATTCAGGATAGTAGACTGGGAAAAGGTTAGCAAACACGCATATAAGGCAGAGACCCCATGCAGCTTAAATGCTGTGTTTTGAACCTGGTGGAGAAGGTCATCTAAACTTGAGGTTTGTGGAGTTAGCCCAAACTGCCACACCAATAGGTGACTCAGTTGGTAAATTTTAAAGCTGTCATTAGGATGCAATTGTAACTTAGTCAGCATCTCAGATGAGGTAAGTATGGAGGTTGAGTTGTAAAAATCAGAGATTTTAAGGTCAAAAGTATTCAGAAGCCATGTGGGAGGTATTGGGTGGTCTGCAATCTTAATATTTAGGTTGTGAAAGACAGGTTGGGAGAAATCTTTGTTTGGTGAAATTTTAAAATGGGAGCATAGTTGTGAGAATACTTTGACAGATATACCAATTGGGGAAGACCTCAGTGATTCTGGAAGAGATTACCAGGAAGAGAAGAGAATTCAGGCAGAGGACAACCTGTAGTCAGAGAATACATGAGACTCTATTAGCAACCAGATGGGAGTGTAATCAGTGTCAGATGAATCTTGGGACACTGAGAGCCACTTGCCACATTTGTGAATATGACTGGCCCAGTAGTATACCATGAAGTCAGGAAGCTGTAGACAACCAGACTCTTGGGGTAGTTTGAGCTTGGAATATGAACGCATAAGAGATTTATCCAGCCAGATGAATGAGGTGATACAGGAGTGGACACGATGAAAGAAGGATGGGGAATCCAGATATTAAACACATTTAAGGGATAAAAAAGCCTGGGAAGGATATTCATTTTAATAATGTTAATTCTGCCCCATAAAGATATTGAGAGGGCTTTCCAACATATCAAATCCTGCTGCTTTATATTCAGAGATCTTCTAAGTTTAATTTCTTAGTCAGGGATGAGTCCTTCATTAGATGGATTCCAAGGTACTTAAAACTATGGGGCACAATTTGAAGATAGAGGGGGGACAGCTCAGAGGTAATATGAGAAAGTATTTCTTCACAGAGAAGGTTGTAGATGCATGGAACAGCCTTCCTGAGGAGGTTGTAGAGTCAAAAACTGGGAGAATTCAAGAGTGCATGTGACAGACATAAAGCAATTCAAGTGGGGGAGAGTAGGAGGAAGTAGGCTGTTGGTTAACTAGGATCGCAGCTTATCCGATAGATAGGGAAATGGGAAGACTATGTGGGCCAAGCGGTCCTTATCTGCCATCAAATTCTATGTTTCTATGATTCTATCCTGAAAGAAGTGAAGTCATGGCTATATACTAAGTGATTGAGAGGTAATATTTCTGTCTTGTTAAGATTCAGTTTGTAATTAGAGTACTGGCCACATTTCTTAATGATCTTTAAAGCTGCCATGAGAGATGATATGGGATTCAAAAGGTGGAGTAAATGTCATCCACATAAACAGAAAGTAAAAGAGAGACACCATCAATGTTGAAGTAAAGTATCTTTTAGTCATCATAGAGCATAACAGATGTACATTGTATTTGTAGGTCATGCTGTTCAAATACACATGCTGAACATGTTTCCAATAAAGGCAGCAGTAGTGGTCACTCTTGAGATGTAGGTCTTTTACTGACACTACGGCAGCAGCAATGAATAAAAACTAATTTGTTGTGTAAGAGATGCAGGTGCTAGACAGTTCCAAGCTGTTAAATGTTTGATGCTCAAGTAGTAAGCAAAGACCATGATGTGAAGCAATGAATAAGTATATGTACACATTCTTTATGGTGTTCACATGCTCTGTCCTTACCAAGTCAAATGGATGTGTCTTACTTTCAGGCTATTGCCTTGAAATCATGCAGAAAGTGCAGACAACCATGTTTGAGCATGATGAGAAGCAGACACTCCTGAAGCAATACAAGGAATTTCAAGAACTACCTTCACTGGCATCCATCTTTGCTGATGTGGACAGAGAAGCTGCAATGTTTGCTTACAGAAATCACTTCAATATGACCTAGGGTAGACTACTCACAGCACATCTCCAGCCATAGTTCAGAGAGATCAGTGGTTGCATTGTTGATTGATCACATGTTCCTTATGTTCATTTTTCCAGCTTATTAGAGGCATATTTCTAGATGGTCAGTAAATAACATTCCCTGGATGTCATTAGGTTCAACTAACACTGCATAAATTGTGAAAAAGTGGTGTGTCTCAGCCACTATGAGCCGTGATAGATAGCGTTGGTGTGTGGTTGCCTTTTTCTCCAGCATTTTACCACCTGTGTGTTTTTCAGGTGCGCAAGCTATATGCATATTACCAAGGTAATGATCAAGTTACTCAAGACACAATGACGTTGTTAGAATGTCCATCTTGAAGGTATGCTGACTGGACAATGACTCCAGGATGGCAAAGTCCTTAACATCAACAATGTTGACAGGTTTCAACATTGTCGATGTTAAGGACCCGAGGGCAGAAATACGCACTTTCACCACCATTGCCCCCCTTCAAACTAATTCCAACTCAGAGTTAGTTGTATTAAGAAGTGTGTGTATGTGCAGAAATACACCAATGTCTGACAGATGAAATTTTGCCTGTTGACATTAGGGATCTCACCATGCTGAACTTCAACAACACTGTTGTCATTTCAGCATGGTAGAACCCATCTTGAAATACTTAGACATATGCTGTGCAATGTCATGATCAGTTGTAATGTTCTTTGCTACATGCTATGTGGCTCTCCTATGCATGCCCAAGCATAAGCAACATGCTAGCTATAAACCATTACTGCTCTAGTCAAGTGACCAGAACAAATACACATTCCATCATGAAAAAGGGTTTGATGTCACAGTTTCATGGTAACCCCTTCCAACATCATTTAATGTCCTTGAACTAAGCGATGATGTAGTTTCCTCATTGAAGACTGCACCTGGTGACAATGTGATGACATTTATATTTATTGAACTTTTCCATAATGTCACCACAGCTTGACTACTCCTTCATAATGAAGGTATTGTAAAGTTCTCCCTATCCTCACATGACTTTTCCAGCAAGCAAATTTTTTTCCAATTGTTTAACCAGGTGAGACACACTAAGCTGAGACCCTGTTTTACAGGTACAACCTGGGAGCACAGGAAAGTTAAGTGACTTGCTCAGGGTCACACAGTATATGCAAGGGGGAGCTGTGGGATTCAAACCCAGGTCTCCTGATTTTCAGCTCAGAGCCTTAAACTACTGTGCTATACTACCTCCCAAATATGCTGCACCTTTCATCAGCATAGATTGAATTAGTAGTATCCTCTTTTTCCTTCCATTGACATTTTAGTATTCAGTCACAGGCAGTGTGGAACAGACATGAAAGCATGTGTTGATGTGATTACATAATTTCCACATTCAGTCTTAAGACTTGCTCATATGGCATCAGCACTGTGTTGAGCAGTGTGGCCATGCTTGCTGAAATGCTGTAGATCACTGTTCAGACAGCATGGCCAGGTGAGTGCTGCACTGGCTGTCATTGAAGTTCCAGTGATTCCAGGAGGGCTCTGGCCAGGAAGGGGGCATGTGTGTGGGTCAGGCTCCCTATGACAGTGGCCACAGATTGGGGATGGGTCTTCCAACTCGAGTTCAGTGACACCTTTTTTCTGGGTCTGTGAACACAGCTGAACCCGTGGAAGTGTTTTCTATTGCAAACCAAGGTCTACAATGTGAAAAAAAAAACACGGTCTCAGAGTTGAGCTATGACACTGGGCATGTGGCTTATGCATTTGCATATACTCATGCCCAGTGCCATGGCTCAGCTCTGAGCCTGTAGTTTTATTTATAAATTTTTAACCCTCGATTTACAATAAAAAAACACTTTCCTGAGTCCAGCTTTGTTTATGGACCCAGGAAAAAGGTTTGCTGAACACAGGCTGGAAAAATTGCAATAAATGCTGCAGTGACATGCAGAAGTGCAGGCTGGGAAAATCATGTCCGAGCATTGTAGGTGGTGTGGGTGGTTCACATGGCAAAGTAAAATGCCACAAAACCCAGGCACCACTGCGTGATTCCAGGAAAAGAGGAATCATGGCCACAACGAAGCTAAACCTAAAACAGGCAAACTGCAGCATTCAGACATGCACAGTAGCAATGATCTTGCTGGTGTGCACATCTAATAATGCTACAGAATTGGCCACATGAATGAGCCTTGTGCCCACTGTAGTTGTACTGCTATTGTTATGACAGACAGGTTCATTTTATTTAATTTCATTTTTATTTTATACTGTAGGCAAAATGAGCATGTCTGCCCAATTTCATAGGAGACAAGTAGAAACAAGTAAACAAATTAACAAATAAACAAAAACACATTTAAACAAACAGTCAATAATCACAAAAGGACTATTTCACAAAACAGTTACATTTATCCTTATCATGCAACCATTTCCATAAAAATCTTTTAAAAGTAAATGAAGATGTGTACTTTACCAAATAAAAAGGGAGAGATTTATAAAAAGAGGGAGCTGTAAATAAAAAAGACCTCTGACCAATTGATTTCTTACATAGTGGGATTAAAAAGGTAAGTTTACTCTGAGAACGGGTGCCACATACATTTAAAGCCTTAGGAAATAGCGAAATTATAGAATCTGGTAACAAACCAACAGTCCCCTTAAAAAGAAATTGAGCTGACTTAAATAACACCCTATTATTAAATGAGATACAACCCCAGAGTTTGAGCAAGTCACAGGTATGAATACGTGGTACAGCACCTGTCATAAATCTTAAGACTGAATTAAATATTACCTTCAAGCAACCCAAAATACTATCTGTGGTAGCGGAGTAAATATTTAAACAGTAATTGATCAAACTAAACAAAAAACTGTGAGTCAGTAATTTTCGAGATCCCTGAGTGAGAAAGGGACGTCCACTATATAACATTCCTAATATTTGATGAACAGACTTACAAAGGAATTTTATATGAAACTCAAATGTCAAATGGAATCAAGGAAAATATCCAAATATTTAAAATATTCATCCTTCTCGATAATATCACCCCTTAGGTCTAAAACAGGGGGTAATTGTGAGAGTTCCATCCTGGGCCCAGTGGAGACCATCAACTTGGTTTTAGTTGAATTAAGCACCAAATGTCTAGAAATGAGCCATTTCTGGAACTGAGTAAAATCATCCTGTACATACTTCAGTGCTACAGTGTAATCATCATCAATACAATACAATACAGCATCATCTGCATATACAGACATTGTAGAATGGATACAACTAAGTGGTGCAGAATTAATAAACAATGAGAACATCATTGGGCCCAGGATGGAGCCCCAAGGAACACCACACAAATGTTCATGGTAATTAGAAGAGACTCCATTAACTGTGGTACAATGATATCATTTCTGTAAGTAATTAGAAAACCATTTAATAACATTCTGAGAAAATCTGAATTCAGAAAAAATAAAAGGTGCCAATTCATGTTCAACTAAATTGAAAGCCTTGGCAAGGTCCACAAGAATGGCTGCAACAGTGCGCCCCTTATCTAGGGTGCCCTGTATGTGACCAGTGAACCCCACCAAGGCTGTTTCAGTGTTATGTTTCTGTTTGAAACCATGCCATACCTCTGAAAGCAACCAAGTGCTTGCCATAAACCCAATGGTTTGATCCAAAATGATCTTTTCTAACACCTTGGAAAGTGGGTCCAGAAGGGATATGGGGTGGTAATTAGATACTGTAAATGGATTTCCAATTTTAAGGATTGGATTAATGTTTGCCTTTTTCCATTTGGATGGAAAAGAACCTGAATACAGAGACAAATTAAACAAAACTGATAAGGGAGAAGCAAAAGAATCTATTCCAAGTTTAATGAACCTGTAATCAATATTGTCATGAGCTAGATTTGGCCTTGGATTTAATTTAATTATGTAATCTCTAACTTGTGCAGGGGAAACTGTTTCAAAATGGAAACAAGATTGATCTTTAAAATCATCCCCAGTTGAATCCCATGTGAATTAGGGGAGTATGGGATCCTAAGATATTCTAGATCACCAAAGCGATTATTAAAAATCTGTGCAATCTGAAATGGTTTGTTTACAATAACACCACCCTTATTCAGAGTAATGGGAGAATACTTAAGACATTTCCCTATAAGATCATTCAGGGCCTGCCAAGTCTGCCTAGAGTCACCATGAAACTTTTCTTATTGGGATATGAAATATTGTCTTTTTGCACTCCTAACTTGGGTCTTACACTTGTTACACAACATTTTGTATTTCTTCAAAGCAACAGGATCCTTACTGGCTTTAAATATCTTCCATGCTTTATTCCTAATTCTAAAAGATAATAGGTCTGAGGTAATCCATTTGTTTTTCTGGACTTTGACCCTAATCCTTCTCATTAGGGCTAATGTTTTAACCATTGTGGTATAAATGGTAATAAAAGCTTCAAGGAATGAATCAATATCTCCTGTTAAGTCCAATTGTGACCAGTCAGCAGATTTACAAGCTTCATTAACCTTATGGGGAGTAAGTTTTTTAAAATTCCTATATTCAATACGAACTGTAGGGCCCCCGAGAGATTTTGCAGTCCACTCACAATAGATTGGACAATGGTCACCGATGGCATCAGGCATAACCATAAAATTGTGGATTTTATTATTGAAAGATTCAGTGCCTACACCATTCCAACCATCATGTTTCAGATAGTTTATGTGCTTGCTGTTGATGTTTCCAGTTGCTCCAGGCAACGGGTGATTCATTCAATGAAAGCCAGTTTCAGATGTTCAAAGTTATTGTCAAACACATTGCATGCATGCCAACAATGCACAAGCATGGTACGCCACTGACACAAATAAAAGTACAGACAGAAGTGTTTCAAAACTTTGATTGTGATGTGTTGCAACTGCAATCAACTGAAAAAAAATTGTATTTTGATGTTAATAAACTGGATAATGCACTTAGTTATATGTTAGTAGATGCTTTATAAAGACAATTGGGTACTGTGAAATGGAAACAAAAACTCAAATGAGTTGTCCCTGATTACTGCCAACAACACAATGTTATTCATGGAGTAACTATTCACTCTGGCTTGAAGTGGGTGTATGCACCTGATTTATTGGGGTATGTGGCACGAATAATGGACAAGCAGCAAGATGGTAGAGGTACTCGCACATCCTTCCCTAAGTACCCCAACAGAAGCGTACCAGCTGCCTATAGGTGGTATATCTGTACTTCCTATAAAATAAGAAAAGAAAAAGAAACAGTGTGAGCTTCAGACTCTGGAGAAAACATGAAACATGACATTATCAGAAATGCACAGCGCTTTAGTAAAGCATCCTGCATATGACGTGGTTCAATTGCTATGAATCAGTAATCAGAAGGGGGAAAGATGGATCTCCATTAATGGCAGATCACAACAAAGTGTCATAGATGTGTCAAAGTGTCATAGATAGTGTGCCACTATGCTAGTTGGCATGTGTGTTCATAACATGCTGTCATTGATTCAGTTAGGCACAGTTGCATGTTGTGTGTCTGGGTGATGCAAGCTGAACACAGCATTACAGCCAGCTATCCATCAGCAAACATTCTGACATAGTGCACATCAGTGATTAAATTGAGGGCACTGCAAAGTGTGTTAGGAGAAGCAGGATGCTGACCAATACTATGAGGTTCCTGTTGCTTGAACTAGTACTGGATGACACCTGGTCAAGGTAATCCTAAAGGGAGACATGCAGCAGCATGACATGAAAGATACTGTGTCAGAACATGTCAGCATTCACAGTGCAATACTTCAGGCCTATATGAGCATCGTCCTACAATGGGTGCACGGCAGCAATGTTCCTTTTGTGTCTCTCTCACTGGATGTATTCATCAGCATGGCAACACATAAACTGTACCAGAATTGATGTGACAGAGGCACACCCACAGCAGGACACATGACAATATTTGGTGGTGGATCATTATGGAACACCACACAAACACAAGATTGTGGAACAACATGTGGGATTAATTAAACAGCAGCATTCCTGCTGTGATTCAAATGATCACATTTCACATCTCCGACATTGTTACATGAACAGGAGGAATGTATGCTGCTTATTGACTGTACTGGTGATGCTTACACAGATGTATAAAATGACAGTCATTTATCACATGTGTCAACCCCTAATGACCACATCAGGACACAGCACAGACACAATCAGAAAATTACTAGTAAATAATGCCTCGCACACTGTCTACAAAGATATGTTGGATATTGCATGCTGCTAACTGTGATCTGTGGAAGCTAACATTAGAACACCTGATGATGAGGCAGAAACAACAGATGTTATGAACTGTCTAAATCCATCTACAGTGTTACTTATGCCACTGTTTACAATGACAGCATGCAAAGTGAATACAGCAATTATCCATGTCAAGTAACGTGTAAGTCATGAACAAGAGCGGTGATGGTAATACTGTCAATGCTGACAACTGTTATTCTGACTGAAGTTCTGGATTGTACTTCAAAACATGCTTACTCATGCAAGCTTGTGGGTGCATTGCCACCATGGTAGTGCTGATGGTAACTGTAATAAGAAATTTGTAGTACGTGGGGATCCAAGGCCACTGGATGGAAGTCACTGTGGCTTGTAATGCACTGTATATCTACATCATCCCTTCTTCCAGTCATACGGTCAAACTCATTACAGCACAGACATTCCAAGGGGTGTTCCATGATGGAGCAGCAGGCACCACAACAACACCTCTGGATGAATGGGAAACAGTCACCGATGGTTGCAAATGTTGAAAACAACTATTGCAACACCATGAACTATTCCAATATAGAAATGAGAGTTCAGTGTGTTCATCACATGATAGTTGAAGTATGGGCACGTGGTTTCACTCATGCCTGTGCAAATGTGCTTGAAGTGCATGTGAGCTGAATAGTCTGCTGATATACATGCACATCACAGCACAGCACTTCAGAAAGTGGTATTGAGGAGATGTTGATATTTAATAGATAACGATGAATGCTTTTGTTCAGTATTCACAAAAGAAGAGAAGCGGGAGGTACCTAAAACAAATAATAGAAGCACTCTGGATGGGGGGGAGGTCAATACAAGTCCATTCACAGAACAAAGGATCCTGAAAGAACTCCTAAAACTCAAGGTGAACAAAGCTATGGAGCTGGATGGGATTCACCCTAGAATTCTAAAAGAACTTAGGGGAGAACTAATGACACCATTGACTACCCTTTTTAACAAATCATGGGATGATGGTGTGGTACCTGAGAACTGGATGAAGGTAGATGCTATTTCCCCTCCATAAAAGTTGGAGCATGGCAGAGGCAGGAAACTACAGACCAGTTAGTTTGACCTCAATGGTAGGGAAAATTATGTAATCACTTCTGAAAGAAAGAATTGTTGAGTAGCTAGAGGTCAGTGGGGCATAGGACCAAAGGCAGCATGGATTCACAATGGGAAGGTTATGTCAGATGAATCTAATAGATTTCTTTGATGGGGTGACCAAAGCAGTAGACCAGGGAGGGGATGTGGATGTGGCCTACCTAGACTTTAGCAAAGCATTTGACACAGTCTCACACAAAAGATTAATAAACATCTTAGCCAGCCTGTGAGTGGGTACCAGGGTGGTAACCTGGGTAAAAAATTGACTGGACAACAGGATGCAGAGGATAATAGGAAATTGAGTCCATTGCGAGGAAAGGGGGGTTACTAGCAGGGTACCACAGGTTTCAGTACTAGGACTGGTCCTCTTTACTGTCTTAATAGGTGACATTCCTGAGGGACTGGAAGGAAAAGTATGCCTCTTTGCAGATGACACAAAGATCTACCACAGGGTTGATACACAAGGGGGGAGTGGTAAAGATGAGAAGGGACTTGGCAAGGTTGGAGGAATGGTCAAAAGTATGGCAGCTCTGATTCAATGCAAAGACATGCAAAGTAATGCACCTGGGAAACAAAAACCAAGGAAAAGAGGGCACAGGGTCAAAATGTCGCATGGCAGAATGCCATGCGTCTTAATCGTGTTGCATGATTCCGGTCTATTTTCTTTTCTGTGGGGGGCTCCACCCCCCCCCCGCTGTTATGGGGGGCTGTGCCCCCAGACCCCCCCCACTTAAGATTCTAACCCAGGGGTCCAACACGGAGAGCGCACAGGTCAGGGTTTTGCCATAATGCTGTATGCTATTAAGTGTATGACATTATGACCCGGTACGGGGGAAGAGTACACACTTGGGGAGGGAGGTACTAACAACAACAAAATGGAATGGGACCTGGGGGTAATCACATCAGAGAACCTAAAGGTAGGCAAGCAATGTGAGAAGGCAGTAAGGAGGGCTGGGGGGATACTGGGATGCATTGGGAGAGGCATCACCAGTAGAAAACAGGAAGTTGTTATCCCTCTGTACAGACAGTTGGTGAGACCCCATCTGGAGTACTGCATGCAGTTCTGGAGACCCCATCTCCATGAGGACATACACAGGATGGAGGCAGTCCAGAGGAGGACAATTAAAAGGGTGCAGAGTCTGCAGTAGAAGAGAGACTAACTGAACTTAATATGTATACCCTAGAGGAAAGGAAGGAGGGGGGCATGATAGAAACATTCAAGTACCTCAAGGGAATCAGCAAAGTCCAATGTACCAGGTCATAATGTCGCACGTATAATAGCGTTCAACATTATGGTGAGCCTAGACCTGAGCACTGTCTGAGTTGGACCCCACCGGAGTTGAGAATCTTTAGTGGGGGGGTCCGAGGAGCACAGCCCCCCATAAGGGTGTGTGCGGGGGACAGTGCTCCCTACAGAATAAAAACTGCCAGAAATCGTGCAACGCAATTTTGCAGCACAGCATTCTGCCATGCGACATAATGACCCCATACCAAAGTCCAAGAGGGTAGCATCCTTTAGAAAAAGAGATGTATAAGAACAAGGGGGCACAATTTGAAGATGGGGGGATGGCTCAGGGGCAATGTGAGGATGTATTGTTTCACAGAGAGGGTGGTGGTCACATGGAACAGCCTTCCAGAGGAGGTAATGGGATCAAAAATGGTGGGGGAATTCAAGACAGCATGGGACAGATATAAGGCAATTCTAGTGGGGGGTAGGAGGAAGTAGGCTGTTGGTTAACTAAGATCTGCAGCTCATCCAAAAGGTAGAGAAATGGGCAGACTGGGTGGGCCAAGTGGTCCTTATCTGCCATCAAAGTCTGTTTCAATGTTTCTATGATGTGTGCATTGAGGAAACCTGTCCCATGTAATCCACGTATGCGCCTGCATGCATGTAGCAACATAGAGAAACAAGAAACTTGACAGAGGGTAATGACCTAAATTACTAATTGATTAACTCAGATGAGCAGTATTTCTTCAAATCGGAATGCATTGAACCACACCACCATTTACACCTGACCAGAATGTTTCTCCTTTCAGCCTCTTTCCTTCTCAACCACACTCATTCCAGTGTTTGTTACCGCCTTCCCTTTCATCTAGTATGACAGCGTGTTGAGGATGATCACGTTCTACGGTGACACCACCTCAACTGGTAACAAGTTCCAGCCTGTATTCCCCAGGTTTGTTTTGGTGGTGCCTGTTGTTTTCAATCTTGTATTCGGCTCTGTGAAACCTATCACTGTATTCAAGTTTTCTACAGATACACTTTGCTTGAAACACAGTGTCAGTGCTCACTCTCTTCATGTGGTGTCACATTTGGAAGGTGTGAAGCATATCCAATGACACCCTCTATCCTGCAGAGCTTATGTATTGAGCAGGGTCACAGTATGCACAGAAGGTGAATCTGCACACACCAGGAGATATTGTTCAGTGCTGCATTGAATACATTTCACTGTGTTGGTTAAAAGGTTGAGGCAACACTGCTGCCTGCAGTACTGAAACTGTGGGCTCAAAGTTGAAGTAAAAAGGTAATGTACATGCACTACTTCCAGGGGAGAAAATCCACCCATAATGCAGTACATCATATCTTTGCCATTCACTGGACACTTAACGCAGGGTGGTGACTGCCTTCTTTCTCCTCTTACTGGTACATCCACATTGTTATAGTTTGTAAACATTGATTGTGGCAGCCAACCCCTCCATGAACTAGCCAAATGTTTACCAGTTCATTGGTGAATGACTTTCACCCTACTCGGCATTGATCTAGGGCTGGCTAGTGATAGACCATGACAGAGCTCTTATCAACTCCTGTGGGCTTGCTGTGCTGCAGTCAGCAGCATCCACTTCTGAGGCTTTACTACTGATCTCAAGTGCAAGGCTGATTGAATATTGTAAAGCATGTAATGTGTCATCAATTAAAACAGAGCAAGCAGTGATCTCAGCAAGGAGACGTGTGACACTACTTTTCAACTATCTCCCCCACGCTGACCCCACCACCACCACCATCATACAACATGGTACTGCACATCTTGAAACCAGCAATGGAGCTGAGTAGGCTCTTTTCTCTTAGTTTTGACAGCTCCATTTGATGGTGGTTCCACAATGAGGCAGGGAGTCAAACTCAGCACTGCAGCACAGATGAAGGAGGTGCAGCGCATGCCTCCTCCTCCACCCCCCACCCATGTACCAGCCACCTCACCAAAAGCAAGTCCAGAAATTGCCCCATCCTGAACAGAAAAACAGAGAGAGAGAGAGAGAGAGAGTGAGAGAGTATATTCAGTGAAAAAGCAAAATGGCATAGCCCCAGAAATGAGGAAGTCAGTTCTTGGTGCCAGTGTGGCTGTGTGTGTCAACATGTCAAGAGCAGGCTTGCCAAATACATTTCATACTTGTGGCACCATTCAGAGGAGAAAGAGACAGAGAGAGTATTCAGGCCAAAAGAGAAATGTAATAGTCCTAGCAATGACAAATAAAGTCTATTATTGGCACCAGTGTTGCTGTCTATGTCCACATGGCAAGAGCAGGCTGGCCAAATTAAAGTCTGACTCATGCCACCTTCCAGAGGACAGAGAGAGAGAGAGAGAGAGAGAGATTTGGGAAAAAGAGAACTGCAATAGTCCCAGAAATTACAAATAAACTTTATTTTTGCTCCAATGTTGCTGTAGGTGTATGCACATGGCAAGAACAGGCAGGCTAAATAGGTCTTGGAATAGTGCCACCATCCAAAGGAGAAAGAGACAGAGTATTTTTGTAAACGAGCACGCTGGCCTAAAGAATCTAGGACTTGTGCCACCATCCGGGGGGGGGGGGAGAGAGAGAGAGAGAAGAGAGAGAGAATGTTTATGTAAAAAGTGAAATGTTATAGTCCCAGAAATAACAAATAAAGTCTATTGTAGGCTAGCCCAGTGGCACTGAGGGTTGAGGCACTGGACGCCACCCCTGGTGACCAGGGTTCGGGAATGACCTGGGGCCACCAGGGGTTGGCAGGGGCAGGAGAGGATTCAGCATCTGTAGAACTGCTCTCCTCTCCTGGGAGGGAGGAAGTGCCATCTTCTGCAGCATGAACGACCTCTGACAGTGGTCGGGGATCTGAGCTGTGGAGACCATGAGTATGGGGTATGGGAGCCTCAGCGGATGTCCTGTGTGCAGGTGCAGGAGTGCACCTGTCGCATGTTGGATGTCATTGAACATTCAAGCTCCTGGGGAAACCAAGAAAAAGCAGAAAACACATGGCACCTGGGTAGGCAAAGCCCTGCCCACCAGACCCATCCACACTCACTGTTGGGGATGCCCCATTCATCTCAGTTCCTCCATCCCCCAGGTGGCAACTTTGACCCTTAAGATAGAGCACCAGAAGGAGTTGGAGGCCCCTACCCGGTGGGCTCAGAGCCGGGAAGTCAGTCACCAGGTAGTATTGGGGGCATGTTCCTGCCAGAGATAGGATGGTGGGGAGTCTCAGACAGAGTGGGGCATTGGGTAAGAAGTGAGCAGTGCCAGAAATTACAAATAAACTTTATTTTTGGACTGTGTGTGTGTGTGTGTGTGTGTGTGTGTCTGTGTGCAGGTGCGCACATGCAGAGGGCAAGAGCAGGCAGGCCAAATAACTCTCGGAATAGTGCCACCATTCAAAAGAGATAGAGACAGAGTATTGGGAAGGAAAACACATTTTATAGTAAGGGAAATGACCAAAAAGGTTTATTCTTGGTCACATTGTGGTTGTCTGTGTGTGTGCAATGCAAGAGCATGCTGGCCAAATAAATCTCGGAACAGTGCCACCATCCAAAGGAGAAAGAGATTGAGACAGAGTATTTGAGGAATAAGAGAAATGTAATAGTCAGATATGTACCAGAACATTTATTCTTGGCCACACGGAGGCTGGGTTTGTGTACAGGTCAAGAACAGGCTGATCAAATAAATCTCGGACTTGTGCCACCATGCAGAGGGAGAGAGAGAGAGAGAGAGAGAGACAGTGAGTTTTACAGCCAAAAGAGAAATGTTATAGTACCAGAAATGACAAAAAGGGTCTGGTGTTGGCACCAGTGTGACTGGGTGTCCACATGGCAAGAGCAGGCTGGTCAAACAAATGTCAGACTTGTGCTAGCGTCCAGAGGGAAAGAGAGAGAGAGAGGGAGAGAGAGAGAGAGTAGTCAGGGAAAAAGAGAACTGTTATAGTCCAGGACATGAGAAATAAAGTTCATTCTTGGCCATGTTGTGGCTACATGCGTGCACAGTGCAAAAACAGGCTGGTCAAATAAGTCTTGGACTTGTGCCACCATCCAGAGTGGATATACATAGAGAGAGAGAGAGTATTCGGCCAAAAACAGAAATGTTATAATCCGAGAAATGATAAGTAAAGTCTATTGTTGGCACCAGTGTGTATGTGTGTGTGTGTGTGTGTGTGTGTCCACAGGGGAAGAGCAAGCTGGCTAAACAAATCTTTGATTTGTGTCACCATCCAGAGGAGAAAGAGAGAGAGAGAGAGAGACAGTATATTCAGGGAAAAAGAGAAATGTTATAGTCCCAGGAATTACAAATACAGTTCTTTCTTGTTTTCAGTGTAGCTATGAAGAGGGCAAAAGCTGGCTGTGCAAATAAATCACGGAGTTGTGATGCTATCCAGAGGGGATAGAAAGTGAGAGAGTATTCAGTACAAAAGATAAATGTTATAGTCTCAGAAATAAGACATGAACTTTATTGTTGGCAACAGTGTGCTGGTTTGCATACATAGTGCAAAAACATGCCGGCCAAATAAATCATGGACTTGTGCCACCCTCCAGAGGAGAAAAATAGAGAGAGAGTATTCAGGGCAAAAAATAAATTTTATAATTCCAGAAATGACAAAGTTATTTTCTTGGCCCCAGTGTGGTTAGCTGTGCACAAGGGCAAGAGCAGGCTTGTCGAATAAATCTTGGATTAGTACCACCACACAAAGGAGAAAGAGATGGAGACAGAGTATTCAGGAAAAAAGAGAAATGTTAGAGTCAGAGAAATAACCCAAACAGTTTTTTCTTGACCCCGTTGTGGGTGTGCACAATGGAAGAGCAGGCTGGCCAACTATATATTGGACTTGTGAAACCATACGAGAGAGAGAGAGAGAGAGAGAGAGAGAGGGAGAGAGAGAGAGAGAGAGAGAGATATGTTATACTCCCAGAAATGACAGATAAAGTTTATTCTTGGCCAGTATGGTTGTACGTGTGCACCGAGCAACAGCATGCTTTTTTTGAGTTAATGATGTAAGGTCCACTAAGGACAGATGCCAGTTTTCAGAGACGACACAGTAGCACTGGGGAGGTTAACTGACTTGCTCATAGTCACTCAGTGTGCAAGTGGAGATTGTGGGACTCAAACCCAGATCTGTCTGCTGGATGTATCAAGCTCAGTCACAGCTCATTAGTCTAATCTCTATGCTCTACTGCCAGCCCCTTCTTGGAGTTGTGCCACCATCAAGAATAGAAAGAGAGATAGAGAGTAATGGTGGCCAAAGAGAAATATGACAGGCCCATAAATGACAAACTTTATTGTTGGCTCCAGTGTTGGTGTGTGTGCACACAGGGCAAGAGCAGGCCAGCCAAATAAATCTTGGACTTGAGCCGACATCCGAGAAGAAAGAGAGAGAGAGAGAGAGTAATGGGTGCTGTAGAGATATGTTACAGTCTCAGAAATCACAAAGAAATTCATGTTGGCCTTGCTGTGGCTGTGCAAGTGCAATGTACACGGCAGGTAGTCAGGCAATATAGTTCTTCCATCTGTCAGTCTGTCTGTCTGTCTCTCTCTCTCTCTCTCTCTCTCTCTCTCCATCTGTCTCCCCCTCTCTCTCTCTCTCAGCACACTCACGTCACAGGACCAAGCAGGATATGCCACAAGTGCAACCCTGCCATGAAACAGGTATTTAAAAAATAGGCATATTTGGCTTTAGGTTAGGGGGTAGGATTTGGGCCTTGATGTGGGTTCCTAAAAACAACATGTCACTGAAAATGGAGAATTGTAATTCTGACAATGCATAGTTAGGGAATTGCACTTTCCTGTTGCTATGATTTAACATTTCATGTCCGATGTTGTCCTGCTACCCCACAGCAACTGCTTTTTGTTGGAGTTAGGCTGAAATGCAAACATGAGGAACATCACATTTACCTTCTGAACCCTGTGTTCCTTGAAGCAGTATGTGCCTATGATTTACGAACAGCTTTCAGCAATGCATTGACAAGTTGTGTGAGCAGGCAGCGATCCAGTAACATGATCCATATTCAGGGAACATTGTAACACTGTAGTGGAATGAAGATAAGGATCGCTGGGCCAACCTAGACTGCCAGTATTTCCTTCCTGCATTATCTACCACTGACACAATTTGTTTATTGGCTTTTGCCTCTCTTACACACATCCATGGTTTCCTTATTTTTATCTCATGCATGTTTGACTACTACTGGTGTGTTAGCACTCAACATGTCATAGGGTACACTGTCCCGAGCAGGCACCACAGAGTCTTTGAAGGAAAACCTCATCACATTTTCTCTCATCCTGGCACACTCCAATGTCACACCGTGACCCCTCGCCAATGTAAAGGTCTTGTGCTAAACAATTCACCCCCCCCAGCACTTTGTTAACACCTTCAAGATACTCAAAGGTTCACAACACTCATTCCTTCCCTCCCCTCCTCAAGTATACACATATTGAGGACCACCAATCTGTCTCAAGATATGTTATGATGCAAGTAGCACAGTATGCTGGTCATCCCCCTATGGAGTGACTCTACTCTACCCTATCTGTGTCTTTGCAAAGATGCAGCCTCAAGAAATGAACACAGCATTCCTGTTGATGGCCCATCAGCACTGTAGAAAACGGCACCCACCCACCACCCTACTACTAGCGACAATCCCTGACATGCAAGCCAATATTCCACTGGCCCTCCCCACAGTATTGTTACATTGCTTGGCTAATCTTGGGTCCTCTTAGATGATTATTCCTAAATGCCTGTCCTCCATGGTGCCCATCAGTATTCCCCCTCCCATTCTGAAGCTGTCTGTAGGGCTGCCACAAAGCAGTTGAAGGACCCTGCATCCCCCTGCCATAAACCCCAACTGACATTCCCCTGAACATTTCTCCACCTTTCTCAGATCCCTTCTCATTCTTTGTGCACCTTCCACAATATCCACTCTGTTGAAGATCTGGGTGTCATCTGCAAAGAGGCAGACCATCCCCAACATCCATTCACTGATGTCATTGCTGGAGATACTGAAGAGGACTTGCCACAGAGCACATACCGGATGCACCTCACTGTTTACTGAACTCTCCTAGAAATTTACCCTATCTACTGTCAACATCTGCTTCCTGATCTGGTAACAGTTTCCATCCCAGTTTTCCAGTTGGTGACCCTCATTCACACTGTCAAGCCCCCCCACAGTTCTCAGAGGGGCAAAGCATCAAGGCCACCATGTAAATTGAGACATGCAACATACGCCACCCCTCCACAATCACCACCTTACCTCCACCCAGCCTAAAAAAAAAAGAAGCATATGCCTAACATGACCCTCCACCATAAAACCATTGTGCCTGGCTTGTGGCATCTGGTTCTGACAACAGTAGGGGCATCATGATCATAAAAGCTGAATCTGCAAAGAAGTAGCAAGTATGAAACAACACAGCGTATTATATCTCAGAACACCTTGTCAAACAAAATACAAAAAAACAGCATTGAGAGATAACAGTCAACAGGAAGGCCCCCCTCCCCAGCCCCTGCATGCATGAGAAGTACATATAACATCTAGGAGGCATTACTTCCTTGATGCCAGACATGACAGATACCTCTGTCATGATCACTAGTGCCAAAGTGGAACTGCTAATTTGAAGCAGCACCTCAGATTGGGGGTGGGAGGTGGGGGGGCAGGGAACTGAAAAGCAAAAGCCAAAATAAAAGTAGGTGTTACCAGGGAAACACATACAGTAAGTGGTGACACCAAACCTGGGAATGTGCAACAGTCATTGTGGTCACCCAAATTATGCACAGCACACACAGTTCCTTACTTGGAATTACTTCAATGAAACTGTGCAGTGAGTGAGATGTGCAGGTGCATTCACTGACCAAGGATAGAAAAAACAAACAAATGCTGCAGTCTGCAGGCATGGACAACACAGAAACCCAGGGATTAAAGTCACAAAATACTCAAGTAGGAACAATGAAGTACAGTACATTACTGCTGCATTTTCTATGAAAATTACAGTTCAGATACCTAGTCTGTCTGATCTGTGATGCAACTACTCATTTTATTTATACATTGAAAACAAGTTATTCAAAACAGAACCATAGCATAGACATCCGCAATACAGAACTGCTGGTGTATGGAGAGTTGGGGGTTGGCACATTTAATGCTAGTTACAAGACCAGCAGGATAATGAGGTTACTGATAAAAAAAATAAGTAAAGTCAGCCAAAAAAAGGAAAAGAAGGTATACAGAAGCATACATTGGCAACTGATGATGATTTCACTGCCCAAGTAAAAGCTGGGAAAAGCAGAAGCCAGGATCATTACCAGTGTTTCCCAGCTGGTGCAAGCTTCTGTATCAAGGTGGCCACACATTCTCTTCCTTGCTGTATGCTGATTCATTTGACCCATTAGTCGTATCCGTAACATAAGGGTAATCAAGATAGGGATCCATACGGTCCCTTTGTAATTCCATCAGAACTTCGTAGGAGTCTTTTTCACTGTTGGAGTCCACGTGGCTTTCCCCATCAGTGGAGGAATTGGGTGTGTGGTCCACCATGTTTGTTTCCCTTCTGTGACATCATACCAATACAGCTCACCAAGGGAAAAAAATTGGGGGGAGGGTGTAGCTAACTCAGACTAATAAAACTAAAAAACAAACAAACATGTAAATGAATGTTTCAAACATTTTAAACTGAACTGCATTAATCTTTGCACCACAAACACTTTCAATCCACTTTACATACCCCAAAGTTCATAAAATCACGGAATCACTTCACACCTGAATTAAATAGAACTCGGTGCAAAGTGAGCCACTAAAGTGGAGCATAGGTGTGTGATGGCATTTGATGACATTAGTAGAAAGACTCTACGTTCAACATTAATGAATTATGGAATAAATGAATATTTGTTGATTGTAATAAAACTACATGAGAATACATGGTCTAATCCACAATATACTGTAATATCTAAGGCAGTCTTACAAACTCAATAAAAACAAACCTAGGTTTCAGGCAAGGCTGTATCTTAGCCCCATTATTATTTAACTTATATATTAACAGTATCCTAGAACATTTATACAATCAGGATTTTCATTAACCAAGAGTCTTCATTAAGTCAGTTTCCATTTTAGCATATGCTGATGATATAGTTCTATTATCAACATTGTTACTGGGTCTGCAAAGGAAAATTAATATTTTTTCTCAGTTTTGTGAAACAAAATTTTTACAAATAGACAGATGGAAAATGTAAATAATGATATTTGACGCTAACACATTACAAAGATATAAGCTCAGGATTAACAAAATACCAGTCAAGACAGTAAAGACCTATGCTTATTTGGGTGTATGCTTTGACATGAATACTAAGCAGAATCAACATATAGATTATGTAAAAAAGTACTGTAGTTATAGAGTTCCATTGATAGAATCAAAAGATTTTCATGAACCTACTGTAGGGTGGATATTCGATAAAGGGAGCTCTAACTGTAATAAATGCAAAAATTACAAATGCAATACTTTATGCAGTAGAAGTTTGGGGCATCAATGGCTGTACCCTTCTTGAAACAATAATGAATAAGTTATATTGATATTTGCAAAGAATTCCACAAAGTACACATGTACATTTTCTAGAACAGAATTGGGACAGTACCCAACTGAATCTCACATTCTAATTAGAACAATAATCTTTCAAGCAGCTCTTCAGGTGATGCCTGATGATCGCAAATAATGTTTTGAAGAACAAGTTGCATATTCACTAAAGGGTTTCTTCTTCCCTTATATGACATTTATAAGCACAAAGTTATATCCAATGGGATTGGGTTCTGTATTACTTGAAGTATATAGGACACCATGTGCAATCTTAGTAGACTATATTAGATCTAGATGTAAAAATATTGCATCACAACAAGATATGGCAAATATTAGCACTTCTAACATTCATATCTTATACAAGCATCTTTAAAAAGTTTTTGGTATAGAACCATACTTTATTAAGATCTTAGATAAAGAAAGGAGATTCCTTGTAATGCGATTCTGGTCTGAAACTTATAAATACAAACAATTAATGCTTACACAAAAATATGCTGGAGTACACTCTTCATTCTGCTTTTGTACAATGGGTGAACTTGATGATTTGGAACATATAGTACTAAGATAGCCAAAGTTTGAAATAGAAAGAAAGTTATATCTTGAAGCATATATTCTAGAAAATAACTTCTCAAGCCAACAATTACTGCATAGTTTATTCTCCTTTGATGATAAATCAAAAACTAGAAATCTGTTGGATTACCTAAATATTGTAAATTTTAGGATAAGTTCAAGTAGAATTTTATTGTTCTACTTGAGTCATTACAACATATCATCACTTTAGCACCACATTTTTATGAATACAGTAACAATAATCTGAAAATCCCATCATAGAAGTCTTAAATATCAAAAGAGAAAGAACCTCTGTGCATAAACACTGAGGCAAGAGTTACCCCAAAGGGCATTTGGCTGGGAAGCCAAGTTTCAAGAAAATACAAAATCACACATGCCCCCACAATGCAAAGCATCATGGGCTGCATATGCAAATCACCACAGAATGTTATGCTGGTCCAACTTTAAGCAGAATTGCATGGTGCCGAAAGGCCTCTCACACAGTTTGCAAAGGGTGCTAACAGAAGACATAGACCCGTGTTTCATCCTACTAGGACTCACCAGTATGCCTCGTCTGTTTGACACCCCACTGGAATGGACCAGCTACCCCTAAGGCAGTGTGCCTCGGATATATTGTGGTGAACCCATTAAAATCAAAAACTATTTAAAAGACAAAGAACCTCTGTGCATAAACACTGAGGCAAGGGTTACCCCAAAGGGCATTTGGCTGGGAAGCCAAGTTTCAAGAAAATACAAAATCACACATGCCCCCACAATGCAAAGCATCATGGGCTGCATATGCAAATCACCACAGAATGTTATGCTGGTCCAACTTTAAGCAGAATTGCATGGTGCCGAAAGGCTTCTCACACAGTTTGCAAAGGGTGCTAAATATCACACTTATATTATTCATCTGTTCTGTCTTGAAGAAATTCATGTTACCTTAACAAACTCAGTGTTCAACCAAGTGTAAATAGAACTCTATAGGACTTGGATCTGATTAGCTACATTTACTACAGTGTATTATGTCTGTATTCCCAATTCCTAGTTTGGATTGTAGTCCAATGGACATAAAAGGTAAAGTAGACTGCTACCTGATCTTTACAGAATCCTTACTTTCAACATGGATTTATTCCTTGTAATCCATTCTCTAAAAACTCTACACTGTAAAGCTATTTTATCACATATTTCAAAATATGGCAGTTGCTCTGCCCTATATCATTTCAGCAAGACCTTGTGTGTCTTTTAAAAATAATATCTATATATACATAAACAGTGTGTCTTCAGATTTCTAATTAGCTGTATGTATTTATTTATACCTAATTTCCTTTTACTTCTCATCATCCATATGCAATTTTCTCCCCTAAATAATCCTTAGGAGGGAGGCCACATGGTTTAATATTCACCTACAGTGTGATTTTAATAGGTATGTTACCAGTTACTATTGTTCATATTCTAGGATTCCCAATACATCTTCTAGAAGATCCTTCCAGAATCTTTCACAGAAATGGATGAGAATAACTAGATGAACAAAATCATCCTTTCCTAATTTGCATTTACAGACTGCTGCTCCTATCTATTTTTTTTTGTTAAACAGCTCCCTTTTCCACTGGCTTGTAAATCATTCAAACCTGGAACATGTGAGTAGTTTTCTATTACTAGGGTTATTAATTTCCACTAAGTAAGATTCCTCCTTGTGGTTTCTATTATTTTTACAAGCCATTTACAAGTTTTGTATCATCTGCATATTTCCAGATCCTTTTGAGTAAATATATCTCTTACGTTTTGCTTTGCTTCTTCTTTTGCTTTAACCATCAGTAACCTACATACTGTATAGCATATGGTTAGGGCTTATTATGTATGGAATTCAGTGGCTGCTCATAAGGGAGGCAGTATAGTGCAGTGCTTTAAGGCTCTGAGTTGCAAATCTGGAGACCTGGGTTTGAATCCCACAGACCCCATTTGCATACTATGTGACCCTGAGCACATCACTTAACTTCCCTGTGCTCCCAGGTTGCACCTGTAAAAAAGTTTTCAGCTTAGTGTGTCTCACCTGGTTAAACAATTGGAACCAAAAAAGTTATTGTGCACATTCTAAAAGTTGTGCACATTCTAAAAGTTGTGCTCATTCAAAAGGTTATGCACATTCTAAAAGTTATTGTGCATATTCTCTACTAAATATTCATAACCTCCTAGTCAGTATTCATGACCCCGTCCACTAGTCATCACTTCATTGGTTCTAACAGACCTCTCTACACAAAAATAAAAAAAAAATGGTGGCACCGCTTTGCAAGCGGTTCACCGAGATGGTTCAGACATGGCAGGCTGCTTACTCAGCTCCATGTTTCAAACCAAAAGTACTGTAAATTAGAAGTTATTTTTTTGTTGTTGTTGTTGTTGAATGACCTGCTTTGAAATGACTGCACTGAATGGTACTGCACTGATGGACTTCTTGGCAGACTGAGCTGCTGACAGCATGTGGAAGCGTGACCAGAAGGTATGAAACCATGTGGAAACTTTAAATATTAAATATTTTTCTTTTTTTTTAAGCCAAGGAACCATATACTATAAAAAATCAAATACAGCCAAGTATGTACAACTCACTTTGTTTCCATCTCAGGGTTTGAAGTTATCAGCATGGATCTCTTGAGCTTCACTCTTGAGGTCCATATGCTGGCATCTTCAACCCAATCAGAGGCTTGTTGTGCATACTTGGAGATACTTTATTCCTTATATGTCAAAGACACAGTCTAACAGTTCTGGTCTTAAATTAACAATTAAATCATTACAATCTGTTAGCAAATTGTAAATAATCCTGACAAAGCCCATGACTGATGATCCATTGCCTCCTACAAATGTAAAGTTACAAGAGGAATCACTGCCTATTCTACCACTCAGCAGAGTGAAATTATTTTCCTGTGAGGCCCTATGCAATTCTAATACCCTTTTGTTTGTTATTAAATCACTTGATTTTCTATCCCTAGCAAACCTCTGATTACTATATAGTGCCAATACATTCCTTAATTCCTCTGATATCCCTTGCAGTTTGCCCACTCTTGCAATAAATTCACCTATTAGTATGATGTTAGTTATAGGGTTTTGATAGGTAAGATCCTCAAGCAATGACCTTAATGAATTTAACCATTCCTTGTTACCATATCCACTATTCTCTGGGTGTACATAACAGTTCACTAGTACAATTTCTTTTCTGTTAGCATACGTAACCTTGATAACCAAAAATCTATCATTATTATTGTATATTTCTTCTGCAGTAATGTTTTTATCTAATCAGCAAAAAGTTACCATACCTCCTGTATTTCACCCGTATTTTTTGTATTTTTTTTTTGCAGGTTTTCAATGCACTTTTTAATGATTTAGATATATTGCACCCTTCATTCAGGTTTCTTGTATACATATACAGTCAGAAACTTGGAGATATTTTTTCTAATTCTGTATCCCCCAATTTCTCCTCTAAACCTGATACATTCCAGGATGGTATCTTAATTATACCATCATTCTGTAAGTTGCATCCCCTAGACTCATCAAATAAATGCAATTTGCTTTAAATCTTACCCCATGGCCTCCCTCCTAACCTGGCTGCTGACGATTGTGAGCAGTCTTTTCCTGAAAAAGCACTGCATCTATTAAAAGTTCCTATCAGTGTCTCCCATTTAGTTTTAACATCTTTACCTGTTGGATGGCTGTGAGATTTATTTCCCTCAGTTTGATTCTCTTCATATACAAAGACACTGAATTCATCCAGCATCTTCTGTTTATACAATAACTATTCATATAACTCGCCCTTGGATAACCACAGTGATATATGACCATCCATTTCCCATCTTTCTACCTTTTCTATTTTGTGGCTACAGACATGTGCCCTGGTGGCATAGTGGACCCCCTTCCTACCTGTAGCTTAGAACTCCCATAAAAATATCCAATAACACCCTATTCGGTATAGTGAACCCCCATCCCCAGCCTGACTGCTGTGCAACAGCCACCCATCCAAGAGCAGTGGTGGTCTATTGGTCCCACCACCCACTCAAGCACCCCTCAACTGATCCCACATCCAGACTCAAAGTCTAACGGTGGGCAGCACAACCCACTCTCATACCACCACGGCTGCCTGCTGGCTGTGCTGTCTGAGTATGACAGCATACAGTACTGCTCACAGTGCATTGATAGACCATGTTGAGCAATGGGTTTGCAGCATGTACTCTATGCTGTCATTCACAATCTTGACAGTCACAAAGTTGTGAATGACAGCGTGCAGTACATGCTGCAAGCCCTTTGGTTGACATGGTCTACCAATGTGTGGCCAGCTGCACTGTTTGCTATCATACTCAGAAAGCACAGTCAGCAGGCAGCTATGGTGGTGTGTGGGTGGGTTGTTCTGCCTGCCATTAGGCTACAAGTCTGGAAGTGGGATCAGGTGGTGGGGCCTGAATGGATGGGGTGGGGGGACCACTGGAGCACAAGGGCTCTTGGATGGGCAGCTATTGCACAGAGGTTGGGCCAGGTTATGGGTGGGTTTACTATACCAAATGGGGTGTTGCTGAATATCCTTATGGGGGTTCTGAGCTACAGACAGGGAGGGGGATCCACTCTTTCACCAGGGCACATTTGGGTATGTTAACCAGGGGATCTGTGCCATGGGTGGAGAGGTGGGGATGAGTTGGACTGCCAGGGTGTACAGGCTGCCGTGCTGCTGTCTGCAGTTCAGAAGCATGCCTGTGGGTGGCCACCAAAACAAGTCTACTTCTTGTAGACTTAACTTTGTGAGGCACATCCCTGGACATGCCCCAGGGATGCACCTTCAATTTGGGCTGTGAATGGGCTGCACTCCATATGCTTGGGCATGCCCCCTTCACAGCCCCTTAAGATGCACCGTATTTCATTATAGGCAGTATGTGGCACATCTGTGATGTGTTCATGCATCAGGGTTGCAGCAGTGCATTGGCCCCCCTACCTGAATCATGATATGGGACAAGTCAGTGATGCACCGGCTCATCTCAGATACACTGGGTGCATTCCTTTTGTGAATCCTGCCCAAGGCGTGGATGTTTTCTTCTTCTTACTTTCTAACACTATTGCATCGCTCTTCTTTTTCAAGTGAGTTTTGTATTTTGTTTAAAGCTTTCAATGGCAAATATTTTAATGATGAAGGACCTTTGCTTATTCTTGCCCTGGAATCATTTCTATTTCCTATAATTTTTCCCTGCTTCTGGTAATACACATTAAACACTATTCACTTCAGTAATATCTCTTATTACAGTGTGCCAGTAACTCCTGGTTTTAATATCAGTGAAGACAGAATACAAACACAGTTAGGTTATAAATATTGTGCTTTGCTGAATCCTCTTATCCTCAGTCCTCCTCTGGGTTCCTTTAAATTCCAGTGATTTTTAAAGGTTTTAAATTCTTCTTTGAAAAGATAAGGATTTCCAGTGGGTAGACAACTATTTCTTTTGTTCATATAGTCCATTAAAATTCTTTAAAAGTCTCCAGTATTTTAGTAGACAATAACGTGCTGTAATGCTATGCTGTGCTGTTTTATTATAGTACAAACTACTTATAATTCAAAGAGTCTTAAAGTGTACCCATGCAGAGCTTACATGGATGAGAAAAAAGAATATAAGTTTTTACTGGTGCTTCATATGTCCCTCAATGGTATTGGAATTCTGTGTTTTATGCTCTTGTTCAGTCTTCAACTCCTCCCTTCGTGTTGGAACTTGATGCTTACTATAGTACCAAAAGAATAGCAATGTTTCCTCAGTCTGTCATGTTAAGGTAGCTGCAGAAATACAATGACATTTTTTTGTATATTTTTATAAACTTTCCCTAAATAGATGTTTGTCTGATTTCTAAACTCTATAAAATCACTTTTAAGGTATTGTGATATCCCAAATATCCTTAATAGCTATGACATCTATTTTCTAAATTAAACTCCCTGTTTGTATCAGGCACTTAAAACGTTATAGGTTCTTGCTAGTTTGTAAGCACCTAGCCCACCCAGTATTATTAACTTTCTGAGTTAAGTCAGGTTAACAGACATCTTGGAATATATTAAACTTTAACTTAAAAAATAAATAACCCAAAAAATACTTAATAATTATGAAAGTATTTCCCCTTACTTACTTACCAAACTTGGCACACTTATTTCAAGTTTCAACCTGTGGCCCAACCTATAAACTGCAATCCTAAATCCAAGGATTTGTCTTAAGATTGCAGGGTAATTTTCTCAAATTTATTGTGGGCTAAAACACTGGGTCCAGAGCTGCCACCAAGCCAAAACTGAAAACCTGGAGTCTATACTTGTATCAGGACTCCTCATCTGGGTCGAACTCCCACACTGGCTGAGTTCCTCAATTTCAGCAACTCGTGATGGTGATCAGGTATCTTCTAGATCTGAAGAATGCTGGCACCTGTGCAGATTAAAACTCTGCTATCACGTGAACTTGTGACATGGAAAAAAATAATAATACATTTAAATCGTTAAAATATTTATAAAATTGCTAAATAAACAAAATTGGATAATTCAGTTACCAACTATAATGTACTAATCCCTCCTTCCAATAAAAAATATATTTTTTCTATCCACTTATATTTGCAGAAGGCCCTATACTTTATTTCTTTTTTACTTTATCACTCCCCCCCACTCCTTCAAAATATTTCTTCCAGAATATATTGTTATTTTTTTATTCTCTGTTATGTTCACTGATTGATTCTTAATATCCTCCTTTCACTCTCCTTTTTTCCCTTCTTTCTCCCAGTCCTCCCATTCTCAGTTCCCCCTTCCTCCTTCCTCAGTCTTCTACCATCAGATCTCCATTGCTTTCTGCTCTCTGCCTTCCACTTTTTGCTTTTTCTTTGGTTGTTCCGTCATTCAAATGCTTTTCCACTCTGCTCTAGTCCTTCTCCATTCCACTCTAAGTGTGCCCTAACTCTCTGATTCTCTCCAACTCCTTCTTTCCTCCTTTCCCTTAACTCCAGCTCTGGTTCTGGCTCCAACTTGACTCAAGTCCCAGGCTTTTGGTTTTCCAGGCCTCCTTTGCCTTTCTCTCCTCTAGCCTGTCTCGTGGGGCAATGAAAAGTGGCTGAAAGTAAAGAACACTTGATTCAATGTAGTAGAGCTAAACTAACAGCAACACCAAAGTCATAATAAACCCCTCAGCTGAGGGGCAATTCCTGTGGAAAAGCCTTTAAAAGCCTTGAATACAATACTCCTCTCTTATCTCTCAAGCAGAGCACATCTCTTCTGAAGGATCAGCTCAGCAACATGCAACTGGCAGACAAGTTCTAGGATAAGATAAAAACAGCATTATAAATGTAGTGAATAGTTATTACTGTCAAACAACATTTTATCTTACATGTGAATGGAAACTGTTGAACTCTCCTATTTTTAGCTGAAGAAATCATCTATTTTCTTTTAGAAACTGGAGATTATAAGCAGCAATATGGTAGTAAGGGATATAGGTAACCAGACCTGAACCCTATAGTGTCTTAGGTACATTCCAGATAAGTAAATATATTCTGGCATTATCTTAAAGGATAACCAATAGTTCATATCCAATTATAGAAGGCAATAATTAAGACAATAGGAATTAACAAACCAATCGGTACTGTACTCTTTGTATATAAAATTGTAACTCATTACTGAAATTAAACTAAATATGCCCTCCTCTTTTTATATATCTTCTATTAAGTAATCAAAATGCTGAATTATGAGTGAGATCATTAGAGATAAGTGAAGCTGGAAAAACTCTCTATGTGAAATGTTTTGCATAATGCACTCAATTTGCAGAGTGCAATTTGCAAAATTCACCATTTCATGTAGCATGGATCACAGGCAGAAGTGTTGCCCCTGCACCCCTACCCCTACAAAATGCAATATAAAACATGCATTTGTCAATGGTGAATGTTTGCTTGCAGGTATTAGCACTGGAAATGCAGGAGGTCAACAGATGCAGAATAGGAATGGCAGTAAAGTATTGAACTTCATGCCAACCTCACCTCCATGCTGTAGAGATGGACAGGCATTAGGGAAAGTGTTTGGGTCATTGCCCATGACATTCGTGCTATGTCACCTCACTCTATTCTGCAGACACCGACATGTGTTGAGGTGTGTCTTGGGGTGTTTGGCTTTACAGTCACCCCATTCCATAAGGACATACGCTAAAATGTGTGCAGCATAGGAGAATGGGGTGAACTGTGGGGCCAAAGAGTCCATGGTACACCTTAATGCCTGTCACTGGGTGGGGGTGGGATGGCATAAGCAGTACAGTCAGCAATCCAAAGGCACACCCTGATGCCTGTCAGTCTGTACAGGGTGGGCATTATGGTTAGAAACCCTAATGCCCCAGGCATTTGTTAGTATTTGCACCACAAATTTTCAACATGGCCTTTTTGTGACCCCACCTCATGAAAGCATTTGGGACCTCTTCTCATGAAGAGTGGTAATGTGATTTTGTCAATGTGTCTCGAACTTTGACTTCCAACAATGACCGTGTCATTCTGCACCACATGTACGAAAATGCTGATTGGGCAGAATGTGAAGAATGACAGCTGTACCATCCATTGGGAGGTGTGAAGAGATGGCAATGTTGAAAATCTGTAGTGAGAATAGTAAAAATGCTTGTACTTCCAAGCATACATAGAAACTGCACAACGCATGCTCATAACACAGTCATTTTATGGACTTTCATCACCAAATTTTCAACATAGGCATTTTAGTACCTCTGCTCATGAATGGTATCACTGTGATTTTCTTAATGTGCCCCGAACACTGATTTCCCACAGCGACTGCGCTATTCTGTGCCTGAAGTGCGAAAACACATTTTGACCAGGATGTAAAAAATAATAGCTGCACTGTTCATAAGGAGCTACAGAAAAATGGCAATGTTGAAAATCTAGAGTGAAAATATTGCAAATTGGTGAAGTTACGAGTGTGCATAGCAACTGCGCAACGCACGCTTGTAACACACTCATTTTATGGACCTTCATCACAAAATTTTCAACATAGGTATTTTAGGACTGCTGCTCATGAACAGTGTCACTGTGATTTTCTTAATGTGCCCTGAACATTGATTTCCCACAGCAACCACACTATTCTGCACCGGAACTGCAAAAACACATTTCAGCCAGGATATGAAAAATGACAGCCATACTGCTCATAAGGAGGTGTGGAAAAATGGCAATGTTGAAAATCTGGAGTGAAAATATTGCAAATTGGCAAAGTTATGAGTGTTAGTAGCAACTGTGCAATGTACGCTCGTAAAACAGTAATTTTTTTGATTTTTTCCTACCAAATTTGCAATGTAGACTTTTTGAGAGCCCACCTCATGAACACTGGCACTGTCGTTTCGTTAATCAGTCCTGAAAGGTGATTCTGTGCAGTGACTATGGAATCACCTTTCGGGACTGATTAATGCCATGACAGTGGCTGAATTAATGAGGAGGGGGCCCAATAACCCCATGTTGAAAATGTAGTGCCAAAATTCCCCAAAATGCCTGAGATATGCACCAAAGTTGAAAAAAACCTATTTATGCCATTATACAGCTTACCGGCATTTCTTCCATTTGTGGTCGGCTTTGAAGAGTGCAGATGTGTTCTTGGTCCACCACAGATCGTCGCGCCATGCTCCAGAGGTAAGTATGGGGTGAGGGGGCTGTGGGGAGGTGGGGTGTGCATAGGGTGGGTGCAGGTTTAGGGAGGGCCACCGGACTCAACGAGGGACCATTTTCTGCTTTGCAGGTAAAAAAAAAAATAAAAAACATTGCAGGATGGTTTTCCTTTTATAGGGTCATTTGGCACGCTGGGGTGGGCTCCCAGTGTGCCATCCCACTGATTTTTTGGGGGGGCTATAGCCAATGGGGGATTGGGCACCCACATTGACACATGGGGGGCAAGAGCCGAGGGGGATTGGGCACCCCTTCATCACAAACCAAATGTTTGTGGAGGGGACATTATGCCTACAGAGAGTGGGCTCCCCCGTTGGCAAATGACACAGGGAATGAAGCCAATGGGGATTGGGTCCCCGTCGGGAAAACAATGTTCCTGGGGCCACATGATGCTGAGGGGGATTGGGCACCCCTCGGCATGAGGGGGGTGTAATATTGTTTGTGAACATGGTGGTAGCTTGCCACTGCATTCACAAACAATTTTACACTTGGCAATGTTCTGCCCAGCAATGAGGGGTCCCTCCCTCATTGCAGCAGAATGGCTGATGCTGTAATGACGAGGTGGCCCCTGATTGCTGCAGTGAAAACATTTCAACTTGGTGGCAATTTTTGAGGCCAGTGTCATCAGCACACTGTGCCTCCATTGGTCCACCAGTGCCAAGCCCTCAAACATAGTGCCTCTGTTGGCTGCTATAGTGCTGCATCTCCACAACCCACTTCTCTCCTAAGCTGCCACATAATGTTTCTTGCACATGCATGCAAGCAAACATAAAAAGTCATGGAAATTCCCTGGTGTTTAGTAGAACCCCCCCACCCCACCTATCCCCAGACCAGTAATAAAAGTCCTGGGTGTCTAGTGGACCCCCCTCCCTGCCGATCTCCAGACCCAGTAATAAAAAAATCCCTGATGTCTAGTGGAACTCCCCACCATGCAGTTCTTTGGACCCACTAATAAAAAAAACCCTAATGTCTAGTGGAACCACCCACCCTGCTTATTGTCACCAGACTAGTGCAACTCTAGCCCAATAATAATAATCCCTGGTGTTTAGTGGAACCCCCTGTCCCCCAACTCATCAGGTAGTGTCCCCCCAGCCACCATTTTGCTCTTCCTACCCCATCCCTGACCCCAAACAGGCTACTGGCACAGCCCTCCACTCACCTTTGCAGCCAGCAGCCTGACTAATGCACTTTCTTATTGTAAATGAATGAGTGTGTGCTTGTGCAAGCACATGCTCATTCATTCACTCAGTCAGCCAGCTTCTGCATTTTTTCAGGTGCTACAGAAGGGAGAAGAGCTGTTCCAAGCTTTGGCAAGGGAGGTCAAATGGCAGAATGGCGTTGTGGACCCCTCCTGGGTCCACAACGCCATTCCCCCATCCTGCACCCCCTGCGGAAGCCTGCAGCAGCCCCCCTCCCTTCTCTAGCACTTGGAAAAATGGAGGAACTGGCTGACTGATTGAATGAATGAGCATGTGCTTGTACAAGCACACATTCATTCATTCATTCATTCAGAATCAGACAGCACATCAGTTGAACTGCCAGCCTCAAAGATGAGTGGAGGGCTGTGCCAGTGGCCCACTGAGGATCAGGGATGGGGTGAGTGGAACAGAGGGGTGGCTGTGGGGGCACTGTGTGATGTGGTGGGGGGGTAAGGGTTCCACTAGGCACCAGGAATTGTTTTTATTGGGCTGGAGTGGTACTATTGGTTGCATCAACAGGGGGGGGGTCCCACTAGACACCAGGGTTTTTTATTATTGGGTCCAGAGAGCAGTAGGGTGAGGTGGGGTGTTTCACTAGACACCAGGGATCTTTTATGACTGGGGCCAGTATTAGTGGGGTGAGGGGTCCACTTGACAATGAGGGATTTATATATATATATATATATATATATATATATATATATATATATATATACATATTAAACTGGGGCTGACATTTGGTGGGGGCCACTACAGAGCAGGATAGATGGGGAGTGGTGTTGAGATTCACCATTATAACCTCTGTTTGCTTTGGGTCTTTTAAGTGCAATTTGCACTTAAAAAAAACCCCAAAGCAAGAAGAAATCATAATGGCGAATTCTGGATAATTTTCAATTGTTACGCAAAGTGCACCATGGGGCGAAATTTGTGACCTCACGGCATATTCACCCGCAGTGTAAAACTTTGCTGCATCTCTCTAGAGATCATCCTGTTAAACTATGGTGGTAAATGTTTTAATCACATCTTATTGCATTTGTACATGTATTTATGTTATTTCTGTCACTTCAAAACATACTTCTTAACTTGTGTAATGGCAAAAAGATGAAAAATAAACTTGAAAATGTAAAGTTTAACTTGGAGTGCTGCTTTGCAGTTGTTGCCTGAAAAAAGCTGGTACAAGCAACAATATTTGCCAGTCTTGGACTACAGAAACCTGACGTACTGGGGATGCCTCTCAGAACATTTTACTAAGTTAGATGTATCCTACAGCGCTCTTCGCTTCACTTTGTAACTAGACTAAGCCCTAGAATGCATTATTGCACTTAATGTTGGTGCTCCAGGCTGGTCCTCCCTTAGTACAAGGAGGATACAGACATTTCTATCTGTGGTTCTGCAATGCCCTGGTGAATAATTTACCCTCATATATCATGACATGCTCTCAAAGAACGGCATACTCTTATGGCTGAGGAGTAACTCTGCATTTATTTAGGGACTCCAAGATACCAAACCTCTTCTGCTAAATCTGCATTCAGTTGTCTTGCCTGTATATTCTAGAATAAGTTGCAATGCACCCTTAGACTAGAAAACCTAGCTAGTTTCAACATACAGTATTTAAATCAATGATTGAAAATGGTATAGATAGTCACAGCTGCTGTTAGGATTTAGGTATCATGGCCTTCCCAAATACTTTTACTCTCCCCATTTAAGAATGGCTTACTTCACAACTGCCATGTGTCATGTAATTGCATATAATATTTTTTATTGATTTGAGTTTGAACAGTTCTGCTGAACTTGTATTCTGGTTCTGCTGAACTTGTATTGTCTACAGTTGCCTTAGTAGCCATTTGAAAATATGTTATCTAATCAGCTATTCCATCACCACTGACTTTGAATTGACTTGTGACTGCCTTGACAGTATCTGCAAAATTGACATGCAGCTTGATATGCCAACTCTGTTCAACATATGTGTTCAGTTTATTTCAGTATTATTTGTTTGTCCTAGCCTAGACCTCCTTGAGCATTGATCAACTGAGCTTTCATTTGGCAAAACAAATAAAATATATATAAAACAAAAAAAAAGGGACTTCACTGGCTTCGCTATCGCAGTCAGAGGGAATAAGAACCCTTCTGTGGCAGAAAACACTGGTTGTGCATAGAGTAGCTCATCCTGTATTTTTTACAGTGTATAGTATTATGTGAAATGTGTGTGCTGTGTTTTTCTCTTTCACAATGAAACTGACTTGTGCAGTCCTAGAGGTTCTAGAATGCTGTTCTACCACAGAAGGGTACAATCACATTCCATGACCTTTGAACTGTGGTGTAACAGCATTTTGAAAAGGATGGATTTCTATATAGAACAATGTTCAGTTATACACTATAGTTACATAGCATTCTCTAAAACCTTAACAGCCGATCAGTCAATTTTTATTTTACCAGGCAGATCACCATTGAGAGAACTCATTTACAAGGCGGACCTGTGCCAAGGAGCACATAAGTCAGCAATGCATTAGAGCACAGGATAAAATCATATAAAATTCACAGAGCACAATATATCAATGACAAATAGTCCGCCTAAGCAAAAATATGATTACTATTAAGTTGAGAGGTGGAAGCAGGTCAGCAAGAGCATAAGGGGGTAGATGGAAGAGGTAGATAGCAGGGAAGAAGAGGAGGTAACAGCAACAAGTCATACTAGATGAGAGCTGTGGTAGAGCATAAGCATACAAAGCTTCAGACATGAAGGTGGTTAAGGAAAGCAGTTACAAGTATCTTTAACAGAATGAGTTAGCAGAGTTTTAAAGGTGGCCATTTTAACAAAATGTGATAGTTTTTGGGAGATTATTCCACAGGACAGGAGGGGCATGGCTCATAGAAAATCTGCCAAAGCACATTCTTATTCTAGGGGTATTGAGAGAGAGATGTAGGAGTGGCTTCTCATGGAGTAACTTCCAGGGGTACCAGTTAGCAGAGAATTGAAAATGTATTGGGGGAGCTTGTTAGTCCCTGACCAGATGCACTGACCTCCACAGACTGCAACTCTTCCCTGAGGAGGAAATGTTCTCCAGCCAGCCACCTTGCAACCTCCTGCTGGCCCACAAACAACAACCCAAGCATCACTCCTCAGTGGCCCCTGACCAGATGCATTGACCTCCACGGACTGCAGTTCTTTCCCAAAGAGGCAGCTTTCTCCTGCCAGCTGCTTTCCAATCTCCTGCTGGCTCACAAACAACAAGCCAAGCATCACTCCTCAGTGGCCCCTAACCAGGCGCACTGATCTCCATGGACCACAGCTCTTCCCTGAGGAGATGATTTTCTCTTGCCAGCCACCCTCTGACCTCATGCTGGCCCACAAACAACAAGCCAAGGTATGCCACTGGATCTCCATAACCAGGGACTGCGGATACTTCTCTATTGGCTGCTTCCCCTCAGCAAAGTCTCCTCCATTGGATGCTTTACTCTGCCCAAACTTCTGATTAGACCGGCACTTATCCAGCACTGAGTCAAAAACTTGGGCACCCCTCCTTTCCTTTCCTTTCCTTTCCTTATGTTTTTTTTGCTTTTTCTACATTTGAATTTTCTGACAAAAGCTGTTGTTAATAATCTTAGAGTGCAAAGGATATTTTTAGAGTATTAAAGCTAAGTCTGCATTGAACACACTATAATGTTTATTTTGGAGATTGTGAAAATTGTGATCTTTATTTTGGGGATTCTGTAAATTGTGATCTGCAAGCCCTGTCCTGTCTCTGTCTATGCCTTTTCTCTCTCTTTTTGGTGTCTTTGAAGTTTGTCTTTCTTTTTTTCTTGTGCACTCTTAACCTTCTCCTGCTCCTAACTTTCCCACTGCATTCTTCTCTGCACTCTTACTCCTATTCATCTCTCCATACAGGCCAACCTAGAGTTCCCTGCTGTCTCCCCTGTCTCCAGTCTCAACTGCTCCATGCCCTCCGATTTCTCCTCACTGTTATTTCTTTTGTTATTCAATTTCTTTATCTCTCCCCTTTGTAACTTAATTCCTGGTTGCTCCATGACTAATCTCTCCCATCTGCAGCTTAATTCTACCTGCTCCATGCTCACTGATTTCTCCCCTGCTACACTTTCCTCTAATTTGATTTTATTTATCTTCTTCCCTCTGCAGTATTACTCCTCAGAGGCTCCTGACTGGGTACACTGAAATCCATGGACTGCAGCTCTTCCCCTACATTTGAATTTTCTCCCGCCAGCCCTCCCCTGCCCCAGTACTCTTTAAATAGACTTTTTTTCCCAGATCTCGTCCTTCTTTTGATTCCCCTCCTTCTGATTCACCTAACACCTGGAGTCTTCTCAATTTGAAGGCACGATCACCCTTTTAATCACTTGCTCTTTCCTGCTATCCTACCCTAGCTAGTCTCTTATCTTCTCCTGGGTGGCAATGCTCTGTACTGCTGATCCTCCTAATTTTATGTATCTCACCATGAAGTCCCTATTTGTGCCCTTTGTGGCTGCCTCTCTCCTTGGCACCCTCCTGACAATTGACCTCTCAGCCTCAATTCTATCCTATAATCAAGCTGACCTCCTCCATTTCATTAAAGGTTCATGCACCCAAGATCCCACCCTTTTCCCATTAAGGTGGGAAAATACCCTCCTTGGACCTCACACCCTGGGCTTCCTCCCCAACCTTGAGCGTCCCCTCTTATGCTATTTTCTTTACTCCCCCTCTCTCCCCCCTTTATTTATTGGCACACCATGCCCTTATCTCCAATGTTTCTCCCTTCTCCTACTGGTTGGAGGCGTTAAATCTAACCTAGGCCCTCCTAACTCCCCTATCTCACCTACCTGTAGCATATTGGCCACCATTCCTTGAATAAAAATTGCCCACATGAATGTATGCAGCCCCCCTGCAAAATTCAACAAACTTGAAGCCTGGCTTGCTCTCCATAAACCCCATGTACTCTGTTTCATGGAAACCTGACTTAAGCCACACCATACTGATACTATGTTCCTACCTTCTGGCTACACTATTTTGTGCAAAGACAGGCTGGGTAAAAAAAGGGTGATGGTGTTGCTATCCTTGTGAGGGAACCCCTCTACCTCTACCTCCCTCTGCACTGACAGTTACTCCCCCAGAAAATGGCTTATTGCTGAAGTTATGTTAAGTGAAACTAAGAAACTCTATCTGGGCGGTTGTTACAACCCCCTGAACGGAGGAGTAGCTGGCCTCCAAAGCCTACTCACTGGGCTTGGGTCTCTCTCTCTCTCTCTCTCTCTCCCCGCTGCCAAGGAAGCTATCATCCTATGCAATTTCAACCTCAACTGGTTGGATGCATAAGTAACTAACTATACTAACATGCTTGATCAGCGCAATCTGTTACCAATCATCACCCTTCCCACGTGACTTAACCTTCGAACATCCACTCACTCCCTAATTGACTGGGTGATTACCAACTGTGGTTACTGTGTTATACACACTGGCACTCTACCTGACTCCTTAAGTGACCACTCCCCTACCTTTGCCATATGGTCCTCAAAGGCCCCTTACCCTCTTCCAAATATCTAACCTTCTGCAGTTTTAACCACCCAGGCACTTCACTACTACATGTTGAACCAAGGGCAATCAACTGGCGAGGCCTATATGCTTTCACTGATGTGTCCCTTGCAGTCACTCACTTCACAGACATTCTCCTGGACATCCAGGACTGACACTTCCCAACCACAACACACAGAGTCAGAGGTGGCCGCACCCATTGGATCTCCAAAGAACTCCTCAACCTCATGAAACAGAGGGACCGAAAGCGGTCTGCCCATAAAATGACTCCTTCTCCCTCCCCGTGGAATGAATACCTGCACAACTGATGTAAGATCTTTACCAGAACCCTAAAATGGAATTATTACACCAACCTACTTTTTGTAATTTGCAAAGCAGAACAGATTCAGGCTTTGCCCATCTAGTCTGTTCCTCACTTTTTGTGGGGCAATCCTAATATCCCAAATATCTATACAAAGCTTTTTTAGATTTCTCTGAATCTGTTATATTAACTAATTATTTTGTAAGTTTATTCCAGAAGGCTACTGATCTTAAAGTGAAGTAGCTGTCGCTTTTTTTGTGTTAGTCATAGGTAGTTTGAATTGCTTGTCATGCAATATTAGATTTAAATTCCTAGTATTAAGTAACATGCCACATTGGTTCAATACAGAGGGAGAGTTTTGGAAATCCCAGAAAATTCTGGGACTCCATTAACTCACTTCTCACTCCTTGCTCTGGCAGCACTAATATCCAACTAACTTCCCCCTCTGGCCTTTTGACAGACCCAGTCGAGGTAGCTATGGCACTCAACAACAAATTCTCTGACCTGTTGGCCCACCTCAGCAAACTGCCCCCTAGCAGTGCCTCCAGCCTGTGGCCTTGAGCTTCCTCCCACCTCCCCTTCCCTCGCTCTGCTTACCCTCCACCTAGTCAGTCCCCTGACCAAGGGCCTTGCTCCACTCCCCTGTTCTCAATCTCCCCTTTATCTGGTAACCCTCTTCACCCTCCTTTACACTTCAAGACAATCTCCCCCAAGGACACCTGTAAACTCATTAGTGGCCTACTCAATCAGGACAGTCCAGGATCTGATGGCCTCTCCCCTGTTTTTCTCAAACTCATCTCCTCAGTGAGCACCAGACCTCTCTCCTTTATCTTCTATCTTGCCCTGACTACCTCCTTCATGCCCCTTCCCTGGAAGTCTGCCAAGGTGGTTCCTATTTTCAAATCCGGGGACCCCATTTCATCAGACAGCTATTGCCCCATTTCCATTTTCCCCCAGCTTAGTAAGTTCCTTGAATGGGTTGTTCACCAGGAACTATCTGACTACCTTGATAACTACAATATCTTATGCAACCAGCAGCACAGCTTCCAGAGGCTCCATAGCATCACAAGTGCCCTGGCTTTATTCACTGACCACAACCTCACAAATATGGACCAAGGGAGTGCCTCTGGTACAGTATTTGTGAGCTATATAAAGCCTTCAATCTTGTTAACCACTCTCTCCTCCTCTCCAAGTTACACTGTATTGGCTGTTCCATGGGGGTCACCAACTGGTTTCAGAGCTACTTCTCTGATCAATCCCAATCTGTGTGCATCAGTCTTGCCATTTCTCCTGCCCCATCTGTCTCATCCGGGGTACCCCAAGGCTCCATCCTGTACCCCCTGCTCTTTACAATATTTGTTAATACCCTCTTCTCTGACTGCCTTTTTCTGTAAGTCCCTCCTTTATGCTGACAACCTTATTATCTTCCATGGTGACAAATCTCTTCCACTCAAATCCTCTGTCCTCACCCAGAACTACTGTGCCACCCAAAACTGGTTCTCCTCTAATTTGATGTTGGTTAACACCAATAAATCCAAGGCTATGCTGTTCTGGTCTAAATCATACCTAGTCAGTACCCTGAAAGCTAACTCCTCTCTCCATATCCTCCTGCCAAATGGCCCTCCCCTTGAAGTTGTCCCATCCTTAAAATACCTGAGGGTCACAGCTGATACCACCATCTCCTTCACTGACCATATAAATCTCATAGTCTGTAGGATAGATCAGAAACTCAGTGCTGACTACCATGTCAAACCCTACTTAACTGCAGAGGCTCGCCTCACTATAGCTCTCGGCAACGTGCTCCTAATCCTGGACTACTGTTCCCCCATTTATACTCAAGTCTCTACCACCCTTTGTACCCAACATCTGCCACTTTGCCCTGTCTGCCCCATATTCCACTCACCAATGCAACCTATACACATTCCTCATCTGGCTCCCGCTTCAAGGCTGATTTGATTTTACCCTTGGATGCCTCTCATACACTATCGTTTATAGTGACACTGCTTCCCCCTTTTGTTTCCCATTTTAAGCACTGCACCATGCTGAGGAATTTCTGGTCCTCTGTTGTCTCCCCCATGGTGATTCTAAGAACCTGTACCAAAATGGGTGGCAATTCTCTATTGGTTGTGGCCCCTCACTTTGGAATACATTTCCTGCACCCATCAGATCACCTAACATACATCACACTTTCAAGCAGAACCTCAAAATCTGGCGCCTTGCTTGGGACACCTGCAATTGCATCCGTAGGTAGCACCCCCCCCAAATATTGTTCTTCCTGCTCAATCTGTCTATACCCCTTCTTCTCCTTTCTATTTTTCTGATGGGTCTCCGGGTCTTTCAGGCTTGTTTACTGTGTTGGAGGGTGTGTTTTTTCTATTTCAGTTTGGGTCATTTGTTACTCCTGCCTGTTTGTTCTATAGTTTGCTCAATTGACTATCAGTTATTTACTTATTCTCCTTGTAAGTTTCTCACCACCTGTATTTTACCTATTATTCAGTGTTATATCCTACCACTGTTTGACCATTTTGATGTTCTGCCATTGCTGTTGTTCTGTTGTACCTTTACAATGTAATTATTGCCTGCATATGTGCATCTTGGCCTGGGTCGTGCCTCTAAATGGTCTATTGAACCAGTGCACTTACCTGGTTATGAAAGTCGTGAATAAATAAATATTAAGTGCTCTATAGGTACAAGTGACTTCCAACCAAGCTGGGAAAAGAGGGAACAATGATGAGTAGAGTATGATGCTCCAGTAATAAATCTTAGCAATCTATGATACAGGGTGTTGAGCTTGGTTAATGCAGTGCTGAGTCCATGTCTATAAAGAAAGTCGGCATAGTCTAGGAGAGGGAGGAAAGTATTTTGCACCAGTCTTGTTTGGGTATCCCATGTTAGTAAGTGTTTAATTAGAAAAAAGAGGCCTAGTCTTTGTTTTAACTTTTTTGCCAGTTCATCAATATGATCAGAGAAGGAAAGACCGTGGTCAACCCAAAAGCCCAGATATTTAAATCAATCCACTAACTCCAGTGGTTCCCCCAGGAGGGTTGTGATTTGTGGTGTAACACCTAAGTGGCAGTGGTTTATTGAGCTGATGTGCGGGGAAAAGAACATGGCTTTGTTTTTTGTTAGCATTTAACAGAAGCATTAGGTGCTGGAGTTTTTGCTGTAACAAGTTAAATTCATGTTGCAGTTCCTTACAGGTATGTTCAAGGGTGGGCCTGGCGATGTAGAGGATGGTATCATCAGCAAAATAGGTGGACATTTGCAGAGTTAATATTATTGCTATAAATTACCAATAGTAATGGACCTAATATAGACCCCTGTGGTACACCTCTCTGAAGTGTTTTCAGGGGGGGAGAGGTCCCCTTCCACCTTGACTTCTTGCTGCCAGACTATACGGTAATAAGATAACCATCGCAATGCAGTGGAATCAAGACCAATGTTATGTAGCAGTAGTAAGTCATGATCCACTGTGTCAAATGCCTTGCTCAGGTTGAGAAATAAGGCACCCACATGGTTTTTAGAGTCTGGTGCTACTTGCCAGTCATTGGTCACCTTGGCTAGGGCATTTACCCTGCTGTGATTCAGTCTAAATCCAGACTGTATGGGGTTAAGCATGTTAAATAATTCTAAGTGATTTCTTAGTTGTGAATTTACTATTTTTTCAAGTAAGTCAGTTAGGATAGACATGAGAGATATAGGTCTGTACATTGAACAATCTTAGAACATAAACTGAGAAAGCATAATTTCTTACTTTACTCCATGGGCTGGATATTCAAAAGGGTTGTGCCATGCGCAATAGGGTTGCGCCTGCGCAAGTCTGAAATTACGCCATTCTGCGATATTCAGCAGGAGGCAATTGCAGTCCCCAAGTGATGCTGAGCAACAGCGCAATGCTAATGAAGGCATGCTCAACCGGAAGGGGAGGAACCATGCATAAACTGCACAGCCCGATATTCAGCTGGGCTGTACAGAGTTGTGCAGGCGCAATCCCCTACCTGTGCCTGCATAACTTTGAGCCCCCCAAAAAAAGGATCAAGTCGAGGGCCACCCACAGGTGAGCTGCCGCATTGCAGGGTGCAACACAGCAGCTGCCACCTGTGGGCAGCCCTCCACTTGCTCCCTGTGCCACCTCTACAGCCCGATCACGGGCATAATAGTAACCCCCAGTAGCACGATTGTGGGCAGAACACACTCCCCCCCCACTAGCCGATTGCGGGCAGATCTGGACTACCAGGGATATTGGTCTTTGGGGGGGTTTGAACTCCATTATGCCCACGATCGGGCCAGTGGGGGGGTTCAGTAACGTTATGCCCATGATCGGGCCAGTCGGGGGGGTTCATTCATGTTATGCCCGTGATCGGGCCAGTTGGGGGGGTTCTTTTACATTATGCTCACGATCGGGCCAGTGGGGAGGGAGATTTACATCATGCCCACGATCGGGCTGCAGGGGGGCGTCGGTCCCCGACGGCTACTGCCTGGCAGGGCGCCATGCACAAGTCCTTGGGGATCAGCGCACCTGCATGCTAATGGCATGCAAATGGGGCCGTAATTAGATGTAAATGGCCCCCCCATGCGCCTTGCATAAATTATGGCCCCATTTGCATGTCACCTTTTGAATATCAGAAATTTGCACTTGGCGCAATGGAACTTGCACCACCGCATCTGAATGCTCCACTCTGACCACTTGTGGTGGCACAAGTTCCACTGCGCCATGCACAGTGGCTGTGGCCGGGAGGCGATATTCAAAGGAGTTGCTCAATAGTGCAACTCCGTTGAATATCACCCCGGCCACACCCCTGCGCAACTTTTTGAGCAGCGCAAGGGCTTGCACCACAGAATGGTGCAGTTTGAATATCCAGCCCCATATCATAAAACAATGGCTGGAAATGGAGCATTCAAATTGGCTGACAACTTTCTAAAAGGGGTAGGTTAAAGAGCAAGTACACTGCCTAAAATTTAAGCAAAAGGGCAGTAGAAAACATTTTCTCAATAAAGTGTTTCTAGTTTTGATTAATAAAAATATTATCACACTCCACATGATAAATCTGCTTTTTCAGGTGATTCCTAATCTGTTTATTATGAATATGTATTTGTCTTAACTCTTTATCAAGTTTACTGTGCTATTTCCAAGCCAAATGAAGGTGCCATCTTTTTTCTTCAGGAAAAAAAGCAGTTTAAACATTCTATCCTAAATTCTAGTGGAACTGGACATTTTTATCACCAAATGAAACTGGAAGATGTCTGGACTCTGTTACAATTAAGAAAGGGAAGGATAGAATGTTTTACCAAGTTTTATTGCATTGCTGCTTTAATATTATTTTTAAGGCTGCAGGTAGGCAAAGCCTACAACCTTATTGCATCAGCTGTAACAAGCATTTGTCAATGCCGAATGTTGTCTCCCTGGCATTGGTAGTGCCAGAGTTAGAGATGCATAATAGGAATGGCAGTGAAGTATTGAAGTGACGCCAACCCCACCCCCACCCTGTAGAGACTGACAGGCATTGGGGTGTGCCTTTGGGTCCTCAGCTATAATGCACATGGCATTGTACCTCACCCTACCCTGTAGACACTGACAAGTGTTGTGGTGTGCTTTGGAGTCTTTGGACATTATACTTACCTCATTCCAGAAGGAACTATGCTGAGGTGGGTGCAGTATAGGAGAATGGGGTGAACTTTGTGGCCGAACAGTGCAAGGCACACCATGATGCCTGTCACTGGCTGCAGGGTGGGGGTAGAGATGGAATGGCATGAGAATTATAGCCCATGATCCCAAGTCACACTCCTGATGCCTGTCAGTCTCTACAGGGTGGGGTGCTACAGCTGGAAGCCCTAAGACTGTAGGCATGTGTTGGTATTTTCACTTCAAATTTTCAACATGGGATTTTTGTGAGCCCACCTCATGAAAAGTGGCACAATCAGTTTGTTAGCTAAAAGGTGGTTTTGCACAGTGACTATGCCATTTGGTGAGACAGGGATGAAAACACAGTTTGTGCAGGATGTGGAAAATGACAACTGTATTGTTCATGAGGAGGCGTAAAAAAATGGTAACGTTGAAAATCTGGTGTGAAAATATGAAAAATTGGTGAAGTCATGAGCATGCATAGAAACTGCACAACACACATCTGTAACCCAATTATTTTGGGGAGTTTGTTAGCCACATTTTTAACATAGACATTTTGGGAACTCCCCTCATGAACAGTGGCACTGTGATTTTGTTAATCTGTCCCAAAAGTTGATTTCCCACAACAACCACGCCATTGTGTGCCACAGGTGCAGAAACACATTTTGGGCAGGATGTGAAAAATGACAGCTCTACTGTTCATAAGGAGGTGTGAAAAATGCCAGTGTTGAAAATCTGGCATGGAAATATTGCAAATTTGCGAAGTTACAAGGGTGCATGGCTACTGCGCAATGCACGCTTGTAACACAGTCATTTTATGGATTTTCAGCACCAAATTTTCAACATAGGCATTTTAGGACCTCTGCTCATGAACAGTGTCATGTTCATTTCCTCAAACTGTCCTGAAAACTGATTTCGCACAACGACCACAGTATTCTGTGCTGGACGTGCGAAAACACATTTTGGTAAGGATATGTAAAATGACAGCCATACTGTTCATCAGGAGGTGTGGAAAATGCTAATTTTGAAAATCTAAAGTGAAAAATATTACAAATTCACAAAGTTACGAGCGTGCGTGGAAACAGCGCAACACACACACTTAAAACAGCCATATTTTGGATTTTGTTCCCCAAATTTGCAACATTGGCTTTTTGAGAGCCCCCTTCATGAACAGTGGCACTATTGTTTAGTTACTCAGTACAAAAAGGTGATTCCGTGCAGTGACCACAAAATCACCTTTCGGGACCGAATAACGCCATGACAGTGACTGAATTCATGAGGAGGGGTCCCAATAACCCCAAGTTGAAAATTTGGTGCACAAATTCCAAATATTGCCTGAGACATGCACCAAAGTTGAAAACAAAACCCTATTTATGCCATTATACAGCTTACCGGCATTTCTTCAGTTCTTGGTTGGCTTTGAAGAGTGCAGACGTGTTCCCGGTTCATCGAAGATCGTCACCTCAGACACTGGAGGTAAGTATGGGGTGAAGGGGGTGTGGGAGGCAGGGTGTACAGAGGTGGGCGCGGGTTGTGGGAGGGGAGCAGGGAGACAGCGGAGGACCATTTTCTTTTCATAAGGTTTAAAAAGAAAAACCTCGGGATGTTTTTATTTTCAGGGCAATTTGGCATGCTGGGGTGGGCTCCCATCATGCCCACCTAATTGTTTTGAGAGTTCTGTAGCCGACAGGGGATTGGGCACCCCATTGGCAAACAACAAAAGTTAGGCAAGAGCGAGGGATTGGGCACCGGCACATAACAATGGGGGTATGATGCCGATGAGGAGTGGGCTCCCCCATTGGCACATACATTGTAACAGGGCATGCCGGCAGGGGGATTGGGCATCCCTGAAGTCAGCATTATGGCAGGCAGTGTGCCGCCATGTTTATTATTTTTTTTCATAAGGGAAAGCACGTCGGGAAGTCCGCTGCATATGATGAGCTTTGCTCACATTGCAGTGGACCTTTCATTAGATGTGCTCATCACATTATGTATTCATGGTGTGGCACCAGCATGTAGGCTTTTTGGGGAATGAGGGACTCACCTACTGATGCGTGCCCTGAATTGGCCCAACAGTGCCGCGCCTCCAACTCTGCTACTACCGCAATATGTTGGCTGCACATGCCAACATAAAAATGAGCTACGGGATTCAGACTGAAGAACACTTACTTTGGAGTTTTCAAATGATCCTTCCACTACTTTGCAACCCTTCAATTTAACCCTTTCAGTGCTGCAGACTAGACATCTGTGCAGAGCTCAGTCAAATAGATTAATTCTAGTTCTTTTGGCAGCCTTGTAGTTCTTCAGTGACTACAAGAAACACGTTTTCCTTTCAATCCAACTTGGTAAGCATGTAGAGCTACTGCAAAACAAATTAACAGTACCTAACTGCAGAGCAGTCTCAAATTACATGCTTGATCATCTCTCCCAGTGTGTGTGTGTGTGTGTGTGTGTGTGTGTGTGTGTAACAATGATTTACAGTACTTTTGAAACATCACAGAAGATTACTTCAGATAAGCTAATTAACACCTGTATGCTTTAAGCTGAGATGCCCCTGAAGGGCAAAGTTTATCAAGAATTATCAACAAGTAGAGACCTCTTCTCACATAAATTTTAAACTTTCTCAGTATGTTTCAAAACAGCATTCTACTGATAGAAAAGTCTTGGGATACTATTCTCCCTAATACATGCAAGATGAGATTATAACGTTCAGTGCAAGTGTCCTTGTGTTTTAAAGAGCACAGTCAATGAAAGACAAAATGCTGAAATGAGGCCTAATTGCAAGTTGAAATTAAAATAAAATTATACATATATCTATATATGGGTGTGTAATATATATATATATATATATATATATATACATGTACATACTGTATACACGTACATACATACACACATACTGTATACAGTATACACATACTGTATATACACACATACACATGCATATACATCTATCTATATATAATATATACACACACACACGTACAAACCCACAGAACACATACATATATATATATATGCATATACATACATATACATTTACCTCAACAATATACATATATATATATATATATACATACATACATATACTATATATATATATATATATATATATATATATATATATATATATACACACACATACATATATAGCAAGTAATACAGGGTGTGAATTAAAGGATTTTAATGCATACCCCAGGAGTGTGCTAAGGCATGAGGCCAAAAGCCAAGTGCCTTACGCCCCTGAGAAGTGCATTAAAATCCTTTAATACACACCCTGGAGTGGCTTATCACACTTATGAAATGGGCCACTATCATAAAAGAATTAATTTGATTTACTCTGATAGGGATTCAAATGTATTTACTATTTTCAAAAGAGTGTACAATACATTACCTCTACAACATCTAAAATCTGAAAACAGTAGTCCCTATTAATGAATAAAATAGCATATCTCAGCAATAGGTTAACTAGTACAGTACTTTGCAGTAAAAGTATTTATTAGTAGAGTTGGTTGAAAATAAATATTTTTTCTGTAACATGTAAATTATCATATAAATGCACTGTAACATCTGTAAATTTGTAAAACATAAGTAGTGTTTAAAACTTAATTTTCATTACAGTGTATTTATATACTTTCATTGAAGGCAACCCTCTGTCTATTTGTTTTACTTATATGTTGTGGTCCAGTACATAACAGGAAAACTGCTATAGGATTGAGGTGAAAGGTTAGTAAGAAAAAAAAAAACTTTAAACCTGCACCAGGGCACAAAGTACATGTATGTGATGCAAATGCAGGGGGCATGCCCATGCATATGTGGCACATCCCAATATTCAGCCTGGAATGTGTGGCACATATGCTGGCACAACCCCAGATTGCACGCATATGGGGTTCATAGTTGAGCCAGACAAAAAAGGCTCAAAGCCAGGCCACCCATAGGCAGTCTGCTGTATTGCAGTGCGCAACACAGCTTCCACCAGCCTGGGTGGCCACCCACCCATCAGGGACACTGTCCACAAGCACCCACACTCTCCCCCATGGCCAGGTGCATCCCCCATGCCTGATCATGGGTGCTGGATACACACACCCCCCACCTGGTAGTCTAGTGGACCCCACCTCCAGTTTGCCCAATCATGCGCTATCAAACAGTAACACCCTACTAGATGGTCTAGCAGACCTCCACCCTCCCCACTGTATGCCCGATCATGGACATCTGTACTGAAACATCCTCCTTGTAGACTGGCAGATCACCTCACCCCTTCTGTATGGCCAATCACAGGCTGTTGCACCATTATGCCATATTCTGGTGGTCTCGAGGTTACCCCCTTCCCTCCATATCCCCGATCATGACCATCTGTATCAAATGATCCCTCCCTGGTAGTCTAGTGGTCCCTCCTCCCCTCCCACCCACAGAGGACCCCTGGCGGCCCAGCTCTGCCCGTTATCAGAGGGTGGCTGCACCCCACCCACATACCACCTGGCCACCCGTCGAATGACAGCTTACAATATGTTCTGTAAGGCTATTGGTGCACAGTGTGCACCAATGGGCTTGCAGACCATACTGTACTACACCAGCACAAATATGTGACTGAATGCATTTATTCACATATTTGTGACAGTGTAGTACAGTATGGCCTGCAAGCCCATTATACACTCTGTGCACCAACAGGCTTACAGAACATACAGTAAGCTGTCATTTGGAGGGCAGCCAGGCAGTATGCAGGTGGGGTGCAGCTGCCCACTGATGGGGGAGAACTGGGTGGCCAGGGGTCCTCTGCGGGTGGGAGGGTAGGGGGGACCACTAGACTACCAGGGAGGGATCATTTGATATGGATGCCCATGATCGGGCATACCAGAGGGAAATGGGGAACCACTAGACCACCAGGATATGGTATAATGGTGACAGCCCACAATCGGCCATGCAGGAGGCGTGGGGGTCCACAAGTCTACCGGGGGGTGTTTCACTACAGATGCCCATTATCAGGCTTACGGTAGGGAGGGTGGGGGACCGCAAGACCACCAGGTAGGGTGTTACTGTTTTACTGCCCGTGATCAGGCATACGGTGGGGGGGCAAACCTAGGTCAACTGGGTGGGGTGGTACTATTCAAGTGCCCACGATCGGGCATACAGATGGGGGAGGGGTACACTAGACTACTGGGTAATGCATCTGCGTTTGTACTGCCCGTGATGGGGCTACTGGGGGGGGCACTGGACTACCAGGGATGCACTGTACTGTGGCTGCAGCAATGTTGGGTGCTAGGCACATTGCACCAGGTGGTCCTGTGCCCCGCATGCAAATGGGGCCATAATGAGATGCAAATGGCCTGGTTTGCACCATGCATACATTATGGCCTCATTTGCATGTGCACTTCTGAATATCGCGGGAGATGCACCCAGCGCAACTGCATTTGCACTGGAGCAGTCCCAGACCTCCCTGTCTGGTGGATGCGCTGGCACATTGTACTTGTGCATGACACTTTCTGTGCCATATTCAACAGTGATGCGCCTTGGTGCCTCAACTTTGAATATCTCCCTGTCCTGGCCCCAGTGCATCTCATTTGCGCTGTGCCTCCTCCTGTGCCACTGTCAGGCACAGTCTGAGTATCTCACCCAGAATGTTTGTCATGGAATGTTTATCATGGAATAAAGGGATTCAAAATTCTGCTCAGTTCCACTAGTAGAATGTTACTCTCCTAACATACTGTACACACAGACAACAAAGGCCTGCTTTAGAGCTAGAGACTCAATTATCTCATTGTCAGGGCAAGCAGAAGAGATTTCCCTGATGAGCAGGTAAAGATCGAAGGGGGATTTTTCACTGTCAGTAAAGAAACAGTTGTAATGAAAACTATAAACAATACTTAATGTTTCTGATTTGTTTATGTGTAAGGAGAGTGTGATGATCAGGTAAACAACATTTAATTAATTTGTTTTATTTTTTATTTAAGGTAGTTTTACTTTTAGGGCCCAGTTGAAGGTTTTTACAATGTAAAGGCAGCAGCCATGATTGTGATGGAAGATCAGTTCTGGTTGCAGGGGGACTGATAGAATATAGTTCTGGTTGTATGAGGACTGACTTGCTCATTGTGTAATATGGTTTAAGACCAGGATGACTGTGCGTATGTAGAGATTTAATGTACAGTCAGCTGATGTCTCTTGACCAATGAGATTTCTAGGTTTTTCTTGCCATTTTATAAATATATATATATATATTTATACACACGCACATACATACATACACACCTATACCTACACACACAAACATATACACACACATACACATATGGCATACAAAGGGTTTAAAGTGAAGTTTACTCAACGTGAGCAAATGTTTCACACAAAATATAATATAGAACTTAACTTGAGACATTTTCTCAACTATACTCTCAACCAGTTAATGTACTACATAAACTTTAAAGCCTTCAGTGTTGTAACAGCATTTAATACATGATAATATCAATTGTGAGTATAAGTGCCAAATAAAAAAACAGAAAACAAAACTACTTGTCAAGGACCCCCAAGAAAATGAGAACATGAGCCTGATATGTACAGATTTCAGTACAGTGTCAATGTATAATGAACATGTACAGAACCAGTCTAAGGAAGCTAAATAAAAACTCATAGGAATAAAATCCCACAGTCCCCCCCCCACCTTTCCCTGGGAAAAGTAACTAGTAAGAATGAGATATATGTACACAAGTCCTAATACATCATCATTCACATCAATCTTTGCAATATTTACCCAAAGGAATTGAAGAGTTGATTTATATTAACCTTTTCATTACCTATGTAATTAGTGGCATTGGAACTCTCATTATTTTATACTTGTAGGAAGGGTAAATAAAGGTTAGGCAGCTAATGTTTTAGACATTTTCTGAGGTTGCAAGGGACATCTTAGGGATTTACAAAGAATCATAGCAGTGTCAACAGTAGTGCTCCCAGATTGAACAAAGCATTTGCCTGTAAGGCAGCCTCTTTTCCATGTATTTTCTATGTAAAACTGGTGGACTCTCTCAAACTTTGCTCCCAATGTTCTTATATCTCTAGAACCTCTTGATAGTATTATAGCATTATAGCATATGGTAGAATGCTGTTCTGCATGGAAATCCATGCCTGGAACAGCATTGTTGTGCTGCACATAGTGTATCATGAGCTTGTGGTGCTGCACTGAGTACATCACTGGTGCAGCACAACAAGATCGAAAGCATTCATGCATGCGTAACGTTGGGCCATGGGGAAGGAAACAGATGAGGAACGGAGGAAATAAGTGGTGCTTGAATAAACTGCTCCAAGAAGGTACTTCGCAGACTTTTAAAAACTTGTCTGGACTCACCATACTCTATAAAATATTGGCTATGGTGAGTGATTCACAGACAAGGATATACTCAATCTCGAGGTCTCCATGTCATCAGATGACTTCTTGACCTTCACTCTCAAGGTCTAGCATTGCCATGGAGACCTCTCGATCAAGAATATAATTGTTGTGAATGACTCCCCACAGACAATCCTCTATGTTGCAATATACTGGCACAGCCAGATGGCCTGGCTGAGATACAGTATGTCATATTCAGTGTGGTCATACTTTTATCCCTTTGTACTGACACAGGACAGCATTGATGAGATGCAGTCTCTCATTTTCAGAGGGGTCCTAATTTTACCCATTTCTACAATGTACTGATACAGGTTAGCTTGGCCAAGATGCAGTATCTCATTTTCAGTGGGGTCTTACTTTTACCCATGTTTGTGTTCCAACAGAGGATTTAGCATCTAACTGCAGAGCAGTTCCAAATCACATCCTTGGCCATCTCTTTGAATGTGTGTATGTGTGCAGCAATGATTTACAGTATTTTGTCTGAAGAGTTGATTTATGTTAACCCTTTCAGGGACTTATCTAATTAATGGCATTGGAACTTTTATGGTTTTATATTTGTAGGAAGGGTAGATGCTAGGCAGCTAATGTTTTAGGGGGATTCAGAGGTTGCAAGGGGTGTCATAGGAGATTACAAAGAAATCATAGGGTTGTCAACTGCAGTGTTTCCAGGCTGAACAAAGCAATTCCCTGTAGAGCAACCTCACTTTCCCTGTGTTTTCCATGTAAAGCTGGGACACAACTCTTGCATATTTTCCTGTATGCTCAAATCAATACATACATGCAGCTAACTTCATTATGCCCGTCAGTAAAATTGCTATAACAAATGTTAAGGCTGTGTTATGTGCTCTTTAGCCCTGTTACAATGTGCTGACATAAGATAGCCTGGCTGAGATGCAGTATGTCATATTCAGTGGGCTCATACTTTTATCCATTCTGGCATAGTACTGACACAGGTCAGCTTTATTGAGATGCAGTATCTCATTTTTAAGGGGTCCTAATTTTATCCATTTTTACAATGTACTGATACAGCTTAGCCTGGCTGAGATGCAGTATCTCATTTTCAGTGGGGTCTTACTTCTACCCATTTTTACATCTGCGTGCAATGTACTGACACAGGACAGATTTGCTGAGATACTAATGGCTGCTGTGTGCAACATGGCAGTGCTGACAAACTATGCATATGCAAGTATTGCCCACATGAAGTCATGTCAATGCTGCCATGACACAGCTGACTCTGGAGCAAACTGCACATGTGGGAGTATCAATCATGTGCAGTTCTGTAATCACAGCAGCATCAGTTACATCTGACTGTGGTGTTGCAAGAGCATGGCATATTCTTTCATCACTCTTGCCACTCCTAAAAGCTCTCCACAGCTGTATTGGCTCAATGCTGGCAAAGGCTAATGGATGGGTAACACTGGGGACCACTCAACTGCCTTCATGTCCACCGGCTCTATTGGCAGATCATTTTAGAAGGTCACCACCTTCTGGAACAAAATAAGCTTCCTAATGTTACCCCTAAACTTGCCATCTGTTACCTTCAGAGCATGTTCCTGTGTCCTGCTGGAGAACATATCCATATGTTCAGTCCTGTCAATATCCCTGAGATTGGGAAGACTGAGCTCATGTCCCATTTCAGTCTGCTGTTCCACAGGGACAAGCAAAAGGATGAGGAGCACCCACATATGTAGAAAGCACCAGGACCACAAAAACATTATTCAAAGTCCTTCATTTAACTAAAGTGCATAGTGCACCCACACATAGTGAGCATAAAAAAGTGGCGGCTGAGCCTTTCTGCAACTATCATTTCTTCTGACTCCTGCCAAGTGTCATCAGAGTGATTCACTCTGATAATGTCTGGCAGGGGCCAGGAGAATCATTACTTTCAGAGTGGCTCAGTCATCACTTTTGTTTGCTCTCTATATGTGGGTGCACTATGCACTTTACTTAAATGAAGAACTCTGAATATTTTTGTGATCCTGGTGCTTTCTGCATATGTGGGTACTCCTCATCCTTTTGATTGTTTCAGTTTTTTCATTGCTGAGCATCATATTACTTGTTCTGCCACTCCAGATCCATTTTTGCTTCATTCCACATGGAGAAAACAGTAATAACTACTAGTAAACTTAAATGTGGATATTATCTGTTAGACCCTTCCAGGTATTCCTGTTTTGAAAGTGAAGCTTCTCCTTAACAAAGGTATCCAAACAGAAAGGCCACCAGCAAATTTCTTTTTCTTTTTAGTACTAAACACATTCTCTTTACTGCTTCAGTAAACATAAATATTGGAGGAAATATGAAGAAACTGATAGAGGGAAACTTACAAAGGGTGTCAGCTGGCATTTTACCATATGGGACTGCATAAATATGCAGAACTGAAAAATGCTACATACATTCACTGCCACTAAGTAAGTGGCAGATGGTAGTGGTGGTGAGGGATTTGTCAACACAAAAAGGGGGCTTGGTTTGCACTCAGAGAGGAGTGAGAAGATCCGTTTTCCTATGTGGGACAGTGACCCACAGGGTGTAAAAATCTGAGGTTACTGAAAATATGATGGATCGTAATTTTCCACATAGCCCATTTTCTTAACACAGCAATTTTGTCATCAAAGAAGAAAAAAAGTGGGTTGGAATTGACAGCTATCTGACATTTGTCACAATCCCCACTGAAAAAAGAATACAGACACCAACTTGCTGCACTATAAGACTGCACCAAAGAATTCAGCATCTATGCCAAGCTCCATGCTGCATTCTTTCAGCAGGGTCTTTACAGAGTGCAGTACCACAAGACATTTTCTTTACCTTATCCTCACTTTCATCTGAATGCACCCTGACCCACTTTCTGCCCTGGTATCATGATATTTAAGGTTTGATTAAGTCAAGCTGTTTCCAGTGTTCCTCCTCATGGACCAAGTTAAACTTTTTCAATGCCAAAAAAAGACTAGCAATGCATTCCATGACTTTGAATAAATGTAATATGGGGTGATATTATACATTCAGCATTCTTGTATTCTATGATTCTAGTATGTTCACCTATTAATTTATGAGGCTATGTTGAATTTTGCAAATGCGGGCTCATAACTTTGGTAATATTCAGTATTTTTACCACAACACTTCAACATAACCATTTTGAAACAGTGACTCATGAATGTGACAGCTGTCATTTTTCAACTCCTGCCCAATATGTGTGTTTGTAGCCCCAAATTGGATTTTGCAGTCCTTGCATATAATCACCTTTATGCCAGGAGTTAAGCATTTTTTCTGCCCTTCTTTATGAGGCAGGTTCATCATTAGGCTGTGTTGAAAATTTCATGTAAAAATATTTAAAAAAAATAATTTCCAATATTTTAAACCATGAGGCCTCTCCTGCAGCCATACTGGTTCTGACCAGAGTTTGTTTTAAAAGGAGTCAGTTGTTAATTTTCATATCTGACATATTTATTTTCAACTTCCAGTTTGATTATCAGCATTTTTCTTTACCTGACAGTACCTGGTGTGATGTGTGGAGTCATATTGTACCTGGAGGCTGCATGTCTAGTTCTGTTCCCTTTCTTACCTCACCAGAAATGGAATCTCATTGATTGTGATATCACAACTGACCAAGAAGATCACACCATTTCTGCCAGATCAATCACTACCGAAGTCACTGTGAGTGTGGTCACAATGTGGATGAGGTATGAAGGAAGAAAGAACTAGATATATCAACTTCCAGGTAAAGTGCTGTTCTTCACATCACACCTAAATCAGTCAGGTAGAAAACCATGTAATGAACAAATGGTAAAAGAATGCTAATTTACTTCAAAACAGAAAAGTAACAACTGTCTACTGTTAAAAATGAATAATGCTATTTGGACCCATATTCAGAGATGGCCACTGATGCAGCACAGTCTGTAGTGCTGTGCCAAGCATAGCACATGGCCTGCTCTGAGCTGTCAGTAGGAACTGAGGGAGTGTGCTGACTTAATATCAGGCCATGCTGGCATAGTGCTAGATGAAAATGGGTGGTGCTGACACAGCCCATAGCTACATATGGTCCACAATAGATAGCACACCTGAAATGGGATAGCACCAGGACTCTGGTGGGACATATTCAGCCCAGGAATGCAAATAAGCTCATTGGCATGGCAAGGTGGGGGACAATCTACATGCCCACAAATGATTCATTTGCATGGGCAAAGCAGACCGCTAGCACTGATGCAGGGTGGCAGTGGTAAAAAAGCTCTGGTAGTCTAGTGGACCCCCTCCCCTCTGTTCTCACATACTGCATGATTGTCTGTATCTGTAGTAGTCCTGTGGACCCCATCCCCCTATTGCCCAGGTTTCCATGTATGTCAAATCACTGTTCCCTGGTTCGTTAGTGCCTCCCCCCACATCAGGTGCCTCCAAACCTCTTCCTGATTAACAACCGCTGCCCACCCACTGAGAACCTCCTGCAATGCACCACCCCCCCACCACAATGGTGAACACTCACCACAAAATCTGAGGTCAGATCAGTTGCTGGACAGCCCTCCACTTACCTCCTTGGCCGGTCACCATCTGATATTCACAAAACATGAGCATCGGTAAGTATGTGATTGTGCTCTGAGACTTGCAGATGGTGGCAAGCCAAGGAGGTGAGTGGTGGGCAGTGCCAGCTGCTGATCTAAATTCAGAGTTCGTGGTGAGTGTTGACTGGGGTGAGGAAGGAGTGTAGGGGTGAGAGGTCCTCAATGTGTGAATTTTTTACTTTCACTAAGCACTTATCACTACTGAATCACCCTCCCTGCACTAGAATCATGGCCTGCAATGCCCCTCCAACACTCCTGTGACACTGATGCCCAGTGTCATGCTCCATCTTGACTAAAGATAATGAGATACAGGTATTTCTGTCACAATGGACTGAGTCACCACTAGATGTAAGGTTTGGCATCAGTTTGTGCTACCATTTTCAAACAGTAAAAACATACATTTTTTATCTACTGAGTTGTTAAAGAGTCAGTGGGTGGCATTGTACAGAGACAGTGCTGCACCTGCAAATGCCACCACAAATCATTAAGTCAGTAAGCTCTAGTGGTTAGCTGGAATATTGTAAGAAGACAGGCTAGTGCGGAATGATGTATATTACTACTCTTCATGGTTCATCACTCAAGATAGTGACCTGACACTTGGTACCTCTTTACTTTTACTATGGAACCCCTATGGATATTACCTTATTTCCTCTTTACCCAGCCTTTATCTTCCTCTACAGTGGTGACTTAAGTGTATGACTAGGCAAAATGTATGGACATGTCTTCAACAAAAGTATGACATCATTCTACAATTTCAAAGAAGCTTATGAAACTCAGCTTTAATTACTGATGTTACTTTTGAATCATTGACTGCTTGTATCTCAACCAGCATTTAAGCAAGAAAGTAAAGACTTGACATACACAGCCTTTTTTCATATTGTTTTTTCCCCAGCCAGCAGCCCATTTCTAAGAGATATACCTTGTTCACAGGGATAGTCCCTAATCAGGCTGAACTGAGCCATCATTCATTTGACTCTTTTTTTTTCTCATACATGTCTTCCCCTTCAACCTCCCCTGGTGAGGGCAGAGCCTGTGTCAGTATCATACAGCCACAGTTTCCCATGTGGCAAAAGCAAGATCCCTGGCCTAGCTGCAGGGGTTGCTGTGTTGGTTTAACCTACTTCCAACCTTCCCTGACTGGGATGCACTTCCAAGCATCAAGGCCATAACCTGCCCCCAATGTGCCTTTCTGGGATTGCTTGCAATCCTTGTTGTTAACATGGCAATGCAACACTTTGCTTCTGGGTGATGAGGTATCCTCAAAGCCTAATATTTATGGTCAATGAACCTAACAAAATTGGTGATAGTCAGTTTTCTAGTTTTAAAGTTATAGCGAGCCAGAGCTAGAGCCAAATGAATGGCCCATGCAGGTGCTGCACCCACTGACTACCTGTACTTTCCAGCTCCTCAAGCCAGCCAGACAATCAGGTGCTTCAGCCTTGTGTGTCACCTTGCTCCTCTGATAAGACCTGAGCTGCATCTCTCACACAGTAGGCCCTGTCATTGGACATGTAGCATGGGGAGGGGGAATAAAAACCCTTCTTTTCTTCCCCCAGTTCTTGGCTTAAACATGTTTTTTTCCCCCAGCAATCAGTAGCCAGCATTAATCCAAGACTGTTTAGTTTACCTGTATTTCAGTTGTTTATTCTTTCAGTGCTATGTTTACTGTAAATTCCTTTCTTGTAGTCTACAAGAAAGAAATTTGCATTAAGCTTTGTGTTAAAAAATATATAACTGAAATAAAGGTTGTAGTTGTTGATAATTCTCAAACATCATGCAGCTGGTGTCCCTAAAATGTGCAAACAATTGCAATTCATAAACCAGGTTTAGGCAGTGATGGTGAGAGTGAGCAATCTGTGTGCTTCCAGTTCCTCCTTTTTTGACAAAGAACGATCTCTATTTCATTTGATTGATAATTAAAACAACTAAACAAGTAACACTGACTCATCATCCTATATCTGCCAGTCTACCTGCCATGACTGGGTCATGGTTGGCAGGGGGGACAGGACAACGACCACTGGCAGTCCATAGAAGTTACCATATGTGTTGCTTGCATACCTTTCCTCCCTGTGCATAATGCATAGCAACTATCTGGGACAGTCCTGGGAAAAGTGAATAGTATGGCCATTCCAGACCACCCACTTTGCTTCTCCAGCTTAAATGGCACATACCAGTTCTTTTTGTTATACCAGAGGAACAGGCCACTATAACTGACATTTTTGATCCCTTCTTGAGCTGCAGATTGAGTGCTAAGAAGATGTTCAGATTCAATAGTATATAATATCTATCACTGAAAGGTGGATGGGATTGTTCAATACTTTTAAGAGCAATGCTAAACACACTTTTAAATACATGTTCAAGAAAACAAGCCAAGGATGTATGAAATACATGCTCAGTGCTTTGTCTACCATGCGTTTTTAACACAACACAAAATAGTTCATTTTCCAAGCTGACTTACTACAGCTGTGGGTTCCCTCACTGCAGCTTCTGAGAATATTAAGAAAAATATTTTCTTAGTTAGCAACAAGTAGAAACACATTTTCCCCATAAGTCTGTCATTTGGAAGTGTAAAACTTTATAATGCAATTTTGACAGGGTATAAAACTTTGCACAAAAAGAAAACAAATAAGCATTTGTCAATGCCAAATGTTTGCTTGCTGGTATTAACATTGGAAGTGCATTACTTAGACAGATGCATAATAGGAATGGCAGTGAAGTATTGAAGTGATGCCAACCCCACCCCCACCCCCACTTTGCAGAGATGGTCAGGAATGTCAGTCTGTTCAGGGTGGGATTGTATGATTAGAAACCCTAACATCTTGGCTGTTTGTTGGTATTTGTACTACACATTTTTAATATGGCTGTTTTGTAACCCACACCTCATGAAAACATCTGGGGCCTCTGCTCATGAACAGTGGCACTGTGATTTTGTTAATCTGTCACGAACGTTAATTTCTCACAACGACCGCGTCATTCTGTGTCAGATGTGCAAAAACACCGTTCAGACAGGATGTGAAAAATGACAGCTGTACCATTCATAGGGAGGTGTGAAGAGATGGCAATGCTGAAAATGTGGAGTGCAAATATTAATTCTTGAACTTACGAGCGTACATGGAAACTGCACAATGCACACTCATAACACAGTCATTTTGTGGAATTCTTTCACCAAATTTTCAGCATAGGCATTTTGTGACCTCTGCTCATGAAAAGTGTCAGTGTGATTCTCTTAATCTGTCCCAAACATTGATTTCTCAGAGCGACCGCGATATTATGCGGCAGATGTGCGTAAACACATTTTGGGCAGGATGTGAAAAATGACAGCTGTACTGTTCATACAGAGGTGTACAAAATTATACAATGGCAAGAAAATTTGCTGGACTCTGATTGGTCAGTGTGAGCCTGAGGCAGTGATGATATCTCAGTATAACATCACTGTATTGATTTGTTGTTGTTTTGTACTCCTTTTCTCTTAAGAAACAAGGACATATTGCCACGCTAAAAATCTACTGAAAAGATTTTTTTTTTTATTTTGTTTAACAATGAACCATTGTATAATAGCAAAAAAGCACTCCAGGGTCTGTGTTATTGTGTAATAACGTCGCTCCTGTGGTAGTGGAAGCACTCAGCTTCACCTTGTGCTTCAACCCACCCCAGGAGTGATGTTATTACAGGATAACACACACCCTGTCATGACTTATTGCTTAAATGCCAATGTTGAAAATATGGAGTGAAAATATTACTAATTCTCGAAGTTACGAGTGTGTGTGGAAACTGCACAATGTATGCTCATAACATACTCATTTTGTGGAATTTTGGGACCAAATTTTTAGCATAGGCATTTTGGGAGCTCCGCTCATAAACAGTGTCACTGTGATTTTTTTAATCTGCCCAGAACATTGATTTCCCACAGCGACCGTGCCATTGTGCACCTGATGTGCGAAAAAACACATGTTGGCCAGGATGTAAATTATAGCTGTACTGTTCATAAGGAGGTGTAAAAAAATGCCAATGTTGAAAATCTTGAGTAAAAATATTACACATTCTCTAAGTTATGAGTGCGCATTCAAACTGTGCAATGCATGCTCATAACACAGTCATTTTTTGGAATTTTTTCATCAAATGTACAACATAGGCTTTTTGGGAGGCCACCTCATGAACAGTGACACTATTGTTTTGTTAATTGGTCCCGAAAAGTGATTCCATGCATTCACCATGAAATCACCTTTCAGGACTGAATAACCTGATGACAGTGACTGAATTCATAAGGTGGGGTCCCAAGAACCCCATGTTGAAAATTTGGTCGCACGATTTGCAAAAATGGCCCAGATAGCCACCTAAGTTGAAAAAAAAACACTGATGCCATTATACAGCTTACAGGCATTTCTTCAGTTTGCAGTTGGCTTTGAAGAGTGCAGACGTATTCTTGCTCTACTGAAGATCATCACACCAGGCTCTGGAGATAAGTATGTGGTGGGGGCGGGGAGAGGAGGGTTAGCAGAGGGTGGGTTCAGGTTGGGAAAGGGGGCATCGGAGACAATGAGGGACCATTTTCTGTTTCCACAGGGAAAAACAAAAAAAAATACATTGCAGGATGATTTTTTTTTTCCTTTACAGGGTCAATTGGCATGCTGGGGTGGGCTCCCAGAATGCCACCTGGGAGTTTGTTGGGGGGTGCCTGGAGCCAATGGGGATTGGTCACCTTGTCAGCCCATAAAATGTGTCTGTCTTTGGGGGGGTACATGAGCCGAGAGGGATTGGGCACCCCACTCAGCACGCTACTAACGGGGGGGGGGACATTATGCCGACAGAGATTGGACTTTCCCATTGGCACATGAACTGGGGAGGAGGCATACTGACAGGGGGATTGGGCACCCCTGACATTGGCTTTCATGGGTACAGTGAAGAAAAAAAAAGGTTATGTTTTGTCTGATTACAAGAGGGAGAGCAAGGCATTTGTTTTAATGTCATAGATGTGGAGGATGTCCAGAGAGAAGGGGGATGTAAATATATTAAAAAGTGACAAGTTAAGATTGCTGATTGCAGTGGAGCTTTTCTTTCAAGTGAAGACCACTGCTGCCAAACTGCTGACATATACAGTTCGCCCATCCATTGCTGCATAAGGGACACACCTGCTACACTAAGAAATGCATTGAGTAGGACAGTCACACACCTTCAAAAAGTCATACTGTCCCAGACCATCAAAAAAGTGAATACTCTAAAACTCTGTGCATAAAGACATTAAAGTAATGACATACCAAACAGGAGGACTTATGCCACCAACACCCCTATCTGTTCCTTCATCGGGGGGGGGGTGTTGGTAATCCTCAATTGGCTTTTTTATACTAGCCAAAATTAGTCAAATGACTAAACCAGTTGCCTATTTATTAAATTTTTTCAGATAGTTTCAATTAATTTGTTAACACAAAAAATGGCTAGTACCATCATTCAAACTTTACAACTTTGAAAAATGGATGAAACATTAAATGCAATGCAGATGTTTTCAATAGCATTGTCATGAGCTTTTCAATATATGTTTGCTATAGACATTATGGACATTGCTTTCATTTTATGGCATGTTTATGACTTTTCACTGTTTACTTCCTCATTTTCATGTTGTCTTGCATGCAAGTGCAAACAACATATTGTGATAGCTTAGAATAGCAGATTGTGGAGGTACAGTCATGTTGTGACTTTTGGCGCCACTGCTTTTTCCGGCTGGGCTCTGTGGCATGAATGAAATATCATGCTGTCTATGGCAGCAGTGCAAAAGCACGCCACCAACTTGAAACAATTTTGTTGCTGCAATGAGGGAGCTCCCCTTCATCACAGGGCATACCTTGTCTGGTGTAATATTTCAATAAACATGGTGGCAGCTGTCACCATCCGCCTCTCACAGTCCCCATGAAAGCCAATGTCAGGGGTGCCCAATCCCACTGTCAGCATGCACCCTTCCCAGTTCATTTGCAGAGGGGGGTGCCCAATCCCCCTTGGCATCATGTCCCTCCCAAACACAGACCCATTTTTCCTTTTTGATGATGGGGTGCCCAATCCCTGTTGGTTCCAGTGCCCCCCAAAAACACCCGGGTGGCACACTGGGAGCCCACCCCAGCATGCCAATTGTCCCAGTGAAAAAGAAAACCTTCCTGCTAAGTTTTTTTTGTTAACCTGTAAAGAAAACAGTCCCTCATTGTTTGTGGTGCCCCTCCCAACCCACACCCACCTCTGTGAACCCCACCTCACACACACACACACATCCTCACCCCATAGTTACCTCTGGAGCCCAGCCTGATGATCTTCAGTGGCATGGGAACATGTCTGCATTCTTCAAAGCTGACTGTGAGCTGAAGAAATACCAGTAAGCTGCATAATGGCACCGATGGGGGGGTGTTCAACTTAGGTGGATATCTCAGCCATTTTTGTGACTTTTGGCACCAAATTTTCAACATGCGGTTCTTTGGACCCTGCCTCATGAATTCAGTCACTGTCATGTGATTATTTGGTCCAGAAAAGTGATTTCATGGTCACTGCGCAAAATCACCTTTTGGGACTGACTAACGAAATGACAGTATCATTGTCCATGAGGTAGGCTCCCAAAAAGCCTATGTTGCAAATTTGTGAAAAAATTCAAAAAATGTCTATGACTGTGCATTGCACAGCTTCCATGCACACTCATAAATTTGAAAACTTTTAATATTTTTACTCTAGATTTTCAACATTACCCTTTTTTCACACCTTTGTATGAACAGTACGGCTGTCATTTTTCACATCCTGCCCAAAATGTGTTTTTGAACATCTGGCACAGAATGGCACAGTCCCTGTGGGAAATCAATGTTTGGGATAGATTAACAAAATCACAGTGCCACTGTTCATGAGCAGAGGTCCCAAATGCTTTAATGAGGTGGGGTCACAGAAAGCCCATGTTGAAAATTTGTAGTGTAATTACCAACAAATGCCTGGGCATTAGGGTTTCTAGCCATAACATCCCACCCTGTACAGTTTGACAGGTGTCAAGGGGTGTGCCTTTGTATTGTTGGCTGTAATGCTCACACCATTCCACCCCCACCCCCACCCTGCAGCCACTGACAGGCATCAAGGTGTGCCTTGGACTCTTCAGCCCCAAATTTCATCCCATTCTCCTATACTGCAGCCATCTCAATGTACTTCCTTATGGAATGGGTTGAGCATAAGGCCCAATGACCCCAAGGTACAACACAACATTTGTCAGAGTCTGCAGGGTAGGGTGAGATGAAATGGCATGAGCGTATGGCCAACAACCTAAAGGCACACCTCAATGCCTGTCAGTCTCTACAGGGTGGGGTGGGATTAATGTTGGTTCCATACTTCACTGGCATCCTATTATGCATCTCTCTAACTCCTGCACTACCAATGCCAGCAATATAACATTCAGTATTGACAAATGCTTGTTATAACTTAACTTTGATCTGGCTTGTCTTTGCCTTTGCTTACATTATAAACTTTAGTCTCCTGGTAGCCCAGTCCAGCCCTGGGTTAGAATTCCCTTGCAGCTGAGGGATCATGTTGTGCTCCTGCCTACCCACCTTGTTTATCTCTCCAGGATGTCCCAGGGTCTGTTCACAAGAAGGGATTAGCAATGATGTCACCTAGTTTAAACCCTTATTTCAGAAAATTCTAGATTGCAACTGCAGTAATAATGTATACTTTTTATAGAAGGGCATATCCATAGATAGATTACATAGTTTCAAAGCCCTAGCTGTAGTCATTAGTTTAGTTTTTAGCTGGCCATGTAGGAAAAGACACATTACTTAGCTGCATATTGTGACATTCAGCATCACAGCATCTGCTGCTGATTATGTGCAGCCTGTGCCTTACTTGTTTTGAATAAAAATGTCTGTGAAACATTGTGGTGTGTGTCTTTATTACTTCTGTATGCTTTGGCCCCGATTTAAACACCTGCAGAAAACGTTACTTGCCTGAACAAATTGCTGTGGCGCATGCAACAAGTGGTGTCCTCTTTATGGACTATGCTAAATATGCCACACAAATTTTTTTGGTTACAATTCAGTGCCTTATAGCATCCCTGCTGCTAAGCACTGGCAAGTCATTACACTGCTGGCAAGTACTTTCCCCATTCCCGCGGTCTGCACTCTCCAGAAATGAGATTTATGGATGGCACTCCCATTGGTGTCCTTATTCCCAGATGTGTGTGCGCCACCCCCGACCTGACCCATCCAGCTACGGATATCCCAGGCACCGAATTGCGCCGTCATTAGCAGACCTGTTCCGTAGGGCTATAAAAGCATGTGCACTGCATGCCTTCTGCCCTTTTCCAAATTTGCACTACGTTGTTGTTGAAGAGCCGTGTCCTCCCTCGCCTTCTGTGTGCACTACGCCACGAGGAGTTTTGGGCCTGTTAGCTGCACCACGGTTGTCGCTCAGGTGAGTGATTTTATATTATGTGCCCGGAGTGCCTAGTTTTAACTTGAAAATCGCTATGTGCGATAAAACGTGGGTGCTGTGTAGATGATGTGGGTTTTCTCCCTAATGCCTGATGGGCCTGTTCAATAGGTAGTGGCAAGAGATGCTCCAGAACAGACTGAGAGGTTTCCTTCAGAATGGCAGTGCGTGTGGGTTGTTGTGCAGATGATGAGTGCGCCGCTTCTCCGTTACGAATGTAAGATTTTTTAACAAAAATGCTGCCTCATCTCTTTGCTTATTAGCAGCTCCCAGACAGGGTAAATTAGGCTGCCATTCTCTCTCGAGGCAGAATAGGAAGTCCTAGACCTTGAACTATTTAGTTCAGTTTAGCAAATTAACCAGTCCCTCTGGCTCCCAATAGTATTTTTGTCTCTTTATGTGGTGTGCCCTAGAGTCATTCTGTGTGCTCCCTATGATCACCATGCAAGTGTTGCTCACTGCCATTTTAGCTGGTGAGTGTGGTGGTTCCAATTTTTTATTGCTTTGGAATGGAGTTTATTCCTGAATGCAATCGTTTGGGGGTGGGTTAAAATACACTGCTCCCTGTTGGTTGACTGCACCTGGATGAAGTTGCCCATTATTGCCATTGGGTAGGGTTTACTTCTCCCTGTTGGTTAATTCTGTTAACCTGGCTGGCTGGGGTTGATGGTCATGCATTTTTCCAGCCTGCATAAGGTGAAATGCTTTTTGTTTGCCTCGAGGAATGTGTTTTTTTTAATTACAGTGACGCTGGAGGTTTAAAGCTGCCTTGTGATGTTATGTGCTGGCTTTTTGTTTGACTCGAGGTCTGTGGTTGGGGGGGGCCCAGGAGATGCATTTTTTCCAGGCCTGCTTAGGGCTCAGCCATCTTAGGAGTGCCATGTGCTTTCTTGGATTGGGGTAGGGGGTTGGGTTGGGTGGAAGGGTGTAGGCCGAGAAGCACTCCTGGAAAGATGCATCATCTGGGGCTGCTGTGTTGACGCATAATGCCGAATTTTGTGATTGCTGCCTTGTGATGATATGTGGACCTTTTTGTTTGTTTGTTTTTATTTAAAGTGAGATGCTGGGGGTTTAAAGCGCACAGGCAATACTGCTTTCTAGGTGTGCTTGTTCACAGAGGCCCTCTCAGCCATCTTGAGCACCATGGCTTGGTAAGTGTTGGATTTGCACACCTGGAACGTTAAAGTCTGTGCTGAACTGTGATTGCTGGCTTTTGTTTGACTTGAGGCCTGTGGTTGGGGGACCAGGAGATGCATTTTTCAGGCCTGTGTAGGGAAGGGAGGTGGGGGTGGAGGAAGGGTGAGGGCTGAGAAGCATGCCTGGAAATATGCATCGACTGGGGCTTGTGCTGAATTTTGTGATTGCTGGGGGGTTTTTTTGCCTTGAGGCATGTGGTTGGGGGGGTGGCCCAGGAGATGCATTTTTTCCAGGCCTGCTTAGGGCTCGGCCATCTTAGGCATGCCATTTGCTTTCTTGGATTGGGGTGGGTGTTGGGTTGGGTGGAAGGGTGTAGGCTGAGAAGCACTCCTGGAAAGATGCATCATCTGGGGCTGCTATGTTGACACATAATGCCGAATTTTGTGATTGCTGCCTTGTGATGATATGTGGACCTTTTTGTTTGTTTGTTTGTTTTTATTTAAAGTGAGACACTGGGGGTTTAAAGTGCACAGGCAATACTGCTTTCCAGGTGTGCTTGTTCACAGAGGCCCTCTCAGCCATCTTGAGCACCATGGCTCAGTAAGTGTTGGATTTGCACACCTGGAATGCTAAATTCTGTGCTGAACTGTGATTGCTGGCTTTTAGTTTGACTTGAGGCCTGTGGTTGGGGGGGCCCAGGAGATGCATTTTTCCAGGCCTGTGTAAGGGGAGGGAGGGTGGGGTGGAGGAAGGGTGAGGCTGAGAAGCATGCCTGGAAATATGCATCGACTGGGGCTTGTGTGTTGAAATGATGCTTTGTCTGGATTATTCGTGCTGAATTATTTTGTGATGGCTTTTTTGTTTAAAGCGAGACCTTCATTTTTAAAGTGAGACCTTCATGTCCCTAGTGCACCCTACCGGCTTCCCCCCACCACTAACCAACAACCCCACATTGCTGCCTCCCCCCATTAACCGGACATATTGATTCATCGGACGCGCACAGCATTCCTCTACCCCTCCGCCGGCACTACGGCACTGTTTTCCTCACTTCCATTTTGTTTGCAGGCAAGTGCAGGCGGGCCTCCATTTTGTTTGCAGGCAAGTGCAGGCGGGCCTCCATTTTGTTTGCGGGCAAGTGCAGGCGGGCCTCCATTTTGTTTGCCGGCAAGTGCAGGCGGGCCTCCATTTTGTTTGCAAGGAAAGTGCAGGTGGGCCTCATTTTGTTTGCAGGCAAGTGCAGGTGGGCCTCCATTTTGTTTGCAGGCAAGTGCAGGTGGGCCTCCATTTTGTTTGCAGGCAAGTGCAGGTGGGCCTCCATTTTGTTTGCAGGCAAGTGCAGGTGGGCCTCCATTTTGTTTGCAGGCAAGTGCAGGCGGGCCTCCATTTTGTTTGCCGGCAAGTGCAGGCGGGCCTCCATTTTGTTTGCGGGCAAGTGCAGGCGGGCCTCCATTTTGTTTGCAAGGAAAGTGCAAGCGGGCCTCCAATTTGTTTGCAAGGCAAGTGCTGCTCTACTCTACCTCGTGCGGCGTCACGTGTGCTGCTCTACTCTACCTCGTGTGGCGTCACCATGTGTGCTGCTCTACTCTACCTCGTGCAGCATCACCATGTGTGCTGCTCTACTCTACCTCGTGCAGCGTCACCATGTGTGGTGCTCTACTCTACCTCGTGCGGCATCACCATGTTTGCTGCTCTACTCTACCTTGTGCGGCGTCACCATGTGTGCTGCTCTACTCTACCTCTTGTGGCATCATGTGTGCTGCTCTTCTCTACCTTGTTCGGCATCACCATGTGTGCTGCTCTACTCTACCTCGTGCGGCGTCATGTGTGCTGCTCTACTCTACCTCGTGTTGCATCACCATGTGTGCTGCTCTACTCTACGTCGTGCAGTGCTATTTTGCCCTGTGCCCCCCCTTGTTGTTTTATGTGAGTGAATTGTTTTAATATATTCTGTTTTTTTTTTTAATTATGGCATCATTTCTTTTTTAATCTTGAATAGTTTTGGAAAGAAAAAGATGGATCAAAGTGAAACAAGAAGACGTCAAACACCATGTGTGTCTGCTGCTGACTTGCTTCGTGGGCTTTGAAGAATTGTTCTGTACCACTCACAGTAAAGAAAGAAGTCATGCTATGGAATAACTTAAGAAAGGATCCACACATCCAGGGAGTATAAAGAAAAAAGCACAAGGACGTACAGGAAGCACAGAGAGAAAATGACCAAGAACAACGAACACTTGCTAGAGAGAAAAGTCGGCTGTGAATGCAGGAAGCCAGGAAAAGGAAGAGGGACATGACACCAGAAACTGTAAACCCTTCCGTAACTAAAACAACTAAACAAACAGCCGAACAGAAAAGAGAATATTGAGAGAGAGAAAAGAGAACAACGATGATGATGACCTCACAAAAACGCAGAAGAATCAATGAAAAACGGCGACAAGGATACCATGAAGTAAAGAAGATGTGGACCACCAATCCTTTGACCACAGTCACTAACACCACAAACTCTATGGAAATGCAAGTGAGCATACCGTCCAGCACAATGGAAACAGAAATGGAAACACCCTTCATTACCAGTACAACCATGACATCGATTGCTTTGGACGAAAGCACAACACCAGTGATGGACCAAAGATCAGAAAGCGCAATTAGAAAGGCTGTGCAGAGAGCACGTGAAGGGCTGCCCAGGTCCCCAACCAGGTTTGCTGCAGCAATCTCAAAAGTTATCTCCTTGGCCACCCCAAAAAAACAGGCTGCCCTCTCAAGGTCTGGATGTCGCACCAAACTGGACAATAAGTTAGTGGAAGTCCTTCAACAAAATTACATTTGTTTAAACAGTGCAACAGGAAGACAGACAAAAACTGAAAAAGAATTCATGAGCACGTTCTCGTTCTGTAAAGTACCGCCTACTCAAGAGCAAGCACGTGCCTGGGGATCAGTTGAGAAGAATGACGAGGGTATCAAAGAGCGCACAAGTTAAGAGGAGCACTAGCAAGTTGGGAATATCTGAGGAGCTGCAGAAGAAAGTAGATGATTTTTTCAATATATCAGCAACACCGCTTCCACATAAGAAGGCATTTTCTAAGCGAACCGGAAAAGCAAGATCATTCTTAGACAAAACTCTGAAAAGGATGCACCAAAAATTCCGTGAGCAGAATCCAGATGAGAAAATTGGACTAACTAAATTCAGCAGTCTCCATCCTGATAATATTAAACTTGCACAGGATCAAAAACTGGACCAGTGTCTATGCGAGTATTGCACCAATGGGAAACTAAAGCTGTTAGCAATAAAGCAATTTGTCAAGCAGAAAAAAATGGAGTGCACAATTTCCAATATTTATGAAGCAGTAGAGCTGACAATGTGCCCAAAGAAGGAAGGTGAGAAATTCTTTAAAAAGTCCTGCATTGAAAAAAATTGCAAAATGTGTAGCACTTCTGCTATTGACAAATCACTGGAAGAACTTTTACAGGCATGTGGAACTGAGGAGGTGAAATGGCAACAGTGGGACAGTGTGACCATTTCCAGGATCATAAATGGATCAGAAAGTAAAGAAACAAGAAAAGTCATGAAGAGAAAAGTGGCCACATTTCGATGTCTGGTAGAAGTCTTGAAGGAGGACCTCCAGTTTTTGGGTCGACATCTACACGTAGCATCCTGGCAACAACACCAATTCAAATCACTCAAAGATAACCTTCCCGACAGCTGGGTATTGATGGTTCTAGACTTTGCAGAGAACTACACATGCAAGTACCAGGATGAAATTCAGTCATGCCACTGGCACCATGAGCAAGCAACTGTTCACCCTGTAGTGACATACTACAGGTGTGAAAGATGTACAGACTTAGTTACAGAGTCACTTGTCTTCATATCTAGTATATCTCAAACATGACCACCATGCAGTTCTGCATTTCGTGAACATGTCCAACTCCTACCTCAGAAACATCCGTGGCATCAATATTGAGAGACAGGTACACTTTACTGATGGGTGTGGGAGTCAGTACAAATCAAAATGGACCTTCCAGAACGTATCATTGTCTCCATCACTACATGGATTTCCAATAGAGTGTGCATTTTTTGGATCCAGGCATGGAAAAGGACCCTCAGATGGTGAGAGTGCAGTGGTGAAGTCACGTGCAAGCCTAGCTGTGCAGTCCCGCAAGCTATCATTTCAAATGCTGCACACCTCTTTCAGTACTGCAAGAGAATTTAACAAAGGAGCCTGCCATCGAAGGTTGCACTCATTACCGCAGAACATTCTTCTGGGTCGGTGATGGGAAAATTAGCAGAAATGCAGGACCAGAACTAAAAACAATAGCTGGCACACAAAAGGTTCAGAGTGTCCGACCAGCGGCTGATGGTGTTGAAGTCCGAGACTACAGCTGTTTCTGCGGACCATGCAGAAAGGAGGATGGTCACTGTGAAAATGCATGATATGTCAACGGATAGAAGAAGAGGATTATTCAGACTGCACCTGGCTATGTGTCTTCAGTGAAGGAAAAAGAAACTTCAGGGCCCCCTACATTGCCTATTCCGGTCTCCAGTGCAATCATTCGCACACCCTCTCCCCCTTCAGATATTAAGAAACCTGGGCCCACTGCACTGCCATTTCCTGTCTACAATGCAATCACCAGCACACCCACTTCCATTTCTGATATCACACCTCCAGTGATAACCAGTGGGTCTACTGTTGTGAACCAGATTAGTGAACATGCTGCCGCGTTGACAGATTCTGCAGCCAGCACAACAACCAAATCTGTTTCCAGCACAGCCAGCACAACAGCCAATACATCTGTTGCCAGCGCATCTAACAGAAAACAAAAGAACTATGACCACATACAGACAAGCCAGCTTTATGCCATCTATTACTCTAACACATTTTACATTGGACAAGTAACATCATTTGATGAAATGAAACAAGAATTCGAATGTAAATTTTTGCAACGGAGCAGGGATGGCAAATTCTGTTGGCCATGGCATCCAGACATTGACGTCATATAAGGAAGATTACTTTTTTATGGACCAGTAACAGTGCAAGGACAAGGAAAATTCGACATATCACCAGATGACCTAAAAACCATCGTCAAGAAACATGAAAAACTGCAACAACGTTGGAATTAACACAGAATTTGAAGCAAGTATTATCTTAACATTTCTGAATGAAAAATCCAACTGAGCATGGCTGAAGACTCGTAACTTATGTGGAAGCACAGAGTTATGGATTAGAATACCAATCAAGACTACCTGACTGCCCACATCACGCAGACTTGTTAATGTTGTTTTTTTTATCAAATAAATGCATGGCAGCAACCATTTCTCTGCAGTGCTTGGTGTGTGTCTCTGTTTGGGCAGAACCGGGGGAACAGGGCAACACAGCATAAGACAATGGAAAAATAACAATACTTGAATAGAAGATTTTAGGGGTTGGCGGAATTGCACCTTGGAACACTTCAAAATGGTCAAACGTAAATATGTTAGTTATACAATGTTTGGTGTTAAATGGTTTTAATATTATAAAGATATGATGCTGAGAAGAACACTGTTTTGGAGTCCAGTGTTGCATGCACCACACTCTTTTGGTGTCCAATGTTGCATGTGCCACACTCTTTTGGTGTCCAATGTTGCACGCGCCACACTGTTTCATGTCCAATGTTGCACGTGACAAACTGTTTGGTGTCCCCTGTTGCACGCACCACAATGACTGGCTTTTATCTCAAGTTTCTGTTAGGCAGTTATCTCACTACATAGTTACTTTTTCAACTTTGGGTAAGAGTGTTCAGAAAAGCTTATCAAAATTATTCTACTGTGAGGTTGAAAAAATTACCTCTATGTCACACTTTGGTACCCCTTTCTTGTGAACAGACCCCCCAGCAGTGGCTGTATTTTGACAGTTCCTTACTTGGATAGGAGTGTGTCTGCCCTCAGTACAGTGTTGAGGCACATCCACAAGTACCTACTGTTGAAAGGCAAGAGAATTTGGCACTGAATACAGGATTGTAAACTGAAGCAAAAACCAACAGAATGAGTGTTTAAAGACATCTAAGAGATGCTGAAAACTGATAATTTCAGCTGAAAATACAGGAAGAGAACTCTAGATGTTCAGTGTACCTAGGCTGCCTGAAGATCATGTATTGCTCATCCAGATGAAAACCTGGCTGAAGGTACTTCTTCAGTCTCATAACTTATAATGAAATCATCAATAATTGCTAAGATTCACAGAAATGGACATTTTCAGGAATCATATAAAGAACAGTTTATTGAGGAGAAAGTTATCTAGGACAGATGTAGGTATGTACTCTATCCTTCTTCTTAGAGGAAATATACTGACAAGGTGACAGTCAATGGTTTCTTTTCTCATTACAGTTATGAAAGGCAATGACTATAAAAAATAAATAAATCATGATTATGCTTGTCTGTCAGTTATTTCTTTCTGTATATGCACATACTGTTCCCCCAAACAATAGTGGTCAGTCTGTTTTTTCACTGGTCACAGCAGAATGAAATGTTTTATGATCCTTGCTTGTACCACTTTTTAAGTAATGAATTGTACCACTTTTTAAGTCCTGGATTTGTTCAAGTATTTAAATGTAATTTGACCATGCACCCATAATTGCATGGAAATGGTGGTCCCAGAGGATCCTATGTTTCTGCAGTCAGATGTACTGCTGGCCTCACATCTGTATCCACATGGATATGCATGCTGCAGAACGCTGCAGCCACACATACAGATACACACATTCTTTGCATCTGTGGCCACACATAAGTGCAGAGGACCCTGCACTTCTGTAGGTGAACAGACAGACTCTTTCCTTGGTGCTGAACCCAAGGGGCCCTGAACATCTGCATCTGTTCGCACAGGTCCTGGAGGTTACCTGCATGAGCAAGATACAAATCCACTCTCTCAAAAAGAAAGGAAATTAATTGCAACAAACTGCCTGCTTTAATGCACTAGTTAGGGTTCAACTTAATGCTACCGAAGTAGGGAAATGTGGTGTTATGGTTTCCAGCCCTAACTACCTACCCTGCAAGCAGCAAAAGAACAAGACAACACAAGCAACTACAGACAGCCATTGTGACAGAGTTGGATAAGACCCTGTCCCATTTGTGATGCAGAGGGAGTTAAAAGCATGCATCTCTTATGTCCTCTCCTATTCTGTCACTTATCTATCTCTGGCCTGTCTGATTGCACAATCAGAGTTTCATTGTGGAGCCATACAATTGGCCACTCTGACAGTCCCACATTTTCCCCCGCTTCTCTCCCTTCCTTCACTTGCTGTTCTAGTCTTTCTTTTTTTCCATGCTCTTCTGTGGTTAAAAATAGACGTGACGTTTTAAGTGAAATGGGGATTCCTGGGTTTGCAAATTTATATAGTTTTATTGTTAGAATGTTATTTGGAAATCAGGGGGTTAACCTTAAGATGCAGTTTGACCTCCATAAGCTAATTTAAAGAGCTGTCAACAGGAAATCAGCTCTGAGAAGTAATGTTCTATTTTGGTGCACCTGCAGGAAAGAAACTGACAAAGTTCTGATACATTTTGTGAGAAACAAGAGCTGTATGTTATGAAGCTTAAGATGAAGTTAATTGCCAGGAAAATACATTATATATAAAAAGAGTAATCTTTTGCTAGAAAGAGACTGAGATTTAGATTGAGAGATACCCTCAGATGAAGACTTTATTTTGCTTGAACTGCCGTATAACAGCTGTCTTGCACATTTTTTTATTTTATTGTTGTTGATGATAATAAAACCCTACTTGCAAACTAAATAACTTCTCCTGGCTTGCCTTTGCTTCCTGACCTATGCCTTAACAACAGTTGTTTTCAGAAGTGGTATCTTCTCAGTGCAAATTATACGCTGGGATTTTTGTGTGTTGGTACTAGATTTGGTACCAGGAAGCACAGAAGAAAGGTATGGATCCTGCAACAGCAAGCCCAGGAGTGATTGCCAGAAGAATGGCAGCCAATCTAGAAGCAGAAACAAAAGTCCAAACTGAGACTGTACAGCTGGAACCAGAGATGATGGAACAAGAAGAACAGGCAGGGACAGAACCTGAAAGCATGTCTGCCTTCTTCAAATGGTGGGCTATACAAAAAAGAAAGAAAAGAAAAGAAGAAATGCAGCAACAGGAGCAGCAGAGAAAAGATGCAGCATGGCTGTATGCCTTGCAAGCTACAAAAGCTGGAGGATCAAGGACTGGTCCAGCAGATGAACAAAACACAAACAACTTAAAAGACATTAAACTTACAAAGTTGTACCCCATAGATGATATTGAAGTATAACTGACAACATTTGAATGGGTTGCCGGAGCCTGCCAATGGCCAAAACAGCAATGAGCAATCAGGCATGTACCTTATCTGACTGGTAAAGTCCAACTTGCCTACAGCAATATGAACACTGCACAGTCAGAAAACTATGACCTAGTGAAAATAGAAATCCTTGAAAGGTATGACATCTCAGGAGAGACCTAAAGGCCGAGATTCCAATCCCTGAAATACCACTGAGCTGACAATCCTCAAGAAGCCTTCACTTGACTCCGAGATCTCCTCATTAAATGGCTCCAACCAGATGGCAAACAGTCCCACAGATCATCAACATACTTGCAGTGGAGCAATTCATTAACTTTCTTCCCACAGGTGTGCAGCTTTGGGTTAAAGAACATCAACCACAAAGTGGGGAAAAAGCAATTTTTTGGCCAAGGGCTAACAAATGGCTAGACATCGCAACAGTGAAGCAACAGCTAAGGAATGGTAAGACTCTCTTTTGTCTGATTTAACTCCAGGTCAGATAAGAACTCTGGTGGAGGTAAAACAAAATCTGCACCTAAAAGACTTTATTTGCTACAACTGTAATAAGCCAGATCATATTGCAAGAAACTGACACAAAAAATAAAGAAGGTAACACTGGAGCAAATTCGGCCTTAGCAAATTGTGGCATATATTTAACAAATGTCAAGGTGGGAGATAAAACTGTGAAGGGACTTATGGAGTCAGGAAGAAGACAGACTCTGGTGCATGTTGAAGTTCTGGAATATAGATCTGGGAAGCAGACAGGCTTTGGTGCATGTTGAAATTCTGTAAAAGAACTGCACAAAAGGACCAGAAACTGGGGTCATCTGCATCCATGGGGACATTTGATACTATCCCACCATCCAAGTGATTCTGAGCATTAATGGGGTGCTGCACCAAATGGAAGTAGGGGTAGTACCTAAGTTACCTCTACCTGTGATTATTTGAAATGACTTTCCTGGATTTGTGTAGTTAATCATAGAGGGAGTAAATCCTGCCACGTCATCAGCTGTGCTAACAAGAGCACAGACAAAGAAAACCTCAGATGTTGGGGTTTATTTTCTTTTAGGTCACTTTGATTCAGACTTGTCTGAGCATAACTCAAAGATCTGGAAGTCCAGGGAAGAAAGAAGGCTCCTGGAAAAACAGTTGACAACAAATGACTGATGGGCATTAGGGGTTGATATAAGAAAATGTTGAAACTAAACTGATAACTGATTGTGATTTTGTTTCTGAGCAAATTACCAATGTTTCTCTCCTAGGTTATTTTAAGCAGCTGTGGGTGAAACAAAAACTGGGTGAACCAATGTTTAAAACATTTAATGGCTACTGTACAGAGTTTGGGTGAATTCTCAGATGCAGGAACTGGTAACACAATTGGTCTTACCAAAGAAGTATAGAACTGAGTTGTTACAGGTAGCACAGTATAGTCCTATAGCTGGTTACTCCATCACACCCATGTCAGATAGCTGTAAAGATTTTACTGGCCTGGGATTCATCAGGATGTTGCTTCCTACTGCAGTTCTTGTGCTGAATGTCATAAAGTATCCCCAGTCACTAAAAAAGACAATATGATCCTGATGCCCCTTCCCTTGATAGATGTGTCTATTGATGTGTTTGCCCCCTTAGATAAATGTAAAAAGGATAATCAATTAATTTTGATAGTATGTGACTATGCTACTCGATACTCAGAGGCAATTCCAATGCATGCTGTCACAGCCCTGAAAGTGGCAGCAGAGCTTGCCAAAATGTTCTGCAGAGTGAGCATACCCAAAGAGATCCTTAGTGATCAGGGTAGTAACTTTGGTGCTTTATTATTGAAGGTGCTGTACTGACTGCTAGGTATCACTGCCATAAGAACCTCCCCTTATCACTCTCAGACAGATGGTCTTGTTGATCATTTTAATCAAACCGTAAGACACATGTTAAAAAGGATTATGAAAGGTGAAGGGAAAGGTTGGGACCAATATTTACCTTACCTGCTTTTTGTTTACAATGAAGTGCCACAAGCATCAACAGGCCTTTCACTCTTTGAAATGTTGTATGGTAGACAACCTAGAGGGACATTAGATATAATTAAAGAAACATGGGAAGATATGCCCACTCCAAAATAATTTATCACATTATATATGTGTGCACTGCGAAATAAACTGGCAAAAATATGTTGAAATTGCCCACAGTAACCAGAAAGAGGCCTAAAACCAGCAGAATGCATATTAGGACCATGGGTTGAAAGAAAAAGTATTTGACCAAGGTTAAAAGGTGTTATTGCTGTTACCCATTACACAAAACAAACTGCTAATGAAGTATCTAGGGCCTTATAAAGTGGTTTGATGTAGCGGTACAGTTAATTATGAGATTAAGACCCTGATAGGAAAAATCCTACGAAGATATACCATACTAATCTCCTGAAGAAATGGGCTAAAAAAAATCCAGAGATTGCTTTGTTGGTACTACCAACAACTGTTCAAGAATATATTGCTATAGCTTATGACAGACTGGGAAAACTGCAACATCTGATGCTGTAAAGGTGACTGTTTCCATACAAACAGAACAAACTGCAGAAATTCATAACTTGGTAAAGACTTTTGGAAGCACTTTTACCACACTACTAGACAGAGCAAAAGGATTGAGTATGTAATAGTGACAGAGAATGCTAGCTGTATCTGACAAAAGACAGACAGATTACAAGAGCCATTAAAGAACAGATGTGGACTTTGCTTCCAGAATCCTTCCCCTGTACCTGTCCCACCCCCTCTTGAACCATCCACCATCTCTGCCTCCACCAGCCCCCTAGGCAGCGCATTCCATGGCTCCACCACCCTCTCAGTGAAGTAGCACCTCCTCCTTTCTCCCCTGAATCTTCCCCCCTCCAGCTTCCACTCATGTCCTCTAGTGACCCCCCTCTTCCTTTCTTTGAAGCACCCTGACTGCTCCTCCCCTATTTACCCCCTTCATGTACCTGAAGACCTCTATCATGTCCCAGTCCCTTCTCTCTTCCAATGTATACATATTTAGCTCTTTGAGCCTCTCCTCATAGGTCTTGTCCTCCAAGCCCCAAATCATTTTGGTTGCCCTCCTCTGGCCCTCTCCAGGAGTTTAATATCCCTCTTTAAGTGTGGCCTCCAAAACTGCATGCAGTACTCGAAGTGCGGCCTCACCAAACAGTTATACAGAGGGAGTATCACTTCCCTCCTTCTGGAGGTGATCCCCCTAACGATGCAATCCAGCATCCTGTTGGCCTTGGCTGCTGCCTTCCTACAAGTCTCCGAGTTGTTCATCTTGATATTCACCACCACCCCCAGGTCCCTCTCAGCCATCGAGACTTGTAGCATCCCCCCCCATGGTGTACACTTGGCCCAGGTTTCTGGCCCCCAGGTGCAGTACCTTGCATTTCCCTACATTGAACCTCAGCTTCCACTTTCTAGACCATCTTTCCAGAGCCTCCAGGTCCCACTGTAGGGCCACCCTTCCCTCCTCCCCATCCACCACCCCCCAGTTTTGAGTCATCTGCAAAGAGACTCATCTCACTCCTGATACCTGTCCTTATGTCAGAGACGTAGGCGTTGAACAGGAGGGGCCCAAGGACTGATGCCTGTGGGACCCCACTAATGAATCTCCTTGGGGATGAGACTATCCAGCCAACTACGACCCTCTGGGTCCGGTTCTGGAACCAATTGCCTATCCATCTGATTATCTGGTTCCCCACCCCATTTCTCCCAGCTTATCCAACAGGCCCTCGTGAGGAACAGAGTCAAATGCATTGCTGAAGTCTAGAAAAAGGACATCCACTGGTCTACCCAGGTCCAAGGCACTCATCACCCAGTCATAGAACTCCACAAGGTTTGTCTGACATGATTTCCCCGGGACGAATCCATGCTATCATCCAGGCAGCCTGACTTTTCCAGGTCCCCCCATAGGCTCTCCTTGACAATGCCCTCCATCACCTTGCCCACCACTGATGTCAGGCTGACAGACCTGTAGTTCCCTGCCACCTCCCTTGATCCCCCTTTGTGGATAGGCACCATATGTGCCACCTTCCAGTCCTGGGGCACCCACCCTGTCCTCAGAGAGATAGTGAAAAGCTCTGCCAGGGGTTTCACCAGGACATCCACAAGTTCCTTCAGCACTCTGGGATGTAATTTATCCAGCCCCGTGCTTTCTCCACCTTAAGGGACCTGAGGCTTCCTCACTCTCTCTGCTGTGATTTCCACTTCCGTACCTCTTCTCCTGCTTAGCCTTCCCCTCCTGCCAGTGCTCGCCCTCCCAGACCCGCTGACGGTAAGGGTCCCCCCTCCTCAGTATCAGTGTCTCCTCCCATGTATGATGCAGCACCCCCATTTTCCTTGGTGAAAACTGTGGTGAAGTATTCATTTAGTACCTCAACCTGCTCCCCCGGGTCTTGTGCCCATCTCTTCCCTGTTTTAATCCTGCTAATCTGCCCCATCACCCTTCATTTTTCCCCAATGTATCTAAAGAACCCCTTGTTCCCTCTCCTAATGTCCTTGGCCAGGTTCTGCTCCTTCCTTGCCTTAGCCATCCTCACCACTCTAGTGGCCCTTCTAGCTATCAGCTTGTACTCCCCTCGATCCCTTTCACTCCTTGAGCACTTGAATTGCCTATAGGCTGCCTTCTTTCCCCGCACCACCTCCTGGACCTCCCTGGTCCACCAGCAGGGTTTTTGGACCCTACTGCATTTTCGTCTTACTCTTGCACAGGTGCTGGTAGCATCCTGCACCCCTCTCCTGATGATTTCCCACCTACTGTCAGCGTCCATGTCTGACCCAATCACATCCAAATGCTCCTTAAGGATCCTTCCCACTTCCTTAAAATCTGCCCCCCTGAAGTCAGTTACCTCTGTCTTTGTGCAGCCTTCTACCCCTCCTAGGTCCAGGTAGAACCAGACCGTGGCATGGTCACCCCGCCAACGGGTCCCTTACCTGCAGGCCCCCAATCTGGTCACTGTCTGCCAGGACCACATCCAGTACCCGCGCCTCCCTGGTCAGTTCCCCCACCTGCTGAGTTAGGAACACATCTTGAAAGACATCCAACAACCTCTGTTCCCTGGCCAACAAGGATGTCATAGTCTCCCAGTCTGTTCCTGGCATGTTTAAGTCCCCCAACACCACCACCCTTCCCCTGCCCAATCTGCAGTGTCTCCCAACATCTGGCACCAGACTCTACTTCAGCTCCTCTGCCAGTGCAGGGGGTCTATACACCACTCCTATTTTTACTCTGTTGCACCCCCCTTGTTATCAAGGTGACCCAAATTGCCTCCACGGTTCCCTCCACCTCCTCTACTCCCCCTATGCCAATGCAGTTTTTGACTATCATTGCTATCCCTCCTCCCCTTCCCTCCCCCCGTCCTTCCTGAACATAGTGCAACCCTCCAGGTTCAGGTCCCAGTCGTGTCCTGTGGTGACCCAAGTCTCAGTGACCGCTGCCACATCCACCGCTCCCTCAGTTAGCATCGCCTGGAGCTCAGGCATTTTATTGCCCAAGCTCCTGGCATTTAGCAGGACTACCTTCCACCCTTTCCCTATACTTCCATTTCCCCTGCTCGTGTTCCCATGGGGATTCCATTTTCCCCTCATCTGCACTTTACCAGTCGGCCTTTTTCTGCATTCATCCAGCTCCCCAAGGGGGTAGAGACAGAGTCCCCACATTATCGGACCCCCCTCGACAGCCTTTTCTCCCATCCTTCCCCCCTTCACAAGTTTAAGAACAGATGCGTGTTCTCCTCAGTAAGTGGGAGAGTCTGAGTGAATGTGAATAAGTGAATGAATTATTACCAAGAATATAGTCCAGTGGTGGAGGGGAGGGGAGACACATAAAGGAATACCACTGTGTTAAATGGAGATGACATCATGTGCTTCAGTTCTAACTGAGGAAGTAAACATATTGGTATCCTGCCATGTGCTTTCTAGCTGCTCTCTCTCTCTCTCTCTCTCTCTCTGTAATCACAGAAGGACTATACAGAATTTCTATGCTGCCCTAAAAAGAAGGGGGTGTATGAATCTGCCTTGATTTTAGGACACTTAATCAAGTGTTTGCATTTCATAGATATCCTATGCCCAGGATAGATGATATGTTGGACAGACTGGGAAGCATCAAGTACATCAGTACTAGGGAAGGATGGACTCCAAAATGTCCTGACCCTTGTTATCAGAATCAGGATTCAGGGCAAAGTACTGATTAGTTCTGATCAGTTCTGATTTAAATCAGAACCTTTTTAAAAACAAGAGGAAAACTGAAAATCTGTCATAAAATTGCATAACATGGCACCAAGATTTATGACATATATATGGAATTATAAACAACATTTCATGAAATGAAAACTGTGAGCTTATGGCACTGATGTACTGGTCAATTAAATACATGGCAGTAATGCAGTTGACCTCTCTTAGTCTGTTACCTGCCTCTGCAGCACTGTAACTTTAAACTGACCTTTCTGACCTTAGAGGGGAATCACATTCCCATTTGGTAGTACCCAATGAAGATTTGACAGTTTTTAATTATTGCACTTGCTCTTTCTTTGCACAGGACACAGTGGCAGAGCACAAAAACTGCCACAGTAGGAGTTCAGGGAGGTACTGACTATTGAGTGAGCACTGAAGCTTGTTCTGTTGGCCTTCCCTATCCCTTCCCCCAGCCAGGTTAATCTGTATTTTTGATTTTATTCCCCTTTCTCAGTTGTTCTTTTTAACTATTTTTGTACTGCATGTTTTAGTTAGGGCAAGTTGGGTAACAACAACAGAAGACAGTACAGAGCATAAAAACTGCCACAAGATATAAGTTCAAGCAGGTATTGACTACTGACTCTGAGTGAGCAACAAAGCTCTTTTGGCCTTCCTTATCCCTTCCCTCTGCAAGGTTAATCTGTACTTTTATTCCCCCTGGCCCTTTTGTTCTTTATAGTTTCTTTCTTTTTTCTTTTTTTGTTATTAAGTATGCTTTATTAATTTTCAATTATCCAACAAGCAAATGTATGATATCAGACAAAAAACAATCGGATCATACTAAAACATACATAAAATCAAATATTAAAACAAAAAAAAAACCCAAATACATAAAACACAGTAAAGGACCCCCCCACCTCCCTCCCTCATCCCTTATACCAAACACTGCCAAGCTAAAATTAGACCATACAGTCTATCTCATCAAAATATATACAAGACCATTAAGGTTTCCATAGAGCAAGAAGGGTCTCCAAGGCTTCCAATTGTCAGAAAGGCTTTCAGCCTATCTTGCATGGAGGCAATATGCCTTTCCAACTGCAACTAATAAAGCCTCTCTATACCATTCCACTACAGGGGAAGTATATCTTCTGCCCAATGTCTCATGATAACCAGTTTAGCCACAGAAGCAATGTTTTATATGCTCTTCTGACTTTTGGGGCAAATCGGGGTAGTAATTTAGCAAACAGACTTCAGGGGTAAACAAAGTCTCTAAACCCAGAAGAGGGTCCAAGATTCTATGGATAGATTTCCAAAAGCTCTGCGCTTTGGGACAAGTCCATACCCTATGGTAAAAGGAACCAATATCACTCTTGCATCAACCACAATCCAGCAAAATCAATTTTCCCAATTTAAAAAGCTTTATTGGTGTAAGATAGAGGTTATGCATAATGTTAAAGTGGACTAAACAGAGCCTATCCTGTTTTATACATTTATAAGATGTCTGCCAGAGTTTTTCCCATAAATCAGTATCCTCAGGGATTCCCAATTCCTGTGTCCAATAATAACAAATCCCAGTTGGTAATTTAGAGTCCAATACTTGGAGATTCTTATAAGTATTAGAGACGGGATGGGGCTGGTTAGCCACTTGGAGGATTACAGACACATCCTCAATAGTTGAATCTATCTCGGGAATACTGCGGAAAAAGGAAGCAAGAGCCTTACTAACTTGTGCATACTTAAATGCATAGTTATCTGGAACTCTAATGTTCCTTTGAAGGTGGTCGAAAGGGATCGGTCCCGCATTCAAAAATAGGTCACAGACCCTATAGTTGTTAATCTGAGGCCAAAAGGTAGAAGGTATTGGGTTATTTCCAATCTTAAAATGCGGATTACATATGATAGGCTGCTCAAATGACTGGTACCATCTCACTCCATGATGCTTCTGGAGTTGATGGAGGGCCTTAAGGGGACCATCCTATGGGAGTATTCTTAAGGGATCTGGGTATATAAGAAGGAGTAACATACAAAAGTGCAGATAACGAACAGTGGGATTTAGCTGCCAAATGTTTCTCTATACTCAACTACAGGGGGTAATATTCTAGCTGCCCATAATTTTTGGTCCAAAGTGCCAACTTACTGAGATGATGAGCAGTATAATATAAGAAGAAAGAGGGGGCCACAAGGCCTCCCTGATGCTTAGGAGCCGTTAGTTTAAAATAAGCCCTGTGAACTCCTTTCCCTCGCCATATAAAGCCACTAACCATTCTTTGAAGCCTGGCAAACCATACTTTGGGCAGAAAGCATCCCAACATCCCCACTGGATATAAAATCCTCAGTAATGCATTCATTTTAATAGTGTTTAGTCTTCCCCACAAGGAAAGAGGAAATAATCCCCATCTCTCCATGTCCATGGCTAAAGTTTTAAGTAAGTTGGGAAGGTTATCCTTAATCATTAATCTTATATCCCTAGAGACTCTAATACCCAAATATGTTAGGGACTTTGCTTCCCATGAGAGGCAATAAGAAGCTAGTTCCATCTTCATTACTCTGCCATTTAAAGGAAAAACTTTAGTTTTAGAGCAATTCAGTTTATAAAATGATATCTTTGAAAAATCCTCGATTTCAGAGAGTAAAACCAGGATAGTCAGTTGAGGGTTCTCAACATGCAGTAATATATCATCTGCATATGCTGAGAGCGCATATCCTGCGCTACCTACCGGAATACCTGTAATTCTTGAATTAGCTGACAACCTTTGAATCAGGGGTTCTAAATAAAAGTTAAAAAGTAAAGGGTACAAGTGGCATCCCTGCCTTGTACCCTGAAAAACTTGGAAGCGAACAGAGAGTACACCATTACATCTAATTCTAGCTGATGGGGAAATATACAAAAGCTGTACCCACTTAAGAAAAGCTTCAGGCAATCCAAAGCGGGTTAGGGTAGCAAAGAGAAAATCCCAGGAGGCCCTGTCAAATGCTTTTTCCATGTCCAAGGACACCAACGCCATTAGTATGTTGGAATCCCTGGACGCGGAAATAAGGTGTAAGAGTTTCCGCATATGATCCCCAGACAATCTCCCCACCATAAACCCAACCTGCTCGTGGCCTATAAGATTGCCCATTACCTTCAAGAGTCTATTGGCCAGAATTTTAGCCAGTATTTTGACATCGGAGTTGAGCAATGACATGGGGTGATAACTTTCAAAACTTAAAGGGTCCTTCCCTGGTTTTAAAATTAAGGTTATCACTGCCTCCCGAAAGCTAGGGTCTGATATACCCTTATCATACCAATAATTAAATACCTCACTCAGCACTGGAATTAAAACAGACTGACATGCCTTGAATAGATTATTTGGTAAACCATCAGGGCCCAGAGATTTATCAACAGGCAATTGTTCTATGGCCAATTGGATTTCTGCAGTGGAGATACAGGCACTCAATGAGGTTGCCTCTGCATTAGATATTTTAGGCAATATTAATGAATTAAGATATTGATTTATATCAGCCCTAGCAGGGTGTAAGAAAGGATCGACTGCATAAAGTTCTTGGAAGTACCGTCTAAAACCCTCCACTATCTCATTAGGATCAGTACACACTTGTCCATCTTGTGCAAAATAAATTCCGGGAATAAACTGTGAAGTTTCCAATTGCCGAATATGAAGTGCAAGTAGTTTCCCTGCTCTTTCTCCTGTCTCTAGATACTTTAACTTAGTTTGATGGAGAGATAGCTCCGCCTTCTGCGAGATCAGACCTACATACTGAGCCCGCAACTGATGCAATCTAGCCCAGTCATCGACCAAGGAATGCCAAGAAAGGGTATGTTCCAGGCTTTTGATCGCAGTAAGGAGAGCATCCATCTGAGTCCTTTGTTGATGAACTCTTATTGTCGCCATTCGAATAAATTCTCCCCTTAAGGAACATTTTAAAGCTGCCCATACCAAATCATGTCAACCGATCTCTTATTACAATTGATAAAAATGTAATAAACTTCTTAATATGAGTCAGGGATACCGTGTTACGAAGCAACTGAGTATTCAGCCGCCACTAGGAGGATCGTTTAACTCCTGACCCTAACAAATAATTAATGCTAATGGGCGCATGATCTGACAGGACTCTAGCATGAATCCCCACATCTAGCACACCAGGCAGGGCAGAAGAACTTATGAGAAAATAATCAATTCGGGAATAGGTACCATGGAGAGAGGAAAAAAAGGTATACTGCCTCTCTGTAGGATTTAGGACTCTCCATACATCAATCAAGCCAGCTTCTCTAATCAAATCTTTCAGAGACCTTTGAGCTGGGGATAGGCCACACTTCTTGCGGTCTGACCTATCCAATTCTGTTTGGAGGACAAGGTTCCAGTCCCTACCTAGTATCATTAGCTTCGGGGGGTTGGTCACCACAAGGTTCAGTAACTGTACAAAAAATGAAAGGGAGTCAATGTTTGGGCCGTAGATTGCACCAAACAAGACTGGTTGAGATTCCAGCATACCATGTATCAAAATGTAATGGCCCCCTGGATCCCAGATCTCTTGGGTTAATATAAATGGGATATTTTTTGCTACTAGAATCACTACCCTACCTTTATTGGTTGATATCCCTGATCCAAAAGCTTGTCCCACCCACTGCTTCTTAAAAAGGGAGCTATCCTCCCGCCTCAAATGAGTTTCTTGGAGACAAGCTATTCCTGCTCGAAGATGCAACAGATCTTTCAGTATCATTTGTCTTTTACACCAATCTTTAGCCCCTTTAATATTCCCACTTACAAAACTATACTGACTACTCAGGTTCTAACAGAAATATTGTTCTGGATGATGGAGTCAATCCCAGCAGAAAAACCTTAATAGTCATTAAGAACAAAGCATGGCAGTATTTGGTCATTCCCCCATTACCAATACAGTACCCACACCCTAGTATCAGATATATACCTCCCCACAAAACAACACTATCCCCCCAAAAAATAAAACTCTCAAAGCAATAATCCCACAACACTAAAAACCATCCCCCAGTTCAAACTAACTGCACTACCACTGTTTAGCTGCCACATGATGTTATAGTGCAAGCCTAAAAGAAACATTCCAGCCCCCGTATGCCCCCCACCACGTCCTCAATACCAATCATTTTGAATCTGAAACAGTAAGAGCGCCTGCTAATTATACTATTTCTAATATAATATAATCCCCGCCCTATATTTATCTATATTAACAGTAACACTGTACCCTACTATCAAACATGTAGTATATTAACTTGAAACATAAAGGAAAAAAAAAAAGAAAAGGAAAAAAGATTACTTAGTACCCTGATACTGGATTGGTATCTATGGAAGATTATTCTATAGTTTCCACTAACATTTCAATTCAATATCAACAACCAACAAAAATTAGTACATAATTAGAAATCAGTGTTAAACTACACTAATCAACTATGCTAACCTCACAACTATTTATTTACACTGGTAACAGGTGAAAATAATCCCCTTCTCCCTATTTAATCTGCTCCCTAAAATAAGGCAAAATAGACCAGCATTCCTATATTTAGAAGATGATTATGTCTTACTAATATTGAATATAGAAAACCCCCAGGACCAAATCCCATCTAAAGGATATGTCCCTTCGATAACCCAAAAATGTTATAACTCCATTAAAGGAAGGGAAGGAACAAGCCCCGATGCACTATCCATGTAGTATCTTCAATCCAAATGTCCAAACAAAAGTCTCTCGATTGAATGACAGGAGGACCACTTGCTACTCAAGATATAACGTCTACAAGAACTTCAGAAGCAAGGGAGTATGCCACCAGTGCTCCAGATGCAGTGAAACAATCTGACCTCAAGAAAATTCCTTTCTTCACTCGGGAGATACAAAACCCCCATTGCCCTTCAGTCAATGCTTGCTTTCGTCACAAACAAAGCCGCATTAACAAAACAGAGTGTAATTAACCACTTGGTGCCCCAAGTAAATAAAACAAACGGAATGCAGAAATGAACATTTGGAACACTTCCTCCACATATCGTGAAACTCCTGGAGGGCAGTTAAAGACACAGATAATTGCTCTATCCCCATTTTAGGAATCCAGGCCTCCAGGACAAGGGATCAAATCCACACTACCCAACTCTCCTATATAGAGCTGTCATGGGAGGACAGAGCACATTAATTAAACTACAGTCTCATCCCTCAGCTGATCACAGCCACCTTATTATGCAGTTCCCCTGGTCACTTGTATAGATCGGGAAACAGTTCTTTTAAACCTTGCATTGCCTGATCAGGAGTATCGAAAGAGAGCCACTTATCGTCATGTTTGACTAGCAGGATCACCGGGTATTTATCTCCAAAAGGTTTATTAGCTTCCACCAATTTTGACACCAGCGGGTGTAATTCCTGTCACCTCACTCGTACAGAATGTGGCAGATCTTGCGTGATATGGATCTTCTGACCCTCCCAGGTCACCTCTCGAGTCTCCCTGACTTTCGCGAGGATATGTTGCTTGTCAAGGAAGTTTAGTAGTTTAAAAATAATAAGTCTGGGAGGCAGACTTGCCGGTGGCATGGGGCGCAGGGCACAGTGAGTCCATTCGATGACATAATCCCCACCATTAGGGGATGGACCTGCTATTTTTTAGACATAGTTTTTGCAAAAACAGGATCGGGGCACTACCTTCTTCCCGCTCTGGAATTCCAATTATAAGCAAGTTGTGCCTACTGCACCCCTCCAAATCCTCTAGTTTGTCTTCCAACTTCTTAAGCCTTCGTGAGAAGCTCAAGTTCTCCCGGCCAGACTTCTCCTGTTTTTTTTCAAGGGAGACAATTCTTGCTTCGGAGTCCCCTACTCGCATCGTTAAGGTTGTCACTGAATTTTTAATCGTCTGCAGATCCTCAGAGATCATAGCTACAGTGGCTTGTAACGGCTGCATGATTTCCAAAAATCTCTCTTCCGAGAGAGAGCTGTTGGAACAGAGGATATCTTCGGGGAGCTAGAGGCCTGCTGTTTGGCCCACTTAGCGGCCTTGTCCTTTTCTGGCGTGAGAGGTGGCGAGTGCCTAGGAAGAGGCTTTTTCATGTAAACCTCCATGCTAAAATCAGTATCCAACTGCTCTAACGCGTTATATCACCAGCTGTCTTCAGAAAGAGCAACGTTTTAAATTCTATCAGTAGTTATAAGCAAGGAATCGATAGGTGGGAGATGGAGCAATGGGAAAAAGCTGCTTCTGCTCAGGCTGCCATCACGTGACCCCCATAGCTGCTTTCTAAAGGAAATTAAGGCACTCTTGCACTTTGCTTTGCACTGTAGTTTTCAGTTAGGGTTTTAGATGGGTGGAGACTGATTGCTTTTTGTCCGCCTTCTTGCTCCGAGTCCAAAATTACAATCAATGCAATGCAGACAGTTCCACAATGCAGCCCCAAGCCATGATCAAGTTAGCAGCTACAAGCTGTAAGACCATTTAAACAACTGTTTTACAGCTTGTAGCCATAGCTGCCAGCTTGATCTCTACTAGTACTGATTCACTGGAAATACCACAAACAGCTTAATCCCATTCAATCTCACTTGGCATTCATCTGTGTGGGAATGTGAAGGGGGAAGGGAAGCTGCAAAGTGGGGTGCTAGCTGCACACTTGAGTAGACTTGATAGACCATGTGGCCTTTGTCTGCTGGCAAGTAACTAAGTTTGGACTTGGAGCAAGAAGGCTGCCACAAAGTAATCAGTCTTCACCCTTCTACATGCTCAAGAGCAGATAAGGTTAGAAATTTATTTTATGGCTGGTGCAATTGAAGGAAGAGTTTTTTTTTCCACTAGACACTAGAGAATAGGGGATGTGGGTGAGGATAAGGTAACTGGACCCAGGGACTGATTTATGGTCAGTGGGTGAAAGTGGGGGGAAAATAGACACATCAGGGAATACATTTTTTTATATTTTTTAATCATCTAGCCATACGTGGCCAACGGGCTCAGATGTGGCACACTTGTGCAATGGATTCTTATTGATCTGGGTCTGCTGGGCCACATTGGATCCAGGGGGGTCTGATTTTAGGCAGGTTGGTCTACCCATCCCTAATCAGTACCCCAAATCTCACCAAGGCTTACTGTCAACTTACCCTAGCTAAAAAATACAGAGACAAAACTGCATGTTCCACTCCAGTTGGATTCTATCAGTTCGCCACCATGCTGTTTGGTTTACATGGTGCACCAGCTATGTTCCAGCAGTACATAGATGTAATTCAAGCCCCTCAAACTGGTTATTGTGCTGCTTACATGGATGATGTCAAGGTGTATAGTCCAGAATTAAAAAGCCACCTGGAATACCTACAAGTAGTTATCCAATCTATCAAAAATGCAGGTCTGACCATTTATCCTACCATGTGCACATTAGGCATGCAGGGAACCAGATATTTGGATTATATTTTGGGAAATGGAAAAGTAAAGCTAGAGATTCCCAAGATAGATGCTGTTACTAATAGTCCTATTCCCAAAACAATGAAACATGTCAGGCCATTTTTAGGTCTGACTGGTTACTACTGGAAATTTATTCCCAGTTTTGCTGGGTTAGCTACTCCCCTCACTGAACTCACAAAAAATGGTACTCAAATAATGAGAAAAGGTCGGCAGAGTGTGATGACATTTTTCAGGCCATCAAGGTTGCATTATGTTCAGCCCCTGTTTTAAGAAGTCCAGACTTAGAGAAGAAAAAATTACTCACCTTAGTAATGTTGTTTCTTCTAAAGGAGTCTTGCTATATTATGACAATTGCAGTATGACCGCAGGTTAGAACTGCTCCGGAGGTGAAATAGTTAACTTTCCATGCAGGCATGGAACTTAGAGCGCGAGCTCGGTTGAAAACTCTGTCTGTTGTGCTTCAAACGCAAACTGTCAGATCTTTACGAGCTAAAACTCACTGAGGTTCTGTGTGAAGCTGTAACCCACACTAGCCAACTGGCTACTAACATAAACACTCATTTTGGCCTAAAACAAAGACTCAAGTCAGGAGACCCAAAATGCAAAACACAACACCAATTCACCCAAAAGGTAGGTGAAAAACAACAAGGTGGGCATCAAAAAGTGCTAACCCTGTACTGCCCACCCACATCCCCAAAACAGGTTCTGAGAGGGGTAGGCAGGGAGGAGGTCATAATATGGCAAGACTCCATTAGAAGAAACAACATTACTAAGGTGATTAATTTTTCTTCAAACAACATGAAGTCTTGCTATATTATGATTCATACTACACAGCAGTACCCCATGGAGGAGGGACAGAACCTACCTAGGAAATAGGCTCTGAAGCACGGTTATTAGAACCAAGCATCACTCCTAGCCTGGATGTCCAGGGAGTAATGCTTGGTAAAAGTGTGAACTGTTTTCCAGGTAGCTGCTTGACATATTTCTAGAATAGGAATGTCTCTGGCAGCAGCCAGAGAAGCAGCTGTACCTCTGGTAGAATGAGCCCTCAGGCCTGAGGGGGGAACTTTACCCAACTTCTCATAGTAGAATTGGATACAAGAGACAATCCACCTGGCAATGGATCTTTTAGTGGCTGGCTTCCCTTTACCAACTTCGTCATAGGTGAGGAACAGTTGAAGGGAGACAAACCTATGACCCTTGGTACGCTCTATGTAGTAACTAAGGGCTCTCTTCACATCTAGGCTGTGCAGCATCCTCTCCCCAGAGGAGGAGTGGTCAGTGAAGTACACTGGAAGTGAAATAGATTGATTAAGGTGGAAATCTGAAACCACCTTAGGCAGGAACTTTCTGTTAGTCCGAAGGACCACCTTATCTCTGTGAAAAGAGATAAACTTCTGCTCCACTGACAACGCTTGTAATTCACTTATGCGTCTTGCAGAGGTGATGGCTACCAAAGACACGGTTTTCCAAGTCAAGTACTTGAGCTCAGCTGAAGACAAGGGCTCAAAGGGGGGTTGCATAAGCTAAGCAATGCAAACACTAAGATCCCAGGCAGAGGCAGGATCCCTGAATGGAGGGTTGGTGTGAAACAGCCCCTTAAAAAACTTGGAAAATACAGGATGAGCTGAAAGGGAAGAGGATTTACCTGCTGAAATAAAAGCAGACACAGCTGCCAAGTGCACCTTCAGGGTAGCTGGTCTCAGCCCCAAAGAATTCAGGTGGACCATATAATCCAGGATTGTGGGTAGATCAGCAGAGACTGGGGAAATATGTTTTTCTGAGCACCATATGGAAAACCTTTTCCATTTGGAATTGTAAGTAGCCCTGGTGGAAGGCTTCCTTGCAGCCTTCAATATATTCATTACACCTTGGGAAAGGTGTAAATCAGCAAACTGTAACTCTTCAAGAACCAAGCCTTGAGATTGAGAGATTTGAGATTCGGGTACCAGACCCTTCCCTGGCACAGGTTAACAGATTGTGATTCCTGGGAAGGGACAGAGGAGGATGGACTGCTAAGGACAGCAGGAGTGGATACCAGGGCTGTCTGGCCCAATCCGGAGCTATCAGAATGACTTTGCATGATTGGGATCTGATTTTGACTAGCACTTTGAACAGGAGAGGAAAGGGAGGGAAGGCATAGAGAAACTTCCCCTCCCAACTGAGGGCTAAGGCATCCAGTGGGAGTGAGCCCAACACTGGGGGCCTGCAGCAAAAAAGAGTAAGTTGGTGATTGTGTGGGGCTGCAAAAAGATCTATCTGTGGGGTGCCCCATCTGGCAAATACTACTCCCAAGACCAGGGGATCCAGTGACCATTCGTGGTGGCCCTGGGAAATCCTGCTGAGAGCATCTGCCAGGACATTGTCCTTGCATGGGAGGTGAACTGCCATAAGGGAGGTGTTCAGGGAGTAAGCCAGAGACCACAACTTCATTGTTTCGGTGCACAAGGCCATAGACCAAGTGCCCCCTTGCTTGTTGATGTACCACATTGTAGTGGTGTTGTCTGTTCTGACCTGAATACTCTTGTTCTGAACAGATTTGGAAAAAGCTTGAAGTGCTAGAAAAACTGCTTTGAGCTCCAACAGGTTGATGTGGAGCAGAGATTCCTGGGGAGACCACAGACCCTGGGTGGTGAGGTCACCCATGTGAGCTCCCCCAGCCCAAGAGGGACGCATCTGTAGTAAGGATTAGAGAATGAGACTGAGTGACAAAAGGAACCCCTTGTCTCAGGTTGCTCTGATCCTACCACCACTGTAGGGCTTGGATCAGGGTTCAAGTTACTGGGATCAGCTTGGTAAGAGGATCCTTTCTTTGAGACCAAAAAGCTCTCAAATGGAACTGGATGTCCCTCATCTGAAATCTTGCTCCTTGCACAACTGCTGTGGAAGCAGCCATGTGTCCTAGGAGCTGCAGAATATGCCTTGCTGGCCGAGAGACCTGCAGGGTAAATGAGGAGGCCAGGGAGACTAGGGTCTTTGCCCTGTCCAGAGGGGGAGGAAGGCCCTGGCTTTCTGTGTGTTCAGTTCTGCACCTAAGAAGGTAAGAAGCTGGACCAGCTCTAGAACTGACTTTGAGAGATTCAGAAGGAAACCTAGAGAGGTAAGCAGTTGCTGCGTTATCTGAAGGTGTAAATTGACCTGGTCTGGGACTGACCTACTAAGAGCCAATCGTCCAGGTAAGGAAAGATGGCAATCTTTTGCCTTCTTAGGTAGGCAACTGCTACAGCCAGGCATTTGGTGAATACCCTTGGGGCAGAAGTGAGGCCGAAGGGCATTGCTCTGAACTGGTAGCGGCCTGAGGGTAACTCGAATCTGAGGTACTTTCGATCGGAGCTTCTGATGGGAATATGGAAGTAGGCATCCTTGAGGTCCAGGGAAGCTAGCCAGTCCCCTGGTCTTAGAGAGGGTAGGATAATTCCCAGAGTCACCATTTTGAACTTTGGCTTTAAAAGATGCTTGTTTAAATATCTGAGATCCAGGATGGGCCGCCATTCTCCTGTCTTTTTTTGGGGTAAGGAATTTCCTGGAGTACAAACCTTTGCCTTGGTGTAGGGGAGGAACCCTTTCCACAGCTCTGAGAGCCAGGAGGGTAGAGACCTCTGTCTCTAGGGTGAGTGCCTCTGATGGAGTTGCAGGTGGAAAAGATCTGGTTCTCAGCTTTGGAAATTTTTTGAAGCTGAGAACCAGTCCCTGGCTTACTACTTCCAGGACCCACTTGTCTGATGTTAAAGACTTCCAGTCCTGGAGAAAGTAAGCCAGCCTTCCCCCTACAGGTAGAGAAGAATCGGCCCTGGCAATCCCATCAGGGTGCCTGCTTGGCAGGGGCTTTGGGCTGAGGGGTGGAAGCAGACCTGCTTGTACCCCGTCTGCCTCTCCCTCTAAAGAACCCCCTCTGAGCATAGGCGGAGGAGGAAGCTTGGGCTTGGTAAAAAGGCCTATGAAAAAGGCCTGCCCCTGCCTCTAGGAAGCTGCTTTTGAGGAGTGGCCTGCCTTTCCTTGGCCTGTGCACTCCTATAGGTGGTCCTATATTCATCCATTTTCTTCATGTAATTCTCTGCTCCCCAAATAGAGAATTTCCCACAACAGGAAAATCCATGGCCTTAGACTGGGTATCCTGAGACAGGGTAGTACATCTGAGCCAAGCCATCCTGCGAAGTGCCACAGATGTAGCCATGACTCTTGATGAAACACCATTAGAGTCCACTGCAGCATGAAATTGCACCTTGGATGCCTCAATACCATCCATAGCCACCTGTTCCAGCTCCCTGGCAAGCTGGTCAGGGACTTGTTTCGATAGGGCCAGCAGAGTATCCCATCTGCATTTCTGGTACCTAGCAGCATAAGCCATATAATTTGCTTGTCTGAGTCCCAAAGATGCTGCCATGTACTGTTTCTTTGCCATAGCATCAATCTTCCTGGAGTCCTTCTTGGGGTGTGTGTGTGTGAAGCTAGGGCAATATTAGCCTTGTCACAGGCTGCAGCCTGCACTACCCCCACATGGCTGCATTGTTGAGTGAGGAAATCAGTGTCGGAGCCTGATAAGGTATACCTCTTGTCCATCCTTTTATCTACAGGAGGTATAGTGTGAGGAGTTTTTAAAACTTTTACTGTCTGTTTCTGAAAAGATTTATGCAAAGGAATAGACAGTCTCCTAGACTCTGAATATCCATCATTTCTACATAGTCTGGCTCCTCTTGGTCATCACAGCTTCCTCAACAGGGAGCTGGAGAGTTTCAGCAACTTTTATAAAACATGAAATGAGAAGGACTCAGAAACCTTGGAGGAGAAACCCTAGGAGTCTATCTGAGAGATGTCCAGATCAATGGGCACATCCAGATCTTCAAAACCATGTTCACTCTCCTCATATTCCTCTTCCCCCTTCCCCAGTTCATAAAAATCCTCAAAATCATAATCTTGAACCGGTGGAACCGGTCGAACCGAACGCTTACCTGAAGGTGTCGGTTCGGTCGGAACTGGAGAGAGAGACTGGACAATTTGAATTGCTCTAGCTATTTCCTCAGCAGTTGGGGAGAGAACTTTTGGCTCTACACTAGCTGACTTTCTAGTCCTTTTTGCTGGAACTGGCTCCTCAGAACCAGCTTTTCGTTTGCCCGAGGAAGTATTGCCCTGGTCAGAGGGCACTCCCTTCAGTTCGGTTGGCACTGAACCGGGCTGGCCATCTGGGTCAGCGGACTTGTTGGCCTCCCTTTCCCTGAGCCTACCAACTCTCTTATCTATGGTGGCAGCAGGGAAATTGTGACAAATCTGGCAGTCTGAATTGAGGTGGTCAAACCCCAGACAATAGACACATGTGGTGTGTGGGTCGCCTTAGCAAAGCTTCCCCACAAACACTACAGTGTTGAAACCCAGTGGGTCCAGTTTTTCTTTGGGTTTCTCAGACATAATGCCAGCCTAACCAACTTGCCCGCTTATGGCAATCCACCAAGAAGACACCCTTATCGTTCCCAACCATGTCACGGGTCGTGGAAAAACCTTAATGAAATCCAGTTTTTTAGAACCGATAAGAACCAGGAACCACACTCTAAAAAAGGACTAGTAGATTTTAAATACAACCTGATCGGTTCAAACCGAACTGATAAAGAATTACAAGTTCCACACAGAAAAAATAAATTTAAAACCTATCTATTACTTACATTACCACAGACAGAGCTTGAACCGACCAGTTGTGGTTTAATTTTGGCTAAAAACTGAAAAATAATACTTTTAAACCGACAAAATGAACCGAGCAGAAGGAGAAATCTCCGGAGCGACTGTTCAGTGAGGCGGAGTAAAGAATCTGACAGTTTGCGTTTGAAGCACAACAGACAGAGTTTTCAACCGAGCTCGTGCTCTAAGTTCCATGCCTGCATGGAAAGTTAACTATTTCACCTCTGGAGCAGTTCTAACCTGCCGTCATACTGCAATTGTCATAATATAGCAAGACTTCATGTTGTTTGAAACACATTTCTATTACAGAATGATGCATCAGAGTTAGATCTAGGTGCAGTTCTGAGTCAGAATGTAGATGGGAAGGAAAATCCCATTCTGTATATAAAGTGAGAAACTGCATACACAGAGAAAAAGTACTCTACTATTGAAAAAGAATGTATTGCTGAAAATTGAGCCATGGAATCCCTTAAGTTTTATTTGCTAGGAACTGATTTTACTTATAGCAGATTATAATTCTCTATGTTGTCTTAACCAAATGGAGGATACTAATCTCAGAATAACATGGTGGTACCAGGCAATGCAGCTATTTAAATTCAAAGTGAGGCATAAATCCCAAAAAGAGAATGTCAATTCTGATTTTCTGTCAAGATATGGTTCAGGATTTGAGGGTTTAGAAGGCTGAAAAAACAATGTGTGTGCTTAACTGAAATTTTTGCTGTAATAGGTGTCATGAGGTATATTGCATATGCAAAGAACTGTCAATGTCATAAGGTAATGTTAAAACAGAAATAAAAGAAGATTTTGGAAAGCTGTTTTAAGAAAGAAGAGAAAAAACAGATTCCCTCTTAAAGAGGAGGGTATGTGACAGGGTTGGATAATTCCCTTTCCATTTGTTATTCAGAGAGAGTTGAAAGCAAGGATCTATTCTGTCCTATCCTAATCTGTCACAGGCCTATATCTTGTCTATCTGATTTCACAATCAAATTTTCATCATGGAGCCTTGGAACTGGCCACTCTTCCCCCTGTTTTCACCCTTCCTTTACTTTATTTTACTAGTCTTTCTTTCTTCCCTTGCTCCCCTGTGGTTAAAAATATATGTGAAGTTTTATGTGAAATGGAGATCCCTTGATTTACAAATGTACTCTACGATAGATAGATAGATAGATAGATAGATAGATAGATAGATAGATAGACAGACAGACAGAGGCACATCAGGGGATAGTCAGTAGACAAAGACAGATTGAGGATCAGCAGTTCACTACTATAATGAAAGGAGGCAGCACAACTCCAACTACTTTTTCATATTTCAAGACAATCCTGCTGTTCTCACACTGAGAACATGGATGAAGGCATCATGGGATATGGTTAGGTGTGTGAAGGTGTGTGTGTGTGTGTGTGTGGTGCTGAGTGGGTGGCCAGGGTGGTGTGGGTGGGGGTGCTGGAGGTCAGATCTCTGATGAACTGTTTTCTGTTTTTCAGGTCAAAAACAACCAAGATCAACAAGGGACAGTTTTCTTTGTTGTAGGGGGGCAGAAGCTGATGCTGGGGCTTGTGAACCCCAGTGTCGTGATGGTGTTTGGCAGCACTGTCACCTGTTTCTTTAGTGTGGGGGGTGACCTGGAGGGGAGGGGGTTTGAAACAAGTTGTTCTGGAGGTGGGCACCCTGATCCACTATTTTACTATAAAAGGGGGAGGATGCAACCTGGAGGGGAGAGGTAACAGAAGTGGTACTAGGAGTGTGCACCCCAGTCCATGTAAAAATAGAAAATACACATAGATAGATAGATAGATAGATAGATAGATAGATAGATAGATAGATAGACAGACAGATGGACAGATGGACAGACAGACAGACAGACAGACAGACAGACAGACAGACAGACAGATAGATAGATAGATAGATAGATAGATAGATAGATAGACACAGTAGATAGACAGACAGACAGATAGATAGATAGATAGATACAGTAGATAGACAGACAGACAGACAGATAGATAGATAGATAGATAGATAGATAGATAGATAGATAGATAGATAGATAGACAGACAGACAGTCAAACAGACAGAGACTCATCAGGGGATCTACAGCTCGCTGGTGTAATGGAAGCCAGCAGTGTGACTCCAGCTGTGGCTTCACATTTCATGAAAGTCCTGCTGTTTCCATACTGAGAATTTGGGTGAAGGCATTGTGCGACATGATCAGGTGAGTAAATAATAATAATAATTTTTATTTATAAGGCTCCTTTCAAATGTCAAGGTGCCATACATAATAACAATTAAAACAGGCATAATAAAAAATACAGACAAACCAATTAAAACATTCAGTATTCAGGGAATGCTATTTCCCATAAAAAGGTCTTTAGACCCCTCTTAAAACCCTCCACAGAACTGCACTCATGCAACCGATGGAGTAAAGAGTTCCAAAGGGTGAGGGCAACATACAAGAATGCCCAAGCACCAGAAGATTTCAAATTCAACCTTGGAACCTCAAGCAACCCCTCATTGGCCAAGCGGAGAGATCGATCAGGGCAAAAGGTGTGAGGATGTGTGATGGGGTGTGGGGTGGTGGGTACTAAGTAGGGGGTTAGGGTGGTGTGGGTAGGGTGCTGGGAAGGCAGATTGCTAATGAACAATTTTCTAATTTTCATTAAAATAAAGATCAACAAGGGTCAGTCTTCTTTGTTGTATGGGGACAGAAGCTGACAGTGGGGATTAGGTAGCTCAGTGTCAGAATAGTGCTGGATGGTTCTGCAGGGGGGGGCACCCTGGTGATGCCACCTATTTCTATGGTGGTAGAGGGATGACCTGGAGGGCAGGAGGGTGGAAAGAAGCAATACCAGAAGTGGGCACCCTGGTTTGCTTAAAAACAGAACATTTTATAGTGACACGGTCGCTTCACTATAGTTAGGGATAAGCAGTCACTTACATACTAAAGTCAAAAGTTTCAGTGTTAATAACTTTGGACCCATTCAATGGATTTGCCTGAAATTTGGAATGTGTGGTGGGGAATGGTAGATCTCTTGATTTGCTAAATTGCGTTTCAGTCAGATTTATGGTCTTTGTATACGAAAACGCTGAAAAATGCAAAATTATCCATTTTTGGAGGCAGCTTTTGGGATTTTGGACGTGGCCCTGCACGGCTGTTGTGTGGCATGCCACTCTGTGAGATGGCTTGTTCGAAAGAGCTTTGATGGCCGAACATACTGCTTTTTGTTTGCTGAAAAATATTAAGGCATTCAAAGGTTATGCTACTTTTAAGTTCCCATTATAAATCAATTGGAAAATGTATATGTATGTTTTGCGAACAAAGAATGAGGTTCTGGCCAACTCGTCCCGCCTGGAGATCAAAGAATTTGCAGCCTCGTGGTTCAAGAATCTTTGTCCCCGAGGATTTTTAAAATTCTTTGATCGTGAGGTCCGCCATCTTGTTTTTGATTTTCTGATCGGAAAAACACAAATATCTCGGCTCAGGGGTCACTTCTGAAGTAAAACTTTTTTACTCAGGGGACCCCGACCTATCGAGCCATGCCATTGGTTTGATCAAAATCGATCTAAAAATAGAGTTCTGAGCTTTTAAAATCTTACTTTGTGGCTCGCTAACGATCTTTGATCGCGAGCCTGCAATTTCTTTGATAGCGAGATTCTTTGATCACAATTGTGCATCACGAGCGAGGGACGAGATGACCATATTTAAAAAAATTATTTTCTCAGCCCAGGGGTGCCCTAGGCTGTAAATAGATGGTGCATTTTGCTCAGGAGCATTTGTTCTGGTCCAATGAAAAAAATATTATGTTTTCAATATCCTTGGTAGTCTGTCAGCCTCCCCGATCATGATAACATAGATAACGATCTCTCTCTATCCCTGGTAGTCAAGTGGCCCTCCCATGTGTATTTTATTAATATTTATTTTTTATATCCCTGGTAGTCTTGTGGCCCCCCTCATCTGTATTACAGAATTATTATTGTTGATATCCCTGGTAGTCTAGAGGCCCTCCCAATCATAATAGCATACACTACAATGTCTGTATCCCTGGTAGTCTAGTGGCCACCCCCAATGTGTATTTCATTCATTTTTTTTATATCCCTGGTAGTGTAGTAGCCCCCCAATCTGTATTAAATTATTTTTATTCTTCATATCCCTGGTAGTATAGTGGACCCCCCATCATAACATAGATAAGCATCTGCAATTCACTGGTAGTCTAGTGACCCCACTCATCCCAAAGCCATGCTAGCCAGCATTCCCCACTCTTCCCTCAGTCAGTGGACAGCCCGAACAGCCCACCAGCCACCGACTGTGTGTTAGAGCGCTTAATGTAAAGAGGTGCCCAGAAATAATTTCAGAGCCCTCTGCATTGAAGGGTCAGACACACACAGCCTGGTGGCTGGCCGTGGAGGTGAGGTGTGGGCTGTGCCAGTCACCAGTTGGGGAAGGGTGGGGTGCTGGTGGCTGGATGGCTAGGTGAGGGGGTTTGGGCCCACTAGACTACCAGGGAATTGCAGATGATTATCTATGTTATTATGATGAGGGGTCACTAGACTACCAGCGATATGAATAATAATAATTTCATTTTCATACAGATCGGAGGGGCCACTAGACTACCAGGTATATAAAAAAAATATGAATGAAATACACATTGGGGGTGGTCACTAGACTACCAGGGATACAGACATTTTAATCTATGTTATCATGATTTGCGACACTACTTTTTCAGACTTGGCCAAAATCACAGTAATTCTTTGCCACCCTGCTGCAAAAGAACGGTTTGGTCTTTTGAGCTGAAATTTGGAGGAAAGGCAGCCAACATCTCACAAATGTGCATTTGGTGGTTTGGTGAAAAAATGTTGCATGGCTGCCAAGATATGGTACTCTGAAGTTGACGTTTCTTCCCCATAGACTAACATGGTGGCGTCCGCTGCGCCTTTTGGGGCTCGTATCTCGAAACTGGTGCGAGATATGGAATTTCTGTTGAGAGTTGCATAGCCCAGGGCTATGTAATTGCAAAAGCCTAGCCAGGAAAATCAAGATTTTTCTGAAATTAAAATTTTTTTTCTACATCGTGCAGTTGCTGAGATATTAGCAATTAAGTACTTCCAATGCTCGTTTTAAGCTTCGATCCCCATTACAATGCATACATTCTTTGTACACACTGTGTTTCTGTATGCACCTGTTGGGCAAAAACAGGTGATGCGCTTTCGTTACTGTTACAGTTACTGTTTCCACTTGCGTTTATGTCCCCGTTTGCGTTACCATTCCCGTGAAAGCCGCCGTGTGTGTTACCCTTTGCATTGTCATTCGGGCTTGCATTTTTGTTACTGTTACCATTTGCATGTCCACTACTGTTTCTGTTTGCTTTTTTGTTTGCATCACTGTGCGCGTTGCCATTTGCGTTTACGCCAGCTCTTTCTTTTGTGTTTCCGTTTCTCTTTCGTTTTGCGTCTTCCTTGCTGTTACTGTTACCATTTGCATTTGCAATTGTGTTACTGTGCCCATGCACATTACGGTTTGTGTTTCCATAAGCGCTTCCATTTCCTTTTGCACTTCTGTTTACTTTGCTGTTATTGTTGCTGTTACTGTTACCATTTGCATTTACAATTGTGGTACTGTGCCCGTGCGCATTTCGGTTTACGTTTACGTATGCGCTTCTGTTCCTGTTTCTGTTTCTCTTTCCTTTGGTGTTATTCTTCATGTTAACTTTACCATTTGTATTTACAATTGTGGTACCGTGCCTGTGCACATTATGGTTTGCATTTACATGTGCGCTTGTGTTCGCGTGCCCGTTTCTGTTCCCTTTCACATTCTTTTTACTGTGACACGTAACATTTCCATTTAAAATACCACTGCCATCACTGTTCACATTTCCAGTTGTGTTTTCGTACATGCTTCAATGTCCGTTTGCATCACTGTTTGCTTTGGCATCACTTTGCACTTGCGTTTTTATTAACGTTTCCTTTATCATTTACGTTTGCGTTACCATGTGTGACACTGTTCGCGCTTCTGTTTGTGTTGCTGTTCCTCTTACTATGTCACAAGACATCCCGCCGCCGCATTAAATTCACTATTTCTCATCATCATTCTCAAAAAGAAGGGAAATTAGAAGCAAAAACTCAGTTTAATGCATTAGTTAGAGTTGTTCCACAGCTGACAAAGTGAGGGAATTTGGTGTTAGGTTGAAAGCCCCCCCTTGGACCCCTGCCCACCCCAACTAGCATCGGGTGCGCATTGGAGATGTCGGTCTAACTCTCACTGCATTCTCCTATACCTCTGCTTCTTCACACATGTGATGGGGTGAGAGTTAGGCCGATGACTCCAACGGCACCCGATGCCAGTTGGGGGTGGGTGGAGGGTCCAAGGGGACTTTCAACCCTAACACCAAATTTCCTCTCTTTTGTCGCTGTGGAACAACCTCAACTAATGTATTAAATAGAGTTTTTGCCTCATATATATATATATATATATATATATATATATATATATATGGGTTACATGATGGGCAGGAGTGGAATATGGAAAATATTCTCACTTCTGCAGAGTGAGGCATGGATATCTCATGAGTGCCAAAGGCATGAGTGGGTTAGCTGTGCCTCATGATGCAGGAGTGAGAATATTTTCCATATTCCACTCCTGCCCATCATGTGTGCAATTTATACGATAGGGCAGGAGTGTTTTTGGTTGTAGTTCTGTGTTTTTAGAGCCACTTTTGTCTGTGTTATTTTGTATGTTGACATGATTGCACTGTGATTTGGCTGCTTACTGTCAGTGTGTCACTCTTTAGGAGTGTCTGATAGTGATTGCTTATGTGTTTTTTTATTGTTGTGCCATTGGTTGATATAGTGTGTAGTCGTCTGTGGGTTTTGATTCAAGAGGAAGGCTGCTATGGAGTGTGATTGGTGTGTTTAGCTGTGTATTAGGTGAGAGTGGTGTCCAATTGGTGTGTTTCTGTTTGTGGGCAGGATGTCTATGTGTTGTTAACTTCCTGGTTTCATTGTGGAATCACCGTGCTTGATGTAAAACTGTGGAGTTCTATTTTGATTATGTTGGAAAAATAACATTTATTTATTGTTTTTTATTTTTATTTTTGTGTTGGGGTAGTGCTTCATGTTACAATATTTCAGTGCTACATTTGTGAAGCAGTCATAAAGTCGGAGACGACAAAAGCAGACACAAACATCAACAACACTGTAACTGTGGCTGAAGTGCAACAGAGTGAAAACAGGTACGTGGTGGTTTCAGGAAGATTACTGCTTAGTCAGAGTCTGAATCACTGTACAGTTGCTTTGGTCTCTTTTTAGGTGGACTTTTGCAGGAACGACCTGTGAAGTAAAAAATAAATATTCAGTATTTATTTTTCTGACTGCTATGATACAGTTACACATGTAAGAAAAAGAATAAAAGCTGCAAACCTTGTATTGTATTAAAGGTAATGTGTCTTGCTGAAATAGTGGGATTGCTGAAGCATGCTGACATTCCTTGTGGCAATGTGTAGATATTGTGTGGATGTTCTCCAGTTGGTTAAAATGATGTGGAGTTAAAAGGTCCTCTAGATGTGCTTGGCTGCTCGTCTTCTTGATCCATGTGCTTTCAAAAGCATTAGGAATTAATTAGCGTAGCTTATTATGATAAGGTAAGGTACTTTAACAACTACTGTTTTTTTTCTTACTGTTAGGTGCAGACAGTAGTGTACTGATGCAGGCTTCTGACGTTTTTGAAACTGCAACCACAGAATGAAGAATTCCCACCAGCTGGTTAATTAGGTACCTGAAACATTTCACTTTCAGATTTAAAACAAGTTCCAGCTTTCATTGGGTATTTGGAGCTGGAGTGAGAATATTGGCTGATAACATAGCTACTATATGTATAAATGTAAATATTTCCACTGTAGCTATGTCATCAACCATTTATCTCACTGTGGTGAAAATACATGAATTTGTTGTCAAAGAATACAACACACCCCATATATATATATATATATTTATATATATATATATATAGAGAGAGAGAGAGAGAGATTGATAGAGAGATAGATAGATAGATAGATAGATAGATAGATAGATAGATAGATAGATAGATAGAGAAATGTTCCCATTCATGGTCAGTTCTTTTATGAGATTACACAAAAGAACAATGGTTCTTTTGTTTGACCTCACAAAAGAACAGTGAAGAAAACAAAGTCCCTCTTCTTCTTTCATGAGCCGACTTCCTACTTTCATGACTCAGAAAAAACTCATGAAAGAAGAATATTGGCTCACAGAAGAAGGTGGTGGACTTATTTTTTTCCCCATAGTTCTTTCGTGAGCCAGGATTCTTCTTTCATAAGTTCTTTCATGATTACGAAAAAAGAAGATCGTCTCACAAAAGAACACTCGGAAAAAAGCCTATTTCCACCATCTTCTTTCAATGACTCACTAAAGAACAGCAGGAAAAAAACCTATGTCCACCACCTTCATTCGTGAGCTGGGATTCTTCTTTTGCAAGATGGAAATCTTTTATGAGACTCATGAAACAAGAATGTCAGCTCACAAAACAAGTCTCGATAAGGATTTTTGGGAAGTCCTAAAACCATATTTCAGGGTCATTTTTCAAAAATGAACTCCACAGTCAAGCTAAACAGGTCCAATTTAGCTGGATGCATGTGTTTGTTTTTCTCCAGGGCATCATTTTAATAGGTTTCATTTTTTGAGAAAAAAAAAATAGCTGCCATACAAAAGAAGATTTTGTTTTCAAAACATGATGGTGGCTATGATGGGCTAGCCATCAGGAAGCAGCAGAGCAGTTCAAATTTTTTTTTTGCATTTATTTGTTTATTTTGTAGAGTTTTGTACTGTATTTTATTTTAGCTAGTTTAGCAGTAGTGAGGGAAGGAGTTTAATTGAAAAAGTTAGAGCAGGTGCATTTTCTGGTGTAGAGAGCTTTGATACAGTGTACAGAGTCACCAATTTGCTTATTTTAATCTAGTTAGGTCATGACTGTAGTCTATGAACCTAACACTGGAGTTTATTTCATCATCTCGATCAGTGATCCCAAACAGAAGTAGAAGTTTTATCTACCTGGGTTGTTTTGAAGTCCAGGTGGACTGAGAAAGGAGGAGGTCTGAAGGATGGGCTATACTGAAGAAACTGAAGATAAAATCTACCTGTGGAGGAACTATCAAAGCAGGAGGTGGGTGCATTGCATTTCACTGGAAGAACTTTTTGAGATGGATCATAACTGGAAGTTTTATCTAGTGTTCTTTTGGCAAAGGACTGAGGAGTTGGAGGAGTTCCTGAGCCAGGAACTTGTGATTTGTCTGGGGACTTATTGGCAGTGTGAGGGGATCCAGTCATGCTTTCTGGGTGGGCAGTAGCTGGGTCCATGAATCCTGTAGGAGTCCAGAATCTGGGTCCACTGAAGGGAGGGTCAGTTGTATCTGGTTTCTCCTAGGCTGCCTGTGGTGCAAGCCAGAAGGTTGACACTGTTCGGGTATCCATAGTGGGGGGCACAGAAATTCCTGGTGTCAGCCTCCCAGGGTAGTACTAGTGGGGCTCCTCTGAAAGTTTTGCCTAAACTGGTGCTTTTGCTTTGGTCTCCACTGTCATCTGTGAACACAGTTGTCCATCAAAGTTGCTGAATTAATGACTATCTAGCATCAGAAAGCTCCCTGGAAATTTTTTGAAGATAAATAGCTGAAGGTGGTGTATTGGAAGAGGACAACTCTGTTTGCAGGTTACAGTCAGACCTCTTTTCTCTCTGTTTTGGATCATTTTTTGTCTTATGGGCAGTAAGAGTGCCTGTCAGACTTTCAATCTTTTGAACTATTTTGTGGACTTTCTCCTGTCTATGTGAGAGGTGACTGGTGAAGACTGTTTTGGCTATTACCTGAGAGGTGGGAGCTCTAGGGTTCATAATTCAAAATTTGGAGACTTTAGTGACTGCTCTATTTGCTGTTAACATCCTGATATTCTGCTATAACTATTTTGTCATGCATTTTATATTGTTTGGGTGGATTTGTAAGTGGGTTGGAAAGTATTAGTGAGAAAGTGTGTAAATTTAGTGGTTTGGCTGTGCTGCTGTTTTAGTATTAGAGAATGTGCTGTGAAGGTTTAAAGACAATCAGGCAGTATTCCCCCAATTGGCTCTTGGAATGGCATCCCTTTGAATGTCCCTATTCACCATCATAGACCTGTACAGGGTGCCAAGCTTTAGGGATTGTTAGGAGGTGAAAGAGAAGGGGGAGAACTGGGCCTGGGTGGAGGGAAAGTGGAGAGCAAATTGAGGTAGTGGGGACAGGAGACACTCTGGAGCAAAATGGAGCAAAAAGCTTCCTGAATTAGTGGCCTTGATGGAGGAGGAACACCTGGATATTGTGGCGGTCACAGAAACATGGTACACACAAAACCATGACTGGAATGTAAACATACCAGGATACACTATCTACAGGAGGGACAGGGAGAGTAAAAGAGGAGGAGGAGTAGCTCTTTACATAAGGGAAGGAATCAAAGCAACAGAACAAAAGGGTAAACAGGTAGGAGAAGAAGCACTGTGGGTAAATTTGGAGACAGACAATAGCACCACAATCCGCACAGGGGTTGTATACAGACCCCCTTCTCAGGGGAGGAAATGGACAAGGAAATGATAGAAAGTATACTTAGAATGGCACAAAAAGGGGAGATATTGCTGATGGGTGACCTGAATATGCCAGATGTTAACTGGAGTGCAGTTGCAGCAGCCACTTTGAAGAGTGGGGTTATCCTAGATGCCCTACAGGGGGCATGCCTTAGACAACTAGTATTGGAGCCCACTTGAGAGGGAGCAATCTTAGACCTGGTTCTCTCAAATGGAGATGGAGAGAGGATCACAGATGTAGAAGTGGGTAGCCATCTGGGAACTAGCGACCATCAAACAGTATGGTTCACAATAAACACAGCAATAGAGTCAAGCCACACAAAGGCAAAAGTACTGGACTTTAGGAGGGCAGATTTTGCCAAATGGGTGAGTGCCTAAGAAATGCATCAGCAAATTGGCAGGAAGGAGGGTGGAAGAACAATGGGAATAATAAAAACTGCCATCACAGAGGTAATGAGCCTTGTGTGAAGCAAATAAACAAAACAAAACGATGTAAGAAGCCACTATGGTTCTCAAAGGAAGTGGCAGTGAAGGTCCAAGAGAAAAAGAAAGCATTCAGGAAGTACAAGGAATCACAGAAGAAGCAGGACAGAGAACTGTATCAGTTAAAGCAAAAGGAAGCTGGGAAGGCAGCCAGAACAGCAAAGGCCCAAACCGAGGAAAAGATAGCCAACTCAGTTAAGAAGGGGGATAAAAACCTTTATAGGTACATCAGGGAGTGAAGGAAGACCAAGGGAGGGATAGTGAGGCTTAATAAAGGGGAGGGAGGGTGGGCAGAGGGAGACTGTGAAAAGGCAGAGATACTAAACAAATATTTTTGCTCAGTATTTACAAATGAAGAGGGGGAGGTACCTAAAACAAACAGTAGAAACACTCTGGATACAGAAGTTGATACCAGCCCATTTACAGAAGAAAGAGTTCTGAAAGAACTCTTAAAACTGAAGTTGGACAAAGCAATGGGGCCTGATGGGATTCATCCCAGAATTCTAAAAGAACTAAGGGTAGAACTAGTGACACCACTGACTACCCTCTTTAACAAATCATGGGAGGATGGGGTGGTACCTGAGGACTGGAGGAGGGCAAATGTGATTCCCCTTCACAAAAGTGGGAGCAAGGTGGAAGCAGGAAACTACAGACCTGTTAGTTTAACCTCAGTGGTAGGGAAAATGATGGAATCACTTCTGAAGGAAAGAATTGTCGAGTATCTAGAGGCCAGAGGGGCACAGGACCCAAGGCAGCATGGATTCACAGTGGGAAGGTCATGCCAGATGAATCTGATAGGTTTCTTTGACTGGGTGACCAAAGTAGTAGATCAGGGAGGGGCTACAGACATGGCCTACCTAGACTTTAGCAAGGCATTTGACACAGTCCTACACAAAATATTAATATACAAGTTAGCCAGCCTGGGAGTGGGTCCCAAGATGACAGCCTGGGTAAAGAATTGGCTGGAGAATAGGACACAGTGAGTAATAGTAAATGGAGTCCACTCTGAAGAAAGGGGGGTTACTAGTGGGGTACCACAGGGTTCAATATTAGGACCGGTCCTCTTCAATGTCTTTATAAGTGACATTGCAAAGGGACTGGAAGGAAAAGTATGTCTCTTTGCAGATGACACAAAGATCTGCAACAGAGTTGATGCACAAGGTGGGGTGGAAAGGATGAGAAGGGACTTGGCAAGGTTAGAGCAATGGTCAAATGTATGGCAGCTTAGATTCAGTGCTAAGAAGTGCAAGGTAATGCACCTGGGAAACAAAAACCCAGGGGAAGAGTACACAATGGGGGGTGAGATGCTAACAACAACAAAAGTGGAAAGGGACCTGGGGTAGTCATATCAGATGACCTAAAGGTGGGCAAGCAATGTGAGAGGGCAGCAAGGAGGGCTGGGGGGATACTGGGATGCATAGGGAGAGGCATCACCAGTAGAAAACAGGAAGTTATTTTCCCTCTGTACAGACAACTGGTCAGACCCCATCTGGAGTACTGCGTGCAGTCTGGAGACCCAATCTCCGCAAAGACATAGACAGGATGGAAGCTGTCCAGAGGAGGGCAACTAAAATGGTGCAGGGTCTGCACCGGAAGACTTATGAAAAGAGACTAAAGGAGCTTAATAGGTATAGCCTAAAGGAAAGGAGGGAGAGGGGGGACATGAAAGAAACTTTTAAGTACCTCAAGGGAATCAACAAAGTCCAAGAGGGTAGCATCTTTCAAAAAAAGAGGTGTGCAAGAACAAGGGGCACAATTTGAAGATGGGGGGTGGCTCAGAGATAATTTAAGGAAGTATTTTTTCACAGAGAGGGTTGTGGATGCATGGAACAGCCTTCTGGAGGAGGTTGTGGAGTCAAAAACAGTGGTGGAATTCAAACATGCATGGAACAGTCATAAGGCCATTCTAGGGGGTGGGGGTAGGAAGAAGTAAGCTGCTGGTTAACTAGGATCTGCAGCTTATCCAGTAGGTAGGGAAATGGGCAGACTGGGTGGGCCAAGCGGTCCTTATCTGCCATCCAATTATATGTTTCTATGTATTCCCTCTGTTGTCTCCATAGCCAAGGGCTCCGCAGTAAGTGGGCAGGAGCTGAGGTCTTCCTCAACAACCCATCCTACTCGGATGGTGTTATATAATGCCAGATCCATTAAAAACAAGACAGCTATTATAGCTGATCTTGTTGGACCAGTAGATCTGGCATGCATCACTGAGACCTGGCTGGACAAAAATGCAGGTCCTGTATTGGCTTCTACTTTTCCGGCTGGGTTCTCAGTGATACACAGCCTGAGGTTGGATCATAGGGGTAGGAGGTGTAGCCATTATTTTTAAGACCAAACTGGGTCTTGCAGATGTACCAGTGGGGCCCACTGATCCTTTGAATGTATGTTGGGAGAGGGTATAGCTTGTGGGATACTCCTCATCTACCGTCCACCAGGTGATAGTGGAGAATTCCTGCAGGAGATAGCAGACTTCTTCATTGACATGGTACTGAAGTCCCCCAGATGGATAGTTCTGGGGGACTTCAGTGCCTGGGTCAATGATGAACTCTCCCAGTTTGGTCAATATCTCCTCCAGCTGGAAGTCACATGATGCAGGCAATTTAGTGGCAGCAGGGTTACAGGACACCTAACCCCAACCTCACATCATCGGCTTTTACATCTAGATTTCTACTGGAATCTCATCAATAAGGGCATCTCCAGCATCAGATATCACTGCAACTTTCATCACTATTGGTAGAATTTCTTCCGCGATGGATGCAGATATGAAGATGGCCCAGCTTAAACATACACCTCCTCCCTCGCCTGAAAAGCTGCCTAAAAAAGCCAGGCCTCAAGGGGGAGCCTCCAACTCCAAAAGTCTAGCATCTATACAACCAGTTCCATTTACTGAAGATCAGTTTCTACAGGAACTGTTGCTTTTCAGAGAAACATTGCTTGAAATTTCTACAGAGATTAAGTCTATTAGACGTGATATGGCAGATTTAAATAAAAGAGTGGGAGACACAGAAGCCAGATCCTCCTCATTGGAATGCTGGAGAGATAAAGTAGACCCAGAAGTAACCCAGTTTCAGCAGCAAATACACAAACTGCAGTTAAAAACAGAGGATTTAGAAGGTAGGAGTAGGAGAAATAATATTCTGGTACTAGGTCTTCCCAAGACCGAGGAGAATCCCAACATCATAGCCTTTGTCCAGAAGCTTTTGCTGAAAATAGTGGGCCCTTCTCCACTCGGAAGCAACTACCAAATCGAAAGAGCTCACCGATCATTACGGCCTCGTCCCCAGCCTGGATCTCCCCCAAGACCCCTAATTTTAAAATTCCTGAGCTATTTGGAGTGACAACACATGCTAAATAAAGTAAAAGAACTCCAAAAAATATTGTGGGAAGGCACCAAGCTCACTATTACATAGGCTCTCCATATGAAATGTGCCAGAAGCGAGCAGCCTTCCATGCCATTGTTACCAAAATCATTGTTGCAAGCATTCCTTTTAAAATGCTATATCCTGCCAAACTACAGGTCTCAGTATCTGGATCCTGGATATCTTATGACTCACCCTCACAAGTGATGGCTGATCTAAAGATCAAGCTCCCAGAAATGTTCAAGAATGACTGAAGTCTCTGACTGCAATTAGTTCTATATGAGAATTTACTCTCTATGCACAAGATTTAATGAAAGAAGAGGATTCACCTACCCGCCTTCAAACTTTTCTGATATCGAGGTCTGGGATTGATTTGCGGATGGGCCTGATCTCACCGGTTGCAGTGCCAGATTTCCAACACAGAGGACAGCCTGCTGCACAGTTTCATTCTCTGTGGAAGGAACTGATTAATCTGGGTGAGGGTAGGGGGGATTGTTTTTCTCCTGGGCTGAAATTGGTCTGGCTGCACTTAGCTTTCCCCCTCTAATTTTCTTACCCCATCAACATTGACAGGACAGGACTCCAACACTGAAGTACTGTACCAATTTCAATTTCTTTGTTGTTTTCTAGCAATCGGTTGTAGCTGGTCAAGAGGTTTTTCTTCCTTAGTTATTTTCTGAAGTTTCTGAAATTGGGGGGGCAGGGATCTTATCTCCTCATCTCATGTAACCTTATAATGTGGGAGATGAAGCCTGAATCAAGGGTTATTGATTCACTAGGCCTCCAACTACTCCCAGGAGGGACGAAATCTGGTGTATTAGGTGGAAACTTATATTTGGGTTAAGAGGAGCAGGTTCTAATCTGCCTAAGAGCATTATGAACCTCCAGAATGTTTACTTTGTTCTGAATATGTTAGTGCCTAAACATATCAAAATAATATGGTGTTAACAAGATTTATAATCCGGATGATGATGTGGGGGGTAAAGGAGTGGGGTGCCCTGACTCAAGCAAGCTCAGGGCTAACTGCATAACAAACTAGTTTATGGGGCTTTAGCGCCTACACATTCCCTACAAAGGGACATTGGTGGTCCTGGTATCTTTGGCTGCAGTTTTTTTGCTTAGTGCAGTACCTCCAGACCATACCAATCTTCTGTCTCTTATTTTTCTGGGATTTGTGGCTAGGAGCTGTATGGGATAGTCTCCCTCACTGGGACCTGTTTGTCAAGAACTTTAACCGTTTCTTTTTTTCAAAGGAGACAAATGTATGTAGTTGCTGGGGTTATGAAGGGAGGGGCAGAGGGTCTACTGCTTTATACTTATTATGTTTCCTCTTGTTGGATTAGTCCTGTACTTCAAAAATATCATCATTTTGAAGAATGGAAACTATAACTCCTGGGCAATTGGGGGTGGGGATGGGGCAAACTTATCGATTCACTTGCTGTACTTTGGAATAGTTTCCTCTTCACTTAAATCATCCCTGTTATTACCAATTTGCAAGCTTAATATTGTTGAAGGGCTCAGAGAAGGGGGGAGGAGGGCAGGGATTGGAGTGTGCCTTATGATTATTTCTGGTTTCATAATGATTTGTCCTCTAGAAAAATTATATGGTTTATTATTTGGTATGGTTATTAACATATGTGAAATAGTGACCTGGAATGTCAGAGGAGTCAGGGAACCTACAAAGAGGTATCAAGTATTAAAACATTGTGTTTTACTTAATGCAGACATAATCCTGCTACAGGAAGTGCATCTGTTGACTAGAGAGGCCATTTGGTTATGAAGACTGGAGATTTCTCAAGTCTTCGCCACTGGGATTCCTCATCAAGTAAAGGGGTAGTCATTTTAATCAAAAATACGATCCCATTCCAGGCTGATTCCATAGTAACTGATCCCCATGGCAGATATAGTCTTGTTAAAGGTACCCTCTTGGGCACCACAGTAGATTTAGGCTCTGTATATGGGCCACCAGGTGGCGATCCATCATTTTTTATGGAACTTGCCAGAAAAATTGCACCATTTCTTCCCATCTCCTTAATTCTAGGAGGCAATTGGAATGTCCCCCGCACACAGGATATAGATAGGACCCATCGATCCTTAAGACCCCCTACTCCATCACAAACAGCCCTACAGGACTTGATGGATACACTAGGACTTTGAGATCCATGTTATTTACTTAATCCATCACATCAAATGTTCTCCTTTTACTCTAATGTGCACCAATCCTGGTCCAGATTGGATTATATCTTAATCAGCATCCCTTTGTTAACCAGTTTACATTAAACAGGCATCGAGCCTATAGTAATCTCTGATCATTTGCTGGTATGGGTGGCTCTATCTCCTTCCCCCTACAGTCCCAAAGATAGATCATGGAGGCTGAATACTCAACTTTTAATAGACATAACTATCATCTCTAAAATTTGAACCTCCATTCAAACCTTCATAGATACTAATATAGGTACGATTCAAAGAGATGATTTATTATGGTGTACTCTCAAATGCTATATTCATTGGGAATTCATTAAATTAGCTACCAGAAGAAAGAAAATGAGAGAAAAAGAAACCTTATCCTTATTAACTCAAATAAGAGTGGCCGAGCTTTCTCTCTCATCCTCAGCAAACCCCGACTCCACAACCAAGCTCTTAGATCTCAAGAACAAATATGCAGACCTCTTAAGAGAAAAAGCAGAGTATGCACTCTTAAAATCTAAATCCACTTACACAGATCAGGGAAAAAAGTGGGCAAACTCCTAGCTCTTAGACTTCACAAATTGGAAAGCTCAGGACTTATACCTTCCCTTCAGGCTCTTGATGGGACTATTAAAACCAATCCCAGAGACATTGCTCTAATATTTGAGAACTTTTATCATTCCCTCTATGGGGAAAGATCCACATCCACTCCTACCCAAAAGATAGACTCTTATCTGGATTCCTTAACTCTCCCCTCCTTACCCAAACACCTCCAACTTTCCTTGATCTCTCCTATCACCCTTAAAGAAGTGATAGAAACAATTAAAGACTTAGCCCTTGATAAAGCTCCAGGCCCAGATGGCTTCCCCACTAATATTTACAAATCCTTTGCAAAGGAGCTGTTCCACATCTGCTCAAGCTATACCAATATATGCTCTCAGCTAAACCTTTGGATCCTTCTTTATTAGAAGCGACCATACCTCTTCTATTAAAACCCAACAAGTCCCACCTACTCCCAGAGAGTTATTGTCCGATCTCCCTCTTAAATTGTGATATCAGGATCTTAACTAAAATCCTAGCTTTATGCATTCAAAAAGTATGGTCTAATCTTCTAAGTCCAGAACAGGTGGGATTTGTCCTTGGTAGATCCTCCGCGGATCACCTTTGAAAGCTTTCCCATATTTTCAATGCAGCAAGATTATCTCAAACTCTGATGGCCCTAATCTAATTGGATGCAGAGAAGGCATTTGACAGAGTGGACTGGGACTTCCTCTGGCTGACTAAGTAAGACAGGCTTCCCTCCCCCCTCATCCAGTGGATTCAGGCCATATATTCCTCCCCTTCAGCAAAGATCCATTGCAATGGGGTATTCTCTTATCGATTTCCCCTTTACTCAGGTGCAAGGCAGGGTTGCCCCTCTCACCTTTCCTATTTAGTATTTATTTAGAACCCTTGATTCATCATATCAAACAGTCTTCCCAAATACAGGGAATTCCAATACTCAATCAGGGAGGCAGTATAGAGCAGTGGTTTAAGGCTCTGAGCTGCAAATCTGGTGACATCCAGCAGACCAGACCTGGGTTTGAATCCCACAGCTTCCACTTGTATACTGTGTGACCCTGAGCAAGTCACTTAACTTCCCTGTGCTCCCAAGTCACACCTGTAAAAAAGCTTTCAGCTTAGTGTGCTACTCCTGATTAAACAACTTAAAAAAAAACAATCACAACCTCATCCTCTCTGCATATGCGGATGATATCCTCCTCCATTTAGAGAATCCTGCTAAATCCCTGAGACAAGTAGTGGAGGTAATATCCCAATTTAGCTCGCTATCCAATTATAAACTTAATCTGAACAAATCAAAATCTTTCCCCTAAATCATTTTACTCACAAAGCTGACTTCAATGGTTTTGACCTAAAATGTACTCCTCATTCACTTAAGTATCTGAGCATTCACCTAACCATGGATCCTCTTCGGACCAAGAAATTCAATCTCGATGACCTAGTAATAATCCTTCAACTTGATCTTCAAAGATTGGAATCTCTTCCATTATCTCTTTGGGGATGCATAAACATAATTAAAATGAATGTCCTGCCTAGACTTTATTATCCATTACATATGCTGAACATGTGGCTCCCACTATCTTTCTTCCAGAAGGTACACTCTCTCATCTCTGGCTTTATATGGCTTCATAAACAACCCAGAAAATCCTTTATTAAACTGAGTCTCCCCAAAGCATCAGGGGGTCTCCGCCTCTTTAATTTTCTTCTTTATTATTGGGCGAGCCACTTCTCTAGGATTGGGAAATAGCTTACAGATCCCACAGATGAAGCCTCTCTTACTTGACTGTAAATAGAAACCCAGATCTTACAACAACACCACTTGCTTTCCCCTGCCATTTACTATATTCCCCTGAAGAAGTCGCCAGACCCAATCTGTCACTCAGTACTTGGGACCTCCCTGAAACTTTTTTCTCAATTTTTCTCCTCTTACAAATTTTTGCCTCATCAAGACTTTGCACAACCTCTCATCTTCAACTCCAACATTAAGGTAGGTGGCACTCTCATCACACACACTTGGTTACCTTCTCTACAAAATGTTAAAGTAACAGATCTCTACTCCTCCTCCTCATCTCTTCTTTCCTTTTCCAAAATCCAACATAAATTTGGCCTAAATGCTTCTCATAATTTTAAGATCTTCCAGTTGAGACACCTAATAGCACAAGTATTTGGTACTGCTTCCCTAGAATCTAAGCTTCAACCTATATTGGAAGGCTTCCATGATCTATCTTCCAAGCCACACTGCTTGTCCCTCTTATACAACTATATCCTCTCCATTGGACACACTTATTCTGTACCCGGTTCCAAAATTTGGTCCTCTCTCCTTCCAGGAGCAGTCATAGAATGGTCAAAAGTTTGGCAAGATTTATATGCATACATCTCCCAAGATAAACTGCAACTTACCCAATACCATATACTACATAACCTATATTACACACCAGTAAAATTAGTCCAAATTGACCACCTGCCCAACTCTAATTGCTCCAGATGTGGTAAAGGTGAAGGAAATTTAGAACATGTATTCTGGAACTGTGCTAAAATTGATTCCATGTGGCTGTCGATTCAATCCAAATTGGACCCAATACTTGGTCTAGGGGACCTCTTCACTGTGGAGATCTGTATGCTAGGGATTTACACCACTATCCAGATTAAAGAACAGAAATCTCACATGGCACTAATTTCCATGGTGGTAAATAAACTAGTGCTTAAACACTGGTTGGATCAATTACCAATCTCCTATAATGAATGGCTAAATGACCTCTCAGCCTACTTCAGGATAGAGTGCTTGATTGCTGGCTCCCGTAATAATCTGACATCATTTGATAAAAAATGGGACAAACTGTATGCCTTATATCTGCACTAAGGTTATTAACATTTAATTTTTCCAGGTCCATCTCAAGATGTTTCTATGTACCCAATATTTCTTTCAAGTATTGTACTATATGTATTGGCACTCTTCGGTGGAGAGGGGGGAGAATGGGATGGGGGAGGGGTTTCCTTTCTCTTTTTCATCAACTTTCCATAATATACGCTAAGTGGATGGTTGCATCTATGTATCATACCTGCTAGGAATACTAATACGTTTATAATTTAAAATTAATAAAGAAGTTGAATTGAAAAAAAAAGATCTCCTCCAGCTAATGATGATGCTGGGCCTCACATAGGTGGTTGCCTTCACTACCCATGTTAGGAGTCACTTGTTGGATCTGGTGTTCCTACTGGGGATGGAGAACATGGTTTGGGGGTGGAACTAGTCAGTTGGTCTAACCATAACACCATGGGATTCAGTTTTGGGGCTCCCCCAATGGACCTGCCCCTATGGAGAAGGTCCAGTACCACCATTTAAGGGGGGGTTACACCAGATGGTCTATCAGTGGTGCCGGACCTATCGGGATTGTTTGGTGAATGCATAAGTCCAGGGAATCTTGTACTCGCTTATAATAAGGTGGTGCGGGATGACTGGACCTGATTGCTCCTGTTCATGTTTGGCCACTCATTCTTTGCCCAATGACCCCTTGGTTTGAAGGTTCCTTGAAGGAGCTGAGGTGAGTTGGTCGAAGGATGGAGACAGCATGGTGGAAGTCCAGCCTGGATGCTGACAAGCTTAAATTGATGGAACATTATAAGGGCTATCAATCAGAAATCACTTATAAGAAGGCAGAATTCCTGCCCAGGGAGATTTCTTCTGCACAGAATTGACCAGTTCGTGTCTTCCAGATTGTCAACAGACTGTGCAAGCCAATCTGTCTCCAGTCTGGGGGAGCCTTTTCTCAGGCTAAATGCGAGGAGCATGCTCAATTTTTTGATGATAAGGTTGCCAGCACCAGATCTGGTATTGGCCTGACTCTCCCTATGAGGGATTGTGGAGGTCAGCAGGAGGTGGGGAGCACTCTGTCTCTCTGGGCAGACTTTAGCCAGCTGGAATTCAAGGACATTGTGAAGATCATCCAGACTTTATACCCAGCCAGTTGTAGTTTGGGGCCAGGCCCTACTCCTCTATTAGTGGTTTGTGTAGATGTTATCTGCCTGATCCTAGTTGAAATTGTCTGGAGTTTCTTGTATGGGGGGGTCTTTCCTGATCCACTGAAGGAGGTGGTCATATGACCACTCCTTAAAAAAACCTTCTTGGATCCAGACTGTCCAGCCAACTACCTGCCTGTCTCTAATCTGCCTTTTTTGGGTAAGGTTTTTGAGAAGGTGGTTGGATTGCAACTGGATGATCACCTTTTGACCCACAATGTCTATGAAGCTGTCCAGTCTGGATTTAAGAAGAGTCATAGCACCAAGACTGCACTTGTCTGACTACTGAATGACCTCCTAATAGTGAGAGATCGAAAGGCTCTCACCATCTTGGTCCTTCTTGATCTCTTTCTGCAGCATTTGACACTGTAGACCATGGTGTGCTTTTGGAATCTTTGTGGCTCCTTTGTGGGCTGTTGGGTGCAGTCCTCAAATGGTTTTGATCTTTCCTCTTTCCACCATTAAGAGATATCATCAGGCAACATGGTTTGAGTTTTCACTACTATGCAGATGATACTCAACTGTATATGTCCTTTCTACCTGGACAGGTTGATGCAATCTCTTTGCTAAATAACTGTCTCACCAAGATCAAGGATTGGATGAGTACCAGCTGGCTGAGACTGAATTTGGACAAGACCAAAGTATTGGTAGTGGACCCAGGTTGTCCAGGGACTGGCTTGAGGGCTGGACAGGCATCAGGCTTATAGCTTAGTGGTGTTCAGTTCACTACCTCAGACTGGGTGCATAGACTGGGCATTACTGTAATTTTGATGACAGCCTGACCCTGAAATTTCAGGTGTCAGTTGTGGTTAAATCCTCATTTTATCATGTGAGGAATATCACTTGGGTGAAACACCTAGTTCCACTGGATGACCTTCCAACATTGGTCCATGCCTTCATCACCACCCGCCTTGACTACTGCAATGCCCTCTACCTAGGTTTTCCTGGGATTGATATCTGTCATCTGCAGCTAATGCAGAATGCTGCAACCAGACTTTTGACTGGTACTTCAAGGTCCAGTCATATTACACCTGTGATGCGCAGACTGCACAGGCTGCCTGTTCAGTGGTGGATCACCTTTAAGGTTGGCTTGATAACCTTTAAAGCCCTACATGAACAGGGACCCAGCTACCTGCAAAATCTCTTGACTTCCTACTGCTCCCTCCTTCCTCTTCAATCTGCCAACAGAGGATTGCTAGGGATTCCCAGGGTTTGTTTAGAAACTTTTGGTGCCCATGCTTTTTCTTTTGTAGCACCTACCCTGTGGAATTCTCTATCTCATCAGTTAAGAGAATGCCTTACCCTCAATAGTTTTAAAACCAAGTTGAAGACATATCTCTTTAACTTAGCCTTCCCAGATGAATTTTAATTTATAGCTGTATTTATTGTTTTATTGTAAATTTTATGTTTGTATATTATATTTTAAATGTGAAGCATCTTGGTTGCGGAAAGGTGCTATATAAATAAAGTTTTACTTTACTTTACTTACTTCATCATGAAAGAAGAATTTTGACTCATGAAAGAAGATTCTTTTGTGAGTAGGAAATTCTTCTTTCATATCAAACATCTGTTTGAAAGACCCTACTGAGCATGCTCAGAAATGAAGTTTGAAATCCTTATATTGCTAGAAAGAGTTAACATTTTTTGCAACAAACTAGTGTAAGGCAGCATTCTAAGGCAAGCCATTTCTACCCTGAAAATTTCAGAACAAAATTCCAAACCAACTGGGCTGTAGGTGAGAGCAAAAAATAAGGGGGAAACACAATTTTTCCTATTTCTGCACTATCCAGATCTAGGAATCTACACATACAACTGGCACTAACTTGCCAAATCAAGGACCCCCTCCCCAGACTGCACTTGTACAATTTTGTACAATTCCACTGAACAGTTGTGAAGCTATTAAATTTCAAAGTTAGGTGTTTAACTTTGAACACTCCTCCCAACACTAACTATAGGGTGCTACCGCACCCCAGATAATGCACCCACTACAGTGTGTGTGGTTGTGCTGTGATATATGCACACCTTGGTGTATGTTGTGAGACACGCGGCTGCATCCTAAGTGCTTCAACTACCCAAAGCTTACATATATCAGTGCATGACTGCACACCCTGCAGTGGTTTACCCATCTTATAAAATCTTATAAAATTATTTTGGAGGAAGGGTGAAAAATAGAAAGACGTGCAAGCCTGCAGTCATTGTGGGGTGATGTTCAGTCATGTGATGTGTTTCATCTAGTCAGGAGACAGCACTGTTATTTATTTTCCTGATCCATTTTATTAAGATATATTATAGTGGCATAGTTTCACCCCATAGTTGCAGTTGAGTAGGCTGTTTAATGTTAAACCCCAATTGGTAACACTTTAAGTGTCATTAACTGCACTGTAACTATTGTATAACTACACTGTAACTACTGTGCAGTTACATGTAACTACTACGTAGCTGTTAACTAGTGTCACATTTGCATGTTGTGTAGTTACACAATTTTCATGCAGTAATAGGTACACATGTAACTACTACTATCTCCCTTTCAGCACAAATCAATTCATTCTGACATGTGTAACTACACATTTAATAACTGATGCAAAGTGTAGCAGAAAATATATTGTGCAACTACCATTGTATCTCTTCTAGCATTATGTAATTTGTTCTTACATGGGCAACTACACATGTAATAGCTATTACAAACTGTAACAGCAAATATATTGTGTAACTACTATGTTACTAATTGTGGCATTATTAAATTTGTTCCTACAAGTGCAACTACATATGAATGCAGGTCTTGTGCACTGTTTCAACAGTCTATGGCCTCTTTTTCAAAATGTTAGTGCATTACAAGCTGTTTCTTGCTGTGCTAACCTGGAATAGTGCCAGCTGTCAGGGTGTGCCCATATTCAAAGGACACAAATGTGGGGTGCACCCCCACAGCAGTGCTGCATGAAATATTGTTCTGCATTTATGCAAATGAGGGTTCCCTCATGCATATACAAACATACAAAATGTGCCACCAGATAAAGGCCTAGAGGTCTATCAAGTCTGCTTGAATGTGCAGCTAGCACCTCTTATTCTGCAGCTGCCCCTCTCTTCCACCCTTCCCCTCCATTGACCTTCCCCCTTGTCCTGTCCCATCCCCTTTTGAAGCAGTCCACTGTTCTACTGCAGGTAATGCATTCCACCCAGCTACCTTCCCCTGTAAAAAAGTGTCTCCCCATCTCCCTCCTGAACCTTCCTCCCTCCAGTCTCATATCATGGCCCCTGGTGTCCCTCCCCTCCCTTACTTTGAACAGCCCCTCTGTACCTGTCTTGTTTATTCCTTTCATGTACTTAAAGGTTTCAATCATGTCCCCCCTTCCCTCTTCTCCTCCAGTGAGTGCATGTTTAACTCCCTAAGCCTCCTCTCATATGATAAGTCCCCCAGCCCCTTGATCATCTTTGTCGCCCTGCACTGCACCCCTCCAGTAACTTAATGTCCCTCTTCAGATATGGGCACCAGTACTGCATGCAGTACTCCAGGTGTGGTCTAACTAATGACCTATACAGTGGCAGAATCACCTCCTTCCTCCTCGAGGATATACCCCTTGCAATGCAACCCAGCATACGCAGTGCAGCAAAATAGTGAAAGTTTTCAAAAGTGCTGAACAGCCACTGGCAGCAGAATAGTTTAATGCTTCTTAATTCAAGTCCTGAACAGTGCACAGACCCATCTGCATACTGTCAAGGGCTGGGTACCCTGGTGGTCCTGTGGTCCCACCCCTGCTCTGATCTCTGTCAACATACAGTAATAAAATAGAAATTGTAGTTCAGCAGTCCCTTCCCTGCCCAGATCCCTGTGCTCATATATAAATTAAATAAAAATTGTGGTTCAGCGGTTCCTCCCCTGCCCTAATTCCTATCCTCTTATACTCTTAGGCTCAGATACTCAAAGGGGTTGTGCATGGTGCAACTGAGTTGCACCAGTGCAACCCCAGCAATGTGCCCTGGTATGATACTCAAAAGGGGGACTGGTGCATTGCAGGTCCCGATGCACCGGGGTGCAATGGTAATGTATGCAGTGCATCTGAAGGGGGTGTGCCCATGCATATGTGGCACATCCTGATATTCAGCCCAGGATGTGCTGTGCATCTGCTGGCACAACCTCTAGATACACTGCATACTGTGGCACAAAGTTGAGCCAGAAAATAAGGCTCACATCCTGGCCACCTACAGGCAGGCTGCTGTATTACAGGCACAACACAGCAACTGCCAGCCATGGGTGGCCACCCGCACACACAGAACACCATCCACAAGCACCCATCTTGTCCCTGGTAGTCCAGTGGTACCCCCTTCCCTTCCGTTAGCCAGATTGCAGGCAAGATGAAATAAAATAAAATGCCCTAGTAGTCTAGTGGAACCCTCCTCCCTCCCGTAGCTGTGATTGCTGGGTGTAATAACATGTACATAAGCCCTAGTGATCTAGTGGTACCCCCCACCCCTCCTGAAGCACAAATCACAGTATAAGCACATAATACCCTTGTTCTGGTAATCTAGTGGTCTCCCACTCCACCAGATGCAGTGATTGCCAGTGCTCTGTAATGGCACATATCCCTGGTGGTCCAGTGGCACACCCCACCAGCACAGAACCCCTGCCCATCCAGCACCTCCCATCATCACTGGGCAGCTGCAATCCACCCACATACTGCCTGGCTGCCCACTGAATGACAGCTTACAGTATGAGTTGTAAGCCCATTGGTCCATACTGTGGACCAATGGGCTTGCAGGGCATACTGTATTAGACAGTTGTAAATATGTGAGTGAACTTCATTAACATATGTCCGACTGTCCAGTACAGTATGCCCTGCAAGCCCATTGGTGGTTTATGTTCTTATACTGTGATCTATGCTTCGGAAGGAGTGGGGGGATACCACTAGATCACCAGAGCTTTCGTACATGTTATTACACCCGGTAATCACAGCTACAGGAGGGAAGGGGGTTACACTAGACTGCCAGGGCATTTTATGTTATTTACTAATACCCATGATCATGGCTCCATGGCAGGGAGTTGCCCTAAGACACCCTCTGTCCATACCACATGCTATGCAGGGTGCCAGGTGCATTTCACTGGGCTACCCTGCTCACTCAGCTCATGCAAATGGGGCCATAATGACATGCAAATGGCCCCATTTGTACCTTGCATATAGTATGGCTCCATTTGCATGAGCAAGTCTGAATATCTCAGAAATGTGCCCGAGCACTACTACATTTGCACTGGAGCATTCCCAGTGCTCCCTGTATGGGGAACGCCCTGGCACATTGCATATGCGCCATGCACATTCTGTGCTATATTTAAAGGTGATGTGCTATGGCTCATCACCTTTGAATATCTCCCTGTCTTGGCCCCGGCGCATCTTGGTTGGCTGTGCCTCCACTTTGCTCCATTGTCTGTCACAGTCTGAATATCTAGCCCTTAGAGTCTAACATTTTTCAATATAAGGAAAATAGCAGGACAAGAGTACACCGCATGAGATAAGAAGGAGGCCGATTAAGGGGGAATGTGAGGAAGTTCTTTTTCACAGAAAAGGTGGTGGAAGCATGGAACGGCCTGCCTTAGGAAGTGGTGGATATGAATACAATGAAGGGATTCAAACAAGCATGGGACAGGCATAAGGGAGCAATAAAGATGAGTATGAATAGATAGGCCTTTGACAGAGTACAGGTCTATGGCACATTCGTAAGGTAGAAAAAATGAGCAGACTGGATGGGCCTTGTGGTCCTTATCTGCCATCAACGTCTATGTTTCTATGTTTCTAAATGAAATATAATTGGTGGTTTAGTGGTCCATCCCCTGCCACAATCGCTGTCCCCATATATAAATGAAATAAAACTGGTGGTTCAATGGTCCCTCTCCTGTTTAAGTACACAACACACATGTGAAACTAGTTAAAAACTGCATAGTTATTACATGTAACTGAACAGTATTTACAGTGTAGTTACTTCATGCAATATATGTGTACGTGCACAACACACAAATGTGAAACTGTTTAACAACTACATAGTAGTTTCATGTAACCGAACTGTAGTTACAGTGCAGTTACAATGTAGTTATGCCATAGTTAAAATGTTACCAAAGTGTGAACCTTAATAACTTTGGGATCCTTAGACAAAATAGCAAAAACATTGGCATGTGTTGTCAGGCTGTCAGAGTCTCAAGATGTGAAAAGTTCCTTGATGGCATCTTGTTTAGTTTGTGAGATACAGAGCACCAAATAAAAAATCCCTATACTTAACATTGCATATTCTTTGCTTGTCATTTACAGCCTAGATGTTGTGAATTGTTTCTTCGGAAAATTTTAGGGCTAAAGGAGTCTGTGCAAAGGGTGTGCACTTGGGAGGTTTCCTAAAAAAATATGTGATTCTAGAGTCATAAGGATTTTTGAATTAACAGTCAAATGTGAACAGTAAAAAAGCTACTGTGGCTGCCTATTTTCATGATTTACTTGTCATGTGGGAAAAATACTGATCGTGTGGAAAAAAAAACAATCACGCTGAAAAAAAATACCAATCGGGATGGCTGCCATTTTTTTCTTTTTAAACTCACAAACATTGGAAATACATAAAAATTATCTACTTTTAAAAATCAAACAGCTGTATCTGGCTAAAAGGGACCCATTTAGCTAGATTCTGATGTTTGTTTTTTAAAACTTACCAGAAATACCTTTTCTGGGCACCCCAAAATCCAGGGTGCCCAGCTTAGCAAGAGAAGCCCTTCACCCGATTTCTCTGTATTAGAACAGCAAGACTTTCTTGAGTTCTGCAGCTGCAGCTGGAAGTCATGCTGCAGGCTGCAGTGAGAGCAGTGAGCCACTCATCCCAACCTCCCTGGTTTTGTGTTGTATTAATTCCATCAGTCTGGTCCTAGCATGGATAGTCTGGTGCTCCATGGAAACAGGTGGGTTTCCTAGCTCCCTGAAGGAGGTGGTGGTAACACCCCTCCTGATGAAAGCTTCTTTGGACTCAGACTGCAATGTGAACTACAGACCAATCTCTAACCTCCCCTTTTTAGGGAAGGTGGTTGATAAGGTAGTGGCCATACAACTGGAGAACCACCTGCCATCCATGACATCTATGAACCTCTCCAGTCTGGTTTTTGAAAGAGGCATAGTACTGAGACAGCGCTGGTTCAGGTGCTCAACGATTTCCTGATGGCTAGAGATCAGAAGAACTGCTTCATCTTGGTTTTTCTTGACCTCTTATCAGCGTTTGACACTGTGGACCATGGAGTTCTGCTCATTCACCTGAGGTTCATCTGCGGCCTGTCAGGTATGGTCCTCAGGTGGTTTACATCTTTCCTCACTGGAAGAACTCAGAGGGTGGTGTCTGGGGTACATTCCTCAGACCCAGTCTCTCTGTCATGCGGGGTCCCTCAGGGATTCATGTTGTCTCCGTCTACATGCTGCCCCTCAGAGACACTGTAAGAAGGTATGGGCTGAGGTTTCACTGTTATGCTGATGACACCCAGCTCTACCTTTCTTTTGCACCCAACCAAGATGGAGCTCTCTAAGTCTTTAAAAACTACCTCACAGAAATCCAGGACTGGATGGATTCGAGTTGGTTGAAGTTGAACTCTGAAAAGACTGAGGTGCTGGTTGTGGACCCGGAGCACCGGATAGGTGGGCCGGGGATGGGTTCATCCTCAGGTTTTTTCCTTGGGGGCTTATCACTCCTGATCTTTGAACAGGTGCAAAACCTAGGGGTAATGTTTGATGAGGGGCTGACACTGCATTCACAGGTGTCAGCCATCGTCAAGACCTCTTTTTACCATCCGAGGAATATCTCCAGGGTTAAGCACCTTGTTCCATCTGGCGATCTTCCCACATTTGTCCATGCCTTTGTGTCCTCAAGCTTGGATTATTGCAACTCCCTGAACCTAGGGCTACCTGGGGTGGAATCCGCTGCTTGCAGGTAGTGCAGAATGCTGTGGCCTGGCTTTTGACGTGAACCTCTCAATCCTGTCATATTTCTCTGGTGCTGCACGGTCTTCACTGGCAGCCGGTACAGTGGCAGATTACCTTTAAAATCAGTCTTTTGACCTATAAAGTCCTACATGGACTGGGCCCAGACTACCTGAAAGAGCTTCTGATACCTTAGCACCCTGGGTGATCACTCAGCTCAGCTGACAAGGGGTTGCTAGAGATTCCAAGGATGTGTTTAAAATCTACTGGGGCCTGGGCATTTATGCATGTGGCCCCATCTCTTTGGAATTCTCTACCCCATCAGTTATGGGGGTGCGCAACCGTGGAGGGACTCAAGCTTTAAAAACCTCTGGCATCAAGCATTCGGTGACTGATGGATTTAATTTTAGTTGCATTTTCTGTTTTATGATATTTATGCTGCTGTGACCTTTGATATGTTTTAATCATTTGTAAGGCGCCTTGGTTTTTGAAAGGCACCATAAAAATAAAGTTTTATTATTATTATTATTATTTATCCCCTGTTCTAGCTGTCTATCTGTGTGTGTCTCTCTCTCTCTCTCTCTCTCTCTCTCTTTCTCTGTCTGTTTACTATCTATCTATCTATCTATCTATCTATCTATCTATCTATCTATCTATCTATCTATTTCATTCTTAAGCAGACCAGAGGTGCCTATCGTTGGTACCACTTCATTCTCCTCCCTCCCCTCCAGGCCACTCACTTGTCCTTCCCAATCTTTACATCTTTATTATATGAGCTGACTCAGGTGCTGTCAGTACCATTTCTCCTCTTCACCCCCCCTCTCCTCCAGGTCATTCCTCCCATTCTCATTAAATATGTGGTGGTACCAGGGTGCCCATAGCTAATGCCACCAAACAGTGGCCCAGCACTGGGGTGTCCAATCCCCATTGTTGGAATGTCCCATGGAAACCTCCTATAATAAACAAAAACATACCTCAATTTTTCCCTGTAAAAAACTAAATGGTCCTTGTTGTTCTCACCTGTCTCACACACACTCCACCATAACCTTGCACTCAGCACCCACCACCCCACACCCCCACCACACACCCCAAATGCTCTCACTCACCTGAACATGTCCCATGGCATAGATATGCTCTTTGACTGAAAACACGTCTTGCTGATGGAACCAGCAACTGCAATCAGAGAAACTAAGGTAAGTGCTGTTCAGTGTATTTCAATGGGGTTTTAAACATTTTATTTTATTTATTTTATTGAAATCTAGGATTACAAATACCTTTGAGCAGGAACTGCTCATTTACAAAGGTTCCACCTCGGGTAAATGGTGGGTAAACATACATACATACAAAGCTCAACAAAATTATACATAGTTACACAATAAAATGAAGCAAAAGACTGAGGCTTAGGTAATTACAGTGCCTCAAAATGCGCCAGTGTTAAGTAGAATGACATACCATACAAGGGCAACCTTAAAAATAAGTGCAGCTGATGAGAGGGTAGGGAGGGAGGTATGTAGGCAGGAGGGCCATTGGTAGAGGGTAGAGGGTAAAGGGTGAGGGTAAGAGCAGTCAAGGGGAGGGAGGGGAGGGATAGATGTCTGTAAGTGCCAGGGAAGGGGGTGAGGAAAGGGAGTGGGGAAGGGAGAGGCAGGGAGAGGGAGGGCATGGTGAGGAGGGGTAGCTGTCCTGTCTAAAGAAGGGGGCAGTGACCGTGGGGCCCCAGATTAAGCAAAGCAGTCACAATGGCTAGTTGAACTGAGATGAAGTCGGAGTTGTCTCTTAAAAGGATGCATAACTTTCTTTCTTTCTAATGCATAACTTTCTTATTTTTGCATATTGTGACCCCAAATTTTCAACAAGGCCTCTTTGAGACCTCGCCTCATGACCTATGCTAGCATAGGTATGGAAATCTGGCCCAAAAATTGATTTTGAGGTCACACAATGAAGTGAACTTTCAGGCAGGATTTAAAAATTGTCACTGACCAGGTGAGAACAACAAGGGATGACTGACCTTCTTCATGAGGTGGGACTATAAGAAGGCTATGTTGAAAATGCGGGGTCAAAATATGTAAATATGGCAAAGTTATGGGGGTATGTTGACATTTTTCTATGCTGACTCATAACTCTGGCAATTCCAATATTTTTACTCCAAATTTTCAACATAGCCATTTTTTTCACACCAGCTCATGAACATGTTAAATGTGATTTTCTAAATCCTGGCTAAAATGTGTTTTCACACCTGCTGTACAGAATGATGTTTCGGTGGTGTGAATGATGTTTCAGCAGGGATCTGAAAAGTTTCACCTACTGGGTTTTTGAGGTCAGGTAATAAGAAGGCTATGCTGAACATTTGGTGTACAAACATGGTAAAATGTCCAGGTTATGCGAGAACATGGCAGCATTTCAACATTACCGCATAACTGTGCTAATTGTCAATATTTTGACTCCAAACTTTTAACATAACTATTTCTCCACTCCACCTTATAAATGAGACAGATGACATTTTTTAAATCCTAGACAAGATGTGTTTTCATACTTCTGGTCTGAAATTACATTTTGGCCAATATACTATATATGCTACAGTACATGTTGGGTGGGATATTCAAAGAGTTGCGCATGGCGCAACACAGTTGTGCCATGCACAACCCACTGATGTGCCCCGGCACAATATTCAAAAGGGGAAAGTGCATGGCAAAAATCCCAATGTGCCGGGGTGGATCAGTAATGTATGTGGTGCAAGTGGGGGGGTGTGCCCATGCATACCCCTGCACATCCCAATATTCAGCCCGGGATGTGCGGAGCCCATGCAGGTGCAACCCCTACATGTGCTGCATACAGTTGTTCCAAAAAATAAAGGAGCAACAGACGGCCACCCACAGGTGAGCTGCCATATTGCAGGGTACAACATGGCAGCTGACAGCTGTGGGTGGCCACCCAAGCTCCGGCGGCAACCTCCATCAGGTAGCCCCCCCATGCCCGATCATGGACAGAAGTAGCAAATAAACAGTCCTATATCCCCGGTGGTCCAGTGGACTGCTGGCAGCCCAATCATAGGCATATGTGTATAAATAACACATCCTATATCCCTGGTGGTCCAGTAGACTGCTCGCAGCCTGATCGCTGGCGTAAGTTTATGTATAACACGTCCTATATCCCTGGTGGTCCAGTGGACTGTTCATAGCCTGATCATGGGCAGAAGTCTAAAGAAAGATTAAATCCATCCCTGGTGGTCCAGCAGTACCCTCTCCCCATCCCACTGAGCCCTGCCACCCCCTCCCGATCAGCAGCAGGTGGCAGCTCCCCACGAGCCACCCATCCACCTGGGCTGTCTGTGTACAGTCAGCTGTATGCCCATTGATCCACAGGCGTGAGCCAATGGGTGAGCAGACCGTGCTAGACTACACAGTCCAGGTATAATGAATGGATTCATTCATATCTGGACTGTATAGTATGTACACAGTCTGCATGCCCATTGTTGCGCTGTGGACTAATGGGCATGAGCCATAGCTGCTCGCCAATCGGTCGTGGAGTGAGCAGTAGCTTGTGAAATGAGGACTGTCGCTCACCGCGGCAGGGGCAGCCAAGAGTGGTGGGGCTTAGTGAGGAGGTAGGAGAAGTACAGCTGGACCACCAGAGATGAGATGTAATCTTTTCTTCAGACTTCTGCCCTGTAATCAGGCTGTAATCACTGGACCTGAGATATAGAGACATATTGACACATACATATGCCTGCGTTACAGGCTGCGAGTATCCACTGGACCACCAGGGATATAGGACATGTTATTCATATACATATGCCTCACGATCGGCTGGGAGGTCCACTGGACCACCAGGGATATAGGACGTGTATTGGTTTTATACTTTTGCCTGCGATCGGGCAGTGGTGCACTTTGCTGCTTGTGCAGGGGGTGTCGGTCCCCGATGGCTGCAGCCTGGCAGGGCACCAAATGCAAGTCACCGGGGATGGGTGCACCTGCATGCGAATGGGGCCATAATGACATGCAAATGGCCCCATTTGTGCCTTTCATGCATTATGGCCCCATTTGCATGTGCACCTTTGAATATCGCTGTTGATGCACCTAGCGCAACAGCACTTGTGCCAGCGCATCCCCCTGCCCCTCTCTGGCCACTTGCGCTGGTGCAATGCCACTGCACCATGCACAATGCGGGTGGCCACAGAGTGATATTCAACAGTGCTAAGCCATGGTGCAGCACCATTGAATATCACCCTGTCAGTGCCCTGGCACATCCCAGTTGCGCTGTGCCCAGGCTTGCACCACAGCCTGGCACAGTCTGAATATCCTACCCCTTATGTCTATAAGGGGCATCATAAAATGACTATCTTGCAAAGTTGGGGTCAAAGAAATATTTATAGGAGCACAGTAGTGCCCCTATAGTTAGGGTTCAGTAGGCTGTTTAATGTTAAAATTGCATACACAAGAAGACAAGTGCTCATGACACCACAGATAATGCTTCAAAACATTACACATTTATTAAGTCATTCTCCAGTCAATCTGTAAACCTAGTGCTTTGAGGATGCACTACCTCTTCAGAGGCAGAGCTACACTATTACCTCATACAAATGTATAGTGTGAACTCTCTTAAAGCAACATGTACCAGTATATACCTGTCTATTAGACTCAATACATTTGTACAGACAATCCAGTTACACAACACTGAAGTAAAAGGGCTTAAATAGAATGGAACCAGTGTCAGATAGCAACCATATGATACATATAAATATATTATTTAAATTAATTGCACAGAAATATCATTAATGCTCAGCATTCTAAAATCTATATCTTAATTGCAAGGCGGTCCCAACACACTTTTTAAATTATAATAAGTATCCAACTGCTAAGGATCTGTAATAGATACAGAAAAAGTACCCCAATTTCATTGGTGAAAAAGAAGCAGAAATACAAACCAAACTAAAAAACAACCCAAAAAGGAGAGAGAAGGGGGGTTCTGGACAAAAAAGGGGTGAAAGTGCCATCTCCAACAACCAAATGCTCAACAATTCATTATTATCTCCACAAATATGAATTTACAAAGTATTCTGTTTTATTTGATGTTGTTTAAATTAATTCTGGCAACACCACAATCACTCTTAGGGCAAAAAAGAGGGGAAGGAGAGGCAGACTCAAAATTAGAAAAATAAAATTAATAAAATCTGCCTAAAGTGATCATTACTAGACTGTTTTCAAATGCATTTTTTTATATTTAAAAACACCAATTGATGTATATCCCCACCATATCCCCAGAGTAACAAATGGGATGGGAGAAGGAAATGAGAAATCCACCATCTCTCAAATAAACCACTCAACTCTCCTAAAACAAGTCATCTCTCCCTAGTGATAATACACACAGAGGGGGAGAACAACAACCAATTAAAGGATACCTTATCATATAGATTGCTGTAGATATTTCTATTATGAAAAGAAACAACCAAAAGAGAAAACCAAATGGCTAAATGTTCTGAAGAAAATGAAAAATAAAAAAAAACAACTAAGTTGCCATCACCACCAGATCCCAAGGACAAGTACAGCCCAAAGAATAAAAAGTGAAGTCACTTAAGTATGGAATTAAAAATAACATGCAGTATAACAGCCAAGTAGAACTGATGACTCACTAAATGGAAATAACAGAAATAGCATCAAAATACTTTACATATTTACATACTGTATAATGCATAATAATACTAATATGGAGGGCAGTGCTTTTATACAAGCCCAAGCATAACAAATACATAGTCAGATGCAATTCTTTGTTAAGATTGATAAGGAACAAAGCCTCCAATACATAAATTCACCTTGATTCTCTCTGTGGAGTTTATGAGTTCTGTCTCCTCCCCTCACCAATGGCATAACATGTTCTAGTACACAAAATTGCATGCAGTCAGGATTACTTTGATGGACATCCCTAAAATGGGTCCCCAAGGGAGAATATTTTCTAGCATTATGAATGTCTCTGACACGTTCACATATTCATTCTTTTGCCTGTCACATTGTCCTACCAACATGTATCTGAGGATGTGGGCACTGTATTACATAAACCACAAATTACATGGAACAGTTCACAAATTCCCTAATATTTACTACTTTGTTTTTTTGTATGATGTTTATACTGTTTTCCAGGTATAGCATTCTTACAAACAGAACAATGTCCTCAGGCCAAAAAAAAAAACAAAACAAACAAAACAGTCTGTTTTGGTGCAATCAAGCAGGTTGTCTAATACCATTCTGTGTAAAATGACTGTGGCACAGGAAATCCCCCAAATTTCTTGCTCTACTATATCTGACTCATGATGATACAAAAAAAAAATGGCAGGTACATTGCATGATGTTATAGTTCCCAATTTCTCTGTGAAATATTTTTAATTATGGGTGCAATGTTATTGTATTCTAGTATGAAAGTTAGGGGTTCCTCTTGACTTTTTTGCTTATTCTTGGAGACCAACAATGTCTCCCTGTTCTTTGATCTCACCCTAGTGAGTGTGTTCTTTAATGTTGCATTGTTGTAACCTCTTTCTTAAACTCTGATAAACATTTCTGAAGGCTGTATTTCAGAATCTGTTTCTGCAGAATAGTTGTGTTGCAACCTGAGAAATTGCACATATGGGATGGAGGGCACCAAGGGGGGGCACTGGAGGCATGTAATATTGTATTACCTACACTGTCTTTTCTACAGCAACAGGTGTGACCTGGACCTTCACTAGTTGCTGCGAGTTGCAAGTCTAGAAAATTCAACATCAGGGAATCAATACAATGGGTGAATTTAAGATTATTGCTATTGTTGACCTCCTTTAAGAATTCCTCTGATTCCTGTTCAGCACCTTGCCTGATGATTAATAAATCTTCACTGTAACTATGTATGGTAAGTACTGCTGACTTGGGGGTAGGGGGTGATTGCCAGGTTGCATTTATTATGTACATGTGTGATAAATTTTGTATTCTAAAATTTATCACACATACATGGAAATTAATGAATTTAACATGTGGCTTTTGGGTTCACGCCTATAGTACAAATATCATAGGGGCATGGTAGCACCTCTATAGTCAGATTTGAGTAAGCTATTTAATGATAAACCCCAGTTTTTGCACCTTAATAACTTTGGCATTATTTGATGAAATTGCCCAACATTTGGAATCCATGGTCAAGCTGCCAGAGTCTCAAGATGTGAAAAGTTTTGTGCTGGCATCTTGTTCATTTTTTGAGATATAGATCACTGAACAAATGGGAAAAAAATACACATTTGGTTTCCATATACTTAACATTATGTATTTTTTGTTCTCACCAGCTGCCTAGACAGTGTGGAATTTCTTCATGAAATTTTCAGAGTTGAAGGGGACCATGCAAAGGGTGTGCCTTTGGAAGGTTTCATGAAAAAAATATATGGTTCCAGAATTATAACAATAATAGAGTTAATGTCTTGATATGTACAGTAAAAAGAAGAAAAAAAGATCACAATTGCTTATTTTAATGATTCACCTCTTGAATGGCAAAGAAAATATATATATATTGCTACTACATATTTCCTTGATTTATCTCTCATGATGACAAAAATATTGATCATGTTGGCAGACATTTTTTTCTAATTTTAAACTCACGAACATTGAAAATGCATATCAATACTCTCTTTAGAAAAACAAACAAACAAAAAAAACCCTGCATCTGGCTAAACAGGGCTAATTTAGCTTGAGTCTGCTGTCTTTTTAAAAAAAAAAAATGTTCCACAAACACCTTTTCTGGGCATGCCATAATCCAGGGTGTCCAGTTTAGCAAGAGGAGCTGTTCACTTGCATTCTCTTTATGAGAACAGTGGGACTTTTTTGAATTCTGCAGCCACAGCTGAAAGTCATGCCACCGTCTGCAGTGATACCAGTAAGACGCCAATCCCCTGTTCTGTCTGCCTGCATCTGTCACTTTCTCTGTCTCTATCTATCTATCTATCTATCTATCTATCTATCTATCTATCTATCTATCTATCTATCTACCGCGAGAGAGAGATTGTAAATTGTAGAACAGTGAATTCCTTTAAGGTGAAAATTTCAAAATGGGTTAATTCGATTAGTGTTTGTGCTTTAAAAAATGTAAATGGACATTTGAATATTTGTATTGTGTTAGAATTATCTGTTTTTTGTACTTTTTGATAGTGTGTTGGTTAATGAATTGTTGTTATTTATTATCAACAATGATGTAGGTCCCTGTTTACTGAATGATAAATGTAACTTGTTGCTTGCGAAAACGGACTTTTAGCTCATCTTGCTAACAAGTATAAAAAATGGAAGGGAAATGAAAATCAATCTATCTATCTATCTATCTATCTATCTATCTATCTGTCTGTCTGTCTGTCTGTCTGTCTGTCTGTCTGTCTGTCTATCCATCTATCTAGCTATCTGTCTGTCTGCTAAGCAGACCAGGGTGCCCATCCACAGTACTGCTTCTTTCTCCCCCTCCAGGTTGCCTGCCTGCCCGCCCTTCCCAATGTATTGCATTTTATATATATATATATATATATATATATATATATATATATATATATAAAGAGAGAGAGAGAAGGAGAGAGAAAGAAAAAGAGATACTGTAGCTATATATTACAGGGGTGTGGTCACACCCCTATAGTTAGGGTTTAGTCTTCACTTCTGTCATACTCAAAATTTTGCACTTTAATAACTTCACAACTGCTCATGCGATTCACATGAAATTTTGTATGTGCTATCAGGGTCCAATGGTCTCTTAATGTGGCAAATTCTTTTCTGGTTGGATGTGTGGGTGCAGAGCTATGGAGTGTCAAAAATGTGAAAATTACCATTTTGGTCAAATGTTTTTGCCACGCTGCTGCACAAAAACAGTGTGGAATTTTGGCCTCACGTTTTTAGGGTACACAGGTCTTGGGTCATAGATGTGTGCTTTGAAGATTTGGTGAAAACAAATGTTAATCCATTTCAAAGTTGCTAAATTTCAAAGTTTCCAATTATTTCCTAAGGGACCAGTAAGATGTGCTGCTCGAAAAAGGATTCTTTATCCCAAATGCTGAATCCTTTTTTCACAAATGGGGAATTCCTTGCTGCAAATGCTGACTCTTTTTCCATGCTGCCACCATCTTAATTTTAGTTTGTGGTGACAACAATATTAAATAACTTAAAAAATACATGGGTTTACTAGACAACAGCAGTTGTCTTTACCTAATCTGTATAATCCACTTCTGGGGTTAATTTTTTGATAAGTTACTTAAAATGTGCTTCTTTTACATGCCAAAATACTTTTTTCACGAACAGTGGGTGAAAAAAAAACAAGAACCTGAAACAGGATTCGTTTTGCAATTTGCAAAAAAGAATTTTCTTTTACCACAAACTGTGAAAAAACAACCATGAAAAAGGATTATTTTTCGCAAATTTTGAAAAAGGAATTTTAAGACTGCTGTTTGTCACCCAACAGTTCACAAATGTTTGTAGATTTTGGTCTGAAATTTTCAGGGTGCAAAGGGCTTGCCCCACAGATGTGCCTTTTGCTGGTTTGGTGAAAATATATCACTTTGCTGGGGAGTTCTGTGGTTATACATTTTGCTTAGTTTTCCATAGGATAACATTATAATGAGTAGTTTATGGATCTGTTTCTTTGTCACAATGCTGTGAAGGAATAGTTTGCTGTTTTGGTATGAAATTTTCAGGGTACGAAGGGCTTGTGCCACTGAAGTGCCTTTGCTAGTTTCATGAAAATATATTACTTTGGTGTCCAGTTACACAGGTTTTAAATTTTGATGTGTTTTCTATAGGATAACATTGCAATGTGACATGTTTTTTGGTGTAGGACACTACAGAATGGGAGTGCAGGGCCCAGAGGGCCCTGTGCTCCCACAGGCAAATAAGGATACCACTACACTACCTCAATAATTATGCATGGATATATGTAAATACAGATACCATTATGGATTGATGGGAGTGTAGGGCCCTCCAGGCCCTGTGCTACCATAAGCAAATAAGGCTACGATTATACTTTCTTAAAAAGTAAGGAAATTCATTGAAAAAAATTGTTTAATGCATCAGTTAAGGTTTCAGCAACAAACGCTGGGAAATGTGATGTTAGGGTTTCCAGCCCTAACACACCATCCCCACCCTACAAACACCAACAGGTGTAGGGGTGTGCCTTGGGGCTGTCAGCCCTGACACTCACCCCTTTGTCCTGTACTGTACCCATCTTAAATTATTTACTCATGGAATGAGGTGAGTTTTACGGCTGACATAGAAACATACAGACATAGAAGTTGATGGTAGATAAGGGCCACTAGACCCACCTTGTCTGCCCCATAAAGATTACCTATAGTCACTGACTCAGAAGGCCCTTAAACAGGCTTGCGGTCCCCTCTCCTTACTTTTTCAACATCCTTTTATGCCTGTTCCATGTGTTCTTGAAACCTGTAACAGTTTATGCCACCACCACCTCCTCTGGCAGGCTGTTCCATTTGTTCAAGACCCTTTCCGTGAAAAAGTACTTCCTCACATTTCCTCTGAACCTTCCCCTTCAAGCTTTATTTTGTGCCCCCTCATCCTTGAACACCTTTTTCTTTGTAAGATGTTCCCTTCCTGTACTCTGTTTTTCCCATGCGGTACTGTATTTGAATGTTTAAATCATGTTCCTCCTTTCCCTCCTGTCCTTCAGAGAGAATATATTTAACCTCCTCAGCCTTTCCTCATAGAGTTTGTGATGCAGGCCCCTCACCATTTTTGTTGCCCTCCTCTGTACTGCCTCTACCCTGTCAATGTGCTTTTGAAGTCGGGGTCTCCAAAACTGGATGCAGCCTCAAGGTGAGGCCTAACCAATGATCTACAAAGTGGGACTATTACTTTCTTCCTTCTACTGGTAATTCCCCAACCTATGCATCCCAGCATCCTGCTAGTTTTTATTGCTGCCTTGTTACACACCTTTGCCACCTTCAGTCCATCAAAGAGAACTACCCCCAGGTCCCTTTCCTGTTTTGAGCTTGCTATTGCTTCCCCTCCAAGGTGATAAATTGCCCCTTGGATCTGTGCCCCATATGCATTATTTTATACTTGTTAGTATTAAAATCCAGCTGCCAATCCCTCGACCAATCCTCTAGCCTTTTTAGGTCTCTTTTCATTTTATCCTCCCCCGGATGTGTCCACCCTGCTGCAGAGCTTTGTGTCATCTGCAAACAGGCATACTTTCCCTTCCAGCCACTCTGCAATGTCACTGAGTAAGACATTGAAGAAGACTGGGCCTAGAACTGATCCCTGGGATACCCCACTGGTCACTCTACCCACTCCTGAGTGTGCACCATTTAACACCACCCTCTGGGTCTTATTTTCCAGCCAACTCTCCACTCATCTAATTACTTTAGGACATACCTCTAGGTTCCCTAGTTTATTTATCAGCCTTCTATCGGGCTGTATTGAAGGCCTTGCTAAATTCTAGGTATGCCACTTCCACTGCTCCTCTCTGATCCACTTCACTGGTTAACTAGATGAAGAACTCTATAAGGTTAGTCTGGCATGACTTCCCTTCTGTAAAACCATGCTGTCTCAGATCTTGCAGACCACTGGTCACCATGTATTCCACTATCCTTTCCTTCAAAAGTTTTGTTCATTACCTTGCATATCAAAGAGGTCATGTTGACTGGCCTGTAATTACCCGTCTCCTCCCTGTTTCCATTTTTGTACTGCAGGACCACTTCAGCCCTCCTCCAGTCTTCTGGTACCTCCCCTATTTCCAATTACAGGCTAAACATAGCTGTCAGTGGTGTGGCTAACACATCTTTTAGTTCCCTCATTATTCTAGGGTCCCATTGCCTTATCGGCTTTTATTACTGTCAGTTCTATAAGGATCCTTTCCACAGAAAAATGACTTGTGTCTACCCCCCCATGCTTTTCTCCCTTATTGATGGCCTGTTTTACGCTCCCTCCTCTGTGAATACTGAACAAAAATAATTGTTCAATATGGCTGCCTTATGGTGTTCCTCCACAAAACCCCCACCCTTCTGAATTTCAGCCTAATTATTTCCACCCTTGCCTTTCTTTTTTCATTTATGTACCTGAAAAGAATTTCAGCCCCTTTTTTCAATATGCCACAATGTTTTCCTCAGTTTGTGCCTTCTAAATTCTAAATGTTTTTCCTGTCTCTCTTTGTTTTTCATGGTAGCTTTCTCTAGCTCCTTCCCCCTGTGTCCATTTGTATTTCCTAAATGCCAACTTCTTTGCTCTCACCTTTTCTGCCACTTCCTCAGAGAACGACAATGGTTACCTATTCCTCTTCCCCTTGCTGACCTGTTTGACATACAGATGTGTTGTTTCATCATTTCCCTCTTTGACAGTTTCCACTGTTCCTCTGCTGTCCTGATATTCCCCACCCCTTCTAGGGTGCACCCCAGGTAATTTCTCATTTTCCTGCATTCCACCCTTCTGAAATCCAGAATTTTTGTTCTCGTGTGGTTTGGATCATACCCAGCTAATATGTCAAACCACACTGTATGGTGTTCACTATTCTCTAGGTGCTCCCCTACTGAAATCCCTGCCACACTATCCCTGTTTGTATGCACCAGGTCTAGTACTGACCCCTCCCTTGTCGGTTCTTTATCAAGGTTTTTAGGAATGCCTCCTGCAGGTCATCCAGGATATTACTGCTCCCTGTTGTTGTTGCTGCATGGAAACTGCAATCTATGTCTGGAAGGTTGAAGTCACCTATCAGAAATACCTCCCTCCTCAGTGCCATTCTTTGGAAGCTAGTGTCATAACCTTGTCTACCCCTTCCTCCTGTGTGGGAGGTCTGTGGACCACTCTTGTGTGGATAGCTGTCCCTTTCTTCCTTTCTAGTGTGACCCATAGCATCTCCTCCCTTCCCTGTTCGTGCTAGATTTCTGTGGCCTTAAAATTCTCTCACATAAAGAGCCACTCCCTCTCTTTTCCTGCCAACCCTGTCCCTCCCAAACAGACTGTAACCTCGTATGGCTATTTCCCAGTCTTGGCTGTCACTGCACCAAATATCTGTGATGGCCACCGTGTCCAGGTCTTCTTCCACCATGGTAGCTTCTAGGTCACTGATCTTGTTGCTCAGACTTCTAGCATTTGCACACATGGCTCTTCAGGTTGTATCCCCCCATTCCCTTTTGTTCCTCCCTACTTTGCCCACTATGCTTTCTAGTCATGATAGATCATTTCTGCTCCATGACATCATATTCCTTTGAGTATTTAATTGTTGTTTCTCTGTCTCTGGATTCCTATTTGTGAGTGTGATCCAGGGGAGGAAAGATTCTACCTCCTTTCCAACCATCGACTACCCCTTGGCTAGTTTAAATTCTTGCTAATGAGACATTTAATCTGTTCAGTAAGGACAGCGATCCCCTCCCTGCATGGATGCAAGCTGTTTCTCTTGCACAGGCCTTTCAGCTGGGGCCCAGTCCCACATGAAGCCAATTCTCTCCTCTCCACAGCAAATGTTCAGCCATGCATTAAATTCTTTGATATGGCATGTCCTAGCCTCCCCCTTGCTGTGGACAGACAGTACCTGTGAGAAGGACACTGAGACTGCTTCTTGCTTAGGGCCTCTTCCCAACATCCTAAATTCCTCCTGTACTCATTCTAACCCTTACTCATCCCTTGGTAGGTCATTTGTCCCTATGTGGACAGTGACATCCAGCTCCCTCTCTTTGCTATTGCCCTTGTAGTCCTCAGGATCTGCTCCCCATCATTCTGAGCTGTGCCTCCAGGTAGGCACTTTGCCTGCCTCTCCCCCTTGCCAAAAATATCCTCCGGGGCAGGGTACTTCTACAAAATGAGTTACCACAAATTTAATCCCACAGCATTCTTGGTTGATCTTAGCAGAATCAGATGGCAGGAATTCTATGTTGCTCAATTCATCACTGATGCCTACACCACCTTTCAGACTCTAGTCCTAAAGGTGATTGATGCCCATGTACCTGTTGTAAAATCCAGATCGAGGAAAAAATCATGCCCCTGGTTCAATAGCACCTTAAAAACAACCCTACACCACAGGGATGCTCTCTGGAAAAAGGCTAGAAAAAAACAAATCAGAATCAGAGTGGGCTGCCTTTAGAATGATTTGGAATCACTGTACCAAACTAATCAGATCCAAAAAGGCAAATTACTACCAAAGTTCATTGGAGTCCAACAAGAATAACAGTGCAAAATTCTGGCAGATCTTGAATGATGTGGAAGGAAGTAAATTGTCCTCCTCATTTCCATCCAAAATCATCTCTGGAGATACTACCTGCACCAAAATGACATTTTAGAAGCCCTCAATAACCACTTTGCCACTGCTGGCCTAGCCTTAGATACCTCTCCATAGGCAAATTGCTGAACCAGCAAACTGGCATCGCCACACATTGGACCCCTTACAGCACCTCCACCTGCTCTACCAAATTTAGTTTCACTCCTGCCTCACTCAAGCAAGTTGAAGACCTCCTAACCCACCTATATATTAAAAAAAGCACAGGGGCTGACCAAATTGCCCCCCTCTTTCTGAAACTATGCTATTATCATCTAGCCCCACAAATCACTCACCTCTTCAATATATCACTCCTTCAAGGAGCACTCCCTCCAGTGTAGAAAACAGCCCATGTCATCTCTTTGCTCAAATCTAGTGAACCGAGTGACTTGGACAACTACAGATCCATCTCTCTTCTTCCTATTCTGTCAAAACTTCTTGAAAAGCTGGTAAACTGTCAACTAAGAGAATTTTTTGGAGAATCACAACCTACTAAACCCTCTACAGTCTGGCTTTAGGCCAAGTCACAGCACAGTCTTTGCATTAGCCAAGGTTACTAAAGATTGGCAAATTGCACTTGACGTGAGGAATCATGTCGCTATGCTTTTCTTTGTATTAAGCAAAGCATTTGATATGGCAGATCACAATCTGCTACTGACCCTGTTACATCACATTGGGCTGGATGATAATGCCCTAAAATGGTTTTCATGCTACCTTGTTGGAAGGCAGCAACAGGTGAAGGTGCAGGGTGACCTTTCTCCCTGCAAAATCCTTCTGAGAGGGGTACCTCAAGGATTAATCTTGGGCCCTTTATTATTCCCAACATACATAAACAATAATGACCACAATATTTCATCTGCCAGTATTCACCTGTTTGCAGATGATACTGTGCTTTATGTCTCTTATCCTACCTTTGAATCTGCCTGAAAGGGATTTACAGCAAGAATGTAATATCCTACAGCAAAATCTGCTACATCTGAAACTTCTACTCAATGCCAAAAAGACAAAAGTCATGCCCTTCTCCCCATCATCTAATGCATCTTTTGGATCACATCAGCCTGCTAATATGCATATAGTATCTATGCAGGGTGCAACCCTGGAAAGAGTAGACAAATTTAAGTATCTAGGTTTCTGGTTAGACTGTAAACTCTTGTATATCGCTCATGTTTAAGAACTCTCCAAAAAGCTAAAACAAACACTGGAATTAGTCATCTGTATCAAACGTTTGCTTACTTACGAAGCAAAACTATAGTTAGTCAAAACAACATTCCTTCCACTAATTGACTATGCTGACTTTCTTTACAGTCATTGCCCCAAAACTGTCCTTACTAAGCTGGATGTCCTGTACCACAGGGCCTTAAGATTTGTGACTGACTCTCTGTTCAAAACTGTTCACTTTACAGCCAACTTGGCTGGACTTTCTTATCTACCAGAAGATGGCGTAATGCCTCTATCTGGAACTTCAAAGCCCTCACTAACAAACTCCCTCTTTACATATCCAGCATCTTTAAATCAACACCTTGCACACACTCACTTAGGAGATATGATTAGATGTTGCTTGATACCCCCCCCCGGTAAAATCTCATTTTGGCACCTTATCAATTAGCCATGCCTTACCAACCTTGTGGAACTCCCTCCAAATTACCCTAAAACTGACTCGCCTTGTTAGACTATCTTCCTTTAAATCTCATCTGAAACCTCTGTTGAAGGAAAACTGCCAATGCTATGCCTTTGATATTTTATATGGTGTTTACCACTATATTTGCCCCAGGCTCTCCCTGCTCCCCTTCTTTCTTTTGTTTTGTACTCCTGTCTGTCTATGCCCTGCTACTCTGTGAGCCTCTCTCCCTTGCACCTTTTCTCCCCTCATCCTACTTATCTTTGACTAGTCCTACCTCACCTTATGGATCATGCTCTACCCTCCCTCCTTCCATTCCAGTCGTATTATGCAGTTAGCTGCTTGCACTTATATAGATATGAAAAAATCTGAGTAATCTGACTGTACCCTGTTATGTATTATCCACTGTATTGTGTGAACTATTGTATAAATCTGTAGTGTTTTCCTTTTATGTATGCTATGTGTGTGTCCCCCCCAGGACCATCTTGCAAATTTATTTATTGAAAAGTTTCACCAGGAGAATTACACTGAGCAACAAGATGCTCATCACACGGTACATCCTGGGGGAAGGGGAGAGGGAGCATTTACATAGTACACCAGTATACAACACACAGGAAAAAATAGCTTCACTGTAGATAGTCAATTAAAATGAGATCACAAACTGTGGAATATTTACAAATCAGCAGGAGTTAGCTTCACTGTACATAGTCAAGTTATAACGAGCTCACAAGCTGTGGATATTTATAAATCTGCAAGAGATCAAATGAGTATCTCAATGGTGTATTTTCTGGTTAAAAATAAAATTGAATTGAATTGCTCTCTGTTCCCGACTCAGTTCCCCTGACAATGGAATCCCCCACCAGAGGTTGCTTTCTCTTCCTCTGGGGTCCCCCACTGCTCTCCCCTGGGGGTCCACCCTCGACATCCCTTCTATCCTTCTTGATCATTACCTCAGTAGCCCCTGTGGCACCTTCCCCATCTTCCCATACTGTATAGGAGTTCCATAGTGTTGATGGATGAGCAATGTGCCTCTGCGCCACCACCTTCACCCTTCCTAAGCCCACCATAGCCCATCCACTCTTTCTGCTAGAAACCTTTGAGTAAGTGGAGGCTGACTTGGTGGTCTCTGGGTGGTGGCAGAGGTCCCACAAATCCCTGCCAACTTGGCCCAGAGACTGGCAACCTCCACTTTCAGCCCAGAGAGGTGCCTGCAGATGGAGCAGGATCACAGCACCCATATTGTCCTCCTGAACACTGTTGCCCTGCAGCCATTGCACTGCACCACTCTGATCATCTTCACTACTAGTACTGTTTGTCTAATTTAGCTATGCTCCAATCAGTCCCCGTCTCCCCTCTTAATGTTAACTTTCCCTTGTGCTGACTACTTACTTCTTGGTTCCCTTTATTTTCTTGGTTGGTTCTTTCCTGTTTTAGTGGCTACTTTACTTATCCCTGATTTTAGGCTTTAGCCCCAAAGCATCCAATTAGTTTTATCCCACTAGCATGCATTACTATTTCTGAGGTTTTGTTTCTCCTTTTTTAGAAACATAGAAACATAGAAGTTGACGGCAGATAAGGACCGCAAGACCCATCTAGTCTGCTCATTTCTTTTTCTACCTTATGAATGTGCCATAGGCCTTTACTCTGTCAATGGTCTATCTATTCATACTCACCTGTATTGCTCCCTTATGCCTATCCCATGCCTGTTTGAAGCCCTGCACTGTATTCATAGCCACCACTTCCTGAAGTAGGCCATTCCATGCATCCACTACCCTTTCTGTGAAAAAGAACTTCCTCACATTACATCTTAATCAGCCTCCCTCTAATCTCATGCTGTGTCCTCTTGTCCTGCTATTTTTCTTATATTGAAACATGTTAGACTCTTTCACCTGTTAATGCCCTTAAGGTGTTTGAATGTTTCAATCATATCACCTCTCTCCCTCCTTTGCTCTAGGGTATACATATTGAGTTCAGTTAATCTGTCCTCATATGTTTTCTGATGCAGTCCCTGCATCATTTTGGTTGCCCTTCCCTGGACTGCCTCAATTTGGTTAATGTCCTTGTGAAGGTGTGGCCTCCAGTACTGCACACAGTACTCCAGATGGGGCCTAACCAGTGTCTTGTAAAGAGGGATTATTACCTACCTCTTCTGGCTTGTGATACCCCTACTAATACACCCCAACATCCCTCTAGCCTTACCTACTGCTTCAGAGGTCTGCTTGGATGATTTCAGGTCATCGGTGATGATGACGCTCAAGTCTCTTTCTTCCCTTGTGACTGCCAGCAACTCCCCTCCCAGCCTATAGGTGGCTTCAGGGTTTCTCTTCCCTATGTGTGTGATCTTGCACTTCTTTGCATTAAACCCCAGTTGCCACTCTTCCGACCATTTTGCTAGTTTATCCAGATCGCTTCTCATTCTGCCCCCACCATCTGTATCATCTACTCTGTTGCAGATCTTAGTGTCATCTGCAAACAGACAAACCGTACCCTCCAGTCCATCTGCAATGTCACTGATGAAGATATTGAAGAGGACTGGCCCCAGGACTGATCCCTGAGGTACCCCACTTGTGGCTTGCATCTCTTCTGACTACATACCATTTATCACCACTCTCTGTTTTCTGCCCGTCAACCAGTTTGCCACCCAGTTGACTAATGTCTGACCCTTCCCGAGCCTACACTTATTAATCAATCTTCTATGTGGAACAGTATCGCAAGCTTTGCTGAAGTCAAGGTAGGCAACATCAGCTGCTCCCCCTTGGTCCACCACTCTGGTTACCAAGTCAAAGAAATCTATGAGATTAGTTTGACAGGACCTTCCTTTTGTAAACCCATGCTGTCTTGGATCCTGTGCTTCTATGAATTCCAGGTGTTGCACTATCCTTTCCTTAAGGAGTGTCTCCATAATCTTGCCCACTACTGAGGTAAGACTGACTGGTCTGTAGTTCCCTGCCTCCTCCCTGCTACCACTCTTATGGAGTGGGATCACATGAGCCCTTCTCCTGTCTTCTGGGACCTCTCCTGTGCTCAGAGACTCACTAAACAGTTCTGATAATGCCTCTGCTAGTTTCACCCTTAGCTCCTTTAGTACCCTGGGATGTATGCTATCAGGTCCCATTGCCTTGTCCACCCTGAGCTTATTGAGCTCTTGTAGGGCCCTTTCTTTTGTGAAGGTACTAGTGCACATCTCCCTCCCCCCTGTGTCCATGGTGCAGAGCAGTGGGCCCTGCCCTACCTTCTCTTCAGTAAATACTGAGCAGAAGTATCTATTTAGAATAGATGCTTTTACATGGTCCTCCTCCTCACACGCCCCCTTATCCTCTTTGATCTTAGCAATAGCCCCTCTGGACTTTCTCCTTTCACTAATGTATCAATAGAAAGTCTTGTCACCTTCTTTTACTGTTCATGCTAGTGTTTCCTCAGTTTGGGCATTTGCCTGCCTTACTGCCTTCCCTGCTTCCCTTAGGAAAGTTTGGTATGCCTCCCTATCTTCATCCTGCTGTGTTCCCTTATATTTCCTGAAGGCCAGCCTTTTGGCTCTGATCTTTTCTGCTCCTGTGTTTGAGAACCAAAGTGGTTTCCTTCTTTTTTTGTACTTCCTTTTCTCACTAACACAATGGGATGTTGCTTCAAGTATTGCATCTTTAATGCTTGCCCACTTTGCCTGTACCCCCTCACCTGTATTTCTTTTTGCCAGGGCTAGCTTAACTCTGTTGGTCATCTTATCAAAGTCAGCTCCTCTGAAGTCCCATATTTTTGCCTTGGAATGTGATGATTTTGTTCTAGTGGCCAAATTGAACCATACCATGTGATGGTCACTGACCCCCAGGTGACCTTCTACCTGGAGATCTGTGATCCTTTCCCTGTTAGTCAGTACTAGATCTAGAATAGCCCTGTCTCTAGTGGGTTGTTGTACCAGTTGTTTGAGGCCCTCCCCCTGCAGGGAATCCACCATGTATCTAGTTCTGGCAGATGTCCCTGCTGGTATTGACCAATCTGTATCTAGCATGTTGAAGTCTCCCATTGGATCCTGTTTCTGATGGTTATTCTTTGTACATCATGTCTGCCTACCTTCAGTAAGTAGGAAGCTGACAATACTATTCAGTACTGTAGCCTATAAAACAAGGATGACTGCAGGTGGATGGGATGGGGTAGATAGTTGGCATTTTACTCTGCTGATGCTGCTGCTAGCTGTGCTATAAGAAAGAAAAACAATCTGTTATGAGTTGCAGCAGCAGCTTGAGGGACTCTGCTCCCTACCTCCTCTGGCACCCTGAAACAATGGCTAGAGAAAAAGAAAGCAAAGAAAAGAGAAGCTGCCTAAAATGTGTATTCTCGCTACTCAGACCTCCTCTAGTTTTTCTCTGCCCTTGCTGTTTCTTCCAGTCCTGGCAAAACTCCATTCCTGTTCAGATCAAACTGATGTCCATTACCCCGCAGAGCCTTGTCCTCAGTTCAGCAAGTTGGCTAGCTCTCTGACCCCAAGGCACACTCCCAACACCTGTTGGTGCATGCAGGGTGGGGGTGGAATGTTAGGGCTGAAAGCGCTAACATCACATTTCCCAACTTTTGTCACTGGAACCATGACTGATGCAATAACAAAGATTTTTTTTTTTTGCAATGAATATATGTTTATGTATATATATATATATATATATATATATATGTGTGTGTGTGTGTGTGTACTAGAGATGCACGGATATCACTTTTATACCGGATATCGGATCCGGATATCCTGCATCTACTATCTGACCGGATCGGTTCAACATCGGTTCGGATAATAGTTAGTGTGATGTGGGTCATCAGCGGGAGCAGTCCCACACCCTTTCATATTCTGCTTCTCGAATTATCCTGAATGGTAGCATTTCCAGGTTAAAATAAACAATTCCAGCAGCTTTTAAAAAATTCCAGCAGCTTTGAATAAAGATTGCATACAGGCTCTTCAATTTCAAGCATTTACCAGTTGGCAGAAATGAGATTCCTGAGCCGATTTACTGCTGGAAATTAATTAGGCACCTGGAAAAATCAATTAATTAAATTGCGCAGGTAAGCAGGACCAGACTCACTTGGTATTTCAGTTAGTTTTTAAAGCAGAGGGTTATTGCAGAGCCAGAGTAGAAAATGCACCAAAACTGAGCTCAGGAAAGAGCTGTGGTGCAGTCTGTGGCTGAGTCTTATCTCAGTACCTTGTTGATTGCTGGTGGTGGACTCCAAGCTGCTCCACGGGCAGGTAGCAAGAGAGGAGGAGGAGGGGGAGCTGAGGAGAGATACAGAGGGGGGTCAAATAACTTGCCAACGGCTAGTGGAAGGTGACTTGAGAGGGAACAAATACAGAAAATCAGGTTGCAGGAACAGGAGGGGGAGCCAAACGGCAGGGAGAAATGGCTCAGCAACCAGGGGAGCTGATAAAGAAAAGAAAAGTAGGATGTACCTTATCGGAACACAGGGCAGTAGGTTTTGTGATGTGACATCACTTGGAGTGGGGGATTGGGGTGAGTGGAGACATTCCTAGCTTAGCAGAAGAGAAGGAGTACTGGGTGCTTACTTCTACATGTCATCAACACCTTTATGCTTGCTTTTAGTACTGTGATGCAAGGTGTCCAGCTTCTTTCCAGCATGGTGGTTAGATTACCAATCAGTTTGCCTGCTGCTGGGTTATTGCAATACTGTACTCCTCCCTGGCTTTCCTGGGCAGATGCATTTTAAAATACTCAACCTGACCTGATTTAAATTTAAATCTCTGGGTCGGATATCCATGCATCACTAGTATATGCAGATATACATATACTCTATCTATCTATCTATCTATCTATCTGTCTATCTATATTTATACAATGAATGTGGGAACTCCAGCATTAGAAAAAATCATGTTATTTCCACTGCAGTGTGACATTTGAAGCAGACGTCAGCACAGTTAAAATAAATTACATTTATACATACTCTGCTGATGTCAGCTTCAGTAGTACCTGCAGTCTGAGTCTAAAACCTTCAAACAGCACTTTCTCATTATCATTGCTGACTGCATATGCATTCCATTTACATCATAAAATACATTCACCTGTTAGACATTCTCTCCCAGATTGAACCTGCTTGATTCCCTTGCAGTTCCTCAAGCTCAGCACTTCCAAAGCAGCGTTTACCTCTCAAAAAAAAAGGCGAGACTCCTGCTGATTACCTAGAAGGTCTACCAGCTTGCTTCCAGAAACCCACCATAACTGCTTCACACATCACATTTAATACAAAATAAGGTGAGTTCTAAAACCTCTGCTTTACTCACACATTATGTATCTTAATGAATCACACTAACAGTACTCTTTTTATCTTTGCAGGACGCTAATATCAGCAAAGTTGTGCAAAACACCAGTGAGGGCTTTCTTCTGATTCTGACTCTGAAATATCAAACAGATAAACAACAAAAACTGCGTGTTACCATAACTAGTTTCTTGCGCCATCTTCGTTTCTGCATTGATGCATTGTGTTCAGAAAAATGTTTACCTTTTTGTAATAGTACTTATAATACTGAGTTAAAAATTCAAAAGTGAAAGTTCTGACTGAAACTTAAAGAGTTTATAAACTGGCAGTGGTGACAGCAACTGCTTCAGACATGCTGATAATGAAAAAAGTGTGCTAAGCATTGAAAGACACAGTAAAAAAAAAAAAAAGCAACTAAATAAAGAATCACATATATAAAAATATGGGGAAAAGCAATGAACACATTGCCCCTGTCTCACAGCATGCCTTAAAGCCCAGCCCCAACTCACACACAGCAGCCAATCCAAAAATACACTGCAGCATACAACAACCATTCACAAAAGAGACAGCTAAAAATACTGCAATCATAATCCTCACTCACAGCCCATTCACAAAAAGTCACACACAGTAAAACCACGCAAAGAAACACCAAGAAGCACAAACAAAAAATAACAATATATGAAAATCTCCCACTCCCATTGACTAAATCACACACATGATGTGCAGATCATGTGATATGGGAAATATTTTCACTCCTGCAGAGTGATGTCTAGATACTGTCATTCATGGCTTCATCACTTGTGAATATCCAGAGGTCACTCTGCAGGAGTGAAATAAATACATATATACTGTATATATAGCTATATCTATCTATCTATCTATCTATCTATCTATCTATCTATCTATCTGCACAGTGAAGCCCACCAGGATGAAGTGCAGTGTCACAGCTTTACTGCAGACAAAAGGGATTAACTCCCATTGAAATTGCATTGTTTCCTGCAGTAACTCTACTGTAGAATTCTGCAGTGCTGCCCTTTATCCTGGCAGGCTTCACTGTGTGTATATATGTATGTATGTATCAAAAAACTTAGTTATTACATCAGTTAAGGCTGAAGGGACAAAAGTATTGAAATAAGGCATTAGGGTTAGGCCCCTAAGCCCCCCCACCCTACCACCCATCCCCCATTCTCCACACACCAACAAGCATTAGAGTGTGCCATGGGGTTATTAGGCTCAGTTCTCACCCCATTCCATGTATAAACAGGCTGACATGGTACAGTATAGGAGAATGGGGTGAAAGTTAGGCCTAACAACCCCATGGCACACCCTGATGCCTGTTGGTGTGTGGAGGATGGGGAGTGGGGTGGTAGGGGGTAGGGGCTCAACCCTAATGCCTCATTTAGATACTTTTGTTGCTTCAACCCTAACTGATGCATTAATGAAGTTTTTTACAATATATTTCCTCACTTGGGCCAGCTTGGTGGTGCTGAGGATTGAAGGGCCAGATGCCACACCTCACATCTTGCCAGCAACCCAAGGTCAGGAGTGGCCTCAGCTGGTGGAGGGTCAGGTGGGAGGGAGGTTGACTGAGCATCCCAGGGACTGCTCTCCTCCTTCAGAGAAGGTGGGAAGGGATTACCTCAGATGCACAGGCTCCTGGTGGTGGCTGGGGGTCAGTGCATGCCATGGAGAGCTGTGGGTCAGTGTGGGCCAATGCCGGATGTGCCATGCATGGACACGTGCACAGAAACATCCTTGGCATCATTGCACATCTGCACCATGGGGGACCAAGTACAGAAAAGCCTCCACATGCACAGTAAAGGTGATCCATTGGCATCACATCAGATGCACTCACGTTAGCTCCCCTGGTGTCTGCCCCCTGTCCTTCCACAGTGTGCAGGGTAAGTACCCACTGTGATGTGACTAGAAGGGGTAGGACATAGGGGTCAGAACACTGGCTGCAGCTGGGGCAGGGCTGAGGAGATAGATGGATTGGGGGAACCATACATACAATCCCCCCAGCCGAGGAGAAATAAAGTAAAAAAAAATATTTCCTCACTTTTTGAGATAGTATAATAGTATCTTTATTTTACTGTGGGAGCTCAGGTTCTGAATTCTCCATCCAGATGATAAAACAGTATCCATATGTCATGGAGGGAGCACAGGGCCTTTTGAATCCTGCGCTCCCATCCCTCCATCAAGATAGTACAACAGTATCCATATGTCACGGTGGGAGATCGAGATAGTACAACAGTATCCATATGTCACAGTGGGAGCATGGACCCTGTGCTCTTATCTCTCCACAGATGCACATATGTATGTAGCTGTGGAAACACAGGTGTCTCCAGCCCCTACACTTCCACACAATGTTACAAGCAGGCATAGGAAAATTGCAACAAATAGTCATAACTGTGTCATCTTAAATAATTTTCAATCCAAATGTTCAACATAACCTTCTTATCACCTCACTGCACATACGCAGCACAGAAAATTTTCAAATCCCTGTTGAAATGTAATTCTGCACAACTGTAAAGAAATATTGCATGACAGGTATGGAAAAACAGTTTGGGCAGGATTTTAAAATTTACAGCTGTACACCTTATGAGGTGGTGTGAAAAAATGGTAATGTTAAAAATCTAGATCGAAAACGTGAAAAATTGGTAAAGTTACAAGCATGTGTAGAAATTGCTCAATGCACGCTCGAAGTACAGTCATTTGTTGAAATATTTTTACCTAATTTTAAACATGGGCTTTTTGGGACCCCCACTCATGAACGGTGGCACTGTAATGTTGTTAATCCATCTGAAAATTGATTTCACACAGTGACTACGCCGTTCTGTGCCACAGGTGCGAAAACACATTTCAGGCTGGATGTGAAAAATCACAGCTGTACTGTTAATAAGGAGATGTTAAAAAATGGCAAGGTTAAAAATCTGGAGTGAAAATATAAAAATAGGCAAAGTTATGAGCGTGCGTAGAAACTGTGCAATGCACACTCATAACGCATTTATTTTTTGGAATTTCTTCATCACATTTGCAACATGGTCTTTCTGGGACCACACCGCATGAACAGTGACACTGTAATTTTGTTACTGAGTCCTGAAAGGTGATTCCACGCAGCAACTACCAAATCACCTTTTGGGAAGGAGAAAGAAAATGACAGTGCCAGTGTTCACGAGGTGGGGTCCCAAGAACCCCCTTGTTGAAAATGGGGGGCAAAAATTCCTAACAATGACTGAGATACCAACCTAAGTTGAAACTCCCATTGTTTGCTGTTATATGATGCTTACCTTTGATTCTTCAGTTTGCGGTTCGGCTTTGAAGAGTGCAGACATTTCCTGGTCCACAGAAGATCACTGCTCCTGACCTCCAGAGGTAAGTATGGGTAAGGGGGAGGGTGTGGGAAGGTGGGTGCAGAGGGAGGTGGGTATGGGGTAAGGGGACTGGGAAACAACAAGGGATCATTTTCCTTTTTACAGGTTTAAAAAAAGTAAAGACTTTGGGAGATGGTTTTCTTTATTAACAAGTATTTTAAAATATAAATACATAGTTGGGCACACTGGGGTGGGCTCCCAGTGTGCCATATTAGTTGGGGGGTGGATACCTGCTGACATGAGAATTGGGCATCCCAACGTCGGCAACTGAAGATTACCGGTTTTGGGAGGGTATCATCTGATACCAGGAGTAGGCATCCCAGGGTCAGAAGCTTTAAAATTTAAAATACATATATATTTGGCACACAGGTGTGGGCTCCCTGTATACAATATTAGTGTGGGGGGTTGGGGAGATACATGCCAACATGGGGATTGGGCACCCCAATGTCTGCATTTTTTTTCAAGAATAAACTGGGGCTGTTTTTTTTTGCACCATTGTGGAACCCCACTCATGAGGTGGGATGAGGACCAGATGGCCCTATCTGACCATCTGATCTTCATCTCATGAATGGGGATTTTTGACACCTCATGAACGGTGATCAGCTGATGAATGAGGATTTTGACACCTCACAAGTGGGGATTTTGTTTGAATAATCCCCGTTCATGAAGTGTCAAAATCCTCATTCATCAGCCGATCCCTGTTCGTGAGATAGGGCCAACTGGTCTTTATCTCATGAACTATAATTTTGACAGATCACGAATGGGGTCAGCTGATGAATGGGGATTTTGTCACCTCATGAACAAAGATTGTTAGCGAGTGATGATCAAAGATTTTTTAAATTCAAAATGGCTATTTTAGACAAAAATAAATGAAACCAAAGGCATGTATTTGTACAGGGCTTCTCCCTGACCAAAACCCATGCTAGTAATACTACAAAAGACACCTGTGGGAGAAGTAAGAATGTTTTATTTGTGGGTGAAACTGAAAACAAGACAGCAGCTCACGAAAGGAGATTTTTTTCCTCACATTCACGAGGTGACAAAATTCTTGATCATGAGCCCAATACACTTTCACAAAACATACATATAAATCTAAGACTGAACTGAGCATACTCTGAACCCAAAAATTCAAAATTAAATAACTTTTGAACAAATTAATATGTTTTGACCACACCAATGCTGTACTGTTTTTGGACAATCCTCTTTCTACTCTGAACATTTCGGACCAAAATTCCAAATGGTGTGGCAACAGCATGATGGGCAAAAATCATCAAAAATAAATGAAAAATGTGTTTTTTGACACTTTGCTGCACGGAAACCACAAATCCAATAACAAAACTTGTAATATCAAGGGATCTACCATCCAAGAAAGTGCATTCCAAATTTCATGCAAATCTGTTGAATGGTTGCAAAGTTATTAATGTGCAAAATTTGGGTTTAACATTAAACTGCCTACTTAACTGTAACTATAGGGTTGCACCCCTATAGTTAGGGTTGAGTAGGCACTTTAAATTTAAACCTTAATTTCCATGCATTAATAACTTTGCAACTGTTCAATGGAGTTGCACAAAATTAGGAATGCATGGTCTAGTATGGTAGCTCTCTAAATTTACCAAGTTGCGTTTCAGTCGAAAGTACAGTTTCTGAGCAGCAAAATGCTAAAAAATGCATTTTTTACCACTTTTGACACGTTTTTTGCCCATGGCACTGCAACCATGCTGTGTGGTCTTTTGGTCTGAAATTTGGAACATAGAAAGAGTATGGGTCAGGAAAAAATCCAGCATTGGTTTGGTAAAAAAATATTAATCAGTTCAAAGGTTATTTAATTTTTACTTTTCAAGTTCTGAGCATGCTCAATTCACTCCAAAATGTATATATATTTTGGCAAACTAGGATTGATCTCATGGTCAAGGATTTTGTCAGCTCATGGACTGGGATTTAAAAAAAATCCTAGTTCATCAGAAAAATTCCTTGTCCACAAGCTGCCATCTTGTTTTCGATGTTTCCCCCAAACAAAATGTTGTAGCTTTCTCCACAGGTGACTTTTGTGCCGTCAGTTAGGGTTAAAGCAACAGAAGTGGGGAAATGAGATGTTAGGGTTCAGCCCCTAATCCTCCCACCACCCCACCCTCCATCCTCCACAGACTGACAGATGATGGGGTGTGCCATGGAATTATCAGACCTAACTCTCACCCCATTCTCCTTTACTGTAGTGTGTCAACCTGTTCACACATGGAATGAGGTGAGAGTTGGGACTGACAATGCCATGGCAGATCATGGAATCTGTCAGTCTTGTGGAGGATGGGGGTATAAGGGTTCAGCTAGGGCTCAACCCCAACAACCACAATTTCACCACTTTGTCACTTTAATCCTAACTGATGCATTAACAAATTTTTATGAATGAATATATATATATATATATATATATATATATATATATAAATCACAGCTGCTCATGAATTGGGGTTATTAATCTTAATGAGCAGTTCATCACTATTTATGAGCAGTCCATTGATATTCATAAGTAGTTCATTAATATTCTTGAGCTGCTTTTTCTGATGTATATATTCAGTGCCAGAGCAGTCTTTGGTGTTCTTTAAACAAATAGTTTTGCTGCTTCAGCTCCACCCCCTCATATCTCAACTAAGTGATTTCAGGGCTCAGGACAACTGGGATATCTCCCAAGGCATACTTATCATGGTGAGAAAATCGATGCACACCAACATGCATGCACAGACCATCATCTTGCACATTCCTGGTTTGGCTGTAAGTGGTTTTGCATCTCTCCTCTGGCCCCTCTTTAAAAGGAGAAATGGTATGTGTTGACAGACAGAGACTGAAACACCATCAGGGATTCAAGCCAATGTGGCAAAGACAGAACAGTGTAAACTTACTTGAAGCCACACCAAGAATGTGCAAGGAGGAGGTCTGCACATGTGTTTTGATTTGCATCCTTTTCTCTGCTGGAATAGAGGTGCATCAGGAGCTCCCCCCTTTAGCTCCCAGACTCCAAGATTACTAAGATAGGTTCCATAGACACAAAGGCAGTGGTGGAGAAGTGGCAAAAGGATTTCTTTAAAGAGCACCAATGGCCATTCTGAGACTGAATATATATATATTCATGGCAAAAAATCCATTTAATGCATCAGTTAACGTGGTTCCACAATGACAAAAGTGAGGAAATTTGGTGTTAGGGTTGCCACCCCTTGCACCCAACACCCACCCCAACCCCATCAACATGCATTGGGGTGTGCGTTGGGGTCATTGGTCCTAACTCTCACCTCATTCTTCTATTCTGCACCACCTCAGCTAATTTACACATGGAATGGGGTGAGAGTTAGGGCCAATGACCCCAAATCACATCCCAATGCCTGTTAGCGGGTGTGGGGTGGGTGTGGGGTGCAAGGGGTGGCAACTCCAACACCACATTTCCTTGCTTTTGTCACTGTGGAACAACTCTAACTGATTCACTAATGGAGTTTTTGCCATGAATGTTCCTTCTTTTTGAGAATGTGCACTATAAATAGTGAATGGTATGTGATGGTGGGAGCGTGGGGCCCTAATCATAACAGTAATGCTAACACTAACAATAACGGTATCAGTGAGTGAAATGCAAATGCTAATGGTAAGTGCAACAGCAACAGAAACATGAATGCAAACACAAGCTCTAAGTGTTACGGTAATGCAAATGGAAATGTAAACGCAAGTGGTAATGCAAATGGTATCGCAAACACAAATTATAACTGTAACGGTGACACAAATGCAAACAAGAAATTCAATGGAAATGGTCACTGTAAATGTAACTGTAAATGCCAACAGTCATAGTAAAAGTGACAGAAATGTAAATAGAAACAGAAATAGTAATGGAAATGGAAGTGCAAACGCTAACCATAATGCAAATGGCAAGGGAAACGCAAACATAAACACAAACTGTAATGCATGTGGAAACAGTAACAGTAAGCTGATGTAAGGCAACAGTAGTGAAAAGTCTGTATCTGGCTTCGTTTACGAGATAACAGCACAAAGGCAATGTGAGACAACACTAGCGAAAAGTCTGTATCTCGCTTCGTTTCCGAGATAATGGCACAAAGGCGATGTGAGGCAACAGTAGCAAAAGTCTATATCTTACTTCATTTCTGAGATAACGGCGTAAAGTTGATCTGAGGTAACACTAGAGAAAAATCTGTATCTGGCTTCGTAACCGAGATAATGCACAAGGGCAATGTGATCCAACAGTAGTGAAAAGTCTGAATCTCGCTTCATTTCTGAGATAACAGCACAAAGGTGATCTGAGCCAACATTAGCTAAAAGCCTGTATCTTGCTTTGTTTCTGAGATAGCTGCAGAAAGGCTAATGTGAACCAAACCACTGAAAGGCACCACCATATCACAAGGGCTACCTATGCTATAAATTTCAAGCCACTAGCACCATGCATAATGCTATGTACAAAACGATAAGTGAGTCATGCAGTATCTCTGCAGCAAATTATTTTACCAACATGTAAACAGCAATAATTCACATCTCCAGGACATCCACTCAACACCCCACAGATTTCATTAGAAAAGATGAAACTGTTCCAGAGATATTCAATTTTTAAGTTTCTGCATCTTTAAGGAGTCTTCCACCACAAAATGGTGGAAATTGTGGCCGAAAAATCTCTGACTGCGAAAGGGGGCAACTTTAAATGCTTATAACTCTGGAATGGAACAACATTTTTTCACCAAATAAAAGCTGGCATATTCCTTCAAGAAAATACTTTCTACTTGCCAAGAATCATACCAATCAACTACACAGTGGCTGCTCTATGCATCACACAAGATAGTGCAGAAAAATAGCAAAAACTGAATGTTTTGCAGTGCAATATGCAAAAATTGTATGCACCAGTGAAATATAAATTGATAAATAAATAAATGGACCATTTCACTCCATGTATACCAAATGTTATCCAAATCTCTTCAACAACTGCAGAGCAGCACGAGCATAGAACTTCACACAAGTGGCAAAAAATTACATTTCTGGGCGCGTCATTCTGCAAAAATCATATGCAGATGTCAAATGAAAATTGGTAAATGCACAGAAGTAATACAGTAAACCAAGTATTACAAATGTCACAGAAATGCAAGTGTTAATACAAACAAAAATGGTCATGCAACCAGTAATGTAAACACAAGCGCAAACATTAACACAAACAAAAATGGGAACACAAACACTAACAAAAATGCAAAAACACAAATGGTAACATAAATGCAAATGGTAATGGCAACAGTGAGGTAAAAGAAAATAGTAACGCTAATGGTAACACAAACGCAAGTGGAAACAGTAACGCAGATGGTGGCGCAAATGGAAACGATAACACAAACAGTAAAACAAATGCAAGCGCAAACATAAATGCAAACACAAATGGTAACGTAAATGGTAACCGCAATGGAAATGCAAACGGTAATGAAAATGGTAAATAAAACACAAATGGTAACACAAACACAAATAGAAATGCAAACGTTAATGGCAATGGTGACGTAGAAGGAAACAGTAACGCAACTGACAACGGAAACACAACTGGAAACGTAAACGCTAATGCCAATGGAAATGCAAATGCAAACGGTAACGGTAACACTATTGGAAATCTAAACGGTACTGGTAACACCAATGATGACACCAAAGAAAACAGTAACGCAAACGAAAACGCAAATGCAAATGCAAATGGTAACGCACACGGTGACGCAAAAGTAAACACTAATGAAAATGGTAATGGAAATGCAAACACAAACAGTAACAGTACAGAAACGCAAGAGCAAATGCAAATGGTAATGCACACTGTGAAGTAAACGGAAACACAAAGGCAAATGGTAATGGAAACGCAAGTGGAATTGCTAACGGTAACAGTAACGCAAATACACACACTTTTTTCCCCAAAAGGTGCATTCAGAAGCACAGTGAATACAAAGAATGTGTGCATGATAATGGCCTTTGGAGCAGAAAATGAGCACTTGTAATACTAAATTGCTTATATCTCAGGAACCGAACGACGTAGGAAAAAAATTAAACTGTCATATTATTTATGACTTTCCAGGCTAGTTTTGTACTTAGCCTCCTAGTGGGGGACTAAGCATTTTTCTAACAAAAAGTCTGTATCTCAAACCATTTTCGAGATACAGGGCCCAAAAGGCGTGGCGGACGTCACAATGTTATCCTACGGGAAAAATCGTCAACTTTGGGGTGCAGTAACTTTGCAGACCTCTAATATTTTGTCACCAAACCATGAAAAGGCACATCCATGGGATCTTGACTTTCTTCCCTGTAAATTTTGGCCCAAAGGACCAAACCATTCTTTTGCAGCAGGGTGGCAAAGATTCCCTATTGTTTTGAGCATAGTGTCGTAAAATAGTTTCACAAATCGTTACACTTTCACTAATAAAAGCACAAAAGTATTGCTTATTCAAAAGTATTTTGCAACACTACTGTTTACAAAAATTTAAAAAACATATTTCTGGGTTGTTTTGTCCCCCCAAAAAGACATGGCTAGCATCCTCAGGGCTTCACTAGGCGAACACAACAAGAATTGTGTCCCTAGAGGGTGCCAAATTTAAATGCCAAGCATTTTTCTGACCACCAACTGAAAACAAGATGGCCGATTTGCGAAAATGAAAGGGTAATTTGCAACAGTAAAAACGGCATTTGCAATACTCAAATATTTTGTTAACTTTTCCATAGACTATAATGGGGAACAGTTTTTTTTTTTTTGCATAACTGTTAAACAGTTTAATATTTTTTCACAAAATCTTTGGAAAGCACATAGGGGACCCTAGCTGCATGTTCTCTGAAGGTTTCCGACTGATCATGCAAACTGTGCCACCTGTAAGCACTAGCAAAGAAACACTCAAAAACCCATCATTTATGTGTTTTATGGTGCCCTGTAGCTCCGCAACCGTACATCTGACTGAAGCAAAACTTGGCAGATCCAGAAATCTATGGTACCAAACTATGCATTAAAACTTTCAGGCAAATCTGTCATATGGTTGCAAAGTTATTAAGCTGCCAAATTTCAGATCTAACCATAAATGGGGTACTCAACCCTAACTATAGTGGCACTCCCATGCCACTATAATATATATGTGTATATATATGTATATATATATATATATATATATATATATATATATATATATATATCTATCTATATATATATATATAGATATATATATATATATATATATATATGTATACACACCGTACATCCCATGCATTTATAATAGTAGTGCAGTTGCACCACTATAGTTGGGGTCAACTAGGCAGTTTAATGTTAAACCCCAATTTTTGCAATTCAGTAACGTTGAAACCTTTCAATGGATTTGCATGAAATTTTGCATGCACGGTTTTGTTTGGCAGATCTGTGGATGTGCCAAATTTCATTCTGGTCAGATGTGTGAATTCTGAGTTCTGGATGGTGTGCAAGTGAATTTTCAGGTGTGTTTTGCCCTTTGGTTTTGCTGGGTTTTCTGTCAAGATGGCTAGCAACCAGATGGCATGGAATTTTGGTCTGAAATTTTTAGAGTAGAAAGGGGCTGCTCCACAGATGTGCTTTTTGCTTTGGTGAAAACATTTTAATTTGCTACAAAGTTATTTAATTTAAAAAATTAAAAAAATTTGGTTCTGAGCATGCTCAGTTAGCTCTTTAAAATAGCTATACGAAATGAAAAAAGAAATATTTTTCATATTGACGTCATCCTTTTTCATGAGGGGGGATCCTTTTTCATTTGCTGCCATCTTGTTTTCTATTTTTGCCTACAAATAAAAATTTCAAAAATCACACTAATGACATTCTTGGAAATGACCAGCACCTCTATCTTGATTATTGAGACCCCATTAGCTAGATTCTGCACTTAACTGTTGAAGAAATGCCCTAGAAATTTTTTTTCACATTATAAATCTTTTTTATGGCTCACTACAAATGAAAAAGGAATCCTTTCTTGTTTGAGCCCAATGCTTTTCTGTGAGGGGAAATACTTTTTCATTTGCTGCCATCCTTCCAGTTGCCATGCCAACAGGTAACCACTTTTTCCCTGGTGTCTAGTGGCATCATCCACCTCTCTGATTGCCATTGAGGTATTCTTAATATTTTCCTGGTGTCTAGTGACACACCCCTCTGCTCCGATCACCATCCATATATTTAATATATATTTCTCTGGTGTCTAGTGGCACCCCCTATTCCGACTGCCATCCCTGTCACTCATATACAGTACAACTCTGTTTGTCCAAAGGATGGGGGAGGATACAAAATTATTTCAGATAAACAGTTTTGGTTAATCTGTAGTGCTGTTTCTGTGATGTGTGGTATGCTCTGTGGTGTCAGACAAACTAACAAAAGTATGGACAATCAATAAGGACCCTTAGCAGAACCTTAGCAATTAAAAATAATATACTGAGGTATAGGTACAAAACTGTCATTTCATACTTTATTATAGAATTTGGTGTGGTCATTAAAAAAGGAACATAAAGGAACACAAAGTGCCACAAAGCAAAAACTAACTAAAACCCAGAAATTGTCATTTAGCTTTTTTATTAGCTGTCCTTTTGGCTGTTTCCTGTGGTGTGATTACCATGAAGTAACCCCGCCCCTTCTGTTTTTTTTTTTCTTTTGCATTCAAGGTTTTGCAGCAGATCAATCTCAGGTTGGCTCTCCATCCACCTCAAACACCTTTCAAAGGACTCGATGGATTCTGCTTCTGTAGGGATGGATGGTGGCTTCTCCTCCTCATCTTTGCTGTTGCTGCTGTCCTCTGATACTTGCCCAGTGGACCCCCTTACACACAGCTGTTATAATTTCCATGTATGATAGTTCTTCATGTCCAGGATCATCCAGGTCTTGTTGCCATGCCTCCAAATTAATCTGCACTGGTTCAACAATAAATGTAAGATCCTCCTCTGCTTGAATCACCTGTTCATTGACTGAAGGGGTATCAAAAAAGTCTGTGTTCAGGATGGATGATTTATGCCAGCATTTTGAAATCATCTGAGCTAGGATTTCAGACCATCTCTCTGCCAGCAAGTAAACTGTATCCTTTATTTTTTTTTTCCTCCACTACAATATGTTAACCCTGCATATCATGCAAAATGTAATTACCATAACCATAATACGGTACCCTCTAACCTAAAACAAGCACTTTTTTCTTGTCTTCTACAGTTTATACTTGGATCTTACTCTGATCAGAACTTACAAACCTAGTTCCAATCCTGATTCTAGTTCTTTGCCCTATGCTCACACTTTATTGTGCCACATCGCTTGATTAGGTGACTCAAGTACATTGCCATGCAGCAGCAGCATACTCCCTGTCTGCCTATGCTATCATTCACCAGACTACTCCTCTTTTTCTCCGTATTCTCTCCCACTTACAACCCTCCCCTTTCAGTTCCATCCCAGAACTCAGTGGCCTTTGGCAGGGTCCCAGCCTTGCCCTTCCTCTCCATGTTCACTAAAATAAAACCACCAACAGCTTAATCTGATTCAGCTGCAGATGATTACCATCTGTGTCCTCCCGCCTCCCCCATGCCCGGTCGTCCCTGAAAAAGGGACTTCTAGTCTCAGTGGGCCTACTTGGTCAACAAAATTCAATTAGTAAAATAAATAAATATTCAGTCTTTCACCTATTCATAAACCCACTCTGGGATTCTCCCACTTCTTTACTAGCAATAGTCCTCACAGCCTCCTACCCTCAATCCTTTCAGGCATGACTGATCTTCTACACCTTATACCCTTCTTACCTTCACTATACTGGTACACATGTGCCTCATATCTACCCCCATGCAGGTACTCACATTCCATCAAAGTTAATTTGTTTTCAAATGGATTAAGATCATAATTTTCCTGTTGCTAATCTGCACAGGAAATGCCAAATTAAACCCTGGCCCACCACAGGCACTTGCCTCGCCAACTGACTTCACAGCCATTAAAGAACTGAAATGCCAGCACCTCAATGTGTGCAGCCTACTGAAAAAAGCTAGATCTTGTCCAGGCCTGGATTTCCCACACAGATCCCAGTGTTAACTGAAACATGGCTGAAACAATCTACTGACACTGAGATATCTTTCCCTTCCCATCACCTTTTCCGTAGTGACAGATCAACCAGGAAGATGGCATACTTATTTACATCAAAGACAGATTCTCTGTATCTGATATCACTCCTATTAGCACACTGAGGGAATTCAAATCCTTGATGTTAAACCTATCTTTGTCCCCTATAGAAACCTTAACAGTAATAGGATGCTAGAGGCCACCTTCTGTGAGTCTGAAAAGCTCCTAAATTAGCTGTGCAATATAACAGATTCAAGACAGAACAAAATTGTTATCCTTGGTGATATAAATCTCTATTGGCTAAAAGCATACAACAAATGTTTACAGCTCAAAGATTTTTGTGACAAAGCCAGTTTCACCCAACTGGTATCAGAAATCACTTGTCTAAATCCCCAAATCTCCTGTAACGGGTCACTGATCGACCTAATTCTTACAAATAGACCCAAAAACATCACCCTTACTGCAGTATTTCACAATGACACCAGTGATCACTGCACCATGGCCTGTATTAGAGGACAGCTCCCTCTCAAGCCAGCAAATAGGTTCACATGGAAAAGGAGCTTCCGTAAATTCCACCTATTCCATACTTTTTTTTTAACTCTGTTTCTGTCTCTGGGCTCTGGGCATCCTTTGGGAGTACCCACTTGGCTGTGCTTCTCACTCCTTGCCTGAACCCCTGCTGTTCCCCAGGCTCTCGCCTGAATTATTTGGCAGGTTCAGACCCCCGATCATCCTCTGGGGAGGGACCACCCCCAGATCACCCTCCGGGGGAGGGCCCACCCTCCCTTGGCAGCACTTTCTGTACTTAAAAGGACCTATCTCATCATCAGGTTGGCTGTGGGAAGCCCTGAGTATGCTAGGCTGGTGTTGGGATGTGGGTGCACCACTGGAGTCTCTGTCATCTCACCGGAGCTCCAGAGGGTTTTTTGGTGCTTAGTCCCTGAGGAACTTGGATGTGCAATGGTGGCTGGGCACCACTTGCCACCATTCACCAAGCTCCTCCCTCATTGTGCATAGTGCCACAGAATCTGTGCTGCACCCGACTATCACTGGGTGCTACTACAGAGTGGTGCAGCCAGGAAACCCTCCCCAAGGAAGGGAGAGCTGGCCTCTGGATGCTCGATCCCTTCCCTCCCCTGATGACCCCCGATGGCCCTAGTTCATTCCCAAACCTGGGTCACCAGTGTGGCGCAAGGTGTGGCATCCAGCTCCTCAACCCTCAGCACCACTGGGCCAGCTCTATTCCACTACTTAACTGACCTCAGAAACATAAACTAGTCTGACATTTAACTGGACATGAACATCAGTGATACAGCTTCCCTTTTCAACAACACTCTAAGCAAAATCATCAATAGACATGCCCCTATGTTAAAATGTAGAACCCGGAAGCCTTCTTGCCCTTGGTTCACAACTGAACTAAAGGCTGCATTAAACATGAGAGACTGTCTGTGGGCTACAGCCAGATGGACCAAACTCCCATTGGACTGGGCAGCTTTCAGAGTCTGCCATAATGACTGTACCAAAAAGATCAGTGCTCAAAAGCAAACTACTGCCTATCTGCCTTTAATTCCACCGAAGGTAATTCCAGCAAATTCTGATGAATCATTAAATCAGTGGAAGGCAACACATCATCTTCCTCATTACCCAGTAAGATCTCTTTTAAGGGTAAGACCTTTTCCAATAAATTTGACATTCTCTGTAGTTTTAATGACCACATTTCTACCATGGGTCTTGCATTCGATACCTCTAAAGCTGCCACCCTCATCTCCAGGTTACCTAGACATTCCCCAGCACCAACCAATAACATCTTCTCCTTTACCCCATTCCAATTTAAAGAGGTAGAAGATTTCCTAATGCACCTAAATGTTAACAAAGTTGCTGGTACTGACAGAATAGGACCATCATTTCTTAAAGTTGGTTTCCAGTATTTAACGGCCCCCATCTTGCACCTACTTAATCTGTCCATTAGCTCCAGCACTGTACCTGAGGCATGGAAAATAGCTCAGATACTCCCATTATTTAAATCAGGTGACCCCATGGTCCTGAACAACTGCCACCCCATATCCATTCTACCCCTGCTTTCTAAACTCCTAGAGAAGTTGGTAAATGCCCAAATAAGAGACTATCTCCAAAAAAATAACAATCTAATAAACCTAGCCCAATCTGGATTCAGACCAGCCCACAGAACTACTTCAGTCCTAGCTTCAGTTGCAAATGACTGGCTCCTTGCTATGGATAAGAAACAAGTCACAGAGGCTGTCTTCTTGGATCTCAGTAAAGCTTTTGACACAGTCAGTCATGCTTTACTCCTTGATACACTAAACTGGCATGGCATCTCTGGTCCTGTGCTGTCATGGTTCAACAACTACCTAACAGATAAACTACAACAGGTGAAAGTGGATGATTCTCTCTCCCTGCTACTTCCGCTCATGAGGGGAGTACCCCAAGGCTCAATTAGTGGACCACTCCTGTTCATGTTATATATCAATACTGTTGGAAATAACATCAGTAAAGCAAAACTACACCTGTTCACAAGTACACTGATACATATATATATTATATATATTACCAGACCCTCAGTAGTCGAAGCCGCATGGAGCTCCAGTCCAAATCTGATCTTCTCCAACTCAGCCTTGCATAGTCAAAACTTCTCTTAAATGCCAAAAAAAAAAGTCATGTACTTCTATTCCAACCATCTGATTGGTATCTTAAATGCACTAGTATTCCTGCCCCCCATCAAGACTTTCCTTGATGATGAACTTGAGGCAGTCTACAAATTTAAATACCTAGGTTGTGACCCAGATCAATACCTAACATTCTCTGCTTACATTGCCTCCCTTGCAGAAAAAATGTGACAATGACTTGGCTTCTTCTTCAGAAACACATCCCTTGTTTTACTACTGAAGCCAGGCTACAACTGGTCCAGACAACTTTCATCCCACTTCTTGACTATGCTGAAATATTAAATGGTCGATGCTTGGAGGAGTAGCTCTCTATGTAAGGGAAGGGATCAAAGCAATGAAGCAAAAGATTAAACAGGGAGGACAGGCGGCACTGTGGGTCAGCCTGGAGACTGGAAATGGCACCACAAACTGCACAGGGGTTGTACACAGACCCCCATCTTAGGGGGAGGAAATCAACAAGAAAATGATAGAAGACATTCTTAGGATGGCAGAGAAAGGGAGATCTTGTTGATGGGGGACCTGAATATGCCAGATGTTAACTGGAGCATCTTTGCTGCAGCCACTTCCAAGAACAGGGCCATTCTCGATGCCCTACAGGGGGCATGCCTCAGACAGCTAGTGTTGGAACCCACTCGGAAGGGAACAGTCTTAGATCTGGTACTCTCAAATTGGGATGGAGAGAGGATCTCAGATCTAGAAGTGGGTAGCCATCTGGGAACAAGTGCCCATCAAACAGGTGGTTCATGATAAACTCAGCTGCAGAGTCAAGCCATACAAAAGTGAGGGTACTGGGCTTCAGCAGGGTTGACTTTGTCAAAATGGGAGAGTGACTCAGAAAAGCACTAGCAAATAAGCAAGAAGGAGGGGTGGAGCAACAATGGGGAAACATCAAAACTGCCATCACAGATGCAACAAGCCTTCATGTGAAGCAAATAAACAAATCAAAATGAAAGAAAGAAACATTATGGCTCTCAAAAGAGGTGGTGGGGAAGGTTAGGGAGAAAAAGATAGCATTTAAGAAGTATAAGGAAACACAGAAGGAGCAGGACAGAGAACTGTACCAGTTAAAGCAGAAGGAAGCAGCGAAAGCAGTCAGAATAGCAAAGGCCCAAACCAAGGAAAAGATAGCCAACTCAGTTAAGAAGGGGGATAAAACCTTTTATAGGTACGTTAGTAGGGAGCAAAGAAAGACAAAGGGAGGGATATTGAGGCTGAATAAAGGGGATGGTAGGTGGGCAGAGAGGGACAGCGAAAAAGCAGGTGTACTGAATGAATACTTCTGCTCAGTATTTACAAAAGAAGAGGAGGAGGAGGAGGAGGAGAAGGTACCTAATCCAGTCAATAGAAGCACTCTGGATGGGGGGATGTCGATCCCAGTCTTTTCACAGAAGAAAGGGTTCTGAAAGAACCCCTAAAACTGAAGGTGGACAAAGCAATGGGGCCTGACAGGATTCACCTCAGAATTCTGAAAGAATTAAGGGGAGAACTAGTGACACCACTGATTACCCTTTTTAACAAATCATGGGAGGAAGGTGTGGTACCTGAGGAATGAAGGAGGGGGGATGTGATTCCTCATCACAAAAGTGGGAGCAAGACAGAGGCAGGAAACTATAGACCTGTTAGTTTGACCTCAGTGGTAGGGAAAATGATGGAATCACTTCTGAAGGAAAGAATTGTTTAGTACCTAGAGGCCAGTGGGGCACGGGACCCAAAGCAGCATGGATTCACAGTGGCAAGGTCATGTTAGACAAATCTAATTGATTTCTTTGACTGGGTGACCAAAGTAGTAGAACAGGGAGGGGCTGTGGACATGGCCTACCTAGACTTTAACAAGGCATTTGACACAGTCCCACACAAAAGATTAATAAACAAATTAGCAAGTCTGGGAGTGGGTCCCAGGGTGGTAACCTGGGTAAAACAGGACACAGAAGGTAATAGTAAATGGAGTCCACTCTGTAGAAAGGGGGGTTACTAGTGGGGTACTCCATGGTTCAGTACTGGGTCCGATCCTTTTTAATGTCTTATAAGTGACATTGCAGAGGGACTAGAAGGAAAAGTATGCCTCCTTGCAGATGACACAAAGATCTGCAACTGGGTTGATACACAAGGTGGGGTGGAAAGGATGAGAAGGGACTTGGCAAGGTTGGAGTAATGATCAGAAGTATGGCAGCATGGATTCAAGTGCAAAGATGTGCAAAGTAATTCACCTGGGAAACAAAAACCGAGGGGAAGAGTACACAATGGGGGGGGGGAAGTAACAACATCAAAAGTGGAAAGGAACCTGGGGGTAGGTGTAACCCCCCTACAAATGAGGGTTTCCAAAAAGTCTTCCTTGAGCTTGCCTAAATGCTCACTGCCAGGCTGGTGTCCTGCATTTTAGCAGTTTAAATGTGATTACCAGAGCTTGTATAGCCTATGTGCACTGTCTCTTTAAGAGCTGCTTGATTGCAGCATAAGTAATCTGAGATGGAGCTCTGCTGAAAGATGTAACTATTTGATGAAAGCCATTTAGAATGATAATGATAATGTAGTTTGTCTAGCCTGCTTTCTTTGTAGCAAGGACTGTTTTGTTTGTCTCCACTATCTTGGTCCTGGACTGCAAATTGGACCAATCAGTTCTGGTGGGAATTAAAATGTAGCCGGACTACAGGAGTTGTCTGAATTCAAAATCTATAGGAACTGTGGTTTAAGTTTTTGCGCCTTTTTTGCAACTGAAGGGGGAGCTCTTGCTTTGACTGACAGCCAAATCAGCCAACCAAAGCTTTTTGATCGTGGGGAAGTCCTGGGCTGCTTGCAGTTATTCAGTTACAACTAAGCTGAAAGCTGAGCAAGAAGGAGCTGAAGTGATTCTGAGAGCAATCCTAAGTGGATTCACATGGAAGAACTATGAAAAGGCTGAAAGTTTGGCCTCCATGTCTGCCTGCTGCTCCTGAGAGGGAGAGAAGAGAATTATTTTGGACTAAATCCAAGTTTGTATGACTAAAGTAAGCTACTGAAGTGGGCCATGCTCAGCCTGAAGAAGACTGAATATTTTTGCTGAATGCAATCGGCCTGTCAGGAGTTCCAGCTACCCCTAAGCTCCCGGTGTGCAGAGACTTTGGGATTGTGCCCAGGGAGCGCTTTGCCTGGTACAGTAGAATTCCCGTACATGTAAATGTGCTATGAGCTGCTAGTGGGTTGTGAGTTAGTTCCCCACTGTGTGAACTGTGTTCTGCTTGCTGGAAGCTGTATCCAGCCCAAAACAGACTGCTTCTGAACTTGTCTCCATGCGGTCTGCGCTTTGCCAGACTGGCCCAGCCAGACTACCCATTGCACAGAGAAGCCATCGACGAGAGACCTGCCTGGGGATCAGCCCCCTGCTCCATGCTTGAACAGGAATGATGCCTCTGCGACTTGTGTGGGCCCTGCTTCTCCTGGCATTCCAGATCAACCACCTGCAGTCTCAATTTTCATGCCGCCTGTGTCCAGTCTTGGGTATCATGAGTAAATGCAAGGGTAGCTCCCTACAACAACAGCTTAATCTGAGTGTGTCATCTGATTGTCTTGTTGTTTCATTTCCTTTATGAACTGAGCCCTCTGGCTCCAGATTACAAATATTGTGTACTGTGCGTGTTGTGTTTTCCATCACAGGGCCCCAACCAGCTGCAACCCCGGGCAACTGTCCTGGCTAGCCCATCTCTTCTCTACCTGGGTACCCAGAGGTGGATTGTGTGGGGGGACTCAAAGCGCATGCATAACTGCTTGATTGATATAACCTTTAAGGTAATTAACCTGATTTTGCCCCTCCCTTGTTCAAGTCCCCTGAATAAATCAGATCTAACTTTTTCTGCATGTAATCTGACTGTGGTTCCAGTTTGTGCTCAAAGTACTGTACTGTTGCTATTTGCTGTGCTTAACCTTGTTTTACAGGGGGTCCCCAGGGTTGAGTCAGAGGAACCAGCCCTGGTGGTAAGTGCAAACCATGTGGGTACTTGTGTGGTGTACCAGGGGTATTGTGAAAGTGATTATTGTACAGTGTTCAGGCCACTAGAGGGGAAAGGGGGGGTTACAGTGTCCCAGAGGGCTGTGTCCAGGTTAGCTTGACCACTACAACCCTGACCTCTGGGTGGAGGCACCATTTCAGAACTCAGGCCTAACCTGCTACTAAGCCAAGCAGGCAGGGTAGTAGCCCTGGGATAGCTCCACCAATGGAGTTACATTTGGAGGCTCACTGCTGGGATTTTGTGTCTTCTAGTGGCCAAATTTATGAATTGCTGTTAAAAATAAATGGCTACCCAACAGAAGTGGCTGTACACCAGTTGGTGGGGTGGTGTACTGGGCCGGAGATCGACCCCCAAAATGCTATACTTATTCTTGATATTCCCCTGGGTACCAATAAGGACACTGTAGAGGGAGTACTTTCCAAGGTTGAATGTTTACAAAACCCTGTGGTGGTGGGTCAACAGGCTAATCTGGTCGCCCAAAGTTTCATGGTATTAGTAGAGTGTAAGGACCCAGTAGACAGTTCCAAAGTGCCACGGACTATCACCCCCGAAGAAGCCCTCACTGCCTGGAGAGTGATAACTAAAGACAGTAAAGACCCCATGGAGAATGAGCCGCCCCCGCTATCTGAAACTTTTGAGAAGAAATTTGCTAAGTTGTTGCTGGAGGAAGGGAAAACTGTGGAGGACTTAAAGAAACTATTCCTGCCACCTGTGGGTGTTCCTCCCCCAACACCCCCTCCCACTCCAGCACACATTATTGCCCCTCTTTCTGTGCCCATGCCAATGCTGGCTGCTATGTCTGTACCTGCCATTAGTCACGACTCTTACCGAAGGTTGAGAATCTTCTCCGGCACCCTCCCTACCCCTCCAAGGGAGGATGACTGGGAGACCTGGATAGATTGTGTTGCCCCTTTGGTACTTGAATGGCAGTGTGCAGAGGCTGAAAAATGGAAAAGGATCATAGAAAGTTTGAGGGGTCCCACCCTAGAGGCCATTACATTTCTGAGGTCCACAAACCCTGATGCATCTGTCCAGAAGTACCTATCTGCACTCAAAGGCAATTTTGGGAGCACTGAGTCAGGGGAGAACTTGATGTGGAAATTTCAAGGTACAAAACAATGGCCAGGGGAAAGTTTGTCTGCATATGTTACTTGTCTGGAAAGAGTGCTGCAGAAGGCTTACGAAAGGTCATGGTGGCCGCCAGTGACTTAAACCATGTGAGGTTGGGGCACATACTGCAACATGCAAAGCATTCTAAATTGCAGCTGTTTCAACTAAGGCTCCCAGATAGAAGGGATAACCCACCGGACTATTGTGACTTGATAAAAGAACTCCAGGAGGTTGAAGATGAAGAGGGGGATTGTAATTCTAGGGTGAGCACAGCCCAAGTGATCATGGCATCGGAAGGCCCTTCCGAAATGGGGACCAATGAGGGTGTGCCACCATGGGATGAACTGCTGAGGGAGTTCAGGGAAACAAAAAATAGTCTCTTTATGAAGGCCGCTCCTGCAAGTACATGCACCGACACTTATCCAACTGCATCTGCTATGGAGGTGGGGGTTGGGGTGTCCACCCAGGCATCTCCTGCTGACAGCAGCTCGAAACTCAATGTCTTGACTATGAAAGTAAGAGAATTGAAGAGATGTATCAAAATGCTCACCACACAGCAGACAGAGATGGCACCAGGGTTCTTGGTTGGTAGTACCACTTCCCCAGCTCCCAGTGTGATGCCTCAGCCACCCCAAATCCCAGAAAACATATTTTGCCATAATTGTGGGAAGGATGGGCACATGAAGAGAGAATGCAGGTCCACAAAAGACCTAAATAAAGTTGTATATAGACTTCAAGGCGAGCTTTGGAGAATGAATCAGTGGTCGAGGAGTGCCCAAAATGACCGCAGTGAGGGTTCAAGAAGTAATAACTCAAATCCCTATGTGGCTAAATCATCTGTCCAGGCTCCTGCTGCTGTCCCTCCAGACTGGTCCAAAATAGTGGGCCTTCAATGGAGACTACCGTAACATGAGATGGGTATTCCCTACTCGGGCACAATGTGCTGGACAGTGGGTCCAAGTGACCACTGTATTTAAGGACTGCATGACAAACACTTATCTGCTGTGCCCTTACAATCCCTGGAAGGCCTACATGTATGGGGGCTGAGCCGACAAGTCTTATCCCTACCTAGGATATGTCCACCTCTGGTTGTCATTTCCTGCAGCTGTAACTGGTGTGAGAGGAACAGCTTCGAGACACTGGCCTTAGTGTGTCCCCCCTACTGGACTGTATGATGGGGTTCCCCTGTTAATTGGGACCAATGCCCATATGTTTGGGAGACTGGCACAACTCTGTCACGAGAAACAAGGGCAACAGACTGGGAGGGCCCTAAGAATTCCTGCTCTGATCAAGAGGGCCTATGATTTGCAATAGAACCCCAAGGGAGAGGACCAGGATGAATCAGTAGGGGTTGTGTGGAAGAAGGATCCCAATTCAGTGGTACTGGCCCCTAACGCCCAGTGTACCATTCAAGGGGAGGTCCAGCTCCTAAAAGATGTCAAGAACAAAATACTGATGTTGGACGCGCCAGGTGATGGAAAATTGCCAGAAGGATTACTGGTTAAGCCCAGCATCTTGCTAGCTTGTGCTCATGCCATGCATGATGAGTGATGGTCCAGATTCATAATGTGTCAGATTGGGAGATCCGGGTGAACAGAGGATGCACCTAGCTATGGTACACTGTGCAGACACTGCAGTGTTGCTCAGCAACAAGCACCCTGGCAAGACAGATAGAGTGACTCCCGACTTGTTTGATTTTGGTGACTCCCCATTGCCAGCTGAATGGAAGACTAGAATTAGCCAGAAACTTGCCCAGAGAGATCAAGTGTTTTCATTGAAGGAATGGGACGTGGGATGTGTCCAGGGTGTGGAGCATCACATATGCCTGCATGATGAATGGCCATTTCGAGAGAGGTCTCAATGCCTAGCCCCAGCAGACATAGACGATATGAGAAGACACTTGCAGGAAATGCTCACGGCTGGTATGATACAAGGATCCAGGAGCCCATATGCTACTCCCATTGTGGTTGTGCACAAGAAGAATGGAACAATACGAATGTGTGTAGATTATTGGACCCTCAACAGGTGAACCATCCCTGATCAATACACCATGCCCCGTATACAAGATGCTCTGGATTGTTTGAATGGGAGCAAATGGTTCTTGGTGTTGGATCTTCGCAGTGGATATTACCAGATTCTGATGGCTCTGGAGGACCATGAGAAGACAGCCATCATCTGTCCTTTGGGGTTCTATGAATTCCTGAGAATGCCACAAGGGATATCGGGTGCCCCAGCCACCTTCCAGTGACTGATGGGATGAGCGGTGGGAGACATGAATTTGCTGGAATGCCTGGTGTACTTGGACAATGTCATTGTGTTTGGGAGCTCCCTAGGGGAACATGAGAGTTGACTTTTCAAGGTACTAGATCAACAGGAAGATTTCAGCCTCAAGTTGTCCATTGACAAGTGCCAATTTTTCCAAACCTCTGTGAAGTATGTGGGGCACATAGTGTCTACAGAGGGGATAGAGACTGATCCTATTAAAGTTGAAGCCTTGACTACTTGGCCCCAGCCCCACAATTTGAAAGAACTACAATGTTTCCCGGGATTCTGTGGCTACTACCACCGGTTCATAAAGGACTATTCTAAAGTGATTCGGCCACTCTTGAATCTTACCCAGGGTTACCCTCCTACCAATCAAAAATACAAAAAAGGGGCCGACAAAGAACCAGACAAAGCATATTTCCACCCAGGTGAACTTTTCGGGTCCCGTTGGACACCTGACTGTGATACAGCTTTCCACGAAGTCATATATCAGCTCACCCATGCCCCCATCCTCGCTTATGCTGATCCCACCAAACCCTCTGTGCTGCATACTGACACCAGTCTGCAGGGTCTAGGAGCTGTACTGTATCAAGACCATGAGGATGGTTTGAGACCAGTGGCATTTGCCAGTAGGAGCTTGACCCTGTCAGAATGAAACCACCCTATTCACAAGTTGGAGTTTCTTGCATTAAAATGGGTCATTGTTGACCAGTTTCATGATTACCTCTATGGGGCAAAAATATTGGGAGGACTGACAATAACCCGTTGACCTATGTACAGACTTCAGCTAAGTTAGACGCCATGGGGCACCGGTGGCTTTCTGCATTGTCAACATATGATTATGCGGTCGAATACAGAACGGGCCTGAATCATATTGATGCTAATGCCCTATCCTGAAGGCCCATTTCCAAGGGTGACTGTGTCAGGCTGTCTGAACCTGACATCTGAGCATTGTGCCAAAAGTTTGATAGAAATGAACAGATGGCTACGGACACAGTGGACTGCTTAGCAGATTGCTTGGGCCCCTCTGACACCTGCATACCAGCTGCGTATTGCAACTTTTCTGCTCTAGATATTAGTGCACTACCTCAGTCTGACAATGACAGCATTCAATGGGCTCAATTCTGAGATTCTATGATTCAGCCAGCACTTGACGCCCTTCGTGCAGGAAAGGATGTGTCCAAGTTACATTCCTCTGATCTGCGAACCACTTTGTTGTTAAAAGAAGACCCCAGGTTGAAGCTGCTTAATCAATTGTTGTATAAAGAGACTGTAGATTGAGGTGGCTAAGTAGACAAGCAACAATTGGTCCTGCCCACAGCCTTCAAAGATTTAGTACTGAGGTCCCTCCACAATCATATGGGCCACCTTAGTATCGACCGGACCCTTGACCTAGTATGATCTCGATTCTACTGGCCCAAGATGGGGGCCGATGTTGAGCACCATATAAGGACTTATAGTTGCTGCCTGCAGAGAAAAACCCTGCCTCAGAGGGCTGCCCGCTTGTCAACATTACTACCAGCACCCCAATGGAACTAGTCTGCATAGACTTCTTGAATTTAGAGCCTGATCAGCAAAACATTGGCAATGTGTTAGTGGTTTTGGACCATTTCACAGGGTATGCACAGATTTTCCCACCAAAGATCAAAAAGCATCTACCGTGGCCAAGGTGCTAGTGGAAAATTTTTTTGTCCACTATGGTGCCCCCCAGCGAATTCACTCAGATTAGGGCCAGGACTTTGAGAGTCGGCTAATCAAAGAAATGCTCTCTCTATGGGGGCTGCAAAAGTCAAGAACCACCCCTTATCACCCACAGGGGGATCCTCAACCAGAACGCTTTAACCACACCCTACTGGACATGCTAGGCAACCTCCACTTAAAAGATAAGCATAAATGGAGGCAGCAGATTAGCACCTTGGTACACACGTACAATTACATGAAGAATGATGCTACTGGGTTTTCTCCCTACTGCCTCATGTTTGGGAGAGAGAGGCCCGGCTGCCTGTTGATGTCTGTTTTGGGGTTTCTCCCAATGGGGTCCGAGCTGAAGATTACCTGCAATACGTACAAAAACTGAAAGCTCAATTGGACCATGCCTATCAACTGACCCAGACAATGGCTGCCAAAAGAAATCTAGCCAGCAAAGAGAGACATGATAGAAAAGTAAAGGCTCAAGAGCTTAGGCCTGGAGACCGTGTGTTGTGAAATTTAGGATTGCATGGTAAACACAAAATTGCTGATCGATGGCACCATCTTCCCCATGTCATAGTTGGAAAGTTGGATGATTTGCCAATGTACAAAGTGCACCCAGAGAATAACTCCAAAGCTGTCAAGACCATGCACCATAACCACTTGCTACCTACTGGTCAAGTTATAATTAAGGCTGAACCCACCGAGATTGATTCCCCTGCACCAGTGACTCGTGCTGCTGCAAGAAAGAAAGAAACAGAGTCAGCCTGCCCCTGTGGTTGCTGATTTAAGACTTTCCCCTCAGCAGGCCCAGAATGATAGTGACTGCCAGTCTAACTCAGATGACAGTGAGTGTGATAATGCCTATTACCCCTCATATGAATGGAGTCAGTTGTTTCGTGGAAATCCTATGTTGAATTATGGGGATGAAGCTGGGCCTTCTGGACTGCCTAACGCCCCGGCATCATCCATGGAGCCAATGCTCCCTGAAGGTGAAGTGCAAAGTATCATGTCTGAGGATGCTGAGTCTTTATGTATAGTAGAATTGTATGATTTGCCTGAAGGAGAGGCTGATGGTAAGAGTCTTTCTGGTGACATGCCAGAACTTGAGGAACACTATGAGAGTGCTGACAACCCCCCTTCAGAGCCAGAGTGTCTTCAAAATGAGCCAAGTGTTGTAGAAACAGAGACTACAGAGCAAGGGGCCGACAGTGCTCCCAGCTTAGACATTCCCCTTCATGCAGAGGCATCCCTCACAAGTGATGAAAGCTCCAAGACCGTTGCTGAAAGTACAGAGACTGTGGTTGTTCACCCCAGAAAGACTGGCTGAGCTGTCAAGCCAGTGGTGCACTTCAGTTATGATTCCCACGGGAGGCCAGTGGATTTGCCTCTCAACATAGTCCACAAAGGTGTTTATGTCTCTCAGAGCTCACTGCCCAAATTGAGCTTGATGGCCCATTCCAGGTTACTAGTTCTGCCCTCTCACCATGGTGCCTCTGCGCCATCCAGCCCCAAGTTAGCTGATAGGGAAGGGCCCCCTCTTGCATTGTTTAGAGTACAAGAAGTTATTACATGATTCTGTATAGTAAAGTGACATGTTATGCCAATTGATGATTCAGATAGTACCTGTTTAGCATGCTAATGGTATAAATATCTTGTATATGTTGCATTTTCAATGTTATGATGGTACAGACTTGACGCGGATGCCAAGTTTTCCCAGGTAGGGAAGGGTGTAACCCCCTACAAATGGGGGTTCCCAAAAAGTCTTCCTTGAGCTTATTTATTTTATTTAATTTAGTTTTTGTTAACTGGGTTAGGTGCGCTAGCCAAAGTTAACTATTTTCAGGCATGACCCAGGAGAATGCATACATAAAATGAGATGAGATTATACAGTACATAGTATATAGTACAGGTACATAGTATATAGTACAGGTAGGTTAGAAGACAGATCAAGTCAGACAGTACTCGAGATAATACATATAGCTATGCAGAGATGACAAAAGTGACATTAGTACATGCAAATAACTGAAACTGGGCTAAGTGGCAGCTATAAAGACATTTTATAGCAAAGCTTGTTTAGAAGTTCAGCAGTGCCTTGGGCAAAATAGGGTGGTTAGCTGTGAGGCATTAAGTGGGATCAAAGCATGTGCAGGGGTCCCGGGATAGGTGGCTATATAGTTCTTTTTTGAAGATTGGGTGGGAGTTAGCCTGCCTCAGGGCAGAAGGGAGGGAGTTCCAGGTGGCTGAGGTGGTGCAGTGAAATGCTCCAGAGCTTTTTGAAGTAAGACACCTGGGTATGGTGAGTAGAAATTTGTTTGCCGAGCATAGTCTGTAGGCAGGTGTCTGTGGTACAAGTAGAGCTGCAAGGGAGGAGGGGGTTTGGTTACAGATTACAGAGTCTGTGAGGGTCCCTAGGGAGTATAGTCAGTAGGTAGTTGGGGAGAGCTAACCTAGGTCGCTATACAGTGTACAGTGGTGCTTGAGGCGATAGGAAGAGGAGGCATACCGACATATGTTGTTATAAGCGACATCCCATCTATGGAGAGCAGTCTTATGGGCATTAGCAAAAGTGGAGACACCATATGTCAGCACTGGAAGCAGAATACCCTTGGCAATTGCCAATTTGGCAGATGGTGTTAGCAGATGATAAGTCTTATAGGCGATTCCAAGTTTGGCATTTGTTGCTTTACAGGTTGACTGGATGTGCAGACTGAAATCAAGGGATTTATCAAGGTGGACTCCCAGGTATTTAAAGGATGTGACACAGTCAATGAGAGACCCCCCAGAGTCATGGACTAGGAGGGGTTCCTTACAGGCCCTGAGTTTGGGGGCAGTGCCAAATAGCATGGCTTGGGTCTTTTTTGTATTGAGGATGAGCTTATTAGCATTTAGCCATGTTTGCACATTCCTGAAATCCGAGGAGAGGTTTTTGTTAATGATGTTAACTTTGTCAGTGCTGGAGTAGAGGATGAGATCATCAGCGTATAAGATAGCTGAGCAGGAGAGTATGGTATAATCTATGTTGTTGATGTATAGCGAGAAAAGAAGGGGTCCCAGGATGGAGTACTCCGATGTCAGTGCTGGTCACATCCGAGACAGCGGAGTTGAATTTAACAAGTTGTAATCTGTTTGATAAGTAGCTGTTAAACCAGTCAACTACTGAAGATGAGAAGTTAAGTCTATGCAGGGTTGAGAGAAGCAGGGGATGATCAACAAGATCGAAAGCTTTGGTAAGATCAATAAATACTGCTCCAGTGAATAGGCCTTTGTCCATGTTGCAGAGTACATCGGTGGAGAATTTGAGAAGAGCAGTTGAGGTACTGTGCCCTTTTCTGAAACCATGCTGAGTGTCTGAGAGAAGGTTGTTCTTTGTGAGCTAGTCAATGGTTTGGGTTGCAACAAGCTTCTCCAGTAGCTTGCTTAGCACAGAGAGGATGGCTATGGGCCTGTAGTTATTGATATCCTTTGGGTCTTCTATTTTAAGGATAGGTATAACTCGGGCAATCTTCCAGAGATCTGGGACAATGCCGAGAGAGACAGAGTGAAAATCTTGGCCAGTGGCCAGGCAATCAATGGTGCTGCTAGCTTCAGAAGTCATGGCTCGAGTGAATCTGAGCCAGGGCTAGTGTTGTCGAATATGTTTTGCAATAGCCTTTGGACCTCAGATCTAGAAATAGCTTCAAAGTGGAAAGGGGGGGTAGTAGTTAGTTGGCTATGGTCAGCACCAGATGCTGATCTCTGGGGTGTGCAGTAAGGCTGAGATGCTGTGGGAGGTGAAGCGAAGGATGAGGTGTACTGAGACAGGTCCGTGAATAATCTGTTAAAGGCATTCACTATAGTGTTTGAGTCATTGCAATGTACACCATTTAGGATCATATCCCCTGGGGTCAATGACTGGGTAGCCCCAAGAAAGGTCTTGATGTGTGTCCAGAATTTTCTAGGGTCACCAGCAGAGTTTGTGAGCAGTTCCTTGCAGTAGATGCTCTTTGCTGTTCTGATTTGTTTTTTACAGGCGCTCTGAGAGGTCCTGTAGGTATTGTAATCCTCCGGTAGTCTGGACACTTTATACTTCTTCCAGAGTTTGTCCGTGTGCACAGGTTAGCCAGCAGGTCCTGTGTAGCCATCTTGTTTGTTTACCCTGACCCTCTGGTGACCTTCGGGGTATGTTTATCCTGAAGTGCTGTGAAATTATCAATGAAGATATCAAGAGCTATTTGAACATCATGGGAGTGATAGATGTCAGACCAGTTGATACAGGATACATCATAGAGGAAAGCTTCCACGTCCAGTTTGGCAAAGTTGGTAATTGTGATGTAGCATGGAGGGGGTTGGGGAGCAGTCTCCAGGCTCCATACACAGAAAGTGGAGGAGTGGTCTGTGATAGCATCTGCCAAGATGCCTGCAGTTTGCACATGGTCAAGGCGATTCAGCAGTACCCAGTCTATGAGGGTGGAGGTAGTTAGAGAAGGGGTGGTTCTAGTGGGTTCAGTTAAGATCTGGTGCAGGTTATAGCTCTGTGTTAGTGTCAGCAGTGTGCTGTGAGTTGGTCCCAGCCAGTTTAGGTTAAAGTCACCTAAGATTATGACCTTGTTTTGCTTGGCATTTGTGACGGTTTGATTAAGTGAATTCTGAAGACCTGTGATACCTCCAGTGGGTGGGTTGTAGGCGCAGATAATATGGAGTTTTTTTACACCAAGGGCAATGGTTGTGTGTAGGGACTCACAGACTGAGGGTGAGCCACTGGGTGGGCAGACTGTAACATCAAGATGGTTTTTATAGAGGATAACGACCCCCCTCCACGTTTTGGGGAAGGCCTATCTCTCCGTATCAAGGAATAATTGGGCAAGGAACATAAGGCATTTGGAATGTGAGGCTTGAGCCATGCTTCAGATAGGCACAGTAGGTCAGGATTGTACACTTTTGTCCATGCCTCGAGATCAGCAAAGTGCCTGGTAATGCTCCTAATATTCATATGGGCAATGAGAAGTCCTTTTCCTGAGACAGCCGATAGGTCAGTGGGAGAGTGGTGGACAGAGGGGCCAGGGTTAAGTTCTAAGTGCCCTGACAATAGGATAATGATGAGGAGTAGGAGAAACCACAGTTTAATAGTGTGGAATGGGAGATGAACCAGTTGTGTCATTTTGTATTTTCTGAGCATACAAAACGAGTTGTAGGTACAACCCTTCAGAAGGATAAGAGTGGTGTAGGCACGCACATGTTGTGTTTCAGCAATTTGGTTGAAGAAAGTAAAGTCATTGTGTTGTGAGTTATTCTCTCCATAGTGGTTGTTGATTGGAACAGAAGTAGATACCCCATGTAAGCATAACAGCAGTATCAGAAGCAGGATTCGTCCTCCCAATCTATGAGTTGCCAGTTTTGGCAGGAGACTGCAAATTTTTACTGTAGCAAGAGTGAGTGTTCCTGAGTGACTCATGGTGAGCTACTGTGGACCAGAAAACTGATTGTTACTGTAGATCAAAGACTCAGAAAGTGTTAAATTCCTGAAGGTGATGAACATTAGCCTAGGGTATATGCAGGATGTAAAAATACTTTGTTAGAATCTTCTGTTTGTTCTCCAAAACAGCTGTGAATAGACCTCAAAGACAAGCACACATCCTTTAAAAAAGTCAGATGGAAATGTGGATTCAATGCAGCACTTCACAAGCCAGAAACTTGTATTAACGATTTACTGACCTCACTTTTGCTTTTTGATGTCTTCCAAAAAAGTTGATTCATGATGAGAATGCCTATACCTGGTGGTGATGTTTTGTAGTTTTTAGTCCAGGAAATGTTCATTGAAGTTATGTCCAAGAATGGTCCAGTTCCTCCAAGAAGAAACACATGAAAAACCACAAAAACGAAACTACTGACAGAGACAAACACAAACAGCCAGCCACGCTGAAAACCCCTGAATTCCAAAAGCCTAAATGCTCACTGCCAGGCTGGTGTCCTGCGTTTTAGCAGTTTAAATGTGATTACCAGAGCTTGTATAGCCTATGTGCACTGTCTCTTTAAGAGCTGCTCGATTGCAGCATAAGCAATCTGAGATGGAGCTCTGTTGAAAGATGTAACTATTTGCTGAAAACCATTTAGAATATTAATGATAATGTAGTTTGTCTAACCTGCTTTCTTTGTAGCAAGGACTGTTTTGTTTGTCTCCACTATGTTGGTCCTGGACTACAAATTGGACCAATCAGTTCTGGTGGGAATTAAAATGTAGCCGGACTACAGGAGCTGTCTGAATTTAAAATCTATAGGAACTGTGGTTTGCGTTTTTGCGCCTTTTTTGCAACTGAAGGGGGAGCTCTTGCTTTGACTGACAGCCAAATCAGCCAACCAAAGCTTTTGGATCGTGGGGAAGTCCCGGGCTGCTTGCAGTTTTCAGTTAGAACTAAGCTGAAGCTGAGCAAGAAGGAGCTGAAGTGATTCTGAGAGCAATCCTAAGTGGATTCGCATGGGAAAACTATGAATAGGCTGAGAGTTTTGCCTCCATGTCTGTCTGCTGCTCCTGCGAGGGAAAGAAGAGAAGAGAATTATTCTGGACTAAATCCAAGTTTGTATGACTAAAGTAAGCTATTGAAGTGGGCCAGGCTCAACCTGAAGAAGACTCATTATTTTTGCTGAATGCAATCAGCCTATCAGGAGTTCCAGCTACCCCTAAGCTCCCGGTGTGCAGATACTTTGCGACTGTGCCCGGGGAGTGCTTTGCCTGGTACAGTAGAATTCCCGTACATGTAAATGTGCTATGAGCTGCTAGTGGGTTGTGAGTTAGTTCCCCACTGTGTGAACTGTGTTCTGCGTGCTGGAAGGTGTATCCAGCCCAAAACGGACTGCTTCCGAACTTGTCTCCACGCGGTCTGGGCTTTGCCAGACTGGCCCAGCCAGACTACCCACTGCACAGAGAAGCCATCAACGAGAGACCTGCCTGGGGATCAGCCCCCTGCTCCATGCTTGAACAGGAACGATGCCTCTGCAACTTGTGTGGGCTCTGCTTCTCCTGGCATTCCAGATCAACCACCTGCAGTCTCGATTTTCACCCAGCCTGTGTCCAGTCTTGGGTAGCGTGAATAATTACCAGGGTAGCTCCCTATAACAACAGCTTAATCTGAGTGTGTCATCTGACTGTCTTGTTGTTTCATTTCCTTTACGAACTGAGCCCTCTGGCTCCGGATTACAAATATTGTGTACTGTGTATGTTGTGTTTTCCATCACAGGGCCCCAACCAGCTGTAACCCTGGGCAACTGTCCTGGCTAGCCCATCTTTTCTCTACCTGGGTACCCAGAGGTGGACTGTGTGGGGGGACTCAAAGCGCATGCATAACTGCTTGATTGATATAACCTTTAAGCTAATTAAAATTATTTTGCCCCTTCCTTGTTCAAGTCCCCTGAATAAATCAGATCTAACTTTTTCTGCATGTAATCTGACTGTGGTTTCAGTTTGCGCTCAAAGTACTGTACTGTTGCTATTTGCTGTGTTAACCTTGTTTTACAGGGGGTCCCCAGGGTCGAGCCAGAGGAACCAGCCCTGGTGGTAAGTTCAAACAGTGTGGGTACTTGTGTGGTGTACCAGGGGTACTGTGAAAGTGATTATTGTACAGTGTTCAGGCCGCTAGAGGGGAAAGAGGGGGATTACAGTGTCCCAGAGGGCTGTGCCCAGGTTAGCTTGACCACTACCAACCCTGACCTCCTGGTGGAGGCACCCGTTTCAGAACTCAGGCCCCTTAACCTGCTACTAGCCAAGCAGGCAGGGGTAGTAGCCCTTGGTGATAACGCCACTGAGGGGTTACATAATCATATCAGATGACTTAAAAATTAGCAAGCAATGTGAGAAGGCAGTAGGGATGGCTGGGGGGATACTGAGATGTATAAGGAGAGGCATCACCAGTAGAAAACAAAAAGTTGTTATCTCGAGAATCTCAAAACATCAAGGGAGTGTTGGTGGGAGATGTAGAACACCGTATAGCACTATATGCTGACGATGTTCTTTTATATCTCTCAAACCCTGAAGAATTACTACCAGCCATAAAACACGTTCTAGATGAGTTTGCCCGAGTGTCAGGATACAAATTAAACCTAACAAAAACTGAGATTCTAACATTCCATTATATTTCTCTGCCGAGATCCATAACATGATACCCTGCAGATGGAATTTGACAAAACTAAAATACCTGGGGATATTTATCTCTCAGAGGAACGAAACAGCTTATAACGACAATTTCGGTAAATTCACATCACAGTTAAAGGCAGACCTGGCAGCTTGGGCTACTCTTCCTCTAAGCCTCAGTAAACGAATAGAGCTGATCTGAATGATCACCCTCCCTAGAGCCCTATATTTATTCCAAAACATTCCGACCTTTATACCTAATAAAGTATTTAAGACCTGGAGTAGTATCATTTCAAAATTCATATGGGCTGCTCAAAGACCCAGAGTCAGACTAAGGGTGCTCTCCCTTCCTCGCCACTCTGGAGGGCTTTCTCTACCTGATCTGCAACTATACTACTTTGCAGCGAATCTAACCCACTTGATGGCAAGTCAGAATAGAACTACTACCCCCTACGGGCTCCAAATAGAACAGGCACTTATCCCAAGCAGGGAATATTTTCAATACTTATACAATCAGGAGGACAGTCAGGGACCGACTCCCACTTTGAATTACTGGCTTAAATGTGGCTGGTGAACCTGGCAGAGCATTAAAAAGGTATAGTGGCTAACTCCATTCCTGATGCTGATATGCCCGATAGCAGACCTTAATGAGTTCCACCTGAACAGATTGGACCATGGTTATTGATCCTGGGAGAGACTTGGCTTGAAATATTTTCTACAAATTACCACTGAAGGTGTGCTCTGGTCTTTTGACGCCATACAGAGACGATTTGGTCTCACCCATCAAAACTTTTATAGGTACCTACAACTTCGACACTTCTATCAAAGCTTACCTCGAGAGGTCAGAGCACCAGACAAGTACCCATCCCTGCTAAATACCCAACATCACCTTAACATAAACCCTGACACCCCTCACTTGGTGTCTTGGTATTACCAAACTCTGAACTCCCAAAAAGAAATAATTACAGACAGTGTGTGCATGCAATGGCAAGAGGAACTAGGCAGCCCCCTAACACAAGAAACTTGGCAAATAGCCTGTGGGTATATAGCTCGAGTCACTAGTTCACATCAATGGCAGGAATACGCCTGGAAGCATTTAATAAGATATTTCAGAACCCCGGTGATAACAAGACACTACTCCCCTACAGGCTCAGCAGCCTGTTGGAGACACTATGGAGAGGAAAGAGCCACCCACACCCATGTTATGTGGTCCTGCACTGCTCTTAGCCCATTCCTGAAATAAATGGAAGAATAGTTTAGGGAACTATTGGATACCCAATTTCACCTAACCGAACAAATGCATCTTTTCCTAATTCTTCCCAGAGAACATAGGAGTACAAATATAAAATACTTGGTTCATCTCCTGCTAACTGCAGCTAAGAAAGTGACCACGAAACTATGGTTAACTGATAAAACACCAACAATGAGCGATTGGTGGCAGATAACCAAACAGCTATACCAATTAGAATGAATTACCTATAATTTAAATGGGAGAGAAGAAAGTTTCTCTTCTAAATGGACCGGATGGGTAATGTACTATATGCTGCAAGACCCAACATTTGTCCCATAGAGTAAAGAATCTTGAGATACCTAGGACAACAACTTATTTGCAGGATATGCAAGATTCAGAGAGTCTATTCATCCATCACATATAAAGACTGAATCATCCGTTGTCAGCAGAATATCCCTAGGCAGAAATACGACTAAACGGGATGGGTTGGGGGGAAATAATGGAATCCTAAAACCCAAAACCTAAAACCAGGAACTCTGATAGCATCAATGTAGCCAAGGTTCACTTTACACCAATAATATAATCTAGAAAGGTCTTAAATACTGAACTGTTTAAAATTAACTGGAACAACAGGTTACCTATATAAGATCTCTATATTATGAATGCACTGTAGAAATGTTACCTACTCTTCATGATCAAATGCTTAAAAACCTGATATAAAGAGCACTATGAATTAATTACCATCTACCTGTCAATAGTTGTTGTATGTACATGTAAATAAATATTTTTTTTTACATAAAATCAATAAAAAGTGAATTTCAAAAAAAAAAGAAGTTGCTATCCCTCTGTACAGACAGTTGGTGAGACCCCATCTGGAGTACTGCCTCCAGTTTTGGAGACCCCATCTCAGCAAGGACATAGACAGGATGGAGGCAGTCCAGAGGAGGGCAGCTAAAATGGTACAGAGTCTGCAACAGAAGCCATACAAGGAGAGACTAAAGGAGCTTAATATGTATACCCTTGAGGAAAGGGGACATGATAGAATCTTTTAAGTACCTCAAGGGAATCAATAAATTCCAAGAGGGTAGCATCTTTCAGAAAAAGAGATGTGCAAGAACAAGGGGACACAATTTGAAGATTGAGGGGGGATGGCTCAGGGGCAATGTGAGGCAGTGTTTTTTCACAGAGAGGGTGGTGGATGCATGGAATGGCCTTCCTGAGGAGGTTGTGGGATCAAAAACAGTGGTGGAATTAAAGAATGCATGGGACAGATATAATGCATTTCTTGTGGGGGGTAGGAAGAAATAAGCTGTTGGTTAACTATGATCTACAGCTTATCTCGTATGTAGGGAAATGGGCAGACTAGGTGGGCCAAGCGGTCCTTGTCTGCAGGCAAAGTCTATGTTTGCATGTTTCTATGTTTCCCTCCTACACCAGTTTGGCACACTCTACCATAGAGAAATAAGATTAATTTTGAATGCCCACAGTTACACTCATCACTGCAACCTATATGCCTCCTTGAGCTGAACTTCATTATCTACGAGATGTTTCATCCACTCACTCACCTGGCTCTACAAAGCTCAACTGTTAAAAGCTCATCCCTATACATTTAATCTTTTTCAATATACTGCCTGCTTATATCCCTTACATAGTAATTCTTACCTCATGTTAGATGTCCAATGTACCCGCTCCTGCTTCAGAGGAATGGCTCTAAGCCATGCTCTCACAGCCACTTGGAATAAAGCCCAATCTAGCCTCAGACTTCAAAATGTAATTTCTCTACACAGCTTCAAAAAACTGGTCATCAGCAAATTAGGTGACTCCTGTGCATGTCACTGACTAAGTGTCAAACACGTCACCCTTCACTACTTTCATATGTTACAAACACTCTCTTCCCCAGTTCTCCTTCTCATTACCATCACCCTTACTGACCTACCTTTCTCCCACTTCCCTCTTCTCCCCTACATCACCCTTAAGTACCTTGCCATCATCTACCTACCTACCCTCAGTCCCACTCACTTTCCTCTTCCTTTCCTTGCCAAATGCTTCCCTTCGCAGACTGTAATCAGATATCATGTCAAACACCCTCTGTTGCTCCATGATGTAATCTTGTACAGTGTAATACAAATTGTATTATCTGGCTGCCCCGTGTTATCATGTATTATCTTCATTGTTCTAACTTATTTAGAATATTACGGTTATATACTTCTTTTTCTTTCTTTTATATGTTATGGGTATTTTTTATATATTAAGTATTGTTTATATTGCATATGTTTGTGAATGATTGTCTGTTCAAGACCTCCTTGTAAATAAGCCTGCTCAGTAGAGAATTTTCCTGACCATAAACTTGACTTGACTTATTGTTAGTGATGTTATAATTGTGCAGAGATCATTCTGATCATTTCCTTCATTCAGCACTTGCTAACAGCTTTCTTTTGTAAATTTCTTTAGTGTACCTGGGATCCTTTAATTCATTGGTTGGATCTTTGCCATGGTGTTCTCTGGCAGGAACTCACAGGGAATTGCATTATCTGGGGTGATCAAAGATTCATTGCAGGGGTGGGCACCAGTATTGTCCACAAGAAGCACAGGTCATGCGGGTAGACCAGACTATAGGTGGGAATGTACAGATGGCACAAAACAGGAAAAGAACTGCTCCTGAGAGACCTGGCAGCTCATCCAGACACTGTGCTGAGCATGGTACACAACAGGTAGATTGCTAAGGTTAACATGTTTAAAACATCTTGGCTTCACTGACTAACAGTGGCAGCTTGTGTCTACCAGTCAAATTAGCACATGCCAGCACAGTGTGTTTCTTTTTTTTTTTATCCTGGAGCATGCCTTTCAACCCCTGATGCCAGCATTTTTTCAGGGAGCAGTTTCCAAAAGGACCCTGTCTCATTAGCATTGTAAATCTGCTGATCAGTGAGACCCTCACGAAACATAAGGTACTTCATTTGTTTTCTGAAAGGTTCAATTGACTCACTGACAGATGATAGACTTTCCCAGTGGTTGCAAGCTAGCAGATATCATGGCATTGTTTAAAACAGTCCAGACAGCCCTCACTTGAAGCAAAGTTTTGTTCAACACCCATCTGCTGATTGAACTGTCTGGCTTTCTCTTTTAAGATGGTGCCAGAGATGGGTATGCTTTTGACAGATTCAGCATGAACCACAGGTAGATAGCACAGTCTAAATTTTCATCCCTGTAGGTGTGCATTGCTTTTTGGGATGAAGCCAAGTCATCACTCCCCATGGTGGTACTAATGTCTCCTATTGTGTCCTTTGCTCACCAAATGTCACATTCAGTGTTGTTGTCAATTCCGAATCTGTGGGTAACATCCACAACCTTCTATCCTACCTCCAGTGACTCCAGAGCACAGAGCTTCTGTGCCATGTCTAGCACCCAACGCTTATGTTTTGCCATGACAAAAAATGCAAATAAGGTCAGACAAGCTGTGAACTGCTCTTAAATCTGTAACTCCGTACTTTACATTATGACATCCAGTATCTAATGCTCCCACATTTATCTTGCATTAACTAAGGGCTAGCAGCTGGATGACAATCAGTGTCTGCATTGTTTGACCACATTAACGCTAATGTATCTGAAGCTGATTAATTGTTGCTTAATTGCAATTCAGTTTATGGTGCATTCAAGGCCAGTTTGCAGTCAGTTGTAAGGGCAACCCCTCTGCAAATGGGGGTTCCCAAAAGTCTTTGTTGGGATTGACTAAATGCCTCTGCCAGGCTGGTGTTCTGTGCCATATTGATTTAAAAGTGTTTGCATGTGAGTGCCCTATTAGCCTCTGTGCCTGTGTCTTTAAGAGCTGCCTACTTTGTGGTGTAAAATTAATCTGGGTAGGGGGAGAGTAGTTTCAGGCTTTAGTCCCACCCGGGCTGCAGTGTTATAGTTCCATTCCACCATTTCTTTTTGCACAGAGGGAGCCCTGCTAGGAACTATGACTGTTTATCTGTTTTAATAATAATAATAATATGGTAGTTTGTCTAACCTGCCTTCTTTTGCAGCATGGACTTTCTGCATTGCACCACCATTTTGTTTTGGACTGCCAGTTAGCACTAATCAGTACCTTTGGGGACTCTAAAAAGGAGCCTGTCCCCAGGGGTCTTGTGGGAGCAAATCTATGTAGGAATCGTAGTTTTTGCACTTTGGTGCCTAAATGGACCTGGAGGGGGAGCTCTAGCTGTGACAGACAGATTGATCAGCCAACTGAACCTTTTGGATTTCTAAGGAAGTCCCAGTGTTGCCTGCAGCAGAAGTCAGTCTGGAGATAGAGTTTGGAGAGTGAACAGCTTGAGTGATTCAAGAAGCTGCTCCTGTGTAGTTTGCATGGGAAATCAGTGGAAAAGCTGAGTTTGGCCTGTCTGCCTGCTGTCCCTCGAGAGGAAATCTTTTGGAAGGCTTAGTAATTGGACTGTATCCGAAACTGAGTGTAACAAAGCCACTGAATTGTGACCAGACTTGAACCCGAAGAAGACTGAAGATTTGCTGAATGCGATTGGTCTGTCAGGACAACCTTGCTCCACAGGACTCCTAGTTTTGCTCAGAGACATTGATATTGCTGCTGGACTGCTATCCACTTTGTGGTATGGTGATTGCTTTACTATAAAAGTGCTGTATGCTGTTAGTGGGTCGCGATTTGGCTCCCCACTGTTTAATTGTGCCACGCTTGCTGGAAGCTGCATCTAGTCTTCCTGGACTGATATCCACACTGTTTCACATAGCCTGGACCTTGCCACACTGGCCCAGCCAGCTACTTCAGGCACAGAGAACACCATCAATGAGAGACTCACCTGAGGATCAGCCCTCTGCTCAACATCTCGGACAGGAACGACACCTTAGTGATTCGTGTGGGCCCTGCTTCTCCTGCCATACTAGTAGTCAACCTGCAGTCTCCATTTTGTCCTTCCTGTGTCTCGTATTGGGTAGTGTGAGTAGCAATCAGGGTAGCCCCTGCAGCATCAGCTAATTCACAAGTGTTGTCATCTGATTGCATTGTTGTTTTCCTTTCATGAACTGAGCTTCCTAGCTCCAGATTACAAATTGCGTGCAGTTGTGCATAAATTTTCTTTTTCACCACAGGGCCCCAACCAGCTGCAATTCAAGGCCTACCCCAAGCAACATTCCAGGCTAGCCTACCATACTTCTAACTGGGCACCAAGAGCGTGTGACTGAGCAGGGACTAAAAGTGCATGCATAATTGCCTGACTGGATCAGTTTCAGAATCAATCAACCTGATTATGCCCCTCCCTTGTTAAATTCTCCTGAATAAATCAGATCTAACTCGTTTTGCATTTAATCTGACTGTGGTTCCAGTTTGTACCAAAAGCACTGTGCAATTGTCATTTGCTGTGCCTAACCTTGTTTTATAAGGTGTTTCCAGGGTTGAACTGGTAGAACCAGCGCTGGTAGGAAGTGCAAACAGTGTGGAGATTTGTATGTCGAATAAGGGATACTGTGAAAGTGTCTGTTGCACATTGTCTAGGCCACTAGAGGGGAAAAAGGGGGATTACAGTGTCCCGGAGGGCTGTACCCAGGTTAGTCTTGCTACTAACAACCCTGTCCACTGGGTTGAGGCATCTGTTTCAGTACCCAGGCCCCTTAACCTGTAATTAGCCAAGCAGGCAGGGGTAGTAGCCCTTGGGACAGCGCCACCTAGGGGGTTACATCTTGGAGGCACTACTGGGATTTGCACCTTCTAGTGGTTAGAAGTGGGTGCTACAACCCCATGCTTAAAAATTGTAATAAAATGAAGGCACTTGCTGTGCCTAAGTTTAAGATTGACCCCATAAGCTGTTAGTGCACCATATGATGGGGTGGAGTGAGGCACATGGGGTAGACCCTCAAAAAGCCATTTTGTTAATAGACATCCCATTAGGAACCACTAATGCAACTTTTATAGAGACTGTTGAACAAGTTAAGTGTTTGGGGAAGGTTGAGGTGAAAGGGAGGGACTTGAACCTGTTTGAGCAAAGCATGGTGGCTCTCTTATCCTGTAGCCTCCCCATCAATCCTGAGAGAGTGTCCCCTATCATTTTGCTTGAATGGTCCCAGTAAAGGTGGCGAGTCATTCATTTGCATAGTGACCCAGCTGTTCCTGGGGGATCCCCAAATACAGAGGGGTCTAAAGACAAATTGCTTAGACTGCTAGCCACTGAGGGGCAATATGTAAAAGAGTTAGTGAAGATGTTAGATCTTTCTGAATATACCACTCCCCTGCAGACCCCTATAGCGTCTCCTGCTACCCCTAGAGCTTCCCCTGTGGTGACCTCCCCTATTGTGATATTTTCAGTACACATGGTCACTTACTGCAGACTGAGACCCTTCTCGGGTACAGTTCTGGTGCCTGTGGGGGAGGATGACCTGGAAACATGGATGGACTATGTCACCCCCTTGGTCCATGAGTGGCAGTGCTCTGAGGGGGAGAATAGAAAGAGACTCAGGAGAGCTTGAGGGGCCCTGCACTGGAGGCCATCTGCTTTCTACTTTCCACCAGCCCTGAGGCCTCTGCTGCTGAGTACCTCACTGCCCTGGGGGGGTATTTTGTAGCACTGAGTTGGGGGATGACCTGATGTGGCAATTCAAGTCTGCCAAACAATGGAAAAATGAGAAGTTATCCATGTTTGTTACCAGAATTGAGTGGACTCTGCAGAGGGCTCATAGAGAAGGGAGAGTGCCTGCCAGTGAACTGAATTGAGTTTGATTAGAGCATATTTTGTAGTCTGCCAGGTACTCTAGTGTAATGATGTTAAAGCTGAAGTTGCGAGATAGGACGGCACACCCTCCTGAATATTGCTACCTTATGAAGGAGATTTGTGAAGTGGAAAATGATGAAGAGGGGTGGGAGCCCTATGCTGGGGTTGCCCACACCAGTCAGACTCCTGATCGAAGCGATGAGTCTGAACTACAATAGATGAGGGAATTTATTGAGGAACTGAAAGAGATGAGGGACAGTCAACAAGCTGCTGAGGCGGCGAAAGATGCAAACCCTTGTCAAGTGCCTCTTGAGCAAAAGAGTGAGATCCCACCTGGAGGGGTGATGGTGCATGTCATTTCTTCTGAAACTTGGATGGAGAGTAATCTGTTGGAAGAAGTATGAGAATTGAGAGCCCTGGTAGGAAACCTTATTAGGGCCACTCAAGTAGATGATTCTTGGAGAAGTTCAGAAGGAAGGGAAAGTGAATCCTGGATCAGAGAGGGACCCCCGGATCTGCCTGCCCCACCTAAACAATAAAGTGGGTTTTCTTCCCCTAGAGACTGTAAAGAACCCATCTTTTGTTACCATCGTGGAGAAGCTGGGCATACCCATCCCAACTGTAGTTTGCCTGAGAATCTGAGAAAGGTTACTTCAAGGCATTGATTCGGCGAAGCAATATAAGGCCTCAGATGGGGCCTATGAGAAAGACTTATTCCTCTAAGACTGCCATAAAACAGACATCTAAGTACTCTTCACTCGTTTGGTCTGAGGTAGTAGGCCCATCAATGGAGACCACAGTAACAGCAAATGGTGTATCTGCAAGGGCGGTGCTCAACAGTGGATCACAAATGACCATAGTGTTTCAAGATTGGTACTGAAAACACCTGCCTGATGTGCTCCTGCAGCCTCTGGAGGGTCTACATATGTGGGGGTTAAGTGAGAAGTCCTACCCCTACTTGGGATATATTTGGATCTGGCTGTCTTTTCCTACTGCAGTGGCCGGAGTGGATAATAATAGTAATAATAATAATAATAATTTTTATTTATATTGCCCCTTTCAAATACCAAGGCACATTCCAAAAAGATTAAGTACAAACAAGTATACAAACAATAATATAAAAACTGTTAAAAACAAATGCAAAACATTAGTCAAAGACACCGTAGGCCCTATTCCATAAAAAGGATTTAAGAGCCTGTTTAAAGCTCCCCACGATCGTACACTCCCTTATCCAACGTGGTAGAGAATTCCAAAGGGTTGGTGCCACAAACATAAAAGCCTGGGCCCCAGCTGATTTCAATGTAACCATAAGAATCTCTAGCAACCCCTCGTCAGCTGAGCGGAGTGACCTCATAGGGAGGTAAGGAGTCAGGAGATCTTTCAGGTAGTCAGGACCCAGATCATGTAGGGGTTTTAAAAGTCAGTAATCTGACTTTGAAGGTGATCCGCCACTGAACTGGTAGCCAGTGCAGACCCCGTAGCACCGGAGTAATATGAGATGTTCGAGGAGTACCTGTAAGTACTCAAGCTGTGGAATTCTGCACCAGCTGAAGGTGGCAGATATTAACCCCCAGAAGCCCAAGGTAAAGCGAGTTGCAATAGTCTAAGCGTGAGGTCAGAAAGGCATGGTTCGGAGTTGTCAGATCATCGGATGGAATGAGGTGCTTGATTCTGGTGATGTTTCTCAGATGATAAAATGAAGATTTTGAACAAGTAGAGATGCTAGCACTCATGTGTCCTCCTACAGAAATATATGATGGAGTTCCCTTGCTCATTGGAACCAATGCCCATATGATAGAAGACTGGTGCAGCTGTGTCAAGAGAAACAAGGGCAACAGACTGGGCGGACTCTAAGAATTCCCACCTTGATTAAGACAGCCTATTACCTGCAGAAACAGACTGCTAAGTGGACAGAGATGAGCCAGTGGGGATAGTGTGGAGGAAAGATCCCGAGTCTCTGATATTACCACCCAATGCTCAGTACACCATTCATGAAGAAGTTTGGCTTAGAAAGGACGTGCAAAATAAGATACTGGTGCTGGATGCACTAGGTGAAGGGAAATTGCCAGATGGGTTATTGGTTAAACCGAGTATCTTGCCTGCCTGTGCCCATGCCTATGCATGGTGGGTAATGGTTCAAATACAGAATGTGTCAGATTGAGAAACCTGAGTGAACCGGGGGTGTACGTTAGCTATGTTACACTGTGTGGACACTGCAGTACTGCCTAGCAACAACCGTTCCAGTGAGAAGGAGGAAGTGACCCCAGACCTATTTGACTTTGGCGATTCCCCACTGTCTGCTGAATGGAAGATTCGAGTCAATAGGAAACCTGCCTATAAAAAACAAGTGTTTTCCTTAAAGGAGTGGGGGGGGTGCATCCATAGTGCTGAGCACACTATCAGGCTTCATGATGACAGACCTTTTACAGTGAGGTCCTGCCACCTTGCCCCAGCTGATATAGATGATGTTCGGAGGCACCTACAGGAGATGCTAGCTGCTGGCATTATTCAAGAGTCAAGAAGCCCCTATGTATCTCCCATCATGGTCGTGCAAAAGAAGAATGGGTCCATGAGGATATGTGTGTGGATTATCGGACTCTAAACAGATGGACTGTACCAGATCAATACACCATGCCCTGCATACAGGATGCCCCGGACTGCCTGAATGGGAGTCAGTGGTTTTCAGTACTTGATCCATGAGGCGGGTATTACCAAATCCTGATGGCTACTGAGGACTGTGAAAAAACAGCCTTCATTTGTCCCTTGGGGTTGTACGAATTTCTGAGGATGCCTCAGGGGATTTTGGGTGCCCCTGCTATTTTCCAGAGATTGATGGAGCATGCAGTAGGGGACATGAATCTTCTAGAATGCCTAGTATACTTGGATGATGTCATTGTCTTTGGATGCACCCTCGAAGAGCATGAAACCAGATTATTCAAAATTCTTAACCACTTGGAAGAATTCAGCCTCAAACTGTCTATAGACAAGTGTCAGTTTTTCCAAACATCTGTAAAATATGTGGGACGCATAGTGTCAGCTGAGGGGATACAGAAAGACCCCAGCAAAGTAGAGTCCCTGACCACCTGGCCCCAACCAACTACTTTAAAAGAACTTCAGCATTTCTTGGGGCTCTGTGGCTATTATCGGAGGTTCATTAAAGACTATTCAAAAGTAATCTGGCCACTTCTTAATCTCACTCAAGGTTTTCCTCCTACCAATTGCAGGTATAAAAAGGGATCCCTCAAGGCAGAAGGAAAGGTGTATTTCCGAACAGGAGAACCATTTGGAGCCCGTTGGACCCCTGAGTGTGAGGCTACGTTCTTCAAGATCATCTATCAGCTTACTCATGTCCCAGTACTTACCTATGCTTACCCTACCAAGCCTTATGTCCTGCATAAGGATGCCAGCCTGAAGGGACTCGGGGCCATGTTGTATCAAGATCATGAAGATGGCCTGAGACCTGTGGCCTTCGCCAGTAGAAGTTTGACACCAGCTGAGCAAAATTATCCTGTTCACAAGTTAGGTTCTCACTCTAAAGTGGGCCATAGTTGATCAATTTCATGAGTACCTCTATGGGGCCAAAATATTGGTAAGAACTGATAACAGCCCTCAAACATATGTACAGACTTCAGCAAAGTTGTACAGAACTGGCCATCGGTGGCTTTCTGCTCTGACAACTTACGATTATACGGTTGAATACCACCCTGGACTGAACCATATTGATGCTGATGCTCTTTCATGGTAGCCAAGCCCCCAAGACAACTGGGTGAGGCTGTCAGAACTCTCTACTAAAGCATTGTGACAAAAATTTGACAAAGACGAGCAGCCTTCCGCAGATACAGTGGACTGTTTGGTGGACTGTTTGGGGCCCCCCGATACTTGCATACCTGCAGCCTATTGTCATTTTTCTGCATTGGACATCAGTGCTCTGCCTCAGTTTGATAATAACAATATTCAGTGGGCTCAATCCCAAGATCCCATGATCCAGCCTGCACTTGCTGCCCTACGTGCTGGGAAAGATGTGTCTCGATTACGTTTTGCCGACTTAAGAACTGCATTATTATTCAAAGAAGGCCCCCGATTAAACTTGTGGGACCAGTTCCTGCATCAAGAGACAGTAGATCATCGGAGTCAGATGGATAAGCAACAATTGGTGCTACCTACGGCCTTCAAGCAGCTGGTGCTGAGATCCCTGCACAACCACATGGAACACCTTGGTATTGACCGGACCCTCGACTTGGTGAGGTCTAGATTCCACTGACCAAAAATTGGGGCTGATGTTGAAAACCATGTCAAAATCTGCCGTAGGTGCCTTCAGAGGAAAGTCTTGCCCCAGAAAGCCACTCCTCTTGCTAACATTTCAAACAGCACCCCCATGGAACTGGTTTGCCTAGACTTCTTGTGTCTGGAGTCTGATCAAAAGAAAATTGGCAATGTATTGGTAGTAACTGATCACTTTACCCGATATGCCCAAGCTTTACCTACCAAGGATCAGAAGGCCTCTACGGTGGCCAAGGTGCTAGTAGAAAAGTTCTTTGTTCATTATGGTGCACCCCAATGTATCCATTCTGATCAAGGAAGGGACTTTGAAAGCAGCTGGATTAAGGAGGTGCTCTCCTTGTGGGGGGTGCGAAAGTCTAGAACTACTCCTCACCACCCACAGGGGGAACCCCCACCCTAAATGCTTTAACAGGACTCTCCTGGATATGTTGGGCACTCTTCATCCCAAAGACAAGTCCAAATGGAGCCAACAGATTAGCACCTTGGTACACACCTACAATTGCACCAAAAGTAGTACTACTGGGTTCTTTCCCTATCACCTCATATTCGGGAGAGAAGCCTGGTTGCCTGTAGAAGTCTGCTTTGGAGCCTCCCTAGATGGGATCAGAGCTGAGAACTATTTACAGTAAGTGCAGAAACTGAAAGCTCAGTTGAACCATGCATACCAACTGGCTCAAACAATGGTTGCCAAATGAAACCTTGCTAACAAAGAGAGATATGTTCGATGGGTGAAGGCCCAGGAGTTGTTGCCTAGGGATTGAATGCTATTCCGTAACTTGGGACTGCATGGCAAGCATAAAATTGCCAACAGGTGGCATCATCTTCCACATGTAATAATCAATAAGCTGGATGATTTACCTGTGTACAAAGTGCGCCCTGAGAATGACTCTAAAGCTGTCAAGACCATGCACAAAAACCACCTACTGCCTATTAGCCAAGTGATCATTGATGCTGAACCATCCAACATTGCCTCTCCTTGACCAGTGACTTGTGCTGCTGCTAAAAAGAGATACAGTTGACCTGCCCCAGATGTTACAGATTCAAGGCCTTCCCCCCGGAAGGCCCAGAATGATAGCGACAGTCAGTCCACTTCTGTTGATAGTGAGTGTGACATTGCTAATTACCCTTTTTATGAACTGAGTCAACTGTTTCAAGGTAACCCTATGTATAACCATGGGGATGAAGCTGGACCCTCAAGACTGCCTAACCCTTCATCTTCTTCCCTAGAGCCAATGCTCCTTGAAAGTGAAGTGCAGAGTATTGTGTCTGAAGTGGCAGAATCTTTGTCTCTAGTAGAACTCTTTGAATTACCTGAGGAGGAATCTGATGTGGTAAATCTCCCTGGTGACACACCAGAACCTGCAGAACAGTATGAAAGTGCTGACTGCACCCCTTCAGTGCTACAATGTTCAGTAATCCCAGAGTTCCTTCAGGATGAGCAGCCTGGTCCCTCTTCAGGAGATAGTAACAAGCAAAGTATTGTGGAAACAGAATCTGCAGAGCAAGGAGCTGATAGTGCTCCCAGTCTGGACATTTCAACCAGTGCAGAGGCATCCCTCACTACAGGAGAAGAAACCATTGCCAGTGTTGACTGCCCAGTACCTGTGTCTGTTTCCCCCAGAAAGTCTGGGTGAGCTGTCAAGCCAGTGATGTGCTTTAGCTATGACTCTCCTGGGAGGCCTGTGGATTTGCCTCTCAATGTTGTTCACAAGGATGTTTACATTTCCAAGAGCTCACTGCCCAAACTGAGCCTGTCTGCCACTTTTAAGTTAATTGTTCTTCCCTTAGAACATGGTGCCCCTGCTCCATCTAGCCCTAAGTTAGTAGATAGGGATGGGCCCCCATCTATGTTATTCAAAGTGCAAGAAACTATTACATGAAAAGTATAGTAATGTTATAGTATAGTTCCTAGTAAAATCAGTATTGAATGTATGAAAAATGCTAAGCTGTTGTCATTACAAATGTAGTATATGAATAGAGAATGCTGAATAAGTATAGTAATGTGTTAAGTTTATGTTTACTGATGCATCAGTCATTATTGTATTCTGTAGTAATGTCATATATATAATGTATTGTATATTGTCTTTTTCCTTGCTATTGTGGTGTAGACTTGATGCAGATGCCATTCTTTCCAGGCGGAGAAGAGTGTAACCCCCCTGCAAATGGGAGGTTTCCAAAAGTCTTCATTGGGCTTGCCCAAATGCCCACTGCCAGGCTGGTGTTCTGTGTCCTAGTGATTTAAAAGTGTTTGCATGTGAGTGCCTCGTTAGCCTCTGTGCCTGTCTCTTTTAGAGCTGCCTACTTTGTGGTGTAAAATTAATCTGGGTAGGGTGTGAGTAGCCTCAGGCTCGAGTTCCGCCTGGGCTGCAGTGTTATCGCTCCATTCTGCCATCGCTATTTGCACAGAGGGAGCCCTGCTAGGAACTGTGACTGTCTACTGTTTATCTGTTTTAATAATAATAATATTATAGTTTGTCTAACCTGCCTTCCTTTGCAGCATGGACTTTCTGTATTGCATCACCTTTTTGGTTTTGGACTGCCAGTCAGTACCAATCAGTACCTTTTTGGACTGTAAAAAGGAGCCTGTCCCCAGGGGTCTTGTGGGAGCAAATTTCTGTAGGAATCATAGTTTTTGCACCTGAGGGAACCTGGCAGGGGAGCTCTAGCTGTGACAGACAGATGGATCAGCCAACCAAACCTTTTGGATTTCTAAGGAAGTCCCGGTGCTGTCTGCAGCACAAGTCAGTCTGGAGGTAGAGTTTGGAGGGTGAACAGCTCGAGTGACTCAAGCAACTGCTCCTGCATAGCTCATGCGGGAAATTGGTGGAAAGGCTAAGTTTGGCCTGTGTGCATGCTGTCCCTCAAGAGGGAATCTTTTGGAAGGCTTAGTAATCGGACTGTATCTGAAATTGAGTGCGACAAAGCCACTGAATTGTGACCAGACTTGAACCTGAAGAAGACAGAAGATTTGCTGTACATGATCGGCCTGTCAGGACATCCTTTCACCATAGAACTCCTTGTTTGGCTCAGACACTGATATTGCTGCTGGACTGCTATCCGCTTTGTGGTATGGTGATTGCTTTACTATAAATATGCTGTATGCTGCTAGTGGGTTGCAATTTGGTTCCCCACTGTTTAATTTTGCCACACTTGCTGGAAGCTGCATCCAGCCTTCCCAAACTGATATCTGAACTGTTTCATCCGGCCTGGGCCTTGTCACAATGGCTCAGCCAGCTACTTCAGGCACAGAGAACACCATCTATGACAGGTTTGCCCTGGGATCAGCCAGTTGCTCAACATCTTTTACAGGAATGACACCTCTGTGATTTGTGTGGGCCCTGCTTCTCCTGGCATACCAGTAGTCAACCTGCAGTCTCCATTTTGTCCCCCTGTGTCTCATATTGGGTAGCATGAGTAACAATCAGGGTAGCTCCCTGCAACATCAGCTAAATCACAAGTGCCGTCATCTGGCTGCATTGTTGTTTTCCTTTCATGAACTAAGCCTCCTGACTCCAGATTACAAATTGTGTGCAGTTATGCATACATTTTCTTTTTCACCACAGGGCCCCAACCAGCTGCAATGCAAGGCCTACCCCAGGCAACATTCCAGGCTAGCCTACCTTACTTCCAATTGGGTACTCAGAGTATGTGACTGTGCAGGGACTAAAAGTGCATGCATAATTACCTGACTAGATCAGTTTCAGAATCAATCAACCTGATTACACCCCTTCCTTGGTCAATTCCCCTGAATAAATCAGATCTAACACTTTTTGCATTTAATCTGACTGTGGTTCCGGTTGGTACCAAAAGCACTGTACTCTTGTCATTTGCTGTGCCTAACCTTGTTTTACAGGCAGTCTCCAGGGTCAAACTGGTGGAACCAGTGCTGGTGATAAGTGCAAACAGTGTGGGGATTTGTATGCTGAATAGGGGCTACTGTGAAAGTGTCTGTTACAAATTGCCTAGGCCACTGGAGGGGAAAGAGGGGGGTTACAGTGTCCCGGAGGGCTGTACCCAGGTTAGTCTTGCTACTAACAACCCTGTCTTCTGGGTGGAGGCACCCGTTTCAGTACTCAGGACCCCTAACCTGCAATTAGCCAAGCAGACTGGGGTAGTAGCCCTTGGGATAGCGCCACCTAGGGGTTACATAAGTATTTTTACATGAACTAAGATCAGGGAACATGTCAAAATTTTGGATAACAGGTTTTCAGTTATCCAGGGTTTGAATAAATGGGATTGTACTGTACTGTATACATCCCTGGTGTCTAGTGGCACCCTGTCCAATCACCATTCCTGTCTTTTAATACCATGTAAAAAAGAAAACTGCAGGAGGGTAGTGGGTGTGCAAAAGGAAAACAGACAACAAGTATCAGGCTTAACACACAGCTGGCATGGTTTTATTTGACAAAGTCAAGTTTTTCTTAAAAACAGGCAAGCCTTTGAGATCACTTTACAGACAGTAAAGGCAGTTCTTTGTAAGAACAGATCAGGTTAACCAGACTAACCAGGTAAATCAGCAGGAATCCCCCTATCTCTCTGGCACAATCAACCAGGTCTCAGCTTTCAACCTGTTTAAGAACTTCAGACTCCCTTTTAGCAGTGAGGACTTTCCCTTACACAGACCAAAGACGGACTGACTAGCTTCAGTTTCACAGGGCTTATATACACCTCCCCTCTGAGTCACATGATTGGCCTCACTTCCAACACACAGGTATATAAGGCCTCATTTTATGGCTACATAGAAACATAGAAATTGATGGCAGATAAGGACCGCAAGGCCTATCCAGTCTTCCCATTTATTTTTCTTCCTTATGAATGTGCCATTGTCCTTTGCTCTGTCAATGGCCTATCTATTCATACTCATTTGTATTGCTCCCTTATGCCTATCCCATGCCTGTTTGAAGCCCTGCACTGTATTAATATCTACCACTTCCTGAGGTAGGCCGTTCCATGCATCCACCACCCTTTCTGTGAAAAAAGAACTTCCTCACATTACACCTTAATCGACCTCCCTCTAATCTCCTGCTGTGTTCTCTTGTCCTGCTATTTTTCTTGTATTGAAACATGTTAGACTCTTTCACCTTGTTAATGCCCTTAAGGTGTTTGAATGTTTTGATCATATCACCTCTCTCCCTCCTTTGCTCTAGGGTATACATATTGAGCTCCGTTAATCTGTCCTCATATGTTTTATGATGCAGTCCCCGCACCATTGGTTGCCCTTCTCTGGACTGCCTCAATTTGGTTAATGTCCTTGTGAAGGTGTGGCCTCTAGTACTGCACACAGTACTCCAGATGGGGCCTAACCAGTGTCTTGTAAAGAAGGATTATTACCTCCCTCTTCCGACTTGTGATATCCCTACTAATACACCCCAACATCACCCTAGCCTTACCTACTGCTTTAGTGGTCTGCTTGGATGATTTCAGGTCATCGGTGATGATGAGGCCCAAGTCTCTTTCTTCCCTTGTCACTGCCAGCAACTCCCCTCCCAGCCTAGAGATGGCTTCAGGGTTTCTCTTCCCTATGTGCATGATCTTGCACTTCTTTGCATTAAACCCCAGTTACCACTCTTTGACCATTTTGCTAGTTTATCCAGATCTCTTCTCACTCTGCCCACCCCATCTGGATCATCTACTCTGTTGCAGATCTTGGTGTCATCTACAAACAGACAAACCTTACCCTCCAGTCCATCTGCAATGTCACTGATGAAGATATTGAAGAGGACGGGCCCTAGGACTGATCTCTGAGGTATCCTACTTGTGACTTGCATCACTTCTGACTGTATACCGTTTACCACCACTCTCTGTTTTCTGCCTGTCAACCAGTTTGCCACCCAGTTGACCAACTTCTGACCCACCCGAGCCTACCCAGCTTATTAATCAATCTTCTATGTGGAACAGTATCGAAAGCTTTGCTGAAGTCAAGGTAGGCGACATCAACTGCTCCCCCTTGGTCCACCATTCTGGTAACCCAGTCAAAGAAATCTATGAGATTAGTTTGACAGAACCTTCCTTATGTAAACCTATGCTGTCTTGGATCCTGTGCTCCTATGGATTCCCGGTGTTGCACTATCCTTTCCTTAAGGAGTGCCTCCATAATCTTGCCCACTACTGAGGTAAGACTGACTGGTTTGTAGTTCCCTGCCTCATCCCTGCTACCACTCTTGTGGACCAGGATCACATGAGCCCTTCTCCAGTCTTCTGGGACCTCTCCTGTGCTTAGAGACTCACTAAACAGTTCTGATTATGCCTCTGCTAGTTCCACCCTTAGCTCCATTAGTACCCTGGGATATATGCCATCAGGTCCCATTGCCTTGTCCACCCTGAGCTTATCGAGCTCTTGTAGGACCCTTTCTTTTGTGAAAAGACTAGTGCACACCTCCCTGCCCCCTGTGTCCATGGTGCAGAGCTGTGGGCCCTGCCCTACCTTCTCTTCAGTAAATACTGAGCAGAAGTATCTATTTAGGAAGATGCTTTTACATGGTCCTCCTCCTCACACGCCCCCTTATCCACTTTGATCTTAGCAATACCCCTTCTGGACTTTCTCCTTTCACTAATGTATCTATAGAAAGTCTTGTCACCTTCTTTTACTGTTTGTGCTAGTGTTTCCTCAGTTTGGGCCTTTGCCTGCCTTACTGCCTTCCCTGCTTCCCTTAGGGAAGTTTGATATGCCTCCCTATCTTCATCCTGCTGCCTTCCCTTATATTTTCTGAAGGCCATTCTTTTGGCTCTAACCTTTTCTGCTACTGTTTTTGAGAACCAAAGTGGTTTTCTTCTTCTTTTGCACTTCCTTTTCTCTCTAACACAGTGGGATGTTGCTTCAAGTATTGTATCCTTAATGCTTGTCCACTTTTTCGGACCCCCTCACCTATATTTCTTTTTGCCAGGGCTAGCTTAACTCTGTTGGCCATCTTATCAAAGTTAGCTCCTCTGAAATCCCATATTGGTGCCTTGGATTGGGATGATTTAGTTCTAGTGGCCAAATTGAACCATACCATGTGATGGTCACTGGCCCCCAGGTGACCCTCTACCTGGAGATCTGTGATCCTTTCCCTGTTAGTCAATACTAGATCTAGGATAGCCCTGTCTCTTGTGGGTTGTTGTACCAGTTGTTTGAGGCCCTCCCCTTACAGGGAATCCACCACGTGTCTAGTTCTGGCAGATGTTCCTGCTGGTATTGACCAATCTGTATCTGGCATGTTGAAGTCTCCCATTATCAGAACCTCCCCTTTAGCTGTCATGTTTTGTATATCTTCTAACAGTAATGTGTCTATGTCCATCTCCTGGTCTGGAGGCCTGTAGATAACCCCAGTTCGTATGACTGTCTCATTTCCTGTTTCCACGGTGACCCACAGTTCTTCTGGCTCCTTATGTGTATTCTGAATTTCTGTAGCTTTGATATTTTCATTGACATACAGGGCCACTCCACCCCCCCCTTTTTGCACCTCGGTCTCTTCTGAAGAATACATAGCCAGGTACTGAAGTCTTCCAAGTATGGTTACTGGTAAACCACGTCTCACTAATTGCTACTATGTCCAGTTTAGCCTCTGTCATTATTGCCTGCAGGTCTGGGATCTTGTTTCCCAGACTGCGAGCATTTGTGTACATTATTTTCCATTGACCAGATTTCGGTGTGTTAGCTGTTGGGCGAGGTCTGGTGTTTCCCCTATGTGTCATATGGGGAGCCAGACCTTTTTTCTTATCTGGTGATGCAAATGAACTACAAACATGCTGAACTCCTGTTTGACCACTAGCTGAGGGGGAGGAGTGTTCTTCCCAATCGATGTATGGGGTGCTGCACCCCTTTCCCCATTTGTTAGTTTAAATATTCTGCAAAGATGTCAAACTTCTGCCCCAATGCACTGACTCCCTCCTTAGTCAGACGCAGTCCATAAAATTTAAAGAACTTTCACTCCCAAAACTGTTGCCAGTTCACTACAAATTAGTGTCCTTTTTCCTGGCACCAGCCCTTGAGCCACATGTTTAGCTTTCCTACCCCCCCTTCTCTGACCTTCCATCCATCTGCCCCTCTTTCCCAGACTGGCAGGATCTCAGAGAAGGATATGCCAGATGAAATGGATGATAGTTTGTCACTCAGCCTGGTGAGGTGCTCCTTGGTCTCCACAACTGTCCGGCAGGTGAGATTGTTAGTTCCTATGTGTACCAGGATGTCAATGTTTTCTCCTGCTTCCTGAACAATTTTAGCAATGTGGTCAGTGTCTCTCCACGCTGATGTACCTGGGAGACATCTGACCATTGCACCTGGCTGGAGGTACATATCAACTCCTCAAATCATGGAGTCTCCTATGATCAGAAGTTTTTGGGATTTCCTTTTTGCTTTTTTTGGTTTTGGTTCCTGTTTTGGGTGAGTTTTGTTATGCTAGCTCTGGTGCTGCAGTGTCCTGCTCTGCAGTGTCCTCTGCTCCTTTATTTGATTTCAGAGATAGAGGCAGATACCTGTTTGTAGTTTTTATATGCTTTGTGGAGGTAATATGTTGGAGAACACCGAGTAATGGGGCACCCGATTTGCCCCTCCTAACCACCTGCCAACCTCTCAGACCAACTACCCTCTGTGGTTGAGGTGCTCCTGTTGGATGTTGGGGAAATGGCGGGCAGTTCTTATAATATAGTTCCTCTTGAATATGCATTTTGAGGTGCACAATCTCTGCCCATGCTCCCTTGAGCTGAGCCCTTAGACCTCCAATGGCCCAGCTTGTAGGACAGTGTCCTAAATCCTGTAAAACTGCCCTTCTGAAAAGTGTTCTGCAGTACCTGCAGTTAATGATATTCATTCCAGATAAGTTGCTGGGTTTATAACCAGGTCAGAGTAATTAGAAGGAAAAACATGAAAGTAAAAGTTTGATCTTGTGTTTGTTTGTTTTTGTATAACTTGTTATAACAAGTTAAATTATTAGTGCCCCTGTAAATGAGGTCACTGTGTGGATACCCCTCTGATCTGCCCCTTCCTGCTTTGCCACAGGAAATGTCACAACTCTGCCACCCTATAAAAGTAGTGTAGTGTGGGGTGGTTGGGGATGAGGTGGGTGGCTGGGCCCTTCTCCTGCCGAAAAAGAAGAACCATGGACAAAAGAAGCAAGGAGGTAAGAGCAGAAACAATCAGCCAGCAACAAATGCAGTAGCCCTGAAAGCTTATCTGAATGATAGATAAAACTGTAAAACCTGTAAAACAGCCCCTGTAATAATTTCACAGAAGATATACCCTGTAAGAAACACTTTGCTACAGAGAAAAATAAAGCAGTAACAGAAGATATACCTTGCAAAAGACAATTTGAATCAGAAGAATACAGTCGTACTCTGTTAGCACACACCTGTAGGCACACCCTGTAATAATGCAGCAGAGGGTATTCCCAGCAACAACAATTTGAATCAGAGAAAATAAAGCAATAAAATGTTAGCAACAAACAGTAACAATCCCTGTGAGTACAAAATAAAAATAACAACACACAGTAAATCTGCCTAGACAAAAGAAGCCTTAATCCTTTCCCTTGCTCAGATAAGGTTCTTTGCTCTGTCCTTTCAAGCAACCTAGAAGAAAAGAGTTCAGGTGAAGCTAGGTGCCTTGGCCAGCAAACCTTGTCTTCCTGGCTGGCTGGCTTCTAAGAAGCAGGGCTCATTTAAGATAAGGTTTCTACTTTATTTCATACTAGTATAATGAACACTCAAAACAGGACATTATATCACACAAAAGGCATTTAACATATAAGGAATAAGACACTCCAAGATGTGGTTTATGGACTGATAAGATCATTTCCCAGGTGTGTAATGAGGTATGAGGCGCTTGCACTTAGTACCTTTAGCACCGTATACGTGCTCTTATCAGCCCATAAAGCACACCTCAGAGTGTCTTATTCTGCTTATATCATGGGTCTCAGAAGTAAAAAAAAATGCTAAAATGAAGTTGTTTTAATTAAATGAATAACATTTGTGAAACATTTGTTTTTGAGTAGCTTTTTAAAAAAGAAAGTAATTCCCCTGGTTCTGCCAGCATAGGGGGCTTATCAGTAGGAAATGTACTTTTTGTAAGATGTAGCCCCTAGTCACACACATAGACACACTCAGGATGGGTGTGATATTTTGTGTGGTGTGACTGTGTTCCCAATACATTTAATTTTCTTGGGTTCACTGGCCGAAATGTAATGAAGCTGAAAGCCCATGGCAGTGCAACAGTCACTTTCACACAAGCCATGGGATCCATGACAATAGCATTTGGACATGGAAGTAGATCGAAGAAGCTGGTTTAACTTAAATAAAAAATGTTTTGGCCATTTAAATGAAAAGACTGTGTTTTCTATGCATGTATATGTCTTGGTTTCACTGGAGAAATGTAATGAAGCGGAAAGGCCACAACAGCGCTGGTCAAGTTCACGCAAGCCGTGGACTCCATGACAACAGAGTGCAAACATGGGGGTAGCTCGAAGAAGCTGTTTTAACTTAAATTAAAAAAAACAAACATTTCGATAATTTAAATAAAACTGCTACTGAAGCAGCTAGTTTGATTGGTAGTGAGCCTGTCCATCAAACACCATCATAATGAGCACTATCTGTTTACTGTTCTTCTGCACTTTTACCACTGTGGCGCCACAGCATGAGCGAGTGATTCCCTATTTTTTGCCATTTTCTTCATTGGTCTGCTCTCCTTTAGCTTTGATTAATGTAAAAGGAGTTGGAGGACAACAAGAAACTGGGGGGGGATGGGTGACCAGAGGAATGGCAGCATTTCAACTAAGGAAGACTGGAGAAACAGCAGCAGTGACAAATGAATATGGACAGGTACAAGGTATGGATCCTTTGGGCGTGAATTGTACTTTTAAACCTAAGTAGGACCTGCTGGCAGGTTATGGCTGGATAAGAGCACAGGAAAATGTGCTTCTTATCCAGTCATAATCCTGGGAATTTCTTACTTATTTTATAAATACATTTAACATATATTACAACAACCATTTTGTCCTTATCACCTAGTGTATGCTTGTGCTTAAACTGTGAGTTTTACGGTTGTCTGGCTTGGCCTACAGCCTTTTATGCTGACAAGCAGCCATCAGATCCATGTGGAAGGCTCATAGATTTGGACAGGTGGCACCAGGACTTTTAAGGCTTGGTAGTCCTTATATATTGGTCCCTTGTCAACCTCAGGGCTCATACTTCGCCGCTAGGCTGAGGAAATATTGTATTTTTGAATTCTATGTATTTCTTTGGTTCAGTCTGCAGTGCTGACTCAGAAAGGGTATAGTGCATTCCTCCATGTTCTACTCACCCTCTGTTGGCTGCAATGCTTGCAGTCCGTTGGGGGGGGAGAAAAAAACTGAATTTTATTAAATAAACTCCTTTGTTTGCTAAATATGTTTTTAATCCTGTTCCTTTCTGAAGTGAAGGCTGGCAGGACTTTTGTCTTGGAGTTCAGCATTTTCCTTGCAGGCCCATGACTTTTTCATAACTGGCTGTCTGCTAGCTAAGAGTGCTAGGCTCCTTACATGACTCCTCTGCAGTCCATCCAACACTCAGTTCAATGTGCTTATGCAATTTGATATGATGTATGCTTGTGTGACTTAGATACATTGTGGCTGTTTGCCTCTCTATCTGTGGGATATATCACCCTATAGGGGTACGGTGGTGAGGAACCCTAGAGGGGGATTCCATCCAATTGATGACACAGGAATGATTCCCTTGGCTAAAGGTAGCTTAGGAAGAAGCCCACAGGAAAGAGATATGTGCCACTGGAGGAAGAGGGGAGGATGATGGGGCAATGGAAGAAACAAATCCTGGAACTACCCAGGAGGAGCGGCCTTTAAAGGCCTGATGGGGACTGGTTTGTTGCTCCACTCACTGAACTACAGGCACAGCCTTGCCATTCAATGTGCTTACACAACTTGGTATGATGTATGCTTGTGTGACTTAGGTACATTGTGGCTGTTTGCCTCTCTATCCATGGGATATGCCACTCTCTAGGGATACAATGGTGAGGAAACCTATAGAAGGGTTCCACCCACCATAGGTGCCATGGGAATGATTCCCTTGGCTACAGGTAGCTTAGGAAGAAGCCCAAAAAGAATATGCAAAAGGGTGTCAATCATCGAAGAAGGCGAGGAGTCAGAATGATATCGAGGACAGGAATGGAGGTCGATAGATGCAGATGGTTAGACAGAGAGGAATGGGAGATGATGAGAAATATTAGTGAATGGAAGTGACATGAGGATGAGGGACTTCCTAAGGAGAGAGGAACAGCCAGGCCACCATCCGACTCCATCCAATGGCGGAACCTAACTACAGAACCTAAGAAAGCACTAACCCTATCTAATATTATAACCATCAGCATGGAGGAGAGGAAAAAAAACCTTTGAGGAGGAAACCTCTGGGGATCAAAGACCTAGGTCACCTTCCCACCAGGCTGAGGGATAGTTTGGTTAGTGACAGCTTGGCTACTGCAGTTTAGATTCACAATTGAGGGAAAAGGAAAAGATTTCAATTTGGAGGAAGCTCTGACTCTGTCCTTCTAACAGGAATGCTGTTGAGGGTTGCGAGTGACATCTCTGCAACTAAATGCCCCAAAGCAAAGGAGGAGAGAAATGACTGCTGAGGCACTCAGTCAGTCTACACAAGCCTGCAAAACAAACCAGGTGAACCAGAGGTGATCAAATGGAGAATAGCATAGAGGGTGCCTCTGAACCTGCTTGGGCAGCTAAAGGAGCTCTGCTGATGACAGTCCCACCCCTCACAGCTGGAAGTCACAAATTCTGCATCCAGAGGTGTTGTCAAAGTGAGGGAAGACAGAAGGTCTGCCTGGAGTGAAGACATTCTCACTATTGGCCAGGGAGAAGGATCCCTCTCTGAGCTTTGCACGCTCAAGATGCAGACTTTTGTGGGTGCAGAGTAAGCCCATCAGCTACAGGCTAACCCTGAGCCATGGAGCAATGGACATGGAAGGCATGTCTCCGAGTGGAGAGCAGGTTGAGTCGAGGTAGCATGAGTCCCATATGAGGGGTATGCTTGAGTAGTTGATGTGACTGAGTAGACCTACAGAGACATCAGACTGAATGAAGGAGACCCTGACACAGAGCATGAGGAGGCTGAACTGTGAGTTCTAACCACAGGAGTGCATGTCAACTGGGTCCATTGAGAAGCCAATTAGGACTGGATTAAACAGCATGAAGGTAGAGATGAGAATGGCCGGGCAAAGCCCATTGATGATGGTGAGATACAAAGAACCAGGAGTAGTGAGGTAGAGTCTATAAAGTCAGAATGGATGAATGGAGATTCGATGTTGAAGATACGGGACATGGAAACAAAGGGAATCCATGAAGGTAGGCATGGAATAGCAGAATGGGAGTGAAAGTTACGAGGGAAAGAGATGACGATGGCCAGGCAAAGCCCATATCCTTGAATGAGTTAAGAAGTCGATACAGGAGGAGAGGATGGTCGAGAGCGAAGGAATGAGAAATGATGGCGGATTGAAAGCCTTGAAGGCTGAAACAATTAAGGTGGGGTATGGAATGGACTATGTATGATAATGAAGTGAAAGCATTGGAGGCCAGTATGGTTAAAATGAGGTATAAAATGGATGACATATGATACTGGATTGAAGGCCATGAAAGCTGGTTCAGTAAGGGGTAGGGAAAATGGCAAATAGGGTATAGGAAGGATGAGATTTGGAAACAATGGATGTTGACATAGAGCAGAAGATATATGAGTCAAGTGGCCCATAACATAGGACTAAGGAAGAGGAGGCTACTAATAGGTATGGTGATGGCAGGATAGGAAAACACCCTCAAAAGAAAGCACAAGACAAGGAAGGAGAAGAGATGAAGGTAGAAGGAGTGGTGGAAGGTATGATGCTTGGTCAGCTGGTTATGATTATTGTATGATATCTGTAAAATAAAAATATAGTATGTGATTGTCTCACATAAGACAGCCTGTGCTTCCATGGGTGCCCCCCCCCCAGGTTTCAGTGAAGCTACAGGATATGTAAACTGACCAGAGGATGTGTGAAACTTACCAGTAAAGGGGAAACCTAGAGTTTCCTGTCTGTTATTAATTAAGGCTCTGGGCATCTGCCAGAGGATAGGCCTAATAAACGTTTATGATTTCCTAGAGGAACCTATTGATAACAGCAATGTGTTAAAACATCGTAAAACCCTTTGATCTCCTTGGGAAAAACAGAAACCAGTCACCAGTTCAAAGGAAATGCTTGATTAAAGACTCATAATTTAGGAAGTGTCTTTTTTTCTTCTAAAGTCACATTATTTAAAATACCTCCTGATAGGAAATCATTTTTTGTAATTTTATGTTCTAAAAGGAGGAGCTAGATGACTCACAGAAGGGGTGTGGAGACACAGACTTTAAACTGATACTTGTGTCTGAAATGTTGTCATATCATCTTGGGACTCTATAGAGAGACAGCTCTCTGATCTAACTTTAAAATGCACTTCCCGAGGTAATACCTTATATAGCAAACATCTAAATGTATTGTGGTAGGAGTTTTGCTTTGTAATTTTCCCTTGTTCTGTTATGTGATTGTGAGCTCTGTGTTTACATTTTTCATATTTTTATCATCTTTAGTAAAGTACATTTTCTTAAGATACTGCCTGGGTATGTCTTCCAAGTTCTTTTTGCATGTGATGTGTATGTGGTTAAAGTCTGACAGCTGTATGAAGGGCTTTTTTTTTTAGTTGTTTAACCAGGAGTAGCACACTAAGCTGAAAGCTTGCATACAGGTGCGACCTGGGAGCACAGGGAAGTTAAGTGACTTGCTCAGGGTCACACAGTATGCAAGTAGAGGCTGTGGGATTCAAACCCAGGTCTGGTCTGCTGGATGTCTCCAGATTTACAGCTCAGAGCCTTAAACCACTGTGCTTTTCTGTCTCCCTAATGCTTGATGGTATTACTAAACTGGGAAAAGGTAAGAATATACCTAAGGTCTCTTATAATGTTAAAAGGGTTCATTTTGGAAGCCTGGCTGGGTGCCCCTGGCAATCCCTGAAGACAGTACATATCTGAGCCTGTTCATTGGGTATGCTAGCATAAGGTTCACAGTTTGAATCCCCCCTTCAAAACTTGAGACAAAAGGTGATTTGGACCCAAAAGCAGACAGGAGAGTTACTCTGTCTGTTACCTGTTCACACTATTGCGCTCTGAGGTTGGCAGTGTGGGAGCAGAGGGCCTGACCTGCTGAGTGTGTATGTGATAGAAGGTGGGGTTGAGGAGGTGATGGAAAGTGGGCAATAGGTTGATGGAGAGAATGCCTGAATGCCAGAACAGAGCATTAGAATACAAGGTGAGAGCCAGCACAGAATAGAATAATGGAGGAGAAGCAGTTCGGCTGCCAGGAGTCATGAGGCAGTGTGCAGCAGACAGAAAGAGGTGAGGGGACATACTGACCAAAGAGCCATAGAGGCTACACAGAGTGCTAGCAGAAGGCTGGGCAGGGAAGAGAGCAGTAGAAGGTGAGATGAGTCAACCCAGAGCAATTGAATGACAAGCAAAACTGACTGAATATTTAAGGTGGAAACCCTCAGGTATGAAAGATGGAGGAACAGAGGGGGAAATTGAACTTTGGAGTGAAGGGCACAAAGAACTCATGTAGGGGTCTTCACCACCATGGCAGGGGGAATACTCAGCCTGGGTATAAGGAAGTAACAGCAGAGTGAAAAGCAGGCAAGTATTAGGGGGAACCTCCATAGAATGCAAAAAATTAATGAGTGGGGCGATGGGTAGAACAACATTGGGGATACAGCGCAAGAGAGCAGCATCGGAGTTACAGGTCAGCCAGACCTCTGCCCAGCCAGTAGGTGATAGAAACATGGTTGCTCAGACAAGTGTGGGTGGTTGTACAGCAAATGCACCCAAAGGAACACAAGCAGCAGTAAGAATGGAGGGAGACAGACAAGGTGGGTGACAGAATGCCCCAGGGAGAAAAAAGCATCACATGCAGCCAACCAAACAATGTGGCAGGGAAAGCACAGCAGGGTCAAACCATCAGCAGTGATCAGTAGCAGACGGTAGTGCTGGAACCAGAATATGGAAGAACAGAGAGAAATGCAGCAGGCCAGAGAAGAGCTGAGAAAGTACAGTAGGCAGACACCGAATCAGGACAGCAAGTCCAGGGAGGGGAGCAAAAGGATATGACTGGGAGGCAGAAGGCAGACACCCGATGGAGGATGGCACACTGCGAGAATCATGCAGAATGGAGCTGGCTAGGCAGAAAAACAGCACCGGGCCGATAGGAGGTATCAGAGCAAGCACAAGGTAGGAAGTTAAAAGAAACAAGAAAAATAAGACTGGGTAGTGAGGGAAGGGTGGAGGCAGCAGCAGCAGCACACAGCCACAGCAGCAGACGGGAGAGAGAATTAGATACGAGGGAGTGGAGATATGGAGCAAAGAAAAAATGAGGCGGAGGAACAGCGAGGTAGGAACAACTAAAAGCAGCTGCAGAAAGAGCTGCGGGTGGAGAAACGAGTGAACTGGAGATGGGGATGAGTGACCTGAGGTGCAGATGAAAGCTCAGAGGTAGAAAAGGCAGTGCCTCCAGCCACAATGAAAGAAATGAATCCTGGAAATAGTCAGGAGGAGTGGCCTTTAAAAGTCTGATGAAGAAGTTGTTTGTTGCTCTGCCCATTGAACTACAGGCATAGCCTTGCAACTGTTGTGAAGGTGGAACATGGGGAAAATATATACAGGTGTCAAAAGTGCTTCTCAGTTTAGAGCTTCTGAGCTGCTTCACCAAGTCCCTTTTTAACTATCAAGTTCCATGGAGCAGAGCTGCTCTGTCTTTCCAGTATACCTTCTGCTAAAATAAAAGGCAGGCAGGGATACAAACAATAAAACAACAACCCTTTGTTTTCTATGGCACCATTTTGAGATGTTTCCCAGCAAGGACACCTTTTATTTAATAAGGAGATTACTACACATTACAGCCCTCCTCTCAGACCCACTTCCCTGGAGTCTGAGGGCTTGAATCTAATGCTGGCTGGGGAGGGGGGAGGAAAAAAAGAAACAGACAAAGAAATCACCAATTGATGGCCAGTCCAGGGTGAAGCCAAGGAAAGAGGAAAATGAGAAAAGACAGAATGAAGGTAAGTATATTTTCATCCATCCATCCATCCATCCATCCATCCATCCATCCATCCATCCATCCATCCATTCATCTATCACACACATTCTATCTTGGCTTTGCTTTCTGATATGCACATCATGCATCCTGGAGGCAGAACAGGAGGTTATTTTATTGTGAGCCCAGTTTTGTGGGCTATTGATTGAGGGGGGTCTAAAAGAAATAAAGGTAAAATGATGTACATTAGCTTGAAGGGATGTCCAGTTAGGTGGCTTCACTAACTGCACAGCTCTACAGGCTCTAACATGACCCTTACCTGTGATAGGTGGATCTACGACTGGTTGTTGACAAAAGACAAAAATTTTGTTGAACTACTGGACAGCAAAACTGTCATGTTGACCACATTTGCAGTCAGCAGATGGATTCCAAGTTGGAGACATGTTTTCTTCAGGGGGCTTCACCCCCGAACCCTCCACATGGGAGGCTGTGCCCCCGCACCCTACCGACTTTTTATAATCAACTCCAAGTCACAGCTGATTAGGGGAGGGGTGCAAATCCCCTCAATACAGTGCCTGGGTCCAGTGCCATCTGTACAGTGACCTGGCACTGTAGTTGCTGTACAGATGGTTGCTGTGAAAGTGTCACTGTCAGTGAAGGATACTGTGATAGGTTACCTACTGATCCTATCACAAAAACATTCCCTCAATGTCTTTTTTTTAACCTTTAAAAAAAGGATGGTCCCTCACTTTTCTGAAACAAACAGCCTGACCTCCCACTGAGCACCCACCACACTGCTTCCCCATCACACCCCCCACACACCCTCACTCACCTAAACAGGTTCCAGGGTCAACATCCACTCTCCTATTAAAGACATGTCTTGCTGCTGGAACCACTGACTTAAATATGAGAGACAAAGGTAAATGCAGTTCAAATTATTTCAATGGGGGTTTGAACTTTGTTGCATAACTTTGTCATTTTTGCAGATTTTGACCCAGATTTTCAATATGGCCTTTTTAGAACCCTATCTCATGGCCAATATTGGTGGAATTTCATAAATCAAGCCCAATATGTGATTTTGCAGTTGCTCAGTAAAATCACCTCTCAGGCAGCATTTGAAAACTTTTACCTGCCTTGTTCGTGAGGTGGGGTCATAAGAAAGCTATGTTGAAAATTTGGGGAAAAATCTATGAAAATGTCAATGATAGACCCATATATTGAGATTTTGCTATGCTCGCTTGTAACTTCAGCAATTTTAAATATTGTAACATCGAGTTTTGAACATAATCATCATTTTATAATGTTATGTTGTTTAATTGAGGGTTGTTATTTATAATGTTTTAATTCTGATGTTTTTATTGTACAGCGCCCAGAGCCTCTGGGATTGAGTGCCTGAAAAATAAAAGTTGCCTTGCCTTTATACGCACTTCATAAATATGACAGCTGTCATTTTTCAAACCCTGACCAAACTGTGTTTTTGCACCTGTGGTGTGCAATGGCATTGCGGTGGTGCAGAATCACATTTTGGTGGGGATTTAAACATTTTCACTACAAAGTTCATGACGTGGGGTAATAGGATGGTTATCCTGACAATTTTGTTTCTGTTATATAATAATATAATAATAATAATAAAATTTATTTGATTAAGTGCCTTTCAAATTTCAAAGTGCTGTACAGTATTCATGAAACAAAACACATGTACAAATACATGCAATATAAAATCAGAATAATACAGGAAATGCCTTCCCCCATAAAAAAGTCTTAAGTGCCTGCTTAAAACTCCCCACCATCCTGCACTGCCGGAGCTGACGGGGCAGAGAATTCCAGAGGGTAGGTGCCACAAACCCAAAGGCACGCGCACCAGATGACTTTAAATTAACCCTCAGAACCTCCAGCAACCCTTCATCAGCCGAGCAGAGCTGTCATAAAGGGTTGTAAGGAACCAGGAGCTCTTTCAAATAATTGGGACCCAATCCGTGTAGGGCTTTGTAAGTCAATAGACTTACTTTAAAGGTGATCTGCCACTGTATTGGCAGCCAGTGCAGAGCGCGCAGCACAGGGGTAATATGTGATCTTCTAGATACCCCAGTCAGCAAACATGCTGCCGTGTTCTGCACTAGCTGTAAGCGGTGGATATCAACCCCAGGAAGCCCTAGGTAAAGGGAGTTGCAATAATCAAGGCACGATGTCACAAAGGCATGGACCAAAACAGGCAGGTCGCTGGATGGAACACGGTGCCTAATCCTGGCAATGTTCCTAAGATGGAAAAAGGCCAGCTTGATGACTGCTGATACCTGATGTCAAAGAGTCAGACCATCGTCAAGCACCACTCCCAGGTTATGCACCCGTTCCAAGGTGAGAATCTGGGCCTCCCCCAGGACTAAACCGGAAGGGAGCCCAGTCCTCAACCCCTCTACCCTACGACCTGGGTCCACAACCAAAACCTCAGTCTTTTCTGGGTTTAACTTTAGACCACTGGAATTCATCCAATCTTGGATTCCTGCAAGGCAGCTGTTCAGTACCGAGATAGCACCAACCTGGTCAGGAGCAAAAGACAGGAAGAGCTGGGTATCATCAGCATAGCAATGAAACCTCAGCTCGTACCATCTTACAATGTCTCTGAGGAGTAGCATATATACTGTGAATAACATTGGGGACAGCACTGAACTCTGAGGTACCCTGCAAGGCAGAGAGAAAGCCCCAGATGAAAACAAACCCGAGACCATTCTCTGCATTCTCCCAGCGAGGAAAGATGAAAACCATCTGAGGACTGTACCCAACAGCCCACAGATGAATCTCAGGTGTTCGAGCAGAACCCCATGATCCACAGTATCAAAAGCTGATGACAGATCCAAGAGAACCAAGATAGAACGGTGTCTCTGATCTCTCGCCATCAGGAGATCATTGAGCACCCGAACCAGAGCAGTCTCAGTACTATGCCTCTTACAAAAACCCGATTGGAGAGATTTGTATAAATTATGGATGGTTAAATGGTTATCCAGTTGAGCAGCCACAACTTTCTCAATAACCTTCCCCACAAAAGGGAGGTTAAAGATAGGCCTGTAATTTGCTAGGTTCTCTGGGTCTAAAGAAGCTATTTTCAGAAGGGGGATCACTACTCCCTCCTTCAGGGAACTAGGGAACTCACCCATATCTAGAGAGCACCGGACAATCTGAGCTAAGACCAGGCCAATGATCTCACTAAAACACAAAATCAGGGAAGTAGGGCCCAGGTCTAAACTACAGTACATGGGATGCATCTCCTGGACAATTCTCATAATGTCTACAAAATCCATCAGATCAAAGGTACCCCAGGAAATTCCAGGCTCTTCAACAGAGCATCGATCAACAGCAACCCCCTTAGAGTGAAGTTGGTGGCACTCCCTCCTGATGTCATCCACCTTATTCACAAAGAAGTGAGTGACCTCATCACAATCAATTTGTGTAAAGACTCAACGGAGCTGCCGACAGGCTGGGTTGCACAACCTGTCAACAGTTCTGAAGAGTTGAGTCAGTCGGTTCTGTGCAACAGAAATTTCCCTGGACAGGAATTCTGCCTTCTTAAGGGAAATTTCTGTTTGGTAGAGTTTATAATGCTCTAGCAAAATACGATGGTCGGCATCAGTGGTGGTCTTCCTCCAACGACGCTCTAACCTACGCCCCAATCTCCGCAACTCTCTCAGAGCTCCATCAAACCATGGAGCTCCAGGGTGACACGAAAAGGGGTGAACTCAGATAGGAGCAATCAGATCGAGGGCTGAAGATATGGCCCCATTATAGGCCACAACCAACTGCTCGGGATCTGTTGAAGACTTGTCAAACAACGAGAGGTCAATAACTGCCATCAGGTCTTCAGGGACCACATCCTGCAAAGGGCGGTACCTGACCAACTCCACAGGGGCCGACCTACCCAGGGGGGCCGGAAAATTGAACCCAACTGAGTAGTGATCAGACCAACTGACTGGTTCCACCACTAAATCGAAGGCCTCGATCTCCAGGAGGAAGACCAGGTCAAGAGAGTGACCTCCCTTGTGTGTAGCTGAGGAAACAACCTGTGTGAAGCCCAGAGATGTCATAACCTGGAGGAAATGTTGACCAAAAAGCAAGGATTCGTCGTCGACCCAGGCATTGAAGTTGCCCAGAATCATCAATCTGGGCGACTCCAAAGCCATGTCGGTGGCAAAGTCTGCTATTTCCTGCAGGAATAGCTTCTCATCACATTGTGGATGGTAAATGAGGGCGATCCTGCACCCAACACCAGCTACCATGGTACACTCAAATGACCTGGCCTCCTCAACTGGTATACCCATTAGGCCCAATTCGGTCTTGAAACAGACCACACCCCCCCCGTGGTCCAGTCTCGGGTGATGTACAACCAAGTACCCGGTGGGAACAGTGGCATCTAAAAAAGGGGCTGCATTCCCATCCAACCAGGTCTCGGTAATGCAAACCAGATCTGCCCTAGCAACAAAATCTGCAATAAGACCAGTCTTGTTGCAGACAGATCTGGTGTTGCATAACAGCTCCCAAGCTAGACGAGGTTAGCGAGCTGTCCCAACTACTTGCCCTCCTTGCACCTAAGGAGGGATGTGCACTCCCACAGACAAATGGGCATGCAATTATACTATCTCAAAAAGTAAGGAAATTCTTTGCAAAACACTTCATTAGTGCATTAACTGGGGTTGAAGTGACAAAAGTAGGGAAATATGGCATTAGGATTTCCAGCCTAACACCCTACCTCTACCTTGCAGGCAGCAACAGGAAAAATAATTATGGTTTCACCTCTTGTGCCTTTTCGCAAATCAGGTATGGGGCAAGCCTTGGGGCATTCAAGAATGCATGGGATAGACACAAGGGGGCCTTCTCACTTAAGAGAAGCTAGTGAGGTAGAAACAAATAAAACACAGGGCAGACTAGATGGACCTGGCAGTGTCCTTCTGCTGTAAACTTATATGTTTCTATGGGGCTGTCAGCCTTAACACTCACCCCATTCTCATATACTGTACCCATCTCAGCTTATTTATTGATGGAATGGGGTGAGCATTAGGGGCTGACAACCCTAAGGCACACCCCACATCTGCTTTGTGAAGAAGCAAGAGAGGTAAAACCATAATAATTTTTCATGTTGCTGGCTGCAGGGCTGAGGTGGGTTGTTAGGGTTGGAAACCTTAACACCACATTTCCCTACTTATGTCACTTGAACCCTAACTAATGCATCAACAAAGTTTTTTTGTCGATAATATATTATCAGGGTGAGGTCACAACCCTTAGTTAGGGTTGAGTAGCCTGTTCAATGTTAACCCCCTAACTTTGCACATTAATATCTTTAGCATGGCCTTACTAAATCAGCTGAAATGTTGCACATGTTGTCTAGCAGGCAAGGTCTTGATATGTGGAAAGTTTTGTGACAGCAGCTTATGCTGTTTCTGAGATACTCATATGTCATTTTCTGATAATGTATAACTTTTTTATCTATACTTAACAAGGTTTTTTTTTTTTTTCGTCATCTGCAACCTACATAGAATGGAATTTTCTCCCCAGACTTGCAGGGCAGATGTGGAATGTCCTGTGGAAGTGCCTTTGAGAGGTCTGGTGGAACAATGTTAATGCATGCTCCAAAAGAGATGCAGTCAGTGGATGTGTACCTACAGAGCACAAGGAAGGGGCAGAACTAGGGAAGAGGGTGGACAGAAGAAGAGGGACTGAGGGACAGACCAAGGGGGAAGAGGAAAGGAAATCAAAATGGGAGAGAGCAAAAATCCAAACAAGGGCAAGGACAAGGTAGAAAATGGAATTAGGAAGGCCAAGGGGAGGCATGAACTAGAGTGTAAGCTTGAATACCAAAAGAACATTTGGGAAGAAGGGAGTACAAAGGTGGCACTCATAGGGGACTCGGTTATAAAGGGAATCAGACGGAGGAGGACGGGAGTAAGAAACAGTGCAATATGGGTTCAGTGTATGCCAAGAATGACAGCGCTAGAGGTGAGTCACAATATACCATCTTGGGGCAAGCATCAAAATGGGAGGATGCACGTGGTGTTTCTTTGTGACACCAATGACCTGGAGGGGAACAGTCTGACAGAGATACAGGCAAGGTTCAAGGAGCTTGCTAGGTTCTACAGTGACATAGTTTTCCCTTCCATTTCCTTTTGGAGGTGTTGCCTGTATCAAGAATTAGCACACCTAGGAAGGAAAAGATAGTGGAATTCAATCAGTGGCTGAAAGGATGGTGTAGGCAGATGGTATTTGGACTGATAGGTGACTGGGGTTCAACGTGGGAAGAAGAGGGACTGTATGCCTCTGATAGGCTGCACCTGAGCTTAGAAGGGACAGCTGTACTAAAGAGCAAACTGAAGGACTTTATAGTAAGGAAGTTAAATTTAACCTAAATCAGTGGGTTAAAGAAAAGCCCATCCATACAGGTAGAAGAGTTGGGAGGCTATCAGCCTCTCCCAGGACAAACAGGAAAAGAAGGTACCATGCAGCAGCAAGGAGGGGTTGAAAGGGGAGGATAGGGAAGAGGGGGCTACATGGTGGAGGGGCTTGGCAGCAAATGCCTGGAGCCTGGGGGGTAAACTAGGGGAATTGGAGGCCACCATGGTGGAAGAGGGTCTCAACATAGTAGCAGTAAGTGAGACTTGATGGATGGAGCATCATGCCTGGGAGACAGTCATACCCGAATACTGACTGTTTAGGAAAGACAGGGTAAGGAAGAGGGGAGGAGGGGTCGCATTATACATCAATAAAGAAATTGGGGCCACAGAAGAGCTGGAAGAGGAAGGGGAAACTGAGATAATGTAGGTCACTTTAGACAAAAGAAATGGGAAATCATTGAGGAGGGGGGTAGTTTACAGACATTCTACATAGGGGAAGAGGGGGATAAACAACTTATACAATCAGTGACAAAAAATGGCACAAAAAGGGGAGATTCTGCTAGTGGGGGACCTAAACCTCCCTGACATCAACTGGGAGATCCCAACAGCAGTATCAACTAGGAGAAGGAGGATCTTAGAGGCACTACAAGGGGTATTCCTGCAACACTGGGTAAGGGAGCCCACTATGGGGATACCTGTTGGACTTAGTCCTCACAAATGGGATCAGTGTGGAGGAGGTAGGGGTGAGGGAAGGATTAGGCACACATGTCCAAAGGGCTTTAAGGTTCAGAGTAAGAACAGGGAGGGAAGGAAACAAGACAAGAACTAGAGTAATGGACTTCAAGAAAGCAGAATTTAACAAAATGAAAAGGATAACTGTAGAAGAAATGTCAAGGTTGGGGAATATCAAGGATGTGGAGGAAATATGGGCAGCTATTAAGGGAAGGGTGCTGAAAGCCACTGAAGTATGCATCAACAAGGTTAGGGAAAAACAGAAGAAGGAGGAGACCACTATGGTTTACAAGAGAGGTGGCAGGGATGGTCAGGGAGAGAAAAAGGGCATTCAGGAGGTATAGGACGACACAAAGGGATGAGGATAGGGAGGCATATACAGAGAAGAGGAGGGGGACAGGGCAAAAGATAAAGAGGTCACTGAGGAGAAAATAGCAAAGCAAACCAAGAGGGGAAATAAAACTTGTTTTATGTATGTGGGAGAAAGAAGGAAGGCACAGTAGGGAATAATGAGGTTGAGGGGGAGGGAGGAATAAAACTGGAGGGGATTTCAACAAAGTGGAGGTGTTAAACAACTACTTCTGTTCCATCTTCATGAAAGAGGGTAAGGGTAGAGGGCCAGAGCAGGAGGAGAAGGAAGGGAACTGCAGGGAAATGGATTCTACAATGTTCACAATAGACAGAGTAAGGGAAGAACTGGGCAGGCTAAAGGTGGATAAAGCAATGGGGCCAGATGGCTTGCACCCAAGGATGCTCTGGGAGTTGAGGGAGGAGCTGGCACCACCTCTGACAAGACTGTTTAATTTGTCCATGGATACAGGGTAGGTACCTGGGGACTGGAAGAGGGCAGAGGTGGTTATACTATATAAGGGGAGAAGCAAGGAGGCGTTCGAAAACTACCTCCCTGTCAGTCTCACCTTGGTGGTGGGGAAGGTAATGGAAACATTACTGAAGGAAAGGGTGGTGGAATACCTGGTGGCCAATGGTATGCAGGACAAAAGGCAACATGGCTTCACAAATGGGAGGTCATGTCAGACTAACCTGATAGAGTTTTTTGATTAGGCTACGCAGGTAGTGGACCAGGGAGGGGCGGTGGATGTGGCTTACCTGGACATCAGTAAGGCATTCGACACTGTCCCACACAGAAGGCTAGTAAATAAGCTAGAGAGCTTAGCGGTGGGCCAGAGGATTACTAGGTGGGTGGAAAACTGGCTGACAGGAAGGAGCCAAACAGTGGTGGTAAATAGGGTACAATCTAGGGAAAAGCCAGTAACAAGCGGGGTGCCTCAGGGGTCAGTACTGGGACCCTTACTTTTTAACATCTATATCAGTGATCTAGCAGAAAGACTGGAGGGTAAGGTGTGCCTGTTTGTGGATGATACAAAGATCTGCAATAAGGTGGACACCTAAAGAGGAGTGGAGGCCAAGTGGCAAGACCTGGGGAAGCTGGAGAAGCGGTAGGAAACCTGGCAACTAAAATTCAATGCGAAAAAGTGTGTGGTGATGCACCTGGGTTAGAAAAACATTTGAGCAGTTTATACCCTTGGGGGAGGCAATCATGGAAATGGAGCAGGAGAGGGATCTGGGGATTATTATATCGAGAAATCTTAAGGTGAGGAACTAATGCAGCAAGGCAGTAGGGAAGGCAAATGGTATGTTGGCCTGCATTGGAAGGGGCATAACTAGCAGAAGGAGGGAGGTGCTAATACCGCTGTACAAAACAATGGTGAGGCCCCACCTGGAGTATGGGGTGCAGTTCTGGAGACCGCACCTGCATAGAGACATTGACATGATAGAGAGGGTTTAAAGAAGAGCAACAAAGATGGTGCATGGGATGCGGGGAAAACCTATGAGCAGAGGTGGAGGGAGTTGAATCTATACCCACTAGAGACTAGACAGGAGAGGGGGGACATGATTGAAACTTTTAAGTTATTTAAAGGGGATAAATAAGGTGAAGGGGGGAGCTTGTTCAAAAAGAAGGAGGGATCAAATATGAGGGGACATAGCCTCAAATTGGAAGGAGAGAAATACAGAAGCAATGCAAGGGGGCAGTTCTTCACAGAGAGGGTGGTTAGATCTGTAACAATGGGGGGATTCCAGAGAGCATGGGACAGATATATGGGATTGGGAGGAGGGGGAAAGCCTAGAGTCAGTAATAAAGGAAGAGGGGAGGAAGGGGAGGATATAAAAGTCAGACTAGATGGGCTGGTGTGATCCTTTTCTGCCATCAAATTTCTGTGATTCTGTGATTCTGAGTTATAACAGTTTAACATTTTCGGTTTTCCACCATGAGCATGTGCAGCAGCAGTTTTGAGTTAATGTTATTCCGTGAAATTAAACATTTTATATCAAGGAGTCTTTTTTTGTGGTTTCTCACCACTTGCTTGGCATGGCACCACACCTTTTTTTCTGCCATGACAACCGCCATCTTGTTGATTTTTTCCACCAACTAACAAATGTTGAAAAAACATGAAAATGCTGACATTTAAAAAAAAAAACAAACCGGAACCTAGTTAAATTGGCAGGTTTAGCTAAATACTGATATTTGTTTTTCAAAATAAATGCCAGAAATATGTTTTCTTGGCACCCAAAATCCCCGGTGCCCAGCTTAGCAAGAGGAGCCGTTCCTCACATTCTCTGTGTTTTCTGTATGAGAACAATAGGACATTCTTGATTTCTGCAGCCAGTAGCTGGAACTCTTCCTGTGGGCTTCAGTTAGAGCACTCAGCTGCTGTTTCCCTGTTATCTAGTAGCGCCCCCCCATTGCCATCCATCTTGCACAGAATAAACCCCAGATGTAAACACAGTAACTGGAACAAATAAATTAACAGAGATTAGATCCACACACCCCCCCCCCTTTTGGGACAAAGGACAAAAATCAGAGACACGAGCTTAGTGGCACACATTGTACAATCATCCTACATTGCCATTTGTAGGTTATACTGACTGTCTACTAGGAGTCAGTATTGCATTTCCCCATTTCCTCAGTTTCACCTGACTGGCAGCATTGTTGCTGCCTCCATTTCTCTCTGAACTGGCTTATCCTATGCATTTCTTGGTGATACCCTACCGGTTTTGAACTCTGTACTATCCACACTCAAACAGGACACCTTTCCTCTACACCATAGTGTCTGCCCTAGTTTTCTATGCTCCTAACTATCCTACAGTGTTAGCCCACTTACTCCACACGATTGCCTGCCAACTGTGTCCTCTTTTTCTAATATTTAGTTTTCCAACTACCCTTATGCCACTCCCTGCTTGTTATCCAAGCTTACCATTAAATTAACCAACAGCTGATCAGTTGTACGTATCATTTGGCACCGCTAGCCATCCTCCTATAATGCATGTCTTGACCCGCCACTTGCCCATCTCTCCCCTTCCCACCCCCTTTTCTCCACATAGCTGCCACTGTTCTCTCCCTCTTTGTACTCTCAGTTGCTGCTGCCCCACGCCACCCATCCCGACATGCCCCCTGCCTCACTAAACTCTTCAGAGCATCCCTATTACAATATGCCCTCTTCCTTCTCGTACTATCCAGGAACGTCCATCCTAACTCTGGACCTCCTATGTCACACCCCACAATTAGGAAAATTCCCTAATGTTCTTCTTATTATCTCAATGAATATCCATAGCCTACTGAACAAAGTCACCCCCCCCAGGCCTGGATCACTCTCCACTTCCCAGATCCGGACTATCTGTCAAACTACAGACCTGTCTCTAATCTACCCTTTGTGGGTAAGGTTATTGAGAAAGTGGTCACTTTGCAACTGGATGATCATTTATCCAGCCACAATATCTATGATTCTCTCCAGTCTGGTTTTAGGAAAAGACATAGTACCGAGACGGTCCTTGTTCGGGTACTAAATGACCTCCTAATAGTGAGATATCGGAGGACTCATTTAGTCTTGGTCCTCCTTGATCTCTCTATGGCATTTGACACTGTGGACCATGGTGTGTTGTTAGAGCATCTGTGACTCATCTGTGAACTGTCTGGTACAGTCCTCAGATGGTTTTGATCATGTCTTGAGGGTAGGGCTCATAAAGTGGTGTCTGGGATTTGTTCCTCAGCCCCACTTTCCCTATCCTGTGGTGTGCTGCAGGGCTCTATTCTTTCACCCATGTTATTTACAGTGTTCATTCTGCCATTAGGAGAGATCATTAGGTGGTACAGTTTGAGTTTTCACTGCTATGCAGATGATACTCAACTGTACATGTCTTTTGTTTCTGGGAAGGATGTGATCCTCTCGGTATTTAACAACTGTCTATCAGAGATTAATGACTGGATGAGCATGGGCTGGCTGTGGTTGAACTCAGCTAAGACTGAGGTGCTGGTTGTGGACCCAGGTCACCGGGAGGTGGGATTGTTGGTGGGATAAGCCTCTGGCCTTTGGCTTGGGGTGTCCAGATGACTACCTCAGATCAGGTGCAAAACCTGGACATTATTCTTGATGATGGGCTGATCCTTAAATCACAGGTGTCAGCAGTTGTCAAATCCTCTTTTTACCATCTGAGGAATATCACCTGGGTGAAGCATCTGGTTCTTCCCAGTGACCTTCTAACACTGGTCCATGCCTTCATAACCTCCCACCTTGACTATTGCAATGCCCTTTACCTAGGGCTACTGGTGGTTGATATCCGCCACTTGCAACTAGTGCAGAATGCGGTAGTCAGGCTTTTGACTGGTACTTCCAGGACCAGTCATATAACACCTGTGCTCCGCGGACTGCACTGGATTCCAGTAAAGTGGTGGATCACCTTCAAGGTCGGGTTACTGATCTATAAAGTCCTACATGATCAGGGACCCCATTATTTGAAAGATCTCCTTTGTCCTTACTGCTCTCTCCATCCTCTCCGATCCACTGACGAGGGATTGTTAGAGATTCCCACGGTCCATTTAAAGACATCTGGGTCCTGATCATTTGCTTTTGCAGCCCTGGCCCTGTGGAATTCTCTGCCTTATCGGGTACAAGAGTGCCTAACCATCCAGAATTTTAAATCAGCACTAAAAACACATATATTTAGCCTAGCGTAACCAGATTCTTTTTAGATTTATTAATGTAGTTTTAATGGATTTTAAGTGGTTAATGTTATTTTTTTTTTGATTATTTGTATTTCTATATGAGTTTTAAACATTTTATGATATGTAAAGTGCTTTGGTTGAAGAAAGGCGTTTCTTAGAAATAAAATTTGATTTGATTTGATTGGGCATAACTCTGATGGAAACCTGACTGTCACATGGTACACAGACTCTGTAGTATTGTTGGATGGCTAGACTATCTTTAGAGATGACAGATCTGGAAAAAAGGTGGAGGCTGCGTAATTTATATAAGGAACTTCCTGCAAGCTATTCCCCTCACCCTCCCACCCCTTACCCATGGCTCCCAAACCCTTGCCATAAAAATAATGTTAGGCAACCAGTAAAAAACCATGAATCTTGTGATCTCTTATATTCCCCCAAGTAACCAAAAACCAGCCTTTGACAAAATCCTGTCCTCCCTTGCTTTCCTCCCCAGTAATACAGAAACTATCATGACCAGTAACTTTAATGTAGACTGGTTAACTCGGTCATCTAAAGCCTTCAAAAACTTGGCTGCTGCTATGGATCTTGTCCAACTAGTCCAGTCTCCTACCTGATTAAACGACAAAACTGGGACCTCTACCCTACTAGACATCATCTTTACTAATCACCCTAAACACATCTCCCAGGTCTCAGTCTCTCAGACAACCTCAGTGACCACTCCCCCGTCTCTTCTCTGTGGTCAAATAAATTCCCTACCTCCCCTCCCTCCCCCACCTACCTTAGACAATTAAAAAAAGGCACTCTATCCAAATTTAAAACCTTCCTCCACTCCTGCAACTAGTCTCTCATCTTTAATTCCACAAACGTGGATGCTGCCCTTTCTTACTTCATCAACACTTTTAACCGTGCCTGTGACACTTTTGCCCCCCTAAGAAAGCAATTTATAAAAAACAAAAGCAATCCCTGGGTCTCCTCGGATCTGCTTGAAATGATGCACCAATGCAACAACCTCTGGCTTAGAGCACTTGACTCCAAACACCCTAGGGACAGGCAACTTTATCAAGAACCTAGAAACAAATGTATGTGGGTGATCTGCCAATCTAAAGCATCCTACTACTGCCAAGCCCTTTTGACTACCTGGGGTACCGGATGTAATTTTCTGGCTCAGTATTAAGGCAGTCAATGGGAAAGTGGTCCACCTCCCCAGCTTACTATTGAAGGAAATCTTTTCCAAGACCCTCTTGCCATAACACCCTAAACAAGACATTCCTGGACCTTAGCAAGGTATGGCCATTGGACTTCCTTGACTCCACCTCACCTAAAAACCCCCTCCAGCTCTATTGAATGCATCCCCCTTTCCACCTTAGAGCTATATCCCCCAACTCAGCTCGAAAATATGTCTCAAACTTCATCTGCAAGTCCAGGCATAATGGAGACTCCCTAGACCTAAAACTCTTAAGACTCCCCCTGGAAAATGTTCTCCTCCCCCTTACTAAAATCTTTAACCTATCCCTGTGCCTTGAGAAATTCCCACCTGCTTGGAAATGTGCTGTCATCACGCTGCTGCACAAGGGAGAAGACTGCACTGCCCCCAATAATTATTATCCCATTTCCATTCTGCCCCCGCTCTCCAAGGCCCTAGAGAAGGTTGTATCTGATCAACTTATAGACTATCTCTCTAACTATGGCCTCTTATCCCCAGTTCAGCACGGTTCCCACAGTGATCACAGCATCACTACTGCTCTACTTGAGTACATGACCATCACACACCGAGCCCTCAATAGCGGACAATTGATAGGTTCTGTTTATGTTGATCTTAGCAAAGCATTTGACACTGTCAACCACGCTTTGTTGCTCCACTCCCTCCCAACAATGGGCCTCGCCCTAGAGGTAGTGTCCTGGTTTTCCAGCTATCTCACCGACCAAACAAAAGAGGTCAAGATCAGCTCCACCCTCTCTTCTCATAATCCTGTTCTCTCTGGAGTACCCAAAGGGTCAATACTTAGCCCCCTCCTTTTTAGCTTGTTTCTAAACCTTCTTCGCTTATCATGCCCCAGTAACATGCTCCTATACGCAGATGACACAGTCATCTTTCAATGTCATCCCAACCCAAACACTTTCCAAACTATACTCCCGGAGCATTTCAGTACCATTGAATCTTGGTTCAATGCCCACAAACTAGTACCCAATTGCAGCAAAACCAAAGCCATGGTATTTATCCACCGTCAGAGTCAACATTGCAACCTGCCCCTTACCATCTGTAACTCCACACTTGAGCAAGTTTACACTTTCAGATATCTAGGACTAACCCTTGTTATCCATATCACATATTACGACCATATTCAAGGCCTCCTGTCCTCACTCAACTCCAGGATTAGCCTGTTTTATTGGCATAAACATTTCCTGATGGCCGAGGCTCTCCAACTGGCTGTATTGTCTTATGTTCTCTCTCTGGTTGACTATGGCTTGGTGATATATGGCTCAGTTGACCCATCCTCCCTCTCCTGGGTTAAGAACTTCTTGAATAAGGCATGCAGGTTGATCATGGGCTACAACAGACTGACTCACACCTGCAGTTTGTTCAGATCTTCAGGATGGCTAAACCTGGATGCCAGACTCAAATATCATACCAGCATCCTCGGTAAAAAGATATCTCTCAAGTCTACCCCACCCCCGGCCTTGACTCCCTGGTCTCCACTGCACCCTCAGCCCATGCCTTGAGAGGTACCACCAGGTCTGCCTTCTCTGTGCCCTGCTGCAGAACATCACTTTGTCAAAGGGCTTTTTTATACCACGCCCCCATGGCTCAATGAGCTCTCAACTACCATCACCCACCTACCCACCATCAACTCTTTCAAACTGGCTCTTAGGAACCATCTCCTTGAGAAGCCAAATGTGACTGTTTCTGTCCTGAGCCACGGCCACTTGTTTTTGGGATGTTTATTCCATCCAATCAAGTACTTCAGGCTACCTTGTTGCAGTTGTTACCTCCTCCTGTTCATGACCAAGGTACTCTTTTAAACCCTGGAGTTTGCACTGTGTAAATCTCCTTGTATGACTAGGGTCCCTGACCTGCTGTACCACCTTGTAATTATTGTACCACTTATTGTATAACTCCTGTACAACCAATTGTAACTGTATAACAATGGCCCCTTGCAACTTGCTGTAACATGTTTACTGCTGTATAATATGTCTAAGTTCTTCATACCTATTGCATTACTTTACCTTCCATGTACTTTGTTGTAGTTATTTGTCCAATTGCCTTGACATGGAGCCTTTGCAAATGAGTCCTTGACTCAAAGGTTGTATTCCGAATCATCAAATAAATAAATGAAAGGATATCACAGCTCAGAAATAAGCTTGGTGTAAACGTGACATTTCTGAAGGAAAACTCATCAGCAGCTCTAATGTGCAGTATTTTCTTATTTTTTATTTTATTAAAATGTATACTCTTCTCTAATAGAAATGTTGAAATATAGGATGGCTGCTGTAGCTGCACATGGCTCGATCTGCTTTTAATAAACCAATTTGTTTCCTGGGGTAATTAAAAAAATGACATTTTATTTTGTTATCTGTTCCCCTCAGTTTTGTTTCCCATTAAAAACATTGAATTTGAGTCCCTTATTTTTTAAGTGTTTCCTAAAAGGTGATGAGGCTGGATCTAATCTCTGTTCATGTATTTGTTCAGGTAACTGTGTTTACATCTAGGTTTATTCTGTATAAGACAGATGACAATGGGAGGGGCACACCTCTAGGCTGTTGGACGTCTTGGTGGCAAAGTTTAATCCATTTACCTTCCTGTTCAGTTAGATGTTGCTGCTGCCAGCCAGATGCCTGCCTAGTGCTGACCTGGTTCCTGCTTTGCCACTCTTTCTAAAGCTGCAGTGCCAACCAGGATCCATCTTAACACAGACAATGCAGTCACCTCCAACCTTGATTGAGCATCCACCTCACATGAAACAGTATAATTACAGTGACAAGAGTTAAAAAAATTAATAAAAGAAAAAAAAAACATAACAACTAAGCAATGATGGAAGTGGGGGAATACAGAACTAGACTAGGAAATCCCTTATCTGCCCTCAACCTCTTTGGTAGCTTGTTCCATAGTTTATGGCCCTTGGAATAACAAGGCTCCATCTGAATTTTCTATTAATGTTCCTACTTTTAGATCATGATCCATGGTTTTGGAATCCTTCACCAGAGTAAACAAGTTACCTGGAGCTGTTTTATCACTGCCCTTTATACCTTTGAAAATTTCTGTAAGGTTTACCTCAAAAGGCAGAGCTTTACAAAAGGAATTAAACTTCCTTAACCATTGCACATAGTTTAGATTCTTTAATTGGTTGTCATACAAACAGAGGAGAGAAAGACGTAAATGCCTTAGCTGGGACTTAATTCCAGGCTGCCCGGAATATGGTCCTGAATGCTCTAACCTACTCCGCCACTAAAACAACTGGAACCTGGGCTATCCCCAAGCACATTACGCTTTCTCAAGTGCACAATCCAATGGCAATACAAATATTTACTTGTAACAATCACACAGGAGTGTGGTGTGCATATTTATGGAACACATAGAAACAGTAAGTGCCTCAGCTGGGACTTGAACTCAGACCGCCCATAATACTATCCTAATTGCACTAACCAGCTGCACCACTGAGAAAACTGGAACCTGGGCTGTCCCCAAGCACATTACTCTTTCTGAAATGCACAACCCAATGGCAACACAAATATTTACTTATAACAATCACACAATTGGTTGTCCCTACACTGCACCCCTTCCACAGCAATATCAGACTTAACTGTGGTGATAATATCAGATGTAATGGGATTTAATCAGTGCTGTACATAACAGCAATATTAGAATTTGAGACATTTAAGCTGCAGTTTTAAATTATACCCATTCCTCTATTTTTAAAAGGCAGTATTTGTGTCAAATCCCCCTATGTTGTTATTATCAGTCGAGATCCAAGACCTGTGATGGATCCTCCACCAATCGTACTGTGGATGCTGCAGCACAACAAGGCTTGACCTCCTTTTAATAAACCAATTTTTTTCCTGGGATAAGTAAAAAAATTATATTTTGTTTTTATCTGTTCCCCTTGGTTTTTCTTTCCCATAAAAACATTGAATTTGAGTCCCTTACTTTTATAAGAATCAAACTAAAGGTGGGGTGAATGGATCTAATTTCCATTTATTTATTTGACCCAGGTATTACATTTACATCTGGGATTTATTCTGTGCAAGATGGATGGCAATGGGGGTGCTACTAAGCTGTTTGTCTTCTTTGTTGCAAAGTTTAATACATTTAGCATACTGTCCAGTTACATGTTACTGCTGACAACCAGATGCATGACTTGTGTGGACCTGGCTCCTGCTTTTCTACTCTGTCTTAAACTGCCAGTGCCGACTATTGTCCATCTTAGCACTGACAATGCTCTCACCTCCAAACTTGATTGAGCACCCACCTCACATGAAACAGCATGACCACAGTGACAAAAATTAAAAGAAAAAAAGAAAAAAACCTTAATAACTAAGCAATGGTGGAAGTGCGGGAATAGAGCACTAGACCAGGAAATCCTTTATTGCATCTGCCCTCTATCTCTCTGGTAGCTTGATCCACAGTTTATGATCCTTGAAATAACAATGCTACATCTGCATTTGTTATTAATGTTACCAATTTTAGATCATCATACATGGTTTTGGAATCCTTCATCAGAGTAAACAAGTTACCTGGGGCCATTTTATTACTGCCCTTCATACCTTTAAAAATATTTATAAGGTTTGCCTTAACTGTGCTTTCCAAAGGAAATCAAAGGAACCTCCTTATCCAGTGCACATAGTTGAGGTTCTTCACACTTTGGTTGTCCCTACATTGCACCCCCAGCAGAGCAATAACAGACTTCATTGTGGTGATAATATCAGATCTGGTGGGATTTAATCAATGCTGTACATAGTAGCAATATTAGAATTGTGAGTTATTAAAGCTCCAGTTTTAAAAATATGTACATTCCTCCATTATTATAAAGCACATACTTACTGTGTGTCAAATCTCCCTACATTATTATCAGGTGGGATCCCAGACTGGGATCTGTACTTAATCCCACCAACCGATTGCCCGTTACCTAAAATCCTGTGACCGCATTACCAACAATACTGGTGCCCAACAGTAAACATTCCCGATGCTCATGATCCCGAATCCTGATTGAATAAAAACAGAATGAAAACACATGTTTATGAATTACTAAATCAATATAATATCACCAACACTAATACCATTTTTGCAATAAATAAAATCAGTACTCTATCACCTTAAATTGTCTGCTGCTTCACAGTGTCTGAAAAAAAGGGGACAGTGTTTTAGTGTACTAAACTACTACGTCAATTTGATAGAAAACAGTAACATTCTTCTTACCTGCTTGTTCAGCAGTGTTCCATGTTGTGCAGTCATTTTAAAAAAAGTAAACTTTATTAAAATTAAAATTAAAAATCTAGTAAATCCAGTAAAGAAAGTCTTAGATAACCAAGTTGTGTGCAGTTCCTCTGATGTAGTCCAGTGATGGCATCTTCTACCTCTTGCTCACCACAATCTGGATTTTCTCCTCATGAAGTGCATAGCATTTCTTAGATGGAGATTTTGGCAGATCACCCTTCATTTTCTCAATAGTGGTCTCTGTATTAATCTGTTCTTTGTGAAGCTCTGATATGAATCGATTCAGTTCAACATGTGAACATCCAATCAGAGCTGCAAGTCACCAGTGTCATCCCTCCATGCTTTTCTGAATCCTTGGTAAGCCTTGCCCAAGCCGTTCGTACACTGACCAAAATGCTCGGTGGGAAAATGGGCAGGCGGCGCGCTGTAGTTTTGTTTTGCATCTGCCTTCAAATGTGCCCCAAAATGTAATTTTCCTCAAACCACTGAATTAGAGGACTGCTGAAGTCAGGCATCATGGACTTCAGCTAAATGAAAATATTTTTAATGTCAACTTGTGACAAAAAGGCTAATGCAACCAAGTGAGTATGATACCCTAACAGCAACATTTCTATGGTGACATGTGTCAATATCGACAACAGCGACATGACACCGTAGAAGTGCCTCTGGAAGGGGGCAACCACTTCCCCTGACCTGCACCCCCTCCATGAACTAACTCTTACATGGATTTAGAACCCTTTAGTTTGGGGTGTGTGGGGGCATTGCCCTCCTCGATGAAAAAATAGAGTCCAAAGTGTGCAGTTCCATGCCAACTGCAACTCACAGTCGACATGGACCGTGGCGCCATACTGACGGTCATGGTGTTTTTGTCAAACCATAGTGGTAGCACCAACAAAGTGTTTCATCAATAAGCTAAATTCAGCATCCTGGCCATAAAGTGTTGCAAGCCCTAAGTTATATATCTTTCTCCACACAATCTGCCCAAAATGTAATAGGCTTCCCTTGTTAGTTTGTTTCAGGAAATTCTAACTTGCATGCATTCACTGCAGCTTGCTTGAAGTCAGTAATTATTAAAGGTGGAGCTAAATATTGGAGGCAGTATAGCACAGCGGTTTAAGGCTCTAAGCTGCAAATCTGGACACCTGGGTTTGAATCCTACAGCCTCCACTTTCATACTGTGTGACCCTGAGCAAGTCACTTAACTTCCCTGTGCTGTCAGGTTGCACCTGTAAACACGCTTTCAGCTTAGTGTGTCTCTCCTGGTTAAACAATTGGGAAAAAAAATTGTCCTTATCTGCAAGATCTTGCATGTCTTGAAAAAGACGTTGATAATACTTTTGCAATTTAGAGGACATGACCGCATATAACAACAGAAGAATTCTTGAGTTTTCTGGTGTACCAACTGGTGTGTGTATGGAGTACAGCTGTAAGAACATATGTGGTACAGTTCTGAATGTTTCATCAGTCAGTAAAGTGCACTCTGCAAATGCCTTGCATTATCTTTAGTTGTAAATATTAGCATTTTTTCCTCCCCGCAGGTAGAGTCACTCGCAAACCAATTGTGTCCATTTATTGTGGAAGCTTTGCCAAGACAGTGCAATAACTTTTGGCTCTGGCAGTACCAATAGAACAAATCACCCCTATTTCTCTCTTTGACCATAAGATAGCCACTAACACAGATCTTATCATTTCCTTTCTGTGAAGGCACGACAGCACATACTTCACCCATCGCTTGCTACTCCAGTAAACTTAACTTCGAAAAGCTAACACTACTACAATAAATGCCTTATAACAGGCCTACAGTGGTGATTGACAGCAGTCACTATTAATTACTGTACTGCTGTCAGTGATTAACTATGTCTGTCATACAGAGGAGCGAGAGAGGAGCGAGTGACTGACAAAATAAAACATTGCCGGTTTGTAACTTCACTTATTAATTTTGAAGCTACATGATTATTGATGGGCTATTGTGACAGGTGAAAAAAAAAGAATGAGAGTAAGAGTAGAAAATAGTAGCAAAGGAGAGAAACACTGTTGCATGGATGAGGCAGACAGCATGTACACGGGTGTTGGGAATCTGAATAACAGGAAGTATTGGAGTCGTGCTAAGCGGCGTTCGGGAATGAGGCCACAGGATTTCCATCATTGGGATGTTCGTCACTGGGAATTAATAGCTAACTCCCCAGAGCTGTGATGGACACTCCAATAATCCCACCATGGCTGCTACAGCTGCACATGGCTTGATCTGCTTTTAATAAACCAATGTGTTTTCTGTGATAAGTAAAAAAAAAAAAACATTTTGTTTTTATCTGTTCCCCTTGGTTTTTGTTTCCCATTAAAAACATCAGATCTGAGACCCTTGTTTTTTTTTTTTTTTTAAGAGTTGCCCACAAGGGGTAGGTGGATGGATCTACTCTCTGTTCATTTATTTATTCCAGTTACTGTATTTACATCTGGGGGTTTATTCTGGCGAGGGGGGCACTAGGCTGTTGGGCTTTTTGGTGGCAAAGTTTAATCTGTTTACCTTTCTTTTCAGTTATATGCTATTGCTGCCAACCAGATGCCTGCCTACTGCTGACCTGGCTCCTCCTTTGCCACTTTGTCTAAAGCTGCCAGTGCCAATCACACTCCATCTTCATCTTAGCACTGGCAATGCTTGCACCTTTAAACTTGATTGATCACCCACCGCACAGAAATCAGCATGACCACAGTGACAAGCGTTAAAAGAAATAAAGGAAAAAAGAAGTAAGCAAAGATGGAAGTTGGGGAAATAGAAAATTAGACCAGGAAATCCCTTATTATATCTGCTCTTGACTTCTCTGGTAGTTTGATTCACAGTTTATGACCCTTGGAATAACAATGCTCCATCTGTGGACAAACTGGGAGATCACGTGATGTCTGCAGACTGGTAGCAGCCTTCTGGTGGAGCTCTTTCCTGCTTTCGCTCCATCTATCTCAATCCAGAGCAATTAACAATTAAATTAAGCCTTTCAAGCTACTTTACAGTGCCTGCTGTGGTCGCAGATTCTCTTTACTGTCTATACTTTACCTTAATTTCTATGTACTCAATAACCACACCCAATGGTTATTCCAATAAAGCTCAGTTTATTGTCTGCACACATATATGTGGGAGCCTCAGCTAAAGGAGAGAGCTCCTCGATCATTGTTCACAGAAGCTTATATATCTTTTCAGTTTTACAGTCTAACAGTGATCTCATGCTTACAACAGCTTCTCCTTATCTCTAGCAAAAACCTCAGATTCAGCACTTTCCGTATAAGGAGTTGTTTTTCCATACTTACTATGTGTCTCCCCTTTATCTTAGTTACAACCAGCTGTATTTAGCTTCATTCAATTTTCAAGGTTTCCTTCTCTGTCAAACAACCTCCTTTGTTCTAGTCAGCACAGAACTGTACATTCATTATGGCTGTTTTACAAAGCAGATAGTTTTAGAGCATATGAGAAGCAACATATCTATATGGCTATAATCGCATATAACAGTTATAAGCTCTGGTACAATAAGCTTTAGGATATAAAGTTATTATACTTTAGGATATATAAAAATTCCACCACACTCCCCCCTTTTGATACTCTGTATCAACTAACCACCCCCCTTTTTATTTATATGATTTAAAACTGGTTGCCAGCATACAGATAGTTAAGGCATTTATAAAAAAAAAAACATTTTGTTTTGGAGTTGATAGAGGGAGTTACAGATGGAACACAATGGTGAGTTTGCAAAACATAATACAGAATTGAGGGATGTCAACACCACAACTGAAATATGTGAAAAAAAATGCTAACATGTGACACCACATATAACACAATATAACATAACAATTTTGTTGATGAAAAAGAGTTCATGGAATCCACTTTGACAGTGAATAAGGTAGATGCTACCTTGTGTTGAGGTGTGGCACACCCTTGGAGCTTGATTGAAGAATCTGTTGATAATGTCTCTTGACAGATAAGTCCTTATAAAACATAATAGTCCATGAAATTAACAGTTTATAAGTTTATATAAGTAACCACAGGCTGGTGTAGTTACAGTACAGGTGAAATGTCATTTTCAGAATGGTGGTAACCCCACAAGGCATATGGGGCAATGCAGACAGTAATTTAAAAACAAAACACCAGCATAGTAGAAAGTCAGTGTTCATTTTGCTGGCTGCAGGTTGGGACGGCAGGCACACTGGCCAGGGGTGCATTAGATTGTGTATTGAGTAGCCACACACACACTGGCATGACATTTGTGTTGTGGTAGTTGATTACACCCCGGCATAAAGATTAACAGTTCATAAAAAGGTAATAAACCATTAAGAACACAGTCCATAACAGAGCAATAGGTTAGAAAGTACCAGCCATGTTTGGAACAAGTGGCAGTGAAGAAAATGGATGTATTGCTTGAAGGTCAATTGAAGAAGAATCTTCTTGCCGAATTTAGAGGATTGCCCCTAACCCAGACTTAACTTCATAGTAAACAAAAACAATAAGCTTGATTGCAGAGTCTGAACTGACTGGACCTTCTTTAGTTAATTTAAAGTTTTACAAATAGGTGTAATTTTGCTGAAAACATTACACTTGCAGAGGTAATAATAACTAGATTCATGCAATAGTCCTTATAAGGAACCAGTCAGGCAGAAAGATGGTGATAACATCAAAACTGTGGCAGTTGTTTTTTTTTTTTTAAGGAAAAAGATGAAGGTCTTGTCAACTTAGATGAAAGTATTACTGCTGTTGAACGTGGAGATTTTATGTGTGCCACACCGTGGAAACCTGCAAACTTGCGAAGTGTGTTAGACACCGAATTAAAAACACATAAATAACAATCTTTTAAACCATTAACTTTTTGTTTTGTAAAGAGTGGTGTGACAGAGCCTAAATTCTGGCAATTAGAAAGAGAAAAAATAAAAAATGGGACATTAACCGCACACCTGGGGGTGCAGGCCAAGGTTCAATTATACCATTTGACCATCTGTAAATCATGACAATGTTATGGTTATCTCCTGCTTTTAAATCACAGAAGCAGTTATGACAGTGATGAACATTATTTCCCTGTCTGTTGTAAGCAGGCCTGACTGAGACCTGAGTTATAAAATCTTGTAACGTTACAATAACACACTTTAAACATATAGTTCATGGCAATATGCCTGTTACACAATGCAGTTAGTGGGACAAATACATATGTTGTTGGCCTATGCCAATTTAATAACAATGCCTATTGCACCTGTGACAAGTGAAAAGGTCTACCTTTTTTTACCCTGTATAGTGAAATACTCCAAAGTACTGAGTGAGGTAAGGCTTGAAGCATAGGTTTGGAGTACAATCTAAATTGTGCATATTATAATTGTTAAAATTAAAAATGACAAAACCTGCATAGAGTGCACTTATTCTTCAGGGGTACCTGTGAGTAATAAGACAAACGGAGCATTAATTTTACTTTTGGTTTTGCTTTGGAACATATTGTAGGGGTGGGTCAGCAATGCTGGCCCCAGTATTTAGGTTTGGTTATGAGCATTAAAAACATTATACATGTGGAGCACTTTTCTGAATACACACATGATACAGTGTAGCAAGATGTATATCAAAAACATTATAACATAAAAGTGAAACATAAGCATGTTTGTAATAGAACAATTTTAGTATTGAGCATAATGCATAAAATACATTTTAAACAACACATATAGACTGTAAACTTAGCTTAGAGTCCAGAAATGTTAGAGTACTGTGAATTTACTGGTTGAAAAAAAATGCATTTATGCTGTACGGCTATGACAAAAGTTGTTTTACATTTGTTTTGACTGGATAAGAAAGCTGAAAAGACAATCAAAAGAATGAATATGTGTGGACATACATACACACACTCTACCCTCCAGCGTAACTGATTACTTGCTGAGGGCAGAAACCCTTGTACCAATAATAGGTGTGAGATTCAACTGTTTGCACTAGAGAAAACAGAAGGGCTTGGGCTGGGTTATGCTGTTAAAATACATTGGGTCTTTTCTAAAACCTGTAAATAAGAAACAATTATTGGCAAATACACATTTTTTTTATACCCCTTTGGGGGAACAGTGATGTACCTTGCAACCTTTGTGGGTATTACACTGGAAGAGAGGAAGGGTAGCTTACCCCCTCCCTCCAAGCTCCTACTGATGGAAGACACAGCTCGAGGTGCAAGAGACAGCTCGAATACTGTAGCAATAAAAAGGTTAGCTGTGGATGGTGACATGATCCCCACCTACTACACTTTAAATTATAACAAGATAATATTACAATTAGTTTAGTAAGTTTTATACCTTACTATAAAGATGGGGAACTTCTTTTTCTCTAGAAGAAAGAGAAGAAACACAGACAAACAACAAAATACTAAACCTACACAAGTTTAAAAATAAAACAAGATTATTTTCATAGGATAAAAGAAGCCAAGCGTCCCTGGGTTTCCTTATCCTAAGCATGACAAAATGTCAGCTGAGTTTATAGAAAATCCGGATTGATGGTAATACCATACGTACTTATCTCTTAGAATGCATTTTAAAAAGACAAAAAAATGATTACACCATGGTCACACATAAAAACAAAAGCCATTGCTTTTAACTGTAGATGGTAAACTCTCAAAACAGCTGTAAGTCAGAAGAAATGAGAAGGAAAAAAATGTGTTTTCTTTACTTAGAATACTAGTTTTGCAATAAAAAGTCAAATTACATGGTTCCTCTTGGTGTGTTTTCATGAAAACATACATTTTGTGTGAAAAGTTGTGCTTTAGGTATGGAATACACATCAAGTTTGAACTGGTAGTAACATAACATGTTGAAACACAAGAAGGTCAAATAATGTGCAAAAGGTCACAGAGTGCATGCAAGGGTCGTTCAAACCTAGTTATTTTTGTAGTGTCCTTGAACACTACTGATATTAAATATCTTTAAATAATAATAGAGCACACAATAAAACTGCTGGCCAAGACAGTACACACATACACATACACAAAAGAAATACTTAACACAAAATAAGACTGACATTATTTGACACTAATTTGCTGAGGTAATGCCCATAGTTTTATTAGAAAACTGAACGTGTTTTAGATATATGTGCTGCCTCCTGCCTGTCTTGTAACACTGACAATTTTTAAACCAACACATTTATACATATTGCCATACCAAATCTTTCCAGAACAAAACACTTTTTAAACACATTTTAATTTCTTTAAAATGCAGTACAACACACCATTTGTAAGTGAACACATCTAGTATAGAAGTATGATAAAGCCATTTATAGCTGTTAACACATTATATTTTCACTTAGCAGTGGCTTGGCACGCTGTTTGCAACTACAACTCTTCTGCACATTGCAATCTATGACGCCATATTTCTTCACCTTTAACACTACCTGCTCCAATCAACAACTACATACAAAAGTTCTTCACTGACCCAATCTAGGCAGCACAAATGTTTCATTAAAAATAAAACCAATTAAAACAGTCAGCTATGAGGCAAAGAAGCTTCTTCTCTTTTTTTTTTTACTGTAACATGTTGTGCACTGAAGGCAGTTAATCCTATCTTGCAACCTTGACAACAGAACATAATTACAGAACACAGATATAAGCTAGAAAATATGCAATAGAAAGACGGAGCATTACCTTGTTTAGTATACGTATTACAGAAATAAAACAGACAGACATAAAACAACTTTGAATAAAAAAAATTCAGACTTACCCGGTGCCAAGGTATTTTCTTCTTCTTTTCCGATACACAAGTCTGAGTAAGAAAACTGACTGCAGGACCTTCATGATAATTTCCAAACACTGCAGCTATTAACCCTTTTAAAGGTTTTAACCCTTTCAAAGGTTTTCTTTTGGCCATTTTAATAACCTGCCAAACCAAGTGTTTTTCCAGAGCTCTGGGTTGCAGTTTAAAAACAAAACAAAAAAAATCTCTAACAGTACTAGGTTGAGATCCATCTGGTAGAGGTCTCCCGTATTTCCCATTGTAGTCCCTAAAAGGCGCCTAACCGGTTTATATAGTAAGTGCCCCTGATGCGAGTGCCCACCAGCACTCTTGGTGCCACCTTAGCACCTAAGACAGTAAATGATGACTGTCGCTAATCCCTAGGTGTCACGCATGTGGTGGGACTAAAACCTCCGGCCACCTCCCTGAGGCCGGGACTTGGTAGTCTGATCACGGCTGACACGAGAAGCTAAGCCATCCCGTCACTACGCCCAAAACTGTGGTCACAGATTCTACTGTCTATACTTTACCTTAATTTCTATGTACTCAATAACCACACCCAATGGTTATTCCAATAAAGCTCAGTTTATTGTCTGCACACATATATGTGGGAGCCTCAGCTAAAGGAGAGAGCTCCTCGATCATTGTTCGCAGAAGCTTATATATCTTTTCAGTTTTACAGTCTAACAGTGATCTCATGCTTACAACAGCTTCTCCTTATCTCTAGCAAAAACCTCAGATTCAGCACTTTCCGTATAAGGAGTTGTTTTTCCATACTTACTATGTGTCTCCCCTTTATCTTAGTTACAACCAGCTGTATTTAGCTTCATTCAATTTTCAAGGTTTCCTTCTCTGTCAAACAACCTCCTTTGTTCTAGTCAGCACAGAACTGTACATTCATTATGGCTGTTTTACAAAGCAGATAGTTTTAGAGCATATGAGAAACAACATATCTATATGGCTGTAATCGCATATAACAGTTATAAGCTCTGGTACAATAAGCTTTAGGATATAAAGTTATTATACTTTAGGATATATAAAAATTCCACCACACTGCCTACTTGCTGTATCTGAACTGAAGACTCTCCAATCGCTAAAGGCAAAGAAAATATCGCAATGGAAGCCGACATGTGACAGGCCCTGCCGCACCACAAGCCGCCTACCTCACCCTTGAAGACTGCTAAGAAATCAAAAGCTCAGAGTGCTCAAACCTCCTGATCAACATCACAATCAGCTTCCTCAGGCCCTCTCACCAAGGATTGCTTCCTTCAGGAGTTGCTTCCCTTTTGGGAAGCCCTGGCAGATATTCCCTCAGAGCTCAAGTCCCTGAGAGCCGACATGGGGGACTTGGGCCACAAGTTAGGAGACGTGGATGCAAGAATTAAATCACTGGAGTCCTGGAAGGAAAGGTTGGATCCAGAGGTCATCAAGCTGTGGCAACAGTTATCCAAATTGCAGGCAAAGACTGAGGATCTCAAGGACCTGAGCCACAGGAATAATATCCTCATCTTTGGGCTACCAGAATCGGAGGAAGGTCCCAATGTCATCACCTTCATTCAGAAGTTGCTAGCCAAGGTAGTGGGGCCTTTTCCCTTCAATTCAGCATATCAGATTGAGTGGGCGTATAGATTGCTCCGACCAAGACCCCCGATGGTGCTCCTCCAAAATCCCTTATTCTAAAATTCTGAAGTTACCTGGAGAAGCAGCATGTGCTTGCCAGGGCCCGTGACCTGCAATCCATCCCATGGGAAGGCAAACCTCTGTGTGTGACCCTAGATTTGCCCCTAGAGTCCAGGCAGAAATGGACTGCCTTTCATCCCATCATCTCTACATTTATAGCTGCAGGAATAAAGTTCAAAATGTCCTATCCCATATGCCTGCAGATCCTGCTAAATGACACCTGGGTCTCCTATGACTGCCCAGCAGCCACTAAGAAGGACCTGAAGCAGCGCTTGCCTAGTCTGTTTGCTGACAACTGAACTGTTTAGTTAATTATTAGGCCTGAATTCTGTAAGCAAGTTTACCTGTGTGTGAGGTTCTCTGTTGATTTCTTGAGCTTCATTTAACCTTTCCTGGGTTTGCAGGGTCTGGGGGGATGGGCTCCAGAATGTAGACTAGGTCATGATTAGGCCTCCAGCTGTCCTCGTTTTGATCGCCTTAGCTCCGCTCTGTTGGTTTCTGGAAAGAGGTAATCATTTGTAAGGCTGGGTGTTGGTGCAGTTTAAAAGGGAATACTTGGTTGGGTCGTTGTTTACTGTGTATACTATTTTTCCTGTACCTGTTCAGTACTGTTTTGGTTCCCCTCACCCGGACCCTACCATTCAAAGGTCAGAGCAGCATGGAGTTGGCAGTCCATAATGGTTTCACCAGCAGGCTTTATCCGGACCCCAAGGGCTAAGGATACCCTTAGTGGTGTGGTCAGTCAACTATCCCCACCAATCGACTGGACTGCCTTTAGTTCTTCGGTAGCTTCATGGCCATTTACCCTCTCAAGGCTCTGGCCTCCTCTCTCCCCCTATTATCACCCGTAGTGGTCTGTTCCACCCAGCCAAACAGTCGAGGGGACGGAGAGAATGCCAATCTAATGCTAAGAGGAAGAAGTTTGAATTTTCCAGGCAGAAGGTGCTAATTGATTCAACTCTGCATGGTGAGCCGATGGGGTAAGTAGCCCTTCTCATTTCTGATTATCATGCAATTGAACCAGACTGCAGGGCAAGATTTTAGTCGATCGAAGGTGGGGGGGGCTCCATGGGTTGGTTTGCTGGTGACTCTGCCTAGCATCGTGTTCTGGTTTATGGGGTGGTTGTACCTGCTTCTACTCATTTTGGATGTTTACCAGGGCCACTATATCAAACTTTGGTCATTAAATGTTAGTAGAACCAGATGCAATGTGATTATACCTCTCCTATTACCCAGTTATCATGTTTTATTTTGGTCTAGCTTTGTGGGGGGGGCTTTGTAAATAGTTCTGATGTTGTGGGATTACTAATAGTTAAGGGGTGGGAATTACTGTTTATTCACTGGCTGGTTTCAAGGATGTTGAGGGTCGGGTGGGTTTGGGGGGTGTTCCTTTGGTGTCTTGCTACTGGGTATTCAGATGTAGGTTTTGCTTATTCAAAGATGTGGCACCTCTCTCAATGCTTTATTGTCTCTGCTTTGTCAATTCAGTTTCCACTTGTGATGGTTTGGTTGGGTAATCAGGGGAGTGGAGGGTGGGTTGCAGTGTGCTTCTAAGGAGATATACTGTCATTTTGTCTTTTATACCTGTCTGTTATCTTGGACATTAAAAATGGTGAGTAACGTTGTCAGATTTTTAACCTGGAAGGTAAGGGGAGTTAGAGACCCCACCAAAGATACCAAATCCTGAAACATTGCTCACTGCTTAAAGCACATGTGATATTTCTACAAGAAACACATCTTCTAGTCCACGAAGCCACTTGGCTTCGGCCTCAGGGAGTGAGTCAGGTCTTCGCGGTAGGAGACTCTTCCTCGAGCCAGGGAGTTGCCATCCTATTAATAGGGCATGTCACCTTCCAGGCTGACCTGATTATTATAGACCCAGGAGGCAGATTTGCCCTAGTAAAGAGGTACCTTAGATCGTAAGGCGGTTGTCATGGGCAGCATTTAAGGCCCTGTGGGGGGGATGCATCATTCCTCATGGACCTCATGGACCTCGCTGATAAATTAGCACCTCTTTTACCCATACATTTGATTTTAGGAGGGGACTGGAATATTCCACCCACATAGGACCTGGACTGGTCATATTTACCATTCCAACCTCCTTCATCTCCCCAAAGGGCCCTGGGAGACTTTTCAGATATGTTGGGTCTATGTGACCCCCATGGCATATTCTCAGCCCATCCTTTTACTCCCCTATCCACCGGTCCTGGTCTCGTTTGGATTACATCTTGATTAGTCTACCCCCCCCATCTGGTCTCTGTCATGTGGGAATAAAATCAATAGTTATCTCAGATCACTCTGTGGCATGGTTAGCTCTCTCTCTCTCTCTCTCTCTCCTGACCCTGAAATGCAGAGAGACTCAGCTTGGAGGTTAAATACTCAACTTTTCAAGGACAAGGCCATTATTTCCAAAATTAAGTCCCTCATTCAGACTTTCACTGAGCTCAATCAGGATTCCATACCCAGGGTTGATCAAGAAAGGTGTTCACTTTAATGCTTTTTGTGAAGTGAATTTATCAAGCTTGCCTCCAGAAGAAAGAAGCATCAGGAAGCCGAAGCTCTTACACTCCTTTCACAAATCCAGTTCCTAGAACCATCTCTCTCATTTTATACCTCCACTGACTCCCTAGATACTCTACTCTCCTTATGAGACAAATATGTGGATCTGCAACGTGAGAAGGCAGAGTAAGCCATCTTAAGAACCCAGTTCAACTATATTGACCAGGGAGAAAAAGCCAGAAGGCTGCTGACTCTTCACCTGAGGAAGTTAAAGAGCTCTAGGTTAATCCTTTCGATCGAAGCTTCTGATGGTTCTTCTAAAACTCTCAACAGGGATATAGCTTCAGTCTTCGAGAACTTCTACTGCAATCTTTATGGCAAACTCTCCTCTCCTCCAAATCCGGCAGAGGTGGACGCATACCTGGTCTCGCTTGGTCTTCCATGCCTCCTTGACCACCATCAACTTTCTCTGTCCTCTCCTATCTCTCTCTTTGAAGTTGAGAAAGCAATCAAGGATCTGGCTCTGGACAAATCACCTGGCCTGGATGGTTTCCCTTCCAACTTTTACAGAACCTTTCTAAAAGAGCTATTCCCCCTCCTGCTCCGACTTCATTCTTGAAGCTGACTCCTTGGAACCATCATTTTGGTAGCCACTATTGTTCTTCTTCTTAAACCAGACAAATAATTTTCACACCCAGCCAGCTAATGTCCCATATCATTCTTAAATTGTGACATTAAGATTCTCACAAAAATTCTCACCTCAAAAATTAGGAAAGTCTGGATGCGCTTACTCAGCCCAGAACAGGTCAGCTTCATAGCAGGGAGGTCTTCCGCAGACCACCTACATAAATTGAATCATATTTTTTGGGCAGCCCAATCCTCCCCCACCCCTATGGCCTAAGTAGTGCTTGATGCTGAGAAGACCTTTGATAGAGTTGATTGGAACTTTCTGTGGTCAACTCTACAGAAAATGGGCTTTCCCTCCATGTTCTTAAAATGGCTCCAAGTTATTTACTCCTCTCCCTCAGCCAGAATATACTGTAGTGGGGTCTTCTTTTCTCATTTTCCTCTGTTCACAGGTACTAGACAGGGATGCCCTTTATCACCCTTCCTTTTCAGTTTATACCTGGAGCCTCTCTTGAGACACATCAAAAGGACCCCATAGATAAATTGAATCCCAGTTAGTGGTTCCAAATTAATGATTTCAGTGTATGCGGATGACATTTTACTACATCTAGACTATCCTTCAGCCTCACTTGAGTGCATTCTGGATATGATATCCCAGTTTAGCCGCCTCCCCAATTATAAATTAAACCTCACTAAGACCAAAATTTTTCCCATTAACCACTTTACCCATAAGGCAGACTTCAGCCAGTTTGGTATGAGACGGTCCAGCAATTCCATTAAATACCTGGGCATATACCTGACCACTGACTCTTCTCTCACCAAGAAATTAAATCTGAAAGACCTAGTGACCAGCATACAACAGGATCTTTCAAGGTGGGAATCTCTCCCGCTATCCTTGTGGGGAAGAATTAATATCATTAAAATAAACATCCTACCCAGACTTTTCTATCCCTTGAATATGTTGAACATCTGGCTTCCTCTCTCTTTCTTTCAGCATGTGTGGTCCCTATTTTCCAACTTCATATGGTTAAACAGATCCCCTAGGCACTCTTTTCTCAAGCTGAGTCTTCCCAAGGACTCGGGCAGACTACATCTTCCAAACTTTCTCCTTTACTACTGGGCTAGTCATTTCTCCAAGTGTGGTAAATGGCTCTTCAATCCTGAAAGGGACTATATCCCTCTGTGGTTACAAACTGAAAATCAGCTTCTTCGATCACACAACCTATCTGCCTCATCTGTATTCTGCCTGTCATGGAAGTCCCTACTGGTGCCTCTCCAAGACTTAGTGATTGGTACCTAGATTAAAGTTTTCTCTCAGTTGTGTTCCTCTCTCAAGCTCTTCCCCTCCAAAGATTTCTCCCAGCCCATTACTTTCAACCCTAGTATTAAGATAGGGGGTACTATTCTCACACCGAGATGGTTACCCCAGATACAGAACACCAAGGTGGCTGATTTCTACTCTCATGATTCTCTTCACTCTTCCCAGATATCCTATTGAAGTTCAGTTTTGGCCAGGAGCACATTTTTAAGATTTTTCAGTTAAGACACTTGATAGGACAACTGTTTGGTGTTACTCCCAAACCCTCAGATTTAATTCCTCTACTGACACAATTCAAAGACTTAGCAACCATGCCACATGTTATTTCACTAATATACACATTCCTCTTGTCCACCATGCATCCTGATACTCTAGCCAACTCCAAGGTCTGGGACTCCCTGTTACCTAATGCCTCCCTTAATTGGAAACAGATATGGAAGGATCTCAATATATATAATACTCAGGATAGACATAGACTCACTCAGTATCATATTCTTAATAATATGTATTATACACCAGTCAAATTGGCCAAGATGGGTCATCTCCCCTCCCTCTTCATGTTCCAGGTGTGGTAAAGCTGAGGGAAATCTTTTACACATATTCTGGTATTGTGAAAAAGTATCTTCCTTATGGCAGCTAATCCAAACCTCACTGGACTCCTTATTTATTTTATTTATTTATTTATTTAGTTTTTGTTGACCGGGTAAGTGCACTAGACAAATCCTGCCTATTTTCAGGCACGACCTGGGGGAAGGGGATACAGATGAATGCCAACTGACCTTGAACCAGATTAAGCTGCTGGTGATATTTTTAGTGAATGAGGGAAATTTGGCCAGGACACCGAGGAAATTCCCCTACTCTTTTCGATAAGTGCCGTGGGATCTTTAACATCCACCTGAACTACTACCAATCCAAGTAGATGGGTCCTCGGTTTAACATCTCATCCGAAAGATGGCATCTCAGAAGTGCAGCACCCCTCTCATGCTGCACTACAGTGTCAGTACTGGGATATTAACCCAAGTGCCAGATGTGGGAACTGAACCCACAGCCCTCTGATCTCCCAGCCTCAGAGGTGAGTGTGCTACCTACTGAGCCACTGACACTGCAAAATATTGCCAGCACTGGGATCTGAACCTGGCACCACAGGATCCAGGAGTAGTGTTTCAAGCCACTACACCACATGGCCAGCTCGAATTGAGGTTAGACAGCCTCTTCACTGCTGAGATCTGCATCTTAGATGTCTACACTAACATCAGTGTTAAAGAAAGAAGATTCCATATGGCCTTAATATCTACGGTGGTTAAGAAGCTGGTTCTTAAACATTGGATGTACCAACTAGCCATCTCCTACAATGAGTGGTTAACTGAACTCTCTTTTTATTTTCAGACTGAATGCTTAATTGCAAGTTTTCGCAATAGGCTTAAATCTTTTGATAAAAAGTGGGGCAAGTTATATGCTTTATACCTACATTAATGTAGTGCTGGCTCCCTTGATACCCATTGTACTCATTTTACACAGATGAATGGGTATAATCACAACCGATTCATTCTGGGGCACACTCCTGTGTTGGTGGGGGGGAAGGGAGGTTAGTAGGAGATTTCATTGTACTCAACTTCTGTATTCTCGACAGTCTACTCAGTATTGTGTGTGTGTTTTATACAAAATCAATATAGCTGTTGAAATTTCAAACAATGCTCCATCTGCGATGCTATTAATGGTCCTAAATATTGATCATGACCCTAGGTTTTGGAATCCTTCACTCACCAGGGTAAACAAGATACCTGGAGCCATTTATCACTGCCCTTCATACCTTTGAAAATTTCTTTAAAGTTCACCTCAAAAGACTGTGCTTTCCAAAGGGACTCAAAGGAACTTCCTTAACCACTGCATATAGTTTAGAATCTTTCACTGGTTGTCCCTACACTGCACCTCCTCCAGAGCAATAACAGATTTCATTGTGGTGATAATATCCGATCTAATGGGATTTAATCAGTGCTGTACATAGTAGCAATATCAGAATTGTTAGCTATTCCACCTCCAATTTTAAAATATTTACTTTCCTCCATATTTATAAGGCAGTACGCATGCCAAATCCCCCCTTGTCATTACTATCAGGCAAGATCCCAGACCTGCGATGAATCCTCCACTGATCCCACTGTGGCTGCTGTGGCTGCACTTGGTTCAATCTGCTTTTGGTAAACCAATTTGTCTCCTGTAATAAGTACAAAAAATTAATTTTGCTTGTATCCATTCCCCTCATTTTTTGTTTCCCATTAAAAATATCAGATTTGAGTCCCTTGTTTTTTTAAGTTTGGACTAGCCAACAGCAGTTTGAAGAAATGTGAACAAGTGCCTCTAGCCTGGGGTGAAGAAACAGAAGCTACGGGGGGGGGGGGCAGAGGAAAGCTGGCTATCCAAATGGAATTGGTAGACACAGTACAATAAAGACAATTTTTACCATAGAGGATTAGACAATTCGCTGAGAAGATTTAAACAAAGTAAAGTGGTAAAGTGACTGATAATATTGTACACTATTGCCTAAAAAGTCAGTTAAAAATATTACCAATTTAAACTTAGAATCACTGGGTTAAGGAGTTAGATAAAATGCTGATTTTTTTTAAGACTGTTGGACAGTGAGAATAACAGATTAAAGTTTGTTCAACCTGGTTGGTTAAAAAGAAGGCTCATACTGATCTTTACTGAGTGCAGATAGAACAGCTTCACTAGCATGTGGTTACCATTTATTGTGAATTTCCATGCTACTTTTCACCAGTCAATCTCTAGTTCAGTGCAATAGAAATTTAAGCACATCAGCCTTTCTTCTATTTTTATTATTTTTACTCCATCACAATCTAGGCTGTTAACACAGTTAACAACACTATGGAGCAGTGTTTGATTTTTACAAAAACTGGAACTGTTCCCCTGATTTCATGCCTTGAGTGAATTCATGTTTCTTGCATGTATTGGCTGAGTTAGCCTGCTTTTTTCCCTCTAGGTCTGGACTCTCTGATGAACTCTTGAGAGTTATAAAATTGTGGGCTTTCTTTCCCAAGAGCTCTCAGATTTGAAACTGCAATTTGTCTGGCAATAAAGGGCCAAAATTGCTCTTGCTGTTGGTAAGGTTTCCCTTGTGGCATGAGTAACTGATTTTCTAGAAATTCCAGATTAGAAGCTCCAAGTAATTTATAATGTAGATGTACTAAATCTGAGGGACAGGGTGGCTGGTGTTTACTCTGTGCACCAGTGCCACATTCATGTTCTTACCTGACTGTTGGTATTTACATTTATTATACTACTGTTGAGTGATTTGAAATACTACCATACAGTCCTGTTTAAATGATATGTTCTGAGCTGATGGAAAGGTCTTTAAGGGACCATAATATTCACAAACCAAAATACTGGACTAATGTAACCCATACAAATATATGGCTGTTTATAAATATGGTTATACGAAAACAGTGGATATTGCTAGATTTGTTTACTCCCCTACCAAACATGCTGTGGTGCAGACATCAAACAAAGACCCTCAGAATTTCTGAGGGAGTCGTACTGACCTTCTCTCCACAAGTATGTAAGGCCCTCATGAGAAAACCTCTGCTCCCCCCAACAAATATGTAAGATCACCTTCAGAAAACTTGCTTTTGTTCTGTGCTACTTTCTGTACAACCCAGAGCAACACATACCCATGGACTTGCTCAGGGGCATGGAGTGTGTAAGGCCTCCAACTTGTGAACTTGCTCTGGGGCTGCAGTGCTTTCTCTGTGCTCCAAAGAAAGTTTTCAGAGTGGAACATTTCACACCATGACACTGTGATCACATCCGAGGGTCTCTTGCTCTGGGCTGAACAGATAACAAGTTTGCAGGTGGAGACCATACATATTTGGGGGGAAGAGTTACTGTGTCCCTGTGCCCGTGTTAGCTTTCCCAATTTTTATTAGGAACCAGATCCAGTATTCTGGACTGGCAAGCCCAGCTAGTCAGGTGTGGAGCCTGTGGGTGTCCAGCACTATCCTGCCATCAGTAGTTGTTTTCCTTTTTTTCACCCCAAGTTGCCTGGCATACAATGATGCCATGACATGCACTGTATGCTCCTGCACAATGCACATCAGCATCTGTCCTGCCCCTCCTACCTTTCTATGCAGTCCTGGGTGACTTTCCCCAAGCTTCCCCTAGGGGCTAGACAGACACCAGGTTCTGTAAGCCCTCCTCCTCCCCTGTAGGAGGACAGCAGTCATCAGACCACTTCACCCCCCCATTCAGCCCTCTAAAGCCCCTAGCTTGTGTCTCAACTTGGGTCACCAGCAATGCAAGAAGTAGTGCTAATGCTTCACTAACAGGTTAGCTTATGGGGCTAATTTTCTGTGCATAATTATATATGTTTATGCAGCCTTACAGAAAAATAAAAGCCACTGCTCAAATAATAAGAGCCCTATTAGTTGAGCAGTGGCTTTCATTTTTCATTAAGATTGCCTAAACATATATAAATATGCATCAAAACTGTCCCCATAGACTGATATGGAGCACATCCCTGCACTGTCCATGCTTAGATGTCACAAAAATGTCTGAGCAAGGGGGGCAGGGATGGTGGTTCAGAAAGTGGAAGGGATGAGCTGGACTTTGGTTCAGCTCTGGTTGTGATCCCTTCCCTCCAGAACAGGATATGGTACACAAGGGAGTCACGTGATGCGCCAAACATGAAAGCAGGGTGGATTCAGTGCTCTCGCCAAACCTCCGTCAATTTAGTTTTTAATCCATTAACAAGTGTAGTCTGCGAACTTACCGTGTTTTCTTTTGTTAGTTTAGCGAGTGAAGAACGCGCTAGAGGAATTCCGGAAGCGATCTGTGCTAATAAGCGCCGATATGGGAACGGAGATGAAACCGGCTCTCCCGGAGCGTACCCCGCCGGTCTCACCTGAAAAGCAGGCCAAGAAGGCCAAACAGCAAGCGCCTTCCTCCTCCACAGTACAGGCCTCGATTTTTTCCCCTCCCAATCCATTATCGGAGGATCGCTTTTTAGAGGAGATGAGACCTCTTAAAGAGGCATTAGCAGAGATCACCACAGAGCTTAAAATCATGCGGGGAGAGATCTCGACATTGAGACAAAGAGTCTCAGATAATGAGGCTCATTCTGCTTCACTAGACAACTGGAGAAATAAAACAGAACCCGAATTCTCTAAAATGAAGCAACAAATAATTAAGTTACAACAGAAGACAGAGGCCCAGATATTCAAACTGCACCAGTCTGAGGCGCAAGCCCCTGTGCTGCTCAAAATAGTTGCGCAGGGGTGTGGCCGGGGTGATATTCAAAGGAGTTGCGCTGTTGAGCAACTCCTTTGAATATCGCCCCCGAGCCACAGCACTTGCGCATGGCGCAGTGGAACTTGCGCTACCGCAAGTTGCCAGAGTTGAGCATTCAACTTGCGGTGGCGCAAGTACCATTGCGCCATGCGCAAATTTCCGATACTTAAAAGGTGACATGCAAATGGGGCCATAATTTATGCAAGGCGCAGGGGGGGCCATTTGCATCTCTTTATGGCCCCATTTGCATACCATTTGTATGTAAGCGCCTGATCCCGAGACTTGCTCTGGCTACCTGCCAGGCAGCAGCCGTCGGGGACCGGCCCGTTACAATGCAACCGATCGTGAGCATCACAGTTACATGATCCCCCACATCACCCATAGCCCGATCGCAGGCAGAATCCGTATATGTCTCCCCCACACATCACCCATAGCCCGATCGCGGGCAGAATCCATACATGTCGCCCCTCATATCACCCATAGCCCGACCGGCAGAATCCGTCCATATGTCCCCAGTGCCCGATGTCAGCAGGCAGACTTCCATATAACCCTCAGTGCCCGATCGCGGGCAGAATGGGGTTCCTCCTCAACTCGACACCTCCTGGTGGTTCAGTGACGAAACTAATCGCTGGCAGACAAACAGCAGCAGGCCCCTCGAACATCTCCCTCAGCCCAGTTTCTTTTCCACTCGCCCGCCGGGCGGCTGCCAGCATCCCACCTGCTCGCCGCCTCGCCACGATCAGCCGTGCTCACGCCATTGCGCAGAGCGAGCGAAATAATGGCTGCAGCCCATCAGAGCATGACAGTCCAGATTTGTGAATGATCATCACAAATCTGGACTGTCGCGTACGGTATGGGCTGCACGCCCATTGGCTGTAGCCTGCACCAATGGGCATGCAGCCCACCGACAGTCGGTCAGCAGGCGGGCGCAGGTGGGTGGATGCTGTCGCCTCTGGCTCGCGGGGAGCGGGGTGGAGTGGCTTCAGGGTGGGTGGGGGACACTAGACACCAGGGAGATGTTTGGGGGTTCTGTTGTGACATTCTGCCCGCGACGGGCTTTACGGTCCACTGGACCACCAGGGAGTTATTCGTTGTGGGGAGGGTTACATCTCTGCCCGCGATCGGGCACTGGGGGCTTATGCAGGTTCTGGATCGGGCTGTGGGAGGTGGGGGGATAGATTCTGTACTGCCCGCGATCGGGCTGGTGGGGGGCACAGGGAGTGAGTTGGGGCCAGCCAGGTGGCAGCTGCTGTGTTGCGCCCTGCAATGCAGCAGCTCACCTGTGGTGGCCCTCGGCAACCTTTTTTTTGGCTCAAGCTTGTGCGGGCGCAGGTTGGGGTTGCGCAACTCAAGCAACCCGACTGAATATCGGGCTGCGCAGGTTATGCATGGATCTCCTCCTGTTGAGCATGCATTCATTTGCATTGCCTCTCAGCGCAACCTGGTGCCAGTGGCGTAACTGCCTCGCTGAATATCGCAGAATGGCGATTTTGGACTTGGCGATGAGCAAGACCCTGTTGCGCATGGCGCAACCCTTTTGAATATCTGGGCCAGAGGATCTGGAAGGCCGATCATGGCGAAATAATGTTCTAATACATGGAATACCAGAGGGAGAGGAGGGTTCCTCCTGCATACCATTTATCCAGGCACTGCTAGCCAAAGTAGTGGGCCCTTCCCCACACAACCCAGTATACATTATTGAGAGAGCCCACAGGTCGCTGCGTTCAAAACCGGAACCCCCAGCCCCTACAAGGCCCATAATTATCAAGTTACTTAACTATTTGGAGCGCCAGCACATCTTAGTCAAGGTGAAAGAATTGCAAGCCATCACTTGGGAGGGAAAGAAGCTCCGGATCACACAGGATCTTCCATTGGAGACGAGACAGCGGAGGGCCACCTTCCACCCCATAGTGTCCAATCTCATCACTGCCAACATTAAATTCAGGATGGCCTACCCTGCTCGGCTTCAAATATCAATTGATGGCAAGTGGCACAGTTATGAGACAGTGGGTCAAGCCCAGGAAGAATTGTCACATCTGATGCCAGCATTATTTAAAGCCCCCTGAACCACCACAGCTTTAAATCATTATTGCCTTTACTGCAGGCTCTTTTCGGAAGGATGTATAGTAAATCTGACTTATAAATAATGATTACACAATAGTATTCCTGGTTCTGGGCAGCCCATCCCAATCTCTTACTTGGTGGTGGACTCTTTCTTTTTTCTGGTGCATCTCCTCCCGGGAGCCAATTGGGTTTTCTGGATGTAGCGTGGTGTTGCTGATGGCCCCATCTGTGTGTGGGAAGGGGGAATCTCAGTGGTTCTGGAAGGGCACTCCAGGGACGATCCTGTATTTCTGGAGGATACTTTAGGGTGTTGTACCAAGGCCTCGGTGTTCCCTTTTTTTTGGGCCCTAGAGGAATCATCAACCGTGGGCTGCTAGTTCCATATTAGCCTGCAACTGCTCTAAGCTCCTCGTCCAGTTTCTTATATAGGGATGTGCAGGAGACCGAAGCTCTCCACTGGACTATCAAGTTTTCCCTTGAAGGAGAAGATGGAGGAACGATATAGCAAGAGACTCCAGGACAGTAACAGATGCTAACGTCATCTTGCTCACTTTTTACCCATCCCTTCCCTGCCTCATCTGTTTAGCCCCCATCCCTTCACCTCCTCTAGAACCCCTCTCTCTCTCCTCACCCTTTAACCCTCCCCACCCCCCTTCCTTTTCCCTATTCCCCATTCAACCTTCCCCCTTCCCCCCTGCCCCCCTTTTTTTTTTATATATATATAGTGGAGCAGACTTCACGACATATAGGGGGGTGGGGGGCGGGACACTGGAATGGGGCCCGGGCATGTCTGGCCGTGCATACTGGAGAATAAGGGGACTGCACCTGGCCTGCCTCATAGGGAATTCCATTACCTCGCCACAGATAGGAGTCCAGCTGATATTAATTATAGGTTATTTTGGGTCAGACCCTAAGACTTTGCGTATGGACTTATTCTCATGTTTCAAACCTTCACGGGCAACGAAATCTTCTCATGGGGAAATGGAGGTTGGTTCTTGGGAATCTGATAACAAAGTATTGATATTTATCTTACTCTTGCTGATGGGAGGAGGTGGGTTGAGATGTACATAGTTTATTAGGGTTAAAGATAAAATAATAAGGATTTGTATATCTATACCAGTGTGTTACAAGAGGGACCTATAGTCTCTGTGGGGTTTAGTAAGGGGAAGTTTGGCTTCAAAGTCTTTGGTTCCTTAAGCTTTTATTCAGGACACTGTGGATGGTTTATCTTTTGAGGATATTTACCGGTTATTAAAGGGACTGTGGTGCATTCAGGGCTAGGTACCAGAAGATATTTATTAGATGGACAGAGGCTAATGGCAATCAATAACATTAAATTTGTAACATGGAATGTGAGAGGGCCCAAGCACTCTAAAAGAAAATGCAGATAATAAAACATCTGGAGTCTTTGCAAGCGAAGGTCTCCTTTATTCAAGAAACGCATTTATTACCGCATGAGGCAGATAGTTTGCGAAGAAGGGGTGTCGGTCAGGTCTTTGCATCTGGAGCCTCATCCAAGGCTGGGGGTACAGCAATCTTTATCCATCGGTCACTAACCTTTCAACCCACTACGACCATCTCGGACCCTATGGGCAGGTATATTTTAGTGAAAGGTATACTGAATCACATAGAGGCTTTGCTAGGGAGTATTTATGGCCTGGTGGGGGGAGACCCATCCTTTCTTGCCAGTCTGATGGGGGTATTACAAGGCTTCCTTTCCCTCCCAGTGATACTCAGAGGAGATTGGAATCTGCCTCCCACGCAGGATCTAGACAGATCCAACCCTATTCTCACACCCCTCTCAGCAGCCCAAAGGGCGATCACAGATTTCACGGAAACACTTGGTCTCTGCAATCCGTGGAGAACACTGAACCCGGTTGCCCGGGAGTTCACATTTCATTCTACAGTTCACAATACGTGGACTAGACTTGACTATATCTTATGTAGTAATTCGCCCCTCCAAAATCTAAGCAATTCGGGCATAGATGCCAGGGTGATATCAGACCATGCCCCAGTCTTGATGGTCATGTTACTGGATTCTAACATTATTAGGGATCCACTATGGAGACTAAATAACCAGCTCTTGAAGGAGGAGTACATTAGTACCAGGATACCAGAGTTGATACAATTTTTTTACCTGGAAAATCAGGGCTCCATAACTAGGGCTGACCAAGAATGGTGTGCATTGAAGTGCTACTTGAGGGACGAATTTTTTCACCTAGCTTCCGCACATAAAAAGAGGATTGAAGCGAAAACCTGTCTCCCTCACTCAGATTAGAATGATAGAGCAATCTCTGTCTGTATCCTCCACAACTGATACACTTGAAAATCTTTTATCTCTAAGGAACCAATACTCGGTATTGTTGCAGGAAAAGCTGAATTTGCATTTTGAGAACCCGTAAAATACTGAATGTGGGAAAAGCTAGCCATTTGTTGGCTTTGAGACTAAGGAAGTTGAAGCCTCCAGGGCGATTAACTCCATTGAGGATCCCAATGGGGTGATTCAAACTAATCCGAGAGACATACTCTCTGTACTTAGAACCTATTTCTCATGTCTATAATAAAGTAAATTCCTTCTCGTGACTTAAACACTTAACTATCTCGCAACTCTTCCTCACTGCCTTAGACCAGGACCAGCAATCGTTATTAATATCTCCCATCTCTACTCAGGAGATTTTAACAGCTATAAAGATTTAGCCCCTGATAAATCCCCAGGGCGGACGTTCTCTCTGAACTTTTACAAAGCATTCGCCAAGGACTTGGTACCCGGCCTACACCTATCATCATACTTATTGACCAGTAGTGCTCAGGATCCCACCCTTTAGATGCCCTTATCATCCTTCTTCTTAAACCAGGCAAGCCTTCACACCTCCCATCAAGCTATCGTCCTATCTCTCTATTAAATTGTGATATTAAGATCTTGGCAAAAATCCTCACCAAAAGGATTGAGCAGGTATGGGTACCCCTAATTAGTCCCGAACAGATTGGGTTTGTTGCAAACAGGTCTCCGGTGGATCACCACCGTAAATTGCAATATCTCCTAAATGCGGCTCAGGACTCTTCCTCTCCGATGATTTTAGTTTCCCTTGATGGGGAAAAGGCGTTCGACAGAGTCGACTGGTCTTTTCTATGGGCTACGTTGCAAGTCATGGGCTTTCCCCCATTATTTGTAACCTGGATACAGGCTTTATATGCTTCTCCTAAAGCAAGGCTGTATTGTAATGGAGTTATGTCAGATCCCTTCCCACTCACCTCGGGTACGAGGCAAGGATGCCCCTTATCTCCCTTTTTATTTAATCTGTATCTTGAACCCCTTCTTAGATCCTTAAATTCATCCCCATTAATATCAGGCATCCCTGTGGCTAGTAATGTGGCTAAAATTTCAGTTTTTGCAGACGATCTACTCTTACATCTGTCGAACCCAGTTTCGTCGTTGAGGGCGGCCTTAAGTAAGATCGAGGCTTTCAGCTTACACTCTAACTATAGGCTTAACATTGCTAAACTGAAATTTTTCCTCTTAATTGCTCTATGTATAGAGCAGATTTTCTTGAATTGAATGAAGTGGGTCACGCGTTCTATCAAATATCTGGGGACACATCTCTCTTAGTCCATTGTTGATGAGGAAACTAAATCTAGAGGATCTATGGCTAAACGCTCAACAAGATCTTCTGAGGTGGTCTAAGTTACCTTTGTCGCTGTGGGGTAAGATCAACGCGATTAAGATGAATGTGTTACCTAGAATCTTTTACCCTTTAAATATGTTAAATTTATGGATCCCTCAGTCCTTTTTTAAGGATATTCACTCTGGAATAAGCTCCTTTCTCTGGAATAAAAAAGCTATCAGGAAATCTTATAACAAGTTATCCCAACCCAAAGAATATGGAGGGCTTCGGCTTCCTAATTTCTTATATTATTATTGGGCCTCACATCTCAGTAAATGCGGGAAATGGCTATCGGTCACTGATGCTCATCTCTCTTAAGGATACAAACCATTATGGCTTCAAATGGAATTAGACCTAATGAAGGTTCGTAATATTGACCCGAAAGCTCTCTTCTATGGATCAGGCAAAAATATTCCTATCCCACTTCGTTCTTTACCCCTCGGTATCTCTTTACGAGTAGTATTTCAGGTTTACAGGCATCTCAAGATTTCCCAGACAGAGGATTTCTCTCAACCTATATGCTCAAACCCTAATCTCCGTTTGGGTGGCTCAGTGATATCCGGTAAATGGTTGCCATCCATTTCGGGCTGTAGTGTAAAAGACTTCTACTCATCTAATCACATTCTAGATACAAAGGAAATTCTAGAAAAATTTCAGTGGTCAACCAAACTAGTCTTTAAAGTATATCAATTACGGCACCTCTTGTATACTAAATTTGGGGGAGATAGCAAGAGTTCCCCTCTTGCTCAATTTTTCTCTCAAGTTGCGGAGATTATTAACAAACCACACAGTGTTTCAGAGTTATATAGTTTGTTATATAGATTTCCCGGACCCCCATCAAATCCCTGTCCTAAGATCTGGAAGGATCTATATCCTGAAGAAGATGCCGATTGGCAGTATATCTGGAAGAATCTATATATTTATCTTACACAAGATAGATATAGACTTACACAATATTGCATTTTAAATTACCTTTATTATACCCCGATCAGACTGGCGAAAATGAAAAGGGCCACCTCAACAAAATGTCTTAGATGTGATCAAGGGAGGGCTCCCCATTGCATATCTTCTGGTTTTGTCCATCAGTATCCCCTCTGGACTCAAATAGAAGCCTCATTAGATCCCTATTGGGTTTACGTGGGCTCTTTTCACCTAAGGTCTGTATTTTAGGTGATTACCTAGACATAAAAGTGAAGGAGAGGAGATATCATATGCGTTGATATCCATGGCAGTTAAAAACTAGTTCTTAGACATTGGAAAGACTGCTCGTATTAACTTATATGGAATGGTTACATGAGATAACTTTCGCTCTCGTGTTGAAAACCTTATAGCACAGGTGACTCTAGAGCATCTTCCTTCAGGAAGAAATGGGGTAGTTAGATGCCTTGTTATTAAGGAGGCAATAGGAAACATGACAAGCTGTGGGCCCTCTCCATTTAACATTTATCATCTAACAGCTCTTTTTTTTTTTTGAGTGCCTCCTTTGTTATTCCCTTCTTTAATAAATCGGATACTCCTGCCGAGGGTTCATTTAGTTACTGGTACCTAAGATGTTCAACGAGTAGATCAATTTGCACCACAGGGTTGGGGAGGGGGGAGGGAGATAAGTGAGGGAGAGTCTTTAGGTTACCCCTTTTCAATTTCAACATCTACTGTATGTAATGGTTAAATTTTGTTAATGTTCAACTCCTTTATTACTATCTCTTCGAGGTTTTAACGAAGATGCTGGAATAATGTTAACACAATGGTTTAAATTGTCATGGTCAAACTTAATAAAACATATTGAATTAAAAAAAAAAAAAAAGGATATGGTACACAACTCTACTTTTGCCAGAAACCGGCTACAGCTGGGCTATGAAGCCAAATCTTGGAAATGCACTTAAATCTTTGGCCACTAGGCCATCTAGAGGGCAATTAGTGTTTTTTGCTGAGGCCCCCCAACAACACTTTCTCTTCTCTTTTCCCACCTGTTTATTAATCTTCTTTCTCTTTGTATGTCACTGTCTTCCTAGTTTGCCCCAACAGTAACTTTCTGTCTAAAGCTCCTTTTTTACTCCTATGCTGTCCTATACCCGTTTTGTATATCTCCGCTCTCTGTCTCTGCTCTCACTACTATATTTTATCCATATTAACCTACCTTTCCCTGTACTTTAATAGGCCCAACAGGAAGCTGACTCTTTCCCCTATCAGATAAGTATTACTCTACATCTAACATGTCCTGTCCTTACTATGAATCCTTTCTGATCTCTTTCCTATATCCTTTTTTGCAGCTTCAATGGATGTCACCTTCAAGACTTCAACCTCTGACTCTCTAGTACTCAGGTAAAAGACCCTTTACATATAAAACTACTATCTTGAAAATTTGGGATCAAAATAAAAAAAATGTAAACACTGTGTATAATATCAGCCATTACCGCAGGGGGTAGTGTTTTGTCATCTTGTTCCACTGAGCTGAGTTTGGTGGTGAGCTAAGTGAGCCAGCTGGATGGGACAAGGCTGGGGGGATTGTCACTGTTATGTGGCACAACCCACGAGTCAGAGAAGCAAAGGTGTAGGGTTGCCTGCATGCACCCAGGTACCGTATAGTGAAGATACCTCTTCTTTTGAGACAGGGCTATAAACCTCTGTACCCACTGGTGGCAGGGGGAAATGAATATTGGTGAGAGATGGACTCTATGGCCACATGGTTTCTGCAGTGCACCAGACAGCATCATGAATTCTTGACATCCATCATTCCATAGGCAGACAGTCTTACATTGGTGCATGGCCCAGAGGGCCCTGTGTATTTGCATCTGTCCCCTTAGGGATCTATGTGAATGAGGACACAGTTTCACTGTCTCAAAAAGAAAGGAAATTCTTTGCAAGAAAAGGCATTAATGCACCAGTTATGATTCAACTTAATGCCACAAAATTAGGGAAATGTGGCATTAGGGTTTCCAACCCTAACTCCCCAGCCCCCAAAGCAGGGGACAAGACCACATGAGCACCCACAGACAGCCATCATCAAGTAAGACAAACAATATACAACTGTTTCCAGAAGATACAAATGCAGTAGCACTGATGTGCTAACTTTGTGGCTTTGTATCTGGGGCATGTACACCTCAAGACATACACACTCACTTGACATTGCAGACAGAAATCCATAATACTCAACTCACAACACTGTTTCAGTGAGCAGAAGCACAGGTCCATGTAACCACAGATACAAATACATGATTTTGTTTACAGAAGCACATGCTTCTATGAGGCAAGCACTTCTGTAACCTCAGTTGCTTATGCATACTGTAAGATATATATATATATACACACACATACATACATACACACTTGATGGGCCTGAACATTTTCAGTGACTGATGTAAGACATACACACAGACTTCTGGCTGTTGACGTGCAAGCACTACAAAATAAATGATATCAACATTTCAACAGTATTTCTATCTGTAGAAGTACAGGCCTTTGAGGGTCCTGTGTCTCTTCAGCCAGAGGTCTAAGACATATTCACCAACATCTGACTTCAGAAGTGCAGGCCCCCATGTGGCCTGCAGTTATGCAGAGGGAAATACTGTTGCAATGTGGGTATAATGGTTTCTGCAGCAGATGTAGAAACTGTTATGAGGGTAGAAATTTTTCAGTTATGTAGATGCATATAGAAAAGCATGCACTACTGGATCATGCTGACTAGTGAGGGATAACATACACAATATGCAGGGGTGGATGCACTTATGCAGCCAAAGATACAAATCCATGAAGATCGCACATCAGTGCTGCTGCATTTGTGCCATCTGGAAACAGTTGTGTTTTGTTTTATCTGATTATGGCTGTCTGTGGCTGCTTATGTGATCTTTTCCTTTTGCTGCTTTGGAGGGATGCGGAATTAGGATTGGAAACCCTAACACCACATTTTCCTACTTTTGTGGCAGCAAGTTGAACCCCAACTGGTGCATTAATGTGTTTTTTTGTTGTTGTTGTAGTAAAGAAGATAGATAGATAGATACATAAACAGACATACGGACAGATAGATCAACAGACAGACATACAGAAAGACAGACAGATTTATTTTATAAGCAGACCTGGGTGCCCACCCTTGGTACCACTTTTATTAACCCCCTCCCCTGGAAGTCACCTGTCCCCATTCCCATTTAAGAAGTGGCAGCACTGGGATGCCTATCCCTGGTACTGGCTAACAGTTGTCCAACACTGGGGTGCCCAATCTCAGTGTCAGAATGTTAGTGTCACCTGAAAATAAGAAAACCACACCACAATGTTTTTTGTTTTTTTCCTGCAAAAAAGAAAATGGTCCTTTACTGATCTGATCCCCCACCTCAACCTCCCACTCAGCACCCACCACCCCAAACCCCCCACATCCCCAAAACATGCCTTCACTCACCAGAACATATCATATGGTGAAAATCCACTCTCCAATCAAAGACACGTCTTGTTGCTGGAACTGCCGACTGCAATGTAAGAAACTAAGGTAAGTGTGACTTTGAACTTTGATGCACAACTTTGTAAGTTTTGCATATTTTGACCCCAAATATGCAACATGGCTTTTTTTGGGACCCCTCCCCCCATGACTAATGGAGGTAGAATTGTGCAAATCAGGCCCAAAAAGGTGATTTTGCAGTCACTTGGTGAAATCAGTAAGAAGGCCGTTAATAAGATGGTGGCCATGCTGGGCCAGCCATCAAGTGCAGTAGCTTAGAAGTTTTGTTTAACATTATTTTATTGTATTTACTTACTGTTTACTGTATTGTTATCCATGTTTATTGTGTTCATTATTTGACTTTATTGTGTCTGTTATGGCCCAATTGAAAGATTACTGCAAGTATGCCAGCCTGACTAGCTGTGGTATTCAACCATTTGTTCAGCCATTTGTTTAGCACTGGATGTTAATATTTATGATTTTACATCAGGGGGCTGTCCATAAGTTTTAAATTTCAGATGACATCATTGGGACTTGCATGCAAGATTCATCAGTAATTTGAGGTATTGGAGGAGCTTGCAGTCCCTACTCTGTGGAACTTCTGAGGTCCAGAGGAACAGTAGACAGTCTAGACAGATTACTGGGCAGATTCAGCCTCTGACAGCACTAACTGTTAGCAGGGTGTTGCACTGGAGTGTGCAGACATGTTGAGGAACTGGAGTTCACACTGTGCTCTGGGATGACTGACCTGAGAGTTAACTGATGTATCTCTTGTTGTGGGGAGCAGTCAACTGACCTTCTGGGGAGGATCTGTCTGCCATTGGTGAATTGAATGAGTCAGCAGACTCAGCTGTGGTGAGTCTCAAGTCCATCTATTTTTCCCCTAGAGTGATAAGGGGAGCCAACTGGAGGGCCGACTATTTCCAGGTTTATCCTGTGGTCTCCAAGGGTTACCTGGTGAAGTTTTTTTTTTTCCAATTGTTTAACCAGGAGTAGCACACTAAGCTGAAAGCTTGTTTACAGGTGCGACCTGGGAGCACAGGGAAGTTAAATGATTGGTCAAGGTCACACAGTATGCAAGTGGGGGCTGTGGGATTCAAATCCAGGTCTCCATATTTGCAGCTCAGAGCCTTAAACCACTGCGCTATATTGCCTCCCTGTTGGTGTACCCTGGGGACCTAGGCGGGAAGAGTGCCTGGATTCGGGGGACCTTTTCTTAGGCTAGGTTGGGCCTAGAATTATCACTCTGAAAAATCAGGTCTTGCTTTCAGTATGGATCTGATTTTCTCAGGGGTTTGCTCATTTTACATCGGCCTCTAGAGGAATTACAATCTACCAAGTCAAGATCACCTGGATTGCAAAGCAGAGGAATAGATGAGGGAAGTTTAATCTACATACAAACATATGAAGAAGCCAGCAGAAGAAGGACATTTGGTCTATCAAGTCTGCTCATATTGCAGAGTCCACAGCTTGAGCTAATGTCTCTGCCCTCCCACCCCACTCCTCCCATCCTCCCTACTCATGATTCTTACCATCCCCCTATGCCTATCCCAGCCTCTCTTAAAGCTGCCCACTGTCTTCAATGAGATGACCTCTTCCAGCAGAGCATTCCAAGTGTCCACCACCTCTCAGTGAAGAAGTGCTTCCTGACCTCCCTCCTAAACCTCCCACCCTCCAGCTTAAGACTGTGCCCCCTTGTGATATGGTTGCCACTCAGCTTAAAGAGACTCTCCTTATCAACCTTATTTATCCCTTTCAGGTACTTGAATGTCCCAATCATGTCCCCTCTCTCTCTCTCTCTCTCTCTCCTGTCTTCCAAGGAGTACATGTTCAGTGCCCTCAACCTCTCCTCATATGCCTTGCCCTGCTAACCAGTTATCATCTTTGTAGCCCGCCTCTGTACCTTCTCCAGCAGGTTAATGTCCTTTTTGAGGTGTGGGCACCAGTACTGAACTCCATACTCTAGATGCGGCCTTACCAGTGACTTGTACAAAGGCACTATAAACTCCTCTCTCCTACTACTGATCCCCCTAGTTTTGCATCCCAGCATCTTGTTTGCCTTTGCTGCTGCTTTCTTGCACTGCGTGGAGTGCTTCAGGTCACTAGTGATCATCACTACATACTGCAAGTACTTTCAAAATCAAACTAGTATTCTAAAACTTTTGATTATTTAAGGAATCAGTGGGAAGGCCTCTATCTGAGTCCAGTTTGCATGTTAATGTATGGAAGGTGTAGCAGTAAGAGTGCTGCATTATATAGTTAATCATTTTGGGAAGGGGTGGTGAGAGCTCCCTCTTTTCACTGCAAACATTTAGAAGCTGTGGTGAGCTTCTTTGCATAATTGGAAAATACTGAACACTGTGAAGGCATTGGACAGTGTTTTACATAGGGCAGTAACTGACTGATAATACAGTGTACATCTCACTAGGTTTAGAGGGGCTGCTGCTGTTTTCTGATATTGCGCTACAATGGAGATAGTAGTTTATGTTTATAGCATTATTGGGTTGAGTTGTGTTTTGGGACTTGATTATAGGGGTATTTTTAAGGTGTGTGATAGTAGAGAATATGGGTTGGTGAGTGTGTGTGTATGTGTGACTGGTTTAAAGTGATAGTATATTCAAGTTAAATGTGGTTTTAGAGAAGAGTGGAAGAGTGACAGTGGGTGTGGTTGATTGAATGAGTGAGTGTGTGACCGATATTTTAATCTATAGCTGCTGGTTAGTAAGAATAGGATGTGCTGGCAGAGGGTTTCTATGGGCAGGTACTACTCTTCAGCCGAGCTTTAGGCACTTCACCCTTTTGATTGCACCCCACTACCAGTGGAGGTTTATGAGTGTTGTCGCACCATGGGTATAGTGAGGGAGTGCCAGAAGGGTGGGGGATGAGGGCCCAGTGGGGGAGTGGAGCAGGGTGGCCAAAATGGGGTGGTAGAGTCAAGGAGACATTCTGGGGCAAAATGGGCCCAGGAAAGTGGTCCACCCTCCCTGGTGCCCATACCCAAAGGCTCCACTTTGGGTGGGCAGTTATCAGTCAACCTCGACTGCTCATCCATCCCAGGTGGTGTTATGCAATGCCATGTTGATTAGGAACAAGATAGCAGTAGTTGCTAATATTGATGGGTCATCCAACCTGTCACGCATCACCAAGATCTGGCTGGACAAGAATGCTGGTCCCATTTTGGAGTCGGCAGTTTCAGCCAAGTACTTGGTGATACACTGCCCAAGGTTGGATCATAGGGGTGGGAGGGTAGCCATCTGTTTGAAGACAGAACTGAGCCTTATTGGTGTGCCAGTTTTGGTCACTAGATCCTTCAAATGTATCATTGGTGCAGATGTGGGCTGAAGGGTACTTCTCATCTACTTTCCACATGGGGATGAGAGGGATTTCCTACAGGGAGTCACAAACTTTATTGTTGAGATGGTGTTAGAGTCCCCCAGGTGGTTGGTGCTGGGGGACTTCTATACCTGGGTTGACAATGAACTTTCACATTTTGGTCAGGACTTTCTCCAACTGATGGTTTCATTGGGCTTTACACAGGTATTTACCACTGTGACCCACATACAAAGTCATTCATTGGATCAAGTGTTCCTGCTGGGGATGGAGATCTCTGATGTGGTAGTGGAACCTATCAGGTGGCCTGATCACCACACTATAGGGTTCAGTTTTCTGGCTCCCCCAGTAGACCTGCTCCTATGGAGGTTGTACAGTACCACCCTTTGTGGGGTTTGACCTCTGATGGTCTCATGGTGGTTCTGGATCTATCTGGGAGTCTGAGTGTTAGCATGGACCCAGATAATCTTCTACTGGTCTATAATAAGGCAGTGGGAGCTGCTCTGGACTCTATAGCTGCTGTCCAGGTTTGCCCCTCACCCCTTGCCTTCTGTCCCTTTTGATTGATGGGTCCTTGAGGATGTTAAGGAGAATGGGGTGAAGGTTGGAATATTACTGGAGGAAACCAGGCCTGAGTGATGACAAACTTAGATTGTTGTCCCATTATATGCACTATCAATCTGTGGTCTCCCATAAAAAGGCAGAGTTCCTGTCCAGGGAGGTTGCAGCTGTGCAAAATTGACCAGCCAAGCTCTTCCAGACTGTGGACAGGCTGTGCAATCCAACTTGTCTCTAGAATTGGGGAGTCTTTTCACAGAGAAGTGTGAGAAGTTTGATCGATTTTTTACAGATAAGGTGGGCACCATCAGGTCCGAGGTCTGCACAGCTCACTTGAATGGGCTGAGCGGACAACAGTGTGAGATTACAAGCACCCGGTTTGTCTGGTCAGACTTTGGCCAGTTGGTGATCAAGGATGTTGCGAAGATAATCCAGGGTTTATGACTGACTTACTGTAGTTTGGATCCTGGTCCTCCTGGTGGGGTGTGTGGAGATAATCAGACCTGTCCTTTGTAACTGGGTAATAAAATTACCTTTCTCAGGTTCTTGGTGGAACTGCACAAAAGGAAGAGACAACAGACAGGTGGTCCCAGATAATAAATATAATTTATTACTGGTAAATAATAATAGTACAGGCTTACAACCAACAGTATAATAACTGGGAGAGTATCTAGTTTCCTTACCTATGTAGGAGCAGTCTAGTCTCACCTCAGAGAAAATACTTGCTGCAAGGGGTCTTATACCCCGATAATCACCATAGTTACTACTTAAAACATACATGCAACTTATATAATTGGTGGAAAAAAGGTGGCATGAGAAACTGTCTGAACTCACTTGAGAAGATGCTTAGCTTGTAAAAGATAAGTGAATAAAGAGGTCCATGATACTTCCAAGGACACTTGCAGTTACAGTTGTACACAAGCACTAAAGATGGCACTGTTGCCTAACTTATGATTATACAATAGAATATAATTAAGCAATAAGGCACAACAGGGTGTGGTATATCATGGGATATCATCACGCCTCAGGTGGTTGGGCATGAGGCCGCAGGCCGAGTGCGTCCAAAGACCCAAGAAGTGACGATATCCCATGATATACCACACCCTGGAGTGACTTATTGCTATTATGAACTGAGTTTGAATTTTCATAAATAAAAACAATTAAACAAACAGGTTTTTAAATGTTTTATGAACAAGTTTTTGGGTGATGTAGGAGTACATTTTGAAAAAAACAGTTCTCAGACAGAACAGAGCAAGGAGGCTGGTGGCACTGGAACTTTTTTGAAGCCGTGATGATATAGCCCGATATCATCATGGCTTCAAAGAACTCTCTGCCAATCAGATTCCTCTATTTACACTCCTCAGTTCATAATGAATAATATCTCCCAGCAGCAAAATACATTAGAAAAAGTATAGTAAAGCATAATATGCATTTGGTAAAATACAGTAGAATACAGATCCTAGCACTTATGCTTATATGATTAGTGCCTTTGCCCTAAAGTTAGTAAATATACCTACATATGTGTTGCTGTCCATGAGGTGGGGGTACAATCATGGGTGCTGGACCATGGGTAACACCCCCTCCGTTGCCTCAGAAGGTGCAACAATCCCAGATAAGTGTTGGGCTAGAGCTAAAAAGTCATTTACAAACCCGATGTATGAGCTTTGTAAAGGAATTCGAGTTGTTCTCAGTGTTATCTTAGAGTACATCTCAGACAGCAGAGGGTTAGTATCAGAAAAACAATCAAAAATGGCTGAATAATAACAAAAGCTATAAAAGTAATTTCTAACCAAGTATTGGATAAAGCAGTGCTTAAATCACCATCATGAAAAAGATCATTAACAGCATCACCAGCCTTAGAAATATTACTAATGTAAATTAAATGTGAATCCTTTCTAGCTAAATGAGATTTCAGAGAAAGTGTGAAAGAGTCAATGTGCACGTTAAACACAGGCAAATATTGAGACAAGGCAAGTAAGTATTGTGGATCGGTATCAATAACATCTGGTTCAGGGAGAGAAACAGGAGTGATCATAGTGTGACCAATGACTGTTTTCTGCTGTGGAGTAAAATAGAAGTTAGGTTGTGAAATAACACAAGATTTGTGACAATAAGCAAAGGATTTATGATTTGTCATTACACAATACTGCCCATTGGAATTGGAAGTAACTCATACAGTTGGTACCTTCCTTTGCTGTAGCTGTATCGGGCAGCAGAAAGACTGGTTGGTGAGCTGTGAAGTGAAGTGACGTACCTCTTCCAGGTAGCTTTTGAATTTAGCTGTGTTGACATCAGGCGCTGAAGATGCAGCAGGTGGAAACTAGGATTCGCCATCCTAATCAACATCAGTAAGATTGGACTGCAGTACATCACCCAAGGTAAAGGACCAGTGAAGATGTTCTGGAGAATATCCACATACAGGTTTTACAATATCGAAGACATCACAGTAGCACAGGTAGTGATATCCCTTTTTGGTATAACAGTTCATGTGGGGTGCCACCCAGGCTTGGAGTACAGGATGGTAAACAAGCAATGATGGAAGGTCAGTTCTTTCATGATAGATGTCATCATCAAGGTGTCCAATGGAATTAATAGTAGCTAGTTTATCAAAGACAGAGGTTGATGGATCAAAACGAGGTAGTGACACGGTGAAGGTGATCAACATGTTGTCATGGATAGAACAAATATAAGTAAAATAGCAAGGTGCTTGATTTGAACATCTAGAGACATAACCAAGGTCTCACGCCATTGACATAGAAATGTTAACAGAACTTGCTAAGCAAATGTCAATGCATTTAAAAGATTTGCAATGTTGGCAATACCATTTACTCATTCTTCTGTCATGGATGAAATCTGGATTACATCTTGTTTCCAAGTCCCTGAAGAGATTGTTCAAGGTAGCAATTACATAACAGCCATAGGCAGAGCATAAAGGTTCACAGACAATATATTGCCTGTCTGCGTCCTTACTGTTTTGAAAACCCAGTTCATTAATCTTATTTTTGGTATCATTGAACCCTTTGGCAATTTCCTGCATGTTATAGACTGTAAAATGCTCTTCCTTACTCAAACCATCTACCCCATGTAACAGTGGGAGTAGTATATCATTCTTAACAGCTGACTGAAAATTAGGTGTTTGTGCTTTAATAGCAACTAGGTCTGCTCTATTCCAGATAGACATGCCTGAGCCAAAAGGGCCAGAGATGGTGCCTGCTGCACCTGTAATGACTGCAGTGTCATGCCTAGTGCGTGGTCTAGCTTTAGCATTAGGTGCTGGTCTAAAATCTCCTACATGAGCAATGTTATGGGGCTACTAATTGGATCATTAGTGTGGGTTTGATATACAGCTACAATATCTGTAAGCAGCATACTGAAAAATTTAAAAGTATTGGTCGTGTGACAGAGACCAGTCTCAGCCATATTCCAATGTGTAACATTGAAAATAACTGGTACATGCATAAATTGTACATTATTAATGAGGGCTCCTGGAAAGGAAGAGGCAGTCAAACCACTAGGAGGACCTTCCTCCTGGGGAGGGCAGTCAGTCATTTCTTTTTCAGTGGGTAATACTACTGAAAGGAAAAGAGCTTCAGTATCTACATAGTTATGAAGACAGAAGGCATGTGACTCCTCAGAGGGAAGACAGTCACACCAAGCAGGATCAATGAGAGCAGTAAGGTTATAATGACCAGTATGTCTGGGGGAAATCTGTCGAATAGAGCACCATTCTGGGAAATGTCAGTGTTGGGCCATCCATGGAATGAACCTTTGGATAGGCGAGTTACAGGGAGTTTATAGCCATTAAGATCAGTTTCCCATTCTAAGGAAAGTGAAGAACTGTCTGGAGCAACTACCATGGCATTAAGTTAGGCATCTGAGCCTTCCTTAACAGTAATCATTTTGTTGGGTACATTAATATGAACTCCCACTGGGGCCAAATATTCAAGTCTGCTGAGAAAATGTTGTATATGTTGTTTGTGTGCAGTCAATATAGGTTTGTTCTGAAAGTCAGTCAAAGGGTATAGAAGAAGTAGTAGTCCCACCAAGATGAGGAGGTGCAAGATAGCCATCTTTCCAATGTACCTGAAAGAAAACAGAAAAGATTTGTTAAGTGTGGGGTACTATTCCACCCTAAGTGGGTTAGGAAAAGTAAGTTATTCACCTTTGTACAACCTGAGATGATTAGCATGGAACCACTTGTAGGTGGTCTTATTTTGCTGTTGAACTCAGACCTAACAGACAGCAGGGCTGAGTTTGTTGACAATGGGGTATGGGCCTTCCCATTTGCTGGTAAAAGAATGAGTTGGTTGTCTGTATTGGAGAAGCATAACTTGCTCTCCAACTTGTCAGTCAACTTCTTTGACATACTTATCAAAACGAGCTTTTGCTTGTTGTTGAGCTTTACCCATTTGATTGGCAGTGAACAAGTGTGTCTTCATGATATTGTCATGAAGCTTTTTAACGTACTTGTCCACAAATACTTGATCTGCAATAGGGGTGTGAAGATCAATAAACAGGTGCTCAGGTAATCTCATGGCTCTACCAGTCATAACCTCATAAGATATACACTGGGAAGTGGCTGCAGGAGTGGCCCTGATTGTCATCAGTAGTAGTGGCAAGAGGGAATCTCAATCCTTGGGATTGTCATTGATGAATTTGCATAACATCTGTTTGGTTCTTCTGTTGGATCTTTCTACCTGGCCTGAGGATTAAGGGTGGTAAGGGATATGGAATTTCTGATCTACTCCAAGCATTTGGAGTGTCTGCTTCATCAGCTCAGCTGTAAAACTGGTTCCCTGGTCTGAGTCTACCTTTAGAGGTAGGCCCCACCTGGAGAACAATTGATCCATCAGGATCTTGGCGGTTGTCTTTGCCATGTTATTCTTAGTGGGAAATGCTTCTACCCACTTAGAAAACAAATCTGCGACAAGTACATACTTGTTGTTCTTGCTGGAGTTGGTAAGTGGGCCAATGAAATCGATTTGTATTGAGTTCCACGGTCCAGTTTGCCTTTGTGGCAACAATTTGGCATTTCTTTTCATAGAAATTGGATTGTTCTGGTCACACACTATGCAGTTGTCCACATAGTGCTCTACATCTTTGGCCATGCCAGACCACCAGATGATGGTTTTGAGTCTCTGGAGAGTATTTTCTGTCCCCTGGTGTCCACAAGTGGGGGTATTGTGAACCATATGGATGAGTTTAGGTCACAAAGATTGTTGTGCAACCCACAATTTGTCACCTGTACCCTCTTTTCGATACCAGATGAGCTTCTGATCACTAGACAAGTTTATGTTGTCAGAGTGTCTCTTGTATGGACAACCAACAGGTAGTGGTTGTTCAATTCCTTTGTCCAGGAATTTGAACATGTCTTTCAGTTCTGGGTCTGATCTCTGTGTAGCAGAAAGGTTCAGGGGTGGTTCTGGTACTGGCTTCTGCCTAGTGTTGGCAGCTATGGAGACAGCAGCCACAGCTATTGGGTGAGTCATTGTGCATGTCTTCCCCCTCAAGCACCTGCTTTGGCAAGCAAGTCCACTTGATCATTGAATTCATGGTAAGGGTCAGATTTAAAGTGAGCCTTTACCTTGTGGATGTACAGTGTGTGAGTAAACTGTCATGCCAGGGTATGTATATAAACAAACAGATCCCTGTATTTGGCAGGTGTGCCATCAGAGGATGTAAAATTATTTTTCTCCCAGAATGGCAAAAACTCAGTAAGGGATGAGCAGACCCAGTTAGAGTCTGCAAAGATGATGGCATCCTTGTCACCATGGGGCATGACTTTCAAAGCACAGGCCACAGCTGCCAGTTCAGCATACTATGAGGATATAACGGTGCATTTTCTGGAAATGCAACTGAAATCACCTTCTTGATCTTGTATGAGTACATCAAATCGTGCTACCTGCTCTCCATCCACATAGGAGGTGGAGCCATCAGTAAAGATGTGATACATGCTGTTATCTGCCAGAACATCTGGTGTAACTGGTAAGAATGGTCTCCGGCTCAGGTAAGTTAGGAGGTTGGAGTGCACAGTCATGGGGCTTACCTGTGTAAAATAGGCCACATGACAAAATTGAGAGCATTTTAGTAGGCATTACTTTGACGCCCTGTCCTGCAGAAGCAAAGACCAGTGGGTGAGTCTGGTGTCGGAGACTGAACAATCTTTTATGTTGCCTGAAAGCAAAAAGTTGGTTGGGGTGTGACAGGTATGCAAGAAAATAGGAGCATAGCCAATGATGTACATAAAATGTTTGACAGTCCAATAAGTTGCCAAGAGTGTCCTTTCACAGAGGTTGTATTTCTTCTCTACTGGGGATAGCATCTGAGATGCATAGGTGATGGGTCTGATGTACCCATTGTACTTTTGTGCCAGCACTGCAGACATGGCCACATCAGAGGTGGCAGTTTCCAAATGGAATGGAAGGTTTGGGTTGGGATTGATCAGTACTGGGGCTGAGGCCCAGGCCTGCTTGAACTGTGTAGCAGCTTTATTGTGAGTGGGGCCCCATGTCCATGGGATGTCCTTTTTCAGAAGTGCATACAAGGGAGCAGCCTTCAAGGCAAAGTCAGGGATAGAATCCCTGAAGTAATTTGCCATTCCTAGGAAGCATCTCAGTGTTGCCACGCTAGTAGGAAGTGACAGATCTTGCAAGCCCTGGATCTTCTTGACAGCTGGGCTTCTGCCTTGGTCTATAATGTGTAGGCCAAGGAATATGGCCTCTTTCTCACACAATGGTGCCTTAGAGGGGTTGCACTTAAGGCCTGCTGTCTTGAGGAGAGACAGAAGTTCATCTAGGAGGGCCAAATGATCTTCTTTCATGGTGGCTGCTTGAAGCAAATCATCCATGTACTGTAGGAGACACTTGGGAGTTGAGAATCCCTGCAAGGCATCTATCATGTGGAGATGGAAGAGGGACGGGCTGTTGTGGAATCCTTGAGGAAGACAGGTTCAGGTGTACTGGTGTCCATCAAAGTTGAAAGCAAATTTTTATTGTCTTTCCTGTGCTAATGGGAGTAACCAAAACCCATTGGAGATGTCAAGTGCTGTGAATCACTTTTTGTCAGGTGTCAACAGCTTGAGCACATCAGGTGCTGATGCTACTATTGAAGCGCAACTGGAGGTAACTTGATTATGTTTCCTGTAGTCAATTGTGAGTCTCCAAGCTCCATTTGGCTTCTTGACAGGCCAAATAGGTGACTTGACAGTGGAGAGACAGGTCCTAATCACTCCTTGCTGCAGCAGTGATTGGATGGTATCCCTCAGTGAAGGTAAGGTTTCAGAAGGAAATGGATACTGCTTCTGCCTCACAGGGTTAGGTCCTGGTATCTCAATGGTAGTGTGCATCCTACCACAATCATGCTTGTTGGTAGCTAACATGTCCAGGTACTTCTTCAACAAGGGTGCAAGTTCAGAAAATAGGTCATGACTTTTGAACAAAGCCATGACGTCATACTCCTCGTTGTTAGGGAAGATGGCTGCCACCATGTGGGAATCTGGAATGATGACAGCATGACATTGTCCTTTGATCTGAAGGAGTAGGCTATTGGTAAGGTCCACTACACAGCTGTGCAGTGCTAGAAAATCAATTCCCAATATGCTGGATGATGACGTAATACCATGAGGTCAAAGGCAAACTCAGTCCTGAGGTAGCCGACCACCACAGGCAGAGGAATAGATCTGTAGGTGTGTAGTTGGGTTCCATCTACACCATGGGCACTGGTCTTCCAGCCAGTACACCAGTCAGATGAGACTGGGTCCTCATCATGGAGTACCGACATGGCAGCTCTGGTATCCAGAAGCATGGTAAGGTGGCAGCCCCCAACTGTGGCCTTTACACAAGGCTGTCCATTTGTGCCAACTGTCAAGTCACTCACAATCTGGACTGGGGTCTGTAATTGTCAATCTGTACATTCAGAGTCATCATCATCATCATCCTGTTCCTGAAACCTGAGGCCTGCAGGCTCTTTCTGGGCCTCCTGTATGTCTTGCACAGGATACAGATGTAACTGTGATGTCACATGAGTGACAGCAACCTGTGCGGATGGTTCCTCCATAGTTGTTGCATCAACTTGTCCAGTAGTCATTGCCATTAAAGGATTCTTCCTTTGGCTGTTTGGTTGTTTGGTAGCCAAAGTCAGGAAAGGATTTCTCTGGCCACATGGCTGTCCAGCAGCTGAAGCAAGGGCTGCTAAGGTACGTGTAAGCTTAGCTGCTCTCTCAGCATGGACCTCCTCCAACAGTTTCTGGAGGGTCTCATTCTCATCTTTAAGGCTCCAATAACTAGGGCCATTGTGGCTCCAGTTATTGTATTGGGCATTTGGATTTTTCCAATTGCTCCGATCTTTATTCCCATTGTTCTTATAGTTCTGCCCCTCCCCGTGTAACTGCTTGTTGTCAGAAGGGGCATCAGATTTCTGGTTGTTACCCTCTATGGTGTAGTGGGTCAGGGAATCTGAGATAGGCTGTACTGCAGCTACCTGGACCGCCGGGGTCTGGATCTCAGCGGCCATGTTGTTTTTACCAGACACGTGATTATGGAGGTATACCTGGAAATCACTGTCCATTTTGGTGAGGATTTCCACAAAGGTGTCGGTATCCAGGTAGATATTCAGCTCAACCTTCTCTTGTAAGGCTTGAGTCATGTTCCAGATGTACAAATCCTTGTACTCAATTTGGTCTCAGTGTGCGACCTCACCAGGTAGGTCCTTGCCAGCTTCGTTGACAAGCCACAACATTTGATGATAAACCGCAGGGCTTTCCTTCACATTCTGCTTAACCTTGTAGACCAAGCATGCTCCAGCAACACCTGGGGCATTGGCAGCAAGAAGTGCTGCAGTGATGTCATTGTAAGCAAGCACTTCGCAGTTACAAACATTGTCTTGGAGTTTGGCCCAGAGGGTAGGTTTGGTCATCTGTTGCAAGACTTGAACCTGATACTCGGGCTGGAGAGAGAAAGCTTCTCACAGTGGAAGCACATCTTCTCCAAGTGGCAATTGAGATTGTCAGTTGGGCCCATTTGTCCCATACTTTGGGCAATTTGCTAGACAGAGTGAGTGACTTGTAAGGGTTTGGAATTACGAGGAGTGGCAAATCAAGATGTTGCATAGTGCCGCAAAGGGTGGCTTCAGTCACTGCATCAGCAACTGCTCTGAATGTGTGGTCCTGGTTGACAGTGTCCTCAAACATTGTCAATTTGATCCTGGATGGCTGTCCTTCACTCATCTGGTGCAATAATATTGGTAATGGCCCCTTGAATTAGGCCACACACCTCCAATGAGTTCTCCCTGGAGAGGAGGGCAAGCGGAGGTGCACCACGGTGTATAGGCCCTCTGCCTGGATCATGGGGGCAGCCATCTTGACAGTGTACATGGCTTCTGCCATGTTTGTGTAGACGTGGCAGTGTAGAGGGCTTTGCAATGTAGACGTCATCTTGGGGATGGCTGTAAAAGATGCCAGCACTATGGGAGTTGGACTTAGGCGTGATGTGGCATACCTTGCCACCCAAGTCAAAGTTGTCATCGTCCGATGACGCAAGCTCAATGGGTATGTACTGAAACCCATTCATGGCATTAACATGGCTAGCAAGAACCTATAGCTAATAGTGCAGTTTTGTCATAATTTCTCCACACCTTTTGTGACCAACTCTTGCAGTACCCTTCTCAATACCCTTCTCAACCTCACACTGCAATTATCTGTACGCGACACCCAATTTGACATTTTCCCTAAGCTCTTTATCCAAGTCACACTGCATTCTTTCAAAATCAACTAAGCTTTCTCTGCTCCCAAACCTTCATTTGTATCACTCAAAATATAGTTCAAATAAGTTAACTGTTTCTTATCACATTTCAACCTTTCACAATCGTCCCTCAACATGCAAATTTCACTCTCAGAGTCTTGAGCAGTACAATGCAACAGTCTGTTATTAGCACCATGGAATGACTGTGTCTCTTCTGTTAGTTTCTGTTCCTCTTTTTGTAACTCTGATGCCTGCAAGCACATCTCTTTTTTTAGAGACGCATTGTACAGTTCAAGGGAGGCACATGTCATTGTGAGACCCTCAACAGCAGTATATAGAGCTGCAACCAAAAGAACTTTGAGGTTGTATTTCTTGGTTATGTTTTTGGACTCTAGATAGTGCTCCATTATTAGCAGCAAAGGGTTTTCTGAAGATTTTGCATCCAGTGCAAAATCTGTCCATTCACCATGGGATGTGAGGTAGTTTGAGACATCGAGTCTCAGTTCAGTGCACAGTTCAGGCATGACAAACAAAGGGAAGACAAACAAACAAAGAAGCAGTCAGAAACTGGATTAAATCCTTGGCACCGTTACCCAATAGTTTTCTGGTCCCCAGAGGGAAAATGGTGGTGCCAAGGCAGTATGCTGTCACTTGCAGAGGGAGTATGAGGTGGTTTGGTGTGGATGTGCCATGCCCAGGACCAAATAACAACCACTGTAAGCATGAGTAGGTCAAATTAGACAATAAATGCACTACACTACTTGACATTCAAAATTAATTGAATGGAATCTTCACTTTGTACATTCCAACCAGACCACAGTCACCAAAATGTAACTAGGTAATAAAATTAGGACTAGCTTTGCTGGCCAAGGCACCTAGCTTCACCTGAACTCTTTTCTTCTAGGTTGCTTGAAAGGACAGAGCAAAGAACCTTACCAGAGCAAGGATAAGGATTAAGGCTTCTTTTGGCTAAGCAGATATACTGTGTGTTGTTATTTTTCACTCACAGGGATTGTTACTGTTTGTTGCTAACATTTTATTGCTTTATTTTTCTCTGATTCAAATTGTTGTTGCTGAGTATACCTTCTGCTGCATTATTACAGGGTGTGCCTACAGGTGTGTGCTTACAGATTACTGATGTAATCTTCTGATTCAAATTGTCTTTTGCAAGTTATATCTTCTGTTACTGTTTTATTTGTCTTTGTAGCAAAGTGTTTCTTACAGGGTATATCTGTGAAATTATTGCAGATGGTGCTTATGTTTTTGTGACTTTTTGTCATTAGGCTAAGCAAAATTTCTGTTTGCCACTATTTTATTTTATTTTGTTTTTTGCTAAACTTTTTTTGTTTGTCTCACAGGTGTTGCAGTCTCCTTCTCACATTGAAGGAGCTAATTGCTTTCCTCCCACAGCTCTTCCAGAGGATTAGGTATGTATCAAGGGGTGGAGTTGACAATCTGTCAGTAACTTCCAACAGAGGGAAGGGTTAAAAGTTCAAGTTAGTTGATATCTTGGAGGTGGAAGACTAGGTTTGCTGACCAAGGCACCTAGCTTCACCCGAGTTCTTTTCTTCTAGGTTGCTTGAAAGGACAGAGGAAAGAATCTTACCAGAGCAAGGATAAGGATTAAGGATTCTTTTGGCTAGGCAGATTTACTGTGTGTTGTTATTTTTATTTTGTACTCACAGGGGTTGTTACTGTTTATTGCTAACATTGTATTGCCATATTTTTCTCGGATTCAAATTGTTGTTACTGGGTATACCTTCTGCTGCATTATTACAGGGTGTGCCTACAGGTGTGTGCTTACAGATTACTGCTGTAATCTTCTGATTCAAATTGTCTTTTGCAAGGTATATCTTCTGTTACTGCTTTATTTTTCTCTGTAGCAAAGTGTTTCTTACAGGGTATATCTTCTGTGAAATTATTACAGGTGCTGCTTTACAGGTTTTACAGTTTTATCTATCATTAGGATAAGCTTTCAGTGCTACTACACTTGTTGCTGGCTGATTGTTTCTGCTGTTACCGCCTTGTTTCTTTCGTCCATGGTTCTTCTTTTTTGGCAGGGGAAGAGCCCAACCACCCACCCCCATCCCCAACCACCCCGCACTACACTCCTTTTATAGGGTAGCACAGTTGTGATGTTTCCTGTAGCAAAGCAGGAAGGGGTGGATCAGAGTGATATCCACACAGTGACCTCACTTACAGGGGCACTAGTAATTTAACTTGTTATAACAAGTTATACAAAAGCAAACAAACAAAACACTAAATCACTTTTGCTTTCATTTTCTTCCTCCTAATTACTTTGACCAGGTTATAAACCCAGCAACCTATCTGGAATGGATATCATTAACTGCAGGCACTGTGGAACACTTTTCATAAGGACAGTTTTACAGGATTTAGGAAACTGTCCTACATGCTGGGCCATTGGAGATCTAAGGGCTCAGCTCCAGGCAGCATGGACAGAGATTGTGCACCTCAGAGGTTGGCAGGTGGTTAGAAGGGGCAAATCACACTCTGTGCTGTCCAACATATCACCTCCACAAAGCATATAAAAACTACAAACAGGTATCTGCCTCTATCTCTGAAATCAAACAAAGGGGCAGAGGACACTGCAGAGCAGGAAATTGCAGCACCGGAACTAGCACAACAAAACTCGCCCAAAACAGGAACCAAAACAAAAAAGACAAATAGGAAATCCAAAAAACTTCTGATCATAGGAGACACCATGATTTGGGGAATTGAAATGTATCTCCAGCCAGGGGTAATGGTCAGATGTCTCCCAGGTACATCAGCATGGAGAGACACTGACCACATTGCTAAAATTGTTCAGGAAGCAGGAGAAAACATTGAAGTCCTGGTACACATAGGGACTAATGATCTTGCCAGCTGGTCAGTTGTGGAAACCAAGGAACACCTGACCAGGCTGGGTGACAAACTATCATCCATTTCATCCGGCATCTCCTTCTCTGAGATCCTGCCAGTCTGGGAGAGGGGGACAGATGGATGGAAGGTCAGAGAAGGGGAGATAGGGGAGTTAAACATGTTGCTCAAGGGCTGGTGACAGGAAAAAGGACATAAATTTGTAGGGAACTGGCAACAGTTTTGAGAGCAAAAGTTCTCTAAATTTGATGGTCTGCTTCTGACTGAGAAGGAAGTCAGTGCATTGGAGCAGAAGTTTGACATCTTTGCAGAATATTTAAACTAGCAAATGGGGAGAGGGGTGCAGCACCCCATACATCGAATGGGAAGAACATCCCTCCCCCCTCAGCTAGTGGCCAAACAGGAGTTCAGCGTTTTTGTACTTCATTTGCATCACCAGGTAAAGAAAAATGCCTGGATGCCCATACGATGCACAGTGGAAATACTGGACCTCACCCAACAACTAACACACTGAAATCTGGCCAATGGAAAATCACGTACACAGATGCTCGCAGTCTGGGAAACAAGATCCCAGACCTGCAGGCAATAATTACAGAGGCTAAACTGGACATAGTAGCCATTAGTGAGACATGGTTTACCAGTAACCACACTTGGGAGACTTCAGTACCTGGCTATGTACTGTTCAGAAGAGACTGAGGTGCAAAAAGGGAGGGTGGAGTGGCCCTTTATGTCAATGAAAATATCAAAGCTACAGAAATTCAGAATACATAAGGAGCCAGAAGAACTGTGGGTCATTCTGGAAACAGGAAATGGGACAGCCATACAAACTGGGGTTGTGTACAGGCCTCCAGACCAGGGGGAGGACATAGACACTTTACTGTTAGAAGATATACAAAACATGACAGCTAAAGGGGAGGTTCTGATAATGGGAGACTTCAACATGCCGGATACAGATTGGTCAATACCAGCAGGGACATCTGCCAGAACTAGACACATGGTGGATTCCCTGCAGGGGGAGGGCCTCAAACAACTGGTACAACAACCCACAAGAGATAGGGTTATCCTAGATCTAGTACTGACTAACAGGGAAAGGACCACAGATCTCCAGTTAGAAGGTCACCTGGGTGCCAGTGACCATCACATGGTATGGTTCAGTTTGGCCACTAGAACAAAATCATCCCATTCCAAGGCAAAAATATGGGACTTCAGAGGAGCTGACTTTGATAAGATGGCCAACAGAGTTAAGCTAGTCCTGGCAAAAGGAAATACAGGTGAGGGGGTACAGGCAAAGTGAGCAAGCATTAAAGATGCAATATTTGAAGCAACAGCCCATTGTGTTAGTGAGGAAAGGAAGTGCAAAAGAAGAAGGAAACCACTTTGGTTCTCAAATACAGTAGCAGAAAAGTTAAGAGCCAAAAGGCTGGCCTTCAGGAAATATAAGGGAATGCAGCAGGATGAAGATAGGGAGGCATACCAAACTTCCCTAAAGGAAGCAGGGAAGGTGGTAAGGCAGGCAAGGCCCAAACCGAGGAAACACTAGCACAAACAGTAAAAGAAGGTGACAAGACTTTCTATGGATACATTAGTGAAAGGAGAAAGTCTGGAGGGGGTTTTGCTAAGATCAAAGGAGATGGGGTGTGTCAGAGGAGCAGGACCATGTAAAAGCATCTATCCTAAATAGATACTTCTGCTCAGTATTTATTGAAGAGAAGGTAGGGTGAGGCCCACAGCTCAGCACCATGGACACAGGGGGGAGGAAGGTGTGCACTAGTCTCTTCAAAAAAGAAAGGGTCCTACAAGAGCTCGATAAGCTCAGGGTGGACAAGGCAATGGGACCTGATGGCATACATCCCTGGATATTAGAGGAGCTAAGGGTGGAACTAGCAGAGCCTTTATCAGAACTGTTTAGAGAGTCTTTGAGCACAGGAGAGGTCCCAGAAGACTGGAGAAGGGCTCATGTGATCCCACTCCACAAGAGTGGTAGCAGGGAGGAGGTAAGGAACTACAGACCAGTCAATCTTACCTCAGTAGTGGGCAAGATTATGAAGACACTCCTTAAGGAAAGTATAGTACAACACCTGGAATCCACAGGAGCACAGGATCCAAGACAGAATGGGTTTACAAAAGGAAGGTCCTGTCAAACTAATCTCATAGATTTCTTTGACTGGGTAACCAGAGTGGTGGACCAAGGGGGAGCAGTTGATGTCGCCTACCTTAACTTCAGAAAAGCTTCTGATACTGTTCCACATAGAAGATTGATTAGTAAGATGGGTAGGCTCGGGGTGGGTCAGACGTTGGTCAACTGGGTGGCAAACTGGTTGAAGGGCAGAAAACAGAGAGTGGTGGTAAATGGTATACAGTCAGAAGAGATGCAAGTCACAAGTGGGGTACCTCAGGGATCAGTCCTGGAGCCAATCCTCTTCAATATCTTCATCAGTGACATTGCAGAGGGAATGGAGGGTAAGGTTTGTCTGTTTGCAGATGACACCAAGATCTGCAACAGAGTAGATGATCCAGATGGGGTGGGCAGAATGAGAAGAGATTTGGATAAACTAGCAAAATGGTCAGAAGAGTGACAACTGGGTTTAACACAAAGAAGTTCAAGATCATGCACAAAGGGAAGAGAAACCCTGAAGCCACCTATAGGCTGGGAGGGGAGTTGCTGGTAGTCACAAGGGAAGAAAGAGACTTGGGCGCCTTCATCACTGATGACCTGAAATCATCCAAACAGACCACTAAAGCAGTAGGTAAGGCTAGAGGGATGTTGGGATGTATCAGTAAGGTTATCAAAAGTCAGAAGAGGGAGGCAATAATCCCTCTTTACAAGACACTGGTTAGGCCCCATCTGGAGTACTGCGTGCAGTACTGGAGACTACACCTTCACAAGGACATTAACCAAATTGAGGCAGTCCAGAGATGGGCAACCAAAATGGTGAAGGGACTGCATCAGAAAACATGTGAGGAAAGATTAACTGAGCTCAATATGTATACTCTAGAGCCTGAGCTCAATATGTATACCCTAGAGCAAAGGAGGGAGAGAGGTGATATGATTGAAACATTCAAACACCTTAGGGGCATTAACAAGGTGAAAGAGTCTAACATGTTTCATTGTAAGAAAAATAGCAGGACAAGAGGATGAAGCATGAGATTAGAGGCAGGCCGATTAAGGGGTAATGTGAAGAAGTTCTTTTTCACAGAAAGGGTGGTGGATGCATGGAACAGCCTACCTCAGGAAGTGGTGGATATGAATACAGAGCAAGGCTTCAAACAGGTATGGGATAGGCATAAGGGAACAATACAGATGAGTATGAATAGATAGGCCATTGACAGGGCAAAGGCGAATGACACATTCATAAGGTAAAAAAAGAAATGGGCAGACTGGATGGACCTTGCGGTCCTTATCTGCCGTCAACTTCTATGTTTCTATGTTTCTCAGGTTCTTGGTGAAACTACACAAAAGGAAGAGACAACAGACAAGTGGTTCCAGATAATAACTATAATTTATTACTTGTAAATAATAATAGTACAGGCTTACAACTGACAGTATAATAACTTGGAGAGCGTCCAGTTTCCTTACCTACGTAAGAGCAGTCTAGTCTCATCTCAAAGAAAATACATACTGCAAGGGGTCTTATACCCTAATAATCACCATAGTTACTACCAAAAAGAAACATAAAACTTATATAATAATTGAGGAGTGTTTTCTCCCATAGGGAACCCCAGTTAGAATTCACTGTTATAATCCATGAGTTATAACAGCGAACACGCATTGGGTTTCCTTGCTCTATGCCTGCACCTCCCTCTGCTCTCTCCTAGCTCTGCGGTGCCACCATCAATTGGCACTGGCGTTCGGTGGTAAATGAAAAAAATGAAAACCTCACCTCACAGCAGTTTCCTTTTCCTCAGCAGGTAATCCTATGTTTAAATGGCTGGGTGGGGTGACGGAAAAACACTGAAAAAGAAAAACTTTCTACTGCTGCTTTGCTGCTGACCACAGACAGGCTTCATCCTGACTGGAACTGCTGGCTGTTTTATTTTACATAATTGCCATGGTGAGAAAACGCTCCTCAGTAATTATATAAAATAAGACATGGGTTTGTATGTTTAACTTGAGTTTTTACACACACCCCTTGGTGTTAGATGCTTAAATCAGCCCCTCAAGCTTCGCTTTTGGGGGTTACGTAACATCCAACACCTTGGGGTGTGTGTAAAAACACGTTAAACACACAACCCCATGCATTATTCTATACATAATTGGTTGAAAACAGGTGGCATGAGAAACTGTCCTAACTCACTTGAGAAGATGCTTAGCTTGCAGAAGATAAGTGAACAAAGAGGTCTGTGATACTTCGAAGGACACTTGCAGTTACAGTTCTGCACAAGCACTAAAGGTGGCACTGTTACGTAACTTATGATTATACAATAGAATATAATTGATAACCTCTCCCAGCAGCAAAATACATTAGAAAAAGTATAGTAAAGCATAATATACATTTGGTAAAATATAGTAGAACACAAATCCTGACACTTATGCTTATATGATAAGTGCCTTCTCCCTAAAGTTAGTACATATACTTACATATGTGTTGCTGTCCATGAGGTGGGGGTACAATCAAAATGCTGTACCATGGGTAACACCTTACTGAACTAGTTAGGTGTTTGTTGGAGACTGGGGTGTTTCTGGACACCCTGAAGGAGGCAGTGGTTCACCCCCTCTGAAAAAAACATCTCGACCCTGACTGTCTCACAAACTACAGTCCTGTCACTAACCTGCCCTTCATGGGCAAGGTTATTGAAAAGGCAGTCATGTTTCAGCTTGAGGAGCATCTGACCACATATGATATCTATGATTTTCTCCAGTCCAGTTTCAAGAAGAGGCATAGTACCAAGACTACATTGGTTTGGGTTCTTAATGACCTCCTGACAGCGAGAGATCGAAGGAGTCATTCTATCTTGGTCCTCTTTGGTTGCTCGACAGTGTTTGACAGCGTGGACCATGGGGTGTTGCTGGAGCATCTGCAGCTGCTCTGTGGACTGTCTGGTACAGTCCTCAGATGGTTCTATTCTTTTCTCACCAGCAAAACACAGAGAGTGTAATCGGTGGTGTTTATTTCGGACCTTCTCCCATGCCATGTGGGGTGTCACAGGACTCTGTGCTCTCCTCCATGTTGTTTGCTGTATAAATGCTGCCATTGGGAGATATTATTAGGTGGTATGGGTTGAGTTTTCACTACTATACAGATTATATTCAACTATATATGTCCTTTGTGCCTGAACAAAATGATGCAGTTTCAGTCTTTAACAACTGCCTATCTGAGATATAGGACTGGATGGGTGCCAACTGGCTTAAGCTGAATTCATATACGACTGAGCTGTTGATTGTGGATCCAGGTCATCAGGTAGAGAGGTTATCAGCTGGACAGCCATCTGGGCTTTGGCTGGGGGGCAACCAGCTAGTGACCTCTGATCAGGTGCATAATCTGGGTGTTGTACATGATAGCAAGCTGTCACTCAAGTTTCAGGTGTTGGCCATTGTCAAGACCACATTTTACCATCTGAGGAATATCACCCAGATAAAACAACCTGGTCCCACCTGAAGATCTCCTGACATTGGTCCAGGCGTTTATGACCTCGTGCCTTGATTACTGCAATGACCTATACCTAGGAATACCAGAGGTGGACCTTCGCCACTTGCAGCTGGTGCAGAACGTGTCTGCCAGGTTGTTGACTGGCTTACCAAGACCTTGCCATGTCACACCTGTGCTTTGCGGCCCGCACTGGCTGCCTGTGCAGTGGAGGATCACCTTCAAGGTCAGATTACTAACCTATAAGGCCCTACATGGACAGGATCCATGGTATCTGCAAGATCTCCTTCATCCCTACTACCCCCTTCGTCCTCTTTGCTCCATTGATGAGGGATTGCTAGAAATTGCCAGGTTCCATTTGACAACTGTGGGAGCTAGATTAGTTGCTTTTGTAGTCCTGACCCTGTGGAATTCTCTACCTCTTCAGGTTAGAGAGTGCTCATCCATTGAAGCCTTTAAATTTGCCTTAAAAATTTATTTATTTGAGTCATTTTTTTTATATATAAAAATGTTAAATTATGTGAAGTTTTGATATTTAAAGTCCTGCTGTTTTAGTATTTGTTTTTAGTATGTTTTCATGAAATATGTTTTTGTCTATTGCTTTTTGTTGATCTAATGTACAATGCTATGGTCTCCTGGAATAGCATTTCATAAATAAAGGACTGATTGATCGAACACCTTTTGGGTGGGATTTGAACATTTTCACCATCCTTGTTCATGAGGTGGTGTCATAAGAGGGTCATGTTGAAAACCGTGGGCTAAAATATGGTAACATGGCAAAGTTAGGTACATATACTAACACACTAAAATGCCAGCAGAATAGGCCTAACAGTCTTTCGTGTCTGCTCATTTGGTCAACCCCCATCCTGGGAGCTGACCTTGCTGCCCCCTCTCGCACTCTGGCTTCTCCCTTCCCAGTCCCAGATATTCTTGCTGCACTGGTTTTTGCTTCCAGAACTCTTCCCCTGTACCTGTCCTACCCCCTCTTGAACCTCTCCACCGTTTCTGCCTCCACCAGCAACCTGGGCAGTGCATTCCATGGCTCCACCACCATCTCAGTGAAGTAGCACCTCCTCCTTTCTCCCCTGAATCTCCCCCCCAGCTTCCACCCATGCCCTCTAGTTACCCCCCCTCCTTCCTTCGGAGCACCCTGACTGCTCGTCCCCTATTTACCCCCTTCATGTACCTGAAGACCTCTATCATGTCCCCCGGTCCCTTCTCTCTTCCAATGTGTACATATTTAGCTCTTCAAGCCTCTCCCCATAGGTCCTCTATCCCCAAGCCCCAAATCATTTTGGTTGCCCTCTTCTGGACCCTCTCCAGGAGTTCAGTGTCCCTTTTTAAATGTGGCCTCCAAAACTGCACGCAGTACTCGAGGTGCGGCCTCACCAAGCAGTTGTACAGTGGGAGTATCACTTCCCTCCTTCTGGAGGTGAGCCCCCTAGTGATGCATCCAAGCATCCTGTTGGCCTTTGCCGCTGACCTCCTACAAGTCTCCGAGTTGTTCTTCTTGACATCCACCATCACCACCAGGTTCCTGTCAGCCATCGAGACTTGTAGCATTTCCCCCTCTGTGGTGTATACTTGGCCCGGGTTTCTGGCTCCCAAGTGCAGTACCTTGCATTTCCCTGCATTGAACCTCAGCTTCTGCTTTCTAAACCACCTTTGCAGAGCCTCCAGGTCTCCCTGTAGGGCCACTCTCCCCTCCTCCCCATCCACCACGGCCCCCAGTTTTGAGTCATCCGAAAAGAGACACATCTCACTCCTGATACCCTTCCTTATGTCAGAGACATAGGCATTGAACAGAAGGGGTCCAAGGACCGATCCCTGAGGGACTCCACTAATGACCCTCCTTGGGGATGAGACTATTTCACCAACCACCACCATCTGGTTCCGTTCTGGAGCCAATTTCCTAGCCATCTGATCATTTGGTTTCCCCACTCCCATTTCTCCCAGATTATTCAACAGGCCCCCGTGAGGAACAGAGTCAAACGCCTTGCTGAAGTCAAGAAAGAGGACATCCACTGGTCTACCCAGGTCCAAGGCATTCATCACCCAGTCATAGAACTCCACAAGGTTTGTCTGACATGATTTCCCCAGGGCCAATCCATGCTGTCTGTCATCCAGGCACCCCAACTTTTCCAGGTCCCCCCAGTCTCTCCTTGACAATGCTCTCCATCACCTTGCCCACTGCCAATGTCAGGCTGACGGTCCTGTAGTTCCCTGCCACCTCCCTTGATCCCCCCCTTGAGGATAGGCACTATATGTGCCACTTTCCAGTCCTGGGGCACCCACCCTGTCCTCAGTGAGATGCTAAAGAGCTCTGCCAGGGGTTTCACCAGGACATCCACCAGTTCCTTCAGCACTCTGGGATGTAATTTATCTGGCCCTGGTGCTTTCTCTGTCTTAAGGGACCTGAGAGCTTCCCTCACTCTCTCTGCTGTGATTTCCACCTCCGCTACCTCGTCCCTCTGCTTTGCCTTCCCCCCACCTGCCAGTGATGCCCCTCCCCAGACCCCCGATCGGTGAGGATCCCCCTCTCCTCAGTTTCACCGTCTCCTCCCATGTATGATGCAGCCCCCCATTTTCCTTGGTGAAAACTAAGGCGAAGTACTCATTTAGTACCTCAGCCTGCTCCCCTGGGTCTTGTGCCCATCCCTCCCCCTGTTCTAATCCTGCTAATCTGCCCCTTCACCATTAGTTTTTCCCCAGTGTATCTAAAGAACCCCTTGTTCCCTCTCCTAATTTCCCTGGCCAGGTTGTGCTTCTTCCTTGCCTTAGCCGCCCTCACCACCCTAGTGGCCCTTCTGGCCATCAGCTCGTACTCCCCTAAGTCACTTTCACTCCTTGAGCACTTAAATTGCCCATAGGCTGCCTTCTTTCCCCCCTCACCTCCTCTTGAACCTCCCTGGTCCACCAGCAGGGTTTTTGGGCCCTACCACATTTTCATCTTACTCTTGCACAGGTGCTGGTAGCATCCTGCACCACCCTCCTGATGATATCCCACCTACTGCCAGTGTCCATGTCTGGCCCAATCCCATCCAAGTGCTTCTTAAAGATCTTCCCATTTCCTTGATATCCGCCCCCCTGAAGTCAATTACCTCCATCTTTGTGCAGCTTCTACCCTCCTAGGTTCAGGCAGAACCAGACCATGGCATGGTCGCTCCCCTCAGAATGGGTCCCTCACCAGGCCCCCAATCTGGTCACTGTCTGCCAGGACCACATCCAGTATCTGCTCCTCCTGGTTGGTTCCCCACTTGCTGAAGTTAGGAATGTGTCCTGAAAGACATCAACAACCTCTGTTCCTATGGCCACTGAGGATGTCATAGTCTCAGTCTGTTCTGGCATGTTTAGTCCCCCAACACCACCACCCTTCCCTTCCCAATCTGCAGTGTCTCCCAACAGCTGCCACCAGACTCTCCTCCAGCTCCTCCCTTGGCGCAGAGGTCTGCTCCACTCCTATTTTACTTTCTGCCCCCTTGTTATCAAGGTGACCCTAATTGTCTCCACAGTTCCCCCAGCCTCCTCCACTCCTCCTATGGCAATGCAGTTTTTGACTATTATTGCTACCCCTCCTCCTCTTCCCTCCCCCCGTCCTTCCTGAACATGGTGTAACCCTCCAGGTTCCAGTCCCAGTCATGCCCTGTGGTGGCCCATGTCTCAGTGACAGCTGCCACATCCACCTCTCCCTCAGTTAGCATCACCTGGAGCTCAGACATTTTATTGCCCAAGCTCCTGGCATTTAGCAGGACTACCTTCCACCCTTTCCCTATACTTCCATTTCCCCTGCTCCTGTTCCTGTGGGGATTCTGTCTTCTCCGGTCTGCACCTTACCAGTTGGCCTTTTCCCATTCCTCCAGCTCTCCCAGGAGGTGGGGACAGAGTCCATCCTTTATCAGACCTCCTCCGACAGCCTCTTCTCCCATCCCTCCCCTCCCCTCTTCACAAGTTTAAACCCCACCTTTCACCAATGAACCCCTCTATTTTCAACTTAAGGATTTCCTTCCCTTCCAAATTGAGATGGAGCTTATCTCTAGCATACAGCCCCGTATCCTCCCAGGTCTCCCCCAAATCTTCCAACAACCCATACCCTCTGGCCCCACACCACTCCCTGAGCCACTGGTTTATCACCCTAATCTTCCTCGTGTGTTCCCCACTAGCCCTTGGCACCGGCAGGATTTCTGAGAAGGAAATTGCACATCCTATATCATGACAGACCTTGGCAAGCTCCCTGAACCTTGCCTGTATCTCTAGCTCACTATTTCCCTCAATGTCATTGGTACCCAGGTGGACCAGTATGTCCGGGGAACCTCCACAATCCTTTGCCAGCTGATATACCTCATGCTTGGCCCTGTGCACCTTTAGTCCAGGGAAGCATTTTGTTCAAACTGGGCAGGCTTCTCCCTCCCTATCCCATTTGATCCCCCTGATCATGGAATCACCCATCAGGAGCACTCAGGCCATCCCTTTTCCTCCATTTCCCCCCTTCCATGTCCCTCATCCTTTCTACTGGCCCCTCCCCACAGCCGGCTCCTTGCTCCTCCCCCTAGCTGGTTGCCACCTGCCATCCCCTCCTTATTTACCCTGGCCACCCCCTTCCTTCAGATCCTATGCCTCTCATCCTCCTGAGTATCCTTCTGTACCTCACTACCCCCCCATTACTGCTCACAACTGGTCCCTCCCCCATCTGCTAAACTAGCCTGGCTCATCCTCCCTTCCCATCTCTGTTCAGCCCCTCCTTGCTTGTCATGCTCCCCTGGCCTAAACCTCAGCTCCCTTTACTGTATCCTCCTTGTACTTCTGGTCCTTCTCCTTGCTCTTTCCTCCCAACTGCTCCTTTTCCTTATGCTTTCCTCCCTCTACCCCCTCATCCTCCTGCTCTGATCCCCTGCTTCCCCCAATTTCCCACATTCCAAGTTCCCCCCATTCCTCCTGCTATTCAGCCCTCCCTCCTCCCCTTCTCCTTTCAATCTCTAACCACCCCTGTCATGGATACATCACCCCTCATCCTCAAGTAGAAGAAGAGAATTGAAGTGGTTACTGAGCTTAAGGTCTGATCCACCCCCCCATAGCTTCCTTCTGTCCAGCCCCAGCCATCAGCCTACTTCCCTGAGAATGTCCTCCCTTTGGCCCCCATCTGTGAGGGTCCCAGTTACCTGCCTGCTTCGTTTGTAGTATCCTCCTTTTGGGCCCCATCTGCCAGAGTCCCTATGTGACTCCAGAGTACTCTCCTGCACTCCTTTCCCTATGCCCCTAGTGCTCGGTGCAACCCCGTGGGAGAGCTCCTGCCTTATTCCCCAACCATACCTCCCCCCCTTCCCCCAGCTGTTTCCTAATCCCCTCAACCTCCTCCCTAAGCTATGCCAGCTGGTAGCACACTGAGCAACCACCGAACTTCCAAGCCCAGTCCAGTATCATGGCTGCCCCACATCCTGTGCACCCCACCACTCTCCCAAAGATGCCGGCTCTAATAACATGTGGGCCCATCCCCCTACAAGTAGGTTTCCTTGGGTGAGCCACCTGTTTCCCCACTAGTCCGAGACTTTTAAACTTGCAGCACTTGAGTGGCTGAACTTTTCCCCACCTGACTATTGGCCTTAAGAGTTTGCTCACATGGGAAGTTTGCAACTCCCTAAACCCTCCATCCCAGCCTTTAAGCTGAACCCCTGGTGGCTCTTCTGTATTTAAGAAAGGCTAATGCAAGGGGTGGGTGGGTGGGAGGGCTTTCAGAAAGTTCTTAAGGAGATACGCCAATTTTACAACACAACTTACAAATAATAACAACTTACAGAAACTTATGACAAAATTAGCTTTCCAGAACCTCACCACAATTTCAAACTTCAACTCCTACCTCTGCCACAGCAAGAAGACTTAAAAGTATATATATATATATATATATATATATATATATATATATATTATAGATTTCTCGATCACTCATAACTTTGGTAATTTTAAATGCTTTGATCCCAAATTTTCAATATAGCCATATTTTCATACCACCTCATGAACGTGACAGTTGCCATTTTTCAAATCCTGGTCAAAATGTGTTTTCACACCTCTGGCATGGAATGATATTATAGCAGCATGGAATCACATTTCAGCAGGAATTTGAACACTTTCAATTACTGGGTTCATGAGGTACGGTAATAAGAAGACTATGCTGAAAATTTGGTGTACAAAATGGCAAAATGCCCAGGCTATGACTGAATGATGTAGTATTTCAACATTCACTCATAAGTTCAATAATTTTCAATATTTGGACTTCAGACTTTCAACATACCCATTTTTATTTATTTTTATTGAGCTAATTCTGACAAACAATAGTAAAACTTTAACCAAGCTGTGTGATTAAATGTTGTATAATCTATTTCAATATTTGGACTCCAAACTTTCAACATACCCATTTTTCCACACCATCTCTTAAATGTGACAAATATAATTTTTAAATCCTGGCCAAAATGTCTTTTGTACTTGTAGAAATGACATTTGAGCCAATATGCTATAAACAATATATATCATGTTTACAAGGGCAGTCATAAAATGACTATCTTGAAAATTTGAGGTCAAAATTAAAAAAAAAAAGGGTGAACGTGTGAAGAGTGTGTGAAGACCGAATGTGTAATGGGTGAATGTGTGAATGTATGAAGAGTGAATGTGTGAAGGGTGAATGTGTACTGAATGTGCGAAGAGTGAATGTGTAAAGATTGATTGTGCAAAGAATGAATGTGCCAGGCCATGTATTTCTGTAGCTGGGTGGAGTCTTCCCATAGCACATGGCCAAAAGGGTATTGTACATCTGCACCTTTTCATGCAGATCCCAAAGGCTGCAGGCTACAGGCTGGCAGGAGGGGTGAGCATTAGAGTAGACAAGCCCAAGGTAGACCCCTTCAATGATTCTCCAAGAATTCAGAGACTCAAAACCCTAATGCATTTTCCTTTTGCTGCTTTGGAGGTGGGGGTTCGGAGTTAGGGCTAGAGACCCTGACACCACATTTTGCTATTTTTGTGGTGTTAAGTTACCCTAACTGTGCATTAACAAAGATTTTTGCAAATCTGTGTATAGTGGCAGTCTTGACCCCAGTGGGTATACTTTGTGATCCCATGTTGGTGACCTGAGTTCAGGGGCACACTCAGTGACTCAGCTGGATTGGGTGAAGGGGGATGGCACTGTTATACAATCCCCCAGTCAGGGAATGAAAGCTGCAGGGTTGTCCACACAGGTCCAGTTACCATACAGTAAAGACAACTGTCCTGTTGGCATATGGCCCTGCACTTCTGCACCTTTGTGTGACAGAGGGCCCTGTGCATTGGCTGACAGATGGACTGTTTACCCTGTGTGTTTGTATCTGTGGCCTCCTGGAAATGCAGAGATCAGAGGGCCCTGAACTTCTGCAACTCACCAGACAGCCTCATGAATTCTTGACATCTGTTGCTGCATGAACGTACAGGGCCAGGCCCACAAGGGCCCTGCACTACTGTAGGAAGAGAAAGTCTTCCCATGGTGCAAGCCTGAAGGGTCCTGTGCATCTGCATCTTAAGGATACAATTCCACTATCTTCAAAAGGAAGGGCATTCTCTACATCTGGTCATAAAGGTCTCTTTGGGACCCACATGAATGAGGATATGATTTCTCTATCTCAAAAAGAAAGGAAATTCTCTTCAAAAAACTTTGCTAATGCACTAATTAGGGTAACTTAACATCACAAAAGTAGATAAATGTGGCATTAGGGTTTTCAACAATAAATCCCAGATCCTCAAAGCAGAAAAAAGCCCCACCCTGCCCTCTCACTCAGCACCTTTCACCCCACACCCCTGAACATTTCTCACAGTGTAGATCCACTTTCTACCCTAATGCTCAGATTCACTCAGCCCTAATGCTTACCCCTTCCCCCAGCCTGTCACACTGTGAAAAGATCACATCTTAGGTTCTTTGCATGGTATGCTGGACAAAAGAAACAACAAGCAAAAGTAATAAAAAGGTTTATTACACACTCACACCTAAACAAATGAAGCAAAGCATTCACAAGGGAGCCGATTTTCCACCATTCCTCGAAGATGGTCTTTTTCTCTCTCAGAGGAACTGATGTGCATACAATTGTAACAGAACAGTTACACATATGCTAAACATACAGCATTGGATAAAGTATGTAAATAAGGTGGCTCCCTTGGGCAATTACATAGGAAATTAAGTTGCAAAGTAAGGAAGAATCTCTGAATCTCTAAACAATGTAAATTCATAGTCTGCAATCTGTTATCAGTCTCACTAGAGACAGTGAGTTTGAGAACACATGCAATGTCATCAGAAAAGCATACAATGTGTCACAATTGTGGAAAACTGCAGAATATGAGTGATTATGAGTATAGCAGAATATATGGCAGAAACATAACACATAGGTAAATGCATTACAGACAGATGTAAGCATAGCAAATATAAATAAAGAACACTAACATAAGTAATAAAACAAGATCAACATTGTAAGACACTAATATTGTGTATAAGGTTATGGTTACATGTGGGACGCTTGGTGGTATATAACCCAGGCATAACAGTCCACTCTTTGTTGCCTTGCTCACAGGGCAACACAACAAAAAGAAGAAGGTTAGGTGTAGTAATGGTATATCTGAATGTGTCAGCAAACCTGAGGTTCAAGCCCTGTAAAAGAACTACAGCCATGCAAGATGCTGGATAAAAGTATGCCTCAGACAGCAAAGGTGTAGTAGTGGATGAATTAAAACAAGATATAATTATTATAGAGCTTTAAAATATTGATTTGAACATCTGCTTTTCAAAGCACATAAAACTTGTAAGGTAAATGAATTACAATTCTATAGCACACAGATAATGTGACTGTAAAAGTAAACCTATTCAGGAGGCAACATGGGGTAATCACAGATGGTCAGATCATAAAATACAAAACAGAAACTAGGTATGTCAGCACCACAGTGAATATGTGTATAAGAAAAATGATCGATGTGTATTATCACAGAATATTGTTGGAAAAAACAAAAAACAGTGTTAAAGTCGTAATCCATTCATAAAGAACAGTCCATACTGAGAGTTGAAAAGGCACATAATGGTGGTGTATGGGACAGCGGCATACATTGTTGATTGAAGAATCTAATAACAATGTCTTTAAAGAGGAACCAGTCCATAAGGTTCGAGTTTGTAACTGCAAAACAGTGTAGTTACATTGGAAATGTCATTCATCAAAAGCTTGTAACTCATGGGGCATACATGGCACATGGAGTTGTGCAGACGTGCACCAGCACAGTAAGAAAGTTAATGTTCATGTATCTGGTTGCTGGTTGGCTGGATTGGCAAAGGCCTTGGCAAGGGCTGCATGAGAATGGCCATTGAATGTTTCAATGGAATAGCCATACTCACACAGGCATAGCCTTTTTGTAAATAGAGCACATTTTGCATAAATATTGACAGTTCATAAAGAACATAATTCATGAAAGAGCAACCAAGAGCACAGTTCATATGAGGCGCCTGCCAAATATGGAAAACCAGCCATATCGAATAGATGCATGTGTTGCTTGAAGATCTTGCTTTAAATTCTGGACTTAAACCTCAACCATTGCCTGAGGTGCAGTTTTAGTTCTCCCTTCTGTTATTGTCCAAATCAAGGTCCCAACATCACGATCTGTCTTTGCTTCAAATATTGGACTTAAACCCCAACCATTGCCTGTGGCATTTGTCATGTTTCTCCCTTAGAACAGTCCTTCCTCCCTAGGCCATGATGTCCAACCCTCTCCTATCTCATGTGACCTTTCCTCCCCACTCTCTATTCCCTCCTCCCCTTCTCATCCCACTTACCAGGCCATGTCTACAGTACTTATCAAAGGACTTTTACATCTCAATCTTCTTCGCACTTTGACGCTAGAGGAACTGCCACTCCTGCTCACTATGACTCCTCCAGTGATGTTTACTGTATAAACTTTAGCTCATTACCTTATGTCCATATATCTGTATCTATGCAATTGTAATTAAATGGCACTACTGCCTGCTGAACCTGTTGCTATATTCTGGTGGAAGTATCTTGTTACATGTGATGGTTATATGTTATTATATTGTTATTATTACTATGTAATTGTTATGTACGTTCACTCAACCTGTTATGTCTTAACCCTGTTGGCAATTGTTTTGCCCCAGGTCCATCTTGCAGATGAGCTTGTTTCACTGATGTTCCACCTGGCAAAATAAAGATTTTGATTGATTGATTGATCTTAACAGTACCTCTCTGTGAAAACCTAAAAACTTGTAAAACTTTGTTAAAAATTTAGTTTTAAAACACACTTATAGTTGTGGTTAAAAGGAAAATGGTATAGTTGTTAGCAATGCCTTTAGTTGTGGTGTGGTGTGACATAGACAAGTGATGGCGTCTCAAGGTCCAATAATAAGTTTAGGCTTATCTCATGAAATATAAGTGCAACATTATGCTTGTTATATGCACTTTGAACCGTTATCGTATGGCAGTATGCCATATACACCATGTAACACAGGAGTGTACAACAGCGCCTATTGCTCCTATGGGATTTGAAAATGTCCCTTTCTGTAAGATCCATTGTCTAGGGTGAAATACTTCTAGATAGTCAGTAGTGTGGTGCTCTGATACTGGGTCTTGAGCACGTATCAGGTCTATTGAAAAAGGGGTCTGATAACATGATGCTATGAAACCTACAGGTGTTTGTATTGAAGCACAAATTATATTCTGCCATATTATGTGTGTATTACACATTATATACAAGGGTACCTAGGAGTAATGAAGCAATCAGACCACTAGTCAATCTGGGTTTATGCTTGGAACATTAGATAGGCTTTTGTTTCTGTTGAGGTAACAACAGTTGGAAACATGGCAGTGCTAGCAATGGAATGAGGTGTACAATACTATGTAGTAGTATTATACGGAAATAGAGCACAAAAATATGGATGTATGAGTACAGTACAGGTGTAGAAACCTGTGTGTTGCTTGGGTCTGGCATATAAACAGGGTGCCAGTGGGTGATCTTCTGGTGTAGGACCTACCTTGGAATGTGCCATTAGCTAGGTGGGCCTTAGGGATTTGTTGTTGATTGCTATCAGTCTGTCATTTAGTCTGTAAGATTGGTTAGGGACCACCATTGTGGTGTCCAGGTGTACATGGTTATCATGTTGTAATGAATCTGGATAATAACAATAATAATAATAATAAACTTTATTTCTAAAGTGCCTTTCCAATTTCAAGGTGCTGTACAAAGATTATAAAACACAAATAAAACACAGATAAAACACAGATAGAAAACTTCAATCTCAGAATGATACATCACAATCAATGATCTAAAAAGGCAGACTGAAACAAGTGAGTTTTTAAATCCCTCTTGAACTCCTCCATGGAGGTGCACAACCGCAACCAATGGGGTAGAGAATTCCAAAGAGTGGGAGCAGCATAAGAGAAAGCTCTACAACCAGATGAATTTAGGCTTACTCTTGGAATCTCTAGCAACCTCTCATTGGCCGAGTGGAGCACTCGGTCCGGGCAGTAAGAAACCAGGAGATCTTTCAGATAGGCTGGACCCTGATCATGTATGGCTTTAAAAGTTAATAAACAGACTTTAGAGGTGATCCGCCACCTAACAGGAAGCCAGTGCAGATTGCGCAGCACTGGGGAGATGTGGCCAGACCTGCTTGTCTCAGTCAAAACCCGTGCTGATGCATTCTGCACTAGCTGAAGGTGGCTGATTTCAACCCCAGAAAGCTCAAAATACAGGGCATTGCAGTAGTCCAAGCGTGAGGACACAAAGGCGTGGACCAACGTTGGTAACGAGTCAGACGGAACAAGGTGTTTCACTCTAGCGATATTCCTAAGGTGGTAGAAGGAAGTTTTGATGACCGCTGACACTTGTGACTGTAGTGTCAGCCTGTCATCTAAGATAACCGCTAGGTTACACACCCGTTCAGAGGTTGGGAGTGATACACCCCCAAGAAAAATTCCTGAGGGTGCACCGACAGGTGACCTCTCTGTCCAACAACCCGGATCCACAACCAAAACCTCAGTCTTTTCTGAGTTCAACTTCAGCCAACTAGAATCCATCCAATCCTGGATTTCTTTCAGGCAGTTGTTAAACACCGAGAGAGCTCCATCCTGGTCAGGGGCGAAAGACAGGTATAGCTGGGCATCATCAGCATAGCAATGAAACCTCAGCTTATACCATCTTATAATGTCTCCGAGGGGCAGCATATACACCCCAAACAACATGGGAGATAGCACAGAACCCTGAGGCACCCCACACAACAAAGGAATTGGGCCGGAGGAAAAAATCCCCGAAACAACTCTTTGTGATCTCCCAGTGAGGAATGAGGTGAACCATCCAAGGATGGTTCCCGATATTCCACAGATCTGCCTCAGGCGTGCTAACAGCACCACGTGATCCACGGTGTCAAAAGCTGAAGAGAGATCAAGAAGAACTAGAATAAAATGTCTCTTCTAGTCTCTCGCCCTCAAGAGATCATTAAGCACCCGAACCAGCGCAGTCTTGGTGCTATGTCTTTTACGAAAACCGGATTGGAAGGGATCGTATATGTCATGGATGGTTAAATGGTTCTCCAATTGGATCGCCACTACTTTCTCAATCACCTTCCCAATGAAGTGTAGGTTAGAGATGGGTCTATAGTTTGCAAAACAATCTGGGTCCAAGGTAGCTTTCTTCAAGAGCGGTGTCACCACCGCTTCTTTCAGGGAGCTAGGAAACTCACCCGAGTCCAGGGAGCACCAGACTATTTGCACAAGGATTGGACCAATGATGTCACAACAACCTAATATTAGGGAAGTCGGTCCAGGATCCAAACTACAGCTCGTAGGGTGCATACCATGGATAATCCTCATGACATCAACAAAATCAGGTCTGCTGAAGGAACACCATGAAAACTGAGCCACTGTGAACTCACGCTGTTCAACTGCATCCCCCTTAGAAGCCGCAGGATGCAGATTCACCCTGATATCAGCCGCCTTATTAGCGAAGAAGCGAGCGAGCTCCTCGCACTCTAATTGCGAAAAAGCTTTCCAAACTTGTAGACAAGCTGGGTTGCACAACCTGTCCACAGTTCAAAACAGCTGAGCCGGTCGGTTCCTAGCAGCAGCAATCTCCCTGGACAGGAATTCTGCCTTCTTATGGGAGATTGCAGATTGATAGACAGAGTAATGGTCCATCAATTTAAGGCGGTCGGTATCACTGGTGGATCTGCGCCAACAGCATTCTAATCTTCGCCCCCGTCTCCGCATCTCCCTCAATGTCCCATCAAACCAGGGCACCTTGGGACAAAGGGAGAGGGGGCATACACGAACAGGAGCAATAGTATCCAGAGCCGAAGTAACCACCCTATTATAGGCCATCACCAAGGTCTCTGGACTACTGCTTGCCAATGCGGGGGATGAGAGGTCAAGAACCACCGCAAGGCCTTGGGGAGAAATATCCCATAAAGGGCAGTATCTCGCCATCTCCACAGGGGTAGGCCTTCTCAGGGGGGTAATAAAATTGAACCCCATGGTGCAGTGGTCTGACCATACGACTGGTTCCACCCCCAAATCAGTAATATCAATCCCTAGGAGAAAGACTAAGTCCAGGGAATGTCCAGATTTATGAGTAGCAGTGGAAACCACCTGTGTAAAGCCCAAAGATATCATTAACTGGAGGAAGTGGTTACCAAATTGTGAGAGTTCATCGTTGACCCAGGCATTAAAGTCACCCAGAACCATCAATCTGGGCGACTCCAGCGACATGTCAAAGATGAAGTCTGCCACTTCCTGTAAGAACCGTTTCCCATCACCTGGTGGACGGTAGATGAGTACGATTCGAACGCCAACACCTGCTACCACTGTACACTCAAAAGACTCAGTCTCCTCCACAACTACACTGTGAGGTCCAATTCGCCTTAAAACAGATCATGCACTCCCACCCCTGTGGTCCAATCTCAGGCGTGTATCACCGAGTACCCAGCCAGAGTCATGGCTTCCAACGTGGGGCCTGGGTTTTCATACAGCCAGGTCTCGGTGATGCAAGCCAAGTCCACTGAACCAACAAGATCAGCAATAATGCCGGTCTTGTTTCTGACTGACCTGGCATTGCATAACACCGCCCGGGTTGAACGAACCTCGGAGGCTGTCAAGCCCATCTGCCTACCAAATTCTGTAGTGCCCTTGGATATGGACACCAGACAGGGCAAACCATGGTCTGGATTCCATTTCACCCCAGGGAGCCTTCTAGGTCTCATTACCTGGATACGAAGGCCCCCCTTGTCTATCCTCCCTGGTTCACAACCCCCCACCCTCCCTCCTCTCCTTTGAGCAATTCCCAATGCTCTACAGCACTGGTATGTATCAAAATGGAGAGGGGGAGGATAGAAAGGGTGGAGGGCATGAAGTAAGGAGGATGAATAGCGCACCACCTTGGGGATTGTGGGCCGACACATGCCGCAATAATACAACTAAACCAAAACAATAATATAAAATAAAAACTTACGCTAAATAAACCCCCAAATAAATCTAATTAAACATAAATCCTAAACACAAACCAAAATTTTAAAAGAAACTCAAATAATTCAAACATAAAATACAAAACACATCCCCCCCCCCAGTTCTCTCACAACCAGGATAGAGGCAAATAATAAAATAAACTAATAAGAGGTTCATACTTAACCAATAAAATCACACAGTATCTGATCTGCACAGTTTCTTAAAAAAGCAGAAAAAAGCTCACGGCTAAGTGGAAAGGATAATAGTCTGGTATTTCACTTATTCCCAGAAACAGTAAAACAAAATATCCCTGCACAACCTCTCATGAAGGCAGGTTTAAAATAAAATAATAAAAAGCAGATTAACCAGGCACTCTCACTACCTGGAAAATTTGAAATAGAAGGCTCGAATCAAACTACCTCTCACATGGAAGATGGAGCCCTAAATAGTATTAACAAAATAAAATACATTTTCACTGTTTCTAAAAATAAATCACAGTCTGACCATAACCAGTATCCAAAACTTTGTCTGGGTGAATCTTCTTATGGGTCTTCAAAAAACTCTCAGTTGTGCAGAGACCATGATTGTCAATCACCAAAAACGCTGGCAGGGGTCCAAAAAATCTGACCCAGGAGAACCACCACCAAGAATACTCTCTCGCTGTAGCTTCGGTCCTCAATAAGAAACTGCCCACCGGCTGATTCCTCAAAGACCTTGAAGCCCCAGGCTAAGCCAAACAGCTCCCTGCCGGCAAAAACCCAGACTCCTGCCCAACGAGAGAGCCGGTTGTGGACCAACCCGGAAAAGAACAGACCACCCACTTCCATGCCAACAAATAATCAGCAGTTAACTCCAGACACACAGGATAGATCCAACATCACAGTCTCTGCAGCCCCAGAATGATGAAAAGGGCCTGCAGTTCCTCGCCAACCAAATAACAAACCATTAGCAGCAAGAAGTAAGAGCAATTCCCAATAGTCAAAGGTTACCAGACGGCTTCTTCAGAGTACTTCCTCTGCGAAGATCACCAACAATCCAGGACTTAGTCTAAAAGAAAAAGCTCCTCTTCTGGCGTCTGTCCCAGACAGAGTCCAAAAAGTAAAACAGACAGGAGACAATCCCAATACCTTCCCATAAAAGGAACTCTGTTCAAAACCGTAGAACTTATAAAACGACACTCAGACCGTGAACTCAGTATTAACAACGTCCCGCAAAGTGTCCCACAAAGTGTTCCAACTGTCCGAAATTCAATATTAGACCAAATACTTATGAATCACACATTCTGAGAAGGAACTCAACAGCAGACGGCAGCGGCAACGGCAGACGGCAACCGCATGTACACGCACTCACACTGCAATGCTGATCCCTATTGTTTGGGAGTATGAATAGTGGCACATACCTATGAGAAAGAAATAATCATTCATGGGGGTGTTGTTGGGATATTTCAGCTTGTGAAAACAACTGATTTGTTGTCTAAGTGATTGGTACATGGTACCCCCCCCATGTGGATGTAAGAGATGTCACCCAGATTGGCCTAATATCCCAAAATATTCACAGTTGTGGAACAGTTTACTGAGCTTATACTTGATAAGCTGTAACAATATGTGAAAACTAATGACAATGACATAATCACAATGAAATGAAGGCCATATTAAGCACATTGCAGAAAATGCATTTTAAACATTGAACTAATTTAAAATGAAGTTGGTCATCAGAGTCCAGGAATGACTGTTGAAATAATATTGTCTTTTATAGGAGCTAAAAAGACAAAAAGATATGTGAAATAACATGGGAATGTACATAGTCCCCCCCCAACTCAGCTGAATACTAGTTGAAGATCAAGGCCCTTGCAACTGGCTGGTGCTGGTTGTTGGCATAAAGTCGCTTGCAAATAGATTGTTTATGGTTGTTCTAAACTGCACTGTGAGGGCTGGAAGGCTGAGCTGGTTTATAATTTAGAGAACATTATATGTTTTATTTTTAATTTGTAATCAACAAATGGGTTATTAGCAAACACACATTGTTCTTCTTGTGTGCTCTTACTGGAGGGACAGTGGGTTCATCTCCCCCATTTCTGGATCTGCTAGCTGTAGCCCAGTCAGGTCCAGAAGTAATTTCATTTATTTGCAACCACTGTAGGTGCACTGTAAGGTGGCATGGTTCAATCCCCTCCTTGAGCTCCCTGTATAGTACAGGAGACTAGTCTTACAGTATATCATATCTATGAAAATGTCACAGACATGGTGAATCACACTAAAAATGGTAGCAGCTGTAGCATTATACATACTCATCACTGATGAACCATAAACGCCTTCTATCAGTGAGTACAGCCTGTATGAAATAGTTCATATACAGCTGATACCATACCCGGACTGTTATTTGTTAAACAAAGAGGCATGCAATGTTGTGTTAGTAGTTAACTATGTCATTAACAGTTCCAACAATTATTTGTCCCTGACAGGCACACTAGTTAAAACAGATGTTAATGTAAGAGATCAGTTACAGAGGGTGGGTATATATACAATCCACGCCCCTGAGCTCCTACTTCTGTGAAAGAGGCAGCACGGAAATAATAGGCTACTGTAGGACCAATGCTGGAGCAGATGCCCAACCGTACAACAGTAAAAACTATCAAACTGACCAGTAACAGGTTTGCATAAATGTTAGAGAACACTTTATTCCCAATAGAGGTGTGGATATTTATCCACAATAATAGTGACAAACTGTCTTTGCCAATCAGTCATCACCTGTAAAGTTGTATGCTGAATAAATACAGATGGGTTTGACCCAACTTGTTAAAAATAAAAATAAGGGCAATACAGTAGTCTACTATGATTCAAATTATAATAACATTATAATGAAATTGGGCCACTAGATAAAATACACTCATACATTACCAGTGGTTACTTGTGAAGGTTAGTCTTATCCTTGTAAGAGAGAAAAAATAAAACACAAGCCACAAAAGGGAACATCTCATTTACTTAGAGCATTCTCCTTGTGGAAGGTTGGCATTGGTTCTCTATATGCTGATACTGATATATTCCTATGATTAAGCACTAGAGGGCACAAAACGCATCAGGAGTGTATGTTTGGAAAGAAGAGGAGGGGCGATCTGTACCTAGGAGAGACTGTGGTTGCTGGGTGTTGTACACAAAAATTAAATATAACACCTTTTTGCACCAGTTTAGATTTCCAGGAGTCATCTATATTGTCTGAAATACTGCTTGCTCAAATGCTTATTTGAAAAATAGGTCTGTGAGTAGCCAGTGCTAGGCAAATATTTTACTTCCTACTGATATTAACATTAAAAAGACGTATGTAGTCGACCACCTTTGGAGGTAGATTCTTTTTTTTGTAGCTACTACTGCACTCTGATGAATTCCTAAAAATGAAATAAATTATTAATGTCAGAGTATTAGGTGTCCCTAGTCCTCTGAATTGTGACATTAGAACTGTGTCATTAACCCACACATCATTCTGATAAATAAAACAAGTTGTAATACTGGTATTTTGTACATACAAAATTGTTAAAAAGGGATTTAAAGTAGGTCTACAATATAAAAGGTGAAAATCTTTCAAAACAGACATAATACTTACCATGGCAGTGTACATTGTGTAGCTATGCTGTTAAATGGCTTATTACAAATGCTGGGGATGAACAGCTCCCCCCGATCACCATGCAATGCATGGGGATAAGTGATACAGGACAAGGACAAAAAAAAAAACAACAAGATCTTCCATAAAGGAAGGCATATGTAAGAATGGGCAGGTTTGTAGATAGCAAGCAGCTTCATGGCTGCAAGCCCAGAGAAAAAAAAAGTCTGTCCCATCGTCATGGACAGATGAGGAGGACTGGAAAAAAAAGTAACTTGTATCAAAACTACTCTCGATGTGCACATACCACTAAAGTCATATTTGGTTAAGAAATACCAATGTAATTACGGAGGTACATCAATTGTGAGCTGGAAAAATAGGTACAGCTCAAAAACACATAGAAGTCAAGTGATTTGCAAAACGTCACACACCGTGCAAATGATGTTTCCTGGGACCAAACCCAGCTGTAGCTGCAGTGGCCTTGAAAACCACAATGAGAGGTCTGACAAATTAAAGAATACTGTCTAGCCACTGGCTGAGGCATCAAAAACAAAACTAATGAACCATTACAATTTCTATGATGGCAGATGGAGAGGCCATATTAGAAAGGAAAAAAAAAACACAGAGGACCTTTGTAAGTATTTATGTCATGCTTCCATTTTCTTTTTTTTTCTCAATAATAAACTATGATTAACTTGAATCAATACTAAGGACATCAGTCTACATATTTCAACATTGAACCAACCACTTATCAGAAAGATAGAAAGTTTGTAGACAATGTGCCAGCACTGCAAACCGGAACATGCCACTGGTAATGAGCCAAAGGTGTCGACCATTTTATGAACTGATTTTTCTCAGCACAAACGATATGAAACAGAAAAAATAAAGCAGAATAGCTTCAGAAAACAAAGTTAAAGACCATGATAATGGGTAACAGTGACAAGTGATGCAACCCGAGTAAAAAGACAGACTTAACTCTGGCATCATTACAGTTGATGGAGATTATATCATTAAACCAAATCATTCATTAGCGAATACAGTAATGTATCTGCAGTTATTTTTTAAACATCCTCTAAGTAGTTATTAACAGAACTGCAGAGAACAGCATGACCTTGGGTTGTTGTCAGCAATGCTGAGTCAAATAAGCATTCAGGGAATACATAACAAGATATGGTGTACTACTATTAAATGTGCTGCTTCTCCTAAAGTGAATAGCAAGGAACAGCTGTATAGACAAACGTTTTTACACTTAGGTTCGTTATAGAACGCAATAAAAGGTGGATCTGTTATTGTAACCAGTAGACAAAGGTAGCCTGTCCGAATAAAAACAGAGGTCCCGAGTACCGTATGAATTCTTTACTAGTCAGAGCATCAGCCACATACAGCCAATAATGTTAATTATATACTAGACATAATTAAAGTGGGTTTACCACAAACATGAAACACAATGACAGGGCAACAACCTGCCAGACATACTTTTTCATTTAAAAAAAAACACCAGGGTCAGAACAGACCAATTTTTGATCTGTGAATCACATCAATGAGGAAGATTCCTCATGGAAGTCTATAAATAATAAATAAATAAATTATCAAACAGTTCAGCCACCAATTAAACAGCAGCCATTAACCCTATCAGGCTTAAAAGCCTCCAAAGCAGCCCTCTGTCAGATTGCATTGTAGTTGACTGTCTCAGTTCAATATACTGCACACAGATCAACATAATTGTAATTGGATCCAAAACATATATTTATTTATTTATAGCATAGGAATTACAACCCTTTGAGTCAAAGACTCATTTCCAAAGGCTCCAAGTTAAATATGATAATACAGACAAACAATAATCCAGCTTAACAGTAGAGCAGAGTCATATAGGTGTGATTGTGCAAGTAGCAAGTAGCAGATGGATGTGAGTTAACATACGTATGGTAATTGCTGGTACATATGGCCTCAAATATGGATAATTGCCTGTACAGTTTTGTAGCTAACCAGTGGCTGTCTAATATGCATACAGATAATACAGTCTGTGTAACGTACATAAATAGAGTAACTGCCTACACAAGAGGTAGATAACAGGACTCAGCAGTACAGGATATAGTAAGATTATAGGGTGCTGCCTCCTGGGATGCTGTGCAGGGGAGTTGCTTCCAGGGAGGCATTGTCAAGTTCCTATCATAGGAGTGGTGAGAGTGTTAGCTGAGTTTACCAAGAGATTGCTCAGTTAGGCATTACACATGGGTCACAGTGGCAGTGCAGTGCAAGCTGCCTCATTCAAGACATTGTCATAGGCCTGGGGCAGCTTGGAGTGACATATTAGGGCATAGGGTGGGGATCAGTGGTCACACTAGCAGTTACGTAACTATAAAATATGTGTTTTCAAAGCTGCCTTAAAAGGACCTAGCTTGAAGATGGTGGAGATTGTTGGGGGGAGGGCATTATACCATGCTGGAGCTCTGAAGGGGAAGGATCATTGAGGTAGACTAGTCCTGACTCTGGGGACCTGCCATATAGTTTTAGTAGCTGTATGAGTGGCCACAGTGAGGGTTGTCAATTGAAGGGAGGACGTGACACCTGCTGGGGTTAGGCCCAGGTGCATTTTTTTGGTGATGAGACAGGTTTGATACTGTAGCCTTTCCTCTAGAGTGAGGATATTGGTGAGTGCATAGAGGGTGCAGGTGTGCATTCGCTTGTCTGCACCAGAGATGAGTCGGCATGCTTTGTTGATGGCGAGTTGAATTTGGTGGAGTGCAGCTGGGTCTGATGCAATGTATATTGTGAGTCCATAGTCCATGAGTAACAGGACTGAGGATGTTATGGCCAGGTGAAGCTCTTCAGGCGGTAAGCAATCATTGTGTCTGTATAGGAGACCAAGTCATGCATTCATGGCTGAGGTGAGGACTTTGATGTGCTCATGGAATGAGAGGGTGGTGTCAAAGGTGACACCCAGGTACTTATACATTGGAACCTGTTCCAGGGAAAGGAGCGAACTGGCGCAGATATTCAAGAGATAGTCCTTTGTTCTGTTTTGGTGGTGGGCGAAGAGCATGGTTTTGGTCTTTTTGACGTTGACAACTAGTTTATGTTCAGTAAACCAGTTTTCTGTCTGTTTGAAGGAGTTTTGTAAGGTGTGCTGCAGCATAGAAGGAACAGGATCTGAGGCATAGAGAACTGCATCGTCCGCATACAGGAGAATGTTCCCAGAGCAAGATTCTGGCAGTGCGTTAAGATAGATACTGAAAAGTAGGGGACCAATTATGGACCCCTGGGGGACTCCTAAATGCACTGGTAGCATGGTGGATAGTGTATTGTTGATTTTAACACACTGGTTTCTAGCAGTAAGATAGCTAGAGAACCAGGAGAGGGGTCCCTGGGTGACTCCAATGCTTTGTAGAGTGCTCAGTAGGAGAGGGTGGGAGACTGTGTTGAAAGCCTTATAGAGGTCTATGAATACAGCCCCTGTGAGGTGCCCTTTGTCCAGAGCAGAGTGTAGTGAGTTAGAGAATTCTGTAAGGGCGGCAGTTTTGCTGTGACCTGTTCTAAACCCATGCTGCTCCCTGCATAATAGACTGTGCATGTGAAGGTATTCAGTGAGCTGGTCAGCCATGATTTTTTCAAGGGTTTTAGAGAGTGGAAATAGAATACAGATGAGTTGGTAGTTGTTTGGGGAAGAGCAATCGCCACTTTTTAGTATAGGGATTATGATAGCTATTTTCCAGGGGGTTGGGAACTGGCCTAGACATAGGGACTGGATTAGTAGGTCAGTGAGTGGACAGAGAACTGAGTCAAGTACTAGGTATAATATACGCATATTGAAGGTGTCTTTACAGTAGTTGGAGCCACCGAGAGCTTTGAACAGGTAGGTTTTGGCTTCAGATGGGGTGATGACCCTGAAGTAGAAGGGGGGGTCACTGGTAGTTTGGCACTGGGATGGGCTGTATTGGGTCAAAGAAGTTACTTGGGAGAACTAAGCTGAGGTCACAGAAGGTGGAGTTAAGGCAGTTTGTGATGCATAGTGGGTCTGTGGTGGTTGTGCCATTTAGGTTGAGCTGGGATGATGGTGGGACCGAGATTTCCCATTAAGGTCCTTAATGTTATCCCAGAACTTTCGGAAGCTTCCCCAGGAGGCGGCCAGGGTGGTTCTATAATAGTCTGCCTTTGCCTTGCATATTGCCCATGTGCATTTATTGTGGGCTGAGTTATAGGCTTGCCTATCTACCTCTGAGCCAGAGGCAGAGGCAGTGGCCCGGTGCCATAGATTGTCTCTTAGCGTGAGCTGCTGCAATAGCACAGGGGTTATCCAAGGAGCATTTTTCTTCTTAGAGATTGATTTAACAATGGGAGCAAAAGCATCACAGGCATTACTGAAGGTGCAAGTGAAGTAGGTCAGGGCATCATCAATGTTCTGGATCTGGGAAATGGGGGACCAGTCACAGTTTAATAGGTGCTGTATGAGCTTGGTGAGGCTTCCTGGCCTTAGTCAGTGACAGGAGGTGATGTTTGGTGGAGGTTTTGGAAGCCAAAAGGACCAGTTGAACAGGATTGGGGAGTGGTCACTCAGGGAGTTAGGGAGGACCACTATATCAGCAATATAGTGAGGATGATTTGTTAGAAGGCTGTCTATTAGAGTGTGAGTTCCATTGGAGGGATTGGTTTTTGTGGGTTGGGGTACTAGTTGGGACTTATCAAGGGCTGCAAATGTGTTTTTGGCATAGGCTGATGAGCTAGCTAGCCAGTTAATATTGAGGAGCCCAACCAATATCTGCTCCATCCTATGGAGGAATTTGGCTAAAGTCTGAGAGTGACTGGCAAGCAGCTGATTGGTTGCAAGGGGGAATGTAGGCAACCGTGAGAAATAGAGGGGTACAGTTTGGGTCCAGGGTAAGTTTTATGGTGAGGGCTTGGTCACCATTTTCCAGTGAGGGTGCAGTAAGGGCTTGGTAGTACAGTGCATTGTTTACATACAAGGCACATCCACTGCCTCTCTTTCCTTTGTGATCATTCCTTAGGAGGGAGAAACCAGGGATAGAGAGAAAGGAGTCCGGTGTCTTTTTGGAGAGCCAGGTTTCTGTTAGGGCCATGCTGTCAGGTTGATGCTGCACTAGCCAGCATTGCAGGTGTGCTGTTTTTTCAGGTAAGTTGCAAATATTCATTGAGGCCATACACAGCCCTGTGGGTGCCTGCGGCTGGTGATGCGCTACTGGGTCTGGATTTGGGTGGATGTTTCCTGATAGTAGAAGCAGCAGGTAGGTTATTCTAATGAGGGCTATGAGTTGCCATTTATTAGTCGGTAGTGGCGACAGGTAGACTTGGGGTGGCAAGCAGGGGATAGGCATGTGGAGAAAGGCTGGAATGACCTGGTGCAAGAGCGGGCAGGAAGGGTGTCTAGAGCGGAGGAGAGGGGTGGGTCACTGGGGGTAGGGAGGGCTGAAGGGGCCAACATGGTGGTGGTGAGGTGTTGGGAGGTGGGGTGTGTCCCCAGAATTGGGAGTGAGTGCATCATAGTTGAACTTGATGGTACGTTGCTTTGTATTGCAAGTACAAATATTAGTAGTAGTATGATTTGCTTGTGGTGGTTGATGTTGCTAGACATCATGTTAGGGAGGGAGATAGCCATGGGTGAGTATAAGTTGAACTTACTGCCACCCTTCATTGTGGAGGTCAGAGTGGTACAGTGGTAGGGTGACCTCCTTTGGTGCACAGAGTACTAGGTTCAAAACCCCGGGGGGATACTATGTTATGCACCTGCTGGCAGCTTGGCTGCCATGTGGGGAGTCACCATGAGGATGGGCAATCACCAGAAACAGGCAGGTTCTGTAGCAACTCCTAGTGATGGTAGTTGGAAGGGCAGGGAGTAGGTCTACAGAGCTTGCTAAGGTGGCAGGGGTATGTAGGGGAGAGGAGACTTTGTATAGAATGGGGAGATTAGGATTAGGGAAGCTGAGTGACAGGACATACAGAGGAGAGATGGTATAGAAAATCAGGGAGCAGTGAGAGCATGGAGGTACCAGGGCTTCAGGAAGGAGGAAAAGCCCTCTAGTGGGAAACAGTATAACCTGCAAATGAGAAAGTGGGGAGTTAGAAAAAATGTGACCAGGGAGGTCCTTACATTGAGGGCCAGCTATGGGAGGGAGGGCAGGGCTAACTATTTCTTATTTAAGCACATCCCATGCACCTAGTGCAGTGACATAAGCTGAGATGCCTTCTCTCAACCCCGTGCAAACATTTAGACATGTCATTAAACAGGGAAATCTTTAAACCATTCTGGTGGTTAACTGCCATGTTTGCAACCACAGCACTCAAACACACACAGATGGATGGTGTCTGTGAACTCCTTTGAAGGAGGAATTCACAAAACAACAAGTAGCAGTCTGTGCATGGAGTCCCAGTCCATGCACGGAGTCCCTAGGCTGCCAAACTCGTAGCTACTTGCCTCAGAACTCAAATTACGAAGTAAAATGAGTGTTATTCTTAGCAGACAAAACCAAAACTGCCACAGGTCACCGTTGTTACACTGTGAAAAGATCACATCTTAGGTTCTTTGTATGGTATGCTGGACAAAAGAAATAACAACAAGCAGAAGTAATAAAAAGATTTATTACATACTCACGCCAAAACACGTGAAACAAAACATTCACAAGGGAGCCAGTTTCCCACCATTCCTCGAGGATGGTCTCTTTCTCTCTCCAAGGAACTGGTGTGTATACAATTATAAGAGTACAGTTACAGATATGATAAACATACATCATTGGATAAGGCATGTAAATAAGGTGACTCCCTTGGGCAATTACATAGGAAATTAAGTTGCAAAGTAAGGAAGAATCTCTGAATCTCTAAACAATGGAAATTCATAGTCTTCAATCTGTTATCAGTCTCACTGGAGACAGTGAGTCTGAGAACACATGCAATGTCATCAGAAAAGCATACAACATGTCACAATAGTGGAAAACTACAGAATATGAGTGATTATAAGTATAGCAGAATATGTGGCAGAAACATAGCATATAGGTAAATGCATTACAAATAGCTATAAGCATAGCAAATATAAATAAAGAACACTAACATAAGTAACAAAACAAGACCAACATTATAAGACTGTGTAAGGCACAAATACTGTGTATAAGGTTATGGTTACATGTGGGCCACATGGTGGTATATAACCAAGCAAAACAAACCCTTAGCATCCAGTCTGAAGCACAAGGTAGAGCTCCAAGCCAGTGCCTCATAGTGATACACTCTTCAAAGATAGAGAAGTATGCCTCACCACATGTTGGAACACAATTTGTCATAGTTTTCTTCATGCAAGACCCTGCAGGCCCTGCATGAAGAAAGAAGATCATATGTGACATTGTTTGTTCAGGGCACAAGATGTACATTAGGGCTGACAACCCCAAGGAAGACACCACCATGGATTCTCCAAGATTCCAGAGACCCAAATCCCTAATTTTTTTTCTGCTTGGGGGTGGCGGGAGTTAGGGCAGGAAACCCTAACACCAAATGACCCTACTTTTATGATGGTGTTACCCTAACTGGTGCATTAACAAAGTTTTTTTTCAAAGAATATGTATTATACTGACATGGTAACACCAGTATAGTGAGGGTTGAAAAAACGTTCTATGTTAAACCTCTAATGTTGCTCCTTAATAACTTTAGCAGTGTTCAATGAAAGTGCCCCAAATTTGGCATACAATGTCTAGGAGGCAAGGTCTCGGTATGTGGAAAGTTGTATGATAGAAGCATGTGCGGTTTCTGAGATGCTCATGTCATTTTTACATTAATGGCTAAATGTTTTCCCATACTTCACAAAGATTACTTTTGCTCTCATCTGCAACATAGATGGAGCAGATTTTTTCTAAAATCTTTAGGGTAGAAGTAGCCTGTGCAAAGATAATGCCTTTCAGGGGCTTCATCAAAAAAATGAAATGATAGTGTTGTGTGGAATGCAGAATTTCTGCCAGAATTTCACTCATTCTTCTGCAGAATTCTGCCTACTGTGATCCATGGAATAATATTCCGTGGAACAGCATTTTTTCCATGGAAAATTATTCCATAACAATTTCCCTGGAAGATACTGATATTCATAGAATTGTGGAACAGCATTTCTTCCACAGAAAGTCATTCTGCTACTATTTTCTGTTGTGGAATTCCACCATTCTGTGTCTGGTGAAATTTGGCAGAATTTCAGCAGAATGTTGAAAATTCTGTGGAATTTCATTCCACTGGAATTTGAAAATTTCATACAGCACTATTAAATAGCTCCAGAGTTATAAGGATTTAAGTGTATTATTCTGAGCATGTTCAGTAGGGTTTTTGGATAACCCTCTGATGCGACATAAAAAATTTCATTTCATGATAGTTTTTTGCTTTTTCACCACTTGCTGCTCACAACTCAGAAAATATTTTTCATGTAATGATGGCCACCATCTTGTTTTTTTTCCCTCAAACTAAAAACTTGGAAAATACTTAAAACTCATTTATTTGGAAAAACAACAGCTGAATCTAGCTAAACAAGATCCATTTAGCTAGATTCTGGTGTTTATTTAAAATAAATGGCCAGCAATACATTTTCTGGGCATGAGGGAAACTGTTTATACGTGTTCTCTGTATGAGAACAGAAGAACTTTATTGACATCTGCAACCGCAGATGGAGACATCCTGACAGCTTCTGTGCCAAAAGTAAGCCAGTGTTCTGGATCTCTTCCTTTCTGTATCTATCTATCTATCTATCTATCTATCTATCTATCTATCTATCTATCTATCTATCTATCTATCTCTATATGTTGTACTGACCAACTGCAGTGCTGTTTTAAAGGTTTTTTTTTTTGTAGGTATGAGGGGTAGTTTCATTTAACTTAATTACGGCCTGTGTTGGGTGTGCTTACTCTCTTTCTTTCTTTCTTTCTTTCTTTCTTACTTTCTCTTGCTGTTTTCACATATCCTGGGGAAAAGTCAAAAAATGACAAAACATTTTTTTAGAAGTGTCAGTGAATTAAATGTACTGCGGGAGACTGTCCATTTACCAGCTTCCTAAATAAAACTACTAGGAGCTAGAGGAGGTACAAAGAACAAGGTATACCCATATAAATGAAAGTGTAATTTACCATAAAAAGTATAGTAAGTACTGCTACATTTAGGTATGCATTTTTTTTCTGTTCTTGTTTGTGCCTATAACTACTGATTATACGCTCTGGTCAGTGTTATCTAGCTATCATCTGCCCATCCCAAACTAAGCTCTGCCAGTCCTTCCTCATGTTTGTCCAGTCCAGCAAATTAAATTATAAAAAAGCAGACCAAGGTGCCCCTTCCTCAGTATCACTTGCCACCCCCTCCCCTCCAGGTCACCTGCATCCCTCCCAATGACTAGGTGACAGAACTTGGGTGCCCACCCCCAGTTAAGCCAACACTGGGATGCCCAATCCCCATGGTAGGATCCAATAATGTAAACTAAACCTGTAAAAAAGAAAACCATCCCTCGCTGTATTATTTTATTGTTCAGCCTGTAAAGTCGAAAATGGTCCCTCATTGATCTGATCCCCAGACCTCTAACCACCACACCTCAAGCCCCCACTCAGTGACCAGCACCCCACCTCCCCCTCCCACACACACTCACTCACTCACCTGATCATCTTCCACAGTGTAGATTCACTCTCTGATTGAGAGATGTCTTGTTGCTGCAACCAGCTGTGGTGATATGAGAAAATAAGGTGCATCTGATTTAATATATTTAAATGTGGTATGAACTTTTACCCATAACTTTGTCATTTTGTAATATCCTTTTTACACATAATTTTCAATATGGCCTCTTTGGGACTTCACCTCATGAACAAGGAGGTGGAATGTTTTGCAAAATTGTCTTTCAAGCAGGATTTGAAACATTTTACCTAACTTGTTCACGAGGTGGGGTCTTAAGAAGGCTATGTTGAACATTTGAAAAATGTAAATGCTCCCTCATAAATTTGTTAATTTTCAATATTGTTCCACCAAACTTTCAACATAGCCTTTTTGTGACCCTACCTCATTAACAATGCAGTTGAAAATTTCTAAATAAATGCCAAAAAATGATTTTGTAGTAACTGCTTGAAATCATGTTTTGGGCAGGATTTGAAAACTTTCACCTACCGGGTTCATGAGGTTGGATCATAAGAAGACCATGTTGAAAATCTGGTGTAAAAACATAGTAACATGGTCAAGTTATGAGTGAACATTGGAATAATTCAATTTTACTCATAACTTCACTAATTTTCAATATTTTGACTCCAAACATTCAACATAGCCACTTTTTCACACCACCTCATAAACATGACAGAAGTCATTATTCAAATTCTGGATGAGATGTATTTATTTATTTATTTGTAAAAATCAGTTTACAACCTTTGAGCCAGAGGCTCGTTTCCAAAGGTACCTCGTCACATTAAAGACATACATAGAGATTTAGGTTATACAGCATAGGTTTACAAAACAATAGGCGTTCAACAGAGGCGCCACGTCACACTGAGGTCAGACAAAATACATTTAGGTTACAGGGTACATGTAATTGAGAACAGGTGTTAAATAATTGGTATCAAAAAATTGAGCAATCTAATAGGTATACAATGAAACAGCTGGCACTGGCCAGGTTGAACATAAACACGGTGTACCAGGAAGAGATGGTGGGGATGGCTAGGTGGTGAGCGCCTGTGGGCATTGTCATGAGAAGTCGGGGTGGAGGCTACTTTCAGAGACAGGAGCAGCTACGAAAAGGAAGAGTTGGTTTCAAGGGTGGTTTTGAACTTGAGATGGTGGTGGCATTGGTGACGGGGGGAGAGAGTTAAACCAGGATGGGGCTCTGTAGCAGAAGGACCTCTGGCCACGGCTGGTTCTTGATCTGGGGACCATTAGAGTGGTCTTGTTGGATGACCGTGTTGCAATAGTGGGAAGGTTCAGGTGGATGGATGCCATTACCCCAGGGGGGGAGAGCCCAAGTAGGGTTTTTTTTGTGAGGAGACAGGTTTGATAGCAGAGCCGTTCATCCAGGGTAAGGAGTTTAGCCTCGTCATACAGCTGACAGGTGTGTGTGAGCCTGGGGGCACCGGTAATCAATCTGCAGGCTTTATTCAGGGTTAGGTGAATTTTTTTGAGTGCAGTCATGTCAGCAGCACCATAGACTGGTAGACCATAGTCTACAAGGGACAAAACGGATGACGTAACAGCGAGCCGGAGTGCATTTGGGGAAGGCAGGTTCTATGGCGGAAGAGGATGCCAAGCCTTGTGTTAGTGGCAGATGTTAGGGCATCTATGTGGTTGTGAAATGTGAGGGCTGAGTCGAAGGTAACCCCAAGGTATTTGTAGGAGCAGACTTGTTCCAGTGGCTGATTGGTACTAGGAAGGATATAGAGTGGGTGGTTGCTAGCTTTGTTTTGGGGGTGGGAAAAGAGCATAGCTTTGGTCTTTTTAAGATTGATGATCAGTCTGCACTCCTTAAACCAAGCTTTGGCACTATTGAAAGACTGCTGTAGGGTGTCCTGAAGGGAGACGGGATTGCGGTGGGTGGCAAAAAGGACAGCGTCATCTGCATACAGGAGAATTTTGCCAGGGCATGCACTGGGCAGGGTGTTCAGGTAGAGCGAGAAGAGAAGGGGGCCCAGGATGGAGCCTTGGGGGACCCCAGAGTGAATGGGACGGGTATCAGAGAGTATCCCATTGATTTTTACACACTGTGATCGAGCAGCAAGATAGCTTGTGTACCATGCTAGGGGGCCAGCCGAGAGACCAGTCTGACAGAGAGCATTCAGCAGAAGTGGATGGGAGACGGTGTCGAAAGCCTTTGAGAGGTCGATGAACACTGCACCAGCTAGGGAGCTGGTATCCAAGGAGGAGTGTAGGAAGTTGGAGAATTCAATTAGGGCAGTGCTGGTACTGTGACCAGCATGGAAGCCATGTTGCTCTGGGCATAAGATGTTATGCTTAGCCAGATAATCAGTGATTTGAATGGCCACCACTTTTTCCAGGACTTTAGAGATGGGGGGGGAGGATGAAGATTGGCCGGTAGTTGTTGGCCGATGATCTGTCACCCCCTTTATGAATGGGTGTGATTATGGCTGTTTTCTAGGCCATGGGAAATTGTCCCAGGCAGAGCGATCGGTTAATTAGGCTGGTGAGTGGGGCAAGGACTTCATCTAGCACCAGCCTGAGGATACTGGGGTCCAGTGAGTCACTGCCAGGACTGTTGCTATTTAAAGCTTTGATTAGGATGGGTCTGGCTTCCCAGGTGGAAATCTTGTGCAGGTGGAAGCTGGGGTGCTGGAAGACAGGGGGAGGTTGGTTGGGGGGAGGGTCAAAGAAATTACTAGGGAGGACTGAGCTAAGGTCAGTGAAAGCGGTGTTGAGCCAGTTAGCTATGGTGGTAGGCTCGGTGGTGGTAGTGCCATTTCTAGTGAGCTGGGAAGGGGCAGGGGAGCGAGATTTTCCATTTAGTTGTTTAATATTATCCCAGAAAGTCCGGGCCGAGCCCCAGGAGGAGGTAAGGCTGGCCTGGTAATGGTCGGCCTTGGATTTCCGGATGGCCCAAGAGCACTTATTCCGGGCTGCATTGTAAGCCTGCCTATCAGACAGACGACCCGTTTCAGTGGCAAGGTGCCAGAGGTTATCCCGATTTCTTAGTAATTGTAGAAGGGCAGGGCTAACCCAGGGTGCATTCTGCTTTTGGACCGGATTTTGGTGAAGGGTGCAAAGAGACTACAGGCCATGTTGAAGGTGTGAGTAAAGAAGGCGAGGGCAGTGTCATGTCGGGTTGCACGATGCATGGGGGACCAATTTATCTGGGTGAGGAATACTTTAAGCTTTTTCAGCCCACCAGGGTGGAGGCATCTGCGGAGGGTGGTCTGGGCTTTGGGTTTGGGATTGGGGACTGCCCAATGAAATAGGATAGGGGAGTGGTCACTTAGGGAGTCTGGTAAGACCTGGATGTTTTGGATTTTTTGGGGTCGGTTGGTTATAATAACATCCAGAAGGGTGCTGGTATCTCTCTTAGGGTTTATTCTCGTGGGCTGGGTGACGAGTTGCGTTAGGTCATGGGCGGCAAATGAGTCTCTGATCACAGAAGAGGAGGTGCTGAGCCAGTTTACATTAAGGTCACCAACTAGGATTTGCTCCACCTTATGGTGGAGGGAGGCCAGGTAGTTAGTTAAAGATACCAGGGCCGGGTGCTGGTTCTTTGGGGGAACGTAGGCCGTGGTGAGATAGAGAGGGCTCCTAGAGGGGTCCGGGGTGAGTTTGAGCGTAAGAGCCTGGGCCCCATTTACAAGGGCAGGGGTGGGGAGTGCATGTCCAAGTATTGTGTCCCTAGTGTAGATTGCACAGCCTCCCCCTCATTTGCCTATTCGGTCCTCCCGGTATAAGGTATAGCCTGGGAGGGAGACAAATGAGTCAGAGGTGGATTTGGACAGCCAGGTTTCAACCAGGGCTATGATGTCTGGTTGATGAGCCAAGGCCCAGCACTGTAGGGCATCAAATTTTTTCAGCAGGCTGCATATGTTCATGGAGGCTACTTGGAGACCAGTGGGCCGAGTAGGTGGGTGGGAGGGGGCAGGGCCTGGGTTGGGATGTATGTTCCTGTCAGGAGTAGAAGGAGGAGGACTGCTCTGGTCAGAGGGTGGCAGATGGAGAGTTTACGCCGGAGCGATAGGCTGAGAAATGGGGTTTCATAGCACAGGGGTAGGTAGGGCAGCACAGGCAGAGAAGGCTTGGTGATCAGATGCCCAAGGGAGCTGGGGGAAGAAAGGTAATGTCTGAGGGGGTGAGGTGGAGAGGAGCATATGGGGTGTGTGGAGGAGGAGGGAGGGGGAGGAGCAGTGGTAAAGGAGGAGGGGAGGACAGGAGGGTAGGTAGGAACACTGGAGTAGCGAGGCTGAGGGTTAATAGGGATAATAGGGTTGGTGGAAGGCAAAAGAAGAAGGAGGAGGAGAAGAGAGAGGACGGTAGGCAGGAGGTGCACATGCATAGTTGATAAGGGTGGGAGAGCTGAAGTGAAGAAAGAATGGGGGAACTAGGATGATAGAGGGGGAGATAGTAGTGAGAGGTCACCTCTAAGTGTAGTTCCTGCTTTGGTACAGTGGCAGAGCTGGTGCCTGAGGTGCACAGGGCACCAGGTTCAAGTCTCAGCCCAGGGTAGCAGAAAGGACCCCAGCCAGTAGCTGTAGCAGCAGGGAGTTGGGTTCAAGGTGTGCAACAACAATCAAATAACAATTTTGCAGTGTCTGAGGGTTAGAGTGTTTTTTAGAGTTTGAAATCCTGCAGAAATAATAGACAGGTGTGCTAGCTGAGTGGTGGAGCTGCTGACTTTGACAGTGAGGGTGCAGGGTGCAAAGGCAGCAAGAAAAAAGTGGTAAACTCATATTTTGGCAGGTGGGGGGGTAAGAGACTAAAAGGCATAGGAAGTAGGAGTAAAATAGGTAGGCAAAGTCGTTAAGAGGTAGAGCTGCTGACTCTGACTGCAAGGGTACTGGGTTTAAGCACAGTTTAGGGACAGAGTATAGAAAGTTCTTTAATTTAGAAAAGGAGGGAGGAAGGGTTAAGAGTTTGAAAGTAGAGGAAGATGTTGGTCTGGTTCATTGGCTTAGTGGTTAGTCAGTAGACTTTGGAAAGAAGAGTACCAGGTTTGAGGCTGCCGGGTGCTAGTGGTGGGCTGATGGGAGGAGTAAGGAAATTAGGTGGCAGTAAGGATTCAAAGAGAACTGCAATGACCTCTAGTGGGTAGGTTAACAAACAGTTGCTAGGAAGGGGTTGAGAGTTAAAAGAGGAGCTAGAGTGGACAATGCAGCAACCCCTTGTGGTTGGTGTCTATAAGCTGCAAATGAGAAAGTGGACACTTAGTAAAAGAAGGGTAGGTCACGTGATGTGACACGTGACCTGCCAGCAGCAATAAATGAAGTGCCAACCCTGGGTGGGGGGGGTGCTACACAACAGTCAGGCTGTAGTGCAGGACACTTTACCTCTTACAGGCTCTGGCAATCCCCAAGTTCAGTCTCCGCTGCTGGGCAGAGTATTTTTGTGCTAGTGGTTTGAAATGATGTTTCAACCAGCAATCTGTAAATGCCACATGTCATGTTTTTAAGGGAGAATCATAAAACAAGATCTTGAAAATTTGGGGTCAAAATAAAAACAAATTTATAATTATTAAGAAACATTGTGTACAGTGCCAGCCTTTACCTCAGTGAGTAGTGCTTTGTGATCCCATGCCAGTGAGCTGCGCTTAGGGGCGAGCTCAGTGAAGCAGCTAGATGGGCCGAGGCTGGGGGGACAGCACAGTCATGCAACACCACCCTCAGCCTGGTAAAGGAAGGTACAGGGCTGCCCACATGGGACCAAGTATGCTATAATGAAGAGAACTCTTCTCTTGTTAGTGGGGCCCTGCATTTCTCCACTTGTGGTGCTGGTGGACTCTACTCTGGCTCAGATATGTACTCTTTCCCCTTTGTGTCTGCATCTTCAGCCATATGGAAGTGTAGCACCCAGAGGGTCCTGTGATTCTAGGAGACCATCGGCAGCCCACAAATCTGCAAGCAGACAGACACTTCCCTTGGCACAAGGCCATGAACAACTGCATTCCATAGGGACCTGCATGAATGAGGAAACAATTCCACTGCATCAAAAAAAGAGGAAGTTCTTTCCAAAAAAACTGTGTTAATGCACCAGCTAGAGTTCAACTTAATGCAACAAAAGTAGGGAAATGTGGCATTAGGTTTTCCAACCCTAACTCCTCACCTTCACTTCCCAAGTAGTAAAAGAAATAAAACATTAGGGTTTTAGGACTCTGGAGCATTGGTTGTTAACATTAATACATCTCCTTTCCCAGTCTGTAGCCCGTGCCCCCCCTCCCATCTGGCCAAAACCTCTGCACTGCCTCTTGTGGTCACCCAGATGGCATTGTAGTGGAACCAGCCACCTTTCGCAGAGAGGAAAAGTGCTTTGTGGGTGATCAATCCTCCCCCTGACAACCCTCCAATAACCTAGGCTCATTCTCAGACCTGGGTCACTTTTGTTGTGAGCAGCAGCAATGCTGCTGGCTTGGTGGACCAACCCAACAGTAATTCAATCATGATTTTGCAAATATGTATATCTATCAGGGTAATTAGGTTGTCTGCAGCCAAGCAAAGATGCAATCTACAATAGAAATGTTTTGCAGATAGTAAACCAGTTAGTGCCACATGTGAAAATGTCTGCACAAAAATACATAATTTTACAGAAACCTACAAGGAATAAAAGACCAGCTTGAACTCATTTTTATGTGACTTTAAAAAGATATGCCTTACTGGAAGGTTTTAGATAGTAAAAAAGGTTTCAGTTTCTGGTGCTATTAGTTCACTACTTTCTACAAATGTTCACAGAAAGTTAAGGGGGAAAAAAGGTGAAACAGAACAGTAGCATGGACTGGAACAATGACTGAGTCAATGCTTTAAGGCTTCACAATAGGCTAGGGTCACCTCACTTGTGACATTCGTTCACTGCACTTTACCCTAAATCTTGATTATCTGTCTTTATGTTATGTAATTCTGACAAACAATAGTAAAACTTTAACCAAGCAGTGTGATTAAATGTTGTATAAACCATCCATTGATCAATTCGATCCTTCCTGAGATTTGTAGACAGTAGCAAGTTTGGGAGGGATCATTAACACTACCCCCAGACAAGCTGTCCTGGGCACGTCAACAGACTGAGGACTGACACTACTGACTGTACAAAAACTCTTCAAGGTGATGTGGATGCTATCTTTTAATCTGAAGTAACTGCAATCCTTCAGCCCTTGGTAAAATGAGTAATAATTTACTGGGTATTGCTGCCAGAAGCTGGTGATTAGCTGGTGTGCTACTCTGAGGGAAATCATTCACTTGATCATGTCCCACAGTGTAGATTCACTCTCCGATCAAGACACGTCTTGTGCTGGAATCAGCTGCAGTGATATGAGAAAATAAGGTGCGTCCAATTTAATGTATTTAAATGGAATCAACTTATAAACTGCCTTATGAAAATATTGATTGAAATCCCTTTGTATCCAGTTCATCTAACATGGAAACTACTGGTTTGAAAGTTGACAAGATTTGTTTTCTTCTTCTTGGCAAGAATATCTTAATAAAACAGCTTTGAACTGGATTTCCAGACTTGTGGATTATTTACCAAAAACCAAGCTAATTCTACATGCATTGGAGCGTTTATCCCTCAATTAAGATTCCTTGATGATTTGAAAGTAATTTTCAGTTGCATCATTTTTATAAACATTCAGGCAGTTACAGATAATAAAACGGACAATTGTGGTGATGGAATACAGAAACATTTAAGTACCTTATTTAACTACATTTATATTTAATATCATCCTTGTTATTTGTGCTTCCCTCTATAAGACAAAGCTAGGATGAGTATTTTGAGGTTTTACTCCTAATGTTTTATCGCCATCAGATGAACACCCAGTACTGTAATTAAAGACTTTTTATAAACCTTTGTACTGCTTTTTAAGAATTTGTGGCTTGGCACATCTTGACAACCATGGCTTTTGCAGACCTTTTGGAAAATGTGGGAAGTATGGGCCTCTTTCAGATTATCCATGTTACTTTATTGTCCATCCCCGTTTTGATGTTAGCCAGTCACAACCTCTTGCAGAACTTCAGTGCAGCTATACCAGGCCACCACTGCCAGATTCAGAGCCATGCCAATGAAACCCTTTACAACAACCTTACAGAAAGTATGGGTGCCCAGGAGCTTCTAAGAGTGTTCATTCCAATGGACAGTAAGCAGAAGCCTGAGAAGTGCTTCCAGTTCTCTGATCCACAGTGGCATCTCCTGAACTTAAACCACACGCTTGCAAACACAACTAAGCCAGAAATAATGTCCTGCACAGATGGATGGATATACAACAGGAGTGAATTTAGTTCCACCATAATAACTGAGGTATGTCAAAATGTTAAGCAACTTTTTTGCATTTAGCAGTCAGGATATTTCTGATGTGTTTAAGATATGCAGCTGCTCCAATGGGCCTCACATGTATTTTGATATTTTATTCAGTTTCACAGAATATTACAGGAACAGTTACACCTCCATAACCATAGGTGCTGTATGTGTGTTTTTTATTCAGGTTTTTAACCTCATATTCTGGTGGCTCCACTGAGGTCCCAGTAACCTCTCAGCTACGACACTACCAACATGGCTAAGTTCCTCCACAGTTAATCCTCTTGGACTGGTCATCAGGAATCCCAGAAATCCCCACTGAAGTCCACATCTGGAGAACTGTGCTGCATGGCCTGGGGCCCGGCATTACCAGGCCCTCTCCAATCCATCAGCAGGGTTTTGTACCTTTTTGGGGGTCTATGACATAACATGAAGCTAGATCTGAGTCTTGCCTGCTGCAGCATTTGTGTCACAGCCTGTCTCATGAGGCAGCAGATTCATCATCCCATAATTAGGGGCCACCGTGCTGGTGGGCATTAATTCCCTCTCTTCCCAGGCTGGAATGTACTCTTCCAGACCCAGAAGCTGGGCTGCAGGATCCCAAGTTGACTCCTAAACTCACATTGAATGCACTGAAATGTGATGCACATCCTCTGAGCCACCAGGCAACTCCAACTTCAGGTACTATTGATAGAATCTTAACTCATATTACAAAGAATATTAAACAATTAAAATATCTAAAGATCACATATAGGAAAATGCTGCAAACATATCAGCAATAAACAACATAGAAATTCACACTAAGCAGCTGGTTTAGCTAGTAAAAAGGTGAGGCAGTACTGTGAATGGGCACAGAGGTCCACTGGTCAGGTACAGTTTGGGGAGCGGTGCCACTGGACTACTAGAACAGGTAGACACTGGGGTCAGGTACAGTAGGGGCATCACTGGAACATGCCAGCAGATAAAGGCCTTATGGTCTATCTAGTCTGCTTTATTGTACAGCACCCTATATATTTACCAGGGGAACTGCCTCCAACCCATTTCACTTTTGCCCTCCTTCTATGTACCTCTCTCTACTCCCCGCTTGCTCTCCTTCTACCAGCAGTTTTCCCCTCACCCTGTCCCAGTACCTCTTGGACAGTGAAGTTTGGGAAGTCAGGTGGTGGGGTGTCGTCCACTGGAACACCAGATTAACTGACCAATATGCCATGGGGGGCTACTAGACTACCAGGGCCCTTCATTCATGAGTGTAATAAGAAGGGGGGGGACAAATTCAGGTGGGATGCCTATATACAGCCCACAGCAACTGGGTTCCATCATGGCATTGCACCATATGACTGGCCCAATGCCATATTGCAGCAGTCGTATGGCACAATCAAAACAGTTAGCAGGTGCAAATTTCATTTGCACTTGCAACTACCTGGATTTACAATTTGCTTTGTACCTGAGTTACATGGGGACGCAGACTCAGATATCTGACATGTTGTGAAAGTAATCTCTTTATAGTAAATGGTTCAGCGTCATTGTACAGTACATGGAAATCCATACACTTCCAGATTCTGTGGTACCACATCAGTAATGTCAAAATGCTGTTGTACCACAGTGGCTATATCGCTACAGTGGTAGAACAGCATGTAATCCTGTATCTATTAAGATTCTTTGTGCTTACCAACACTGCAGATTCCTCATAATGGATATACTGTGCCAGAAAGACTTAAAACACTCCAAGTGAAATGATTGTTAAAATATTAACTACTAGAAATGTTCAAATTACTTAAATCACATAACATTTTCAATCTTGACTTGTTGTGTGCAGTTCCATATATTGTTTTACCACAGTTCAAGATAAAATTAGATTGAAGGTAAATTAAATAAAACAAACATATATACAAAGAAATGTATGGGTAACCATATGCAACAAGGCTGACGTTTCCATCTTGGGTTGTTTCCATCCAGCTGAGATGACTTCATAGAGAACTCTTGACTTTCACTTGTGGGGTCTATGTTGTCATTTCACCCCTTGACAAAAACTCAGCCTTGCTGTGTATGGTAGTTGCTCATACATTATTGTATTTTTAATAGCTGCAGTGATTACAGTTTACCATACTGATTGTTTGGCTCACTTGAGACACTTTTCAAGTCCCCAGTATCCTTTATGGATCTTTCAGAAAATAAATGTATCCTTTCATGACTTCAGGTATACTGATACATATTTCCCTACCTCCTTAGCTTGAGTGTGTGGCTGTTTGCATTCTTCTGTGCCACCAGGTTAGTTTTGGTGGATTTTCAAGTTTTTCTGCTTGGCATAAATATGCCGTTCTTGCACATGATGTCTGTGAACATTGCTGGTACTGAATTTCTGCAAAACTTCATTTCCATGTATCAGCATATTCATTATAAATCAATTTTGTGGAAGCCATCCTAAGCAAAATTAAGTCTAGCAACTAAGTCTGACAAGCCCTGAGATGCTTGGTCCTGCAATGAATCCATCTACAATTTCATCTGACTTGCTCCTAAAAGAAAAGTACTTCTCTCTGAGGGCTATACCCTTCCATTTTGGAGAACAAAGGGAAGATACTGACAAAGAGTTTTCACATCCTGCGTATGCCCCAGACCACAGCTCATCACCTTCAGGAATTTAACACATTCTTGTCACAAATTTGGAGTTCTCTACGGGCACAGACAGTACCTAACTCTTGAGGCACTCAGGTTGGCAGTCTCCTCTTCCATCTTGCCTGTTATTGACTGCGAACTCATGGTCTATGGATCGGCATCCAACACTGCACTAAAATGAGTAAGCATGGCCCTCAACAAGGCCTGCAGGCTGGCTCTAGGGGCTGATAATCTCCTACACACCTGCTCCCTCTATGAGTGCACTAACTGGCTTAGTCTTGCCAGCAGAATCAAATACTAAACGTGTCTTCTTGGCATGAAATCTCTCCTAAGTAAAGCTCCATTGGCCTTCAAAAAACTGGTCTGGTGAGGTAGATCTGGGTACCGCACTAGAAGGCGGACTCGCTGCCCACTTGCCATCCCTTCAGAAAAATGACATTTGGTCAATGGTCCTTTGCATACAGGGCTCCATCTTGGCTAAATGAGATACCAGCACCCCTTTTACTCATTGACAGCCTCCCATCTTAAAGGCAGAGCTAAGACGTCATCTGGCCAAGGCTGAGGTCTGTTTCTGCAGGTAACCTGTAGCACTATCACCCGGTAGCTTAGAATCAGCCTGCTCCTGGGCTGCAATCTCCGATTTGTGACCCTGCTGCCCAGTAAACCTGAGTTTAAGCTCCTACTTCCTCCTATTACTTGCCAGCCCATGAACTTGAGCCTTCCATAGTCATGGCTTGTTGACAAGCCTTCTATCTACTGTCCTTAACTCAGCACTCTGTTTTAAATTCCTCCCCTGCCACTGACTGTGCACAAATGTGATTGCCTCAAAGCACCTGTCTTCCCTCAGCTTATTCTGTGTATGGTCCTCCCTCACATTGCTTTCTAGTATGTTATTACTAGGTCAGTCCTGCACAGAAAATTAACACCCCAACCCTTGACTAGAATTAACAAAGCTTCCTCTTGGCTGCCTTAACATAGAGGGTGTGAAAGCCTATGTTGAGTGTCTACCCCCTAACTTTATATGCAATAATGACAATGCCTTCCCTGGCTGCTTTACCTCCTACTAAATTAGTTTCTTAAACCCACATCACTCACCATGTACCTTGGGCTGTACTAACTGCAATATACTGTACCTGTATATGAGATAGCTTACAACTGTAAACAGCCAGACCAATTGCTGTTATTTTTTGCATTTTTTGTCTCTCTACTTGTGCACGCATACTCTGTAACTACCTTTCTGTGTTGTCCTCCAGTCAAGACGTGGAACCTTTGAAAGAGAGCATTTTGCCCAAGGGTTATGTCCAAATGACGAAATAAAAAACAAAATAAACACTCTGTGTCTTTGGTCTATAGTGACAACAGTTCACTGGACAATGGCAGTTAGCCATTTCCTCTGGATTTGACTATTTTTATGTTGTCTTGCGCATGCAGTGCAGACAACATATTGTGGTTGCATCAGTGGAGAAGTGGGTTTTGGAGGTGCAGTCCTGCTGCAGCCAATGGCGCCACTGCTTTTTCAGGCAGGGCTCTGTGGCACCAATGGCAGAGCATGATGTCTATGACAGCAGTTACAAAAATGTGCCACCACCTTGAAATAAAGGAGCCGCTGCAATCAGGGAGCATCACAAGGTGGTCTCTGATTGCAGCAGACAATTACTGCTGGTGTCCCCTGTCACAGCGGTAGCGATGGGGAAGCCGAGGGACAGTTACCACCTCACACAGTCTCTTAGAAAGCTGATGGGGGTGCCCAATCCCCCTGTCAGCATGCCCCCTCATAACTGAATTTGCTGATGGGAGTGCCCAATCCCCATCGGCATGCCCCCCATTTCTTGTGTGCCAAGGGGGTGCCCAATCCACATCAGCACCAGTCCCCCACCCCAAAACATGCAAGTGGGAAACTGAGAGCCCACCCCAGCATGCCAAAAATACCTGCTAAAAGGGAAAACCATCCCACAATGTCTATTTTTTAAAACCCCGTAAAGAAGAAAACGGTCCCTCACTGTCTGCACCCCTTCCCCAGACCGTGCCCACCCACTGTGTACCCCATCCCCCCCCCTCACCTCATACTTACCTCTGAGCCTGGAGCAATGATCTTCGGTGGACTGGGAACATGTCTGCACTCTTCAAATCTGACCGCGAACTGAAGAAATGCCAGTAAGCTGTATGTAAGCAATAAAGCACAAAGTGGTGTGTGTAAACCATATTTTACAGCATGGCCAGGGGTGTAGTAAGGCACAAGGCCAATGGCTGAGTGTCTTCAGCTGCTGGCCATGCTGTAAAATATGGTTTACACACACCCCTGAGTGCCTTATTGTGCTTATAAAATTGGTAACCCGTGAAGTGGGCACATGAGAAAGGGCACTGTCTGTTACGGTGACACCTTCCAGGTGCAATCCACTCATGGCAATGGAAAGGAAGGGCGACTGGATGAGGTGGTGGGCAAACTAGGTGACAGGATATCACTATACGTACACATGCGGAGGGGTGGGAGTGAGCACGGCAAGCATGGGCTGGGAGGGGGTGGAGAAACTGTTAGGGGTGGAGCTGCAGTTGCCGATCAAGCTGCGTTGTGGTGTCAGAGATTGACTAGAGGCAGGGGTGGATGAGGTACTGGGTTTGGGTCCGGGTACTGGTGTGATTTTTATTGCACCTGGCCTGAACCTTTTTATTTTTACTGCTTTCACCCCACCGACATACACCCCCCTGGAATTGAGAATCCTTAAGTGGGGGGGTGTGGGAGGCAAAGCGCCCCATGAGGGTGTGTGTGTGGGGGAAAAGAAAGCAGTAAAAATATGTCCTGGTGCCATTGTGCTGGTGCGTCGGGGTTATCAGAGTGCCGAAATTGTGTTCGGCACTGTGACTGAGCAATAATGGTGATCGCCTTTAGGTGTTCGCCATTATCACATAGACCCTATATAACTGACTTCTTTTTTGTTTAACTTTTTACTATTGAGAAAAGCAAGTTTATATGTAGAAAAATAGATTTACTTTGTGCATTTGTGATAAAATAATCCTTCCGCCCACTGCAAGTGATGTCACTGATGATGTCATTGTATTATTGCCTACTTTCTTCTTCTTCCTGTTTTATCTCTCTGTTTTTCTCCACATTTAAGATATGGAATCAATCAATCAAGTCTTTATTTATCCAAGTGAACACCATTGAGTAGGCTCATTTACAAGGCGGACCTGCATTACGCAGGTCAAGAATAACACTTTTATGTACAGATAATAAATAGACATAATTATACAGAAATAGAAAAAAAATTACACAGAGCAATAACAAGTATTTCAGGTATAGGATTAACAAGGTTAGGGAGAATGGTATGAGAAGAGGAATTAAAACATTCTGAAGCAGCCAGCATATTAAAACATTTTCAAACAGCACGGCATATCATTGGTCAGAACATATACAAACTTAAGGGGAAGTTATGGAGGGGAAGGGTACAGGACTGCAGCTGTTCTAGGAGGGGTGCTACGGTAGATGGGCTGGGGACATATATGTTAGGAGTCTGAGGGTAAGAAAGGTACTGGATTAACAGAAAAAAGGGGAGGTATAGGTGGAGACAATCAAGGGGCTGGGTTAGGTGGAGATGTAGTGGGCAGGTAAGCAGTAGGCACCCTAGCATGCTAAGCGTGCTGGAAACAGTTGCATAGCTCCTTAACAGCCTTGGCATACAAGGTCTTGAAGGTGGTAAGACTAACAGGGAGACTCAGTTTCATAGATTTCTGTAATTTGTTCCAGAGTGACAGCAACACAAAGCCTATGGCCACTCTCCCAAAGTGTGTATTGGGCTTAGGTACCTTCAGTAGAAGCAGAGAATAGCGTCTCAGTGCGTAGTTGCCTACCACGTATAATGGCAAACAGTTGGAAATGTATTGGGGTAATTTGTTGGTAATAGCCCTATTTGCAGGCACCTCTCTGGTCTGAGGGAGGAGGTTGCCCATCTCCAGGCTGACCTGGCTAGGATTTGTGAAACCTCCTCTCCCACCCAGGGATGACCAGGGACAATGCCACTACCTCAGAGGTTGCCAAGAAAGAGGAGAGGCTGGACCAGGGTGGGCTCAGGGAGGGAGAGGGTGGTGGAACAGACTTGCATCCCTCCAGCTGTACATCTCCACAATTCATACACTCTTCTGGTGGATAGTGGTTCCTCTATGGAGGCACGAGGCACCTGCAGTGGAGACCAAGAAGGATGCTGGGAACCTTCACAAAGGAGACCCACAGGAGGGTGGCATGGGACCCCACAGTGGAAGGAAGCAACTCCTGGTGGGGACTCAATCATTAGGGGGGTAGAAGTGGGGGGAGGAAGGGGAGAGGGAGGTAAGGTGCCTGCCTGGTGCCAAAGCTTGGAGGGACAGGAAGTGAATCCTCAGGATCGTGGAGCAGCTGCATCAGGGAGGGAGCTGGATGTCATTGTCCACCTAGGGACAAATTACCTTGCTAGGAATGGGATCAGAGCAGTGCAAGAGGAGTTTGTAGAGTTGGGGAGGGGCCTTAGACAAGTAGCACATACGGTAACCTTCTCGGAGGTGCTGCCTGTCTATGGCAAGGGTGACGCTAGGGTACTCCTTACCAGGGAATTCAATGAATGGTTGAAAAACTGGTGTGGAGCTCAGGGTTTTGGCTTCATTGGGAACGGGGGAGCCACATGGAGGGATGCAGACCTATACTGGCATGATGGTCTGCATCTGCCCAGGGGGGGAACCAGGATCCTAGGTGAGAGGTTTAAATGCTTCATTGGCAAGCATTTAAACTAGCCAAGGGGGGAGGCACTGAAAAGGAGCAGGGAAATCCCAGCCTCCCCCCACAAAACATGGTAATTAGTGAGGTAAACACCAAGGTAGAGAAGTCATTAGGGATCAGGACAGAGATAAATGTAAAAAAAAATCAAAAGGCAATAAGGACAGGGATGGGGCTAAAAGGGGTAAGGCCATCAAAAAGTGGAGGGTGATGAGTATCAGTGCCCCATAGTCTGAGTAACAAGCTCCCTGAACTAGTGGCCTTGATGGAAGAGGGTTGCCTGGATATTGTGGCAGTCACAGAAACATGGTACACAGAAAACCATGACTGAGATGTCAACATACCAGGATACACAATTTACAGGATGGACAGGGAGGGTAAAAGAGGAGGAGGAGGAGTAGCTCTCTATGTAAAGGAAGGGATCTAAGCAGCAAAACTAAAGAGTAAACAGGCAGCAGTTGAGGCACTCTGGGTCACCCTGGAGACAGGAAATGGCACCACCATCTGCATGGGGGTTGTTTATAGACCCCAATCTCAGGGGGAGGGAATGAACAAGGAAATGCTAGAAGGCATCCTTAGAATGGCAGAAAAAGGGGAGATATTGTTGATGGGGGACCTGAATATGCCAGATGTTAACTGGAGCACCTTTGCTCCAGACACATCCAAGAGCAGGGTCATTCTTGATGCCCTACAAGGGGCATGCCTCAGACAGCTAGTATTAGAACCCACTCAGGAGGGATCAATCTTAGACCTGGTACTCTCAAATGGGGATGGAGAAAGAATCTCAGATTTAGAAGTGGGTAGCCATCTGGGAACAAGCGACCACCAAACAATGTGATTCATGATAAACACAGCCATATAATCAAGCCATACAAAAGCAAGAGTACTGGACTTTAGGAGGGCTGACGTTGGGAAAATGAGAGAGTGCCTCAGAAAAGCACTAGCAAACAGGCAAGAAGGAGGGGTGGAGGAACAATGGGGAGTAATCAAGAAAGCCATCACAGAGGCAACAAGCCTTTGTGTAAAGCAAATCAACAAAACACAACGAAGGAAAAAAATGCTGTGGTTCTCAAAAGAGGTGGCAGGGAAGGTTGAGGAGAAAAGGATAGCATTCAGGAAATATAAGGAAACTCAGATGAAGCAGGACAGAGAACTTTATCAGTTAAAGCAGAAAGAGGCAGAGAAGGCAGTCAGAATAGCAAAGGCCCAAACCAAGGAAAGGATAGCCAACTCTGTTAAGAAGGGGGATAAGACCTTTTATAGGTACGTTAGTGAGTGAAGAAAGACAAAAGGAGGGATACTGAGGCTTAATAAAGAGGAGGGAATGTGGGCAGAGGGTGACAGTGAGAAAGCAGGAATACTGAACGAATATTTCTGCTCGATATTCACAAAGGAAGAGGAGGGGGAGGTACCTAAACCATACAAGAGAAACACTCGGAAGATGGGGGTCGAGACCAGTCCATTTACAGAAGAAAGGGTTCTGAAAGAACTAATAAAATTGAAGGTGGACAGAGCAATGGGCCTGATGGGATTCACCCAAGAATTCTAAAAGAACTAAGGGTAGAACTAGTGACACCGCTGACTACTCTCTTTAACAAATTATGGGAGGATGGGCTGGTACCTGAGGACTGGAGAAGGGTGGATGTGATTCCTCTTCACAAAAGTGGGAGCAGGACAGAGGCAGGAAACTACAGACCAGTTAGTTTGACCTCAGTGGTAGGGAAAATGATGGAATCGCTTCTGAAGGAAAGAACTGTTTAGTACCTAGAGGCCAGTGGGGCACAGGACCCAAGGCAGCATGGATTCACAATGGGAAGGTCGTGTCAGATGAATCTAATAGATTTCTCTGACTGGGTAAGCTAAGTAGTAGACCAGGGAGGGGCTGTGGACATGGCCTACCTAGATTTTAGCAAGCATTTGATACAGTCCCACACAAAAGATCAATACACAAGTTAGCCTGCCTTGGAGTGGGTCCCAAGGTTCTAGCCTGGATTAAAATTTGGCTAGACAACAGGACACAAAGGATAGTAGTAAACGGAGTCCACAGTGAAGAAAGGAGGGTTACTAGCGGGGTACTGCAGAGTTCAGTACTGGGACCGGTCCTTTTTAATGTCTTTATAAGTGACATTGCAGAGGAACTGGAAGGAAAAGTATGTCTCTTTGCAGACGACACAAAGATCTGCAACTGGGTTGATACACAAGATGGAGTGGAAAGGATGAGAAGGGACTTGGCAAGGTTGAAGGAATGGTCAAATGTATGGCAGCTCAGATTCAATGTAAAGAAGTGCAAGGTAATGCACCTGGAAAACAAAAACCAGGAGAAGAGTACAATGGGGGTGAGATACTGGCAACAGTAAAAATGGAAAGGGACCTGGGGGTAATTATATAAGATGACCTAAAGGTGGCAACGCAATGTGAGAAGGTAGGTAGGTTGGGGGGTTACTGGGATGCATAAGGAGAAGCATCAATAGTAGAAACCAGGAAGTTGTTATCCCTCTGTGCAGACAGTTGGTGAGACCCCATCTGGAGTACTGTGTGCAGTTCTGGAGACCCCATCTCTGCAAGGACGTAGACAGAGTGGAGGCTGTCCAGAGGAGGGCAACCAAAATGGTGCAGGGTCTGCACCAGAAGACATATGAAGAAAGACTAAAGGAGCTTAATATGTATACCCTTGAGGAAAGAAGGGAGAGAAGGGACATGATAGAAACTTTCAAGTACCTCAAGGGAATCAACAAAGTCCAAGAGGATAGCATCTTTCAGAAAAAGAGATGTGCAAGAACAAGGGGGCACAATTTAAAGATAGAGGGGGTTGGCTCAGAGGTACTGTGAGGAAGTATTTTTTCATGGAGAGGGTTGTGAATGCATGGAACAGCCTCCCTGAGGAGGTCGTGGAGTCCAGAACAGTGGGGGAATTCAAGAATGCATGGGACAGACATAAGGCAGTCCTAGTAGGGGGTAGGAGGAAATAAGCTGTTGGTTAACTAGGATCTGCAGCTTATTTGTTAGGTAGGAAAATGGGCAGACTAGGTGGGCCAAGCGGTCCTTATCTGCCATCAGATTCCATGTTCCTATGTTTCTAAGTCCAGAGAGATGCATTTCTATTCCTTCTGTACTGAAGGGAGGTCCACCCAACAGCTGCATATAAGGAGCAGTGGTGGGTGGTGATAGGTAGGTCAGTTATGAATCTCAAGGCTCTGTGGTATAAGGTGTCCTGTTTAGTAAGACAGGAGGCATTACACTGACTATAAATGAAATTGGCCTAATCAAATAGGGATAGAAACATGGCTTGAACTAACTGCATCTTGGCATCTTCGGTCAGGAGGCAGCTTATTCTAAAGAAGAGACCAAGCCTCTGCTTCAACTTTTTCAGCAGATCCTCAACATGCTCCAAGAAGGAGAGCCTGTGGTCTAGCCAGACCCCTAGGTACTTAAATTTTGTAACAAATTCCAACCTCTCTCTTAGTAAAGTGTTTATGGGAGGTAAGGAGCCCGAGATAGCAGGGTTCGCCAAATGAGTAGCCAGAGAGAACAGCATAACTTTTGTTTTTTTGGCATTGAGTACGTTTTTTATTCAGGAGCTGATTCTGCAACAAGTTGAATTCTGCTTTTAAATCTCCACAGGCTGCTTCCGGAGTTGAGCGGCTTAGGTACAACACCGTATCATCAGCAAAAAGGTGAATATTCGCCTCCTTGATGCCAACATCAATATTGTTTATATAAATGGCAAACAAAAGAGGCCCCAGGATGGATCCCTGTGGAACACCTCTTTTTAGTGGTTTGAGTGAAGAGAGCTCCCCTTCGGCCTTGACCTGCTGAAGCCTATCTGTAAAGTAATTATTGAACCAGCACTGAGAGCTTGGGTCCAGACCTATCACTTTTAGGATGGAAAGAAGCAGGCAGTGGTCAACAGTGTCGAAGGCCTTGCTAAGGTCCAGGATCACGGCACATACAAATTTTTTGTTTTCCAGCTCTCGTTGACAGTCATCAGTCACTTTGACCAGAGTTGTAATGGTACTGTGCTTGGCTCTGAAACCAGACTGCATAGGGTTTAGAAGGTTCTTGTTATCTAGGTAGGTTCTCAACTGAGCATTCACAATTTTTTCCAGCAGTTTAGACAATATTGGTAGGAAAGGTATCGGCCTGTAATTATTTAGGTGGCAGGCATCCCCTGATTTAAACAGAGAAATGATGTGGGCAATTTTCCATAGGTGTGGAAGAGTCCCCTGGGACAAGGACAAGATAAATAAGTGTGTGATTGGTACAGCTAGGACATGGTATGCAATCTTTAAGAAGCAGGGGTCGAGAGAGTCAGCACCAACGCTTTTCTTGGTGTCCAGCTGTAGAAGGAGGTCTTCGACCTATTTCAACGAAGCAGGAAGGAATGAGAAGACTGCATTAGTGGAGCTAGGTTCAGGAATCTGTGCACTAACCTGAGAATGAAACACGGATGCTGGTGAATTGTCAAATGCTAGGTCTGCCGTAGCAAAGTGGTTGTTGAAGTCCTGGAGAATCTCCTTGCTATCATTGATAGTAACATTGTCAGAGATAATTTTCTAGGGAAGTACATTTCCAGCTGTATAATCAGACAGCTCTTTGATTGTGGACCAAAATTTAGCTGGGCACCTTGAGGCAGAGTCGAGCTCAGAATGGTAGAATTTGGCCTTAGCCTCTCTAACCAATTTGGTGCAGGAGTTCCTAGCCTTCCTGAAGTGGCACCAATCCTCAGCAGTTTTTGATTTGCGAGTTTTTTTCCAGAGTTTATCTCTCACTAGTACTGCAGTCTTGAGTTCAGCAGAGAACCAATGGCAAGTTCTTGTCTTTACACAGACTTTTACCAAGGGAGCATGGTTATTTATGGCACAAGACACTATTTCATGAAAAATGTCATATGCCATACTGACCGATTTGGCTAGGTAAAAGTTCTGCCAGTGTAGAGACGATTTTAGCTCATTGATGCAGACAAATGGGTCAGAGTTGTGTCTGGACCTTCTGGTGGAGAACTTAGACGTGGAGGGGGGATTGGAGTCAGATCTTACACCAGCGATGAAGCAGTGATTGCTGACATCTGAGAAAAATATTCCAGCATAGGAAAAGGACTGTGGCTTGCTTGTAAGAAAGACATCCAATTGGGTGCTATTCCTGGGGTTTTTCTTGTTAGGATGAGTAGGTTCTTCAATGAGTTGTGTGAGCCCAAGAGAGTCACAGAAGGATTTGAGGGGTAAGGAAGCCTTGGATTACCAGTCGTAAATGAGATCCCCTAGAATAATAGTTTTGAGGGTCTCATGTCCCATAATAGTTGATAGGTGAGACAGGAGCTGGAACCCAGCAGATGGAGGCCTGTAACACCCTATAACCCTGAAAGCCATTGAGTGGGATGTTTCAACTTTAAGGAACAGACATTCGAAGCCATTTGTGATAGAGGAGGAGTCAATGGTAGTGACAGTATATATGTCCTTGACATAAATGGCTACCCCACCACCCCTAGTCTGCCTGTCGGCTCTGAACAGCCAATAGTTAGGGATGTTAACCTCCCTGTCAGGGGTAGAAGATCTGAGCCAGGATTCTGAGACTACTAGCACATCTGGTTCGGTATGAATGACCCAGGTCTGGATCGATGTAAGCTTTTTTAAGAGACTGCAAACATTAACGTGCATAAAGCTCATTCCTCTAAGCCTTGTAAGGTCAGACGGAGATGACAAGGCTTCTGTAGGACCAAGGTTAAGTTCAACATTGTCTGAGCACAATAGGAGGAGAAACACAATTTTCTTTAGGGCAGCCAGAGGTAATTTGAAAGCCCTAATTCTTCCACAACTGCTTAGAATGACAGAACAAGAGTGCTGGGCACTGCTATTTATGCAATGCTGTCCTAAGGATGCAGCTACTAAAACCCTTGCCACATGGCACCAAGTGGCATTATTACTGGGGATACAGGGGGGCATACCCTGTTTGGGTAGGGAGATGCAGGTCCCACCCCCAGAAGCTACCTCAGACTGATGCAAGATTGGGAGCTCAGGGTTGCAACAAAAGCTATGAAATGAGTTGCTGTACAAATAGCACTGTGACAGAGGGTCCAACTCCCCCTGTGAGTTATTTTGGCCTGGGTGATACACTACATAAGGCATCAGCCATAGGAAGATAAAGAGGGGGAGCCAGGTATCAGCCCTCATGTTGATGCCTTATAGTGAAAAATAGTAAACTATGACTATGGCCGAATGTTTTTATCTGTAGATGGCATAGCTGGATTACGGACTCCTAGAGAATTACCAGACAGAACAAGACAAGTTGGTTTGTGCAGCTATTTGGGGATTTCATGAGCTGAGCAAGATAGCAGATGACACCAAGCCTATATGATCCCTGAAGATGTGCAGTCTCCCTCAGTAGCTGGTACTTTAAAAGGAGGAGGGATGCTGCTGAAGTAGGCTGCACCAATGTGGTCTTACACCACTGTATGAGATGGTAATGTATGTGGTAAAGTAGGCAGCACCAATATGGTCTTACACCGCTATATGAAATGGTAATGTGCAGCGCTGTTAGCCTATGGAGAGTGTTGATGTGAGAGGCATTTCAGATAGATGGAAAGGAGTAGACCAAAGAATAAGAGGGGGGTTGGGAAGGCTGTCTATATAATAATGAGCCTGGAGGGGGGATGGGCAGATGGGCGAAAAAAAATGCGGCTGTGTTTATCATGGAATGTTTACCACAGAATACATGGATTCAAAATTCTGCTCAGTTCCACTGGTAGAATGTTTCTCTCCCAACACACTGAACACACAGACAACAAAGGTGTTTGTTACAGCCAGAGACTCAGTTGTCTCACTGTCAGGGCTTGAAAAAGAGAGTTACCTGATCAGCAGGTAAAGAAAGAAGGGGGAATTTTCACTGTCAGCAAAGAAACAGTTGTAGTGAAAACTATAAACAATAGTTATTGTTTCTAATATGTTTATGTATGTAAGGAGTGTGTGATAATGAGGGAAACAGCATTTAATTCATTTATTTTATTTTTTACTTAAAGTAGTTTTATTTTTAGGACCCAGTTGAATTTTTTTATACAGTGTAAAGGTAGCGGCCATGTTTGTGGTGGAAGATCAGTTCTGGCAGTAGAGGGCTATCTGAAATGCCTGTGTTCCAAATGCCCATTGATCTGTGTTGCAGACTCTTCAGTGCTGAGCTGTCCTTTTTTTAACTATGTGTAAACCATATTTTACACATAAATAAGAGCCAATCAGATTACATGATTTTACCCTGCCATTTTATAAAATGGCATATAAAGTTTTTTTCAATTTTGGTGCATATCTCAGGCATTTTTGGGGAATTTTGGCACCAAATTTTCAACATGGGGTAACTGGAACTCCATCTCATGAATTCAGTCACTGACATGGCGTTATTCAATCCCGAAAGGTGATTTCATGGTCACTGCGCAAAATCACCTTTCAGGACCGAATAATGAAATGACAGTGCCACTGTTCATGAGGTGGGCTCTCAAAAAGCCTATGTTGCAAATTTGGTGAAAAAAATCAAAAAAATGACTGTTTCATGAGCGCACGTTGCATAGTTGCTATGCACTCTTGTAACTTCGGCAATTTGTAATATTTTCACTCCAGATTTTTAACATTGGCATTTTTCCTCACCACCCAGTACAGCTGTCATTTTATACATCCTATCTGAAATCTGTTTCCGCACTACCAGCACAGAATAACGCGATCGCTGTGGGAAATCAGTGTTCAGGACAGATAAAGAAAATCACAGTGAAGTGTTCATGAGTAGAGGTTATAAAATGCCTATATTGAAAATTTGATGACAAAAGTCCACAAAATGAGTATGTTACAAGCGTATGTTGCGCAGTTTCCACGTGCACTCATATCTTCGAGATTTTGTAATATTTTCACTCAATATTTTTAACATTGCCAGTTTTGCACACCTTCTTATGAACAGTACAGCTGTCATTTTTCACATCCTGTCTGAAATATGATTTCGCACAACTGGTGCAAAGTGACGCAGTCACTGTGGGAAATCAACCATCAGGACAGATGAAGAAAATCATAGTGACAGTGTTCATGAGCAGAGGTCCCAAAATGCCTGTGTTGAAAATTTGGTGAAATAATTCTGCTAAATGACTGTGTTATGAGTGTGCATTGCACACTTTGAACTTATACTCGAAAATTTGAGCATTTTTAATATTTTCACTCAAGATTTTCAACACTGCCATCTCTTCACACCTACCTATGAATGGTACTGCTGTCATTTTTCACATCCTGCCTGAATGGTGTTTTCCCCACATCTGGTGCAGAATGGCATGGTCGCTGTGAGAAATCAACGTCTGGGACAGATTAACAAAATCACAGTGTCACTATTCATGAGCAGAGGTCCCAAACACTTTCATGAGGTGGGGGTCACAAAAATGCCATGTTGCAAATTTGTAGTGCAAATACCAACAAATGGTCGGGGCATTAGGGTTTCTAACCATAACATCCCACCCTGTACAGACTGACAGGTGTCAGGGGTGTGCCTTTGCATTGCCGGCTGTCATGCTCATGCCATACCATCCCCCCACCCTCAAGCCACTTGACAGGCATCAAGGTGTGCCTTGGACTCTTTGGTCCCACAGTTTACCTCATTCTTCTATGCTGCACCCATTTCAGCAACTGTCCTTATGAAATGGGGTGACTGCAAAGCCGAACACCTCAAGGCACACCTCAGCACTTGTCAGTGTCTGCAGAATAGGGTGAGGTAAAATGCCATGAGCATTATGGCCGAATGGGGTGAGTGTAAGGCCCGAGGACCCCAAGGCACAATGCGATAGTTGTTGCACTGCAGGGTAGGGTGAGCTGAAATGCCATGAGCGTTATGGCCGATGCCCAAAGGCACACCTCGGTGCCTGTCACTCTCTATAGGGTGATGTGGGGTTGATGTCACTTTCATACTTCACTGCCATTCCTATTATGCATCTGTTCAATTCTACCAATGCCACTGTCAGCAAGACATTCGGCATTGACAAATTCTTGTTTGTTCCTGCTTTGACTCTTGATCTGCTGGGCAAGACCTTATATTGCATATCTGGACTTACAGTCCATAAAGTAGCTCACATACTATTTTTTTTGTTGGCATGGTGCTTTGTTACTGGCATTCCAGTCGCTGACTCTCTGGCCCTGATTTCAGCACAGGGGTTGCACTTACAGTAGGTCAGTTTTCTACCTATTCACTTTCCCTCCTTCCTGCATCTGGATTCCTGCCTATAATTTGGACCTTTGACTGCCGCTAGACCAGTGCTCTGACTGTCTAGAGCTGGGTGAAAGTCGCAAATTCCACATTAGTGGAACTTTCGGGAATATTTGCCAACTTTTGTGGAATTTTCCAAACTTCCACCTTTGGTAAAATCAGAAATCTGCCAAATGTGTTTGGTGAATTTTTGTCCTGTTCCACTTAATTTTCTTGCTGAACTGCAGAATAATACACATGAACTGTGGAACTAATACTTTAATCCACAATTCATATGATTATTTTTATAATTCAGCTCTGTGATGTCCTGATAGATAGGAAATCAAACATTTACCTGGTATCTTTAATGTTTCATGGTGTCTAGTGGCATCCCCCCCCCGACTGCTGACCTCATATTAATTTAATGTTTCCCTGGTGTCTAGTGGCAACCCTCCAACCTCTGATCACTGGCCCCGTATTTAGTTAATGCTTCCATGATGTCTAGTGGCATCCCTCCACTGTTCAATCGCTGGCCCCATATTAATTTCATATTTCCCTGGTGTCTAATGACACCCCTCACCCTCTGGTTGATAACCTTGTAATAATTTCATGTTACCCTGGTCTCTAGTGGCACTGCAACCCTGTGATTGCCTACCCCATATGTAGTTAAGATTTCCCTAATGTTTAGCACTCCCTACCCTCACCTTTTGATCCCTGAATCTGATTAAAGGTGAAATGTTAGTTAAAACTGAAGAAAAATGGCATCAGAACTGATAAGGTATTATGTATTTGTTAGTATTTTAATTTTTAAAATAATAGAATCTTAATTTTAAGATAGTTATTGTCCTATGAAAAGTAAATGTGCTGTTTCCGTGTTGGTCTGTGTCAAAGACTGACTCATGCATTTTTGGGGGTAATGTCATGCTGTTTGTAACATGGGCTCCAAAGTTATCTTCCCGTATTTATAACAAATGTACCTGCTTCTACATATTCTGTGGTAACTAACAAACAAATTTCCTATGTTTCAATTTATAATGTTACGAGGATTTTGTTCACTCAGTCAATGACTCCTTTGATATTAAAATTAATTTTAGTTTCGTTTTGTTTGATCACAGTCTTTGTGAGTCTTTGTGTGTCTCTGACAGTTTTTATCTGTCATCCAGCAGAAGTTATTATTTTACCACTAACACCCAGACCCAAATTATGACAGAAAGTAGCTTTTAAATAAATAAAATATATAGAATAGCAGGTAGGTTGTGTCACTAAATTGCTGTACCTATCTAGTGTATAATAACTTATCATTCCCTGGTGGTCTAGTGGAACCACCCAACCCTGACCTGCCCTTATAATAACTTATCATTCCGTGGTGGTCTATTGGCCCCCCCTTGTCACAATCTGCCCTTATAATAACTTATAATTCCCCTGTGGTCTAGCAGACTGCCCTTCCTAGCCCTGATTTCCCCATAAATAATTCAGGAACATTCTCTGGTGGTCTAGTGGACCCCCACCCCTCCCACTCTAGCAGACAGTGCCCTCCATCCTGTTCCCCATTCCACCCCCAAGCCAGCAACCAGCACAGCCTCTGCTCTCCACTATGGCCAACCACCAACTGAGCTGTCAATGAGTGTGTACTGTGTGCAGTACATGCTCAGTGACTTACAACTCAGTGAGTGAACTGTCAGTCAATGAGCATCTACTGTATACAGTGGGTGCTCACTGACAGCTCAGTTAGCATCCATCCATTGTGGAGAGTGGAGGGCTGCGCCAGTTGCTGGCTCAGGGATGGCATGGGGAAGCAGGGTGATGGGGCACTGTCTGCCAGGTTGGAGGGGTGGGGGGTCCACTAGATCACCATGGAAAGATATTTAATTATTTATAGGAAAGTCATAGATAGGTGGGTGAGTCCGCTAGACCACGAGGGAAACATAATTTATTATAAGGGCAGATTGGGGCTGAGGGGGTCTGCTAGACCACCGGGGAATGATAAGATATTAGAAGGGCAGATTTGGGCTGAGAGGGGTACACTAGACCACCAGGGACAGATAAGTTATTGTAAGGGCAGATCAGGGGGGGCACTAGATCACAAGGGATGTGATTATTTTATTAAACTGAGGATTGGGGCTGGGGATGGGGAACCAGAAATACTGGTGCAAGTTCTGTACCCTCCAAGAGGACACAATTCCAAGTACCCTTAGGCCAGCCCTAACTGGTCTAATAGTACTTAAAAATATGCCATCTGGGAGGATTTTGTGGATCCTGAATTAGGGGATATAGCAGCCTGCATATGCAGCAAGCCTCCTAATGGCATGGTGTAGCCCATTTTATGCTGCAAGGATGAGGCAAGCCCCCTTTGGTGCATGCAGCCTGTGTTTGCTGTAGACTGCTTTTGTGAATTCCTCCCCATGCATCTTTTTGAGCAAGCCACACCTTGTGCCATTCAGTGGGGTTTGTGAATAGGGCCCTGCATGTCGCAGCAGACAGAGAAATCTGCTTGTCAAGAACTGAAACACAGACTCGCTTCACACCACACAGCTCTCTCCTTCACATTCACACTAACACACACAGTTCAGGACAAAGTTTGTGATGTGCTTGATCTAGAGACAAGGAAAGTGTCTACGAAGCCATCCACAAAAATGTACTGCAAGCGAGTGTTTTACTGTTGAACCCAGTTTCTTTATTAAGAAAAGATAAACTAAAACAAAACTCAATTTACTATACCAAACTATTATGCCTCATACAAGATGATAAAAAAATGGATTCATTTTGGAAGTCTATAGCCCATAGTTCAAGGGGGTGATGCAACTGGCCGCACAACCCTTTTGGCCTATTTAAGGACTGCTCTCCTCACTTCACATACAAGCATTTGTTTCTTGCAGCCGGAGGCGCTGTCAGTCTGTTTGTTCCCCTGGAGCCTGCAGGGGCCTTGCCCCCCCATGTTGCTGTGTTGTGGGCTGCTCAGTTTCTGCTGGCCTTTTGTTTTGTGTTCTCCTGCTTTTTGGTTAGTATTGCTTGCCTCTGGCTGTTGCATGCTTCTTTGTGTTGCTTGTTCCTGTCCTCCTGTGTTTTAGTTTTGTTTGCATTTTCCTTTTTGGGGGCTTTCTGGTTTTCTAGCTTCCTGTTCACTTGTTTGTGTCATGCTAATCATGTACCAGTGCTATTTGGCTTCCATTTGCTCACTAGCTTTCAGCAAACCTTCAGTGCAACTGCAGTTGTTATCTGCATGTTTCAGCTCAGTTACTGCTTCTCTGCTTGCTGCCTCAGTGCTTATCCACCTTAATTGTTTGCACCTGTGCAGGTTCACACTGCAAAGCTAGCCCATGGCATTCAAATCTGCTTTCGTGCAATTCCACCAAGCAATCCTTGCTGTTGTTCTAGTACATTGTCTTTACCTGCAATTCCACTGTTTGTTTAGTTTGGCTGCTCCTAGAACTATTTTTTGCTTGATGCTGCTCATTACTTTTATATACTGCTTCATTATACTCTGGAAGTCAGCACAGCTACAGCTGCCACTGTAAACCAATTTTAAAATCTGAATGTGGGTTGTGGCACTTTACTGTTGCTTCCTTGTTTTTCCTATGGCTGGGACTGGGGGTTGTGGTGAAGTCATGGCCCCTTGTGGTCCAGATTTCTCATGTTTGAATTCTACCTCCATGACAAAAATCATCCAAGTATTTATGTCACCTTTAATTGGCTTCCTTAATGGGACTGATTGGCTTGCCTCCCTGCAAGTTGTGCAAATTGCTGCCTCTCTGACCTACGTGCATTGCTTACTCTGCTTCACAGACCTACGGGCAGGTCCAATCATTGCTTACATGGACATTTTCTGCTATATGCTTGCTATAAAATATGTCTGACCTATGTGAGGGTCTACAATGCTCAGCACTCTTTTAAGATCTCCATGGAGGCATGCCAGCTGTGACCATTATGGCACAGGGCTTGTCCTGCAGCCAACAGTCTCTCTGTGCACCCTGAAGTCTGCATCTTGAGCATGCGAAGCTTGGGATGAGGTCCTTCTCATCTGGCCCATAGCAACCAACGTCCTCATGCCGGGTGAACCTTCAGTCAACTGTACCAATGGCACCTCTCACTGTAGCATTAAGACTTCAGCAGCGAAGGGGTGGAGCTCTCATAAAGGGCCCCTTTAACTGCCCGAGTGGGTTCAGAGGCACCTTTCAAAGCTATTCTCCCTATGACTGTCTCTGGTTCACCTGATTTGTTTTTAGATCAGTAGGCCAGCTGAGTGCCTCAGTAGTCATTGCTCTCCTCCTCCTACTCCCACCTTGAAGGATCAGTGTTGCAGAGTTAGCCTTGCAACCCTTCATGGCATTTCCGTTAGAGGGATAGAGGAAAGCTTTCCTCCAAATTGGAATATTTTCCACCCCCTTTAATTGAGGTTTTCCAATTGCAGCAACAGAGTCATCACTAATTAAAAGCATCCTAAGCCTGGAGGGAAGGTGACCTGTGATTTGAATCCGCAGAGATTTCCTTCTCAAGAGTTTTTTTTCTCTCCACCATGCCACAGGTCATAATATTTAGTTAGCTTTAGGCAATAATCCCTATGTCACTTAGGTAGGCTTCTGCTGTTGGATGGAGTGGGTGGCCATCCCGTAAGTGTCCTGTCTCCCCCCTTTGGCTGTTCTCTCCTTAGGAAGCCAGGCCTCCAAGCCTTACACTCAGACTTCTGAGTGGGTCACTATTTACCCGTTGCTTCCTGCCTACTCAAACATACATTATTACCAACTGACCCATGCTACCAACTGAACCCATACTACCAACCAACCTATGTACAGGTCCTCGACCCTGATAAGTGTTCACTACCTTTTATGCTTTGCTTGACACTCTTTTGGGGCCTCTTCATAAGTTACTGTAGCCTAGGGAATCACTCATGTGGCACCTCAAGGAGTGGAACCCTTCCCTAGGGTTCCTCACCTTCGTACCTCTACAGGGTGGTATATCCCATGGATAGAGAGGCAAACAGCCAATGTTTATCTACAATACACAAGCATGAAACCAGTTGCACAGGCACATTGAATTGGAAGGCTACAGCCTGTAGTTCAAGGGGGTGGTGCAACTGGCCACACACCCCTTTTGGCCTATATAAGGGCTGCTCTCTTCACTCCACATACAAGCATTTTTTCCTTGCCCCTCCATCCACCCCTCATCTCCCAGTGGCACATCTCTCTCTCCTGTGGGCTTCTTCCTAAAGTGCCTTTAGCCAAGGGAATCACTCCCATGGCACCTCAATGGGTGGAATCCTCCACTAGGGTTCCATGTCTTTGTACACCTACAGGGTGGTATATCCCATGGATAGAGAGGGGAACAGCCAAAGTTTATTTACATTACACAAGCATGAAACCAGTTGCACAGGCACATTGAATTGTTTATTTTTGTTGTTGTTGCTTTGTATTGTATGAGACATAATAATTTGGCATAGTAATTTGTGTTTTGTTTGAATTTGTCTTATCTTAGTAGAGAAATTGGGCTTGATTCTCAAAGATCAGCACAATCAGATAGGGTCCCAGCACCAAAGTCCCAAAGCTTGTGCTAAATATGGCTGTGCGGCAAAAAGATAGCACACCTGAGAGGTTTGCCACCAACTGTGGGGATCAGGCGGCATCTGTGCCCAGAAAAAGAGACCCACTAGGAAGTTGCCAGAGTTGTGGGTGATGGGGCAGTGCATGGGGAGGGCTGGTGACACACAGATGGGTGATGGAAGGGGTGGCACCAGCACCCTGCTGGGGTTTCAAAGGGGAAAAACATCACAGAACTGGGTGCTCATTCATTTAACAAGTAATGTAGTTAGTGTACATACCTGGGAGTGTTTATACAGTAAAGCAACACAGAATTCCACAATGTGGAGCAAGGTCAGCACTTAAATGAATAGCGAACATAATCGTGTCTCAGCAGTAAAAAAACTTTGTGTATCAAAAACAGATACAACTTTCAGGGCTAGCTCACACTTACAGTATGTACAGCAATGAATTCAATTAGAAGACACTGTCCTGCATAAGCACAAAACATTTGCTCATCTAATGAGAAGAGACTCACTCATTACCAAGCAGGTACTGCACATCGAAGTGTGATTCCACACAAAATTGCTACTGGTCCCTGGTTCAAATCCAAACTCTAAATCCTCATCTCATGAGATTACAGATCTTAGTAGCCAAGCAATGCTGGGGATAACTCACAAATTTCTATCAGCCATTGATTCTCAGTGCTTGCAGCATCTGCCGTATCTTCTGGGTGGGTGATCACGTGCTTATATTTTGACAATATATCATCATCACAGCATGATTCTCATCTCTCCTAGGTACACTTAAATAGAAATTATTCTTGAAGACATATGCACAATAAATGAAACAATGTAGTGCAACACTGTAAGTAGTGTCACAACAACAGATGGCCAGGATATAAAGTGTGTGTGTGTGTGTGGGGGAGTACATTTAGGACCCAAGTGTAAACATTTAAATATAACAAAAATAGTTAATTGAAAAGTAATAGAAATCCAAGCAGTACCAGCAAGTCATGCTGCATAATGTTTATTTTTATAAACTTCACCTATGATGTGGCCACTCAGTAGCATTGCAGCAGAGCCAGCAAAACATGCTGGATAAAGCTGATCAGTCATGTGCCAATGTGTTGGGGGCACCAGCATGCAGGGCACCATGGGGTCCACTGGGGTAATCACACCACAAAAGGCTCCAGATGTATTTTGTTAGTTATTTTTCATTTTCCAGGTTGGTGCACTAGGCAAATACAATGCCAGTGAACAAACCATGCTGCCGTGAGGCTGTGGGAAATTGTGGGCAAGTAGTAGCACATGTTCCTTTCCACTGAGGGAAGGCTCCAGAGGTGGCTCATGGGTCTTTGACCAGCTCTGGCTGGTCTAATGGTACTTGCATGTGTGTCCTCTGGGAGGGTTTCCAGAATCCCACTGTTGGGGATATGGCAGCTTGCCTCTGCCACAAGCCCCTTAGCACCGTGGTGCATACAACAATTTGGTGCAGACCTGGCAAGAGGCTGGTCTGGCACGCTGGGTCACAGTATGGCATACGGGGCCTTCTAGAATTGGGAGCTTTACAAGTTTTGATGCAAGGTGCCCCTTGCATCACTGCTGTGTGATGCAGGCACCTTGTGTCAACTTCAGAATTTTGAGAATTTAGCCCACTGGGTTTAATAGTAAAACACCTCGCTTGCAGCCCATGTTGTGGATGGCTTCTTGGACACTTTCCTTGTTTCTAGATCAAGCATGTCATGAACTTTGTTCTGATCATTGTGTCTCAGCGTGAATGTAAAGGAGAGAGCTGTGTGGTGTGAAACGGGTCTGTGTTTCGTTCTTGACAAGCAGATTTCTTTGTCTGCTGTAACATGCAGTCTGTAAGATTCGATTAGAATGAATCGGTATCACAATTTTGATACAGCTTGCCTTCAGGAGATTTCTATGATCTATTTGGAAGGCACATTTATTCACGAGTGAAAATGAGAGAACTGTGTGGTGCAAACTGTGTCTCAGTTTCAGCTCTTTGAAAGCAGTTTCATCTGTCAGCTTTGTGTGAGGTTTAGTCAGTCAGACTAGAGAAGTACATAAATTTAGAGACACAACCTGCCTGCAATTCTACTGTATATCTTTTATTTACTTAAAAGCTACTTTCTGTCATTATTTGGGTGTTGGGGTAAAATAACAACTTCTGCTGGATGGCCAACAAAACTGTTACAGTCACACGGGGACTGTGATCACAACTAAACTAAAATTAATTTTAACATCAAAGGAGTTATTGACCGAGCTAACAAATCATCGTAACATTATGAATTAAAACACAGGAAATTTAATTGCTTCTTACCACAAAATATGTAAAAATAGGTATGTTTGCAGTAAATGTGGTAAGCTAACTTTGGAGCCCATGTTACAAACTGCATGACACTCCTCCCAAAAATGCATGAGTCAGTCTTCAACATAGGTTAGCTCAGAAACAATGCTTTTACTCTTCGTGGGACAATAACTTTTTTTTTTCAATTTAATATACTTTATTAAGATTACAACAACAAAGATACAAACCAGCACGCAACAGCTGACACATTACATTAATCAGAACAGCTACAAGCACATAAAAACAATTATTGTAAACAAGGACAATAAGATCAAATTTAAAAAACAATAACAAATATACGAGACAGCCCCCCACCCAATCCCTCAAGCCTTCCCTCATCTCCCCCCAGAGGCCAATAAGGAGCAAAATCACATAAGATAGAGAAAAAACTAGATAGTAAAAGAGAAAGAAACCAAAAGGGGGAGATATTATAGAAGGGGTTGTCTCCACCCACTCCCACAGGAGAGAGAATCAACAACCTTCCAAATCTCACCAACACCCCCTAGGGAACCCATAATATGGGTAAAAGGGCTAACAGGGGACCCCATCTCCTCATAAATCACTCCCGATGGGCCTGCCGGTGGGCAATATGTTTCTCCATTTCAGGAACTTGGAGTACTTCCAAGTGTCATTCTCTAAGGCAGGGAACTGAGTTATCCAGCCAGTGTCAGACAATAATTAGTTTAGCAACACCCAAGATCAAGGCTAGAAAAGCCATATGACAACCGGCCATGTCTGCTGAGAAATAGCCTACCAGGCTGATCTGGGGAGTAAAATATGGATCCAGTCCCAAGAGCAGATCTAAAGAGTCCCAGATTGCTTGCCAGAGTAGGGCCACCAGGGGCAATCCAAGACAATATGTTTTAGGATCCCCTCAGAGCATCCACACTTGATACAGGTTGGAAATGCAGATCTACACATCCTATAAAGCCTAGAGTGAGTAAAATATAAATTATCTAGGACACGATATTGTAAGAAATGAAGATGATCCTGCTTAACGTATTGATACAAACGCTGCCAAACTTGTCACCACACTCTGTCATCCAAACCAGGTTCCAACTGTTGTTTCCAGTAAAAACAAACCCCTTTGTGGCTTCTCTGATCCCACTGCAGAAGTAAATTGTAGAATCTGGACACAGGATGAGGCTGAAGTGCAGTGTCTATGAATGTTTGCAACAAGGGTCTGGAATCCACTCTCCATGGCCAAGGCCCCAAAAAGGAGGAGATTGTCCTAGCCAGCTGCAAGTGTTTAAAAGGATGATAGGTGGGGATTCCAAACTGATCCTGGATTTCTCCAGCAGGAAGGAACCTTCGCTCATTAATTAAGGAAGCCACTGAAACCCATTGAAGCTGTAGGCAGAAAGTAGGTGTTATCAGGCGATCTGCTATACGAAAGTGGGTTACTCATGAGCAGTTGAGCAGTATCTTTGCTAGGATCCAGACCCAGGTAGGAATAAATCTGCCAAAGGGCCTTGTGGGACCAAACCATAGGGGAGGCCCAAAGTGGTTTAGGTTGCTCAGATGTCTTGGCATACAGTGAGCTACCTAAGGTGAGACCATGCTGATGACAGAGCCACTGTTCTAAGGATAGCCAGAAGGGGTAGTAGAAGTGGTCAGGGGGAGTGTAAATGACAGAACACCACTGAAGCAGTTTACTACAGTATATGGCACAGTAGTATAGAAAAAAGTTAGGCGCGAGTAGACCCCCGAGTTCCTACCCAATGGTAAGCTTATAATAGGCCCTACAAGTGCACTTTTCATTCCACAAGAAGTCGTAGAGGTAGCTCTGAAGGTGTGAGAACCAGATTTTTGGGAGACAGGGGCCAAACATCCCCAATAGGTATAAGAGCCAAGGTAGGACAATAACTAACTTAAAATAATGAGGATTCTATTATTTTGGAAGTTAAAATACTAACAAATACATAATGCCTTATCAGTTCTTTCTTTTTTTTCAGTTTTAACTAACATTTCACCTTTAAACAGAGACAATGATCAGAAGATGGGTGGTGGTGGTGGTGATGCCACTAGGCACCAAGGAAACATTCAATTAGCATGGGGCCAATGACTGGAGGGAGGGGATGCCACTAGACACCAAGGAAACATTAACTAGGGGGCTGGTGATCAGAGGATGAGGGGTGCCACTAGACACCAGGGAAGCATTAACTAAATAAGGGGCTGGCAATCAGAGGATGAGGGGTGCCACTAGACACAGGGGAAGCATTAACTAAATATGGAGTGGGGTTCAGAGGGTGGGGTTACCACTAAACATGAGGGGGGCATTAAATTAAAATGAGGCCAGTGATCAGAGAATGGGGTTGTCACTAAACACCAAGGCAACATTAAATAAATATGGGGCATGAAATTTGATGGTAGGAGGTGCCACTAAACGTCAGAGAAACATTACATAATTACAGGGCCAGTTATACACATTTCACACATTAATTGTGCAGTTCAGCCACTCACTGAACTGTGGAATGAGTACAAATTGCTAATTAATGTATTAAACTGCTGAAAGAAATTCTGCAGAACTGACCTCTTACAATGAGTAGTTCTGTAGAATTTTGTTCCACAGTTAATAATTTATTCCATGGATCTAAGTCAGAATTTCCAGGAATGTTGCCAAAATGATTTCCGAAATTTCACAGAAGCGAAAGTCCAACTTTCACTCAAATTCTGCCAGCTGAAGTTTTTTTCCACAAAGTTCTAATCTCCTCTAATCATAAGCTTTGTGGGTAGGGCTTCACTACTCAGTGGGATTTTTTTAAAGTGCTCTGCCTGCTGTTCTAAACCACATTCTAGCTGCTGACTCTCCAGACCCAATTTCTGCACAAGGGTTGAGCGTGGGCCAGTTTTGCACCTATTGGGTCTCCCTACCCTCTGCATCTAGACTTCTGCCTGTAATTTGAACCTTTGACTGCTGCTAGGTTACCGCTGTGAATATCCACGGGTGGGCTACACTACTCAGCATGATTTTCAAAGCACTCTGTCTGCCATCCTGAGCCAAATTCCAGCACTGACTCTCCAGAGCCAATTTCTGCACAGAGGTTGAGCATGGGCCATTTTTCCACCTATTTGTGCCCCCTCTCTTCTGCATCTGAACTCCTGCCTGTAAGTTAGATCTTAGACTGCTGCTAGACCACTGCTATGAATCTCCTTCAGTTGGGAGGTTCATGGGTGGTTCTACACTACTCAGCATGATTTTCTTTTTTTGTGTGTGTCATTTCTTTATGCTCCTCCGAGTTCCCAGCTGACCACTCCTTTGGGCAGCCTAGAGTCTTGCTGCTGGTCCCCATCACCATCTCACCACTCACATTACTGCCATGGCCCAGTTGACCCAATGTATTCCGTCACTGGGGGGGGGCCCTCCCGGGGCAGGGGAACCAGGAGAGGAGACTTGCCCAAAGGCTTTCTTCTACATCAGATACACAGTATAGAATTGGTGTGGACACTTCTGGGCTTCATGGTGAGCAGGGACCAGTCACCATATCTGGTCAGCTGAGTGGCTGCATTCTTCCCTCTTTTCTCCCCAACCCCACCCCTTACATGTTTTGGCCCAACTGCAATGGCATCCTGGGGGAACATTTGGCGCTGTGTCAAGGCTCCATGTCACCATTAACACCAGCCACAACCACCACCAGCACCCACCAAACAAGTGGTCTGGGACTGTCCAAACCCCCCTCCCCAGGAAGGAAGCATCTGTAAGACGCTTATAACGCCCTCCTTGCCGGACTCTGCTCCAGACATCTGAGCTTGGGGCACAAACCCAGGTAATCAGCATAATTTTCAAAGCACTCCATCTGCCATCCTGAGCTACCTTTCTGCCACTGACTTGCTAGACCTGATTTCTGTGCAGAGGTTCAGAATGGGACAGTTTTCCATCTACTTTTTTTTCCTCCCCCCACCATATGGTCTGCTGCCTGTGATTTGGACCATGGGCTGCTGCTAGACTTCTGCTGTGAATCTCCTCCAATTGTAAGGTTTGTGGGTGGTGCTACACTACTTGAAACCATTTTCAAAATGTTCTGTATGCCATCCTGAGTGCATTTCGGCTGGTGACTCTAAGGACCCAATTTCTCCACAGGGGTTGAACACAGGCCAGTTTTCTACCTATTGGCTCTCTCTATCCCTGCATAGAAACATAGAAACATAAAATCTGATGGCAAATAAGGACCATTTGGCCCACCTAGTCTTCCCATTTCCCTACCTAATGGATAAGCTGCAGATCATAGTTAACCAACAGCCTATTTATTCCTACCCAACACTAGAACTGCCTTATGTCTGTCCCATGCATTCTTGAAATCCCCCACTGTTTTTGACTCCACTACCTCCTCAGGAAGGTTGTTCCATGTATTCACAACCCTCTCCATGAAAAAGTACTTCCTCACATTAACTCTGAGCCGTCCCCCTCTATCTTCAAATTGTGTCCCCTTGTTCTTGCACATCTCTTTTTCTGAAAGATGCTTCCCACTTGGACTTTGCTGATTCCCTTGAGGTACTTGAAAGTTTCTATCATGTTCCCCCTCTCCCCCCTCTCCTCAAGGGTATACATGTTAAGGTCCTTTAATCTCTCTTCATATGTCTTCTGGTGTAGACCCTGCACCATTTTAGTTGCCCTCCTCTGGACTGCCTCCATCCTGTCAATGTCCTTGTTGAGATGGGGTCTTCAGAACTGCAAGCAGTACTCCAGATGGGGTCTCACCAACTGCTTGTACAGAGGGATAACAATTTCCTGTTTTCTACTGGTGATGCCTGTCCCTATGCATCCCAGTATCCCACCAGCCCTTCTTACAGCCTTCTCACATTGCTTGCCCACCATAAGGTCATCTGATATGACTTCCCCCAGGTCCTTTTCCATTTTTGTTGTTGTTAGTATCTCACCACCATTGTGTACTCTTCCCCTGGGTTTTTGTTTCTCAGGTGCATTACTTTGCACTTCTTTGCATTGAATCTAAGCTGCCATACATTTGACAATTTCTCCAGCCTTGGCAAGTCCCTTCACATCTTTTCCACCACACCTCTGTATCGACCCTGTTGGCGATCTTTGTGTCGTCTGCAAAGAGACATACTTTTCCTTCTAGTCCATCTGCAACGTCACTTATGAAGATATTAAAGAGGACTGGTCCCAGTACTGAACCCTGTGGTACCCCGCTAGTAACCCCCTTTTCTTCAGAGTGGACTATTACCCTCTGCATCCTGTTGTCCAGCCAATTTTGTACCCAGGCTGCCACCTTGGGGCCCACTCCAAGGCTAGCTAATTTATATATTAATCTTTTGTGTGGGACTGTGTCAAATGCCTTGCTAAAATGCAGGCAGGCCATGTCCACAGCCCCTCCCTGGTCTACTACTTTGGTCACCCAGTCAAAGAAATCTATTAGATACATCTGACATGACCTTCCTGCTGTGAATCCATGCTGTCATGGGTCCTGTGCCCCACTGGCCTCTAGGAACTCAACAATTCTTTCCTTCAGAAGTGATTCCATCATTTTCCCTATCACTGAGGCCAAACTAACAGGTCTGTAGTATCCTGCCTCTGTCTTGTTCCCACTTCTGTGAAGGGGAATCACATCTGCCCTCCTCCAGTCCTCAGGTACCACACCATCCTCCCATGACTTTTCAAAGGGGGTAGTCAGTGGTGTCACTAGTTCTACCCTTAGTTCTTTTAGAATTCTTGGGTGAATCCCACCAGGCCCCATTGCTTTGTCCACCTTCAGTTTTAAGAGTTCTTAAGGAACCCTTTCTCCTGTGAATGGACTGGTATCGACCCCCCTATCCAGAGTACTTCTATTCTTTGATTTAGGTACCTTCCCCTCCTCTTCTTTTGTGAATACTGAGCAGAAGTATTCATTCAGTATCCCTGCTTTTTCACTGTCACCCTCTGTCCACCCTCCTTTCCCTTTATTAAGCCTCACTATCCCTCCCTTTGTTTTTCTTTGCTCTCTAATAATAAAAGTTTTTTTCCCCCTTCTTAACTGAATTGGCTATCTTTTCTTCAGTTTGGGCCTTTGCTATACTGACTGCCTTCCCTGCTTCCTTCTGCTTTAACTGGTACAGTTCTCTGTCCTGATCCTTCTGTGTTTCCTTATGCTTTCTGAATGCTACTTTTTTCTCCTTAACCATCCCCACCACCTCTTTTGAGAACCATAGTGATTTTTCCTTCATTTTATTTTGTTGATTCACTTCACATAAAGGCTTGTTGCCTCTGTGATGGCTTTTTTGATTTTTCCCCATTGTTCCTCCACCCCTCCTTCTTGCCCATTTGCTGGTTCTTTTCTGAGGTACTCTTCCATTTTCCCAAAGTCAGCCCTCCTAAAGTCCAATACTCTTGGTTTAGTATGGCTTGATTGTATGGCTGAGTTTATTGTGAACCACACTGTTCGGTGGTCACTTGTTCCCAGATGGCTACCCACTTCTAAATCTGAGATCCTTTCTCCATCCCCATTTGACAGTACCATGTCTAAGTCTGCTTCCTCCCGAGTGGGTTCCACCACTAGCTGTCTGAGGCATGCCCCCTGTAGGGCATCTAGAATAACCCTGCTCTTGGATGTGGCTGTAGCAAAGGTGCCTAGTTGACATCTGGCATATTCAGGTCCCTCTTTAACAATATTTACCCCTTTTCTTCCATTCTAAGGATGCCTTCTATCATTTCCATGTCCATTACCTCTCCCTGAGATGGGGGTCTGTAGACAACCCCCGTGTGGATTGTGGTACCATTTTCTGTCTCCAGGGTGACCCACAGTGCCTCCTCTACTCCCAGTTTATCCTTTAGTTCTATTGCTTTGATCCCTTCCCTTACATAGAGAGCTACCCCCTCCTCCTCTTTTACCCTCCCTGTTCATCCTGTAGCTTGTGTACCCTGGTATGTTGACTTCCCAGTCATGGTTCTCTGTGTACCATGTTTTTGTGACTGCCACGATATCCAGGTGTCCCTCTTCCATCAAAGCCACTAGTTCTGGGAGCTTCTTACACAGACTATGGGCATTGGTACTCATTACCCTCCATTTTTTGATGGCCTTACCCCTTTTAGTCCTATCCCTGTCCTTACTGCCTTTTTCTGCATTTACACCTGTCCTGATCCCTATTGACTTCTCTTCCTTTGTGTTTACAGTACCTCTCTAACTACTGTGTTTTGTGGGGGGAAGCTGGGTTTTCCCTGCTCCTTTCCAGTGCCTCCCCCCTTGGCTAGTTTAAATGCGTGCCAATAAAGCATTTAAACCTATCACCTAGGATCCTGGTTCCACTCCTGGATGGATGCAGACCATCATGCCAGTATAGGCCTGTATCCCTCCAGCTGGACCCCCAGTCCCCAATGAAGCCAAATCCCTGAGCTCCACATCTGTTTTTCAACCATTCATTGAATCCCATGGTGCGGAGTACCCTAGCATCACACTTGCCATAGACAGGCAGCACCTCTGAGAAGTTCACTGTACGTGCTGCTTGTCTAAGGCCCCTCCCCAACTCTTCAAACTCATCTTGCACTGCTCTGATCCCATTCCCAGTCAGGTCATTTGTCCCTAGGAGAACAATGACATCCAGCTCCCTCCCTCATGCAGCTGATCCCACGATCCTGATGATTCTCTCCCTGTCCCTCCAAGCTGTGGCACCAGGCAGATACATTACCTCCCTCTCCCCATCCTCCCCCAGTTCTACCCCTCTAATGATTGAGTCCCCCACCAGGAGTTGTTTCCTTCCCCAGTGGAGTCCCATGCCACCCTTGTGGGTCTCCTTTGTGGAGGTTCCCAGCATCCTCCTTGGTCTCCACTACGTTTATATATTTTTTTCTCTCTACTTTCCTACTGCATCTGTGCCCTTAAAGCTCCTAATCTTCCTGTTCTGTGACAGGAAGTTCCTATTTTCCTCAGTAGTCTCCTTCTTACTTGCTCAGAGTCAGACCTCCAGCAGCTGGGGTGGTGGAGAGCTACTCTTTTACTTCTAGTATGATAAGTCTTTTGTGCCTCTGTGATCACTCCCTTCCTGCTTCCAAACAGGAAGTTTCTATTGTCAAGTCAAATCCTGTGCCTATAAAAGTAGAGCTAGCTATGGGTGGGGGGTGGAAGGGAAGGCTATATAGCCCCAGTAGAGTAGTATAGTTCTCACAGCACCTCCTCCCTCCTGCTATTTTCTGCCAGAAGCTATCTAGAGCAGTTTTTAAATCCAAAACACCTGGCTTCCTTCTACTTAAGCCACTCCCCCAATTGAGAGTTTACTTCTTCACCTAGCTAACTGCTAACTGCACAGATAACAATTCACTTCACCCAACTCAGACAAACTCACTAACTCCTTTTTTTTGTTTGTTATTACCCTTAATTGAAGATCCCAGTAGTAGAATTCTGGTTCTTTAGCCCCAGTAGAGCAGTATAGTTCTAACAACACCTCATCCCTCTGGCTGCTTCTGGACTCCTGCCTATAATTTGGACCTTGGACTGCTGCTAGACCAGTGCTGCAAATCTCCTACAACCAGGAGATTTGTGGGTAGTGCTGCACTTCCCTTCTTCAGCTGCCTAGTGCTAGCAGCCCTCTGTGGTGAGACCCTCTGTGCTAAGGACCATAGCACAAAGGACTGGAAAGGAGTCTGTCTGAAGTTAGCTATGAGTCAGCCACTCTGCCAGCCATGCTCCTGCACTGGGATGCCTTCTCCCAACTTAGACATAAGTCTTTGCTGTGAGGACTTTCCTTAGTACTGTGTATTGTACTGGCACCTGTATTGTGTGGTAGTTGTACCCCAATCTCTACAATCATTGTAGTGGCTCTTGGTTGTTTACCATCCTCTTGCATGCCTAACCTGCAGGGCTTTCCAAGCTACTATATTTATTTGGTATCACTCTGCTGCTGCAATATGTCATTGCAGGACTGTGGTCCTCATGCCTATCTGTGATCTGCTTTGCTAATCTGCTTCAATTTGTGTTATCCTAGAATCATCTTATCTAGGTAGGCCTACAATTCCAAACTGCAGTGCAATAAACCATTTGATAATTTGGTTGTTCTTAGTTAGCTAGTCTGTTATATTGTTTTCCATTCCAGCTCTTTGTAGCTTCAGGCATAAAGTTGCCAATGTTGGCTTGCTGTTGGAGATTTTCTCATGCTATGCCACTATTGAAGTGCCAACAAATTCAACTGAGAAAGCAGTCAAGGCAAGTGAGCTGAAGATTAAAACTTTAGCCTCTAGCTTTTTGATTGTCAAGAGGGCTGTGAATGCTCCTTTGTATGAGCAGATTGTTTAATTCTCTAAATTGGAGAGGATTAAGAACAATATGTGTCTCTGGAATTTGCGACTCACTGGGTTTCCTGCTATGGTACTGAAGGAGACAAAGGAGAAATCCAGGCTGCTGTCCTGAAAAATTTTTCCTTGGATACCCCACTACAGCTAGACTGTATTTAGACCGCAATCTTGACAATGAAAGCAGGCTGCAGATGAGCATGCTGCAGAGTCAATATCAGGGGCAATACTCATAATTATAACTTTTGCCAGTCTAACTGAAAGGCATAAAATCTTGAAATTTGCAAAACAGAAAAAAAAATCTTCTGTGCTGGCTGTAGACTATGTATCTACCAGGACTTTAGCCTACAGACCCAGCAAAGGTAAAGATTTATTCCTACAAAAACTGAGTCAAGGAAGCAGGGGTTCTGCTTCATTGCTATGCCCTGCAAAGCTTAAAGCTACTTTTCAGAGGAAAGAAGTGTTTTTTGAAGATTCTGATACAGCAAGAGCATTATCTGAAATATTTCTCTTTACCGACTGAACTGTGGTCAGGCTTAGAACATGAAGCTAAGACAACTGACTACCACCCAGTCTGTACAAGTTAAACTCCAGTCTCTGTAACCTTTACAGCTAAGATATCCTTGAGATTTTGAAATATTTTCAAAAAGGAATGTTCCATTGCAGCCATAAACCTCAAAACCGTTTTAAAGAAAATTTTTTATAGTATCTGTTCTTGGGGAGAGGCACAAAACCAGTAATGGCTGTCACTTACAAGAAAAGGAAATACTGGAATATCAGCCCACTCACGCCTGAAATTTAACAAGACCCAGTATGCTCTTCAAAAACAAGGTTTTTTTATGTAACATCCAGTCCAATTAAATGCAATACTTCAGCATTTCAGGATGCCCCTTCTTCAGGAAGCTGATTTATCTGATACAAAATTAAAACATATAATCTACTTAAATCCATGTAGACTCCTTAAATTAAACATAAAATCAAGAAGAATAGTTTTTCAAAGCCCCTTACTTGTAAATTCCTTTTAATTTTTTCAATTTTCATCCTTCTACTATTTTTATTGAAGGTATTCTGGTTCATCTCCCATCGTGGAAAATATATTCTTCATGATTTTATGTTTAATTTAAAGAGTCTAGATGGATTTAAGAAAATTATATGTTTTAATTTTGTATCAGATAAACCAGTTTCCTGAAGAAGGGGCATCGCAAAATGTTGAAGTATTGCATTTAATTGGACTGGATGTTATATATAAAAAAACTTTTTCTTTGAAGAGCATACTGGGTCTTGTTTAATTTCAGGGCTGAGTGGGCCAATAATATAGAAACATAGAAACATAGACTTTGACAGCAGATAAGGACCGCTTGGCCCATCTAGTCTGCCCATTTCCCTACCTACAGGATAGTCTGCAGATCCTAGTTAACCAACAGCCTATTTCTTCCTACCCCTCACAAGAATTGCCTTATGTCTGTCCCATGCATTCTTGAATTCTCCCACAGTTTTAGACCCCACAACCTCCTCAGGAAGGCTGTTCCATGCATCCACTACCCTCTCTGTGAAAAAATACTTCATCATATTGCCCCTGAACTGCCCCTCCATCTTTAAATTGTGTCCCCTTGTTCTTGCATGTCTCATTTTCTGAAAGATGCTACCCTCTTGGACTTTGTTGATTCCACTGAGGTACTTAAAAGTTTCTATCATGTCCCCCCTCTCCCTTCTTTCCTCAAGGGTATACATATTAAGCTCCTTAGTCTCTCCTCATATCAGCTTCTCTTGCAGACCCTGCACCATTTTAGTTGCCTCCTCTGACTGCCTCTATTCTGTCTATGTCCTTGCAGAGATGGGGTCTCCAGAACTGGATGCAGTACTCAGATGGGGTCTCACCAATTGTCTGTACAGAGGGATAACAACTTCTGTTTTCTACTGGTGATGCCTCTCCCTATGCATCCCAGTATACCCCCAGCCCTCGCTACTGCCTTCTCACATCGCTTGCTAATCTTAAGGTCATCTGATATGATTACCTCCAGGTCCCTTTCCTTTTTTGTTGTTGTTATTACCCTCCCATTGTGTAATCTTCCCCTGGGTTCTTGTTTCCCAGGTGCATTATTTTGCACTTCTTTGCATTGAATCCTAGCTGCCATACTTCTGACCATTCCTCCAACCTTGCCAAGTCCCATCTCATCCTTTCCATGCCTCCTTGTGTATCAATCCTGTTGCAGATCTTTGTGTCATCTGCAGAAAGGCATACTTTTCCTTCCAGTCCCTCTGCAATGTCACTTACAATATAAAGACATTAAAAAGGACTGGACCCAGTACTGAATCCTGCGGTACCCCACTAGTAACCCCTCTTTCTTCAAAGTGGACTCCATTTACAATTACCTTCTGTGTCCTGTTGTCCAGCCAATGTTTTACCCAGGCTACCACCCTGGGACCCACTCCCAGGCTGGTTAATTTGACTATTAATCTTTTGTGTGGGACTGTGTCAAATGCCTTGCTAAAGTCTAGGTAGGCCATGTCCACAGCCCCTCCCTGGTCTACTACTTTGGTCACCCAGTCAAAGAAATCTATTAGATTCATCTGACATGACCTTCCTGCTGTGAACCCATGCTGCCATGGGTCCTGTGCCCCACTGACCTCTAGGTACTCAACAATTCTTTTCTTCAGAAGTGACTCCATCACTTTCCCTGCCACAGAAATCAAACCGACAGTTCTGTAGTTTCCTGCCTCTGTTTTGGTGCCACTTTTGTGAAGGGGAATCACATCTGCCTTCCTCCAGCCCTCAGGTACCTTACCATCCTCCCATGATTTATTAAAAAGAGTAGCCAGTGGTTTCACTAGTTCCCCCCTTAATTCTTTTAGAATTCTGGGGTGAATTCCATCAGGCCCCATTGCTTTGTCTACCTTCAGTTTTAGGAGTTCTTGCAGAACCCTTTCTTCTGTGAAAGGACTGGGATCGACCCCCCATCAAGAGTGCTTCTGTTGTAGACCACGTGATGCATCTTACTGGATAGCAGCTTCTCGAGATCGCTCCAGCCATCTGACCACCTAATTCGGTCTAAAACAACCCCTAAAACTGGCTGATTGCACAGATAGTGGGCATCTTTGCTCATTGGAACAATTTCCCTACCTGGATATCGCAAGAGATTTGACTGGATGTCAGAAGGAATGAAGAAATCGGCACTGAAACATACGCCACCATCAACCCCAGAATAGGCTGCTAAGAAGTCAAGGGCCACTGGAATGGCCAGCTCGGCAAGTCCCATTCCTGGTGATCCTGATATGGAACCACTTACCCTATCCCGATTCCTAGTGGAATTTAAACCTTTCCGATCGGAGCTCCGATCGATTTCTGAAGAAATTAAATTTATGGCTCAAGCTCTTGAGGATGTAGCATCCTGCACTTCGGACAATGAAGCCCATTTGCTGTCCACCGAAAAAAAGCAGCAGAAAATGGAAACAGATTTAACTTCCACCCGACAAAGAATTAAAAGCCTGCAGAGTAAAGTTGAAGATTTGGAGGGCAGGAGTAGGCAAAATAATGCAGTATCAATTGGGCTGCCAGAAAAGGAGGAAGGTCCAGATGCCATTGGTTTTGCTCAAAAGTTTGTTGAGTCTGTAGCTGGTCCCTCTCCTTTTGGGGACAAATATGTCATTGAAGGTGCCCACCGAGCCCTCCGGCCACCTCCACCACAGGGGTCCCCTCCTCGTACATTCATTTTCAGATTTTTAAACTATCAGGAGCGTCAGCATTTTATGGTAAAAGTTAAAGGGCTGCAAGAAATCCGATGGGCTGAAACGAAGGTCCGGGTGGCCCAAGAGTTGCCATTATCAGTAAGGCAAAGAAGAGCCTTATTTCACCAAGTGGTGATTAAGTTACTTGCTGCTGGTATTAAGTTGAGAAAGGGCTATCCGGTGAGATTTCAAGTGCTTGTGCATGGAAGTTGGACCACCTTTGAAGATGCAGAGTCGGCGGCAACGGAACTAAAGAGTGCATTTCCAGATTTATTTCGGGATCGCTGAAATGCCCGAGAAGGGAAGGGTGCCAAGAATGTCAGAAACTTTTTAAAATCATGTCTGTTCTATGAGTGAACTTTAATTAATGGTTTGAAATGCTTGCTTGGAACCTTAAAAGAGCAGCAGTCCTGTTTGCCCATTCGTATGTATGTGGCATTCTTTGTTGAAGTTTAACTGTGTATCTGGGGTCATTGCAGCTCCTGTAGCCAATGTCCTTGCTAGGAACAGAACAAAGGAACTTGTTTTGCCATCTGCTAGGAGAGTAATATGAAGGGACTTACGTGCAATTTTCGTTTATGCCCACAAGAGGGAGACACAGACTAGACTATGGGATCTCCCACAGGCGCCGGAGCTCAGTATGCATAGACGGCCCTAGAGACTCGATCTCTAACCTAGAAATGTTTGTATTTTAAGCAGATGTGACTTAGCATGTAAGGTTAAAGGCTCCAAAGAGATGTTAATTAAAAGTGGCATAGGATGAAGTCGGAGGATTACACCTGTAGTCGGTTTTGGAATTCTGATACATTTGAATGAAACCACTATCGTTTTAGTTCTGTCTTATTGTATTTTATTTTAGCTTTTTGGTTAACTCATTTTGATTTTATTACAGTGAAAGCCTGCTTATCCAACATAGGGGTTTAAAGGTTTTAGTTCTTAACTAACATTCTTTTGATGGGGTATACAGTAGTATTAGGTTAGAATTTCTCACACTAGACACCTGATTGTTAAATATAGTAAGCTTGAGTTTGGGTCCTAAATCAAGGTGATGTTGTAGTTGGGTGGGGCAGGATGGCTGGATGGGGTGGTTGCCATTTAGTTAGCTGCTGTCTGGGGTCATTATAGTAGGGGAGGGGGGTTGGGAGGCTGGAGGGATTGTTTGTACATGTTCCTAGTCCAGGGTTACATGGAATTACAAGGATGAAAAGAGGGAAGGGGGTTGGGGAGGGGGAGAGGGGTACAGCAACATGGTGAGACCAGTGCGATGGGTTAGATTTAGGCAGTGGATCAGTAGGACATTCCCACACACTCTCTGTGCTGCTATTGCTCAGGTAGTACTATGATGAGCTTATTGAAGTTTGCCTCGCGTGAAATGTGAAAGGACTGAGACACCAGTTGAAACAATACAAAGTCCTGAAACACTTGGCATTATTATCTACTGAAATTGTGTTTGTTCAGGAATCTCATCTATTAGATTCTGAGGCTCTATGTATGCGGAGACAACAAATAAGTCATGTTTTCTCCTCTGCAGGTACATCCCAAAGTTGCGGGGTCCTCATATTGATCTCTAGAAAGATTCCCTTGACGCTGTTTCAAGTACTTAATGATCCTCAAGGCAGATATGTATTTATTCACTGTCATTTATATTCGATGGAATTGTTACTGGGAAGTATGTATGGGCCTAATAGTGACTCTTCTGGTTTTTTTATGCAACTGGTGAATGTCCTAACCCCATTTCTATCACTACCCATGATCCTGGGTGATGATATGAATATAGTATTTGACCCTATGATGGATCGTACATTGGGGCATCATAGAAGGCTCTCACCAGCGCAATGGGCCTTTCAGGAATTTATTGATAGCCTGGGCCTATGTGATGTATGGCTAGTTCTTCATCCCGCCGACAGTGGCTATACCCTCACTTCCCCGGTGCATAAGACATCTTCACAAATAGATTATATATTTATTTCCAAAACTTTACTGGCTGGAGTTTTTGAAGTATCTATTCAACCGGACCCACCTTCCGGTCAATCACTGGTGACTTGCCAATTGTCCATAGCTCCTACGCTGGGTAGAGCGACACAATGGAAGCTTAATAACCAGCTGTTGAAAGACAAGGCAATGATCAGTACTATCAGTAAACATATTGAACAGTTTATAGAATTTAATATGAGGTCTACACCCAGAGCAGATTTGTTATGGTGTGCTTTTAAAGCATTTATGAGAGGGGTATTGATTTGCCTCTCCTCTCAAAGGAAAAAGAAAAGGGAACAGGAATTAACCACCCTGCTTACACAAATATGCCTGCTGGAGGCTCAAGCTACTCCTTCTTCATCGGAGGAAGCGAGAACCAAATTGTTTAAATTAAAGGATAGTTATTTGGAAATTCTAAGAGAAAAGGCAGAATTTGCCATACAGAAGACTAAGGCTTCTTATACGGACCAAGGGAAAAAAGCAGGACAGCTTTTAGCGCTCTGACTTAAACAACAGGAATCAGCCAGGTACATTCCCTCTATTCTATCTCATACAAATGGCACACTGAAAACTTCCCCGGTGGATATAGTTTCAGAATTTAAAACCTATTACTCCAATTTATACAGTTCGATGTCGAAGCCGCTTTACACTCATGAAATGGATCTTTATCTAGAAGAAGTTAATTTACCAACCTTGTCCAACTCAGAACAACAGTTATTAACAATCCCTATCTCTTCGGAGGAAACAGTTAGGACAATCGACAGTCTGCCATCTGATAAATCCCCAGGCCCGGACGGGTTCTCTGCCAACTTTTATAAGCAAGTCCAGAAACAGCTTGTCCCTCTATTACAAATACTATATCAGCACATTTTAAAGGAAGCCGAAGTAGACTCCACACTGTTCGAAGCCTTAATTGTGGTACTACCTAAAATTGGGCGTAACCCAGAGTTAACTTCCAGTTATCGTCCTATCTCACTATTAAATCAGGATGTTAAAATTTTGACTAAATTAATAGCTACCTGTCTTAATGGGGTATTACCGTCTCTTATTGGACCAGAGCAAGTAGGTTTCATGAAAGGGCGCTCTTCCGTGGATCACCTTCGAACGTTAGTGCATGTCTTATCTGTATCAAGGGATGCCCATCACCTGGCAGTGCTTGTCTCTTTGGATGCTGAGAAAGCCTTTGACAGGGTGAATTGGAATTTCCTGTTTGGTACCCTGAAGGCTTATAATTTCCCTCTCGAATTTCAGCATTGGATAAGGGCTTTATATCATGGCCCCTCCGCTAGAATCACGTTAAATGGTGAGATGTCAACAGCTTTTCATTAGAATCTGGTACCAGGCAATGTGCCCTCTATCTCCCTTACTTTTTAACTTGTATTTGGAGCCTTTGATTCACCGTCTAAATGGGTGCTCTCAGATTAAGGGTATAATGGTTCTTGATCAGCAAATCAAGGTCTCAGCCTATGCGGATGATCTTCTTTTACAACTATCCGACCCCGAAAGGTCGATCCCTGCCATGCTCACTATCATCGGAAAATATAGTCCCTTATCCAATTATAAGTTAAACGTAGAAAAGACGTTTATATTTCCCCTCAATCATAAGGTTCAGCGAAGTTCTGTCACTGCCTTTGGTCTTTCTTGGGTACAGGATATTTTAAAATACTTGAGTATTACTATTTCCAGAAATACTGATCTTATGCAGAAGCTTAATTTAGACTCCTTACTTAGAATTATTGACACGGATCTTGGAAGATGGTCTAAACTTCCTATTTCTTTGTGGGGTAGGATTAATTTAATTAAGATGAACGTCTTTCCAAGGCTTTTCTATCCCCTTAATTTACTTAATATTTGGTTACCTCTTTCCTGGTTCCGTAAAGTTCACAAAATGATTACCAAGTTTATATGGGGGAATAAGCACCCTAGACTGGCATATTATAAGTTGGCTGCTTCTAAAGACAAAGGTGGTTTACATCTTCCTCTAATTTACTTTTTTTCTGGCTCAACACTATTTCCAAATATCATGATGGCTTACACCTAGGGAAGAAATATTCTCATCTTCATTTTCTCTCTGCTTAAAATTGAATTCTCTCTATGGTGGCTCATGGGCTAACTCCGCAACACTCTTTCATATTAAGACTAGTTCTTTGCCGGCTCAGTTAAAAATTACACCAATAGCAATTTCTGTCAGAGTTCACTCGAAGCTGTGTAATTTTCTCAAATATAATCATACACAGGACGTAACTCAACCGATTGAGGGTAATCCCAACCTAAAGATAAACAATAAATTACTTACCACCACTTGGTTAGCACTTATTAAGGATTTATCCCTTGCCTCATTAATTTCAAAGGAACATAAGTGGTTATCTTCTACTGAGATAATATCCATTTGGAAGCTGCATGGTACATATATTTTTTAAATTTACCAATTAAGACATCTTATTGTAAAGGTTTTTGGTATGTCCCCCCCTCAACTAAACCCAAGAGCTTTTAGGAACGAATTGGGTACCCTAACTGGTGCACAAAAAATGGTTTCTAAAGCCTATAAAATGCTATATAACTGGGTTTATCCCAACTGCTTCGCCCCCTCAGATTTCTGGACCTCATTTTTTCCCACTCAAGAATTACATTGGGAAACCTTATGGAAGAATTGTCACAAATATGTATCACAGGACAGACTACATCTCACTCAATTTCATATATTGCATAACCTATACTATACCCCACAAAAACTATTCAAATTTGGGCTCCTCTCTATCCCATCCTGTACCCGATGTTGTAAAGAAGAGGGCTCTATATATCATATTTTTTGGACTTGCCCTAAAGCTACAGCTCTATGGGCCAATATACAATGACATATGGACCCATTACTAGGTCTGAAGGATTTATTTACCCCTGAAATTTGTCTACTAGGTGATTACAGTAAAATCAATATACCAGTTAGACGTTACCACATGGCTCTTATTTCCATTACGGCCAAGAAGACAATCTTAAGGCACTGGAAAGACAGTGATGACATTGCCTATTCTGAATGGCTAAGGGAATTACTTGCCAATTTAAGGACAGAGAAAACTACCACCAGTCTTAATAATAAACCTGAGAGATACAAGAAGAAATGGGTATCATTACATACATTGTTTTCTCTTTAAGAGGTCCATTGTGTATATTTGTGATCTTTTTCCTTTACAGATTAACTGGATTCATTTAACTGTCTGGCGGTGCCGTGTTGTGGGGGGGAGGGGGTAGGCTATGTGTCTGTGTGGGTTTGTGGGAGCTGGGGGGGAGGAAGGAGGGTTGGAGAATGGCTCCTGTACATGTTAATCCTACTTTTACGTTACGTACAATGATCTATTGGATCCATTCTCATGTTACTGTTTGTTTGTGTTTGTTTTGCTTGTTGAAGAAAATCAATAAAAATGTTATTGGAAAAAAAAGAGTGCTTCTGTTAATTGGATTAGGCACTTCCCCCTCCTCTTCTGTGAATACTGAGCAGAAATATTCATTCAATATCCCTGCTTTTTCACTGTCCCCCTCTGCCCACCCACCGTTCGTTCTATTCAGCCTCACTATCCCTCCCTTTGTCTTTCTACACTCTCTGATGTACCTATAAAAGGTTTTATCCCCCTTCTTAACCGAGTTGGCTATCTTTTCCTCAGTTTGGGCCTTTGCTATTCTGACTTCCCTCCCTGCTTCCTTCTGCCTTAACTGGTACAGTTCTTTGTCCTGCTCCTTCTGTGTTTCCTTATACTTCCGGAATGCTATCTTTTTCTCCCTTACTTTCCCAGCCACCTCTTTTGAGAACCATAGTGGCTATTTCTTTCATTTTGATTTGTTTATTTGCTTCACACAAAGGCTTGTTGCCTTTGTGATGGCAGTTTTGATGATTCCCCATTGTTGCTCCACCCCTCCTTCTAGCCTGTTCACTAGTGCTTTTCTGAGGCACTCTCCCATCTTGCCAAAGTCAGCCCTCCTGAAGTCCAGTACCCTCACTTTTGTATGGCTTGACTCTGTAACTGAGTTTAATGTGAACCACACTGTTTCATGGTCACTTGTTCCCAGATGGCAACCCACTTCTAAATCTGAGATCCTCTCACTGCCCCCATTTGAGAGTATGAGGTCTAAGATTGCTCCCTCAGGAGTGGGTTCCAAAACTAGCTATCTAAGGCCTGCCACCAGTAGGGCATCGAGAATGGCCCTACTCTTGGATGTGGCTGCAGCAAATGTGCTCCAGTTAACATCTGGCATATTCAGGTCTCCCATCAACAGTATCTCCCCTTTCTCTGCCATCCTAAGAATGCCTTCTATCATATCCTTGTCCATTCCCTCCCCCTGACATAGGGGTCTGTACACAAGCCCTGTGTGGATTGTGGTGCCCTTTCCAGTCTCCAAGGTGACCCACAGTGCCTCCTCTCCTCCCTGTTTACTCTTTTGCCCAGTTGCTTTTATCCCTTCCTTTACACAGAGAGATACTCCTCCCCCTCTTCTCCACTGCCTGTCTCTCTTGTAGGTTATGTACCCTGGTATGTTAATATCCCAGTCATGGTTCTCTGTGTACCATGTTTCTGTGACTGCTATGATATCCAGACATCCCTCTTCCATCAAGGCCACTAGCTCAGGGAGCTTGCTGCCCAGACTATGGGCATTGGTACTCATTACCCTCCATTTCCTGATGACCTTACTCCTTTTTGTCGCATCCCTGTCCTTCTTGCCTTTGTCACTTTCCCCATTTACCCCTGCCCTTCTCCCTATCGACACCTGTATGTTGGTGTTTACTGCATTTACTACCATGATTTTTTTAGGGGGGGCTAGGATTTCCCTGCTCCTTCCCAGTGCCTCCCCCCTTAGCTAGTTTAAATGCTTGCCAATGAAGCATTTAAACCTATCACCTAGGATCTTGGTTATCCTCCTGGACAGATGCAGCCCATCATTCCAGTATAGGCTTGCATCACTCCAGGTGGACCCCCAGTCCCCAATGAAGCCAAATCCCTGAGCTCCACACCAGTTTTTCAACCACTGATTGAATCCATGGTGCGGAACACCCTAGCCTCTCCTTCGCCATAGATGGGCAGCACCTCCGAGAAGGTTACCATGCGTGCTACTTGTCTAAGGCCCCTCCCCAATTCCACAAACTCTTCCTGCACTTCTCTAATCCCTTTCTTAGCCTGGTCATTTGTCCCTAGGTGTACAATGACATCCAGCTCCCTCCTCTGTGCAGCTGCTCTGGCAATCCTGAGGATTTGCTCCCTGTCCCTCCAATCCATGGTGCCAGGCAGGCATCTTACCTCCTTCTCCCCTTCCTCCCCCAGTTCTACCTTCCTAACAATGGAGTCCCCCACCAGGAGTTGTTTCCTTCCCCTGTGGAGTCCTCTGCCACCCTCCTGTGGCTGTCCTTTTTGGAGGTTCCCAGCATCCTCCTTGGTCTCCACTGTGGGTGCCTCCATAGAGGAACCACACTTTGCCAGAATGGCATAGCAATTGTAGAGAGGTACAACTGGAGGGATGCGCCTGTTCCACCACACCTCCCTGAGCCCACTGTGGTCCAGCACCTCCTCTTTCTTGGCAACCTCTGAGGCAACGGCAGTGGCACTGGTGGTCCCTGGATGGAAAAGGAGGTCCCACAAATCCTGGCCAACTCAGCCTGGAGATGAGCAACCTCCTCCCTCAGCCCAGAGAGGTGCCTGCAGATGAGACAACACCGCATCCTCCAGAACGTCTCCAGGAAGACTGCTGCTCCACAGCCACTGCACTGCACCACTCTCATCATGTCTTATTTCTGGCCCCTTAACTGTTTGGAATCCTTACTCTTTCCTCTGTTGTTTTTTTTTTCCTCTTCTCGCCCTACTTACTTTCTGCCTGTGTGCTCTTTAAGCTCCTGATTGTCCTGTTGTGAGACAAGAATATCCTATATTTCTCAGTAGACCCCTTACTTGCTCAGAGGCAGACCTCCAGCAGCTAGAGGGGGCCGGAGAGCTACTTTAGCCCTTCTAGGATGGTGGGTCTTTGGTGGGTCTGTGATCACTCACTTACTGCTCCCAAACAGGAAGTTCCTGTTGTCAGTCAAATCCTGTGCCTATAAAAGTAGAACTAGCTTTGGGTGGGAGGGTGGAGGGCAATATAGTCCCAGTAGAGAAGCCCAGTCACACAGCAGTCCTTCCTCCTGGTGTCTTCTGCCAATCTACTAGCAGAATCTTTCTAAAGCAGTCTTTAAATTTAGTTTCCTTCTAGCTAAGCCACTCTCCCTACTTACTGGATCTTTCTACAAGTAATTTAAACTGCACAGCTATCAAGTCCTTTCAATCACCTGAGATTTACACCTATATAACTGTTCACATGACCATTCAGTTCAGTTAACTCAAACACACACTTTTTTTTGTTTTGTTTGTTAGTTTTTTTTACCCTAAATTAAAGGTCCAAGTACAAGACTTCTACTTCTTTAGTCCCAGTAGAGAAGTCCAGTCACACAGCAGTCCTTCCTCCTGGTGTCTTCTGCCAAGTTACTCCATATTCCAGTATTTCCTTATTTTGAAATATCTGTAATTTAGATGTATGACATGATATTAGATACTTGTTAAATCTTTTTTTTGAACTTTGTTTTAACTTTGGCTTAAACTAAGATAATCTTTCAATATTGTTTTTTTCTCTTGATGGAAAAATATGCTTGGAGCACTCACACTATTAAAACTATTAGTTAAAATATTTAGAGCTCTAAATAAAGAAATTATTTATAATCGTTAATTACTTTAAGACCCCCCAAAAGTGAAAAACAAAATCCGTTTTTGGGGCTCTGTTTAGTTGCTAAACAATTCCTGGAATGCACCATGCTCAGAATGAATTGTGTTACAGAATATGTATACTACTTTTTTCATTGTGATCTCTATGAATAAAAATATAGTTAAAACATAAAGCTGCCTATATTTGCAGACTCCTAGAGTTATCCTATCTGGGTGCATTCTCACTTTATCTGTTCTGTACCTAAGTCCTGTGCCCATTGTTTTTTTGATTTTGGAATTGCTGTTGACTATATTGGCTAATAGAGCTGCAAAACCCAGCAATAGGCCTAAGCAGAATCTTGAAGTATAGGAAAAGTAATAGGCTGGTTAAAGCTGAAAGAGATGAGAACATAAATTGCTGCCTAAGATGAAGGAATGCAATTAGCTAGTGGATTTGCACTGAGTAGCAACTATAGACTATAGTTGTTACTCAGTGCAAATCCACTAGCTAAGAGCATTTCTTCATCTTAGGCAGCAATTTACATTCCCATCTCTTTCAGCGATAACCAGCCTATTATTTTTCCTATACTTCAAGATTCTGCTTAGGCCTACTACTGGGTTTTGGAGCTATATTAGTCAACCATACTAATTAATCACACTCCTAGCTGCTGTCCTGCATATTTGACGGTTATTGCGGCTCACCTCCAGACCACTATGTACATTGCCCTCCTTTGCCTTTTCCCTTTCTTTCTCCTTACCACTGCACTTCCCCATCAGTCCTACCTTCCTTCCTTTCCTCTCCAGTCATCTTGCCCCCTCTCCAGCCCTCCACTCCATCCCTTTCCATTCACCCTGGGTTCCTATCCCCCCCTTCTTTAACACATAGTTTCTCCACTGTGCCTTACTCTCCTTTCCTCATCTCCCCCCCCTGCTTAAAGGAAAGGAATTCCCATTTCATCTTTTTTGCTCCTTCTTCTCCTGTCTGATGACATAGAGCCCAACCCTGGTCCCTCACCCTCACTTCCCTTCTTTTCTGTCTCACCAGCTGCTAAAAGCCTGATCATCTTTCTTCTCAATGCTTGAATTTTTCCTCCAAATGTGACCTCCTGTCTGTCTGGGAGCCACAATATTCTCTAGACATCCTCTGTATTTTGGGATCCATGCCCTCTTCCTTGAGTCCTGACTCATGTTTGTCCCTTTCTAACTTTAATTTCTTCAGGCAGCATGGGGGAAAACATGGTGGTGATATCACCATCTATGTCCACCAGAGCCTGTATTGCACCATGGCAAACAGATAGGCTGTACCCTCATCCCATGAAATTCTTCTTGTCAGGCTATCATTCCGCTTCTCTGTGCATGTCTTTATTGGAGTCTTCTATGTCTCACCCAGAATCTCCACCCTCAGAATTTTTGCAGCAGGTATCCTGCCAGTGCATTCAGTGACCACTGCATGATGTTTTATGTTAGGAAAATCTGGCATCCACCTTCCTCCCTAAAGTACACCTGATCTAGGGCCATCCAGTTACCAAACATCAATGCTCTCCTGACTGACCTTGATGGAACAGATTAGACAACCATCCCTTCTGCCCCTGATATTGTTGTGGCACTATCCCTGTTTCACTCTAAATGCTCCTCAGTTTGTGAAAAGTGTGCCCCACTTAGAAAATCCAGGGTCAGAGCTCATCACCACCCTTGTCTCTCCACTCCAGGGATCATCACACTTTCTTTATTCCATGTCCCCATTCCTCTGATAGGCAACCAACCTTCTCCTATCACCTTCCCACACTCTGGACTCAGTTCCCCATAGATATCTACCTCTCTGCCTCCTAGGCTCCCTCAGGTTACAACTGAAGCACCTTCCTCCACCCTCCTGTTCCTGTTTTCCCTCCCACTAATACTCCTCCTACTTTTCCATCTTACCCCGGTGTGCCTGGCTGGTCAGCTCATGGATTATTTTTGTACAGGTGCTTTGCCTGCACTTGTATCTGTTTTCATTATGTTATTCTGATCACACTTTATTCTAACTGTGAAATATGACTGTGCAATACATTTTCTTTATACCATCCACTTCCTCCAGGTCACACCTGGAAACAAGCTTCAGCTCAGTATGTCTCTCCCAGTCACTGATTTTCAAATAAATAACATATGCCACAGGTCAGTTGACTCTCCACAATCTGATGACACCAAGATGGGAGCGGTGGTGGATGACGTAAGGGGGTGGCAGGGGTTGCAGGATGATCTAGCAAAGCTGGAAACCTGGTTAGACACCTGGCAACTGGGGTTCAATGCCAAAAAGTGCAATGTGCTGCATTTTGGGTGAAAAACCCAAGGAGGAGTGCAGCTAGCCGAGACAGAGGAGAAGGATCTGGGGGTGCTCATTACAGGGTCAATGAACAACTAGGCACAATGTAGGAAGGCAGCTGCAAAGGCTAACAAAATGTTGGGTTGTGTTACAAAGAGTATATCCTCGAGGAGGGGGGGAGGTGATTCTGCCACTGTATAGATCATTAGTTAGACGGCACCTGGAGTACTCCATGCAGTACTGGCACAGTGGTGCCTGTATCTAGGGACATTAAGTTACTGGAGAGGGTGCAGCACAGGATGGCAAAGATAAGCCAGGGGCTGGGGGACTTACCATATGAGAGGAGGTTGAGGGAGTTGAACATGTACTCACTGGAGGAGAGGAGGGGTGGAGGAATATGATTGAAACCTTCAAGTACATGAAAGGAATAAACATGACAGGTACAGAGGGGCTGTTCAAAATAAGGGAGGGGAAGGACACCCAGGCCATGATTTGAGACTGAAGGGAGGAAGGTTAAAGAGGAAGATGAGGAGACACTTTTTTACAGAGAGGGTGGTAGCTGGGTAGAATGTATTACTGGCAGAAGTGGTATTCAGTAGAACAGTGGGCTGCTTTAAAGGGGATGGGACAGGGCAAGGGGAGGGTCAAGGGAGGGGGTGGGAGGAGGGAAGCTGCAGAATAAGGGTGTTAGCTGCACATTCGAGCAGATTTGATAGACCACTAGGTCTTTATCTACTGGCAAATTTCATATGTTCATATTTCAGGGGGGAAGAAGACTTGTGGTTCAGTGAGTTCCACCCTCCCTCCCTCTTGCTCAGTGGGAATACCCTGTCACCTCATTCTCTACAAAGTATATATCTCATCTGAGTTTGAAGGTTATTACAGTATTAGCTGATAGCACATGCCTGAGTAGTCCATTGTAGACTCATGCATTTTTGGCTGGGTTCCCTCTGATGCAGAAAATGTCAGCTAAACTGGTTCATTCAGGCCTTCCTTAAATGCTTTTACCCAATTGCAAAGTGACCATATCCTTTATCCCCTTTCCTTGGCACTATGCTGTATAGCAAGGATTGTACATATGGGTTACATTTGGGTTTGGCATAACAGGAACTTAATTTGTGGACTGATTGAGATGTTCATTACCTGTCAAAGTACCCCATGTACCTTTCCATTCCATTCCACAAAGCCCAGTGAAGTACTTTGTTGCCAGTTGAGGAGAATAAGGTTTTTCATATCTAGGCTTGCAGCTAAGATCCACATCTTACAACTGAAGCCTGGTGTCTTTATCTGAGGCATGTTTGCTGTCATGCACAAGTTGCCAGACTCAGGAAGAATTACTCCCAGAGTTCCTTTTTAGCATGCCTCCCTAATTTTCTGCTAGTAGTTTGTAAGTGATGAGTAAGACCACAGTAGGTGCAGGAATACACTTTCATTGTTTTGCACCTCCAACACCAATAATTACCAGCAATGCACAATTTATGCAGCACCTCTGTGTGTGGTATCATAAGTATAGAATTTTATTTTGACTTGGTTTACTCCTTGTGTCCATTCATAAGGAGTGAGCTTGATACCAGTACTTGTCTTATCCCCCTTCTATATGTGGAGACCTGAGTTCTCTGTCCCTTGCTCACTGAGCATTCAGGGTGTGGGATGGGATAGCCTCTCTAATTTATGTCATTTAATTCATGAAGAGCTGTGCAGAGGCAAGATTAACATCAGAGCACCATGCCTGAACACTTAACTAATTTGTGCCTGCAGGTTGTAATAAGACAAGTCTCCCTGAAATGCTCTGCCCTTGCTCCTGTGAGCCTATCAGGAGCCTCCTGTTGTCAAGGGGAGTGTGAGACCTTTTTAGTACTTAAGGGCTTAGGCCTAGTGGTCCTCCATTGCAGTCCTCAAGCTAGAGGGACAAGCTTTAGGACAACACACTCGGGACTGAAGCATGGGGTGGCAGTCAGCAAGAAACATTGCACTCCTAGTGTGCCACCCTTGACCACACTACAGTGAAGCTTTAAACTTTAAGGGCAGGATATTCAAACTGCACCATTCTGTGGTGCAAGCCCTTGCGCTGCTCAAAAAAGTTGTGCAGGTGTGTGGCCGGGGCGATATTCAACAGAGTTACGCTATTGAGCAACTCCTTTGAATATTGCCATCCGGCCACAGCCACTGTGCATGGTGCAGTGGAACTTGCGCCACCGCAAGTGGTCAGAGTGGAGCATTCAAGATGTGGTGGCGCAAGTTCCATTGCGCCTACGCGCAAATTCTGATATTCAAAAGGTGACATGCAAATGGGGCCCATAAGTTATTCAAAGGTGCAGGGGGGTCCATTTGCATCTGCCACGACCCCATTGCATGCCATTAACGGCTGGGTGTACCGATCCCCGACAACTTGCGTCTGGCACCCTGCCAGGCAGCAGCCATCAGGGACCAACACCCCCTGCAGCCCGAATGCGGGCATGAAGTAAATCTCCCCCCCACTGGCCCTATCATGGGAATTATAGTATTAATGCCCCCCAACTGGCCCGATGGTGGCAAAACAGTATTAACCCCCGACTGGCCCGATCGCGGGCAAAACAGAACGAACCCCCGACTGGCCTATCTTGGGCAAAACAGAACTGAATCCCCTGACTGGCCCAATCACGGGCATAACAGAAATGACCCCCACCCCTAGCCCAATCGCAGGCAGAACAGAGTTCAACCCCCAAAGACCAATATCCTGGTGCTCCAGTGGACGCAAGCCCGATTGTGGGCATTAGAGTCAACCCCCAGGTCCAATGTCCCTGGTGATCTAGTGGCCCCCACCCACCCACCCATGGAGCCACACACCGCTCCCCCGTCAGCCACCGAGCAGTACCCACCTTCCTCGCCCGCTGCCCATTGACTGGCTGCTCGGTAGGGCTGCACACCCATTGGTTCAGAGCAAGAGCCAATGGGCGTACGCTCAACCACAGCAAAGGGTGGGGTAATTTCTGTTATGCCCGTGCTCAGGGCCATTTGGGGGTTGAGTTCTGTTTAGCCCTGATCGGGCCAGTCGGGGGCTTTCAGTTCTGTTTTGCCCACGATCGGGCCAGTCGGGGGTTTAGTTCTGTTTTGCCCGTGATCAGGCCAGTCGGGGAGTGATCTGCCCCTGATTGGGCCACGGGGGGGTTACTATTATGCCCACGATCGGGCTGCAGGGGGGGCACAGGGAACAAGTGAGGGCCACCCACAGGCGGCAGCTGCTGTGTTGTACCCTGCAATGCAGCAGCTCACCTGTGGGTGGCCCTCGACTTGATCCTTTTTTTTTGTCTCAAAGTTGTGCAGGCGCAGGTAGGGGGTTGCACCTGCACAACTCTGCACAGCCCGGCTGAATATCGGGCTGTGCAGTTTATGCATGGTTCCTCCCCTTCAGGTTGAGCATGCCTTCATTAGCATTGCGCTGTTGCTCAGCATGACTTGGGGTGCACAACTGCCTCCTGCTGAATATCGTAGAATGATGCAATTTTGGACTTGCGCAGGTGCAACCCTATTGCGCATGGTACAACCCTTTTAAATATCCAGCCCTAAGTGTACTGAAATCATAAATATAATATGTAAGGGGTTGGCCAAATCAAGAAATAGGAGCCACACCATATTGAGTGGAAGATCCAGCAATTGACAGAAGGGGGTGCACTTGTCCTCAAAAACCAAACCTCTCGAGGTGAGTCTGGGGGCATGACCCCCTCAGGAAATTTAAAAAATGTCAGGTGTGAAATGATGCATATTGGTGCATTTTAGGCCCAGTTTCAGGAGCAAGATGTTGATTACCTCCTCAAAAAAAAAATCTCCTATTTCCATTTCCATCACAGAACAGTTGCAAACAGTAATGGCTGCCTCACAGGGATCTATCAATTCTGAGGGAGATGTCGATTTGATCTGATAGAATAATTAGGAATGTCCCTTAGCTTCCTTTCTATTCATGCTGAGGCAGTTTGTCACTGCACTGTGATGGACAGAAACTAGGAGATTGGCTCAATTGAGAAGGACATGGACAGAGAAAATTGTAGAAAGCTGAATACAGTAGCTGTTTATAAGTTATATCAATTCTGTTTATTTATGGCAAGCAAAAAATGCTTAATAAAAATATATATTCACAGTTCTACCAGAATTGCAGACCAACTAAACAATGTTAATTTTTGAAAAGGTAATTGTGTAACATCCAACATTTTCTAAGTGCAATAAGGTACTCCAGGGTGTGCATAATTGCTGGATATCTACACTTTCAGGGGATGTAAGGCCCTCAGCCTGGTGGGGTGGGGGGGTCACCCTTATTATGCTCCTGGGTGCATGGGTAAGTAGTAGTAGTAAATCATTTTTATTCAAAAGAGAATATTGGAGACATTTCATTGAGCAAAGCTCATTTTCAATGAAGTTCCAGGTCCAACAAGTGCAAAGTTCCACATAAATTTGACAACACTTACATATATATATTAAACATAATAAATATACAGAACATAACCAACATCAACATATGTGATCAATAGATCAAACTTCAAAATACATTACATTGATTGCAAATATAAACAGACTTTTCCGAGTGGTACACCATTGAACAAGTTTAGGAGCACTAATTCTAACCCCTGGATTTCTTAAATGTTGAGGCGAGTCATTCCAAAGGGAAACTCCTCAAAATAAAATAGAAGATCTCCTGATATCCAAGTTATAGTTGGGAATACAAAATTGAGCACCATGTGTCCATCTCAGGTTCCTCCCAGTTTTCCTAACCTCAGACAACCCAGCAATATAATCCGGAACCTTATGGTTCCATACCCCAATCATGAAATGCAATAAATGTAAATTCCTTCTCACTGGTGGTCTATCCCAATGTAATTCATTAAATAAGTAACACCTGTGCGTTCTAATCGGGACCTCCAATATAAAATGAGCCAACCTATGAAACAGCTGGTCCACTTTATTTAACAATACCCCAGAAGCCCCTCCGTAGAATATGTCTCCATAATCAATTGCTGGGAGTAATAAGGTTGCAACCACATTCTGATGGACCTCCCTAGACATAAACCTTTTATATCTGTAAAGGGCTCCTAGTTTTTTATTCATATTTCCAATTAAGGAATCAATATGTAAATCCTAACTTAAGTGGGAATCAAGCCACAATCTCAAATATTTATAATGATCAACCTGTTTTATAACTGAACCCCCAGATGTAACAATTTCCAATTTTAAATCACAAGCTTTATTATATTTACTCCAAAACAATAGGACCTGTGTTTTATTTGCATTCTAAATCAGGTGATGCCTCCTAAAAAATTTCTGGGCCTCATCAAAGGCTTGTTGCAACCTTAACCCTATTATAGCCTGGGAAACCTCTTCAACATACAATATGGTATCATATGCATACAGATGATACCAAATATCTGGAGATTGGGGCCTAAATTTATTAACATAAATACTGAAGAGCAGAGGCCCCAAGATTGACTCCTGGGGAACTCCATTCTTCAATTTCAAAATCCCAGATTTAAAGGAGGCTACGTCCACGTATTGACCACATCCCATCAAATATGATGAAAACCATTTAGTTGAAAGATGAGACAAGCGATCTCTCTGAGTCTGGACAGGAGCACCTGATGGTTCAAGCTGTTGAAAGCCTTTGAAAGGTCAATAAATAAGGCATCTGTCATTAGCCTCCTGTCCAAACTCAGTTGAAGATTGCTTACCACCTTCATTAAGGCTGTTTGGGTACCATGTAAAGACCTAAAACCTGATTGAAAAGGAGACAGTTTATTATTATGATCCAAGAAGTTCTTCAGCTGGCATGAGACAACTCTCAAGTATTTTTAGGTATCCAACAACTCCACATGCCCTGCTGTGTCTTATTGCTTATCTTAAAAGCAAAGCAATTTTATAAATGCTATACATAAAACATGCAACTTTGCAAAGCAATAAGTTATATTTAGTCAGTGCAGTCACATGATATGACTATGCTGGCTCTGCATTACAAAACAACATACTGCCTTATAATAAAAGTGGGAACATACATGCAGGACACTCAGATCTTGCTAAACAGCAGACCTGCTCAACAATTATTCTAGTATAGTTATTCTACATTGCCATGTTACCTTTTTTAATGAATTAGCATATTAAAATTGTCTTTCTACAAATACATACACACTGATGTCCACATTGCTTAGATAACTAGAGTCTTGTTTTCTAAGCAATGTACTCAGTATACCTCTTGCTGAGCTGATTGTCATTCATAGGTCTGTAGCCCCCAACTGGCATCACCCTAGTTTCAAAATTTCTTCAGCAGACCAGGTCCACACCAACTAGAAAATCTGTAGCAGTTTACTGACAAATACAGCAGTGGGACTGGGCACCCACCATTATAAACAGTGTCAGGAGAGTAGGTAGATGGCTTCTAGCTGGTAGGATTGGGCATCCAGTGGCTGATCTTTTTGCAAAAACATGGGTTGGGAGTGAGAGGGTACCGGTCAGTGGGGCTGGGCACCTGCAGACCATTTTAACAAGATTCAGGTCAAGGAGGGGTAACAGCCAGTAGAATTGGGCACCTGACAGCTATTTTAATTAAAAGAAGAGGGTTTTGCGTAGGCAGGTTCATCATCACTGATGTCTTTGTCACCGCTTACATGAGCTGAAACCATCAACTAAAAGTCCAGGCAGTATAGTACAGTGGCTTAGGACTCTGAGCTTCAAACCTAGAGAGCTGGTTGATTCCTACAGCCCCCACTTGCATACTGTTTGACCTTGAGCAAGTCACTTAACTTCCTTGTGCTTCCAGGTTGAACCTGGAAACAAGCTTCAGATTAGTGTGTCTTTCCTGGTTAAATAACTTCCCCTTTCCCTTTCCCCCTTCCCCAAGAGGCTCATGTAAGTTGTAACAAAGAAATCACAAATGATCAAACCACTAACACAAAAATGCAGCTGTCCTTAGAACATTCATGTTCTGAACTGAGCATGCACAGAAAACAGTACAGTTTTTAACTTAAATTTAGAACACTATACATGTTAAAATCTTTCCACTTGGGACAACTAGTGGGGTATACAAAACAGGAAGAGTTAATAGAACATTTATTGTTCTTTGTATTGAGTGGGTAGTTTTAACTAACTTTTCAAAATATTATTAGTGAACATAATGACAACTTGGGTTATGATGGGATCTTTGCTAATTGCCTGTTTGGTCCAAGTAGTGACCCCTAAAAATGGAGAAAATAAAGAACTAGTCCAGGAAGGAAAACAGCTTGTAGTTGGCCAAATGAAAATTCACTTGTATATGAAACAGGACCATTTAAAGTCAAATGAAACTAAAATAAGAAGAAATATTTTTCAAAAAATTAGAATTGTGCTAGATAAGCAGATAAGAACACAAGCAAATTTTCCCTGGCAGTTAAGTAAAAATTCCCTGCTAATTGCTTTAATTATGAGTGGGGATGTGGAACTTAATCCTGTCCCACAAAAAGAGAATAAAATCAAAATTATTTACGACAATGCAAGAAATTTCAAAAATAAAACTGATTTACTTAAAGTTTGCGTAAATTCACAAGACTCAGATTGTGTGGTTTTAACTGAAACTTGGTTAAATGGGTCAGTATTTGTCTCTGAAATTGCAATGGGGAGGGGGTTGTCATCAGGTGGATAGAACAAAAAAGGGGGGAGGGGTTTTTACTTTATACAAAATGAGGATTAGGTCAAACTGATACCCTCTATTCAGGAGAAATAGAGAGAACTGACTGTTTAATAATTAAGTTCCTACAGACACAAATTAACCTTGGGGTGATCTATTCACCTCCTAAAGTCAAAACTGAAGATTCTGAGAAGTTGGCCCAAATGATAATGGATTATACAATAGGTTTGAAACTTGTGCTAATAGGTGACTTTAATTCATCCTGAGGTCATTCTAGAGGAAGAGCTCTTGAGCATAGCCTGAGCCAACTAGACCTTAAGCAAGTGATAACAAACTCAACCAGAAAAAGTTCCCTTAAAGGCCCAGGCAATATTTTGGACCTGGTATTTATCTCCCAAAACATTGATGTTAACTATGTTCCGGTAGAACAGCCAGTACTGGGGGACCATAACACTATTAACTGTGAGATAAATCTAAAAAGCAGACCACAATTAGTCCCAAGAGATAAATTTATAAGGAGAAGATGTTTTAAGACCTACAGTGCAGAGTTGTTACAAAGCAAACTAAGGAAAATAAAATGTCAAGATTTTTTTTTTGGTGCAGCCTTAGAAATGGACATTCAGGAATTCAATTACCTGTTTCTGATGGCCTGTGAGGAATCAGCTCCCTATATTAGAGTATAGCAGAGAAAGACCCATGCCCCATTAATTTCAGAAAAGCTAATAAAGAAATAAGGTTAAAGACTAGATTTTGTAAATTAGCAGATAAGACTTTGCTCTTGGAACACTGGGAAAAGTTCAAAAAACTGAGAAATGGGTTAAAACTAAAAATAAAACAAGTTAAGGCCCAATATTATAAAAGCAAAAGTCAGGACACTATAGGAACAGGTAAAATAATGGTCTTTGTTAAAATCCTTGGAAAACCCGAACTCGGCTGACCCATTAAACCAAATTGAAAACAAAATGGAGTAATCCAGAATTGCAAAAAGGCAGCTAATAGTCTGAATGAATATTTTATTAACCTTCCAGATGTTACTGGGTTAAAAGAAAGTGAAAAGAATATAAAAATAGACTACCAAGAAAATAAAGTGAATAATCTGATTCCAAAATTTAGATTTAAATATGTGACATGCAAAGAAATTAAGAACATCATAAGAAAACTTAATTCAAAAAAGGCCCCTGGGAAAGACAATATAGAAATAAGATTCTTAAAAGACGGTTTAACCATACTTGCCCCTGTTCTGACAAACTTGTTTAATTAGAGCATGAAAGAGGGAATAGTTCCAGCCATCTGGAAGGAGGCTAAGGTGATACCTGTCTTTAAGCGGCAAACAACCACAAATTCATCAAATTACAGGCCTATTGTAGGTCTTGGAATGACTGGTGCATGGTCTGTTATACGAGTACCTGGAGAAATATAGGCTGCTGACCATGCACTAGTCAAGATTCAGGAGGGGATATTTGGTGGGCACCATGCTCACTGACCTCATTGACCTGGTTCCTACATCATTAGACGGGGGGGGGAGTCGGTAGGTGAGATGTTCATGGATTTATCCTAGGCCTTCAACACTGTGAATCCCCGGATATTGTTGCATAGACTTAGGAATATTTGATTCTCAGAAGAATCCTGTAAATGGTTTGAGTTCTTTTTGTATGGAAGGAAACAAGTGTCATTGGTGGGTAAGGAACTTTCTGAGGAAGCAGCTGTGTTATGTGGAGTCCCACAAGGGTCTATCTTGGGGCCATTGTTATTCTTGATTTATACAAATCAGGTGGTCACAGTTGCAGAAAATTCTGTAGCCAGATTATATGCTAATGATACGGTCCTACTTAAAATGGGATCTGACATTAATAAAGTTAGAACTGACCTGCAAAGAGACTGTGTGGCAATTCAGGAATGGTTTGTAAAGTCAAATCTAATATTGAATAGTGAAAAATCTAAGACAATGTTGTTTACCAATAACCCCATGATTAAATCTTGTTCCCCAGAATTGGGAATAAAAACAATATCCGGTGATTTTTTGCAACAGATCACCGAATATAAGTACCTTGGTCTTTGGGTGGGCAGTAGTCTGGAGTTTGATTATCATATCAAAGAACTGGTAAAAACAATCAGTCGTAGACTATGGACTTTAAAAAGAACTAAACATTGTATGGACAAGCCTGTAAGACAGACAGTAGTCAACCAGATGCTAGTACCTATAATAGACTATGGTATACAGAACATGAATGGTCATACTAACGTAACAGAACTTAAAAAAGTTGAGGTACTGTATAATTGGCTGGCTAGATTTGTTTTACTAGCCAAAAAATGGACCCACCATTGTAATGTGCTTATTGAGCTAAATTGGCTCACAATAGAAAACAAATATACAACATTTCTAATTAACCAAGTAAGGAACATCATAGTAACAGAAAAAAAAACATTTGTTTATTTGAGGAAATGCAAAGGACAACTTATTCACACAACTGAAGGAGGGATAAGTAATTTAGGGATTACCAGATTAGGACCCCAAGAACTAGATATGGTGAAATGACCTTTCTTTATTCAGCTATAAAGGTCTGAAACAAACTTAAAATTCAGATGAAAAATATTTTTGATAGTCATAGAACATTTAATGATGTGCTTAGACAAGAATTAACTACACGTAGGTGTTTTGATTAAACCAGAGCCCCACTTCAACACTAGTAATATTGTATTTACAATTGTTTGTAAGATAATTGTGTTATGGTGTTATTGCAAATTTAAATGTGCAACTTTTTATGTGAAAATCAGGAGCACTTTGTAAATAGGACTTGTCCTAATTGTGTAACATGGCATCAGTATCTGACTAAAAATAAAGATTTTACTACTACACTTGTAAACACATGTGCCTTGGGTCACATTGTATCAAACCTGTAAATTTTTGGTTTAAAACAAAACATTTTTACAATTGAACAAAAGAAAACTCTTAATTTGGGTAAAATTTAGAGTATTTGCACCTCTGTAACTTTGCCCCCCTCCCCAACCCCAAAACCAAGTGACACACATTTTTCAGGGTCCAGACACACTGGCCCAGACTCAGTGCACACCAAATTTTAGGGCAAATTTGATTGAACAGGGAAGAATTATCAAGGTGCAAAAAGTGGGGTTTAATATACAAGTGCTTACTCAATTCTAATATACAGGCACTATCACAGCTGTATAATTTACTGTACCTCCCTTTACTGAGTGCCATCATTCTCTCCTTTACAGAGGTACTGTAATCATTCTCTCCTTTACAGAGGTACTGTAATTTATGGACAGCTTGCACGCAGAGTACAAAAAGGCAGAAACATAAAGAAAGCAGATCTGGGGAAGGGCTCAGCTCCTAAAATAATTTGTCGTTATTGGTCCAGGACATATAGTATAGTGTATGAGTCACTATGCACAAGAAGACTATTCTCAACCGAGTGGTTACTATGCTGGCCAGGATTACCTCGAGTGCAAAGATTGAGAGGTCTCTGGGTCAGCATAGTAACCACGAGATTGAGAGTAGTCTTGTTGTGCACAGTGACTCATACACTGTTCTATATAGCAAAACAAATACTTTAAAGGTTTCATCACTTAAATTTGATTTATAAAATAGAAAATAACTGTTGCTGAGAGGTAACCCTGATTGCTAGGATGCATTGCATGGCTTTTAGGGACCTGGCATCCCTATCGTGCATTTCAATTGGTTGACTTTCAGGTTTGGGTGGAGTTTTGGAGTGAAAAGAATGGTGGCTGTTCAGCTTGCTTAGTGAGCCGACTTTCATTAAAAGGACAGGAGTTGTAAGTATTTTTAACTATCTAGTTGATCCTGCCTTTTTCTATCTGGTTCAAACAAAAACTGTCTATTGTCACCACTTTCTTATTAGCATGAATGAAAAAATGCATGGGCAACACGGTCACCTGACATCTCTACTGCGGCAGAATGAAAAGTCGTTCTACTGCATTAGGGACATTACAAATGCAGCAGAACAACTTTTTGCAGGGCATGGAAATCTATGTTCAACAACATTACACCATACACTATAGTGGGATAATGCAATATAAAATAGAATTTTGGGTGCTTTAGCCCCCCACATGCCTCCCCTTGGAACTGCCCCTGAAACTGACAGAACTGTTAAAGCACAGTTGCTGAACAAAATAAAACAGGGCAAAAATAGAAAAGTTTTAGATTTTTAAACTGGAACACACAAAAACTGAATTCTTCTGATGAACAGAGAGTGTGTGGTTATCTATATTCTTGGACACAATCAGAATGAAGAAACGGACAGCTTTCTATTTTTATGTTTTTTAGAACAGATTTGACTAATGCAGGATTGAAAGAATTGATTTCTACCACCAAATTTGGTTGTTGAATGACCTTTATAGACAATACCCCTATAAGATAAGGCAATATTCAGTTATTTTCCTGTTATAATAGTTTTTTTTTCTTGTTGTGTTCTTCACTTCTAAAAATGTAAATGTGATGTAAGGAACTATTTTTGTAACAGATGGATTTGATAACAAAACTGAGCTGTATTAAATAGTTCCAAATATGGCCACTATGCACGAATGGGGTGGAGGTATGCATCAAAGGCACATACCATGCCTACATAGCTCCACACCTGCAGACCAGTGCACACTGACAAGGAACAACATTATCAGAGCAAATAAAAAGATTAGGGCTGATTTTGTCTGGGCAGATTTATTGTGTGTTACTATTTTCCTTTGTGCTCACAGGGTTTGTTACTGTTTTTTGCTTATATTTTACTGCTTTACTGTTCTCTGATTCAAACTGCTGTTGCAGGGCATATTTTCTGCTGCATTATTACAGATGGTGCCTACAGGTTTATTACTATTTTGTGCTTATAGATTACTGCTGCAATCTTCTCTGATTCAAATTATTTTGCAAGGTATATCTTCTGGTACTGCTTTATTTTTCTGTGTACCAAAGTGTTTTTTTGCAGGGTATATCTTCTGAGAAATGGTTGCAGGTAGTGCTTACAGGTTTTACAGTTTTATCTATCATTAGGCTAAGCTTTCGGGACTACTGCATTTGTTGCTGGTTGATTGTTTCTGCTCTTACCTCCTTGTTTCTTTCATCTGTGGTTCTTATTTTTTGGTGGGGGAAGGGCTCAACCACCCACCCCATCCCCAACCAACCCATGCTACACTCCTTTTATAGAGTTGCACAGTTGTGACATATCCTGTAGCAAAGCAGGAAGGGGAGGATCAGAGGAATATCCACACAGTGACCTTACTTACAGGGACATAATTAATGTAACTTGTTATAAAAAGTTATACAAAAACAAACAAACAAAACAAACATATATATATATATATATATAGGGGATACATGATGGGCAGGGGGTAATATATGGAAAATATTCTCACTCCTGCAGAGTGAGCTCTGGACATTTCATGAGTGCTGAAGGCATGAATGAAATATACAGTGTTCACAGTGCAGGAGTGAGAATATTTTCCATATTCCATGATCTGCCCATCATGTGTGCTATTTATACTGTGGAGGAGAGACCAATTTCAATGAGAGAGGTATGTTTGTTGTTTTGAGGTTCATGTCACTTTAAATTATGCTGGTGCTGTGGTAGTATGTGTGTGTGTGTGTGTGTGTGTGTGTGTATGTGTGTGTGTGAAGTTTTATGAATGGGTTGTTGTAGTGAGCTGTTGTTGGTTGGTGTGTGTGTGTGTGTGTGTCTTGATTGGGTGTGCTGTGTTTTGGTAATTGGTTGCCTGAGGGAGGTTCTGTTCTGTGACAAGCCGGATGTTTGCAATATACTGTTTATTTGTTGTTCATTTTGAAGGTCAATATCTGGCAATGCAGGATTCAGTAATGTACTAAACTCAGGTTTTGAAATGCAGCACAAGAGATTTGGAGATTGTTGCATTTAGAAGGAGTGCTACAGCTGACTGTCATTATCTATCTTAATTGTATTAATTTCAGTGTAGGACATGTTTTTGAACTCAACAAATTACAGGGGTGTTTCTTAGTGTTTTCAGATGCAGGTGAGTGATATCAGCAGAGTAGGTATAAATGGTATTTATTTTAACTCTGCTGATGTCAGAAGGATTTATTTCTCTCCAGTGAAAATAACATCATTTATCTCACTGGAATTGGTCTCACCCCCATGGTATAAACATATATATATATAAATCTTTTGCTTTCATTTTCCTTCTAATTTCTCAGACCAGGTTATGAACTCTGCAACTCAACTGGAATGGATATTATTAACTGCAGGAACTGTGGGACACTTTTCAAGAGGGCAGTTATACAGGGTAGCCTGTGATGTGGGCGACTGCATGTCGGTGACTGGTCGTAAGAGCGACAGCACAACAGCGTCGACAATGTGAGCGACCTGGGATTTCCCCTCTTTCCCTGAGTTGCACCCCCCCGGAGTAGGAATCCTAAGTAAGAGGGGTATGGGGGGGTGAATCATTAAACAACAAACTGTTTTTCAGTTTCCCCGGTGGTTTTGCTCCCTTCCGCAGGTCACCGTCCTGCAGTCGCCCTTGTCACATAGCACCGTTATACAGGATTTCAGATGCTGTCCTAGATGCTGAACCATCGGAGAGCTAAAGGCTCAGCTCCAGGCAGCATGAGCAGAGATTGTGCACTTCAAATCACATATTCAGGAGGAAATATATTACCAGTACTGCCCACCATTTCCCCAGCATCCAACTGAAGCACCTAGACCGCAGAGGGTAGTTGGTCCAGGAGGCTGGCAGGTGATTAGGAGGGCAAATCAGGTGCCCCATCACTCAGTGCTCACCAACGTATCATCTCCACAAACCATATAAAAACTGCAAAGAGGTATCTGCCTCTATCTCCAAAATCAAACAAAGGGGCAGAGGACACAGCAGCATAGAAGCTAGCACTACAAAACTCACCCAAAACAGGGACCAAAACAAAAAACACAAAAAGAAAATCCAAAACACTTCTGATCATAGAAGACCTCCATGATTCAGGGAGTTGATAGCTTCCTCCATCCAGAAATAATGGTCAGATGTCTCCCAGGCACATCAGTGTGGAGAGACAATGACCACATTACTAAAATCGTGCAGGAAGCAGGAGAAAATGTCAATGTCCTGGTACACATAGGGATTAATGATCTCACCTGCCGGTCAGTTGTGGAGACCAAATAACACCTGACCAGACTGGGAGACAAACTGTTATCCATTCTGTATGGCATCTCCTTTTCTGAGATCCTGCCGGACTGGGAGATGGGGAGCAGATGGACAGAAGATCAGAGAAGGGGAGATAGGGTAGCTAAACATGTGGCTCAAGGGAGTTTGCCATGAAAAAGGACACAGATTTGTAGGTAACTGGCAACAGTTTTGGGAGCAAAAGTTCTTTAAATTAGATGGCATCTGACTAAGGAGGGAGTCAGTGCATTGGGGCAGAAGTTTGATGTCTTTGCAGAATATTTAAACTAGCAAATGGGGAGAGGGGTGCAGCAGATTCCAGACCTAGAGGCAACAATGATAGAAGCTGAACTGGACATACAGTGGTTGTTAAGCAAAGGATTCCCAGTAACGAGGTATATCTTGTTACCTGTGGCATGTCAAGCAGTACCTCATTAAGTGGTAACACTCTAGTGCAGTATGAGTTATGTGGTACTGCAGTATTAGGTATTGCAGTATGTTCTTAATTAATGTTAACCTCCACAGTATTAGCTCAAAAGCACCAGCTGGCACTGTTTGTGGTAAAATTGTACTGACATATTAACAGTGTTCCACTAGCTGGCCACACAGTCCACAGTCCATAGTGCCAACAGCCCTGTCCCATGTTTCAGCAGAAGGCATTACAAATTGAATAGGTATTGAATATGTCACATCTCAGGATTCATGTTATGTATACCATAAGAAATACTTATAATGATCATTGGCTTAGTGATGTACAGTGCACCAAAAAGAATACATTATTTTCCAAATCCCATAGCCCTTGATTTCCATGTCAATTACTGTACTGCAGTAAACTGCACTTTAAGGCTTTGCCAATATACTTTGAAGGAAATGGGATGAAAAAATCATCCATTTTGTCTGGTAATCAGTAGAGTCTGGTTTATTGACCTGTTTATGTTGCTGAACAAATAGTTTTGTGTGAGAAATGTATTTATTTTTTTAATCTTTCCTTAATGACCTTTTACGATTGTCGGTTTGCCAGATTCATAGTAAGTCCATGGCTGCACATTCTCACTGACTTTCACAACTATGTTTCATGTCCAGGATGCATCTGGAATTGAGCAGCAGTCTGCTAAGCATGCCCTCCTGGTAAAACTTTTCAATAAATAAATACATGTCTGACTGTTAGGCACCACTGAAATCATGCCTGCTGGCAATAAAACAGACAGGGACAACAGCAGGGATGAAGGCAATTTAAACCGTTAGTGTTCTTTTCTTTTTTTTTTCCTTTTTTAATTTTCCAACAAAGGTATGCCGAAGATGTCAGCAATATCCATATTTGTAGCTCCTGCAACATGCTCCAAACTTTGCTCCTGTCAGGTACAGTAGTTTATGCATTCAGTCATAGGAGTGAGTGGTTTCCATGTTTACACGTATTGTTCAGTATCTCTCCAACTTGTGAGCATTTGCATTCAAACGTAGGAGTGGATTCCTTACATCAGTATCTGGAGGGGTCCATTGGAGATCCACCCTAGTATCACTGTTACATCACAACCCAGCTGCAAAAATCCTACCAATGACAAAATATCAATCAGACTAATTCAGGACAATCAGAATATACCCCGTATAATGCGCTGTTTATAACTGGTGACCACAATCTAGACTTTGGCAATGCAGTGGCTCCATCAGTGTAAAAAATAACATTAGAAAATGCATCACTTACATTCTTATTTCCTGAACTCTGGTTCTCCACATACTAGCATCATAAGTCCATTAATGCTGCAACACACTGCAGAACAAAACCTCTACAATTTTTGTATCCAAGAATTGTTAGAATTGTTAAAATTGTTAGAATTGTTAAACTAGACTCGTAGACTGTAAAAAGATCAAATAATGTGAAACTCGACTCAGAAAATATAAGAAAACAGAGGGAACTGTCACATTTGCTAAGCAATTCCTCATTTTCCTGAGGTACAGTACAGTAGCAACTAAAGTTTAAGAAGGTAGACATGTTTACAAAGGCTCAGAACAAGATTTGAAGATCCAAGCTGGCAAGTCTCAACAACTGTAAAACTAGAAATTGTGCAGAAGCTTACTGTATAGTATATGGCACACACAAGTTAGCCCATAGATATCACATCTAGAGGCTGACAGTATTTGTGAGCACTTTGTTAGTTACCACCATACATTATGTCATCACTGACTTATTATCATGACAGAGGGAAAATCTGTGTGCGAAATGAAGAGGCTTTGCCTTTGAAGTGTGTATGAAGTGTTTTTTTTTTTATGTAATGAGTAGTCCGTCAGTGGATCTGCTTTTCAGTAGCAAAGGATTGATTTCATTTTCCAGATGACATTATAAATTGATATACATTGTTGGAAGTAGAAGCCTACTGAGTTCTAGATTATTGAGATTGTTGTTATATTTTGATGGTAAAGTAAGATAGGAATGTATATATATTTGAATTTTATAGTTGTTTTCTAGTTATGAATAACTGGAGGCTCAGAGAACCTGGGCTGGGAGGATGTGGGGGAATGGGTGCATGTATGGGAAGAAGGAGAATGGTAATCTGCAATAGCTGTGGGACAGCAGTCTTTCTAGGGGTGATGTGGAATAAAGGGGGATGTCCTGTGTATAAAAGCCTGGAGCAGCCAAAGGCTGAAATAAGGCTGCTCAGATGGGAGTTGGGGAGGATGGTGTGGGAAGTCAAAGGAGCAGAGCAGTGGAGGGAAAGGCAAAGGGGTGATTCTCAGGGGATTGATGCCATCAGCCAGGGGATGGGAGTGGGTAGAAGTACTCAGTATTCAGGAGTATCTCTTCCTCAGAGGACTTGGGAGCCCGAGGTGGAGGAATGGCAAGTAGTAAGGGGAAGGGTTGGGAATGTGACAGCAGCATCAGGGGTGGGAATTTCTAAAGAGGTGCCTTTATTGAACAGATTTGTACTACTGTCTGGAAGGAGGAAAAGGTCAGCAGGAGGTGAGGTTGCAGGTCAGGTTGAGCCAGGGTTGACAGCAGGAGTACAGGGGAAGGGGGAAGGAACTAATCAGGCTGGGCATGGAAGAATATGCAGGCAAAATGTAGTGGAGGATGGAGGGAGGGATAGAAAAGGAACAGAAAAGGGGAGGGAAAACAGAAAGCAGATACAGATAGTCATAAGAGGAGGGGTAGATTGGGAGACAGAAAAACTTTTATGGGGGTAAATTTTGGATGTGCAGATAAGTTCACCAGGGTGCAGAGGGAGCAGTTAGGTGGGGAAGCAGCTAGTACTGAAGTTAAGAAAGGAAGGATGGGGAGCACAGATGCAGGGGATGGAAGGGTGGCAATCATAGAGGACTCCATAATTAGGGGTATTCACTGGGGAAGGAAAAGGGACTCAGATACAAGCAGGAGAGTAGTTTCTATGCCGGGGATAACAGCAGGGAAGGTGGGCCCAAGAATAACAGAAATAGTAAGGGAGGTTGGAGGAAAACCTAATTTAGTTATAGATTTGGGAACCAATGACCTAGCTGAGGAGGAGGTTGAGATAGTGCAAAGTAGGTTCAAGTAGTTAGGGAATGTCTGCAGGGAGGAAGGAAGTTCACTGGCCTTCTCAGAGGTGATACTAGTACCAAGGGCCAGCACAGCTAGGAAAAGATGAATAGAGGATGTTTTGTTTTGCTCCTCCTCCTTCCTGGCTGCCCACTCCTTCAGGCCTCCTAGGCCCTTCCCGACTGCCTGCCCATCCCCACACCAGCCACTTATCTCACATCTGTGGCTCCCCGGGTAACCCGGCGTATCCCATCACCAGACAGGTCCCCCTCCTCTGAAGGGGAAGGCACCGGTGGGGCCGGCCAGCGCACTCTACGATTGGCCCAGGGTGTCGCTGAGATGTGCCTGGTCATGGGTTTGGCAGCATCAGAGGGCTAGAGAGATTGTCATCCGGCCAGCCAGGGAGCATTTTCTCTGTTTTTTCTTGGGGAAGTGACATCCTGATGTCAAGGCTGAAGCCGACGTCTGCCACTCCCCTGAGCACTGACCCTGATGTTCTGCTGTGCCTCCAACCTCCGCCAGAGGCCAGCAAATGCTGGTGCGCATCCCCACCCTCCCCCAGAGAAGGAGAGCTGTTCCTAGATGATCCATCCTTCTCCTCCCGGCCGGCCCTCCGGCGACCTGAGTCCATTCCCGAACGCAGGTCACCGGCGTCGCAGACGGAAATCCAACCGCTGCGCCGACGGGCCAGCTCGAATAGAGGATTTTAATGATGGCTGAGGAAATGGTGCAGGGAGAAGAGGTTTATCTGTATTAGGGACTGGGAGAAGACCTAGTCAAACAAAGCACTCTTTTCACCAGACAAGCTACACCTCAGTAGTGAGGGTTCTAGTGTACTCAGGGACAAGCTGAGGGAATACATAACCATTACACTTTATTTAAACTACTGGGGGGGCAGTGGGTGAGCAGGCCCACAGACTCTAAGAGGAGGTGGTCAGTAAACCTCCCCCCCTACAGTGATGGAAAAGGTCTTTAGGGAGGAGGTGGAAGGGGCAAATACACAATTAGAAAAGGGTGGAGGGGTGAGGAACACATAACAAGGGTATGTGAAGGGGTGCACACAGAGGGGATAAATGTGAATAGAAGAAAAGAGGGAAGAGAAGGAAGGTCAGACTGTAGGTGGAGGGTGGTGTCTCTGAATGCGTGGAGTCTTGGAAACAAGGTGGATGACCTGCAGGCAGGCACTATTAGCAGACAGAAGGGTGGACATAGCTGCAGTAACCGAAACTTGGATGACATGGAGGCAGTATACCGCAGTGGTCTAAGGCTCTGAGCTGCAAATTTGGTGACATCCAGCAGACCAGACCTGGGTTTGAATCCCACAGCTTCCACTTGCATACTGCATGACCCTGAGCAAGTCACTTAACCTCCTTGTGCTCCCAGGTTGCTCCTGTAAAAAAGCTTTCAGCTTAGTGTGCTATACCTGGTTAAACAACTAAATAAAAAAAAAAACATCACACCATGACTGGGACCTTGCTGTCTCTGGATACAAACTATACAGGAGGGACAGAGTAGTCAGAAAGGGGGGAGGGGTGGCAGTTTATATCAGGAAGAGAATAACTTTCATAAGGGAGGAGTCAGAGGAAAGGGAGGTGGAGGCATTATGGTTCAGTTAAGGTCCAGCAGAGGGAGAAACGTGAAGTTGGGGATGGTTTACAGACCACCCAATCAAGATGAGGAGAGAGACAGGGAACTGATCTCACAAATATTGGAAGCTGCGGGAAAAGGAGAGGTGTTAATTGTGGGGAACTTCAACCTGCCCAAGGTGGACTGGAGTATACCATCCACAACATGTGCTAAGAGTCTGGTGATCCTGGAAGGACTGCAGAGTGGGTTCCTGACTCAGGGCATCACTGAACCAACAAGAGCTGAGGCAATTCTTGATCTGGTGCTCACAAATGGGGAGTATGTACAGGAAATAATGGTCAGGGAGCCACTGGGGGAAGTGACCATTGCACAGTGTGGTTCCATTTGGATATGGGCAGGGAAAGCATCCTTTCTTACCTTCAGTACTAGCTGCTTCCCCACCTAACTGCTCCCTCTGCATCCAAAATCTTGGATTTCAGGAGGGCGGACTTCAGGAAAATGGGTGAGGTTCTAAGGAGCCATCTGGTGGGCATCAGAGCAGATATGGGGGTGTACCTAAAGTGGTCCATCATTAGGGAAGGAGTACTGGTTGCCACAGATGAGTGTGATAGGCTCAGGGGGAAGGAAGCAAGGACCAAAGCGCCCAGCTGGTTCAGTTCTGGGGTTGCCAAGGCAGTAAGGGAAAAGAGGTTGGCCTATAGAAAATTCAGGAAGACCAAGAAAGAGGTGGATAGGGAAAATTACCTAAGGTTGGCTAGTGAGGCAAGTAAGGAAGTCCGGCGAGCAAAGGCACAGAAAGAGCTTCAAATAGTTGAAGGAATTAAGAAGGGGAGAAGGCTTTCTTCTCTATGTAAGTGAGAAAAGGGACAAGAAGGAAGGGATTGTTAGGCTTATGAAAGGTGTGGAGTGGGTGGAGGATAATGGAGGAAAAGCAGAAATACTAAATGAATACTTCTTTTCTGTCTTCACCCAGGGAGAAAGATGGACCAGTGTCTTCAGGAGGGTAAGGAGGAGTGGGGGGGGAAGGGAACACAGACATAGTGATAGAGAAGAATAGAGTGAGGGAAGGTCTGCTGGCACTGAAAGTGGACAAATCACCAGGCCCGGACAGCGTACATCCAAGGGTACTAAAGGAACTGGCTGAGGAGCTGGCAGGGCCACTAGCAGACCTATTTAATATTTCACTAGAGTCAGGCATGGTACCACAGGACTGGAGAACAGCACACATAGAGCCCCTTCACAAAAGTGTTCTCAAGGATGATCCAGGGAATTACAGACCAGTCAGTCTGACCTCCATTGTGGGCAAGCTCATGGAGATCATATTAAAGGAAAGGTTGGTGGAATATCTAGAGGCACGTGGTCTCCAGGATGAGAGGTGGCATGGGTTCATGGGGGGGAGAGATCGTGTCAAACAAATCTGATTGACTTCTTTGACTGTGTCACTAAGATAGTAGACAGGGGCCAAGTGGTAGACATCCTCTATCTTGATTTCAGCAAGACCTTTGACTCTGTGCCCCACAAAAGTTTGATCAGGAAGTTGGTGGACCTTGGAGTTGGGGAAAAGACAGTCAGATGGGTGGAAAACTGGCTGAGGGACAGAACCCAGAGGGTGGAGGTGGGGGGAGAGTTACCTGGTACCAGAGAGGTAACCAGTGGGGTCCCACAGGGCTCTGTGCTGTGGCCAATGTTGTTCAATGTCTTCATCAATGACATTGGGGATGGCATTAAAGGCAAAATGTGCCTATTCACAGCTGACACCTAGCTCTGTGAGAGATTGGACACAGCTGAAGGGATACGGGACCTACAGGAAGATCTGGAAATTCTGGAGAGGTGGTCCAGGATCTGGCAGCTTGACTTCAATGCTAAGAAATGCAAAGTTATGCATATTGGAGCCAAGGATCCCAGGACACAGTATTACCTGGGTGGAGTTCGAGTATCTGCATCACAGGAGGAGAAGGACCTGGGAGTGATGATCACTAGTGACCTGAAGCACTTCACGCAGTGTAAGAAAGCAGCAGCAAAGGCAAACAAGATGCTGGGATGCATAGCTAGGGGGATCAGTAGTAGGAGAGAGGAGGTTATACTGCCCTTGTACAGGTCACTGGTAAGGCTACATCTAGAGTATGGAGTTCAATACTGGTGCCCACACCTCAAAAATAACAATAACCTGCTGAGAAGGTATAGAGGAGGGCTACAAAGATGATAGCCAGTCAGCAGGGCAAGGCATATGAGGAGAGGTTGAGGGCATTGAACATGTACTCCCTGGAAGACAGGAGAGTGAGAGGGAACATGATTGGGACATTCAAGTACTTGAAAGGGATAAATAAGGTTGATAAGGAGAGTCTCTTTAAGCTGAGTGGCAACCATATCATGAGGGGGCACAGTCTTAAGCTGGAGGGTGGGATGTTTAGGAGGGAGGTCAGGAAGCACTTCTTCACAGAGAGGGTGGAGGACACTTGGAATGTGCTGCCAGAAGAGATCATCTCATTGAAGACAGTGGGCAGTTTTAAGAGATGCTGAGATAGACATAGGGGGAAGGTAAAAAACACGGGTAGGGAGGATGGGAGGAGTAGGGATGGAGGGCAGGAACATTAGCTCAAGCTGTGGACCCTGCTATATGAGTAGACTTGATAGATCAAATGGCCTTCTTCTGCTGGCTTCTTCATAAGTTCTTATGACACATATGCACTACATTCAGCTTTGTTTTTTTATAAAAAAAATTAATTCATGGTGCCACTCTGTACAGTTTTCTATGACTGTGACAGCTGAATCACAAATCTTGATGCATGTGCCTTTTGTCAATGCTGAATGTTGTCTTCCTGGCATTGGCATTAGTAGCGCAGGAGTTAGAGAGATACATAATAGGACTGGCAGTGAAATATGGAACCCCACCACACCCTGCAGAGACTGACAGGCATTGAGGTGAGCCTTTGGGTCGTTGGCATAACGCTCATGCCATTTCAACTCATCCTACCCTGCAGACTCCGACAACTGTCACATTGAGCCTTGGGGTCATCGGGCCTTATGCTCACCTCATTCCATAAGGAAATACATTGAGATAGGTGCAGTAAAGGAGAATGGGGTGAACTTTGGGGCTGAAGAGTCCAAGGCATATCTTGATGCCTGTCACTGGCTGCAGGATGGGGGTGGGGGTGGAATGGCATGAGCAATACAGTATTACAGAGATGTCAACAGGGAGAATGGCTGGGGTAAATGGAGAAAATGACAAAGGCAATAAGAACAGGGATATGGGCAAAAAGGGGTAAGGCCATCAAGAAATAGAGGGTAATGAGTATCAATGCCCATAGTCTGGGCAACCAGCTCCATGAACTGGTGGCTTGATGGAAGAGGGATACCTGGATATCACAGCAGTAACAGAAACATGGTATACAGAGAACCATGACTGGGATGTTAACATACCAGGGTACACAACCTACAGGAGAGACAGGGAAGGGAGAAGAGGGGGAGGAGTAGCTCTCTATGTAAGAGAAGGGATAAAAGCAACCGAACAAAAGAGTACACAGGGAGGGGAGGAGAGGAGGCACTGTGGGTCACTTAGAGACAGGAAATGGCACCACAATCCACACAGGGGTTGTATACAAACCCCCATGTCAGGGGGAAGGAATGGACAAGGATATGATAGAGGCCATCCTTAGGATGGCAGAGAAAGGAGAGATACTGTTGATGGAGGACCTGAATATGCCAGATGTTAACTGGAGCACCTTTGCTGCAGTCACATCCAAGAGCAGGGACATTCTCGATGTCCTACAGGTGGCATGCCTCAGACAGCTAGTTTTGAAACCCACTCTTGAGGGAGCAATCTTAGACCTTGTACTCTCAAATGGGGACACTGAGAGGATCTCAGATCTAGAAGTGGGTAGCCAGCTGGGAACAAGTGACCACGAAACAGTGTGGTTCATGATAAACTCAGCTACAGAGTCAAGCCATACAAAAGTGAGGGTACTGGACTTCAGGAAGGCTGGCAAGATGGGAGAGTGGCTTAGAAAAGCTCTAGCAAACAGGCTAGAAGGAGGGGTGGAGCAACAATGGGGAAACATCAAAACTGCCATCACAGAGGTAACAAGCCTTTCTGAGAAGCAAATAAACAAATCAAAATGAAAGAAAAAGCCACTATGGTTCTCAAAAGTGGTGTTAGGGAAGGTTAGGGAGAAAAAGATAGCATTTAGGAAGTATAAGAAAACACAGAAGGAGCAGGACAGAGAACTGTACCAGTTAAGGCAGAAGGAAGCAGGGAGGGAAGTCAGAATAGCAAAGGCATAAACTGAGGAAAATATAGTCAACTCAGTTAAGAACGGGGATAAAACCTTTTATAGGTACATCAGGGAGCATAGAAAGAGAATGGGAGGGATAGTGAGGCTGAATAGAATGGATGGTGGGTGGGCAGAGAGGGACAGTGAAAAAGCAGGGATACTGAATGACTACTTCTGCTCAGTATTCACAAAAGAGGAGGAGGGAGAGGTGCCTAATCCAGTTAACAGAAGCACTCTGGATAGGTGGGTCGATCCCAGTCCTTTCACAGAAGAAAAGGTTCTGAAAGAACTCCTAAAACTGAAGGTGGAGAAAGCAATGGGGCCTGATGGAATTCACCCCAGAATTCTAAAAGAATTAAGGGGAGAACTAGTGACAAGACTGACTACCCTTTTTAACAAATCATGAGAGGATGGTGTGGTACCTGAGGACTGGAGGAAGGTGGATGTGATCCCCTTCACAAAAGTGGGAGCAAGACAGAGGCAGGAAACTACAGACTTGTCAGTTTGACCTCTGTGGTAGGGAAAGTGATGGAATCACTTCTGAAGGAAAGAATTGTTGAGTACCTACAGGCCAGTGGGGCACAGGACCCAAGGCAGCATGGGTTCACCGCAGGTAGGTCATATCAGGTGAATCTAATTGATTTCTTTGACTGGGTGACCAAAGTAGTAGACCAGAGGGGGCTGTGGACATAGCCTACCTAGACTTTAGCAAGGCATTTGACACAGTCCAACACAAAAGATTAATAATCAAATTAACCAGCCTGGGAGTGGGTCCCAGGGTGGTAGCCTGGGTAAAACAATGGCTGGACAACCGGACACAGAAGGTAATGATAAACGGAGTACACTCTGAGGAAAGAGGGGTTACTAGTGTGGTACCGCAGGGTTCAGTACTGGGTCCAGTCCTTTTTAATGTCTTTATAAGTGACATTGCAGAGGGATTGGAAGGAAAAGTATGCCTCTTTGTAGATGACACAAAGATCTTCAACAGGACTGATACACAAGGAGGCGTGGAAAGGATGAGATGGGACTTGGCAAGATTGGAAGAATGGTCAGAAGTATGGCAGCTTGGATTCAATGCAAAGAAGTTCAAAATAATGCACCTGGGAAACAAAAACCCAGGGGAAGATTAAACAATGGGAGGGGAGGTAGTAACAATAAGAAAAATGGAAAGGGACCTGGGGGTAATCATATCAGATGACCTTAAGGTTAGCAAGCAATGTGAGAAGGCAGTAGGGAGGGCTGGGGGAATACTGGGATACATAGGGAGAGGCATCACCAGAAGAAAACAGGACGTTGTTATCCCTCTGCACAGACAGTTGGTGAGACCCCATCTGAAGTACTGCGTCCAGCTATGGAGACCCCATCTCTGCAAGGACATAGACAGGATGGAGGCAGTCCAGAGGAGGACAACTAAAATGGTGCAGGGTCTGCAAGAGAATCCATACGAGGAGAGACTAATGGAGCTTAATATTTATACCCTTGAGGAAAGGGGGGGGACATGATAGAAACTTTTAAGTACCTCAGTGGAATCAATAAAGTCTAAGAGGGTAGCATCTTTCAGAAAAAGAGATGTGCAAGAACAAGGGGACACAATTCGAAAATAGAGGGAGGATGGCTCAGGGGCAATATGAGGAAGTATTTTTTCACAGAGAGGGTGGTGAATGCATGGGACAGCCTTCCTGAGGAGGTTGTGGGGTCTAAAACTGTGGGAGAATTCAAGAATGCATGGGGCAGACATAAGGCAATTCTTGTGGGGGGGGGGGAGAGGAAGAAATAGGCTGTTGGTTAACCAGGATCTGCAGCTTATCCTGTAGGTAGGGAAATGGGCAGACTAGGTGGTCCAAGCAGTCCTTATCTGCCATCAAAGTCTATGTTTCTATGACAATCCCAAGTCACACCCCTGAAGCCTGTCAGTCTCTAGGGTGGGATGTTATGGTTAGAAACCCTAACGCCCTGGGCTTTTGTTTGTATTTGCACTCCAAATTTTCAACATGGGCTTTTTGTGACCTCAACTCATGAAAGCACATGGGACCTCTGTTCATGAACAGTGGCACTGTGATTTTGTTAATCTGTCCCAAATGTTGATTTCCCACAGTGAACGCCATTCTGCGCTAGGTGTGTGAAGACACATTTCAGGCAGGATGTGAAAAATGACAGCTGCACTGTTCATAAGGAGGTGTGAAGAAATGGCAATGTTGAAAATCTGGAGTGAAAATATTAAACATTCTTACGGTTACGAGCGTGTCTGGAAGCTGCGCAACCCATGCTCGTAACAATCATTTTGTGGAAATTTTTCACTAAATTTCCAACATAGGCATTTTGGGACATCCACTCTTGAACAGTGTCACTATGATTTTCTCAATCTGTCCCAAACATTGATTTCCCACAGCGACCATGCCACTGTGCGCCACATATGTGAAAACACATTTCAGGCAGGATGTGGAAAATGACAGCTGTACTGTTCATAAGGAGGTGTGAAGAAATGGCAATGTTGAAAATCTAGAGTGAAAATATTAAACATTTTCAAAGTTATGAGAGTGCGTGAAAACTGTACAATGCACGCTCGTAACATAGTCATTTTGTGGAACTTTTTCACCAAATTTTCAACATAGGCATTTTAGACTTCCACTCATGAAAAGTGTCGCTGTGATTTTCTTAATATGTCCAGAACATTGATTTCCCACAGCAACCACGCCATTGAGTGCCAGATGTGCGAAAACACATTTTGGACAGGATGTGAAAAATGACAGCTATACTGTTCATAAGGAGGTGTGAAAACATGGCAATGTTGAAAATCTGGAGTGAAAATATTAAAAATTCTGGAAGTTACGAGCATACGTGGAAACTGTGCAACACATTACCATAACACAGTCATTTTTTGGAATTTTTTCACCAGATTTGCAACATAGGTTTGTGGGAGCCCACCTCGTGAACAGTGACACTGTCATTTTGTTAATCAGTCCTGAAAGGTGATTCTGCACAGTGACTGTAAAATCACCTTTCGGTACCAAATAATGAAATGACAGTGACTGAGTTCATGAGGTAGGGTCCCATAAACACCATGTTGAAAAGTTGGAGCCAAAAGTCACAAAAATAGCTGAGATATCCACCTAAGTTGACCCCCCCATTGATACCATTATACAGCTTACCGTGATTTCCTTCAGTTCGCGGTTGGCTTTTGAAGAGTTCAGACATCTCCTGCTCCACCAAAGATCATTGCCCTGGGCTCTGAAGGAAAGTTTGGGGTGAGGAATGTGTGGGGAGGTGGGGTTCACAGAGGGTGGGTGTGAGATGGAGTAGGAGGGTGGTGTAGTGACCATAAGGAACCGTTTTCTGTTTTACAGGGAACAACAAAAAAATATGACATTGTGGGATTGGGCACCCCCCTCAGCAGACAAATCAAGGGGGACATTATGCTGACAGGGATTGGGCTCCCTTGTTGGCAAATGAACTTTGGATGGGGCATGCTGACAGGGGGATGTGGGGGGAGAGCGAGTGAGAATAGTCAGAGAACTGGGGATCAGAAACTGCTCCAAGCAGTTTCTGTTGGCAACAGTCTATACAGTAGGACCTTCACACCCACCTCTCCACGATTGCTCCCTATAATTTATTATTTAAAAAAAAAGACTAAAAATTAAAAAAACAAATTAAAGAACTAGTGAGTGGTGGGTGAGCCTTGACACAGCGTTGAACAATCTGTACATAGGAAGCAAACGGTAAGGCTGGGAAGATTACAGAGCATGGGAGAAAGGATTTCTTGCAAACACTGATAAACACTGAGGCATTCCTAATAATCCAAGACAATCAGAATATACCCCGTGTAATGTGCTATTAGTAACTGGAGACCACAAGCTGGACTTCAGCAATGTAGTGACTCCAGCAGTGTAAAAAATAACATTAGAATATGGATCACTTGCATTCTTATTTCCTGAATGCTGGTTCTCCACGTACTAGCGTCATAACTCCATTAATGCAGCAATGCAGTAGGAGAGTCTGAGTCATTCGCATCACTTTCAGTACATAATCTGTGAGGATAGTGTCAGAAATTGTAAATTGTACAACAGAGAAAAAGTTTATTAAATGCAGGGCACTTAAGGACAAGCATTTATCTATGCTGAATGTTTGCTTGCTGGTATTAGCACTGGAAATGCAGGACTTAGACAGATGCAGAGTAGGAATGGCAGTGAAGTATTAAACTTCATGCCAACCCCACCTCCACCCTGCAGAGATGGACAGGCATTGGGGTATGCATTTGTGTTGTCGCCCATAACGTTCATGCCATTTCACCTCACCCTATCCTGCAGACACTGACAAGTGTTGAGGTCTGCCTAGGGGTGTTCGGCTTTACAGTCACCCCACTCCATAAGGACATATGCTGAAATGGGTGCAATATAGAATGGGGGTGAACTGTGGGGCTGAAGAGTCAAAGGCACAGCTTGATGCCTGTCAGTGGCATGGGGAGGGGGGTGGAATGGTATGAGCATTACAGTCAGCAATCCAAAGGCACACCCCTGATGTCTGTCAGTCTGTAAAGCGTGGAATGTTATGGTTAGAAACCATAACACCCCTGGTATTTGTCAGTATTTGCAGTACAAATATTCAACATGGCCATTTTGTGGCCCCCACCTCATGAAAGCATTTGGGACCTCTTCTCATGATCAGTGGCACTGTGATTTTGTCAATGTGTCCCAAAATTTGAGTTTCCACAGTGACCGTGCCATTGTGCGCCAGATGCACGAAAACACAGATCGGGCAGGATGTGAAGAATGACAGCTGTACCATTCATAGAGAGGTGTGAAGAGATGGCAATGTTGAAAATCTGTAGTGAAAATATTAACAATGCTCAAATTTCTGATTGTACATGGAAACTGCACAACGCATGCATGTAACACAGTCATTTAGTGGAATTATTTCACCAAATTTTTAACATAGGCATTTTGTGACCTCTGCTCATGAACACTGTCACTATGATGTTCTTAATCTGTCCCAAACATTGATTTCCCACAGCAACCGCGATATTCTGCAGCAGATGTGTAAATGCATATTTCAGGCGGGATGTGAAAATGACAGCTGTTCTGTTCATAAGAAGGTGTGGAAAAATGGCAATGTTGAAAATCTGGAGTGAAAATACTACAAATTTGTGAAGCTGCGAGGGTGCATGGAAACTGCACAACGCACACTTGTAACACAGTGATTTTATGGACATTTGTCACCAGATTTTCAACATAGGCATTTTAGGACCTCTGCTCATGAACAGTGTCACTGTGATTTTACATACAAACATACATGCCAGCATATGAACATACGAAGCTGCCAGTAGAACAGACCAATCAGTCTATGTAAGTCTGCCCGAGCGTGCAGCTAGCACCCTAGATTGCAGCTGCCCCAGCCTTCTCCTCCTCAGTTCCTCCCTCACTTGTCCCAGCCCCTGCCCCCTGACTCTTTCTCTTGCTTTATCCCACTCCTCCTTAAAGCTATTGACTGTCTTACATGTTACCACCGCCTCTGACAGTGCATTCCAACTAGACACCACCCTCTCAGAGGAGTAGTGCCTCCTCATTTCCCTGTTGAAATGTCCCCCTTCCAACCTTAGTCCATGCCTCCTCGTCTCTCTTCCACTCCTCAGTTTAAATGCCCCCTCGGTGCTAGGTTTATTTACCCCCTCAGATAGTTAAATGCTTCAATCATATCGCCCATCCCTCCTCTCCTCCAGTGTGCACATGTTCAGCTCCATCAGCCTAACTTCATATTCCTTTCCTTCCATCCCCTTTAACATTTTTGTAGCCCTCCTTTGCACCCCCTCCAGTAACTTTATATCTCTCCTTAGGTATAGCCTCCAGTACTGCACACAGTACTCTAGGTGTGGTGTGACCAATGAACTGTAGAGAGGTAGGATCACATCCCTGTGTCTGGATGAGAAACCCCTTGCAATGCATCCCAGAATTCTGTTTGCCTTCACTGCTACTTTCCTGCACTGGGCCGAGTTGTTCATGCTCCCAGTTACCAACACCCCTAGGTCCTTCTCTTCCTCTGTGATCCCCAACCAATAGTTCCTATTCTGGTTCTTAGCCCTGAAGTGCATCACCTTACACTTCTTTGCACTGAATCCTAGCTGCCACTCCACCGACCATGTCTATAGTTTGGTTAGGTCCCCCTATAGTTTTTCCCATCCATCCTCTTCATCCACCACCGACCCCAATTTGGTATAATGTGCGAACAGACCAACCTTGCTCTCCAGTCCATGTGCTATATCGGAGATAAAGAGCCCAAATAGCACCGGGCTCAGTAGTGACCCCTGCAGCACCCCACTTGTCACTGCTCTTGGTGCAGAGAGCTACCCTACGACCACCACCCTCTGCTCTCTCTCTCTCCTGTAACCAGTTCTCTATCCATTTAGTTAGACCACTTTCCACCCATACAGTACCCCCTCCTTCTCCTCACTCTTCTTCTCCTTGGCCTGTGTCCCTCCTGCTGGTAGTCTGCACCCTTTCTCCTCCTTATTCTTATTGGGTGGTGGTGCCTTCTGTATTACACACAGACCACTCTGCCCGCCCCTTCCCAGGGTTACTATGCCTCCGCCTTTACCTATATCTAGGGGGTGAGCTCATTAGGCTCCCCTGTCCAGACCTTTCTACCAACCTGTTTTTTGGCCACTCCCCCCACTACTTTAAATCCACCTTAATAGAGATATACTCCTCTAATCCTGCTTTTAATACCCCCTTCCCTTTCTGCTCTAGTGTACCCTATCCCCCTGTACAAGTCACTATTCCCCCCAGACCCTACCGCAGTTAGTCACTAACCCATAATTTGTGGTGTGGCACCAATACCTCAGCCACTCAAACTCCTCAATCCTACCCATCCTCCTCATGCTTGCACATGGTACCGGCAGTACCTCTGAGAATGCCACTGGCTCCCCCACCCCCTCACACTGCCTGCCCAACTACTCGAACCTCCTCTTCACTACTTCCACAGTCCCCCCACCAAGTCGTTTGTACCCACATGCAACATTAAATGAGGTTTCTTCCTCTCCCTCGCTGCACACTTGAGCAGTGCCTTCCCTGCCTCTCCTGCAGTCAGTCTGGGGATAGCTTCAACCCAAATATGGCTGTGCCTTCCCCCCTTCTGCCTCATCTCTCCCCTTTCAGTATAGAATCTCCCAGGATGAGTACCCCCCCATCCCTTACCCCTTTCCATTCTAATGCCCCTTCCACCACCCCAATATTCATTCTTTTCTGCCCCTTACCCCCACCAGCTGCTCCCTCTGTGACTTCTGTATCTGTACCCCTACTTCTGCCTCACCCCTTTTCTCTGCCTTATTCCTCCTATCCCCATTGAACCCCTTCCCAGCCTGACTACTTCCTACTGGGGTTCTCATGTTGATCTCCCCTCCTCTCCTGCAGATTTTCAACCCCTCTCCTATCCCTGCTGTTGTCAATTTAGAGCCCCCATTCCCTTCTACCCCGATAGTGATGCCCCTTCTATCCTTCCCCCTTCCCGTAGCCTTCTCTCCTCCAATCACCACTCCCTCCTTCCTTGTCAGTGGCTCAGTAGGTAGCACGCTCGCCTCTGAGGCCAGGAGATCAGAGCGCTGTGGGTTCAGTTCCCACATCTGGCACTTGGGTTACTATCCCAGTACTGACACTGTAGTGCAGCATGAGAGGGGTGCTGCATTTCTGAGGTGCTGTCTTTTGGATGAGACGTTAAACTGAGGTCCCATCTGCCTGTTTTGGTGGTAGTTCAGGTGGATGTTAAAAATCCCATGACATTTATTGAAAAGAGTAGGGGAAAGTTTTATTGAAACATAAATCGTACAATATTCCACAAATCATAGTACAAAAAGAAGAAAAACAGGATAACTATTATACAGCCATTCAGATAACTGCAACATCAGAGTCTGTGATCCAAGGAAGAGCTTTCCAACGTTCCAAAAGAGTCATATCTGAGTATATAATGCGTTCATGCTCATAAATTTATTTTAAATCTTGTACAATTTTTTTTTCGAGCTCCAAATAGGGGCAGTCCTTTTGCTGCAGAGAAAACATGCAACGCACCATCCAAATATTCCATTTAATGCAGACAAAAACAAGGTTCAAAGTGTCCTGGTGCCATTTTGACCACTGGGGAGAAAAAACTCCATATACAAAATTCAAATAAGTAACTGACTGAAGCAAGGGGGTAGCCCATGCCTGTGCCAAAAAGGACCACCAATTTTTGATAAAGGAACAGTCAAAAAATAAATGAGGAATAGTTTTAAGTTCTGTAATACATAATAAGTGAGAACACATTCTATCTTGGGACTGCTTATGTTTATGATTTGCTTTTACATTAATCCTTTCATGGCATGAAAGCCAATGAAAATCCCACATTTTGGCTGGAACCCTCTTACATCTCCACAAAGACAAAAGGGAAGGGAGGTGTTGACCAGGACACTTGTCAAAGGGCACTGATACAGCACAAACCATCAGGAGTAAATTCTTATATAAAACTTTATGTGAATGGTTTAATAACATCTGAACAGACACCTTCCATTGTCTGAGACGTAAAAACATATGTTTACGTAAGTTGGTATACCAACAGTTTGTCTTAATGCAGTTAATGAATTATTTTCCCATTGATGAAACCAAATCCTACAAGAGTCATAAAACCAGGGTTCCCACCCCCTTTGGGCATGAATCAACAAAGGCTGAAGGTTTGCAGTGAAAAAAATACAAGCAAAAATTAACAAAGGGTTAACCATACAAACGCCACCCTCAGGGATAGGTAAATAAGTGATATTCCACTTTATCTGGTTTAACCTACTTCCCCAAAGAGCCTGGAAAAACAGGCTAAAGACAGCAGTTTCTAACTGGCATGGAATAGGGAATACATAACTCAAAAAGGGTAGGTGGAGATCAAGTAGTTTTTAATTAAGAAAACACGTTTCTTTTTCCCTATCTGCCCCCGGTTCCAAGAGGCCACCTGAAGTTTACCTTGTTGCAGTTTAACATTCCAGTTAAAAAAATCTGAGTCCTGTGTCCCAAAATAAATCCCCAAAATATAAATAGGGCCCTCAACTAAACATAATGGGCCAATATGGTTCAAGGGGGAGGTTACTGAATCAACCCAAATAACCAGACTTTTAGTGTAATTTAAAACAGCACCAGAGAAGTTTCCGAAAATAGAGCACTCATGGAGAGAACGAACCACTGAGGCTGCATCAGCAACAAGAAAACAAACATCATCTGCATATACAATTGCCTTATAAGGTGAGCATAAGGCACCACTAGAAATAGCCTGAATCTTAGAGTTAGCATTCAACCAATGGATCAAAACATCAAGAAAAAATACATATAACAACGGGCTTAAAGGACAGCCCTGATGAACCCCCCCTTTTTATGGGGATCATGGGTCCTATCCAACCATTCACGACAGGCACAACAGTAGCCGTTCTATAGAAATCACGAATCCATCGCACCATAACATCAGGTACATGCAGAAAACAAAGTGCTTCCCATAAGAAAATCATGCCAAACCGAATCAAAAGCTGCCTTCTGATCTACGGAGACAACAAGTCCCGAAGCCAGATCTGCATAGCCATGAGAAAATAATTCTCGAAGGAGGATCAAATGATCAGAAATTCTCCTTTGAGGCACAGAACAGGATTGAGCGGGATGCAAAACCACCTCCGCAATCCTCACCAAACACTTCATGATAATTTTCGTTAAGAGCTTAAAGTCGGTGTTTAACATACATAAAGGCCGCCAATTCTCAAGAGAATGGATATCACTTTTCTGTTTGTAAATGTAAATCAAAGTACAGTACCCTTAGTAAATTCCAACAGGATAGATTCACAGGTTAACAGGGAATTAAACACAGATGTAAGTTCTGGGACCAAATAGTCACCCAGCACCTTATATAAGGCAGCAGGGAGACCATCCGGACCAGGAGTTCTCTGTACAGGTAATGAAGAAATAGCCAATGTCAAATCCTGCTCCTTAATAGGAGAACAAGCCTGGTCCTGACATGGCTGTGAGGGAGCTGGAATATCAAGGCCACTATGCAAAGTCGTACTGTTACCAGCCACAGCAGGGAAGGGAGGAAAAAGATCTGTAGTATAATTTGTTACAATATGACAAATCTCAGTTTGTGAGGAACATAAGGTTCCTTCTGAGTTTAGAAGACACATCATATTTTTTCGGGCAGTCTGACGGGAATTAGATTCAAAAGGACAAATAACATAACGTATTCCAACAGTACAGAATTTATGTTGGTGATAAAGTTGTTGTGATTGCCGTAATTGGAAAGTCAACATTTCATTCTGTAGGACTTTTATTTGCTGAGAAAGATCTTGCCCCGTTTTGTACTCTATGCTTAATAATGACTGAAAATGTACCCTCTTCTGCAAATAGTCTAAATATTCCCTCCTACATTTTAAACGACTATAAGTTTTTAAAAAAGTAACCAGAACATGTTTCGTGTCTAACCACCACTGAACAGGATCTTCATAACAAATAAAGGCAGATTTACGTGTTTGTAAGAAGGACAGAAGGGACTGCATAAACATCGGGACCTGCAACAAAGATATGTTGAATTTCCAAATACCTGGACCTTTACGGGAAGAAACAACAGAACTAAAACCCACAGAAAGCATCTTATGATCAGAAAACTCAACAGCTTGAACTTTGGCAGAAATAATTGGTATTGTATGAGAGGAAAACACATAATCAATACGTGTGGCTAGTTTACCCTTTTGGAAGGTAGGGGTGTGTTGTGTAGTAAAGGAGAGATAGGCGTCTGTTAAGTGGGCGACTCAAACCAATTTACCCAATTCATGGGAATCACAAAACATTTTCTTTGTAGCAGCAAAGGAGCTCTTATCTTGAAAACTCAAGCCACAATTAAAGTCACCAGCTAACAATACCTGAAAGGAAGTATGTAAATATGGATGAAGCAAAGTAAATAAAGCTATACGTGCAGTTTTGATTTGAGGGGCATAAATGTTTATCACCCAATAGGGACAGCACCCAACGACAAAATCTAGAATGAGCGCCCTACCAGGGGCTACATCAAACAGTTTGAGCAAATGAAAATCTGGGATATTTATCAAGATTCCCAGTCCCGAACAAGAGTCCTGACCAATCGACCAAAAAGAAGGACCCAGTAACCAGTCCTGTTGTGCTTGTCGGATCTCATGTGTAGTGTGAAGTCTAGTATCGTGTAATATAAATAAACCCAAAGGCAAAAGCCATAGAAAGGAAAAAATCAATCTCCTTTTAGCCATACGCTTCATACTATTTACATTAATAGTATGGCAAACGAAGTGAAACATAGCACCAAAAAAAAGGAAAACAGACAATAAATACACTTTACAATTTCCTTTTCCCAACCACCTTCTTCCCTTTAAGCTTTACTCTGGCCTTTCACTTCTGAGAAAGGCCAGTACCAAGTTGCAAACTCGAGTCAGTGGTAACATCAGGAGAGAAGAAGCTATGGAGGAAGAGTCTGACTCACCTCCAGCATCATCAGAAAGGGTTGGAGAAGTTCAAAAGAATTAGATAAGGGCACGGGGTTCAGATCACACACAGGTGATGGGGCGACCCGAGGGTTATTTCTCAGTGACCTTCTATGTATAACACTTGTGGGCTCTCAGTGGGGGGCATAGTTCTTGGACCTGGGACCGGGTCCTGAACAGGAAAAGTAGACTGGGCAGGATCGGGGACAAGAGAAATCTCAAGCAAGGGGTCATCCGTCAAGGAAACTATCTGAGGTACAACCTCAGAGGGTACAATAGGCACTGAAGCCTGCAGTAAGGGCTGAACTGCCTTAGGAGGAGGTACAAACAAGGTGGTCCGGAGACGGGCCTTCTGCACCTGTGTAATAATAAAGCGCGGGTCCACTCCACCATCGTGAAATTCCTGATTATGTGCAGCCCATTTACAATTCTGAAAGGTGTGCCCCAGTTCATCACAGAGGTTACATCTACATTCAGTCAAACAGTGTGCCCTACATGGCCCAATTCCCCACAGATGTTGCATTTCATTTTATCACATACATTGCTAAGATGTGCAGGGTCACCACATCAATAGCAAGCCTTCGGCTGACCTGGGTAGAACAAGACCCCCCTATCGCGACCTATAAAGAAAGAGTTAGGCAGATGTACAGCCCCAGAATCATTAGATTGTAACATGAATTTAAACTTCCAACCCCCAGTCCAGATGTTTTCGGTATCCAAAACGGCTTCAGGCTGAACCCTGGACGTCACAACGCTGCTTCAGCCAATATACAACATCATCCACCTCAACTCCCTCATTGCAAAACAGAATAGTAATTGTCTTAAAAGTAGGTTTGGAAAGAGGAATAGCCTGAAATGGGGTCCATAATGCAGTACTCCGCAGAGCATTATACTTTGACCAAAAATGCTCCAAGCCCCTAGATGTTTGAAAACTAATGTCAAACGTGGTTTCGACAGATATATGAATTAGCGCATATATTTCATGGGAAAAGAATTTTAAAGAATCCTTTATAAGCGTACTTGCCACATAAACCTGATCAGGTGGCTCAGATAACCCCCCCAGGTATGCCAAGCAAACAGCGTTGTGTCTCTTAGCAACCTGGATTGGAAATTTAAAGAATGAAGAATATGAATGGCTTGGTCCCGATATTTTGGTGGGGGGCTGCTGTGGTAGAGCAGCCAGAGCCTCTGTAGAAGGAGTAGAAAGAGGAGCCTGAGGTGGAGAATCCTTCAGATAATCCAACACAGGATTCTGTGTAAGCTCCAGTTCTTGAGGGAGACACAAGGGGTCAGTAGAGACTGTTGAAGTGCCTATCGTGCTTTGTAGCTCCAGGAAATCTTCAGGGTGGGGGACCGTATTGGAGATGGACCCGACTTCCAACTTCCTGGGACAGTACCCTGAACCCAGCCAGCACCTCTCAGCGCCAATTCAACAGTCCAGGTAGGCACTTTATTAATATTGACAGTAGATGATTCTTGTACATGTAGGGAGCTCTGCGATTTAATAGAAGCAGGTTATGAAAAGGAAACTGAATCTGTTGGAACTGCAGGCGGCAGGGGAGCAGTTACTGTAGAGAAGTCTTGTCCTTGTGGGGAACTCTGCGATGTAAAGGAAGCAGGTTCTGAGAAGGAAACCAAATCCGTTTGTACTGCAGGCGGCAGGGGAGCAGGCAGTAGGGCTTCAGCTACTGATGCACAGGTCAGGTCCGAGCCTGTCACAGCAACAGCCAGGAAAGGAGACAAGTCAGGTAAATCTTCAAGAGCTTGCACCCGAGTGGAAGATGCATCTGTGCTGTCGGTTCTCAGGCGTTGCATATCTCTATGCATTTTCAGTTTTGCACTAACAAAACAGTGCTCCACCATTGCAAAACGCTCCTGAATTTCTTGTGCTGTCAAACAGTGATTTTCAGAATCAGATGAAGTAAAATCCTCCGGCAAGTCGATTGTAGGCTTGCAAGTCAGCAAGTCATTTCCATAAGAAGCAGGCAGAGGGCTAGGTATAGCAACCTTAGTATGAGCTGCAGAACTTAAAGTTGTAGTAGGAACATCAACAGGCAAAACATCAGTTGTTGGCATCGTGGTCTCCATACAGTCAGAGGTAGGAGCAGAGACCAAATCTCCCACCTCCATAGCTCTCTCCTCAGAAGGCAAGGGTGCATCCGCCATCTTGGACAGAGGTTCCCCCTCTGATGAGTAGGGGAATTTTATTGAAAAGGTTGGACTTCATTAAATAAAAATAACAGCATCCTATACATAAAAAACTAAATTCATAAACAACAATAACAGAGTGAAATACAAAACATGAAACAAAAAAGGAAAAAACATAACATCAATCAATAGACCAAAGGTCACAATTACGCCCAAAAAGAAGAAATTGAGGTCCTGTAAGAACTTGACAATCATGCAATTTAACTAAACGGAGAGCCGTACAAATATTATCAATTATTTCTTGTATAGGAATCAATTTCTGATGCAAAACTAACATGCATCTAGCCTGCCATAGGTAATATCTAATAAGAACAAAAACAACATATAGGGTACCAACATGATATTTAGTACATAAATCAACATTAGTACAAAACATAATCTGCTCATGTGATAATTGGAGGAATAAAGGTTCAGACCACAAACCAGCCAAACAAGACCAAAGAGCAGAAGTAAAAGGGCAATCAAGAAATAAGTGCTGTTGAGTTTCCAGAATCTCATGACAAAGATCCCGGGGGCAATATCGAGCATTCAAAGCTTTATGCTTATGATTACCTTTGACACTCAACCGGTCATAATTACTTAACCATACCATATCCCAGACATAAGGGGGAAAACAGGGATTACTAAGTTGTTGAAGAATCCAAGGAAAACGATCTGAGGGACAGAAGGGAAAAACAACCTCTTCCTGGGCCTCCCTTCTCCAAAACTTTGTCATAAATCATACGTCTAGACAAAACACAAAAATCCTGTGGGAAAAAAACCCAAGATAAAGCCATCTTAAAAGCTTCTTTCCCATATAATGGGACATCCAGAGAATGAGATATAGTACCCTTTTGTCCAGAATCCCAATGTGCAAAACAGGATGACAACCATAGCATCAAATAAGGTTTCCAAACCACCTCCCCAGGCTTTAAAGCCTTCCCAAAATTCTAACTAAAAAATAAAATATAAAAAAAAGCAACTGGATGAATCATACCTACCCCTCCCTCCCGTATTGGTCTATAGGTCAAACTACGCTTAATTGGATTAAGGTGAGACCCCCAAAACCCATGAAAAAATATCCCATATAATCTAGTAAAAAGTGCCATAGGCAGGGGAAACACATAACAAAGATACAAAAAAATAGGAATCACCAGTGTTTTAAACAACACCACTCTCTTTTTCTTACCAATCAAAGACTGTTTCCACCCAGCAATCAGACCTTCCGCCCTCCCCAAGGCAATGTGCCAGTTATGAGACAGCATATCACCGGTTCCAAAAAAAATTCCTAAATACTTAAATGGAGCTACAGAAATAGGAATCCCAGCGTAGTACCAGTTAGCGGGAGAGAGGTGTAGCTAATAGAACCCAACACTTTTCCCAAAGTTAACACTAGATCCAGAAACTGATGAAAAGGTCCGAAAAACCTGGACCAAAGCCTCTTCCTCAGTATGTATGTCCACAACTAAAACCAAATCATCCGCATAAGCTAACAGTTTGATAGGTGTCAAAAAAAGGACCCCCTCAAGTCCTATGATTTGAGGGCAAAGTAATATTGCCCGTATCAAAGTATCAATATAAAAATCATAAAGGATAGGACTCAAGGGGCACCCCTGCCGAACCCCACAAACAATCGACACAGGATTCCCTAACCAACCATTCACATTAGGAATGATTGTGGCCCTCTGATATAAAGTCTGAATCCAAGAAAGAAACTTAACAGGAAGTCCAAAAGCCCATAATGCAGAAAACAAAAAAACCTGAGAAACCCTATCAAAGGCCTTCTCCTGATCTAAACCCAAAACCCATCCAGTAACTGCCCCCCTGTCACCCAGGGCAAATAATTCGAGCAACAAAACCAAATTGTCATGTTGGCATCTGCCAGGAATGCCACACGTCTGGGCAGGACTTATGTGAACAGCAACTTTAAGTAGTCTGGATAACAGAATTTTTGCCAGAATTTTATAATCCACATTTAATAAACTAAGTGGTCTCCAATTATTCAAATCTGTAGCATCCCCTCCCATAACCTCCCATTTTTGAAAAGTAAAATTAAAATGGCTTCTTTCATCGTTTTGGTCAAAGAGGCGGAGGCCAACATATCATTATACAACAACGTTAGGGCCGGAACCAAATTAGACATAAAAGTTTTAAAAAATTTTGCAGTAAGGCCATCTGATCCAGGTGCGGAATGCAAACGTAAACTACTGATGGCTTGAGCCACTTCCCCATCTACAATATCAGCAGTCAACACATCCCGCTCCTCGGAAGAGAGCTGAGGGAGATGTAAGGAGTCCAAAAATGGCTCAGCAGACTCACAATCTGGTATAGTACCCAACATGTTTAATACATGCTGTTCAACAACAGTAACTAAAGCCTCTGGAGTCATAACCAAGTCACCAGAGGGGGACCGTAGACACTGAATTAATTTAGAGTCTACTCGGCTTTTACAAGCCTTAAAAGGGTCCAACCCCTCTTTCGTCGTCCGGGTCCCAAACCGAGCCTCTTGTCCTAAAGAGCTAGCCCGATCATATTGTAGGGTTTCATCTGTGTGCAAACAACCATAATTTGATCACTATAATCATTCGGGTGGTATCAGATGAAAATCAAATGTTGTAACTGCTGCCTCAGTGCCAAATACTGTAAGTATTGAGCAGTCTGGGAAGCAGCAGCCCTCTCCTGGAAGACATGCTTCCACCGTAATTTAGAGTCTTCCCACCAGTCCACCACGTCCTCATAAGGATCAGCCACAGAAAGCCGAGCAGCCCATTCCCTCCGCCAAAATTTAAAAATAGAGGGAACCTCCAAGAGGGAGTCATTAAACCGTCAGCAGTTTTTCTTACAGCAGGGAGCAGTATCCTAAGAAAAGGATACACGGAGAGCAGCGTGATCTGAAAATTCAACACCCACAGTCTGACAAGAATGAATCTGCAAGACCTTAGACAAAAACATAAAATCAATTTGTGTCCGCAAGGGTCCCTTAAAAAAAGTAAATCCTCCAGTCACATGACAATACCTGTAAGCATCCACAAGCTGAGCCGTGGTTATAATGTCCTTCAAAGCAATAGAGTCACAAAATAGTTTGGGGGTTCTCAACCTTCTATCTGTTTGGTGCAAACCACAGTTAAAATCACCAACCCACAGGAGTAACCGAGAGGTATGCAAAAAGGGCCTCACCAAATGAAAAAGATAAACTCGTTGAGCCTTAGTCTGGGGAGCATAAACTACAATGATTCGAAATCTCTCCAAAGAGTATGTAAAATCTAATAACAATGCTCTCCCTGGTAGTATATCAACCAATCTGGAAACATGTAAATCCAAATTGGAAAACAAAATACCAATACCATCACACGTATCTAAACCAGATGACCAAAAGGAAGGACCACAGGTCCAAGCCCTGGAAGCCTGTTGTAGTTCTCGATGGGATTTTAACCTAGTATCTACAAGACAGACAATATCACACCAAAAATCTTGCACTGTCAAAAATACGCCTCCCATTTTCTTCTGACCTTTAATGCTATTCACGTTTAAAGAACAAACCGAAAAAGAAGCCATTTAAATGCCAATGGGTGATTTACTCCTTCGACTTTGACGGGTTCGTTTAGCTATAGGATCCAAATGTTTACCTCCTTCCGTATCCGGACAAGAACGAATGGAGGAGGTGTCTGTGTCATCCCCTCCAGAGTCCTTATCAGACAGGTCCGTGGCTAACACTGCAAATTTGTTACTAGATTGCCAGTTACGAACCCCAGCCTCCTTGCCCCGACTGACAACAGCCAGACCTTTCCTGGTTCTTTTATGAGTAACTTGAATAAAATCAGAAGTGTCCAAATCAGAGGCAGACTGCATGGAGGGGGAGGGGGAGGCATCCCATCATCAGCCACAACCATGTCATCTACTCTTAAGGGAGCTACAGGGACAGAAAGAGGAACAACATCAGAAAGCGGAACGGGTAGTAAGGGGGACAGGGTAACAGAAGTATCCTGAACAATAACCTCCGCAGGTTCCTCGTGCAACCTAACCGAAGTAGGGGAGGGTAAATCAACTTTTAAATCTCGGGCAGCAACCTTCTGAGGCTGCATTTGCTGTGCTACAGTAATTAAACCTTCATGTGAAGGACAATCCTCCCTATTATGGGATGCCCAGGGACAACGCCCATAAGCATGACCTGTACGTTCACAAAGGTTGCACTTAAAAAGATTTAAGCAGGCACTGGAAGTATGGCCAAAGTCAAAACAATGACTACATTTCACAGTGTCACAAGCAGAACTAAGGTGAGTATGGGAGCCACACTTAAAACATGACTTGGGCTGCCCAACATAAAAGATGAGCCCTTTATCTTTTCCTAGATAAAAAAAACTAGGTAAATGTCTAGGCCCAGTGTTGGTAGAATATAATTTAACACGAACTCTCCAACCACCATCCCAGATTTGTTCACTATCCAACGTGGGGGTGGGCCTGTTAAGCACCTCACATCTCTGTTTTAACCAAAATAAAATATCCTCCACATTCACCCCTTCATTCTTAAACATAATCGTAATATTTCGAACAGCAGGTTTGGTTAATGGAATAGCCTGAAAAGGAGACCAAATGGGAGAAGTCTGACAGGTCGCAATCTGTGCCCCAAACCTTTCCAAACCTGAAACCTGTTTAAAACTAATGTCGTAATTATAATTACCCAAACTGATCAGGGCAAAAATATCCGAGGAAAAAAACTTCATAGAACCCTTAATCAATGTCTTAGCAATATAAACACGATTAGGGGGTTCCTCTAACCCTCCCTTATATAGCAACCGGACGGCATTACGCCTAGGTGCCGGTTCTCCCTTAGTGGAAAATAAGTCAGCTAGTTTAAAACCAACTGAATGACCCTGGTCAGACTCCACAGGATCTTGTAACAATGGTGTAGGCCCTGGGCATAAAGGGACTGTAGGTCCAGGGGGTATAGAAAGGGAAGGAACAGGAGACAAAACAACTTTAGGTAAAACAGATGCATCATGAACAACAGGAGACCCTAAATTAAGAAAAACATCCCCCCCACAGTAGAACAAGGACTTGAGTCATTAGGCTGAACAGGTAAACCACCACCTTCCAGTAGTCCACAATCAGAAACAACACCCCGGGGTTCGTTGGAGCTCAAGTTAGTGTCAGAGGCCTCAGATGTAGCCGCTTTTTGCAACATCTTTAAGTATGTAGGATCCTGAGAATCCGGAGTCCAAACACCCCTCGTCCCCTGTTCCCAACCAGCACGTTTTAAAGCCTTTTCGGGGGACCAGGAGGCCTTGTGGCAACTAGATGTGGCCAGTCTCGTGGAAGAAGGCTGCACAACCGGGGCCAAAATCCCACCACGTTTACTCCAACCAGGGGCTTTATCAGCAAAAAGAAATACCTCTGAAGAGCAAGGCAAAAGTCCTGCCGTCGCAGTCTGACTCTGGAGAGGCTAACCTCGGGTTTTTCCAGGACCGTGCTTCATGTTTTCCATGGGAAGCATTTTATCAGCAAGGAGAACAGGCAGGGGCTGTGGGCACACCGAGACCAACCTCGGAAGACTGCCAGCCCCATCAGAAACCGCCGCCGATGCGGAAGTAGCAGAAAAACGCTCCGAACCTTCGGCGTCAACAGTGGGCTTAAACAACTGAGCGTCTCCTAGTGTAGTACTCCCCAGAGATGCCTGCGGGAGTGCCACGATTTCTGAATCCAGCAGCTGCATTTCCTGAAGCAAGGCAGAACGTTTTCCCAGTAACGCAGAATGAGAAGGATCCTCAGCATCAGAACAGGCAACACCCTGTTGCCCAGCAGAAGCCACAACAAACGGATCAGACGAATCAATAATCGTTGCTGCACTGACTGCAGCCACAGCAAGTTCCTCTTCAATGGCCTCAGAAGGTGCAAGCACAGGAGAGGAGGCCCACTCCCCTGTACTCCCAACGTCCATCTCCTCTGAAGGTTCATGCACACTGGCCATCTTGCAGCCAGTAGCAAAGGCTCTCCCTACAGAGAGTAGGGGAATGTCCCCGGTGTCCTAGCCAAATTTCCCTCATTCACTAAAAATACCACCAACAGCTTAATCTGGTTCAAGGTCAATTGGCATTCATCTGTATCCCCCTCCCCCGGGTCATGCCTGAAAATAGGCAGGATTTGTCTAGTGCACTTACCCACTCAACAAAAACTAAATAAATAAAATAAAAAATTACTATCCCTCTTCTACCCTTTTGTCCTCACTATCTCTTCCCTTACCTGTTGCCATCCCTCTCATGTCCCGCTTGTCCTCCCCCCTTCAATATGTTCCTGCTCCCCCATAGCAGAGGTTCAAATCTATTCCTAGTTGATACCCCTCCTGCATCTCTTCCCCTATCAGTTTCCCCCTCCTACTTGTTCCCCTCCATGCCACCCCTGGTCCCACCCTTGGTCCCTCCCTACCCACAGCCATCTGCTCTCTCCCCTGGTACTTCTTGTGATCTAATCCTCCCCCATCAGGAGGCCCCCCCTTGCCTCGGGCACCCCCTCCCTTCTCCTCTCTTTTCTGTTAGTGCCACTGATACTCGGGTCGGGTTCACTCCCTAGTTGTTCTTCCTCCATCCCCCTTTGCCATCCCTTATCCCCCCTTCCCAAGCCAAGATGCCTACCATACTCATCTGCCCTGCCACTTAAACTCCTCCCTAACCTCCATAGTTCCTCCCTCAAACTAGCCAGTCAATTGCAGAACATACACCCCACCCATCCTCCAAGCTAAGTCCAGGATCATGGCGGACCCACACCCTGTACACCCCACCACCCTTCCAAAGATGCCTGCCCTATTGACATGTGGCACCTGCCCCATTTAGGCCCCCATCTTAAGTTACAGGCTTTTACTCCCAGGTTCTGTACCCTACTACAACTGTTAGGCCCCTATTTACTCAAATTCCTATCCCCCCCACACTAGTCCCCCTACTGCCCCCTTGCTGACCGGGTTAATTCAGTCTCAAATCTCATCCGTTAGATACTGCATTACCGTAGCAATCCTAAAGCCTCCTTGTCCATTTTTCACCCCTCAGCTACCATACATTTTGTTTTCAGTTGTCATATACTTTCACTTAGCCCAGTTAGAAATCCTGTTCCACTCCAAGTATTACTCAGCTCAGTTAGAGAAATAAACAGAACAAATAACTATGTATTATTACAGCAATCATAACAAGATAGCTCGGTATTTAGCTCAGTTAGAGAAATAAACAGAACAGCTAAATCTGTATTATTACAGCAATCCTAAAAGTATCCAGTCATTGCTTTGTCTCCACACCAGAGACCCTGCTGTAATATAGGACCACAGAGGACCCTGGACAGGAGGGTGGGCAACTCTAAAGTCCCAGCAGAGCTCCATTGAGCTCACTCACTCCCTCACTCTCTCACTCACTCGTTCTATTTCTCCCGTCTCTGTAGGCTGCCCTTTTGTACTGGGCTCCTGCTTGCATTGGCACCTTTTTCAGTTCACAAAGAAATCAGCAGCAGTCCCGACAGAGCTCTGTTGTGCTCGCTCACTCCCCCTTTCTCACTTGCTCATTCTGTTTCTCCCGGTGCTGCAGGCTGCCCATTTGTACTGGGCTCCTGCCTGTGTTGGCACCTTTTTCTGCCCACAAAGAAATCTGCAGCAGTCCCAATAAAGCTCTGTTGAGCTCGCTCACACCTCCTCTATCACTCGCTCGTTCTGTTTCTCCCAGCACTGCAGGCTGCCCTTTTGTACTGGGCCACTGCCTACACTGATGCTTTTTTCTGCCCACAAAGAAATCTTCAGCAGTCCTGACAGAGCTCCGCTGAGCTCGCTCACTCCCCCTCCCTCACTCGCTTGTTCTATTTCTCCCGGCTCTGCAGGCAGCCCTTTTGTACTGGGCTCCTGCCTGCATTGGTGCCTTTTTCTGCCCACAAAGAAATCTGTAGCACTCCTGACAGAGCTCCATTGAGCTCACTCACTTCCCTTCGCTCACTCGCTGGTTCCATTTCTCCTGGTGCTGCAGGCTGCCCTTTTGTACTGGGCTCCAGCCTGCACTGGTGCCTTTTTCTGCCCACAAAGAAATCCGCAGCTGTCCAAACAGAGCTCCGCTGAGCTCGCTCACTCCACCTCTCTCACTCGCTTATTCCGTTTCTCCCAGCGCTGCAGGCTGCTCTTTTGTACTGGGCACCTGCCTGCATTGGTGCCTTTTTCTGCCCACAAAGAAATCCACAGCAGTCCCGATAGAGCTCCATTGAGCTTGCTCACTCCCCCTCTCTCACTCGTTTGTTCTGTTTGTCCTGGTGCTGCAGGCTGCCCTTTTGTACTGGGCTCCTGCCTGCATTGGTCCCTTTTTCTGCCCACAAAGAAATTCACAGCAGTCCTGACAGAGCTCAGTTGAACTCAGACACTCCCCCTCTCTCAATCGCTCGGTCTTAATCTGTCCCAAACCCTGATTTCCCAAAGCGACTGTGCTATTTTGCACCGGAAGAGCGAAAGCACATTTTGGACAGGATGTGAAAAATGACAGCTGTACTGTTCATGAGGAGGTATGAAAAATTGCCAGTGTTGAAAATCTGGCATGAAAATATTACTAATTTGCGAAGTTACAAGAGTACGTGGAAACTGCACAATGCACGCCCATAACACAGTCATTTTATGGACTTTCATCACCAAATTTTCAACATAGGCATTTTAGGACCTCTGCTCATGAACAGTGTCACTGTGATTTTTCTTAATGTGTCCAAAACACTGATTTCCTACAGCAACCGCATTATTCTGCACCGGAAGTGCGAAAATACATTTCAGCTGGATGCTAAAAATGACAGCTGTACTGTTCATAAGGAGATGTGGGATGTGGAAAAATGCCAATGTTGAAAATCTGGAGTGAAAATATTGCAAATTTGCAAACTTTACGGGCGTGCGTAGCAACTGCGCAATGCACGCTCGAAAAACAGTAATTTTGGGGATTTTTTTCCACCAAATTTGCAACACAGGCTTTTTGAGAGCCCACCTCATGAACACTGGCACTGTAATTTCGTTAATTAATCCTGAAGGTGATTCTGGGCAGTGACCGAAAAATCACCTTTTGGGACTCAATAATGCCATGACAGTGACTGAATTCATGAGGAGGGGTCCCAATAACCCCATGTTGGAAATTTGGTGCCAAAATTCCCGAAAATGCCTGAGATATGCACCAAAGTTGAAAAAAACATATTTATGCAATTATACAGCTTACCAGCATTTCTTCAGTTCATGGTTGGTTTTGAAGAGTGAATGAAGTGAAAGAATGAAGGTTTTGAGGCAGTATAGCACAGTGGACTAAGGCTCTGAGCTGCAAATCTGGTGACATCCAGCAGACTAGCCCTGGGTTTGAATCCCACAGCTTCCACTTGCATACTGTGTGACCCTGATGTCGCTCCTGTAAAAAAGCTTCCAGCTTAGTGTGCTATACCTGGTTAAACAACTAAATAAAAAAAAGAGTGCAGATGTGTTCCCGGTCCACCGAAGACCATTGTGCTGGGCTACAGATGTAAGTATGGGATGAGGGTGTTTGTGGGGAGGCAGGGTGCACAGAGGGCTGGTGCGGGTTGGGGGTGGGGCCATGGACTCAATGAGGGACTGTTTTCTTGTTTACAGGGTTATAAAAAAACATTGCAGGACTGTTTTTCCTTTTCAGGGACATTTAGCATGCTGGGGTGGGCTCCCAGCATGCCACCTGAGTGGTTGGGGTACTGTAGCTGGTGGGGGATTGGGCAACCCCATCAGCACGTCCTGAGGGGATGGGAGAGCTGTAGGGGATTGGGCACCCCTCTAGGCAGACAAAACATTGGGGGAGAGACATTATGCCGATGGGGAGTGGGCTCCTCCATTGGCAACTTCAATGGGGAAGGGGGGACTGAAGCGGACGGGGATTGGGTACCCCATCAGCAAAGAAAGGGGGGGCATGATGCCGAGGTGGATTGGGAACCCCCTCAGCATACAGCAGAAACTTGGGGGTGGGGACATTATGCCGATAGGGACTGGGCTCCCTGTCAGCAAACTAGGTTGGGGCATGCAAGGTACCACCCTGCAATGATGGGTCGCTCCCTCATTGCAGCGGAATGGCTGACATTGCAATGACGAGGCAGCCCTTGATTGCAGCAGCGAAAACCTTTCAAGGTGGTGGCATGCTGACTGAACTAGTATCAGCAGCAGCGTGCCACCACATTATGGCAAGTGGGCCAGGCCTCAAAAGACAACGGGGCATTGGCCACAACAGTGCTGCACCTCCACAACCTGCTTCTGCAGCAAGCTGCTGCAACATGTTTCTTGTGCATGCATGCAAGCAAACTTAAAAATGACCAGGATTAGTGCAGGATTTTGAAATATAAATACAAAACAAAACCCTCTGCAATTTTTGTATCCAAGAATTGTTAAAATCGACTCAGAGACTGTAGAAAGATCAAGTAATGTGAAACCCGATTCGGAGACTGTAAGAAGACAGATCACAACTGTATTTGTGAGCACTGTGTTAGGTATCACCATACAGTATAAAAAAATAAAAGAAAGTGTGTCATCATTGCCGAAACAGTGTATTTTAATAGTTTACAAGGAAAAGTTGCTTACCTTTTTATAGATTTTAAATAATTTCTTGACTTATTACTATGACAGAGGGAAAATCTTTGTGCAAAATGAACAGGCTTTGCCTTTGAAGTATGTATGAAGTGATTTTTTATGTAATCTGTTGTCGGTCAGTGAATGCATGCACCTTTAAAAAAAAGAAAAATGTGACTAAAGTAATACTGACAGACTGCACACTAAACAAATATGTCACTTTATATGTGCTTCAAAGGCAAAACCTGTTCTTTTAATGTCTGTCATAAAACAGTAGAAGTCAGGAGTCAAATCTAGCATGATTTCTGATGCAAGAATGTAACATCACAAAAATCCTATCTGAATCAGAAAACAGGGAGTATTAAATGGAGTGACTGTCAAAAATGGAGGAAGTGATATTTACAAAATTTTAAACAAACATTGGAAGTGGGAGACAGTGCTTAAGGTTGGGAGTCTCCCATCCAAAACATAGCACTGGCACATATGCAAACTGATGTGTGAGACATGGATTCCAAAATTGTACCAGGATTCTTTACTGTACATAAAAATGTCCTCTGCCAGCGGACAGTTGGGAGCCATCCACACATCAGGACATGTTCTGGCAGTACTGTGATTTTACTGCCTGACTGAAATAGAAACAGTATTGTATTTTATTTTAACTGAATCACTGGTTGAGTACAGTTACTATCTGTCCTGAATGGAGACACATCCACACGTCTCACAGAAACAAACAGTGATTGCAAGTGATATTTCTAAATCAATATTTAAAGTGCAAAATCACAGTACAGCCAGCAAATGTCCTGCAAGAGTAACAGTTATCAATGAATGCTTGTTATCAGAGGGCAGGTCTGAAGTCAGTGAGGAGAGGGCACACCTGTTGTTCCTAAATTATTAGGTTCATAGGTAACTTATAAACTCAGGAGGCAATAATGCCTTTTATGAGCTCGCCACGTCTTATTGGTGGAAAATATATTTTTTTTGACCCATGTATAGGTCTAGATTTCTTTTGAACAAGGCCACAGAATTGCTTTCGACCACCACATCAGGTAATGCTTTCCATGTTAGTATAACTCTTTGAGTGAACCATTGACATCTTTTTTTGGTGCTATGTTGTGTGTCCCACTTAATTTTTTGTTATGTGACCTTGTATATGTCATAGATAAACTTGGACATAATCCAGTAGTATCAAATATCCTGCTATTATTAAATGCATTATCAACTAAGATCAAATCCCCCCTTAATTTCCTACATTGCATAGAATAAAGCCCCAGGTTATTTAATCTGCAACTATAATTCTGCCCCTTAACTTTTTACATTTTTTTTGTAATTCTTCATTGCACACTTTCTATTAATTTATTACCTCTATCCGAATATGGACCACATACAAAAGAACAATATTCAAGATGTGGTCTAACCAAACTTGAATAAAGAAGGATTATTAGCAGTTAGTGTGACTGAAAAAAAGCAATCAGTCACCGTGACAACATTCATTAATTGTATGGGTGATTCCAGTCTCTTTGGGGTGGGTGGGAGTTTGCTTTGCAGCTGACAAAAACAGATGTGGATTTATTCATAGCAACCCAGAGGTCCATAACAGTGGTTGAGTTTGCAGGCATTTTTTTACACAGAGGGTGAATAACCTAAACAATTTAAACAAGCATAAATAAATAAAAATAAAAAATAAAGTCCCCTAAAATACATTAGATATACTGATATAATTATCATCATGTTTACATGCAGCTTGGTTTCTGATTCTAATGTGGTTGGTTTTTTTTTGTGATTCTGTATCTGATTTTTGAATTGGAAGACATATTGTCATTTAAACCTGTAAAAAAGGTGACAATGCACTGTTTACATTATGGCCGTTTTTTAGTGGTAATATGGTTGAGCTTCTGCCCGATTGTCTGTATGTGTCTCTGAGGTCGCACCGTGTGATAAGAAATAACAGCCTTTGATGCAGAAGAGGATTTGGGAGCATTCATAGTGGGTTCTCTACTGCAATAGGAGTGTGTTTTCAGTGATAAAATAATGGAAACTAAGATGGTGGAATACATTTTACTTCACTTTACTTTTTTCTGTTTTTAACTAGAAGGTGATTTGGGCACAGCCCTTTTTCTGTTATACCTGACAAATATGTAGTAAACCTTAAATATCGCAAAGTATAAAACTAGACATGAAGCAGTAAGACATTAGTTCTAGTGTATGTAAAAGCAGGGGCATTTATTTTATTCTTTGGTAACCAGGCAAGGCCCACTAGGCACAAGTGCCTGTTTCCAGGGGTGACCTGGGAGCACTGGGCAGTAAAATGACTTGCTCAGAGTCAAACAGTATGCAAGTGGAGGTTGTGAGAATCAAACCAAGGTCTGGTCTGCTGGATGCACCAAGCTTGTTTACCGTTCATTGCTCTAACCTCTAGGCTATACTGCCAGCCCATTTAGAATGTGCAAAATAATTTTCTTTAACAGTACTTGAAATGGCAATAGTACATGGTTATTTAAATGGTTAGAAAGGGCGTTAGAAAAACTGTATGAAGAATGAAAGTAGATGTTGAGGTGGTTTTCCAAGACAAGTTAAGACTTCCTTGTGCATGATACAGGCTCACAAGATATTATTGTAACACAAGAAGCTTGAACAAAGGAAAATAAATACTGTAATAACAGATGGTCGAATATGAGGACATGATGAATGTAGGATTAAAGGATTGGGACAAGGTTAACATCAGGACATGCCACTTTACAGAAAGGGTGGTTCACTCAAATAGACATTATGTGCAATGCCCCACCCCCAACATTGTTTTTCTTTTGGTATTTATTTTGCTGTGTTCTGGCAGCCTGCCACTGCTGGTAAAGAGGGAGAGAGAGAGAGAGAGAGAGAGAGAGAGAGAGAGAGAGAGAGAGAGAGACCTCATATAAACATACAAAATAAAACACCAAAACACAGTAGCGTTTCTATTATTTTTTTTTTGTCCCCAGTCTAAGTAGATAGCCCTGTAGTGAAAATGTATAGGGAAATTCATACATGCGGCGAGTGAAATAAAACACCAAAATACAGTGTTGGTTTTATTTTGTTTTCTTACCAGTAGATAGCTCCATAGAGAAAATGTACACAATCTATAGGGGAAATGCAGTCATGCGGCAAGTGAAATAAAATACTGAAGTACAGTAGCATTTATATATTTTTATGTTACCAGTTTAAGTATCTAGCCTCATAGTGAAAATCTACATAAGATATAGGGAAATGCATACATGCAGAGAGTGAAATAAAATACTGAAATACTAAAGTCCAAAGGAAGTTCTGTTCATGACTGTTTATATTTAACGTTTTCATCTGGTCATCAGGGGATATACTGTAAGCCTGATGTGTTGAAGTACTTGAAATATGAAATAAGGAGATGTCTGTAATTCTCTGTCTAGGCAAGAGAGCTACTGTATACTCCTGTAATGTTTGGCAGACCTGCTTTGGCATTATTGCAGCTGGGATTCATTTCCAATTCATAGGCTCTTCGATTCTTGGATTCATAGATGATTTAAACATAGTTTTGTAATATTTTATCATGCCAGGGGAGGAGCTTTATTGCTTTTGATACCCGGGGTGGGATATTCAAAGGGGTTGCACATGGCGCAACAGTGATGTGCCATGCGCAACCCACTGATGCGCCCTGGCACGATATTCAAAAGAGGAATCTGCTCCACGCAAATCCCGATGCGCCGGGTTGCAAAAGTAATGTATGCGGTGCAAGTGCGGGGGGCATGCCCATGCATATTTGGCACATCCCGATATTCAGCCCGGGATGTGCGGTGCATTTGCAGGCACACACCCACCTTGCACTGCACAGGAGGGCACAAAGATGTGCCTGACAAAAACAGGAGCAAGGACTGGCCACCCACAGGCCGGCTGCCATATTGCTGGGCACAACACGGCAGCTGCCAGCTGTGGGTGGCCACCCGAGCCCTGGTGACACTGTCCGGTGGTGTAGTGCCCCCCAATGCCAGATCATGGACTGTAGTACATAATAGCTGCCCTGGTGGTCCAGTGGACCAAACACCATGCCCGATCGTGGGCTGTATTATTATTTTAACTCCCTGGTGGTCCAGTGGACTGAACACTGTGCCCGATCATGGGCTGTAATATTATTTCAACTCCCTGGTGGTCCATTGGACCTAACTCCTTGCCCGATCTCAGGCTGTAATATCATTGTAACTCCCTAGTGGTCCAGTGGTATCTGTAACCTCCCAACCCACCCACTCATACCTGCCACCCTGCTACCCCCATCAGCAGTGGGTGGCAGCACCTACCAGCTGCCGGCCACCTGCCGACTGACAGTGTACAGTAGGGCTGTATGTCCATTGGTCCACAGCATGGGCCAATGGGCATGCAGACTGTACTACTACACAGTCCTGATATGTGAATGGATCCATTCACATATCAGGACTGTGTAGTACAGTATGGTCTGCACACCCATTGGACCACACTGTGGACCAATGGGCATACAGCAGTAATGTATGCTGTCAGTCGGCGGGCGGCCTGGTGGCTTGTGAGTGGGGTGCTGCCGCCCGCTGCTGACTGGGGAGCAGGGTGGTGGGTATGAGTGGGAGGGGGGTACGGATACCACTTGACCACCAGGGAGTCACAATGATATTACAGCCCGAGATCAGGCAAGGAGTTAGGTCCAATGGACCACCAGGGAGTTGAAATAATATTACAGTCCACGATCGGGCAAGGTGGTAGGTCCATTAGACCACCAGGGAGTTAAAATAAAATTACAGCCCGTGATCGGGCTTGGTGTTTGGTCCACTGGACCACCAGGGAGTTACAATAATAATACAGCCCTCGATCGGGCAATGGAGTGCGTTGCCAGTGAGGGGCAGGGGGCATCGGTCCCCGATGGCTGCAGCCTGGCAGGGCGCCAGGCACAAGACGCAGGGGATCGGTGCACCTGCATGCAAATGGAGCTATAATGACATGCAAATGGCCCCATTTGCGTCTTGCATACATTATGGCCCCATTTGCATGCCGACTGCTGAATATCATGGTTGCTGTGTCTAGTGCAACGGCACTTTCGCTAGCGCATCCCCATGCTCCTCTCTGGCCACTTGCGCTGGCGCAGTGCCACTGCGCCATGCACAATGCAGGTGGCCACAGTGCCATATTCAACAGTGCAGAGCCATGGCGCAGCATCTTTGAATATCACCCAGACCACGCCCTGGGCATCCCAGTTGCACTGCACCCGGCTTGTGCCCCTGCCTGGCGCAGTTCTGAATATCCCACCCCAGTCTTTTAAATTGCTCTTTTATAAGGCAGATAAAGTCCTGAGTTGGATACCTACACACTTAAGAGTGGAATCAGAACACTGTAAAGATTATTAACCTATGCATTTATATTTGTTTAAGGACCAACGGTGCAGATTTTGTTTGTTCAGCAGCTCATCTATGATCTAAATTAGTGGTGACTATCTTAATTTGTATCTCAATAGAGTACATGCCAAACGCCTTTATAGAAAATTTATACTGCTGCTGATTTTGAACTGATCAAATAGATTTATAGAAAAATAGAAACATAGACTTTGATGGCAGATAAGGACCACTTGGCCCACCTAGTCTGCCCATTTCCCTACCTAGAGGATACACTGCAGATCCTATTTAACCAACAGCCTATTTCTTCCTACTCCCCCACAAAAATTGCCTTATGTCTGTCCCATGCATTCTTGAATTCTCCCACAGTTTTAGACCCCACAACCTCTTCAGGAAGGCTGTTCCATGCATCCACCACCCTCTCTGTAAAAAATAGTTCCTCACATTGCCCCTGAGCCGTCCCCCCTCTATCTTCAAATTGTGTCCCCATGTTCTTGCACATCTCTTTTTCTGAAAGATGCTACCCTCTTGGACTTTGTTGATTCCACAGAGGTACTTAAACATTTCTATCATGTCCCCTCTCTCCCTCCTTTCCTCAAGGGTATACATATTAAGGTCCTTTAGTCTCTCCTCATATGGCTTCTCTTGCAGACCCTGCACCATTTTAGTTGCTCTCCTCTGAACTGCCTCCATCTTGTCTATGTCCTTGCAGAGATGGGGTCTCCAGAACTGGACGCAGTACTCCAGATGGGGTCTCACCAACTGTCTGTACAGGAGGATAATAACTTCTTGTTTTCTGCTGGTGATGCCTCCCCTATACACCCCAGTATCCCCCCAGCCCTCCCTACCACCTTCTCACATTGCTTGCCAACCTTAAGGTCATCTGATATGATTATCCCCAGGTCCCTTTCCATTTTTGTTTTTGTTACTACCTTCCCCAATTGTGTAATCTTCCCTGGGTTTTGTTTCCCAGGTGCATTATTTTGCACTTCTTTGCACTGAATCCAAGCTGCCATACTTCTGACTATTCCTCCAACCTTGCCAAGTCCCTTCTCATCCTTTTCACGCCTCCTTGTGTATCAACCCTGTTGCAGATCTCTGTGTCATCTGCAAAGAGGCATACTTTTCCTTCCAGTCCCTCTGCAATGTCACTAATAAAGACATTAAAAAGGACTGGACCCAGTACTGAACCCTGCGGTACCCCAATAGTAACCCCACTTTCTTCAGAGTGAACTCCATTTACAATTTCTTTCTGTGTCCTGTTGTGCAGCTAATGTTTTACCCAGGCTACCACCCTGGGACCTACTTCCAGGCTGGTTAATTTGACTATTAATCTTTTGTGTGGGACTGTGTCAAATGCTTTGCTAAAGTCTAGGTAGGCCATGTCCACAGCCCCTCCCTGGTCTACTACTTTGGTCACTCCCCCCTATCCAGAGTGCTTCTGTTAATTAGATTAGGCACCTCCCACCTCCTCTTTTGTGAATACTGAACAGAAGTATTCATTCAGTATCCCTACTTTTCACTGTCCTCTCTGCCCACCCACCGTCCATTCTATTCAGCCTCACTATCCCTCTCTTTGTCTTTCTACACTCCTGATATACCTATAAAAGGTTTTATCCCCTTCTTAACCGAGTTGGCTATCTTTTCCTCAGTTTGGGCCTTTGCTATTCTGACTACCCTCCCTGCTTCCTTCTGCCTTAACTGGTACAGTTCTCTGTCCTGCTCCTTCTGTGTTTCCTTATACTTCCTAAATGCTATCTTTTTCTCCCTAACCTTCACCGCCACCTCTTTTAATAACCATAGTGGCTTTTTCTTTCATTTTGATTTGTTTATTTGCTTCACACAAAGGCTTGTTGCCTCTGTGATGGCAGTTTTTATATTTCCCCATTGTTGCTCCACCCCTCCTTCTAGCCTGTTTGCTAGTGCTTTTCTAAGGCACTCACCCATCTTGCCAAAGTCAGCCCTCCTGAAGTCCAGAACCCTCACTTTTGTATGGCTTGACTCAGTAGCTGAGTTTATTGTGAACCACACTGTTTGGTGGTCACTTGTTCCCAAATGGTTACCCACTTCTAGATCTGAGATCCTCTCACTGTCCCCATTTGAGAGTACGAGGTCTAAGATTGCTTCCTCATGAGTAGGTTCCAAAACTAGCTGTCTGAGGCATGCCACTTGAAGGGCATTGAGAATGGCCCTGCTTTTGTATGTGGTTGCAGCAAAGGTGCTTCAGTTAACATCTGGCATATTAAGGTCCCCCATGAACAGTATCTCCCCTTTCTCTGCCATCCTAAGTATGCCTTCTATCATATCCTTGTCCATTCCCTCCCCCTGACATGGGGGTCTGTATACAACCCCTGTGCAGACTGTGGTGCCATTTCCAGTCTCTAAGGTGACCCACAGTGCCTCCTCTCGTCCCTGTTTAGTCTTTTGTTCAATTGCTTTTATCCCTTCCCTTACACAGAGAGCTACTCCGCTTAGGTGTCTCTTTAAAGGAGAAGTGTACAAACACTGTTATTTTACACCCATAAGGAGCACTACACTGACCACAACAAGGAACATTTTAGCCATGCATACAGACTGTAAATACCTCAATTTCTGAAATCTATTTATTTATTCATTTATTTAGATTTTGTTTACCAGGTAAACCCACTGAGACCAAAGGTCCCTTTTTCAGGGGCGACCCGGGGTGAATACACCACCAACTTTACATTATGTACAGTGTACAGCTTCGAAGATACATATACAGTTCATATATAAGGTACAGCATACAGATACATAAGTAAATTAATTTAAAAACAAAAATAATGTATATACAGTTCATACAGGAGGTTGCGTAACTGTAGGGCAGAGATAGAGAGCAAGTAGGAAGTACCAGTAGTCAGAGAAAAAATAGAATTGCATTGCCCAGGGGGAGAAAAAAAAATGAAAAACAATAAATTCAAAAGTCCATGGGTCATTCAAAGGGAAAAACATAACACAGGTTGTAAGGAGAAATACAGTTGATAGAGGTTAGTTAGTACCAGGGGCACCATGGGTTCGTGGATGGTCACATAGGTTCATGAGGGGTGGGGAGTATATCTAGCGGTTGCAGCAGCAGAGGCTCAGTTCTAGGAGGTAGACTTTGAGACCGGCCTTGAAAGAGGAGAGGGAGGCTTTGTCTAGTAAGGAAGAGGGGAACGAGTTCCAGAAATGAGGGGTGGTGAACTGGAAGGAGCATTTTCCTTGATTGCTGCGGATGCAGGGTATGTTCAAGAGTCGACTTGAGGCGGACCGCAGGTTGTGGAGGGGGACTTTAGGGGTAAGAAGGTCACTGAGGTGAGGTGGATGGCGTGTGGAAAGGAGTTTGTAGGAAAGGCAGGCAGGGGAAAAAGATAGTTTAAGCTTGAGTGATGGCCAGTTAAGATCCTTAAGGGCTTCGCAGTGGTGCCGCCTAGGGGAGGAGTGGGTTGCAAAGCGAGCAATGTGGTGGTAGAGGGTGGAGATGTTAGTTAGCTCAGTCTCTCTGAGGGACTGTAATATTGGAGAACCATACAGTAAATAGGAGAGGAGGTTGCAGTTAGCAATGGCTCTGCGTGCCTCTCCAGAGAGGGAGTTCCCAAGGCAATATAGCAATCCCAGCCTCTGGTGGATGGTTTTTGTTAGGGTATCAATATGGGGTTTGAAGGTTAGTTCCTGGTCAAGGGTAATCCCTAGATACTTAAATTGGTCAGTGACCTTGACACACATTCCTCAAGCAGATGTTATAGAGAGAAGACTACTACGGTCCTTACCCAGTCGCCGGGTCCCAAAGAGGACAGCTTTTGTCTTGTCCTGGTTTAGCTTGAGTTGGTTGGCAGTTAACCATGTCTCAAGTTTTGCTAGGCAGGTTTGTAGTTCCGTTGCAATAAAGGAGGATTGGGGGTCACTGTGATAGATTACTGTATCATCAGTGTAGAGCAGTAGATTGCTGGGTGCACACACTTCAGCTATGTCATTCACAAATAGGGAGAACAGCACGGGTCCTAGTATGGAGCCCTGGGGTACCCAGAGATCACCAGTCTGGGGCTTGAGTAAATGCTTGCCATCGTACTGTCTGTGTTCTGTTAGTCAGGTAGCTAGTGACCCAGGAGAGAGAGCTGATCCAAGCCAAGCCTTTGGAGTTTAGAGAGGAGTAATTTATGACTGACCATGTCAAAGGCCTTGGAGAGGTCGATGAATAGTGCCCCCATAGGGGTGCCCTGGTCCATGGCATTGAGTATGTCGGTAGTCAATCTGACTAGGGCAGTGTCCGTGCCATGGTCTTTCCAAAAACCATGCTGGACGTTAGAGAGGAGTAGGTGCTGTTCCAGATAGCATTGCAGCTGATCGAAGACTATTCTTTCAAGGATTTTTCCCAGAGGGCAGAGGAGGGAGATGGGCCTATAATTCTCCACCCTATCCCGGGTTCCTTTTTTATGGATTGGAACTATGGTGGCACTTTTCCATTTGGTGGGCACAGACCCTTAATGAAGGGATCGGTTTATGAGTAGAGCAACAGGGTAGGCAATGGCAGGTGCCGCAGCCCTCAACAGGTGAGGTTCAGCTGATCATTACCCGCAGATGATTCAGGGTTGATTTTGCCAAGAAGTGGTAGCACTGCAGGGGTCCACAAGTGTCAGATGGAATAAGGGACGAGAGAGATTTGCATCGAGGTGGGGGGGAGGATTTCCCGGCACGGTTTGGGAGGAGGCAGGGGGATGAAAAAAGGAGGCACTGAAGGCTTCAGCCACCTTAGTAGGGTCATCTGTCAGAGTGTTTCCGGTGAAGACCATGGCACTTTGTTCCTGCATGTGACCCTTCGGGGGGAGTTTATGTGGCCCCAGAACTTCTTGGGGTCACTTAGGTTGTCACTTGGAGGTCACGGAGGTATTTGGATTTGGCCAGTTTGTGGCCTGTTTACACTTGTTGTGCAATCCCTGTAGTTCTCCCAGTCAGATATTGTGCCAGAAGATTTGTAGAGTCCCATGCTTTGTCCCTGAGCGCATGGTGTGTTTCAGCTCAGGGTATAGCCATTATGGCACTTGCCCTGAACCCTTAGTTTTTTCCAGGGGGCATGACAGTTTACTATGCCCAGGAACGTCTCGGAAAAGTATTGGAGGGCCTCGTCAATAGTGGGAAGGGAGACGATAGGCCACCATTCCGCCTTGAAGAGGTCAGTGCAGAGGGTTGCTGGTTCAAATCTGCTGTAATTTCTTGCAACAATCAGCCTGGCCACCGGCCTGGGAGGTTTATTAGACCAGATGCAGTAGATAGGGCAGTGGTCACTCAGGGAGTCCGCCATTATCCCGGCTGACAGTATCCGAGTGGGGTTTGAGGTAAGTGCCCAGTCAAGAAGTCAATGGTTGCCAGTTTTAGCATTGTGCCTGGTTGGTAAGTTAATCACCTGGGTAAGGGATGCGTCCAGCACGAGGTTTTTTGCTCGAGAGGAGTTGGGGGTGAGCCAGTTGAGATTAAAATCCCCTAGAAGGATTTTCTCCCCTGGGGGGAGTTGAAGGATGGCACTGGTAAGGGATTCAAGGGAGGAGGTTGCTGATTGAGATGGGAGATAGGCACATCCGATGCAGAGGGGCTTTGTACCTCCGAGGACAAGTTTGAGAAATAATACTTCAGCTTGAGTATCATCTATCTCTTGTAGGTCCAGCGGAGTGGCATTTAAAGGGGATTTTAGATAGAATAGGACTCCCCCCCTTTTTTGAGGAGTCTGTCCCTTCGTATGGCTTGATATCCGTCAGTTCAACCTCATGAGGAGAATGTCAGACTTGTAAGTCTCAGTCACTGCCAAGATGTCCGGCTTGTAGAGTAGGGTCCAGGCCTCAAGGTCAGCCACCTTACGCCGCAGGCTCCCAACGTTCATGTGAACCAGTCTGAGCCCTCCGGAGTTAGTCCAGGAGGGGGTAGTAGGGTCACTGAGCACGCAGTTTGGGGAGTAAGGGCCAGGATTGGGTTCAATGTCACCCCTGCACAGTAGTAGAGTGCTGGGCAGAGGGCATGAAGGACTGGGGGGGTTAAGGCAGGAGAGGGCCAGTGGGTGGGCCAATGGCATTGTAGGATGGAGTGCCATCACCCTTTTGAGGCCAGGCCATTCCAGGGTAATTATTTCAATGAGCAGGGTATCCCAGGGGGGAGAGGGGCACATGGTAGGGGTTTTTACAGAGCTGCAGAGTGTAGGGGAACAGTGAGGATGGAAGAAGAGTTTGCTAAAGTTAGCAGCACCTAGTGTCTAAATCTAACCGGAGGAAAAAACAATTTAATTAAGGTGTAGTATTTGAAGCTTTTCTGGGGGATCTATACAAATGTTTTGCATCTAGAAAAAGGCTGTGTAATATAAGTGTGTCTGAAAATCAGTCATTTACTTTAACAACTTGGGGTGCTACTTCTCAAGTTTTTAGATGGGCGTATAATATACATTAGAATCAATGAGAAAAGTTTAGGGTGCTATGGGTGAGGGCAGAAAATGTTGCACCCACACAAAATCCACATACTGTGCACAGTCTAAAAGAGAGAAAAGGTGCATAAAACAAATGCTTATCAGATTACATGATTACTCTATAGGCACAGTACATCAAACCACTATTGGCTGCTGAGTCCAATGTGAAACCTGTTGCCACCTGAAGGTTGATTCTACCAGGAGAATGTATTTAAAATTCAGGCACACAATATTTCTGTGCTGGCTTGGGTAGCCACCTCATGAATAAGGGAAGAACTGCAGTTCAAAATTTGATAAAACCAGGCTTCCCACATCGTAGTACCAAGCTACCATCTCTCTAATGCACCGCTGCCATTGGTGCAGAGTGGTTTACCTCGTTAGCAAGAAACTTTACTGTAACAACCACTGTAGTAGCCATTAGCGAGACATGGTTCACCAGTAACCACATTTGGAAGACTTCAGTACCTGTCTATGTACTGTTCAGAAGACACTGAGGTGCAAAGGGGGGGAGTGGCCCTTTATGTCAATGAAAACATCAAAGCTACAGAAATTCAGAATACATATAAGGAGCCAGAAGAACTGTAGGTCACCCTGGAAACAGGAAATGGGACAGCCATATGAACTGGGGTTGTCTACAGGCCTCAAACTAAGGGAGAGGACATAGATATATTACTGTTAGAAGATGTAAAAAACATGACAGCTAAATGGAAGGTTCTGATAATTGGAGACTTCAACATGCCAGATACAGAATGGTCAATACCAGCAGGAACAGCTGCCAGAACAAGACACATAGTAGATTCACTGTAGGAGGAGGGCCTCAAACAACTAGTAAAACAAACTACAAGAGACATGGCTATCCTGAATCTAGTACTAACAGGCAAAGGATCACAGATCTACAGGTAGAAGGTCATCTGGGGGCCAGTGATCATCACATGGTATGGTTCAATTTGGCCACTAGAACTAAATCAACCAATTCCAAGGCAAAAATATGGGACTTCAGAGGAGCTGACTTTGATAAGATGACCAACAGAGTTAAGCTAGCCCTGACAAGAAGAAATACAGGTGAGGGGAAACAGACAAAGTGAGCAAGCATTAAGGATGCAATACTTGAAGTAATATCCCATTGTGTTAGTGAGAAAAGCAAGAGCAAAAGAAGGAGGAAACCATGTTGGTTCTCAAAAACAGTAGCAAAAAAGGTCAGAGTCAAAACGTTGGCCTTCAGGAAATATAAGGAAATGCAGCAGGATGAAGATGGGGAGGCATACCAAATTTCCCTAAGGGAAGCGGGGAAGACAGTAAGACAGGCAAAGGCCCAAACTGATGAAACACTAGCATGAGCAGTAAATGAAGGGGACAAAACTTTCTATAGATACATTAGTGAAAGGAGAAAGTCCAGAGGGGGTAATGCTAAGATCAAAAGGGATAAGGGGAAGTGTGTGGAGGAGAACCAAGGAAAAGCATCAATCCTAAATAGATAGTTTTGCTCAGTATTTTCTGAGGAGAAGGTAGGCCAGGGCCCACAGCTCAGCACCATGGACACAGGGGGAAGGGAGGTGTGCACAAGTCCCTTCACAAAAGAAAGAGTCCTACAAGAGCTCGCTAAGCTCAGGGTGGACAAGGCAGTAGGACCTGATGGCATATATCCCAGAGCACTAAAGGAGCTAAGGGTGGAATTAGCAAAGCCATTATCAAAACTGTTTAGTGAGTCTCTGAGCACAGGAGAGGCCCCAGAAGACTGGACAATGGCTCATGTGATCCCACTCCGCAAGAGTAGCAGCATGGAGGAGGTAGGGAACTACAGACCAGTCAGTCGTACCTCAGTACTGGGCAAGATTATGGAGGCACTCCTTAAGGAAAGGATAGTGCAACACCTGGAATCCATAGGAGCACAGGATCCAAGACAGCATGGATTTACAACAGGAAGGTCCTGTTAAACTAATCTCATATTTCTTTGACTTAGTAACCAGCATGGTGGACCAAGGGGGTGCAGATGATGTTGTATATCTTGACTTTAGCAGAGCTTTCAATACTGTTCCACATAGAAGATTGATTAATATGCAGGGTGGGCTGGAGGTGGGTAAGAGGTTGGTCAACTGGGTGGCAAACTGGTTGGCGGGCAGAAAACAGAGAGTGGTGGTAAATGGTATACAGTCAGAAGAGATGCAATTCACAAGTGGGGTACCTCAGGGATTAGTCCTGAGGCCAGTCCTCTTCAATGTCTTCATCAGTGACATTGCAGATGGACTGGAGGGTAAGGTTTGTCTGTTTGCAGATGACACCAAGATCTTCAACAGGGCAGATGATCCAGATGGGGTGGGCGGAATGAGAAAAGATCTGGATAAACTGGCAAAATGATCAAAAGAGTGGCAACTGGGTTTTAACGCCAAGAAGTGCAAGATCATGCACATAGGGAATAGAAACCCTGAAGCCACCAATAGATTGGGAGGGGAGTTGCTGGCAATCACAATGGAAGAAAGAGACTTGTGCATCATCATCAAAGATCACCTGAAATCATCCAAGCAGATCACTAAAGCAGAAGGTAAAGCTATAGGGAAGCTGGGGTGTATTAGTAGGGGTATCACAAGTCATACGAGCAAGGTAATAATCCCTCTTTACAAGACACTTGTTGCAGTATTGCATGCAGTACTGGTGGCTGCACATGCACAAGGACATTAACAAAAATGGAGGCACTCTGGAGAAGGGCAACCAAAATGGTGCAGGGACTGCATCTGAAAACGTAGGACAGATTATCTGAACTCAATATGTATACCCCAGAGCAAAGGAGGGAGAGAGGTGATATGATCAAAACATTCAAACATTTTAAGGGCACTAGCAAGGTGAGAGTCTAACATGTTTCAATATAAGAAAAATAGCAGGACAAGAGGAGACAGCATGAGATTAGAGGGAGGCCGATTAAGGGGTAATGCCGTGATAAAGCTTGGCGGGCCTACAAAAAAAGTGAACTCCCCTCAGACTAGCAAGTCTATAGACACCTCAGTAATAAATGCAAACATTCCCTGCACAAAGCCAAGTGCTTCTACTTTAAATCCCTTGAAATGGAACACCTCTGCAACCCAAAGAAGTTCTGGCAGCAAGTCAACTCTCTATTGAGATGGAAAGCTGTTAATACCCCTAGCTCAGTTCGTGGCAATGGCTCCGACCTTACTGACTCCCTTCCATTGCCTCTGGCTTCAATTAATTTTTTTACAGATCTGCACAAATATACTTCGCTCTTCCAGCACCCGTCCTCTTAGAACTCTGCCCTTCATCCCACAACTACCCTTGTGTATTGCCCCGAGTTCCCTCTAAAACTTGCCACTCTCAAAGAGGTACAAAACTTCTCTCACAATTAGATCCAGAGAGCTCATCCGGACACGATGCCCTTGAGGCAAAATTTCTTAAACTGGGTGCCTCTGCCCTTGCTCACCTGGTTAGAGACCTTTTCAATCAGTAATTCATCTCCAACTCGGTACCTGATAAATGGAAGATGGCAGTGGCAGTCCCAGAGCATAAGGGGGGGTCCAGCACTGTTGTCGATAATTATAGACCCATATCCATGCTCTACCACCTGGCAAAGATTCAGGAGCAGAGACCACGTGATGCGTCTCGCAGGATAGCGGAGAGCTTTTCAGGCTCCTAACCCACCTCCGTTAATTTTACTATTTTAAAATAATTAAAGGCACTATTCGCGATCCCTTCCTCCCATCTGAGATATTAATAGACCAGGGAAGCACCCGAAGTAGATCAGCGGCGCCGCGAGCGAGAACACCCGGAAATGGACTCCGAGATGAAGGCGGCTATGCCCAAGCGCACTCCACCAGTCTCCCCAGAGAAACAGGCAAAGAAGGCCAAGCAACAGGCCCAGCCCTCCTCAGCCAAGCAATTAATGGCTCTCTCAGCTCCTATTCCTCTATCGGAAGAATGCTTTCTCGAGGAGATGCATCCATTCAGGGAGACACTAGGGGAGCTAACCCTGGAACTGAAAGAACCTCCAGCGGAGGTATCGGCATAAGGCAGCGGGTCTCAGATAATGAAGCCCGCACTATTTCACTCGAGACCTGGAGAGACAAAACGGACCCTGAGGTGATTAAACTAAAGCAGCAAATAACTAAACTACAACAAAAAACAGAAGATCTAGAAGGACGCTGTAGGAGGAATAATGTTTTAATTCATGGCCTGCCAGAAGGAGAAGTGGGCCCCTCCTGCATTATATTTATTCAGGCTCTACTCACTAAGGTCGTGGGCCCCTCCCCACATAATCCCACATACATCATTGAAAGGGCCCATAGATCACTAAGACCAAAACCCGAATCCTCGGCTCCCCCCAGACCCATAATTATCAGGATGCTCAACTACTTGGAAGGTCAGCACATTTTATCAAAGGTAAAGGAAATGCAATCCATCTCCTGGGAGGGGAAGAAGTTGCGCATAACCCAGGACCTCCCGCTAGAAACTCACCAACGAAGAGCCACCTTTCACCCTGTAGTCTCTATGCTGATAGCTGCAGGTATTAAATTTAGGATGGCCTACCCTGCTCACTTGCAGGTCTCTTTAGATGAAAAATGGCACACATACGAAGCAGTCTCTCAAGCCCAGGAAGGTTTGGCTAGGATCTTGCCCTCCCTGTTTAAAGCTACCTGAGGCAAAGAAACTAAAAGTGTTAATGGACCTTGCAACTGTATACGATACACTGAATCATGAAGGGTGGGGTTGCTGGTGGAAGCTGGTGGCTAGTCTTTGCATTGCTGAATAAGCAGACTTTTCTTACTTGTCACTGGAGGAGATGCCTTGTTTCGAGCTGGTTCTGGGACATACCTGGCTATCATCGAGGGGTATGGACACAGGTGAGCTGCTGGCCAGTGAGGATTTGATGCCGATGGGGCCAGAGTAGAACTCCGATCGGGGCCACTCGAAGGCAGGTCTGCATTTCCTGGGGTCCTATAAGCAGGGTACACAGTGCTACCTGTCCTCTACAAATTCAGCCCCCTGGGAATCATCAATGACAGAACAAAAGGCCCATCCCTGCTGTCCAGCTGCACTTATGCCAGTTCAACTCATCCCCATGGCAAATAAGAGCCTCGTGGAGTTAAAATTCTACAACAGATCTATGGAATGTCAAGAAGCTGCATTGACTGGAAGATTATAATAAATCAAAGCCAAGGAAGGAGGAAAGATGATCATGGCGTACAATAAAGGAAAAACAATAAAGAGACTTATTTTAAATTCCCATTTCCCTTTCCCTCCTTTTCATCCTTTCCCCTCCCCTCCCTCCCTTCCCCCTTCCCTTGCTTCCTCCCCTTCTTTCTTCCCCTTTTTTCTCTCTTCTTCTTCTAGGTTTCAGAATGGACTGTATTGTGGACATGGGGGTGGGGGAAGGGGTTTGGAAGCGGAGCTGACCATGCCTGACCGCACGTACTGGAAAATAGGGGGGATTTTCCTAGCTTACCTCATAGGAAGTAACAGTATTTTGTTTATGATAAGAATTGCTATACAATCATGCAATATATATTATGGGGGAGATATCAAGACGAACCAGCATTGGGCTTACCTTAGCTTCAATTTAATTTTCAGGATATTCTCAAGTCTTTCTATGGGGGTGGGGAGTATGCTAGGGTGTTTAATCAGGAAGTAGTAGGACCAATTATTGGTAGTTTTCTTTTTCAGGGATTTGGGGTTAGTAGGTTGACTGTACATAGTTTTTTGTGGGTTAAAATTAAAGGGGGGTGGGGTGAATACCTGCAACTAATAATAGAAGAGATCACAATTATAATTGTTGTAGGATGTTATGGGACTGGGTGTTCTCATTTTATTATGTTATACTGTTCAACTTTAAACTTGCAATCTATTTTAATAATCTTTTAGGGAAGAGTGGTAGTTATGGGGAGGGAGCTGTGGTGCATATTCCAAAAATTACCAGACTAGAAGTAATAGGGAGGTTTATAGTAAATGGCATCTAATTCTATTAAATTTGTTACGTGGAATGTAAGAGGAGCCTGCAACCCCGTAAAGAAATTACAAATACTAAAACAGCGAAATTACTTGCAAGCAAGGGTCTCCTTTATTCAGGAAACTCACCTGCTTCCGTGCGAGGCTGTCAACTTACGGAGAAAAGGCACTGGGCAAGTATTTGCCTCGGGCGGATCACCCAAGGCTGGGGGTACAGCGATTCTTATACACCGTTTGGTGGCTTTCCAGCATAAGAATATTATACTAGACCCAACAGGTAGATATATATTAGTAAATGGTATTCTGGATCATACTGAGGTAGTACTAGGCAGCATTTATGGCCCTGTTGGGGGAGACCCAGTCTTCTTTACAACTTTACTAGATAAGTTACAAGCCTTTTTGTCCCTACCAATAATACTAGGGGGGATTGCAACCTGCCTCCTACACAGGATCTGGATAGATCCAACCCCCTACTTAAACCCTTCTCTGCCGCCCAAAAGGCACTCTCAGACTTTATGGATTCACTCGGTCTGTGTGATCCATGGCGTTTACAAAATCCAGTAGCTCGTGGTTTTACCTTTCACTCCACAGTCCATTCTACGTGGTCTAGACTCGATTATATTTTATTTAGTAACATTCTCTTACAGGGTATGAGCGATTCAGGAATAGAATCTATAGTCATATCAGACCATGCGCCAGTTTGGGTGATTGCAATGCTTGATGCTAACTTTAGTAGAAACCCCCTCTGGAGGCTAAACAACCAGCTCCTCAAGGAGGATTATGTTGTTGCTAGAATATCGAATATGATCCAATCCTTTTTGCTTGCAACCATGGTTCAGTGGCACGAGCTGACCACGAATGGTGTCGTTGAAGTGCTGCCTGAGGCGGATTTATTGACTGGCCTCTACAGTAAAAAAAAGAATGAGGCTAAAATCTCAGCACTCCTTGTTCAAATTAAAACATTAGAGCAATCTCTTTCTGCTACTTCTGCTCCGGACGCTTTAGAAGCCCTGTTATCTCTAAGAAACCAATACTCTCTTTTACTTCAGGAAAAAGCAGAGTTCGCTATTCTGAGAACTCGGGCAAGATACGTAGAGAGTGGGGAAAAATCCAGTCATCTGTTAGCTTTAAGGTTAAGGAAGCTGCAATCATCCAGGTCAATTAACTCAATTGAAGATTCCAATGGGGAGATCAAAACTAGACCTAGGGAAGTAGTCTCAGTACTCAGGTATTTTTTCTCCTCACTTTATAATAAAGCTACCCCCTCCCCTTCTCTAGACGAGATGCTTAGCTATTTAGCAACCATTTCCTTGCCCTCAATTAAACAGGATCAGCAACAACTGTTGATCTCTCCCATTTCTACTCAGGAGATACTGATGGCAATTAATAACCTGACCCCAGATAAGGCCCCTGGGCCCGATGGCCTTTCACCGAATTTTTATAAACAATTTGCTAAAGACTTAGTACCCGGCCTACTTCATCTGTATCAATATCTACTGGCTGGAAATGTGCAGGATCCCACACTTTTAGAGGCCCTTATTATTCTTCTTCTTAAACCAGGTAAACCTGCACACCTCCCTTCGAGCTACCGTCCTATTTCACTATTAAACTGCGATATTAAGATTTTAGCCAAAATTCTGGCTAAGAGAATTGAGCAGGTATGGACCCCCTTAATTAGCTCAGAACAGATTGGCTTTGTGGCCAATAGATCCCCAGCCGATCACCATCGTAAACTACAATACCTCATTAATGCAGCCAAGTCATCCCTTACCCCAATGATTTTAGTATCCCTCGATGCAGAAAAGGCATTCAATAGGGTGGACTGGACCTTTCTCTGGGCCACATTGCAAACTATGGGTTTTCCCCCTTTGTTTATAGCATGGGTGCAGGCATGGTATGCCTCGCCTGGAGCTAGATTGTACTGCAATGGGATATTATCTGATCCCTTCCCTCTTACATCGGGCACATGACAAGGTTGCCCCCTCTCACCCTTTTTATTCAACTTATACCTTGAGCCCCTTCTTAGGTGTTTAAATTCATCCCCACTTATATCAGGCATTCCCATGGTCAATAGTATTGCGAAAATCTTAGTTTTTGCCGATGATCGCCTTTTACATCTGTCAAACCCAACCCTCTCACTAAAAGCAGCATTGGACATAATTGAGGATTTTAGTAAGTATTCTAATTATAAGCTCAATATTAATAAAACTGAAATTTTCCATCTCAATCATCTCACTCATAGTTCAAGATTTGCTAATTTTGGGATGAAATGGACTACAAGCTCTATCAAGTATTTAGGGATTCATATAGCGCTTAGTTCATCCCTGTCATGGAAACTGAATTTAGAGGATCTGTGGAGGGACATCCAACAAGATCTGGCTAGGTGGTCTAAGCTTCCATTATCGCTGTGGGGAAGAATAAATATCATTAAGATGAATGTGTTGCCCAGAATTTTCTACCCCCTTAATATGTTAAATTTATGGATACCAATGTCTTATTTCCAGAGTATCCACTCTGGAATAAACTCCTTTATTTGGAATAACAAATCCATTAGAAAATCCTATAATAAACTATCCCAGCCAAAGGATTTTGGGGGACTTCGCCTCCCCAATTTCTTTTATTACTATTGAGCCTCACATTTGAACAAATGTGGGAAATGGTTATCTTTACCGGACTCCCCAGTCTATCAAAGGTATAAACCATTGTGGTTACAGGCTGAACAAGACCTTATGAACAATCATAATATTGATTCAAAAGTCATTTTTTATATGCCTAGCAAAAATATCCCTACAACACTTCGCTCTCTACCTCTTGGTATTTCTCTCAGGGTGGTTTCTCAGCTATTTAAGTATTTTAAGATCTCTCCAACTCTGGATTTCTCTCAACCTATCTGTTTAAACCCTAACCTTCGGATAGGTAATTCTATGATAACTGGAAATTGGTTACCATCTCTTTCTGGATGTAGTGTGAGAGACTTTTATTCACCAAATTGCATTTTGGACATAGGTGAGATCCTAGGAAAATTTAAATGGTCTACAGCGATGGCCTTTAAGGTTTTTCAGCTGAAGCATCTTCTGTGCACAAAATTTGGGATCAGCGTTAAAGTCTCCTATCTTACTGACTTTTTCCATCAAATCTCTATAATTATTAACAAACCGCACAGTATTTCCAGGTTGTATAATTTATTACACACGTTTCCAGTGGCCCCATCAAGTGCCGGCCCCAATATCTGGCGAAACTTATACCCAGACAGAGATATTAACTGGCAGAGTATATGGAAAGACCTACATGTCTATCATACTCAAGACAGATACAGGATTACACAATATTGTATATTAAATAATCTTTATTACACTCCGGTCAAACTGGCTCAGATGAAACGTATAGCTTCAACAATATGTTCCAGGTGTAATAAAGAAGAGGGTTCTGTGATACATATCTTTTGGTCATGTGTATCAGTATCTCCTCTTTGGAAACAGATAGAAACCTCCCTTGATCCGCTATTGGGGTTACAAGGCCTCTTCTCCCCTAAAACTTGTATTCTGGGTGATTATTCTGAAATTCAAGTGAAGGAAAGGAGGTATCATTTGGCACTAATATCAATGGCGGTTAAAAAATTAGTACTTAGACATTGGAAAGATCAATCTGTGTTAACCTTTACGGAATGGTTACACGAGATCACCTTTGCGCTCCATGTGGAGAACCTAATAGCTCAGGTGAACCGCCATCTACCTTCCTTCACTAAAAAATGGGGCAAGCTATATGCTCTGTATCTCAAATAATATTTCGATATATAATGGGCTGCGGTCTCCTCCAGGTTTTCTCTTCCCTTTTCTTGCATTTATGCTGGGGCTTATTCATGCCATTGCTATTTTCTGGTTTTTCATCTGGTCAACTTTCTCTGCCTAGTCTGGTAATAACCATAAGATATGGCTAGGATAGGTGGTTCCTAGTTTTCTTACATAATTTCATCTATTAAGATCCGATTCAACATGTAATGCTTCTTCATTCAAGTAGTTAGCTTAGCCATACAAATAAGAATTAATATGCACCATAGCGTAGGGAGGGGGGAAGGGATTGGGGAGGGGAAGTTATTTTATTATATTAAGTTTTAATAGCCCTCGATTGATGGGTGTGTACAGCTTTATGTTCGACCATTATTTCTCGATATACTAGGGGTTTCTGGAATAATGGTTTGTCTCAATGTCATGAATCTTGTATATCGTTATGGAAAATTGATCAATAAAATATATTAAATTAAAAAAAAAAAGATTCAGGAGCACATACTTTTTAACCACCTTCAGGACTACCTGGAATCACACAACCTGCTATCCCCCCATCAACACAGTTTCAGAAGGAATCACAGCACCCTAACGTCCCTGATAAAAGTGACAACAGATATATTTCATACCATGGACAAGGGTTGCTCCACAGGTGCATCTTCATCAACCTCACTAAAGCATTTGACCTGGTAAAGCATGGTTTCCTGCTCCACCAACTACATGCCACAGGCCTGGATAAAAATGCCATAAATTGGGTAACAAGCTACCTATCTTGCTGGTTCCAAAGAGTCAAATGGGACAGCTCCCTCTCAGAACTCAGGCCAATAACCCATGGCATGCTACAGGGATCTATTTTGGTGCCCCATATTGTTCTCACTCTTCATTAATGAACTACCTCATTTCTGTGGTGGTGCCTCAATACGTCTTTACGCAGATGATGCAATCATCTATTGGTCCTCACCAGACCTTGACCAAATCAATCGTGAACTTGCCATGGATTTCTCCTCCCTTGAGGACTGATTTAACCAGAAGCAGCTTGTTCTCAATATCAGGAAAACCAAATGCATGATCTTCTCCCCCACTCCACCTCCAAGGTTTCCCCTCCCACCCTTAACATAACATCAACCTTGGGAGATACCTTGGAGACAGTGCCCTCCTTCAAATATCTGAGCTTCACCCTGGACCCTTCGCACTCTTTCAACATTCATATCTCCAATGTAGTTAAAACTATGAATCAGAGTTTTGGTCTGCTGTATCAGATTCGTCCATTTCTCACCTCTGCCTCCTGCCTAAGAGTTGCCTATTCTTCCCTTACTCCCCTCCGAACTTAAGGAGCCTCCCTACTCTCTGCTAATACATCATCTCTCTCCCTCCTCTCCCAGGCTTACCATAGGATTGGTAGGTTCACCTTGGGGGCTAACTCCTGATCTCACCACTGTGATGTTCTCTCCTCTCTAGGCTGGTTACTCTATGAAGCTAAATTGAAGTACCTCTCCATGTGTCTCATGTTCAGACTTGTTCACCTCTTTACTTCCCCCTGCCTTAGAGATCTGATTTGCCTCAGGCAGGTGCCTCGTTCCCTCCACTCTTCCGCCTTTCCCCTGCTAGTCCTCCCCAATATTCACCTATCCCTCACCAGGAGGGCTTTCTCTTTCCATGCTGTCTCTGACTGTAACTCTCCCTCTCCCCACATCCGAACCAGTCACTCTTGTCCTCTATTCAAGTCCAATCTGCTTGCCTTCCTTGTCACCTCTTCCTTCTGCTCTTGCTTCTGCTGAAGCCCTCAACCTTTCCTATCTCGCCTGACCACTAACCCCTACCCCTCCTTCTCTCCTCCCTCCCCCCCTCCCTAGCTAGGTATTTATAACTGACAGCCCTCCTCTTAGTGCTCAGATATGACATATATTACAAATGACCTATTATAGTCTTTTCATGATGTTTATAGAATTTATAGGTATGTAGCTACAGTGTTCTTGACTAGCCTTACTCTACTGTACCCACTGTATTATGTATGTCAATTTTTGTTACTGTACTGCACTATATCTATGTACAATTTGTTCTGCTTTGTAAGGTAGAAAAAATGGGCAGACTGGATGGGTCTTGTGGTCCTTATCTGCCATCAACTTCTATGTTTCTATGTATTTTCTAATGATCGGCACCTGTCTGTGGCTCCCCCTTCCCCCAGTGCGCAAGAATCCGCAGGGTGACCAGGGGCGGAGTCGCGGTCCCTGGCAGGCATCCAATGGGATGCCCCTCCTGGTTTCCACATTGGCTCCCTTGCACAGCAAGGTGTGAGTCCAGAGTAGTGAATGCCTACTGCAGACACCCAGACCCATGCAACATGGCCACACCCCCCAATGTTCCCCTGGCCCAGCCCGTGGCAGTCAGCACCCTCTTGGCACATAGATGGACACCTGACTGTAGGCCTCATCCCATCCCATGGAATACACCCCCACAATGTTGCTGTGTCCTGACCCCATCCTGGCCATACCCCATTCCCCAACCTCACACCCCCAGTGGTGGGTAGTGTCTACCCCCCCTCCCTGGCATTGACAGCGCCCCTCCCCATAGCTTGCAGTCGGTGCCAGGCACTCGCCCGATAAGCAGTACCTGCCCTCCAGTACTGCCTGGTGGGCTGTGGCAACATGGGGGTTTGGTCCCACATCCCGCCACACCCAGTGGGTAGTGTCCCAGGGGCAGTGCAGTGGGTTACACCAGGGTCTACCCTGGCATAATCTGCACCCTTCCATGCACCCATGTGGCCAGCACTGCTTGCCTTAATGAATAGCACGTTGTGCTGGCACACCCCCGGAGCATTGCTGTCCATGCAGCTGTGGCTGCAGGCACGTAACTGGTGCATGCACTCTTGGAGAATGCTGTGTAGACCCCACTCTGTGGTATTCCCATGCTCGATGCCTACGCACCTGGCTTCTACGGGCACATAGGGATCGTGCATAGTGCCCTATGTTTGTAACTGTAGATGTAATATTAAATATATATATATATATATATATATATATATATACTAAAACACTTTTTTTGATGAACACCAAAGAATAAAATACATCACCATACAAGAGTGTTTTAACACAGTACAAATGGACAGTGTTCACTATCACAATATTTTAAATATTGATTTAATTTTTTGCAGAACAGTTTACCACAGATCTACAGTACATTTTAGGAGGGAATGAAAGAATATTCCAAGTTGTTTTGTGCTTATCCTTATTAACTATTGTCATTTTGGATGATGCATTGCAGTGACCCTACTACTGTACTTGTTTGTAGCAGAACTGCCATTGAGAACAGGGCTCCTCAGAAAATGAAAGATTCCTTACTTGTCCTGAACCACAGAGATCTATGGATGCAGGGTTCATGCAAGAGGTCTATTTTTTAATGTTGCAGTAATGACTAAGCATTCCAGCCCCCTATATCATATATGCTTACTTGCTAAGGGCACGGGGTCATAATGTCATGGTTAAAACTGTGCACATCAAGAATGTGGCACGCAAATCAGTGTGCAGCATTATAACATCGACACAAAATGCTGACCAGAACAATAAAGTCACATACCACAGCACTCTCTTTGTTTTTGCAGGTGGCTTTGCCCCCCCCAGACTAAATATAATCAATCCCTGAGGATGGTCGACCTCAGGGAAAGGAAAAACTTGGAGTGGGGATATTTTTGTTTCCCACAACAAAATAATTGCATCTTAGTGGGACCTGGGGAAAACTGATCCACAGCCCCAGGTCCCCAACACTGCTGGAGGCAGGTGCCCTAGCCACTCCACCAAGGAAGCGGCTCAGCCAGGCACTGCCCTGGCACCATCCTTCACCTTCCCCCTATGTCAACTTACAGTGACAAGGGCAGTAATTCTTACTGCATGCTAAAAATACCCATGTTGCTGTAGAACCATACACGCTTGTTACAGTGCAATATTCCATGCATGGTTCTGTCCGTGCTGTATTCACCTGGTACCCTTGCTGGGCACCAATTTACCACTGTAGCAACTCACTCAGTGGTACACATTGCAAAATGAGTGGTGGTGGTGGTTTCTCCCATCATCTAATGGGTTACAAGACCTGAGACAGCATGAATTTGCAGGTGGGAGGTCATGTCAAATGAATCTGATAGATTTCTTTAACTGGGTGGCCATGAATTAGATCAGGGTAATTGGTGGATGTGGTCTACCTAGATTTCAGTAAAGAATTCAACACCATTCCACATTGAAGACTATTAAGCAAGCTGGGCAGCTTAGAAGTGGCTCAAAAGGTGGCAAGCTGGGTAAGAAATTGGTTAGGGGATAGGTGACAGAGGGTGGTGGTAAATGGTGTTCAGTTTGAGGAGGGAAGGGTGACCAATGGTGTGCCTCAGAGAACAGTGCTGGGACCAGTCTTCTTTAAAGGTGATAGGAAACAGTTTTTACACCCCATAATGCCCTCTACTTGTCTGTTTAGTGTCCATACAATTTTCTGATAGGTTTTTAACCTTTTTCTGTCAAATTATTAGTTTAATTTTGTTGCCTTTGTAACTACCCTGAATCCCTCTCTTCTCAGAAATTGCTGCTTTCTTTTCATATTGCCTGAACATTCTATGACATCAATAACACCATTCTAGGTCATTCAGATGAACAGCATGGAATGGTGTTGTTGATGTATAAAATGTCTTAGAAATATGAAAAGAAAGAGCAGTAGTTGATGAGGAGAGTGAAATTATTTATAGCTCGGAGGGAACCCCTAGGCTAGATCATTTATTTATCAAAAATGATCAATGCATATCAGAATATATTGCTGGCATGGAAAGGAAGATGGAAAGGTAGGTAACTAGGTAAAATGTATTTCCTATCTCTTTTAATGTCTTTATAGGTGACATTGCAGAGAAACTGGAGAGGGAAGGTCAACCTCCTGGCAGATGACACCAAAATCTAGAACATGATGGATACTCGGAGGGGGGGAGGGGGTGGAAAGAATGAGAAGAGAGTTGAGAAAACTCAAGCAGTGGTCAAGGGTATGGCAGCTGGTTTTAATGACTAAAACTACAAAATAATGGACTTAAAGCACAGAAATCCAGGGGCAGAGTACAAAATGAGGGATGTGTTATTGATGACTACCAAGCAGGATAGAAAACTGGGGGTAATAATCTCTGATGAACTAAAGGTGGCCAGGCAGTGTGACAAGATAGTTGGGAGGGCTTGTGTAATGTTTAGGTCCATAGGGTGGGGTATCACCAATAGAATGAGGGAAATGGAGCTGCCTCTGAATAGATCACTGTAAGAGTTCACTTAAAATACTATGTACAGTTATGGAGGACACATCTTTGGAAGGATGTAGACAGAGTGGAGGCAGTCCAGAGACAAGCAACTAAAATTGTGTGGAGACTGCATCAAAAGCCATATGTGGAAAGACTAAATGAACTCAGTATGTATACTCTGGAAGGGAGAAGGGAGAGGGTGGATATGACAGAGACCTTTAAATGCCTTGTGGGGGTAAATAAGGTACAGGAGGAAAGTATTTTTTTCAGAAAAAACATGCACAAGAACAAGGGGACATGCTATTATGTTGGAGGGAGTTAGATTCAGGAGAGACATGAGGAAGTACTTTTTCACAGAAAGAGTGGTGGATTCCTGGAGCAGCCTGCAAGCCGAGGTGGTGGGGTTCAAGAATGCATGGGGTGGGCATAAAGAAATCTTATTGGAAAGGAATAGGGGGAGTGAGAAAGAGTGGTCAATGGTGATAGTGTAGGTAGAGAAAAATGGACAGACTGGGTGAGTGAAGTGGTCCTTTTCTGCTGACAAATTCTGTTTCTATATATATACATCCATTCATGCCTTTGTGTCTACTAGTGTACCTGCTAAGTGATTTGGCCTATTTGAATGTCTGTCTACTGATCTTTTTTTTGTATTATTTATTTAATAGCTTTTGCAAGAAGTACTTACAAAGATAACAATCCTCAGGTGAGGTCCGGTACCCATAATTAGCTTTAAGCACACACGTACAATACGCACATTTGGGAGTCACCCCATTTGATACCACATGGGGGGAATTAATAAACATGGTTAACATTATTTGGAAGTCACTTAAAGCATGCAGCCCAGGAAATCCAGGAGGTTAAGTATAAACATAGGAGTGTACCTCTAGGAAATGAATAACCTGAAGGCCACCCAGTATGGATGGTCACATAACCCCCATTGATGTAAAATCAAAAAAATTATTGAAGAAACTTTCCACTACCTTTCAAGAGAAACCCATTAGTAAGATCGTACAGGCAGTTCTCATATAATAACTTCTAGAACACAGACATGTAACCTAATCCCATAATACCAACCATTTAGTAAAGGCTCGAGGGTTAAAATATATGTGATAACATTTAGGGTGCAGGGACATAGGTGGAGTGGAGTGGAGTGTATCAAGCTGGTTCCACCTTAGTCCCAAGAGAAAATTATTCAAATAAAGGTCCCAGGCAGAGATCAAATAGTCCAATAAAGAGCTTAAAAACTAAAATTCGCATCAGCCTAAAATTGAAGACCGAAAGTCCTCTTGGTTGCTTCGTCCCCAACCCTCACAATCTCCTCACTCATAGTGCCCTCCGGCTACCAACAAATAATATTGAACTGTAAGGGGAGCATGCATTCAGGAGCATCATCATCATCTTGGTTCAGTTCATGCTCAACCATAACCAGCATTTTTTGGCGTCCTTAAGCTCATTAAATAAGTATGCCTTACCATGCCATGTAAGCCAAAGCCTAGCTGGGAAAAGCAGTTGGTGCTGAATTTTAAACTGTCGGAGGCAGCTACGCACCCCATCAAATGCCTTCCTATGCTGGTGGGTGCTGTATGATAGATCAGGGAATAAATAAATATTACTGTCCCCATATTTCAACTGGCGCTGCCGCCTCACAAGTGAAAGTATCCAATCCATATCTCCCACTCTGGAACAAATGAGTAGCAAAGTTCTAGGAGTGAATGCTTCTGCAGGTACTCTATGTGGAGTAATCTGAAATGCATTTTCGAAGGAAAGTGGTGGGTCATCCTCAGAGAGCCCAAGGATTTTTGATAAGACCATTTGGGCAAAATCAATGCCATTCTCCCCTTCTGCCAGCTCAAGCAGGTTTAGCCCTCTGATATTATGTTCCCTGGTCTGATTTTCCAAGATCTCGAGCCTCTGATGCATGAGAGTGTTCTCCTTGATCAGCTTCATCGAGACATTGACCATTTTATTCACATTAGTCTCAGCTTTGGATAGTGCTTGCTCCATCAGATCCACTTTTGTCTCTAGAGGTGCAACTCATGGGATAAAATTGTCAAATTTCCAGTCAAGCTCCTGCACGATGTGAACCAGCTGTTCCAGAGTACTGTTTACTATGGTCAGAGTTACTTCCTCCATCCCAGCTGAAGTCGAGGACCCTGCCTTAGCCATTGGGTGAGGCCTCTCAACATTCCGCCGCCTTCTCAGCTGGAAAAAGTCTGCTGAAGCCGACCATGCTCCTTTGTTCCCCATCTCAAAGATCTGGCTAAACCACAGAAACACCAGAGAGCCAAGATTACAGCCAAAATGTACCTGAATATTGTTTTAAAAGCTTAATTTGTGTGTATTTCTCTGGAGCACAGGGAAAGAGCTGCTTCCTACTTGGCTGGTCAGCAGCACCCCATCTGCTGATCTTTGACATAGTACACTGGTGTTGTTGAGATCGCTCCATGAATTATTGTTTAATTTGATTAGGTGGTATCTAAGAGTACTGAGAGAACTTAGGGAGGTACTAGCTGCACCTCTGATGGATCTTTTTAAAAGATCATTAGAGACTGGTGTAGTTCCAGAGGACTGGAGACGGGCAGATGTAGTTCCACTTCACAAAAGTGGTAGCAAGGAAGAGACAGGCAATTATAGGCCTGTTAGCCTGACATTGGCAATGGATAAGTTGATGGAAGTTGTGGAATATCTTGGATCCAGCAGGTTATGGGACCCAAGGCAGCATGGTTTCACAGAGGGAAGGTCATGCCAAACAAATCTGATAGACTTTTTTGAATGGGTGATCAGGGAGCCAGATCAGAGAGGAGCAATGCATGTGGCTTACCTGGATTTCAGCAAGGCTTTCGACACTGTTCCACATAGGAGACTGGTAAGGAAGCTGGGAAACTTGGGGGTAGATAATAAGGTGGTAACTTGGATAAGAAGCTGTTTAGAAGAAAGGACACAAAGGGTAGTGGTGATTGGAGTGTGCTCCAAGGAAGGGAGGGTGACCAGTGGGGTACATCAAGGATCAGTGTTGGGACTGGACCTCTTCAATATCTTTATAAATGACATAGCGAAAGAACTGGAAGGGAAGATCTGCATCTTTGTGAATGACATCAAGATCTGTCACAGTGTGGACACACCTTGAGGGCAGATAGAATGTGCAGGGATCTAAAGAGACTGGAAGAATGGTCAAGAGAATGGAAACAGGGTTTTAATACAAAAAAGTGCAAAATAATGCATCTAGGCCATAGGAACCTGGAAGCAGAGTAAAAGATGGGTGGAGTGGTACTGACAAAGACCAAACAAGAAAAAGATCTGGGGTAATTATATCAGATGACCTAAAGGTGGCCAGGCAGTGTGATAAGCCAGTCAGAAAAGCTAGTGGGATGCTGGGGTGCATAGGTGGGGTATATCCAGCAGGAAGAGAGATGTAGTTCTGCCCTATATAAATTGCTAGTAAGACCCCAGCTTGAGTACTGTGTACAGTTTTGGAGACCACATTTTAGAAAGGACATAGACAGAGGTGGTCCAGAGGAGGGCAACCAAAATGGTGCAGGGTCTTCAATAAAAGCCCTATAAGGAAAGGCTAAAGGAGCTAAATATGTATATCATGGAGGAGAAGAGGGAGATAGTGGATAAGATAGAAACATTTAAATACCTCACAGAGGTTAATGTGGTACAGGAAGAGAGTATCTTTTGGAGAAATAAATGCTGTATAACAAGGGGGCATTATATGAAGCTGGAGGGGGGAATTAAGGAGGGATGTGAGGAACTATTTTTTCAGAGATAGGATGGTGGACACCTGGAATAACCTTCCAGAGGAGGTAGTGGGGGCTAAAACAGTAATTGGGTTCAAAAATGCCTGGGATAGGTACAAGGGAATCATGGGGGTAGGGTAAAGGGGAGCAGAAATTGCAACATGGATTAAGCAGGGCCTGGGAAATAAAAAAACACACAAATGGGCAGACTGGGTGGGCCCAGCACCCTTATCTGCCATTACATTCTATGTATCTATGTATGTATCTATACATCTCAACATAAAGATATACAGTACCACGGGAAAACAAAAATAAATAGCTGCCAGTAAAACATTGCATACCATGGGTTCACTTAACCTTTGAACTTGGATTACAGAAATTTCAGTTGTTTTTGTCAGCTGAACCACACTTACTAACTAGCTTTCTTCACATACTGACAGAGGTGCACTTTGCTGTACTTTAACAGTGTGTGAGAGAGTGTCAGTACACCTCAGTTGTTACAAGGCAAGTTATTAAATTCAGAACAAGTGTAGTCTTTAATTAAGGGAAGTTAAAGGTCAATAACTAGAAGGAAATGCAAATTAACTAGCTCATTCTTAGGCTGTGTTGAAACAACATGTTATAACTGAAGCAGTTTTTGCTCATAGCTGTATATGGCTCATGATAAATTAGACTCATCACTTGAGTGGTGTGATACTTTTATTGGACCAACATAAATGTTGTACCTTGACATTATAGTACAGTCTTTCTACCATACACAGATTCAGTCATCAGTCATCTGATAAAAAAACAAAATACAAAAAATCTGGAGACCAAAGATCTTGTGTGGGATAACAACAGTGTGAATATGCATTTTGATTCAATAAAGGCTTTCAAACCACCCAACCTAATTAGAACAACTAATAGGTAGCATATTCAATGTACAGTAACTAGGTTGCAATGCAGATGTCAAGATGTTGCATGCAGTTACTACTGCCTTGAGCCCGTGGGGGTTTCAAACAAGATTGAGGGGTCTAAGCCCTTTAAACTCCTCAGACTGCCGAGTTCATTCCAAGAAAGAGTAGAAAACAGGGCAGTGCCTCCACTCAGAGAAAGATAAGTTGGCCATATCAAGTGTGCAGTACTGCCTGCTGGGATGTGGTACCAACCCTCCTCACAGGTTACGGACACCACTGAGATCAGCCAAATGCAATATTTAAATTCAGCAAAAACTTAATATGGTATGTTGCCCATAACATGCTCGTTAATACTTTGCTCACATATAAAATTATAGAAAATAACACCTTTATTAACTGCAACCAAGTCCCTTTCATCTTCGCCCACTGTTCCTCTATCCAACACAGGTCACCAATCCTTGCTAGGTCATCCCTGAGGCATTCCCTGATCTTTGTAAAGTTGTCCCTCCCGAAGTCCAGGACCCACGTCACTGTGTGGTTCAATTCTGGCTCATTACTTATGTTGAACCACACCATGCGGTGATCACTGGTCCCTAGGTGGTGACCCACCATGACATCTGCAATGCTGCCCTGATGGTGAGTACAAGGTTCAAAACTGCTCCCTCATGAATGAACTCTTTTACTAATTGCCTTAGGAATGCCCCCTGCAGGAAGTCCAGGATGTCCCTGCTTCTAGTTGAAGCTGCAGCTGGGATGCTCCCATTCACATCAGGCAGATTATAGACCCCCACCAGCAGCACCTTCCCACGTAGTTGCCATCTTAGGTCTAGTATGGTTGCCCGGCACAAGTTTTCCCAACACTGTATTGCCCGTGATCAATTTCCAGCTATTGTATTTGCCGACACGATGTTTTCCTGAACATTGTTTGCTCGACTATAGGAAATGCCACATAATATGAGCCGACCTGGGCTTGCGATGCACATGTGAACTTTGGATCAGAAATGCGATGCCCTCTCGCACTGTACCTCATGTCCTTAGTTCTTCATACATCTCACCAGACTGGAAGCACAGCTATCCTGTCTCTCAGAAGTGGAAATGCTGCATAATATGAGCCAACAAAGTATGCTGCAATTTTAAATGAAATTGCAACAGAACGTTCAATAATGCACAAATCAAGATCATGCTAAAACATCTTCATCTAGGCAGATGTAAGATGTAAGCTGTGGCACAGCACAGCACTGCTGATGCCCTCTTCCATGTTTTACAACATGCAGGTGCAATCAAGCTCAGCACAGGAGCAGGCAACCTGTAATTACCACTAATTAAATAAATGGCAGACATTTTGTTCTGCTGGCTCCTAGCTACAGTTTATGCTTTACACAATGGCCACTGCCGATCCCATTGTTTGCCAAGTTGTTGCATCCAAGAGAGGACATGATAAACTCTGCATAGATGGATTTTTATATGTCAAAGAGTGAAGTTGTGGAGACCTTTGGTACTGGTGCTGTCAACAAAGGAAGTTACTTTGTTGTCACAGCCGGGCCTCTACAGTGCTTGTTGGGGGTCAGCACCACCTTAGAAGTATAGCACCACACTGTCACTTGCCAGATGCCAATGAAGTTTATGTTGCTAATGCAGTGGCATCACTTAAGTCGAGAGCTGTTTCCATGCATGACACCCCTGCACAGCTTATTCAGACAGAGCTGGCAAAGGTGTCAGCTGAGGTTAGGCACAATATGCCTAGTCGGCAAGTACTACAGCAACTGGCAAAATGCGCTAGACATGAAAACATGCCACCAGAGCCACAATCCTTGGATGAAATTGTAATACCCCCTGATCTTAATGCTATCAATGGGCAACAGTTTTTGCTACATGAGTGAATGTCTGGCATTGATAAGGTTTTACTATTTAGCACTGAACAGAACCTTGAAAAATTGAGTATTGCTGACTATTGGCTAATGAATGACACATTTAAAACTGTGCCTACACTTTTTTAGGCAACTTTATTCAGTGCATGCCCCGGTGGGAAACCAAGAAACTTGTTGCATTATTCCTCTTGTTTATGGTCTAATGTCAGCAAAATCACAAGAATGCTATCTCCAGATGTTTCAAGACCTCATTGATGCTGCTGATGTGTTTGACTACATCCTTGCTCCAAAACATATTATCACTGACTTTGAGCAGGCGGCCATTAATGCTACCAAAGTTGAATTTCCCTCTGCAGAGAATAAGGGGTGCTTATTTTATCTGGGTCAAACTTTATGGAGGAAGATACAGAGCTGTGGCCTGTCTTCTAAGTATGGAGCTGAACCTGAATATAGCTTGATAATGCGGCAATTGATGGCATTGGCATTTCTACTGCCCGATGATATCACCACAGTATACAAGGAAATTAAATCTGACATGCCGACTATTACTACTCCTGTCCTAGAGTGATTTGAGGACAATTATATTTATGGGCGAATCAGACGACAGATGCAAAACAACACTACGGTTGAAGCCCCACCACTGTACCTCAGTTCTGGTCAGTATATGACCAAACTGTCCATGCTATGCCATGAACACAAAACAACTTGGAAGTGTGGCACCGGAGACAGGGCACTCTTGTAGGGACCACTCATGTTGGACTGCTACGTTTCATTGAGGAACTAAGAAACAAGCAGCTGGTCACTGAGTCCAGCATTGAGAAAATTAACAGAGGCACGCTGAAATCACCACTAAAAAAGAAATACTCTAAGAGGGAGGAAAAGATTGTAAATATTATTGCCGACAGACAACAACATGTTGGAGAGGACTTCATGAGAGGCATAGCACACAACATGGTGCTGTTATGTACAACAAATATTTTTTTTATCTTGATTTTAAACTGTGCACTTGTTATTTAATAAAGTTTGAAATTAAGCTTCATGGTGTCGTGATTTCACAGACGAGATGGGATGCAGCATTTCCTTGGTAAGCTAGTTTTTATTTACATCCATGTGAATACCATTCCAGCATCATTGTTGTTTTTATGCTTGTTGTTTGACATATTTTTGCCACTGTAGCCGGACAGTCAGGAAAACTGACAGACAGAAAAAGAGATGTGCAAGAACAAGGGGACACAATTTGAAGATGGGGGGGGGTTCAGGGGCAATGTGAAGAAGTATTTTTTTCACAGAGAGGGTGGTGGATGCATGGAACAGCCTTCCTGAGGAGGCTGTGGGTCTAAAACTGTGGGAGAATCCAAGAATGCATGGGACAGACATAAGGCAATTTTTGTGGGGTGTAGGAAGAAATAGGCTGTTGGTTAACTAGGATCTGCAGCTTATCCTATAGGTAGGGAAATGGGCAGACTAGGTGGGCCAAGCGGTCCTTATCTGCCATTAAAGTCTATGTTTCTATGTTTCTGGGAGTAAGTACTCACTCGAAAGCAAACAAGCTAATGAGGGTCTCAGTTTCTATAACGTACAACAGTTGCTGTTTGCCGTTTTTATTTAAATCTAGTACATAGGTAATGTCGGGGAACTGTCACATGGGATGACATTTAGCAGGCAATGTCTATGATGGGAAAGCAGCGTTAGTATGGTGATTGTTGGCCAATGTCATGCGGTCAACCATACGGATCCCGCCATCTTTTGGATGTCTTCCCCCAGTACCTTACCCCCCCCCCATGCAGAGAGGTTCACACAGATGGGGCAGCACTGCAGTCTCCAGAAAGTCTCCCTGAACACTGTCACCCCACAGCCACTGCCTTGCATCACGCCCAGCATGTCTATTTACTATGCTGGTTGCTTTTGTTTTGTTTTTCTTAAACCCTTTTTTACCCTTACACTTAATAGGGCGTTTCACCACTTCCCAGCATTTGCTTGTACCTAACTTACCTCCATCCTCTGTGGAGTGTGAGCTATCCTTACCCTAGATAGGGTGCTTCACCACTTAACAACTTTTTGTTTGTACGGAACTCCCCTCACTCCCTTGTAATAAGTGATGTAAAAAAAGAGTTTAACAAGACACTATGGCTGTTTCCCCCCACCATCATCCAATCCCTTATAAACATTGTTTGCAGTCTTTTGGTCCCCACTTCTGTCCAATCCCTGAGTAAATAAGTAAAGTTCCCTGTTAATCTAGTGGTATCCCCTCTTGCCGATACCCAGGTTAATATTATCAGTTGCCTGGAGTTTAGTCCCTTTTGCCCCCCAATCCTCGAGTATGTAAGTAACATTCCCTGGTAATCCAGTGGCAGAGATGGGCAAAGTCGGCAAACTTTACTCTGTAAATAAATTTGTGAATTTCACGCAATTCGCGGATCCCAAAGTGTGAATCTTTTTACCGCCAAGTGTAGAATTTCACACACGAAATTCCACACTTCGCAGTAAAATTCCACACTTCACAGCAAAAACTTCACAATTTGGGTGAAGTCAAGTTTCCCAGACCTGGGGAAGATTCGCAAAGTTCCATGAAGTGATGAATTTTGTTACTTCTCGTGAACTTTGACAAAGTTTTATTTCGCCACATCTGTATCCAGTGGTACCCCCCGTCTACCCAGTCCTTGAGTTAATATCATGTCCCCCCCCCCACTCTGATCCCGAAAATAACATCTGTACATCCCCAACCTCTTGGGCCACTAACTCAGCACCCACTATCCTCACCTGCCATCTGTCACATAACTCACACTTGGAATGCCTATTCTCATCAGTGTGCAGCAGTGAAAACAATGACTGGCACAGACCCCACTCTCACTACCATGGCAGCTGCTATCTGAATGACAAGGAGTTTGTAGGACTGTACTATAAAGGGCACACACAGTCTCACCTCTGTCATTCAGATGGTGGACTGCCAAAATGGTGAAAGGAGGGACGTACCAGTTGCTGTCTCCACCATTGCACTCCCTGGGGAACTGGCTTCCAAGGGTGATTCAGGTGGCAGACAGAGGTTGTAGGTGGTGAGTGCTAAGTGGATGAGCTGGGGAGTGGGGAGTGGGTTGGGGGTGTATGAATGCTATCTCAGGGACCAGAGCTGGAGAGATTACTAAACTACCAGAGAACTGATAATATTTTTCTGGGGATCAAGGTGGGAGAAGGAAACCAATGAACTACCATTGAACTTTAATTGTCTACTTGGGGAGCAAGGGAACTGATAATATTTACTCTAGTATCAGGTGGGAGATGGCACAACTGAACTATCAGGGAACTTTACTTACTCAAGGATCAGGCAGGAGAGAGATACCACTAGACTGGTAAGGATCCTACAATATTTACTTGGGGATCTGGTGGAGGGGGAAGACTACTAGACTACCAGGGAACTGAGAATATTTGCTCAGGGATTAGGCTGAAGTGGGGACTGCTAGATTAACAAGGAACTGATATTATTACTCAGGATCAGGTGGGAGAGAGGTACCAGTGGACTACGAGGGAACTAATAATATTTACTCAGGGCTCAGGCAGGAGGGCGGCAACATTGGCCTACCACAGAACTTTACTTTTGTACTCAAGAATCAGGCAGCAGTGGGGTACCACTGGACCACCAGACAACCTATTAATATTTGTTTGGAGGATCAGGTGGGAGGGGATAACACTTGACTACTAGGGAACTTCAATTACCAACCTGGGATTGGGCAGGTGGGGGGACTACTAAACTGCCAAGGAAGTTAATCCTATCATCTCAGGGATCCGGGATGGGGAGTGTAGTTGGCACCATTGCTTGTGGGCAGGAGGTGGTGGGGTTCATGCACCACTGTGTGTGTTATTTAGGGTTGGATTTTGGAAGTAGTAGCACTGCCACAGCAGCCTTGGTGACAAGAAACAGTTTTTACACCTCTAGATAGCTTCCAGTTGTTCTTTTATTGTCTACTCAGTATTCTGCTATGTTTTTTTTTACCTTTTTTGTTAAATAAATAATCTAATTTTGTTGGCTTTTTAGCCACCCTGTATCCCTCTCTCCTCAACAGTTGCTGCTCTTTCTTTTCATACTGCCTGAACATTCTGTGACATCAGTAACATCATTCCAGGCCATTCAGATAAACAGCATAGAGTGGGAGTTATTGATGTCATAGAAAATCTTAGAAATATAAAAATCACGAGCAGTAGCTGGTAAGTAGAGTGGAACTCTGTGTAGATCTGAGGGCACCACAAAGCTAGATTATTTAACAAAAAAATCATCAAAACATATTAGAATACATAACTGGCATGGAAAGGAAGATGGAATTGCAGTTAACTATGTAAAAATAATTTCCTATCTCCTTTAACATTTCCAAAATCCTCTGACTATACCACTGTGGCCTGGGGCCTTATCTCTCCTGGCAACATGGCCACACTGATGCACATGTCTTTGACTTCAAGGCTCACATACTGCAACACTCTTTACCTTAGGATCAATGGAGGAACACTGTGGTACCTGCAGCTGGTGCAGAACGCAGCTGCTAGGTTGTTGACCAGCCTTCTGAGGATGTGTCATGTCTCCACAGCACTGCATGATCTAAACTAGCTGCTGGTTAAGTGGTGCATCTCATGTAAAGTTGGCTTGTTCACTTACAAGGCCCTCCATAGGCTGGACTCGGTTTACCTGTTTGATCTCTCAAACCTTGCAAATCCTCACATGCTTTCCACTCCACTTAGTAGGACCTCCTCATTGTTTCTTGTACAACGCTAAAAATCTCAGGGGACTGGGCCTTTGAAGTGGTGGGCCTGGTTCTTTGGCACTCTCTCACATGAGACCTGAGGGTGGTCCAATTGGTGGAGGTTTTTAAAAGCGGTCTGAAACCCATCTACAGTATTTGCACAGGCGTTTAGGATTCATTTTTCACTGTTCAACCATCACTCAGTCTGATATTAGTTGTTTGTTTATTAATAAGCCTAAGAAGGGAATTATGATATTTTATCATGGTTTTATGTAAAGTTTATTTATTATTCTGTTTTAATTTGACTATACTGGTCCTACTCTACTGAGTTTATAATGGCACCCTTAGCCTCCGTGTAAGGGTGCCAGTTAAAAATTAAAACTACTGCTAATACAACTATTACTGTATGCAAGATGTTTCCCTCAATTGCTTAGGCACAGTGTTGTATTTAGTGTGATTGCACTCTCCATTGAAGACCCTTTGAATGTTGCCCCTGCCCCAGTTAGATTTACTATAGGTGGTTAGCACGCCCCTATTCAAGCTAACACTGTGCTACCCTTCTGAGTATCAGGGCCCAGGTGCATCACCACTGGGGAAATAAATGCCAGGAGTGTGGCTAAGGCATATGTATGAGCCAGTCAACAACCCAAACCATGCTAGACCTAGCACTGCATACTACTGTCAGGAGCCACGTTCATGTATGTGACGGTATAGCAGCAATGCTAGGATCACCTTACATTTTGACCTAAGTACCATATTCCTGAATTCAGCCCTATGTGCCTTACTTTTGCATCACTTCCTCCTCTAGAAAAACCTCTGCTCTGCCCTTTGCTCCATCTTCTCCTCTCTTTTCTCAAAGTTGTTCTATTTGACTTCTCTACTCACAGTTTCTCCTGCAGTTAGTGAGCCCTTATTTTCTGCCATATCCCCTGCTCCAATGCTGCTCCTTACATCCCTAACCCCCATCATCCCTTCCTATCTCCTTGCTGCTTTCAGTTGTGATTTTTATTGCAAATATTTTGCTCTTGACTGTTACCCTTACACGCTGTATTTCATGTACATTTGTATTGACTATTTTGTTTCTTTTATGGTTATTGATTTCATAAAATTAGTATAAACATAAAATGACATGTATTTTGCATTTCCCTTGTAACAATATTGTACCATCATACCAAATGCTTATGTAGACATTTTAGCAAGGATATTCATCTGTCAACAAAGGCACAACTTCATGGGATGGGCCCCACATTAAGTTACTACAAATATTTGCCATATAAGGGTATTTACACCAATGTGGCTCCACAAATCTCATAGTTTGGATTGGCTCAAGCTTTAAAAAGTACATTTAAACAAGGCAATGACTTTCCATGATGACCAGAATGGTTCCAGTTTGCCAACAAATCTATTCTAATGGGTGTCCCCTTAATGTGCCGACTGATTATTGGTGTGATGATGTTGCAGGAATGTTGCCGCAGGCTTTTTGGGTTACTTTGATTTTTTGGTGATCTGTGTTTTGATTGTGAGTGTTTTTACAGCACAGTGATTTGTGTCTCCTGTAGTTCTTTCCCTTAGAAGTTTTGTGCCCTCGCTCTAACATGCCACAACCTGGAGTTTGTTACATTAATTAGTGGGGGTGCAGGGGAATATTGCAGTCGTAGGTGTCTACGTGCTGTTCTGCATATGTAGTTGGTCAGGGATGACTTTCTGGATGTTTTCAATGTTTTCTGTAGCATGGATGGTACTGAGACTGCTGGATGGCAGAATGCCAGGGCACCATAGGTGCTGTTGGTGCATTGCTGGCGCTCTCTTTTACATCGCTAACTTTGCTGTCGCTGCGGCATAGGTGAAGCATTCTAATGAAAGGCTTGTACCAAGACCTCTGATCAAATTATTGCTAATAGACATGGAACTAAAGCTGCTTACTTGGATACATAATGTAAAAGAACTACGTAACCATTCAGAAGTTCTTAAATTCTGCTGATAACATAACAATAGAAATACTGTTAAACATGAGTACTGAAATTGTATAGCTCAGCAAGTCCACCTCGAGCACCATAAAACATACTACTGTATGTCAGTAAGGTCTGTCCCAATTCATTCATTCTGTTGGTGCCTGCATGGTCTTTAAAGCACAGAGTCTGATTGCACTGGTAGGAAAAGTTCAAGAGAATGAAAGAGACAGCACCATTTCTACACAACTGCATACCCAATATCAGTGCTTACATACCATTTTCCTTCTGTGAAAAATGAAATCTCCAGTCTGTCTTGTTCCCATTATTATTATAGCTGTTCTGAATGACCATATCTCTGCTGCCACACAAGTACAGACTCAAACCTACAGCACCCATCGCATCACTAGTCTTCATACTCAGATGACTCTTCTCCCTGATGTGGCTGCTTATTGTCCTAGTGATGTCTTTCCTGGACTGGCTCCTCCTGCTGCCTGGCACCCACTACTTCCAACTGCTGTGTCCAGTATCTGGTATGCTTGGGGTTCTGTGAACAAATAAATGTTGTTCCCATATACAGTTCTTAACCAAACCAGCATCTTGATGGTGGTGGGTGAACCTGTGCATCAGCAGCTGTGCATAGACCCTATCAAATTGTTTGCAGCACTGCTGGGTCACTTAACTCAAGTCTAGAAACAGAAATGCTTTGGTTCCAACCACATTAACCTCTCACTTACGTTTCACTAGCTGCAGACATGCTTCTGCCATTACAAGAAGTGTCATCCTCAGTCCTGATTGTTCTGCTGTCCTCCACCAGGATGTTACCTGGTAGGCTTTTTTGATGACCAAGGCTGAGAGCTCCCCTTCTGGACCAGCATGGAGCATCTCAAGCAACCAGTCAGTCATGAAGAGGTACAGGGAGTTGCTCTCTACTACCTCAGGCAGCCCTACCATCTGCACATTCACTGCTCAGGCCAGGTTCTCAAGGAACTGTAAGCATGTTCCAAGCAGGCCATTTTCCTATATGAGCTGGGTTGAGGCTTGGTGGGCTTGCCCTGCCATCTTCATGCATTCCACCATCTCAGCCTGGCACATGTCCTCTTTCATTTTCACTGCAGTAAGCCAATCTGTAAACGAATGGAGATTTTATTGATTAATGCAACTGAGTTTCATAACTTCAGTTTTATTGATGAGAGTCTACCCAGGCTCTGATCCTATAATTTGTCAGGGCCTCTTTCCACAGTCATGATCTGAAGGCCATTTTTCAAAATTAACTTTCTAAAAAAAGGCGTGGTGGCCCAACATGGTGGTTATGAATGCAGGCAGGGTCCGACTTCATCCACCAGAAGTGGGAGTCCTCATTCTCCTCAAACCTTAATTGACTGTTGCAGTCGCCATCTCCCTACCTCATACCAATGTGGTAGGCATGAGCATAGGCAAGGTCCAGCTTCATCCACCAAAGATGGGAGTGCTCATTTTCCTCAAACCTGCTACTCATTTCAGACTCTGTCTTCCTATCTCGTACCAACATGGCGGTCACGAGTGTCCCACTTTGTCCACCAGAGATGGGACTGCTCATTTTCCTCAAACCTGTTACTTGTTTTAAACTCTGCCTCCCTACTTTGTACCTAAATGGTATAATGATTATTATTATTATTATCAATGCCACATATTGTAGATGCAGCACCTATACACAGATTATCAGAGTTGCACCACCAGTAGGTTTTTTGCCTCTCTTTTCATCCACAACCATTGATTGAGTACACACAGGAACAATTATAGTTACCTTCCAAATCAAGTAGCTGCAGAACCTGTGTAGAAGACTGGGGTGCTGCACCGGACTGATCCAGAAGACCATAGGAAATGTGAGACTTGGACAGCCTTAAGCACAGCTGTGACACACTTTTTGAATTCCATCTGCCTTATTGAAAACTCAGAGGCTGCCTTATCCGTTCAGCCTGGATTTCAATGTAATTAATACATAACATTCAACATAAATAAATTACTGCAACACAAAGTTTAAGCACTTTCACACCTTTCCATATGAAAGCTTCCTTTCCTAGCTTTCTCCAGCGTATTTTTAAAAAAAATTAAGTTATGAGAACTTGGAGTTGCTAAGGCTCAAAATTTCTCCACTGTGCACAAAAAAAAAAACCACTTTCTATGTAACTTTACACACTAAGTCACCACAAAAATAAGCAATTTCCCCTTTAAATGACTCTTTTATTTAAGTTTGTAACCCAGATAATTTAAATATTCAGCTCTGTGTTTGAAATTCCTCCCTGGGGCTATGTCACAGTCTCTAGTGATACCTCCTGCCTGAAAGCGCACACCCTCTCTTGTCTCCTCCTCTATCCTGCCTCCCTGCAGCATGGATTCTGAACTACAGTTACTCCACATTGCCAGGATAGCGACTCCTCTTGCTTACTCTGTTAGCCACATCAAACTATTTTTTTCTGAAAGAACATATTATTCTCTATAAGGCTGCCAAGTTTGGTACAAATTGGACTTAACATGCCTTGGCAGTGCAATTTAGAAAGAAAGTTGCACATTGTCTGCAGTTTAAATTATGCTGATTCATATTTCCTGCATATTGTGCTTCAACCAGTTCCGTTTTGCAAACCTTGAGGTTTTACTGTATAAAACATATATGCTTGTTTTCTCTGGGCTGTTTGCTAGCTCCCTGTGACATTAACTTATTTAGATGAGCAACTTTTGTGTCCGTTTTCCTCAAAGGATTTCTAACTTGGTCTCTGTCTCACTGAGCAGCTTTCCTGACACTCTATGTGGCGCCCAGCTTGTGATTGTGTGTGGGAGCCATCCCCATTTCATTAAGTGCCCCTTTATTTTATTAAGAAATTTAATGGCAGCCAGTTCCTATGCTAATTCCTGGCACTTGCTGCTTAACAACTACTTTAATTTACTTTAAAAGATAATATCTGGTCTCCTGCCAGCGAGAGGTGCACACTTGTGTCTCCCTCTCAATCTCACATGCTTTGGCAGGCCTTAGACTGCTCCAAGACTGCTGTCACAGTTTTGCACAGCTGCTCCTCAGCTGTTGCAAGGGGCTTCCCCTTCTAGGACACTTACACTACATTACAGAGCCGGCTTGGCTCTCTCACTTCTTACTATTTCCTCTTGGTGCCATGGTGCCATGCAGCTGCCGCTCTGCATTTTACCTTAGCAGCAGACTGACAGCATTCATTAAACCACAGGCTCAAGCTTTATTCTTTAAAAACATGTTTGCTGTTTTAACTCAGGCTGGCCCTAAAATATCACTGGACCACCAGGGCTGTTAACTTGCTAGCTAGGGCAACCAATTACTAGCCCTTGGCTACCAGGTACTGCACCCACTAATTCAGCTACAAAGGGTGACGGCACCTATTAATTCAATGTTTTCTTCTGTATGTGTATATGTGAGAGGTTTAGGTAAACCTTCCCCTCACCCCCATTTAGCTTAGTTATTCCAGCACCAACTAATAATATGCTCAGAGCTTTCTTTGTTTTCTTTCCCAGGGCCTACACCTTTTTCCTGGCAGTCTCAGCCCTGAACCTCCCACCAGATGACCTCATAACTGTTAAGGTACCCAGAATAAATACTTGTGAAACAGTTATTCCATGACTGTTACATTGGAGGTCATGAGCATAGGCAGGGTCCAACTTTGTCCACCATAGGTGGAAGTCCTCATTCCTTAAGACTTACTAAATCATTGCTCTACAGTAACTTGGCAATATGGCTCTATTGCCTCTGGGTAGTCCTCTCCTAATGCTGAAGAAGGTTCTTCAGAGCTTCCTTGCACTTCCCCTGACAAGCAAACTCATCACAAATGATCGTCTAGTTCAAAATATTCTTTAAGGGAATGGACTGTTCCATGCCTGGTTCCCGAACTTCAAAAGCTTGGCAATTCTTACTCAGCAACAGCTAGAAAGCAAGAGCTATTTAATTTATTTGTAGCAGCTCAGTCTCAGCATAATGAAATTCCTGATCCTAACCAGCCCCTGATGCCATCTCTGAAATAAGGAACCTCATAGCTCAGTTCACTAATTCAGTGTCTGATGTACAATCTGACCTCACCTCTCTTGAAGCTCACCTTCCAGCACAGTCCACTTCGGCACTTACGTTAGCTGCTTCAGCCACCCTCGTGCCCACCAGCTCTTCTCAAGAAGAGGTGGTCCTGCCAAGCATTCTTCCTTCCTCCAGTGCTCCATCTACTTCCAATCTGCCGTGTCATCAAGAATCAGGAATTCCATTGTATCTGCCCAACAGCAGACCATATCATGACTGTTCAGCCTTGATTTTCAGATCTCATCATGACATGACCTTCTAACATCAACTAGCTGAAGCCCTCGTGTAGTCAGCATTATCTCCCAGTACTCAAGCTACATACCGTATTCTATCACCTGGAAGAAATATACGTCATTTTGTGCAGCTCAGTCAATTCATAGCATGCTGTTTTCAATCATATGAACATATGAAAAGTGCCAGCAGAAGAAGACCACCTGATCTATCATGTCTGCTCAGTAACTGAAGCAGGGTCTGGCCTTACAATTTACACCAATGACTCTGTCCCCCAACTGTCCCTCCCTCCCCTCCCTTCCTTGATCCCAAGGATTTCTGTTGCACTTGTGCCAGGCTCTCTTGAATGCTGCCTCTGTCCTTGCTAATACCACCTCCTCTGGCAGCTCATTCCAGGTGGACACCACCCTCTACATATAGAAATGCTTCATTACATCCCCTCTGTATCCCACCCATCAACTTTAGGATGTACCCCCTAGTGGTGCTGTCGTCACTCATTTTAGAGACCCTCCCTTTTCACTCTGTTAATTCCCTTCTTGTACTTGAAGGTTTCTATCATATCACCCCTCTGCCTCCTCTCTTCCAGAGAGTACATCCCCAGGGCTCCCAGTCTCTCCTCATAGGACCTATCCTGTACCCCCTCGATCATCTTGGTTGCTTTCCTCTGGACCTCCTCCAGCATGTTGATGTCCTTCTTAAGGTAAGGATGTCAGTACCTTACCCCATATTCTAAATTTGGTCTCACCAATGATCTGTACAATAGTAAAATAACCTCATTCTGCCTACTACTGAATCCCCTTGCAATACACCCCAGCATTCTGCTAGCCTTTGCTACTGCCTTTTTACACTGAGAGGTATGTTTCAGATCACTCATAGTCACTACCCCTAGATCCTTTTCCACTTTGGAACAGGGTGGGACAAATAGGCTCACCAGGTCACCAAATGTGACCTGGTCAATCATTCTGGCCACCAGATTTCTGTAAGAACTCGCCATTCTGGCAAGTAGTAAGCCACACCTTCGGCATGCATCCTGGCCCTGGGCTGTGCTCTCTCAACATTACTTGGCTTGCTGGCAGACAGGCAGCTGCACTGCAGGTCATTGGGATGGGGGGTGGGACAATTGGGCTATGGGGTTGGTGGATGCCAGGTGTTGATTGGTGGTGGCTGCCTGTCATGTCACGGTTCAGTGACATGGCGTGCGCAGCAGCTCCTTCTCCACGCCGTCACACTGTGCACGGCAGTCCAGACAGAGAGAGGACCTCATGCTTGTCATCATCTGTCTCATTGACTGACCTGAGGAGTAGTCAACATTTAGTTGTTGCTTGCTTCTTCAGGGTGGCTGGGGGAGCATCCGAGCAGGGCCCCAGTGGACTCATCGCCATCAAGAAAACTTTTTTTTTTAAATCCGGATAGCCACAGCAGTGTTTGTTTAAATTGTTTGCTAGTTGTGACTGAGGAGTGTGGGCCTGGGCTGGAGACAGTGGAAGAGCGGGCAGGGCAGGCAGACCGGTGGAGATCGATTCAAAGCCGACCATCACGGTTGTGGATTGTGGTGCTTGCGTGCTGGTGTTGCTGAAGTCGCAGATCAGAGAAGGAGCAGAAGCCAGTCCACCCACCACTCCACACAAGTTCACAAAATCCAGAGAGAGAGAGAGAGAGAGAGAGAGAAAGAGAGTGAGAGAGGATTGAAGCTGTCACCAAGGAGTTAAAGGTAGGTAGGACTTGATGCAAGTTTACCTTCAGTGCTTCATCTGTGGTGCTTGCAACTTCCCAGCTACAGAGGCAAGAAGACAGTGAAAAAACAAAAGCAATAAGGATTAAAATGTTTTCAGTTTTAAAAAATAAAATGAGTGATAGTAGTAGTCATGTTAATTGTCTTCTGAAATGTAGGAAGAGGGTATGGACAAACAGCAGACTACAATATAAATAATTGTAAAGAAGAGACAAAATTGAAACATAACTAAGGGAAGCCATGTAAGAGGCAGCATTCCTAGGGTGGGAGGGACACAGAGCATAAACCACTGTAGAGCTAGACTTGGAGGCATTGATTATTGCTGGGGGTGGGGTCCGGGGGACTGTCTGGCTGTATAGCATAGAGGTTAGGCCCACTTAGAGTAATGAGCTGCAAATGAGCTTTGGACATCCAGCAGACCTGGATTTGATTCCCACAACCTTTACTTGCATGCTATGTGACTCTGAGCATGTCATTTAACCTCCCCAGTGCTCCCGGGCCACCCCGGCTTAAACGCACCATTACCAAAAGAATTAAAAAAAATGCCTTGTGAGAAGACTGAACCTGCTGAGGTAAACTGCTCAGTTCTCAGGGAGAGTACAAGAGGAGGCAGAGAGAAAAACTGCTAGAACAGGAGGGGGAAGAGCAAATAAAAAGATGGGTATTGAATGCAAGCCCCTGGAGGAGTAGGAGAAGAATGTTGCTGTAGCTGTAGAAGCAGTGTGAAAACAAGAGCAAGGTGGTATCTGGGAGATTGAGGTTTGTTAGCAAGTCCTAGGATGCCACATTTGCATCAGATGTGGATGGGACCAGATCTATCTGATCCACACCGACCACCACAGGCTAGAATGGGGTAGGGGAAGGGAGCAAATGAAGAGCACATCCTGGAAAGGGGGGGCAGTGCCTCATAAACAGAATAATAATTTTAAAAAGCAACTCTGAATCTGTGTTTTAGTAATGATTTGATTATCAATGTATGCAAATGTGTGAGATCCCTACCCTTCCTTAACTGGTCAGTCACTGACTCACTACAGGCACCAGTCCAGTCACAGTGTTTCTCTGCTGGCCCCATTATCTGCAGCAGGTGTAAAAAAAATTGGCCACCTAAAAAAAATTTGGCCATCAGATTTTGAGGTATGGTGGCCAAACTGGCCACCAGGTCAAAAAGTGATTTGTCCCACCCTGCTTTGGAAGCAGTTACCTGAACCCCTCCAATGTAATACTCTGTCCTTGGGTTCTTGTCCCCTGTGTGCATCACTTTGCACTTTGTGGCATTAAAACAAAGTTTCCCAATTACTGACCATCTCTCTAGTCTGGCAAGGTCCTCCCTCAGGTCCTGTATCCCTTCCATGGTGTCCACTCTCCTACAGAGTTTGGTGTTGTTTGCAAAAAGGCACATTTTGCCTTTATTGCCTTCCCCTATGTCACTTAAGAAGACACTGAACAACACTGGCCTCAGTACTGATCTCTGTGGGAACCCGCTGGTGACCTCCTTGGTGCTGGAAATCTGACTCCCAACCATTAATCTCTGGATTCTACCACTCAATCAGTTTTCAACCCATCTTACAATATTCTCCCCTACCCCAGATCTATCAGTTTCATTATCATCAACCTTTTGTATGGTACAGAATCAAAGACCTTGCTAAAGTCCAGGGTTATGATGTCCACTGCCTGGCCTTTGTCCACCATTTGGTGACCAATTGAAGAACTCAATCAGGTTTGTTTGCCATGATCTGCCTGACACAAATCTGTGCTGTCTTTCATCCTATAGACCATTCTCCGCTATGTCCTGACCTAAATCCATCAATCACATTCTAGCATTTATTACTTTTTGCCATCAAGCTCTTAAATTATCTTATGGGACAATAAACAGTACCTATCTGGAATACAATATTTTCTTTCTCAAGCAAATCCATCCATGACTTCTGTTTTTTTCAATTCCTCCATTAAACTGCTTTACCTGGAATCAATAGAGCATCCATCCTGAAAGTTCCCAAACATCAGCCTATTAATGGACCTCTAAAATAGAAACTATTTCACTTTATTATTGAAATTATTCGGAGATGCACCTTTGAGCATTGCTCATTTTCAAAGGTTCCATGTCAGTTGAATGTTGCATTGGCAATGTAGAGACACAGATACATTAAACAAAAATGTTACAGGTAAACAGTAAAATGCTACCAAATACAACCATAGCGAAGGTACAAATTAACTATGAGAGGATACAAGTTAAGACCTTTTGATATAAAGTATTGTTACTAACAATTGTGACAGGTGCAGTAAGAAGCATTGTCAGGTTAACAAGTGCATAGGGGATAATCCAAAGGGTAGAGTATGGGTTTAGTAGAGGGGTGAGGGTGAGGGAGGGGTAGGGTGGAGTGGGGTGGGGTATTGGCTCCGTTCTAATCCCTTTGAACCACAAGCAACACCATGATATCGTTAGCTGTTTGCTTAGCTGTTTATGGTTTTCTTCACCTAGGAGAGTTTACAGTTCCATCACCCTCTTCTTCATTTCTCACAATTGCCAATCTAAGAAAATAAGCAGAGCACTATATCCTGCATTTACCAAAATAAAAAATCAACAGACTATATAAATGAGTTCAGATCGTACACTTTCTAACTCATAACAACTGTACAGATGCTCAATCAACTTGTCCTGTATCATTTCACATCTAAACCCTCATATCCTCTCCTGGCATCTACCAATCATTCTCCTATGACCACCAAAATGTTCATGGAACACATGAGAAATTTACTTCACAGATTGGGACTTACTCATTTTTCTTTCCAAGTCATTCATTCTGGATTGGAACAGCCTCTTTAGCCTTTTAAAATAACATTCCCACCAAATCAATAAAAGGCTCAAGGGGGTGTGGCTTGCCTGCTAAGAAAATGGTTGCCTGAGTCCTTTACTCTGTGCTTTCAATCTGCTTAATCTGACTAATCTGACAGCCTGGAACCTTCTCTGACAGAAACATTTTATTGAAAAAAATCAGCACTTACTTGAAGAACATTTCTGGCAGGTCATTTGCAAGGGTAAACATCTGGAGTCGCAGGATTCACAAGTGACAGCTGTGGCAAAGATCCAGGCCTGTCATCCAGCAGCCTTGGCAGCATGGCCTCCTCTACTCCACCAGACCATAACCTACAGAAGATTAAGCAAATGTTCACAATTATGATGGCAAAAATGCACCATCTGGAAATAACTGCACAATGTACTGCTGCTGACATCATAGCATTATCTCAGAGAACAAATTAAATTGAAAACAGGATCACAACAGTAGAGGATACAACTCCAGAATAATTGAACATATGCAAAACCAAGACCACATTGATTGCCTTTTATGGAACAGGGTTGAGGACCTAGAAAATCGCAGTCACCGCAATAATTTGTGGTTTGTTAGATTCCCAAAGGACTGTGAAGGGGCTTGAATATCCAGCTTTTTACAAACAGTAATCCCATTTCTGACTGCTGAGCACACGGTGGGATAGCCCGATAGAAATAGACACTGGCCACCGATCCCTGGCCCCAAAGCCTTTATCAACAGTCAGACCCAGACCAATCCTGGCCTGTTTTCTCCGGTATACAGACTGGGAATATATCACGCATTTGGCCTGTAAGAGACAAACCCTGACATGGCAGAGGCAATGAATTCAAATCTTTGCAGATTACTCGCAGGAACTATCAGAACACAGATGCTTCTTCATGGTCACCAGGAAGAAGTGCACCAAACTAGGCCTGCAGTATTCACTGCAGCATCTGGCCATCCTCTGGGTCATCACCAATGGGGTTCCCAGGCAATTTGGAACTCAAACAGAGGCCAAGGATTTTCTATCAAAATTGGGTCCTTTTTCCTGTAGTAATAAAGCACGAGGACCCAATTGCAAATCTCTCCAACGATACCTCTTACAATATATGGACACTGGCCTGGCATACTCCATAGACCAGGAAAGGGTCAAATTCTCTTGCATACCCTTGGCCACCCTGCAGCCCGGCCACTGAAAAGGGGGAAAAAAGGGCAAGAGGAGGGGAGAAGCAAGGAATGCTCCCCACAGTTCTGGTCGTAAAGTAAGAGCAGGAGCCCAGAATTGCAAGACAGCAAGGACCCTGATGCATGATTCCAGGAGAGGGCCTTTTCTTAAAGGGACTGCCCCAATTTGCAGCTCTAACAACCTTACTCACACATGAATGGCAAATGAAGCTGTCGTTGGACGGCTTTCCTCTGTGATCTGATTATCAACCACATAAGCTGCTTTGGTAAGGGCTTTAAACTTCTCCTTAAGCAGCCAGAAAGTTCAGAAGATGAGCAAGGGGATCAATAGACAGTCTGCCACTTATACGGGTCAGGTAAGCACTGGACAGTGCTAAAGGGAAAAACATTTATTACTTATAGTTAACAAAGCAACCTGACCAATGTGGCAAGAGGTGAGGAACAGGGCAAGAATCTACAGGAGTAAACTGATTGTTATTTCTATTGGCAGCTGCAGTTTTGTTAAGATGCCCTATCTGTTATGGGTAAATGGGTTTATGTATGGATGCAGGGTTGATGCCTTAAAAAGAAGGGGCACAGGTTTGGTAAATAAAGGGCCCCCTACCCTATACAAGGTCCCTACTCAGAGGTTGAATTATATAAAAGTTATAATGAGCAGAAAACAAATCCAGTTTAAAAGGAGTGCATGGTGCTATGTGCAGTGGCAGCCAAGGGCTAGCCAACAGCTTACAAATCACAAGATATTAGGATGCATGAGGGCCTCAGGTCTATTTCATGAATAGCTGCCCCTCCCCACTCTTCCTTCCTACTCTTCCTCATCAAGAGGTAAGGTGGAACAAGGTCAGGGCATTGGATTATCATCCTTAAGAGCCTTGTATATGATAAATGAGGGGGGAGAAGTGCCCTTCCTTCCAAAGGCCTCCACTTCTACCCCACATATACTCTCAGAAAGGTATGGCTCTCCTCCAGGTATGGGCAGCTTGCTAATAAACCACTGGACCAGCACAACGGGGGAAATCTTTCTTGGCCTGTCAGGGGAAGGACTGGTTCACGGGCAAGTGGCAAAAGGAACATTAAGGGTTGGGGGGAATATATTGTCCCTACTGCAAGAGAGGACTGGCTGGGGATGGAACCCCTATACACGCAAGGATTGTGGATGTTCACCCTTGTGGTTTTCATTTGTTTTTCCTGCATCTTCAAAGTCTCATTGTACTGTATGTTAGTTTTAAAGCTAAGAATGTTTCGAATGGTTCTAAGATTTAAGTGTACAGTTGGCTATCAAATACTGATATGTTAGAATGTGATAGAGGAGAAGATCCGGGAGCCTATACAGAGGCCAGGCAAATGTACTAAGAGGTTCAACAGGTTCCCCTCAGTGATGGTCATAGACAGTTGGGTCGGGTTACCCTTTCTGATGGAAGTGACGGCTGGTCAAACAAAGGGGTGCAGGGTTAGTGAAGGGAGGGAACACAGTGATTGCATATCTAGCATACCAAAAAGACATGGTCAGTGATATAGAGGAAACAGGATAGGATAAGGAGCATTTACAACAGGTTCAGATGAATAGGCAATTGGAGCAGGTGAGCATGAGAGCTGGGGGGCTAGTATGATCTGTCACCACTAAGGAGCGGACATATACAGTGGTCTCTTTCTATAGCGAACACCTCGGGAGCCAGCAGAGGTGTTTGTTATAGCTAGTTGTTCACTATAGTGAGGTGTTAATACAGTAACCCCTAGCTGTAATGAACAGATTGGGAGCCATAACTTGGGTTCATTATAGCTCCCTGTTCATTATAATGAGGGACACTGAACCCCCCCCCAAAGAAAACAAAGCACATTGACTACTGAGTACTACTGCAGTACTCCACATTCCCATTCCCATAACAAACAACACACAACTATGCTTATTGCTTAGTGTACAACTTTTTTCTGGCTACTGTATGTGCAGCTATATGCAAATGAAAGTATAATTGTGTACAGTACTTTCTGTAGCATCCCCATTCTTGTGGCTGCTCTTCCCCAACTTTTCCCCGAGTCAGTGTGCATACTAATATGGGATGCAAGGGGCTAGAGAAGGTTTTCTTCACAGAGACAAGGCAGGAATACAAATGAACACTGCATCTCTTGGCTGAGTTTGCACCGAACTGTGCTACGTTTTTACTAATATGCCAACACCACCAAACTGCAGGCTCTGACCCACTAAAGTGAACCGTTGGCAGTTACGATCTGTCTGCCAACAGTGTGGATATATGCCTCGCTTTGTCTCATTTTTCTAGCTACCCACAGTTGTCTTTAGAAAGCCTCAGTATGGGGAGCAGTTTTGTTTCAAAAGGAGCAGTAGGGGGATGGGTTTGTTTAAGGGCATCATTACGAGAGCTGGTCTGTTTTGGTCATGAGAGCTGATTTGTATCAGGACTCGGGAGCCACGTGGACCATTCATTATAACTGAATATTTGGTATAACGGGGTTTACTATAGTGAAGGGTTACTGTATGTTTATTTTGGGAACAATGGGAGCCATGAAAAGTGTTCACTATAAGAGGGAGTTTGTTATAAAGGGATTCTTCATAGAGAAAGAGCACTGTAATGCATATGGGATGTTCCTTAGGATTGCAGGATCCTGCCATACCTACCCATACCAAAGGTTAAAATGGAAATTAGCTTCTTGACATGGAACATCTGAGGCCTCAACTCCCCCATAAAGCAAAAAAAAAAAATCTTGACAAGATTGGGCAAGTTGAGACCCCATGTGGCTTTCTTTGAAAGAAACTAAATTATCAACAAAAGAAAAAAAAACTTAAGCAGGGATGGGTGAAGTGGGAAGCACATAGAGAGGCTAGAGCCAATAAAGGGGGGGGGGTGTCTCTTCTGCTACACAAAGACCTAAGGGCGACAATAACCAAATCCAAAACAGATAGACAGGGCAGATGGCTATTTTTGGAGGTATTCCTAGACAACAAAATGTTAACACTGGATAGTATCTATGCTTCCAATGAAGATGGCCCAGAATTCTTTCATGCCATTAACCAGATTTTGACAGACTTCAATACAGGGAATAATCCCATAATCCTGGGAGGAGATCTTAACCTGGCCCTAGACTCTACCATAGATCGATGTCATAGAGATATAGATGCTCACCCAAGGGCTACAGCAGCGACCTACATTGTGCTTTTCAGCAATGCATGGTACCTCTAGCTGGATAAATATGTGGCTGGTATCTTACAGATTGTACGAAAGGATGTCCTCCATGCACATACATCCAATTATACTATCAGATCATGCTCCACTGGAGATGACCCTCCGATGGAACTCAGAATCCCGAGGACAGTCATCCTGGTGGTTAAATACCCTACTGCTGGAGAATGTAGAGTCTCTGCGATGCCTTAAAGGAGTAGTGAGGAATTTCTGGCAGGATAACGACACAGGGGATGTCTCGGACACAACCCTATGGAAGGCTTTCGAGGATACATGCAAGGGCAGTATAATAGGCTGTGCCTGCCACAGCAAGATGGGAAAAAGAGAGAGGCCAAACAAAAGAAACTAGAGTTAAAACTGTGTAAAACAGAGGCAAAATATAAAACATGTCACAATAAAGACCACCCCCCTGAGCTTCTAGTGGAGTTTAACAGCACAGGCGAGCAGCTAAATTTACATCTCACTAGGAAAGCTGAACCCACATTATGCAGACTACAGTATACCTAATGGGAAGTGAGGGGATCAAGCAAGCTGTTGGCCTATCAGCTAAAATCAAGGCACATAGCCAAAAAAATAGACAGGCTACAAGATCAGGGAGGGACCTTTCATACTCCACAACAGCTAGTGAACAAGATAATGACAACTTTCTATGAACTGTTATATGCTTCCCTCTGTCCACCATCCTTAGATATGGCCATGAAATATTTGTCCTTACTCCCCATTCCGACAATAAGCCCACAAGCTATGGCAGAACTCAAGGACCCCATCAGTAGGCAGGAAATACACAAGGAGATCATGGCCCTAAACCCACACTAATCTCCTGGGGGAAATAGATTCCCAATAGACTTTTATCAGGCTATGGGGAAGGGCTAGAGCCATATCTACTGTGGGCATTTCAGGATTCTTTCAAGAAGAGTGAACTGCCTCCAAGTGGTTTCATAAAACAGATGTAATGATGGGGCACTTCCTATGGGAAGGCAAGCCACCATGATACAACAAACAAAAATTGAGGCAACACTGGAGTAAAGGTGGCTGGGTGCTCCCATGGTATCAAAACTATCACAAAACCTTTATTACAGCTCAAACTACAAGATGGTTTGGTCTCCCCAATGCACAGGGCCCCCTGTGGCTTAGTCTGGAAAACACTCTAGTGCAGCCCAGATCCCCAGCAGTCATGCTATACATCAACAGAGCACGCCCCCTGTCCCTGCCGTCCCCAATGACTCTCTCCATGTCATACTATAAAGGGGTCCACAAGGGTATCTCCATTACCCCTACCCCATGGATATTGACTCCCCTGTGGCATAACCCTATTCTGCAGATTGAGAGGGATACGATCTCCTGGCCACTGTGGCAAGCACAAGAGATCAATATCATTAAAGATCTCCTTCTACCTGGTTCCTGCACAATAGATAGCTTTTCTGCTCTCAAAACCAGATATTGGATCCCCCAAATACACTTCTGGAGCTACGTACACCTCAGAGATGCTGTAATGTAATTGGGGAAAAGCCAGCCAAAACAACAAGAGTACAAGGATGGTTGTTCCCCAGAGCTCAGATGGTCTAGTCTGACCAGAGGAAGGGCCAGCAAAATATATTGCTCCCTCTGGGATGCCCTCTCTTACCCTAATTTAAGAGCAAAAGCACAGTGGGAAAGCAAAATGTCAATCAGCATCTCGGAGGCCCAGTGGTCCCATTGTTGTCACAGATGTCTCTACTGTTTTATGAAGTCCCTTTGGATATCTATATCTGCTTTTCTCCCAATGTTGTTGGTTCAGTGTGCACTATTATCACTGGCTTCTCACTGACTGCATAACATTTTACAATATATCATCTATGTTTCTGGTTTTTGCTCCTGAAAAATGAGCCAACAGTCTTTTTGTCTTTGTCATTAGTGTACATGTACAGGGGTATCTGTGTATTTGAGGATGGTATCCCTGAGTACCAGCAATTGTTTGTCATTCCCCTTGGATCATTCCTGATTTAGGCTTTCTTGTCCCTCAGCTATTGTGCCACTACTCTGGCCTGCAGTGAATGAAAATATCAAATTGCTCCAGTTGCCTCATATCTCTTAACTTGCCTATATCGTTTTCTAATATTTTGATTTTGCCTTCCAATTTCTTTATTTTGGTATGTTGTTTGCAAACAAATTTAGAGATTTCCTAATGTTTCTTGGCTAAAATTCAGGCAATGCTCACATCAGATTGCCATAATAAATTGGCAAGGACTTTTTCCTCCATTGTAGCTATCTCAGGATTTTAATATGTGTTGCTTTCTTTACCTTTTTAGAAGGGGTTATAACTCTTGTGCAGAGTTTCTGGCTCCTGCTCATGGTCCCCCGGCTGAATCTAGCAGACACTTGTTGCTGCCTGTGTCGCCACTACCCAGTGCTTGCCAGCACTCACATAGGCAGTGGCATTTATACTGCAGGGACTAGATGTACAGTGCTGCACACTTCTGGTCTACTCACTCCAAAGGCTCAAATAAAATATTACATAAAAGACTTTATAAGCCACTAAGTGTATCTCTCAGTAATTCATTGAGGTTTTTGGGTGCAGAGATCACTTTAATTGCCCTTACAAAGGTTATCATGTCGCTTGCCTGTTATTAGTAAGGGACCACCACCAATATCCCACAACACCATGCACTGCCCTAAGAGATGAAGGTAGGGATTTCTTTTAGTTTTTGCTTCTTTAGTTGCAGTATATGTGGAGAGGCAAAGAGTCACACACAGCCAGACACATAAAATACATTTGTAAAATGAATTAAATCAGGCTCAGCTCAACAACAGAGCCTGTAATATCATCTTATCTGTCATGTAGTCATAGCTGCAAGCAACCTTGTTTACTGGCTAAGAGCCCAATCCAGAGTCAAGCCCAGCATAATTTTGGGATTGCCATTTTGTGCTACTTTGCCCCTGATGCCTCTCTACAATCCAGATGCACAGGTAGCGTCTACATCTCCTAGCCACCTCAACTGCCATTAAGGAGCTCCTTGTTGAAACAAGGAATAGTAATGGCATGGAACCTGGCCAGACATTAGATCCCTTGATCCACATAAAAACAGAAAATTGTTGGACACTATCCTCTTCTACAGGGTTGGAAGCATTTCCAAAAAAGCAGGAACATCACATCACTCCAGCTCACCATAAAGTTCTAGAGTGGTGGGGGCATGGATTGAGGAACCACTCACAGCCCTGAGGGATGCTGGTACCCATCACAGGGTGGCACAGAGCAGCTACATCAAGATTTTGATCCATGTACTCTCCACATCCTCTGTTAACACTAAGTCAGACATACTTGCATTTTGGGATCCTGTGGAGTGTATCTCCATGTTCTGCACCATCCCTGTACATTAGCAGATCAGGATCAGGAAGTGGAGCCCCTTCATGTTTGCGAGGTGGATCTAGAAGAGACAATCCATGAAATTTAGATGCCTTCTGCATCAGCAGAAGATTTTAAGTACTGAAATATGCCTTTCTGTAGCTCCTTTTCAAAAGAGAAATAAAACTACTGCAAAAGGGAAACTTATTGGTAACAGCATACTAATTTATTTACTGTTGCTTAAAAGACATTAAATGAGTCTAGTACTTTTCTGAATGTCTTTCATCAATGAAGTGTGATAAGTAGGATTCTGAGGATGGAAGGCAGCCTCTCAGATTATTGCCTGCCATATTGATAGAAATCTATGATTATGAAATGATCCATTTCACTGAGACAGTGGATAGGAAGACAGCTAGTATGGGCCTAGAAGGTAATCCTGGACAAATTTCTGCCTACCAAGGGAGTCAATGGGTACCCTGCACAGTAGAGGGGGAGGCAAGCTCTATGAATTAGTTCACATTTGCAGAGATTATTTTTTTTAACCCTGTTTATGAAGCAGGAGGTTGAACACAGTGTAGCTGGTGCCCCTTTTGACCTTAAATTACTATGTTACTATGCCTTATTACACAAAGGCGTCAACATGGCTTAGTCAGCAGCACATCCACCTCCTGGCAAGAAGGTTATGGATTTTAATCCCACACTGGGATTGAACACATACTATTAATGCTGGCACCCTAGTGCAGTACTAAAGGGATATTTTACTATTTTGGTGTGATGTCCTTAAGATGAGACATTCAACCAAGGTCTCATCAATCTATTCTAGTGGTTGTTCTGGTGGAAGTTAAAGATTCCATGGCACTTCTGCAAAAGAGTAGGGGAATTTTTATCATAACTGCAAAGTCAAATATTTACAAACACTGCTGAATTCACAGAAAAGATAGTATGTAATTCATACATAAAGGAAATCAAAATAAGTATTTCAGTCATACCCCCTTGAACAAAATCTTCATATCTTACCCTGGTTCTATTTATAAAGAAATAAAAACAAAAACCTTAAAGTAAAATAAGTATTAATTCATATCTGTCTAAACAGAAACATTAAACAAAAAAGCCTTAAATTAAAAATCATTATGCATTAAATCATACATTTTTATACAAGTCACCCCACCCGCCCCTAAGAGCAGGGGAATTTTTATGATAACCTCCAAGAAAATCAGTGTTTACAAACAGTGTTAAAGTCACACAGAAGGTATTATAACTCACACAGACTATGAGAAACAAAAACAATATTTTGTCATACCTACCCTTTTCTTTTTTTTTTTTTCCTTCCTAGGAAAAACTCAAAACACATAACGATACATGTTAAAACCACATGGAAAACCATCTAACTCATATTTTCCTTAAGTCAAAAGGAAAACATTTTCATCTGTGTACCTACCCCCTCCCTTCTCCCACTACTGTAAAAGTGGGGGAATATTTCTAGGAAATTAAATTAAATTAAATGCACATATACTGCTTAAGAAATTGTGAAACGTCAATCAAATTTCAGTGTCTGCCAAATGTACTAAAGTACATAATTACCTCAGATGTAAATCTTACCTCCCTCCAGGGTTTCTCATAGCAGATGTCATGAAAAGGCTCATACAACATAACACTTCTGTAAGAAAAAGGATACATCTTAGTACCCAAGCTGACATTTTCCCTTGCCTTAAGACGGATAAAATAATTAAAAAGCATATCTGATTTCCAGATATTCCTAAACAGGGAGTCACTCAATATTCCCCCATCTTATAAGAAACTGTTGCTGAGATAGGGAATGCTTATCTTTCTTATAATGTGTTACCATTACTCCTTCAATCAAACTAAAAAGATGCTCCCAGACAAAACCAACTGCTGTAATGACAGCCGACATCTCACCTGCCAGATAAAATATTTAAAACAAATCAAAAATAACCACATTGTGTATTTGTCATAACACAGCCACTGTTTAGGTAAAATACCTTAATACAAAATATCTGGAGTTAAATGCTGAAAAGGAGCCATAGGCCATTTCTGATGTACTAGAGCCCAAAATTGCACAATGTAAGGGCATGAAAAGTATAAATGGTCCATTGTTTCCAGTACTACCAAACAGGTTTCTCTAGGACAATTTCGATCTTCCACCCCCTTATTTTCAAATTATTTTTAACACTAAGTTTGCCATGAACCACTAACCATAGAACATCCTTCATATTATCTGGAATTCTACCAGAAAGTAACATTAAACTAACTATCTGGATTTCACTCACTGGTCTTTGTGTTAAGAATGGTTGATCATAAAAATTTTTTTACACAATCTGATTATAAAATTCCTTGTGGGATAAGGAAAAAATCATGTATCTAGTACATTGCCAAAGTTTAATCTTACCAAAACAAGACTGAAAGTAGGATGGCAATTGTAAAAGGGACCTTTGTCTGGAAATATGCATATGCCTAGGCCATAAAGGAAAGATAGAGTCTATGCTATCTAAAACCCATGCTTTTCATTGTTTATTTATTTATTCTTGGATTACAATACCTCTGAGAACAGACAGCTCATTTACAAAGGTTCCACATCAGTGGGGAGGCTTGACAAAACATGCACAGGAGGAAAAGTACAATGCTTCCAAAGACAGTAAAATAAAGCTAGCGAATATACATGTATATATATATATATATATATGCAGTTGTATCATTCTAATAGGAGGAAAGCATAGATGAGAGGGGGAAGGATAAATATGGGAGAAAGAAAGGTAGGAAGTGGCAGCGATAGTGCTTGTCAAACTGGTGTGAGGGGTAGGGGCAGGGAGGGTAAGAAAGGTAGGAGCTGGCAGCCATAGGCCTTGTCAAGCTGGAGTGAGAAGGGTAGGGGCAGAGGGGGTGAGGTGGAAGGAGGGGTAAGAAAGGTAGGAAGTGGCAACCATAGGCCTTGTCAAGCTCGTGTGGGAGGGCTAGAGGCAGGGGGGTGAGGGGGATGGGGTAGCCAGGGGTCTTGTCAAAGCATGAAAAGGGGGGAGCCTCAGAATTATTGAGGTAACAGTGGACATACAGGGTTATCCAGTTTTGAGGAGAATAATGAATGCTAGTAGATGGAAGTCTCAGATGAAGCAGTCACAAGAAATGTTGGTGGTGAGATGTTGATGTAACTTGAATTTGAATGATCTGAATGTAGGTGGGGTAGCTGCATCACTATGAAGAGTATTAAGCCAGTGAGGTGCTCTGTAGGCAAATGAGCGTTGCCCCGGCAAAGTCTCATTATGTGTAAGCAGGGGCTTTAAATTTGTAAACATGAATATTGAGTAAAAGAAAACAACAGAGTTTATCATGTTAAGGCCTCCTTTGTCCTTCCTTCAATGTAAAATACCTATTTTTATGAGATTTAAATGGCTGCCCCAGATGCAGTTAAAGAAACAGCTATAAATAGTGGTCTTGGACTGCTTTGGGGGAGGAGAGACACTACTAAGATGTAAAAACATTGATAGTAAGAACATTTTGGCCATGTAAACCCTATTCAGCTTTGCCATTTTGCATTTATTCCAGCTCTTTACTTTACTCTGCACTTTTTCAACACATTTTCCCAATTCATGTGTTTCAGATCTCCTTTCCCTAAAATTATGCCAAGTATTTTACAAGGACTATTGGTTATGGAAACTCCCATTACTTGAGAATCTAATATACGTTCATCTCCAAAAGGCAAACAAGTACTTTTTTGTAATTAATATTTGAGCCTGTTTTGTCTAAGAAGTAATCTAATATTTCCCCTGCCACTTTACTAGAAGCTACATCAGCTAATAGTAAACAGAGATCATCAGCATAAGTGATGGTTCATATCTCAGGATCTGTACTAGAAAAGAAAATTCATGTAATGTGTGTAGAAGAGTTCAAAAGATTTAATAAAGGGTCTAGAGACAGAATATAGAGGAGGGGGCTTAAAGGGCACCCTTGCCTTACCCCTTTGTCTATTACACACTTGGTTGCCATCCAACCATTTACATATGGTGTAATTGTAGCTTTGGTATAACAAGCCTGTACCCATGATATGAATTGCTGGGGAATCCCATGGGCAGACATTGTTTCCCGTAAATATTTGTAAAATACCCTGTCAAAGGCCTTTGGTCTAATGTGTCTAGTAAACCAGACAATTCTCCGGGGTTCCCTTTTTCCATAATTTCTCTGAGCAGGATTAAACTGTTCATTCTACTTCACCCAGGGACCAGACAAGTTTGGGATGGTTGTATAATGGCAGGAAATACAAAAACAAACCTGCTACTTAATAATTTTGTAAAAATCTTGAAAATCTGAATTTGAGTGTAATAGGTCTCCAATTTGTTAGCTCCATAGGGGTACCTGTTTTTTGCAAAAGAAGGACTAGGACTGTGTACATGCAGTCTGAAAGGTCTTTTGAAAGTAGCATTGCATTAAAAACACTGACCATTTCTTCCTATAATTTTGAGAAGATGAAAGAATACATTTCATTTGGAAGTCCATCCTGACCAGTTGCAGAGACTATTTTTAATTCTGTACTATGCCCAAACGTTCCTGTTTAGTAATAGGCTGGGTTAATGTTGTTGCATGAAATTTGAAAATTTGAAGTACTGCACATTCTTTTAACCATTCTGAAAAATCTGTTCTTATGTATTGCTCCAAAAACATATTCTATTTCTTTCATAATATCTGCCTTATCTGTGAACAAAATCTCCCCCGGACCATGTAAAGTAGTTGTTAGTTTTTTCTCCTTTTGGGATTTACAGAATTCAAAAGGGTTTACATGGTCTTGTTTCCTCTGTGTTCCAAAAAATTGCTCCATCTGTAAAGATTTAAATCTATCATATTGTAAATCTGCCATTTTTTTAATGTCATTTATTTGTTCTGCCAAATTTTTCCCACTTTCATTTTGTTGTGAAATCAAAACAGTCATTTGGTTATGCAGGTTTTTATATATATCTTTTTTTGGGTGCTATTTAATTTACCCATTTTTTGAAAGTGCTCCCTAATGTCCTTCTTTGTATTGTCCCACCAAGAAAAGAGTAGGGGAATTTCTCTGGTGTCCTGGCCAAATTTCCTCATTCAATAAAAAATACCAACAACCATTTAATCTGGTTTAATTTCAGTCGGTTTGCATCTGTATCCACCCCACCCCAGGATGAGGCTGAAAGTAGGCAGTATTGCCTAGTCCTCCTTTTCCAGTCAAAAAAAACTACATAAAATAAAATAATTTAGTATGATTTGTTTAAGTACTGAAATGCATTTCTTGAGTAAAAACAGAAATTGATCTTAGGGATTAGGGACGCAAGCTAAATTTTCTTCTATTGCTCACTCCTGAACCCCCCCAGCTAATGTCACATCCTCCTTTAGTCTGACTACTGAGGAAACCAGTTCTGTCTGGGAGTCTTGTATACTGACACCAGGTTAGCAAATAACCTTCCTCCCTCTCTCCCTCCCTAGTCCAAGTCCACTTATACTCCTTTTCTCAGACTACAGAGTCTGGAAACATGAGCTGTGCTAACTCTCAAGAGAGAAGGCCAAAGAGATGCCCAGGGAACATACCTCACATTACAACCCTTAGAAGGCTGGCTAAACTTCCCCTTGAGTCTGCTGAACCAGTGGTGGAGAATGCTTCCAATTCTGGGGTAGGGGAGGTGAGAAAGAGAAACGTGGCCCTTGATGGTGTAATAGCAGTTCCCACATCATATACCTAGGCCTGCCTATTTTCTCCAACACTATCCACACACCTCTGTCTCATAGGGGTATAGTGACAGCATCATTCCTATAGGCAGGGCCTCAGTGGCTTCATGTGATCACCAACACAGCCAATGTCATACTGCCAATACACTCTAGCAAATGTTGCTACAGCAGGCATCCTCACTCCTTCCCTTGGAGTCTGTATGTACTACATCCACAATAAAACCTAGACTCCTCTTGCTCAGTGCAAAGTTTCTATGAGAATCAAAGTCCAAGAGGATAGCATCTATCAGTGCCTTCTATGGGAATCAATAAAGTCCTAGAGGGTAGCATCTTTTGGAAAAAGAAATGTGCAATAACAAGGGGGCAAAATTTGAAGATAGAAGGGGGATGGTTCAGGGGCAATGTGAGAAAGTATATTTTCATGGAGAGGGTGGTGGACACATGGAACGACCTTCCTGAGGAAGTTGTGGTGTCAAAAACAGTGGGGGAATCTATGAATACATGAAACAGACATAGAGTAATTCTAGTGGGGGTAGGAGGAAGTAGGCTGTTGGTTAACTAGGATCTGAAGCTTATCCAATAGTTAGGGAAGTGGCAGACTAGGTAGGCCAAGTGGTCCATATCAAAGTCAAAGTCTATGTTTCTATGTTTCTGTGTAGGGGTTGAATAATTTCAAATAAGCCGTTTAGTTTTACATATGCTTCCACACACCTTCCAGCATTGGATGCATCTATTTTTTGTTTAGTATCAACTTAAAAGCACCATAAGTAACAATAATATGTGTGACAGCAAGTAGTACAACATGGTATTGACAGAATGGATAAAACACAAGCTGGACTCTTACAGTATGAGTTAAGATAACATTTCAGTTAGTGTATTAAAACACACTATAATACTTAAAAGTCCCAGTATACCACACCAATGGCTGGATGGGATCTATGCACTTTGTGGAGGCACTGCACTTGGCTCCTGGGCAGTGTGTGTGGGCCACCAAGCATTTGTGCCTCACCATTGGTACAAGCTCTTAAGGCAGCTGCTCGCCCACCCTCCCAGCAGTCCCTGAATATTAAGGTGGGATGGGGACAAAGAGGAGTGAGGGTCAAACAGGGAAACTGGGAAAAGAAAGACTAAACAACAGCATTCACAGTGCATTCAACTTATACACTTTTCATGAGGTGTCGTGATTTTATAATGCAAATGTCATTTGAAAATGAAGTTGGACTCAGAGCACATCAAGGATTTGGTGCACTATATGAAATTCCATATTGCCTGAACATTATTTATAGAATAATTCATGGGGTGGTGTGTTTAATGAGATTTTACACACACCTGAGTTGCTGGATGCTACATAAACCCAGAGAGTGAAGCTCGAGGGATTTATTTAAGCTTCCAATACTGAGGGTGTGTGTAAAATCTCAAGTTAAACACACCACTCCATGTTTTATTTTATATAATTGTTGGGTATCATTTTTTCACCACAGGAATTGTATAAAATAAAATGACATCTCTGTGCAGCCATGGTCCACTTAGGTTTCAGCTCAGTCTGTGGTAGGAAGACTGGAGAAGGAAACGTTTCTGGTTTTTTCTTCATTTTACAAAATGCATATGTGATTACTATTTCCTTTATGAGGTTCATTATTTGATGTTCATCAATGTCAACCCAGATTCTACAAGTTCCTCACTGTCGAACTATGCAGGACCAATGCTCCTTCGCCTATAGGGCTCCTCTATGGATGAATGGTCTCAGCCACACCATCTTCTCTGCCTCAACACTAGATCTGTTCAAAACCAGGCTCTGGGCCCATCTCATTACCTCTAGCTCATGTGACTGCCTCTCCTAGCTGATGTCCTCCACAGCTTTAATCCTAACCTATATACTGCTTAACCCCAGGCGCCCCCAGTCCCCCTCCCCAGCTCCTGAGGCACCACTTCAAATCTCAGGTCTTCATACCACTCATTAGTCTCTCCTTGCGCCATTGTAGCACTTATTCCTCCCCTCACCTGCCCCTTCTTCTCTTCTATCACTCCTTCCCATTTATTTTTGACAAATGCCTCCAGCTGCATCTTCATCCTCCCCCTCTCCTCTCATTTCTGTTTCTCTGCCACCGCCAAGGGCCTGACCCTACCCATTCCTTGTGGGCGCATGCATCCTAGCTGTGTTCACCATTTTACTATAGCTGCCTCTGTTAACTACCTACACTTCTCCTCCTCCTCCTCTAAACCTTACTCTTCCTATAGCTGACCCCCTTTCAATAGCACTGTTGTACATGAATTGTTTACTGTTATTTCACTGTTGCTTCCTTGTTGATTGTTATTTCTGATGTAGAACCTTTGTAAAAGAGCCTTGGCTCAAAGGTACTTGTAATCCTAGAATAAATAAATAAATAATAAAATGTATGTAAAGCAAAAATCTCCATTGCCTGATCTAATTTTTTGCCAACTGTAGATTTTGGCTCTGTAGTCTAGGAAAAGGTCTCTGCTAATGTGCTACACCAAAACACAGTGTTGTATAATGCAATCTGAAAATTGACAGGACACAGGGAGCATCATTGCATCCTATATCTGAAACCCCTCCAGCCCCTCCACAATGTCACTTAAAAAGACATTAAACAGTACTGGGTCCAGGACTGATCCCTGTGGCACACCGTGGGTCACCCTGTTTTCCTCAGATTGAGTAAAATTTACCATGGCCCTCTGTCTTCTATCACTCAACCAGTTCCTAACCCAGTTTACCACCTTGTGACCCACTACCAGGCTGCCCAGCTTGTTCACAAGTCTTATATGTGGAACAGTATTGAAGGCCTTACCGAAATCCAGATAGGCCACATCCACTGCTCCCCCCTGGTCCACGACCCTAGTCACCCAGTCAAAGAAATCAATTATATTTGTTTGACATGACCTTCCAGCTGTGAATCCATGCTGCCCTGGATCCTGTGCTCCACTGGTTTCAAGATGCTCCACGATCCTTTGTTTAAGTAGTGATTCCATAATCTTCCCCACTATTGAGGTGAGGTTGACTGATCTATAGTTTCCAACATCCTCCCTACTGCCACTTTTGTGAAGAGGGACTACATCTGCCCTCCTCCAGTCCTCCAGAACCACTCCTGTATTGAGTGATTCATTGAACAGTGCTTCCAGTGCTGGCACCAGCACCTCATGTACAGTAGTTCCCTTAATATTTTAAGATGTATCCCGTCCTTTCCCATTGTCTTGTCCACTTTCAGTTTTGTAAGCTCTTTTAGGGGTCTCTCTTCCGTAAATGAACTGGTGTCCCTCTCCCTCCCATATTTGTTCATGTTGCCTGACTGTGGTCCCTCACTTTATTCTTCTGTGAATACAGAACAAAATATTTTTTTAGTACTGATGCTTTTCCAGGTCCTCTTCCATACACTTTCCTTCTTCCCCTTTAAGCTGTACTATCCCATGCCTGTTTTTTCTCCTTTCACTAACATACCCATAAAAAGTCTTGTCTCCTTTCTTTACCTCCTGTGCTATTTTTTTCCTCCATTTGTGCCTTTGCGTTCCTGACTGCTTTCCCTGCCTTCCTGTTTGTCCAGATACACTACCCTGTCCTCCTCCTGTAGTGCTTCCTTGTATTTCCTGAAAGCCATCTCTTTTTTTGCCCTTATCTTCCCAGCCACTACCTTTGAGAACCATTGTGGCTTTCTCTTGCCCTTGTTTACTTGCCTAATGCAAAAGTTTGTCGCCTCCACTATGGCTCCTTTCAGATGGGCCCACTACTCCTTCACTCCCCCTCTCTTGTCCCTCCCTGCCAGGGCTGCTTGAGACATATCCCCATCTTAGTAAAGTCCGCTCTCCTGAAATCTAGGACCCTCCCCTTTGTATGGCTTGACTCTGCCACTGTACTCATGCCAAACCACATTGTGCAATGATCACTAGATCTCAGGTGTTCGCCCACTCTGACTTCATCAATTCTGTCCCCATTGGTGAGTACCAGGTCCAAAATTGCATCTTCCCTGGTTGGCTGTAACACTAGCTGCCTGGGCCTGCTCCTTGTACAGAGTACAGGATGCCCCTGCTCTTGGCTGAGGCAGCAGCTGGGATGCTCCAATCCACATCTGGAAGACTGAAATCACCTAACAGCAGCACCTCCACTTTAGCTGCCACTGTGTGGATGGATTCCATTAGAACCCTGGCCACCTCCTCCCCCTGTGCTGAAGGTCTGTATATCACACTTCTGTGAATGGTAGTGCAGTTGCCTATGTCAAGGGTGACCCAAAATACTTCCACTCCCCCCTGCATTTCCTATACCTCAGTCACTTTAATACCGTCCCTGATGTAAAGAGCCACCCCACTCCCTTTTTACCCCCCGTCTCTCCTAAACAGAGTATAACCTGGTACAACTACATCCCAGTCATGGTTTCCAGTATGCCACATTTCAGTAATGGCTACAATGTCCAGGTCAACCTCTGTTATCAAGACCATCAGGTCTGGGATTTTATTTCCTAGTCTGCGGGCATTGGTATACATGGCCTTCCATGTCCTACCATTTGTTCTTTTATCATCCCCTTCTGTCTTTCTGCCTCCTCTGTTTGTCCTTCCTTTTTTCAGTCCCATTCCTTCTGTCCTCCTCTGTTCTCCCTTCTATGGGTTTCATTTCTTCTGGTGGCACCATAATGTTATGGTCCTCCATGTTGACTTCGCTAGCCTGTGACGGTGGGCAGTTTGGTTCCCCCTGCATCCTTCTGCCACCCCCCCACTAGTTTAAATGTTTACCAATGAAGCATTTAAACTGCTCACTGAGGACAGCTGTCCCCTTATTGGACAGGTGTAAGCTGTCCCCCATGTACAAGGTCTCATTCCTGCAGGTGGGTTCTCAGCTCCCAATGAAACCAAAACCTTTTTTCTCTGCACCAGCTCTCCAGCCAAGTGTTTTTTTTTTGTTTGTTTTTTTAACCAGGAGAGACACACACAACATACAGCACAAAGTGTGGAATCCTTGATGTGGACTTGGACAAAGGTTTTTAATGATATTAGTCAAATGCATTCTACTAGCATCCTATTTAAGAGTACATCATTGATGGTATCTTGGCTAAGCTATAAACATTGCTTTTTATCACTGTAGCAGTTCCAGTATGTAAACTACTGTACTTATGGAGAAGATTCTACTGTAAAGCTATATAATATTTTCTGGTTAGTTGCCAGTTTAACCTCATTTTGAGGTGTGTCCAGTTAAGCCCTTTACAAGGGTCTAGATTATTTTAAGAGGTGTTAGAGGTATCATTCTCTGCCAGTGCGATGGAGAATCACCTTCAAGGTTGCGATGCTGACCTATAAGACCCTACACGGTCAGGGACCGGGCTACTTGCAAGATCTCCTGCAACCCTACCACCCTCTCTGCTTGCTCCGCTCCACTGATGAGGGATTGCTAGAGGTTCCCAGGGTTCATCTTCAATCATCAGGGGCCAGAGCTTTTTTTTTTGTGGCCCCAACCCTGTGGAATTCTCTACCATGTCGGATTCAAGAGTGTCAGTCCACAGACCTATTCAAGGCATCTTTAAAGAGTTATTTATTCGAGCAAGCCTTTGAATAGGCCACCCTGTTGTCTTTTAATTGCCTTTATATTCATATTTATTGTGTTGGCTGTTTTTTTGTGATGTATCTGCACTTTGATAATTTTGAAAAGCGCATTATAAATAAAATCTGATTTGATTTGATATTATATTGAAAGATACAGCTCTACTGATTTATTTTATTTCCAGTTAGGCTTTTTTAGACTATACCATCTCTTATTTCAACTAGTCATAAACCATCCAAAACCTTCTCAGGATCAGTTTAATTCTTAAAAAAGTATGTAATCTCTTATCATAGTTGCAGATGACAGCAACCAATTGTATCTTTTTTAGTTTTTCAAAGCAAAAAGCAGTTTCTCATAACATATTCAAGTTGTTGCTATAGTCTTAAAATCCTCGGGTTATCAGTAGACCATGTTAATAAATTATTTTGCTTCCATGTGTCCACTGTTCTTGGTCAAAAAAGTGCTGTACAATTCATCAAGCATGATCTCCAAGCATTATGACCTTCCTCAGAATGTTTTCTTAATGTTGTGGATACACCATTGCAAAACATGGTTAACCATGATCCAATCCTTGTCTGACCATGGTATGTCCATGGTTATAAGAACACACGATAACAACCAAATTTTCTTAATTTATTTACATATCAAAATGCCGCACATGACATTTTAATATAAATAATTATGGTATGTCCCCTGTACAGCAACACTATTATAGCGACAACGTAGATGACGACAACATTGATGTTTTCACCGTAATAGTCCGCCTGAGATCCCGGCACTCTGTTTCCTGGTCCTGCACCCCCTTCCTAATCCAACTCTGACTTGGAGTTAGAATGCTAGAGATTAGGGTGGGGGGTGGGGAGAAGACCCTCACATGGGGGGTTCGGAGGGCGGCTCCTGATGAAAAAACAGGCGGTTTCACTCAGATTTATGTCGATCTGTGTTGTGGTCTATATAAACTGCTCACTGTGATGGAGTTTGACAGCTTAGAGTAGAGCCAATAATTACAAACTATCTTTTTGCAATTTATGAAGATAAACAAGGTTTACACAAATAAATTAATTACTTAAACTTATAAAATGGCAATAAAAATCTAGAAATCTCATTGGTCAAGAGAGATCAGCTGACCGTACATTAAATCTCTATATACACACACAGTCATCCTGGTCCTAAACCACATTGCACAATGATCAAACCAGTTCTCCTACAACCAGAACTATCTTCCATCAATCGCCCTACAACCAGAACTGATCTTCCACCACAAACATGACTGCTACCTTTACACTGTAGAAACCTTCAACTGGGCCCTAAAAATAAAACTACCTTAAATATGAAATAAAACAAATTAATTAAATGTTGTTTACCAGATAATTACACTCTCCTTACACACATAAACAAATGAGAAACATTGAGTATTGTTTATAGTTTTCATTACAACTGTTTATTTGCTAATAGTGAAAACTCCCCGTTCTATCTTTACCTGCTTATCAGGGAAATCTCTTCTGCTTGCCCTGACACTTAGAAAATTGAGTCTCTGGCTCTAAAACATGCCTTTGTTGTGTGTGTACAGTATGTTAGTAGAGGAACATTCTACTAGTAGAACTGAGCAGAATTTTGAATCCCTGTATTCCATGGTAAACACTCCATGATAAACATTCCATTTCTTGAATGTGGGGAAACCCAGAGGAAACAAAAAAACAGGATGAAGAAAGTAAGCAATAATACTATATAAACAAAGAGAAAAGGTGGTAAATGACTCACCCTGCTGTTTATCTTTTAGGAAAGAGCAAGCAGTTCATGTTGCTGTAAGTGAGTGTGGCAGTTTTGAACCACGCTCATGCTTGCAGCATCGGGGAACTAGGAAGCCTCTATTATGGCTTCCTTTTAGTTTTGTCTATAGAGTGAGGAGAATGAAATAAAATAAGGGGGCTATGTGTCATACTTAGAATGAGGAAAACAGCATTTATGAATTATTGTGGCTGGCAGGGGAATATGAAGTTTAAGTGGGCAGGAAGGCACACACTGTATAACATTACTTTAATCTAGCATCAATAGGCAGAAGGACTATTTTATGTTAAAAGCACAGATTCACTTACATTTTACTTATTTAAAAATGTGTTTCAAAATTTAAAAAAAACTGCTTCTAGAAATAAAGGGCCATTTTTGTAAGCACAATACGACACTCTGGGGTTGTGCATTACAGTGTGATAACTGCAATCCTAAGGACGATCAGCACACAGCCTTCGGCCTCATGCCTAACTATGCCCCTAGGCGTCCGGCTATCACACCATAATGCACAACCCATCGTGTCTTATTGCTTACATAAATAGACTGATATGAGAGCTCATTGTAAAAAGGGAAAGGGGAAATTGTTTAAAGAGGAAAGGCACACTAAGCTGGAGCTTGTTTTCAGGTGTAACCTAGGAGAGACAAGGAAGTTAGATGATTTGCTTAGGGCCACACAGTATGTGAGTGGGGACAGATGGAAGTTATATCAAGGTCTTCAGGTTTGCAGCTCAGTGCCCTTAACTACTACACTGTACTGCCTTCTACCTCCTTACTACATAAAACAGTTTAATGATCTGGTTGTATTAATAGCAATTAGGCCATTCTATCAGTTACAGTATTTGCTCCTGCCTACAAAGGGTAGACCCCCCCTCACACCTAACACTATCTGTCCTGCACTAACCTGACTCCTCACGGAGTTTCTTAGCTGCTCTCCCCAAGCTTGTTTCTGGCTCCTGTTCTCTCCCTCTCCCTCTCTCTTCTCTCTGTCTAGATGTGACTTTCAAAGGTGAGGTGAATCAAGGGGCAATTGTAGGGTTTGTTTGTACCCTCTTATTGTCCCATGATTTCCAGTATTTGTTCTTGTATGTATTATTCCCTGTATGTAAAAATGTTCTTGTCCTCTGTTAAACCTGTAACATCATGTGCCTTGTGATTTAAATTGTTGCATAGCTATGCCATCTTTTTATGGTCTGGGTCATGCCTGAAAACGATCCCTCGGACCAGTGCACCTACCCGGTAATCAAAGACAAATAAATAAATAAATGAGGAGAGACTTCAATAGAAAGAGGAACACCAGCAGCAATAAGTAAGTAAATAAAAGCAATTTCAAAAGTAGGTTTGGATAATAAATATTCATTACAGAATTTTGAGGTTTTTGGGAAAAAAATTAAATTACCTGAACTGTGTGGAAATTTGTTTTATGGTTAGCAATGGAGGACCATGGTCAGCTTGAATAATTCTCAAACTGTATTAAGCATGGTCATTCATGATCTACCCCTGAGCCATTCACCATCAGCAGTTGCCCATTGATAAGCATGGTTTAAACTGTGGAAAAGCATAAATGATCCTGGTTACTGACCATGTATAACAATGGTATAATAACCGGCTTCCCCTTTTTCCCATAGGGAAACCATGGCATAATTTGCTGTTATAAAGGAGTGTTTATAACGGCAAACATGCACAGGGTTTTCCTTGCTGTGTGCATGGTCACGCAGTAGCGCCACCATCAAGACTGCTGACCACTTCCATCTCTCCCGAAACAGCACTGCGACCGCCAGAAGAACTCGGTGGTTCCTTTTTTTTCCCCTTACACAGTGAAAACCTCACAAACCAGGGCAAAAAAAGGTTTTAAAATATGCCGATTCAAATCGGCACCTGAGAAGCCACACCGCGAATGCATCGGAAGCTTTTTATTTCATATAATTGTTGAGGTGAGAAAGGGGAACCCAGCAATTATATAAAATAAAATATGGGTCGGGATGTGTGTCAAACTCGATTTTACACACACCCTCATTGTGGGATGCTTTTCACAAACCCCTTGAGCTTCGCCCTCAGGGTTTATGTAGCATCCCACAACTCAGGTGTGTGTAAAACCTTGTTACACACCCCCGACCCATACTTTATTCTCTATTTAACCATCTACTATACAATCATAGTTTATCTGTGATTCTAAAACAAGGATAAGTAAACTGCAACAAATGTACATGGATTTCTCCTGTGAAAGGGGATTTTAGTGCCCAACAAGTTTACATAATCAACAAATAATTAACAAAATACATTTAATATGAAAATATACACTTAGTTCTATTTTTGATGCTGTATTTCAAAATAGCTGTGTGGTTTCTAGGTGTATTTCATTGCACTTATATCATTTGTTGATTGTTTTACAGAAATGGGTATCTGAATACTCCACTTGACTATCTTGAGTTGCCTTCCATTTAAAAAGCAGTGATTATAGAAACATTCCACATACAGTAAAATAGCAATATAGTTATTTTATAGCTAGTCTGTAAATAAATCACTGACTACTTTTTCTTGAAATATACAATAGCAAATAATTACTTGTAGCTGTTTGCAATCCCAGGCATGTTTCTTATTTCTAAACTCTGCCTTTGTAAGGTACCAGCATGCTGCAGTTCACACACTAAATATACACACTTTATTTCATTAGCCTTGTACAAAAGAGGCAGAGTTTAATTATTATGTAATTAAGGGAGTGGGTAAACAAAGATTTTAAAAGGAAATTTAGACTACAGAGTTGATGCTCACACTTTTTTTCCTTTTTATCTTCACAGTGGGATCTGGTATGTGATTCCCGATCTCTAAAAGAGGTGAGCCAGACTGTTTATATGGGTGGGGTGTTGGTAGGAGCCACCATACTAGGAAGCCTCTCTGACAGGTGAGTAAGTGGTATCATGGAAAAACCAAAGCACCCTTCAAATATGTAAGCACAAAAAAGTGTGCGCATAGGGACCTGTGACTATTGTACAAGCTGAATCCCTGTAATAAGGAGAAAGCCATATATCAGGATACTGTGAATGGGTGTGAGAGTGAGCCTTGCAATATTACTAAGGGGCAATGCAAGGTTCTGTGCTTGGACCATTGATCTGTACAAGTTTCATAACAGATTTGTCAAATAGCTACAGGTGTTGTGGAATTTAATTAGATACCTATAGCACTGGTGTATATTACAGCAGTAACTGTTTTAAAGAATTCAGTTTTAAACTCCAAAAGGATTATTCTTTTGTCCCAGTTTTTTTAGTAGGCTCAGTTTTTGTCATCTTATGCAGCACTAAACTGAAGGGAACAGTCAGCATGATAAATCCACACTCAAGTGTGGGGCTGGCCCCTATTTACATTTTATGTGCAAACACATTTTTTAACTGTTTACTGTAGTACAGTAGATTGTATCAGATGAATTCTGTTGAGTTATAACCTGACATTTTCTGTAACAATAAATCCCAGAATCCCATGCAGCTGACTTCAGAGAAGGCTGCAGCAGTAGTTAATTCAACAGCCAGCAGTGCATGTTAAGAGTTAGTGTAAGCTCTGGGGTCCAATATTCAAAAGTTTACATGGGTGCTAACTGGAATTTGCCTGCACAAATCAGTTTTTTTGTTGGAGCCCAGTATTCAAAAGGATCAGTTGCAGCAGCAAACAGAGATAGCGCCTGCACAAATCAAAATGGGGGGGTATATGAATGGAGGGCAGGGACAGGAATATTAATGCAAGGTGATATGCAGCAGTTTGCACCATGCATAAGGGTTTAGTGCAGTCCTTTTGAACCATGCAAATACCGCCAAACAAAATATCCTCTTACTCCATGCAACACCAGTGGTTGCTGGAGGTAATGCAGCCAACTAGCCAGAGGGCTGCTGGGGGAGCATACCCACCCCCTGTGCTCTGTGGCACTCCCAATCCCCAGCCCATAGTTAAAAAAAGCTCTTTGGTGCTAGTGGTCCCTCACCTCTGATCACCAGTCCATAGTGAAGAAAACTCCCAGGCACTAGAGATCCCCTATCCAATAATAAAAACCAAAAATCTCTGGTGCTAGTGGTCCCCCCTCCACCCAATTGCCAGCCCATGGTAAAAAAAATTCCCTGGTTCAAGTGTTCCCCCTTCTATCTGATCACCAGCCCGTAGTATAACTTAACCCCCTTCCCCAGCATCCAGTAGTTCCCCCAATACTGATCCATTTTACCTCTGGTCACACATCCATAATCCCTAGCATCTAACAGGCCTCCCATCATGGCACTGAGAACCTAGACCCCAGTCACCTTGCCAGTATCCTCTGTGCCATGGGTGTGCATGCAAAAACTAGCATAGCCTCCTCCTACCTACAAGGTCAGCTACCATATGTCCAGGCAGGGGGCGTGGGTCTTATTTACAGGACAGGGTGCAATACCCTATCCTATAAATAAGATGCACGCTCCCTAACTGGACATATGATGGCAGGCCAAGGAGGTGTGAGGAGGGCTGCACTGGTCACTGTATGTGGTATGCCCACCCAACAGCAACACTATTACACCAAACATGTCAATGCCAACAACATTGACAGTTCACTTTAATGGGTCACCCAAGATCCCAGCACTCTGTCTTCTGGTCCTGCACCCCCTTCCTGAATCAACTCTGACTCAGAGTTGATTATATTTAGTATGAGGGGTGCAGGGGCAGAGCCCTCCCACATGGGAGGTTCAGGGGGTGCAGCCCTTTGATAGAAAAATGGACAGGATTTCCTTATGGATTTATGTCAACTGCAACTTGTGGTCAACATAAATCTGTCACTGTGATGTTGCCAGTTGATGAAATAGTTGTCGAACTGACATTGAAAAGCCACCATATGTTCACCCATGGCACTGAGGATATTGGTGAGGTGACTGAGGGGCACTGTCTGCCAGTGATTATGGATGTGTGACTGGAGGTACTGTGGATTGGTGCTGGAGGAAAACACTGGACATTGGGGGGAAGATTTAAGTTATACTACAGTCTGGCCCTCAGAGGGAAAGGGGGACCACTAGCACCAGGAAGTTTTTTTTTTTTTTTTACTATGGGTTGGTGATCAGAGGGGGGACAACTAGCACCAGGGAGTTTTTTCTATTATGGGCTGGGAATCAGTGGGGAGGGGGACCACAAGACACCAGGGCTTTCTACAACTGTCTTGGACCAAAGAAAGAGAGGGCGGTGCTGTACTAACCTGCCTCCACTATCCATGTAAATGCACCCATAATGGACATGCAGGTGGCCCCTTAGTGCCTTGCATGCCCAATTAACTCATTTGCATAGGTCTCTTTAAAAATTTCAGATACACTCCAGTGATACCCACTCTTGACATCCACTTCAGGTCATGTCCTAGTAGCACTATTTGACTTACTGCTGCACTGATATGGTCCTATATTCAATCAGATAGTGCCAGTGCACTGTCGGACTGCATATAGCATCCTTAGACTCCTGGGCAATTGCAAAGCACAGTGAAAACCTTTGCACTCCATTTTACACTTTTCTGAATAACAAGCCCCATATCTTTTATTTGCTGGTCCCTAATTCTCCCTAAGCTACAGTAAGTACGGTCCCAGAGGACTGTACTTATCCATGGGAGAACAGCAGGACTGGCAAACATCTGATTGCAGCTTATAAAAACTGTAACATGCAATGCAGGCTATAGCATCTTTCACTACTGCAGTCCTCCTCTAATGTCAATGGCAGGGGATTCTGGGATTTAGAGTTGTAGAAAGTGTCAGCTTGCAACTCAGCAGAATTAGCGTGGTATAATCTACTATATGCAGTAAACAGTAAGTATAAAAAAAATGTTTTAAACAAAAAGTGCAAATTGGGACCTGTCTCACACTTGGCTATCAGGCTCTTACTGCTGACTGTTCCACTTTAAAAGAAAATAGTGACTAGTATTATAACTGGCATACAGTACCAACTATGGCTACTTTGCAGGGACATTTATTTGCATACCTTCCTAATTGACATTCACTGAAACAGTCATTAATTTAAATATCTTGGGACATGTGCTGATTCATAGTTATCATTTTAGTACCATACAACAAAAGTGGTTAAATCATTACATCATACTTTAGAAGTCCTGTTTAGAGACAGACCTTGCACTACTAGACAAGTCAGACAACAGGTAGAGTAGGATCTCAGCTATTGTTTTTAATAATATATTAATCAGGTATTATTTACATGATGGCATCTATGAGTCAATTAAAAAGAACAGACTTTGTTTTCAATTCAGTCTATAATTTTAAGATATGAAGTAGATATCATACATGCAACTGTTTACTGTATTCTGATATAGGTGTGACAGAGTTGAATAAGATCCTGTCCCATTTGTTATGTAGAAAGATTTGTTATGTAGAAAGAGTTAAACACAAGGATCTGTTTTATCCTCTTCTGTTCTGTCTCTTGTCTGTCTGATTGCGCAGTAAAACTTTCTTGTGAGACCTAGGAACTGGCCACTCCAACGGTCTCACTTTTCCCCACCCCTCTACTGCTGTCTCTCTGCCTTCACTTGCTGTTTCTATCTTTTTCTTCCTCCTTGTGTATTTGAAGTGTGTGCATTTGAATCTTTATGTGAAACTGGGATCCCTTAGTTTGAAAATGTATATGGTTCTATTGTTGAAATGATTGCAAAAAGCTATGTGGAGCTCAAGGGGTTAACCTGAGATGTTGGTTTGTAAACTATTAGCAGAGCTGTAAACAGGAGATAAGTTCTGGGACATCAGGTACTGTTTTGTTGTACCTGCAAGGAAGGGAACTGACAAGACCATTTGAAACTGACAAGAACATTTTCTGAAAAATAGAATGTTTTCTTGAGGTCCCTGGCAAAGGCTAATTGTAAAAAGAGCAGTGATACTTTTTCTAGAGAGGGAGACCGTGATTTGAAATTGAGAAGAAACACTCAGAAGAAGGACTTTGTTTTCTGTGTTTGTACTGCCTTTGTAAATAATTATACTGAACATTTTTTTCCTATTACTGAAAAAAACAATTAAATGCTACTTGCAAATTTTATACCTACTCCCAGTCTTCCTATGTTTCCTGACCTGTGCCTTGATGACAATAAGTTGGTTATTTCAGCAAAGCTGGATTTTACAGTACACAGCTCATGTTTTGTTTATAAATGTAGAAGGGCAATTACTGCTACTTAAGTCAACAACTGAAAATCCTTTCTGGTAGTTATGGACTGCAGTCTCAGATTAAAAAAAAAATAGTAGCAAGAACAGAAATTAGATTTGGAAATTGTTTACAGAGCATTAAAAAATGGAATAATCTGCCATAAACTATAAAGGAAGCGATCAAAGTGAGAGTTTTGTAAATGTTGAAAAAGATTGAACAAAAAGACAAGGGCATGTTTCCGCCCACAATGGTGCTGTTGTTAAATACTAAATATATTTAAATAAACTTAAATTTAGTCTGCAAATGCCACTCTCAACCTGAAATTAAAATCAATGAAATGTTTCTAGGTTGAGAAACTTCCGATCAATAAGAATGCCAAAATAATAAAGCACAGGAAGTGCTCATGATCAGCAGACTTCCTGCATTGGATGCACTAAATAAACATTATTCTGTATTTTGGCTATTTTGCTGACCAGAAAATTCTTTACCTGCAACCTTTTCTCAAGATTGATTTTGGGCCAAGCCCACTGTCATGGGCTATATGTGGCTGCTGGGTATACATATTTCTTTCTTGGACTTTCTCCCAGTAGGGTTTGAAGTTCCTCAAGGCTTTGTCCTTGACCCGGTCCTTTACTTGATTTTCCTAAATGACCTCTCAAAGGCCTGTTACTCCTCATACATCCACATGCATAATAACAACACTGCTCTTTGCTTGTAGTTCCCCTTACAACTCCAGAGTGACTTCAGCAATGGTCAGAAATGGTTCTGTGTCAGCCAGTTTACTGAGAATGCCAACAAAAAACATTATCATAACTTATAGCACATAGCAGCATCTGGATGGTATCCAGTTTCCCTTTGCCTTCATGATCCTGAATGACTTGCAACTAGAGGAAGTTTCCTCCTTTTAATGATAAGGTGTCTGGCTGGACAATCAGCCTAACATCTCCTGTTATATTACAAAAGCTTCTCCCAATATTTGGAGAACTTTACAGGAACAAGTCCATATCCCACTGCCTACCATGCAGGAGACCATTATGAAAATGATTGCCAGTGCTTTCCATTATGAGACTAAGGCTGGGAAAAATTAGGAAATTCTGTAACTGCAAATTTTCTTTGCATAGATTTTTTTTTTTAAGTTTTGGGAATCTGCTTACTTGGTTCTAACTCAGCTGTTCTTTCAGCTAGAAACATGCCAATTAGTATGATTACATGTTGTTCAATGATCTACATGCTTGCCAGATATCATGACATTCAGCAGAAATGTTTTAATACTTATAGGTGCTCAAAACTGCCATTTTATTTTTTTTCTAAACATTTGTGGAAATATTTTACTGATTATAATGTGAACACCTTTATAGTTAGATATCTGAAAATTAGCATGCATGACCCTTTTGGAAGGATCTTAAAAACTGCTATATGGGGCAATATTCTGATAAGTAATTTGTAAGTTACAAGGGCTAATAATTTCACAATTTAATTGTTTGTGAAGGCTTTGTAAAAATGTTCTGAATGTTTGAATACTTATAACTCTGTTGCCATCGTAGGTACATATCACCACTGCATACAATTTGGCTGCTCTGCTAACTTCCAGCAGAGCTGAGTTGTTTCAGTTCTGTAGTGCACCCATCAATCAGTGTCTATTTTGCCCCACCCACCCCACACACACTTTTCTGTGATCTTGACCAGACAGACTCATTAGAATAGTTTGGTCACCTGTTTTCCTCCTTCTTCCTTACAGTGACAGTCTCCCTTAAAAACAGATCCATCTGTGCCTTTTCCTTTTAGATCTATCCCTTCAGAATATTCAAAACTCATCCTTCTTGGTATCCCGGTCATTTCCTTTCCCCATCATACTTTTATTTTGTGAATGAAAGCTTACAGTACACACTGCAAGGCCATTGGTTGACTGTGCCGACCAATGGTATTGTAGTGCATACTGTAAGCTGTCATTCTGTGATAGCTCAGTCAGCAGGCAGCCATGGAGGTATGTGGGTGGGTTGTGCTGCCCACCAGCTGCATGGCCATTCTGGGACTTGGGACCAGGGTGGGGTGGGTTCTTCAGTGGGTGGGGGGGCTGCTAGACTACCAGGGATGTTTGGGATTTAATATTTTATATGGATAGGATTTGGGGATGGAAGAGGGGGATGACTGGGTTACCAGGGAAGTGTTTAGTGAAACTTGTGCTTTATAATCAGACTTTGGGGTAGGAGGGGGGCCACTAGATGGGATAGGAGTATTGTTATATTTTATTGCACACTCGGGAATTGGGGGGCCAAGCCACCCAGGGGCTGGTGGCTGCTGTGTTGTGCTGTGCAGTACAGCAGCCTGTCTGTGGACGGCTACAACTTAGGCATGGTTCTTCCATGCCTAACTTTGTGTGGCACATCTCCGAGATGTATGGACAGCTGTGCTGCACATCTCAGTTGAATACTGAGATGTGCTGCATATGCATGGAAACGCCCCCTCTGTATGCACCACATACATCATCTTTGCACTGCAGCACATCTGGAATTGCACAGTACATACCCTCCTTTTGAATATATCCCAGTAGTGCATTTCAGAAATGCACTGGTGCAACTCAGTTGCGCCAAGTGCATATCCTTTGAATATCTGGGCCCTAGTGTACAAGAGGCCTTGGACAGTATAGGTAGAGAAGAAGTTACCTGTATTGACTTGTCAAAAGCTTTTGACTTAGTCAGTCATGAATTGCTACTGGCTAAACTGAGACATATGTTTTTTTTTCCTAGCTCAGTTGTGGGTTGGTTCAGCAGCTGACTGGGTGGAAGGGTACAGACAATGACATTGTAACTGTTAATGACAATCATCCACAAAGTGGTTTTGATGAAGTCCAGTTATCATTTCCAACCATGAAGTTATGTTTGTATGTTAGGAAAACTAAATGCATACAGTTCTCCAGAAGAATACACAATTTGCCTGACTGGCCTTGGCATATTAGGATACTGGAACAAGCTGATTCTTATTGGTATCTTGGTGTCATACTTAATTTCAACTTACCATATTCCTTGCATAAAGATGCTCTTTGTTAAATTGGTAAATATGAAATTTGGAGCTCTTTATCATCATATATCAAATCTTACACCTCATGATGTTGACCTATTTGATTACAATAATTGATAATGGGCTTGAAATATAGTTTTCTGCTGGAAAATCTGCACTACACTGGATGAAGATACTGCTGAATAGGGCCAGCAGATATGCATTTGGCTTGTCCTTGGATTGCCATACTTGAATACTCTATTCAATGTAAAATCTGTCCAATTTTTACTCAGAGAATAGAGTACCTTTTGGGATGTTGAGACTGGAAAATACATCACAGGAGGGTATCACACAATTTGGGTTTACTAGTTAAAAATAATTGTTTGGATTCTACTGTTATAAGATCATCTTTGAGACGGTTTGCAAGTTACTATGATGTAAAAATAAACTTGGTCATGGCTCTTTTTACTGTAAGATAGTTTGCTTCTGGAATTCCTTGCTTAAAGAAATAACTAGTGCTATGTCCTATGATCAATTAGCATATCCCCTGAGACTGTACCTAAAGAATTTCTACTTTTGTACTTGTTTTAAATAAGTTGTACATTTATCTGGTTTATTTATGCACTGCATATATATATGATCGTCTATGAAAATGGGCAATTTTGTCCATAGGTCTTCATTTGAATGAATGAATGAATGAGTGAATGAATGCATGCATGCATGCATGAATGAATGAATGAATGCCTGTCCTCAGAAATTGTTTTCCCTATGTCATTTATGCCAATGTGGAAAACAACAGTCATCTCCTCAATCCAGCTGCTTTACTTGGATATGGAATGCACCCATTTGACAGGTTTGGCAGGGAGGAAAATCACTTTACCTGCCGTAGCACCATGGTCCTGCAACGCCCCTTCAACTCTCCTGCTACCATTACAATGGAGCCCTCTACAAATGCTACCTTATTACCATACTCTGCCTAGTATTTGAATATGGAATATTTGATTGAGGCTGTTTGCCATTATGTATTAAAATCAGGACACTGTTGCAAACAAAATGTTTTATCTCAACCAGGTCATTCTAATAAAATATAATTAACAATAAAGACTCTAGTCTGAATGCTGTCACTGCCCTAGTACCTCACATCAAAAAGCAAACCCAATTCTGTGTGTTCCAGGATTTTCAGTATGTCAGGGTTGGGATAAATATGTATTTTTTATTCCATAGAGCTTTTTTCCATGTATGTCATCTGCCAAGTTCTCAAGCCTGGTGTTTACCCCCCATGGAAGCCCCCAGTCCTATCCTCTGCTGTTCCCACTGTCTTTCCAGTGGGTGTCCGTGGCAAGAAGTGACTGAGGGAGCTTCTGGTGGTCATCCAGATGCTAGCAGGGATTTTTCCCCATATTGTCCCCCTCACACCACCCTTCTCCACCCACACAATGGCACTCCCAGCCTTGTGGTGGCCACTGACACCACAGCTAACACTGGGAGGAGCAAGCTCCTGCTCCTCAATAGGAGTCACTGTGGAATCAGTTGCAGCATCTTTCTCTCTCTCTCTCTCTGGCTGGGAAGCTCATCCCATGGCAGCACTGCTTTCAAGACCAATCATCAACCCTGAATGCTCCAGTCTGCTCCCAGGTGCATTGCAAATTTAAAATTCATCCATGAATTGCAGTGACTTTTCCCACTACGCCCTATGCATAGCATTTGTGTAGTGCACACTATGTAATTCTCTACAACTGCACAAATTTATACTATACAAACTTGAGTCTTTACTGCAATGACACAACTGCATAGTGCATGCATAGTGTGGCAAAGGCATGAATTTTACTACGTAAATTGCAGCATTATGTTCCTAACTACATGCTTTGTTGAGTTTTTCACTTGGCCTGGAGCTACTCCTGAACCCAGGTCACTGATACCACCACTGAACTGTGATGTGCTTCTATTAGGCCAACAGATGACCCCTAGAAGGAAGTAGTTAAAGAAAATTATATCTTTGTGAGGAGAAAGTAAACCAGAAAAGGGCTGGATTAAGGCCACATTAAGTCAAGCAACTCTTATTTCTCTAATCTATCTGGACTAGATGACCACAAGTATCCATACAGAAGTACAGCTAGGAAAATAAGATTTGTACATTAGACTCCTCTTGGGTGGTCCCTCCCAGTTGTCCACATTCCCTGATTTGCTTCTCTGTTCTTTTTATATCCCATGACAAAATTAACACAGTATTTGTTTTATGCATTTACAGAGGCATTAATTCAAATAGATCACAATCATAATATTATAATGACATCACTAGGAGTTAGGAGCAGGCAATGGGAGTAACCAAAATCAATGACACTGACAAAGAATGGCACCCCTTCAAAAAACAAAAACTCATCTAGTAAATCATGGCATAGAAGACATATGAAAAAATGACCCTTGGTCTCAGTGGGCTTACCCAGTCAACAAAATTCAATAAAATAAATAAATAAATGAATATGCAATATACATTCCTCCACTCAGACATTCACAGAATGTAACATACCTGAATACAATAGGGACTTACATAACACGTTTCATATGCACTGTATGTCAAACTTCTTTATAAATAAATAAATAAACTTTAATCCTGCTAGTTCTGTGACTGCTACAGTAAAGTTATGTGGTACCGTGCAAATTGTGCGGTAGCGGTATACATGTTATTCAATGGGTTCCACAATTGCACATTGCTCGATATACTGCACTACCATGCAACTTTACTGTAGCGACCATTGTCAGTCAGCATATGCAGGAAAATGTTGCATCTATTGTACTGTATAGTCAAAAATAGCCACAAACAGGCATGGACCAATGCATTGGAACCTGTTAGAGAAAGAATATTTGATAGAAAATAGATGAAACCCCCCTACTTTTTAAATAGTAGAAAGGAAAACCTCAAAAGCCACTAGAAATGGACAAAATGATCATTAGTTTACTGCCTCATCTGAAGTACAGTAGGACAGCTTTAGCAGTGCAATATCCACTTAATAATACACCAGTGCTAGAACTGAATACAAACTGAACTCCTGGTACTGGACTTGAAACTGTGGTTTTTGGCCCATAGAGGAGCATGCCCTTAATTGTACTGTATTACTGACATTTTATTTAGTTAGTCATTTGTTTGTTTATTAGTTATATAGTAGTTTTCATTTGCTCTGTTATCAGCTCATTTCAGATGCATTCTGTGGGGGAGGGGATAATTCAATAAAGGCAAATGTATAGGAGTAATACTGCAGTAGGGCACAAACATAATGTAAGTAAGGTAAATCAATTACAGTGCAAATCACACAACATAGTAGTAAATTAATATAAATATAACACTTGTATATGTATGCAACAGGTAACATGTACAAATTGAGCTCTATACTATGTGTCAGGAAAACACATAAACATAACTGAGATGAACATGGCAGTTGAGAATAAAGTAAGCAGGGAGAAAAACGGTGCTGTGGGCATTTGCAGACATGGATGGTATGGCTGCATGGAGAAGGGCTTTAGGAATGAAGGAGGAAGGGGCAGAGCAGAAAAAAAGGTGAAAGGTTCAGTTAGAGACAGGAGAACCTGTAGAGAAAAGCTGATTGACCTGCAGAGAATGTCATACAGAGAAGACAGAATGCAAGATTCAGAACTGCAATAATGAACTGAAATTATAAAAGCAAAGGAATGAAAGAACTGAGTGTACATCAGTGAGAATTTATAAGGGTCAAGATAACTAAATTACCAGTTGCCAGAGTTTTATTTCAGATTCATTACTTTGCTAAGCTCCAATGAAATCAAAGTCTCCAACTTCTTCCATGCCAGAGGGTGCGCTGTTACTACACTAATGACATGATAAACATTTGACTTAGGCTTATGCCATTCACTGTGATCCAGACATCTTGGACTTTTTACCGCCAGTGGTCAAGGCTGTGCTTCTGTTGAAGGAAGATATCGCTATGGGGTGTGGTTGGGAGAAACTTAGAGAAAAAGCAGAGTGTGACTTTACTCATGAACCAGACTCAGAAGGATTGAAACTAATAAAATATTTTGACAAACCATATATAGTCTAGCTGAGAATGACTGGCTAAACAATCCCAATTCCTAAAGACAACTCAGTATTTTAAGATTATTAAGGTTACTGTGAGAATATTTTCAACAACTTTCTTAATCAGTTTACTATATCGTTCTTCATTATTATGGTCAAACATGCTTTCTTACAATAACTTATTAAGGTGGAATTAAAGGGTTAAAAAGCCAGCATAAGCTCTTGTCTGCCATGTTGATGCTATAAATGCCACATAATGTGCTGTGAAATGGGCATCCATGTTCAGTCCAGGCAGGAAGTGTAGGGACAGAGGCTTTTTTAAAAGAACAAGTATGGCGATGCTGTCAAATCAATGATTTCTGTTGCTGCTGTTCCTTTTTCTCCCTATCTGGGATCTAGGTGTGGACGAAGACTACTTCTGATATTTTCTTACCTGCTGATGGCTGTGGCTGGGACCTGTGCAGCTTTCTCTCTAAACTTCATTGCTTACTGCAGCTTCCGCTTCTTGACAGGAGTAGCCCTTTCAGGGATCGTCTTGAATGGCATAACTCTTGGTAAGTATCTCTATCCAGGTGATAGATTGAGTGAGCTTATAAACGTGTCCTATAAAACCAATTACAGGCCATCAGCCAAATCTCAAATGGCATATTTTACTGACTTAGAAACATAGAACATAGAAACATAGAATTTGACGGCAGATAAGGACCGCTTGGCCCATCAAGTCTGCCCATTTCCCTACCTAATGGATAAGCTGCAGATCCTAGTTAACCAGCAGCCTACTTCTTCCTACCCCCACCCCCTAGAATGGCCTTATGACTGTCCCATGCATGCTTGAATTCCACCACTGTTTTTGACTCCACAACCTCCTCTGGAAGGCCATTCCATGCATCCACAACCCTCTCTGTGAAAAAATACTTCCTTAAATTACCTCTGAGTAGCCCCCCCATCTTCAAATTGTACCCCCTTGTTCTTGCACACCTCTTTTTTTGAAAGATGCTACCCTCTTGGACTTTGTTAATTCCCTTGAGGTACTTGAAAGTTTCTACCATGTCCCCCCTCTCCCTCCTTTCCTCGAGGCTATACATATTAAGCTCCTTAAGTCTCTCTTCATATGTCTTCCAGTGCAGACCCTGCACCATTTTAGTTGCCCTCCTCTAAACAGCTTCCATCCTGTCTATGTCTTTGCGGAGACTGGGTCTCCAGAACTGCACACAATACTCCAGATGGGGTCTCACTAGCTGTCCGTACAGAGGGATAATAACTTCCTGTTTTCTACTGGTGATGCCTCTCCCTATGCATCCCAGTATCCCCCCAGACCTCCTTGCTTCCCTCTCACATTGCTTGCCCACCTTTAGGTCATCTGATATGACTACCCCCAGGTCCCTTTCCATTTTTGTTGTTGTTAGTATCTCAGCCCCCATTGTGTACTCTTCCCCTGGGTTTTTGTTTCCCAGGTGCATTACCTTGCACTTCTTAGCATTGAAACTAAGCTGCCATACTTTTGACCATTCCTCTAACCTTGCCAAGTCCATTGTCGTCCTTTCCACCCCACCTTGTGCATCAACTCTGTTGCAGATCTTTGTGTCATCTGCAAAGAGACATACTTTTCCTTCCAGTCCCTCTGCAATGTCACTTATAAAGACATTGAAGAGGACTGGTCCTAATACTGAACCCTGCGGTACCCCACTAGTAACCCCCCTTTCTTCAGAGTGGACTCTATTTACTATTATTCTCTGTGTCCTATTCTCCAGCCAATTCTTTACCCAGGCTGTCATCTTGGGACCCACTTCCAGGCTGGCTAACTTGTATATTAATCTTGTGTGGGACTGTGTCAAATGCCTTGCTAAAGTCTAGGTAGGCCATGTCCACAGCCCCTCCCTGATCTACTACTTTGGTCACCCAGTCAAAGAAATCTATCAGATTTGTCTGGCATGACCTTCCCGCTGTGAATCCATGCTGTCTTGGGTCCTGTGCCCCTCTGGCCTATAGATACTCGACAATTCTTTCATTCAGAAGTGATTCCATCATTTTCTCTATCACTGAGGTTAAACTAACAGGTTTGTAGTTTCCTGCTTCTGCCTTGCTCCCACTTTTGTGAAGGGGAATCACATCTGCTCTCCTCCAGTCCACGGGTACCACCCCATCCTCCCATGATTTGTTAAAGATTACGGGAGTTCAGTGCCATTGGACTGTCAAGTCATGGGTTTGAGTTGGGATTTCCAGTTTCAGAAACAATCTTGAGTCTAAAACTTATAATGAGGCTGGGTGAAATAAACAGATTCTGCTTCTGTGGAATTTAATGAACATTCCTTGAGTTTCAAAAAATTAATTTAATTTTGTCAAATTTCATCAAGATTTTCAGATCACCCTTACTGAGCTATCTTTAAGCTAGAGACCTGCAACTGTACATGTTCACCCACTAGTAAACATTTAGGAATGTACCAGATTTCTTGATATTTGATAATTAAGATAAACTTACAGGGGCTTAACTTTTTGCAGTTTATTTCTTTGTAAAATGTGGAAATGTCTGAAGTATCTTGTTGCTTATTAGTCAACTCTTTGGAAGCTAGATATCTGGGAAATAGCATCCATAACTTTCCTAAAATGTGGCAACACTTTGGTCAAGTTGTTTTCAACTCACAGGGGCTCATAATTGCACAGTTTGCTTACTTACAAAGTTTGTAAAAACAAAATGTCCTATACATTTGGATGCTCATATATCTGCTTCCATTAAAGGCAGAAACCTATCATTTGACATGCATTCCAAATGCCACTGGTTCCTGATATGGTCCAAATTGGATGAGAGTAAACTGAGCAGTTTTAAAGTTAGAGAGCAAAAACTGGACATTACTCATTGACAAAATGTCCTGAACATTTTTAAAATGATTCAACTTTCAGAAGAAAAGAATTACACTAACCTCTCATTCATGCAGTTCGAGGATCTCATGTGGATCTGTAACCTTATAGGTTCAATGACAGCCAGCCACTGGCACGTTTATGATTGCTGCAAAAATGGTATCTTTATTCAATCCATTTGTGTCTGCACACACATAAACAAGATCTGGCCAGAGTCGATAGATAGGACTGCAGCTGAGATATTTGGAGTAAAAATATTAAAATTACCAAAGTTACAAGCCTGCATTAACAAAATTCAATGTAGGCTCATAACTTTGTTGTTTTTTAATATTTTTACACCAAGGGTGGGATATACAAAGCGGTTGCACAAGGCGCAAGTGAGATGCACCAGCGCAACAGCAGATATGTGCCAAAGAGCAATTTTCAGCGGGTGACAATGTGCAGTGCAAATCGCAGTGCACCAATGTGCAACCCTAATGAATGCAAGCGCAAGTGCAGGGGATGTAACCATGAATAAACAGGCGCGTGCGATATTCAATGCTGAGCCCGATCGGCGCATAGCCCAGCGAGCAACAGGGACATGTGCGGAACAAAGTTGAGCCTATAAAAGGATGGAGCAAGCAGAAGATGGCGGCTTGTGCCCAGGGGAGAAGGGCTGAGAGAGGGAGAGGGTGAGAGAATGAGAGAGAGACAGAGTGAGGGACAGAGACAGTGTGAGACAGTGATGGGGTGAGGGCCATTGGCCAGGCAGGACAGCAGCAGGGGTGCAGGACAGTCACAGAGGCAGGAGGTGCAATGGGCAGTGGGACAGGGTGTGTGACCCAGACTGAGCCTGTGGGCAGGCCAGACCATGCGTGTGGGTCCCCAACACAGAAATGCACCCAGTGCAGGGGCCCAAGCAGCAGCATAAAGCTGGGGAAGCCCAGGGAGACAGCCACGGGGGGGGGGGTCTGACACGCTGGGCCATGGCCAGTGCAATATTCCAGATGGAGGTGGTAATGAGGGATGTGAGGAGGCAGGCGGCTCAGCGGCGCAGCCGTGGATGGGCCCGGCTGTGGTATGCCTGGAACAGGTGGTACCGTGCCTGCACCACCTTCGAACAGTACAGTGACACTGAGATTGTGGGCTGGTACCACCTGAACCAGGCAATTCTGAGGCAGCTCTATGAGCTGTGCAGTGACGAGATGCAGGCACCCACAAGACGGAGCTACGCCCTGTCGGTGGAGACCAAGGTCACAGCCGTGATGTGCCTGCTCACCATGGGCACCTTCCAGAGACCAACAGAAGACACCACAAGCATAACCCAGTTGGTCACGTCATGGCTTCTCACACAATTCCTCAATGCACTGCTGCCATATGCTGTGGAATTCATCCACTTCCCCAGCACACAGGCAGAGCATACAGCAAACATGCAGGAGTTCCACAGGGTTGCAAGTATGCCTGGTGAGCTAGGGGCCATTGACTGCACCCACATAGGTATCCTCACACCACTGGGGCCTGGAGGGGGTGGCCTACATCAACAGGAAGGGCTACCCAGTGTCAACTGCCAGGTGGTCTGTGATGCCAAGGGGCGCATAATCAATGTCTGTGCCACACACCCTGGGGGAGCACACGATGCCTTCATCTGGCACCAGTCTGCACTGTGCCACAGGTTTGAGAGTGAGGACATCCCCACCGGCCACCTAGTAGGTGAGTATGCAGCAGGAAAGGACAACCCTGCACAACAGGGCAGGGCATGGGGGGGAGATGCTATGCATGAGGTGTAGAGGGTTCGGCTGTGTAGGAGTGGGGGCAACCACACTGACCAACGTGCTAACCCAACATGTTCTCCCACAGGTGACAGCGGATACCCACTCAGGCCCTGGCTGCTCACCCCATACTGGTGCCCATCAACCCCAGCACAGAAGAGATTCAATGAGGCACATGCCAGCACACAGAACACCATCGAGTGTGTCTTTGGACTGCTGAAGGCATGTTTCCATTGCCTGCACAAGTCTGGCAGTGTCCTACAGTACAGCCCCTTGAAGGCCTATGGCCTATTCCTGGCCTGTTGTGTGCTACACAACATGGCCACTGACCATGACATAGCTGTCGAGGTAGAAGAGGGGAACAGTAGTGGGGATGACACAGACACCAGGGCCAATGGTGGTGGGCATCCCCCCCAGATGACTGGAACCCTGGCTGCGCAGGATGGCCCAGTGGCACAGGGACACCATTGCAGAGGTGCACTATGGTACATGCAGGTAGGTGAACAGGTCCACACACATGTCCAAGGAACCAGAGCACGGTATACAGGCATGGCTGGCAGGGCCCCACAACAGACACAACTGGAGGGGGGCATCGACGGACATGGGACAGAACACCGTGGAAGCACCCCTGACAGAATAGTGGACCCCACCCACACAGCCCCACACACCCACACACACACAGGCACAGTCACACGGGCACACACACACGCACACCCCGAGACCACCAACGGGCATGTGTCAGATGCTGAAAACCAGTGCACTGTGGTGGCTGGTGCTGTGATGGCATCATCATGCACATGCCATGGTAGCCAGTGGCTGGGAGGGTGTGCACAAGGTGGGCATGATGTGCGGCCTAGGATGTCATGGCCCAGGTATGTACATGCACTTACCACAACTCCGTGCATACAGGGCTGCAGCAGGCAGCAGACAGGGAGGGTGGTGGATCATGACCACCACGCCGGTGCACGGCCACCACGGACATGTGGACAGCCCCACCTAGACCATCCCAGCAGATGCAGGCTGTGTGGCAGCCACAGGGGTTCTCACAGATGTACTCCCAGGTGTGTTGCTGTGAGAATGTGACCGGTCCCTCGGAGGCATCTGCAGGCCCCTGAACAGGCCTGCTGCAGGTGTGCCCAGGATGCCCACAGCTGATCCCAGTGATGACAATGCTGGGGTCGCACAATGCCGGGACTGAGGGGTGGAGAATGCACTCCATGGTGACTGCCATGGATGACCCTGCACCAGGGTGGCCAGTGGTGCCAGGCCAGCCATGACTGCAGTGGTGAGCCGATCCAGGTCTGCGGTCGTGTCCTCCCGCATGCGTGTGACCTTGGCCAGGAGCTGCTCAAAGTTCCAGTCATGCCTTCCTGCGGACTGGCACAGCTAAGTGCAGAGTGCACTCACCCCTGCCATGACCTGTATCTGTTGCTCCAGGGATGCCCTGAGCAGACGGGTGTGCTCATCCAGTGGGTCGGTGCCCTGGGAGGCTTGGGCATTGTGCTGACCCACTGGGGTTGTGCAGCCCCATGGCACAGCTCCCCACACAGGTGGGGGCTGCACAGTGGAGCCCTCATGGGCCTGTACTGTCTGCAGTGCACTGGTGGTGGACACTGGACCTGGTCCACCCTCTGCACCATCCTGCTGCCACTGCTGCCCCTCCAGCCGCTGTGTGCATGATGTCACTGGGGAGGCTACACCCCCACTGCAAGACGGGCTGGACTGCGCCACAGGTATGGTGGACACCGCAATACCAGGTGGTGCGGCTAGTGAGTCTGCCAGTGCCACCCATGCACCATCGGCACCGCCGTGTCCGGTGAGTGGTGGAGGTGCCTCCCCCTGTACGGCATCACCACTGTCCTGGGTAGCAGTCATGTCGTTATCGGACGCAGCCCCCACCCCGATCACTGTGTCAGCATACTGGACGTCATGGCTGGCATCCCGCTGAAACACTGCCTGGGCCTCATCCGCGCCTATGCCACAGGCATCCATGCGGACAGTGTGGTGGGTCTGGAGGGGGTCCGGGCCATGGATCCGGTGGAGGTGGATGGGTACTCCTCCAGGTCCCCGACATCACCCAGGGTGGGCACCGCTGCCCCTGCATCCACACGCAGGTGCTCGGGATCTGTAAGGGAACATTTACATGTTAGTGCTACCACCAGCACCCCTGCCCCAATGCACCCTTTACCCACATCCACATGCACCACTGTACCTACCATGCAGTTATGGGCTACCCACATCTGGAATCCACCAGCAGAAACACCCTCAACGGCACTGCACCACATAGTCACTGCCACAAGCTCCTTCTGCAGTGTCAGCTGTGGCACCTCAGACTGTCCACCGCCCATGGTGGCACGTGCAGCCCAGATGGCTGCCACCTTCTCCTTGATCAGCCTGTGGTCTGTGCCCATCTTCTTCTTGTATTCCTGCACCGACCTCTGATGGATGCCCTGCAGGTTCACTGCCCTGGCTACACCTGCCCATGCTTCTGCCCTGGCTTGCTGGGTGCCTGTGGAGCCACTCAGGAGGGGCTCCTGGTCCAGGTAGGCATCATATTGGGCATCACACTCCGCCCTTGTGAAACTGGGCCTGTGCTTCCATGCAGGCCCCTGCTCCTCAACTTCCTCTTGCTCCGACATGCTTTTCCTGTGGGTGGGGACATGTGGTTAGTGCTGGTTGCCACACACGAGCCCCCCCACACCACAGTCCCGACATGTCCAGTGCCTGGCTTCCTACCTGTGAAGGATGCAATACCGGTCTGGTGCCTGTGCTGCCACATAGCGCCTTTATAGCGCAGTACATGCAAATGAGGGAATGCGCAACTGTAATGAGATGCAAATGCCTCCGATGTGCTGTGGATATGCTGATCTGCTAATCTGCATATGCCTGCTGAATATCGCGGAATTGTGCATTGCGCAGTGGAGCTACTCATGCGCATGTCATGGTGCATCTGTGTGACGTGCGCAGTCCGTATGGTACAGTGCAAGCGTGCACTGACATCGCATATGGCAGTGGCGCTTCCTACGCACAATGCGCTACAGGCGGCATGGCGCTCTGCCACTATTGGGCACATGGTGTACATGTGCTGTACACCCATTGACGCTCATACGCTATTGGCACATGGCTCATGGGGCACACTGGACCCTATTGAGCACCATGCTATCCATGCCGTATCGCGCTGACATGCATGGTGCGTGTGCCACCCTTTGACCCCTGCATGTGCCCCTTGAGCCCCTGGTGCCTGCAGCATGTGCCAGCATTGCCCCAGCTGTATAGGGCATACTCTGCCAATGCTGCGATCAGGGATGGCAGTGCATCGCCAGGCGACAAGATCCATATCTCATGTGTATCTCGTGCGCTCACCAGTGCCATTATGCTTCTGCAGTTCTGGATACAGCCATGCCTTGCAGAAGCATGCCTAGAGTGCCCACTTGGATCCAGGTGGAATTGGCCAACTTGGTGGCATTGGTGGAGCCACATATTGGTGCTCTCTATGGGCAGGTACCCCTGGATCAGCCACACACTGAGGTGTGGCAGGGGATGGCAGAGGCACTTGAGGAGGCCACAGGATCATGCCGTAGTGGGAAACAGTGCTGCCACAGGTACAGGGACCTGCAGAGGAGGGACCTGGACCATCTCAGGACACTGCAGGCACTCGTCTGGAGGGGCGCTGTGCCACAGCCTGGTGAGTACACAATCCCCGTCCATGCCATGTCGGTGTTGTGTGGGTTGCCAGCGGGTGTCATGCCATGCTGCTGTGGGTGGGGGGCAGTGGCTGGGAATGCCACCGGCCATGGCAGCGCACCATAGGTGTGCTGTGCCATGGCATTGCCACTGCGCTGGGTCATGGGGTATACTGTGCTGGTGGGGGGAGCCATGTGTTGCTGCCCAGTGCTGAAGTCTGTCTCTCACTGTCTCCCTACTAGGCACTGAGGATCAGCACAGAGCCCAGATGGCAAGTGCAGCTGCTGAACAGCAGCAGGCTGGTGGTGTCGCTCAGTGGAGGGATGTTGCCCAGCCGGGAGATGCAGGTGGCCAGGCGCCAGTTGGGCTGCAGCTTGCAGGAAGGCACTTTGGTGGTGTATGCAGTTGTGTGGGGTAGGGTGGGCCACAGCCTCCTGTGCACATGGCCAGTACATGCCGTGCTTCACCAGCATGGTCCACTGCACCATACTGTGCCCTGGGCACGTGTGTGTGGCTGCTGCGAGTGGGCTGTGGGTGCATCCGGGTCCCAGCCAGGCCACTGACAGCCCCATGCAATGGCCATTCGCTTGGCTGCCATGGCTGTGGCATGCTGCACATGGCTGGTGGTGGTGTGCAGTGCTGTGCATGGCTGTGGATGGTCAGGATGGCAGCTCATGTGGGCATGCATGCTGTGGTCAGCAGTGTACCCCCGACAGGGCACATGCCACCACTGTCCACTGCACATGGTGGGTGGGGTACGGTCATATGGATGTGCACTCATCCATGTCCCTTCCTTTGTCCTAGGTGCCCATCTGGTGGCTGTGCATACCAGGCTGCTGGGAAGGATCTTGAGAGTCACCACGGCCACACTTGCGGTGACCCGCATCATATGGCGGTCCCTGTTCCAGCCACAAAAGAGAAGGCGGCAGAGGCGCCAGTAGTCATGGACCTCCTGAGGGGCCCGTTGGCCTGCATCACCCTCCCTTCCACTGATGCCCAACCCATTCCTCCATTGTACACAGCCTACCATGTCCCCTGTCTCCCCAACCCCCTTCTCCAGCCTACGTTCCAGATTGTGGCCTCCCCATTCCCTGTGTCCATGTCTGCTTTGCAGCTGGCTTTGGTGCCATGCTGCAGTGGTTTGCATGGTGGCTGTGTGGTACATTTGCAGTTGCCTGGGGTTTGTGTCAGGTGGTCTGCGCACAGTGGCTTGTTTGTGTGCCCTATGGTGTGCATTTGTTCCCTGCTGGGCTGTGTGTCCAGTGTGTTGTTTGCTGTCAGCTTGTGTGATATCTGCTTTGGTCCAGGTGCTATGTCCCATGCTGTCCTGTGGGTGTTGCCCGTGGCTGCCTGCCAGTGACCATGGGTGTCATGCCACCTCCATGCACTGCAGTGGATTGCATGGTCAGGGCATGTGGCCGTGCACCTGCCTTTCCCCCCTCCGGTCATCCCCTGCTCTGTGATGGCAGTGTGTCCTGCTCTTGTGGCCTGCTCCACACTGTGCTGGGTGCCCTGTGCTATGGCCCATGTGCCTGTGTCCCTTGCCCTGCCCATGCTGTGCTCCTGCACTTCCTGCCTTGTTCCATTGTGCAACCATGGTTGCGCAATGGCTCCTGCTGACTTGCTCCCTGGCGCAGCCCTTGTTGCGCTATGGCACATCCCTGCGATATTCAGCCATCTTGCGCTGTCACTTGCCTTGGTGCTCAGCCTTTGAATATCGCGTTGGTTGTGCACCTACACAGTGTACCTATGCTGCACTGCCCTTGCGCCTGCTTCTGGTGCATTTCTGAATATCCCACCCCAAATGTTCAATATAGCCTTCTTATGACTCCACCTCATGAAGAAGGCTAGAGAAAATTTAAACTCCTGTCTGAAAGATGATTTCATGCAGGGATCACAAAATCACCTTTTGTGATGTAAAACAAAAAACACTTTGCCAGGATTTGAAAAATGACAGCTGTCACATTCTTGAGATGCTTTAAAGGCATGGCTATGTTGTAAATGTGGGGTTAAAATAATGAAAATTACCAAAGTTACAAGCCTGCATTAGCAAAATTCAAAGTAGGCTCATAAACAGTAGCAGAAAAGGTCAGAGTCAAAAGGTTGACCTTTAGGAAATATAAGGGAACTCAGTAGAATGAAGATAGGGAGGCATACCAAAATTCCCTAAGGGAAGTAGGGAAGGCAGTAAGGCAGACAAAGGCCCAAACCAAGGAAACACTAGCACAAACAGTAAAGGAAGGTGACAAGACTTTCTATAGATACATTAGTGAAAGGAGAAAGTCCAGAGGGTGTATTGCTAAGGTCAAAGGGGATAAGGGGGCATGTGAGGAGGAGGACCATGTAAAAGCATCTATCCTAAATAGATACTTCTGCTCAGCATTTACTAACGAGAAGGTAGGGCAGGGCCCACAGCTCAGCACCATGGACACAGGGGGGAGGGAGATGTGCAGTAGTCCCTTCACAAAAGAAAGAGTCCTACAAAAGCTTGATAAGCTCAGGATGGACAAGGCAATGGGACCTGCTGGCATACATCCCAGGGTATTAATAGAGCTAAGGGTGGAACTAGCAGAGCCATTATCAGAACTGCTTAGTGAGTCTCTGAGCATGGGAGAGGTTCCAGAAGGCTGGAGAAGGGCTCATGTGATCCCACTCCACCAGAGTGGTAGCAGGGAGAAGGCAGGGAACTACAGACCAGTCAGTCTTACCTCAGTAGTGAGCAAGATTATGGAGGCACTCCATAAGGAAAGGATAGTGCAACACCTGGAATCCATAGGAGCACAGATCCAAGACAGCATGGGTTTACAAAACGAAGGTCCTGTCAAAATAATCTCATAGATTTCTTTGACTGGGTAACTAGAGTGGTAGACCAAGGAGGAGCAGTTGGTGTCGCCTATCTTGACTTCAGCAAAGCTTTCAATACTGTTCCTCATAGAAGATTGATTAATAAGCTGGGTAGGCTCAGGGTGGGTCAGACATTGGTCAACTGGATGGCAAACTAGTTGATGGGCAGAAAACAGAGAGTGGTGGTAAATGGTGTACAGTTAGAAGAGATGCAAGTCACAAATGAGGTACCTCAGTGATCAGTCCTGGAACCAGTCCTCTTCAATATCTTCATCAGTGACATTGCAGATGGACTGGAGGGTAAGGTTTGTCTGTTTGCAGATGACACCAAGATCTGCAACAGAATAGATGACCTAGATGGGGTGGGCAGAATGAGAAGAGATCTGGATAAAATAACAAAATGGTCAGAAGATTGGCAATTGGGGTTTAACGCAATGAAGTGCAAGATCCTGAACATAGGGAAGAGAAACCCTGAAGCCACCTATAGGCTGGGAGGGAAGTTGCTGGCAGTCACAAGGGAAGAAAGACTTGGGCGTCATCATCACCGATTACCTGAAATCATCCAAGCAGACCACTAAAGTAGTAGGTAAGGCTAGAGGGATGTTGTGGTGTATTAGTATGGGTATCTAGAGTCAGAAGATAGAGGTAATAATCCCTCTTTACAAGACACTGGTTAGGCCCCATCTGGAGTACTGCATGCAGTACTGGAGGCCACACCTTCACAAGGGCATTAACCAAATTGAGGCAGTCCAGAAAAGGGTAACCAAAATGGTGCAGGGACTGCATCAGAAAAACATATGAGGACAGATTAACGGAGCTCAATATGTATACCCTAGAGCAAAGGAGGGAGAGAGGTGAAATGATTGAAACATTCAAACACCTTAAGGGCATTAACAAGGTGAAAGAGTCTAACATGTTTCAATATAAGAAAAATAGCAGGACAAGAGGACACATCATGATATGAGGGAGGCCAATTAAGGGGTAATGTGAGGAAGTTCTTTTTCACAGAAAGGGTGGTGGATGCATGGAAAGGCCTACCTCAGGAAGTGGTGGATATGAATACAGTGCAGGGCTTCAAAAAAGGCATGGGATAGGCATAGGGGAGCAATACAGATGAGTAAGAATAGATAGGCCATTGACAGGGCAAAGGCCGATGGCACATTCATAAGGTAGAAAAATAAATGGGCAGACTGGATGGGCCTTGCAGTCCTTATCTGTCATCAGCTTCTATGTTTCTATGTTTCTATAATTTTGCTGTTTTTTTAATATTTATACACCAGCTTTTCAACAGTCTTCTTATGGCCTCACCTCATGAACAAGGGCAGATAAAATGTTCAACTCTTGCCCAAAAGGTGATTTCATACAAGGACAACACAATCACCTTTTGGGATTGATTTGCCTAACGTCAGTGCAATTGTTAATGAGGTGGGGTCCCAAAAAAGGCATGTTGAAAATCTGGGCCAAAAATATGCAAAAATGGGCAGGTTAAGCCACTAAGTTCAAAACACCATTGAAATACATTGACCCGCATCCCTGTTTCTTCAGTTTGTGGTCTGGCTTTGAAGACTGAAGACATGTCTGTGGTCCAGAAAGGATTACGGTGTTGGACCCCTGATGGGTAAGTAAGGGCTTCAGGGGTGTGTGTGGGGTAGTGGGTGGGAGTGGAAAGGTCTGGCGGGGGAGTGTAATAGCTGCAAAAAACATAGGAGGACTTTTTTTAGGTAAAAAAAAAGGCCAGAGTCCTGCACTGGAGGATTGGGCACCCCCCAGTGTCACTGAAAGACATCGATGGATTTTTTTTTTTACAGGTAAAAAACCAAAAAATAAGAATGACTGAGGATTCCTGCACTGGGGGATTGGGCACCCTCCAGTGCCACTGTTATGTTTCTGGGGGGAGTGCTGAGAGAGAGGGTCAGGTGGGAGGAAGAAAATCTATATCAAGACATTGGGGGATTGGGCACTCCCAGTGTCACTGTTATATTTCTGGGGGTGGGATGGTGGGTGCTGAGAGGGAAGGTTAGGTGGGGGGAAGACAAATATCTGCAAATAAAATGTTTTGTAGTGGTCATGGCAGAACACAGCACTGTCTGCCATGTCCAAGATGGCCACCATGCTATACTGCACATATGCAAGTAGTCATGCATGTGCAGTTGAGTTTGATGGTGATCTTGGACATGGTGGACTGTGCTGTGTTGTGCAGTGACTGCAGACTCAAATAGAATAGTGCAGTGCAGCCCTCTGGATGGAAGCAAACTAGTGCCTATGAGAAGACTGCACTGACACAGCAAAGTGTTTCGTAGATCATGGAGGTGATTGTGAAGGAACTCCTACATGTTGTTTGGTCAGAATGCGAGTCCTTTTTTCATCGCAAGAGGTCTGCATGGCTTCGCCCACTGCAGCCTTAAAAATGCAAGTATCAAAATCATTATCAAAATACACAATAAAATTAGTTCAGAAGTCTGGCAGCATTATTGCTAAATGCCAACTTGATGTGTAGAATGTTCCATCTGAACTGATGTTTCTCGCTATGCGCATCCTCAGATTGGTGCCCAACCATTAGTTAGCTGGAGTCTGAGCTCCAACATTGTGTCTTCTCTCTAAGATACCTGCTTTCTCTAAACACAGACTGCAGGTGAACCATTGCTAAGTGACTAAAAACTCCTACTCATGCTCTGGTAGACTAAAGACAATGCCAAATACAGTATAGTCACAATAAAGAGAAACATACATTAAAGCGCAGCTCATGTAAAAAACAGGAAGAACCTTCAGCTTCAAGCCTGATTATTCTCAAAGAAATGAAGCGGCAATCCAAATAATCCTCCTGTCTATAAAAAGAAAATGTGTGCACATTAGAACAATTATCAGTATAAAATCTGTTAAAAACAAACTCTAACCTCTATTTTTTGCTGATTCTTAAAGAATTCACCACACAAATCAATCCTAGGAGGAGGAGGGTCCCCTCTGTAGACCCAAGATTATAATCCGACACATAATTTGGAGATACTAATGAAATACCAATATTAGAGGCACTATGATCTCAATATTAGCATTCCCCTGGCAATATTAAGACATCAGGGGACAGGTATTCAAAACTTTGCCTGGGTGCAATTACCAGTTTGCCTGTGCAAACTGGGCTTTGCATGGATTTCCCATATTCAAAAGCCTGGTTAACAGGAGCAAACAAGGTTTGCAGCTGGGTGATATTCAGAGGGGGCAACAATGCAAATGAAGTGGTGGGGACCTGAACATTGGCATAGTCCAATATTTAGTGTATTTTGCTCCGTCCCCTTGTGCAGCACACACACCACCAATTAAAATCTCAGCTTACTCCTGCACAACACTAGTAGTTGGCAAAGGAAGTGTGGTGGCCCCACGATCCCTGACACAGTAGTCCCTGGTGTCTAGTGGTCCCCCCCCATTGATTGCCATCCCAATGTATTACAAAAATCAGTCCCTTATGCTACTGGTCCCCCTTCCCCGCCAATTGCCAGTCTGATGCATTTAGAAATAATCCCCTGGTGCTAGTGCCCCCCAAATGTTGATCCGACAGTGTACATACATTTTTCCCTGGTGTCCAGTGATCCCTACCCGCACCCATGCTAGATGTTTCCATAATTGTCCATGGTGTCCAGTAGTCCCCCATCCCTATCCCCCGTATTATAATATAACACCATTCCCTGGTGTTCAGTGTTCCCCATCCCAATACTCTATAAAATAAATCAACACTATTCCCTAGTGTGTACAGTACTCACTCATTGACAACTCATTCGGTGGCTGGCCATGGTGGAGAGCAGAGTGCTGTGCCGGTCACCAGCTGAGGGTTGGAATGGGGCAGCAGGGTGGAGGCACTACATGCTGGGATGGGGGTCCGCTAGACACCAGGGAATGAGTTCAGTGTATTTTACAGGGGATTGGGGCTAGGGAAGGGGGTACACTACACATCAGGGAATGGTGTCAATATATTTCACAGGGGATCAGGGATAGGGAAGGAGGTCTGCTAGACACCAGGGAATGGTATTATATTATAATATAGGGGATCAAGATGGGGGGACCTCTGGACACCAGGGACAATTGTGGCAACATCAGGCATAGGTGTGAGGGGAAAGGGACCACTGGATACCAGGGAAAGATTTATTTACACCATCTGGATCAGCTGGGGGAGACCACTAGCACCAGAGAATGATTTTTATTTTTTTTTTCTTTAAATTTAAAGTTTATTAAGTTTTCAGTTTTACAGTAGAAGGTACACATACAAATGCATTGACAAAATGACAGGAAGACAGAAGGTAACCTTCCACCCTGCCCCTCCTTCCCCTCCTCCTTCCCTTCCCTTCCTCCCCATGCCCCCTTATTCCTATATCCCCTATACCTCCCAGCTATCCCACCCCCATGTGCCTAGAACTTTATGAACAAATAAAACAGGTGGATACAGATAATACAATTTGTACATTCATATGGTTCCTATTAGTCTATGGTGTAAAGGACTTGAAGTTTCTCCCATCTTTTTTTGAAGACTCTCATATGATTGGAAATACTAGACATGGTTTTCTCTATCCTTAGGTTATACAGCAATTCATTCAGCCATTCTGTATAGGAAGGCAGCAATGAGTCTTTCCAATGTTTCAAAACAATTTTCTTTACAGATGCTGCAATCATCATAATATGGTATTGACGTTCCATTCTGGGGTAACTGGTAAAATTCCCCAAAATGCATACCTCAGGGGTGAAATATTCTTGTAGTCCCAATAGAGGGTCAGCTATTGTTCTTATCAGGACCCACAACAGTGCAATCTTGGAACATTCCCAAAATAAATGGTATAAACTTCCCTCTTTCTGCATACACCTATTACAAATTGGTGTTGCCGTTCTGACCATTATGAATAGTCTATACGGTGTTAGATACATGTTATTTAAAATTTGTAACTGCATTAGACGCAATCTGTCTTGAGTAATGTACTTGTGGCAATTGTCCCAGATTTGCGGCCAATTGGCTTCAGAGCTGGGGAATTTGTCAGTCCAATATCTGGATATGCCCATACCTTGTGGAAAACCCGGAAGGTAGAGCAGAGCATATATAGACGAAACAGCATGTGGAGCCAAGATTAGGTTTCTGCAGGTGCCCATCCAATCCCCCTGGTTTGTATTCATACAGTTAGGACTAAAGTAGGATACCAACATGTGTCAGAATTGATAGGCCTTTAAGGCCCATTTAGGGGGTAGATCAAATTTAGCGAGAATTTCTTGTGTGGTCAACCAGTCCGTACTTTGTGAATACAGTTGTCTAGCGAGACTTTCTTGGTTCAGTGGGATCCAATTATAGGGAATCATACGTCCCCCTATTGGAAAGTTCAAATTTTGAAAAATTGACTGGTTTGGGTCCTGTGTGTTGGCATAGTTCAAAGTGTTACACAGTTGTGAATGAATACGAAGAGACTGAGCTAAGGGCGTGTGACATAGGGAAGGAGGAAGTTTGCTAGGCTTAAGAAAGGACATTGAGAGGGGATTCATACCCGCAGAAATAATCATTTCTTGCTCGATTCTAACACAGGTTGGTGTATAATCTCCCCAATCCGTTGAGCCAACCGGGAATTGCCATTTCAGATATTTACTAAGGTGACTAGCCCAGTAGTACAATCCGAAATGTGGAAGACACAGTCCTCCAAGTCTTTTAGGGGTGGATAATTTGTTAAAAGCTTTCCTCAGCGTTTTTCCCTTCCAGATGAAGATGGAAAGATGAGAGTGAATGTTTTTGAACCAGCTCTTGAGTAGCCATATACTTAGCAAATTAAGCGAGTAAAAGAGACTTGGGAGGACATTCATCTTGATTATGTTCACTCTGCCCCACAAGGTTAAGAGAAGGTTATTACACCTTTATAAGTCCTGCTGGATGTGGGTGCTTAAGCCATCTAAGTTCAACTTGTGCATATGAGTGGTGTTGGTGGAGAGGTGCAAACCTAAGAATTTGAGGGCCCTGGGAGACCAAGTAAGGCCTAAATCTATAATAGCCTGTTTCTTTACTTTATTACTTAATGGCAAAACAACTGTTTTGTCTGTATTTAGTTTATACTTCAAGAGTGCACTTAATTCTTGTATCAGTTTTATAAGGCCCTTAATTGACGCGGTTGTGTTGGTAATGTGAAGTAATATGTCATCTGCATAAGCAGCAATTTTTTCCTCTTTGCAACCCAGTTGGATACCTTTTATCTCTGGAGAAATTTGGATAGAACTTATTAAGGGTTCCAGGTATAAAATGAATAGCAGTGGTGACAGGGGGCATCCTTGTCTCATGCCGGCCTGTAGGACAAAACTAGAGGATAAATTCCTGTTGCAGAATATTTGGGCTGTGGGATTGGAATATAAGATTTGTATCCATGAGATAAATTTAGAGGGGAAGTTGAATCTAGCGAGTGTTCTAAACAAGAACTGCCAGTCAACTCGATTAAATGCTTTTCTGCATCGATAGAGACCAGACCAAGGCCCTGCTGGGAGTTTCTGGATACAGAAAAAATGTGGGACAATCTGTGGAGATGGTCTAACAATGATCTACCCTTCATGAAGCCCACTTGGTCACTGCCAATTAAGGTCGGAAGGACTTTGTTCAATCTACAAGCTAATATTTTGACTAGAATCTTTATGTCACAGTTAAGGGATATCAGGCAAAAGCTCGATACCTTGGTCGGGTCTTTGTCCAGTTTGGGAAGGACCACTATAGTTACTTCCAACAATCTACGATCAAAGCGTTCACCATCTAACATGGAGGCGTACATTTTTGTGAGCCATGGACCAAGCTGTTTGGCAAAAACTTTATAAAAGTTGGCCGAGTAGCCATCTGGGCCAGGAGCTTTATCTGAGGGGACTCATTGATAACTCCTATTATCTCTTCTTCTGTAATTGGGGTGAGCAAATGTACAGCATTCTCTGCAGTCAGTGTGGGGAGGGGAATGTTATCTAGATATTGATCTACGACAAGCTGAGCCAGCCTATGTTGCATTTGAGCATATAAAGTTTTGTAATACTGCTCAAATTCTGAATGTGTTATCATAGGACCATAACAGTCAGGTTGTAGGGCTGCTGTGCATTTTGATGCCTCTTCTTTTTTAAGTCTGAGGGCCAGCAGCCTGCCAGCCTTCTCTCCATGTTCCATATATTTAGCTTTGGTTTTTAAAATTGCCCACTCCGCTTTCTCCCACAGTAGTTCTGAGTATTTATTTTTTAATTATATTAGCATGACATTATCACACTCTGACATTTGACTAGACATATACTTCTCTTTCTCTCTAATCTGGTTCTGGAGCTTTTTTAGCTCTTTTTCCTCTTTCCATTTTTTAAGTGATGCCAATTTACTAAATTCGCCCCTGATAAAACACTTTTTTTTTTTATTTTTCATTTTTCCTGGGAGGCCTCCATCCTGTCTCTGTCCTGGTCATGGCCCCTGAGACTTCCACCAACCGCCAAGTGCTGCAACTCCCAGTTACCCATGGCTTTCCCCCTGGAGGATGGGGCCACGGCACCAGTTCCCCTAATTCCGGTGCTGTGGAACTGGTATCTAGTTGGGAGTGCGGTGGCAGTGGCTAATTGAAGCCCTGGGGAGGGCTTCATGTAGATAGAGGCTCTCCCATCCATTTTCTTTAGTTTTTCCTCCAAGGCAGGGACATGCAATGACATCCAGCATCCGCCCTGCCTCCATTGAGTGCGAGCACCGGTGTTGTGGGAACCTGGTTCCACTAGTGGTCAAATCGTGCTGGGACACTTCCCCCACCTCCTCCAGGAGAAGGAGAGCTATCCATAGGATGCTCAACCTTCTCCCTCCGCCGGCCTTCCTGTGACCTGGGTCCGTTCCTAATCCGGCTGCCGTGTCACAAGAGGAAATCCAATCCTGTCATGGCTGACTTAGATAAACACTTGAGACCACTCCATTCTATGGATGGAGACTGTGTGATCCCCAGTTTTCCTTTTTGAACTGACCTATGGAAATAGAAATGCTGTCTGTAATCTTTTTAGCTATCAGTAGTTGAGTCTTCAATTTCCATATTCTGTCAGTACCCCAATTGAGGGACAGCGAGATACGACAGGATATTGATGAGCGATTTGAGCTCACCCTAGAGTCTATTGAATTGTCCAATAGACCATTGACCAGGGATTTGCTGATCCAGAAATAGTCTATTCTGGAAGCCGATCCATGGATGGATGAAAAAAAGTAAATTCCTAATCCTGGGGATGTAACAATCTCCAAGGGTTGCATAAATTCAAATGATCTACCAGATCCCTGATAGCTCTCTGAGCTGGTGAAAGGCCCTTGGGTTGAGTGCTCCCAGTTTTATCCAAAAGAGGATCATAAGGTAAATTCCAATCACCTCCCAAAATAATCGGGATATTAAGATAGGGATCAACAAGGAGAGGAGTTTAATGAAAAAGCGGGGTAGTCCACATTCTGCCCATATATTGAACTGAGTAGTACTTCAAATGACTGCACCTTTCCTTTGACAAAAACATATTTGCCTTGCTTGTCTACAATGCACTTCTCACATATAAAAGGAAAATTTCTGGAGAAGAGTATCGCTACCCCTCTCTTGTTTCTACTGTCACCTGCAGAGCAAACTTGGCCCACATGTTGTCTCCTGAGCAAGTTCTCTTCCACTTCTAACAGATGAGTCTCTTGCAACATTACTACATCATAATGGAAAGAACCTAAATGCTTTAGAATCTTCATCTGCTTCAAGGGGTGTCTCACCCCTTTAACATTCCATGAGCAAAATTTAAACAGGTGGGCCATTATGTATCTGTATGTTTAGCCCAGTGGGAGACAGAACAAAATCAGAAACCAAACCTTTACTCGTCCACTCTATTTCCAGATGTAACAGGCACCCCAGTCTTTCAATCCCCTTAGTAAATTAACCCAACTCACTATATTACCCTGTTTTACTCCTCTAAAATGATTCCCTAATCCCTCCCACCTCTGTTTCTCTTCATCCAAAATAGTTGAACCTACCACTTTAGTCATATGTTGTAAGTTGTAGCCAAGTATCCTAATTCTACAAATGCAAAAACTACCCCCCTTTGACAACTGGTCCATGGAGATCAACTTCTCGATGAGCCTCCATCCCCCTCCCTCACCCGGCCACTACATTTAACCTAATAAAAAGAGAAAGAAGAACTGGGGTTACTTAACTGGCTATCTATGCAAAATCTCCCTATTTAACATTCCAATAATGCACATTGGCAGGATCCCCCCTTACACTAGTAATTGTAGCAATTCCTATGAACTTCGAAAATCCTATAAAGCATTTACCCCCCACAACAGATATAATAAAATAGGCTATAATTTCCTGGCATCATTTATATGTACATCACCAATCTTGGGAAATCTGGACTTTTCTTCTCCCATCCCAAAGTTATGATAACTGAGACAGATTGTCCAAAGAGTTCAGACCTTCCATTGTGTTGAACCATGGATCCAGTTGGCCAAAGCAGAGGCCTAAGTGCACTGAAGCGATATGCAGAATCAATCTTTTGTAGTTCAGGCAGGGGGGACATTATTCTCTGTATAAGCTTCCAGTCTAAACGTTGGTATTCTCTCATATAGAATAGTACACCAATCAAAAGTGGAATAAAATTAACCTCATCATTTACATGTATATGGCCCGAACTTTATCCCTTGTCTTCTTGGCAGGTATTCAGCGATCTGAAAACAAGGCTGGACACCTCTGTTTGCAAAAGTCTAAAGCCGGTTCCACTTCTTCAAAAGATGAACAAATGTCATCTAGTAGAATCTGTAGTTTAGCAGGGTAGGACATCCGAATTCTAATCCCAGATGCAATGCACTTCGATACTATGGGATGAAAGGTGGCCCTGCGAGTATGCACTGTAGCTGGGAGATCCTGTGTAATGCATATTTTTCTCCCCTCCCAGAGCACATCTTGGATTTCCCTTAATTTCATTCCTGGAAGTTCAAGAAACAGAAAATGAGAGGTCTGGGCTGGGCACTTACAGGTGGAATAGGGCAAAGTGCCCGATGAGCACTTTCAATAGTGTAGAAAGCACCACAAGGATTAGGCCCTACTATTTTTATTAGGAACCACTGGATCAATAATATAGTGTCCGCCCCTTCATCCTTCTCAGGCAAACCAAGTACCACAACGTTATTGCACCTGACACCTGCTTGTGTCAGCATGGCTCAGTTGGTAGCACATCCGCCTCTGGACCAGAAGGTCGTGGGTTCTCGTCCCACACCGGGATTGGACTTTCACCTTAAAATCACTGGCATCCTAGTGCAGTATTGGGGGTGCTGTACTGCTGGGGTGTGCCGTCCTTCAGATGAGACATTAAACTGAGGTCCCTTCTGCCCATCCTGGTGTTGTCCTAGTGGGTGTCCAGGTGGAAGTAAAAGAACCCAGGGCACTCTTCGCAAAAGTGCAGGGAGCATTGCCGGTGTCCTGGCCAACATTTCCCTTCCCATAAACCAGTTCATGCAATTATCCAGGCTGTGTGTGGGTGATGATGTGTGATATGGCCACCACCACACATTCAGTCACTTCACTACCAGTCTAGAATTGCTTGTAAAGCGCTTTGGAATACTGCATATGAAAAGCGCTATATAAATGCTGAGTCTTCTTCTTCTGCTTCTGCCCTCGAGGTCTTCTATCTTGGATTCCAATTGTTTTAGGCTTTGCTTGTTGATTGTGATCAGGGAATCTGTTTTGTCTAGGCACTTCTTTGCCGAAATAACCTGGGCCTCAGTATCTGACACCTTCCTTACGACATCCTCCACTGTGTCTGATAGTGCCTTCTTGTCTGACATCAGTGAGCAAACTTCTTTAAATGGTTGAAATTCCATTAGAAATCTCTCTAAAGTTACGGGCGTTAGATCAGAAGTGGTAGGAGATAATGCTGTAACAGTAGTAGCCTGGCCTATTGCTGGAGGTTGCGCTCGCAGCTTTTTTGGTGCTTTCTCGAGCGTCACCGGCAGGGTATGGTGCGGTCCGGTCCGGCTAGCCACAGCTCTGCATCCACTTCACTTTTCGGATGAATGTATGTGTTGTAGGGAGGTTTCCCTTGTAAAGATTACTTGTTTTTTGTATTGAATTTCCATGGATCAATCACATTCTGACATTTCAGTGGTCGAGCTAGCGGAACTCAGTAGAAGTGCGTCTAATTGGTCTGCCGCATCACGTGACCAGGGAATGATTTTTTAAAACATCAGACTGGTAATCAGTTGGGGAGACCATTAGACCCCAGGGACAGATGTTTTTCTAAAACTGGGCTGGCAATCAGCTGGGGGGGGGGGCCACTAGCACCAGGGATAGCTCTCTGGGATTGGGCAAGTGGGGGGAGGCGCAGTGCTTAATTACTGGGCTACCCATACAAATGAGCCCGTAATGGGCAAACAAATGGCCCATTAGCAGCTTGCACGCCCAATGAGCTCATCTGCATGAGTCCATTTGATTTTTTGAAAGTTTAGAGTGGGCACAAGCCATTGTGGCACCCTATTTTGGGAACCATTTCTGTCCAAAGCTAAGTGGCTTAGCACTGGGCTGACATGGCCCTATATTCAGCCAAATATCCCCAGTGTGTTATTGCATGGAATATAGCATTTTTGGACATCCGAGCAACTGCAAGATGCAGCACTAATGTTTGCACTATGTGTTGCACCTTTTTGAGTATTGGGCCCCAGGAGGAAACTCAAAATTTCAATTTAAGAAAGGCTTAGGTAACCTCCCCCACAGGCCCCCCATGTCTCTACCAGCAGGGCTGCTCCTCTCACATCTAGGCACCACCAAGAGGGGTGGGGGTAGTCACTACAAATTATCTTGCAAACTCTGTGGACCCTTTACTTCTACTACTGAGCCTGCCATCCTTCAGACAGGCAAACCAAGTGTGGCATCTGCCTGGCTCACACCTGGGGGGACCACTTAGCATGGCCAACAACCTGGGTCCTTGGGAGAAAACATTTGCTCGGCATTGTGCTGGGTTTGTACTCCTGGTTAGGGGCACCCAAGTAAATCTGAACACTGGAAGCAATAACTGAAATGTCCAAACCAGGATGGGATTCTAGAGTGTGGCTTTTATTCACATAATGCAGAGAATAACAAAGCAAAGATGGATCCCCACAGGGCAACACTCACTGGTAATGCAGATTACTGAGGTACAGAGCACACTTCCTCACTACGAACCCTCAGGTTCTGAATGGATCTGAGCATACACAGCTCAAACTGGTATACTTCTCTTCTCTTCTATTCCTTGACATGGCACCCCATCCAATACTACGACACTTTTCCATATGACATAGAAACATAGAAACAGAATTTGACGGCAGATAAGGACCGCTTGGCCCACCCAGTCTGCCCATTTCCCTACCTGATGGATAAGCTGCAGATCCTAGTTAACCAGCAGCCTACTTCTTCCTACCCCCAACCCCTAGAATTGCCTTATGACTGTCCCATGCCTGCTTGAATTCCACCACTGTTTTTGACTCCACAACCTCCTCTGGAAGGCTATTCCATGCATCCACAACCCTCTCTGTAAAAAATACTTCCCTTAAATTACCTCTGAGCGCCACTTCTATCTTCAATGTGCCCCATGTTCTTGCACCTCTTTTTTGAAAGATGCTACCCTCTTGGACTTTGTTGATTCCTTGAGGTACTTGAAAGTTTCTATCATGTCCCCACTCTCCCTCCTTTCCTCGAGGCTATACATATTAAGCTCCTTAAGTCTCACTTCATATGTCTTCGGTGCAGACCCTGCACCATTTTGGTTGCCCTCCTCTGGACAGCTTCCATCCTGTCTATGTCTTTGCGGAGATTGGTCTCCAGAACTGCACTAGTACTCAGATGTGGTCTCACCAGCTGTCTGTACAGAGGATAATAACTTCTTGTTTTCTGCTGGTGATGCCTCTCACTATGCATCCCAGTATCCCCCAGCCCTCCTTGCTACCCTCTCACATTGCTTGCCCACCTTTAGGTCATCTGATATGACTACCCCAGGTCCCTTTCCATTTTGTTGTTGTTAGTATCTCACCCCCATTGTGTACTCTTCCCTGGGTTTTGTTTCCAGGTGCATTACCTGCACTTCTTAGCATTGAATCTAAGCTGCCATACATTTGACAGTTCCTCTAACCTTGCCAAGTCCCTTCTCATCCTTTCCACCACACCTTGTGCATCAACTCTGTTGCAGATCTTTGTGTCATCTGCAAAGAGACATACTTTCCTTCCAGTCCCTCTGCAATGTAAGCTATAAAGACATTGAAGAGGACCGGTCCTAATACTGAACCCTGTGGTACCCCACTGCTAACCCCCCTTTTTTCAGAGTGGACTCCATTTACTAATACTCTCTGTGTCCTATTCTCCAGCCAATTCTTTACCCAGGCTGTCATCTTGGGACCCACTCCCAGGCTGGCTAACTTGTATATTAATCTTTTGTGTGGGACTGTGTCAAATGCCTTGCTAAAGTCTAAGTAGGCCATGTCCAAAGGCCTTCCCTGATCTACTACTTTGGTCACCCAGTCAAAGAAATCTATCAGATTTGTCTGGCATGACCTTCCCGCTGTGAATCCATGCTGCCTTGGGTCCTGTGCCCCTCTGGCCTCTAGATACGCAACAATTCTTTCCTTCAGAAGTGATTCCATCATTTTCCCTACCACTGGGGTTAAACTAACAGGTCTGTAGTTTCCTGCTTCTGCCTTGCTCCCACTTTTGTGAAGGGGAATCACATCTGCCCTCCTCCAGTCTTCAGGTCGCATCCCATCCTCCCATGATTTGTTAAAGAGGGTAGTCAGTGGTGTCACTAGTTCTATCCTTAGTTCTTTTAGAATTCTGGGATGAATTCCATCAGGCCCCATTGCTTTGTCCACCTTCAGTTTTAAGAGCTCTTTCAGAACTCTTTCTTCTGTAAATGGGCTGGTATCAGCTTCTGTATCCAGAGTGTTTCTACTGTTGATGGTGGCTCCCTAAACCACCCATGAGCACTTTCTAGCTCTCAGGTAAAAATCCACAATCCCACATCTGGGTGCTTTCTTCAGGGACTGGTCAAGTACCTGAGAGAAAACCATAGGTGCCCAAACTGAACCCAGAGAGGTAAACCTGGTTACTCCAGATGGGGGATCTCCCAACTCTTGCTCCCAAATCTATACTCGGCCATTCATTTAGTTACAACACCTTGCTTTGAATACACTGTTTGTAGATGCTCTTTTGAAATGTTTAGCACATTTAACATTCTACATTTCACTCTGGAGGTGTCCTGACTTTTAAAGTTCTGTAAGTGGCTATGTCTTTACCCTAGACCCCCACTGTTGCAGATGCTTCCAAGTCATACACAAACTAAAAGTCCTCTACTTGGCAAGTCTCTCTTTGACCCCACAGTAGGCAGACACTTTTGCTTCAAACTCTATCTCGGTGAACATAGTCTCTGTTTCAGAGTAAACTCACCAGGGCATGCAGGTGCCCCAGGGCTTCTTCCCACAAATGTCTCAGGTATTTTCAAACAACTCAACTCTCAGGCAGCTTCTCCCTGTCTAGGCTGGCATAGGGGTTGCCCCTGAATTCCCAGAATTCCCCCATCCCTCTGGGGATGGGTCACTGGAACAACTCAAGGAACGGTCTCCACCACTTTACTCTGGTCTCTTCCGTGTTTCTCTCACTGCAGCACTCCTCACTTTCTTGAGTCTCCACACAGACTGACTTGAATCTCCCAATGTTTAACTGCTAACCCCCTGCAGCTAGCATTCCAATGTGGCTTATGCTGATGTGAGAATTTTATGGTCACATCATCACTCCAGCTCAGCTAAAACTGAAAACAGAGTGAGACAGTGTGAAACCCATTTAACTGGCGTCTCACAAGCTGCCTTTCCCTGCATGCCACTGGTTCTAAGTGGGATTCTAGTAACCCCTGGGAACAAGGGAGTTACACTTAGTCTCAAATTTGTCATTAAGCCATGGCCACTGTAATGCTCCCAACTTATAAATACAAAATTGTTTTCTCTTATTTAATTTACTATCAAAATCTCCTACACTGGGGTCCTTTTTCACTTTTTCAGGTCCTAGTGCCATAATCAAATGCTGGATTTTATCCCTTGCCTTATGCATATGCATCTCCATGGCATAACTACAATCTTCCAAATTTTCTGTAAAGGTTGATAACTATTTTTGACAATATCCACAATGTTACTGACTCCCCTATATGTCACTCTCAAGGGTTTTGTACACAAATCTGTTAGCGTAGGTACACTTTCTACAGTGTTCAAATTCTTTTTTTTACCAGTTCCACCACATCCCTGCCTTGTTTTCCAAAGGCAGTTACAGAAGTCAAGTGGGGGTCTCAGCTGTCCCTATTCCTCAGTTAGCAAAAAGGGGCCCTTGACTATACAATGGGTCCAAGTGACTCTGTACCAGAAAATGGTTCACATGTAGTACCACATCAGCTTTTTTTTTTAGACAGGTGCAAACAAAGCTATAGGTTTGCAAGGATATGGAAAAGAACCAGAAGATGAGGTAGAAAAAGATCAAAGAGGAAGAAAAACCAGAGAAGGGTACAGAGCAATGAGGAAATACCAGAGTTGAATGTCATCAACATCTCAAAATATAATTTGAAAGAAGAAGAATTAGGGGTATTAAATAAAGGCCACAGTTTTGTTCCAACAACATGAAATGATGAATATTCTACACTGGTTAGCATTCACAAATGTGCACAAAAATTGAATCAGAGAACCTATTTTTGACAATAAGGAGAAAGATGTTTTATCAGACATTGAGGAAAATACACAGGAAACAGATGAAATAACACAAGTTGAACTGAGACCTAAATCGACTTTCTATCTACCTTTACTGCCACAGATTGAAACTTTTGTGAAAAACAATGAAGTGAATTAAAAAAATTTGATCACAACAAATGGTAACGATAGGGTGTTTCAGACTATTTCAGCACTGGAAAGAAGGGCATTAAATGATTTGAATAACAATAGTGCAGTTACCATCAAAACAACTGGTAAGGGGGTAGCATTGTAGTACAGAACACAGATAGGCATATATCTGAGATAGAGAGGCAGTTCTCTGATACTAGTTTTTTTGTTTGTTTTTTTGCTGGGCTCTGCATCCATCAGACATTGGCTCATGCACACTCCACTCCACACCTCCTAGCAGGGGACCTGACTCCCGAACCACCTTGGCTTACCCCCCCAGTGGCAGGGAGACCAGAGGGGGCCCCCTTCCCCCAGAGGGTGACAAGTAGGTATCATGAGAGGGAGCCTGGGTGGTGGTGGTGTGACATCCATTACGTAGCACAGACATCATTCTGTGGAGGCAGAACCTCAGATTTTCACAGTGTGTTCTCCATGGGAGGCATGTCATGTGATGATGTTAGGGTGGCATTTCATTGACTGTCTGACATGCCTCCCCTAAGACACAGTCTCAGCTACCAGACCCCCATACTGCTGCACATGGTCTCACAAGCACCAGTGACTCCCCCCCCAGAGGAAGACAGCAGTCTGTAGGATGCTTAAGCCTCTTCCCCCAGCTGGCCCTCCAATCACCTGAGCCCATCCCCAAACCCAGGACATTGGTGTTGCAAGTGGTAGTACTACTGCCAGCAGGCCATTCTCTGTTACTAGATTTTATGACAAAATCAATAGGGATACTACCCCTGAAATCAGTTCTCATGTTGGTTCCATTCTATAAGGAAGTTTAAAAGAAAAAATAATTACCCCTACAGAATATAGGTTTCTAACAGTAGAACACCCCAAAAAACACAACATATCTATCTATCTATCTATCTATCTATCTATCTATCTATCTATCTATCTATCTATCTATCTATCTATCTTTCTCTATATTACTTAAGAGTCACAGAAGTTTAACAGACCCACCATGATGCTCAGTTATTTTGGGACTAGGATTTGTAACAGAACCCATCGTCAAGTACATAGACACATTTTTTAAGAAAATCAGTTATTAATTTATATCCCTATATTAGGAACACTGCCCAACTAATACAGTGATTAAAAAATGTACAGACTGAACAGGATTGACTGCTGGTCACAATGAATGTGGATGCACTTTACCGTAATGTGCCACATGAATGGGGCATAGAAGCAAAACATTTTTTCTTAGAGGAATGGGATGACACTACTGAAACTCCAAGAAAATGGTTATGTGAACTAATAGAGACTGTGTTGAAAAATAATGTTTTTTGTTTCCAGGGATGGCAATATATACAGAAAAAAAGGAACAGCAATGGGAGCTACTTTTGCCCCTAGTTTGGAAAATATAAATATGTGCAATTGGGAAAATGAATTTGTCTTTGACCTAGACAATAATCCCTACTACCAAAAGGTGGATCTGTGGAAGTGTTTTACTGATGATGTGGTGGGGTATGGAGGAAGAACTAAATGATTTCAAAGAGTATTTAGAGAGTACTAATTCAAATTTAAAGTTCAAAATGCAGTTTGATAGGGTGAAAAGAGAGGTTTTGAATATTACTATCAGTAAATTGAGAAATGGGGAGTTGAAAATGAACCTACACAGGAAACCCACAAATAGAAACAGTATTCTGTTAGGAAATAGTTTCCATCCTACCCCCCACACCATCATCAACATCCCTAAAGGACAGCTCATCAGAATTAAAAGGAACTATACCAATCCAGAGGATTATAGAACAAATAGAATGCACAAATGGAAAAGTTTAGACAAAGGGGGTACCAAGAGAGCATCTTGGTTCAGGTGAAACAAGAAGTGGAGAATATGCTGAAAGTTAATATTGGAAGGAAGGGGGAACAGGAGTAGGAACAGCAGAGACCCCATTTGATTTTCATAACCACCTTTGGATCACAAGCCAGGGATGTGTTGAAACTGGTAAAAAATAATTTGAACACTGTAGGAAGTGTAACTGTTCTAATAGATTTGTTCACAAAACACTTGAGCATGACAGACAGGAAAGAAAGTACCATTGCAGATAATGTCACAAATAGTTACCAACCTATAGAGAAAACTTGGTTGCCTAATCCCCAAAAAGGGACATTCCAATGTGGGAAGTATAAAATGTGTCCCTCTGAGAAAAACATCCAATCTGGTAAATCTGCAGGATGGTAGAACATTGGAATACAGGATTTTATTACATGTTATACTGAAGGAGTAGTCTACCTGCTTGAATGTACAGTAAGTGTGGTGCTTTTTTTGTAGGACATACAAGAAGAAATTTAATGAAAGACTGGAAGAACATTTAAGGACAGTTCAAAAGGGAGACTATAGTTACAATACAGGGATGTATATACATAAGGCAAGGGACAAAACCCAGAATTTGATTAGACAATAGGACATGAAGAAGTGAAAAAAGACCTCAGTGGAGGAAATTTCAAAAATATGTTAAAATTAGAGAGAACAATTTTGATTTATAAATTGGGAGCATTACGGTGGCCAGGGCTTCATGACAAATTTGAAATTTAACCTTTCTTAAAATGAAATTTTGAGCTCCCTCCTTATGTCTTAATATTGCCGAGGGAATGCTAGTATTGAGTTCTGAGCGCCCATCCGCCCAATATTGTTATTCCCATTAGTATCTCAAAATTATGTGTCCGATTGTTATCTTGGGTCTACCGTGGGGACCCCCTCCCCCAAGACTGGTTTGTGTGGTGAATTCATTAAGAAACAACAAAAAATAAAGGTTAGAGTTTGTTTTTAATAGATTATATAGTGATAATTGTTCTCACGTGTGCACATTTTTTTACAGGCAGGAGTTTTATTTGGATTACAGCTTTATTTTTTTGAGAATAATTAGGCTTGAAGCTGAGGGTTCCGCCTATTTTCCACATAAACTGAGCTTTTAGTGTATGTGTTTCTCTTTATTGTGGCTATAATGTGTTTGCTATTGTCTAGAGTCTGCAACATAGAAACATAGAAGTTGACAGCAGATAAGGACAGAAAGGCCCATTGAGTCTGCTCATTTTTTCTACCTTATGAATGTACCATAGGCCTTTACTCTGTCAATGGCTTATCTATTCATACTCATCTTTATTGCTCGCTTATGCCTTCCCCATGCCTGTTTAAAGCCCTGCACTGTATTCATATCCACCATTTCCTGAGATAGGCCGTTCCATGCATCCACCACCCTTTCTGTGAAAAAGAACTTCCTCACAGTACCCCTTAATCGGCCTCCTTCTAATCTCATGCTGTGTCCTCTTGTCCTGTTATTTTGCTTATATTGAAATATGTTAGACTCTTTCACCGTTTTAATGCCCTCAAGATGATTGAATATTTTGATCATATCACCTCTCTCCCTCCTATGCTCTAGGGTATACATATTGAGCTCCTTTAATCAGTCCACATATGTTTTCTGATGTAGTCCCTGCACCATTTTTGTTGCCCTTCTCTTGACTGTCTCCATTTTAATGTTCTTGTGTAGGTGCAGCCTCCAGTACTGCATGCAGTACTCCAAATGGGGCCTAGCCAGTGTCTTGTAAAGAGGGATTATTACCTCCCTCTTGTGACTTGTGATACCCCTACTAATGCACCACAACATCCCACTAGCTTTACCTACTGCTTTAGTGGTCTGCTTGGATGATTTCAGGTCATCTGTGATGAAGATGCCTAAGTGTCTTTCTTCCCTTGTGATTTCCAGCAACTCCCCTCTCAACCTATAGGTGGCTTCAGGGTTTCTCTTCCCTTTGTGCATGATCTTGCACTTCTTTGCATTAAACCCCAGCTGCCACTCTTCTGACCATTTTGCCATTTTGGTCCAGATCTCTTCTCATTCTGCCCACCCCATCTGGATCTTCTACTCTGTTGCAGATCTTGGTGTCATCTGCAAACAGACAAACCTTACCCATCAGTCCATCTGCAATGTCAATGATGAAGATATTGAAGAGGATGGGACCTAGGACTGATCCCTGAGGTACCCCACTTGTGACTTGCATCTTTTCTGACTGCATACCATTTACCACCACTCTCTGTTTTCTGCCTGCCAACCATTTTGCCAACCAGTTGACCAACTTCTGACCCAGCCCGAGCCTACCCAGCTTATGAATCAATCTTCTATGTGGAACAGCTTTGCTGAAGTCAAGGTAGGTGACATCAACTGCTCCCCCTTGTTCCACCAGTCTGGTTACCCAGTCAAAGAAATCTATGAGATTAGTTTGACAGGACCTTCCTTTTGTAAACCCATGCTGTTTTGGATCCTGTGCTCCTATGTATTCCAGGTGTTGCACTGTCCTTTCCTTAAGGAGTGCTTCCAAAATCTTGCCCACGACTGAGGTAAGACTGACTGGTCTGTAGTTCCCTGCCTCCTCTCTGCTACCACTCTTCTGGAGCAGGATCACATGATCCCTTTTCCAGTATTCTGGGACATCTCCTGTGCTCAGAGACTCACTAAATAGTTCTGAAATGGCTCTGCTAATTCCACACTTAGCTCCATTAGTGTCCTGGGATGTATGCCATCAGGCCCCATTGCCTTATCCAACCTGAGCTTATCGAGCTTTTGTAGGACCCTCTCTTTTGTGAAAGGAGTAGTGCACGCATCCCTCTCCTGTGTCCATGGTGCTGAGCTGTGGGCACTGCCCTACCTTTTCTTCAGTAAATACTGAGCAGAAGTATCTATTTAGGATAGATGCTTCACCTTGGTCCTTCTCCTCACACTCCCCCTTATCCCATTTGATCTTAGCAATACCCCCTCTGGACTTTCTTCTTTCACTAATGTATCTATAGAAAGTCTTGCTGCCTCCTTTTACTGTTCGTGCTACTGTTTCCTCAGTTTGGGCCTTTGCCTGCCTCACTGCCTTCCCTGTTTCCCTTAGGGAAGTCTGGTATGCCTCCCTATCTTCATCCTGCAGCATTTCCTTATATTTCCTGAAGGCCAGCCTTTTGGCTGTGACCTTTTCGGCCACTGTTCTTGAGAACCAGAGTGGGTTCCTTCTTATTTTACTCTTGCTTTTCTCTCTAACACAATGGGATATTGTTTCAAGCATTGCATCCTTAATACTTGCTCACTTTGCCTGTACCCCCTCACCTTTATTTCTTCTTGCTAGGGCTAGCTTAACTCTGTTCGCCATCTTATCAAAGTCAGCTCCTCTGAAGTCCCATATTTTTGCCTTGGAATGGGATGATTTAGTTTTAGTGGCCAAATTGAACCATACCATGTGATGGTCACTGGTCCCCAGGTGACCTTCTACCTGGAGATCTGTGATTTGTGATCCTTTCCCTGTTAGTCAATACTAGATCTAAGATAGCCCTGTCTCTTGTGGGTTGTTCTACCAGTTGTTTGAGGCCCTCCCCCTGCAGGGAATCCACTATGTGTCTAGTTCTGGCAGATGTTCCTGCTGGTATTGACCAATCTGTATCTGGCATGTTGAAGTCTCCCATTATCAGAACCTCCCCTTTAGCAGTCATGTTTTGTATATCTTCTAACAGTAATGCGTCTGTGTCCTCCCTTGGTCTGTGGGCCTGTAGACAACCCCAGTTCATATGGCAGTCCCATTTCCTGTTTTCAGGGTGACCCATAGCAGTTCTGGCTCCTTAGGTGTATTCTGAATTTCTGTAGCTTTGATATTTTCATTGACATAAACAACCACTCCACCACCCTCCTTTTTTGAACCTTGGTCTCTTCTGAACAGTACGTAGCCAGGTACTGAAGTCTCACAAGTCTGGTTACTGGTGAACTATGTCTTGCTAATGGCTACTATGTCCAGTTTATCATTGTTTCCTGCAGGTCTGAGATTTTGTTTCCCAGACTGCGAGCATTTGTGTACATGCTTTTCCATTGGCCAGATTTCGGCGTGTTCATTATTGGGTGAGGTCCAGCATTTCCCCTGTGCATCGTATGGGGAGCTGGACCTTTTTCCTTACCTGGTGATGCAAATGAACTACAAACATGCTGAACTCCTGTTTGATCACTAGCTGAGGGGGGAAGGGTGTTCTTCCCATTCAACATATTGGGTGCTGCACCCCTCTTCCAATTGGCTAGTTTAAATATTCTGCAAAGACATCAAACTTCTGCCCCAATGTACTGACTCCCTCCTTAGTCAGATGCAGTCCATCGAATTTAAAGAACTTTTGCTCCCAAAACTGTTGCCAGTTTCCTACAAATTTGTGTCCTTTTTCCTGGCACCAGCTCTTGAGCCACATGTTTAGCTCCTCTATCTACCCTTCTCTGACCTTCTGTCCATCTGCCCCCCTCTCCCAGACTGGCAGGATCTCAGAGAAGGAGATGCTGGATGAAATGGATGACAAGTTTGTTACCCAGCCTGGTCAGATGTCCCTTGGTCTCCACAACTGACCAGCTGGCAAGATCGTTAGTCCCTATATGTACCAAGACATCAAAGTTTTTTCCTGCTTCCTGTGGTATTTTAGCAATGTGGTCAGTGTCTCTCTACACTGATGTATCTGGGAGACATCTGACCATTATCCCCGGGTGGAGGTTGGTATCAACTCCTCGAATCATGGAGTCTCCTATGATCAGAAGTGTTTTGGATTTCCTTTTTGCTTTTTTGTTTTGGTCCCTGTTTTGGGCTAGTTTTGTTGTGCTATCTCCTGTACTGCAGTGTCCTGCTCTGCGTGTCCTCTGCCCCTTTGTTTGAATTCAGAGATAAAGGTAGATACCTGTTTGTAGTTTTCATGTAGTTTACAGAGGTAGTTCATTGGAGAGCACTGAATGATGGGGCACCCAATTTGCTCCTCCTAACCACCTGCCAACCTCCCAGACCAACTACTGTCTGCGGTCGAGGTGCTTCTGTTGGATGTTGGGGAAATGGAAGAGGGTTCTTATATTTCCTCCTGAATATGCAATTTGAGGCACACAATCTATGTATATGCTGCCTGGAGCTGAGGCCTTAGATCTCCAATGGCCCAGCATGTAGAACAGTGTCCTAAATCCTGTATAACTGCCCTTTTGAAAAGTGTCCCACAGTACCTGCAGTTAGTAATATCCATTCCAGATGAGTTGCTGGGTTTATAACCTGGTCAGAGTAATTGGGAGGAAAATGAAAGTAAAAATTTGATCTTGTGTTTTTTTTTTATAACTTGTTATAATAAGTTAAATTACTTGCTCCCCCATAAATGTGGTCACTGTGTGGATACTACTCTGATCCTCCCCTTCCTGCTTTGCTACAGGAAATGTCACAATTGTGCTACCCTATAAAAGAAGTGTAGTATGGGGTGGTTGGGGATGGGAGTAGGTGGCTGGGCCCTTCCTCTGCCAAAAAGAAGAACCATGGATGAAAGAGACAAGGAGGTAAGAGCAGAAACAATCAACCAACAACAAATGCAGTAGCCCTGAAAGCTTAGCCTAATGATAGATAAAACTGTAAAACCTGTAAAGCACCACCTGTAATAATTTCACAGAATATGTACCCAGTAAAAAACACTTTGCTACAGAGAAAAATAAAGCAGTAACAGAAGATATGCCTTGCAAAAAACTATTTGAATCAGAAGATTACAGCAGTAATCTGTAAGCACAAACCTGTAGGCACACCCTGTAATAATGCAGCTGAAAGTATACCCTGCAACAACAATTTGAATCAGAGAAAAATAAAGTAGTAAAATGTTAGCAACAAACGGTAACAACCCCTGTGAGTACAAAAGAAAATAACACACAGTAAATCTGCCTAGCCAAAAGAAGCCTTACTCTTTTTCCTTGCTCTGTCCTTACAAGCAACCAAGAAGGAAAGAGCTCAGATGAAGCTAGATGCCTTTGCTAGCAAACCTAGAGAATGAGCAGGAGTTTTTGGTCACTTAGCAATGGTTCACCTGCAGTCTGTGTTTAATGAAAGCCAGTTGCTTTGAGCCAATAAACAGTGTTGGAGCTCAAATTCCAGCTAACCAATGGACAGGCACCACTGTGAGGATGTGCAGAGCATGAAACAGCTGGGACTGAACCTTCTACATGCAGAGTCAGCTTTTGGCAATAATATTACCGGACTTCTGAATTCTCTTTATGGTGTATTTTGATACTGATTTTGGTACCTGCATTATTGATGTGTGTGATGACATGAGTGGATTAAATAAAGATGCCATTTTTTCACCATTCCTAAATGTGCCAGTGGCTATCTTTGAACCTACAAAGTTAGAAATCCCTATGGGGTCCTTGAACTCCATGAAAGGGAAGTGAGTGCAGTTCTTTTTGTTTGAGATTTGAGTCTTTTATTTCTGGAATTTGCAGCACTATGCCAAGGACCTAGCCACCCTTTAGATCTGTGTAAACATTTTTAGAAAGATCTCCAAATCATGGCAAGGTAATGCCACCACAATTCCACTGGTGAAATTTTATTTTCACAATTCACCAATTACTACATTTTCCAGTTTAGCTACTGTCCTACTTTCCAACAAAGAAAAACTAACTGTGCACTCACCTCTTATAAGAAAATGTGGCTTCTGTGTATCCCATGTGCTACCCCCCCAAAAAAAAATACTCCAGAACAAACACTGTATCCAGTTTAGCTGCACTCCTAATTTCCAACAAGGAAAAACAAATGCTGTACTAACCTCTTGTAAAGTTTATACATTTTATAACAACAAAAGGACATTCTGGTCAATTCTGAGACGTATCAATTACAAGTAAAGAGCATACAGAAAGGAAAAACAGAACACCATGGTTGTACATGACTCACCCAAGTAACCAGCTGATTCTTCATGGATCAAGGATTGAGGGCATGTAAAGCAAAAGGCACCTCCTGCCCTAAAAGAAAATAAAAACAACCACAAAGAACCAAAACAACTAATATACTGTAAGTATATACTCCACAGAGAAATGATGAGAAAGAGAGGGGATGTTCAGTGATACCTGAGTTTAATTCATATATGAAAGTGCAAAATAGTGCATAGAGATAAGCTGCTGACCTGTAGATCCAGTGCATGGGATGCATAGTATCTATATTTTTTATGGCTAGGAAGGTGCACAATTTGTTTTCTTTTTTGCTAGTATTCAGTTACTGTAGCTCCACTGAGCAGTGATGGAGCATTTCTTTTCTTTGTGCATCTCCTGATACCCCCAACTATCTTAGCATCAAGCTCTGCTGAGCTGGTTGAAGTTCTGTATCATCCCCGGGTGACTATTTCACCTCCATTTTCCAGTGACTTGACTCAGGTGGACTTTGGGGCAATTTTTGTCCCCCTCGTATCCCCCTTGTGCTCCACATGGACCCTTCTGTTAAACACAGAGCCAAATTGTCCCTTTCTTGAGAGACCTATTTCTTTAGAATAGCCTGAATTCCTCCTTATCCATGTCCCAGTCACTTTCTTCTTGTCCCTAACCAGGTATCTGTGAGTGCTACTAAGTCCTGCATTACAAGTGCAGCTGGCTCTTGTGCTTACTAATAATGCTGAGTGTGATCCTCAAAAAGACATGCCTTCAAGTTCAATCTGGGGTTCAACATGGGGCATTAGACTACAAGGGATTAGGACAAATATTTAATCTATGCTCAGACAGGTAAATGAGGGGTGGCCATTTCTCAGCAGAATGAGGCATTGTGCAGAGCTACTAATGGGTACATAATGTCGTGCAAATGGCCCCTTTAGCATTTAGCATGCCATATATGCTCATTTACATGAAATCCACTGAATATGGCTCTCAAAAGTAATTGTGCTATCTGGTTAGGGATGCACAATCTGCATTTGCTCGTGTGAGTCATATTCCCCATTGGGCTGTGTTAGCGAAGTGCATAGTCACTTTGTCTGGTGCTAGTACATCTCCATATTCAGGCAGGCAATGCATTCTGGTCAGGATGTGCTGCCTGTCTGAATATGACCCCCAGGCCAGCTGTATACTATCTCATGTCCTCTTCTTTTCTTCCAGCTACCGATATTTATGCCTTGACCAGCCCGCATCTGCTCGGATATCCCAGGTTCATCACCCTGGCATCCCCCCAGGACATACCCTGACCTCTGAAGTTCACCCAGAGCTTAATCCCCTCTGGCAGGGGTGGCAGAGACCATCCCAAACTCTGTTGCAGAACATATCCAGTCTAGGAGGTGGTGCCCAGGTAGCCAGGTGCAGGGAGAAGTTGGTGTCTTCCTGCTGGCCAGGGTTTTTCCACTTTTTCCTGCCCATCCTCTGGGATGTCAGTGGCTAGGGTGCGCAAGCACATGCACACACCAGCATGTACATTGCTGTACCAGCCAACATCCTACCACCCACAAGCTGCTCCAGACTGCACTGCCATCTGTTGTCTCCCAGGTAGCATTAATGCAGTGGAGCAAGCTACCCACCTTCCCTGCAGGAGGAGAGCATCTCCTGGGATGCTTGAAACTCCTTCACCCGGCTGGCTCCCAGCAACTTAAACTTGTTCCCAAACTTGACTCACTGGCATCGTGAGCAATAGTGCAACTGCTGCACTGACAGGTCAGCTTTTTATGCACTCCTCTAATAGGTGCACAATGCAAAGGTCTGACTCCAAGTATGGGGCTGTATATCTAATGGTTGTAACAGTTTCAGCTTAAGTAAGTAAGTAATTTTTGTGAGGTCACACAAGAAGAAAAAGACTATATCACGGTGACAGCATATTGTCTCCTGGTTCAAGCTCAAAGATCTATTTACTGGATTTCAGCCTCAAATTAATTATCACCAGTCAGGATTTCACCAACCATGCTATATACAATTCAACACAACACTATTTTTTTTAATATAGCATCACTATGTAATATTGCAATTGCATCAGAGAGTAATCAGGAAAAAAACACTGAATGTAAATCAATATGATAAACAGTAAAACAAAAACAGTAGATAATAACCAGAATACAGTAGTTGAGCTAGTACTACAATATGATTACAATTTGTTGTAAATAATAATATAATTAGTGCTGCTAGAAGATACAATAGATGACACTGGCATAATACACTTTGATAGAGAAACTCAGGACATTAATGGGAAGGTACACAGTTAGGTATGCAAGAATACTCATGATTCCAAGAGTTCATAATAAGGACTGAAACAGCAAGGTTGGTTATTTCTTTGCAAGTTTAAAAGGATTAATACTTGTTAGTATATTCTCTATTTGTACAATGGACCAAACAATGAAACTAAGACTAAATTACATAAAGGTATCAATCTCTAGCAACAAATATTTTTTGTAAATGTACGCTAGCTCAAGCTAGTAGTAAGATCAAATTTATTGTTTTGTTTCTTTACTCAGGGTACCAAACTAAGATGTAGCATTCTCTTTACAGTGGCTATAGAGTTATGCTTTTCCCATATTTTCAGCCAGATGAACTGAAGCACATAGAGGTTAAATAAGCTGCACAAGGTCACCCACTTTGCAAATCACTGAAGTGTGATATGAACTGGGATATCCTAGTTTACAAATCAATATTCTTACCAGCATAACTCATGGCATCTTAATTTACAGAGAAATGAATAATTCAGGTGGGATATTTGTATTCACAGAGTTCAGTGGAAAGCCATCCAACTCATTCATTTTCAACCTTACCTCTACTGACATACCCAGGTTTTTCAGTTTTTATCATTATTCTTCTCCTTACAGTTTTGGAATGGACTCCAGCCAGAGTGCGAACTATCACAGGTACATTAACAGGTTACTGCTACACAATGGGACAGCTGGTCTTGGTTGGTTATGCCTACAAGATTCGTGACTGGCGCTGGCTACAGTTTATAGCATCTGCTCCATATTTTGTCTTCTTTCTCTATTCATGGTATGTCTTTATGGCTAGCTTAAATGTTTAAGATCAATCTAGTTAAAACATGCAGCCAGTTTTCTCACAGTATGAGAGCATGCAATCAAATATGATAAAAGCTGACCCTGCGGGCAGCATTTGGCATTTAATACAAGTAACAATGACATCTGCATTCAGTGGATTCTAGTTTCTGGGCTAAATTTAATCTAAGTATGACAGAGCTGATATATTAAGTCTTTGGAGAGGAGGGCGGATGCTATTCACCTTCATAACAAGCAGCCATACCTTCTTCTCAACCATTCATCACTCAAATGTGGTAAACTCTCCCACAAAATGTGGCAAAACATGGGTCCAATTTGGAACTTATCAAATTCTAAAGACAGAATCTAAGCATACTGTACAATTTGGTGCTTTCATATTCATGACAAGTAAATAATAAGACACAACAGGGTGTGCATTATAGGATTTTGTTGCATGCCTCAGGGGTGTAGTGAGGCATGAGGCCAAAGGCCAAGTGTCCTTATGCTCCTGTGAAGTGCCTTACAATCCTATGATTCACACACAGTAGGGGCTTATTATACCTATAAAATGGCTTCAAGTCATTTTTAGGGGGTGCAAAATGAGATTTGGTACCTGACCATGCGTTTATAGAGATTTAATTCATAGTTATGTGACATCTCTCAATCAAAGAAATTTCTGGATTTTTTTTCTTGCCATTTATTGAACAAGATACTACTTATTTTTATTAATTTAATTGTTTTCCTTTAAACTCTTTATGTAGAATGTGGACAGCCCATTCTCAATGAGGGACTGAGGACTTCAGAGGGATAAATTGAGGGTTGCCCCTCCTAATGTACAGCTAGGAGGCATGTGGGTAGCCTCTTCATATCTGTCTAGGAGCAACAGTGGATTTATAGATGAGTTTTCACTAAGTTTCTTATTCAGCTCTCCTTCCTCCAGACTTTGAAGAATGCAGATGGATGGAGCTTGTACAATCGTGAACTACGTTACAACTTAAATAACAAAAAATTACACGTTCCCTTCCCTCCACCGCATTGACCTTAGTGTCAGCCTACAAGTTTGATAAAGTTTTATGCAGTAGGACTTAGGATCCTTCATAGGCGATGAGAAAACAAAGTTTTATTGACACTGTTGGTGCCCATCCCCTTTCCAAATCCCAGTACCTTCAGTCCTCTTCTGACCAACCAGTCAAATATATTCGAACTTTCTTTAGCTCAGGTTTCCTTTAGTTGTAGTAGTAGTAGTAATAGTAGTAGTAGTACAAAGTTTATTCTGCAATTTCAGAAAAGGATAACCCAGTTGAGTCAAGGCTCATTTACAGTGTGGTCCCAAAGTAAAAAGAAAAAACTGTTTCACATTTTAAAATGTTATTTGCAAACATGCAAATAATACAAAGTTAAATACAATAATAGCACAATGAATTAGAGCAACTTAGTTACAATAGGCTTTTGGTTGCTCAGCCGTATTTACAATCCAGGTTCTTATGGAACTCCATGGTAAGGTTCCTCTTTGTGATCTCAAATGACCTAATAAGTTATTTCATAATTTAGGGCCCATGCAGATAAAATTAGAATTCCCCTTTACAGTTTTCATACCTGGTACCATGTATTCAAACGCCCCTGCAGTGCATAAGTCTTTTTTTACATTCTTTACCCTTACCAACTCTACTTTCAGTTCTAAGTTTATTATTAGACTTAAAAGTCATCAACAAATTCACACATAATTTAAAAAGAAAAAGGATTGTTACTTATAAAAAGTTGGATAGTTATACTCAAAAGACACAAACAACTACACACATAATCCATTGTCATAACATACACACCCTACAAATTAAGCTTGTACCTCTGACATTCCATGTAAACTTATTAAATAATGTTTTTATTCCAATTCACCTTACTATTTCCCCCCATTATTGCACAGATACTTAAAATATACTCCTTATTCCTAAACTTAAGAGCACAGAGACCAGGTGCTGTTTTATGACTAGTCAAATTTAAATACCTACTGGTAACATTGTATTACTAATTCTTTTCTTTCTTTTACTAATTGCAATAACACATTTTGCTACTCTTTCCATGGACATCCATCTTCTATGTGGATTAAAATGGAGGTCAGAGTTTCGAGATCCAGGTTATATTTGGCATCCATAAAGGGGCCAAGCCAATATGTACATTCCTTGTTATACCAGGTACAATGCCACATAACGTGGATAAGATCTTCTCGATCCCCTCTACAGCAACTACAGTTTTTTCAGTAGAATTATTATATCTACAGGTATATCTTAGGACACTACTGTCGAATTGCTCAAATGTATCCACTATGCATACCCTGTGCAAGGCAGGATCTGTTAAAATATCTAAATAGGCCTTGTAATCAAAATGAAAATTATTATTGGCAAACCACTTAGAATAGGCTGAATACTTAATTATTACTAGATCTTGTTTTTTCCAGAAATTCCCAATTCTTGATGCAACATATTTCTTATATTTAGTACTTAACTGAATACTTTTATCCACATATTTTAGCAGTGTAACTAGCTTACATTTTTTTAATAAAGTTACTATCTTTGAGTACCAGAAACCTTTCAAGTACCCTAGTGCATACCATTTCCATTTTTCCTCCAAACATTGGGCAGAGATGTGTGTTGCTGGGATTCTGGTCAATCTAAGCCAAAAATTAACTTGCCTTGTCTCAAAAAACACATTTATATTAGAGATTCACAACTCTGATCTTATATATGAGGCAGGGCAGGAGTGGCCTACTCCCATTATTTTCCTCAACATTTTGAATAGGGGCACAGTTAATTTATCCCTGAAATTCACATCCCAAATGTCCACACCATACAACAATTAGACCTCAAATTGTGTTTTAATTACTTCAATTAGGGACTTATACTTGTACCACCATATCTATAGCTGAACTGAGACAGTGCCAAGACTGTTTTGTTAAGGTTTCTAGAGTCTTATGAAAATGAGTATTCCATAATCTATTTTCATTAAATTCAATTTTGAGGTATACATAAGATTTTACTACTCCTACATTGTTCCCCTCCAAAGTCCAATGCCCAGTTTTCTTTTTGCCTTTCTGTCCAAAAACAATAAGTTTAGTCTTTGTTAAATTAATCTTTAATTTTAAGTCACACGATCTCTCCTCTAGCAATTTAAATATTTCCTGTAGCCCCTTTTTTGTGAGGGAAAATAATACTAGATCATCTGCCTATGCTAACACTGCACAATGTTGTCATTTATCTTTGGTGAATCCAACTCATCTATACTAAACTCGGTTAGTAGGTCATTAATATATAGTGCAAATAATGTAGGGGCAAGCACGCACCCTTCTCTGACCCCTTTATTCATTTTGAATGGTGTGGAAAGTTGTCCATCCAGTCCCATTCTCACCTCAACCCAAGTTTCACTATATAGATTATACATAACATTAGCATGTGCCTTTTCTGTCCCTCTCTTTATTAATATTTCCCATAATGTCTTCCTCAAGATAGAGTCAAAGACAGTTGAATAATCTACAAATACTGCATATAACTTTTGTTTTCTAAGTATGACATGTTTTTCATTCAAATGGTATAGAATATATATGTTATCAAGAGTTGAGAATTCATTCCAAAAACTGGCTTGGTAGGGAGACAACCCTCCTGTCTCTTCTATGGCTGCATTAAGCCTATTTAATAATACCGTAGGGAACATTTTCAAGTTAATATCCAAGAGACTAATAGGCTGCTACATAGCTGGAATTGCTATGTCTCATTTTTTATGTATTGGTATAATATAGGCTCCTTGCCACTTGTAAGGGTACTTGTTTTCTTGGATACAGTTATTACAGAGAATTGTGAGCATTCTGCACCAGGATCCTGCTTGGCACTGATATACTTCAGCTAGGATATTATCTGGGTTGGGTGCTTTATGATGTTTTAATGAATTAATATCAAACAATACCTTTGAATAAGTTATAACCAAGTGCTCAGTGCTTAATATGATTTGGACACCATTATCGATATTTAGATAAAAAAATATTTGGGCATAATAACCAATCCATATATGCTGTGGTATGTATGAGTCAGTGTCTCCCTCAAAGCTATTTGTTCCCTTGGCTACCAATTTCCAGAAGCCTTTTTGATCTCTATTATTAATAACCATTTTCACTGCCTCCCATTAAAGGGACGGTAAACATTGCAGGGGTCTCTCAAGTTGTGAAAGCCCATGAAAAGATATTTCAAATGAGGAACTGGACTTCATTGTAGGCATCAGGAGTCCTGATATATGACTATCTAACTAATCTGTAAATCAAAACAAGGTAGCAGCTATTTTAAAACAGGAAGTGATGTCACTGAGGGGCAAGATGCATGTTGTTAATTACAGCTTGCCCCTCAGTGACATCACTGTTGGTCTCATGATTCAATGAAATGGCTGCTGTCTTGTTTTGATCTACAGTTGATTTAAGTATTCATAACTCAGGACTCCTGACACCTACAGGTAAGCCCAATGCCTCATTTGAAAGATCTTTTTATATGCCTTCACAATATGAGTGACCATTGCAATGTGTACTGTCCCTTTAACTCTAGTTTCCAAGTTCTGTTGCATTTTTCTCTTTTACAATTCACTTCTAGCACCACTGATCTTGTATCTTGTCACTCCATGAAGACATACAGTGTCCTTTTCTGTGGAGGAAGGAGAAGCAGTTTTGGTTGTTAAAGCAGTGAAAGCATAAAAGAAAATGTTTTCAGGGTCTGCCGGTGGACTGGAAAAAGTTAGCATATATCAGAAACTACTGCTAACAATAAGAGGACTAGACTGTAGATATGTGGGTTGTTTGGGGAGCGTGTGAGCAGTTGGGCAAAGGGATTGTTTAAAAGATACCACCAAAATTTCCAACACTGTATGCTAGGCTCAGAACCTCTCTTTTCACCAGTCCTATGAAGTGGAATGTAAAAATTTGAAGAACCGAGAAGAGAAGAACCGAGCAAACTCCTCACATTTGTTTGTGGTGCTTTTTATTTAATGAAATTTTCAATACTATCTATGACAATCACAAACAACTAGGTTAAATACTTTAGATGCTTTTCTCCTGTTAAAACAAGTCTACTAAAATAATTATACAGGTGAACTAAAAGCATCAACCGGGTGGGGGGGGTATTATGAATGTAAACTCATGAATTGTTGCACAGGGAGTTTCTAGTTAAGATCCTATGAGGAAGGCAAATGAAAGCTTTCACAGATATAAAAAACAGAGAATTAATCCATCATTTAGAGTACATTCTTTTATAATGTCCCTCCCATCCCCACCATGGCCCCATACCTCTCCACTCAAGGGACAAAGTCCCGTCAGTGTGACATGATATACATTACCCACCATCTCCAGAACACTTTAAAATTGTCAGATCTATGATTTAATAGGGCTGTAACCCATTCCATCTTGCATATGCCTATCATGAAATCTTACCAGTGTTCAATAGTGGGGACTGCAGCCAAAAGCCACCTCTTTGTTATAGTTTTTTTTGCTGTTAGGAGACAAATGTTTACTAATTTCCTATTAGAGGGGCTTTGAAGGCTGGCATTGTAATTAGAAAACAAAATCTGCAGTAAGCTGTTCTGGGGTGGTAAATAATTCCTCCAGTGCTCTTGTAGTGCCAAAAAGAAGGGCCAAAGTACAGGGCAACCCAAAAAATATGGCCGTGTGTTACCAGTGATTGACCACATCATCCCCAGAGGATTCTTGATCCGGGAGATATTTCACTTGGATGGCTGGTGTTTTAAAATATCTGAGTGTCACCTTCCAGGAAAACTCCTTCCAGGTGTATGAAGCAGTGACAGAATGTAAAAACTTAAGATGCTATTCCCAGACTGACTGGGTCCTCCAGGTGGAGACATAAATCACTCTCCCATGTCTGTTTTAAGGGGTCAAGAGAGTCTCTTCATAATGAAACAAAGCAGTCTAAATATAGGAAATCACATGGGATAATGAAGCCTGGCCCTCCAGTGCTGCCCTCAAAATGACAATTATCTAGGGGGGTCAGAATGTCATCTGGGGATGCAGCATCTAAGTCCTAATAAAATTAGTTGCTTGTAAAAATTTAAATTGATCTTGAGGACAAACTCCATATTGTGGCATTGTTTCTTCAAAATATAACAGGCAGCAGTCTTTAAAAAAGTATATGATTAGGTAAAGGCCCAATCTCTCCCAGCGGTGGAATCCATGATCTAGCCTGGTTGGCTGACATGAGTGGTGGTATGGGTGGGAATATAATAGGTATCTTGATTTAATTAAAGGTTTGGAGGCTAGAAACAATCTCCAATATTTTTATGTATTATCTGTATATGGGTGTAAGGTAATCTCTCCTAGTGAAATACTTGGACAGGTTAATAAGATAAGAGTCAAGTGATACAGATCTTCCTCCCGAATCTCCAGCTCCTTCCACCGAGCTTTGTACTAGTTGTGGAGCCATAAGAAAATTATTTGAAGTTGAGCTGCTTGGTAGTAACTATGAAAATCTGGCAAAGCTAGGCCTTCCAGTTCCTTGGGGAGATGGAGAAGTGAGAATCTTATCCATGGATGTTGGGAGTACCAAATATAATGGGATATCTTTTTACTTAATTCCCAAAAAAACTTATCTGGAGGAGAGATAGGGAGGGTCTGTGCCAAGTATAAACACCTTGGTAGAAGGTTCATTTGAATCATATCTATCTATTGGATCTGGGTGAGTGGAATAGCCTTCCATCTTTCCATACCTGTGGTTAGCTGTTGGAGTATAGGTTTAAAATTAGCAGGATAAAGTTGGGATGGGTCCTTTACTAAATGGATTCCCAGCTATTTAAAGGAAGGCAAATTCCAGCAAAAGGGATATGACCTTTTGGTCTCTATGCAGGGGGAATAATGCATTTGGAGTACTTCAGTTTTCACTGTGTTGACTTTATATCCTGCCAGTCTACTGAACTGAGCCAAGGTCTGCCATAGTGAGGGGAGAGGTTGTTCTGGAGGTGTTTAGCAGTTCAGTAAATCATTGGCATACAATGCTAATTTGTGATGCCAACCGCCCACTTCCAGGACCATAATGGCTTCATTCTGGCATATAGCCTGGGTAAGGGGTTCCAAATAAATGGCAAACAGCAAGAGGAATAGAGGATACTCCTGCTGGGTGCCATGGAGTAATGCAATGGGATCAAAGGTAGAGCCATTCACTTTTATAAAATATAGGCCATAGAATGGTCATGTAGCCCCATTATTAGATGTTCAGATTTTTCTGAAAAACTCATGGCCATCATAGTGGCCATCAGAAAAGACCATGGCACCCAGTCGAAGGCCTTCTTCACATCTAAACTAAGTAGTAAAAAAGGGGTCTCCAACTGGGAAGCATGGTGTAAAAGATGAAGGGTTCTTTTAGTGTTATCCTGTGTTTGTCTAGCCAACACAAAGCTGTACTGATCGTCATCTATGAGAAAAGGTAAAAGTCCCTCCAGCCACCTTGCCAGCACACCGGTGAAGAATTTATAATTAATATTAAGTACCAAGATGGGATGGTAGGAGGAGCAAGAGGTATGATCTTTACCTGGTTTTGGTCTACTGGACATGGTGGCATAGCATCAAGTACCCCGCTTGACGTTATGCCACCATTTCCAGTATATCAAAACCAGGTAAAGATCATCTATCCCCACCGACAGAGTGTTTTTCTGTCACTTCCTGGCATACCCGAAGCAGTTGGGGAAGGAGCAAATCCTTAAAGAATTTGTAGAAGTCCCCTGTATTCCCATCTAGGCCAGGACTTTTATCAGTCTTTAAGTCAGTCATTGCTCTCTCTAGCTCCTGAAGTGTAACTGCGGCATCCAAAAGAGCTGTTTGGGCTGGAATAAGTTGGGGTAGCTGCAGCCTACTCAAAAAAGTGTGAGTTCATTGAGGGTCAGGTGGGATAACAGGGCTGTAGAGGGTTTGGTAGTAAAATCTGAAGGCCTCTCTAGTCTGGGAAGGAAGTTTCACCAATCTGCCCGATGAGGGATGACAAACTTCTGTTATAGTGGCTTGGGTTGTATGCTGTTGTAGGTGGTGGGCTAAGATACAAGTGGCATGGTGGCCTCTCTTATAATATCTCTGTTTCAAATATTGTAGAACTTGTTCCATTTTTATATCTAGTAGTTTTTGTACCTGGTGATGAGTGGCCTGTAAGAGAGGGGCCACCGTTGCATCCCACTTGGCATGTTGTTGCCGAAGGTTTTTCAGCTGTGCCTGCAAGGCATCAAGCTGGATGGACTGCATTTTTTTATGATGGTAGGTGAACCCTACTGTCTCCCCCCTAAGCACCACCATAATCATATCCCAGAGCATTCCAGGTTGGATGTCAGGATGTGCATTCTCCTGAATGATTTGCAGGAGATGCTCTTTAACCATATTCTGGAATGCTGGGATATTTAAAAGATAATTATTGAAGTGCCAGGACCTGCATTCTGAAGCCCAGTCCATGATCAGTAGGAGTGATGTGTGATCTGGGGGCATCTCGCAATCCTGCACCAGGTATTGATGTTCACCTGATATATGGCAAATGTCTATTTGGGTGTATAGGTCATGCAGGGCAAAATAATGGATGTAGCCTCTGCTATGGGTTAGAGAGACCACCACATATCAATCCAGTGAGGCTTCCTAAAATAGGCCTGTGCAGCTTTTTGAGAGCTAGATTTCTTAGGAGGTCAGGGGCTGGTGGTGTCTTTATTATCATACATCTTATTGTGATCACCATCAACAACCAATACTTCAGATTGATACTCGGTAATCTTCTGGAGCAGTGCCCATACAGTAACAGCATTTGAGCCTGGAGGGATATATAAACTAACTAAGGTGATTGGAGAGCCATTGTAGATGCATGTAGGAAGGGCTAAGCCTCCCTCTGGATCAGTTTAAGTAGATAATAACTGGAATGGTGTGGTACAGGGTATTAAGATGGCTGTCCACGATGCTTCTCCCCTTCCCCCAATAGAAGGAGGCCACTACGTGAGTAAAACCAATCTTGTTAAGTTTCTGGTGTTTTGTCCTATCCAGGCATGTTTCCTGCAATAAAATAAAAGAATGACATCATTTTTTAAGTAATGTAAGGACCTTATATCTCTTCACCAGATTATTAAGACTATTTAAATTTTGGGAGTATATTAGTAACTTAGTTGGCTGTAACATTTTAACCATATTTAAGTATCCACCCCAGCATGAGGTATGAGACCACTGAAAAAATAATATAATTACAGCTGCGTAGGTGGTTCCCTAGCAAAAAAAAGATAGTCCAATTTCATTCCAGTCCTGTACTGTATAAGGCCTTCCATATAAGCTGATTCATCTAAAAAAGGAAAATTGTAACATAGAGTCCCTATCTTGTGCAACCATAATAAGATAAAGTATATCTGGCCAGACAAAGAACAACCAGTTGAAATAACCATAATACAACCAGCTAACATGCGACATGAAAAACACAATGAGAACTAGGTTTCCAAATGGGAAGGGCTCATAAAGTAGCCCTTTCTGTGGCTGAACATGTCCACAGTAAAACTGTGGAGCACAGCAGGGAGGGAAATTAGCAACAGGGGTTGCTACGCCTCCCAGGTCATGGCCTAAGCCACACTTATCTATCATCAAGGCTACTAATAAAATGCAAAACGACAGCTGAGTGAACAGGAAAACACAGCATCCTAGAATTTTAAGTTAAGGAATAATGCTTCAGTGCCTACACATAGAAAGATTAGTATGTATACATACTAGGGTGTGATCCCAAAATGGTTAAGTACTTGTCAGGGAGCCCAGGGTCCTCCATAAATCTAGGAGGGTATCATGATACTTAAAAACAAATACTGACTCTCATCAGGTGATCCCTTGTGGTTATCCTACATAAAAGAAAAAAGAGTATGTCTAGATGAGCATTGTCACTTTGATTACCTTTCTGGTTTCCAGAACTAAATCTGGATTCAAAACTTATAAAATACCTTACTAATAAACAGAGAAAAAGGGTATCATTAGTACAGTTTAGCTTGTTCCTCTTCAGTAAAATGAAATACAGCATTAGGGGAAAATGAGTGTCTCAGGAACATGTAGCTACATGTGCACTTGTTCTTCCTGAGCCAGAAAAAGATTAGACCCCAAGATAAAGAAGTGTCCAAACTTTAGTACTGTGCCTTAAAACATGTATATTTGTAGCTTCTGAGTAGAGCAGCGCTACTATTAATAAGGGTCACAGAGTTCCCAGGCATATTCCACAATCTATGGGGTCAAAAATCAAGCACAGCTGCATTAAGACAAATGGATAGTGAAGCAATGCCAAAAGGGACCAGCACTTTCTGACAAAAATGCTGACACACTGAGGACCAGCAAATGCTGAGGAAAGTCACCAAAAGATAGCTCACTCAAAATGTTCAAGCAGGAGTGTCCTGTGAAGCACTAGGATCAACTGCTGAGGCTTAGAAGGTCTTCAATACATTTCAAATGTCCACCAGAGTGGCTGGAGCTGCTCGCTTTCCTGAGGCTTGATGGGTGTGTAATCAGCTACTCCACCAAGAGGAATGCTTCTGTTGCAGGGGTAGTGGCTCCGATTCGGCATTAGCATCCAGCCATCCATAATCCTTCAGGGCTTGTCTTGTGTCCTCTGGCATAGTGTATAATTCTGTTCCTGTCTACCAGAATACCAATAGCCTGGCAGGGTAAGGGATCTGGAACCGAACTTTATGGGTCTTCAGGATATGGAGTACTGCAGCAAAGGTCAAGCATTTCTGTAAGATCTTTGGAGGATAATTCTGATCAAAGTAGAGACAAGAGACATACTCAACTTGTTTCTGGCCCTAAGCTAACTGGATGAGTTATTCTTTGTCTTTGTACAGTAACTTGAGAATTTGATGACCATGGATCATGTTCGGGCCTTTTGGATCCGTTAGTTTTGGAGTCAACGCTTGATGGCCTCACTCGATTTTGAAATTTAGGGAAGATGGGGCATCCATTACATGTCTGACTAAGTCCTCCATAAATTCACTAATTTTCCCTTCTCCACTCCCTCCAGGAGCCCATATACCCTCAGATTATCCTGCTTGGACCGGGTCTTCAGGTTCTGGCACTTAGCGTGTAGTTGTTTTTGTTGATTCACCAGGAAATCAATGGCGGTATGCAGCTATAGCAGGTTGTCCTTTGTTTCAGTCACTCTGTCCTCTGCCACCTGGATACACTGCTCCACCGCTGCAAGTTTTGTATTTAAGTGGTGAAATTCTTGTTGTATTTCTGTGCAGAAATTCTTAATTTCAGATAACAGAGTTTCAAAATGTGAGTGAAAGAGTTTTTCAGTTTCCATCTTTGTATCCGTATCTGGGCCTGTAACGTTGGCAGGCAAGGTGTTTCTGTTTGGCATAGAGCTTAGCAGGCTAAATCAGTGATCATCCATCAGTTTTGTGGCATTTTGTGCCCGGGGTCTGGTAAATCTGTCTCTCCATTCCTTTTTGAAGCCATTCTGCAAGGAATTGTGTCTATATAATAATTAATGAGCGATTCTGATTGTGGGCAATTGCAGAACTAAGAAGTCAGCCTGCCATTCAGATGGTGATGAAACCAGAAGTCCCACTCCTCACATTTTTGAGCTGAAAAAGCTCTAGTGGGTTCCAGACAGGCCAGATTGAAAAGCCTGTCCACAACCTGAAAGAGCTGAGCCGGTTGGTTCTTCCTAGCTGCAATCACCTTAGACATAAAATGTGCCTTTTTCCTGGCAATTGCATTCTGATACTCATCTAGATGAGCTATCAAAACCAGTCTGTCCTTCTGGGTCCTGGTCTTTCTCCAATGCCTGTCTAGCCTCCGCCCCCTGGTCTTCAACAATCTCAGCTCACCAATGAATCATGGTGGGCAAGGCGCAAAACCAGCAGGCGTACATGGACCAGTGCCAGAATGTACAATGCCACTACGATAGACCTAGTAGAGGACACCACAGCCTCCTCAGGACCTTCCATGCAAGCCTCCAGCACAGACAAAATGCCCAGCTTTACCATCAGTCCCTCCAGTTGTAACCCTTTTAAAGGGCAGAACTGCCCCATTTCCACAGGGGAAGGGACAATAGTGTTTTTTTTTAAGTTGAACCTGACGATGCAATGACCCAACCAAATGACCAGCTCAATCTTGAAGGTGTTAGTCCCAAGCCCCAGGGAGAACACCAGGCCAAGTGCATGCCCAGAACTGTGGGTCTCGGATGTGGACACAAGAGATAAGCCAAGGGCCTCCATATTAGACAGGAAGTCCCTGGCATAACATGAACCCCCATCATCCACCCAGGTGGTGAAGTTGCCAAAAACAAGCCATCTCGGCAACTCCAACAGCCCTCTTGGCAATGAAGGACATCATCTCCTGGAGGAAGTCCCTCTCCCAACCAGGTGGATGGTAGATCAAGAGCACCCTAAAGTCCACCCTGGGACCACCACACACCCCATGCACTCAGAATAATAGGTGTCCCCCACTAGGTGCACCACCCAGCCTAGCTTTGACCTAAAACACATGGCCACCCCCCTTCCACAATCCTTCCTCGGGTGGTGAATCAAGGAAAAACCATCTGGGACTGAAGCCTCCAGCACTGCGCTGGAGTCATCTCTCAGTCAGGTCTCTGTAATGCATGCCAGGTCAACCGACACCACAAGATCTGCCATTATGGTGGTCTTCTTTGCCATCAACCTGATATTGCACACCACCCAAAGAGGATGAAAGGCAGAGGCTGGTCCCTCAGCTACCTGCCCTCTTGGTCTGGGAGGTTCCCTGGTCAAAGAGACAAGGCACGTGGGGACCCTACCCCTGAATCTGTAATGGTAAAGTGTGGGGTCCCACAAGGCTCCATACTTGGACCACTTTTATTTTCTTTATTTTTTGACCAGCAAGTGAAAGTTATTAATAATGCTTTTCTAACTCTTTATGCAGATGATGCAGTTATATACATGCAGGGTTCTTCTGTTGAGGACCTGGGTGATTCTCTAACAGAAGAAATGTGTAATTTTCAATCATCCCATATTGCTTGTAGGATTATTTTAAATAAATCAAAACCAAGGTGATGATTTTTGGAACTTCAGCAAGATTAAGAACTGTGGGACAGTGTTTGTAGGTTAAATCTCTTGATGGAGCATTGTTTGATCAAGTGGATACATTTCAGTATCTTGGGGTATTATTAGATTCTAATTTAAGTTATGAACCTCATTTTATGAGGGTAACTTTGAGAATTCATTGTAGAATGGCCCCTTTATATAGAACTCATTCATTTCTTATTATGGAGTCTAGGTTAGCTATTTCTAACCATTGTTTGGTTCCTATTGTAAATTATGCTGCTATTGTAACTGATACTGCTTCTACGACGGTGATCTGTAGGAAATCCACTTTACTTCAGCTGATTGCTAAATTTGCTTCAAACTATCCTAAATTGTCTCATCACTGTGAAATTTTGAAAGAGATGGGTTGGCTTCTGGTTTCATTAAATTTTCAGTATTATGTAGCCAAATTTACACATAGAATTTTTAATTCTGGAGTTCCACAAAAATTGTGTCATTTGTTGAGGCCGCTATAATGAGGGGTATTTTTCTAGACATAGGACAGAAGATTTAGTTCTCAAAATTCCATTTATGAGAACTAAAAGTGGACAGAGAGCCTTTGCTTATATTGACCCATTTATTTGGAATGAAATTCTTTGTGATATAAGACAGTTGCATTCTGCTAAAGTGTTTGCAGATGAACTAAGGATGTTTTTTGAATTTCAATTTAATTGTAAATGTTTTTTATGATTATCTTTTTGTAACAAAGACATTTTTGGTCTGCTATATTTGTATTGTATATGTACGTCTTTTGTATTGTATATGTGTAATTTTATGTGGGTCGTAACTGTAAAAGGAACTAGTTTTCCAGTGTGCTTACCCATTAAGCGAATAAACAACCAAGCTCCAGATGAGAAACCCAGTGTGGCTGCCATCTTGCTCCTCTAAGGAAGGCATCAGACAGGCTAGTTCCATGCAGACAATAAACAATGAAAACAATGCAGGTAGATTATAAACAAACAGGTTTGCACAAAAGTTAAAACCATAGATTCAAGCCAGTGACACGTCTCTTTAAGGTGTGAGTATGGTTGTGTTTTAGATTTAGCCAGATCTGGAGCCACACTGAGATGGTATTTGTTCTAATCTTCTGAAGCTGAGCAACTGAATGCTTGTTTGTCAAGTTTCTGCTAGTCCTGGGGATCAGTAAAGTTCATGGAAGCAGAATATCTCAGTGTACAGTTGGTCACTGCAGAGTGGATTTCTAAGCCTTCTTCTACCCAACAGTCCATAGTATAATCCATAGTATAACAAAATTGGGATGGCAGGTACACAAGCACAGTCTCATGAGTGATTTATATAGCAAAGTGATCCAATGGTATTTCATATGCGTGTTTTTAATACATTTCTAATATTTGTTTTCTACTATCCTATATGGTTGTACTGTATTTTATTTTCCTGCATAGTTATATTATAATATATGATTGATATTGTTATATGCTGTACTTTTAGTCTTGCCATATGGCCCAGGTTGTTCCTGAAAACAGGCAATGTGCTTGCTGTACTTGCCTAGCTGACAGAACCAAACAATCAATTAATCAAAATAAGCTAATTCACTTGAGATGGTTTTGAAGTAGCAGTGATGGCTGTGTAGCTGACAAGAATAAGAGACACAACCATGTCACCAGAATAGGGACATGGTAGCATGATAAAGTCTGTGACTTGGATGTCGCCATTAGTAACTACAATGTTTTCAGACAGGATAGAACAAAAAAAAGGGGGAGGAGTGGCAGTCTACCTTGGGGATACATATGGGGGACAGGTTAAAGTTGCAAAGTCTATTCCAAAGTTATTAGACTTATTGGTACTACAAATCACAGGATTACACAATTTTATTTTTTATCTGGCCACTTGCTGTAGGCCACCATCTGCTGCATCTAACTCTTCACAATTGCTGAGCTCCTTAATTGCTCCCTATTTGGGGCATGGATTTATTATTTTAGGATATTTGAACTGGGACATGATGAATCTTCACCAGGAAATATTTAATCAACTTACAGCATTGAATTTAACACAATTAATATCTATTCCAGCTAGATGACATAGTAAAAATAGTGAAAAAGATACTGTACTGAATCTCATACTAACCACGATACCTCAAAAATTTGTTTCAGCTGTCTTTGATTCAGATATTAGTAATCATTGGTATACTGCATGTATAAGAAGCAGTATGAAGATATACTCCCCAGGTTGTACAATTATCACATGTAACTTTGACTTTTTCTGTGATCAAGCTTACTAAAGAGATGTAGCAAATATTAACTGGACATTTATGTACACTTGCCCTGATATTATAACTCCATGGGAATATTTTAAAATTTCAATACTGGATGCTATAAACAAACATGCACCTTTAGTTAAAAAAAAAGGATCAAAACTAAAACAACTCCATGGATCACTAATAATCTGAAAAGGTTACTAAGAAAAAAAGAACACCTACGGAGTAAAGCCAGGGAAACTAAAGGCAGATTAGCATATACAATCTTGAGAAATAGATGCACTTAAAAAATAAGGAAAGCTAAATCAGATTTTTATGCTAACCAATTATCAGATTCATCAAGAAACCCTAAGAATGCTTGGAAGGGCATTAATTAATTACAAGGGAAATATTCAGTATCAACCTTACCAAAATGTTTAATATGCAAAAATGTAGCTTTTCAGAATCCTAAAGACCAGGTAAAGACTTTTAAAGAATGTTTTTCAGAAGTTTGTCTTTCGTTTGGAAGAGAACATCCTAATTTAAACTCATCTTCCTTGGATCTGGACTTTTCAACTAGGTTTGATTGGCCTGTGTTCTCATTTAGAGCAATTAAGGAAGAAGAAGTGTACAAGGAACTTATTTAATTAGATACCAGCAAAGGAGCAGGTTGTGATAATATTGTACCAGTTTTCTATAAAATTGCTGCAAAAATTCTTTCCAGACATGTAGCTGACCTGTATAATTTTTCATTACAAACTGCACAGTTACAGATGATTAGAAGACTGCTTATTTCACCCTATATTCAAAATGGGAGATTCCTCAGTTCCCAGTTGTTACTGCCCTATATCTAATATTACTACTATAGCCATTAAGGTATTTGAAAGATTAACTCATGGACAACTTTCTCAGTATTTTTCCAAATATTATGCAATTACAGATTTGCAATCAAGTTTTAAAAAGGGTCATAACGCTACAAATGTTATTTCAAGGGTAACTAATGATGTTTGTTCCGCTTTTTGATAATGGACACAGCATACCAGCAATTTTTTTAGATTTATCAAAAGCACTCTATACTGTGGCTCATAACATTTTATTCAATAGACTAAAAAAATCTGGACTAGGATTCATTGCACTGCTTTGGTTTCACTCATGCTTGACAGTTCAACAGCAGTGCGTCACAGTGGGCGAGGTCAGTTCAGATATGGCTACTATCAGCAGGAGAGTCCCTCAGGGGTTAGTCCTTGGTCCACTGCTGTTTTTGTTATACATAAATGATCTCCCCCAATACTGTATGGACACCACAAACATTTATCTGTATGCTGATCATACTATAATGTATATACAACCTGATAACATACTGTAGATTTAGCTATCTAAACATTACAAAAGGACTAATAAAATCCAGGAGAACCTAATGAATCTAAGACTATTATTTAATGAAACACAAACATATTGGGTACTCTTCACTAGAAAGAATTCAACTCCATCTGACTTGAATATAAAATCTAATTAAGGAACACATATCACAAGAGTTTACATATATAAGTACTTTGGTTTATTTTTGGATGGTCAGTTAACTTTCAAATTGCATACACAAAAACTCTCTGCTAAACTAAAAAGACTTCTATCATTTTTTTATAGAAACAAAACCTATTTCAATTATCCCCTCTTAGAAAGCTGCTTGTCAGTTCATTATTTCTTTCTGTACTAGATTATGGTGATTGCATATACAGAAACACTACTGGAACCATTATTGGACTATTAGATCCTCTTGCACTTAGATTTGTAACGGGTTTGCCATACAGAACTCATCATTGTCATTTATATATGCATTTAGGTTGGTCTCCCCTGGCAGACCGCAGAGTAAAACACTGGTATTTATTTGTGTACAGATTTATTATTAATTCTTTACCAACATTTTTATTAAATACACTTCAACACAGAATAGGAACAAAACACAGTCTTAGATCTGTTAAACATTAAAACTTTTATATACCTAGGTATTGATCAAAATCTGATGAATTTACCATAGCTGTTTCTATCATCTGTACTTGGGAAATAACTCAGAAGTAATGTAACCTACAGTAAACACTTTGCTACCACTCCCCTGCTTTAAGGCATCTTTTGCTAGCCTGGTATATAGTCATTGTGATTGCTATGGATGAATATTCATCTTTTTTAATTATTGAAGTCTAATTTTATCAATTTGTATGTAAATGATGTGACTCACTAATGTATATGTGTTTATGTCTGTTTAATTTGTACTTGGACACAATTCTAAATGAGAGTTGTTCTCTCAATTTGCTATCTAATAAATGACAATGATGATGACAATATTCATTACACAAAACACCCATTGATTGTGGTGTAGACAGATAGGTGGATTGGATGACAACATCCTCATAGTCAAGGATGGGTTGAAGAGAAACTTTCTGACTACGTTATTTATAGCCTCAGTACTAAAGCAATGCAAAAAGTGAGTCAGTGGTCAGGACTACCACTAAAGACGAGTTTGATAGGACATGATCAATGAGTCATGAGTCCAAGCCATAATTAAATATAGAAGGTCAGTGGGACAGTACCAGCATTTTTGAAGAGAGTGTCAGCAATGTTCTATGTTCACTTTAATCCCTGGACCCTTATTATACAGTACACCCCATTTAAATGGGACACACTTATTCTGGATGTCTGCTTAATCAGGACATCCCAATCGGCACAGATTTTGCAACCATTGTATTCGATGGCAGCAGTATCCCTTTAAATGGGATGGACAGGCCATTTAAATGGGATGATTACCAACCATGAATCATGTGCTGCTGATTAATTACAAGGTTGTTCTCACCTGCTCATGGACATAAAGGGCAGTGCAGTTCAGTACTGTTAGGTGTCCAACTGTTATTCTACAGCAGACAATGCCCGGAAAACATGTAGATCTGCCTCTGTCACTGAAATATAAAGTTCTGAAAGCACAGAAAGAGCCAAACACATCACTTTCCATAGTTGCTAAGAAATTTGGCATTTCAAAATGCCAGGCTGGCCAAATCTCCCAAAACATGGACAAAATCCTCACTGAGTGGAATGAGAACAACATCTTGCACCACAAGTATAAACATGAAGGTAAAGACACCATAGTCGAGGATGCACTTCACCTTTGGTTCTCCCACACATTGAGTTGGGTGGGGGGCAAGGATATTGGGTCCAGTGTTGAGACAGAAGGCAAATGAGTTGAAAGTCCACATGCAGCATGAAAACGTTGAGGCAACTGATGGCTGGTTGTCTCTCTGGCAAGCAAAACACAACATTGTTTTTAAAAAGGAGCATGGGGAAAAGCTGGGCACAGATGCTCCTTCAGCTGCAGAATGGGTTAAAAGGTTCTGTCAGGTCTATTGTCTGAGTATGCCCCTGTTGACATCTGGAATGTGGATGAGACAGGACTGTTTGTACCACTGGCATCCAGACTGAGGTATACTCAAAAGGACAAGAACCTTACTGGCAGGAAGAAGGCAAAAGATAGAGTTTCACTGCTGTGCTGCTGTGCTGCTGCCATTTTCAGGGCACAGAGAAACTGCCCTTGCTAGTTCTTGGTGAAAGTCACAGACCTCACTGTCTCCCTAAAGATTTAAATTCCCTGCCAGTCACCTATACGAAGAGTGCCAATGCCTGGATGACAGCTTCAATTTTCTCAGGCAGGCTGGCAGAGTGGAACAATAAGTTGAAGTGCCGCTGGAAAATTATCCTGTTCCTGGATAATTGTGGTACTCACCCTAATTATCTTGATGGCAAATACAGCCAAATAAAAATAGTGCTCTTTCCCCCAAACACCACAAGCTTAATCCAGCCACTCGATATGGGGGTCATCCAGAACTTAGGGCACTACTGAGCTATGTTTTCCATCTGAATTGTGGGCATAAGTGACAGCGGCAGCAGCTCACTGGCAAACGAAATTGCCCACAGTTTAAACCTCTATGATGCAATTTTAATGATACCTCTAACCTGGGCAGCCATAAAGGAAACAACAATTCATAATTGTTTCCTTAAGGCTGGATTTTTGTTGTTATGCCACCAGGAGGATGAGTTGTCATCTGTGTTGAACATCCTTGCCGACACTAATTAGACACCAAACATGAATGAAGAGGAGTTTGAGGATTTTGTTAACTGGGATGATAGTGAGGTGACTGAGGGTGAAATTTCTCTTGAAGACATTTGTGATGCACTTAAACTGGAGCATGTGGAAGGACCCGAAATAGAGGACTGAGATCATGACCCCTCCCATGAGATTGTTCAGCAACAAGGAAGCACTAGCTTGCATCTCCACTCTGCAAGACTGGTGCACAGAACAACAGCAGGTTTGGGAGCAAGAGATGATCTTTGATCTTGAGAGCATAATTTTAAAGAAAATTTCTGAAGCCCTCCAAGCAGAAGGCAATTATAGAGTACCTGATTTTTCCAGCAGATAAGTGATTCTTTTCAGCCTGCTTTTAACCTGCTTTTAAATCTTTAATAAAGTTTGGATCTACATGCAAAACCAACAAAATATTTATAAGGATAGCTTTTAGTTCAAACTATGCCCCAAAACTCACAAGAAAGCTTTGCATTTTGCATCCAACAGAGCTGAATGGAGAATATTAGGATTTTTTTTCACAGGGGCTGTGGACATGGCCTACCTAGACTTTAGCACAGTCCCGCACAAAAGATTAAAAAACAAATTAGCCAACCTGGGAGTGGGTCCCAGGGTGGCAGCCTGAGTAAAACACTGGCTGGACAACAAGACATAGTGGGTAATAGTAAATGGAGTCCACAGTGAAGAAAGGGGGGTTACTAGTGGGGTAACGCAGGGTTAAGTACTGGGGACGGTCTTTTTTAATGTCTTTATAAGTGACATTGCAGAGGGCCTAGAAGGGAAAGTATGTCTCTTTGCAGATGACACAAAGTTCTCCAACAGGGCTGATATGCAGGGTGGGGTGGAAAGGATAAAAGAGACTTGGCAAGGTTGGAGGAATGGTCAAATGTATGGCAGCTTAGAGCCAATGCAAAGAAGTGCAAAGTAATGCACCTGGGAAACAAAAACCCAGGGGAAGAGTACACAATGGAGGGTGAAATACTGACAACAACAAAAATGGAAAGGGACCTGTGAGTAGTCATATCAGATGACCTAAAGGTGGGCCAGCAATGTGAGAAGGCAGTAAGGAAGGCTGGGGGGATACTGGGATGCACAGGGGGAGGCATCACCAATAGAAAATTGAAAGTTGTTGGCCCTCTGTACAGACAGTTGGTAAAACCACATCTGGAGTACCTTGTACAGTTCTGGAGACCCCATCTCCGCAGAGACATAGGCAGGGTGGAGGCTGTCCAGAGGAGGGCAGCCAAAATGGTGCAGAATCTGCACCAGAAGACATATGAAGAAAGACTAAAGGAGCTTAAGATGTATAGCCTCGAGGAAAGGAGGGAGAGGGGGGACATGATAGAAGCTTTCAAATAACTCAAGGGAATCAACAAAGTCCAAGAGGGTAGCATCTTTCAGAAAAAGAGATGTGCAAGAACTAGGGGGCACAATTTGAAGATGGGGAGGTGGCTCAGAGGTAATGTGAGGAAGTATTTCTTCACAGAGAGGGTTGTAGATGCATGGGACGGCCTTTCTGAGGAGGTCATAGGTCAGGATTAGTGAAGCTTCCAGGTCTTTTTTTCATCCAGTATACCCTACTAAACTGCATAATTACTTTTAGAACTTTTGCTGGAAAACATGAACAAGAAGGCTAATCTTTTGAATGTGATAGCAATCTATTTATAGTATAGAGTTAGGGCTTAATATATATACTATAATATATATATTACTATATAAAGACTAAGGGAAGGAGGTTAGAGAAGTGCTGGAGGAGATCTGGCCAGATGGAGAACAGATTGGCCCTGAGGTTACATTATACCAATTATCGGGGGCAATCTCCCATAAAAAGGCAAGTAATCTGTCTAGGAAGATTGCTGTGGCAAAGAACAGACCAGCTCAGCTCTTCCACACAGTGGATGGGCTATTACATCCTGCCTGTCTTTGTATCGGGGGGAGCAGGTTCAAGCACGAGATGTGAGGAGCTGGCTGTATTGTTTGCCGGCAAGGTGTCCTCTATCAGGGATGAGGTCTCCTCGAGCACCTCTTGAAAGGGATGCCTGGTCCAGCCTGAGGTGTGTCAAGACACTCCTCCTGCCTGGGATGAGTTTGAGCTGGTTGGAGTGGAGGAGGTGGTGAAGATAATCCTGAAGCTGCGGCCAACTCAGTGTGATCTGGACCCAGGTCCAACCCGACATTTGGTCAGATGTGTTGTCATGGTTGGGCCTGTGATTGCTGGGGTTGTCTAGAGTTCTTTGAGGAGTGGGGTTTTCCCAGTGGCCTTGAAAGAGGCCTTGGTTAGACCCCTTTTGAAGAAACCCTCCCTGGACCAGGACTGCCTCAGCAATTACAGGCCAGTTTTAAACCTTCCATTTTTAGGTAAGGTTATTGAAAAAGTGGTGGCCATGCAGCTTGAGAGACATGTTGCTTCTTCCTCCACCTGTGAGCCTTTCCAGTTGGAGTTTCATGTGGTGCATAGTACAGATACCACCTTGGTGAGGGTGCTTAATGACCTCCTGATGGCGAGGGACAGGAGAGACTGGTCCTTCTTGGTCCTCCTGGACCTCTCTGCAGTGTTTGACACTGTAGACCATGAGGTGCTACTTGATTGCCTGTGGTTTTGTTGTGGCCTGTCCGGTAATGTCATTAACTGGTTCAGGTCAGACCTAACAGGCAGGGTGCAGAAGGTGATGATGGGGTTAGCTTCATCTAACCCAAAGCCTCTGTGCTGTGGGGTACCACAAGGTTCAGTCTTGTCACCCTTGTTGTTCACGGTGTACATGCTGCCATTGGGGGACATTATTAGGTGATATGGGCTGGGTTTCCACTGCTATGCAGATGATACCCAGCTGTACCTGTCCTGTGAGCCCAATACTCAGGTGTCGGCATCTATATTTAACAGCTGCCTCAATGAGATCCAGGCTTGGATGACTCAAAACTGGCTTAAACTTAACCCAGACAAGACAGAGGTACTTGTTGTGGATCCAGTTCGTCATGGCGGAAGGCATTGTGAGGGACTACCCCCTGGCCTTATGTTGGGGGGTGTTCCCCTTACTCCAACTAGTCAGGTGAAGGACTTGGGCATGGTCCTAGATGACGGTTTGACACCTGATGCTCAACTGTTGATCATCGTTAGGAGTGGATTTTTTCATTTTAGGAACATTGCTTGAATCCGAGCTCTGACCTCGCCAGAGGATCTGACCACACTGGTACATGCTTTCATCACTTCCATGCTGGCCTATTGCAATGCCCTGTACCTAGGTTTATCTGGAAGCAACCTTCACAGGCTACAGCTGGTGCAGAATGTGGTGGCAAGATTACTGACTAAGGCAAGACACAGTGTTCATATTACCCTGGTCCTCTGTAGACTGCACTGGCTGCCAGTCAGGTGGAGAAGTGTCTTCAAGGTAGGGCTCCTGACCTACAAGACCCTACACAAAGGGGGACCTGTCTATCTGCAAGATCTCCTTGCCCCCTACTGTCCTCCCCAGGTACTCCGTTCTGCCGGGGGAGGCCCTCCTTGGAGTTCCCAAAGTGAGGCTGCGACATTCTGGATATAGGGCTTTTTCAGTGGCAGCTCCCACTCTGTGGAACTCCCTTCCTGGATATCTTAGGGAGGCCCCCTCGGTGGAAGCCTTTAAAAGACAACTAAAAACATGTCTGTTCCAGCAGGCTTTTAACAATTGATTAATTTTAAATGGGATGGATAGAATTTTAATGTCTATGTTGAATTGCTGCCATGTTTATTTTGTTTTTTGAATTGTATTGTACAGCACCCAGAGTCCCTTGAATTCTGCACTTTATAAATAAAATATCTATCTATCTATGGAAAGCGATGACTCAAAAAGTTGTTATTAATGGTTAAAAAGTTGTTATGGATGGTTTAGAAGTTGTTATGGATGGTTTAGAAGTTGCTATGCATGTTCTGTCATTAGTGATTCAGCTGTGCTGTGCCTCGTACTCTCTCCCACCTGTTTCTCCCACTGTTTTCAGCTGTCACTGCCAGAACTACAACAGTGTCATTCCCTCATGGTTACTACAGTTCACCTTTAGTAAACCACCCAGAGAAGTAAACAAAAAAATGTTGGCAGCAGTGTTCTCAAAAACAATAACAACTGCTTTCATGTTCACTGAGGTCTCCCAACTCATGCTGACTTCTGCTTGGCAGCTCACTTTCATTTTCACTGAGCACTTTCTCTGCACCATCGCTCAGCACTGCTTATGGCTCCCACTCCCTAATTTCCTCTAGAAAACTATATACCATAAAAAATAAAATATGGGTGACCATATACAACTTGCTGTGAGTTTCCATCTTGGGGTTGAAATAACAGGGATCTATCAAGCTTTGCTCTCAATGTCCATATGCTGTTATCTCCACCCCTCAAAAGAAACACAGGCTTGCTGTGTATGGTCACCCATACATTATTCCTTATATATTGTGTGGGGGAAGGGAAGTTGTTAGTCTCATGATGACTGTTGTGCAGTTCACTGTAATCACCGTGTGCAATGCTGAACCTATAACATAGTTCAAACACTTACTCAGAAATCAGTTTTACTATGAGTGCATACTACGCAGCTCACTGTAATAAGAAATGTGCTGGTAGTGTAGCAGTTATATTCCACTGAGCTTAGAATCTTCTGACAAAAAAAGCCTCTTCCATGGATCAATTTTTAACATTAATGTACTTGTAAAGGGACAGTGCAAATTGTCCTTGGCTTGTGCAGTCACCCCCATACCTGTCCTTGCTGGCTGGTGTGCGGAATCACACGCTGAAGTTGTTGCTCTTCACTCTGTACCTTACCATACAGATAAACAGAGAGCTTCATTCTCCAGTGCAGCGATCCCTCACCTTTTAACAGTACTAAATACATTGTAAGGTGGGTAAGCCTAAACTATTCCTACCCATGCAGTACCTGGTCTAGGCTGTGAATAAGCAGAGATTTGCAGATTAGAGTGCTATTATTCCCTCCCTTTCTACCAGAATCTAGTTGATCACAGTATTGGGAAGCCTGTAATGTAACTACCCACAGTGTACCTTGAGGTTTTCAACTACTGTGCTGCCAGTCCCTCACCTTTCACCATGCCCAGTTTCATCATGGTATAGGAAATCTTTCAGGGTACCTGCCCAATCCATACCTAGCATGTCTCACCTTTCTCCATATGGTGCCTCCATCACCATTCAAGCTTAACTATTTACCTCTTGGGAATGTCAACCACCTCACAGTGATCACAGATGTTTCCCTGTGCCCTCCACAGGCAGAATGGTGTACTGTACATTGGATAAACCTGGCAGTACAGAAGTGTGCTTCCTTCTCAGTGTCCTAGAGGCTAGCCTTTCCACTCCACCCTTGAGCCCCTCAGCCCACATCTTGTACCTGTCCTGTGCACAAACAGAAGGCTCCAGTCTCCAGTGCTGCCAGTTCCATACCTTTCACTAGCATCTATAACAGTATGGAGGAGCTTTCACTGTCCTTATTTCACACTGTACCTGGTCTCGTGCTTAAACAGAGGGCTTCAGTCTCAACTAGTGTCAGTCTTCGTCTTTCACACTGCTAAATGTGCTTTTTTTACAGAAAGAGAATCCAAACATTTCTGTCCAATTTATATTTTTCTCGAACTGCAAATGACTTTCTTTATAGTCCTCTTCATATCTCATCAGCACTGTGACCTCATTCATTGTCACATCACAAGAGAGTGATCTGGCAACAGATAAGTGTCTCTTCTTGGTTAGTTGTGATGTCACAGTAATTGAAGCCTTACAATATAGGAGGAGGAATAAAACTAGCCATGCAAGACTCCAGGTAAAGTATTGTGTACATATCACACCTTGTATTGTCAAGTCAAAAATGTTTTAATTAGTAGAAGGGAAAATAAAAAGATACTTCAAATGTAAGAAGTAATAGTTCACTACTCTCCCACCCTCTTCCACCCCCACATCCCTCCCTCCCTCCTCCTAACCTCCCTTTTCATACTTCTCCCATTCCCCACACTCCAATCAGCAGTTTTACAACTGAGCTGAAAGAAAAACTAATTGTTAATGTTGCACTACTGACAACTTAGCACAGATAATGTTCTGTAAACCTCAAGCTGTTTAGTATCATGCCAGGCATATGCTTCTCCTTATAGTAGGGATCAATATCTTTGAACGTTTTAAATTGTTTTTTCCATATCACCACTTGATTGGTCCTGTTCTTACATTTTATTTATTTATTTATGACACACAAGACCTTTTAGACAGTGCCTATTTTCAAAGGATCTAGAGTCAGGATACACAGTAAGGTAATGGTGAGACAAGTACATTATGATAAGTACAGTCTCGGCATTAGCTAAAGTAACAGACGACTGGCAACTGGAGTTGGATCATAAAAAGTCAGTATTGTGTTTTTTGACCTCAGCAAAGCATTCGACACAGTCAAATATGACCTGCTCCTCGACTCGCTAAAAACACTAGAACTGGATGCTACTTCTCTAAACTGGTTCTCTGAATATCTGACAGACAGATAACAGCAGGTGAAAGTGGAAGGCGAACTATCTGCCCTAAAACTGTTACAAAGAGGTGTCCCTCAGGGATCCATATTAGGTCCTCTCCTCTTCGCAGTGTATATCAACAACATTGATGAGGGAATCAAGGATGCAAGTATTCACTTATTCGCTGATGACATGGTGCTGTACCTGAATCGTCCCACACCAAAAGAAGCTTGTACTGACCTACAAAAAGATTTCAACCTCCTGCAACTCCAACTAATCAATAAAAAACTGCTATTAAACACTAAGAAAACTAAAGCCATGTTATTATCCCCCACAAACTATGCAAGCGCTACTGACTCCCTCCCCCCAATAACCATGATGCTGGGAGAGTGCTTAGCATACGTTCCAAAATTCAGATATCTTGGGGTATGGATTGACTGTAAACTCTCCTTTACTGACCACCTGGAAGACTTGCTGAAAAAATTAAGGCAAAGACTTGGCTTGTTTTACAGGACAAGAAGACTTCTTACAGCAGACGCAAAGAAACGACTAGTCCAAGCCATGTTCCTGTCCTTAATTGACAAACGCAGACTTCATATAGAGTAGCTGTGTGGCTTCCTATCTTGGAAAATTGGATACGCTCTACCATAGAGCTATACGCTTCATCACTGACCTCCCCTTCTCTACCCATCATTGTGCACTACATGCCACCACGAGCTGGACCTCACTTCACTAGAGACGCAACTCTAATGCAGCACTCTGGACACTTAGAGCCCTCAGTGGCAAACTCCCTCAATACATCATTGACTGTCTGTCTCCGACTGTGCCCAGGAATTATTCCCTTAGAAGCTGCTCACAACTCCTGCTAAATACACCCAGGGCACTCACATGAGTCGGGAGAGCTGCCTTTGGATTCTCACTCCCATCAATATGGAATAAAACCCAAAAAATGCTTAAGCTGAAAACCCCGGTAAGTACCCTTTTGTTCAAAAGGCTTTACCGTGATGGCATTATGGAAATTTGCAACTGCTTTACTAGACACTAACTAACCTCCCTCCCTCAAACAGCGGCCTGCAAACAGCGGCCCCCCAGCTGAAATGTGTGCCACTGCCTCTAGCATGCCCACCAACAGATCCACAGGATTTATTGCCGAACTCCCATATCTTATTCTTTGAAGCTCTGAACAGCTGTAGCCTGATTTTAGCACATGCTACTGCACTTGGGGATAATTATCATCTTTCGCCCCAAAAAATATTCAGTCCCTCGTCCATCCAACACCTCCCTCTGCCCCAACCTCCAGGACCCTCCCAGTTGTGCCCCTGCTACTATATTCCTCCTCATGCACTTAGTACAACATCAGCTTTTCTCCTCCATATGTCGCCGTGTTTTGGGGCAAAAATCGCTTTGTCGCCTTTCGTATGGTGCTCCGCCCTCCCAGTTCCTCACTCTGCCCTAACAATTGGATTCTCTTCGCTTGTACCCCTATTCCCCACCTCTCCCTACATTACGCGCTTGATATCTTCTATCTGGTATGCCTACCCTCTCCTAACATTTCCTTCTACAAAATGCACAGTTTTTGGGCTTGGATCCAGCACAAGTTCATTATCCATGACTCCTTGTAGATCTATGTTCAATGAATATTACCTATAAATGTGCATTTTTACTTTAATAGCTGCTATTTTTACTGTTTGTACTATTGTAACTTGTCTTTCTGTATTATTACTGTAGGATCGTAGGTCCACCTTGTAAATGAGCTTGCTCAATGTGCCCGCCTGGATAAATAAAGATATTGATTGATTAATTGAAGTGCATATATACAAATATACAGTACATAAAAACAGACTTGGAATAATAGGCAAAAACTGTACAATTTGCTACAGGTAGGGAGGAGGTGGGGAGGAGGGTGAACATGGGGCAGAACTACAGAAAGGGAGAGGAGGGAGGGTAAGGAAGAGGGAACAACTGAAAGAGAGGTCTCAGTGATTCGGGTGGGAGGTTGCTAGCGGGAGGGTGTAGAAGTAAGAGAGCTACAAGGGGAAAGATAGGGTCAACTACCGATAGTAGTTGCAGTGACTCGGGGGGGGGGTGAGAGATGCTAGCAGATGGTTTTTGAAATGAGCGAGACAGTCAGTAACCTTGGGGAGGGGGAGGGAGTTCCACAGCTTGGAGAATTGGAAGGAGAAGCAGGCTTGGCCCAAAGTGGTTTTATGATGAGAGAGTAAAAGGGAGTTATGCAATACCCCGCTGGTACAGTGAGAGAAGATGGAGGGAGTAAGCAATGAAAGCATACCAGGGGATAATTGACAAAGCATGCCCTTTTTCCCGGTAACCAGAGTGGTGTAATGTACCTGAGAGTCCAGGTTTAGATAGCCAAGGTTCTAATACAGGGAGCATTTATGCAAGTCCAACCTGAAGTCTAGGGCAAATCAGCAAGTCCTATTCATCATCCCCCTAAACCTGTCAAGTACTGAGTCACTAGCAGACCCATACACTGGAAGTTCATAGTTGATAAGGCTGAGGATGTAACTTCTGGCAAGGAGCTGCTTAACCTCAGGCAGGAGGGAGCTTCTATATCGGTAGAGTAGGCTACATCTGGAATTTAAAGTTTTGACCAGATGGTCAATGTGCATGTTGTACATAAGACGTGAGTCAAGGGTTAATAACCTGTTCAATGGAGGCTCCAGAGACAGTGGAAATACATACAGCGGCAGAGGGAGGGGATTTGTACCATGAGTTGAATAGCATAGTTTTTGTCTTTTTTTTAATTAAGCACGAAGAGGTTGCTTGTGAACCAATCCCAGATGGAGGCAAAGTCAGTTTGGAGACAGTTGTTTATAAGGTCAAGGTTGCCTTGAGTAGCTGTGATGACTGTGTCATCAGCATACAGGAGAAGACTGGTGCTAGGACAGGCTTTTGGGAGTTAATTTATAAAGAGGCTGAGAAGAAGGAGGTCAATGATAGAGTCTTGGGGGAACCCCTACTGTCACAAGCTTGTAGTCTGATAGGGAAGACCTTTATTTTACAGCCTGAAACATATAGAAACATTGAAACATAGACTTTGATGGCAGATAAGGACCACTTGGCCCACCTAGTCTGTCCATTTCCCTACCTACAGGATAAGTTGCAGATCCTAGTTAACCAACAGCCTATTTCTTCCTACCCCTACAAAAATTGCCTTATGTCTGTGCCATGCATTCTTGAATTCTCTTACTGTTTCAGACCCCACAACCTCCTCAGGAAGGCTGTTGCATGTGTCCACCACCCTATCTGTGAAAAAATACTTCCTCACATTACCCCAACTCACCCCCCATCTTTAAATTGTGTCCCCTCGTTCTTGCACATCTCTTTTTCTGTTGTCAGGATAGTTGCTGACCCAATTGGTAGCACCGATCAAGAGTCCAATGTTAAGTAGTTTACTGCAGAGAAGGGCATGGTTGATCAACTCAAATGCTTTAGTGAGGTCTATGATGATGGATCCAGCTAGTTCGCCCCTATCCGAGGCATGGTGAAGGTGGTCAGAGTATTCTAATAACACAGTCAGGGTGCTGTGATTTTTAGGTAGCCTTGCTGCTCAGCAGTTTGGCGGTTGTATTTGGTAAGGTGTTCAGTGAACTGGTCACTAAATATTTTTTCAAGCATTTTTGAAAATGGTGACAGAATAGAGATGGGGTGGTAATTTCCTGGGCTGTCTTGTGCCCCCCCCCCCCTTATGGACAGGGGTAAAGTGAGTGATTTTCCAGATAGCAGGGACCATCCCTATGGAGAGAGACAGGCTGAAGTTTAGCTGAAAGGGATGGGTGACCTCAGGTAGTATGACTTTTAGCAATTTCATGTCAATGGCATCGGGGTCAACACAGGTTGAGATTTTGGCATGGGATAGGTACTTATAGGTGTTCACCCAGGTGACACGCTTGAGGCAAAATATCGGAGTGCAGATATTCAACAGTGGGATATTGGCTCTGGCACTTCTTTTCCCCAGCTGCATGTTTGATCATTTTCCTCTAGTTACTATTTTTTTCTCCAACAAATGTGTAGTCCACTTTATAGGATTTCAGCTGCTACTAGCATTGACTTGTGGTATTTACGATCTGAACAAAATGAAATGTTGTTTAAAATCTATCCAGAACAGGGGCATAGCTCATTCCACCAGTAGCTTACTGTGGACAAGAATCAGCACTCACAAACACACTCCAGGCTTTTTGTTTGAAAATGTACCAATGTTGTTAAATGAACATTGTAATACTGCTCATATTAGACAGTAGCACAGTAAATGCATATTTGTCCAGTAACTCCACATAGTCTCCTGCTATGGGTTAACAAATTATGATCCATTAGGAGAATTAATGTACACTATTATCACACCAAGACTGTGTCTGTTTATAATTTTATGTGGCCAACAAGTAAAATACAAAAAACATTGAATGACTTTAAATAGAAGTTCCCAGTGTTTACCAATATATGAGCTGTTTTATAACACCTGGATAAGGTCTTTTGGCAGCTACAGATGTAACTATACTGTACTTACTGATGAATGCAAAAGCAGTTAGGATTTGTAATTAGCTTTGACAACAGTCTCTTTGCTCCCTAACAGGTGGCTTCCCGAATCTGCCCGCTGGCTGATTTTAAACAATAAGACAGAGGTTGCTGTGAAACAGCTAAAAAGAGTTGCTAAACTCAATGGCAAACATGAAGTACGAGACACGCTCACTGCAGAGGTAAAAAAGTTATTTCTCTTTTAGCTTGAATGAATGGAAACTATTTGGCACTATTCCAAAAAGCTCAAGGTACCTCATTTTATAAATACAATCATTTATAGGTTGTACCTGCAGTTTAGTGGGGCAGCCTATGATAGTCTCCTCCCCAGAACTCTGTATTTCAGTCTATGACTCCAGCAGATCCTCTGAGTTTGCCACATTATGTCATTAACATGCACCGGCCATACTTCCCTGTTACATTTTGCAGCATCAGTGTATTTATCCCAAGCTTGTGGAGCTTACCTGCTTCCTTCTCTGATTCCCATTTTTTTACAGCCTTGGGATTCATCCAGTCTGCAAGATCCACCCCCCCAGGCCATCCTTCATTGTGTGCTGGAGTTTCACAGACTCATCCAATGACTGCCAGTCTCCCAATTGTGGTCCTTGAACACCCAATGCACACAGCCCTTCCTTTGCTGGACTATGGAGTCATTCTCACCCACCCATAGGGAGAATGTCAGAGCTCATCCTATGGATCATTCTGCCACTGTGTTAGTCAGATCTAGTTTCAGTGTCATTCTTTGCTCCAGTGTTATGGCTGTTTCCTTCGTCATACCATTCTTGCACTTCTTTTATCTCCAGTACCCCAACTGTCCTTCCTTCAGGCCTATTCTCCTCACCCAGACCTGTCATCCACCTTCTCTGGCACTTAACTTTTTCTCCTTATGTTCCTGTATGGCTTACCCACCCAGGGCAGGGTCTTTGGGGGAGGACACTGTTCCCTAGTGGAGTTAGAGCTATATTGCAAGGAGAAAGAGCCAAGGTCAGTGGTGAGAAACCTGTGGTGAGGGGTGGATATCATCCTTGTTGTGGTCAGGCACCCCCTTTTTCCCTTTTTCTCCCCCCAGAAATTATTAGTGTCCTCCATTGGGCATGCTCAATAGACATCCTTCCCTCCCTTGATTCTTGGCAGCTGTTTGCACCACCACTTATGGTCACCCAGGTGGCAGTACTGCTGCAGAGACTGGGTCCCTCCCTCCTCTAGGGGGAGAGCATCCACAGAATGCAAAATCCACCCCACTGGCTGTCTCTTCATTGATCCATTCTTCTTTCAAAACCTTGGTCATTGTCATCGCAAGGGGTAGCACTACCGCTGTGTCAGTGGGCCGGTCACATGCTATTCCTACACTTACAGCTCACAGTTTCAGTGGAGCCAATGCTTTTACCATTTCTATGACTCTCAAATGCATCTTTTTCAGATGCATTAACTGAACTGAACTCCGCTGAATTGTTTGTAACCAATCTATATCCTCGTTGCTCTATCCTGCTCATCGGCTCAGAGCCCTCTTGTTTCCCGCTTGACCTACATGCCATTACTATGGCTCATCCCATTCATTTGTACTTATAGTCAGATCTCTCTGACACATCCAGACTCCCAGATCAGATTTCTGACCATTCCAAAAAGGCTGCAATACCTATATCTCCTAAATATAATGACTGGACAGCCTCCAATTAATGTCCACTTTGCAAGCCATGGACATCACCTTTTCAACATCTGGCAGGAAGAAGTATCTACCTGTATTCATCTTGTATTATGCAACCTGGCAAGCCAACACTTACCCTGGCTACTGTATACAGCAGTGCCTTCAACATCTCCATTCAACAAACACTGCCAATTAATGTTACATATTAAATCTTTCATTTCTCAGCTTGCATCTAAATTGACTAACATATATTTGCATCACCTTTCTTCTCACATGATTCAGGGGTCCTTATTTTCTAATCTGACTTTAGCCTGGCCTTCTATTTTGTCTCAGAGCAACCCAGGACATCTCAGTCCTTGAGGTCCATTTAACCCACTCCTTCCCCTTTGGTGGGCCTCCATAAAGCATTACATCCTTATGCTCTTGTACTGCCCATGTGGTTCCCACACCTCCATCTTCTCATCCATCACCTCTGCAACAGGCAGATTTCACAATGACAAGCCCAGTTCACCTAATCCCAAGAATCTTAGAAAGGAGATTACAAAACATGTAAATATTCTGTCCCTCGACATATCATCCCATAATACTATGGAGAACAGAATCATCTCTTGTGGTGAAATATCAATAATTCTGAAAGTCAAAGATCCAAGGTTGCTTAAACAATTGACTGTAATAGACTATGTAACTATATTCAGTAATTTCCAGGAAACAGTCTTCATATTTTCATAATTATACAGACAAGAGTAGATGCTAGCTTTTCAAGCTTGTCTTCCACATTAACGGATTAAACCAGTGCTGCCATTCCCCAGTAGAGGCTTGTCAAGCTGATTCTTAACACCATTCAGTGAACTATTTTCTATAATCTGATTTGTTAAGTTGTTCCATGGTCTCACCACTGTCTCAGAAAATTGATCCTTTCTGCCCTACAGTTATTGCCTTTTACCTGTTTGTTGTGCCCTCTCATCACTGTATCCTGATGCCTTAGTTCTATACCAAGACTTTGCATTGTAGCAACACAATCTATGACTATGTATATGGTGACCAAGTCACCTCTAGTTCCTCTCATTTCCAAACTATACAGTCATAGCTCTTCCAGTATTTCTCTACATAACGTTCCCTGCAACCCTTTAATCATTTTAGTTATCCTTCTCTGTATCTTCTCCACTCTATGAATGTCACCTCTGTTGCTGTGACCAAAACTGAACGCAGTATTCAGCATGCAGTCCATCAAGGCTCTGTAAATCATGATAATTACCTCCCTATCCTTACTAATGACATTTTTCTTAATACAAGATATAATTCTATTACATTTGGAGACAACCTCATCAAACCAGCTGGAATGTTTTAGTTTATCCATGACTGTTACTCTGAGGTCTCTCTCACTATTAGATTCTCTCAGATCAATTCCACCCATCTTGAATTTAAATTCTATGTTGTTCTTTCCAAAATGCATGATGAAACATTTTTCCTGATTGAATCTCATTATATTATTCATTGACCATATGTTTGTGTCGTCCACAATCAGGTCAACCATCATTCTCCACACCATCCTTAGTCCTGAAATATAAATATTGAAAAGGGCCAGCCCAACACCGATCCTCATGGCACCATGCTAGTTACTCTTATTCTATCTGAATCTTAGCCTTTGATATTATCCATTAGGCTGCTGACAGAATTAGAACATATAGGAATTTTGGACTGATGTATCAAGACCGCAACCCTGCAAGGGTTAACTGTTTGTGATCTATTTGTGAGCCATGACTGTATCCATTTAACTAATTTGGTATAAATTTTGGATTTTAGCAATGTTTCAGCCAGCTCCACATGAGGTACCATATCAAATGCCTTGCTTAAAATCCAGATAACCCACATCCACTGGTCTTCCCTTATGCAATGCCTGACTCACTTTAGCAAAAAAATGCCTAATTCACTTTATCATAAAAAGTCTACCAAGTTAGTAAAGCATGACCTGCCCTTTGTGAATCTATGTTGTAACTTGTCACTCATGTTGTTATTTGTAAGTGTAGTGTTAGTGGTATCCCTAATAAATTGTTCCAGCATTTTACCAAGAGCAGATATTAGACTTAGAGGGCCTTATAATCAGAGCTGGCCAGCTGCGTGCACACACAGGAGCACCACATGAAAAAAATAGGGCTGGCTGGCTCTGGAGCAATTTTCAAACAGATAGATTGATCTGAACTGACCTCACTATCTGTCTGAATATCAGCCCATTATAGTGTGGCACACAGCAGGCAGTCACCATGCTACCAGAGTATGGGGCCGAAGACTGCCCGTAGAGATAAAGCACAACACACACCGGTTAGCGCTGTGACCCCTATGGGTGATATTCAGCCCAAACATGCAGATGAGCCCATTGAGCATACACGGCACTAATGGGCCATTTGCATGTCCATTATGGGCTCATCTGCAAGCCACACATTAACCGAGTGTGCTGGGCCAGGTCTCCACTCCCAAACCCCAATCCCCTGTCACTCTATATATGCCAGTACTCCCTGGTGGCCTAGCAATCCATCCCTAGCCTAGATCCCCTCTCATACATGATTTAGCCAGCTCCTCTGTTCCCTGGTATGTAACACATGGTCTTAAATTGTTACATTTGAATACTCAGAGTTTATTGCCCAGATTGGCTGAAATTGAAAATATTTCCAATGCTTATAAACCCAATTTAATTTTTGTTTCTGAAACTTTGTTAAAACCTAATATAGGGGACCATTTGTGCACACTTTCTGTGTACAGTATGGTTAGGGCAGATAGGAAAGGGAAAAATAAGGGGGCGGGGTGGTAATCTATTGTGGGGAACATTTTCAGGTCACTGTTGTTTTGAGCAGTGTAAATAATGCTTGTTTGAATGATTTGTTGGTAATAAATCTGGTTTTGGGGAGTAATAAATATGTCTATCTAAGTGGTGTAGACAACCCACCAGATTGTGGCATTATGGGCCTGAAGCAACTATTGGATTATACTGCTAAATTTGTGGGAGTCCACGATTTCTAAATGCTTGGTGATTTCAATGTGAATTGGACACAGTCTGATAATTTAGGCCTAGAGAATTTGTTATAATCTCACTGGTTCATCTTATTTCAGATCCTACTAGGCTGAACACAGCCACAGGAAACCATTCTGTTTTAAACTGGGTGGTCACTGGCAGTCATCAGAGAGTGTCCCTGGTTGGGATGCTCTCTGACTCTGTCAGTGACCACCAGGCTACCTATTGTGTTTTAAACTTTAGGTGCCCTAAAGTCCCTTCTCACACCTTGTAGTTTAGGAATTTTAAGCATGTTGACATGACTGCTTTACATAGATACATGTTGGAAATCGACTGGTCCTTTTTGGACTGTATACCAGATCCTGATAATGCTTCCAATTTTTTCTGTAAGACACTAGTTCCTGCTCAAAATTTGTTCTTTCCACTTAAAAATCTGTGAGTTAGAGGGGAACACAATAGATGGCTTTCCACTGAAATTAAGGTCTGGATGAAGGCTAGGGATATTGCATGGTCAAACTTTAAGAATATGTCTCTCAATTTTTGATGGATAGATACAGGTTCCTTTGCAATAAGGTGTCTTATTTGGTTAAGGATGCAAACAGTTTTTTTTTTTCCTTCTTCTATTTGGTGGCCGCTGACGAGCCCTCTTCCACCAGCCCCACCATCACCACCACTGGGCTACATGCTGGCCATTTCCTCTAACCAATTTGATGTGCCAGCTGGCCCAGTGTCATGGGGAGACTGACTTCATCCCACCGGTCAGCTTCTTTTCTCCTCCAGTTTTGTCCCACCCCTGAGTGTGGAGTCAAGGTGTGCAATGACGTCAACGGCCAAGCCATGCATGCTTCCATATGTAGTATGTCAGGCATCTTGCTCAACTCCACCCCCTTGTGTGGGTCTGTTGCACCTGCCACCAGCCACTGCTAGGGGCTAGTCAAGCAGCGGACTCCATTCCCACCCCTCTCCAGGAGAGGAGAGCTGTCTTCTGGATGCTGGATCCTCTCCCTCCCAAGCCAACCCCCAGCGACCCACTTGCGCTGCAAACACAGGTCACTGGCATGGCAGGAGGTTAGGCAGGATGCCTCAACCCTCCATGCCATTGGGCTAGCTTCAAAGAGTTTTTTTTTACAGGAAAACTATATCTGATAAACTAACCAATTCAAATCATTTTGGTTATCTGTTAATCAATTTCTGTCTCCCAAAGCTAAATGTAATATTAACTCTTGGGCTGCCAACAGAATTAGAAAGTATAGGAATTCTGGACTGATTTATCAGTCCGTGGCACAGTGAGGGTTAAGTCATTGTCTACATCCTCAGGGGTAGTTTCAGATCCTGTTGATATTTCAAACCAGTTTGGTATAAAATTCTCAGATTTATCAGGTTATTGTGGTAATGGGTTTAAGTTACCAGCTCCAAAACCATCTAGCCCACTTGGTAGACCACCTTTGTGCTATTGCTCTGTTTCTCAGAAAAAGGTCCTTAAATTAGTGTTGACTATACCTAACAGATATGACAACTGCAGGGAGGGCTTAGATGGCAATTTTATTAAACTTGTAGCTCCCAACATTGCTGGCCCCTTATGCTCAATCTTCAATTTGAGTTTAGTTACTGGATTTTTTCCCCTCTAAGTGAAAATGCTCAAGAATTGTTCCTATTTGGGCACATCTGGGCTTGATGATTTTCTCCCTATCTCTATCCTTAATCCTCTTAGTAAATTACTGGAAAAAAAATTGTCAATGAGCAAATGACATCTTATTTGTGAAGTATGATGTGCTATGACCCCAACAACATGGCTTTCAGCCTAATCACGGTACTGAGACTGCCTTGGTCAGGTGCACTGATGCCGCCCTTTGTGGTTTTGATAATGGACTTATGCTGGGGGTGGTGTTCATGGACCTGACCAAGGCATTCGATTTGCTAAATCATGCACTGTTATGTGTTATATTAGGTGAACAGGGATTCTCTGATAATGTGGTTGTTTGGTTTAGAAACTATCTATCTAAACGTTCTCTTTGTGTTTCTATTGATTCTTCTACCTTTTCTATTTACTCTGGTGTTCCTCAAGGGTCTATTTTAGGTCCTGTTTTGTTTTCTTTGTTTATTAATCCTTTTCCCTCCACCTGCTCAACCTGTGACAGCCTCTTTTATGCTGACAACTTAATACTTCTTATACAATCTCAGTCCTTAGCATCTTTAACTCAAAACTTGGAGCAATATTTTATATCAGTTTGTCACTGGTTTGGTGAGAATACTTTGGTTTTGAATTCTTCTAAGACTAAAGCCATGTTGTTCAGGACCCCCTTTCATTTACTGAAAAATCCGAGCTTAGTTCAGGATGTTCATGGAAATTCTCTTGAGCAAGGATATGAATTTAAGTATTTAGGGGCCTTGTTTGACCCTGGTCTATCTTTTCAAGCTCAAATTAGAACAGTCTACCACAAGATTAATCAAAAAACTGGAGGTAATCTATAAATTGAAACAATATTTCATCCCTGAGACCAGAAAGGACATAGCTATTGGTGTGCTTTTACCCCAATTAGATTATGCAGGAAGTCTGTATTATAAATTGTCAGCTAGGGAAACTCAGGCCTTATCAGTTGTATATAATAACATATGTCGCTTAGTGTTAGGCTCTCCTCCCTGTACACACCAGTGCTTGCTATAGTCTTCCCTTGACTGGTTACCACCTAATGCCCGCTCTATGTATTTTGCGTATTGCTTAATTTTTAAATCCCTATATGAGACTGATAAGTTTCCCTTAACTAAATTGCTGAGGGTTCAGTGTTCAACACTGAATCTCAGATCTTTTAGGGGTACCCTTCTCCTTAACAAATTTTGTTCCACTAAAGCTGATTCTAGAGCTTTTTTCTGTGGCTGCTCAGTATCTTTGGAACAGTCTGACTGAGGATCTTATAACTGTTTTTATGTTTGAAAGTTTTAAAAGAAAGTTGAAAAAATGGTTGCTTGACTCATATGAATGTAAATGTTTTTAATTCTGTGTTGTTTATGCTTGTGTATTAATGTTTTTGTTTTATATTGCAATACGTGTTCATGTTGAAACTAAAAATGGGCTTGTCCCAGTGTCCTTACCTGATTAAGAAAATAAAACCAAACAAACAATACTGTATGACAGTATTCCCTGGTAGTCTAGTGATCCCTCCCTAGTCCCGATAATCCCTAGTCCTCCAATAATGTATATCAGTACTCCCTGGTGATCCAATGGCCCTCCCTGGCCCCAATCTCCTTCACTGTATATGACTGTACTCCCTGGTGCTCTAGCAGTCCCTCTACCCCATTCTGACCTCCCAATAGCATACATGTATATGTCCCTGGTGGTCTAGTAGACCGCCACCCCCCACACCCCAGTAGGTACTATCCCACCACCTTGGCCCCCCATCCCAACCCTGAGAGCTGGTAACTAGCATAGCCATCTGCTCACCACCATGGCTGACTGCAGACCGAGCCTTCAAGGTGCATACTGTACAATCAGCTGATTGTACAGTATGTGCCTTGAGGGCTCAGTCAGTGGCAAGTAAGTGGTCATCTCCTTTCTACCTCTACAGATGGTGGTATCAGTAAATTGTAAAACTGAGTCACCTAAAACAACTAGTTCTACTTTAAAATTTTTATTATGGTCACAAGGATCAGAGGCTACAATTTGTTCCCCTTGTTCCATTTCCCTGTCATTTTATTCCTGCAGCATTTGGTATCTGTCTTCTATACACAACTGATGTGCTTCAGCTCTCCTCCCTCTTTTTCTTTACCCCTGCCTTCCACTAGTGTCCAAGATGGTAATTCTTCATTCTCAATGTCACTATCATCCCCAGTTCTACAGTATTCCCTTTGTTGTTTTCCTTTATATTGTTTATACCTTCATTACTGATGTTACTTTGTGCATTGTGCCTTTCCCCTTCATGTGGTACACCCTTTGTAGTTAAGGTCTCAACCATGTTATCCATGAATACCTCTAGGTTCATGATGTTGTTTCATTTATTTGCATTATCTGACAGGTACTTATTTCTTCCTCTAGTGCCTAAATGTAATTACATTAGGGGCATATGTAGTCTGATAAGTGATCAGATTTTATACTCCAGGCAAACATCTGTCATTTTCTACAGGTGATAGCAACGTTATTAATTTCCATATTGTCAGATGATCGGAATGGATATGTACTTGTTGAAGGTGTTTGCTTGACTTATAATATAATGCTTGCTTTTGAAATTTAAGTGGTTGATCATGGGTACACTTGTTTACCCTAATAAAGTGAAAACAATGAGATCATATGGAGAGAGACAGCAATACCCATAAAATGAAAGTGACGTTCTATATCTGATTAGTATGATTTATAACTCCACCATAAAAATTGCTAAGCCTGAAAATGGACTTATATTCCAGATAACAGCTAACTAAATACAAACTAGTTGTTTGACTTACTGGCCCCTTCTTGTATAATTCACATCCTGCTTAAAACTAATGTACAGTAGTAGAATTGAATTAATCAAGGGATTTTTAAGAAATTTTGAAAATCCCTATTGAGAACTGTGAAAACTTTTGTTAGGGATTTTACTTTTGTTTGATAGTGTGTTCACTGTTACCAGGAGAGGGTGCTTCCATCTGATAGTCTAGCTGAAAATCTGCTAGATGGTGCTTGAGAACTGCAGTAGGAGTTGGCCTCTCTCTCTGTAGGTATAGCGGAAAGAATTTTAGAGGATTTTTTCCCCAGGTTTTTTGAAGGATAAATAGGGATTCTCACAAAATTGCTTGACGAATCTGGTGCTACTTCTGTAATATGAAAAGAATACTAGCATCACTAGCTCTGGTTAGAACCACAATAGCTGCTAATGTACTGTATTAATATGATAAGAGAGGTATTTATTTCAAATGTTTTACGAGGAAAGTCATACTGAGCTAGTAACAGCTTATTTTTAGATGTGTCCTGGAGGAAGGGGAAGGGGAAAAGGGTAAGGCAAAAAAATGACAGATTCAAAAACACAGAATATAAAGCTCATAGATATGGAATAAATGTAACAAAGATAAAGAGGACAATTATGTCTAAGACTAAATTAACAAAAATAAATTACCAAGCAGTAAGTTGTGGAACTGACCAAAGAACAAAAAATAGTTATCAACTTATCAAAATAAAAACTAGGGGAATAACTGATGCGGGAGAAGAGATATAGAATTAATGTGTGACTTAATTGCATTACTGTGATGTAAAATCTTTAGCTGGTTAGGCCGCCTTCTCTTTCTGCTTTCCTAAACTTTAGAACTCTCTCCCCCAACCATTCATTTTGCCTCTTACAAACGTCCTCTGTCCTCTCTGCTCCATGACCACACTGCTACCTCCTGTGTCTGTCCTTGAGTCATAGCCCTTCCCCACTCCTCAGTTTACCCTTTTCCCTCTTTCTCCATGACCTTACCACTTCCTTGTGTGGCTGCCCTTGAGTCATAACCCTTCTACACTCCTCAATTTACCATATTCCCCTCTTTCCCCTCCTCTTTGACCCTCCACCCTCCTCACCAACCCTTCTTCCTCTCTTCCTCCTCCCTCACCTGTCTGCATTTTACTTCTTCCCCCGATCTGTGCTTCTTCCATCAGTACCCTATCCCCTGGAGCCCTCACCCCTGAAAAGTACTATTACTTGAACCCATGGTGCAGATTCCCCACCATGTCCTTGTAAAATGTGTGCCTATAGTTTTACTTGTCTGATGAATCTCATTCATGCTCATTTTGTACTGTTTATTTTATATCTCTGTATGATGTTTTATTGTATAAGTTATTGTTCTGTGTTGTTTTTGCACCTCTCTTCCTCCTTTCCCCCAGGACGCATCTTGAAATGAATATTTTTCAGTTCAGTATGTCTTTCCTGGTGAGACTTTTGAAATAAATAAATACAAAGCTACGTAATTACTTAGTTGACATCAGACAGTAAAGGCCAACAGCCCATCAAGTCCATCTCCCACTTCTAGTGGGCAAATCATGTTAAGAAGACTTAAATCATGAATACTTATATAGCTCAAGTTTAAATTTGTTAAACAATGTTACATCCACTAGATCCTGAGGTAAGGCATTCCAAACTTTGGTAGATCTATTAGTGAAATAATGAGCTTGTTTCTTGGTTTAAAAGTTGTGTACCTTCAGTTGTTTGTTATGCAATCTTAAGTAGAAAGGTCTATCACTGAAAGACAGACTGCCCTGGCTCATTAAATCTGGATCATGTACAATCTTAAATAGAAACAACAAGTCTCCATGCAGTATCCGATTCTCGAGGAAGACCAGGTCCAACTCTAGTAAATTATTCTTATAGCTTATATTACTGAGCCAAAGAATCATTTTGGTAACTCTCCTCTGAACACTCCAACAACTTAATATCACCCTTCAGGTTAGGTGACCAAAAGGGAGACCAATAGTCAAGACAGGGTCTAATGTAAATTCTATACAATGGTAGGATACACTGTTCATTTCTTGAGATAAAGGATTTATTTATGTTATGTAACATTCTATTTGAGATTTGAACAACTTTTTTACAATGCGAGGAAGATGACAGTGAATTATTTACAATAATGCCAAGATCACATTCATTATGAACATTTTTAAGAAGACAGCCATTCAGCTTGTAGGTAAAAAGGGGATTATGTCAACCAAAGTTTAGAACTGAGCATTTATTGGAGTTAAATTCCATCTTATTTGTTAGTTCCCATAATTCAATTTAAGTCATTTTGCAGACTTAGTTGTTTAATATCATTATTGACTTCACAGACCAGTTTGGTATCATCAGCAAATTTAATTAAATGATTTGTGATATTATTATGTAGATCACTTATAAAGAGACCAAAAAGTGTTGGCCTCAATACTAATCCCTGCTGGGTGCCACAACTCACGATGATCTCATCTGAAAGATGGTCAACAATTCTGACTTGTTGGGTTCTCTGTGTCAATCAGTTTCCTACCCATTTTAGGAGGTAGTGACTAAACCTTGTTTTGTTCAATTTTTCAAGAAGTTTGTAGTGGGGAACTTTATCAAAGACTTTTTTAAGGTCTAGTAGTATAACATCAATGGGGATTCCAACGTTGAGACTGCTGTCAATCTTTTCGTAAAAGGAAACCAAATTGGTGATATAAGACTGCCCAATTTTAAACCCAGGCTGTGTATGATCAATTAATCCCAGAGTATGCTGCTCAGTATCAAAGTGTTTTTTTAGTAGTTTTTCCAATACCTTACAAACATGAGAGTTTAAAGTAAATGTTGAAGGTTCCCATAGCAAATGGGAGTAGTAACTTGAAAGTGTTGTGAATCAGTCTCCTACCAAACTGCCAAACAGTGCTGTTTTCCATGAAAAAAAGTCCTTTTATTTTGGTGCTCTGCTTCATTTGCATAATCCGCCCCTTTTGATTTCAGTGCTGCGATATTATACTGGGGAAACAAAGTTACTATACCCAAAATGCCTCACTATGTAAATTAGTATACAGGGTATTATATTCCTGTGCTTATTGAAGAAATAGGAGCCAACGTCTCTCTGTATAGAAGTATTGCAGCAAGATATGGTCTGTACAATGCATTGTTGTGAAAATAAACAAACAAAAGCTTATGTTGTTGACACTACCACACAAATATGGGACAGCATCTCGAAATAAGGAAATTGTAAAACAGGTTTGTATTTTACCCACAAGGTCTTTATACAGTTATTTACATATTACTGCTCACCACCAGCAACATAAGGGACTGTACATCTGAGTTAGGCACATTTAAAGCAACATTATAAATTACCCAGAAGTCCTTATTGCTGTATGTAAAACAATGACAGCACCCTGGTATGACATCATTTTGGGGGTGTGGCCACACACAGGAAACTGGAGGACAAAACCCTTACAAAACAGTAAAAAATGACAATGGCAGATTTTTTTTTTTTTACAAAACAAATTGAACTTCATCATTTGAAGCATGTCTGGCAATGGCATGCCATGTGTAACAGACATTTGGGGAACCTTCAACATTTACTTTAAGCGAACTGGGTGATAGCTAGCCACTAGCTTCTTACTGCTTTTCTTATAAATTGGCATGACAATAGCTCTCCTCCAATCATCTGGTACTTGCTAAGTATGGATAGATTTACTAAAAAGAATGGTGAGAGGATAGTATAAAACAGATGACAACTCCTTGATAAATTTTGGGTGTATTCCATCAGGGCCCAGTGAAGCATTACTGTTAAGGGGTTTTAAAACAGTCAAAACCTCATCTGCTCTAAATTCATGCAGGGTACTATTTGCTTTATCCTGTACCTCATGGTGTAAATTATTTTTATTAAAAACTGAACAAAAATCTTTATTAAAGCTGTTAGCTAGATGTTGTTGGTCCTGTATGAGTCCATCACCTTTGACTAATAGGCCATAATACTCAGACTTGCTTTTAGTACTATTAATATAAGCATAAAAAGATTTATAATTATCTTTAGTACGCACAATTTTGAATTCAGGTTTCTTACATTCAGTTTTTATTAACAATTTAACCAGTTAAGCATAAATAAATAATGTAAAAATCCCACATTTACACTACAATAGTAGGAAAAAAAAAAACATAAACATCAAGGTAATGCAGTGAAAAGTGTTTTTTGTTCTGGATATACACCCCCCCTTGAAAATGCACAGAACACACACACACATACACACACACACACACACACACACACATGCACACACAGCTGTTACAGCAGTTGTGCACACACCTAGGCTATGAGTATCATTAGGATAGAGCAAATACAGTATTTCATTTTCAGTGGGGTCCTACTTTTACACATTTTTCCTGTGTATTTAGTAGAGTTAGCACAGGTAAAATGCAGAATCTAATTTTTACTGGGGTCCTGCTTTTATCCATTTTACATTGTAGTCACCCAGGATAGGTCAGTTAACATGCAGGATCTCATTTTCAGTGAGGTCCTGATTGTCACTATTTTAACACTAATAGGTCTGGGATGCCTTAAATGAGTTGGCTTCATCACAGCCTGTATGTTTTCAGTGACCAGATACTGTATTTCTCTTTGGCCAGCAGGAGGATGTGAACTGTGCACAGTGCATGTTTTAGTGCCTCATTTTTGCTTTGGGGGGCTAGATTCAAACATGATTGGAGCACTCACACTTTGCTCCAAATATGTTTAAGTATAGCAAATTTAGTGAACTGTGCTAATTTGCACTAAGGAAAGGGACTTTGCAAGGGGTGGCTTGATACCTCTTAATATGGGGTCATTACTCTGTGTAGTTCTGGTTTCTAGTTCTAGGTTTGTCTACCTATTTCTGTTTCTAGCTTTTCACCACTAACAGAATTGCTTTTAGCCACTGATTGCCATGCCAGCAACCCAGGTTCAAGAACAGATCTGGATCACTTGGGGACTGGCCTGGGAGTGAGAATGGACATCTGTAGGACAGGGACAGAAATCTAGGTAGCAGCACCACAGAACAGCATGGGAAGCAACCCCACACCTGGATGTCTGAGGTGTCTCCATGGAGGCTGAGTACACAGATGTCAGGGCCCAACAGGTGAGAAAAAGCCCTCTGACTATAGAACAGTGATGGCCTGCCCTCAGGCAGACCCTAAACTGATAACTAGGCACCTCTGATCCAAGGTCCTGTGACAAGACCACCAGAAAAGGAAGTCCCAGAGAAGGTGGGTGACAAGGCTGGGAAGACTAGCCCAGATGGGAGCAAGTCAGGGTGCTGAAAGGGATAAACAGCTGTGTCCCATAGATAAAGTGGAGCAACATGCCACTCATCATGGGTGTGTACTGCATACTGATGCACAATAAAGGACTAGCTGCATGAAGGAGTGATGCTGTGAAGCAATGCATGAAAATAGTGGGGCAACACGGTACCCATCAAGGTGGTGTACTGTGTGCTGGTGAAATGTGAGGTACTGCCTGCACTTGTGTAGTAGTGCTCAGAAGCACTATATAAACCAAGTGGGGTGACATTGCACCCATTACTGTAGTGTGCTGTGTGCTGATGAAATGTGAGTACTGCCTGCACTGTGCACTCAGAAGCACTGCATGAACATAGTGGGGTGATGTGGCACCCATTACATGGTGCCCATCAAGGTGGTGTACTGTGTGCTGGTGAAATGTGAGGCACTGCATGCGCTGTGGAGTGATGCTCAGAAGCACTGCATGAACACAATAAGGAACTGCTTGCATTAAGGAAAGCTGATGAGAATCAATGCATGAACACAGTGGGGCAACATGGCACCCACCAAGGTGGTGTAATGCGCACTGATAAATAGGTAGGGACTCCCTGCACTAAGGAACGATGCTCAGAAGCACTGCATGAACACAATTGGGTGACATGGCATCAATTACAGTTGCATTCTGTGTACTGGTAAATGGTGAAGGATTGCCTGCACTGTGTCATGATGCTCAGAAGCACTGTATGAACACTCTGGTGTGACAAGGCACACATTATGGTGGTGTACTGCATGGTGGTGAAGAATGAGGGAATGCCTGCACAAGGAAGTAATGTCAGAAGCACTGCATGAACAAAGTGGAGTGACATGACACCCATCAAGGTGATGTACTATGTGGTGGTGAAAGGTGAGGGACTACACTGTGGAATGATGCTCAGAAGCACAGCTTGAACACAGTGGGGTGACATGGCAACAATCACAGTAGTGTACTGTGTGCCGCTGAATGGTGAGGGAGTGCCTGCTCTGTGGAATAATGCTTAGAAGCACTGCATGAACACTCTAGAGTGACATGGCACCCATCACAGTGGTGTATCAATCAATCAATCAAAATTTTAATGGTCGACTTAAAATAAGTCATTACATTTTATACCTTAAAAACACAAGTCTCACGTTTACATCAGTTAAAATCATAAATAACAATATTACCATCTTAGCTTTCATAAAGTGCCACATATAAAAGAAACAATAAATATTCTTTTTTTTTTAATGTAATATGCTTTATTGAGATTTTCCAAAAAATACATATACAGGAAAGAAAAGAAAATAAAGAAAAAAAAATACAGTACCATACATATCAAGACTTTTCCGATGGCATCTAGCTCTTTACATTGAATGGTTTCCCCACCCCCATCCCTCCTACTTTCCCCCACACCCCCTCCTCCCCCTCTGAAACATTTCCAATAATTTGCCACTATTCACTCCCCCTCCTCCCTAATCTCCCACCCCTATTTCTGGGACTGCTATCCAATTGCATTGTATGGTAGTATCTTGGACACCTATGCAAATGAAGAATGACCACTTTTCCCCTGTCGCTGTCCTACTTTCCAGGAAGACTGAAATATTACTATCTGTCAGGTAGCTTAAACCTCCGAGCCATAAATTCTGTAAATTGCTTCCATCTCTCATTAAATTTAGATGCACTGTGAAATTGTGTTGCTATCAATTTTTCTGCATAGAAAGCTATATAGATTTCCTGAACCCATTCTCTGAGTGGTTGCGCAGTATCTTTAATCCAGTATCTAGGAATGAGAAGCAATGCTACCGCTAAGATAAGAGCAAAATAATATTTGTATGTTTGAGATGATATGGCTGAAAGATTACCAAATATACAGGTCTCTATATCGAAGTGGCATGCTCCTTTAAATAATGGATCTGCAAATTTTATTACCTGTTGCCAAAAGATTTGAATTATCAGGCAAGACCATAGCATATGTATTAGAGTTCCCTGTTCTTGTAAACATCTGTGACATACACCCTCTTGATTCTTACCCATTAATTTAAGTTTTGTGGGTGTATAAAATAAGTTATGTAATATGTTGAAACGAAGAAGCCTTAATCTATCCTGTTTTAACCATCTATAATTATTCATCCAGACGTGTTCCCATGTATCCGAATCATAAGAGATGTCTGCAGAATGCTTCCAATAAAATGCAATCGAGGGGTACTTCTGCCAAAATTTTACCAATAAAAATTTGTAGATTTTAGAGATAGTTCTGGGTTGAATTGCTACTTGGAACATTTGTCCTAATATTTCCGTCATCTTGGAGGTCCAGGGTGGGGATCCTAAATTTGACTGGATACATTTTTTAAGCTGTAAATATTTGAATCCAGGTAGAGATCCTATACCCAACTTTTGCTGGACTTGTTTGGGGGAATCAAATTTATTATCTGATATTAGGTCTGACAGAGATACATCTTTTAGTTCCCTCCAAAATGAAGGAGAAATAGATTTATTCCCTATTTGCAGGTTCCCTTTATGACAAACCGGCTGCCCCAAATCCTGTCTCCTATCCAAATTGTATAGTGCGTACCACTGGGCATGTGCCCTCACTGACCATGTAATGGGGTTGTGATGCCAAGACTTAGGTAATTTTTTCTGAGGGATATACAGTAATGCCCTAGTTAATAAATGATGTTCCCAGGATCTAGCTCTTTCTATTTTAAGCAATGCCAATTGTGATTCCAAGTTATCTTGGGGCGTCAGCCACTGAAAATATTTGCTACCATGGATGGCTAAATAATATAAAAATAAATGTGGTATACCCAACCCTTCCCTTTTCCATTCCATAGTTAATTTACAGATTGCTCTTCTAGGTTTTTTACCCTTCCATAAAAAGGCTGACCAAATAGAATCTATCCTTTTAAACCATGCCTTAGGGAGGAATACGTTCAACATAGTAAGGGGATACATAATTCTGGGAAGTATCACCATTTTGATTATGTTTGCTCTTCCCACAAAGAAAGTGGTAATCCTTGCCACTTTTAAATCTTGTTGCATCTGTTTAATAACTGGGTCGATATTTAATAATTTCAATGTATTGATATCTGGAGCAATCTCTATTCCCTAAATGTGATTGTTTTAGATGCCCACCCTAGTCCCAACTCCTCTACATCTCTCCTGGAACAAGTTGAATTCAATGAAAGAACCAATGTTTTATTGCGGTTCAGTTTATATCCGGATAAAGCACTAAACTGCTCTATTATTTTCAACACTTCTATTAGAGACACTTGCCAACTTGAGAGATGTAGAAGAATGTCGTCCGCAAGCATGGACATTTTATAGTCTTCCTTCCCTATGGTTATACCCCTTATCTCCTTTACACTATTAATTTTCCTAGCCAGGGGTTCGATATACAAATTGAATAGCATAGGGGATAAGGGACAACCTTGCCTAGTACCGCTTGTGAGTCTAAAACTGTCTGAGGTGACCCCATTACAAAAGATTCTCGCTGAGGGAAATGTATATTAAATCTTAACCCATGTTATATACTCAGGGGGTAATCCATACCTGGGTAATAAGTTGAATAGGAATTTCCAACTCACCCTGTCAAATGCTTTTTCTGTGTCGAGGGACACCAAGACCCTGTCGGTGTTGGTGTCCCCCGAAGCCGAAAGCAAATGCCATATTTTTCTGAAATGATCACTTGAGTGTCTACCAGAGACAAATCCAACTTGTTCTGGTCTGATAAGGTTTGCCCAAACCTTTTTGAGCCAGAATGCTAATACGCCTGCCAATATCTTTATATTTATATTTAATAGTGAAATCGGTTTATAATTCTCTGGTCTAGTTAAATCTTTCCCTGGTTTTGGAAGCACCACAATTTTCGCCTCCAACAATGATAGCTCCCTGATAGGAGAGGAATATAGGTGGGTATATAACACTCTCAAAAATGGGTTAAGTTCTTCTTTAAAGGTCTTATAAAATAAGGCCGAATATCCATCGGTCCCAGAAGCCTTGTCCAAAGGTAATCTATCTATAGCTTCTTTAATTTCTTGTATAATAATTTCTACTTTGAGTTCTGATGCTGTGTTAGTGTGATCTGAGGAAGATCTATATCTTGCAAGAACTTCTCTAAGTGTGAGTGATAATCTGGCTCTAGGGGAGGGGCTGTATATAGATTTAAATAATATTTCCTAAAGTCATTTGCTATACCCACCGGGTTAGAATTTAGTTTCCCTGTAACCCCATCTTTTAGGTTAACTACCCAGTTAGCTTCCTTCTGTTTTTTTATTCTTTGGGCGAGCAATTTCCCTGATTTTTCTCTGTGTCCTATATATGTAGCCTTCCATTTTGTTGCTGCTTTCAAAGTATGATTAAGTAAATACGCTGCGTATTTGGCTCTTAAGGCATGAAGTTCCTCCCAGGTGAGCTCATCCATTGCCTGATACAAATGGGACTCTATAAATTTTATTCTGGCTAGCCATTCTTCTACCTGTGCGGAACTCTTACGCTTCCTGGTGGAGGCTAATCTAATTAATTCTCCTCTCCATACTGCTTTCATCGCCCCCCCAGAGTGTATCTTTATTCCCACCGATTCCCAATTGTTATTCCAGGACTCTTTAATAAATGATCTCATATGCTTCACTATTTCCTCCTCCCCACAAGAGTTCGTTATTAAGAAGCCATGATTTCGAGACCTTTGGATAATTTTGGAATCTCAATTTTACGCAGATTAGAGAATGATCTGATAATACTCTGGGGTGTATACCCACGTCTTCTATACCCTGTAAAGCCATTTTGCTTATGAGAAAATAGTCTATTCGGGAATAAACTTTGTGAGGTGGGGAATAGTACCTGTAATCTATTTCCTGTGGATGAAAAGCTCTCCATGGGTCAATTAAGCCGAAGTCCTCCAAAAATTCCCTCATTGCCCTCTGAGCAGGCGATAGAGCCACTCTCTTGCTAAATGACCTGTCCAAATCATTAGAATAAACTAGATTCCAGTCCCCTCCCAACAGGCAGGGGACATTAGGGACAGATGCAATGATAGCTGCTAAGGGGAGAAAAAAAGATGGGGAATCTACATTGGCCCATATATTGAACCCAACATAATCTCTACCCCTGCTAATAAACCTTGGATTACTATAAATCTCCCCTCCGGATCTTTCCATGTTGTCTTTTCCTGAAAAGGGACGTTCTTATTAATCAGGATAGCTACCCCTTCCTGTCTAGGGCTGTTGTCTACTCCAAAAACCTGGCCCACCCAAAGTTTCCGCAGAGCTGACAAACGGTCTGTAATAATATGTGTTTCTTGCAACAGAACTATGTGTGGCTGATATATACTGAGGTGCCTTAAAACATTATGTTTCTTCGCATTGTCCTTCCCTCCTTTAATATTTCATGACATTATGTTCCAGCTTCCCATAACTTTACTACAACAGTAATCTTCTTTTCTAGTGTCCAACCAATCCCAGTTTGTCCCCTATGCCTCTTGTTCAATATTGTAGCAGTCCCACCCTCCCTCCCTACTATCACCATCCTTGCAAAAACCCCCCCTCTCCCTGTACCCCATCCCCTCTTCCCAGGCCAAACGCCTGCTCCTACACGTTTTGGCTGCCATGGCCTCTGGGAGCCACTCCACAGTATTATGCAAACTGTCAAGAGAAAGAAAAAATATGAGATGTTCCTTTCCACCACTTAAATTATTAAACCTTTACTATGTTACCCCAGTACTGTCAAAAGGAGAATGGAGAGTAATCCCCTATATAATCCTGAATTGAGATCACCCTTAATGTATGTTGGGATACCTTTATACATCTTATTGCTCTCATCATCTGATTTCCCATATCTAACCCCCAAAATAATTCACCTCTCTATCTACTTCTACCTGAAACTCTAAATCAAATCATATCGTAGAACTATACATTATAATTGAATGCCTTGCAATCATGCCCCAATCCCATTAACATAACAGTGGAGTTTACCCTTCTATTAAATTTGCTTATACACAGATCCAGAAAGTAAACATCGTGATGACTATCTTGATTAAGAAGCAAATGAAAACTAAAGTTCGGCGAGCTTCCAGAATTACTCTGTGTTACCCAACTACCTGAATACGACACTAGAGGGCGCATACAGTCCATACATATCGTATTTGAATTGAGTCCCAACTAGTTCATAAAATTAAATATGTAGCATCGTTTCTGCTTTGAGCTAAATTAAAGGCTATAAGTTCTCAGGTTCAGTCTTATTAACTCGTAAGACAGTTCCTAACTTCTCTGAACAACATACGAATTGAAAAACAAAGCATTGAGGCATCTCTGGGGGATCAGCTGGATCTCTGTAGGCTTGTGCTTCTTCTTAAGTTTTCTGAGAAGTGCTCACCTCTCCTTGCCAAATAGATCAGGAACTCTCTGCTTTAAATCTTCCAGAGCTTGCGCTGCCGATTCATACCTCTGGTTTCCATTAGGCAATGTAATTTCCAGCCGAGCTGGAAATAGCATTCTGTGCTTAATCTTTGCTGCCCACAACTTGGCTTGGATTGCTCTGTATGCTGCCCTTTCTTGATGCACCTTGTATGTGAGGTCCAGGACCAAATGTAACTGTTTGCCTTCCCATATTATCTTCTCAGTACTTGTCGCCGCTTTCAAAATGTGGTCCCTGTCTAGATAGTTTAGGACCTTAAATATAATAGGATGAGATAGCTGCTCTGCTGTAGGTTTCGGCCTGATTGCCCTATGAGCCCGTTCTACCACATAAGTGGGGCCGTTAGGGGATGGACCTGCTACACGAATGCACAGCTTTTGAATAAAATTCACTGTGTTTGTGCCTTCTTCTCCTTCTGGGAGGCCCAAAAGCACTAAATTGTTGCGTCTAGACGTGCCTTCGAGGTCGTCTACTTTATCCTCTATCTTTTTGACCGGTCTTTTTAAGGCTATGTTTTCTGTTAAGACTTTTTCCATCTTATCCTCTATAGAGGAAATGCGTGTTTCGGCATCAGTAACCCTCGTAATTAGGCCATTTATGGATATTTTCCATTCTCTAAAATCCACGATGAGGAAGAATAATGCAGACTTGATCATGAGACATCCTCCTGTAACTGTCCCAGTGCCGAGGATTCTAGAATTTCTGCCGGAGACTCACTTCTATGGGGCCTTTTTGCTTCCAGGACTCCCACTGTCTTTTCGTTTTCTTCATCTGTGTCACTTCGGGTTTCGTCTCTTTGCGGTTCCATAATAGTTAGTTCTGTCTCACCCTGCAGTATTCTTTTTAAATTGGAGCAACTAAAAATTCTTTATTTGGGTGGAAAAGTGGAATCTTTTTGCATATTCTCACAAAGCTGCTACAGCGAGCGGCTTACTCCCTCGAGGGCATCACGTGACTCCAACAATAAATATTCTTAATTGATTAAACTCCATTACATCTGAAACACAATATTTACACACGCAAATAACAGATCAGATATTAGATGAAGGCATATTATTCTGAAAATGTAATTTTTTACTTTCAATTATTTTCATGAGGGAGGCCACAGGGATTAATATGCTCTCTATTTTATTTCTTAACAGGTATGTGACCAAATGTATGGGTTCATATTCAGGAATTCCCAATATGTTCCCCAGAAGTTGCTTCCTATATACATTGAATAAGGGGCTCAGAATAATCAAATGTACTAAATCATCTTGGTCCATAACCACATTTGCAGCTTGATTTAGTTCCGTTATTCTCTTTATTATATTGATCCATCTTCTATTGACTAGAAAAAAAGTTCAAATCTAAAACGTGTAAATATTTGAGATTGGGGTTTGTTAATATTTGTAAAAATGTTTCTCTTTTGTGATGTCTTTTATTATTTTTCAGCCATTTGCAAACTTTATATTGTTTGCATCTTTCTAGATCTTATTGTATGTAAACATCCCTTATTCTGATTTTTGGTTCTATACTTATCTGTTCTAAAGGGTATCTAAAGCTGTCTGAAATACAAGACATTAGACCGTTAGGTCTGATAAATTCCTCAACAGTTTGTATACTAGAAAATATGGGTTTTTTCGATATGTTATTGCTTCCTCAAGACATGGGGCCCGATTCCAAGTTGGTGTACACTGGCACAAGCCGAGATACGCCAAACCCATTGGCATATCTCGCAACATGCGCCATGCATTATGCCAGCCCCAATTCCAAGAGGCACTTTGCACAATGTCAGCTGCGGGCTATGCCAGCCATGGGTTATGCCACCCACTATGCCGTAACCTGCAACAACATGGCGCAAGGGTGGGTTATGGCAGCAACTGCACCCTATTCCAAGAGGGCAGCTGCCATAACCCATTGCCACAATTCCAGGTACTGCACTGGTGGAGCAAACATAGAGCAGCTCAGAGCTGCTCTAAGGGGCATCCAATAGTGCCATCCATCCGATTCCCACTCTGCAGCACCGCTGCAATGGTACCGATGTGCTTCCCATGCCACCACAATCACAACCATGCCCCCCAACCCCCTGAATGTTGAGGACCCCTAGGGATCCAATGTCCTTTGCACTCCCCTGGACTCCTGAGCCACCTGTCCTGCCCCCCATGCCCTCTGGTGCATGCTGTGGTGTTCCAAGACAGGGAGCTCTGGGGGGGCCATTTGCTGTGGGCTGTGACTTGCACCATGTGGGGATTTTATGCCATGCACATGGCATATGCCCCCACATGGTGCAACCAGCATGTCATAAGTGCCGGGACTCTGACACTCTTGGAATGCAGCGCTAGGTCCCTGGCGTAGCGGCAAATGTTGCAACTCGCATACACTGGTAAGCTGCGACATTCATGCTGGAATCAGGCCCCTAGTCTTGGCAGCCTTTGATTTTCCATACAAAACATTTTCAGCCAATAGATTACAGATCTCTGTGCTATTTGGCATCCTATTGGTACTTGGCCTATTTCAGCCCTAACAACAGCTGAGGGGGCACTTTCTGGCAAACCTAGGATTTTTTATAGAATTTATTTAGGCATGTGTCTATATTTATTCTTTTTTTTTTAGAGTTAATATGCTTTATTGTTATATTCTGAAAAACAATAGATTTATCGTACAATATGCAAATCTCTTGTACAGATACTTAGGTAAACAACCAATGATATATGTCAGGGCAATGTACATCTAATTTAGTACACAGATTGTGGGTTACAACATTTGCCCACTTTTGTAACCAAGGCCAAGTGATTTCAATAAACTTATATTTATCTAACAAGAGTATTCAACTCCAATAGTATAGTACAATACGACCACAAAAACTAATAAAACCTTATATACCCTCCCCCCAACCCACCCACTTCGCCACTACAATATGTAAAAGGAATAATTCCTTTCTGAGACAACGTAGGGAATAGCCACACTACCAAGTGAGGAAGAATGAGAAGGACTAAGCCATTGACCATTTCCAAGCTATATCAGGATCGGATCCGGACCAAAGCTCTCCTATGTGGATAACAGGGTATGTAGAGGTGCCCATATTCTCTGGTATTTTTTACTGCGCTTAGACATATTGGCAATAAAATATTCCACTTGCAAAGCAAATAGTATTTCTTTATGCCATTCTACGTACAAGGGGATTTGCTGGTCTAACCAGTGGTGCAATATGATTTTTTTAATGCAGAGAGATATCAGTGTCATATGTTTCCTTTCATTACCTACTAGAGTGTCACCTGAGTCACCCACGATACAGATTTCCAGCTTAAAAGCATTCTGGAGCCCAAGTATAGGATTCAATTTAGATCTGATGGCAGCCCAAAATGGAATAACTTTGTTACATTCCCAGAGGATATGGAGAAGTGTACCTCTTTGTGAACCACATCTGGTACACAGTTCCGATGTATGGTGCCCCATCTTATTAAGTTTTACAGGAGTGTAGTATAGGTCATGCAGCACATAAAATTGGAGCAGCCTATATCGATCCCACCTGATATCCTTATACAACCTTTTCCAGATTTGCTGCCATTGGCGGGGTATTTGGGAGGCAGAGGGGAGGGACCTATCCCACGTATAGTGCTGTACACCCTCTTGTTCATTACTGCTTATTTAAAGTGCCTTATAATAGAAGGTGACATGGTGAGGCGAAGGTCTCCTGGAAAGTGAGTTAAGTATAGGACCAGTCATATACTGACTCAGAGCCATTACCAAAGTGCTGTGTTAGACGGGCTATTTGTAGGTATTTAAAACAAAAGGAAACAGGTAATTTATATTTTGCACCAAAGTCTGAGAATGTAAGTAATTTACCATTTTCGATTAAGTCGGCCACTGTGATTTCACATTCCAACGGCCAAAATGATGTGGTAATAACTTTACCCCCTATTTTGAAATTGGGATTTTTGAGAAGGGGTTGGGATACATCCTTCGATGATAAAAGCCTGAAGGTTTTATTCAGTTGGGCGTGTATCCGTACCGAAATCATGATTGGCGTGGGTTTACACAATTTGGGAGCTTTATTAGCAGTAAGGTAGGGAAGGCTCTTGATATCAATTCCTGCAGCACTGCATATTGACTGCTTTATTTGTAACCATAATGGGGGATCTTTTGTGGGTTTTAGCCATCGAGAAACTATGGCACAATTGATGGCCAGATAATAATAGTAAATATTAGGGACTTGCAATCCACCATGCTCCTTGGCCCTCTGCAGTTTAGCAATTGCTCTCCAGGGTGATTTATTTCTCCAAATAAATTTAGAAATAATGCTATGTACCTGATGAAACCATGAATGGGGAAGAAATAAATTTAGCATCTGAAGGGGATACAGTAAGCGGGGCAAGACGTTCATTTTAATGATACTGATACATCCCCAGAGAGAAATAGGAGGCGATACCCAACGATCAAGGTCCATTCTAATGTGTGTAAGTAACTGGCCCAAGTTATATTGTTGCATTTTGCTTGTGGATTGTGACAAAAATATGCCCAAATATTTTATTTTATCCCTTACCCAAGTAAGCCCGAGGTGTTCCAAGTCTGTTTTTAAAGTACGATTATTTAGAGGCATTACTTCCGTTTTGGCTACATTTAATTTATAGTTGGAGAGTTCCCCAAATTCTCTGATGATGTTGAGAGTGGCTGGTATAGACGTAGCTGGATTTGTGACATGAAGCACGATGTCATCGGCATACACCGATAATTTATATTGAAGTCGACAAATCGGAATACCGGATATTGAAGCGGATTGATTGATCCTCCTGATGAGAGGCTCTAAAAATAAATTAAACAAATAGGGAGATGGGGGCAGCCTTGCCTTGTACCCTGCTGAAGAGGGAAGGGTTGTGATATGACCCCATTACATAGTATCTTAGCGGATGGATGGGAGTAAAGGATTTTGATCCATTTTATAAACTGCAAGAGGATTTTATATCTAGGTAATAGTTTGAACAAATAATCCCATGAGACACGATCAAAGGCTTTTTCGGCATCAATGGAAACTAAGGCTGCAGGGGTGTCAGAGTCCCTTGTTGCTGAGATAAGATGAGAGATTTTTCGTAAATGGTCCGATGAGAGATGCCCGGCCACAAAACCAACCTGCTCAGAACTTACTAATGAGAGTCAGACCTTGGCCATCCTATTAGATAGGATTTTGGCAAGAATCTTCATATCCACATTTATCAGTGAAATTGGACGATAGTTCGATACTAGGGTGGGATCTCTATCTGGCTAGGAGCACCACAATAGTGGCCTCGGTGAGACTGAGATCTGAAAGACCGTGATAGTAAATATAGTTATATGCGTCAAGCAAGACAGTGCTCAGCTGAGATTTGAATGCTTTATAAAAATTGGATGTGTAGCCATCCGGCCCCGGGGCTTTATCAGCAGGAAGAGCATCAATAGCCTCATGCACTTCACTTATATTTAAGGGAGCTTGTAAAAGGGCTATTTGATGCTGGGATAGATTTGGAAGATCTATATCCTTTAGAAAACGGTCTAATGTGGTGTTCTTAGAGAATTGAGGGGGGCAGGAATATAGAGATTGATAATATGCTTGAAGCATGATACTATCTCCTCAGGAGTAGTATGGTATTTACCCATCGGTTCCTGTATAGTAACTACCATTCTATCTGTCACCTGCGATCTGAGCCTAAGGGCCAGTAGTTTCCCTGCCTTGTCCCCTGATCGAAATAAGTAGCTTTTGTTTTGAAATGCAGATATTCCACCTTATCACCGAGTAAGTATTGTATTGGAAGCAGAAGGCTTTCAACCTTCGAATTCAGTGGGGCATGACTGGGAGATAGGGTTTGCTCAAATTTCTAATTTGCTGTAGGAGTGAGGAAGATACTGACAGATTTTCTTTTCCTAATAGAGGCCAATCGAATAATCTCACCTCTTAACGAGCATTTCATAGCCCCCAAAGCACATCTAACCCGGCATGGACCGGTGTTAGATTCCTGGAAGTTGTTATGTACCTTTGCAAAGATCAACTATATTCTGGGATCTGAGTAATTGAGATTAAATCTCAGACCTTAAATTGGTTAGTAGGGAAGGTATAGACCATTGCAAAATAGTTGGGTGGTGATCAGAAATCACTTTGGAAAAATAGGCACAACTCTGAACTCTCGCAAGGTGCTCAATCCCCAGCAAAAATAAATCAATTCTTGAGAGTGTGTTATGGGGGAGGGAGTGAAATGAGTAGTCTCGGGTAGAAGGAAAAAGAGTCCTCCATGGGTCCACAAGGCCCAGGGTATTCATAAGGTCTTTGAGGGCCAGCTGAGCTGGGGTGTATGGGGCATGCCTTGTTTTTGATCTATCAAGGCTGTTACCGAGAACCAAGTTCCAGTCTCCACCAAGTAAGATGGGGAGCTTAGACCATGATGTCAGATTAGACATGAGACCTGTGAAAAATTGGGGGTCATCACCAACTGGTCCGTAAACAGATCCTATTACCATTTAGGTGTGGCCTAATATGGCTCTCAAGGTATATATCTACCTCGTGAATCACCCTCGATTGCAACAATCGAAAAGGTATACGCTGTGCAATTAATACCGCAACCTCATTTCTTCGAGAATCTAACCCAGTACCAAATACATGTCCCACCCAAGTTCTTCTTAAATTATTGATTTGTGGGCCGGATAGATGCATCTCTTGAATAAAGGCTACGTCTGTGTTAAGTTTGTGGAGATGCAACAATATCTTGGACCTTTTGGTAGGGGATTGAGCACCTTTAACATTCCAAAAGCAAAACCTTAACATACTTGTCATGACCAAACAGTGATCAGTAAAACCCAATATCATCGGCTCCTCCTCTAGAAGGAGTCGTATCCAGTAATACTATTCCATACTTACTAGTGGCTGAACCCCAAACCATTCCCCCTCCTACAACAACACCCATTTATTCACAAATCCCCTCCTACTACACCACCCCATTTGTTCAGTCTCAACCCCCCACCCTTAAACCTGTACTCTAACTCATAAAAGTTATTAAATGTAGGAGGTTGGAGTATAGAATTGCTACCCATCCCCGTGCCCATTCTTAGTAAATTAATACTTTCCTTTCCTCTATATTGTCCCACCCCCCATTTAATCCCTCTGCCCACTTCGGGGTCAGAACTATGCCAGAGACAAGAAACAAGATTATGGGCCAGCATATTTCGTCCTTCAAAAATGAGAAGTATTATTAATAATACACTACAATTTCTAACTCCCAACAACCCAGTGGGCATACGTCCCACTCTATGCCAGATCATGATGCACTGAACAGACTGCTAGACTATCCAGAGCTTCCCGCTCCCTGCCCCGGCCCTCCAGACCAGTGACATGAATATAGCACTATTTACATCCACCTATTAGGTGTCCTGAGAAAGAAAAAAAAAGGGTCTAAACCCTCCTGCTCCCCACTAGTCGCAGGTATTTGACACATGTCTATTTGTAGAACATCTTCAGATCTCTTCATCAGGAGCTACCGAAATAATAACATGTAGAAATCTCGGCCCTTCTGCACCACATAGTCGCAGGTGTTCAACACATGTCTCTTTGTAAAACAACTTCAGATCACACATTAGTCACAGGCATTCAACACATGTCCATGTGTAAAACGTTTTCAGGTCACTTCAACAGGAACTTCTAACACAATAACATGAAAGAGAGAAGAAACAAACAAAAAAGGGCTTCAGTTCTCAGCACAGCAGAAATGAACTAGGTTCCAGTTGAATAGTTGCAGGTGCTCTCATTCTTAAACATGGAGATCTATTGCCCTCGTGTGGTGCTTTAAGATAATACCAGGAGGTCAGAGATTTCCTTTCAAGCTGTCGCTAATATTTATAGTGATATATTAAGTGACAGTTCAGTAGGTATCCGCTTCCAGTACAGAATCCCACATTATTCAGCCTTACTAAGACACACCATCCTTTGAGAGAATATGAATTAGTGAATAGCCTCAGGGCACTTCAGCATGAGGAAACAGGTCAGGACATCTGGTGTAGTGCAGTGCTAGCTAACTGCGCATTATCAAAGAGTGCCACGAATCTGCATGCATAACCATCAGTCTGGAAGGATATTGAACTTTATATCTGACACTTGCAGCGATTAACTTGACACTATGGGGTGATATTCACGCGCGTTGTCTCACTGTGGCAGGAATATCTTGAGCCAAACAAAGTTGCTGGCCCTCCCAGGTAATCTGTTGCAGTCCCCTAACCTGTTCCAGAATATGAGATTTGTCCAGATAATTTAGTAGCTTGATAATAATTGGTCTCGGAGGCCTTCCATTTGTGGGTTTAGGTCGTAATGACCGGTGAGCCCTCTCTATTATATATGATGGGTTATTCGGGGAAGGACCAGCTATCTTAGCTAGCAACTTCTGACAGAATAAGATGGGGGCTGTTCCTTCTGCTTCCTCAGCAAGACCAAAAATAACAATATTATTCCTCCTACTGTGGCCCTCCAAGTCCTCTAATTTGGATTCAGCCTTGTGCAGTCTTTGCCTTAGAGATACCACCTCTGGATCCATCCTATTTTTCCAGTTCTCCAGTGAAGCTGTATGAGCCGAAACATCCAAGATAGCTCGATTTGTATCAGCTAATTCACTCCTGAGTGACTTAATTTCCCTAGTTATGTCTTGCAGTGCAGATTTGAAAGATTGCAGTCCTTCGAGGAACTTCTGTTCCGATAGTGGGAGTCGCAGTTGGTTGAGATGCTGTGGAAATGAAGGTTAGTAGAGCCTCCGGTCTGGCTTTTGGATCTTTCGATCCTTTCTCAGGGGTCTGCGGGCGTATGGCGTGGGCGCCTAGGCGCATTCAGCCTCCATATTTGAGTTGGCCTGAGTTTCCTTGGATCGGTGCTTGATTACAAGTAAGCAACGGAGGTCCCCAAAGCCACCAGATATGTTACACATGATGCTTTGCGATACAGCCCCTTTCTAAATTAATACCAGAACTCCAATATCTGCGTGTTGTAGATGCTTGTAGAGGGATCGAAGTGGGAGCTGATCTCCGGAGCAACTAATCTCACAGCAGCATCACGTGATCTCACTCGTCTATATTTATTCTAACATGACTACCTCATATCTCTGCTCCATATAATATTTGGCATCTTATTTTAGCATTTATTACATTTATATTTCCCTTCCCAGACTTCCCTCCATTTCTTTGTGAAAATGAGTTCATTAGTGGGATAAACCTTTTAGTTTTGTTCTCTATTTCTTTGATGTGTTTCCATCAAGTCCCTTTCTGGGAAAAAATGATGCCTAAATAAAGAAATTCCCTCACCACCTCAAGTCTATTATTCTTTATTATATATTTGTACTTATTATTATTCCCTCTAAATACTAACACCTTAGTTTTGTTATAATTAATCTGAAGTTCTGCTAAGTCACATTCTTGTTGAAATTTTTCCAATAATCTCCTTATACCCAGATAACTGGTGGATAATAGGGCAACGTCATCTGCATAAGTTAAATAGGGACATGGTCTATTGCCAGTCTTAGGCAGAAACAAGGAAGAAAACAAGATGGCGGCCACGCTGGGCTAGCCGTCGGACTGCTGTAGTAACGCTTTTGTTTTATTCCTTGTATTCCGCTATTTTCGTTATTTCGTTTATATTCGTTAAGCTTATTAAATTTATTTTAATTGGCATGTTCATCTTAAACAGATTTAAAAAGGTTTTAGATTTTAGATCTGGCGACTTTTGTACTTCGGTTCCAGATTACTATTGGGTTCGTTGAAGTCTGGTCAGTGGAAAGCTATCGAGTGTTGGGGCTTTCTTGTGGAGCACTTGACGTTTATGACCGACCGAAATTTGGGATCAGGTGAAGTTGCAGAGTGTTGGGGTTTATTCTTGTTTTGGCCCCTTCCCTATTCTGCCTGCTGTGACTCCTATCGACGCTAGAACTGTTTGTGGTCATTTCTTCCTGGTTTGGATTCTGACACTGCAAGTTACTGTGCGGCTTATTGCCGATGCTCAAACTGGGTACCTAGCTGCATTTCGTTAGAGTGGTGGATTTTCTACACTCGTTTTCCCATAGTGCAATCCTTTTGGTACTATTCGAGGTTTTCTTGGGATCCGTAAGAGTCGGGAGCCATTGGGAGCAAGTCGGGAGCTAGTTTGGAGCAATTGGGAGCAAGTTTTACTAAGTCTATTACAGACTTTTAAAATTCCTGTGGAGTTCGCACATTTGGAAATACTGTGCTAAGAAGCTGTTTTCTTTGTTCTTGTTTAACTGGTGCTCCGGCTCATTTATCTGGGCCCTCTGGCATTACTGAGGCATTAGTAGGTTGGTGACTTACGCAGGGGTTGGGATTGGGGCCTGCTGGAGAGCCGGCCCTTTGTCCTATTCCCCTAGACCCCGAGTGGAATCGATCGAAGGGCTGATCCGGCCCAGAGTCGTAGTGGTGGGTCACCACTATAACCCAGTATTGCCCCTGGGACAACTGTCTGGACTATGTGGTTGGAATATGCTTTTCCCTGGAAAACTGATTGAATTGGAATCCTTATACTTGGAACTTCGTCTGGATATCCTGGTTATGGGAATGTACTAAGGATGTGGGACCAGTACTGTCTGACTTTTTGAAGTGTGAAGAAGCGGCTAGAAGAAGATTCCACAAGATAAGTGATTGTGGATATAGCTACTGTTTATTCGAACCTTTTTTGAAATTAACTTTTGGTGGTCTATTGGGCTCTGGTGGTCCTGGGCTAGGGTCTCACGCAGTGGGGGGGAGTGGGATTGGCTAGAAGGCCGGACCTTATCTTCTCTCCTCTATACTCCTGGGGTGGTTGGCCGAAGGGTCTCCCCCCCAGAGTAGTAGCAGTGGGTCTCTGATCCTTTCGGACTGGCTGGTTCCTGTGATATGTTGATTGTTTTATTTTTGTTTTAGTCTAGGTGCTGATGAATATTGATTTATTGTATTGTTTGTATTTTATTTTCAGGACTTGTGATGTTTAGTTATTTTGAGGGAAAAATTTAAGCAGTGAGAGTGCTTGTTTTCATCTTATTTTCCACCCTTTCGGTCCGGTGAGAGAGTTCCGGTGGGTGTTTTTTACATTTTTTCCCTGCAAATATTTATTGTATTTTATTTTAGTTGTTACAGTCATATTATTATTTTTTGTCTCTTGGCTGTGAGAGGGCTGTGGGATATAAAGTAATTCTTTTGAATTTTCAATTGTTATATTATAATATTAATTTATTTTGTTTTATGGTGGATGGTAGTGTCCTTTATTTGTTGTTTATTTGTTTTATTTGGTTTTAATTTTGATGAGCAGCCTGATGTGCTTGCCAGTTCCACCAGTTGTTCATTACTCGGCCTCCGCTCTCCGCACCCTCCACCCTTTTTTCTCTCCCCCCTTTCCAACTCAGGTTTATCATCGTTGCTGGGCTTTGGGGATTGTGCGAAGGGGGAGGGGGAGGCGAGGAGGTGTTGGAGGTTGTGGACAGCGGAGTGAGCGTTGCTCTCCCATTGGGGTAGTTATTCCTCGAAGACGCCCTGAGGTGAAATGGGTTCTGGAGCGTGGTAACCCCATTCTGGTTCCCATACCCAAGGGCACCTCTTCTTTTAGAGGGCAAGTGGTTGGGACAATTCATCAACCTCGTCCAACTTGGGCACTGTTGTGCAATGCCAGATCTGTCTGCAATAAGACTGCTCTTATTGCAGACTTTGTTGCTAGGGCAGATCTGGCTTGCATTACCGAGACCTGGTTGGATGGGAATGCGGCCCCATTTTTGGAGGCCGCTGTTCTCACCGGGTTCTCGGTTATACATCGCCCGAGATTGGATCGCGGGGGTGGCGGTCTGTTTTAAGACTGAATTGGGCCTAACTGATGTTCCAGTTGAGGAGGCCAGATCATTTGAGTGCACTGTGGTAGCTGGGGTGGGGTGCAGGATTGCTCTCATCTACCATCCACCCGGGGATGAGAAGCTTTTCCTGCAGGAAATAGCAGATTTTGCCACCGACATGGCCTTGGAATCGCCCAGATTGATGGTGCTGGGCGATTTCAATGCATGGGTCGACGACGAATCTTCACTTTTTGGTCAACATTTCCTCCAGGTGATGACATCTCTTGGCTTCACTCAGGTTGTTTCCACAGCTACTCACAAGGGAGGTCACTCTCTTGATCTAGTTTTCCTCCTGGGGATCGAGGCATCCGACTTGGTGGTGGAACCGGTCGGTTGGTCTGATCATTACTCAGTTGGATTCAATTTTGAGGCCCCCCTGGGTAGGTCGGCCCCTGTGGAGTTGGTCAAGTACTGCCCATTGCGGGATGTTGCCCCTGAAGACCTGATGGTGGTTATTGACCTCTCGTTGTGTGACAAATTGTGCTCTGATCCTGAGCGGCTGGTGGTGGCCTATAATGGGGCCATCTTGGCTGCTCTTTACCAGATTGCACCAACCCGTGTTCGCCCCCTTCTGTGCCGTCCCATTGCCCCTTGGTTTGATGGGGCGTTGAGAGGGTTGCGGAGGTTGGGGCGTAGGTTGGAGCGTCAGTGGAGAAAGACTGCCTCGGATGATGACCATCTTATTTTGCTAGAGCATTACAAGCTCTATCAAAAAGAAATTTCCTGTAAGAAGGCAGAATTCCTGTCCAGGGAAATTTCTGTCACTCGGAATTGACCGGCTCAGCTCTTCAGAACTGTTGACAGACTGTGCAACCCAGCCTGTCAGCAGGTCCGTCGAGTTTTTACGCAGAATGACTGCGAAGAGATTGCTCGATTCTTTGCGAATAAGGTGGAAGACATTCGGAGGCAGTGTCCCCGACATCACTCCAAGGCTGTTACAGTTGATCAATATGTTGTCGCAGAGCCCGGAGTTTCCTGGAGTTCCTTTAATTTTACGGGCCTCGTGGACACTATGAGGATTGTCTCTGAGATGCGCCCAACATGTTGTAGTTTGGCTCCGGGTCCTACTTCCTTGATTATAGGATGTAGTGAACTTATTGGCCTGGTCCTTGCTCGGATTATTCGGTGTTCTTTGGAGATGGGAGTTTTTCCTAGCTCTCTGAAGGAAGGGGTGGTGACTCCACTTCTGAAGAAAGCTTCCTTAGACCCGAATGACCTAGCCAACTACCGTCCGATCTCTAACCTCCCTTTTGTGGGGAAGGTTATTGAAAAAGTTGTGGTGGCTCAACTCGATAACCATTTGACCATCCATAGTTTATACAAGCCTCTCCAGTCAGGTTTTTGTAAGAGGCATAGCAGTGAGACTGTTCTGGTTTGGGTGCTCAATGATCTCCTGATGGTGAGAGATCGGAGACACCGCTCTATTCTGGTTCTCCTTGATCTATCATCAGCTTTTGATACTGTGGATCATGGGGTTTTGCTCGAACGTCTGAGGTCCATCTGCGGGCTTTCAGGTGTGGTCCTCAGATGGTTTTCATCTTACCTCCTGGGGAGAACACAGAGAGTGGTTTCCAGTTTATGTTCATCCGGGGCTTTCTCTCTACCTTGTGGGGTACCTCAGGGTTCGGTGCTTTCTCCCATGTTGTTCACAGTATATATGCTACCCCTCGGAGACATTGTAAGACGGTATGAGCTGAGGTTTCACTGCTATGCTGACGATACCCAGCTCTACCTGTCTTTTGCACCTGACCAGGTTAGTGCTATCTCAGTGCTGAATAACTGTCTCATTGATATCCAAGACTGGATGAATACCAGTGGTTTGAAGTTGAACCCGGGAAAGACTGAGGTTATGGTGGTGGACCCCGGTCACAGGGTTGAGGGTCTAGGGAAAGGGTCCCCCTCTGGATTAGTTCTTGGGGTAGACCAGATCCCTACCTCTGAAGGGGTGCGTAATCTGGGTGTGGAGCTTGACACTGGCTTGACCCTTCATTATCAGGTGTCTGCAGTAGTCAAGACTTCATTTTTTCATCTTAGAAACATCTCCAGGATTAGGCACCTGGTTCCACCAGGCGATTTGCAGGTTTTGGTCCACGCCTTTGTGACATCTCATCTTGATTACTGTAACTCCCTGTACCTAGGGCTTGCTGGGGTTGATATCCGCCATTTGCAACTAGTGCAGAATGCAGCAGCACGTTTGTTGGCTGGGGTGTCTAGAAGGTCCCATATTACCCCTGTGCTGTGCACTCTGCACTGGCTGCCAATACAGTGGCGGATCACCTTTAAAGTGGGTCTTTTGACCTACAAAGCCCTAGATGGGTTAGGTCCCGACTACCTGAAATAGCTTCTGGTGCCTTACACCCCTCTGAGACAGCTTCACTCAGCTGATGAGGGGTTGCTGGAGATACCGAGGGTGAATTTGAAGTCTTCTGGAGCCCGTGCTTTTGGTTTTGCAGCTCCCACCCTCTGGAATTCTCTGCCACGCCAACTCCGAGAAAGTACAATGGTGGATAGTTTTAAGAAGGCTTTAAAGTCATTTTTATGGAATAAGGCATTTCCCGTTGTATTTTAACTGTTTATTTTAAATATTTTATTGGTTGTATTGTCAGTGTATGTATTGTTATGTTGATGCTATGATGCTTTGTACAGCGCCTTGAAATATTTGAAAGGCGCTTAATCAAATAAATTTTATTATTATTATTATTATTATATTATTATTATTATATGATGTTTTATATCACATAATGTCCCTAGAACAGTGTCAAAGAGAATATTAAACAATAAAGGGGACAGTCTACATCCCTGTTTGGCCCCGATATTTGATTTAAACCAGTTACTAATTTCTCATTCCTTATTATATTTAACACTTGCATAATTATTCTGGTATAGTATTTTAATCATGTTCAGTAGGGATAACTCCAACCCTCTCTTTTTTAATCTATTCCATAATAATCTTCAATTTACTCTATCGAATGCTGATTTTAAATCGACAAAAATACAGTACAGCTTTTGTCTCTTAACCACCTTATATTTATAAACCAAATGAGTCAATGTAAAACATTGGTCAATTGTTGCATATCTTATTCTAAATCCAGCTTAAGCTTCATCTAATATTTTTTTCCCTATTAATCCATTCTGTTATTCTATTGTTTAAGATCTTCATAAATACTTTAGCTGTGCTGTCTATCAGACTTATCGATCTATAGTGCTCAGGGGTATTTCTTTCTTCCTTTTTGAATAATGGTACTATTATATTTAAAAGTCAGCTATTTGGTACTTGGCTAGTCTCCCATATATAGTTATATAATTTGCATAACACGGGTATCCCTAATGTCCTTATCCTCCATATTACCTCTACAGGTACCCCGTTGTGGCCTGGTGCCTTATGCCTGTGAAATGAATTTAGTGCTTGTTCCACTTCAGTTATTATTATTTGCTTTTGTGGGTTGATCCAGTTTTCCTTAATCTGTTTCAGCTGGTTCAGTGATAGTTCAAGATTCTGGTCATCATTCCTGAAAAACAATTTCTTGAAGTGCTCTATCCATAATTCTGGTTCTATATGAACTTCTGGCTCCCGATTGTTGTTACTCATGCCTTTATTTACTAAACTCCAGAATGTTTTTGTGGCCTTTGTTCTTACTGCATTTTCCAAGTCATTCCATAATTTCTGGATATATCTATATTTATTTTCTTTTAAGACTTTTTCTGTATTATTTCCTTAAGGTGTTCATTACTTTATTATTGTTCTTTAGGATTTTTTTTTAAAACTCTGAGTTGTTTAATTAGTCCTTCTTTTTTGCTTTTCTACAATTATCATTGTACCAAACATGGCACCTGCTGTTACTGATATTTATTTCCTTTATTATTGTATTAGATATTGCCCCTATTATTGAACAAAATGATACCAATATGGTGTCACCTATATCCCTTTCCAATAAATTCTGTAATCCCTCTAAACTCTCCATACTCTCTAATGCGATCAAACAATTATTTCCCTTTATAATTCCCCATCCTACACATTTTCTTGTCTCTAATGAAATTGTGTACCTATCTGTTTTATGTGTCCCCATTATTCCTATCTTTAATTCTAATGCTGAGTGTTGACTTTCAGGTTTTAGTTTAATGTCTAAGCTCTGGCAATGTTGAGTCAAATATACAGTTGCCCAAATATAATCTATCATTGATGAACCATTTCCTCCCATATAGGTAACACTTCCTCCTTTGTCTCCCGTGATCCTTCCATTAAGTAATATAGCATTTTTATCCACAAATGACTTATGCATTTCCAATCCTTTATTATTTATTCTATACTCTTTAGATTTATGCTCACAATGAATTGCTTCATTATCTGTAATGGAGAAAAAGGGTATAATCTCTTCTGCTACCCCCTGTAATTTGCCAAGCCTAATATTCATATCACCTACCACAAGTATATTGCATATGGGGTAGTCTTGTTGTAATTTTTCTATTATGGTTTCTGTATGGTTTAAACAGTCCTTATCGCTATAGATGCTATTTTCTGGTTGGTCATAAATATTTATTGCTATTCAGTTTTCTTTATTACCTTTAATAATATTAACCACCTGTATGCTTTCACTATTGGTGTCAGTTTCTTCTGTTTTATAATCATTATTCATTTTACATAATGTGGCCAAACCACCAATATTTCTTCCATATTTTGTACCTTTCTTAGCCCTTTTCCAATATGTTTTATATCAATATAAGTGTATGTCCCCATCATCCATGTTTCTTGGATACAGATAAAATCAAACTTGTTAAAATATCATTCCATTTCTGGGTCTCCTAGCTTATCACACAAGCCTGAGATATTCCAGGACAGTAAAGATGCCAAATCAAGGAAATTATATATTTCTTTTTGTGTTAGTTTGCCTTTCTTATCAGTAGAGCTATATTGTTCATTGTGTCCCTGTGTCCTCCCTCCTTCTATTCCAAGTTTGTATGATCATGCATCAGTTTCTTCCAAAACCTTAAATTTGTTGGCAGTCTCTATTATATATTCCCATCTCCTACTTCTTTCTGTCTCTGTGCTGTATTTCCCATGCTGTCCTTCATATGCATCTTCTATATTCACAAATATACCAAGTTCATCCAAAATTATTTGCTTGTCCCTCAGTAATTCTAGTAATTTCCCCTTTCTAATCCATATTGTTATTTGTCCCTCATTTTCCCCTCTGATGGCCCTATTGATTTTCTTTTTTTCCATTCAAATTTTATTAAAGTTTTGCATTACAGAGAATAAATCCACAATGTGATATACATAATTATAAGCAAGATGAGTACAGTTACATTAATGATTCATTCTCTCCCTTCCTACCCTACTCCCAACCCCCCTTATAAACACAGCACAGACTTATACTCTGGAACCACTACAACTTGTAGAATAGGAAGAACCCCCATTAGACTGTAGGGAATACAGAGATTGCAGTGGACCCCAAATTCTGTTAAACTTCTATAGTTTGTTCTGGAGACTAGCAATGGTCCTCTCTGTTCTAAGATTGGCCAGGAGTTCTTGTAGCCACTCAACATAAGTAATTTCTGTGTTATCTTTCCAGTGCCTGAAGACCACCTTTTTAACGGATAATGATATTACTGATGTGATATTTCCTGTTAAGAACTGGAATGTTAGAGAAATCCCCCAAAAGGCATATCTCCACTGTAAACAAATCAGCCAAACCTAATAGGGGATCAGCCCTTTGTTTAATGGTGATCCAAGTTGGGACTACTTTAGAACAACTCCAGAAAATATGAAGATACCCTTCTTCCTGTTGACACCATATACAAATGGGGGAGGGTATAATACCCAGCCTAGCTAATTTTTGTGGGGAGTAGTAGATGTTATGCAATATTTTAAATTGCATAAGCCTGAGTCTATCTTGAAGGAAAAATTTGTGGCAGCCTTGCCAGAGAAGGGGCCAATTGAACTCCTTGCCCAGGAAGAAAGTGAACCAGAAGGCTACAGGACCAAAATTGTTAGGATAGGCCCAATTATAATGAGTACTGTATATTTTAGAAACTGCATTTGAAGAACCGGCCAGCAAATGTAAGTCTGTCTGGAAACATATATTTGTAATTGGTGGGGGGGGGGCAACCCCCATAACCTTTATCAATAGGTGATGAAGCTGGAAGACCTTAAAAATATTAGCACAGGGAATGTGAAATTTGTTTATGAGTTCCGGAGAAGAAAACCATTTCCCATCTTCTCTGACAAGACAATTAAGTTGGCAGTCCCCTAACTGGGGGAGCCAAATGGCCAATAGAGGTCTGCAATTTATCTGAAACTTGAGGTTACCTCATAATGGTTGAGATAAGTCTTTGGTATTAACATATTTTAAAAAGGCACACAACTGAGAATGATCCCTAACAGAAGTCCCTATAGGGAAGCCTTGTAAAGATGTGTTCAGGGAACCTGGGTTTGTGTATAGCATAGCTGTGGGGGAAAGGCTGTGCTCTTTTATACATGCTAGCTCCACTTTTAGCCATATCGGGATGTAGGGGAGATGAAGCTGAGGATCTTCCATAGCTAACCATCTCAGGTATTTGTTTGCATGGCTGGCCCAGTAGTACACCCCTATGTGGGGCAGTCTTAACCCTCCCTTTGCTTTAGGAGCCGCCAGTTTGTGAAATGCCATTCTAGACTTTTTGCATTCCCAGATGAAATTTGCGATGATACTATGAATTTTTTTAAAGCAAGATAGTGGAAGCCAAATGTTTAGTAAATTAAGGGGGTAAAAAAGGTGGGGGAAAATATTCATTTTGATTAAATTAATCCTTCCCCAGAGGGAAAGGGGGGAGCAGAGCCCAACTGTTTAAGTTCTGGCTAATCGTGTGAACAAGTGAGTCTAGATTAAACTGTTGAAAATGAGATGGGCTCCTCAAGAGAGTAAGTCCTAGGTACTTAATTGAATATGATTTCCTGGAGAGTCTGAAAATGGAGATTTCATGTTTTTGAATTTTATGATTAAGAGGGAAGACCATTTTTTTTGACATTTAGTTTATAATTAGAAACTTTACTGAAACCCTCTATGATTTTTAACAAAGAAGGGATGGATGTAGCAGGGTATGATAATTGAAGCAGAAGATCATCTGCATACGCCGAGATTTTAACTACTTGCCCATGTAGGAGGATACCCTGAGTTTCTTGGGATTCCATTAGCCAATGGATGAGGGGCTCTAGGTAGATATTGAAAAGAAGTGGAGACAAAGGACAACCTTGTCTAGTCCCTACATGTAACGGGAACAAGTCAGAAATTGTCCCATTGCAAGGGATTCTTGTGGTTAGGTGCTTGTAGAGAGAACTGACCCATTTCTGGAACTCTATTGGAAAGCCAAATGCCTTCATTGTAGCAAATAGTTGATTCCAGTAAACTCTGTCAAAAGCTTTCCTGGCATCCAGTGAGACCAAAGCCATTGGGAATTCAGCATCCCTGGAGACCGAGAAAACATAAGCGAGAGTCCGCAGATGATCCACAGAAGATCTTCCCTTCATAAAACCAACCAGTTCCATACCTATTAGTGTGGGAAGGACTTTGTTTACACGATCTGCCAGGAGTTTTGTTAAAATTTTAATATCATGATTAATAAGTGATTTTGGTCTATAGTTTGACACGAGGTCAGGGGATTTATCTGGTTTGGGCAATAGAACAGTCAGTGCCTCAAACAAGGATATATCAGATGCCTGGCCTGAGAGAATATATTGGAAGAGTGGCAAGAGAATAGGGATTAATTGTTTGTAAAAAGCTTTATAAAAATTGGAGGAAAATCCATCCGGGCCAGGAGTTTTGTCTGATGGGAGAGCTTTAATAACTCTGTCTAACTCACTTTAGGAGATGTCAGATATAAGAAGAGCCTGCTGGGACTCTGAGAGGGAGGATAACTGTGAGTCCTCTAGATACTGATGTAAAGTATCTTCAGATGGAGGATCTGTCATAGGGCCATAAAGCTGCTTAAAGTAGCTACTAAATTCTGCAACTATTTCTGATGGGGAGGTTTTAAGGAGTTATCCTTAATGGAGTGGACAGCGGCAATTAATCTGGCGGACTCTTGCTGTTTAATCCGCATTGCGAGCATGCTACCTGCCTTTTCTCCTTGGTCAGTATAGGCTGCTTTCATTTTAAGGATTGCAAACTCAGCCTGTTCCCCTAAGAGGTTTAAGTAGGAATCCCTTAATTTGACTAGTTCCTGCCTATATTGCTCTGATGAGAGAGGAGTGAGTTTGGATTCTTTATCACGAATCTGAGAAAGAAGAGATGAGATATGTTTTTCCTTTTCTTTCTTTCTCTGGGAGGTTAAACTAATCAAAACTCCCCTCAGATATGATTTAAGTACACCCCACTCAATGTCAGGCCGCATAGTGGAATTATGATTAATAGAAGTAAACTGGGTTATTTGGCTTGATATGTATTTAACCACCTCGGGGTCTTTTAAAAGTTGGTTTTTAAATTTCCATCTACTGTCTTTTCTGGGGAGAGATGGAAAAGATATTAGGCAGGTGACCACAGAATGATCTGAAGGAGGCTGTGCACTGATGTTGGAGTCCAGTACTCCAGGTATAAGGGTTTGACAAATAAGAAGGTAATTGATTCGGGAAGATGTCCCATGGACCTGGGAGGTAAAAGTATATTCCCATACACTGGGGTGGAGAATTCTCCATATGTCACAAAGACCAGTATGGTCTAATAATTCCTTGAATGCCCTTTGGGCAGGGGAAAGACCTTTACAGGATAGGCCAAACCTATCTAGGGATAAATCAAAGGTAATGTTTAGATCACCTCTAATAATTATTTGGATATTCAAGAAAGGGGCTAAAGCTTCCGTAACCTGCACAAAAAAGAAAGGGGTATCCATATTTGGGCCATAAATACTACTCAATAGGATGTCCAAGGTGTGTAATCTACCTTTAACTAAAAGAAATCTACCTGAGGGGTCACAGACAAGTTGGAGAGGTTTAAAGGGGACAGATTTATGTATTAAAATCATTACACCTCTACTCTGGGTGTTTCCTTCAGCAGCGAAAATCTGTCCCACCTGCTGACACCTCATTTTACTTGCTTCAGAGTTAAGCAGATGGGTTTCCTGAATGAACATGATATATGCTTTTGGGAGGTTTAAATGCTTTAAAATTTTATATTGTTTAGTTTTGTGTCGGGCCCCTTTAACATTCCAGGTAATCGCTCTAAGATCCGTAACCATTAAACATCTCTGTCACCAAAGGGATATCTATGGGTTCATTTATATTTGTACAGTTCCCACCTATCTTTGTCAATGTAAGTTCTGTGCTTCCCTTCCCCCCACCCTCCCTTTTTATAACCTGTCATCACCTTAAGTAAAAGCCTCTAATACAAAACACAACAAACACCAACAAAGCCCCATTTCCCCCCTCCTCCCTCTCCCCCTTCATATTATGGTACATGATGAACAGCACACCCAATGTGCCCCCTCCACTCAACCCACCTGCCCTCTAATAACTAATTTATAGTTGTAACATTACACTAATACCTTATGGGCTAGCTAAGTCTAAACAACACCTAACTGGCATCTGTTATAAAGTAGATAAAAACTAACTGCAAGATGTCCAGTGTGCAGTAAAAGACCCCTTAAGAAACTATTGGGTAACTGGAATAAACAGACCCAAAAATGAAAGTGTCCTTATATACAGAGCATACCTACTAAGGTAGGCTCTGATACCCAGCTGGAAGTTATCTATTAGTAGGACAGTTAGTCTGGACACTTTGCCTAACTATCTCTCAGAAGGAGGTTCCCTTTCTTTAACTTTAACATATTGGAATGAGCCTATATGAAAAACATATTTTCAGCAGAGTATATAAAGCAATAGTAAGAAACAGTAATGAGGTATCAACTACAGAAAACCCACATTTGGGTAAAATCCGGCAGTCTGCTGCTATTTAAACTAAAAACGATGTGTTTACTGCCATTCCATGTCCCAAAAAGAAGGAAGTTGCAAATAAACCCTTAAAAAAAAAAATGATTACTAGACTCAGAAACCAGAAATTTGGAGCTCACTGCCGATAATGGTCATTTTCCAATTATAAATGGGCCAGCTCGTCTGAGGAAACCAAATGGAGAAGACAGTCTCTAGCGCCATCTAGTGGCAAAACAACAGATTGTTACAATTCTGATTAATGTACTGCTGTATCACAAGCTTGCCCATCTTTAAAACAACATCAAGCTCACCCATCCTTAAACCCACATCAAGAACCTGGAGTTGGTGTGATTAATTAAAGTCAAGGCACATCCGGAAGTAAGGTACCCCTCACACCTGCGGAGGGTCCAACAATCACCCTTGGGATTTTCCAAAACAGCAGAGCTATCCCCCTCGGGAAAAACCACAGGCCAAGGGAACCAAAACAGGCATCTAAAGCAAATGAGCCAGAAAACAATGCCTTTGTGAAAGGATGGTAAGTCAACTAAATGAACAGTCCTTTCCTAGACTGGTAAATTAGAGCCAAAGTGGTCATGTAAAATCATTCAGGGGATTCGGAAACGCTCTGGCAGTGCTGATTTAAGGCTGGTTGATGCGATCTCCACTTCATCGTAGGTGACCCAGGATCCTGAGAGGGAAACTTGAAGCCTTGCTGGGTATCCCATTTTAAATTTAATCCCAGCTGCGATTAGTTTTGACACAAGTGGGTGAAAGGAGGCTCTCTTTTGGTGTACCAATAACAGTAGGTCTTGCGCTACCCTTAGCTTGGACCCTTCCTACTGCAACTCTTGTGTGTCTCTTGCTTTTGCTAAAAAGTGTTGCCGATCCTGGAAATTTAAGAAGTGGAAAATGAAAGTGTGAGGGGTTACGCCTTGTGGTGGCAATGGGCGGAGTGCACGGTGGGCTCTTTCAATTATGTAACTGGGCCCAAAGGGCAATGGACCCATAACTTTCTCTACAAACTTTTGTGCAAACTTAATAGGATCCAATCCCTCTTCTTTCTTGGCAAGCCAATTATTACCGCATTGTTGCGGCAGCTACATCCCTCCAGGTCCTCAACCTTGCTTTCCATTTTGGCTAGGTGTTGTCTTACTGCCACCAGTTCAGGATCAATTTTGTCCTGCTTGCACTCTAAGGACTGAATGTGGGCCTCTCTGTCTGAGGTTCTTTGTGTGAGGTCTTTCGGAGCATTCGAAAAAAGTTTGATTTCCCCGGCAATTTATTTCATTGCAGCCTTGAAAGGCTGAAACTCCTCTAAGAATCTGGCAAGTGTGAAGGGTTCAGAATCCATGCCCGCAGGCACTGGGATCATCATTTGGTGCATAGAAGAGGCCTTAGATTTTTTCAGGACCTTCTCAGGAGTTGCGGGCGGGGTATGTTTAGGCATCGCTTTCCACATCTCAACTCCATCGAACCCCTGGACGAAATACCACAGGCTTCCAGGTAGGATTTTTGCTGAATGCCCAACAGGTCTTCAGTTAAAAACTGGCTTTTAGAGATATTTAAGAGGACGGGTGGCTGGAGCTCATGGAGGAGACTGTTACTTGGTGCTCTGCATCATGTGACTCCTCGCCCTATTGATTTTCTGATTGTACACGTATATGTTCAAAAAAGTGTTTAGAGTATCTGATATTATACCCTTAATATTTCATTTTAATTTTCTGTCTTTTTCTGTGTAAGTCCATATATCGATACTGTTAATTTGTGGGTGCCCTTTTCCAGATCTTTTATTTTGTAAAACTCCAGAAATAGGGAATTGAGAGTAAGGACTTCACCTAACTCGATCCCCAATCCTTCAATTTCCTTCTTCTTATTTGCTATTGCTTTTATTAAAAAAAAAAGTTGGTCAGTTACCAATACGACCAATTCAGTATTTACCATAGGTCTGATAATACTTGACAATACTGATATAGTCTACCATATGTGTGCATTCAGTTACTATACGAGTAAGTAATTTTTTACCATAATAGTCAGACTATTAACTGTTTCATTCGGGATACAGACAACTGTATACAATGGTAGGGTGTAATCTGAGCCTTTTGTTTTATGCAAAAATGTCCCAAACTCCTTCTCATATTCCCTGTTCATTCTCATTTCCTTTTCTTTTTTATTTTCATTTTTGTTCTCTGTTTTATCCCCTTGTGTCTCCTTCTGAATCTTTCTCTCACCTTCATCATGGGATACTTCTTGTTAGATTCCATCTGTCTTCATGTTATCAAAATCTTGTCTCTTCTTTCTCTTTCCTTTCCCTCTGTTTGTGTTGTATTGGTTTCCTTGTTTATTACTATCAACTGTTCCCCTCTTCCTTTTTACAACACTTTCATCTACTTGGGTAACCTTCTTTCCTATTTCCACCTCTAAATTGTCTATTCCTATTTCTGTGACCCCTTTCCTTTCCTGCAATATTGGATCTTGTTTACTACCCCTTTTGTTCTCTCTTTGCCCATGTTTAATTCTTTTTCCCATCTTCTGTACCTCTTTTCTACTTGGGTTATCTGTTCTTTCATTCATTATTGTTTCCTGAGATTTTTTGTCTTTCATTTCCTTCTCTTTGCTTTTCTTCTCCTTCTTGTTTTTTCTTGACACTTTTGTTTCTGTTTTATGCCCTTATGCCGTAAGTCTCCAAATGTTTGCTCCAAGTCCATACAAATACTACTCTGCCTTATATCTATAAGAGGCAGCATAACACATTCATTCCGTTTGTTACTTGTGTTTGTAATATTTGCTGTTATATCAATTGCATCAGAGGTTTCCAACTCTAGCTTTGATGTCCCCAATAGAATCCACATTAACCTCCTCTATACTGAGAATTTCTTCCTCCTGTAATAAACTAGGTATCTGTTCTTCTCTTGTTTTTGTTACATGTATTGCAGAATTACCATTGCTCTTTATTTTCTTTTCTACATCTCCTATTTTTATTTTGTTCTTGATGATTATCCCTTTCAAAAATGCTAAATTTTGTTTCATAACTATTAACTGCTGATACATCAAAACTGTTGCTTTAAATGAGTCCATTAAAGTGTTTAATACTTCTCTTATTATACCAGAGATGTCACAAGGATATTCTAGTGAATCATTCTTCTCTGGACTCATAGTCCATGAGCTAGCATCATAGAATATTTTTTGATTTGATGGCTGTTGGAGAATGCCTTCTTCCTTATCCATATCTACTTTAGTTATATCTTCCATTTTCTTTATCAGCTCTCTCATACTTCTGATTTCATTATCCAATACCAACAAGTTATAAAAAACTGAAGAAAAATCAATTTTAGATGTACCCTCTATTTCTTGATTGAATACTTTGCTATCTGTCTGTCCATCAGTATTATCAACATTCCATTTTTCCTTCATGTTCTGTTCTGCATCTGCATCTGTATCTACATCACTCCCTAGTATTATCAGCCCAGTTGGCCCAATTATCTTTTCTGGTTTAGTAAGGTATTTTAATATGTTCCCATTTGGGGTTGATGTATTTATGATTCTTTCAGATCTACCATCTACTATATTATTGTCTAGCTTATACTTTTTTATCCCATTTGCCCTTTTGTTATGGCTTTTATTAATAAATCTGTTGGCCATACATTTCAGTAGAATACCATTTTTCTTTGAGTTCGTCCCTTCAGAATTACTACTAGGCCCCCTCCCCCCCACTCTTGCTGCTTCTGGTAATTGCAGGCATTATTTTTAAGTTCATATATTTCGTTTGTCTACCTTCGATTGTAGATTAAATAGTATACACTCAGCAAGTGATATAAACCAATATATATCCAAGAATTCAAAAAATAATTCAGTAAATAGTTCAATAAATATCTCTGAATGTCAAAGTTAAGAAATTCAAGTATCAAAAATAAAAATTCAGCAGCACTGAATGCTATAAGAAGAACAGAATATCAGAACATTAATAGCAGCAATAGCGGAAATAGCAGCAGTAGCAATAGCAACAGTAGCAACAATATTTTCAGAAATAGCAGGAGTAGCAATAGCAACAGTAGCAACAATATCTTCAGTTCAATCTAGTTCAGAAGTATCATGTCTTCACTTACTGCTGCTTTACTTAAGATCCATTTATTGATTTCTCAGTTTATTTAATAATCTACAATCCAGTTTACTGACTCCAGTGTGGCTTGGCTTATATTAATGATTCATGCCTTGTTTCCATTAAATGTTTTTTTTTTTTTACGTCCCTTCAGGCTTACTCCAAACTTTCTTAAGCCACAATAAATTGTTTCAGTCAAAATATAATGTGTTTAGTGGCAAAAAGAAATAATAATATGGTGGATTTCTATGACTAAATGTGAAGTCTCATTACTAACAATTTCTTCAGATAGTTAATATAGCTAGTCCAGAGTTTCTGCTTCTTTTCTTTTATCTTAAACTCTTCCTGTATGGACTACTCTACTATATGACTGTGTGGCTTGCAGATAAAGAAGAGTGAATATAGGTGGTGAAAATCACCAAGACTCTTTATATTCTTTACGTTCTTGATGCTGGTACACTCCCTCTCAGGGTCCCAGACCTCTTTTCTAAATAAAGATACAAAAATGCATAAAATCAATATCCAAGTCTTATAATTTCAAATGAAAGAAGCAGATTGTACCCATGCTGTTAATTTACTAGATTAATTGACTATCAGGGGCACTAAACATAGCAATCAAAGTTTCACTGTGGGCTGAGAAATTCACTTGCACAAGGGGACAAAAATCATAAAGAGAAAAGAAGAAAAGCCAGCTCTATCTTAAAAAGGAATGTTTTACTTCAGCATTGGTGCAACTGGTGTTGCTTAATGGCTGTATCCAAATCCGATCAAGCTTCTACTCTGCTTCCACTCTACTCCTTCACAGATGTGAGTTTGCTCAGATTACTCATGCTAATCCCTCATACATACCCCTAAATTATTTTACTTATTCCAGCACATCGGCCTTGTAGTAAAAGGAGGATGTCAACATAAGCACTGGCACAATATATATAAGTTGTAATCTGAATGGCAATTTGAACAGCTCTTACAAAATTCCACAGCTAGATTTGCAGAGCACACATCATTCTGTTCTCCAAAAATGGCTAATTTATAATTCAGGAAGCCGCGCACATGCTTTATGGGAGAGCACAACTAAGTGTGCCAATCAAGTGATCTAATAAGGGGGAGAAAACAAATTCTAAAAAATATATATATATTTAAAAGTGTTAAAAAGTCTTTGCAATACAACATAAGAAAAACTGGGGATTAAACTGATAAATACTCCCAGTATGACACAGCACCTATGAAAAAGAAAATCTTATATCCCATGAGGAAAGATTTAAAACTTAATTGAGAGGAAAAAAGAAAGGAAAGCTAAAATTGCAGAATATGCTAGTACTCCCCTGCCACATATACCACTGTTGGGAGTCTGCACATCACCATTAGGTTCATTCATAAGGTTCATTCCAAGTTTTTTCCAAACATGTAGCTAATCTGAAATTTCCCTCTCCGTAAAAATATAGCCTTCTCTGTTCCTGTTATAGCCCCATGGGCCGTCGTTATTGGCCTCCCACAGGCACGGACTCCTCCACCAAGGACTCCAAGTAGCTATGGAAGAAAACAACATCAGGGCAGAGCAAGGCAATAACTGGTCTGTGGCACAAGACAGTCCCATAAGAATCTGAACATGTTTGTGCTGAGTAAAGCTGATTAAAGCCTAAGATTTTAGCTGAGTTATCCAAAGTTATCTAAAATCCAGCACAATCCTAGATAGGCAACAGTGGTTTACCTGCTGTAAAAATAAGAAAGCTTTTCAGATCCCTGCTGTATACTCCTTGAGTTTTCAGCGTGCAGCCTCCGTCTTTCCAATGTCATGAGTGCACCACTTTGTCCATGGTGGTGTAATGCAGACTCGTGAAATGGTAGGGGTTGCCTGCACTGAGGAACAATGCTCAGAAGTAATGCATGAACACAGAGGGGCAACATGGCACCCATAAGAGCTGCATACTGCATGCTGGTGAAAGGTGATGGACTGCCTGCACTGTGGAGTGATGCTCAGAAGCACTGCATGAACACAATGTGATGACATAGCACCCATTATGGTGGTGTACTGCATGATGGTGAAAGATGAGGGACTGCCTGCACAGAGGAGTGATGCTCAGAAGCACAGCTTGAACACAGTAAGGCACCATGGCACCAACCACAGTGGTGTGCTGCATGCTGGTGAAAGAGGAGGGACTTCCTGCACAGGGGAGCAATGCTCAGAAGCACTCCATGGACACAGTGGAGCTACATGGCCCCCAGCATGCTTGTGTACTGTGTGCTGGTGAAAGGTCAGGGACTGCCTGCACTGAGAAGCAATGCCCAGAAGCACTGCATGAACACAGTGATCAGAATTCAGTATTGCTACCCTTATACTCATAAAACACTTTTTTAATCTAAAAATTTAGCATACTAAAAATAACTCCTAAAAATACAATGATTCGGTATGTATGCTGGTGAAAGGTAAGGGACTACCTGTACTGGGGAGCAATGCTCAGAGGCACTGCATTAACACAGAACACAGGCACCTTGTGTCAAAACATGAGCCCTGATCTAGTCACTAAAGCAGCCTGTATCAAACACAGGCTACAGGTGCCAAAGGGGAACTGTGCCAGCGGTGCAACACATAATGGGCTGTGGCATGGTGCTAGGGGGCTTGTGGCAGATGCAGGCTGCCACAAGCCTGCCTCTGCTCCCCAGGACTTAGCAAACTTCAAAGAACTGAGCATCCTTCACATAAGTGCATGCAGCCTCTTAAAAAATAGGATGTTATCCAGACCTGGATTTCTCATACCAAGCCAAATGTTCTGGTGTTCATGTAGTCCTGGCTCCAATCCTCCACCTTGGACTCAGAGGTGAATATTCTGTCCTATAATGTTTTCTGAATGAATAGACTGGTCAGAGGAGGTGGGGTTGCCATCTACATACTGGAAAAATGTACTGTTTCTATCTCTGACTCCACATTTGTCCCGAAGGAATTTAAAAGCTTAACTGTCAAGGTTCAGCTTTCCTCTTTCTCATCCCTGTACATCATAGGATGTTATAGGCCTCCATTCACAGGTCTACATTTACTGAGCCACCTAACTAGCTCACTGCATTCTGAAGTCAGCATTTTGGGGGACCTCAATATGGACTGGCTCACTGACTGTTCCAAACCTCTCACAAATCTGTGTGACACTTTCGGGCTTGTCCAAATTATCACAGAAATAACCCAAGTAAAAAAAATAATCCTAACAAAAGTTCCATCTTAGACCTTATACTAGTAAACAAACCTCATTTATTTTCCCACTCAGGTGTCTTTTTCACTGGCTTTAGTGACCATTGCTTCATTGCTTGTATAAGGTCCCCATCCAAACCAATCTCTACTTCCAGGTAAATCTTAAAAAGATGCTTACATAACTTTGATCCTCTGGCCTTCCTCTTGGACTTGTAGAATTACTTGCTCTGGCCAGGACTTCTAACCAGCCAAGTCAGTCAAGAAGGCATATGAGACTTTCCAAAATATTGTCCTTGGGGTGCTAGACAAACATACCCCCCTGTCAAAATCTGCACTAAGAAGAAATTATTTCCATGGTTTATGGCCAAACTGAAGTTCTCACTGCATAGCAGGGACAAACTCTGGATAAAGGAGTGGAAAACAAAGCTTCCTTCTGATTGGTCTACCTTCAGGACAGCCAGAAATCTCTGCACGAAGCTTATCAGGCTAATTACTACCACACAGTGTTGGACTCCTCCACCACGTGCCCTGCCAAGTTCTGGAAAACCCTTAAAGATATTGAAAGGCATGCATCTCCTAGTTCCCTCCCCACAAAAATCTCACATGATGGCTCCTCCACCACTGACAAAGCCAGGATTCTAGACCTCCTTAACATCCACTTTGCCACTGCAGGGATGGTCTTTGACTCATCACCTGCCAATATCCTCTGAACCAAGCTCTCAGCCCAAGCCCCAAAAAACCCTACCCCTATTTCCCATGCCTCGGTCATGTTTTTGTCCTTTCAGCCTGTTACACACAAAGAAGTGGAGAACCTGCTCTTATGGCTGGATACCAGAAAAAGTGTGGAAGCTGATTGCATTGAACCATATTTTTTAAAGCTTAGTTACTGTGTCTTGGCAGTTCCAATCATGCACCTCTTTAACTTGTCCCTTGGATTGAGTGAACTCCCATCAATCTGGAAGACTGCTCAAGTCATACCTCTTTTCAAATCAGGAGATTGTGGAATAGGCGACTGAGCCAAGAAAAACACAAAATGCCATGAGTATGGACTTAGTGGATGAGAAGGATGGTAAAGTGCAAAGAAGGAAAATTTATGCTGTGAAATATAATTGAACTGAAAGAAAAATACTGACATTACAAAATTCTGGAAAAAAGTGTTTTTAGCATTTGGAAGACTCTTAAAAGTCCATGATATAAAAGGATAAAGATTAAATAAAAAAGATTTATATTTATGTTTCCTAATGTGTGATGTCTGAAAGAAAAGGTGGCTAAAAAAGAGTTAGAACATTGGAAGGGGAGTGCAGGTGGAGAGCACCCTGAGGCTTAGGCGGGTTGCAAAAGTAAGATTAAATACCCAGCCACAGGTGCACCCAAGAACTCCCAAAAGCCTATAGTATAAAGGGAATGAGCAACACCAATATGGTTTTGGTTGAACATTATAGTTAATATTCAACGCAGGAATTATCTATACACTTCCAACCTGCTTAATCATGTACAGTCAGACTTCAGGCCTTGCCATAGTACAATTTCAGCACTTGCAAAGATAACAAATAACTGGCAAAGAGCCCTTGACACAAAGAACTTCATGTGTGCGGTCTTTCTTGATTTAAGTAAGGCTTTGACACAGTGGACCATGACCTGCTTTGGGGTACTCTTTGTAACATTGGCTTGGACACCTTATCCTTGAAATGGTTCTCCTGTTACCTTACCAGTCATGTCCAGCATTTCAAAGCAGTGAGTGATCTTTCTCCACTGAAACTGATCTTTAGAGGAGTGCTGCAGGGCTCCATTTTGGGACTGCTGCTATTCACGCTATACATTAACAGTATTGACTCTGGAATCAGATCATCTGACATCCATCTATTCGAGGATGATACAGTCCTCTACACTGACAGGCCTACTCCTAAGAGTGCATGCACAGACCTTCAATCAAACTTTAACCTACTATAATGAAACCTGTTTAACCAAAAACTACTCTTAAACACCAAAAAACTAAGGCCATGCTCTTGTCACTGAGCAATATTTTATTTATTGTTTTATTTTATTTATTAGATCATTGTCAATATTGCCTCAAATACCTTCATGACTGACCCTTGGCTACCTATTAACATGCTACTAGGCAAATCATTGGATTGTGTAGCTAAATTCAAATATTTAGGGGTGTAGATTGATAATAGACTTTCATTTGTCGAGCATGTAGAGGAACTCTCAAAAAAACTTAAGCAAAGGCTTGATCTATTTATAGAATTAAACATCTGCTTACCCAAGAAGCAAGGAAGTGGCTGGTACAAACCACTTTCCTAGCACTGCTGGACTATGCTGACTTCCTCTGTGGTCAAGTTCCAGGGTCAGTGCTAGCAAAGCTTGATACCCTGATGCACAGAGCCCTATGTTTCATCTCTGGTGCAGCCTACACCACTCATCATTGTGCACTTAGTGGTCTGGTCATCCCTTATGTTCAGGAGACAAAGGAATGTGACTCTTTGGACCTACAGAGCAATTATTAAGATGCTTCCCCATTATATCTCTGATTGCTTGCCCTTCTGTACCTTAGATAATTACGCCCTGAGAAGTTATTCCTACATCTCATTATTTGTACCAAAGGTCAGATCCCATTGCGGCAGACTTCCATCAGCTATGTGCTACTGCAGTTATGGAATAAGCTTAAAAAAACCTTAAAACTGGCTAGACCAATTAATCTAACTAAACACAGTTGTAAATGAGAGTTTCCTCTCAATTTGCCATCAATAAATGATGATGAGTTAAAAATGCTTTACACAAGATCCTTCATTGAATCCTGTAAGTGTTTTACTTGATGCCCATCGACACCTGGATCTGCTTCATATCCTACAGTAGCACCCCTGGTGCTCCTCCCCTTTTTCTACCCTGATCCCTCCTTCTTCATTTCCCCCAAGCTTACTCATACTATTCAGTTTTCTATCCTAGTGGGCTATTCTCAATGCTTGCCTATCTTGTACATATTTTGTAAATTGTTGCAATTGTATGACAGATACGTTGTACATATTTTTGTATATTGATGTCTTCTGAGTTGTTTTATCACCCCATTGCTATTGTCCTTACCATTGTTGCCCCTGTTATACTGCTGTACTGACAATATGTTCTTGTTTACTGCTGTAATGATTGGTCCACCTTGCAAATGAGCTTGCTCAAAGGTGTTCTACCTGGTAAAATAAAGCTTGATTGACAAAGAGGGGGGCTCATATAAGACCCTTTTGTTGAAGTGCTGCTTTAAATTAACAGGGACTGCTGTATTTCTATGAAGCCAGTTTTACTACTAAGTTGACAAGCTTGTTACAGTAGTCCACCACAAAAGTGAATACCCTATTAAAATTAAGAAAACTGAAAATAAATTCTGCAAAAGTCACCCTATCATGCTTTAATTCTCTAGTAGTCAAATCTGGCAACACAAGCATGTAGTTTAATTATTCCATTCATAGATATACAGACTGCTAACTTGATGAATTGATATGACACAGGTGCCACCCAAATGATCAGGCTGGGTCTCCAACCCTTTGAGAACTGAATATGTGTGAACGTATATAGATTCTGGATGTATATATACGTCCACAGTCTTCTAAGGGTTAACATGGTCACCCCAGAGAAAAGGAGACTGAGGAGGCATTATTTCAGTATTCTGCATACTCAGACGTAGCAATAAGATTGAACAGAATGAGATGGGTTGAACCAGTATACTTCAGCAAGATGCTGGGAAACACTGTAAGATTCAGAGGTGGTAAATTTAGGGGTAATATTAGAAGATATTATTGCTTCCAAATGGTGTTGAACTTATGGCTTAGTCGACCAGCAGAAACTGTGGCTATGAAAACATGGTGCTGGTGAAAGGTGAGGGGAGTTCCTGCTCTGTGGAGTGATGCTTTGTGTCTCCTTGGCTTACTTAACAACCCAGGCCGTTTTGCATTTTTGCCAAGTAGTAACCTCCAGTTTTGTAACCTCTACCCTCACTTGCCTGGATCTATATAATTCTAATTATTATTGTTTAACTGTATATGTAAAATGTTACTCTACTGACCTTTCTGTAATCATTATCCTGTACCGCTCTTATCAGGAATGTACTTCCCTGGGTCACCCATGAGAAAGGGATATGTTTGTCCCAGTGGGCTTAGCTGGCCATCAAAATTCCAAATAAATAAATGGTGCACCTGGACTAATTTCAACATATCAAGAGAATTACAGGGTACCTGGAGCAGTGGGGGGGGGTAGAAAATCTGAATAAATCTGTACAACTTTGCATGGCATACTTAATGGATCCAGAGTCTCTTTCAATCTGCATCATTATAATGCCAATTGGGCACGTGTGGCATGTTACTGCTCTAGAATGTCTTGCTTTGATGCATGCAGTCCTCAGCATCTAACTCACTGGTCCAGTGCTTCAGTTAAGAAAGTCAAATGCACTGTCAAATTCAACATTCTAGTCTATTCTTTTCTTTTCTCATATATATAATAAATTTTGTGTCCCAGCTAATGGGTATAACATGGACACTTTTTTTTTATAGATTGTTAAATATAGCATGCAGAAGGAGACTGCAACAGTCAAATCAACGTATACAGTCATTGACCTGGTCCGTACACCAACTGTGAGGCGAATATCCTGTTGTCTTTCATTTGCATGGTAGGTACTATAGGTGTGTTTTATTGGATTCCCATAACCTTGTGTGTGAAGCATTAACGTTTGAAGGAAAATGGGTATGAAAACCCAATGTATACCAGAATCAAGATATAGCACTGTCATGGAAATTTATAAAGTGTACCTTACATATGTGATCAAGCTCTATTGCACCCAGTAGCACATTACTCAAACACCCCTATTGAACATGCATGTTTAAAGAAGCAGTATTTGTTAGTGGGCGAAATTTTGGTCACTTTTTCTTTTGTTGTTGTTTTATATATATATATATATATATACAGTACATATATATATATATATATATATATATATATATATATTTATACCATGGTTGTGAGAGCTTTCTCAGTAGGATAACCTGTGTTATTTTCACTGCAGTGAGGATAAATCCTGATGACAACAGCAGAGTGAGGATATCGACATTTATCCATACTCTGCTGATGTCACTAGAGTGAGGATAAATGCACTGCAGCTTGCATTCTAAAGGAAACTGCTTCAGAAAAAGTTTCTCTTTCTCACTGAAGCTGCAACTTACTCAATTAGCTTTTCAAAAGACTCTCACCTATGTCCCATTGTGTTTCTAACATTGCTAGCCAATTACTGTGCTGATCTTGGCTTCAAAACAACCTGAATTCTAAATGAAAGTCTTTTACAAAGCAAGTTCTGTTTCTCAGTGCTACCTGCAGCAGTTTGTCTTTCTCACTGAGCCTCTGAATCACTCAGTTAGCTTTGCAAACCACACTCACCTGTGTTTCTGACTCCCAGTCCATTCAGAACACACACACACACACACACACACACACTAACAGCACACACAGAATGAGCAGGAAACACACACAGACTCAGAAAAAATGTTCATGCAGCTCTCACTCCTGTGGTATAAATCACACACATGATGGGCAGATCATGGCATATGGAAAATATTCTCACTCCTGCCTCATGAGCTGTGTATTTTCACTTGTGCCTTCGGCACTCATGAGTATACACAGCTCACTCTGCAGGAGTGAGAATATTTTCCATATCCCACTCCTGCCATCATGCATCACTATGTATATATATATATATATATATATATATACAAAAAGCTTTGTTAATGCATCAGTTAGGGTTCTTCTACAGTGAAAAAAGTGAGGAAATTCGAAGCTAGGGTTAAAAGCCCCCTTGGACCCCCAGCCCACCCCCAACCGGCATTGGGGTGCACGTTGGGGCCATCAGCCCTAACTCTCACCCCATCACATGTATAAAGAAGCAGCGGTATAGGACAATGGGGTGAGAGTTAGGACCTACTACCCCAATGTGCACCCCGATGCTGGTTGGGGGGGTGGGCAGGGGTCCAAGGGGAACTTTCAACTTTAACCCCGAATTTCCTCACTTTTTTCACTGTAGAAGAACCCTAACCGATGCATTAACAAAGTTTTTGCATAGAATTTCCTTACTTTTTAAGAAAGAATAGAAAAGTAGAAAGTTGCATAAGTTGGTGGGAGCGTGGGGCCCAACCAACTTGTAAGTGTCAGGCCACATTACACACCCAATGACTAAAAAGTAAATTTGCAACAGCAAGACCAGCCACCAAACAAATGTTAATCTAGTAGAACAATAGAAAACGCTGTCCACAAAATGTAAACTTTGCCACACAATATGTCCATAAAAAATATATTGTCCAACACGTAAACACCTCTATTAACATCTACAGGACATGCCATCAACACCCTCCAAATTTCAAGTAAAAACACCAAACCGTGTCCAAGATATGACATATGACATACCAAAATTTGAAATTTTCATTCGTCAGAGTGGCACAGTTCCACACCTGTTGACATTTAACACACACAATGACTGAAAACTACATCCATGACACTAAGGCTAGGTATCCTATCAATTTCAAGACACCACCACAAGCAAAATGCTGTCCACAGAAAGTAAACTGCACCACACAATATCTGCACCAAAAAAATATTTTCTGACACGGAAACACTGTAATGTTCATCCACATGACATGCCATCAACACCCTCCAAATTTCAAGTGACAAGACCAAACCGTGTCCAAGATTTAACATTTTAACATATGAGATTTTCATTCATCAAACTGGCACAGTTCTGCACCTGTTGACATTTAACACACACAACAACTGAAAACTACATCCATGACACTAAGTCTAGGTACCCTATCAATTTCAAGCCACCACCACAAGCAAAACACTGTCCGCAACACGTAAAGTGCGTCATGCAATATCTCCACAAAAAAAAAAAATTTTCTGACATGTATACACCATGATTCACATCTACAGGACATGCCGTAAACACCCTCCAAATTTCAAGTAAAAAGACCAAACCGTTCCCGAGATATTCAATATGAAAGATTACTAAAATTCCCCTATCTATTCCATTATAAAAAATCTGGCCATCTTGTCATTCCCTCGCTATCAAAGATGGTGATCAAAGAATCTCACGATCAAAAAATTTGCAGGCTCACGATCAAAGAATTTGCAGGTTCATGAACAAAGAATTAAAAATATAAATCAAAAAATTAAAGAAATTGCGGTATACCACCATCATGGTTCAACAGAACGAACCCCCCTGAGTAAAACCCACCCTTATTTGACTTCCTAGGACACCCCTGGACTGAGAAAATTGATTTTTAAATTGGGCCATCTCATCCCTCGCTCATGATGCACGATCGTGATCAAAGAATCTCAAGATCAAAGAATTTGCAGGCTCACGATCAAAAAATTTGCAGGCTCACGAACAAAGAATTAAAAATATTATAAATAAAAACATTGAAGGAATTGCGGTAAACCACCACCATGGTTCGACAGAACAAAGCCCCCCTGAGTAAGACCCACCCTCATTTGACTTCCTAGGACACCCCTGGGCTAAGAAAATTGATTTTTAAATTGGGCCATCTCGTTCCTCGCTTATGATGCACGATCATGATCAAAGAATCTCAAGATCAAGGAATTTGCAGGCTCACGATTAAAGAATTTGCAGGCTCATGAACAAAGAATTAAAAATATTATAAATAAAAACATTGAAGGAATTGCAGTAAACCACCACCATGGTTCGACAGAACAAAGCCCCGCTGAGTAAGACCCACCCTCATTTGTCTTCCTAGGACACCCCTGGGCTGAGAAAATTGATTTTTAAATTGTGCCATCTCATCCCTCTCTCGTGAAGCACGATCGTGATCAAAGAATCTCATGATCAAAGAATTTGCAGGCTCGTGATCAAAGAATTTGCAGGCTCATGAACAAAGAATTAAAAATGGTGAAACGCAAATTTTTCACGGATTTGAACCGAACCAACAGCATGCCTCGATAGAACGGACCCTCCTGAACAAATCCCACCCTCATTTGTGTCCCTAGCCCACCCCCGAACCAAGATATTAGTGTTTTTAGGTCACGATGCAAGATCGTGATCAAAAAATCTTACGATCAAAGAATTTGCAGGCTCGCTATCAAAGATCGTTAGCAACCCGCAAATTAAGATTTTAAAAGCTTATAACTCTATTTTTTGACCAATTTGGATGAAACCAAAGGCATGATTCAATAGATCAGAGCCCCCTTAGTAAAACTCATCGAAGTTTTACTTCAGAAGTGACCCCTGAGCCAAGATATTTGTTTTTTTCCAATCGGAAAATAAAAAACAAAATGGCGGACCTCGCAATCAAAGAATTTTGAAAATCCTCTGGGACGAAGATTCTTGAGCCATGAGGCTGCAAATTTTTTGATCGCCAGGCAGGATGAGATGGGCAGAACCCCCATTCTTTGATCGCAAGATACACATATACATTTTCCCATTGACTTATAATGGGAACTTAAAAGTGCCATAACTTATGAATGCCTTAATATTTTTTCACCAAACAAAAAGCGGCATGTTCGACCACTAAAGTTCTTTCAAACAAGCCATCTCACAGAGCAGCACACCACATAGTGGCTGAACAGGACCACATTAAGAATGCCAAAAGGTGCCTCCAAAAATGGATAATTTTGCATTTTTCAGCGCTTTTGTACACGAAGACTGGCACTCCAACAGAAATGCAATTTGGCAAATCAACAGACCTAATGCACCCCAACATGTGTACCATATTTCAGGCAAATCCATTGAATGGGTCCAAAGTTATTAACATCCAAACTTTTGACTTTAGCATGTAACTAGCCGCTCAACCCTAACTATAGTGGCACAACCGTGCCACTATTTATATATATATATATATATATATATATATATATATATAATTTTCTTTTCACTGTATTTCACTTTTTAACTGAGAATTGGTGGTTTGAAGTTTTTAAAACCTCTGCTTATTGGCCTACCCACTATGAACAAATTTAACATTTTGATGTGGTTCTATGATATTTACCATTAGCAATGTGTGCTAGCAACCTGCTAATATAAATTCAGTATGTAAAATCAAAAAGTAACCTCAAGGGAAGGGATTGTTAAAAATTGCTAGTGGTGGACATCTTTAATGACCTGAGTCACAAATTATAAAATTAGTCATAAAAGTGTTTTTTAAGCATCAGCGAGAAAAATATACTGATGATGAATCAAATTATGTCATGAAATCTATTAATGGTAAAGGAAAAAAAACTAGATGATATATTATTTTGGCCAACTAACAAATACTACTGCTTCAACCTCACTACCCATTAACTCTACAAAGACTCACACTCATTCACTCAGACTATTAGACCCTGTACTCAACTAGGCTGTTGCAATCTTCTTCCTGTTTAAATGGTAGAGATTACACTTTATTCAGTTAAAAACAATATACGAACATCTCAGCTAATGAAAATTTTTGTTCTACCGAATGTTTGGGACTGCTGTCTCTGGCACTGGAAATGCAGCGAAGCTAACTAAACACATTCAGTACCTCTTAAATACATAGCCTGCTTTAGTGCATACATTTTTTAGGTCTCAATTCCATCTGCACATCTCCTCAGTTTTAATTTGACTTACTAAATGTATTTAGGGACCCATTTAAATGCATAGATTGATCTCCATAGGACAGTGATTTAGCTGGTACTTCATAACCTAAATATTTTAGTCATTACCAGCCATTGGTAACTGTTTACTGCAATGCCAGTTAAACCACCCAATCACTCCTAATATTTACAGTGACTAACAAGATCAAAATAATTGAATCCCAGTAATTAGCATAATAAAATAACCCATTTTTAATCATATGAATGCAGCCAGTTTTGTTACTTCAAAGAAAACATACAAGATTTTTTAAACGCATAGCCTGCTTAAATATACAGTATACTCACAGCCAGTAAATGGGGTATGCATTTAAGAGGGCTCCACTGTATGTGGTTTGATATAGTCCAGCATGTACTCAGCAGGTCTGTAACTGAAAGTCCCAATAATGACCGCAGTCAAGTTAGAAAACATGATGCTGGAGGCACTACTACAGTGACTATACAGACCAAAATTTGTTGGAAAATCTATGTAATGCCTTAGTGCTTGTGTACAATCCCAATCATTCTAACATTAGGAGTGGGATTTTCAAAAGTCCAGAAACAGCACTTGCATAATTTCTTCTATCGCTGCCGTATCATGTTAAATATGTTAGGATGTTTGCACCTTATTTTTAAACATCTTAATGCATTTATAACACTTTACCTGATTATTGGCAACAACAAATGACACAAGCACCAGGGATTTGATGCACATGTCATTTTCTGATCACAATCTGTAGCAATCTTCAGAAGTTAGACCATCTTTTAGGTGGTCTTTCAGTCTTACCACATTTAGTGCACCTGTATCAGCATAATGACATGATGTCTTTGAAAATCCAGCACATTATAGTAAACAACAGTAGACAGTAAAAAATCCTTCACATAAGTATTCTACCTGTGGTGAACAATACACCCCAAAAGTGGAAAGAAACTATTGTTCTTGTTGTTCTTATTCTTATTCTTCTTGTTTAAGAACCAAAACATATACAATAATAATTGAAGTCTAATATAACAAATATTGTCAAGCTGGGATAGCTGGATATGAACTAGGGAATCCACTACATGTTAACACTATAAACTTTTTGAGGAAAATGCTAAACATTTTTGTGAGTTTCAGTGCACCTTCTTATATGATCTTGACTGGTTTGGTTCATGGTTTGTATAGCTTTGTAATATTCAAAGTTACATCAATCAGTATACAGTAGCATATTGGTGGAACTGGGCTTTGAAGCGAAGGTTAAAGTTTTCAAATTTCTCAAAGAACAACACGTCTATTAAATAATATATTATTAAAATATGTATTTTTTGATTTGCAATACATATATCTCAATCTAATCAATATATTTTTATGGACTAAAACAAGAGTTTACTGGGGCCAGCAATTATGATCTCTCAAACATGTATAATGCCACAAAAAAGTTGGATTAGTGGTACAGTTTTAACACACACACACACATGCACGCACACACTTACAATATATGTCTACACCATTACTAAAAGGAAGGCAAGAATCTTGTGATTGTTTTGATTGGCACACATATGGATTTAAGACAGAACATGCAAGTTTTTACAAAGTCACATGTAAGGTTTTCTGTAAGAATTATATGTGAGGAATATGCAAGTAATTTGACATTTTCCTTGCATGGAAGCACACTCCTCTTCATGCATGGAACTTTTTTAAATGCATAGCCCACTTAAATGTATACTCAAGAAAATTTCCTTGCAGAAAATTCATGAGATGCAAGGAAACTTTCTTGTCCCAAAATTTATATGAATCTTGCAAGAAAATAACAAACACCTTGTATATTTCTTGCTAGCCTAACTAAGAAATGTGAAAGTATCCTGAAAGATAGTAAACAGGAACATAATCTTGCTCAAGTTCTGATTTCTTTCTTACATTTTATAATGTTCATTTTGCACAAAATATTTTCAATAAATCATTATAATTGAATAATGCATGTGGAGGGGTGTATTTTGATTCCACTTTAAAGACCGACAGCTGACATACAAGGAAAAAGCTCAGAGACAGACAGTAATTCCACAACCTCCACCACACACAGTCTTTCCACCTTCCATCTCCTCCCCACTTTCACTTGCAAGTCACAATTAAGTTGTCCTCCAAGCCTGAACCATTAAACTTTTAAGCACCCCATCCCACCACCCTCAAGGGTAGTCATAACCTCCCTTCCCCCCACCAGACATTCATCAATAATACTGTAATCCTGTCCTGTGGCAAGTGACCAGCACAGCCCTCCCTCTATGTCTGTGAAAGGTTGCCTTCTACAGTATGTGGAGATATCATTTTTTAATTCAATATAGCAACCAGATGATCAGTCAACTGATTGGTCATGTTTGGAATATCAGACTTGTACCTTTTAGGCACTTCAAGGTGACAGTAAGTTAACTTGTCTCTTTTTTTTTTTTTTGACTTATTTTTTCATTGATCTTTTAACCATCTTTGCAATTGTCATATGTAGACAGCAGTAGCCACAACCATGTGGACCTACTGCATATATACCATGGCATAATGCAGAGTAGTGATAGTTACAATTCAACAAAACGTATCTATCAGTAAGTTTGTAATACAGAAAAAGAGAATTATCTATTGATGCAACTTTACCTAATTCAATAGCCGTATGTTTATCCTATATCAGATGGTTGATTGCATATGAATAACCCAGCAGTGCTTAACCTTACTAGGCTTTATCACTTATCTGATGTTTACAGTATTTGTACCTGACTGATACTGCGTGGTCACCAACAGCAGCAATGCAGTCCCACTTCACACCTACAGGTGGTGTTCAGAAAGCAGAATGCCCCACACTAATCCCCCAGAGATGGTCATGATGCCTATGCTTTAGACCCCCTCAGCAGCCAAGTTCTTTAAAAATGAGTGGTATAACATAGTTTAATCATGGTTTAAAAACTAAAGCGTTGACTCCATCATCCATGTCAATGCTGATGCACTTGCTTGGAGTCACTACTTTAGTTTTCAAACCATGATTAAAGTATGTTATACTGCTTGATTTTAAAAATTACTTACTTTCTCAATTCTATCTCACAGACTGCCAAAAGAAAATGCCTTAAGCTGATACTATACAAACATTGCTGAATTCATCCATGCACGAGTTTGCACTGGTGCTTTGGCAACATTTGGTAATGTGAACGTGCTTTGCATTGGACAGCTGAGAATATGGGTGGGACAACCACAATACTTAAAGAAAAAAAATCATTAAATAAATATTTTATGGCATTCTGTGACTCTATATGTAATGACAATGTATGCACACTACTGCATGCATGCACCATTAAAGTGCCTTTAAACATACCCATTACATTTTCATTACAGTAAGCCATTCTAAAAAATTGGTGAACACAAACATTAAAATCTTAAAAACCATTAGTGCCCTATTAATCATAATGGGTTAATTTGGAATGAGAAGACCATTAAGATTTAATGGGAATTAAACAATTAATGGTATAGGCATTAATTTATGCACAGTTAACACTGTTTCATGCCCATTAAGGTAATTTAATGCTGCCATTAAACCATCCAATAAAAGCCTATGAAATTATCTAGGATTTTTTCAGTGGATTTTCATGGGCATTGGTTAATGGCCAGTAAACAACCACATGTAAACCCTGTAAAATTTCCCATCAATTTTCCATTAATTGATACATAAATAATGGTGCCATTAAAATGTAGATTTTCATTTTAAAGGTGATACTTATATTAATGGTTTAGGCAACATTCTAATGGCTCATGAATTGCATGAACTCTTGTGATATGATGCCATTAATTATTGTTTTTTACACTCAGTGGAGCCTATTCATGATTGGGCATAGGGTATGCACTTCAAGTGCATACTCTGGCTGTAGCCCTCTGCACCTTCACATTGCACACCATGTACTACCCCTGGTCACCCATCTATGGTGCTGCAGACATGTAGGAACAGATTTTGGATGCAGGCGGAGTCTAATCCAATTGGATGCCAATACTGCCAATGGGGTGGATTCTCTATTCCCTGCAACACAGGGGCATAGCAGACCAGACACACCCCTGTAATGGCCAAGCTACAGATTCTAGGGGAGAATGCCAGTCAGGAGATCCAAGCCCCCAATAAATTATAGGAGGGCTTGGGACTGCAGTAAAGGTGTGACCATTGTTTCTGTCAGACCATCCACCACCAGCTGGAGGGGGTATGCAGGGGCTACAGCAGGGTGCCTGCAACTATAGCCCATGCCCCTCTACTCATGTATTCTGTGCTTTTAAGCATGGTGTGGAGTCCAGCACCACCCCTGGGCACACACCCTGCCCATCTATAGAAGCATAGCTTGTTGTGCCTGAGTTATGCCCCCTATCATCCCACATACACTTCATACTGTATTTCTGGTCTATTATACTGTGATACTGCTATTTTGCACTAACATATAGATATAGAAACCCATCATATAAGCATGAGTGCTAGAAATGTGCTTCGCTGCTAATATATGCTACTGTTTATCATGCATGATTCATTATACCTCACTATAATACATTTATCTGGATTATGTTTGTCTTTTACATATATTCCATATATAATCTACTTAATCACTGATATGATGACTCTGAGGGATCATCAATCATTACTGTATACTTATATTCTCATATAATTATACGTAGTATGTGTTTTACACTCAGGCAAATATGTCATGTATAACAGAACCCTGTCAGCACTTCTCTTTGTCTAAGCAAGCTGACAGAGAGAGAAAGCCTTTGCTATGTCTTTATGTCTTATACTGTACGTAAGCAAGAAATGCCACATGTAGTTTGAACCTGTAAGCATTTCTTTTGTTCAAGCTATAATGCTAATGGAAGCATATTCTGTCTCATATGATACTGGTTAGTAATTCTGTCTCCTAAGTCATTCTCCAATGGAGAATGACTTAGGACCAGTACATATTGTTTCTCATATCTGTAACTATGAGGTAATTTCTGTTGCTATGCTGTTATCTATAGTATTTAGGCTTGTGTAACCTAATTTTACTCGCAGAGAGAACTAGACCATGGGGAGAGAGAATTAGATCTTGGAGAACCTGAGATCCTACAATCCTGGAGATTATGTACATTCTTCAGAAGTGGTGAGAAACTCACCTCCCTTGTGATTTTCTTTGTCACATGCTTGGCATAAGTAGTCTAATAAACATTCATTAGTACTCTGGCTTGTTTACACATGTTTCTTGGCAGACTTCAAAGACACAAGAATCTGTATTATTATTATTACTATTATTTACCCTACACACCAATAGGTAACAAGCTGGGACCTGCACAGAGATCAGTGTAGAAGGGAAGTGTGGCCCTTGCATAAATGCTGCAGGGATCTGACAGGACCCAAGATGTGCAGCAAGTAGTTATACATAAATGTACATGCCTTATATATGAGATGTCTAGGCTTCCTGCATAGGCCCCTTTGCCATTAATTATTTTGAGCCAAACATTGAGAGACCAAAATTCTGTGCCCCATCCCACAACAAAGTATACCACTTTTTGATGTCATTCCACCCCACCCCTACACTACCTCAACCCAAAGAACAGAACTCCACTATCCATCCCCCAAAGTAGAGGGCTCCATCACTCATGCACCCCACTATACAGATCTCTGTTTTCAGTCCCCCCCAACCAGGTAACAGATATACAGGGGCTTCATTAAAAGATAAACCTATGAATCAGTAAGTAGGTTCCTTACTTGTCCTGGAGAGATCATTAGCAGGTGCCTTGAACCAGCTGGTGGGTACCTAAAATTGACAAAATAAAAAAAATTAAACAGACACACAAGAGATCCAAAGTGCTGTACATAAACTAGGTTTAAAAATAGGAATGAAATTTAGGCAGTGTGGTCCCTGTACCTGCAAAATAAAGAATACTGGGGAAGGAGTCTGTTCCGACAGCAGTGTGTATACAACGGCTAAATGTTGGAATGATGGCTCACTCACCACTGCAGTATTTTCTTGCAATATGTTTTAATCCAATTTTTCTACTGCCAGTGAATAATCTATTTATTATCAATGCTTTTGTCGAAAAAACCCACTTCTTCTGGATAAACGTTGCTCCTATTTTATTTATTTATTTTTTATTTAATTGTCTCAGATAAACAACCTTTGAGTTTTGGAGCTCTTTTACAAAGGTTTCATGTCAACTAACAGATACAAATAAGAAAAAAATAAGAACATAAAAGACAAAATAATTTACACAGAATGATTACAAAATCACTAACCATTAAACACAGAATAATTACAGAGCATATACAATAGTAAGCAGTGTACCAAAATAACATTGTCAAATTTTCTTATACAGAATTATATTCCTAGTGCAAGGAAGTGAGAAGGGAAAGAAGCAGCCAGGAGTTAGCATTCCTAAGAAAGTTATTTACAATAAAGTGTACGTTTGAAATCACAAATTATATATACATAGCTGTGTGGACAGTATTCGAGAGACAAAGTGTGACATTCATACAATTAAAAAAAGTTTTATAATTAGGCATGACTCAACCTTAATTTTAATGAGTATATGTGGTAGTTGCATAATACAAAATATTAAAATAGTTCTGTATTTCCAAGTTTGGAAAAATGGCACAGTTATTTATGACATGGAAACTACTTTCATGGTAACTCGGTGTCCATTATGCATTATTTCCCATTTTTAGTAATGAATAACATTTTCAAATACAGTGTCTCTGTCTTCTATTTAAGTGTATTAGTTTACAACATTTAATGATTTGATGTTCTTCCATACCTATATGTCGCTATCTATCCTCCAATGTAGACAGCTCTAAAAATACAAACAGGTTACCAAAGTTTCATTAATTCGTGCTTATACTATATATGTCCAGCCTACATGCCTTTCACACTTAAGCTGGACATTAAGCAGAAAGAGAAACATGAGCAAATCACTTGGTTGCACTTGATTCATTATGTGACCATCTCTGTTGCATACCACTACTGTGAGTAATGAGGACACCACAGTTGCAATGCAACATGTAAAATACAAGGTACAACTTTTATTAGGGGCTTATTATTAACCAGACTGCCAAAACACATTGATAAGTACCATGCCACAACAGAGGCCATTTTGACATCACTGTAACTCTGCAGAGCCAGACTGAGGGCAGGCCCAACCACAATTAACAGCCAGAAAGCACCCAGACAAGCTGTTTGGTACTGATGACTACAGATGCGGGTGCCACATGATGCTTCCTGACAACCCCATGTCAGCCTTTGAGGGGAAAATGATGGCAAAATATCACACATGCCCACTCTGGGCTCACCACCACGTGCATCACACAGAGGCCGCTGCTGCTGGGTTCTTATTCTGCACATGGAATGCCACATCCAAAGTGCATTACAAGTCACAACGATACACTAAAGTTCCCCATGAACAAGCAAAGGCAAGGCCAGAGACAGCTGGATGTTACACAGTGGGCCTGAGCCACAACAGGGGTCATTTTGACATCACTGTACCCCCACAGAGTCAGACTGAAGATAGGCCCACCACAGTTCATAACCAGAGAGCACTCAGGCAAGCTGTTTGGTGCTGATAACTATAGATGCAGGCACTGCATGATGTTCCCTGGCAACCCAGTGCCAGCCATTGCAAGGAAAATTATGCCAAAATATCATGCAGTCCCACCCTGTGCCCACCACCACATGCATCACAGGGACGCTGCTGATGCAGGGTTCTTGTACTGCACATGGAATGCCACATCTAAACTGCTCTACAAGTCAAAACAATATGCCAAAATGCCCTACAAACAAGCAAAGGCTAGACAAGAAATAGCTGGATGTTACCCAGTGGGCCTGAGCCACATCAGGGGTCATTTTGGCATCACCATACCTCCACGGAGCCAGGCCAAGGGAAGGCCAAACCACAGTTAAAAAACAGAAAGCACCCTGGCAAGCAGTTTGGCGCTGATAATTGCAGATGTGGGAGCTGCAGGACATCCTCTGGCAACTCGATGCTGGCCTTTGTGGGGAACATTATGCCAAAATATCACATGGGCCCACCCTGAACTCACCATCACATGCATCACAGGCATACTGCTGCTGCAGGGTTCTTGTTCTGCACATGGAATGCCACATCCAAACTGCTCTACAAGTCAAAAGAATACACAAAAGTGCCCCATTAACAAGCAAAGGCAAGGCCAGAGACAGCTGGATGTTACACAGTGGGCCTGAGCCACATCAGGGGTCATTTTGACTTCACTGTACCTCTGCAGATCCAGACTTGGGGCAGATCCAATCACAGTTAACAACCAGAAAGCACTCAGGCAAGCTGTTTGCCACTGATAACTGTAGATGTGGGTGACACATGATGTCCCCTGGCAACCCCATGCCAGCCTGTGTGGGGACAATTATGCCAAAATATCACATGGACCCACCCTGGGCTTACCACCATGTGCATTACAGGGATGCTGCTGCCACAGAGTCCTTGTAGTACCGCACATGGAATGCTGCTTCCAAACTGCTTGAATTATGCCCAGGAGATGTATTTTTTTATTTTCAAACAGTTCCAAGATATTATGCCAACACTTGACATTTAATTTATAGGCAGTCTCATTATAAATAAATCTGCTAAATGTTTTTGCCAGATGAATCCAAACCACTGATATTGCCCAACAGGCACTAGTACACCCAGGCAATGACCAGATTACAGTACTACACATGGTATCTCTCCCATACCACTGTATGTACTAAGCAATGCCATTAGCAGCCTTTCTGAGTTAAGCCCCTAGTGCTGTATTTTTTCATTTTTTAAACAGTTCCAACATATTGTGCTATCACTTGACATCTAATTTAGAAGCAGTCTTATAAATAAATCAGGAACATGTTTTTGCCAGATGAATCCAAAAAATGATGTTGCCCTACAGTATAGGCATGAGTACACCCAGACAATTACCAGATTATTACACATGGTACCCCCCCATGCCATGAGCAGCCATTTTGAGGTTGGACCAAGTGCTGTATTTTTTTATGTTTAAACAGTTCCAACATATTATGCCACCATTTGATATCTAGCTTAGAATCCTACAAATGGAAACCACCCCATAGCCTCGAATTAACTGACCAACACCATAAGAAAATTTTTGAGGTAGGTCCCATTGCTGTAGTGTTTTATTTCAAACAGTTCCAATATATTATGCCACCGCCCACACCTGATCCTCTAGTTCAGTATGACAATAAAATAATGCTCCTTTATAATCTTACATCAAAAAGGCAACTTTTTCAATTTAAAATAACACACACACACACACATACACACACCTTAACCGAAGCCAGCATCGCCCCTTCTTTCCAAAGATTACAAGCATCTCACACAAATTGCATTTTTCTTTCATTTAAAACATTTTAAGAATGCAACTTTTATACTCATTCCATATACACACTTCTAAAATAGAGCCATCATCACATCAACAGGTGCAGCATTCATTCGACAAACACACATTCTCAGAATTTACCAGTAGGAACCCCACAGGTGTTGTTTCTCCCTTTAAACATGATTAAAGTCATTACCAGAGGAAAGTTCACCAATATTAACAATATTCTGAAAAAATCAAATTATATAACGAAAACCAGCCAGATGGGTTGTAAACAAAATACTATAAATCACAACCAAAACTCTATTTGATTAGACTGGTCACATATATGCACAGCCCCATTTTGAAGAGGGGCCCCTTCACAAACAGCTGGACCATGACAGAACACACAAATTTAACTTTTCTGCCCCCAAAGATGATAGAACACAACTGCTGCACTGTAGCAAGGTAGTATTTAATATGACCCATTTAAACAGTGCCAGCACCAGAGGAAGGTTCAGCTGATATACTTACCAAACAACACTTTAAAATATACTATTTAATATGCCCCATTTAAACACTACCAGCACTAGAAGAAAGTTCTGCTGATATACTTCCCAAACACAATTTTAAACTATACTATTTAGTATGCCCCATTTACACAGTGCCAGAACCAGAGGAAAGTTCTGCTGATACACTTCTCAAACAAAACTTTAAAATATACTCATTATGTTGCACAGCCCATTAATCCAATCATCCTCTGTTTTGAAGAGGGGCCCTTCACAAACAGCAGGACCATGAAGTCCTGAGGTGAAAACTTTACTTTTTCTGTCCCCAAAATGACACAGAACAACTGTTGCACTTTAGCCAGTCATTATTTAATATGCCTCCCAGAATTTTAACTTACTGTTTTGTAGCAGAATGCTGAGGATCATGTTTTCTAGTGACTTGAGACCAATACAAACTCCTGTGCAGTACGCCAGATTTAAAATGGGTGATACTGCATTCTCCCTGTTTTTAAGAATGGTAAATGGGAGAAGCAGTGGGAAGAGAACAGTTTTGCTTAGAGCAAGAGTACCAAAATTGAATGCCTGATGTTGCTTTTGGTTCCTGGCTATTTGTACCAATACAAGTATCATCAGCCACATGGGTAACATGGACATGACAGCAAGAGCCACAGCTTTTGATGCCACTGCACCTAGCAGGCTATATGTACCATTGCATTAAGACTGCAGACTTGTGTGGGGGAAACACATTAAGCAATGTAAACTGACACTGAAAAAAAAACTCAAAGCATAAAGGCAGAATACACAAAATAAATTAGGTAGCTATATAAGACACCACCGTAATGCACAAAAGTAATAAATTACATGTGGTGTCATGTAAATGTACTTATATCTGCATAAAATCAATAATCACTGTGGGACAGTTAAACATCCACTCTGTCCATTAAAAAAGAAAACTTTAGCATTGTGCTTTAAATACAGTAAATGTAATGGTCACCAAGATGTGTAGCACAGCCATGTCACAAAATGGCTGCTTTTTTTAAGGCTACTTTCATTATTAAAATGTTGCCACAATAAAATAAAAACACATACACCCTTTTTTCATGCACACTATCTCTTGACCATATTGGCAACAGTACAGAGCACAAAATACAGATCTTATTTTAACATCCAAGTCTCTTGAATAATGTCCACATGTGTGTGTGTGTGTGTGTGTATATATATATATATATATATATATATATATATATATATATGAATTCAGGAATAGTTCTAATTTAAAGATATATCCATTTTGTGGTATGGGCTTCATATTTGCTTAACTAATGATACTTTGAATAATGAGTTACAGATATCAGTGATTTTATGGTTCTAAATCAAGGTTTAGTACCACAACCTGCACAACATATATGAAAGTGTTTTGTTTCCCACAGAACATTGATAATGGATTTTTGACTGGCAGTAGAAAAAGTGAATAAAAACATATTGCATGAAAATACAGCAGTGATGAGTGAGCCATCATTCCAACGTTTAGTCTTATGATAAGAATAGAAACAAAATAGTGTACAAAAACTTAATACAATGATTTGTCTAATTAAGGCAGTGCAAGGTCAGATATAAAATTAGAGAAAAAGTTAATTTAGTTAAAGAGGACAGGAAATAATTTCTAATTGATAATTGTTTATAAAGTTCTTATTCTCAGATATGATATGCATTCCCCTAAATTATTCATATTTAACTGTACCTGAATAAAAAGTGACGTGAAAAAATGTGTTTTGCATTGTTTTCTTTTTATGGGTGGCATTCTGTAACAGTTCTCATCATGGAGCCAATCATTTGGAGTTTTCACTATGTCACAGTTTGTGCACAGAACTGTAAACATAGTTCTGATAGGACAATAGCTGATAATTAGCATTCTGTACACAAACCGTGACATAGTAAAAACTCCAGGTTACTGGTTCCATGAAGAGAACTGTAACAGAATGCTGCCCATAAAAACAAAGCAATGCAAAATACAGTTTTTCACATCACTTTTTATTCAGGTACAGCAAAATATGGATAATTTAGAAAAATGCATATCATTTCTGAGGATAAGAACTTTATAAACAACTGTCAATTAGAAATGATTTCCTGTCCCCTTTAAAAACTGTATACTTTAGGTAAAAAAATAAAACAGAAACTGAATTAAGGTTAATGAAGAGACAAAGGACTTGAGTTGTCAGCTTCAAAGGAGCCAGCTTATGTGCAAATACTATCACCACTGACTACCACTGCTTGGGTCTCTGATGCTGCTTTGTAAGCTTTGCTTGTGGGTACCCTCAGAGCTCATTTGTGGATATAGATCTCCATGTGAAACCTTGGGGGAGAATGTCAAAACTTCAGTTAGCCAGTGACTGGATCTGTTGCATCATGTGAGCAGAAAAATTGTGGGATATAGTAGCAGTCCCCCTGGGCTGCAGTATTACTCTACAATAAAGAAAAAAAGACTCCACAAATTAAAGAATTAAAGTGAAAAAAAATTCATACTACACGCCCCCTTCCCCTTCAGTTTCATTCCCGGTGGCTGGGGGGACAAGGAATGGATACTGGTACTCACAGCAAGGGGGTATAGAAGTGCTACATCAGGGGTTCAAGCAGAGTGCCTGTGCCCAGGTCTCAGCACCTGGTTTTGGGGTTGTCAAAGCTTTGAGCTGCACCATGCCAATTAGTGACTACACAGTGACTAGCTAGCTGAAGTGTGTGTGTGCGTGTGTGTGTGTGTGTGTGAATTTTCATTCACTGAGTGCACCACAGGTGCAGAGGAGGAACTCTGTGGTTCTTAGCAATCCTGAGCATAGACAATGGCTTTGCTTTGTAAACTGCTGTTTAAAAGGGAAAATAAGATATAGTACAAGAACACACAGAAATGATTTTTTGGGGGGGAGGTGGTAGGGTGCCCCTCAATAATTTCACTTATACAGATTCTCCCTAGTGAGTCAGCTCCATGATGTTATGACCATTCTGGCATGGTTACAACCTGTGCCTGTGCTCAAAAGCTGAGAAGTCAAGAGTGATGGCTATTAGAGAGAATACAGAACAGCTGTATGGATGCTATCCTCCAAGGATGAGAATGAAATTTCTAGTACAGGTCACTGAGTGCCATCCAGAGAGTCTTGGCAGTTATACCTGATGCTGTAAGAGGCCATGCAGTGTCTTGCCCCCTGCAGACTGAGTGTGTACCCATCAAACAGCACCTTTCTTGGTGCTTATAAGGCTAAACAGTGCGTTCCCTTACCTGAATGGGAGATCCTATGTGCTGGTAAATAATGTTTTCATGTACCCTTTAAAGGAAAATATGGGGCCATAATTTGCCACTGAGTGGCTCTCCACATGATCCCTTTCCACTTCCTCCTAGCCAGCTCCCCCCCTGCTGTCTGACATTTTGTGCGTCGTTATAGGGAGAGCATGTGGGCAAGATTAAGTCACTCGAACAGAGTGTTTTTCTGCTAGTTGATTTCCTGATTTTAAATTGAGTTTTGGCACAGTTCAATGCCAGAGTTCATCTAACAAATGAACCATGGCAATCAACTAGAGAAAAGACACTCCATTCAAATGAATGGAATGTGCCCCCATGCTCTCCCTATTCAATGTCACAAAATGTTGGAGTGTGGAAGTGGAAGCGGCTATAAGAAAGTTGAGAGGAATCATGTAACAAGCTCTTCAATGGCAAATTACATCCCTTCCCTTCCTTTAAGGGGTACATTAAAAAAATATTTACTACTACGAAGAAGCTTCCATTCAGGTAAGGAAACTCACTGTTTAAGCTTGTAAGTACCAAGAAAATATGAATGGTGTTCTTTAAACACAGGACTTCTGTTACAGAAACAATTGTATGAAATACTTGCATGTTGCAAGCATGAAACTACTTCTGTGTTATGTGTGCTGCAAGCAAATATTTTGTGGTAAATTGGAACCCAGAGCATGCATGTGGAATGCGTGCTGCAATGAAGTGCTCAAGTATGCATTTAGTACTAATATCTGCATGCATATGGTATGCTTATAGATCAGTACAAATCTACATGATATGGTATGCTTGTAGCTTAATGCTGACAATTGAAGTCAGCTTTCCTTGCCCCAGCCATTGGCTGTCCTGTTCCACACTGCCCATCCCCCAGCTTTGCCCTGGCCCATCCCAGCCCATGGCTCGACTGGATGAACCTGGCCCCTGGTTCCCATTACACTGCCCATGGATCAACCCAGCTCACACTGCTTCTTTCCCAGGCTATTCTCATCTACACTGCTCCCCCTATCACCCTTGACCCTGCCATGGGACCACCATAGCTCCCCACTGCCCCAGCCACTGGTAGCCCTTGTCTACTCTGGTCCCCTGTGACAGTCAGCCTCTCTTGGCCCTGGCCCTTGACCACCTTAGCTCCCTTTGGTCCACTACCAGACTGTCCTGGTCAATGCTGACCCAAGGATCATCCTGGCTCCCATCACCCTGCCTCTGAACCACCCCAGCTCCCACTGCACCAGGCTGTTCTGGCACAACACTGCCCCTGCCCAAAATCACCCCAGCTACCCCTGGCCCAGCTCTAGGCTATACTGGTCCGCATTGCCCTCCCCCCATTTCCTTGGCCCTGAAGCACCACATCTCCCCAGCCCAGCCATTGTCTGCTTAGCTGTATCCATGGCCACCCCAGCTCCCCATGCCTTGTGCTTCCCTGGATCCCCCTGCCCACCCCAGCTCCCATAACCCTGTACCTGGAGCACCATAGCTTTCCCTCCTCAGCCAGTGGCTGCCCTGGTCAACCTTGCTCTCAGTTCCTATGGCCCTTCCCCTGGACCACCTCAGCTCCCATTACCCTGGCATATTCTATCCCAGCTCATTCTCTGCCCCAGTCCCAGGCTGTCCTGGTCCATACTGTCCCACTCTTCCTTGGTTTTCACTACACTAATTTCAATAACATTTTCCATCTGTAGCAGCACCAATCAATGACCAAGCACAATGCTTCAGCATTCACCCAGAACAGGAGTGTTTTTTTTTTCCTGGTAGAGAGGAGGAGATCACATCTCAAGATGCATCTTTTAACTGCTTGGATCTCATTGCCCTGAACTCATGAGAAGGTAAATGCTGTCAATGTAGACACCCAATAGGTCCTAGACCTGCCTCTGTACTGCTGCTCAGGGAGGGTCAAGGACTCTGATGTTGCCACCCAAAGAGGCCCTCACCTACCTCTGTACTGCTGCTCAGGAGGGTCAGTCACCAGTAGAGAACCACTAGAAATTGCTGCACTAGGAAGCAATCTGTAGGGATGACCCTGCTGCATGCTGACTATGAGGGACACATCAAGAGACCCTGAAGAAACAAGAAACAGAAATATAGGGTCTGATTTTAGAAGGTGGATGCAGGGCCTGCATCAAGCCCTGTGTAATCTGCAATGTTTGCTGCAGCTGTGCCAAACAGTTTGCCACAACTTGCACCAAATTTTAGTACATTTGGAGCAGTTGTGGCATTTTACTCAATTTATGTCAGCTTGTGCCAAAGCTTTGATGCAAGACCCGTAAAATGGGCCCCCATGAACCCAAAGTTAGAACGGGGGGAGCAGGTCTAACTCCCCGTGTTCGGCACAAGGAACTAGCAGCAGGGCTTTTGCAGAAGGTGGCTTCCAAGATTGTGCTTGCTGCAATGTTAGCCGCAAGTCACCATTTGCATACCACTCCATGCCAAAAGTCCCTTGCGGCGATGTAACTACTTTGTAAAATTGGGCCCATAGAATTTGACAGCAGGTAAGGACTGCTTGGCCTATCTAGTCAGCCTATTTTCCTGACCTACTGCAACACCACAGACACTACTTGATCTTCAGCTTTTTCCCCTTTCTTTACCACTAAGGTTCCCCATGTCTATTCCATGACTTCTTTTATTCTATTACAGTTTTTGCCTCAATCACCTCCACTGGAAAGCTGTTCCAGGCATCCTCCACTCTTTCTGTGAAGAAGTGCTTTCTCACATCCCTCCTGAGTCTAACCCCCTCCAGACTCCTAGCATGACCCCTTGTTCTGGAGCATCTTTTTCTCTTAAAAAGGCTTCCCTCTTGAATCTTATTTATACCTGTGAGGTATTTAAGTCTCAGTCATATCTACTCCCTCCTTCCTTTCCTCTAGGGTGTACATATTGAGGTCCTTCAGTCTCTCCTCATAGGGTTTGTGATGCAGACCCTGCACCATTTTAGTTGCCCTCCTCTGGACCGCATCTACTCTGTTTACATCCTTGCAGAGATGTGGTTTCCATACCTGGACACAGTACTCCAGGAGAGATCTCACTAGTGATTTATATCACCACTTCCCTCTTTCTGCTGGTGATACCCCTCTCTATGCACCCTAGTATCCCACTGGCTCTCCCCACTGCATTGTCAGACTGTTTTGCCACCTTTAGGTCATCAGATATGATTACCCCTAGGTATCTTTCCTGTTTGGCCGTCGCCAGTACCACTCCTCCCATTTTGTACTCTGTCCCTGGGTTTCTGCACCCCAAGTGCATGATTTTGCACTTCAGCAGTTACCTGGAATAATCTTCCAAGTCAGCTGAGGGATTTGAATTTGACTGTCAATTCATTTAGGTATAAGTCAAAACGGGATTCTATGCCTGTTTGTGATTGTTATTAGGAGTATTTTAAGTGTGGGTATTATATGCCTTGTTGTGTGGTTGCCTGAAGCTTTCATGTATATTTGCTGCTACTTGTCATGTTAATTCCTTTTATTAATTGTTGTAACTTAAGTATTATAACAACTACAGGGCCACCTTGAAAACAGGGCTTTTTTGGCCCTAATGGTGTATTTGCTTGTCAAATATATTGCCTGTATAAATAAAGATATTTTACTACTACTACTTTGTATTGAAACTTAGTTGCCACACTCTTGACTACTTCTCAAGTTTCCTTAGATCCCTGTTCACCCTACCCCCCCAAGTGCTTACCCTATTGCAGATCATAGTGTCATTAGCCCCTCTGCAATGTCTCTAATAAGTACATTAAAGAGGACCAGGTCCAGTACTGATCTCTGTGGCACCTTGCTGGTCACCCTCCCTTCCTTAGAGTGAACTCTGTTTACCACCACCTTCTGTTGCCTATTCCCCCAACCAATTTCTTACTCAGTTCGCCATCTTTGGTCCCACTTCTAGATAGCCCAGCTTGTTTACGAGTCTCCTATGTAGAATTGAGTTGAAAGCCTTACTGAAATCTAGGTAGGCCACATCCACCTCTCCACCCTGATCTAATTCTCTGGTCACCCAGTCAAAGAAATCTATCAGATTTGTTTGACATGGCCTCCCCTCAGTAAATTCATGCTGCCTCAGAACTTGCAGGCTGCTGGATTTAAGATATTCCACAATTGTTTCCTTTAATAGTGTTTCCATTACTTTCTCCACAACTGAAGTCAGGCTGACTGGCCTGTAATTGCTAGTCTCCTCCCTGCTACCACTTTTGTTAAGTGGGACTCCATCCGCCCTCCTCCAGTCTTCCGGGATCACACCTGTCTCCAGTGAGTGATTGAACAGGACTGTCAGAGGTGCAGCTAGCACCTGTCCGAGCTCCCTCAGCATCCTTGGTTGTATACCATCTGGTCCCATTGCCTTGTCCACGTTCAGATTTGCAAGTGCCTTCAAAACTCTCTCCTCTGTAAATGTTCTAGTGCCCACCTTCCTTTCTTTGATGACCCCAACACTTATCTGTGGTCCCCCTCCTTCCCTTTCCTCTGTGAGCACCGAACAAAAGTATTTGTTCAGGATGTCTGCTATTTCCCTTGTCCCCTTTCACACACTCCCCCTTTCCTCCTTAGCCTTACAATCCCTCCCTTGGTCTTCCTCCTTTCACTTACATACCTGAAAAATGTATTTTCCCCTTTTTCCACTGCTTGGACTGTTTTCTCCTCCATTTACACTCCTGACTGCTTTTCCTGCCTCTGTCTGCTTCTGCTGATACACCACCCTATTCTCCTCCCTCAGTGTCTCCTTATACCTCCTGAATGCTAATTTATTTGCCCTTATCTTCCTTGCCACCTCTCTTGGGAACCATAGTGGCCTCTTTATCCTCTTGGTTTTGCATACCTGCCTAATGCAGAGGTTTGTTGTCTTCAATATCCCTGCTGTTAGTTTCAAGTCCTCCCCCCAGAGAGGGCAGCCCTGAGACATTCCTCCATCATAGCAAAATCCTTCCTCCTGAAGTCCAGGACCCTTGCCTTTGTGTGGTTTGCTTCTGCCACATTTCTTATATTGAACCACACTGTACTGTGATCACTGGTCCACAGGTGGCCCCACACCATGATGTCTGCAACACTGTCCCTGTTGGTAAGTACAAGGTCCAATATAGTTCCTTCATGAGTGGGCTTCTTTACTAATTGCCTGAGGAACACTCCCTGCAGGGAGTTTAGTATGTCCCTGTTCTTAGCTGAAACTGTGATGCTCCAATCTACATCCGGCAGATTGAAGTCCCCCACCAGCAGCACCTCCCCTTATTATACATCTTTTGGATGGCTTCACCCAGAATGTTATCCATCCCCCCCCCATACTGGAGGTCTGTAGATCATGCCAGTGTGAAAAACAACACCTTTCCCCATCTTTAGGGTGACCCACAGTACCTCTGCCTCTCCCTATTTTCCCTGTAACTCCTTTGCTTTTATGTAGTGAATAAACACTTGACTCCAGTGCCACTCAGCAGCTACTCTGTCCTACTGTTTTCCCCCTTGTCCTCCTCTAAATACCAGGGCCCAATGGTTCATATTCCAATGCTATTTTAAACTGACCTGTCCTGGAGGGAATTCCACTAGCTGGAGGATCCTGAAAAGTGGGACTTGTAAAATAAAAAACATTGGAAAGAGTCACAAAGAAACCTCTGTTCTTTTGAACATATTTATATAACAGACAAACAGTAAGAAATAAACACGAATACTTAAGTAACAATAGGTGTGAGTACAACCACTCAGACCTGTGAAATAAAAGAGCAAAATGTTAGTAGTGGTTTAGTGGTTCAGGGTAACATATCTGGTGTTTCAGTGGATGATTTTAGTTTTATTTTTTAAATACCTAGGGCTCGATGTTCATGGAGACCTAAGATCATGGCAATTTATGGTGATCTAGGGCTACGGCAAACTCCAGGTGCATCAGGAACCCTGCACCCAATTTTGTAAAAATATGGGTCCCTGCACTGAAGACCTGAGAGTTGCTGCAGCTGCAGGTTAGCACCAACTATGTGCCACACCTGCAGGGTTTGACAGAAGGATCCATCATTTCCCCTAGTGTAACCCCAGATGACCTGCAAAGGTTGGGGGGGTTTCAATGCCTGCAAATTAGGGACAGGGTACCAAGCCCTGGTAGTACCATGGGGGAGAGGGGGAACGGTGGCTGTGGGAGGGACATGTAGAGACACCAGGAGGAGATGACATGCACCGTGCCACACAGCTGATCAGGCTGGGTGGGGGGCATGAGAAGACCAGTGTTTTCTGGACCACCATGGATCACAGCACTGGCACCAGCCCCACAGGACCCTAAAGGCACCAAGTGGCAGTGGGTGCAGGTTGCAGGGTGTATGTGGTGGCTAGGGACATGCCCCATGCACCGTGACATTACCCACTGTACAGAGCCCTATGAAAGGTGGCTGGAGGATGCCCAACAAGAATGCCAGCACCTGTGGGTCCTGTGGGGCAGGTACCAGAGATGCTGTCCATGGGGGTCTGGACCATGCTGGTCTGGCTGTGCCTCACCCAACCTCACTTGATCAGCTATGTGGAACAGCTCATGGCATCTCCCCCTCTGGTGCCTCTACGAGTCCCTCCCACTGCTGCAATGCCCCCTCACCCTTCCATTGCACCACCAGGGCTCCATTGGCCCATGGTCACCTGCTGCCAGGTCTCCCCCAATCACCTCCCTGCCTGTCAGCAGCACAGGGCCCTTAGACCACCTTCTGAATGGTCTAAAGGCAGCCCTCTGTTGCAACCATGGTGAGGATTTTAGAATAGCAAACAAGGGGATGACACAGCCCCGCCATGGAGCAACCACCTTTAAGACCTGGAGCAAAGGTACTTTTGCTCCAAGAATGGTATAGAGGGAACTCTGCCACACAGCATCCTGATTTTGTCACAGCCATCATCTGAAAATCAGGATTGCTGTTTGGCACAGGCACCTTGCATCATTGTTTTACTTTTGAAAGTCAAGCACCTATTGTTTAATTGGTTTGCAAAGAGCAGCCCACTCACTTACCATCATCTCTCTGGCTGATCAAGGCATGTAGAAAAAATAAAATGAGGATCAAGACATTTGCAGAAGCACTACCATGCATAATTGCAAGAGCAAGTGCATCAAGAATCCCCACAGTGGTCCTTACTCAAGCTAGTATGGAGCACATGCTGCAGCCTAGCTCTGTACTGTGTCTCAGTAGGGTGAGTAAGGGGAGGTTAAGCAAACAGCTGGATTCTCCAAATATACCACTCATGTGGCTAATATGAAAGCAGGTCCTTGACTATAATTAAATGCAAACGGTGAAGCTGCTTGAGAGGGGCTTGGGAGTAGCAGACAGAAGAATCTGTCTGCTGTTACCATCATGGAAGCTGCTCCTGTGGCAATAGCTGTAATGCCCAGGTGCAAACTTAGTGAGGAAGGAGGGAAGAGAATAGCACAAGTGATAGGGAATGTTACATAATAGTGTCAATGTTTTGAGGAGGCAAGAAATTAAAGGTCCAGTTCAGAAAAAGGCCCAGGTTCCCTGGGAAGGAAACCTGCCAAAAAAATGCTCCATCCTAGTATTTTGTGACTATGCATATGGTCTTAAATAAAAATAAAATGCTTAGAGACCAGATCAGGAGCAGAGGCTACCATGGAAACTAAAAAGGAATAAGAAAATACAGTACAGAGGCATCTCATGCAGAAATCAAGTTATGGGATCTGCAGGCATAGTCTTTCAATTCAAAAGCCTATGCAGCTAGAATCATTTTATGTCTGTGCAACTATATAACAACACTGTGGCCATTTGCACTCTCTGTTCCATTAGGAATTATCACCCTGTAGGGGTACTTAAGGCAAGGAACCCTGTAAGAAGGTTCCACCTCTAGAGGTGCCACCAGAAGGGTCCCTTGGTTAAAGGTATGTTAAGAAGGAACCCCAAAAGAAGTGTAGTAGCAATCAATGACTAGGAGGTAAGAAAAGCAGACTGATAGCAACAGGGAGCTTAATTAAACATAAATGAGATGCACAAGTTAGCAGGATAGTTCCAATAATATAGCTCGCACTGATGACAGCAAGGGGCATCCTAAGGAGAGAGGGAATAGCTGGTAGGGCCACCATCTATCTCCATCCAACAGCAGAACCTACCTAAGTAAGCTACGAATGTTACTAAAACTAAGTATTATTATTTGATGCACAGAGGTGAGAAAAAAAAACCTTTGAGGAGGAAATCTCTGGGGATCCAAGGCCAAGATCACCTTCCCTCCAGGCTTGGGCTATTTTATTTAATGATGGCTCAGCTGCTACATTTTAAATTCAATTTAAGGGGGTGGAGCATATTTTGATTTGGTGGAGGGCTCTCACTCTATCCCTCTGATGGAATGCCGTGAAGTGTTGTGAGGGTTCTCTGCAACAAGCACCTCCAAGGTAGGAGGAGAAAAGCAATGACCGCTAAGGCACTCAGCCGGCTTATCAATCTAAAATACAAACCAGGTGAACCAGAGGCAGTCGTAGGGAGAAGCATTGAAGATGCAATGGTAGTAAATTAATTTGATTTTAGTTTTTGTTGACCAGGAAAGGAGAACTAGACAATTCTGCTTATTTTCAGCCTGGTCCCGGGGAGGGGGATAGAGATGGATGCCAGCTGACACTGAACCAGATTAAGCTGTTGGTGGTATTTTTAGTGAATGGGAAAATCTAGATTTAGTAGTTGCCGTATTGGTCCTTGCAAGAATAGATACAGAAGCAAATGATTTGATACAAGACATTGAAACTTCATGAGCCCTATAACAATCTTAGTTTGTCTCTAATCTGGGTGGGGGTTGCCTTTCAGTAATCACATCCTTATACAAACTGTGACACTCATAGCTTGATTTAGGAGTTATCTGCTTCAGTAGTGTTATCTTATGTCAATTAAATTTATATGCAGTAGGATTCTTTGTATGTGTGTTCCACCTGGCTGAAGGCGGTATGGTACTGTTAAACTTCTCTGACATCATCTTCTGTTTGTTTTTTTTGTTTGTTTGTTTTTAAAATGAGTATTTTAAACCAATGGGGATTTTTTCTGTTTTTCTCTGCATTATCTAGCTGTTATAAGTATTGTATTTTCTAAACAACTGCCATGAGCTTCTGAAGAAGGACTGGTTGGTCCAAAGCTAGAGCACTTTGTTCTTGTTGTTACATCTATGTTGGTCCATTAAAGGTATCAAATCATTTGCTTCTGTATCTATTCTTCAAGGACCAATCGGCAACTACTAAATCTAGATTTCAACATGGAAGATGGAAGAATTCGCCGTAGAATATGGCAGTTACATAACATCAAGAAGAAATTGGCACAGCTAGACAGTGATCTATTTTCTAACCCAGTGCAAGAGGAGAAACATGATCCTTAAAGGTCTTACTATTTGGAATCCATTAAGAAATACAAGCAATTCTACATATGCAGAACAACTTTGTCATAGGACCTCTGAGAAACTGAGAAATCACAGGATTCACTTGTCATATGCCAAAAAAGTTGTTCTTAACAAAGAGTTTGCTGAAATTGTTACCACTCTGGAAAGGATGTCTGGGGAACCTATTCAGGACATCTTGAGAGAGATACACATTAACTACCAAAGGACCTTAAGAAAAGCCATGCTTATGAAAAATAGGAAATTGGAAGCCCTTCAACATACCATACTTCCTAACAACCATGAAGAACATAATGGAGTCACTGAACAACAACACAATACTGATGGGCACCTTTCAGTTGTTAATTTGTTCAACCACACACAGACTACTGGAGAACTAAATGTACTTTCAAAGGGCCTCACTTTCTGCCCAACAAAACCACTGGATAACATACAGTTTTGTGGTGAACTGGAGGAATACTTCCGTAGATTGAGACTTAAAGAATTCTTTCATGGCAGGAGAGAAATCACTGGTAGTGAAGACAGTGCAAACAGCAATAATGTAATGGATAAGAAAAAGGAATCTGATTTTACCCCCTCAAGTGGGCGTAACAAAAAACTAGACAATTACATTAATTGTTTCCTCCAACAAGTCAGTGGTTAGATCCTTACTAGGCAAAAACAGACCCATTATAACCTTTCTCCACTGGAACGGAGAGCTATAGGGACACTGAAATCAAACCACAACATTGTCATCAAAAAAGCCGATAAAGGCTCTGCAGTGGTGATTTTAAACAGAGAGGATTATATTAATGACGCTAATAGACAGCTAACAGATCTTACATACTACAGAGAACTAGAGAGTGACCCCACTACAAGATATACAGATGAACTACGTGGCTTAATTAGAACTTTTCAAGATCATGTCCGAGAAAAACTAACTCACCTCATCCCTCCTGAACCCAGGCCAGGGACATTCTACATGCTGCCTAAAATACATAAACCTGGCAATCCAGGGAGACCCATAGTCTCTGGTAATGGTACCTTGACTAAGGGGATCTCAGGGTTTGTAGAGACCATTTTGAAACCGCTGGTTATGGAAAGAGACAGTTATATCCAGGACACTATGCACTTTTTGCGTGTACTTTCTGGTTATAAGGATTTACCACCTGATACCATTTTAGTGACAATGGATGTAACATCCCTCTACACTAATATTCCATACACAAATGGCATTGCAGAATTCCTTAAATACATACATGAGAAAGGACCGGAACAAAACATCAACCCTGGAGTGGTGGGTGAACTTATGGAATTCATTTTGACACATAACAACTTCAACTTTAATGGTAAACATTATGTTCAAACTATGGGAACAGCAATGGGCACCAAAATAGCTCCACAGTATGCTAATCTCTTTATGGCTGACTTGGAGGAGAATTTTTTAAGGCAGTATCCCCACAAACCACTAGCTTATTTCCGTTACATTGATGATTTGTTTATCATCTGGATGGAGGGCACAGATGCACTCAAAGATTTTCATCACAAACTTAATAATCTCCACCCTACCATAAAGCTTACCCTGAGTACTCTACCACCAAGGTTAACTTTCTGGACACCACAGTCACCATTAAGGATGGAACCTTACATACATGCATTTACAGAAAGCCAACAGACAGACAGAGATACCTACACAAGAAAAGTAATCACCCAAACCATACAAAAAAATCTGTCATATACAGTCAAGCACTCCGATGTCACTGTATTTGTTCAAAGGAGGATAGTAGAGATACACATTTGGCTATGTTGAAAAACACCTTTATTGAGCAGGGACACTCTTCCAGGGAAATTGACAGGATGACAGAATGGGCAACGCAAGTACCAAGACAACAACTACTTCAATATAAAGAAACAACAGCTACAGACAGAATACCCTTGGTAGTCACATATCATCCAGACCTTGAACGTCTGAATAAGATTATTAAAGACCTCCACCCAATATTTAGTGAGGATGAAACCCTTAATTGTATTTTTAAGAAACTCCCACTACTATCTTTTAAATTACCACCAAATTTATCCAGCCTAATTATTAGGAGCAAACTTTCACCAGAACAGAATATCATGTCACACAATGGCACACGACCCTGCAATCAACGCCCCTGTAAGACTTGTGGGCTCATTTCTACCTCGGACTATGTGGTTACATCACAAAACAGACAATTCAGGTGCATAGAGAGTTATACATGCATGTCCACGACATGTTGTTTATTTCATTCGGTGCAAGAGATGTCCACAAACAGGTTATGTTGGAGAGACACGCCAACAGCTCTGCACTAGGATGAACTCGCACAGACATACTATTACAGCAAAGAAGACTGAAAAACCAGTGAGGCATGACTTCTCCCAGCCTGACCACTCAATCTCAGATATGTCAGTAATGGTCTTAAAAGGAAATCTCAAAAACACACAACAGAGACGAGCTTTTGAGATTAAACTTATTTTACATCTCAATATGGTAGCAGATGGGATGAACGTTGATCTTGGCTTTATGGGACACTACAGAAACTAACATCCACAGACCTCTTCTTCTTCAGACTGACATATTATAGGACTTCAGCATGTGTGGGATGTGAGTGCGAGTGAGTGTGTATGTGTGTGTGTGGGTATGTGTTGTGAGGTATGTGATATAACAGAGTGTGGGGCTTGCTGTCACATTGAGGTAGGTCTCTATTTAGATATATGGAGTTATAATGTGTTACTATTCTTACTTCACACATAATAAATATTAATTCTCCTTACTTTTCATCTTTGCCTGGGGGTGGGATTGATTCCATTGCACCATATTCAGATTACCTAGCCTGCTACTGTACACACAGGAGTGTTATCATATACTGTCACATATAATTTTTGTAACTCTGTACATATTGGGCTGTGTGATCTCATTTGCATGGGGGTCCTGCATAGATCTTTTTACATTAGGCTAATATTGTAGTAATTTGTGGATATGTAGGTATGTTAGACCTCTGGTCTTACACGTATACTTTATATTTACTTCTAGTTACCTTATCCTGGGGAGGGTGGCAGGTTTATTTCATGGTAGTTCTATCCAGAACCCTTGGAAATGTTACTATGCAGATAGTAGTATGGTTAAATAGTGTCATATTTTTGCTCTGTAGGTATTAATTAGGACTTCATGACAAGCTGAATTCCTTTGGGGAACAATTGCAGTGACTGAAGTGAATAAAGGTGCACTAGGAGAGTGTGTGTGTGTGTGTGTGTGTGTGTGTGTCTGTGGGAGAGAGAGAGAGAGAGAGAGAAAAACGGGCGGAGAGAGAGAGAGAGGCCATCTCCTTAAAGCTATGTATCTCCCCCACCCACATTATGGTGATGTGGGGTGGGTTAGGGTGTATTGTTTGTATGAAGAGGAGGAGAGAAATTACATTTTTATGTGTTTTTCAGATTCCTTACACACTTGTGGTACATCAAGTCGTTACATTCTCAGTGTATATTGACATCAGTACATATCAGGCTACATGGTCTTAATTCCTTGAGGTTTCTTGACTAGAGTTTCTTGTTTGACACTGATATTGTCAATTTATATTTAAATTATCATTTATATAGTCCTGAGGTTTTTGAAATTTCTTGGGCCTTATATCTAGCTTGAGAGTACAGTTCGGTGACAGGTCCAGCTAGGTTTTACACATCACACAGCGTCCACTGATGTTTTTAAGACAACTTTACTGGTAAATTCTTGTCTATAATGCAGACATTGAAACTTCATGAGCCCTATAACAATCTTAGTTTGTCTCTAATCTGGGTCGGGGTTGCCTTTCAGTAATCACATCCTTATACAAACTGTGACACTCATAGCTTGATTTAGGAGTTATCTGCTTCAGCAGTGTTATCTTATGTCAGTTAAATTTATATGCAGTAGGATTCTTTGTATGTGTGTTCCACCTGGCTGAAGGCTGTATGGTACTGTTAAACTTCTCTGACATCATCTTCTGTTTTTTTTTGTTTTTTGTTTTTTTTAAATGAGTATTTTAAACCAATGGGGATTTTTTTTTCTGTTTTTCTCTGCATTATCTAGCTGTTATAAGTATTGTATTTTCTAAACAACTGCCATGAGCTTCTGAAGAAGGACTGGTTGGTCTGAAAGCTAGAGCACTTTGTTCTTGTTGTTACATCTATGTTGGTCCATTAAAAGGTATCAAATCATTTGCTTCTGTATTTAGTGAATGGGGGAAATTTGGCTAGGACACTGGGGACATTCCCCTACTCTGCCTGTAGGGGGATTGCTGGCCGTCTCAGGATGGTCACTCTGTGGGAGACACCGGATGGGATGGATGTCTCAGAGGCAGAGGATCAGGCCTCCTCCTCTGCTCTCTTATCTCAAGAGGTCTGTACAATTGAAATGAATATGCCTGGAAATAAAGACAATGAAGGAGAAAATGACATTTTCCAGTCAACACAGGACTTAAGCCTGCTAGAGGAGGAACAACGTTAGGAGACTCCTGCACCTGAGATAAGTACAACAGTTCATGTACATAACTCTGAATCTCAAGAAGTAATGTTGAAAAAAGTAGCTGAGGAAGAATATAGACATGCTGCAAAACCCACCTGCAAGCCGAGTTAGCAAAACTAAGGGCCGGGAATGCTCCTGTCAGTGGGTGCAGCACAAATGTCAAATATTCCTGTGATGCACTATCATCAAAAGGGAACGCTACTCAAGTGGACAAGAGTTTAAAAATTGCTGTTACCTCACACTTCTTCCGAAAATACAGCTAACATCATGGCTGGCAGCAGAAACACTAAGAGTAGCATGTGCCAAAAGCTGCCAGAAGTAAAAGTAGAATTTAATCCTACAATGAAAATAAAACCTCGGCTCCAGATGGAGTGTAACAGTGCTGCAGAGAATCTCAGGCACAATGTTGTTTTCCCCATAAAAACTGACAGTATTCTTACCAGGAAGTTCAAACCAACAGATGATCCCGAATCAAGCAGTACTGAGAATGTTCTCAGCAATTCAATAGTCACTGACATGATAAGGAGAAACATACCAGATGCTGGAAGAAGGGTAAAGCAAGGAGTGTCACCCGCAGAGCAAGGAAGTCCGTTAGTGTTTCAAACAGATCCCCTTGAATCAGGACAGAGCAACAAGTTTTTCTTTCTCTGCCAGAGGCCAAACATCAAATGCAGTCCTTAATGAAGGGACAAAAAATAAAAGAACTGCCTTTACCATAGCTAAGGGGAATATTCCCCTTGACTGGCAAAACATAAGTGATGACTTGGTGGAAGATCCTTCCCCTCAACAGAAACCAAGTAGGCAGCAACAAACTATGTCAGTTGCAATTCAATGTCTTTTCAATCAATCCTGTATCCACTGACCCCTTTGCACAGTGGTTCCCTGAAAAAAACTCTGTCTGAGGCCAGCTGGAAGACAATGCCAGATAGCAAATGGCTACCAGACCCAGAATGGGGCTCAAAAGATCCCTTGTCTCAGCTTTCTCCTGAATGGTGCACAATGACAGAAATACAGGTACCTGCTGGCCCGGTGGCACTGAGGGTTGAGGCACTGGACGCCACACCTCGCTCCACACCAGCGACCCGGGTTCTAGAGTGGACTCGGGTTGTCGGTGGCCAGGAGACCGGCTGAGGCCCAACACCCTGCTCGCCACCCCGGGAGGATTTGGCCGATGTTCACGCTGGTGACCCCAAGTGGAGGCTCGAGAAATGCAAGCTCCAACTCAGGAGAAGAGGGGTGGCCAATGAGCAGCAAGGACGTCGGCATCAATGCCTTGACGTCAGGGAGCCACTCGCTGCTCGGGAAGGGAGAAAAATGGAAAAATGCCTGCCACAGCTGGGAAGATGGGGAGACTGAGGCCATGCCCACGATGTGCCTGAGCCCACCCAGCAGCCCTCAACCGACGAAATTGTAAGTAACGGGGTGTTAGGGCCCCCACCTCGTCCCCACCTGGGGGGTAAACCACAGCTCCATGGGGCGTGAGGGTCTGTCTGGGTAGGGTTCTAGGCAGTGGGATGTCCACTTGTCTCCCCTGAAGGGTCGGAGGTGGCAGGCAAGGGGAGGAGATAAAAGAATAATTAAAAAAAAAAGAAATACAGGTACCTGCACCACGAGGTGTATACAACACCAGGGCTGAAATGCCTCTCTTGGATGGACAAAACAAAAAAGAGAGACCCCCTATTAAAACCACAGAGTCAAATAAAAACCAGACAGAGAAAGAAATGGTGCACCCTAATCAACAAACTCCTTTTGAAGGAACCACAATAGACTCAGAAGAATGACCCCAACCAAGACCTTTATTATCTGAACTGTTTTCAAAAACAAAGAGGCAATTCCTAGAAGGAATGCCACAAGGATCAGATATAATGGGGCTTTAGAAGTAAGACCAGACAGGCATTACGTGGAAAGAACTTTGCTGAAAGAGTCTGAAATGTTCCCCTAAAGAGGTTTCTGCCTTTATTAACATCTTAAGCAAAGACAATTTTGATGTGAGCTTTTGTCCCCTTATATACTTGACCTATCTTGGCAGAGGTACAACCAAGTGAAGTTTTCTCCTCTCTGGACCCTCTTTTTATGTTTGCTTGCACACGCAGTGCACAAGAAACATATTGAGGTAGTAGAGCATTGCAGAAGTGTGGCAGTGTTGTGGCCAATACAGCGAATGCTTTCAGTGGCACGTCCCTCAACTACCAATCAACAAGGAAGCTGCCGATGATGGCAGTTTCAGAGTGAGCACCGCACTTGAAAGAAATATGCTGCTGCAATCTGAAACAGTTTTATCATTGCAGTAGTAGATCTCCCCCCCCCCTTCTTGGCAACCAAGCACATTCCAGCCATGCACATTACGGTGCACAGTAATGCGCATGACTGGACTTACAAGCAACCCATTTGCTCAGTGTGCCTTTCTCGGTGAAACATATTAATAAATAAATAAATGAACCATGCTGCAGCTTTGCATAATTGGCAGCTCCTGCTGCCCACTGCACACTCCCCCCAAAGCCAACATTGGAGTGCCCAATCTCCATGTTGGCATGTATCTCCCCTCCCCCCATTAATGTGGCACACTGGGAGCCCACCCCAGTGTGCCCCAAAAATTGTATTTCTGACACCGGGATGCCCATTCCCGATGTCGGATGACTGCCCCCAAGTCTGAACATATCTTTTCTCAACAACGGGGTGCCTAATCCCTGTGTCGGCATGCCCCCTCAAGCCCAGGCATATATTTTGCCTACAATGGGGTGCTCAATCCCCATGCCAGCATGCCCCCCACCCCCACTATTGTGGCACACTGGGAGCCCACCCCAGTGTGCCAAAGTAATTCTTTATCTTTTTTTGACACCGGGATGCAAACTCCCAGTGTCGCATGTGCCCCTCCATGTCCCCTTTTTGTCAGCCTACCTCGGGGTGCCTAATACTCAGGTCAGCATTGATCCCCCCCCTCCACTAGTCTGGCACACTGGGAGCCCACCTCAGTGCGCCAAAATGTATTTTTCATACTATTTCACCTGTAAAAAAGAAAGCACTTCCCCGATGTCTTTTTTTTTTAAAAACTAAAGAAAAAGGAAACAGTCTGTCATCATCCTTGCTGCCCCATCACCCATCCCGACCTTCCCTCTGCACACCCCACCTCCCCGCACCCCCCACCTGATACTGGTCCGGCGCTGTGATCTTCTGTGGATCAGGAACATTTCTGCACTCTTCCAAAGCCGACTGCAAACTGAAGAAAATCACGGTAAGCCCTAGAATAGCAGTCACTGGGGGTTTTCAACTTAGGTTGATAACTCAGCCATTTCTGGGAGTTTCGGTCCCAAATTTTCAACATGGGGTTTTTGAGACCCCACCTAATGAACACTGGCACTGTCATTTTGTTTCTCGGTCCTGAAAGGTGATTTTGTGATTGCTGTGTGGAATCACCTTTTGAGACCGATTCATGAAATAACAGTGCCACTGTTCATGAGGTGGGGTCCCAAAAAGACCATGTTGCAAGTTTGGTGAAAAAACTCCAAACCATGACTGTGTTATGAGAATGTGTTGCACAGTTTGTACGCATGCTCAAAACTTTACCATTTTAATATTTTCACTCTAAATTTCCAACGTTGCCATTTTTCACATCTTCTTATGAACAGTACAGCTGTCATTTTTTGCATCCTGCCCGAAATGTGTTTTTGCACCTGTGGCACAGAATGGCACAGTCGCTGTGCAAAATTAACTTTTGGGACAGATTAATGAAATCACAGTGACACTGTTCATGGGCGGAGGTCCCAAAAACGCCATGTTGAAAATTTGGTGAAAAAATTCCTAAAAATGACTGTGTTACGCAATTTCTACGCATGCTCGTAATGTTGCCAATTTTTCATATTTTCAACACTGCCATTTTTTCACACCTTCCTATGAATAATATAGATGTCATTTTTCATATCTGCCCAAAATGTCTTTTCACACCTGTTGCACCAAATGGTACATGTGCTGTGCAAAATCACCTTTCCGGATTAAGTAATGAAATGATAGTGCCACTGTTCAGGAGGTGGGGTCCCAAAAAACCCATGTTTATTTTTATTTATTTATTTAAACAGCAGTTTGGAAAACCTTTGAGCCATAGGCTCATTTACAAAGGTACTTTGTCACAGTAAGACAAATGAAAATACACAGTATAATAGTACAACACAGTATAACAGTAACTTAAGACATAGATACAAACAAGCTGGTACAGGTAGGATTGATGCAAACAATACCAGAGTTATGTTGGAGCAAAAATACCAACAAATGTGGGGACATTAGGGTTTCCAGCAGTAATGTCCCACTCTGTACAGACTGACAGGCATTGGGGATGTGGCTTGGGGTCATCGGCCATAACACTCACACCGTTCCACCCCCACCGTGCAGCTGCTAACAGGCATCAAGATGTGCCTTGGGGTCCTCAGCCCTAATGTTCACCCCATTCTCCTATACTTCACCCATCTCAACCTATTTTCTTATGCAATGGGGTGAGTGTAAGGGCCGAAGCACCAAGGCACACCGTGACACCTGTCAGTGTCTGCAGGCTGGGGTGTGGTGGAATGGCATGAGCGTTATGGCAGATGACCCAAAGGCACACTTCAATGCCTATCAGTCTCTGAAGAGTGGGGGTGGGGGTTGGCATTAGTTCAATACTTCACTGCAATTCCTATTATGCATCTATCTAACTCCTGCAGTACTAATGCCAATATCAGCAAGCAAACATTTGGCATTGACAAATGCTTGTTTGTGATTCCCCTAACCAAACCCTTAATTAAATATGTACTGTAACTGTCATGTTTAGAAATGAAGGGGTCCATGTAGAGGACATCACTTATTGGTTGTCTCAAAAATGTGAGGTCCTTAGTTCTCCAGAAGCAATCTTAGACTCGGAGCTCTCTTGGAAGGGGGGCTGGGAATACAAGGTGAAACTCTGACAGAATGAGAATGAAATTGAACATATGCCAAACTCCTTTTTGTTGGAAGGGACAGAGGTGTATGCTTCTATATCAAAGACACATGAGGCAGCACTAGGACGGAAGTGCTCAGAGAGAAAAAGCAGGTAGACCAACAGGAAACTCTGGCAGCCACCACCTCAAATTGAAATGTGAACACTATATAATAATAAACAGCTTTAATCAGAATAATAAAACTGCATGCCTGATGCATTTTGGATTTTGGAAAAAGGACCTGCATTCCAAAATGCGTCAGGCATGCAGCTTTATTATTCTGATTAAAGCTCTTTATTGTTATAGCCAAGTGTTCACATTTAATTTAGAGTTGGTGAGTGCCAGAGTTTCCTGTTGGTCCACGTGTATGCTACTATGCAGGCCAACCTTGAGCATGCTACAAGTGTGGTTCTAGATCACACTTATCCATTGTATGCAATCCTCCCTGCTGTGACATCTGTGGGGAGGTTGGTCATATCAGTCACCAGTGTGCCAACCATCCTAAGTGTGACTTATGTGAATAGTCAGGGCATGTTTTCTCAGAATGCCCATGGACCACCAAAAATAAAGCCACTGTAATAAGCCCTGAACTGGTAATTCAGAAAGCCCGCAATGCAGCTTTCACACCTAGGCAGGCAGAGGAAGTGAGTCACCCCACCCCAACCCCCACCCCCCAACACAAGCACAGAACCATCATCAGAAAGGATGCCCAGAAGAAGCTGGAATCCCAGAAAGTGAAGATGGAAGTGGGAATCCCGAACCCCCAGATCCATCTAACAAGGCCAATTTCCCCCCTGTATGCTATCAAAACCCACCTGGGGATCAAGATACAAAAATGGTTTCAATACCTCTAATCCCCCTACCCCTAAACCATCTCCCATGCCCAGAATATGAGTTACTAGAAGCTCCAAGCCCACCCTTTACCAGAGCCCTCTGATGTAGAAACTGAGAATCCCTATGCAGCCTTAGCTACTCCATGGGGAGACTCTGATATGGAAACTGGGGAGCCAGATTCTCCATCCCAGAATTAAGTTAACACTCAAGTGGACTATAAGGGAAAAAGGAAAAAGGCCCTTGATTAACTAGGAATTCATGTACAACTGTACATAGGATTCGCTCAACTGCTGTAGCCTTAAATAACACTACAAAAGACACACACTTTCCAGTACATCTACAACTCCAATACTGACATCTGCTTATTACAAGACACCTGGTTGTTCACTCTGGACCAGGCTCAGCTCTTTCAGGCAGAATGGTTATGGGGACCCTCCTTCTGATCCTTTGGCCCAGATTGGGCGGATAGCATTGGAATTGTCTTGAAGTCCTTTGCCTTCTCTCTATCTAAATTAATTGGCCTTATACCTGGCAGGCTCCTAATTATTGATGAGCTATGGAGACTATCTGTTTACAGGTTTATCACAGTGTATGGCCCTTCATCAAAAGCAGAAAGAGTAGCTTTATTGAACGCATTACAACCCTATCTGATATCCTCCACATATATCATAGTGGGAGGAGACTTCAATTGTGAAACCCTAAAACCAGGGAGACTTCTAGATAGGAAGCAAATATATTGTGATACAAACACATTAAGAAGAACTATTAATGTTGCAATCCTCATAGATTGTGCAAAATTTCAAACCCATGGACCACCCCATACATGTAGAAGAGGTAGAATAACCTCAGCTATAGACCATTTTTTTATTTCTAGAAATTTGCCTACCCCTACTTTAGAAACCATACACCTTGAATTTTCAGACCACCTACTGTTAAGAATTGGCTTTCAAACACCCCCCATGAAAACAAAAAAATAACAGATGGTGCTTTAATACATCAGTATTGACAGACCCCAGGGTACTGAATGGAGTTACTAGAACACTATGGGCAAGAACCTCAGTATTTGATCTTTATGATAATATAGGAGAGTGCTGGGATGACACAAAATCAGATACAAAAAATGGTTTCAGAATTATGGGAAAAAGAATGAAAAATCCAGGTTTTTCCAATATTTATAACTGTAGAATCAGTTGCTGTACTTGTACTCACTGGATGCAACTTCCAGATATGACTATTACCCCCAAATAGAAAACATAAAAAACAAAATGAAACTGTACCAGTATTACAGAGACAAAACCTTAAGAAAAGAGCTACAATTTGGTACTCAAAAATTCCCCATCGGAGATCCTTTTGAGGCCTGCAAGGCCAGAAATGAGGCCATCTCCCTGGAGGACTTGATAGATGAAGATGGGAAAGTTGTCCAGTCCGATGAAGACTTACACCAAGAAATTCATAAACATTTACAATACAATCCCATAATATATCAGACCCTCCACATACTGTACAAGAAACATATTTTCAAAAAATTGAAGTTTCACCTCCCTCCGGAAAAATTCAGGCTCTCTCCTCTCCCATTTTTGACACTGGAATAGAAGCAGTCATAAAAACACAAAAATTAGGGACCTCTCCTGGATCTCATGGTCTCCCTAGAGATAGTCTTTGCCTTTTTATTAAACTCCGCATCAGTTCCTTCCCACTCTACTTCAGGCCTTCTAGTGTTCTTATTCAAATCTGGTGGTAGGAAACAAATCTCAAACTGGAGACCTATCACAGTCTTAAATTCAGACTTTAAAATCCTATCCCAAATCTTAAACTGAAGACTACAAAGCATGGTCAGAAGACTAATTCATCTATCTTAGTTCTGTGGACTACCTGACAGAAAAATACAACATGCTATAAGGATTATCATGGATGTTACTGAATACTTTACTCAAAAAAAAAAAACAAGGCTGTACACTGTCGCTGGACCAATGTAAGGTCTTTGATAGGATCTACCATCAGTTCATATTTTCTACATTAGAATATTATGAAATCCCAATAGAATTCATAAACTGGATAAAGTTAATATATTCTTCAGTTATGGTATACCCAGTAATCAAGGGAAGAGTGACACCATCCATAAAAATTACCTCAGGAGTAAGGCATTGGTGCCCACTAAGTTCCCTATTGTATATTTTTCCCTGGACCCTCTCCTTAGATGAATTAGCACTTCCTCTGAACTACATGGTCTTTCAGGGCACTCAGACCAAGACAATCTAAGAGTCCAAGCATATGCAGATGACATATGTCTATTTCTGTCAGAAGTGTCACAGATACCAGCTGTGCTTCAAGAATTACAAGAATATGCATCAGTCTCTAACTCTAAATTAAACATTAAAAAAATACAGAGGCCTATTTATAGGGTCTCCCTGCCCAGACCCCATAAGAATAGAAGGTATACAAATATCGGCAAACCCACTTAATGTATTAAGGATTATGTTTGGATCACAGAACTGCCTAAGGGGAAAATTAGGAATCTTCTCCAAGGGGGGTAGAGATGAAGGTACAAAGATGGAAGGGGTGGAAACTATCAAAAATATAAAGAGTCCATATTATAAAAAGATTTATAATTCCTTGCCTTCTATACATTGCAATGATCTCCCCTCCCCCCACTAGCCCTTGAAACTAGACTCTATTCCTGTGTCTTTTAAATGTTATGGGGAAGTAGGCTAAACCCCATTAAACACTGTTTCAGATACCTATCCAAAGCACAAGGAGGCCTAGGTATGGTGGACCCCATAGCCCTCTTTCATTCCCTTTTTTTGTCCCAAACTTTTAGAATAGGCCTCCAGCCCACCGACATGTTACAATACTTCTGGACTCAGAACATCCTAGCTAGTTTTATTAAACTTCAGGCTGGTACCCCCCCAAGAATATCTCCACACCTACAGATACCAGCATTTTTTAAACCCAGTGCACAAAAACTTTTTAAATGGGCACTTTCAAAAACTCAGATATCTCAGAACACTAAACCACATCTGTATAACCTAATCATGGCACAAACCCATCCTTCAGAACCTGAATTTTTAAAATTGTCCTGATTCCGTAACAGGAAAGGTATTCAAACAGCTAAATAATGAAAGGATACCCATGCATACAGTATGTGGGAATGTTTATGGCTGCAGTTTATGGTAGACTGAATATTAATGGTAATTGTAAACATAAAATGCAGAATGAAGGATATTGCCCATACAATTCTTGTCAAGCCACAGAAGAAACAATAGAGCACTTTGTATTTGATTGTTCTTATGCAAAACCCCTATGGGAATTTCTGGCACTAAAATGGACTCTAGGATGGCTAAAGAAACTAGACTATCACTCTCTAGGGTAGCCCATGACATGGGAGTCGGTGATTGAGCACTTGCAATAACAGTGATTCAATCTTGGCACATGTCGATGGGGCTACTGCTGAGGAAGGATGACTGGATGGGGAAGGTGGGTGCATATAGTGACAGGACATTGCTATATGTATATATGCATGGGGGCAGCGAACGTGATGGAAGGGAGGGAGGGTTAGCCTGGCATGGTTGATGTGGGGCTGCCGAACTGGCCCCGTAGCCTGGTGGGTGGCAGCTTAAAGCTGCGAGGGTTCTGGGTTTGGGCCGGGCACACCTACATTTTTCTGTGCTTGGCCCGAAATTTCTTTATCTCCAGATTTTGCACCCCCCTGGAGTTAAGAATCCTTTAGTGGGGTGTGTGTTGGGCACAGCCCCCAGCATGAACAATCAAAATCTAAGTCCCCAGTGCCATTTTCTTGTGCGCCGGGGGTGTACATTGCCGAAATTGATTTTCAGCGATGTGCACTCACCCTGCCACTGATTGCAATTGCACTTTAACGGTTATCACATAAATCCCTCTCTAGTGTTTGGCCATTATCCCCATCTATGCAGCAGATATAATGCAGGAACAATAGCAGTTTTTTTTTGTTGTTTCAAATGTTATTTATGGCAGGCAATGTGTCAATGGATACTACAACAAAAGTTAACGTTACATGATACTTGAAGGCATTTTAGTAATGCAGGTAATGTATACTGTATATGAGAAAAATAAAATGTTCCACTCCTCCAACAAAATTTTCAAATGGTGGAAAGGATTTGCTATTTTTAGAAAGTATAAATAGATAAAATTAGAAAGAGTTCATAATAGGATATATGATTTCTCTAGTAAATGTGATTTGAAAAATAAAGGGATATAGTTTAAAAGAATTGATCAAGGAGAGGGAAATCAGTATGAAAACAGAATTCATGTTGTGACCAAGGATGACTGTAAGGAAATTAACATTCAGAGTATATAAGATGTTTTGTATTTTGTAAAAATTAAGCTATTGTATTTATGTACGTGATGATTATGGCTGTATATATGTTTTTATTGATGTAATTTCAAAGTAAAAATGCCCCTACTCATTTCAAGAAGTGCCATGAGATCTTTAACATGCACCCAAACGATCATCAGAAATGGCAGATCTGACCTCGGTTTAATATTTCATCCAAAAGAAGGCACCTCAGGAGTGCAGCACCCCCACTCATGCTGCACTACAGAGTCAGTATTGGGATTTAATCCAAGTGCCTGGTGTGGGAATAACAGTACAGCCAAAGGGGGAATGAGTGCAACCACCCTTTACAGCTAGTCATAAATTATACATCAAGAGGCTCTGCCATGCACAAACAGCTGAAGCTCCACCTGGAGTAAGGACATTCAATGCCTACGGGGGCATACCTGAGACAGCTAGTGATGTAACCCACTCAGGAGGGAGCAATCTTAGACATGGTACTCTCAAATGGGGATGAAAAGAGGATCTCAGGTTTAGAAATGGGTAGCCATCTGGGAACAACTGACCACCAAACAGTGTGGTTCACAATAAACACAGCCGTAGAGTCAAGCCATACAAAAACAAGGGTACTGGAGTTTTGGAGGGCTGACTTTGGCAAAATGGGAGAATGCATAAGGAATGCACATGCAAATGGGCAGGAAGGAGGGGGTGGAGGAACAACGGGGGAAAATCGAAACTGCCATCACAGCGGCAACAAGTCTTGGAGTGAAGCAAATAAACAAAACAAAATGAAGAAAAAAACACTATGGTTCTCAAAAGAGGTAACGTGGAAGGTTAGGGAGAAAAAGATAGCATTCAGGATGTATAAGGAATCACAGAGGGAGCAGGACAGGGAACTGTATCAGTTAAAGCAGAAGAAAGCAGGGAAGGCAGTCAGAATTGCAAAGGCCCAAACAGAGGAAAAGATAGCCAACTTGGTTAAGAAGGGGGATATAATACCTTTTATAGATACATTAGGGGGCACAAAAAGACGAAGGGAGAGATAGTGAGGTTTAATAAAGGGGAGGTGAGGTGGGCAGAGTGTGACAGTGAAAAGGCAGAGATCCTGAATTCATACTTTTGCTCAGTATTCACAAAAGATGAAGAGGGAGAGGTACCTAAACCAAACAATAGATGCACTCTGGATACAGGGGTTGATACCAGTCCATTCACAGAAAAAAGGGTCCTGAAAGAACTCTTAAAACTCAAGGTGGACAAAGCAATGGGACCTGACAGGATTCACCCCAGAATTCTAAAAGAACTAAGGGGAGAACTAGTGACACCACTGACAACCCTTTTTAACAAATCATGGGAGGATGGTGTGGTACCTGTGGACTGGAGGAAGGTGGATATTATTCCCCTCCACAAAAGTTGGAGCAAGGCAGAGGCAGGAAACTACAGACCTGTTAGTTTGACCTCAGTGGTAGGGAAAATTATGGAATCACTTCTGAAAGAAAGAATTGTTGAGCACTTAAAAGTCAGTGGGGCACAGAACCCAAGGCAGCATGGATTCAGAGTGGGCCAGTCATGTCAGGCACATCTAATGGATTTAATTGACTGGGTGACCAAAGTAGTAGACCAGGGAGGGGCTGTGGATGTGGCCTACCTAGACTTTAGCAAGGTATTTGACACAGTTCCACACAAAAGATTAATAAACAAGTTATCCAGCCAAGGAGTGGCTCCCAGGGTGGTAACCTTGGTAAAAAATTGGCTGGACAACAGGACACAGAGGAAAATAATAAACAGAGTACACTCTGAAGAAACGGTGGTTACTTGTGGGGTACCGTATGGTTCAGTACTGGGACCGGTACTCTTTAACATCTTTATAAGTGACATTGCAGAGGGGGTTGAAGGAAAAGTATACCTCTTTGCAGATGACACAATGATCTGCAACAGGGTTGATACACAAGGGGGTGGAAATGATGAGGAGGGACTTGGCAAAGTTAGAAGAATGGTCAATAGTATGGCACCTTAGATTCAATGCAAAGAAGTGCAAAGTAATGCACCTGGGAAACAAAAACCCAAGGGAAGATTACACAATGGGGAGGGGAGGTACTAACAACAACAAAAATGAAACGAGACATGGGGGTAGTCATATCAGATGGCCTAAAGGTAGACAAACAACGTGAGAAGGCAGTAAGGAGGGTTGGGGGGATACTGGGATGTGTAGGGAGAGGCATCACTAGTAGAAAACATGAAGTTGCTGTCCTTCTGTACAGTCAGTTGGCGAGACCCCATCTGGAGTACTGCATGCAGTTCTGGAAACACCATCTCTGCAAGGACATAGACAGGATGGAGGCAGTCCAGAGGAGAGCAACTAAAAGAGTGCAGGGTCTGCACCAAAAACCATATGAAGAGAGACTAAAAGAGCTTAATATGTATACCCTAGAGGAAAGGAGGGAGAGGAGAGACATGATAGAACATTCAAGTACTTCAAGGGAATCAACAAAGTACAAGACTGTAGCATAGGGGGCTATCCCTTTCCTCATATTCACTTCTTGCCGCTCCTCTCTTCTCTACCTGCCCTTCTGGGTCATCTATGAGCTCACCCTATCCCATCCTTTTTACTCAACAGCACTTGTGTACTACCTCGAGCCTACTCCTGATACACTCATGCACTAGAAATGGTTCTTATTACTTTATTACTGTTTTGTATGTTTGTAAGTCTTTTGTACATTTTTGGATATGTATTACCCAAGTTCCACTACTGTTTATTGTATATTACCTTGCGTTCAACTGTTGCATAATCTTACATTGTTGTACTGTTTGTACTACCTACATACTAATGTATAACTGACCATCCTTCACAACCCTATGTAACCCCTCCCCCCAGGTCACACTGTGAGACGAGCAACTTGTTGCTCAGTGTGCCCTCCTGGTGAAACATTTCAATAAATAAATATTTCTGAAAAAGAGATGTACAAGAACAAGGGGGCACAATTTGGAGATAGAGGGGGGATGGCTCAGGGGCACCATGAGGAAGTATTTATTTTCACAGAAAGGGTGGTGGATGCATGGAATAGCCTTCCAGAGGATGTAGTGGGGTCAAAAACAATGGGGGAATTCAAGAATGCATTGGACAGACACAAGGCAATTCTAGTGGGGGGTAGGAGGAAGTAGGCTGTTGGTTAACTAGGATCTGCATCTTATCCAAAAGGTAAAGAAATGGGCAGACTGGGTGGGTCAAGGGTCCACATCTGCCGTCAAAGTCTATGTTTCTATTTCCACTATAGGCCAGAAAGGAAGACCTCACTCAGGTTTCCACATGCTCAGGATGCTGACTAGAGTGCAGAGTGATGCCATCAGCTGAGAGTGAGCTCAGAGCCAATAAATTGATGGGCATGGTCAGCTAGTCCCCTTTAGAAATGGAGCTGGCCATACATGGTAATGCAGGGAGTAACAGGCAGTATGCAGCATGGTTAACACCTTTAGCAAAGGAGCAGGCCATACATGGCAATGCAGTGAGTAACAGGCAGAGTGCAGCATGGTAAACAAATAGTATGCAAAAGCATGATAGAAGTAGACATTGCACAACCAGCTCAGTGTAACCTGGTCCTTTATTCAGTGTGAGGCACTTGCCCTGTAAGGTTATAGGACATGCAGTACAAGTAAAGAGGAAGGAATACTAGCCAACCAGTCCATCAGTGAGTGTCAATTAAAGGTGACATAAATACTCAGAGGATTTAGTGGCGAAGGCAGTTATGAACATGAGGTAATTGAACCATATGGGGCCACAACTCTGCACTATAACCCCCATCCTCCACTGTAGAAAAACTAGAAAGCCACGGTAAAGTGCCATGACCCACAAGAGTATAGTAAAACTAGTTTAAAGAGACAGCTGTATCTGAGCTGATCTCCAGAGTATAATGAAGCATTATACAAATAGTAGGTAGCTTCCAGCAGTAATTAATTATAGTTTCCAGCAGTACTTGAGTTGAACAACTGAACAAGCATAGGAAGTTGTAGGCTTGGGCAATAATGCACTGAAACAACAAAAATAACTGCGTTCACACATCCAAGAAAACTTGAAGGAATCGGCCAGTACTCCTTTAAATGCTTTAATGTGCAAAGTTACTCACATACATGATGCAGCAGCAAGTACTAGCATCAATAGACATTCCATTCTGCAAAAAAAGCAATAATCCAATAGTCCAACAGCAGCAAAAAAACTTTCAGTGACTAAAATGTAGATTAAACAGCGGACAACACTTTACTCAGACGCCAGATGACAGACATAACCACACACAACCACAGGACCATTCATGTTTCAGCAAAAGCCTTCATCAGAACATGTGATCACACAGACCATACCCACATTCAAAAAGGACCACATTTAAAGACACAATGCACTAATTTAGACCACAATGTTCTAAAGTGCTTAGGTGCAAATACTGTATATTAGATGTGCAAAATTGCATGCTGAGTGTATTTACATAATAAATATGTGGACATAAACACAGCACATAAGACAAGGAAGGACATAAGCAACATCAAAGCACACAAAAAGAGAGACCAAAAAGCACAATAAATAACATAATTCAAGCAACATTTTAAAACACAAAGACAGATGGCAGAAAGCACGATAAATAACATGGTTCAAGTATCATTTTAAATATCATTTTAAAGTACGCAAAGACACAGCATCATTTAATCCTTTAGACTTCACAGTGTCTAAAGTAATTATCCAAAAGACTTCTGTATTTAAGAATTTATCTTTCAGGCTGCCTCCTCTCTGATCCAAAGTCACTTTTTTCGATGAAAAAATTTACAGAGCAGAAATGGACATATGTCTATAGCTTCCTTAAAGTGCCTGGCAGTCACATAGTTGTCATTACCAGTTCTAATGGCAGTCTTATGTTCAGCAACTCGTTATTTTAGAGCTTGCTTTGTTTGCCCTCTATAGTAGATACCACAGGGTCAAATAAGGGCATATATTACCTCTTCTGTACTGCAATTTATAAATTGATATATTGTATAATGTTTCCCAGATCATGGATGAACAAAATAATTCAAGTTTTTAGTATTGCCACAATGTGTACAATATCCACATTTGAAGTTGCTGGATGGTTGTTTTGGAAGCCAAGTATTATTGCCATCCACTTTAGGAAGCAGAGCATGTACTAAAGCATCTTTTAGATTCTATCCCATTCTGAATGCAATCCTAGGCTCTGTGTGACTGATCTCATCAAATTTCTTGTCTCCTTGGGGAATATTCCAGTGCTTTTTAATAATATTTGTTACTTATTTGCTTTTGGAAAAAACTGAGTAACAAAGGTGACTTCTGGATTAGATTCTGATACAGAGCTATTGGCTGTCTGAGACTTGTTTATAAATTGCATTTGATCAACTGGTCTAACTTGCTGCATTTGGCAAACAGGGATGAAAATCCTGATCAGCACCAAAAGAATGTTGCAAGCCTCCCTGAGCCATGTGTTCGACACACCAGGGCCTTGCACCAGATGCAGGGCATTTTAAAATTAAGCCTGTTGGATTCAGTATAGGACTCAAAATCAAAATTTCCAGTTTTGTGTCTAATTAGAGATTAAAATACCTCTACCCAGAAACCTGTTCAAAATGAACCCTGGCCTGCTTATAGGTAACAATAACCCAGCAAACAGTACAAAAATGACCCTGGCCCACAGATAAACTTACAAAAAATCCCTCTTCCCATCCTGGAATACCTATTTTCCCACCATAGCTTACTTTCATGGTCATTACAGTGGTCCAGAATGATCAGTCAGGGCTCAGCTCAGCTATCCAAACCATTATTACCCAATTTGGGCTCAGTTAGAGCAGAAATTATTTACAAAGTACAGCTTATCTCCCAAGGTGGTATTCTATATCAAATTTAAAGCCTTACCTAAAACCGTTAAACAATCTCCAATAGGTATCTCTCTAAAGATCTATATCCAAATGTATAGATATTTACGCATTAACCTAGAAACTAGCATCAATCAACCTCTTATCAACAATCCAAATTTTAAAATTCAGAATACCCTGTTTCCATCCAAACTTTTTTCTTGTGATTTAAACAGAAAGGTAGCTGATCTGTTAACAGGAGACTGTTTCTCTGCACTTCCGGATATATGTAACACTTATTGCTAAATAAAAAACATATACAGGGGCCCAGATATTCAAAAAGGTTGCGCATGGCGCAACAGTATTGCACCATGTGCAACCCACTGATGCGCCCCGGCGTGATATTCAAAAGGAAAGAATGCGCTGGAAATCCCGATCGCGTAGGCGCATCAGTAATGTGCAAGCGCGGGAGAAGGCGTGCCCATACGCCTCTGCACAGCCCCATATCTAGCCCGGATGTGCAGAGCCATGCGTCATGCAACCCTACCTGCACCAGCACAAAGTTGATCAAAAAAAAAACAACAGATGACCACCCACAGGTGAGCTGCGCGATGCAGGGTGCAACCGCGGCAGCTGCCACCTATGGTGGCCACCAAACTCCCGCTGCACCTGGCGGCCCCCCCATGCCTGATCATGGGCATTTGTATTAAAAAATAGCAGAATTCTGTCCAATATCCCTAGTGGTCCAGTGGACCGCTGTTTGCCTGATCGCAGGCATTTGTAATAAAACAAATTAATATTTCCACTATCCCTGGTGGTCCAGTGAACCACTGACTGCCCGATCACAGGCATTTGTATGAAACAAAATAACTATTTCCAATATCCCTTGTGGTTCAGTGGACCGCTGACTGCCTGATCGCGGGCATTTGTATGAAACAAAATAACTATTTCCAATATCCCTGGTGGTCCAGTGGACCTCTGACTCCCCGATCACGGGCATTTGTATGAAACAAAGTAACTATTTCCAATATTCCTGGTGGTCCAGTGGACTGCTGACTCCCCGATCGCGGGCATTTGTATGAAAAAAATAACTAAGTCCAATATCCCTGGTGGTCCAGTGGACCGCTGACTGCCTGATCGCGGGCATTTGTATGAAACAAAATAACTATTTCCAATATCCCTGGTGGTCCAGTGAACCGCTGACTGCCCAATCGCGGGCATTTGTATGAAAAAAGATAACTAAGTCCAATATCCCTGGTGGTCCAGTGGACCGCTGACTGCTAATCGGGCATTTGTAATAAAAAAGTAATATTACCAATATCCCTAGTGGTCTAGGTACCCCCCTCCCCACCCGCCCACTGAGCCCCACCGCCCTGCTTCCCCGGGTCAGCGGCAGATGGCAACATCCCACCTGCCTGCCGCCCCGCCGTCCGCCGACTGACACCATCGGTAGGGCTGTAAGCCCATTGGTCCACAAGCGTGAGCCAATAGGTGTGCAGCCATCATCTACACATTCAGATATCACATATCTGGAATGTGTAAGCATGTCTGAAGCTGCAGCCCATTGGCTCACGCGTGGACCAATGGGCGTACAGCCCCAACAACGGTGTCAAGAAGCGAAGGCGGGTGGAGAGCTGCCGCCCGCCGCTGATAGGGGGGTCTGGGGCTGGGCCCAGTGGGCGGGTGGGAGAGGTGACCTAGACCACCAGGGATATGGGTATTAATTTTTTATTACAAATGCCCGCGGTCCGGCAGTCAGCGGATCACCGGACCACCAGGAAAAATGGAAACATTAATTCTTTTATTACAAATGCCCGTGATCGGCAGTCAGTGGTCCACTTGACCACCAGGGATACTGACTTAGTTATTTTTTCATACAAATGCCCACGATCGAGCAGTCAGCGGTCCACTGGACCACCAGGGATATTGGAAATATTAATTTTTTTATTACAAATGCCCGCGATCAGGCAGTCAGCAGTCCACTGGACCACCAGGGATATTAGAAATATTAATTTTTTTATTAAAAATACCCACGATCGAGCAGTCAGCGGTCCACTGGACCACCAGGGATATTGGATGGAATTCTTCTTTTTTTAACAAATGCCCCTGATCGGGCTGTGGAGCAGATTGCTGGCTGCAGGGGGCATCGGTCCCCAATGGCTGCAGCCCGGCAGGGCACCAGGCGCAAGTCGTCGGGGATCAGCATACCTGCATGCAAATGGGGCAATAATGACATGCAAATGGCCCATTTGCACCTTGCATACATTATGGCCCCATTTGCATGTCAAGTTTTGAATATCGCAGTTGCTGTGCATAGCGCAATGGAACTTGCGCTAGCGCATCCCCATGCTGCACTCTGGCCACTTGGGCTGGTGCAGTGCCACTGCGCCATGCACACTGCAGGTGGCCAGGGTGTGATATTCAACGCTGCTGAGCCATGGCACAGCTCCGTTGAATATCGCCCAGTCCACACCCCTGTGCAGCCAAGTTGAGCTGCGCCCAAGCTTGCGCCACAGCCTGGCGAAGTTTGGATATCTGGGCCAGAGTGTTTTTATGCCAATTTTGGCCCTGAAAGCATATTTGCTCCCTATCCTTGGCTCCAAGACAAATATGATTTTATATCAGATCTAGAGCTAGTAGGATCTAGAAAATATCTAGTTTCTAATATATATATAGTTTCACGGCAATAAATAAGGACAACGGTAAAATCTTTCAAAGCCCCTTTTCGAATCTAACCCTTAAATCGGAAAACCTGAACTGGAAGGAAATATGGTACAATACAGGTAAATTTCTCACATTAGATAATCTAAGAGCCATCCAGATTAAGACCCTTCATAATGCCTATTTAACCTGTTACAGACTATTTAAAATGGGTTGCAGGGAAAATGACAGACATACCAGGTGCCCTGCTTATAGAGGTTCCTTAGACCATATGTTTTGGTACTGCACACCCCTTCAAAATCTATGTTTCTTAGTTAAAGCCAAGGTAATGGTGCACCTTAATATAAAGTTTTCTTGGGATATGAGAACCTTAATTCTGGGTTATTATCCAACAGATCAATCTATAGTGGAGAAATATGTATTAGCTCTAACTGGAGCTTCTGTTAAACAAATAATTTTGAAACACTGGCTGGACCCAAATCCACCAGTCTTTAAAGAATTGTTAGAACAGATCAGACAGAATTTAGTACTTATTAAAGCAATTAATTGTCTAAAAGGAAAGGCAGGACTTAACGAAAAAGTGTGGAGCAGACTATCATCTATATTATATTCTTTATAGGTTCATCAAGAGATCGCATTCCTTCAAAACATCTGTACATGAGTTTATCAACTTAAACATGTATTCATTATAGTTATTAACCTTAATTATGTTAACTCAGATTTTATATGCCTCCTTGATATTTTGATACAGTAACGGTGGCTATGATTTTTTTGTTTCTTTAGTTGCTATTCCTAATAATACTTTCAGGATGATGTATGTTCATCTTAAAGGTTGATATTGCATATTTAGTTGACAAATCATTACTCATCTAGCTTTTAAAGGCTATATTGTTGGGGAGTGGGCTTTGTGGGTGGGGTAAGACACACTTACAGTTTTACATTTTACATTATTGCTCAACTATGTAATCTAGTATTGACTGCTGAGGTCATTTTGTTGTTTGTTAATACTTTGCTTGATAATTGAAAATATAATGAATGGAAAGTTAAAAAAAAAAAAGGACTCAGCTCAGCTGTTGGCAGGTAAGGTGAACAGGTCAGTGCTGGAGGTGTGATTCTGACTCTATATCAAATATATTATCCCTCATCTACCTGCCACCAAGAGCCACCACTACAGTCCCAGTGTCACCCCTCACCATGAACCCTGCCTGCTTGGTGCCACTGCCCACCACAGCCACTGCCATCTAGCAGCCCACTGCTGTAGTCCAACTCCCAAATCTATGAGACCAACTTGCTTCTTTCTGAAGAAGTTTACTTTAATCCTTTATCCTCCAACTATAAGTTCCAGTTCAAACTGGAGAGATGTTACCTAGGGAAAAGTCAACATCTCTTGACAGAGCTTGCTTCGCTAGTCACCGCTGAAGACAAAAAATATTTTTGTTATTAAATGGCAGTTTTTAAAATTGATGGGCCCTATTAAATAGAGTTGAAGATAGCAGAAAATCGAGACAACCTACCATATTGCACAAAAAACATACAGTATTTTTGAGAAGATATTAGTGCCAAAAAATAAGCCAGAACTAGCTAGCTCTGCTTGATGTGATAGAGGTAAGAGAAGGTCTGACTAGCATACAAACCCTGGGCCTTGTCTTGACCACACACTGTAAGTGCCCGTTAGGGTGGTGGTGGCCCAGAGTTTGTGTGCTGGTCATCCCTCATGTGACATTTTGCCATGGTTACTTCTTTTCAGTTTGGATTGGAACTTAAAATTAGAGGATGAAGGACTAAATTAAACTTCTTCAGAACAAAGCTGGACACTTGGACTCAGAAGCTGTACTGCTGCAGCTGGCTGCTAGATGGCAATGATAGTTACACATATTTCTTTTACCACACACTTTTTCTGGCTTCAGCTGTGGTCTCAGTCTTCATCACTTGTGAGCAAATGGCTCATTCTTTGACCCCCATATTCACAGGTAGCTTCTTACATGGGTAAATTGTACTGGCATGTGGCTTTTAGGGAAGCATATTCATACAAGGAGCACCCCTTGTCCAGTAAAGGCTGCTTGTACAAATATCTGGTTTTGTTAGAGCCATATAAAGTGCAGTGCCATAGTGCTCTACAGCCCCTTGAAGGCAACAGACACCCAAGAGCAAAGGGGGACAGTAGCTTTGCTCCAAGATGCTCTTTTCAAAACCCAGTATGCCAGTGACCATGAAAGGTATGCAAATCACTATGAGGCCATTATGGAGCTATTAGCAGCTCTGCATAATGCCTGCGTGCCATTGTATACCATGAGGTAATACCAATATGCAAAGCATCAGACATTCCCCCCTCCCTCACATGATCCCTGTTGTAGGTAGAACTACAGTATATCCTTGTCAGTCTAGTGGTACCCTACTCCCAGTTCCTGTTATTGTAAAGCATATATCCAGGGCAGTCCAGTGGTAACACCCTCCCACCCTATCCTTGTGGCATGCCTATGTAAATCCCCCTCCCAAACCCACCTGCTTAGCACTCGCCACCCTCCATCTGGCACCTAACTCACCCTAAGAAGCAATTTGTACTGTACGTATGGGCTGAGTCCTATTCATTCAGATGGTGGCCAGTGTGGTAAGAGGTGGTTCTTTGTCTCTTATCACATAGTGGGTGGAGGGTGCTGTGGGTCAGAAAGGGGGCTACATTACACAAAGACTGTATGCTGCCAAAGAGATATGCTTTACAAGAATGGGGATTGGGGCATGAGGAAGGTACCACTAGATTGCCAGAGATAAATGCTCCTTGAGAATGGGGATCAGACAGGAGGGGTTATCACCAGACATCCAGAGGTACATACAGCACATTAGAAGAGCAGAAATTGGGGCAGAAGAGTGCAGGTTTTCTGGCATTACGTAGCACTGCTGTGTCCATTAACAGTAGAGTTTTAAAGTCAGTCCAGTGGCATGGATGGCTGAGGTGCTGGCACCTTATTTCCTGCCACACTGGTGACTCACATTTGGGAACTGATGTGAGTCACTCGGAGGTCAGCCAGGGGAGGTAGGCTTGAGCATCCAAAAGACAGCTCTCCTCCCATGGGGAGAGGAGGTTACCATGACCCACTGTAACACTCCTCCAGGAGATGTCCAGTGGCAGTGCAGGTCTGGGCTCATCAGGATGTAGGGCCATGGCTAGACATGTTAGGATGTCTCCGCTAAGTCAGAGCTTGCCCACCTACACACTGCACAGTCCAGACCCTTGGGGAAACCCACAATAACCAAGGTAGAAACCCCCCCCTTGGCTGTGGGATGAAGTCAGGTCCCTCACAGGCCCCATACCAGTGACTGAGCACCTCACCACAGTCTAGAAGCTGGGACATCAGTGGGAAAGTAAGTCCCAGAGAAGCCAGCTGATGGGACTCGAGGACCGGACAGAAGGAGGCTTGCCAAGAGTGACTGGTGTCATAAAATGTATATAGAATAAAAAGATTAAGGTTTTTAAAGTGATATATAGTGAGACTCTGGTCCATCCAATATATCATATTATATTTTATGAGCACTTATTATGTTATTATTATTTAGTTGGATATGCTTGTACTATTCAATTTTTTAACAACATTTAAATATAGGGGATGCGGAGGATAGAGAAGCTCAAATCTCATCTGTAAATTGTGTCTGCCATATTATGTGTCATAGTACATCATTCTTATCAAAACCTCTCAATGTACGAGTGTGCCTTGTAGGAAAGAGGTTCACCTCATTTGCATAGGTACACTGATGTACTTAGTGTGACTACACTAACCACTTAGTGATGAATGAAGTTTACTTTTGCATATAGTAGCTGCCACACAATATCCCTTTAGCACAATGTCTAATCCACACTAATGGTATGAATATGGGGACCATTGCACCCTACCTTGCAGCCAGAAGTTGGAGGGAACCACCACTTCTGGGCTAGATGGCCTTATCTGTTCCAGCATAACAGGATCCAGAGGCACCATCCTTCAGCAAAGTCTGAATACTATCTTTTTGTCTTTTTTGCTAGTATTGCAATAGTAATTTTAGGATCATTTGGGGTAGTATTCAGTAATAGTAAAGTAGTCTGCCCACGAGCCGAAAAATTTAAATAAGCTATCTACCTGAAAACTAACTTAGTAATAATTAAGTATTTGGTTAGTAGTTAGGTAGTCTTACATGCAAACGTATGCAAATTAAGGCAATGCTGTGAAGATTAGATGATTACTTAAATGATTACTTCTGAATTGCATAACTGAGTACCAATGAAGACTAGCTGAATACTTCTCAATAGTGGTGAAGTAGTAGTAATGTAGTACTCAATTAGTATTTCTATACAGCCATATATGTAATTTGTGCAGCACAGGCTGCACACTGTGCTCCAGCTGTGCTTGCAGCTAACCCAGCTGCAGGTGCTGCTCACAGGGACTGGTTTTGAGCAGCAGCATGCATATGGCCTGTATACAGTGCCAGTACATGGAGGCAGGCTAGCCAGCCTGCCCCCATGCACTGGCACTGTATACAAGCCATACGCATGCTGGTCCTTACTCAAAACACATCCCCATGAGCTGCACCTACAGCTGGGCTAGCTAGCAAGCACAGCTGCAGTATAGCATGCAGCCTATATGCCTTGCAGGCCATCCTGCTGTATGTGCCCCTCAAAGCAGAGGATATATCATGACTTGAGAGTATCCCAGTCTTGTTATCCCCATCTCCTCCCTGGCATAAAAAAAACAGTTTAAAGTGTGCATCTATGAACACTGTAGGTGCGACTGTACTCTATCCCTCTGTGGCATGCAGAATCTGTATGCTGCTCTTGTAATCTTCATGTGGCCAGAGTTTCATGTTGAGTGATGGCTTTGGGCTGTACCAATACCCAACTGTTGCTCAATATGCACCCTTCTACACATTGGCAATGTAAAGCAATACATAAATGCTGTTGCCTACACCCTTATTTTTCCAATGCAGCTACCTCTGTTAGTGCTTCAATATGTATTGGCACTTTTACACACATCTCCATAATGTAATGGTACACCAGTACCCATAATACCCTACTCTGCATGGTTTACAAGATCCAGTCTGCTGGCAGAATGGGAAACCAACTGGATGCCCGCTGTCATCTTCCACTCCACTTGCATGTGGCTCCCTGTCCCCACTACACTTCTATATGCACAAGTAGGAGGGGCAAGACAGGCAAGATTGTAAGGCACATAAAAAGGGTCCAGATCTTTTGCTGTGTAGAACCACCTAAAACGAAAAAATAATTATTGAAGCTACATAGGCATGTTACTTTATGACCAAAATGAGTGATGAAAAAACTTGAACATTAAAACACAATTGTACACTACATTTTTTATGCTCATTAGAAAAAACTGCAATAAATGCACACTTTTTTTCTAAATCATGCTCATAGGCCTCACAATATTTGAGTACATTTAACATTACATACAGTATCTGCACTTACACCTTAAAGCCAGCAATTATGATGCTTTCCACCCACTACAGTTACAATCAGTAAGCAAGTTATTAGTGGATATATTTGAAATGTGTTTGCTCAAAGCAGACTTTACAACAAAGAAAAATGACCAATGTGTGCCTTAATTTCTCAGGAACTAGGAAACATGAAAGTAGACTAGGTGATACTGTATATGAACATATGAATCTGCCAGCAGAAAGAGGCCTTACGGTCTGTCAAGTTAGTCTGCTAGAATGCACAGCTAGCACCCTTATATCACAGCTGCCCACCTCCTCTCCCCCCCCACCTATCACTTTGAAAATAATCTGTAAATATATACAACCACCACATGGGTGGATAGTGGCCCCCACCACCCCACCTCCAATCCCCGCTAAAGATATCAGCTCCCCCTGCTACAGGCTACCCAGGCCAACCTGCCTCAATCCCAGCTCCCATAGCCCTGCCCCAGGATAACCCAAGCTTCCCCCTGCCTTAGTGCCAGGCTAGCCCACCCCACCTTGGTGCTCTCAGTTCTGATGGACCTTCATCTGGACTACACCAACTCCCCTTGCCCCAGGCTTACCTATCCCCTCTAGGTTTGCAGGGCCCTGCCCCATTCCAGCACCAGTCTATCCTGGCCCATGCTGTCCCCCTGGGTCATCCCAGTTCCACTGGTCCTGTCTGTGGACCACCCAGCTCCTCTGCCATGCCCGAGCCACCACCCTTCTTCCCTCTGCCCTAGCCTACCCATTGGTCCCTATATATCCCAGCTTCACCCTGCATCATCCCTAGGATGTCCTGGTTTGCCCTCATTTCCCATGACCCTGCCCCTAGACCACTGCATTCCACCTTGCACTAGCCACCATCTGCCCTGGTTTTATCCATAGTCTACACCTGCTCCCTCTGATTTCCCTGGGCTACTTTGCTCTCTAGCTCCCATAGCTGTGCCCCAGGACAACCACAGGTCAGGGCTGCTCTGGCCCACCCCAGCTGTCTCTGTTTCCATGGCCATACCCCTTGACTACTCCAGATCTCCCTGCCATGGACTTATGTGGCCCACTAGCTCCCGTGGCCTCGCCTCTGTTCCACTGCAGCTCCCCCCATCCCAAACAAGGCTCTGCAATCCCTTCCCCAGGAGGAGAGCAGTCCTTTGGATGTTCAGTCCCCCTCCCCCCAATGACCCTCCTCCTCCTCCCCCCTGATGATCCTCCAACACCCCGAGTTTGTCAGCCCCAGAATGTTACCACTGTAAATCGGGGGCAGAACAGTATACATCATTCATGAAGTTATGCAGAAATTAATCTTTCCTAGCATTATCGATGACATTCACCGCTCTAGGCACTCCCTCTAATTCATTGGTGCTTTGATGCTGTATTCAGCAGCTGACTGATAGAGCAGATGGCCATGCTCTGGGTTGCGAGGGGAGGGGCAATTGGGCTATCCTGAATATCAATACAAAGCCAGCTTCTGCCATGGTTTCTAAATCCAGTAATCCACCTTTTAGAATATTTTCACTGTTAACATTAATTGTTTTCAACAGCTGCGTTAGTCACACTCAGGCACCAGCAAACCAGATGCAGGGCCTGGAGCGCAATCTGATTATGACGGAAAATCCTTCATACTTCAAAAAGCAATTTTCAAAAAAAACCAATAAAATACAGTACTGGGTGTTGTTTATAAATCAGCACTTATGAGGGGGTTTGCCTGTTGCTTGTATGATTTGGAAACACTCTGTGCATATCATTATATATAATGAACCCACCTCCTTGCAGAATGCACTGGTAACCTCACAATTTGTGAAGTTAGCGACATCATGAGGGCACTCAAACTTTGCTCTCATGCCCATGATGTCACTAACCTCAGTCACTGTGGCTTGTTCTGCATTGTAGGGGGTTCATTGTTCCCTGTATGTGCCTGAAGCCTTCTATTAAATCTCATAAGCAAGATCAGACTTGGTCAGGAAACCTCCAACAAACGCCAGGTACTGTAGGTTCGAGTCTAAAAATAGCTCTCATTTCCAGGCAAAATAAATACCCCCATGTCCTTTAACTGTTGCTCAGGCTAAATTGTTCCTCATAGTTCACCCTGTGTGTTCCTTTCAAGTAATTTCCTAGTGAGGGGCATAGGGAGGGAAGAGGGTCTAACACCACACGACCAAGAGGTGGTAAGGCAAGGCAAGGAAAACTTTATTTTTCTGGTGCCCAATCCCGGAGGCTCTGGGTGCCAAACAACAAGAACAAACTATCGATGCAATAATATAAATCAACATAAAAGCAATAACATATCAGTATGCATATAGTTAATAAATACACATCTAAAAGCTGATACTCAATGAATAAGCCAGGTGCCCAGGGAGGACTAATGGCTGAGGTCTGGAAAATCCTAATTAAACAGGAAGGCCTTGAGGTGGGCCTTAAAAGCCTCAACTGAAGGGTCTCCAGAATTGATGGAGGCAGTGAATTCCACAGGACAGAACAGGTGACACTAAATGCTCTGTCACTGGCAATTTTAAGCCATGTCCTGGGAATTGCCAGGAGGCCCCTGGATGAGGCCCAGAGGGAGCGGACAGGGACGGCAGGTGTAAGAAGATAAAACAGACAACCAGGACCCAGCCTATGTAGGGCCTTAAAGGTGATCAAGCCCACCTTGAAGAGAATCCTCCACCTAACCAGCAGCCAGTGCAGCTCATGCAAGACTGGAGTAATATGACAGAATTTAAGCTGCCCAATGAGCAGCCTAGCGGTCGCGTTCTGCACTAGCTGCATCCGGTGATGGTTCCCTCCAGAGACCCGAGGTAGAGCGCATTACAGTAATCAAGTCTGGATGTCACAAAGGCGTGTACCAAGGTGGGGAGGTCCATATATGGAACTAGGGGCTTAATCCTGGTGATATTCCTAAAATGGTAAAAGCTGGTCTGGACAATGGATGATACCTGAATATCAAATGACAATCCACTGTCAAAGGTCACACCGAGGTTTCGCACCCTATAGGAAGTCCTCAGTGGCACAGAACCCAGAAATAAACCTGTTTTGGTGCCAGAAGACAACCTATCCCATCTTCTGTTTGACTCCACCACCAGCACTTCTGTCTTGTCGGGGTTCAGTCACAACCAGCTGGAGGACATCCAATCATTTATCTCCGTGAGGCAGCTGTTTAGTACTTCCACTGCACTAGAGTTTCCCGGGGCAAAAGGAAGATACAGCTGGGTGTCATCAGCATAGCAATGAAAACCCAAACTGTGCTTTCTAATGAGCTCACTCAGGGGCAGCATTTACACGGCAAACAACATTGGTGACCAGACCGAGCCCTGAGGTACTCCATATGACAGGAGGCTAGAGGAGGAGGAGGAGGAAAAATTTCCCATCACTACTCATTGCCTCCTGTTTGTTAAGTATGACTCAGACCATCAGATGACAGAGCCAGTGGCCCCACAAAATTCCCTTAGGTTGTTGAGCAACACACAATGGTCCACCACACCATGGTACGTTGCATCCCAGGGGTCACTACTGTATTGAATACCATTAAAGTGGCATTAAAAACCCATTAAAACTTCCATTAAAGTTTCCCATTAAATTCCCATTATTCGGTACATAAATAAGGGCTAAATTAACAGTGTAATTTATCTCAAAGCATTAAAATCCCCTTAAATTTAATGGGACGGATATTCAAAAGGGTTACGCATAGCGCAACAGTGTTGCAGCAGGCGAAACCCACTGATGCACCCCGGTGTGATAGTCAAAAGGGGATGTTGCGCTGCTCAAATCCCGATGCACTGGGGCGCATCAGTAATGTATGCGGCACAAGTGCGGGGGACATGCACATGCATACTAGGCACATCCCGATATTCAGCCTGGGATGTGCTGAGCATATGCCGGTGCAATCCCTACTTGCACCGCACACTGGTGCTCAAAGTTGAGCCAAAAAAAAGGAGCAAGGGTTGGCCACCCACAGGTGAGCTGCTGTATTGCAGGGCGCAACACGGCAGCCGCCAGCTGTGTGTGGTCACCAGAGCTCCGGAGCCAGGGTCTGTTGGCGTCATCCCCCCCCCACACCTGATCATGGGCATTGTAATAGAAAATGTATCCCTGGTGGTCCATTGGACTACTTCCAGCCTGATCGTAGGCATATGTATAATAAAATAATTTCAAAGTATCCCTGGTGGTCCAGCGGACCACTTTCAGCCCAATTGAGGGCATTGTAATAAATGATGTATCCCTGGTGGTCCAGTGGACGTATCTATCCGATTCGGGCTTTGTATGTGGAAAAAACCCTGGTGGTCAGCGGTACCCCCCTCCCGCCCGCCCACCCGCCAGACCCGCCACCTCCCCCAGTCAGCGGCGGGCATCAGCACCTCATCCACAAGCCGCCTACCACCGCCAACTGACTGCATACAGTTTGGCTGTCGCCCATGGTCCACAGCAGGCCCAATGGGCATAAACCGACACTACACAGTCAGATATGGACCAATGGGTGTACAGCCTGCATACGCAGTCAATCAGCGGCGAAAACCAGCGGTAACTGAAAGGAGTACCGCCACCACTGACGGGGCAGGTGGCAGTCTCATGAGCAGGTGGGAGAATTTCCTGAGGTTCCATACAAAACCTGATAAATGATACAGTCACTGGACCTCAAAATTCATTAGTACAATGCCTATGATCAGGCTGGAAGCTTCCACTGGACACCAGGGATGCTTCAAAATGATTTTTATTATGCATATGCCCTAATCAAGGATGGAAGTGGTCACTGGACCATCAGATTACATTAAATATATTTTCTTCTACATATGCCCATGAGCGAACGATAGGGCACTTTGCGTGATGTTCGGGGCGTCAGTCCCCCTATGGCTGTAGCTGGCAGGGGCGTAGGCGCAAGTCACCGGGGATTGGCGCACCTGCATGCAAATGGAGCCATAATTACATACTAATGGCTCCAGTTGCACCTTGCATGCATTATGGCTCCATTTGCATATCCACCACTGAATATCGTGGTTCCTGTGCCTAGCACAACCACACTTGTGCTGGTGCATCCTCCTGCTCCTCTCTTGCCACTTGCACTGGCACAGTGCCACTGTGCCATGCGCAATGTGGATGGCCACTTTGCCATATTGAGTGGTGCTGAGCCATGGCGCAGCACTGATGAATATCACCCAGCACACTCCCTGGCGCATCCCAGTTGAGCTGCTCCCAGGCTTGCGCCCCTGCCTGGTGCAGTCTGAACATCCGGGCCAATGTGTTTTCACACCTTTAAATTTTTAATGGCCATGAAACTTCGATAATTTAATAGTTAGTTAGCCATGAAACGAATGGCCATTAATTGTTAAGTGCCATTAATTTAATGGTCCATCGTCCATTAATGTTTTCTGCCAGTAACCTTTTTTTAATGGACTTCAACCATTAATTTTGCTGGCCATTAATGCCAGCTAGTGGCCATCAGATGTGCCATTAATCTCTCCAATAAAACAGCCATTAATTTAATCTGTATTTTGAATTAGTGTAATAATGGCCATTAAACCACAGTTACATATTAATGGTATAATTAATGGCATCGATCTCATCAAACGAAACCCATAATACCCCATTAATCGGTATGTAAATAATGGCACCAATAAATTGTTTTCACACTTTTAATGGCCATTTCTCTTTTAATGGTATTGTAGCATTTTAATGGTCCCATTAATCACACAATGTGCCCTTACAATCCATGAATTTTAATGGACCATTATTGTACTGAATTAAACCCTGACTTATGCACCAGAATTCATTATTAAGTTTGTTTTTGAGGAGCTAATTACTGTTACAGAAAACACTGATGCATAGCAGTACCCATCAGCATGCAGTTCCCTTGAATAGAGAGTCTGGATCATTATCTGACAATAATACACTAATTGCACTTTTAGCTGTTTACATTACAACTTGCTAAACCTCAATAGTGCAGATTGCAGTGTGGTTATAGTGTGTTTCACATAATGCAGTCTTTATGTGTATGATGTTACATAAACTATTAGAAGTATTTGATTTCTTCAACACTATCACAATTGATCTTTTTAAAGCTCATGTATAAGCTATGATCACCATGTAATAGAGCTATTCTGCCCAACATCTTGTTGGCTTTCGCTGCTGCCTTATTCCTGCACTGGGCCGAGTTGTTCATATTCCCTGTTATAATCACCCCCAGGTCCTTTTCCTCCTCTGTGCTCCCCAACAGTACCCTTCCCAGCTGATAGCTCTTCCTCCTCTGGTTCTTAGCTCTGAAGTGCATTACCATGCACTTCTTGGCATTGAACCTCAACTGCCATGATTCAGACCACTCCTGTAGTTTGGTCAGGTCCCCCTGCAGTCCACTCCACCCCTTGATGTTATCCACCACAGCTCTCATCTTGGTATAATCTCCAAACAGACTGATCTTACTCTGGGTCCTGTGTGAAATATCTGCTATGAATATCCCAAACAGCACTGGCCCCAATACCAGTCCCTGTGGCATCCCACTTGTTACTGCTGTTGGTGATGAGAGTTTCCCCTCCACCACCACCATTTGCTGCCTGCCCTTCAGCCAGTTCGTGATCCATCTGACCATCTTAGTACCCACCCCTTCATCTTCTAGCTTCCCTCCTAGCCTCTCATGTCACACTGAATTGAAGGCCTTCCTGAAGTTCAAGCATAGGATATCCACTGCATGGTTCTTGTTCTGCTCCCTGGTCACCCAACCGTAGTACTCAATCAGGTTTGTCTGACAGGACCTGCTTGAAATAAACCCATGCTGCTGCCTGTCCTGGAGCCCACAGTGCTCCAAAACAGTAACCAGTCTTTCCTTAAGGATTGTCTCCATGAGCTTATCCACAACTGATGTGAGGCTCACTGGTCTGTAGTTGCCTGGATCATCCCTTGGGCCACCTTTGTGAGTGGGAACCACATTGGCTAACCTTCAGTCCTGTGGGACACATCCTGTGTGCAGAGAAGTATTAAACAGGTCAGCCAGTGGTCCTGCCAGACTCCCTGCCAGTTACCTGAGTACCCTAGGGTGAATGCTGCCTGGTCCCGGTGCCTTGTCCATCCACAGTGCCCTCAGCCCTTCCAGTGCTCTGCCCTCCACAATTTCTCCATCTTTCACCCCCTACCCTCTCCACCACCCCCATGAGGTATCTGTCCCCCTCTCTACCATGAATACAGAGCAGAAGTACTCATTCAGTGCCACTGCCTGCTCCTCGCCCTTCTCTACGCACCCCTGCCCTTCTTAATTCTCACTATCTGGTCCCTGTTCTTCATTCTTTCACCTATGTATCTGAAGAAGTCCTTCTTTCTGTCGTTAATGCACTGTGCCAGCCTCAGCTCTCTGGATGCCTTGATGGCTCTGACTAGTCTTGTAACCTCCCTAGACTTAGTTGTATACTCCTCCCCATCTTCCCCCTCCCTGATCTCTTGAACTTTTGAAAAGTTCTCCTCTTGGTTCTAACACCCTCAATTACCTCCTTGGTCAGCCAGCTGGGCTTCTTTGCCCTTCCCCTTCTTGCTCCATACTCTAGTACATGCCTCAATGGCCTCTGCCAGCCCTGCCTTAATAATACCCCATTTTTGACTGGCATCCATGCTGGGTTGGATTCCCTCCAGTTGCCGTATCAGGATTTCCCCCATCTTGTTGAAGTCTGCCCCCCTGAAATCAGTCACCCTGTTACCTGAACCTTCAGTTTGCTTCTCCATTGTGAATGTGAACCATACTGAGTGGTGATCACTCCCAGCCAGTGGGCCCTCAACCTCCAGTCCTCTTATGGCCTCCCCATTTGATAGTACTAGGTCCAGAGTCCTTCCCAACCTAGTTGGCTCATGCACCAACTGCACCAGGAAGCTACTCTGGAATGCCCCCAGTATAACCTGTTCCCTAGCACACTCAGTGGTTGGTGTGCTCCAGTCCACCACAGATAGGTTGAAGTCCTCTACCACCACTTTGTTTCCCTTCCTGCAAACCCTCCTACTTTGATCCATCAACTCCCTGTCGAGCTCCTCCCCTTGAGTTGGTGCCCTATACGCCACCTCTATCCTCAGTACACTGCCCTTTGGATCCTGAAACTGCATCCACAGGGCCTCTGCCCTGCTGTCTTCCCCTGCTTCCCTTATGCACAGTATTCCTTTCCTTACATTGATCACAAAACCCTCCACCTTTCTTGTTTGCCCTGTCCTTCCTGAATAGCCTGTATCCAGGGATCATCGTATCCCAGTCCTGGCGCTGAGTGGCCCAAGTTTCTGTTATGACTGCAATGTCCACCTGCCCCACTGCCAAGAGAGCCTGCAACTAAGCCAATTTGTTTCACAGGCTCCTCACATTTAGCAATACTACCCTCCATCCTTCTCCTATCCCTTCCCCACCCCGATTTACCCCCCCTGTTGCTCCTACCTATATGCCCTCCTCTGTAGCTGGTGGATAGTCTTGTCTGGCTCTCCTCTTTGGAAACCCTGCCTACCAGCTTTCTGCTTGCCATCCTACTTTCCTAGTTTAAAGCTACCCTTGTTGCTATGTACTCCTCCATCCCCTGCTTTTTAGCTGTGCCCTTCTCCCCCTGCTACTCTCCTCGAACTGCCTGACCCCTGTGCCCTCCATTCCCTTTCCCCGTCTCCCTTTCCTGGTGCTTCCCCAACTCCCTCTCTTCCACCATTATTGCCAGCACTGCAAGCGTGTTACCTCCCACCACTGTATTGTCCTGTGTTGGCCTCTTCCCCCTGTCCCTTAACCTGCCTGAAATGCTTGACTCCCCATCAGATGTGAACCTGCACTCCCTTCCTCCCTCCACCTAATGTCCTTCTCCTGATGCTCCCTCCTGTTACCCCCTGGGAGAGGCACTCTTGGACCCTTTCTTATTCTGGCTGCCAGCACCCTGTTCAGCTCTCTGCCAAGCCACTGCAGTCTTCCCTCTAGCCTCTTTTGCCTGTGGCAGATTGAAGACCCTCCTACTGTAGTCTCCATAATATGTTCATCTCAATAGCTTAGCAATAAGTAAAATATAGGGACTTACCTACCCTAGGGAACCATAGGTAGGAGTCCAAAGGGGTGATGTACACTGTACCCGTAAAATACAAGATAGAAAAGGGGTCACAAAGGATCTGCTGTTCTTTGAGGGGGTTCAAAAGGGAGGAAGGGACAGGACAGACATAAAAATATACTTATCTGATGAGATTTAGGAACCCTCATCCTGTCAGACCTGCAAAAAGAATAAAATAAAAAAACAGATTATAATAATAAAAAAGGAGCCGTCATCCATCCTGTCAGACCTATTAGAATAAAGACAAAAAAGGTTAATATGAGAAAAATACAGTAACGAGGGCTAAGGCAGAAAGACTTGAAAGGGGTATATGACAGCATAGGAGTAAAGAGAATGAGAGCTTAAATAAAAAGTTACAGTTAGGAAAAAGCAAGAAGATAAATACAAAGGAATAAAATTTATAAGCAAATAAGAGATGGCCCACAGGCACAGCGGAGAGCTTGGATACTTAGAGGACCAGCCCAGGAGAGAAAGACTGGACACTTTGCTATTCCAGGGGGGTCTCCATTCCACTACTGTAGCACCACTTGGGTGCCCCCAGGTCATGGTGGTGCATAGAATCCATGAGTGACAGGTAGGGCTACTGGAGTGTGCCCATGGATTAGCTGTACTAGGACTTGCCAGCAGCCAATCCTGATGTGTGCTCCCAGTTGGGGGGGGGGACATGGAAACAGCACACAAATGCCAGGCAGATGAAGCCCCTATAGCAGGCCACTCCTGCAGATCAGATCCACAGTGTCACTCCCCCCACCCCCCGTACAGCCAAATAACTGTGGGAAATAAATTTCAAAAGCTGATAGAGTAACCAACACCAGGGGACAAGCTGGGGGACAGCACAGGGCCAAGTTGCAGGTGGATCTGACTGCAGCAAGGTCTCAGAAAGGAGGGTAGAAAGCTTAGGAGGAACAGGCCCATATGGTGGCCAGTAAATGGGGTGGGAGGGTCTTTTTTGGATGAGGTGGAACTGTGGGTGCTGGGCAGCAAAAATCTGGAGTGACGAGTCCCTAAATTTGAGCTTGGGACCAAATAGCTCAATTAGCTGTACAGTTGGGCGATCAGCTGTAAGCCACTACCAAACACAGGGACTTTACTACAAGGGATTTAATGTGTTCTGCCTAGCTGAGACAAAACATTTCATTGCTCTGCAATTCTGTACACATTTTTACAAGGGGCTTTAGCTTACTTTCTTTCCACTCCCACAACATGGCTGGTTCATGATCGAGCAAGTAGCAGAATTATGTTTTACTTGGAATTTTTCCACAGGCATTCCCAATATGCAATACATTTTATTCAATTATTGAAAAGTTTCACTAGGAAAGGCACACTGAATAAGTTGCTAGATGGTGCGACCTTGAAGCAGAGAACTGCCTGAAATCAAGTTAACAAGCTCCTGCAGCCGAAAGTCAGACTTCTTCAGCCGGCCCTTGCAAAACCTTAAGTTAAACCAAGCAAAACCAAGAGGACCAACAGCTATCAAATAATTCACAAGCAAAACAAGACTTAAACATGTACACCCTTGAGGAGGAAAAGGGGTGACATCATTGAGACATACAGGTACCTCAACAGGAAACAGTGGGTAACAAGGAACTCTAATCCTTGGGTTCAAACACAGGGATGAAGGGAATTCACCAAAGTTAGCAGGGGGAGATTCAAAAAGGATGTTTGGAAACACTTCTTCATGGGAAAAGTGGAAGATAAGTGGAACAAGCAACCAAAGGAAGTGTTATAAGCCAATAATCAAATCAACTGCTTCAAGTAGAGATGGGACAGGCATGTGAGTTTAGTTAGAAAAAGATGTGACAGTAAAAAAACTGGAGGACTGCCACCACAGTAGTTAGATACAGCAAGCAGACTGGATACGCCAACAGCCTTTTTCTGCCGTCAATGCCTCTGTATCTATGCATTTTTAGCTACCACACTCCAAATTGTATTTTTCTATTCAGTTTTTGGAGTTGGCTGTTTTTCTGGGCTCCAAATCCTCAAATTTTAATGGTGATGGCTGCTTTCTGTCTAAATGAGAATGCCTGGGTTTGGCTACAGAGATAAGGATTTTACTGCATTATTCCCTGCCCCCTAACATAGGAGCTGCACTCCAACCCTCCCCCGTCCCCCAAACACAGGGAGGCTATACTCTCCCCTGAACACAGGGAGGCCACACTCTCCCTCTCCCCCGAACACAGAGTTCATGCTCACCCCACATTCAGGAGCTGTGTTCTCTCCCTAACTCAGGAGCTGTGCCGCCCCAACACACAGAAGCGATTTAAATCAAACTTTTGGTAACCCTCCCTTAATAAACCAATGTATTTTTTTTTAACTAACTATGGGCCAAATCTTCCAGAAATAAACATCCATTATTTTAGACAGCAAGAGCACTTTCCTGAACTCTTAAAGAATAATGTGAACAATCTGAGCAGGATACCCACCAAGATAAAGAAGGACTTGCAAATTTAGAGTAAATAAGCTGCAGCCAAAAACAAAACAAAGCAAACAAAAAAAATAACAGGAAGAATGCAAAAAAAGTAAATTAGCAATGCTTTTCCTACACAGTCATGCTCTGGAGCTGGAGTGCTACGTCCGGGGATGCCTGTACCACATTCAAACACTTTCTCAAGTGTATCGGAACTCTCAAAAACTCACACTTTCTTTTGCCAGTCAATGTCGGGGGACACCAATTTACTTGTGATATTTGGGTTTATGTTACCTGACCCAGCATGCTTTCATCCCTTACTTTGGGAGGCCAGCCCAGCAGCACAGCTCTAGCCTATGAGACTGCACATCAATTTAGTGCTATAGCTGGGGAACTGGTCAGACAAACAGAGGGAGGCAGGGAGTGGTGTGGGCAGGCCTCAACCAAGAGAGAAAAAAAAACCTTGTTTTACCATAACAGGGAAATAGGCACTGAGGTGTGGAAGCACTCACCTTTAGTATGCTGGTTGAACCCTTATGTGGCCATACTTTGTTTTCTTTGCTTCTCTGCTGCTACATCAGGAGTCAGAAGTCGGGACGTTGGTATGTTTCTACTCTGCTTCCCCACTCTTCGCCCGAAATCTGCAGTAACAGTTCTTCGGATGGCTTCAACAGGAAGACCCACCCATAGATACACTACTGATTGGCCGGGCATGCACATCAGTTGTACTACTGCTGGGCTGAAACTGTCATTCAATCTCGGTGAAGCAGAGGGGCTTTAGGCATTTTTTTTAAATAAAACAAAAGTAACTCTGATGCTTGAGATGAAGCTACAGCTGGTGGCTACGCTCTGTGTTAACTGCCAAAGTGAAAGTCTGTGTTTCAGTTTCAAATTTCTTTCAGCTTCAAGTTACTGGGAGAAACACAGATGGCTACTAAATATATATGATTAGAAAATGGTCTTAGAAATCCCCAAGCTCTGACTGGCTGATAGCCCTGGCAAGGTGGGCATCTATCAGACAACAGAGCCCTGGTATTAAAAGCGCCAGTCCCCACCAACCTTATCACCAATATCAAGATACCAATAGAATTCTCAGTTTAAACTGCCCGCCATTTTTCTGACTCACTTAGCTGGAGCTGAAACTTGACCCACACCCATTCTCACGATGTCTTGTTTTCCTCCGATTGTCAGTGTAAAGGCTCATTAAAAAAAAAATTAAGTTTTTTTCCAAAAAGATAGCGGAGTGCCAAACTTTGACCCGATGGTCTTAATCTTTTTCCAGTCACACAGCGCAATTCCGCCCACTGAAGTGAAAGTTCCTATGACCACTTCAGACTTCCACCCCGTATGGAGCTAAGGCTGTGGCCTGCTCCATGCGGGTGGGAGAAGGAGAGGAAACGGAGCCAGTGGGAGTTAGAGGAGGCTGTCATACACAGTCCAAAATGCTGCTTCTTTCAGCGGTTCTAACCTGACAATGTGTCTATAAAAGTGCCACCACTGCTTTTCAGCCCTATGCTCCCAATCCTCCAACCATCCACCCCCCTTAACCTGCTGCCACACATCCCACACCCCACCGTCCTGCTTGCCGACAGAAACAAATGTTTTACTTTTGAGCTGGGACTAAACAGTGGCAGAAAGTACTGTGGCAGCAGGTTAAGCGGGTGGATGGTTGATTTCTGTCGTCAAGCAGGACAGTGGGGCATGGGACGGTCATCTCTTATCCATAGCTGCAGTTATCTTGTAGCGGCATTGCTGTCTATCTTTCCAGCTCCCCCTTCCCTCAAATAAATCACCTTATTGGAGTACCACAGGTCTCTGCTCAATCCTCTGAGTTATCATCCTGAACAGGGTGCAGTGCGGTTTCCCAATCAAAGTAACTCTATAGTAAATAAGCAAAATGGGCCATCTTCGAGTCAGGGGAAGGGATCATGGTTCAAGAAAGGACCGGTGGTGGGACTGCACTGCTCTCAACTGAGGGACTATGTTACCAAGAAAATCACTTTAAAGTGGTTTGCAGTAATTTGTTATTTATTTTTATTTTTAAGTAGAACATAAAAGTGTCACAGTTATACCATTTTCTAAATGCAATAATACCCTCCAGAGTGGGCGGTAGTGTGCTATACCAGACCTTCCAGGGGCTATAAGGCCCTCCGTCTGCGGCGTCGGGCCTCATTACGCCCCAGGGCAGTCCAGTATAGCACAATACTGCCCACCCTGTCGGGTATTATTGCTTACTGAGATTTACATAGTCAATCCTATGACACCATGAGTGGAAGCAGAACATAGGCTTTGGCTGAGCTATGCAAATTACACATGAAGCTTGACTTCTACAAAGGCAATTTAACTCTTTCAAGGTGTTGCTAAGAATCTATCTGCTTGTGCCTATAGTAAAATCAGTTTGGAAAGTATTTTTAGTGAAAACTATCGCCCTATCAATTTAGCCAAGGAAGGGTAATAATTGTTTTGTTTTTTTTGTCTCAATAGCATTTTATCGATTTAAATAATATAATACATTATAATATACAGCAAAATAAATACATACATGTTATTATACTTAGCCACATGGGTTACAAGGGCTAGTAAGCCCCAAAGCTTGATTTTTTTTATTATATTTTACAATAAGAAAGCCAGTCAGGGCAAATAAAGCAAGCCCTATTTAAAGACATTAGCCAAGCTAGCTAGTTGGGCTACTGACTAAGAGCTAAGTAGCCCCAAAGCTATTTATTTTAACTTTATTCGTATAAATTACCAAGCGAGCTACATAGGGGAACCAAACCCTCACACTGTAAAGGGAGAGTGCCCCAGAGTGGTAAAGGTGGCTAGTAGCCAAGTGGTCACCAGTAGCCAAGCTATGCCCAGTGGAGTATAAATTGTTAAAATTCTGATAATTTAAAAGTGCACTTTAGTATCAGCTCTAGCCAGGAGCAAATAGAAGGGAGTGGAGCAGCCAGTTAGCCACCCACCCCAGCAGGATAGCTGCCATAGCCCTAGTCAAGGGCTATTACCTGAATAAGTGACCCGTAGCCCCCAAGTCAGGGATCCATAGCATGTAAGTTAGGCAATTTACCCACAGCCAACAGAGTAATCCTCCTGTTAAGATATTTCAACCTATACCAGTGGGAGGGAGGACGTACCTTGTCTCTCCCACCTCAGGGCCCTATTTCCTTCCACTTTGACCAGCCATAGGACTACTAACTAGCACCCCATACCTACATCTCCCATCCCTGCTCACCCTGACCAGCAATTCAAACCCAGACCAGTCTTCCACATCTACATTCTCCCTGTTCCCCCAACCCCAGAACCAGCCCTGGGACTGCAAGACTGGCCTCTCTCACCTATGTCCTCCTGGCATCCCCACATGGACCAGCCCTGGAATGACCAGAATGACCTCCAGTGTCTTCAGTGTCTTCGTTTCCATTGTCCACCTACTTGGACCAGCCTTGGGAGCATGGGATCTGCCTCCATCACCTTTTTTTTTTTTAACTGTGCCCTGTGTGTACTGCTTCTTTATATTATGAACTTATATACTGTGTTGTTGCCACCTTGTGGACTGGATCATGACTAAAAATGGTCCTTTGGATCAGTGCACCTACCCAGTTACCAAAGACATAAATAAAATAAATAAATACACGTCCTCTTTGTGCCGTGATCCAGATCTGTGTTAGGATCCCAGAACTTGTTTTTCCAGGCAACATCTTCCCTTTTTGCTCACCTACACTATCCCTGGGATTGGGAACCAATACCTGTCACACCTATGTTACCATGTTTCTTCACACAAATAATCCCTTGGAAGACCAGACTAGCTTTTCACATCTACAACTCACCTGCCTGCCCTGCCCGGGAACCCCAGGACCAGCTTTTTCCACCTATATCCCCATGTCCCTCCACTTCAACCAGCCCTGAGACCGCTATGCTGGCCTCTTCTATTTTAGTCCCTCCTGTACTTCCACCCAGACCAGCTCTGGAATCTGAGACTGGCACACCCCACCTACTGTATGTCCTTCATTCTGCCCACCATGATCAGCCCTGCAAGTATTTGACACCAACCTCCACATTCATCTCCCACAATGTCCAGTCCTTGAACCTCAGACAGGTGTTCAAAACTCATCTCTATTCTCTGCTACATGCAGGACCAGACAAGGGACCTATGAATGGGTGTCCAGCACACACCTCATCCCTTGTTTTACAATTCTACCAGCCACAGGACTCATATACAAGGGTCTTATACTCATCTCCACCCTCTTCTCCCACCTGAACACCTCCAGGACCATGGTATTTCAGTTTGAAACCCACCTGCACATGCTTCTCCAGCTCATACCATCCTTAGCACCCTCAAATGGGGCTCAGATATCCATATATACCTTCATCTCCCACTTGGACTACCACATGCACCCTCTTCTCCCAACCAGACCATTCCTAGAACCCCAGAACCAGGATTCCATATTTTCCATCCTCAGCTCCTCCCCCTCCACATACACAGATCACCCATAGGACCTCCTTAGAGCCTTTTTACCCATCTGAATCACCAAAGAAACCCCCCCCAAACCAGGCTTTCCCAGCTATGGTCCCTCTCTCCCCCACCTGGACCTCCCAGGGCCCCACATGCTAGACTCCACCACCTACACTGTAATGGACATAGGCACACTGTTGCAGTCAACCGAGCTAATATAAATTAAGTAGGGGGGTCTTAACTGAGTGCTAGGGAGCCAGATGTAGGAGTCTCAAAGGGATGCTGCCTGCTGCACCTGTGAAAAAATAAAAGTAGAAGGGTCACAAAGGATACGCAGCTCTTAAGGGGTAAATATGATGGAAAGGACAGCATAGCAGTATACTTATCTGATGGGGAAGGATTCTGCATCCTGCCAGAACTGTAAAGTAAAAGAAAATAGGTTAGCTGGAGAAAAAGAAACAGAACCAGAGCAGAAGCAGAGCAAAAAAGTAATCTAAAAAATATTTAAGCAAGCATTTCAGCAACTTTTATCTTAGTTGTGTTCTGCACAGGTGCTCATGGAGAGATATTTTCCAGCTTTGTGAAGCTCTTTTAACATAGCTATCAACAAAATATTTGCTTAAAGAAAACAAGGTTCTTTCAAAACTGTGTGTGTTTTGTAGTCCAGTTGAAGATTTTGTGCCAGTCATGTCACGATCTGCAAAATATTTATTTTAGGTTGTTGTCCAGCATTGCATTGATATATGTTTTGTAAAATCTTTATACAGCTTCTGAATGCTAATAACTGTTAATGGCAGTAAACATGGTTGGCAATATTTAACAGTAAAATCAGTTCAGAATGACTGCTAAACTAAATGCTAAACTGATTGACTGCTAAAATACTACTAAGGAACTCTATTTTTGCAGTCTGATGGTCATCAGCATGCTAATATACTGTTTATGTAGCAGTCTGCTTGGGTAAGGGCAGTCTTCTGTGGGGGGCATGCCTGCCTGATGGCCCCAACCAGAGGGGGAACATCTGGGTGTGTCACTGCTCTGAGTCAGTCCCAAGGGTGGGCAGAGGTTGTGGATTTGGGAGTTGAGCCCTCAGAGGACTGGCACCTAAAGCATAAAAAAATAGACATCACAGTAAACAAGGTATTGCATCTCTGCTGCACTATCCTGAGTACACTGCTGTGCCTGCTCTTGCTGCTGTCATACACCACCCCTCCTCAGTGGGCCATGCTGTTCTTCCTTTTAGACAAACCTCTCCCGCTATGGTCTTCATTTCTCCCACTATTCTTGTTTTGTCATTCAGCTGTTGCCTTCTGCCTTCCCTTCCTCTCTCTTTCATTCCATACTAATTATATGTTCTTGCCTTCTTTATCTACTGCGTAAAACTTAACAACCTGCCTTTTCCATCCACTTTCGTATTCTCTGGAACAAACTCCTGCTCCCCTTTTATCTCCACTCCTCCCCCTCATTTCTGAAACCTCTTCTTGAGGCTCATATTGGCCTCTGTTGTGCCTGTTTCTCCACACAAGCTTCATGTCTTCCCTGCTCCTATCGCCTGCCCCCATCTTGTTGTCTCACCACCATCCCTTCTGTGACACCCCCCACTCTCCGTAGGGGTGTACAAAAATTTCTTTTTGAGAATACTATTCATCTTTAGCACTCCAGATACTTGGCTGTTCATTGCTCAGTATTCAGCCTTTCAACCTAGGGACATACATTAAAGGGAAACGTCCATGTCAGTAAGCCCCACACCTCAGTGTGGGGGTACTCCCTAATTAGCATTTTTGCCAACTGTATAACAAATTGTGGGTACCTTCTCCTGACATAAATTTTTTCTCCTGTAAGATTGATTGCACAGTCTGGTAATGGAGCCTCCTTTTCCCATGGGAAAACTGAACAAAACTGAAAGTCTGTGGTTCAGTGGTCTGAAGCAACCAGCCACACCCCCTGCCTAAGTTAATACCATCCTTCCTGCTTCATTCAGAAGCATTTTTTCTTTGCCCCACCATCCTCCTCTCCTCCTCCTCCTCCAGTGGCCTCACCACTCTTCTCAGGGCTCCTTCCAAAGGTACCTTTAGACTAAGGGAATCTTTCCCATGGCACCTCAAAGGGTGGAGCCCTCCTCCAGGGTTCCTTGCCTTCAGCATTCCTACAGGGCATATTCCCGAGGAACAGATAGCTGAACAGCCACAAAGGTTTGTTCAATAAGTTGCATAAGCACAGATGTCCATGTAACAAGCTGCATAAACACAACACTATAGTAAGTTTTGTAAGCACATTGAAACATTGCTTCTGCACATTGGCCTAACTTTATCCCTTTCCTCCCTCTCCCCACCTCAGCCTAATCTATTAAGTTTTATGCTTCCCTCATATATAATGGAAGAATGTCTTATCCCCTTGCTTCAGCTCCTCGACTATTCTCATTCCTGCCCTGGATTTTTTTTTTACCCAACTATTGGTTTCAATATTTTTAACAGCAAATGAGAAAAGAATAGTAACAGAAAAACTGAGCAACCCCAAAAAAAAAAGTAAAATGAAAGGTTCAGAATAATTATTGTTTCAAGATGGGTCATTTGAAGGGATATTCAGAGCAGTTTTGACAATGAAAGATACAAAATGGAAAATGAATGATTCAGAATAACAACAAATGGAAAATGAATGGTTCCGAATAAACTCAAAAATGAGTCATTTGAAGGGTATTTGAAGGGATATTTGGAGCAAAAAACAAAGGGTAAAGATAAAAAATTGAAAATGAATGGCTGAATGGTATACATACTGAGAAAATAATTAACTTTGAGAATAAAACAACTGTAAATGTACCCTTCTTTTTCTGAATGGGCTGTAACGGCCAGCCAGATCCTAACAGCAAACACAGGACGCTCCTCCCTTAGCAAAACGAATGATTGACAGTGGAGTTCAAAGAACAGGGAGTGAGTAAAAACTACACACGATTCCAAAACCTCCAGAATCTAACAGGCAACATTCAAATGAACATTTTATTTACAAGTGATGGCACTCAGTTTACACATGATCCTCACATCAGGCAGTTAAAAAAAAATTGTCTTGGAGCAAATATTGAAAAAAAAAAGTGACCAATTTAAAAAGCATTATTTTCTCAGTTTACACAAGATCCCTAAATATGCAGTTTAAAAAGTGTTTCTGGGGCTTTAGATTGACACTGCTTTCCCTCTGGGCAATAAAAGTACAGTAAACTCTGCTGTCATGATTTTCAAATGGTTCATTACCAAGCTTTGTCAGATCCTCCCACATGGCCCCAACATTTAGTAGCTTATTTTTTCTTATAAGGCATATTCTGCTATTGTATTCACAGGCAGGTCATGGGGAGGGGAGGGTCTTCTTCTAGGATGTCAAGACACAGATATCCATTTTTTTTTAAGGCTGACTATATATAGTTAACTGACACTTAAAGTGTAGCAGCTAAATATGTACAAATTTGTATTGCCCTGGAGTAAGATCTCTGTATTCATTTTTTATATTCCCCTAAGTCTCTGGGTGGTCTGTTCACACTCTGCACAGGCATAATATTAATAATGTTTTCCCCCTGTGTCCCTACACTGTCATCCGACTGAATCCACCAACCCCATAACCCAGAAGAGGACCCTGCACAGAGCCTTGGCTTACCCCCAGGTGGGGACAAAGTGGGAGGGGCCACCCCAGATTAGACCCCTCTGCAGTTGTACCTTGTGTCCTCATCAGGGTCCATCCTTGGTTGCTGGGTCGGCGGGTGGAGGCCAATTCTGACCTCCATGTTGGTTTCACACTGAGATAGTATTTTCTTTTATACACCCCTCAGACACCTGATGTGCACTAATGTCAAGGCAGAAGTCAGCGTCCATCATGCTCCACACCCCCATGCATGTGGCATGGGCATCCCAATCCTCCAGCCACCACTAGAGGCTAGTCATGCACTGAGCCATGGCAACCCCCCCTCAGAGATGAGTGGTCCTGGAACTCTCAAGCCTCTTCCCCCAGACCAACCCTCAGATGACCCAAGCCCGTTCCTGAGCTCAGCTCACCGGTATTGCCAGCGGTAGTGCTACTACTGCACTGGCGGGATGGCAATATTCATATTTTTTTAAACAATAGCAGCAGGTGTTAATAACATACAAAATTACCATGGAAAAAGGCCCACAGGTCTATCAACTCTGCCCGATTGTGCAGCTATCAGTTTAATACCACTGCAGCTGCCTCTCCCATTCCCCTCCCTCCATTCCCTGTCCCAGTCCTTACCCCCATTGTGTTCTTGTCTGCACTAGTCCTGCCCCGACTTTATCCCAACCCCGCTTAAAGCTATCACTGTTCTTAGTTCGATTAACTCCTCCAGCAGAGCATTCCATTTCACAACCACTCTCTCTGTGAAGTAGTGCCTCCTCATTTCCCTCCTGAACCTTCCCCTTTCCAGCTTCAGACTGTGCCCCCTAGTGACCCTACCCTCCCCTTTAAGTGGAAAAATTCCCCCTCCCTGATTTTGTTTATGCCCTTCAAATACTTATAGGTCTCTATCATGTCCCCCTTTCCCTTATCTCCTCCAGTGAGTACATGTTGAGCTCCCTCAATCTTTCCTCATAAGGCAACTCCCGAAGTCCCATGATCATTTTTGTGGCCCTGTGCTGCACTCCGTGCAGTAATCTCACATCCCTCTTGAGGTATGGACACCAGTACAGTACACAGTACTCCAAGTGTGGCCTTACCAGTGATCTATACAAGGGCAGGATGACCTCCTTCTTTCTAAAGGTGATCCCTCTGGCAATACACATCAACATCCTGTTTGTCCTTGCTGCTGCCCTCCTACATTGTGCTGATACCTTCATGTCTCCTGTGACTATTACCCCCAGATGTTTTTCCTCCTCTGCAACTGCTATCTGCGCTTCCTCCAGCCAGTAGCTGGTTCTTGGATTTCTGGCTCTGAGGCGCATGACCTTGCACTTCTTTGTGTTAAACCTCATCTGCCACTCCTTAGGGCAGTGTTTGAGTTTAATTAGATCCTCCACAAGTGCCTGTCTTCCTTCTTCACTGTCCACTTTTGCACAAATCTTAGTGTCATCAGCGAACAGGCTGATCTTACTCTTGACCCCCTCTGCAATGTGTCCAGTCAAGACATTGAACAAAACAAGGCCCATCACTGAACCCTGTGGCACCCACTAATAGATTTATGTGATAAGAGCAATCACAGAATAGTGATCACTGTTACGGTGAACTGCATATTGCCGAAAACTTTTTTATTTGGTGATGTACTCCCTGGCGCACAGCAAAAGGGTGCTGGGGACTTATATTTTACATGTAAATGTGGGGGCTGTGCCCCCTGCCCCCCTACTTAAGAATTCTCAACTCCAGGGGGTGCATGTCGGAGGTGAAAAAAAATGGGGAGCAACAAAAGGTACCTGCACCCGGCACCGAATCTGGTACCCTATGCAGCCCAGCGCCCACCCACCATGCCACGGGAGCAGCTCAACAGCTCACTGCTGCAGCACCACCCTCACAATCCCTCCCACTCCTCCCACCCCTCGCTCAGCATGCTCAGTCCCCTCTGAGTGCATAGACATGTAGCGACAGGATGTCGCTATTTTCACGAACCCCCCCATCCAGTTGCCCTCCTTCCCTAGTAGCCCCGATGACAGGTGCCATGATTGAGTTGCCATTTTTTTAGGTGCCCAATGGTGGTTGCTGAAGTCACAGGATACCCCCACTAGCTACTGGCTTTGATTTGGATAACTTCCCCCCCCATACAGCCACCCTCTGTCATCTGCCATGTAGCCAGCTCTCAACCCACCCTATCAGTTTCTACCATGCCCCAAGAACCTCAACTTGCTCAGTAACCTCCTGTGTGGCACTGAGTCGAAGGCCTTGCTGAAGACAGGATACAGGACATCTACAGCATGGCCTTTGTCAATTACCTTAGGGACCCAGTCAAAGAAGTTGATTAAGTTAGTTTGGCACGATCTTCCCAAGACAAACCCATGCTTTCTCTTATCCGGGAGACCATTACAAACAAGAAAGGCTATCAATCTCTCCTTCAGAATGGTCTCCATAAACTTCCCCATTACAGAGGTCTAGCTCACTGGTCTGTAATTAATTGCCTGGTTCATCCTTGGGTCCACTCTTGTGAAGGGGCACCACATGAGCCATTCTCAAGTCCCTGGGTACATTCCCTATCTCCAGAGAGGTGTTAAACAGGTCTGTCAGAGGGCCTGCCAACACCTTTGTCAGTTCCTTCAGGATCCTTTGGTGTACACCATCCGGTCCTGGTGCTTTGTCCACCCGCAACATTCAAGGCCCTTCAGAATGTTATCCTGGATTAACCCATCTGTTATCTCTGAGCCCTTTCCACCCCTGCCTCTTTTCCCTTGTGGTATTAGGCCATCCCTTTCTTTCATGAACACCGAGCAGAAGTACTCATTGAGTACCTCTGCCTGGTCTTCTCCTTTTTCTGCCCATCCACCCTCCCTTTTGATTCTAACAATGTCATTATTTGACACAACCAGTATGAAAATGGGGCCTATAGTCTATTCAGTCAGTTAGAGTAACTGATTGTATACCTGACACAGTACAGGGACATGTTTTGTAATTTTCTGTTTAAGATTCTTTTCAACCATGAGAGATACTTCAGTTGCTCCTATTGAGGGAATGGCCGCTGAATAGCTAATTACCTGAGAACTTATAAGCACATAATGGGCCCAAGAAGTAACTGTATAAAACTCTTCAACTGAGAATGTATGTATGCATGCATGTACCTATGTATTTGACAGAGCTGTATTTATGTTTTTCTTATCATAGAGCAAATCTTATACTGTAAAAGAAGTTATCAGAATGAAAATTAATAAGCTTGCATATAAAACAAACAGAAGTATTGAAAAGTCTTCATTTATCATTTGAAAGTATTCAATGATTTGTACTTCTAAAACCTGTGTATAATATTCATTTAGTAATAATTTACTCTCAAAAAGCAATCACAGTTGAATACTTCTTAGAATTAGTATTCCTACAGACAGTATTCTTCTTCTGATTACAGAAGATTAAAAATTACTAAACTTAATCTTAATCTTAAACTTAATTACTGCTTTAAGACTAAATTTAGTATTCCACTTTGGTGAGGGATTTCATAGATCCAATAGCCTAATCCTGGAGACAGAACTGGTAGAAGAGGGGCATTTATAGCCATCAGTTGCACATCCTTTTATTGTTTTCCCCTCCATCCCCATTCTTAGTTCCCCATCTCTGTTGCTGCTATATGCTGTAAAATGTCCTGTACTGTAGTTACCTGCTCAATGCAATGTACATGATCTGCTTCTGTTGCTCCAATGTTTGTCTTAAACAGGAGGCCTGTACCTCTCCCTGGAGCACAGTGAACACACATTCAACCACTGCAGTAGAGTGTGTGCTGGTTTAGTAATATGCAGATACCACAAACAGTCACACTCACAAATGAAGCTACAGTAAGTACCTGCTGGTTTGTTGGCACAAGCGACAGAAGGTGCAGCAAGGGTGATGCAATAGACCCAAAGCCCAGAGTTTTCTTGCTGCACTTTTCCTCCATTTGAGTTAGTCATACATAGAAACCTGCCCTGCCCCTCATGAATGGCACTCAGTTCCCTCATGCTTTCATTGTACAGGCTGTCTATGAAAGGCAACATTTCTGCCAAACTAAAAAAAAAAAAAAACTACTACATTACCTTGATAGTCAAAAATGCTTACTCTGATTCTGCAGCATGTATCACTGATCCTACCATTTTCCCCAGCGCCATGCCACTATTTGTCAGTGGCTGTCTGGGGCATGAAAAGAAGTGATGTCACTTGTGGTTGCACACAAGGCTATCCCGTGCAAAGTAATGTGGCACTCAGGAGGAAAGCATGATAACTAAGACATGGCATTTGCTCATATAAAGTAATGGTTTCTTTTATCCTGCCCAAATGCTGCCTTTAGGAGTTAGTCTGCACATTGAATGTGGGAGGGGGCTGATTCAAGGAGGTGGGGGATCTGTGATGGGTGCATTGTTTAACACATTTTGAAAAGGAAGTGGTAGAGGGTCATTCATGAGGAAAGGGATGAGAGAGGAAGGGAAGTGGAATGCTTATAGGAGGGAAAGCCTGTGATAAGAGGGGAGTGAGCAGAGGCTGCAAGAAAGGGACAAAAAATGGGGATGCATGTAGGAGGCAAAGCCAAAATTAGAGGGTGAGAAGCCAAAGTTTGTGGGCTGGTATGCGTTGCAAATTGTAGGGGACAAGAGACTGCAAAGAAAAGGGAGGTGGTAGAGTTTGCATAGTGGAGGGGTTGGGCAGAGTGTATGTGGGAGACTGGGGGCCTGAAAAAGAAAAGGTGAGCTTTAGCTTGCATTATGGATGAAGGGGTGCCTGCAAAAGGGAGGTGGATCATGCAAAAATGAGTTGGCTATGGTCTGCAAAAATAGGGACCAGCCCTCACTTCCCTTTGCATGCCCCAGAAAGTATTGCATGTAGTCAGCATGAACAGCCTTCCAGTGGAGGTGCTGGGGGCACAAAAAGTGGTGGAGTTCAAGAATGCATGTTCTAAGCACAACAGAATCATAGTGAAAAAGAAGGGGGGAAGGAGAAAGAGCTGTTGATCAGGCATGGTTGGATGTAATATTGTAGGTAGGGAGAAATGGGCAGACTGGATGGGCCAAGTGGTCTTTATCTACCATCAAATTCTATGTTTCTATGTCCCCACTCCTCTTTGCTGGCATTAGATCCTTTTCAAGGAGGAAGATTAGTGCTGCGATCGGATCAACCCTCATATGTAATGACTGGTGCAGTGGAACAGGGGCGGCTTGCCCAAAACACCACTCCAAAGTGCAAAAAAAACACTGCACATGGACCATAAAGAAGCAATAAGTGCCAAGAAGGATTCGAGAGTAAATGAATTTATTAAATTAAGTTGTGTTTGAATTTGCCGTGACCATTTGTGCCGAGACTGTATAATAAATTAATTTACTTTTTAAATCCTTCTTGGCACTTGTTACTTCTTTATGGTCTGTGTGCAGTGATTTTTTGTGCTTTGGATCCTTTTCAAGGACCTGCCACATATATTCAGTCCTTCTCCCCTGTATTCTGTCAACCCTTTGTGATCCCCCCAACAAGTTTTAATCCCCCGTTTACTGTATATACATTTCTTCACTCCCTGCCTCCTCTGTCTGAAGCATTTTAAAGCTAAATTGTGCTGACAAGTGATTTTTAACACCACAGTGAAGAAATATATTTTCTCAACTGCACACATTCAAAGTATAGCAGCCTTTCTTGTACTATTCTTACAAAGAATTATGTGCCATGAAACACTACATTTGATGCGTGCATAATTCTTGTATGCAATTCAAGTACAGAAATCGTTGTACTATTCTTACAATGATGTACAGTGACATCATCATCCATAAACACTTCATTTTACACCTGCATACCTCTTGACAGTTCCACCAAGCTGCATCAACAACAAAGCTGTTGAAGTGCGGCACAGCAGCAGTAACAATGTTTACATGTGAAATTTTTTCACCTGTTGACATTGAGTGTGTTTAGTGTGTTCTTTTGCAGGGGGCTTTGCCTCACATGGGAGGCTTCGCCCCTGCACCCCTTCCTTAATATAACAAACTCTGAGTTGGAGTTTGTTCAAAAGGAGGGGTGCACACTCGAAACAGGCAAAATTTCACCAGCGGGTCTTTTACAGAGACAACCTTGAAGTTGTCGTTGTAAAGGAGTTCACTGTTGAAATTTCAACATGCTTATGTGATATGTCTCTTGACAAGTGGTAAACAGCCTGACATATTATCTTGTAGAAATCCTTTTGTACTTGCAATAAACTTGCATTTAGAATATGGAAGAAAAATTACAGTAGTTGTTTCAGATGAAACTTTTGCATATGCTTGAAATGAATATAATTTTCACACTAGTAAATTAGCTTGTGTTATTCTTACAAAGCATGTAAGATCAGGCATTTATCTTGCATTTTTTATGTTTACTTGCATAAATGCACAAAGCAAACATATTTTTACTGTAGTATAGGGGACTATGTACGTGTGTACTATATAAACCAATGGATGTAGAAATGCAGAAGGCTTGCCACTCAAAAGCCAATGCTGAAAAGGCTGATGATGACAGTGTTCAACTGGCTGATGGGTGTAAACTTCTTGTAGTTCAAAGGATAAAGCCATATCAATCACAGTGGTTTTCACCCCATTAACCAGCCAGCAGACATCATCAGGCTTTGAAGATAAACATCAAGCCTCACAATGTGTATATGTGCTTGTGTTCCCCTAGTCACATACAGGAAGTGCCTGTCTGAGAGCACTAAACAGAACTGGGAAAAAGAGTATGCAGAATGAAAATATAATAGCAGCAAATATGTTAACAGCATGTCAATAATGAACAGAAAACACCAACAACAGTTAATTTAAATTACATATTTTTATGTTCCCTTTGAAGAGCCCCTGAAACCAACTGGATAACTTTGGAAAAAAGTGAGGGTTAGATAAAATTCAGTTTATCATTTAAATATTTTTGCAATCCATTTTTTTTCCCATCTGGACTTTGTCCTCCTGTTCCTTCCTGTTGGCTTCCTTATGCTGTTGACCCCCCAGCCCCTTCATCTCATCTCCAGGACTTACCTGATCTATTTCTTGCCTCACTATGTGAGTGGGTGCCATGGGTGGTGGTGGTGCAGTGCCTTTATGGTTACAGCATCATCCTGCCGACAGGGGTTCTTTTCCGTCCATTAGTCCCCTTGAGTCAGAGCTGGAGGCATACAATGGTGCACATATAGACTGTAAAGATGGTGCATGCTTTCAACACCCACCTCTGATTTTCCATTTTGGTGATACTTGCTGTGCCACATACCCTCCACTAGGTGGCAACCAAGCAGCAGTACACACTGTTTCCCCCAACCCAAAGAAGAAGAGTCATCGATGGATGCTAAATCTTCTTTCCCTTACCAGCTCCCAAGTGATATTGATCCATTCTCAAACCAGAGTCAACAGTATGGTAGGAGGTGAGGCATACAGCACCTCAGTCCTTCATGTCACTGGCTTGGCTATAAGTTTATTGTAGCTAGATTTCCTTAGACAAAATTACTTGTGAAATTACTTATGAGGGGTGATGAACCTCCAACTCACTGTTTTGCAATTCTGTGCTTTTACACTCTGTACCATTTAGCCAGAACTATGTTTTTGTGATTCTTTCCCCTTTTTCTTACTTACTGATGGAAGTGACATAAACACAGGATTACTGTCTCTTGGACTTTATTAGCTTTGGTTGCTTGTCTACACGATATCATAATGTCTGTTTATGACATCATAATTATCTCCACAGCAGCAGATTGGGATGCCATAAACAGAACTGTGCCTGCAGAAGTAGACAAGCAGACAGAACAAATAAGACAGAGGTCCTGATTCCATACAAATGTCTTTAATAACAAGCAAATGAGGGCAACAATTACAAAAAAAGGTGAAATATCAGCTAAATTGTGTCTGCTAATGTTTTTCAGATTTATCCCAACAACATCAGGGTCTTTTTAAAGCCCTGCTACACTGCAACCAACATTCAGTATTAACAAATGCTTGTTTTCAGTAAGGGCAAAGGAGTTAGTCAGGAGACAGTGCAGTACCTTGTAGTATTTCTGAAAAGTGCTGTAGTATGCTGCAGGAAACAATGCTATTCTGCAGCAATTAAGCCCTTTTGTCATGAAGCATTTTGTGGCATGTCTTTCACTGCGCTGCATCCTGGCTTACTACGCTCTATATATCTATGTCTCCAGCACAGAAGGAAGAGGCAGATGAAACACTAGTGGAAGCCAGCCACATAATGGCAACCAAAGGTGAAATTCTGCTACTAGGGGACTTCAAACTACCAGTTGTAGATTGGAGTACCCAGATGGCGAGCACAGCCAAAAGCAGGAACATACTGACAGCACTGAAGGGGGCATGCCTAAGACAGCTCGTGGCTAAACCCACCCATGAGGGGGCTATACTAGACCTAGTGCTCACCAATGGAGACAGGGCCAAGGAAGTTAAGGTGAGCAGCCATATAGGAACCAGTGACCACAGAACAGTGTGGTTTAATGTAGCTATGGGGGAGGAGGCAAACCACACTAAAGTCAAGGTTCTGGATTTGAAGAGGGCCAACTTTATCAAAATGGCTGAATGTCTCAGGGGAGCCATGGCAAAACAAGACAGGGTGTGGAAAAGCAATGGTCTATTTTCAAGGGGGCCATAACAGAAGCAACTAACCTCTGTGTTAAACAGCAAAGCAAGAGTAAGCAAAAGATGCAACCACTTTGGTCCTCAAGGGAAGTGGCCAAAAAGGTGAGGGATAAAAGAAAAGCCTGCAGGACATACAAAGAAACACAGAGGGAAGAGGACAGGGAGCAGTATCTAGGGAAGCAGAGAGAGGCAGGGAAGGCAGTCAGAAGTGCAAAGGCACAAACGAAGAAAATATGGCACAGAAGACCTTCTTCAGATATATCAGTGACAGAAAGAAGACATGGAGTGGGATTGCCAGGATAAAGAAGGAGGGAGGAGAAAAATCCAAGAAAGGAGTATTACCTAGGAAGTGAAAGACTGGTGGCCTCAAACCAGGAATGAGATCTGGGAATCATATTCTCAGATGACTTGAAAGTTAGTAAGCAGTGGGAGAAGGCAACATTGAAGGCCAACAGAATGCTGGGCTGCATTGGGAGGAGAATCACGAGCACAAGGAGAGAGGTGGTACTACCAATGTATAGATCACTGGTCAGGCCTCACCTGGAATATGGAGTCCAGTTCTGGAGGCCTCACCTCAGGAAGGACATTGACTGGTGGAAACAGTACAGAGAAAGGTGACAAAATTGAATTGGGGTCTGCAGTACATGTCCTATGAGGAAAGACTTAGGGACCTGAATATGTACTCCCTGGAGCAGAGAAAAGAGAAAGAGAAAGAGGGGACATGATTGAAACATTCAAGTACATTAAAGGCATTAACAAGGTACAGGCACAGAAACATTTTCACTTCATGAAGGCCTCCAGAACCAGGGGACATGATCTCAGGCTGCAAGGAGGGAGGTTCTCTACCAACACCAGGAAGTTTTTCTTCACAGAAAGAGTGGTGGACACCTGGAACAGCCTGCCCAAGAGGTTGTGGGGGTTAACACTGTGGGGGGATTCAAGAATGCATTTAGTCCAGGAGCCAGGTACATTTATCTATGTGTCTAGGTCCGAAAGGTTTGATGACAGTTTCTTATGTAAAAAAGTGTGTAGAATCCAGATTTACAACTCTTATTCACTTAAAGTTGAACGTTTTCTTGGAACATGCACTTCTTCAATGAAAAAATGAACTGTCAGTGAAAGTTGTGTATATTTTAACTAATGATTCCTTCTTTAATTTCAATTCTGTAAGCTTTTATTGAAATACTACAGACATTGTAACAAACAGCAACATATGTATCAAAGGCTTAGTATTAATGTTATTATTTATTTTATTCTATATTTAACTTGAAACAATCAACTTTTTGTAATGTTTTATGAACCTAAGTACAACAATCAGTATTCTTGCTCACTGTCTTCATTATTTGACATGTTAAGCAAATCTGTCTCATCAATATTGACATCACAGTGAGTGTCATCATCTTCATTTGGACTGTTGTTGTGTTCGTTCAATTGTTCACTTAAAGCTGGTGGTAGAACTTCACATGTGAATCATGTTGGCTTGTATTTGCCATCCTCATAGGTCCAGCCATTGTCCTCTGGCTTCAGTAGTGTCATTTCTGGTTTGTCTGCATTTTTCCATAACAATGAAATGTAATTTGCACTGCAGATGTGTTGTGTCAGGGTTGATTTGCATGGTGGCAGCGAGCTTGCATCTGCTCCTTTGATTTTCTCTAAGGGTGCGTCTTTGTCACTCGGTCGATACTTGATGTTGAACATACTGTAGTGGGCTGTGTTGACACTCTTTACTTTCTGTCCATACAAGGTACACACAAAGCTCTCAATTGTATCATCAGTTTCTTTAGACAAGTGTGGACATCCCAGTTTTCCAAATACCTGTGTAGACTCTGTACTCTTTTCCATAACTGTTAGAGGTTGCATCTTCCCCTTGCCTTTGAACGCTGGTGAATAGTCACACCCTGTCAGTGCATGGAGACCTGGTAGAGCTGCACACACAGGTCTGCCTAACTCTACTGACAAGCAGGATATATCTATGAACCTTTTTGTGTTATTCCCTGAATGGCCAACGTCCATGTGCAGTTTGAGATTATCGTTTAGACTTGCATGATGCAACAGAAAGACCAGAATATCAGTATCATCTGCCCTGACCACTACATGCGCATCTTCACCCTCATTTTGGCTACAAATGCAGTGTATGTGTTGCATGATTTTTGTGTCTGCTTCTATGTGTTTGCTTTTTAAGGCCTTGCACTCTAGTCTAAGTATATGTCCAGCTTCCACTTTGTGTGAGTAACAAGTTTCTCCTACTGCAAACATGAGCTTTCTATCACTTAGAACTTCACAGTACACATCAGAATTCCATGCCGTAGCTGGAAAACCTAGGAGTGCCATCTTGAATGAAGATGAAGACAGGGATCCAGCAAAGTCTCTTGGTCGGCTTTGGTCAGGACCAGTTATAAGATAGGAGAGTGGAGCTATGTTATGCTTTCCTCTCTTCTCTTGTTCAAGACCTTTGATCGATGGTGTCTTGTAACAGTCACTGACTAGGTGGTCTTCATTTGCAGAAGTACAGCAAACAAAAGGCAGGATGTTTTTTGTCACACCATGGAATGTTGGTGGCAGGTTTGTAAGACTTCTGATCAAGAACATGGCATCAACCACAGTGACATTTACAGCATAGGGGTGGCTACTTTGTACTCTGGTCTCAAGTTTCTTCAGCAGTGCTGACTTCATTGTTGTGTTCATTGATCCATCAATGTTTCCTAAGGAGATGGGTACCAGGATTAGCAGGCAGGCACACATCATCATAAGTTCAACTGTTAAAGTCGCAGATAGATATAGCAAGAGTCCAAAGAGGTCACAAGTTCCTTTCAACTCGATGATTTTCTTGTCCTTGTTCTTAATCTTCACCTTCATTGCATCATGTGCAAAGTTCTTCAACTTGTATCTTTTGATGGGTTCCTTGAATCTATTGGCTTTGGTAATGCATTCATCTCTAAACACATGATACATCCGAGTACCTATCTCAGTAAGCTGTAACACTTTGTTTGCTACCTCTTGTGATACTGCTTTTCCACTACCTATTGAATACAGATTGCTGTCCTCAAACGCATCCCAGAATGGATTCATGGAGGAGTCTATTGTGTTCAACAACTTGTTTAGATCCTTCAAATCTCATTTAACTCTAAAACTCTTCAGCTCTTGGCTGGCTTCTTCATGGCTGACAAGACCACATTTTTCCATAAGACTTCCAACAGTTTTACTTCAAGCTGACTGCAGAATGTTCCACCTCCTCCTTGTGTTGATGTTTTGTGTCAAAGAAGAAATCCTGGTTAGTCTTGCTGCAGCATCAGCATTAATTGCCTGTTCCAACATCAAGTCTATGTCATTTCTGCTAAACCCTCTCTTTGGTCTTGCAATGGTTAATGCTCCATTCTCAATTTCTTTCCTTAGTCTAGGGTGGGTCTCATCCATGCTTAGCAAATTCATAAGGTTCAGGGTCATCCACTTGGCATAGTTGTGATGTCCAATTGCGGAGTAAAGAGGTATCATCTTCTCTGAGCTATATACGAAGAGAGGCAAGTCATTTGTCCTGATGGAACAGCAGAAGAGTTGGTACAACTCTACCAAACTGTAGTACTGCAGCCAAAATTGGGCAGTTGCACCATGCTCACCACGGTGTGTGGAATCTGAAAACATTTCATATGCTTCCATGAATGTCTTCAAATCAGCTGTATTCTCTAGGTCCACCATTGAGGAAGGCAATGGGTCATTAAGTAGCTGCTGCAGATGCTTTGAGATTGGAAAGTCTGACAGACCTTTATATTGTATAAAGCACTGCAAAATGTTTAACTCTGAATGCTGCTGATAGCATCAGGTAAAGTCTCTTTGCCTGATTGAAAAATGTTCCTTGAAGAAGTCCATTCAGGGATCCCAATGGCAATATGCCACCTTCAACAAGAATGTGGTCTCCATTCAGGAGGTATCCAAGACCTTTGAAATATGCTAGTTTTATATGGAATGGTCCAAAACATATGAAAAGTTTATCATATTCAGGGGACTTTGTTAACTGAATTTGTAGTGCTGGTTTTGCTATGGCCAAGTCATAAGTAGTAGGCATATAGTCCTCCTGGCATTCATCCATAACCTTGATAGCAGTATTCATGGTGTCTTGCTCTACATCAAGTCTTGTAGGAGGCTTTTCTATAGGGTCCGTGTATGATATGATCTGCTGTGGCAGGTCATTTACAGAAACAAGGGCATTCCATCCATGCCATATTGGAGTAGCATCTACACTTGCACAAGATATCATCCAGGCAATGTCCCTTCTCTTAGCTTGCATGAGGTTTTTTGGTTCAGAGCTTTCTGTCACCTTATATTGATACTGTCTTATTTTTGGTTTTCCAGATGTATATGGTTGAATGTCTTTCCCACCAATATCCAGAGCTCTTTTCCTCTGATTCATTTGAATGTGCCTGGGTACAGTGTCTTGTTCCTGTTGTGCCATTGGCTGCAAGATCTGCTTCTTTACACTTGGCAAATAGCTTTCATCAAAATCTTCAGCCTTTGTCTGTGATGTTCTGCATCATTTGCTCTTTGATATTAAAGAAGGCCCTGCCTGGTCGTGGGCATCAACTTCTGATTTTTGCTTATCTGTGTTTGCTTCTATTGTATGTGTTTCATTTCTTGCCGGCACTTGGTCATCCATGTGTGTGTTCTTGTCATAGCTTCTTCAGACCTTTCTTTGGGTACAGCTCTCTCTTCAGTACTGGATGACATGTTTTGATATGCTATACCCACAGTGTCATGCAAAGTGTCATGACCATCAAGTGTCTCTGTCATCTCATCATAATTGTCGAAAGCCCAAGCAGTGGCTAGACCTGGCTGTATGAGCAATCCATCTGGTGTAGCCATATTCTTCTCTGTTATGTTGGTTGCGACTGCAGTTTTGAGTTCCTTCACAATATGATAGCTGACACAGTGACCAAACCTGTTCAAAATAGTTGAAACTTTCTTACTGCCTGTCATGGATTTAATACCCATGCCCAACAAGAGGTGTTTTTGTGGTTTGAGTATTCCCCTTGACACTGCAAACATTGTCATCTGCAATAGATTGAACTACCCTCTCCTGTTTCTCACTGCCCACTTCTGATGAACCCGTGAGTAGAGTACCTGGAAATGTCTGAAGAACAAGTAGCAATTTTATATTTTCTTCTATTAAGTCTTCAGCTCTAAGTTTGGTTTATTATGAGGCTGTACCTTTAGGATTTCCAACAGCTGTTCTCTTATGTATTGAGCTGCTTGTGCATCCCTCCAGTCAGCTTGTTTCTTAGCAGACCTGATAAGTGTACCCGCTTTTCTACTTTTGGTATCCAATATGACACCATCTTTGAAGTGATCTGCCAGTTTTGACTGCAAGCTCTGTGGGTCATAATTTGTTTCAAGCCCACTACACTCCATAAGAATATCCATGAACCTTTTGTGTAAAGATAGCAATGATTTGTCTTGCATTCCATTAATAATGATGCAATGCACATACTTAGCAAGCCTGGAAAAGGAAACCTGGTGACTGTCCCTCAACTGACTGTATTCACATTTTGTACCTGTGCCCTTTATTGATTCTGTCTTTTTTACATACATGTTCTTATAGCTGTTGTAGTAGTTCACTTCTTTGACTATGGGATCAATACTGCCTACCATCATATCCATTTGTCGATAGTCCATTTCTTTTGCTGTGCTTTTTATTCTGTCTGCTGCCCCATAAGTTACACATGTTGAAGGATATTCAAAAGTCTCCTTTGACCCCTTAGGATTCCTTTTCTTGTATGATTTGAAAAATATACATTCATTTGGGAATATGCCTGATGTAGATGCTGCAGATTCAGATAGAGCAATTTTGCTAGATAACCCTTTATGATGTCTTTTTTAAAAGTTTCATCAGCTGCAAGTTTACCAGAACTCTTGTATTCAGTGAAGTTCTTGTAGCAGATATAATCATACCCATGGCTGCTGGAGTAATGTTCAGGCAATTCAAGACACACCATGTTGTATTTTAACAGTGTTTGACTAGAATGTCTTTCCTTTGCATCAACTACTTTCTTCTAATGAGCATCATCAAAAGGTAGTGGGTCTCCATGGTCTGTGCCAACTCCTGGATCAGTGTATAGGATACATCACCTCTGAGGTTTTTGGGAAGTCTTGCTAGCCATATCTGAGACATTAAATAAATTAAATCATTAACTAAGTAAACCGAGTCTATTAAATAAATTAGATAAATTAAATAAATAACTAAGTAAACCGAGTCTATTACATAAATGTAAAACTTTTTTTAATTACTCTTAAGACAGTGCATTTTCCAAGAAAACATACAGCTATGGATGAATAAGAGTTGTAAATCTGAATTCCGCACACTTTTTTACATGAGAAACAGTCCTCAAACCTTTCAGACCCAGACACATAGATAAATGCACTTGGCTCCTGCTCTAATGGGATAGACACAAGGGAACCCTGACTATGAAGGGCAACTAGAGTGTCAAAATAGGTTTAAAACAAATGAGCAGACTAGATAGACCTAGCAGTCTCCTTCTGCCATTAACTTCTATGTTTCTTTGATTCTATGAGGGCGTGCAGAGGAGGACATAGAGAAGGCAGCAATACTGAACAAATAATTTTATTCAGTTTTCACAAAGGAAGGGGAAAGTGAAGGCTCACAGCTCAGCCATAAAAGCAACAGGGAGGAGGTTGACACTACTCCATTCACAGTAGCGAGAGAGAGAGAGAGAGAAAGAGAGTCCTGAAGGAACTCGAGAACCTGACAACTGATAAGGCAATGGGGTCAGATGGGATTCAACTCAGAATATTAAAAGAGCTCAGAGAGGAGCTGGCAGCCCTGCTGACCACCCTATTCAAAAAATCACTGAAGACAGGGGAAGTCCCAGAAGACTGGAGGAGAGCAAATGTGGTCCGTCTCCACAAAAGTGGGAGCTGAGGTGAGACAGACAACTATCGACCAGTCAGCCTGACCTCAGTGGTGGGAAAGCTAATGGAGACACTGTTAAAGGAGAGGACTGTGTCATTCTGTGAAGCTAGTGGAGCACAGGATCCAAGGCAGCATGGATTCACAGTGGCAAGGTCATGCTAAACAAATCTAATAGATTTATTTGACTGTGTGACCAGGGAGGTGGATCAGGGTAGAGTGGTGGATGTGGCCTACTTAGACATCAGTAAGGTCTTTGATATCATCCCACATAGAAGACTAGCAAGCAAGTTAGGCAGCAAGGGGGTGGGCCCCAAGGTGATAAACTGGGTCAGAACCTGGTTGAAGGACAGGACACAGAGAGTGCTGGTAAATGGGGTTTACTTTGAGGAGAGGGGGTGACCAGTGGGTTACCACAGCGATCAGTCTTGGGACCAGTATTCTTCAATGTCTTTACAAGTGACATTGCAGAAGGGCTGGAGGGGAAAGGGTAGCCCGTGACATGGGCATCGGTGATTGAGCACTTGCAATAATGGTGACTCAATCCCAGTGCATGTCGATGAGGCTACCGCTGAGGAAGGGTGACCAGGTGGGGGATGTGGGCACATATAGTGAGAGGACATCGCTATGTGTATATGCGTGTGGGGGGGGGGAGTGAGTGTGATGGAAGGAAGGGAGGATTGGAGGGTTAGCTTGGTGTGGTTGGCATAGAGCTGCTGAGCTGGCTCCATAGCATGGTGGGTGGGTGGTCGCCTAATGCTGTGAGGGTTCCAGGTTCAGGTCCTGGTGTGCCTACTTGTTTATGCACCCAGCATGAAATTTTTATTTCTCAAGATTTTGCACCCCCCTTCAACATGCACACCCCTGGAGTTAAGAATCCTTTAGTAGGGAGGTGCGGGGGGCACATCCCCCTACATGAACAATTAAAATCCAAGTCCCTGGCACCATTTTCTTGTGTGCTGGGGATGTGCATCGCCAAAATTGATTTCGGCAATGTACGCTTATGCTGCCGACGATCGTAGTTGGGCTTTTGCCCTTATCACATAGATCCAGGGAAAGTATGTCTTTTTGCAAATGACACCAAGACCTGCAACAGGGTTAACACTCCAGAGAGGATAGAAAAAATGAGAAAGGACCTAAGCAGGTTTAAGGAATGGTCAGAAGTGTGGCAGCTTCAATTCAATGCCAAGAAGTGCAAAGTCATGCACTTGGGGAGCAGAAATTCAGGAGAGGTATACAAAATGGTGGGGAGGTATTGGCAGCCACCAGGCAGGAAAGGTAACTGTGGATACTCATATCGGATGACCAAAAGGTGACCAAACAATGTGAGAAGGATGTGGGGAAAGCCAGTAGGTTGCTGGGATGTACTGGGAGGGGTATCACCAGCAGAAAGAAGGAGGTGGTTATGCCACTGTACAGGTCACTAGTGAGACCTCAGCTGGAGTACTGTGTCCAGTTTTGGAGACCACATCTCCAAAAGAACATAGACAGACTGGAGGCAGTCCAGAGGAGGGCTACAAAGATGGTGCAGGACCTGCAAGAAAAACCTTACGAGAAGAAGTTAAAGAGAGGGGGGGGACATGACAAAAACTTCAAGTATCTCAGGGGTATAAACAAGGTACAAGAGGGCAGCATCTTTCAAAAAAGAAGATGTGCAAGAACAAGGGGTCATGAAATGAAGCTAGAAGGGGGGACGTTCAGGGGCAACATGAGGAAGTACTATTTCAATGAAAGATTGGTGGATGCTTGGAACGGCCTCCCAAAGAAGGTGGTGGAGGAAAAAACAGTTAGGGAATTCAATAATTCATGGGTTAGACATAAGGATACCCTAGTGACAGGAAAAAAAGGGTGAGCGGCAGATCAGTTAGGATCATCTGTGGTTCAAAATAGGTAGGAAAGTGGGCAGACTGGGTGGGCCACATGGTCCTTATCTGCCATCAACTTTTATGTTTCTTTTTCTATCTATATATGTCTATCTGTCTGTCTAGGTATCTTAAATTATCTATCTATCTATCTATCTATCTATCTATCTATCTATCTATCTATCTATCTAGCTAGCTATCTGTCAATAGAGGCAGAGAGTAAGCGAGAGATGGGGAGAGGGTAAGATATGTGGACAATACCTCATACAAGTGCACAAACTCCTTCTTAATTACAAAATAAACTAAATTTATGCTTTTCACCAGTCCTCACAATAGGAACAAACTACACCAGTTGACCATCCTTAACAATCTTAACTCACCCCTTGAACAGGTACAGCAGTTTGAATATCTTGGTATAGCCCTAGATACGTCCATGTCATTATTCACCCATGTGGACCATTTAGCTAAGGCAGTGAACACCAGGATTTGGCAGTTATATAGGTATAGGCACTGTCTCACCCCTGATGCCCTCCGCATAGCAATCAGCAGTTCAATATTCTCCTTATTTGACTATGGACTAATTATTTATGGTACTGCCACAGATACCATGCTAAAAAGAATTAGCATAGACTTAATAATACCTGCAGATTAGCTCCTGAGGCACATAGACTCACTCATACTTGTGAGTTGTACAATATGCTCAGTCTAACTGGCTACACCTTAAGAGCCATATAACATATCAGACCTGTCTGTTTGAGAAAAAAATCCATCTTGGTCTATCCCCTCCAGTCTTCCTAAAGCTTCTTAACCAGGTAACTAACCCTCACCACATTTGTGGAAAGTCTAACCTGGCCTACCAAGTCCTGTTCTGTCACACCTGTATGGCACAGCACTCCTTCAAGTACAGGGCACCAAGCTAGCTAAATGACCTTCCCCCCATCACTCCACAATCAGTCCAAGATCAGCCCCTTTAAGAACAAACTTCACCAGCACCTCGCAACACAGTGTAGGTGTGATTGTCTGACCTAAGCTATCCCCCACATTTTTCATGAAATGGTGCCCCCTTAGACCTCTATTTCTCCTCCCCCTCCCTCTGTCCCCATTTCCAGTGATCTAAGCTTCCCTATTCTGTCTGTCATATCCCCCTTCCCATAACCCCCCCCCGCTGCTATTCTAACTCCCCATCTGTCATAACATAGCCTTTGCCTGGCTGCATTGCTATTCTGTATTCTCCTTAAGTCTGCATTTTATTTTTGTCTGTCATGCACTGTTCACTTTACCTGTTTTTTGTAACTTACTATATAGCTATGTTTGTCTTTTACCCTGACGTGGAACCTTTATAAAAGGCTCAAAGGTATTGCAATCTGAGAAATTAAATAAATGAAGTCTGTGTGTTCATTGAGAGATACAAGCACATATAAACTCTTCTGGTATGTGAGGCACATAACCACAGGTCCACAGGCTGGATGCTTCTCTGCACACAACAAAGTCGGAAGACACTGGAGGAGTGCCTATATTTCCCAATAAATTGGCATTCACCACTGATACACAAAATAGCACCTTTTCTGGTAGCAATTGGGCAAAATGTGTTGATATGATCTAGTGCCCTGTAGTCTTCACCTTAAGCATTTAAAATTTAGATGTTTTTTTGAAAGTCTAAATATAAAATGTATTAAGTGGAGACTACCAGTGTCAAATTCTAAGCTTCTGTTCTGCCTGCTTGCACTAAATAAAATCAACATATTTGGCACATGTGCTGTCTTAAAAGGTCCTTTCCTAACTCCTGGTGGTGAGTACCCTAATCGTTTGCTGTTTGCTGTGTTGTAACTGCCGTCAGTGAGCACCTGAGCTGTGGTGCAGCTTTTTCATTTCCCTTCTCTCTGAATAAATGAAGCAGCCTGGGTGTGCATTTTCACTTATAAAATGGCCTGGTATTATTTTTTTTTCTTTGAAAATGCAGAATAGTGTGTTCAAGGATAGATAGATAGATAGATAGATAGATAGATAGATAGATAGATAGATAGATAGATAGAATGAATTTTATTTTCATCCAGGAGAATACGTTGGGATGTAAAGTCTTGTTTTCAATGGTAGTCCTGTACAAAAGTACTTAAAAACATACTGTATGAAAACAAACAATATGAAGAGTAATTTGATAGAATTTATCCAAACAATTACATGCTTGAAATAGTATCTTTTCTATACATTCCGGAATTTGGATATTGGATTTTTTTGCATGGATTGTTATATGTGTTTGATTCCAGAATCCAGCAACACTCACTTTTGGAAATGTTTCAAAATCTTATGTTCATTTTGTGTATGGTTGTATCCCTGTTAGTGACCTCTCTCAAAGAATATTGTAGGACAGTTTGCATATTACAGTTAAGAATTTTCTTTAGGGGAATGATTGGGAACTATAGTTTACATTTTTAAAATTCAAGTTAGCTGATTCATTTTTCTTTTATTGTCAGTTGTAACCAACATAATGGCAGAAACATACTGTAAGACAGTGTTGAGTATCAACTTTATAAAAATGAAGGCATATCTAGCAATTGTACTGTATATTTTTTCCAAGTTTACATAAAGAGGAAGCAGTGGTATTCCTGTAGATCAGATTCCCATAGTCTAAAATTGGAATTAAAAGCTGCTTAGCAAATCTAGTCCTAGGCTCCCTTGTTAAACAGAAAGAAAGTGTTTGGAGTTCTCTGAGTTTTTTAAATTTGTTTTGCATTGCTACATTTAGTACAAGTTTTTTTGTTTTCTATAATTATACCTAGAAAGTTATACCCATCTGAATTTACAACTAGCTTTTGTTGCTTTAACCTGATGGACAGCCTTGGACATTTTTTTTCACAGACCTGAACTGGTGTTAAAAGCAGACACATTGAGTTTTCCTGAGGTTCATAAGTATCGTTGACCAGGAGAACCACTCTTCTATTCTTAAGAAATCATCTAGGAATTTAATTTTCAGATTCACATGGCTGCCTGTGGAAGCCATCAAAAAAGTGTTGTCCATGTACTGTATAGACAGAACTATTTATTAAAACTTTAGGCAACTCACTGATGTACTTTATGGAAGAAATATAGGGGACCTTATATTGATCATTGAGAACTCTTCAGGAGGTACAGTATTACACAGTGCCTATATGATATACTATACCAATTGTATAGGCACAGTATATTACCTGGTTTTTCCAATCACAGAGCAAGTATTGTTTGTGAAATGTTAATTAAACACCCTTGTGTATGTTTCAGGTTTACATGGGTTAACGATTGTATTATTATATTGCACAGATTTATACTTTGTATGCAGAGTTTTTCCAGTGCGTGTCTGTAGCACAACTGCAATATCTTTGCATGGAAGACTTTTTGGGGACTACTGTGGTACTATTAAGTTTTCTTGAGTTTGATGACTAAACTCTGGAGGAAACATATTCATTTTTTAGACTCATATAATTACAGAATATCTGATTCCTTAGTCTTGCTAAACTGTTGCTTTCTTGTTGCATTATTTGGTTAAGATTATTATATAGTTGTAAGATTTAGACAGCTGCCCAATTTCCCTGTGAGAGAGTGGAAATACTACTTTTGTGAAGTTGTTTACACTTTCTTGTATTATCTGCGGAAAATGTGAAGTATTCATAGCAAGAAGGTGACAAAAAAATGAAGCAAAAACAGACTTGAATACCTTGTTCCTGTGACATTGTGTTCCATTTGAAAATTATAGCACAAGCCTTGTGCCAGTAATAGGAAATGCATTTGAAATATTGGCAGGTACTGATTGACCTGTATATTGTAACACAATATTTTAACTACAGTATTGCATTTATCTCAATAGAGTGCTTTAAAGACATTTCCTGGTTTTTCAAATTCCCATTTTTATGATGCTCTCGAAAAGGTTTTCAGGGTTGTTTTCTGCCACAAGTACATTATTAAATATATGGAAGCATATTTAGAATAATGATTTATCCTATTATGTCATGTCCAGCTAAGAATATATACAGGGTGGCAGCAAGAAAATTAGCTCCCACAATTGCAGCAGTTGATGTCATTCAAGGTGCTTTGCTTAAATATATGTCTATCTTTGGTTACACTGTTTATTTTATGTTAAAGTCCTTGCCATTCTGCGTGTACTTTTGAATTGTTTGAACAGCTTTCTTGCAAGTTTTATTTTTTATTGGGATGTTTCAATTATTTTTGTCCTAAACCAACCACCTCTGAAATTACAACTTTGAAAGCAGATATAATCAAAAGAAGCATGGCAACCCCTGTATTTCTTTTTGTTTCTATATTCATAATTATTTTCTACATCTATCAAAAAAACATTTTATGAAAATGACTTGCAGGTAAAATGGTTTTATGTATAGAAACATACAAATATTTCCTCCTTTTGGTGGAATATCAGCTCAAGAGGGTGTCATAGTATTGGTAATTTACTCTATTTTTGCATTTGTAGAAAAAATGAAGAAATCATCATGACAAATGACATGTCCTTGTTTCACATTTTCTTTCACACCCATATCTAAAATACAGGTGTTATGACCACATGCAACAATCTGACCCCTTCCAGATTCTTTCCATACAGAGAGATTAAATCTCACTAATGTAATTTAAAAACAAGCATGGCAACCCATGTTTTTTGCTGTGTATTTTAAATTTTTCGATGACTATGGGCAAAAAATTATGACTTTGACATGTGGTTGCTGAAACACCAGGGAATGGCCTTAAGCATTTGTTGACATAAAAATCCATATCTTTCATACATTTATTAAGATATCTTCTGTTTCTGTTTCCAACTTTAGGTTTTCAACCAGTTTTTCCTATTATGGGCTAGCTATGGACCTCCAGAACTTTGGATTAAATGTTTACCTGGTTCAGGTTATTTTTGGCATTGTTGACATACCATCCAAACTGATCTCCACAGTTTCCATGAGCTACCTTGGTCAGCGCATCACTTTGGCAACCTCCCTCATTCTGGCTGGACTGACAATACTGGCAAACATCTTTGTGCCCAAAGGTTAGAGGGTTTGGAGATGTATTTTCAAGCATATGAGTTATAACTTTATTTCCATCTTTTTATAGTTATCATTCATCATTATTTATTATTGTAAGACAGCTCACTACTGGCATTATTTATTTAGACCATACCCATAGGATATTTACTGTAATTTTGTAAAATATTAAGGAGGATATAATTTGGCTGGCAGGTAAATCACCATAAATCCCACACTCTCTTTGTGGTCCCCTAATACATTTATAAGAAAGCTTTTCATTAGATGGGGAAATTCAGCACTAAGAGACCCACACCCAAGAGTGGGTCTGGTCCCAATCTGCACTTTGTGTGCAAAAGTACTTTTTTAACTTACTGTTTATTGCAATTTCAATGGGTTTATGCAACATAGTTTAGTGTTATGCTTCTGCAACAATTGATAAGTTTGGCTGTTCACACTCTCTGTAGGGGTGCTGAAGGGAAGGAAACTTTGAGAAGGATTTTGCTATAGAGACACCATGAGAATGATTCCCTTTGCTAAAGGTACCTTAGGAAGGAGCTCTGAGGGGAGAGGCGTGCCACTGGAGGAGGAAGGGAGGATGGTGGGGCAAAGAAAAAGTGCTTCTGAATGAAGCTGGAAGGAACTGGTTTATATAGCTCAGGCAGGGGGAGTAGCTAGTTGCTGTAGCCCATTGAAATGCAGGCATAGCTTTTCAGTTCAATGGGCTTATGCAACTTAGTGTTGTGTTATGCTTGTGCAACTGTTGACAAAACCCTGCTGCAGCGCCACCTCCCACCCACATAAAAACCAGCAATCCTTTGCTTCCTCCGATTCCCTCCCTTCAGACCTTCCATTGTTCTCTTACTGTGATTTCTCAGTCATCCAAAGTTGCAACAAGGGCCTGTCCCCACCCTATCCTTATACCATTAACCCAACTCTTCCCTCCACTTCTCCACATGCTGAAGGGCTGGGATTTGGCCTCTCTTCCCTCTCACCTTCACCCTTTATTCTGTTCTTCTGAAGCCTATTCCTCCTCAATGCCTACAACCTGCTTCCCACCTATAATACTCTACCTCTTGCTGCCACAACCTGCTCCCTTCCTGTCATGCTTGACCCCCCTGCCTTGTGCAAGCAGGGTCCTCAGTATACTGGAGGGGTCAGGCTCCAGCAGACCTTTCTCCTCCTACCTCTTCTTTCACCTCCTCCTTCCATCCCTTTCCACCCCCCACTTCTGTGCCTACTGACATGCCTATCTCTCACCTTCCCTTCTCCCCCTTACACAGCCCTAGCTATGGCTGACCTCTAATCTCTAATGCACTCATAGTTAACTTGCACTTCTGTTATGGCTGACCCCTAATCTCTACTGCACTTGTAGTTAACTTGCACTTCAGTAATACCCTTAGCCAACCTGTTCTGCCTGTGTTTACTCCTCACCAACTTCCCTAGCTCAAACTATAACAATTATATTCAGCCATTTTCTAGCTACACAGTTATGTGTCATTTAATGTATGCCTAAATGTTATTTTGTGTTGTTGTATCTATCTAGTCCAAAAGTATTGGCTTAGTATCTATCTACTTCAAAACTGTTAGCATCCCGCTATTTCATTACTCCTGTACAGTCTGTTCAAATTATTTGAATGTGAGCTACTGTAAATTTATATTGTGTACCAGATCTCTGTAAATTATCCTGATGTTCCCCTACCCCCAGGTCACACTGAGAGATGAGCAACTTGTTGCTCAGCATGCCTTCCTGGTGAAACATTTCAATAAATAAATAAACAAATAACTTTGGCCATTCACACTTTTTGTTCCATGGGGAACTACCACCTTGCAGGGGTACCAAAGGCAAGGAACCCTTGAGGAGGGTTCTACCCCTAGAGGAGCCACAGGAAGGATTCCCTTGGCTAAACATACTTTAGGAAAGAGCCCCAAAAAGGAGTGTTGAGCAGTAAACACTGACCATGAGGGCTGAGAGCAACCAGTGATAACTGGAAACAGACACAGACTGAAGAGCAAGCCAATAGATATCAGCTGAGCAGAGGGTCCTGTCTTCCTAAGGACAGATGGCACAGCAAAGATGGAGAGCCATCAATCAAATCAAATCAATCTAATTCTTTTATTGTTTGATATAAATATTGTCATTACAATTAAAAAATTTTGCTTGCCTTATATAACATCATTAAAACAATATGTTTACATTACAGAGTTAATCAGCAATACACTTCTTTATAAATTCATATATTAATACAGCCAACATTACCTCATTAACATTCATCTGTACTTTCCTATTACTTACCTATCAAATAAGCATCTTTTTATTAAAATTCCCTTTCCTCTATTGTGTTTTCAACTACACTGCACCTCCCCTATACTGACATAGTGTGGTTCCTCTATGGAGGCACCTGCAGAGGAGACCAAGGAGGATGCTGGGAACCTCCACAAAGGAGACCCACAGGAGGGTGGCATGAGACCCCACAGGGGAAGGAAACAACTCCTGGTGGGGGACTCCATTGTTAGAAGGGTAGAACTGGGGGAGGAAGGAGAGAGGGAGGTAAGGTGCCTGCCTGGTGCCATGGCTTGGAAGGACAGGGAATGAATCCTCAGGATCGCAGGAGCAACTGTATGGGGGAGGGAGCTGGATGTCATTGTCCACCTAAGGACAAATAACCTGGCTGGGAGATGGATCAGAGCAGTGCAGAAAGGTTTATGCGGTTCAGGAGGGGCCTTAGACAAGTAGCACGTAAGGTAATCTTCTCAGAGGTGCTATCTATCCATGGCATGGGTGAGGCTAGGGTGCTCCACACCATGGAATTAAATCAGTGGTTGAAAAACTGGTGTAGAGCTCAGGAGTTTGGCTTCACTGGGGACTGAGGGTCCACCTGGAGTGATGCAGGCCTATACTGGTGTGATGGTCTGCATCTGTCCAGGAGGGGAACCAGGATTCTAGGTGATAGGTTTAAATGCTTCATTGGCAAGCACTTAAACTAGCCAAGGGGGGAGGCACTGGAAAGGAGCAGGGAAATCCTAGCCCCCCCCCAAAAAATCAGGGTAGTTAGTGAGGTAAACACCAAGATAAAGATGTCAATAAGGAGAAGGGCGGGGTAAATGGAGAAAATGACAAAGGCAGTAAGGACAGGAATGGGGCAAAAAGGGGTAAGGCCATCAAGAAATGGAGGGTAATGAGTACTAATACCCATAGTCTGGGTAACAAGCTCCCTGAACTGGTGACATTGATGGAAGAGGGACCCCTGGGTATTGTGACAGTCACAGAAACATAGTACACAGAGAACACCCTTTACCTAGGGTTACCAGGGATTGATATCCACCTCCTACAGCTCATGTAGAATGCTGCAGCCAGGCTTTTGATTGGTTCATCTAGGACCAGTCATATAACACCTGTGCTCCACAGACTGCACTGGCTGCCAGTTCACTGGTGGATCACCTTCAAGGTCGGTCTTCTGACCTATAAGGCTCTACATGACCAGGGACCTAGTTACCTGCAAGATCTCCTTCATCCCTACTGTCCCTCCTGCATTCTCTGATCCACTGATGAGGGATTGCTAGAGATTCCCAGGGTTCATTTAAAGACATCTGGGGCTAGGTCTTTTAGTTTTATGGCCCCAACCCTGTGGAATTCTCTACCTCGTCAGGTGAGGGATTGCCCGAACATCCATAGTTTTAAAGTAGCATTGAAAACATTCCTTTTTAGCCTGGCTTATAATGATTTTTAACGCCGTTTTATATGTTTTATTTTGGTTATTATGGTTTTGATAAATTGTTTTTATTGATTTATTTTAATGAGTTTGTACATGCCTTGGTTTTGGAAAGGTGCTTTTATAAATAAATACAAAATAACACATGCCCCCACAATGCAAAGCATCATGGGCTGCATATGCAAATCACTACAGAATACTATGCTGGTTCAACTTTAAGCAGAAATGTATGGTGCCGAAAGGCCTCTCACACAGTTTGCAAAGGGTGCAAGCAGAAGACATAGACACGTGTTTCATCCTACCAGGACTCATCAGTATGCCTCGTCTGTTTGACACCCAAGTGTAATGAACCAGCTACCCTAAGATGGTCTATCTGGGTTATATTACGGTGAACCCAATTAAAACAAAAAACTATTTAAAAGACAAAGAACCTCTTTGTGCAAGCACTGAGGCAATGGTTACCCCAAAGGGCATTTGACTGGGAGGCCAAGTTTCAAAGAAATACAAAATCACACATGCCCCCACAATACAAAGCATCATGGGCTGCATATGCAAATCACCACAGAATACTATGCTGGTTCAACTTTAAGCAGAAATGCATGGTGCCGAAAGGACTCTCACACAGTTTGCAGAGGGTGCCAGCAGAAGACATAGAAATGTGTTTCATCCTACCAGGACTTATCAGTATGCCTCGTCTGTTTGACACCCTAGTGTAATGAACCAGCTACCCTAAGATGGTCTATCTGGGTTATATTATGGTGAACCCAATTAAAACAAAAAACTGTTTAAAAGAACCTTTGGGTTCACCATAATATAAGCCAGACAGACCATCTTGGGGTAGCTGGTAGCTTATGGGAATTCGTTCATTGCTGGTCAAAATCTTTTAGTTTTTAACACTGTTTCTTTAATATGTCTTCCCCACTTTAGGTCCTTTATTATTATTACCCCTAAATAACAACATCTGTTAACTATTTTTAGTTTTTCTTCAGCATTATAAACATAATTTTTGTTTTACCATATGCCATTACTCTTGTTTTCTGATAATTTGTTTTCAATTCTGCCTTTTTAGTTTCTTCTTCAGATTTACTCAACATTCTTTTTATGCCCAGATAACTGGTTGACACTAGTACAATGTCATCAGCATAAGCCAGATATGAGCACACTTGGTTTCCTAATTTTGGTAAATGACGATTTATATCACACATCTTTTCTAATATTTGTTTCAGATATAAACTGAACAATACTGGTGACAAAGTACACCCTTGTTGCACTTCTCTATTTGATTCAAATGAATCACTTTTATTTCCCTTGGAGTCATATCTGATTTGTGTAAAATTATTACAATATAGTGTTTTCATTATCTCCACCAGTCCTTTATCCAATTTTATTTTTTCCATTACTTCTCATAATTTAATTCTGTTTACTTGATCAAATGCTGATTTCAGATCCACAAACACATAATATAAACTCTGTTTCTTCACCTTTGTGTATTTGTGAATCAAATGTGTCAGTGTAAAACACTGATCAACTGTTGACTATTTAACTCAAAAGCCTGCCTGGGCTTCATCTAATTTATCTTCCCCCTATCTATCCATTCTATAATCCTGTTATTTATTATTTCTGTGAGCACTTTTTAAGTGCAATCTATCAGGTTTATTGGCCGATAGCAACTTGGATAATTTTGATCCCCTTTTTTAATAAGGGTACTATTATATTATACCTCCAGCTTGCTGGTATGTTCCCTTTTTCCATAGCTACTTGAACCAATTTTTGTAAGAATAGAGTCCATATTCCAATATTTTGTTTTTTTCACCTCTATTGGGACTCCACCTGGCCCAGGTACTTTATATGATGCAAAGGATTCTATTGCCTTCTGTATTTCTGTTAAATTTATACCCAAATCTACTTGTGTCCATTCCTTTCTTATCTCTATCTTTTTAGACTTTTCTTCTGATTGAAATACATCTTTATAATATTCTACCCATTTATATGGTTTTATATTTGTTTCTGGCTCATTTTTATATTCACTTAAATCTCTATTTGTTATTGTCCAGAATTTCTTATTGTCTTTTTCTTCTACTGCTATTTCTAATTTCCTCCATAACTGTCTAGTATACTTGGCCTTATTTTCATTAGCTACATTTTTATATTCTTTCCTTAGTTTGTTAAGAGCCTTCTTGTGTGTGATATTTCCCATTCTTTTAACCTTTCTTATCTGTCTATTCGCTGCTTTTTTTTATCTACCTTACATTCTTTAGTGTATCACTCTGGTTCTTTTGTGTTGTACATTTTTATTTCTTTAATGGTTATCTGGGAGATAGTCTCCATTATTTGTTGGTATTCTTTTAATAATGTTGTCTCCGTTGTTTTGTTTTTTGTGAGTTTCTCCATTTTGTCCCATATTCATTTATCCTCCAATATATGCTGAAACCCTTCCCCTTCCCCTTCTATCTCTTTCCAACCTACACATTTCCTCTTTCTAACTTCCAGAGGTATGTGTTTCTTCCTGATATTTCTCCCTTGATCTGTCTGAATAATTAATTCTAATCCAGAATGTGCACTTTCTGCCCATAGTTCTGTTTTAAGGTCTAAACATAGTTCTGTCATATCCATTTTATCCATCTGTGATCTATTACTGAGAGCCCATACCTCCCATGTAGGTGAAATTCCCCTTTTCATCTGAGCTGTTCTTATATTAATAGGTACATAGGTACACTGGTGTGAATTTTGGGTCCCATTAGCTGCTAGAGCCAAAGATATAACCTGCCACTGATAACAGTGGTCAAGTTTCCCTTTTTTTTGGACTCATGTAGGAGTCCAGTAGTTTTTTAAAACTGGCCATTCTGTCACCACCTACCACATCCAGTGGGAGTGCATTCCATGCACTTACAACATGCTGATTTAACCACCTACTGTAGCTCTCCTTGTGGTAATCAATATTAGAATCTTATCCATCATATTTCTATAATATTTTTCTTCTGGTTTCATCTTTTTCCCATCTTTAGAGGTCCTGGTTAATTGTATGTTTTCATTTTCTGCAATACCTAGAAAATCTATTATATCATCTGTTACATTTGTCAATTTACCTATCCTGTAATTGAACTCTCCTGTAATAAACATACCCCTTGATATATTATGATTCATGTGTTTATCTGTAAGTATTCCAAGATCTTTATTTGTGTTATCATTTTTATATTTGCTTCCACCTGGTAGGTGTTATACATTGATAAAAAATTATCTCTCTATCCTTTTCCTTAATATGTAGTGCCAAAATGTTATCATTGTTTGATTCTATTTCTTTAGTATATCTTGTTTCCTTTAATTTACACATTGCCACCAAACCTCCTGCATAGCACCCTACTTTCCCTACTTTATAAGCATCTTTTATATATGTTTTAAATCCATTCACATGTAATTTTCCTTTATACCTGGCTTCTTGTAAATTAATATATTCAAAAGTTTCCAAGTATGCTACAAAGTCATCATCTGCTAAATTAATAGCCAACCCTGATGTATTCCACAACAATATCTTTGTAATTTGTTTTGATTCACTTATGTCTGACTCTCTGGTCAAAAGATCATGTAGCCTCCTTCCTCCTTCTTTTCCAAGTCATTGTACTTCTTCCTCATTTTCTAGTATCCCGTATCTATTTAATGTTTTAATTATTCCTTCCCATTTCAAATTCTGTTTATTCCTTTTTTGTTCACTTTCACTAGTGTCGCAATTAGTCTCATCATGAGCATATATACCTAACTCATCAAGTTTCTTACTTTTTTCAATTAATAGTTTACATATTTCATCGATTGACAACCACATTGAAATATGTCCATCTGGTTCCTATCTGATCACTCTGCTAACATCTGTCCTTTGAATTTTCATTTGAAGTAACAATCCCATAATGTTCAACAATTTATATTGCAAATTAGTTACTGCTTCCCTATTAAATTGTTTTAGCCCAAATATAGATATCAGTCTCTCTTCCTGTGTGAATTTCTGATATTGATTATACCTTTCTGGGAATAGTTCTTTTAAAGTAAGTACATTTTCAACCTCCATTCCCATTTCTTGTAGTTCTTTACTTTTCTTCCATATTGCCTTTAAAATATAATACTGGTCTGAGATTATTAAAACCAATTCTTCATTTTCAATTGGTCTTACCATACTGCTGTAATGTAAATTTTGTTTATGTCCTGCTAGCAGAGTGCTCAATAGGTTTTTCAACATTTTATTCAAACCCTCCAGATTTTCTTGTGGTAGGATTCCTACCCCATACATTGGGAGAATAAAATCTGATCCCTTTGTTTTTGTCAAAAAAGTTTGAACTATATCATTTGTTTTAATCCCCCCTTCCCCCATCCCTACACAAAAAGCACCTTGCCAATCCTAAAAGCTTCTGGAAGCAAATTAACACACTCATCAAGGGTAAAGATAGAATTATCCCTCAAAGTATGACTGTAAAAGGCTCTACTCTGACCATGCCATGGGAGATAGCCACTAGCTTCAACCACTTCTTTACTGAACTTAGGTGTACAAGACGGGTCTTCCCACTGTCCTTCCAGCATGGCATAATATGCGTCCAGATATTACCCATTCCCAGTTCCATATAAAAATAACCTCTCAGAAAGAGGTATTCAAACTCTTGACAGGCCCCAACCCTGACAACTCTCCTGGCTTTGACTGTCTGCCACCTAAATTTCTTAAGATGGAAGCCCCTGCTCTTGCTTATCCTATTGCCTTACTAATTAACAGATCATTCTTCACTCAGTCCATCCCTAACAAATGGAAAACAGCAGTCGTCATTTCAGTCCATAAGTGTGGACCATCCAACCTCATTGAAAACTATGGACCCATATCCACACTATGTCCAATTGCTAAAATCCAAGAAAAAATACTATATAACCAACTATATTCTTATCATGAACTGACCAATGCCCTTACTATCCACCAGTATGGTATAGAATCTGCTCTCCTAAGAGTCACCACTGATATATTACAGGCCATTGACCAAGGTAAAGCCACAGAGGTGATCTTCATGGACCTCACGAAGGCATTCAACCTCGTTAGCCACCCCATACACATCTCCAAACTACACCAACTTGGCCTTGATCATAATTCCCTTTCCTGGATCTCCTGCTATCTATCAAATAGGTCCCAATGCATCAAATGGGCAGGAGCTCTTTCTCCCCTATCCCCTATCACTGATGGGGTCCCTCAAGGGTCAATCCTTGAACCACTTCTATTCTCAGTTTTCATTAATGACATGGCAAAGAATTGTGGAGGGACATCCATTCAGCTCTATGCTGATGATGCTGTACTTTACAGAACTTCCAGAGATGTCAACTGTATAAACTTGGACCTAGAAAGCAACTTGAACACCCTGGAAAAGTGGTTTAAAGATAACCTGTTGCTATACACCAAAAAAACCAAATCCATGCTGTTCCATCACACCTCCTTTGATACTTCCCTGACTCCTCTGGTGATCAAATCCTCCTCTGGTGTATCACTCGAGCGAGTAGCCTCTTTCAAATACCTGAATCTGACCCTGGATGAGCACCTATCCTTTGATGTGTACGTAACTAACATAGTCAAGACCACCAACAAGAAAACTGGCCTCCTTTATCATACTGCCCCCTACCTCTCCAACCATGTGAGGAGGACCATAGCCTCAGCCACCGTCATCCCAGGGCTCTTCTATGGGGCCCCATTAATTCACTCAGCCAAGTCAACACTACTGGACAAATTAAAGGTGGCCTATCACAGAACTGCCCTCTTTGCTGCCAAGGCCCCAGCATGGGACCACCATTGTGATATACTAAACACTCTGGGTTGGCCTTCCATTGAAGCCAAGATGGACTTCCTGGTGGTCTGCACTACCTTCAAACTCATCCACCTCCCCTCCCCTCCTAGCCTATCTAATCTCCTCACCCTGAAAGCCTCCCTCAGAACCCTTAGATCCTCCCACCTCCCAATCTTAAGTGTACCTAAAACTCGGTTAGTCATAGGTAGAAGATCCTTCTCCTTTGTGGCACCCCAAAAATGGAACAACCTCTCACAGTCACTACTTGCATGTAAGTTTCTCCCATTATTCATGCAATGGTTTAAGAAATCATTCTTCTCTCTCCACCTATCTGAAATGAAAATTGCCAGTAATACTACCTCTGACAACCCACTGCCTCCTATTCCACCCAATCCCTCTTGGATTCCTCTCTTAACCCCACTATTGTTATGTCTCTCCTTACCTACCTCTTCTGTCTGGTTGTGCCTCCAATTCTACTTGGAAAAAGTATGAATGTTCTAAATTAAATATAACCTTATATGATTATCAACCCACCATTTAACATGTTTCTTATACTCACTATGAACTCTGTTGTAGACATGCTGTATATACCATGAACTCTGCTGCAAATGTTGCACAATGTATGATTTATTGAGTCTTGCACTATTGTCAAAACCTGTATGCAAAGTAAAATGTATTGCACACATTGTTCTATAATGCCTGCTCTAGAAATTACGGAATGTTCTGTTCCCTGGGTTGCCCCTGAAAAAAGGACATGCTTGTCTCAGTTGGGCCCACCCCATCATCAAAATTCTAATAAATAAATTCATACCCTCTCAACTCTTCCTTAACCTTTTCTTTTTGTTTCACTTCTTTGCCCATTTCTTTAACTGTTTCATCTTCCCCTTGTAGAGGTTCAGCCTCAAGACTGATCATTTCTTTCTGTCTCTTGTTTTTCTTTCCCTTCATCCCCCTACTTTTCCTCTACCTTTTTTTCCTTTCTTCTTTCCCTGTTTTGTTTCTCTCACCACAGTTCTATGGGTATCTTGTTCCTTTGTTTCAACCTTTTGTTTGTCATGTGTATTACTGGCCCCTTGACTTTTCCCTTTTTCTGTCATCTCAGATAGATTTATCTGTCCAATTATTTTTCTATCACTTTCCTGCCACTTGTTTCCTGCCTTACTGTCCTTCTTTTATCTTTGCTTTTTATATCTCATTTCACTATTTTCCATGTTTCTTAATTTTCTCTCTTCCTGTTTTTCTCCTTTCTCCCATAACATTGCATCTGTCCTTTTCAGTTCTCTGCATATGCTATTCTCCCTTTGACTTTCTGATGGGAGCATAATTAGTTCTTTCAGCTCAGAATCCTCTCTTTTTACTGTCAAAGGTGACCAAATACTTGATCTTTAATGTTTCCCTCCTCAAGTAGAGCTACTGTTTCCTTGCCTCCTTTATAACTCTGATATTCTGTATGGTGTCCTTTCTCTGTCCCTTTTCTAATCTTCTCTATCCTTTTCCAGTTTTTCAGACTTACCCCTTTTAAAAATTAGATTTATTTTCTAATCTCCACTAATTCTTTGTATTTTAATAAATTAGCAATATGTGGGTCCCTTAGTGTTGATTGGACATCTCTAGCTAGGAGAGCCATCATCCAACCCCATCCAACAGTGGAACCTATCTGGGTAAACTGAGGACTATACTAAATATGAACTACCTGGTATGTATGATCTTCAGCACATAGGAGAGGAAAACTCCCCATGAGGAGGAAACCTCTGGGGATCTAACACCTAGATCACCTTCCCTCCAGGCTTGGGATACTTTTAGTGACTGCTTGGCTACTGCAATTTAGAGACCCAATTTGGGAGGGGGTTCCAATTTGGAGCAAGGCTCCTGCTCTAGCCTTCTAATGGGAAATGCTGTGAGGGGGTTGTAAGCACTCTCTCCAGCAAAGGGAGACTCCCACTCAGGAGGTCCTCACCTCAAAGTAGGAGGAGGAGAGCAACAACTGCTAAAAGGCACTTACCCAGTCTCCACAAGGGAGACCTAAGAAAAAGGAAGACATCCAAGGGTCTTCCCTGAGGACCGCCTTTGAGGTGAGCAGTTGAAGAAAGCAGAGAATGGACAGGGAAGAGGAAGGGGAGGATGTGGACACCAGCTGAACCTTAGGTAGTTGTACAGAGAAAAGATTTTGAGGTGCTGATGGTGTGGCCTGCACAGCTAAAGGAGACCCCTTGAGCTTAAGGGCCCCACTCTTCGGCAGTTGAAGTCTTAAAAAGTCTACATCAAGAGGTGCTGCTGATGATCTGCATGACTAAAGCATCCTGTGGTGTGAGTGCGACCTCTTCAGGTGGAGACACACCCTCTAGATGTGGACTTTGTGGAGCACAGCAAGATTGCCAGCTACAGGACAAGCCCCAAGTCATGTAATGGTTGTGGCTGGCATGCATCTGACTGTAAGAAAGAGGGGCCATGATGAAGTCTGGCAGCCGTGAGTACATGGAGCATGATGTAGGTAAGGTTGAACTGCTGCTTTAACTGAATGCAGGGGTTGTAGGAGGCTGGGTGAAACCAGACAACCATAGGTTACTTCTGACTCCATAGCAGATTCCCAACTTGAAGCCACAATGCCCTGCTGTGACATCACTGCCCCCCACCATGGGGATAACTGATGGCACAAGCAGATTACCAGGACACCACTCCAGGAAGAAGCAACAGGAAGCAGGGGGACTGATTCATTGCAGCAGTTATAATTGCAGCAGCATTTGACAAATCAGTGTAGCATAGGAGGATTTATAACCGCATTTGCAACAGCAGTATAATGGGGAGGCAGCACATGTAAGCATGTGACAGCAGTATCAGGAGTGACTGAAAGCACTGACAGAGTGCAGGGTTGAACATTGCATGAAAGTTTGAATGATAACAGGGACAGAGAATGAGGCTGAATGATACAGCCAAAAGCATGCCAGCCAGTTTGAAGGGAGGTTAGTGTGAATTGCAGATGCATTGCAAATTAGGTAAGCTGAGGCAGCAGTATAACAATGAATCGCTAAGGAAGCAGAGTAAATGCAGAGAGTGACAATAAAACTTCTAGAAAAGTCAGCACAAGGGAATTGAAAAGTTGGGAGTTGTAACTGCTGAATGAATCCAGGCAATGAGTGGAGTAGGTGTAAACAATTAAGGATGAATGTTCAGGGTGATGGCTACAGCAAGTGGGAGCTGAACAGCACACAGAGAACAATTGCAGGTAAACTGAGGATTGGAAAAAGTACAATAAAAGTAAATGTGAGCCTGAATAGCATGAAGCAAGCAAAGGTAAACAACAGAATATTAGTAAAACTAGAAGCCACCACCTCCCACCCCCAAAAAACTGAAGAAACACAAGTACAGGAGAACAAAAAAGCAGACACAGACAATAGAAAGAAGCACCAACAGCAACCAGAGCAAAAAGCAAAGTACTGATTGAGAAAGGCAGGAAAAATCACAAACCAGCAGAAGGACCAGTATAAACCAAGCAGAAAATCCAAAAGAATGCTGAAAGGGCAGAGATTCCAGCTGAGGAAGGCAGAGGCCAGCAGAGCTTCTGGCTGCAAAGAAAAAGTGCTTCTGAATGAGGTTTGAATGAAACTGGGTTATATAGCACAGGCACGGGGAGTGGCTAGTTGCTGTAACCCATCAAACTGCAGGCATAGCCTTTCAAATATTAGATTGTATCAGACTGATTCTACTGAATTCCAAGCTGATGTTTTATGTAGCTGCAAATTCCAGAAACCTCTGCATCTAGCATCAACACAGGTCTGCAGAAGTGAGGGAGTCAATAGCCTGCAGTGAATGGTAGAGCTTTTATAAGCTTCAATCAGTTGTTTGCATTCCTGCTATTCTCCTGGATTAAGTACAGTCCTCTGTGGCTGTACTTAGCCCAGGGAGGACAGTGTGACCAGCAAATAAAATATTAGAGTTTATGAAAACTTTAACACACACCGCAGGCTATTATTTTTCCCAATGCTACACCCCTGCTCTGATGTCATCTGCAGGGGGTTCTGGGATTTGTAGTTACAGAAAATGACAACTTGGAAGTCAGTAGAACCTGTCCGATACAATCTATTGCACTGCAGTAAACAGTAAGTAAAAAAAAAATGTATTTGCACACAAAGTGCACATTGAACCAGCCCCAAAATTGGGCGTGAGGCTCTTAGTGCTGACTATTCCCATGTAAACTGATTTGCTTAATCTAGTTCTTTTGGATTGGTACTACTATTCGAACAGTGATACTGCAGTAAGCCAGGAAATGGCTCTAGAGACACCACTGAAATTGCAGAAAATTTCTGACCATATTTTTGGTCTCAACTCTACATATCAGTGTAACAGTATAACACTAGCGCATACTTCTCCACAGAAGTTTGAACTAATTATTAGAGCCCAGAGCTGTCAACTGGAAAAAAAAGGTTTAAATCCCATAACTACCATATACTCACTGTGAGACCCTGAACAAATCATTGAACCTTCCTATGCTGAATTTTCAGTCTCCCCCGAAATAGGCGCAGGTGTGGGAAAAAACTGCCACAAGTGGGCGTCACTTGCAGAACTGCAGTTTTTTTTTGCACACACCACATTTTCAAAGTGGGAGTCAGTTACAATGGGATCTCCAATTTACAGCAGCATTTGCAGTCATTTTTTCAGTGCAGCTGTGCCTAAATGTTATGCCTGGTGGGACCGGGTGTAACATCTCTCAAAGCTGTGGCTGCCACCTGTGCAGATCTTGGGCTGAAAATAGTAAAGTCCACAGGTGCAGAGAATTCATTCCACACTTGCTGTTGCAGAGTGGGACTTAGCCCCAGGAGGGCTGAAAATCTTGCCCCCTGCACTCAGCACCCTTGCTCTTCTCTCTTTTTCTCTCTCCTCTCTCTCTCTCACATGCATCTCCATTTCTGACTCTGTTCTGTCTGAATCTCCCTAGGCACTGAAAACAGCAACAGGATTCTCTTCCCTCCCTCCCTCCCTTTTCTGGGTTGCAAAGGACTTTGGAATAAAGTCTGTGTGAGAGGCACTGTAAACAGACATTTGTCAAGGCCAAATGTTTGCTGTTTGCATCGCTGTTGTACTAGGTCTTGCTTGTACACATGTTTACTATATATTACCCAGAATAGACCAGATGAGATGCAAAATCTCATTTAAAACAATGTCCTACTTTAACACTTTTTAAATTATATTTACCCAGAAAAGGCCAGATGAGGGGCAATGCATCATTTTCAGTAGGTTTCCACATTTTGACCCACATTTTCAGCAGTCTGTTTATGACCTGATGTTATGATCAAGACAGGTAGAATTTTTTTAAACCCCAATCCAAAGGGTGATTTTGCAGTGTGACTGTGAAAACATGTTTCAGAAGGGATTTGAAAAATGACACCTCTCATGCTCAGGAGATGGGGTAAAACAAGGGATATGTTGAACAATATGGCCCAAAATTACAAAAAAAAAAATTAATTAGTAAATGTTGGAAAATTCAACATTTCTTCGTAACTTTGTTGTTGTTTTTTTTCACATTCTGACACCAAATTTTCAACATAGTCTTTTTATGGCTATGCGTCCTGAACATGACAGGTGTCATTTATAACATAGTGGCCAAAATGTCATTTTGCAGCACAAGTATGAAAACACATTTTGGCCAGGATTTAAAAAAAATGACAGCTGTCACATTCATGAGGTAATGTAAAAAAATGGCTATGTTCAAAATATTGAGTTAATAAGTTATAAGTGTCAATTGAAAAATTTCAACGTATGCTCATAACTATCTTATATTTTAATAGTTTTACCCCACATTTTCAACATAGCCTTCTTATGATCCCACCTCATGAACAAGGGTAGAGAATTGTTTTCAGATCCTGCCTGAAATGTAATTTTGTACCACAAGTGTGAAACCTCATTTTGGACAGTATTTGAAAATATGACAGCTGTCACATTGAAGAGGGGGTGTGAAAAAATGGATCCATGACCAGTCCTCAACAAAATTTTTGTTGGACGACCATACAGTGAAACCACCATGTCAATGGCATTTGTGGTCAGTATACAGTTTCTCACTGGGACACTCGTTTTCTTCAGGGGGCTTCACCCCCAGACCCCCAAAATGGGGGGTTGTGCCCCCGCACCTCCCACTAAATATAATCAACTCGGAGTCAGAGCTGATTAGGAGAGGGGGTGCAAGACCCCTGAAACTCACTGTAGGGGTCCAGCATCGACACTACAGCTACCTGGTGCTGTAGTCGCTGTAGTGACGGTCACTGTCGAAATGTCGCTGTCAGCAGTGTATACCTGAAAAAATGGCTATGTTGAAAATTTGAGGTTACAGTATTGAAAGTTATCAAAGTTACATGTGTGCATTGAAAGATGTCAGTGTATGCTCATACTTTTTTTAATATGCTTACCTCAAATTTTAAACATGGCCTTCTTATGACCCACCTCATGGACAAGGGTAGAGAACATGTTCAAATCCTGCTCGACAGGTGATTTTATGCAGTGACTGTGAAATCACCTTTTGTGACAGATTTGCATAATTCCACTGCATTTGTTCATGAGGCGGGGTCCCAGAAAGGCCATGTTGAAAATCTGGGGGAAACAAAATTGTGAAAAATGACCAAGTTATGAGGACAAGTTTAAAATCAATTGAAATACTTTGAACCGTACACCTGATTTCCTCAGTTCCTGGTCCGGCATTGATGAGTGAAGACTTGTCTCCAGTCCAGAAAGTATTACAGCGTTGGACCTCCCAGTTGGTAGGTAAGGGTGTAGGGGTGTAGTGTGATGGGTGCTGAGTGGGAGGATCAAGTGGAGGAGGGTAATGGCAGTGGCAGTGTTCTGGCAGTGGCAACAGACTTCAATGTACGGTTTTCATTTTTACAAGGTGTCTAAAAGTATAAAAGACCACGAGGGACAGTTTTCTTTATTGCAGGTACCAACACTAGGAACTGGCCACACCGGTGTTGGTGCTATGTTTGGCAGCACTGAGGGTGGACACTCCAGTGTCATAAAGTAAAAACGTGGTGGGTAGTAGCCAGCACCAGGGATAGGACACCCCAGCATTAGAAAATTAAGAAGGGGAAAGCAATGGGAGGTGGGAGAAATACCTGGCAGATGGTGGGAGAGGATGAATTGTTTTTATGTTGGGCGGACCACAGCAGGATGATTATGACACTAATCGGCTCTGCTTGCTGGATGAAGTTATGCAGATGAAAGGAAGGAGCCACTCTATGATTCAGGCAGCTCTTTTCTTTGAACTACACAAAGTTTCTGCACAGCAAGACCAGAAGAGTGTCATGATCAGTCTGGCTGATGATTGGTCTGACACTGTTGAACCCCTTGCAGGTTGCCCTGCATTGGGCTAACAGTGACACACCTCTCAAAACCACTATCATATCAATATGTGACTTTGCATAAGTACAAGGATGAACGTAAAAAGTGCAGTCTTTTCATCAAGTGACAGTTGCAGCTTCAGTAACTTGGGTCAATTTACAAGTATTTAGAAGCTATTCCCCACCTCTACCACTACCAAAATATTAACTACTCTGTAAAGAACAACCCTTATTTTGGGCTGTGTTCCAAATAAGAGAGAGCAATGATATAATGGTGTGCCCCTTTCAAACTGGGAGCTCCATGATTCAAGATGATAGCTTTGTTATTGATGTAGTCTTAACATACTGGAAAACTAGATTTGGTTATGGAACAAAGAAAAATGTGGTGTCCCAAAATTATCATCAGAGCTGCAATTTCCACCTTGGTATCAGTATGCAGAACTGTCTGAACTGTTTCCAGCTGAGCACATCTTAAGTGACTCTGAGTGCCTGCTGAAAGATATCTGTAACACCACCATAGTCCAGTAATTGAGGGGGTTACTGGTTTGTGGATGTGGGCCTGGAGACATCATAGGGGGCGGGCCCCTTATAGTTAAAACAGAGCCACTCCATAGTTGATACAGCTGCACTTTCCACCTTGCTATCAGTGTGCAGGACTGCCTGAAATTTCCAGCTGAGCACACCCTAAATAGTAGTAATATCTTTATTTCTTAGGCAGTTAATCCCACCAGGCTCTGGGTGCCATACAACAATCATACATAAAGATAACAGCACAATAAATAAATATATAATAGTTTATAAATAAAATAATTACTCATCGGTACCTGTATAGATGCCAAGGAAACCACATGGCACTTGAACCCTTGTTTAAATGCCTCAACAGAGGGGACCTTCCTGAGTTCATGAGGTAATTGATCCTAAAAAGGGGACTCTGCAAGGGTAAATGTCAAGTCCCTAGGTAGTTTTAAGTGGGACCTGGGGACTCTCAGGAGGCCCACCTCAGGAAGTTTTAACTTGAACCTGGGGACCCTATGGAGGCCCACATCAGAGGAGGGTGGTTAGGAGCATAAGGACAAAGATGCTCTTTCAGGTAGGCTGGGGCCCAAATTATAAGGGTCTTGTATGTTAACAAACCTATCTTGAAGGAGATACACTACCTCACAGGAAGCCATTGCAACATTCCAAAAACCGGAGAGATTTGCTCAGAGCAGGACACTCTGGCAATCAATCAAACTGTAACATTCTGCACCAGCTGCAAGCAGCACATCAAACCTCCACATAGCCCTGGTTAGGCAGCATAGCAATAATTGGTAACAGGTTAGAACAACACTTCCTGAACAGCACCATCTACTGTAAACAGTGCTATAGGAACCACGTAAAACCTGACTAGCGATAGGGGTAGAATAGAGAATATCAACTACCGCTACCCTTGTAGCTATCCAGGCATTATTGAATGTAGATAAGAAGGGAAAAAATGAGGAAGCTGGCCATGCTGCTGCCATGGTGGAAAGAGCTAAAGCAGAAGCAGCTCAGTCAGCACAACAGGGGAGACCAGCGTTCAGTTCCCGGTCTCCTGAATCATACCTTTTTTTTGTTCTCCCCACCACAAGTGTGTTTTTTTATTGTGGATGGCATGTAAATAAAAGCAAACCCCCTTCCCAAGCTTTCAATGTTCCCCATGATCCACCCTCCTCTGAGTTAGTTATATTCAAAGTGGGGTGTGGGGGGGCAGAGCCCCTACATCGGTGGGGGGAGTATAGCCCCCTTAAAAATAAAGTGTAAAGCATGTTATTTAAGAATGGTAGCTGTCATCGGTGTGGTTTCTGGCTGCTACCATTGGCGATGTTTGGTATTATGGCATTTTCAACTCACCCTGTATTTGACAGCACTGTTTATACTGCACTGTTCTTAACAGCACTGTTGTTTACTGTATTGAGTGTAACCTAATGCCACAATAATCCAGTCTAGATGTCATGAAGCCATGCATCAGTGTCGTTAGGTCTTGGAGACTTGGGTAGGGCTTAATCCATGCAATATTCCTAAAATGGAAAAATCCACTGTGGTCTACCACTGACATCCATGATGACACCAAGATTCTTTATCTTATTACTGGCAATAAGTGGAGTGGTACTGAGTTTTTTAAAAATGGCAGGGTAAAATCATGTAATCTGATTGGCTCTTATTTATGTGTAAAATATGGTTTACACATGGTTAAAAAAAGGACTGCTCAGCAGTGAAGAGTCTGCAATCCAGATCAATGGGCATTTGGAACACAGGCATTTCAGTTAGCCCCCTACAGCCAGAACTGATATTCCACCACAAACTTGGCTACTACCTTTACACTGTAAAAAAACTTCAGCTGGGCCCAACAAATAAAACTATCATAAACAAAAAATAAAACAAATTAATTAAATGTTGTTTCCTTGATTATCACACTCTCCTTACATACATAAACATATTAGAAACAATAAGTATTGTTTATAGTTTTCACTACGATTGTTTCTTTGCTGACAGTGAAAAATTCCACTTCTATCTTTACCTGCTCATCAGGGAACTCTCTTCTTCTTGCCCTGACAGTGAGATAATTGAGTCTCTGGCTGTAACAAAGGCCTTTGTTGTCTGTATGTACAGTGTGTTAGGAAAGAAACATTCTGCCAGTGGAACTGAGCAGAATTTTGAATCCATGTATTCCATAGTAAACATCCCACGGCAAACATTCCATATCTTGAATGTGGGGAAAAACAGAGAAAAAAAAAAACAGGAAGAAGAAAGTAGGCAACAATACAATGACATCATCAATGACATCACTTGTAGTAGGCGGAAGGACTATTTTATCATAAATGCACACAAGTAAATCTATTGTTTCTACATATACACATGCTTTTCCCAACTGTAAAACGTTTTTAAAAAAGGAGCCCATTTTATAAGCACAATAAGGCACTCCGGGATGTGCCCGGAACACGTCTTACCACATGGCCAGTGGCTAAAGTTACTCACCTTCAGCCTCATGCCTTATTACACCCCTGGCCATGCGGTAAAATGTGTTCCACACACACACCATCATGCCTTATTGCTTACTTAATCTAGCAACCACCCCAAACCAACCATATTTTGAGCACCAGCATCCTCCAGTAGCACTGCCATCTTGTCTGGTTTCAACTTAGGCCAGTTGGAGGTGAGGCAATCTTGCCATTGATAACAGCCAGGCAGTCATTTAGTGCATTGACAGCATAGAAACCTAGAGGCAGGGAAGAAAAAATAAGCAAGGAACACTGTAGAGGTTAAGGAAATTTGAGCAGACTGAATGGATCGAGCAGTCCTCATCTGTCATCAAATTCTGTTTCTATGACAGCACTTTTCTCCCCTGGGCAAATGATAGGCATAGCTGAGTATCAACAGAATAGCAATGAAGTTGCAGACTATACCTATGAATGACTTCTCCCAGTGGCAGCATACATACTGCAAACATCATGGGTAACCAGATAACACCTTACGGGACTCCACAGGTCAGGGCAGCAGGGTGAGAAAAGAAATGCCCCCATTCAACCTGCTGCACCCTTCCGGAAAGGAACTTGAAACATCTCAAAATCATGCCCCCAAGTCCAACCATGTCCTTCAACTGAGTTGATAAAATCCCATGGTCTACAATGTCAAAACCTGATGAAAGATTGATAAGAAAAAGAATGAAACATTCCCCTCTATCTCTAGCTAGGAGAAGATCATTTTGCATCCTGGCAAATGCCATGTCCATGCTATGATTCCCCTAGATCCCAACTGGAATGGCTCATAGGTGGAAAAGCCACCAGATTAGGCTTCAGCTGCATTGCCACCACCATTTTGATAACTTTCCCCAAAAAGTGAAAGTTCAAGACAAACATGCAATTAGCTAAGACATCAGGATCCAAAAATGGCACTCTTTAGGAGAGGTATCACCACAGCCTTTTGCAGAGCTGAGAAAAAAATTACATTATCCTTCTTAACATACCAAGACACTTCACAAACTTTGAAAAAATGGCATAAAGCTGGCTTGTTCCTTCCCTTTGGATCAATCTACAAAACTTGCTTAAATTGAGTGCATTCATTAGACTTAACTCTTTTAACAAACTAATTGTTAAGCATTGTAATGACAAATGTGAATGTTTCGGACCTCCCTGATTCTGTATATCAATGGAATATGATATTTGCCTAATGTTCCCTCTCAGTTTGTTCCCTTCTTAGAAACATAAAATTTGACAGCAGATAAGGACTGACAGGCCCATTCAGTCTGCCCATTTTCCCTACCTATAGTGAGAAGTCTTTTGACACTACTTGATCACTGGCTTAACCCTCTCTTTCCTAATGGTAGGGTTCCTTTATGCCTACTCCATGCATTTTTGAATTTCCCCACTGTGCTTCCCCCACCACCTCCACAGAAAGGCTTTTCCATGAACCCACCACCCTTTCCTTAGAAAAATATGTCCTTATGTTTCCCTTAGTCTACCTCCTTCTAGTCTCATATTGTGCCCCCTTGTTCTTGAACATCTCCTTTTCTGAAAGATGTTACCCTCTTGTACCTTATTTATACCCTTTAGATATTTGTAGGTTTCAGTCATATCTCTCCCCTCTCTCTCCTAACCTCCAGGGTATACATACTGAGGTCCACCAGTCTCTCTTCATATGACTCTGGGTGCAGGCCCTGCACCATTTTGTTGCTGTTCTCTGAACCGCCTCTACCTTGTCCATGTCCTTATGGAGTTGTGTCATCCAAAACTGGATATACTATTTTAAAGGAGGTCTCACCAATGTTTTGTATGGTGGCATCACCGCCTCCTTTCCTCTGCTGATGATACCCCCTCCCTGTGCAGCATAGCATCCCACTGGCTCTCCCCACAGCCTTGACACACTGTTTGGCCAACTTTAGGTCATCTAATATAATTATTCCCAAATCCCTTTCCTGCTTGCTGACTGTCAGTTTCTCCCCCATCATGTAATACTCTCTTGGGTTCCTGCTTCCCAAGTGCATGAATCCTAGCTGCCACACCTTGAACTATTTTTACAGTTAACTTAGGTCCCTCCTTATATTTTCCACCCCTCCTGGGAGTGTCCATCCTGTTGCAGATCTTCATGTCCTCTGCAAAGAGGCACACATTACCTTCTAGCCCCTCTGCAATGTCACTTATGAAGACATTAAACAGGACTTGCCCTAGAACTGATCACTGTGGCACTCCACTGGTCACTCTCCTTTCTTGGATTTAGCCACATTTACCACCACCACCATCTGTCTTCTATCTCTCAACCAATTTTTAACCCAGTTTACCACTTTGTGACCCACTTCTAGGCTTCCCAGCTTGCTAGAAGGCAGTACAGTGCAGTGGTTTATGGCTCTGAGCTGCAAACCTGGAGACCTGGACTTGAATCCCCCAGTTCCCATTTGCATACTGTGTGACCCTGAGCAAGTCACTTAACTTCCTTGTGCTCCCAGGTCACACCTAGAAACAAGTTTTGGCTTAATGTGCCTTTCCTGGTTAAACAGTTTCCCCTTTCCCCTTTTCTTACAAGTCTTCTATGCAGATCTGTATCAAAGGCCTTGCTGAAATCCAAGTAGGCCATATCCAACCCACCCACCCGATCAACTACCCTGGTCACCCAGTCAAAGAAAGCTATCAGTCAAAGAAAGCTGTCAGGTTTAATTGACATGACCTTCTCACTGTGAACCCATGTTGCCTTGGATATTGTCCTCCAGTGAATACAAGGTGGTTCACATTCCTCTCTTTCAGCAGTGATTCCATAATCTTCCCTAGTACTGAGGTTGGGCTGTCTGGTCTATAGTTTCCATCCTCCTCCCTACTCCCGGTGGAGTGGGACTACATCTGCACTACTCCAGTTCTCTGGAACCACCCCTCTATTGAGTGATTTTCAGAACATAGCAGCCAGTGGTGCTACCAGCTCCTCCCTCAGTTCCCTTAATATTTTAGGATGTATCCCATCTAGTCCCATTGCCTTGTCCACTTTCAGTTTTGTGGATTCCTTTAGAACTCTCTGTTCTGTAAATGAACTGTTGTCCCACTCCCTCCTGTCTCTGTTCCTGTAGGGCCTGCTCTTTATTTAGCAAGCCACTTTGTAGCCCCAAGGTATGTTTACACTGGAGATCAGGAGAGGAGAGTAAGCAATGCATTATTATAATGCTCAGGATCATGTAGAATGCTGATATTAATCAGGGATATCTATTTTATTTGGTAAAAGACAACGAGAATAGAGGACATTGTGGAGAGAGGGGCACTATTGAGCCTGAACAAGCCAACTACTCCAAATTAATGCTCTACTATCAATCAATCAATCAAAATCTTTATTTAACTCGACAAACATAATTGAGCAAGCTCATTTTCGAGATGGACCTGGAAAGGAAAGGTAAATAATACATATAAAGGAATACTCACTTACATCATAATTGGGTAAACAATACATAAAACAAGCATTTGTCAATGCTGAATGTTTCTTTGCTGGTATTAGCACTGGAAGTGCAGGAGTCAGACAGATGGAGAATAGGAATGGCAGTGAAGTACGACAAGTGTTGAGGTGTGCCTTGGGGTGTTCGGCTTTACAGTCACCCCATTCTATAAGGACATACACTGAAATGGGTACAGTATAGGAGAATGGGGTCAACTCTGGGGCTGAAGAGTCCAAGGCACACCTCGATGCCTGTCACTGGCTACAGGGTGGGGGTGGAATGGCTTGAGCATTACAGCCGGCAATCTAAAGGCACACTCCTGACACCCGTCAGTCTGTACAGGGTGGGACATTATGGTTAGAAACCCTAATGCCGTGGGTGTTTGTTGGTATTTGCACTACAAATTTTCAACGTGGCCTTTTTGTGACCCCCACCTAATGAAAGCATTTGGGACCTCTGCTCATGAACAGTGGCACTGTGATTTTGTTAATCTGTCCCTAACGTTGATTTCCCACAGTGACCGTGCCATTCTGCGCCAGATGTGCAAAAACACAGTTTGGGCAGCATTTGAAAAATGACAGCTGTACCATTCATAGGGAGGTGTGAAGAGATGGCAGTGCTGAAAATCTGGAGTGAAAATATAAAAAATGCTTGAACTTACAAGCGTATGTGGAAACTGTGCAATGCACGCTTGTAACAGTCATTTCATGGAATTATTTCACCAAATTTTCAACATAGGCATTTTGTGACCTCTGCTTATGAACAGAATCACTATGATTTTATTAATCTGTCCAGAACATTGATGTCCCTCAGCGACCGCACCATTATGCACCAGATGTGAACACATTTCGGGCAGGACATGAAAAATGACAGCTGTACTGTTCATAAGAAGGTGTGCAAACATGACAATGTTGAAAATCTTGAGTGCAAATATTAAAAATTTTCGAAGTTACGAGTGTGCATGGAAACTGCTCAAGGCAAGCTCGTAACATAGTTATTTTGTGGATTTTTGTCACCAAATTTTCATCATAGGCATTTTGGGACCTCCACTCATGAACAGTGTCACTGTGACTTTTTTAATCTGTTCCAAACATTGATTTCCCACAGTGACCACGCTATTGTGCGCCGGATGTGCGAAAACACATTTTGGCCAGGATGTGAAAAATGACAGCTGTACTGTTCATAAGGAGGTGTGAAAAAAATGCCAATGTTGAAAATCTGGAGTGAAAATATTACAAATTCTCAAAGTTATGAATGTGCGTGGAAACTGCGCAACACACTCTTGTAACACACTAATTTTTGGGAAATGTTTCACCAAATTTGCAACATAGGCTTTTTGGGAGCCCACCTCATGAACTGTGACATTGTTATTTCATTAATCAGTCATGAAAGGTGATTCCATGCAGTGACCATGAAGTCACCTTTGAGGACCTAATAACCAGATGACAGTGACTGAATTCATGAGGTGGGGTCCCAAGAACCCAATGTTGAAAATTTGGTGTCAGAACTCACAAAAATGGGCGAGATATCCACCTAAGTTGAAAAAAAGAAAAAAAAATTATGTCGTTATACAGCTTACTGGCATTTCTTCAATTAGTGGTCAGTTTTGAAGAGTGCAGATGTGTTCCCGCTCCACCGAAGATCATCGCGCTGGGCTCCAGTGGTTAGTATGGGGTGAGGGGGGTATGGGGAGGTTGAGTGCACAGAGAGTGGGTGCAGGTTGGGGAGGGGGCAACAGACACAATGAGGGATGATTTTCTGTTTTTACAGGTTTACAAAAAGAAACTCATGGGACAGATTTTCTGCTTACAGGGACAATGGGCAAGCTGGAGTGGGCTCCCAGCATGCCTACTGGGTGTTTGTTGTGGGGGGCTGGAGCCAACAGGAATTGTGCACCCCATCAGCACATACAATGTGTTTGGGGGGGTGCATGAGCCAATGGGGATTGGGCACCCCCCTCAGCACACAATGAATGTGGGGGACATTATGCCAATGGGGATTGGGCTCCCTCATTGGCAAATGAACTAGGGAGGGGGCATGCTAACATGGGGATTCAGCACCCCTGTTGGCCTTCATGGGTACTGTGAGAGGCAGACGGCGACAGCCGCCACCATGTTTATTGAAATGTGACAGCAGACAAGGCAAGCTGTTATTTGCTGCTGCAATCAGGTACCACCCCAGCATCAGACTGTTTAGGAAAAACAGCTGATTCTTCAATGACAGGGCACTCCCTGATTGCAGCTGCAAATTTCTTTCAGGTTGGTGGCATGCTTAAAAACTGCTGTCATCCACTGCGTGCTCCTCCATTGGCACCATAGAGAACAGCCCCAAAAAGCACTGCTGGTACTGGCCACAACACTACCACACCTCCACAACCCGCTACTCCAGCAAGCTGCCTCAAAATGTTTCTTGCACAAGCATGCAAGCAAACATAAAAATTAGTTCACACTTACATAATAATTACACAGAGCAGTAATTATACACAGGAGGTTTATAATACACGCAAAATAAAGTATTAGAAAGAGCCATTAAGCTAAAACCATGAAGAATATGCATCTAAAAGTACAGCAACTGTACTACAGTATATACAGATTAATCCCATGCAACTATAATTACAGCGTGTATCTGAAGCATCCTTGAACACAGATATTGATTGAAAGGAGCTTCGTGGGGCAGGGGAAGGGAGAGGAGGGGGATGCTCGAGGGTGAGTAGGGAGAGGTACATGGGGTGCCCGTAAAGGTCAGTGATTGCAGGGGAAGGGTGGGAACAGTTAGGGAGTGGAATGCAAAACACACAGAATGGTGTCAGAGGTGGTAAACAAGGAGTGTAGGTGGGAGCCAGGGGGACATGGAAAGAGAATTAACAATATGGGAAAGCACAGTGTTGGGATAGAAGGAGCAATCAGATAAGGTTCTTATAGGCTCTAACATTGCCCAATGAGGGGTGGGACAGAAGTACCAGTAGAGGGATGCACTGGAGTAGAAGGAGCGGAGCCGGGGGATAGGTGACATCAGGGTAAGCAGTTACAGGATTCCTTGATTGAGCAAGAATAAAGTGCTTTGAAGGCTAATAATTTGATTGAGTAGGTCAACTTCAGGGTTTTTTGCAAGTTGTTCCAGAGAGAGGGTAAAGCATGAGATATGGCAGACCTGCCAAAGCGTGACTTGAATTTGGGAGCACTGTACTTTTAATCAAACTGTTTATAAACTGCTGGTTTTGGAACTGACAGAACATTTTTAAAATATTCCACACAGAGCTAAGATGTACCAGAAGAGAATGGGAAATCCTTCTGAGGAAAAAATGTCTGCGAGGGAGCTAAAAATAAAAATGCCCTCTGGAGCACTGGCCATGATGTCTAATCCAGACCTCACTGCAGGACATGTAGAATCTTCAGGGGAAGAGGCCCTTCAAACCTTAGGGTCAAAACTAAATAGACTCATTGCATCAGTTGCTCGACTGTCTGATAAATTCAACCCTCTGATGAATTGGGTTGCCGGCATTGAGTCTACAGTGGAATCCATACAGAGATTGTGGTTGAGACCACAAAATGATCCGATGCAGCCATGAGGGACATCACTACAATAATAAAAAAAATCATCTCAAAACCTGGTTGGAGTCCCTTGAAAATCAGACAGGGACAGCTAATATTTGTATACTGGGTTTGCGAGAGGGCTGTGAGGATGACCATTTGCCACTCTTCATACAAGAATGGTTACTGCAGTTGGGGCATGGCCAAGCATAGGAGCAAGATGGCAGCATAATCAGAGAGCTCCATGGCTATCCACATTTCTTCTCCATCCGAATTGCTTTCTCTGCAGTCTGATCCAATCTGCCATTATTACTCCATCTAGATGCCAGTGCCAGTTAAATCGGTGAAAAAACAGGCAAAATTGCCCTTTAGTGCTGCTAAATCAGCCAAAAATGCCAGAGGCCTGACAAGGCCCTCCTCAAGAGGCACCTCCTGTGCCAGTAGCCCGGGAATGCTTCAGTCTGAGGGGAGTCAGATACATACCCCTGAGATGGACCTCGTGGCTTCTTCTATGAATACCAATGGGTATTATGCTCTAGAGAGGCTCATAAAGGAGCTTAAATATGATCTGGGGATGTAGATGGAGGCTGGCTTTGACAACGTTACCACACAAATCCAGCATCTCCAACAAACAGTAAACTCAGTGTCAGAGACCGCTGAAGGGCATGAGTCCTGGCTAGGAGAATTAGAGGCAGGGGTGAGCGCCTAGGAGGATCACATGCAAAGCTCCCAGTCCAACCTACAGAAAGCTCTCCAGGAGATTGACTTTCTAAAACAAAGCATAGATGATCACAAAAATAGGGAGTGCCGAAGCAATGTTTGAATAGTCGGGCTCCTGGAGGGGCTAGAAGGCAGAGATTGCTCCACTTTCTTGCAAAAATGGCTATGGGACACACTGGAGATTCCCCCAGAGGTATCGCTAGAAATCCAGCAAGCACATAGGTCCCCAGGCGCCAAACCCGCTCCCGACCAAAGACCCAGATATGTCATCATTAAATTCCTTTGCTTCACTGACTGACAAATTACACTGGAAAAGGTGAAAGAGAAAGGAAAAATTGTGGTGCAACACTCATGGATCAGCCTCTTCCTTGATTACTCATGGTAGTGTCAGAATCAATGCAGAGCATTTGCCGAAGTAAAGAAAAGGCAGCACGATTTGGGATACCAATTCACCCTGGTGTATCCAGCTTGACTGATCATTAGGCTGCATGGAGGAAAGCCCAGATCCTACACAAGCCCAGAAGTGGCCATGGAGTGAATTATGGAACTTGAAAGAGCTCACAGACAGCAAAACCAGAATTAGAGGATGCAGTGCTCTGTATGAGTTGATCTTGACTAAGGTACTGTGACTGGGCTGCGGGCTGCTTGGATTAGGGGGTGGGGGGGCGCATGTACATCAGGCCAGACTGCAACTCCTAACTGGGGCCTATAAGGGGCTGGTTTGGCAAGGGTGCCCTCTCCCACTCCCACCCACAGTTCCTGTGCAATGAGCTCCTCTGGAGCATGAAGTGGCCTGTGCCTCCGATTGGACTTGCAGCTATTTCTGCGGGCCACTGATTTCTGTCAGGTTTGGGCCGGTGGCATCGGGACTTAATTGGGATGCCTTTGGGTCTACAGAGACTCAGATCGGGTGCACTAGAGGCCCAGCCTGTTGATGAAAGTCATTGTAATGGATCTGCTGGACCAGACTGCAATATATAAGATTGGAATCTAATTGTTGGAGGCCTGTTCAATTTAAACCTCCTTTGTTCTTCAGGGTTTGGGAGGATCACGCTCCTAATGGAGGCCCAATGCCTCAGAAGCCCCCTCTGCACATTTATGTGGCCAACTGAGCAATGCAGCTTAACCTGGGGTCAGCATTCAATGGGGGTCAGCGTTCCTCATTTTTTTTCTCCTGTTGGGGTACCTGATCTTCGGGGGGGAGTCGGGGCAAGGGCCCTAGTATTATCTATAAGTGGGCTATAGCCAGATTGGGGCATGACCTACACCTTCCCAGCCTTTTCTTCTTTCTGTTATGGCAGAGCCTGATGGAGGGGGGCTCATCTGGGCCCTGACCCTCGATCGGGGTGCCCAATATGGGTTGCACAATGAAGAGATAGCGTGGGTACTTGGATGAATCTTAGGTAATTCTATGCTAAATGGTGGATAGCCCACTTGATCCACGCAAAGTAGTTGGTGGGCAATCTAAGTGAGTTGGGGCTGGGGAAGGGGTTTGTTGGGCTGTTCCTGATGTGGGTTTTTCTACTGGGGGGGAAGATGGGCAGACGTAGCAGACACAATATGTGTATATTTCTGTGAAGGGGTTGTCTTTTCCATGTTGGGAGATAGGGTTGGAAAGGTTCCTCACTGTTTGAGCATCTATCCTAGGGTGGGGAGGTATGTTGGGGTTATAAAAAGTTTTTGAAATTACTTCTGAGAACATATGTATATGAGTGAAGAGTGCCTTTAGGGAATGAGACTAGAATATTATTTTACCTTGGCACGGTATCATGAATAAGCTTACATTGGTATCCTGGAATGTCAATGGTCTAAGACATGTAGTCAAAAGGAAAAAGGTCTGGGTTAATATTAAAAAAAATGGTGGGGGACATTGTTTTCCTCCAGGAGATACACTCCACCACAGAGAAGGCCACAAAAATGGCAGGCGCTTGGGGTGGCAACTTCTTTTTTTTTTTATGTAGTGCTTTTTGTCACCTGCTGCAGCACACTACTGGCTTGGGGCATCCAGCCACCGGCTCTACCTGCCCAGAGAACTGGGTAGCTCAGACTGCACCCAGGAGGATCCTGGATGGCTGCCTTGCCATCCCACTGGAGGGCTCACCCTCTGCCTATGCCAGCCAGGACAGTCCCGGACCCTCCCTGGCAGGATTCCACCAAAGTCCTCCAGGTGGCTCAGAGCGCGGCCATCAAGCTGCATGGTCGCGCCTAGCCATTTTCTTCCAATTGGTCTCCTGGAGCGGGGCGTGCAATGGCGTCCAGGCACAGTGTGCCGACATCTGCCGCATCCCCCCTCCAGATCGCCAGCATCTGTAGTGCCCCCAAGTGTCCCCAGGAGCCGCTACAGTGCAGCAAGATTCCCCAACCCACCCCAGAACTGGGAGAGCATTCTATGGACGCTCAATCCCAGTCCTCCCCTGCTGACCCCGATGGCCTGGGCTTGTTCCCGAACCTGGGTCACCGGCATGGTGTGAGGTGTGGCGTCCAGCTCAACCTCAGCGCCACTGGCGGCAGGGGCGGTAACTTCTTGATGGCTCCTTTTGCTTCACGGGCCCGGGGGGTAGCTATATGGATTAGACTGGAAATACCTCATAAGATCCTGTAAGTCCGAGCAGACCCCCAAGGGAGATGCCATATAGTAGAAGTGGATATGGGAGGTTTTAAATACACCCTGGTTTTGGTGTATGGCCCTAATTTTGACTATCCTGATTTCTTTACACACCTGATGGTAGCTCTGGCTGCGCTGCCAGATAATCTGATAATCAAAGGGGGATCTCAACACTTATTGGGACCCCGCTCCGGACCATTCGGGCCAGAGATCCAGACCCCTGCCGTGGAGTGCCACTGCCCTTCAGAATCTTGCTGAGGGCAGGGCCCTAATGGAGGCGTGGAGACACTTCCACCCGCACACAGGAGTGTACTCTTTTTTTTCAGCAGTAAACCAGGTCTATACTAGGCTAGACTGTATCCTCCTCTCGAAGATGTGGCTGGGTTTCTGGAAGGAGCCAGATATGGGCCAATAACAGTGTCAGATCATGCTCCCCTGCAGGTCATAATGCAATTTCCAGGAGGGAGAACCTGAGGCCTAGCTGTAGAATGGACCCTGCTCTGCTCTATGATGAGGAATTTGTAACCCAAGTTAAAGATAGTGCCCGGGAATACTTAAATCACAATAATCCAGAAGACACCAATGTCCATAATTCATGGGATGCCTTAAAGGCACACATACCTGGGGAGGCAATCTCCTACTCTGCATTTATTAAAAAGAAACTGGGCAGGGAAGAGAAAGAGTTGGAGAGACAGATCCAGGAGTTGGAACAGGAGTTGATGGGACAGCTATGCCCCCAGAAAGTACAAAAGCTTAAGGCCTTGAAATGCTCCTTGAATCAATATACCAACTGGGGGATAGAGAGAAATCTCCTCTTAACTAAGGCTGGGGCTCATTTTGATGGGGACAAGGCAGGCAAATGGTTAGTGGGCCTGTTGAAAAGTAAAAGAGCTGAGAGGACCATCCTGGGGATGGGAAGAGAAGGAGGAGATATCACTTATGACCAGCTCCAAATAAATGCCTCATTCAGTGACTTTTATTCCAAATTGTACACCTTGGAATTCCCAGCTGATGGGAACCCAGAGGCATTTCTTCAAGGAATTGTATTGCCATCAGTTGGTGAGGAGGATAGGAGGGTCCTAGACTTCCCTGTCTCCTCTGAGGAACTGAGACAGGCAATCTGGAAGGGGAGGAAAGGGAAGGCCCTGGGGCCAGACGGGATACCCTCTGAGTTTTACAGAGTGGTCTGGGAAGAGATTGGACCCTTTATGCTCCAAATGATGCAGTTGGCCTTTCAAAGGGGATCCTTGCCCTCATCAATGTGTACAGCCACTATAGTTGTGCTTCCAAAACCTGGAAAGGACTCCCTTAAATGTGGGTCTTACAGGCCCATATCTCTCCTGAATTCTGACTATAAAATTCTTGCAAAACTTTTGGCCATGAGAATGGGGTGTCTCCTTCCCAAGGTGATCAATTCAGACTGGGGGGGCAGGGTTCGTTAAGGAAAGACAGTCTAAACAGAACATAAGGAGGACGGTTAGTATCATTCACGGGTGGACCCGGGGGGGGATAGGGGAGGTCTATTATCCCTAGATGCCGAGAAGGCATTTGATAGGGTGGAGTTGCCCTTTATGTATGCAGTCCTTCAGAAGTATGGGTTGGGGGACACAATGCTGAAATGGATTCAGGTACTCTACACTGGCCCACAAGCCCAAATTCTTACTAACTCCACCCTTTCAGCCCCTTTCCCCATTACTCGTGGTACAAGACAGGGCTGTTCACTCTCCCCACTTCTATTTGTCCTGACTATTGAGGCCCTGGCTGAAACAATTTGATCCCATGGGGCAATCCAGGGATTTAAGGGTACTAGTAGAACCAATGTCATATCCTTATTCACTGATGACATATTGCTGTTTCTGGGGGACCCTGCGGCTACCTTACCAGCTCTGACCAGCATCTTTGATCTTATGGCCCAGTCTCTGGACACAAAGTAAACTGGGGTAAACGTGAGTGGATGCCCTTGGGAGAAAATAGGCTGCCCATCTGGCTTAACCAATGTAACATCCCTCCATCTCAAGAAATCAAATATCTGGGGGTTTACCTACCGGCAAAGTTCACCAGCATGGTGGTTATTAACATGCGTAGGGTGGTGGCCAAGATCAAGGAGGACTGTAATAACTGGAGGGCTCTCCCCCTGACTCTGATGGGAAGGGTCAATCTTATAAAGATGAGCAACCTTCCCCAATTTCTGTACCCCTTCCAGACAATCCTTTTCTAAATTTCTAACAGGTATATTAAGGCCCTGGAAGGTGCTATCACCCAACTGCTGTGGCATGGAAGAGGCCCAAGATCAAAAAGGCTATATTATGGAAACCAGTTTCCCAGGGGCATTTGGGACTCCCATGTGTTAAATATTATTACTTGGCATCCCAGTTAGTACATGTACAGGACTTACTAGGGGATGGGGATGCCCTCCTGGCTTGGGTAGGGCTAGAGACTAAATTATCCCTGCCATTGTACTACAATGTATTGGTGGATGTCCTAGTGGACATCCCCTCTGATAAGCCTAAACATCCATGCAGTAGGGCAACATGGAGGGCTTGGTGTATGGCTCACAATGTTTTACGACATAGAGGAGGCCTCTCCCTGGACACTCCCTTACAGCATGCAGCAGCAGGAAGGGGAAGGGAGATTCAGGGGGTATTGGTTCATTTGGGGCCTGAGGGGACTCTACCTCCTGGATCAGATGATCGAAGATGGGCAGGTTTTGGACTTCTCAGTATTAAAGTGGAGACACAACCTGAGCACCTCTTTCTATTTTTCTTACCTGGTTCTCAGACGGAGAATTGAGAGACGGATGGAGGCGGTGGGCCCAGGAGGATATGGTTGCTCCCCTTTGGAGGAGGCATTTAAGGGGAGGCACTCTGACTCCACTTTCAAACTCCTAAGTGCATGTTACTAGTTGTTAGTGGGTGCTATGCTGGACCATCTGAACAGAGTAAAAAGAAAGTGGGAGTAGGATGTGTTTCTGGACTCACTCACTTGGGGAGCTTGGTCAATGATTTTTAAGAACTCCTTAAAATGCTCTGTAAATAATAGATTGAGGGCAATTCAATATAATGTGCTCATGAGAGGGTATTTCACACCAGCCCAGGCACATAAAATTGACCCTTTGGTCACTGACCTTTGCCAGAAATTCAGCATTCATGGGGCACCTTTTTCCATTTAATGTGAGAATGTCACAAAGTTTGTGCTTACTGGAGAGAAGTTTTGTCACTCCTGTCACTTATATTAGGGGAACCATTGATAATGAACCTGGTCGCAGTATTGTTGGGCCTGTATGTGTGTGGGGGGGGGGCCAGCTAGGAACTCCTCACTTTGGAGACTAGGTCTAGTGCTGGGAATGCACCCACTGGCCCTCTATTGGAGACTCCTGAGGACCCCTCCAGTTTCCACTTGGATGAAGAACCTGGTGGAATGTATGAAATTGGAGAGAACCCAATATAAAATAAGGAACCAAGAAGGTAAGTTTCAGAAGACATAGGATCTGGTTGAGAAGGTGGTGCAGTCCTTCCAGTTTCAGGTCTTCTAACAGGGTTAGTGCAACATCTTATTATCCCTTGACACTCTCTGAAGTTGAGTGATGGTGGGAGGAGGCTTGATGGTTCCCAGTTGGTGCCCTATGTAATCCAGAATCCAGTGGCTCACGAGACCTTCATAAGATTTCATACGACTAAGTAATCTCCACCCCAAGGTTCTACTGCGAGCACAGATTACTGTTTGCTTAGTACACTGAGCAGGAAGGGGAGGCAAGTAGGGACCCTGTCTAATGACTATCAATTATTTGAACAATTCTTATTATTATTTGTACCATGTTAATTAATTTTAATAGTCTCAGTTTATTTACTCTTATCTGTAAAAATTTGTCTCAATCTGACAGCTTCTGTACTGTTGCTTGTATCAAATTACTCTCCCACTTTGTGGGAGCATTGTTCCTTGATCTTGGAAGTATTAAATAAAGTTTACAAAAAAAAAAAGAATGGTTCCTGCAACAACTCTGGGAGGAATTTGCACCCTCGAGCCCAGAGAAGTCAAAGGTCTATTGAGTGACTCCCAGGGGCCAGTCTGACAATCCAGATGTGCCTAGATCAGTGATGGTGGTGATGAATGGAATGGGCTGTAGGGACTAAATGCTGGGCTGATCAGACAGAAGAGGACCTTTCTCCAGGACAAGGAGCAAAAATCGCCTCTTTCCCGATATTGCCTACGCAACCAGCCAGAAAACAAAGCAAAAATTTGATGGAACCAAAGCTATGCTGTGGGAGACACACATTCCACACAGTCTGTGGGAGGCACACATTTCACGCAGCTTGATATTCCCAGCCTGACTCCGAGAATATCAGACCTGCAAGAGGTGCACATTTCACAGTCTGATATTCCTGGCCCAACTCTGAATTGCTCACCAGGGCAAGATTTTCTTGTTCTCAGACCCCAAAGAGGCCCTGCAGTTGGTGCAGAAGAACTTCAGGGCCTCTTTGGGGTTTGAAAACTCCTCATGGTCTAATCCAGAGAAGCAGACTATGAGGAGCCTTCTTCAGGAGAAGAGGAGAAAACATGAAGATAGGAGAGTGAGAGTACCTTGAGCAAAGTTTTTCAGGGGTAAATAGCTGCTTCCAGGTATGGTGACACTTTGAATTATATACATTTTTTTTTGCTGTTTTTTCTACTGGGGCAGTATCCCCTAACAAGACTTTATGACAGTTAATCCGGGCTGGCAATTCATATCAGATCAGTGTTTATTGTGGTTATGGCTGCAGTTTATTGTCCATTTGTCACTGTTTTCCTACTTGGTTTAAACAGAAACAGCTCAGACAGCAGAGTTAAAGCTGTTCATGTTGTGTATTTATTTGATATAGAATGTATATATTTTTTTTAAAGTTAGCCTGGCACTACATTTATATTAATATGGCCAAAGGAGCAAACTTGGTAACCAATTTATAGGATAAGACTTCACCGCACAATTCTTGCAGTATATTTTAGATTTAAGCATGATGGAAACCTTCTACCCCCTGGTAGAGAAGGAGGACTTTTCTTTGAACAATGCTGAGAGACTGTCGTTATGGTAATTTTCCACCAGCTCATTGGCTCATTGAGTAGCCTACCGACACACTTTGTGGGACATTTAATTTTTCTTTTTTGTTAATCCCCTGTTGACATATCTAAAAGCATTTGACAAAGTTCATTGTGACTATTAAGAGGAGTGGCACCCTCAAGGCTTTTGTACTAGATCATATTGCTGATCAGTGCTTGTGTCTCAACTGTGTTTGTTTTTTCTATAACAATAAATATAGGGCCGGGTTCACAACAGGTTGCTGCAAGCTGCGACAATGGCAGCTTGCAGCAACACCCCTGCCTCCTGAACCCTGTGCCCAATTCAGTATCAGACAGAGTCCAGGATCCTGCAGCTTGTGGCAATGGTCCAAGGAAGGGCACAGCCCCCCATAATGCTGCAAGTCACGGGACAGATGGGCAGCAGATGCACTGTTAGAAGTGGGCTGTGGTGCCCACCCATGCTCACAGTCCCCAGAGTAGACATCAAAACACACAGTGTTGGCTATCACCTCCATTCTGATCCTGATATTGCCAGGTTACAAGCCCTTATGGGCTTTCTGAACATCTCCTCCTGAGCTCCAATGCCCAATTCCTGCACCCCCGCACCCCACACTCACATCCCATCCCATCCCCACCTTTACAACACACCTGCAACATGCCCCATATATTCCTGGTGATCCAGTAGCCCCCCACACCCAATGGTGCAAGCCCACCCTGCTCCCCCCACCAATACCCCAGCAGTGACTGACACAGCCCACCTCTCATCACTGCAGCCAGCCACCAACTGAGATGTCTATGGAGCATGTACAGTTAATATATACACACTCCGTGAATGACAGCCACTGTCATTGTAGAAGTGCGCATATTAACTGTAAGCACTCCACAGACAGATCAGTCGGTGGCTGGCGCAGTGGTGAGAGGTGGGTTGTGACAGTTGCTGGTGGGGTATTGATGGGGGGAAGAGCAGGGTGGGCTCACACTGTCAGGTGGGGGCCACCGGATCACCAGGAATATATGGCAAACAAATAATGTAGTTGCTGTATTGGTTCTAGTAAGAACAGATCCAGAAGCAAATGGTTTGGTACCTTTTCTTGGACCAACATAGATGTTACAACAAGAGAAAAAAAGTGCTCTAGCCTTTGGACCAACCAAGTCCTTCTTCAGAAGCTTTATGACAGTTATTTAGAATATCCCATACTATTAACACCCAGATAATGCATAAAAAGACAAAATAATTCTCATTGGTTGGTTTAACATACTCATTTGAAACATAACAGAAGATCACGTCAGAGAAGCTAATTAACACCAATGTGCTTTTAGCTGAGAAGCCCCTGAAGGTCAAAGGTTATCAGAAAATAACAACAAGCAGAGAGTTCTCCTCCCATAACTTTTAAAATGCCTCAGTATGTTTCAGGAAAACAGTCTACTGATAACAAAACATTAGGAAGCTATTCTCCCTAATTACATGTAAGATGAGGAGCTTACAACATTAATTGCAAGTGTCCTCATGTTTTAAAGAACACAGTCAATGACAGGCAAACCTGTGGATAATAAATACATGCTAAAATGAGACCTAATTGCAAGTTAAAACCAAGCCCCAACATTAAAATAAACAGAAATTATATACAGTACATATGGCATACAAAGGATTTAAAGTGAAGTTTACGCAAAGTGAGCAAATGTTTCACACAAAATGTAACATAGAATTTAGCTTGAGACATTTTCCCAAATATACCCTCAACCAGTTAACACATTCCATAAATGTTAAGGCCTTCAGTGTTGCAAAAGTATTTAATACATGATAATAGAAATTGTAAGTATAAGTGCCAAATAAACAACCCCCCCAAAAAAAAACTACTTGTCAAAGACCCCCCAAGAAATTGAGACCATGAGCTTGATATATACAGATTTCAATACAGTGTCAGTATATAAAAAACATGTACAGAATCAGTCTATGGAATCTGAATAAAAATTCATAGGAATTAAATCCCCCAGCCCCCCCCCTTCCCTGAGCAAGAAACTAGTTAGAATGAGATATATTTATAAGAGTCCTAATACATCATCATTCACACCAATCTTTGCCATATTTACCCAAAGGAATTAAACCTTTCATAAACCCTCAAGTAAATGAGATATGCATCTTAATGTGTACATAATTTAAAAATGTGACAGTATGTAATCCAACCACTGACAACTAGTAGAAGGAAGTAAATGTTCACTATATATGAAAACTAAGAGTCCTAGCCATTGTAACACTGTTATGGCATGTGCCTGAATAAAGGCCTACCTCCATATCACCACAATAACCATACCCACTATATCCACAAAAAACACCTTAACACCCACATAAAAATTGCCCCATGCCACATCCCCCCCACCCCACACACACACAGTGCTAAGGTGAGAAGCCAACATGTAGATAACCAGATAGAGGGGACTCTATAAGTATAAAACTAAAAAATCAAAGGCTCGCTGAAGAACTAAAGAATTTATGTCCATCCTTTGAAGTAAAGGTCTGTGTAAGTTTAAGTGGAATAATGTGTCATATACCCCACATCAATATTCATTCCATCCTTCACCATATTGAGAAGTAAAATAAGTCTAATTTCAGAAGCCCGTCTCTGTTGTGTACTGTTGAAATGTCCTTTTAAGACCATCACAGACGTATTTAAGATTGAGTGGCCATCCTGGGAGAAGTGCTGCACCGCTGGTTTGTCAGTCATCATCACATTAATAGAATGCTTGGGTGAATTCATTCTAGTGCGGAGTTGTTGTTTTGTCTCCCCACATAACCTGTGAGAGGACATTTCTTCCACTGAATGAAATAAACATTACTTGATGTACATGTATAATTCCCCTGTATCCTGAATTGTCTGTTTTGTGATGTAACCACACAATGTGAAGTGGAAATGAGCTTACAAGTCTTACATCTGAGTTGATGGTATTCTGTTCTGGTTCAAGCTGACTACTAATAATCAGGTTGGCTAAATTAGTGGTTGGTTAAAAAGTAGTAGTGGTAGTTCTTCAAAAATACAATTAAGGGTTTCTTCCTCACTAATTATTGGGTGGATATCGTTAATAATCTTATGTAGAAGTTCAAGGTCAGGATGATACGTGACTACTAAGGGTATTCTGTTGGTAGTGGTCTATACGGGGCATGTGGTGGGTGTGTTGTAAAGGTGGGGATGGGATGGGATGTGGGTGTGGGGTGTAAAGTGCGAGGTACAGGAATTGGGTATTAGGGCTGGGGAGGGGGGTGTTCAGATAGCCCATAAGGGCTTGTAAACTGGCAATATTGAGATTGGGATGAGAGTGATAGCCCACACTGGGCATTTTGAAGACTACTGTGGGGACTTTGGGCATGTGGGGGGGGGTAGTGCTGTAAACTAGGAGAAAGGGGCTGTTGGGGGGCCATAGTGGCCTCTCGGTTGTGCAGCACTGGCTGCACATTCGTAACCCCTGGTGAACAGCAAAGACCACTTACACCACCTAATAGCTGGCGTAAATGTTCTTTGACATATGTCCACCGGGTGTTCTTTCTGAATCCCAGTTTGGGGACTTTGCAGTCACCCTTCCTGAATAGGGTGCAGCTGCTGCCATAAACCCCCTTATGCCATGTCGCAAGGGGGTTTATGACACATTGGTCCACTTGGTCACAGGCAGCCTGTAGCATGTTGCAGGCTGCCTTTATGAATCCCAACATGAAGCAACTCATGACGCAAGTGCTACTTGCACTATTTTTTTGGATGCAAGTTGCCTTTTCATCCTGAGTTGCCTTCTGTGAATCCGGCCCATAAAGCTTGAAAAAAATAGAATAAGGGACATTGCTTTAAACTTAGGAGAGACAGAATACAGGTACAATGTAAGAGAACATACTTTTACTCAGAGTCGTGAGGTTATGAAATGATTTACCAGGGACCATATAAAAGGAAATTACAGGAGTACAGAGCTGTTAGAAGTTGAGCTTGTCAAGTTTCTATTACATGATAACAGTGTGTACTGTGAGATATGGGGAATACAAAATAAATGGATGGGTATAGTGCAATGTGAAATTTAAATTTTGAAAGAAGAATTCTGGTGGCGTTATTCATTCAGCTTCAGTAAAACTACAAAAATGTACATGAAATTTCACCACAGTTTGTCAGTTTTCCTTTTAACTTTAAAGCCAGTGATCAAGGAGAACAAGAACTAACTGCTCACCTCTGTCTCCCACCCTGAGCGGGCCATTACGCACCCTGACTAATATTTTTTCTGTACTATGCCCAGTGGTGTAAGTAGGAAAATAAAATTTGTAAGCCTGAACCCCTTGGAACCACTTGCGCCCCCCCCAGCCCCATTATAGATATGTCCATATTTGTTACCTGAACCTCTTGTAAAATCCATATTGTACTTTGGGAATTACATTATAAAAGGAAAAAAATACAGCAGTGCTTAGTTTATGTATTTATCATTACGTTTAATTCAAGCTCACCACAGCAATCATATTATAATACCAGTAAGGTCAAACAGAGAGCAAAAGTAACCGAAATCAAAGGTCAGGGTCCAGAATACCACATCCTCTAAAATTAACTTGTAATTCAGGGTTAATTGAGGTTTGCTACATTCCCTCCTGCTGGTGAGCTTGAATATACATTCATATACACACACATGACTATGCTTGGACCTAAAACCAGACCGGAGGGTCTTGTTGTCAGTCTCAGTGGCTCAGTAGGTAGCACACTCACCTCGGAGACTGGGAGATCAGAGGACTGTGGGTTCAGTTCCCACATCTGGCACTTGGGTTAATATCCCAGTACTGACATTGTAGTGCAGCATGAGAGGGGTGTTGCACTTCTGAGGTGCCATCTTTCAGATGAGATGTTAAACCGAGGTCCCATCTGCCTGGATTGGTGGTAGTTCAGGTGGATGCTAAAGATCCCATGGCACTTCTCGAAAAGAGTAGGGGAAATTTTTATTCAAGATTCAAAAACAAACTACAATTGAAAACATCATCATTTTCCATAAGAACATTAAATCATGCTTCAGTCTCCTTTACTGATTCAAGAAAGGAGAAAGGAAAAGAAAAAAAACAGACAATATGCAAATAACATTTTTCCATCTAAAAAAACATATAACCAACTCTTCTTTTCTCTGCTAGTTGCCACAAGAAAATCCCTAACACCTTAAACCACGTTCATACCTCCTAACACCCTACTCCCCTTTTGAAAACCCCTACCCCACCCAGTTAATATTTTTCCATAAGTTTGCAAGCATATCCTGTCCAAGAGTACATTTTTCATACTCATAAATACTATCCAATTCCTGTTGGATCCGAAAAAAAACATCTTGTTGTTGTATTACTTTACCTTGTAATGACCTTAGGCATTTCACCTGCCATATGGACCATTTGATACATATCAACATAACATGAATTGTACTGTTTGCCCATTTTGCCCATGCAGCCGGGATTTGCCCTAGAACCAAAACATTATAATTTATTAATAAGATTAATTTTTCTCCCCATAAATCTGACAGTAATTTCCAAAAACCTTTTACATGAATATATTCAAAAAAAAGGTGCTGCATTGTCTCCCCAATCCCAGCACACGCCTGTTCTCCACAATCTCTCTCATTTGTTTGCTTATGTTTCTGATTGCTTTTAACTTGCAGCTTCTGATGACCACAGAGCCAGGCAAAATCTTGCATTTTCCAAGGAATTCTTGCGTCTATCATGACTTCCAATAACAAAGCAGTATTAGCTTAAGAAGGTACCTGAAAAACTGGGTCTTCTTGATACCATGAATCTAAAATTGCTTTATAAAACCCTTTTTTCCCTTTCCCCTTACACCAAGCCAATTCTGTCTTCCAAGTTCTAATATACCGAAGTGCAACTTGTACATAACTAGGAAGTGTTCATTCTGAGGGATGCCATTTCCCTCTTCCTCATGCTTCGAAAAAAGGTGTACTCCAAAGTTGCATGTAAACTTTCCCTATCCCTGCCATCTGCTCTAATAACGGGAAAACAGAACTAAAAAAGAAATTACCAAATAGGTATACTATGGGCTGTATCATGTTTAAACCCCCTTCTTTCCGTACCCTGTATGTATGATTCCTTTTAACTGGATTTAATCTACTACCCCATAGAAACCGAAAAAATAAACTTAAAACTTTTGTGTGCATATAGTATGGTAAGGGAAATACATGTGATAAATACAAAAAAATAGGCGCTATGTAGGCCCTTAAAAGATACACCCTCTTTTTCTTTGACATCTTCCAGGACAACCATGCTTGTACTTTAAGGTGTGCTTTATCATAAACTTCATTCCAATTACGGAAGTCCGACTCCTTGGTGCCAAAATAAATAGCCAAAATTTTCATTTGGTCTTTCGTCATCAGAATTGGAAAATCTTTTATATTTATGCTATCCCCTAAAATCAGTACAATACTTTTAGTCATGTTAACTTTAATGCCTGTTGTATTATAAGCTGCTTGTATCATTGATAAGACTTCTATTCCTGATTTCCCATCTGCCACAGCAAAAACACAATCACCCGCATATGCAGAGACTTTTGAAAATATATACCCCTCCTTATTTCGTATAGCCACAATGTCCTTGCTTTGCCCAATTTTCCGCAGTAAAGGGTCCAAACCGAAGACATACAATAAGGGGCTCATTGGGCAACCTTGTTTTACCCCATTCTTCAAAAAAATCAGGACCCCTAAAAAAACATTCACCAACAGTATAGCCTGAGCCTCCTTATATAAGACCTTCACTATTTCTATAAAACTTTGATGGATCCCATAATGACGTAAAACCATCCAAAGATATTCCTGATTGATTGTGTCAAAAGCGGTTTCCTGGTCTACTGCCATTAAATACCTATCTAACTTCTTCCCTAAACTTTGTTCTACAATCTCCCTAAGCATTACCAAATTTTGTACAATATTCCTACCTGGAATTGCGCATGACTGCTCCTGAGCAATCACTGTCTGTGCTACCTGTGCTAATCATTTTGAAAGTATCTTTGAAAGTATTTTGTAGTCAGTATTTAATAATGTTAACGGTCTCCAAGTTTTTAATTCATATGGATCCCCCTTTTTGAAGAGGAAAAACATCATACCCATCTGCATCGAGGGGGCAAGCCTTCCCTCTTCCCAAATGGCATTAAAAAGAACTTTGAGACAGAGGACCAAGATCTCACTATAATGTTTATAAAAGTCATTTGGTATCCCATCCCATCCAGGAACCATCTTAGCAGATAATTGTGAAATAGTGTCCTGAATTTCCAACCCAGAAATGGGAGCAAGTAAACCGTCTTCCATCTCCTTACTTAAGGCTGGTATCTCTATTCCCATAAGGAAATCATGGTTTTCCTTCCTTTCTTTCTTTCTGAAAGGTATCCACCATGTGCTGCTGTATAATAAGCAGAATATCCTGATTATGATCTTTCAGAGTTCCCTGGGTATCTCTGAGAACTGCCAATGTCCTTTTTTCCACCCCTTGTGTCCTACCCTCATAAGGATTTACATCTTCCTTTGTACCTTGCATTCTATATTTCTACTGTATTGCCATTTTTTTAACCACCCCTTCTAAATACTACCTCATCTGATTTTTTATAGTTTGAATCCTTTCCCTTTTACATTGACTAACTTCTCCTTATGCTAAGATTTGCAAATATTGTGCCCTTAATCCAAGATACACAATATATTTATCCTTCGCTTGCCTTTTTGTATAGATGCTATACCACTCCTGCAAATCTCTTTTAATGTCTTCCCACCATTCTATTGGACTCTCATACATAAAACATAAATCCTTTCTTGCTTGAAGTAATGTTTTTACACCTTTTTCTACCGTGGCATCTTGCAACACAGATGTGTTCATTTTCCAATACCCTCTCCCAACCCTTAATTTTTGTCTTTCTCCCAACTTTAAAACTACCACCAAATGGTCAGATGTAGCCAACAGTTGTACTTTCACTTCCTGACAAGTTAGCCTTGTTGATACTAGCCAAAAATATATCCTAGTTGACAAACTACCTTTAAAAAAGATATCACTCGGTTCTTGATGCAGAATATCATATACATCTGTTATATCATTTCTATGCATAACTGCTAACAAAGAGTTGATATCACTAAAAACCTTCTGTGTATCTCTTCCCCAATCTCTATACGAAAGCCCACAATTGAAATCTCCTCCCCATAATACCATTTTTGAAGTGTTTAAATACGGCTCCACTCACCTAAACATTTCAGACCTCTCTGCTTTAGTTTGTGGCGCATATATATTTATAACCCGGAATACTTCTTGCTGTAGAACCATGTCCATTATCATAACCCTTCCTGGTATAAGATCATACACATGCAATACTTTCTTTGGTCTGGTTTTGGTCTTCTGGCATGTGGTTATGCTGCTGGCTGCTGGCTGTTCATCGGGAGCAGTGCGTGGGGAGCTCGTTTTCGATTGCCGCTGTGGAGGATTTGGTTGCCGACAACCTGGAGGTTTGGCAGCTGCCCTGTGTGTTTGAGAATTGGGAGGAACGTTTAGTGGTGGAGCACCAGTTTCCATTCGGGGGAAAGAACTCTGCCGGATTGTAGGAAGAAGAGGTGGTCGGTTCTATATTGTGACTGGACCTGCCAAAAGAAGGAAGTGTTTGTGGAGCAATGGACAGTGGAAACTGTGGATTATTTTGAGCTGAGTGTTCTGATTCCCTGGCCCAGACAGGAAAGTGGGTTTCTCTGCCTCCGGAGGGTGGTGGGGTTAGCTCTGCTTCCTAGTTGAGACAGGGGTACCACCGGAGGGTGGTTCAGCCAGCCTCATCGTAGCGAGGGTTAGGTAGAATTGGAATTCTTAGTTGGTGTTTTCTGCTTGATGCCTGCAGGACTTTGACATTGAAGTAGGATCTATGTGGACCATGGTGTGGACTACTGAACTGGTGAAGTATATTTGAACTTTTGCTACTGCCAGCGTATGATAACTCTGGGAAACGATTGGGAAGATTAAACTTGAGTTTATTCATTACTAGTTCAGTCTTGTGAGAGGAGACTGACTAAAGTTTGGGCCATACTAAGTGGTGAGAGCACATGAGTGTGGACATCAAAAAGACCTTGAACTCCTGTTTTTGCATTTCCTCTGGGTAAACGAGGGTATTGGTTTTAGGACTACTGGAATTTTAAACTTTGAGCCAATCTTTATGATAGGGGGTTTTGTATAGGTGGAAAGCTCCTTCCCTAGCAGTGGTGAGAGCACTGTGGGTGGGGGTAGATGGATAAAGCATTTCTGATAAAATTAATGTATAAGCTCTGATACACTGTTAGGGAAAAATTTTTGGTTTTGTTTATAATTGTTGTATTTATATTTTGATATTTGAGTGTTGTGTTTTTAGTTTTATTTAGAATATATTGTTATGGTAGAATTTTGTTTTTTGTTTTAATTGTAGTATTTATATTTTGATATTTGAGTGTTGTGTTTTAGTTTTATTTAGAATTTTGTTATTTATATAAACCTGTGGGGTTTATTGTTGTTAGTTGTGTTATTAACTATGAGTTGGAGTGAAAATAGGACAGTCGGCTATTATTCCCCCTCTAGGCTCAGGGATCTTCGTCCTTTCTCCTGTCCCCCCCCCATCGCCAGGAGTCTATAGAAGGTGTAGGGCTCTGGGGATTGTGAGGGGGAGGAGGAGGGTTGGAGCTGGGCCTGGGGGGATGGAAAGGAGCGGGCGGATAGGGATAGTGAGGTCAAGGAGACACCCTGGGGTGAAATGGGCACAGGAGAGGGGTTCTCTCTGTCTTGTGCCCATACCCAAGGGTTCTGGTCAAGATCAGCAGGTAAGGCGGTCATCGTCGGAGGCTCATCCTACTCGGGTGGGGTTGTGCAACGCTGGGTCTATTAAAACAAGACGGCCATTATAGCCGATCTTGTTGGGTCAATCTGACCTGGCGTGCATCACCGAGACCTGGCTGGATGGAAATGCTGGGCCAGTTTTAGCCACAGCAGTTCCGGCCAGGTACTCGGTGATACACCGCCCAAGGCAGGATCATAGGGGCGGGGACATTGCCATTTGTTTTAAATCAGAATTGGGCCTGGTGGAGATACCGGTTGGAGTCACCAGATCCTTTGAGTGTGTTCTAGGCAAGGGTGTGGGGTGCAGGATACTTCTCATATACCATCCACCAGGTGACGGGAATGCTTTCCTGCAGGAAGTCGCAGATTTCATTGTCAACCTGACATTGGGGTCCCCCAGATGGTTGGTTCTGGGGGACTTCAATGCCTGGGTCGATGATGAACTCTCACGTTTTGGTCAAGACTTCCTCCAGTTGATGATATCACTGGGCTTCACACAGGTAGTTTCCTCCTCGACCCATATTGGTTGGCACTCATTGGACCTGGTGTTCCTTCTGGGGATGGGGATATCTGATTTGGTGGTGGAACCACTCTGATGGTCTGACCATCACTCCATTAGGTTCAATTTTGAGGCCGCCCCATTAGGTCAGCCCCTTCGGAGATGGTCTGGTACTGCTCATTAAGGGGTGTGTCCCCGGATGATCTGATGGCTGTGCTGGACCTATCGGGCCTTCCGATAGATTGCTTGGATCCAGGTGACCTAGTACATGCCTATAATAGGGCAGTAAGAAGGGCCCTGGATTCTATTGCACCTGTTCGTGTTCATCCTCTCACTCTTTGCCCCAGGTCTCCACGGTTTGATGAGACCATGAGGGAGTTGAGGAGGGTTGGACGAAGGCTGGAGAGGTGTTGGCGGAAGTCTGGTCTGGATGATAACAAACTTAGTTTGATGGACCATTATACGGCCTATCAATCTGCAATCTCTGGTAAGAAGGCAGAGTTCCTGTCCAGGGAGATAGCAGCTGCACAGAATAGACCAGCCCAGCTCTTTCGGACTATGGACAGACTGTGCAATCCAGTCTGTCTTCAGCCCAGAAGGGCCTTTTCTACAGACCGGTGTGAGGAGTTTGCTCTCTTCTTTGCAGATAAGGTTGCCAAAATCAGATCAGAGGTTCGTTCTTTCCTCTCCAATGGGAGCAGTGATGGTCAGCAGGAGATATCGAACACCCAGTTTGCATGGTCTGACTTCAGCCTCCCCAAAATCGATGATATTGTGATGATCATCCAAGTGTTGCGACCAACCAGCTGTGATTTGGACCCTGGCCCCACACGCCTTTTAGTGGGTTGTGTAGATAAAATTGGCCTAGTCCTGGCTTTGATAGTCTGGAAGTCTTTGGAGAGGGGGATCTTTCCAGATCCCCTTAAAGAGGCTATAGTTAAGCCTCTTTTAAAGAAGTCCTTCTTAGACCCAGATTGTCTAGCAAATTACAGACCAGTCTCTAACTTACCCTTTGTAGGCAAAGTTATTGAGAAGGTGGTCGCAGTGCAATTGGAGGATCATCTGACCAACAACAATATCTACGATTCTCTCCAATCTGGATTTAGGAAAAGGCATAGTACCGAGACAGCACTTGTTCGAGTACTAAATGACCTCCTAATAACGAGAGATCGTAGGACCCGTTCTATCTTGATACTTCTTGATCTGTCCACAGCATTTGACAGTGTTGATCATGGTGTGCTGTTAGAGCATCTGCGGTCCATCTGTGGATTATCTGGTATGGTCCTCAGGTGGTTTAGATCTTACCTCGAGGGTAGGACTCAGAGGGTGGTGTAGGAGATTTTTTCCTCGGCATCAGTCTCCCTATCCTGCAGGGTACCGCAGGGCTCTATTCTAGCACCTATGTTATTTGCGGTGTATATGCTGCCATTGGGAGTGATTATAAGACTATACAGTCTGGGTTTTCATTGCTATGCCGATGATACCCAGCTGTATATGTCTTTTGTGCCTGGCCAGGATGTTGCCTTGTTGGTATTTAATAACTGCCTTGCAGAAATCCAAGATTGGATGAATGGGAGTTGGTTGAGGTTAAACCCAGAGAAAACTGAGGTGTTGGTTGTGGACAAAGGTCGCTGTGAGGTGGGTTTGCCTGCTGGATCGCCCTCAGGCTTATGGCTTGGGGGCGTTCTGCTGACGACCTCAGATCAGGTGCGGAATCTTGGCATAATAATTGATGACCACTTGACGCTTAAATCTCAGGTGTCAGCAGTGGTCAAAACTTCCTTTTTCCATCTGAGGAATATCACCAGGGTGAAGCACCTGGTTCCTCCAGAGGATTTTCCAACGTCGATCCACGCCTTTGTTACCTCTTGCCTTGACTATTGCAACTCCTTGTACCTAGGGCTATCTGGGGTTGAGTTTTGCCGTCTGCAGCTAGTGCAGAATGCAGCGGCCAGGTTATTGACTGGTTCTTCTAAATCCAGCCATATAATGCCTGTGCTCCACAGACTGCACTGGCTGCCAGTATTTTGGAGAATCACCTTCAAGGTCAGTTTGCTGACCTATAAAGCCCTACATGACCAGGGACCTACTTACTTGAAAGAGCTCCTTTGCACCTACTGTCCCTCCCGGCCCCTCCGGTCCACTGACAAGGGATTGCTAGAGATTCCCAGGGTCCATTTGAAAACTTCAGGGGCTAGATCATTTAGTTTTGTGGCCCCGACCCTGTGGAATTCTCTACCTCATCAGGTGCAAAATAGTCCGACTGTCCTGAGCTTTAAAGGAGCCTTGAAGACCCACCTTTTTAGTATAGCTTTTAATGATTTACAATAGTTTTAAATTATGTTTATTTATTGTTTTATGAAATTGTACAGGTGCTTTGGTTTGAGAAAAGCGCCTTTTTAAAAATAAAGTTTTGATTGATTGATTGCTTGATACTTGAACACTACCTTTAAAAAGCACCCCATCCCAGAGCACCTTTCCTCTTGTATCGACCAATATGAAATTCCCCACCTCCAATCTTTCTGTGCACTTTGTATCTCAGCTAAAGAATGTAGCCTAGTATCTTGTAACAAGATCACCTGACCATCCCCAATACTGAGGCTCAAAAAAGTGCTCTGCCTCCTCTCATAGGCCTTAATGCTATTAACATTAATTGTACAGAAAGATATAGCCATCAGCACAAAAAGAAAGTAACCAATTCCATTCATCTTTTCTTTTTCCTCTTCCTAGTTTTCAATTTTTCCGGGAAGCTAGACTCTGAAATTCCATCTGCCTGTGAGGAGGCTACTGAGGAAAGATCCGATTCGCAGCCATCCTCTTCCACCCCTTCCTCAAATAACAAAGCATATGAATTCTGTACTACCACTTCCTCTATATTTTTTGTTTGTTTTGAGACAGCATCTAATAACTTTCCTGCCTTAGATCTAGTGACCCTTTGAAACTCTGCTTCTGACTGTACTGGAGGGCATAGATATACCTGCTTTTCCCTCATTCTCTACTTGGACCGTCTCCTGTACTACCTCTAGAGCTACTACCCCCAACCCTCAAATCCCCCCCTCCATCTTGCATACTGTCATGAATCATTCCCTCCAGGTCATGCACTCCGGCTCCCTCTTTTGCCTCTGTCTCCCCTACCCTCTTTATAACCCTTTGTGGTAATGGAGCACCAATGGGACCCTTTGTTAATAAATCAACCATCTTCATCTTTTCTTTCTGTGCTGTGGCTACGTATATATCTTGCTCTGCCCTCACTGAACTGTCTACATTATTGTGTGAGGCCCATGAGCAGGTATGAAAAGAATGCCCCTGTTCCTCACATAGATTACATCTTAAGGTTTGCCTACAATGAGCCCCTACGTGCCCCAAATCCCCACACAAACTACATTTTTGTTTGTCACATACATTGCTTAAATGGCCCACGTCTCCACATTTAAAACAAGCCCTTGGTTGCCCAGGATAGAAAATCACCCCCCTATCCCTGCCCAAAAAAAAACAATTGGTTAAGTGGTTCGTTTGTCCATTCACTAAGTTCAGTACTATTTGATATTTCCACACCCCCCCCCCGTGTCCATAACTGTTCTTCATCCAAAATTGGTTCAGGAAAACCTTGAACCTTACAGTGCTGTTGTAACCAATATGTAATATCTGCCACGTTTACCCCTTCATTCCTAAAAAGAACCGTAATTTTTTTTGTTAGGGGTTTTGTTAATGGTATTGCCAAAAAAGATCTCCATAAAGGCGAGAGTTTCATTAACCAACATTGTTTCCAGAATCTTTCTAAACCAGCTGGATGTTTAAAACGTACATCAAATATTACATCACCTGGCGCATGTATTAAGGCATAAATTTCATAGGCATAAAATTTCATACTATCTTTTAACAAAACTCTACCCATAAATTTCCTATCTGGAATTGCATCTACATCACCCCTATATTTTAAACGCGCAGCATTACGCCTTTCTGCAGGTTACAAAAAAGGGCCTTTCTCAGCAGGAAATAAATGCTCCACCACTTTACCATGCCATGCTTTATCGGAATTTGCCCCCAAAGAAACATTCTCAGTCACAGTCCCAGAAATGATTTCTTGTGGCACCACCTCTTGCCTTAGGTTTTCCCCCTCTACTAAGTCCATCGAATCTTCTGTTTCTTGCTCCCTAATAATTTGCATTAAAGGGTGAGGGTTATCCTGCTGTTGAGTCATTCCTTCTTCTAAAGGGGAGAGCTGTCCTGGTGGTAATGAGGGAGTTAGTACCTTCCCAGGAGGGGGGAACCACCAGAAACTGCAGATGAGAATTCACTACTGATATTTGCATCCCACCCATGCCCTATAGGGTTTCTCACCCATCCTGCAGCTTGCAAAGCTGTCTCCACCCAGTTTCCTGAGTCATTTCCCACCTGCAAACTCTCTTGCCCTTGCCTGGGCCCATCCATAGCTCGAGTCTGTAAATTCCTGCTTTCTCCCCCTTCTTTCAGATGTCTGCTTGAGTCTCCTACAGAGGACCCAAGTGCAAAAGTTGCAACTGGCACCACAAGTTTAGTAGGATTCACTCTACCTGTTTCTTCCATTTTACCAAAAAAACTTCGTGAGTCCTTTGCATTGTCCCTCATAACGCCCGCTTGCTGATCCAATTCCCCCTCTCCCCCTGTATCTTTCTTCACACCCGATTCTTGTAACTGCTCCATTCGTAATCCTTCACCATCACGACTCACCCTCTCCTCGCTTAACTCATCTCCGTCTTCCATGATTATTCCTTCTCTTTGTATTTCCACTTCCTGTACCTCCGCTAATGTACTCCTATGATCCAGTGCCTCCTGCAGTCTCTTCCTAGCTGCTTGATAAAAATGTTCCGCTTCTTCAAGTTGAAACCTTAACGCTTGTTCCAAATTCATGTTTTCGAGCTCACCGACCCGTTGTACTGCTTGGCCTCGGGGAACCGCGTCTCCCATTGCATCCTTCACATTATTTGTCTCCTCTGCCGACAGAATTGAATCTTCCTTTTGAATGTCTTCATCTCTGGTCTCCATCGTGAAAGTATTAAGGGAGCCAAGGAGGAGACCCACTCCTGAACCTCCCACACATCGTCCTCAGTCGAATCTCCAGTCACCACTGAGAAGTAACGCTTGCTCAGCCACACAGTGCCCTCTGCCTCCGCAGAGTAGGGGAGATTTTATTGAGAAAAAAACATATATATAAAAATAATACAGATACAAAGTCAAACAGTGAAACATAACTCAATTTGTGACAACTAACTCAAAAATGACTCTCTTATAATGAAACCATCAGGGCAAAGGGAGGAAAAATAAACAATAAAATCAATCAGAACATAATTCCTATCCCCAACCCAACTTTCATTATTTATATTTGATGAAATATGTGAAACCCCTCCACCAATGTGACACCCATTCTTAAGAGCAGTGACCCTACCAACACCAACAACTACAGACCTATTTCTATACTGCCACCCCTCTCCAAAGCTCGGGAAAAAATAGTCTCCGACGAGATAACTGAATACCTTACTAAATATAACCTTCTCAGCCAGGAACAGCATGGTTTCCGGACTGGCCATAGTACCGTCACTGTACTTGTGGAGTTCACCTCATTCCTCCATGAGGCCCTCAACCAAGGCTCAATCGCAGGGGTGGTCTCGTGGATCCCCACCAAGGCATTTGACATGGTGTCACGAGCTACTGCTCTGTGTCCTTCCACAGCTTAATGTGACCCTGAGAGCAACGGCCTGGTTCAGGAACTACCTCTCGGGATGGTCGCAACAAGTCAGGATAAACACCACCCTCTCCACCTCCAAAACAGTTTGCTCTGGGGTCCCGCAGGGGTCTATACTTGGCCTCCTGCTTTTTACTCTCTTCCTTAACTCTCTCCCTAAGGTGTGTAGTGGTCATATACTACTCTACACAGACAATGCGGTACTGTATTGGAAACATTCTCAACCGAGCGCCCTCCAACTGGCCTTACAGGGCTTTTTCAGGAACTAGAGAACTGGTTCACGGACCACCGCCTGATCATCAACTATAAAAAAACGAAATCCATGATCTTTGCTCATCGTCAAAGCCCACATAGTCAGTTGGCACTACTAATTAAGAACTCACAAGGCGACCCGCTGGAACACATAACAAGCTTCAAATACCTGGGCATCACATTAGACACCTCCCTCTCCTACCATAGTCACACCCAACTCCTCTCCTCTGCTGTCAACTCGAGACTGGGCATACTCTCCCATCTCAAGCACTGCCTACCCTCGCAGGCTATGCTTCTTGCAGTCAACTCCTCCATCCTCTCCCTCATTGACTACGGGATTGTTACATACGGCTCCGCTGAACCCACCACGCTAAGCAGTATAAACGTAGCCTTGAACAAAGCATGCCAGCTAGTAACAGGCAGCGACCAACTTACCCACACCTGTGATCTTTATTCTTTGACTGGTTGTCTAAACTTCCAGCAAAGACCAAGGTACCACACATGCATCCTCGCAAAAAAGATACAACTTCAGATAGCCCCCAAAGGCCTACTCCCATTATCAGTGCTGCCTCCGCACACCACAAGACCACAACTATCCTTCTTTTCGAGTCCCCTTGTAGAACATCCCTAGGGCAGAGATCATTCTGCCACCGTGTCCCTCTCTGGCTCAATACGTTACCACCCCCTCTCTCACAGACCCTCAGCATCTCTCTTTTCAAAACGGGTCTCAAAGCTCTACTACTTGAGAGTGCTAAATGCACCTGTGGCTAATTTTGCAGCCCACTCTATTTGCTTCCTCACCTCACACATCTCCTGACACAGGGCCTCTCTTGACCCCAAGTACCTGCACCCTACTAGTTTCTGTCAAAGGATTTCTAGAATGTTGATTAATTGCCTCTCTGTTCTAATAAGAGCAAACCTGTACTGTGTTTGACAGTACTGAAAATGTATATACTGCCTGTATTTGTCCTCCTCCACCCCCTGTAACTGACGTGGAACCTTTGCAAAAGAGTCTGTGACTCAAAGGTTTGTAATTCCAATTATATTCAATAAACAATAAACAATAAACCTGTTGTGCAGAACTCATAGCACAATCTTTTTTATAAACAGTCATCATTTCAGTTGAGACTAAATTACTAAGACAGTCAAAATACATTTTCCTTTGATGCAATACCCATTGGCATCTTGCCTGCCAAATGTAAAATTTAATACAACAAAGAAAAATAGATAAGGTGTCAGGGTGATACTTTGCTAACCCCACCCCATATTTCCCCACAACTAAAATATCATAATTTAAATGTTGTAACCAATCCATCTGTCATTTTGTGGCCAAAAAAATCCATAGAGCTGTAACATATGAACATTCCAACAGAAAATGTTCCATAGTTTCAAGTAATGAAATACAATCCATGTATGGGCAATTTCTTTCTTCAACTACTTTATGTTTGGCATTCCCTCTTACATTCGATCTGCCATATGCAATAAGCCAAAGATTTTCCCACATCTTGCAAGGAATCCTATTAAGGGTGAGTTGTCTGAGAATTAGACCGTTATCTGTTGAAGGACAATTTTTAAAACTTGGTTCCAATGGATATATTCTAGAAAAAATAGTCAGATATAAAGACTTAGCAGACTGAGTTACTATGTCAGGTTTCAAAACCCTCCATTTATATAATTTTTGTGCAGCTGATTTAAAATAAGGAGGAATATTAATGTGAGGGTGTAATTTAGGGGCCACAGTACTCCAGACTGTGATATATTTATTTAAAGAGTTCCGAAGCCAAATATTGTGCACCAATTCCGATTGAGAAAGGGCATTGCAGATTGTGTGTTTAAAAAATAATACTTGCAAAAAAATCACTGGTTCAAGCATTCTCAAACCCCCCTCCTTGACCCCGACATATGTGTAACAGTGCTTGATTGGGTTAAGTTTATTACCCCACAACATCTGAAAGCAAAGACTATATAATCTAGTTTAAAATTTGCTCGGAACTGGGTACAGCATAGCCACATAATGTAAAAGCGGCAAAATAATTTTTTTAAAATCAAAATTCTTTTAGAATTCGTGAATTTCCAGTGTTTCCATCTGAACACCTTTAATTCTGCCTTTCTTAATATTAACTCCCAGTTAGCCTCAGAAAGGTTTTGGGGTCCAAAAATAATTCCTAAAATTTTTAATGGCTTACAATCAATAGTAATACCCCCATTTCACTTGGCAAATCCATAATATTGCCTATGAAAAGTCCTTTGCTCTTATCAACATTTAATTTGGCATTTGAGACCAACTGGTATTTATGTATTTCGTATAAAAAATTTTTGATCTGCTCTTGTTTTAAAAAGAACCCACAAATGTCATCTGCATATGCCTGTATCCGAATGCCTTGTGGGATCCCTATACCTGACACCCCTTCCCAAAAAGGATGCATTTCAATGTGTCTCAACAAAGGGTTGAGTGAAAAAAATGTACAAAAGTGGACTTAAGGGGCATCCCTGGCAAACCCCTATCCCAATATCAAAACTCTGCCCAATAAATCCATTCAAAAAAGTTCGCACTGAAAAAAAGGAATACAGCAATTTTAGTTGTTTTATAAAAGTTAAAGGAACTTTATAAATTTCCAGAACTTTAAACAAATAGGGGTGATAAACCCTATCAAATGCTTTTTCTTGGTCAGCTGCTACCACCCATCCAGATAATCCTGCCATATTACAGTGTTCAATCACATCCCTAATGATCATTAAGGCATGTTCTATCTTCCTATCAGGAAGTCCACAATATTGTTGTGGTGAAATCACTAATGAAGCACAAGATTTTAATCTGTTATTCAGTATATGGGCTAGAATCTTTTAGTCAGTGTTGAGCAATACAATGGGTCTCCAATTCCTAATGAGACTTCTATCCCCTTTTTTAAAAAGATAGACCAATAATCCTTCTGCAAAGGTAGATTGTATTGTATCAGAAGTGAACCAATAATTATACACTGATACTAAACTATCTGCTATGTGTTGACAAAAAGTTTTATAAAAAAGATGAGGGATACCATCTAAACCTGGTGAAACATTATTTTTAAGGGTTGAAATGGCCGGCAAAATCTCCTGTTTAGTAACGGGGGTCTGTAAATGTAACATATCATCTGAAAAATCGTCAACTATGATTGGTTGAAGGAAAGTAATAATATCATTTTGAGAAATGGGCAAAAGTGTTTTAAAATGCTGTTGAATCAATTTATCCAAATCCTCAGGAGAACTCACCCCTTGACCAGCAGCAGAGATCAAATATTCCATAGTCATACTTTCTTTTATCTGTTTACAGACTTCAAAAGAATCCCCTATCAGGGTATTATGAGTACCAGCGCGTAACATGCCTTGGATAGTCTGAGCCCTGTCATATTGGAACTTTTTCATTTCAGCTTTTATTAAATCAATCTGTGATGAATAATCCAGTGTTGAAAGATTTGCTATAGAAAACATTTTTTGCAACTGTTTCTGTAAAGTTAGATAATGTAAAAAATTTTTATTACCCTGTGATTTACCAAATCTCATAAACCAGCATTTTATATCCTTTTTTGTATCTGACCACCATTCACCCTTGTCCTGATATAAACATTCTACAGATGATCTAGCAGTAAAAAAATTACCCATGGCTCAAGTTACAGCTGGATCAGACAAACCTGAGGTATTCATTTTCCATCTCTCTCAAAACGCAGGTCTTTTGACTTCTTGGTCCAGACACAGAATTAATAATAAGTGGTCTGAAAATTCTGCAGGACTAATATCTAAAGTACCTTTGGATAAATTAGGGGAAAGAAAAATATTATCAATAATGGAAGTGTAAGAATTTCTCATATAAGTGAAATTCGGACCCTTAGTATGATAAACATGGCTATTAATTAAACCCGCTGTAGTTATAAGATTATTAAGTGCATTTGAGTAACAAAAAAATTTTCTGTCCCTCATCCCGCTTCTTTTTTTTATCCTGTATGAGGCTGCAGTTAAAATCTCCATATAAAACAATGTTATAGGTGGAAACTAGAAATGGCTGAATAGCCTTCATATGGAGAACTTTATCTGCTTTCACCTGTGAATTATATACTGCAATGAGCCTACAGTTCATATTATTCCAAAGGCCATCTAATATTAAAACTTGGCCTGGCACTAAGTCAATTAGTTTCTGGAGAGAAAAGGAAAAGGAGTGAAAAAGAATCCCTACCCCATCTGCTTTATCAAGACCAAAAGACCAATACAAAGGGCCCCATGTCCATTCTCTTTTAAAACTCCAAATTTGATGTTCCAAATACATCCATGTATCCTGTATGATAAAAACATCTAGCGCCAAATCATGAAAACATTGGAAAACAGTTTGTCTCTTATCTATATTCAATAGACTGTGCACATTTAATGAACCTAAAGTAATTTGTCCCATTTACAACAATAAAGAGAAGCAGGACTAAAGTTTTTTCCTCTTTTTCTTTTTCTCTCCTTTATAAGTACCTTGTTCCAGGACCTGTGAACCTTGTCCTAGGGAAGATTTTTGTAAGTCGGAATCCCCAACCTCCATCTCTGAATCACCCCAGACTGGAAAGAGGGTGGCATAAGAATTATTTGTCTCTACTGGGAGGGGGGTATATCAGGAATGGCAGGTTTGGTGAACCGAGAGGATCTCCAAGGCAAAGGATCAAGGTCAGGATCATCACTGGGGACAATAAATGGATCCTCATAACAAACAGGAACCAAGGATGCAGATATTGTAGATTTATCCACAGGGTCTTGAGAAAGGTCTGGGCCTGAAACAGGGAGATCTGGAAGCACAATAGTGGGAACCACCAAAGGGTCAGAAGAGGGAGGGGGAGGTCCTGGAGGAGGGCCTTGAGCATCAATGGGAACAATACTAGCTGAATTTTGTTCTTGCTGGATAAGAAGCTCCGGGCTCATACAGGATGCTTTATTCTGAGCAGCCCAAGGACATTCCCCAATGACATGCCCAAATTCTTCACACAAATAACATCTAGTGTGATTAGCACGTTGCAAAGTAATGTGGCCTACCTCCCCACAATTATTGCATCAGGGTTGATCACATGTGCTAGATAGATGTGTTAGGGATCTGCATTGGTAGCATGCTCTTGGCTGCCCTGCATAAAAACACCCCCCCAATCTCTACCAAGCAAAAAAGAATTTGGAATATGCTCAATGCCTGAGTCATTCTGGCATAGTTTAACCTTATATTTCCATCCCACAGTCCAAAAAAAGCTCGCTGTCTAAAATGGCTTCAGGTGCGCCCATGACCTCACATTTTTGAGAAAGCCAGTATGTAATGTCTTCTACATGGACTCCTTTGTTACAAAACATGACTGTAACACACTTGATGAGTGGTTTAGTTAAAGGAATTACTACAAAAGGAGTCCATGAAGGAGAAAACTTGACTTGTCCATATCTTTCCCAAAATAAGTCTAGAGCGTATGCAGTTTGAAAACTGACATCAAAATTGTCCTCCCCAGAGATGTTTATAAATGCATACACCTCCCTAAGGGAGAAATGCAATGAATTTTTAAGTAAAACTTTTCCCACGTGATATCTGTCTGGCCTATCAGCCAGACCCCCTTTATATTGTATCCTTACAGCATTTCGTTGAGGAGCTGCTTCTTTTTTGTTTTATTAAATAAGTCACATAACAGAGGCTTTTTTTCAGAAGTAGGTTCAATATTAGATACTGCAGAGATGTGAAGGTTGTTATGAGAAGGAAACTTCAAAGTGGGAAACGATTGAAAATCTTGTCCTGCAACAGTCTCTGTGTAAGAAGTGTTTTCAGATAAACCAGAAGCAACAGGATGCTGTGCTGACGCATCTTTCAGGGGAACAGAATTATTTGGTTTCCATTCGGGAGAGACTTGAGAGAAAGGAAAAGGACAGTCCCAAGTTGGATCAGGGATCCAAATTCCCCCGGGGCCCTGTTTCCATCCTGCATTAGTTAATGCTGTACTTTGAGACCACTGATCATTAGAAGCCTTTGACTTTGTTTGAACAGCAGATGGCGCTGTCGTATGAGTTTTCTCAACACAGGGTTTGAGATTCCTGTGAGTGAGGAGAAATGCATCCCGTTTAGTTTTTACTTCAATCTGCATCCCTTTTTTACTCCCTGCTCCAGAGAAAACAAATTCGGTAAGTCCTTTTTGGTCATTCTGTTGGGTTTGGTATTTAATCAAAACTGCATCTCCTTCTGCTTGCGGCTGCTTGAAAATGAACCCAGTTGATTTTGAAAGAGTAGCTACGGGAGAGGTGAAAGCAGTACTCTCTGCTACATTGTAATTTGAATTGTGTTCTATAGAGGAATGAGTTTCAGGCAGCAGTGGTGGTGAAAGCTTAACAGTAGGCTGTAGGCACACACGAGTGTTCATGTTTAAAATGCCAGCCTGTAACTGTGAAATGTCATTTAACCTGACTCAGACTTACCCGACCTTGGCGCTGTGATAGCAGCTGTGACGCCATCCCCTGGTTTGACAGTCCGGGTGTCTGAAATGACAGGAGCTGGTTCTTGCTGTAATGAAACAAGATGGGAAACTGAGTGGTCTTTCTCCTCCTATGGACATTCCTCTGTAGCCACAAGCAACTCCACAAGTTCTTGTTTTTTGGAATTTAGATTATCCTCGAAATTCATCACATTTACCAAAATGGGATGTGAGGTTAAATCTTCTGTAGAAATATAGATGCCCGTAGCATCTTCTTCTTCAAATAATCTTTCAACATTTACTTCAGCCTCCGGTGGAAACAAGAAGGGAGATGAGGCCAAGTCTCTCTCCTCCATGACATCTACACTCTCCGGTGCTCCATCCCAAGTGGCCATCCTGCAAACAGATGGCAAGTCCCCCTACTGGCCAAAGAGTAGGGGAAATTTTTATTAAGTTAACAAAAACCATAATACAAACAGTGATAAAATCTCACAAAAAAAAATAACTATACAAAAGGAACAATCATATGCATATATATCGTAAAGCACATCAAATCAAAAAAATTAAACAAAAAAAGAAGAAAACAAAAGAAAAGAAAAAAAATCAAAGAAATAGGTTAACCTACCCAGTCTACAGATTTCCACAGTACGGTACCTACTTTGTTCCCCAAAGTATTGAATTCATACGAATGTAGCACATCTAAATCCTCCTGTATGCGGAAAAAAACTTCTTGCCTAGAAACAAATTTGTTTTGTAAAATTTGTAAACAAAGTGCTAGCCAAAGATGCCATTTAAGACATGCCATGATGACATACAAAGTACCTTTATGCACTTTGCTCCAAGTCTTAGGTATTTGTCCCAATATTAAAAAATCATATTGAATGTTTTCGACTAGCGATTCACCTCACCAAAGTGCCAAATCAGACCAAGAGGTTTTCGTGTGTATACATTCAAAATATAAATGCTGAATTGTCTCAAGCTTTCCCTGACAAACTGATTCCAGACATATTCTCTCACTTAATTTTTTATGCTTATGGTTTGCTCTTACATTTAATTTTTGGTGAGCACATAACCAAACTACATCCCTTATCTTTTCTGGTATCCTAGGTTCAGTTATACTAGCCAACAGGGAAGACTCATCTAAACCAGCAGAAATAACAAAGAGAGGATCTTCATAATAACATACTGAGACAATCTGATTATAAAAAGCCTTTTGTTCATGTGCCACAAACCAAATCAATTCAATTCTCCATAATCTGATGTATTTAAGTGTGTATTGGACATAAAAAGGAAGTGTTTTTTCTACCAGGTGCCATTTCCCCCTCCCCCAAGCTGCTAAAAAGGGACCTCCCCACAAAGACATACACAGATTTCCCATATTTGTTTGTTCCATCAAAAGAGGCCGAATAGAAGCGTAAAAAAAAATTCCAAAAAAATGAACAATTGGATGCATCATGCCCAAGCCTCCCTCTTTCCAGGGCCTGTAGGTGTGTGCTCTCCTCACTGGGTTCAGTCGACTACCCCACAATAGCTGAAAAAAAGACCCAAAATTTTAGTATGCATGTTTTTTTTTTGTTTTTTTTTTACTCTTTTTTGCACGCCCCTATGTCAGACATCTGCACTGGTCACGGGCTCCGGGATCCCCTGGCCACCAGAAATCACCGACTCCCCACGGTCATCCCTGGCTTTCCCCCCAGAGAGTGGGGCCGTGGCTCTGACCCCCATATTGGGCCATGGAACTAGTGACTAGTCGGGGGAATGGCTCCGGTGGCCAATCAGGGCATTCCTGGAGCAGAGCGTCATTTAAATGCTGGGCGTGGGCTTTTCTCCCCCCCTCTTTTTTCCTGAGGAGGCGGGCAGTAATGACGAACGCCCGCTTCCCCCGCCTTCATCGCAGTGTCGATTATGCGAGACTCCCGGGTCTCCACCAGGGGTCCCAACACACCGAGCGCTACCTGCACCTTTCCCCGGAGTAGGAGAGCTGCCCATTGGACGCTTCGATCCTACTCCTCCGCTGGTTTTCCGATGACCCGAGTCCGTTCCCGAACCCGGGTTGCCAGCATCGCAGGCGGAAATCCCACCGCTGCGCCGACGGGCCGGCTTTTAGTATGCATGTTAAAAGGTAATGGAAAGATTCGTGATAGATAAAGAAAAAGGGGAGCAATATACGATTTTAACATATAAACACGCTTTTTCTTGGTCATCTTCCAAGATTGCCATTTTTTAAACTTCAAAAGAGCATTGTCGTATACCTTATCCCAGTTACTACTCACAGATTCGTGGGAACCAAAATAAATACCTAGAATCTTCACTGTTGTACTACAGATCGAAATATTAAACAAAGACACATCAATTTCCTGCCCCAAGGGTGTCAAGGAGCATTTTGTTACATTTATTTTAATACCAGTACCCATTTGTATAGAACTAAAGAAATCTAAAATCCTAGTTCCAGAATCAATATCTGCAAATGAGCAGATGCAATCATCGGCATACGCCACTATTTTTGGAAAGCTAAAATCGTCTGCTGAAGTAATGGCCCGAATATTTACATCTTTCTCAATAGATTATAATAAGGGGTCCAAACCATAAACAAATAAAAGAGGACTCAACAGACAACCTTGCCTAACTCTGATCTTGTATGGGACTGAAATCCCCAGATATCCATTAACTAGAGGGGTTACTCTTGCAGAGCTATAAGGAGTTTTAATAATGTCCAAAAAGGGTAATGGTATGCCATAATGTTCTAAAATAGACCACAGATATTCATGATGCAATTTATCAAAGGCTTTTTCTAAATCTAATGTTAAAAGAAAAACCATCACCTTTTTTTGTAAACTTTGTTCAAACAATTCTCTAATAAAAATCAAATTCTGCTAAATATTCCTCCCAGGAATTGCAGATGCTTGAGTGGAGGATAACAGTTTTTAAGAAATATCTGAAAGTCTATAATTAATAATTGTGTCCAAAATCTTATAGTCTGTGGTTAGGAGGCTCAAAGGTCTCCAATTTTGCAAAAAAGCAGGATCCCCTTTTTTATAAATAAAAAACATAATCCCATTTCCCATACTAGGGGTAAGTCTATGTTCCTTCCAGATTTCATGAAAAATAACCACCAGCCATGGTGCAAGAATATCTGTGTATTTTTTGTAAAATGCATTTGGTAATCCATCCAGACCAAGTTTTGTATGCCTTGATAAGTGTCCAATAGCTTTCTGAACTTCAATTTGGGAAAACGGGAGGATCAACTGTGAAATTTCAAATTCAGAAAGTGTCGGAATCTCCAGAGTATGAAAAAAGGAAGGAAGACATTCTGAAGTATGTTTTGAAAAATTCTCTTCAACATATTCCTGCACTAAATTTCGAATACTGTGTGTATCTGTTATTATGGTATCCTCAGAACCTTTTAACTTAGTTATACATATGGGTGAAAATTCCTGATTTGAAACCTCCAAAGGGTTTACTTGTTGTTGTGTACCAGAAACCAGAAATTGTTGCTGATTTCTATATCTTTTTTCCCTTGCAAGGAGAAATTTTACCATTTTGTCCTTTATATCCAAAATCTCCTGTCTTTTTTCCCCTGTCATAGAAATAGCCTGTGACAATAAAGCCATATATTTTGCCCTATAACCCAAATAGGTGAGATATGAGTTTTGTGCCTTCCTTCGGGAGATTTGTAAAAAAAACAATTTAAATTCTGTTTTGTATCCTCCCACCAATCTATGGAGCTATCATATAGAAAAGTAATGTCCACTCTGATAGGAAAAAAGAGATTTAATTGAGCGTCAATATCCCTGTCTAAAAGTAAGGATGTATTTAGTGTCCAAAAACCACGCCCTAAAATAAGTTTTTGATAATTTCCAAAAGTTATTTTCACAATAACATGGTCAGAAGTTTCCAAGGGCAAAGTGGTAACTGAACAACAAGTCATCCGGTTTGAGAAAAACCAAAAATCTATTCTAGTAGAAATGGAACCTTTATAAAAGGTATGATCTGGCTTTTGGTGTAATGAGTTGTACGCCTCTATCAAATGATTTATTCCTAAAATATACAGTAAAGCATTTGTGTCACAAAACAGTTTTTGAGTTTTTCTTCCCTAATCTCTGGCAGCTAGACCACAGTTAAAATCACGCCCCCCCCATATGACTAACTTAGAAGTATGTAAATAAGGGGAGATACGGTGAAATAAAGCTGCCCTCGCTGCTTTGGTCTGAGGGGTATAAATATTTATAAGGCGGTAAGCACATTGATGAACAACTATATCCATTAACAGCACTCTACCAGGGACTAAATCTAAAAGTTGTAACACTTTAATGTGCTGACTGGAAAAACAACAAAATCCCTAGTCCATTACATACTTCTTCCCCAGCTGACCAAAAGGAAGCACCCAAATGCCAATCCTGACCAGCTAGTTTAATATCTGTCAGAGAGCTCAGTCTGGTATCTTGTAGCAAAATAATGGATCCAGAATGGGTACTCAGACTGGCAAAGGTGAGGCGCCTATGTGCTTGAGATTTAATACTGTTTACATTCACAGTAAGAAAAGAAAGAGCAGTAGTCAGGAAAGAAAATTAAGTTGGAAAAAAACCAAAATTGATTAAAAAAAAGGCGTTTCACTTCCTTTTTTTCCTTTTTTTTGCTTTGGGTTTTTCCTTAACATCAAAATCCAGAACATGATCAGGAAGAGATGATGCAACTGAAGAAAAATCAGATTTGACCTCATCTTCCTCTTCCTCATGATCCTGCAAAGGGGCAAAGGGATTTGTGATTTGAGGGAAATCAACTTCAGATAAAGGAGTAGGAACCCCAGGGTTGGATTTATTGGCTTTAGATCTAGTAACACGTTGAAAGGAAGTGTCAGAAAAAGCTTCCAGTGGAGGCATGCTAGACACTTCATTTGCCACTAAAGGGGTAGTAATTTCAAAAGATGCAGGAAAAGCACCCCCCATAGAGTATTTATCACTGACCTCTACCTGAGACCCGTGGCCTGCCACCTGAGGTGAATTTTTTTCCAAAACTATAGCTGATGTAGACAGCAAAGTACTCACACCATTATTTTTCACACTCTGATCTTGTGAAACCTCACACACAAGAGAGCTAGTAAGATGCTGAGGCTCCACAACTGACTCTGTAGCAGTATCTAGTAATTTCTGCAATCTCTGTTGTTCTTTCTGAGCATTAGCTACAAAAACATCCTGTTCTGCCCTAAGACCAATATCTGCTTTATTGTGGGAGGCCCAGGAACAAGAACAAAAAGTATGCCCCTGCTCCTCACATAGATTACACTTCATGGGGTTTCTGCAATGAGCCCCATATGGCCTAATTCCCCACATAAACCACATTTCTGTTGTTCACAGACATTGCTCAAATGACCCAAAGCCCCACATTTATAACATGCTCTTGGTTGTCCTGGGTAAAACAACACCCCTCAGTCCCTACCCAAAAAGAAACAATTAGGCAGATGTTTAACATAATCATTTTCTAAATGTAAGTCAATTAAATATTGCCATCCCCCTGTCCAGAGATGTTCTTCATCAAGATTAGGTTCCGGGAGGCCTTTTATAGAGCAATGTTTTTGTAACCAGTAGGTTATGTCAGCCACGTTTACCCCCTCATTTCGAAACAAAATCGTAATTTTTTTTGAAATGGGTTTTGTCAAAGGAATGGCCAGAAAAGGTCTCCATAAAGGAGTGTGCTTTAAAGTTTGATATTGTTTCCAAAATCTATCCAAACCTATGGGGTGTTTAAAACTAATATCAAAAACTGAGCCCCCAGACAAATGGATCAAAGCATAAATCTCGTAGGTATAGAACCTCATACTTTGTTTCAATAAGTCCCGTCCAACGAAAAGTCTATTAAGAACCTCATCCTGAGATCCCCGAAACTTCAGACAAACTGCATTTCTTCTGGCTGCAGGTTCATTTCCCAAACCAAGAGTAGCAAGGAATAATTTTTCAGCAATTCTATTATGCCATACAGTAGGTCTTTGGACTGTTCCTGGCTCTGACACCACAGCTGGTGTTTGCACCATACCAGGATCGACAGAGACTTTAGAGGGGGAAAGGGGGGGGCAGGAGGTTGCAAAACACCTTCCTCCATAACCCTTATGCCCTCCAAAATATCTGAACTTGGATTAGTAGGGGGGAATTGAAATGTATTTGACCTGGAGGAAGGCTCATAGCCACTGTTTTTGGTAATGTTGGAGTAACCTCCAGCTCTTGCACATTTGCATCCCAAGATTTTCCATCTGGTGATCTAACCCATCCTCCAGCTTCTAGAGCCGAAGCAACCCACTCAGCAGATGCTGAATCATTAGGAGAGGCATTAGAAACATGAGAGTCATTCTGGTCAAGGGGGGGTTCAAAACCTGTGATCACAGGCTGTTGGTGAAAGTCTACACTTGCGACTTTCATAGCGCTCTTAAGTTCACTCTTATAACCTGTAAGGCCCAAATCTGTATCTGTAGGTCTAAAGTCAGATCCCGATGGTGGTACTGAAGCCCCCATATCAGTTACTGGGGTCGATGTTAAAGCAGAATGCGATGTTAAGTCTTTGGCAATGGATAAGCAGTCTGACTCACCCAACTCCCTCGAGTGCTGAGAAACTGGATCCAAGACTTCCGAACCCGAAAAGAAGCCTGCATTGTGCTCTGTGAATCCTTCCCAGTTGATAGTATCAGTCCTGCGTTCTCAATTTCCATTTCATGTTTTCATCCGTCATCGGAAGCCTGTCGAGGTAGCTCCATTTCTTGTAATAGGGCGTTCCATTTCTGCAAATACAGTGATTCCAGCTCCAGCGATAAGTGTTCAATCTCTTCAAAACGGCTCCCATCAGCGTTCTCCATAGAAACTTCCATGCTATCATCTACAGGCGTAGAAACCGCTGCCGTTGCAGCACTTCGTGAAGAAGTAGGTTCCATAAGTAATCAATAGCAGTACAAATGAGAGCTGAGGAGGAGAGCAGCTCCTCAGCTCTCCACACGTCCTTCTCCTCTGGTGTCTGCAAGCACACTGCAAAGAGTAGGGGAATTTCCCCGGTGTCCTGGCCAAATTTCCCTCATTCACTAAAAATACCACCAACAGCTTAATCAGGTTCAAGGTCAGTTGGCATTCATCTGTATCCCCCTCCCCCGGGTCGTGCCTGAAAATAGGCAGGATTTGTCTAGTGCACTAACCCGGTCAAGAAAAACTAAATAAAAAATAAATAGATGTCAAGGGCCATAAGGTGTACCTAAAATTGCAATACCACAATCTTCTCAGTAACCTTTTCCAAAAACAGCAGGTAGTCTGAGAGCCACAGCCATGGTTCTCTGATGAACCTGACCTGCCAGACTGCCACCTGCAGTCCAGGTCTGAAGCCACCAGCCCCTCACAGAAACGCAGGTAGTCTGAGATCCACAGCCGTGGTTCTCTGATGAACCTGACCTGCCAGACTGCCACCTGCAGTCCAGGTCTGAAGCCACCAGCCCCTCACAGAAACGCAGGTAGTCTGAGAGCCACAGCCATGGTTCTCTGATGAACCTGACCTGCCAGACTGCCACCCGCAGTCCAGGTCTGAAGCCACCAGCCCCTCACAGAAATGCAGGTAGTCTGAGAGCCACAGCCGTGGTTCTCTGATGAACCCAACCTGCCAGACTGCCACCCGCAGTCCAGGTCTGAGCCACCAGCCCCTCACAGAAATGTAGGTAGTCTGAGAGCCACAGCCATGGTTCTCTGACAAACCCAACCTACCAGACTGCCACCCGCAGTCCAGGTCTGAAGCCACCAGCCCCTCACAGAAATGCAGGTAGTCTGAGAGCCACAGCCGTGGTTCTCTGATGAACCCGACCTGCCAGACTGTCACCCACAGTCCAGGTCTGAAGCCACCAGCCCCTCACAGAAATGCAGGTAGTCTGAGAGCCACAGCTGTGGTTCTGTGACAAAGCCATGCTGCCAGACTGCCACCTGCAGTCCAGGTCTGAAGCCACCAGCCCCTCACAGAAACGCAGGTAGTCTGAGAGCCACAGCCGTGGTTCTCTGACAAACCCGACCTGCCAGACTGCCACCCACAGTCCAGGTCTGAAGCCACCAGCCCCTCACAGAAATGCAGGTAGTCTGAGAGCCACAGCCGTGGTTCTGTGACAAAGCCAAGCTGTCAGACTGCCACCCGCAGTCCAGGTCTGAAGCCACCAGCCCCTCACAGAAACGCAGGTAGTCTGAGAGCCACAGCTGTGGTTCTCTGATGAAGCTGACCTGCCAGACTGCCACCCGCAGTCCAGGTCTGAAACCACCAGCCCTTCAAAGAAACGTAGGCACGGACTTGCCCTCAGGGACTGATTACCTCCAGGAAGGGAGCCCTAGCTGCCAATTTTTGCTTTCTTTACATGAGGACAGTAGTCTCTGGGTTTAAATCCAGAGTCTTTTACTGCTGCGGCCCACTGGCTGCAGTCAGCCCCAGGAACGCTCCGATTAGCTCCATATAGCTCTGCACTGTTAATGTTTGATTATGTTTTCTGTTAAAACTGTCTTGTTTGTATTTTATAGCTGAAGTTTTCTGATTTAATGTAAATGCCTGTATTGTGTTCCTCATAAGACCAGTAGCGATCTCAGCTCAGGCCTTTGAAACCCCCCTTCACCTTTTTACGCTAGTATTGTGTTTTAAATAGCCCTGTTATTGCTCACTCAGACTTGGAGGCACCTTGCCCAACATCTCGATCTGCAACACCCACCCCTGTTTAAGCCAGTCTGCATTTTTTTTTAGCTCCATGAGCAGCCCCACCCCCTCTGACTTTCTTATTTAATTCTCCTCTGCCTTCTCCTTCCAGGTAGTCTGAGAGCCACAGCCATGGCTCTCTCACGAACCTGACCTGCCAGACTGCCACCTGCAGTCTAGATCGGAAGCCACCAGCCCCTCACAGAAATGCAGGTACGGACTTGCCCTCAGGGACTGATTACCTCCAGGAAGGAGCCCTAGCTGCCAATTTTTGCTTTCTTTACATGAGGACAGTTGTCTCTGGGTTTAATTCCAGAGTCTTTTACTGCTGTGGCCCTCTGGCTGCAGTCAGCCCCAGGAGCACTCCGATTGGTTCCATAAAGCTCTGCACTGTTAATGTTTGATTATATTGTGCTAGATTATGTTTTCTGTCAAAACTGTCTTGTTTGTATTTTATAGCTGAAGTTTTCTGATTTAATGTAAATGTCTGTATTGTGTTCCTCATAAGACCAGTAGTGATCTCAGTTCAGGCCTTTGAAACCCCCCCTTTCACCTTTTTATGCTAGTATTGTGTTTTAAATAGCCCTGTTATTGCTCACTCAGACTTGGAGGCACCTTGCCTAACATCTTGGTCTGCAACACCCCGTTTAAGCCAGTTTGCATTTCTTTTTAGCTCCATGGGCAGCCCCACCCCCTCTGACTTTCTTATTTAATTCTCCTCTGCCTTCTCCCTCCAGGTAGTCTGAGAGCCACAGCCGTGGTTCTCTGATGAACCTGACCTGCCAGACTGCCACCCGCAGTCCAGGTCTGAAGCCACCAGCCCCTCACAGAAATGCAGGTACAGACTTGCCCTCACGGAATAACTATCTCCAGGAAGGGAGCCCTAGCTGCCAATTTTTTTGCCCAGTCACCCACCCCCCAAGTCCTGATTAAATACACATAAACCCCACCTCTGTTTTCTAGCTCACTCCTCTCTAGTTCCTCCCCATCCTTATTCCTCTATGTGTGTCAAATCATGGATCCTGTTCTGGTCCTTCTTCTATCTCATGTCGCATCCCCAATATATGCTACCTCAAGCCTTTATTACTGTGGATACTAATCTGATCTGCACTGTAACTAGTTCCTGTCTCTATGTGGATATATGTCTTTTCAACTGCCCAATTCTTCAACACTATTTTCATATTACCTTTAACGCTGGTACATGAAATGAACTACCACCTCAGCTTATGACTTCCGCCAACATCGTAGAGGCATCACCTCTACAGATAACAGTCAGAGTACTCGTCTCTGCCACCCTTAGTGGGAAAGGCAAAAAATGTTGGGGCGCACCCCCCCAGGACGATGGCCACAACGACGTAAAGGGGTTACCAGTACAAAGCTTACTATTGCCACTCTAAGAAAACATTTACTCCTTCTTCTCCTGTGCTCAGGAAATGTGGAGCTCAATCCAGGGCCACCAGCTGCAATCACATCACCCTCTGACCTTGCCACACTGAAAGGCATGAGTTTTCTTCACATTAATGTATGCAGTCTGTTAAAAAAGTTCTCCATGATCCAGGCCTGGGTTCTCCATACACGACCAGACATCCTAGTGGTTTCAGAAATCTGGCTTAGACTGGTCACTTCCAACAGGGAAGTCAATATCACTATTTACTATTTAGAGCAGACAGACACTCCAGGGGTGGAGGTGTTACCATCTATGTCAAGGATAGGTGTACAGCATCCTGTCTGAGTGCTTTATCTGTTGCAAATGCTTATGAATGTCTGTCTCTTCAAGTCACCATCTCGCACACTTCAACATTATGTATCATAGGGTACTATAGACCTCCTTCTGCCGATCTACAATTGTTCATCTGAGTAATATCATCGAACAACAATCCTCAGAAATAATTATTCATGGGGATCTTAATTTAGACTGGCTATCTAAAACCACCGCTCCTCTCATAGCTTTCTGTGACACCCATGGATTATCGCAATTCATTGTTGAACCAACATGAGTAAATAAAAAGAACGTGGATAACAGTTCCCTGCTAGATGTTATCCTAGTGAATAAACCATATCTCTTGTCCTTTGCCGGCACCTTCTTCAGTGATATCAGTGATCACTCATTTATTGCTTGCATAAGACCAAGCAACAAACCTACTACTTCGCCAAAGTTTGCTGCTAAGTGATCTAGATGGAACTTTGATCTCACTGCCTACATAAACAAACTGAAACTCTCCTTGTATTGGCAAGAGTTCTATTTGGCAAAAAACACACAATCAGCATTCAACATATTCAGCAAAATTATCCTAGATGCCCTAAATAAATATGGCCATATAGTTAAGGTGCGAATAGCAAAAAATGCATGTAGATGGTTCACACCATTATTAAAATCTGCATTGACTGAAAGAGATAACCTATGGAAAAAAGGACACAACCCAGTCCGCTGTGGACTGGTGCAAGTTCAAAAGGGCACGAAACTCATGTGCTAGAATGGTTAGAGATGCAAAAGCTGCATACTACCATTCTGAATTTCTCTCTGCCTCCAAAAATCCTACAAAATTTTGGAAAACTGTCAAGGACTTGTCTGTTAACACGTCTGGTTGCTCACTACCTGATGAAATCTCCTTAAACAATAACACCATTAGTGACAGACTGGAAGTTCTGGATGCCTTCAATAATCACTTTGCGACTGCAGGCTTAGCCTCTGACAATTCCCCTGCGAATTTGATATGCACTGAGGTGGATAATCAAGGTGCAGATCCTAGCGTCACCGATTCAGTCTTCTCCTGGCGTCCTACTACTCTGAAAGAAGTTGAAGACCGATTGCTAAAACTGGATGTAAAAAAAAAGTGCTGGTGCAGATACCCTCGACCCATATTTTTTGAAGTTGGCCATCCGTGTGTTAGCCGTGCCCATAACCCATTTATTTAACTTATCATTAACTCAAGGATCCATTCCTTCAATATGGAAAACAGCGCACATCATACCCCTGTTCAAGTCTGGAAATCCCTGTGATCTAAATAATTACAGACCAATTTCGATTCTCCCGATCTTGTCAAAATTACTGGAAAAAATAGTAAGTAACCAGCAGAGGCAGTATAAGCTAATAACCTGCTTAATCCAGTCCGATCAGGGTTTAGAGCTAAACATAGCACCATCACAGCACTTGCCAAAGTGACTAATGACTGGCAAAGAGAGCTAAACAACAGAAATTACACCTGCGCCGTATTCTTGGACCTAAGCAAGGCCTTCGACACTGTCGACCAATCTCTGCTACTCTCTTCCCTGACCTCACTAGGTGCTGACCCATTATCTTTACAGTGGTTCAACAACTACCTCTCTGATCGTTTCCAGCGGGTGAAAGTGGAAGGAGATCTCTCAACTCTCAAACCTCTCCTAAGAGGTGTTCCCCAGGGTTCTATCTTAGGACAGATCTTATTTGCAATATACATCAACAATAGTGATGGAAGAATAACTAAGGCCAACATTCATCTGTTGGCAGATGACACAGTTCTTTATGTAAGCCACCCATCATTACAATCTGCATGTAATGACCTTCAATCTGAGTTCAACCTGCTGCAACACCAACTCCTAAACAAAAAACTATTACTTAACGCCAAGAAAACAATAGCAATGTTCTTTTCTCCCTCTCCCCAAATGGTAAATTCAGCCCTATCAGATCCTGTGCCACAGATTACTACAATTCTTGGCGAGAAGTTGGAATTTGTCCCTAAAATTCAAATACCTGGGAGTATGGCTGGACCATAGGCTGTCCTTTATAGAGCGCTTTAAAGAATTACTCAAAAAATTATGACAGAGACTTGGCCTGTTCTTTAGGATAGCCCGCTTCTTAAATAGAGATGCCAAACTACAGCTAGTACAATCAACCTTTCTGTCCTTGATAGATTATGCTGACATCCTCTACAGTCACTGTCCCATTTTCTACCTCACCAAACTTGACACATTATATCATAGAGCTTTGAGGTTCATCACAGACCTGCCTTATTCCACTCACCACTGCTCCCTATATCAATCAGTGGGGTGGAGTTCTCTTCAATTCAGGCATGATAAAAATACAGCCTTATGGACCCTGACAGCCATCTCCAAAAAACTGCCCCAATACATTATAGACTGTCTTCCTATAAAACCAATAGGCAATTACGCCCTGAGAAGTTGCAAATCTCTCCTACTAGATGGTTCCCAAAGTTAACTCTCGCTTTGGCAGGGCTGCTATAAGTTTTACACTGTCCTCCTTGTGGAATAAATTGCAAAAAAAACTGAAACTAAGGTCACCCAGCGGCATCTCATCTTTCAAGCTCTTATATTCACATCTCAGAAATGATCAGTGCAATTGTTTCCCATGACCATGAATTGTCATCATGCTAACCTGTACCATTTAACCATGAACAAATTACTTCTAGTGCTTGTCTCCTCCTTTGCCCTGGTCTGTCATCATGTTTTCATGTAACACCTTGATGTCTCTGTCCTCCCTTTGATACTGGTCTATCTTCCCGCTTTCTCCAGCCTTCTTTTCACAACTCTATACTGCACTCATCCACATTCTACACGCAATCATACTATAAAAGTCCTAACTCCCCTCTTCCTCTCCCCGTAGGCCCCCACCGCCACATCAGTTCTACCGACCTATCCTTGGGACTTCACTTCTCACAATGTTTATCCTTCACTTACATATTACATACCCTTCCTGGTACCCCATCTGCCATTAGTTGGTGGTACTCCAAGCCATTTTCATGGCTAGTACTAGTGACTGCCCCTGGTAAATGAACTAACTGGTACTTCTGTACAGAGAGCATGGTTTATATACAGTTGCATGATTCAATGGTGGACCTGCCCCCTTGTATTTGAATCCTCCTCTGTTATGGCTTGCCTTGTCTTCCTTTAATCATTTGACTCCCCTATTACTGCACCATTGTGTTTGTGTTTATATACTTATTTACATGTATTTATATGTTTTTATGTTGAATGTTACCCAACAATGTTCTAACCAGGTCCATCTTGTAAAAGAGCTCTGCTCAATGATGTTCGCCTGGATAAATAAAGATTCTGATTGATTGATTGATTGATTGATTGATTGAAAACCTCCAGCAAGGAGTAAAAAACAATCTCAGCAAACACTGAGCCCTGTTGCTCCACAGAGCTCACTAGTAGCCTCTTAGGGCCTGGGTACAGTACACAAAACATTTATTGTAGGTCCGATATTGCACCACAAACCTCATTCACCATAGCTGATTTTAACTCCCCAGCAGAACTAAGTGCTTCCAGGATGATCATAGCCCACTTAGAGAAATACTGTCATGAATGGATGGTGCTCTGTTAGAGAACAATTGAACAAACTCATCACATTGACCTGATGACAGTACCCAACTAGATTCAAGACTGGCTGGATATAACAGTTGTCTACCATCTGAAAGAGCAGAGCCAGTCAATTCCTCCCAGCAGCAATCTCTGACACAAAAAAGTTGCCTTCATCTGGGTAATTGCCCTCTAATAGTCCTCAGAAAAGTACTCAGAGCCAGTGTGTCATCCATAACCTTGAACTTTTTCCAACAACACTGCAACCTCTGGTCTTCAGTTGCTTTAGCTCACTGACAAATCATGGTGAGACTCGAGGAGAGACCAGAGGCTGTGCACAGTAGGTGCTATGGTACTGAATGAGACAGCAAGAGCCATATATTAAGCCTCCAACAGCTTGCCAGCATCCATATGACAGGTCTTCACTACATCAAGACACTCAACACTGCCAGTAGCTTTTCAGGCTCTGGCCTCTTAAAGGGCAGTATCAATTTGTCTCCAGTAGGGGTGGGCCTAAGGGGGCCCCTCAAGGAGACCTTTACAGTGCAGTAATCCAACCAAAAGACCAGATTAATCTCGAGATATTCTACCTTGAGCTCTATAGAAAAGACAAAGTTCATGATGTGGCCATTCTGATGGGTCTAAGAAATACTGTAACAACCTGTGGAAGGTCCTTTATTCAGAGAAAATCTTCACCAAATCATGAAGATTTTTCATTAACCCAGGCATTGAAGTCACCTAGAATTAACAATCTGAACAACTCCAACATCCTGCGAGAGACAAAGTCTGCAATGTCCTGCAGGAAATCCCCTTCATGTGGAGGGGTCCGGTACATAGGGAGGATCATTCAGCCTGCACCTAGTCCCGCACAAACAATCACACATTTAAATGACAAGGGTTTTCCCACTGAGTGCTCAGTGAAGAATGACCTATTTCTAATACAGATGGCGACCCCACCCTGTGATTCCTCCTGGGGAGTCATCCCCTAAGTGCATTTTCATGATGCACATGAAGATGACTGGGGCAAACAGGACCTCAGTTTACAGTCTCATCTGAAAGACTGTACACTCTGACAGTACAGCATCCCATAGTACTGCACTTAAGTGCAAGCATTTATAGCAACAGATCAATTCTGATGTGTAACTAGAACCCATGACCTTCTAGCCTAGATGTGGATGTGTTACCAACTGAGAAATGCAAACACCCTAAATGGGAATTTAATGGGAAGTGGTATTAGTAAATGTAAATTCCTCTTGAAAATAATCTTTCTCTGCTCTTTTACTCTTGTTAAATCCTTAAAATACTTTATTTTAGCTTGTATTTTGTATTAGAAATATATACTGTACATCTCATTTTGGACCTGATTGTATCAAGAATCATGACAGACCCTGTTTCTGTAGTTATGTTTAATGATCCAATGGGAGTGGTGACACTGGGGATCTCTGCTGCAAAGGCCATTAGCAGAAGGAAAGTTGAAAATAAAGTACCTTGATTTGTATTCTGTCCTCTTTTTCTAACTTTATGATTAACAAAGTTTGATGAACGATATGCTGTATATTTTCCATACATTATAGTTTCTATTTTCACTGACTTTTCTGTAAACCTTGTAACATACTTTTAGCTAACCTTAGCCTTCTTTACAAACTCATCTAACAGAAGTGGTGCCCCAGAACTTGACTCCAGTCAAAGTGTAGCAAATGAGTTTATTATGGCAAAAAAAAATCAATTCAGACTATGCAAATAGCTACCCCAGTGTCTCAAACTCTCACTGAGTTCTTCCTCAGGGTGCATGGCCAGAGGGGCTACAAAGAACCAATCTGAGCTGAAAACTTAAAACATATAGCATTTCTTTTCACAATGAGTAATATCGCGTTTAAAGCCTCAAATTGCTCCAAGCTGCGATATATATCAGATATTAACCTTATAACAAAATAAGATGCACTCACTGACATATAAAATTGGCACAATAGTAGTAGTAGATATAAAAATGTAATGGGTAATTGCCCTAAACTGGTATACCAGAGAACTAAGTATTTGGGATTTAGTTGTACAGAGTCACTTTGATAATTCCAAGGTACAAAACCAAACTAGTTTGCTGGATAGACTGATGGTTTCCTATCAATGTGGTTCTTGTAATGTATGTGTGTAACCTCCCTCCACCAGCCTCGTTATGTTTCTACCAGCAGGGCTGCTCCTCTCACATCTAGGCGCCAGCGAAATGGGTGGGGGTAGTCACTGCAAATATATCTTTGCAAAACTCTGTTGACCCATTACTTCTACTTCTGAGCCTGCCATCCTTCAGACAGGCCAACCAAGTGTGGCAACTACCTGGCTCACACCTCGGGGGACCATTTAGCATGGCCAACAATCTGGGTTCCTTGGAGAAAATGTTTGCTCAGCATTGCGCTAGATTTGTACTTCTGGTCAGGGGCACCCAAGTAAATCCAGACACTGGAAGCAATAACTGAAATGTCCAAACCAGGTTGGGATTCTAGAGTTTGGCTTTTATCCACATAATACAGAGAATAACAAAGCAAAGCTGGACCCCAACAGGGCTACACTCGCTGGTAATGCAGATTACTCAGGCACAGAGCACACTTCCTCACTACGAACACTCAGGTTCTGAATGGATCTGGGCTCACACGGCCCAGCTTGGTATACTTCTCTTCTATTCCTTGACATGGCACCCCGTCCAGTACTAGGACACTTTTTCATATAGCATGGAGGTTGATGGTGGCTCCCTAAACCACCCATGAGCACTTTCCGGCTCTCAGGGAAAATCCAAAATCCCACGTCTGGGTGCTTTCCTCAGGCATTGGCCAAATGCGCCGAGAGAAAACATAGTGCCCAAACTGAACCCAGAGAGGTAAACCTGGTTACTCCAGATGGGGGGGTCTTCCACCTTTTGCTCTCAAATCTATATTCGGCCATTCATTTGGTTACAACACCTTTCTTCGAAACACTGTTTGTAGATGCTCTCTTGAAATGTTTAACACATTTAACATTCTACATCACTCTGGAGGTGTCCTGACTTTAAAAGTACTGTAAGTGGCTATGTCTTTACCCTAGACCCCCACTGTTGCAGATGCTTCTAAGTCATACACAGACTAAAAGTTCTGTACTTGGTAAGTCTCTCTTTGACCCCATAGTAGGCAGACACTTTTACTTCAAACTCTATCTCAGTGAACATAGTTTCTTTTTCCAAGGAAGAACTCACCACAGTATGCAGGTGCACCAGGGCTTCTTCTCACTAATGTCTCAGGTACTCACAGAACAAAACAACTCTCTGGCAGCTTCTCTCTCTCTCCATGCTGGACCAGGGTATTGCCCCTGAATTCTTGGAATTCCCCCCATCCCTCCAGGGATGGGGCACTGGAACAACTTCTAGGAATGGTCTCTACCACTTCCTTCTATAGTTCTTCTGTGTTCCTCTGTAGGGTGAGAACACATAACACCTTTTTCCTAAGGTAGCTCTATATCGGAGCTTGGCTCTGAGAAGCTGCACACTGCAGCACTCTTCACTCTCTTGAGTCTCTCCAGAAACTGATTTGAATCTCTCAATGTTCTACTGCTAACCCCTGCAGTTATCATTCCATTGTGGCTTATGCTGCTGCTAGAATTCTAAGGTGACATCATCATTCCAGCTCAGCAGAAACTGAAAACAGAGTGTGACAGTGTGAAACCTATTTAACTAGCATCTCACAAGCTGCCTCTCTCTGCCTGCCACTGATTCTAAGTTGGATTCTAGTAACCCCTGGGAACAAGGGGGTTACACCCACCCTCGGCCAGGAAAATGACTGTCCGCAGTCATTATCTACCCGGCACCAGGCCATCCTATCCTACGTGTTGACTATGAGGAGGTAGTGCTACCTTCTTGCCTACCATGTGCCATGCACAGGCATACAACATTAAGAGCCCAGAGGCCATTGGCTGACACATCAGCCCCTACACTATGATCTTACTTTGGTAACCAGTGGCCTTGGAAGAACTGTCCAGAGCATAGCCCTAATAGACCAGTACTGCAGCCCCTACAGCTGGTCAGGACCACAGTCTGTTTATCCCCCTAACCCTCTAGGGGAGAACCTATCTGACCAAAGCAAACCTACCCAAAACAGGGGAACCTTCCCCCATCCCTGGACACTTGCAAACCAAACCAAGGAGCTAACACTACAACTAAGTATTACATTCCCACACTCCCCCACCACTACACCTGTGGAAGGAAAAGTTAACACATGTTAACAACTACACTGTACTTTAAACACAACACTTCAAAGCACATGATGAACTCCGATGAGTCCCTCCATTCCTCTTCTTGTCTTCTCTTCTGTCTTCGTCAGGAACCACCTGAAAGAGAAAAGACAAAAAACACACCCCTAATCTGCAAACCCAGTATACTATCATAACCCTTACCATCAAAACACTGGAGAATCCCAAAAATATTTTTTTAGAAAAGTAGAAAACAGTAGAAAAACATTAACTTTATATACAATACACATTTTTGGGGGATGGAATCCCCTAAATGTCCCAACTAGTGACAACAATGCCCAAGGGCAAGTCCAAGAAAGATTCTCTCCTGGAACGGAGCCTGGAGAAGCACAGTTCTTGTAGGACTGTAGTCCCGAAGAGGAGAGTCTTTGTGGACAGTTCAAACAGTCTGTAGTCTACCAGATGTAGGATGTGTATTGCAATGTCAATCAGGTAAGAAAAGTCTGGACTTACCAGTCCCTTGAAGAATGAAAATGGTACGGCACCTGGATCTCCAGCCGAAGACTCTCCCTGGCAGCATTTTCCGGATACAGCTGGGTGGAAATCTTCCAGAAATGACAGGTTGGCATGTCTGGAAACTGCTGGGATGATGTGATCTAGGATGACGTCATCTGGAGATGGAATCTTGGAACAGGAAAGGAACAGCTGGTATGAAGTCATCCGAAATCCCAGGCGATGAATCAGGAAACAGCTGGGCTGATGTCCTCTCTGGATGATGTCATCTTGACAGCCAGGCGATGGAACTGGAAGGCACACTGCAAGGCTGATGAATCTGGAGGCACCTGGATCCTGGAATACCAGATTGGTGGAACAACATGGGTATGGCAACGGCTGGATGGCAGCACTGGCTACCACTGCTCTGCTTTCCACTTGGTAGGCATGGGCACATTCTCAGGAAGTTGGTTGCATTGAGGGTAGTACCACAATGGGTCAGGTGCAAGAATTATTACCCCATCTGGGTGCTCATAATTTACATTGCAGAAAGTCTCATGGCCCTTTCCATCCAAAATCCATACAGTGTCTATGAACAGTGTCCTGCCCACTTTCCAATACTTGAATCTGTCTCTGACAGCTTTGTCTCTGACATATCGAGTTGCACCTGGATGCAGGTTTTTAGTTGCCTCTTCCACTATCCAGGCTTTCCTGTTTCTCTCAATCTCTTCCAGACTCTCCTAGGAAAGGTAGGAAAGGATATCCCATACAGTAGATCTCATTTGCCTTGCTATGAACCAGTCTTTCCTCTTTACTACACTTGGTCAGTTCAAGACCACTGGCCTGGCTAGAGGCTGGCCAGTCCTGGTTCTGCCAGTGATGCATGCTCAGTGCAATGTAAAATGGATCTCTAACTCCTCCTTGTGGGGACAGGGCTGTGGAGTCACTAATGTCTTCTTCTGGCTCCTCTGAGGCAAGAGCCCAAGGCTGTGGACTAGCACCTTCTTCATAAGGATACATAGTTTCCCCCTCCACCTCTTCCTCGCTGAGGATCTGAGCCCAGGAGTGAGCAGTCATCCTCACTGCCGAGACTGTCCACTCTTCACTGGGCATGGAGGTTGACACCACCCATTCTGGGGTCTCTCTCATCTCATCTTCTCCTATGAGACTAGGGCTTGGTCCCTCTATCCACAGATCCACTGATGCTCCAACCACACTGTCCATCTGTGACCCAGAGATGGAGACATCATCACTACTCTGGTCTGCCTGTACATCCACACCCTCATCCTTTGTGCCACACTCTGCTTGGCTTCTCCCAACAGGTTCCACCTGGGTCTGTGTACTGCCACTTGCAGGATCTTGAAGCTTTGTCCACGTGGGAGCCAACCGAATCTTGGGTGCATTAGATAGGCCTTGCTTCTCTAGGCACCCAGAACAGTGAGGAATCATGAAGATGTCCCTCCCAGCCTTGAGGCACATTATGTATACTCTCACTGGGTATCCAGGAATTGCCACATGAGGAGGCAAACATTCCCTGTAGTAACATCTGTTTATGTCTTTCAACTTGTTAACCTCTTCTACTATCATAGCCCGAGCATGATCTGGGTAGCGGGAGGATCCTGAAGCCATGACTACAGAAAAACAAAAGTTCACTGTTATCTCAGATCTCACTTTGGTTGGAAAAGTCTCACAAAATCGCTCCCCTGCTGCTGTGTTGACATTACTACCCAACCTTGTAATGGCGACAGCAGCACTCCTGGGGCATCAACATTCTGTTTCTGACTCAAGCCACTGCGCATCTGATTTACTGCATACTGAGCAAGTTTACTCAAACTGCACAGACTGCACTGTTTTGCTCCCTCAGCACATCTATATGATTTTTCTTGGACTTTAAATTTGATTTCAATCACTTGCTCTTGCTTAAAGTCACTAAAGCCACAGTATTTCATGCACAGGATTGCCTGTTTTGTTGCATCTCTCATACAACCCACAGACTCTCACTTTGCTCAGAGAATCACCCTGTTGCTGAATCCATAATTATGCTCACAGTCTAATGTTTAGAATTATTGCTTAGGTTTGACTAACTTTACACAGTCCTTCTTTGCAAAACAATTTCACTGTTTACACATAGATCCAGCTGGCTTTAGAAAAATCATACAGTTTGAGCTATTTTTCTGAATGGTATTCACTGAATCAGTAGCTGGCGATAACGATGGAAATTTCGGCCTACAGCTGATCCTGGAGGCCTCTGGATTGAAACGGGTTGGCAGTCCTGCCGATTGTCCTTGTGAACACCACGCTTTCTCCCCAGTCGATTGGAAAGCAGTTTGAGCCCGATTTTAAACAGAAAAGTCCAATATTTTAATTTTTATAAAATTTGCAGTCACCGCGATGCTCCTCCTGGCAAGCCAGCTTGCACACCACTCGCTCTCTCCCTGTCGAACACTGGGCAGCCTCTGAAGGTGGCTTGGGGGTGGCATTGACTGCAGTCTCACCAATCACTTGACGCCATGCAAATGAGCCTTTCTCTCTTCTCGTGCTCTTCTCCTCCATGGTGATCGTCGAGCTGGCAAAATTTAAACTGCAAGGCAACTTTTTTTCTTTCCAACTGTAACTCCTTGGTGGGAGCACCATTGTATCCATTTTTCATGGCACTATCTTTAGCGACTTCCCCAGTCCACACAACAAGCACTTTAAACTTCCAGGGCACAAATGTCTCTTTGTTTCCCACAGTTCTCCATACTTTTTCTTGTCACACTTGAAATTTAAAAGCTGGTAAATGTTATTTTTGATGCAGAACAAGGGGCATACACAATCTGGCTTTACAGCTCCTTGGTAAACGTTGGCACAATTACAGCAGCACATGAACAGCAGCACACAGCGGCACATACGGATGGCACTTCTTTGGTAAATCCCTTATGCGCAATGCTTCTGATTTTTTGGGCTACCTACTGCCAGACAGACAGAACGCTAGCCACAATCTGAGCAAACCTTTCTTGTTTTCTCCCAAAATCCAAACAAATCCTCAGCGGTGTCTCCATTTTGTAACCTCCCCCCACCAACCCCTCTATGTTTCTACCAGCAGGGCTGCTCCTCTCACATCTAGGCACCACTGAGAGGGGTGGGGTTAATCACTGAAAATATATCTTTGCAAAACTCTGTTGACCCATTACTTCTACTTCTGAGCCTGCCATCCTTCAGACAGGCAAACCAAGTGTGGCAACTACCTGGCTCATGCCTGGGGGACCATTTAGCATGGCCAACAACCTGGGTCCCTGGGAGAAAATGTTTGCTCAGCATTGCGCTAGGTTTGTATTTCTGGTCAGGGGCACCCAAGTAAATCCAGACACTGGAAGCAATAACTGAAATGTCCAAACCAGGCTGGGATTCTAGAGTGTGGCTTTTATTCGCATAACACAGAGAATAACAAAGCAAAGCTGGACCCCCCACAGGGCTACACTCGCTGGTAATGCAGATTACTCAGGCACAGAGCACACTTCCTCACTATGAACACTCAGGTTCTGAATGGATCTGGGCTCACATGGCCCAACTTGGTACACTTCTCTTCTATTCCTTGACATGGTACCCCGACCAGTACTAGGACACTTTTCCATATAGCATGGAGGTTGATGGTGGCTCCCTAAACCACTCACGAGCACTTTCCAGCTCTCAGGGAAAATCCAAAATCCCACGTCTGCATGCTTTCCTCAGGCATTGGCCAAATGCACCGAGAGAAAACATAGGTGCCCAAACAGAACCCAGAGAGGTAAACCTAGTTACTCCAGATGGAGGGGTCTCCCACCTTTTGCTCCCACATCTATACTCACCAATTCATTTGGTTATAACACCTTTCTTTGAAACACTGTTTGTAGATGCTTTCTCGAAATGGTTTACACATTTAACATTCTACATCACTCTGGAGGTGTCCTAACTTTAAAAGTGCTGTAAGTGGCTATGTCTTTACCCTAGACCCCCACTGTTTCAGATGCTTCTAAGTCATACACAGACTAAAAGTTCTATACTTGGCAAGTCTCTCTTTGACCCCACAGTAGGCAGACACTTTTACTTCAAACTCTATCTCGGTGAACATAGTCTCTTTTCCAGAGAAGAACTCACCACGGTATGCAGGTGCCCCAGGGCTTCTTCCCACTAATGTCTCAGGTTCTCAGAGAACAAAATGAGTGTTAGGCAGCTTCTCCCTCTCCAGGCTGGACAGGGTATTGCCCCTGAATTCTTGGAATTCTCCCCATCCATCCAGGGATGGGGCACTGGAACAACTTCTAGGAATGGTCTCTACTACTTCCTTCGACAGTTCTTCTGTGTTCCTCTGTAGGGTGAGAACACACAACACCTTTTTCCTAAGGTAGCTCTATGTCAGAGCTTGGCTCTGAGGAACTGCACACTGCAGCACTCCTCACTCTCTTCAGTCTCTCTAGAAATGGACTTGAATCTCCTAATGTTCTACTGCTAACCCCTGCAGTTAGCTTTCCATTGTGACTTATGCTGCTGCGAGAATTCTAAGGTGACATCATCACTCCAGCTCAGCAGAAACTGAAAACAGAGTGTGACAGTGTGAAACCTATTTAACTGGCATCTCACAAGCTGCTTCTCCCTGCCTGCCACTGATTCTAAGTGGGATTCTAGTAACCCCTGGGAACAAGGGGGTTACATGTGGTTATATGAATCAAGCAAAAAAAATCATGAGTCCCACTAATAGCAACAAATTTCAGATTAAACAACTTATTATTTCCAGAACCCCCTTTGTAACATATGTACTTTGGTGCACTTGTCTGTCTCTTTATATTAGTCGAACCATTAGGCCAATAAAAGTGAGGATACAAGAGCACTTGAGGTTGATTAGAAAACCCAACAGTGAGAGACCAGTTGGTGTATACTAGTGGCAAGTACATAATTCTGATCTTAACGCTTATCATTTAATGGGGTTAGACTACATGGTAAAACTGTTCAGAGGAGGAAACAGAGTGGAGAAATTGTTGCATGTTGAAAGCAGACTTATTTGTCAAATGGGTGCTTTGAGTCCACAGGGACTCATTGATGTTTGGAACATTGTTCCTTTTCTGTAATCAGCAGAGATGCTTGTTTTCTCTTTTATGATATTATTAAGCTCATTTCAGTATTTTTGGCAGTCTCAGCTTTCTACCCCTTCTCTCTTCCCCCAACCCTCATTCCTTATCTTCACTTTTTTTCCTTTTTCCCATTTTTTGTATTCAGTTTTAAATATGCCCTGTGTATTTTCTTTTTATCCTTGCTGTTTTGAGTAATTATTATAGTAATAGTTATAATCAAAACTCAATGATTTTCAGTGTTAGCTAGATACATTTGATAAATTATTAGGTACTGGAGACTGATTTTTTTTTTCTTTTCAGACAAATTACTGTAATTATTGTTCCAGACTTGCAGCTTGAATTCTGTGAGACAGATGTACCACTGATGTTTTAACTTTATAATACTGTTTATGGGTACTATTGAGCCTTAGAAATATTTATAAGCACTTACTGGACCTGAATAAGCTCAAATATGAATTGACTTCATTTCTCTGTTTATCTGCAAATATTATGGGGTTAATGTCTGATATACAACATAATTCAGCTTGAGGCACTTTGAGGCTTCAGACGTGATATGATTTGTTGTGAAAAAAAAAGTACTGTACCTCTAAGTTTTCAACTTTAATACTGTAAGTTCTCTTTAGCACCACTAGCCGTGGCCCCGAGGAAGAACTCAGCAAGAGTACAAAGCATTAGGATAGCTGTTAGCACAGTCCAATTTGTTTTTTTTTTTCCCCACAGTAAGCTGTTCATATGCTACACTTTGACTGGAGTCATGTTTTTTGAGCACCTCTTCTGTTTGGTGTGTTTGTTACTTTTGGCTATTTAAGAGTGACTCCTCATTTCTTTGGTGCTCTGAGCTACTGTGTTGTTTTACTTAGCTTACTTTAGATGGCATAATTGACATCACTCAACATGGAGTCACTAAGGGAGATTCTTGTATAAACCAACTTCATCTCTTTCTATGAATTCATTAGCGAACTATCAGACATTAGAAAATGGGCTTAAAAATTTGACCAAGCTGATTGACTGCCAGTGGTACATTAACTGACAGAGAGAGCTCTCTGGAAAACAAGTAGTAATCTGCAGTGCCCCTTCACCCACTAAAATATCATAGTGCCCACCCTGCTTTCTAATTGGTCAATACCACTGAATTTAAAAGTCAAATCAGCACCATTTTTTTTCTCACTTAGCGAGAGATACTGCCCCTGATGTTGTGCACTTCCAACACAAGCTGCCTCTGTACCTCAGCCCAATGTATATTTGTTTTTAATTAAATGTGGCTACCCCAGTTCTGACAGAGTTGATTGAGGTCACCCTTGCTCCTCCTGCACTTGCCGCTCGCTCAACCCTGAAAATGAAGCTTGTGGTTGGCACACCTAAAGGGCTGCAAGAAAAAGTAAAAACACTGCTATATTTTATCTGCAGTCAGGGACAAACACGAAGATAAATCATTGCTTCCCCAACCACGCTTATTCTTAACACTAGCAGTCTCCTCCTCACCGTGAACTCATGCTCCATTCTCCACATGCTGTTCATCCGCTTTCCTGGTTACCGAGTGTCTCTCACTCCATCACTTGCTCGGTTCTGTCATCTGATGTCTGACAGTCAGATTGCAATGAGATAAACATGTAGGAAAAAAATGGAAATTAAAACACTGGGGTTGGAGGGTTAAGGTTCAAGTACCAAACAGGGACATACTGCCCAGCAGTAACCAAACATTAAAACAACTGTAAAATGCTGCACTGCCCTCTACTGGTAAGTATACCAGTAGAGGGACTACTTTACTAACAAGCCAAGTAAAAGTTCATTTTAGTTCATTTTTTCATTTTTTTTATTCTTAAATATTAAAAAATAACTTTATCGGTAGCCCATTTTTTAAGTGCAATAATACCCTCCAGGGTGGGTGTTATGGGCAATACTGAACCTTCCAGGGGCTATAAGGCCCTTCACCTGCAGCATCAAGCCTCATTACACCCCTGGGCAGTCCAGTATTGCCCAATAAGTGTCAGCATTGCTCAGTTGGTAGCTCATCCACCTCTGGAAAAGGTCATGTGTTCTCATCCCACACTGGGATTGGACTTGTACCTAAAATGCTGGCACCCAAGTGCAGTATTAGTGGGGTACTGTACTGCTGTGGGTGCCCAGGTGGAAGTAAAGGAACCCAGGGCATTCTTTGCAAAGTCTAGTGGACATTCCCGGTGTTCTGGCCAACATTCCCCTTTCCATAAAACCGGTTCATGCAATTGTCCAGGCTGTGTGTGGGTTTTGATGTGCAATATGGTTGCCACTACACATTCAGTCACTTTACTACCAGTCTAGCATTGCTTGTAAAGCACTTTGGGATACACTGTGTATGAAAAGCACTATATAAATGCTGATTCTTCTTCTTCTTCTTCTTCTTCTTTACCACCAACCCTGTCAGGTATTATTGCTTGCATAACATTCCCAGTAATATTATATATCTCTACTTTAACAAAGCCTTTCAACAAGTCCCACACAACAAGCTTATCCATAAATTAAAGAGCATGATTCTGACTCAAGGGGGGTAAGGGTGAAAATGGCACTGTGGTGACATACATGTGGAAAAGAACAATATACAGAGTCTCCTTCTTTATTGAACCGCCCCTTTCATCCGCCACCCTTGCTTACCACCAGTGTGAGCTCCTGTTCTATTTTCCAGAAAGGTTATCTCTCCCTTTAACCACCACCATCTATTATCAACCACCCTCTTTTATCTGCCAACATTTAGGATGTATGGAGTTTGGTGGGTAAAAGGGGGTGCACTGTATGGGCTACTTATAAACTACAGTAGAGACAACTGAACTAAAGGCTATAAGTGAGGAATGGGACTTGGGGTACTTATCCAGTCAAACCTTAAGTTCAGAATAACAAGGTTGCAGCAGCTAAAGCATCCAGAATACTGTGATGCATTAGGAAAAACTTTGTTCAATGTATGATACATAGCTCAGTGCTTGTGTATACTCATAAGCTTGACTGTTACATGCATGATGACTTAGACTTTAGCTTTTCTCTGTCTCCCATCCTCAGTGGAATGCTGAGAAAGCGTAAGATTTAAGGCCCAAAAAGATTATTAATGTTGTGATTACCTTCCCCAATTCTGGAGAGTGTGACCAGTAGCACACTGGAGAGAAAAAAAAACCCTTTGGGGGAACCTCCAATGACCCATGGCTACTGTCCTGCCTATCCTCTGGGCATACTAAGAAGAGAATAATCATAAATGTGGGCTTACGGTTCTGGTCCTGTCCAAGGAGTAAATCCAAACTTGCTGGTTGATGAGTAGTATCTCTGAATCTGATGATGAGCAAGAAAGGCAAGTCTGGAAGATGAAGGTTCCATCAGATGAAAGGGGTCCAATTTGGATGGATGTTCAGATGACAGAAGATGATTAATCCATGTCCAAGATAGCTGTATGGGACTGAAGAGCATATTATACTTAACATGAAAATACATCCAGGGGGCAAAGTCTAGGAACAGTAGCATTAGGTACTATCTCCCTGACTGGTAGTTGGTGAAAGGCCTCCATGAAAGTCAGACAGAAGGGTCCATCGAGGAGCCCCGGAATGGCGCTAACCAGTACCATAGGTTGGTTAGGATGCTAGACAGAACGTTGGAGATATTATTTGTCAAAGGCTGAATAGCAGGTATAGGAGCAGGAGTATCTGAAGTGGCTAAATTGCAGGGAAGAGACATGTGGTGTTGGAGGTACCATGCTAGTAGTAGAGGATAAATCGGAAGCTTTCTGAGGTCCCCAGGGAGGCAGAGCTGAACCAGGAGAATTCCATGTGGATGACTGGATAAATTAAATAGAATTGACAGCCAGAACATCAACAGAGGTAGGCTGGACAATGATATCCTCATGAGGAGTAGTGAGGAAGGTGTAGAATGAACATATATGGCCTGCCCTGATAGTGAACTGTCCACTAATGATGCAGATATTGAGGGACAGAGCTATCATTGATGATGAGCATTGACTGGATGAGAAACGGTGATGAGGTAGTCTCTGAGAGTGATAGAGGTATCATGTACGTAAAGAAGAAGTATATTTGATTTGAAAGACTTGCATGAGGCTGTCATGAGTCCTGTAAATCATTAGGGTATGATCGAGTACCTCTATAAGAAGGTAGACAATATCCCAGGACATCTGAGAAAGTGAGGAGTGCTCCACAGAAATGTCCTGCATACACAACCCAAACAGGAACATGAAGGAAGCTGAACTGCAGTGGAGGAAGTGAATAAATCGATGAAGAAACAGGCTAGGCCTGAATATGGGCTAGCTAGAGTGTGGGACACCCACGGAGGTCATTTGTATGTAAAGTTCAGGTGAGCAAACTGTAGTGTAGGGCTTAGGTGGTCAGATTAAGGAAGGCGAGATCCCCACATGGGTCTGCCTTGGTGAAGATGGAAATACGTTTGAGTAATGAGAACTGCCCCGTCATGGGGCACGTTTGTTTTGGGATGGTGTGAGCCCACCATGGCTGCAGGATTGCATCATCTGAGGAAGAAACACGAGACCCCCATGTAAGTCTACCTGCAGATGATAAGTAAATTTGTTTGAGCAATGAGTAATGCCCTGTCAAGGGGCAGGTTTGTCTTGGATGACGGGACCCTAGGTGGGTATGTCATAGACAGATATTGGATGATGTGAGGTAAGAAGGGCAAAACCCTGTTCACTTGGGGTAGCTGGACTCCCCCGCAGGTCCAGCTTGGCAGGGATGGAAGAGCCCCTCGTGGTCCGCCATCACTGCATGATTGGATGGATGAGCAAAGCCCCCTCAGGCATGTGTGGATAGATGGTGGGACCACGCGGTCCACCGTTGCTATAGTACTGCACACACTGAGTGAGGATGGCAAGATCCCTACGTGGGTCTGCCCCAATGAGATGGAACTACGCTTTGAGCAATGCCCCATTGCAGGCATATGTGAATGGGATGGCAGGGCACCCCGAGGTTCACTGTTGCCATGATGTTGCACTGATCTATGAAGGATGGCAAGACCCCTATGTAGCAGTCTGCCATTTGTGAGTAAGAATATGTTTGAGCAATGAGTGATGCACCTTCATGGGGCTTGTTGTTTGGGATCACAGACCCCCCCCCCCCGTGGGTCTGCCATCGCCATATTATTGGACTGGTTGCCGGGCAAGAATGCAGACCCCTGAACTACTAAGAATGTGTAGAGTACCAAAATGGCCACACTGGAATATGCCCATGCTCAGTACAGGCTGAATGGTATTCTCCAGGAGGGTCAAGCATTAGCTGGATGCATCAGAAAGTAGAAATGGTCCCGCAGACCAAAAGACTGTCCCAGATTGGAAGGGGTGTCCCTGATGTGGCTCAGAATTTTGCCACATCATTTTCTACAAGTCAGCAATAGGTGAGTAGGGCAGAACCTGCTGTCATCAGACAGCCAGTGGATATGATTTGAAACATTCAAGGGCTCTCTATGTAGATGTGGTTGTAATTAACAATTATATTATTTCTTAGACTAACAGTATTTTCCTGAGGTACTTCATGTCTCACTGAAATGTTGGGCCTGCATGTCCCAAAATAAAATGTTCCCACAGCTAGAACTGATGTAAGAAATTAAATAAAGCCACCTTCATATGAAACAGGAGAAGGCAGTAGAAGGGGCCAAAATAAGGCATTTTGTAAGCACTGAAGCTGTGAACTCAAAAATATTGTGAGAGACAGGAATGACATCCTAGTCAGATTACTGTGGCATGAGGAATGTCACACATGTCCCCACATGCGTCTGTTCTGGCCATTTTCCATCGTCCCTCCCAAGGTCGGTGAGTTCACGACTGAACAGAGGATTGGAAACATGAAAGAATGCCAAACAATGGAAGCACTGGTTTGAGTCCAGCAGAAATTGCCTGTAGCATGAAGCCACTCAATCAGGTTCATAGCTGATGGCACCGATTTGTAAAATTGGTTGTCCTGCAGTGTAATCCGTTGGATATGAGCATTGGAAGCCCCAGCCCTGAGTAATGAGGTAGATGGGGGAAGAGGTATGCAGTCCAAGGTAGTGAGCCAGGAAGGGCAGTGCAGCCACATAAAGGTAAGGTTTTAGGCTTGTCCATATCCGAAGTACTGAGGAGTGCATGGGTAATACGAAGCGAAGGAGAGCACAGGGCAGATGCACTAGTGAGGGGCCACAGTGGAATGGAGGCCAGGTTACAAAGAGCCGCAGGTAGTGGCAAGATGATCCAGGAGATGAACCAGCCAGGAGCAGTGTTGGGTGGGAGAACTGGAGCAACAGTGAAGAAGGTAATCCAGCAGGGCATGCAGCGGTGGCATGGAGTGGTGTGGAAGCCAGCAGAGGAGAGAAGGAGTGCACAAAAGAAGGAAAGGGAAGATGGGAGGAAAAAGAGACATGGGAGCAGAAAGGCTGGGGTGGGGAGACAAGTGAACAAAAAGAGCACAATGTGGGGAAAGAAGGGGGAGGGACAATGAAGAGGGAAACCAAACAGGGAAAGCAAGAGGCAGGGCAAATGGGGGGGGGGGCTGAAAGCAAAACAAAAGGAAGGGCCCTAAGCCAACCAGCCATGCAGTCGCATTCGAAATGCTCGAAACTGAGTGGCAGAAGTGCTGCAGATTAAGTAGAGGATGTGAGAGGTGCTATTCCCCACCTCTTGAACTACAGGCTATAGCCTTTCAACAGTCAGCACAGGGATGTGATCATCCCACTTTATCAGTCTTTGGCTAGACCTCATCTGGACTACTGCTCTTAATTCTGGTCACCATACCAAGAGAGGAATATCCAGCAGCTGGAAGGGGTACAGAGCAGATTTACTAAGCTGGTCCTTGGTCTGGGTGATAAGGACTACAAAACATGACTAGGTAATCTAGGTTTGTACAGTCTTGAGAGGAGGCATGTTAGAGGCAACTTGATTTTATTGTTCAATATCATCAGGGATGACAAGTTATTGGCTGATATGGGATTTAATGAAAGGGATATTGAATACTACACTAGAGGGCATAGCCAACAGATCAAAGGTAGGATCAATAAGAGCGAAACAATTTATACACAAAGAGTTGCTGGTCACTGGAATGGACTACCACAGGAAATTGTTGATACCCTTAGTGCAGAATGTTATAAACAATGATTAGACAAACACATGGACACATGGGAAAGTACATTTACAATCACTGTGTAGAGGATGTAGACTAAAAGTGCCTTCTGGTGCATTTCTACTCCTTGAAACCAAAATACTAAGGTACACTAATGTGATAACACAAAATTATGAAAATAAGTCTTACTGTACATTACTTTGCAATTTGGGCTGGCAATATAGCCTAGAGGTTAGAGGAATGAGGTGTGAACGAACTTAATACATCCAGCAGACCAGACCTGAGTTTGATTCTCACAGCCTCCACTTGCATACTGTGTGACTCTGAGCAAATCACTTAACCGCCCAGTGCTTCCAGGTCACCCCTGAAAACAGGCACTTGTGCCTAGTGGGCCTTACCTGGTTGCCAAAGACAAAAATAAATAAAATAAAAATAAAAAAATAAACTAGATAATGGGATGTGATGTTCACCTTAATGTTGTCTTTGAAATACTGTATTTTTGTATGTATGTTTTTACTACGGGTGGTGATGAGAGTCACAAACCTAATAAAATTGAACATGAATTGTATGTAAGGCCCCCCCCCAATGTCTAGTTTTATATGATGGCATCTCTCATTAAGAGGAACACCTGCTTTACGCCATGAAACACCAGCACCTCTTCCTTTACCTTGCCACCATTATTCAGGTCAAATGGGGAATAGGGGCAACTAATGCACCCTTTAAGGTACCACAAACAAGAGGCTACTCACAAACCAATGTTCACACTGGGAGCTGGGAACAAGCAAGATGTATACATGAAGCCGCCACAATGTCACACAGCTTGGAAGGGCATTACCCTTGCATGTTCACTTCATTTTAAGTTGTTACCAAATTTCTCATTATATTTAATATATCCATGTTCCATTTGCCATAGACGTGTGTGAGCCCATTATATTACACTATCACTTCATTTAATATACCAGGATTACTTTTCTTTTGTTTAATGGACACTGCTTCTGTTACTTTTAATTTTACTTCTTTTCTCAAATCCTATCTCCCGTTTACTGGGGTCCCTGTAGCACTAGCTCTACCAAGTCCATTGTGCTGTGGCATCATAGAAACATAGACGTTGTCAGCAAATAAGGACCTCTTGGCCCACCTTGTCTGCCCCATTTTCCATTCCAACTGTGCCACTTCAGACCCTACTCAATCTCTAGTTGTCTCCTCCCCTTGCCTTACTACCAAGGACCCCTTGTATCTGTCCATTCATGCTTGAATCCTGTCACCGTTTTGGCACCCACCACCTCCCCTGAAAGGCTGTTCCAAGCATCCACCACCTTCTCCTTAAATAAGCATTTCCTCACATTTCCTCTGAGCCTCCACCCCCTCCAACTTCATAGCATGAATCCTTTTCCTCGAGCTTCTTTTTTTTTATAGAAAATGCTACCTTCCTGTATCATATTAATACCTGTCAGGTAAGTGAATATTTCTATCATATCCCCCTTTCTCTCCTCTCCTCCAGAGAGTACATATTCAGTTTTTTGAGTAGCTCCTTCTAGGGCTTTTGATGCTGGCCCTGTACCATTTTGGTAGTCCTTTTTTGTACTGTCTCCATCTTATCGATGTCCTTCCAAGAGATGGGGCCTCCAGAACTAGACACAGTACTCGAGATGAGGCCTTACCAGTGATCTATACAGAGGTAATATTACTTTCTTCTTCCTACTGGTGATACCCCTTCCTATGCATGAAAACATCCTGCTAGCCTTCCCAACTGCTGTATCACACTGCTTGGTTACCTTCAGGTCATGAGAAATGATTACCACCAGGCCCCTTTCCTGTTTGCTGTTTGCCAGTACTTCCTCTCTCAACTGGAACATAGTCCCTGAGTTTCTGTGCCCCAAGTGCATGATTTTGCACTTTTTTGCATTGAAACCCAGCTGCCAAACTCTTGACCATTCTTCCAGCTTTTTCAAATTATCCCCACCCCCCCATGTGTCTACTCTGTTGCAGATTTTTGTGTGATCCACAAACAGTCATACTTTCCATTCTAGCCCTTCTGCAATATCACTAATAAAGACATTAAAGAGGACCAAGCCTAGTAGTAAACCCTGAGGCACCCCTCTGGTCACCTTTCCTTCTCCAGAGTGAATATCATTTACCACCATCCTCTGGCTCCTGTAGCTTAACCAGCTTCTTACCCAGTTAATAACTTTTGGATCCACTCCCAGACAGCCCAGCCTGTTCACCAGTCTTCTGTGTGGAATGGTGTCAAAGGTCTTGCGGAAATCCAGGTAGGCCACATCTACTGCTCCTCCCTGTTCTGTTAACTGGTCACCCAGTTGAAGAGCTCGATTAGGTTTGTCTGGCATGACCTGTCCCCTGTGAAGCCCTATTGCCTTGGATCCTATAATCCACTGTTTACAAGATATTCCACTATCCTTTCCTTCAGTAGCATTTCCATTACTTTCCTCACTACTGAAGTCATGCTGACAGTTCTGTGATTTCCGGCCTGCTTCTTGTTCCCACTTTTGTAAAGTGTGACCACATCTGCCCTCCTCCAGTCCCTTGGAACCTTTCCTGTTTCTAATGATAAGTTCAACAGAATTGTCAGAGGTGCAGCCAGCACCTCTTTGAGCTCCCTCAGTATCCTGGGGTGCACTTCATCAGGTCCCATTGCCTGCAACTGTCCAGGCTGTGTGTGGGTGTTGATGCGCGATATGGCCGCCACTACACATTCAGTCACTTCACTACCAGTATAGCATTGCTTGTAAAGTGCTTTGGGATATATTGTGTATGAAAAGCACTATATAAATGTTGATTCTTCTTCTTGTCTAGTTTTAATTGTGCTAGTATCTTGAAGACTTTCTCTTCAGTAATAGGACTAGTGTTCCCCTCCCTACCATTTATGCCCTTGTCCATTAACTTTGGCCCGTCACCTACCCCTTCTTCTGTATGTACTGAACAAAAGTATTTGTTCAATATGTCTTCCTTCTTTTGTTTCTCCTCCTCTCAAGCCCTTTCTTCCCCTGTTTATCACCACTATTCCCCCTTTGGTTTTCCTCTTCTCACTTATATATGTAAAGAAAGTTTTATCCCCTTCTTTTACTGATTGAGCAATATTTTCCTCTGTTTGTGCCTTTGAGCGTCTAACTGCCTTCCCTGCCTCCCTTTGTTTCTCCTGGTAGTTTTCTAGATCCTCCTCCTTCCGTGTCTCTTTGTACTTTCTAAACGCTAGTTTTTTGCTCTTACTTTTCTACTACATCTTTAGAGAACCATAATGGTCTCTTTGTTGTCTTGCCCTTGTTAGCCTGCCTGACACAGAGATTTGTTGCTTTTTCAATGTCAATGTCCCCCCTTTATTTTTGACCATAGTTCCTTGATTCCCCCCAGATCCTCTATTCCTGCCAGAACATCCCTGAGGCATTCTCCCGTTTTCCTGAAATCGGCCCTCCTGACATCAAGGGACCCTCGTCTTAGTGCGCTCAGTTCTGGCCCAGTCCTTACATTGAACCACACTGTATAGTGATTGCTGGACCCTAGGTTATCACCCTCTGTGACATCAGTACCACTGTCCCCATTTGTCAGTACCAGGTCCAGTACTGACCTCCCTCCATGAGTGGGCTTCTTAACTAGTTGCCTGAGGAATGCCCCTTGCAGGGAGTCCAGAATGTCCCTTCTTCTGACTGTTGCTGCAGCTGGTAGGCTCCAATCCACATCTGGTAGACTGAAGTCCTCCACCAGCAACACCTCCTCCTTGCATGCCATCCTTTGGATGACATCCATCATATCCTTATCCATCTCTCCCTCCTGTGCTGGAGGTCTATAGATCACTGTCATGTGAATTTGTGGCTATACGTATTTCCTGGGTGACCCCAGTATATGTCAGCTCACCCTACTTCTGTATTTCCGTGGCATTTATTTTGTCCCTAACATAAAGAACCAACCCTTACCCTTTTTTAGCTACCCTGTCTTTTCAAAACAGAGTATAAACTGGCATGGTCACATCCCAGTACTGGTTTTCAGTGCACCTGGACTCAGTAATAGCAAAAATATCCAGGTCTGCTTCTGCCATGGTAATCTCTAGGTCTGCAATCTTGTTGCCTAGACTTCGAGCCTTTGCACACAGGGCTCTTCAGTTTGTGCTGCCAACCCCCTCTTGTTTTCCATTTGCCCCCTTTGTTCCCTCTGGTAGCCTGTCAGATGTGGGTGGCACGCAATGAGTGACCATGGAAGGGCAACTCAATCGTGGCACCCGTCACAGAGGCTGTGAGGAAGAACAACTGGATGGGAGGGGTGGTGATGTAGCAACAGGAGAGTCGCTACATGTACACACGCACGTGAGGGGTGGGAGTGAGCATGCATGGCAAGGGTGGGAGGATATGAGGGTGGCACTGCGGTGAGGCTGCCGTGCTGGCCCATGGTGTAGAAGGTCAGCTTATGGCTTCAGTGGTTAGGTGCTAGGTTGGGTCAGGCGTTGGTTCATTTTGCTGCCTAGTCCAAATTTAATTTTTTACATTTGCCTCCCCTGACATACCCCTCCGGGTTGAGAATCCTTTAGTAGGGGTATGGGACCTCCATGGAGATGCGTGGGGCACAGCCCCCATAACCGTAAAAAGTACAAGTCCCGGCACCATTTTGTTGTGCACTGGGGAGTCAGAGCACCAAAACTGATTTTCGGTCCTCTGACTTTGCCGTAACGGCGATCGCCCTTTGGCGGTCATCGTTATCACATAGAACCATTTCCTCAACTATCTCATCATCACTCTTGCCTTCTTACCCCAGATTCCTTTGCTATACGGTTCTTTTGGGGTTTCTTCTCCTCAGGATTCCCCTTGCCGACCTTGTTTGCCTGTGGGGGGGGCAGGAGTTTATGTTTCTCTTCATCTTTCTGCCTCCCCCCTTGGCTAGTTTAAATGCTGGTCAATGTAAAATTTAAACCATTCACTGAGGACCACAGTTTCCCCTCCTGGACAGATGCAGGCCATTACCCCAATACAGGCCCTTATCCCTCAAGGTGGAGCTCCAGTCCCCAATGAAGCTGAAACCCTCCTCTCTGCACCATTCTTTCAACCATGTATTGATGTTCCTGGTACATACAATCCTGCCCTCCCCCTTGTCATAGGCAGATAGCACTTCTGAGAAGGTCACAGATCATGTCACCTGCCTAAAACCACTCCCCAATTCCGTGAACTCCTCCTGAACTATTACTCATTAGTCCACAGACAGACAATGATGTCCAGCTCTCCCTCCCTTCCTTCCTGCTGCCCCAGCAATTCTTTGGATCTTCTTTCCATCCCTGCTAGCCGTGACATGGGAAAGACATCAAACCTCCCTCTCCTCATCCTTACCTGTCTCCAACTCTGCCCCCCTCTCTATGGAGTCCCCCACCAGGATTTGCTTCCTCCTGTTCTGGTGTCCTCTTCCACTCCCCCCTTGGGGTCTCCTCTATGGAGGACCCCCATATCCACCCTGGTCAGTACTTTGGGTGCCTTTGTGGTATGTTCCCAGTCTGCCAATGTGCTGTAGGAGGTTTGCAGTGGAACCAGGTGTGGGATGTGCCTATGCTCCACCACCCTAACCTTCCCTGAGTCCATTGTTGTCCAGTCACTCTTCCTTCTGGGTAACCTTTGAGGTAGTGGCGGTGGACTAGGTGGTCCCTGGGTGAGGGAGCAAGTCCTCTGAAACCAAGCCAACTTGGGCTTGATTCTGGCAGCCTCCTCCATCAGCCCAGAGAGGTTCACACAGATAGGGTGGCAATGCAGCCTTAAGAAAGTTTCCTTGAAGACTGCTGCCTCACAGGCACTGCACAGCACCACTCCCATCATCCTATCCTACCTGCTTTCTCTTCCATTATGGTTTGTGTATGGCCACTGACTGCCTCCCCTGGCTGCCTCCCTCCTGGCAGACTCCCTTGTGTTGTCCTTTGCACTGCAGTCTTTTGTGCTGAGGTACTTCTCGTGGAGGCCTGCTTGATGGATACTTCATTATATATCTGGCAATGGCTGATTGGCAAACTTGAGGTGATCCTTGATTGGCAGTTGTGAGTGAGTCTTTATATAACAATCCAAAACCAACCTGCAATCAGAAATGCGACTCACTCAGCCCCTCCTCCAATTATCCTCTAGCTGAGGCTTCAGGCCAAACAATTCTCACTCTGCCCTCAAACTACAGGGCAAGACACAGCTCTTTATTATGGCCACTAAATGTGAGCTACTGTGACTGGTCTATTTACCCTACAGACAATAATAAAGACACTATTTCAACAAGTTTCTCCACAACTTACCCCACTTATGTTGACCCAAAAAGCCACTTCAATTTCTGTCTGTGAGCAAAACACACAGACTGTGCTTTAAGCTCCCAGGGATGGTGAACACTTCCCTGGGGGAAAACATGCCTGCACTCGTCTGCATACCAGCAAGTGGCTTTCACATTACAGTTTCAGGACATCAGCATTATGCTCTATTCCTAAGTTACATTTTAGCTATTCCGGCCATGCGTGCCTCCCTCCAGCACCTACACTGATAGTCCTAGTGACCCAAAGAATGGACGGCCATACCCCTAACCAACCTGGTGACTTAACAACCCCAACTCTTACCAGGCTCCCACAACCTGACAATCATTCATTTAAGGCACTTCCCAGTAGGTTACATAAATTGTAGCTACTACTTAGGCTTTTCTCTCCCACAGAGCAAATTCAATGAAGGTTAACTTACATGCTTGATCTCTTCCTTGTGTTGAGATGGCAGAAGTGGATCCTCATGTATCCTGGTGACCTCCCTTGAGGGATGGCCCTCCACAACTCCCCTGTGTGCCATCCAGTTTCAATCTTCTGGTTCTCTTGAGGCTGGACCCTGGATGTGGTCCACCTCCTTTCACTGTCGTGGGATGTTCTTCCCATCAGATCCCTGACTGGGTCCCAAGCCTCTGAAGACCTTACCAAAGGGACCAGTGTCACCTGGGCCCAGGGATTCTGAGGCTGCAGGCTCCCTCAGCTCAATTGCAACTGGGGCAGCTGGACTCTTCTGCTGTTCTCTTGCTGGTTTCAAGGACAAAGACCCACAGTTTGCTTTCCTGTCTAATGGTGTAAGGGGAAGGGCAGGAGCATGAATAGTCATGCTTGAGTTTTCAGCTGCTAGATGAGTTAGGAAGCTCTAGACACAAATTCCAGATATCTAGTCTCCAAGCTGGAGCCCACTAGAGAACATCTGTTAGAGTCAGGCTTAATCATTCATATGCTCTCTATTAAACAACCTCAAGCTGGATGAAGAGAAAGGCTGGTTAAATGAACATGTTCTGAACTTTGGCAGTATCAGTGTCAGTGGCTTGATAAGTACAATGAGTGTCCCTAGGGACAGCTGATAGGAAGGTTGTGGGTTCTAGACAGACACTGTAGTGCAGTATGAGGGGGATCCTGCACTGGTGAGGTGCTATCTTTCTGATAAGACATAAAACCAAGGTTCCTTCTCATCTGTGGTCACTGTCTAGGTGGAAGTTTAAAGATCCCATAGCTCTTATCAAAGAAGAATAGGGGAGTTTCACTGGTGTCATGGCCAACATCCCCCATCAATGCAACAGGTCTGTGTAACCCAGCCCTCAGAAGGCACCTGGAAACAAGATGTCACAGCTTAGTGTGCCTTTCCTGGTCAAAACATTAAAAATAAATAAAACCATGGAGAGAGAGAAACCCCAGGTGTCATAGACATTTGAGGACCATGGCCAAGAAATGCACTTGTTCATTCCAGGCATATAAATTCTACCATAAGGTATAATCCTTGAGCCCCCCCCCCCACCAGTTGAATGAATACTGCATCCAGCAACATAATTCCACATATAAAACTGATAAAACTTGAGTTTAAAAGATTCAGCGCTCCCCGTTTTCATCACTTCCTTTGAGAGCTTGTTCTATAAGTTTGCCACTCTCTGGGTAAAAGAATTGCTTCTTCACATTACCCTAATTTTTCCCCCTCCTTTTAAGTGTACTGTAGGATATGCCCCCTTTGTTTACTGCTTTGAACAGACTGAAAACACTTCCCACATCTGCTTTAACTAATAATACCTTTAAAATTGAAAAAGCTGAAATCATATCTCTGCATTAGCCTTCTTGCTAGGGGAAATAAACTCAACCAGTCTAAATGCTCCCTGTGGTTTTACCTCTAAATTCCCTTAATCATGTTAGTCAGTTTCCACTGCACTCTCTTGATTGCCTTAATATCCTTTTCATTCTATGATAACCTGACTTGCACACAGTACTTCAAGTGAGGCCTATAAAATGACAGAGTTGTCGATCAACAAGTGAGACTGGCATTATGGACACTGACAATATTCTGGCTGAAAGTGTACCAATTGACAAGAAAAACTCTAACAAAGGAGAAAATTTTAAATAAAATGCTGTTTGAGAATGCATTTCTACTCTGTAGTCCCATTTGCACTGCCAACTTTACAGCACATCAACCCATGCGCACTTGTTGATGCGCTGCAAAGTCAGGTATGTGAACACATTCTGGAGTGCTACAAGTGTGGCTTTGATGCATTTTCTTCACTAACTCAGTCAGTACCCATATTGGAGTGAGCGCAGCAGCTGGTGGTGTGGACACTTTGCTGTGCTCACTCCAATTATTTCGCTGAGTTTCATGGCATCCTCCATGCCATTCACAGCCCCTCCTCAGAGTGACCTGCAGCTCTGTGAGGGTGGGCTATATGTAAATGGCGGATTGCTGGCAGAGCAGCTACCACAGCAGGAAGTGAGCAGTGCAAATGCCAGAGTGCTGCAGCTGTGTAAACACGTCTTGTAATGTGAGGACAAAAGGGGATATACTGTGTCTGGAAAATATACATACTGTATATTGAACCAAGTGGTACTTGAACCAAAGGCAATATTTGAACTATCTTACTTTATCCAAAATAAAAAGCATGCTGTTTGACAGTTCCATGTGAGAAGGGTGCCCCATAAAGGTCGACTGGAATGTGAGCCCAGGAATGATGCTGAATGACACAGCAGTGAATAGAAACAAATGCCGAAATGCAACCAGGTGTAGCACACATCTGGGTGCTGGGAGGAACGGCGAGCAGCAGAAGCCCCCCGCCACACACACACACAGAACTTCACACAGAAAGCATGGCTGAACATCAAAAAAAGTGAATGGGCAAATTAAGAAAAAAATGCAACCAACACCCCACGGAAACAGAAAAACCCAGACGCAAATGAGGCGGGAGGGGGAGTAGGGGGCACACCAGGGAGTGGAGATAGATGAACCATGGGTGCACAGGCTCAGGGTGGCCAGGCACAGGCCAGGCACGGGTGCATGCAATGGTGAGGTGCAGTAGAGTATGAGGGGACGGCACAGGAATGCCACACATGTGGACAGAAGGCATGGGATGCAATGCACCCGGAGGCGGCGGTGAGCAATGGACATGGTGGACACAGGAGTACACGGTGCTGGTGCAGATGGTACGTCGGTGGCAGATGGTGCAGCAGTGGGCATAGATACATGGTAGAGGAATGGGTGTGATATGGCATGCATGCACCCAGGAGTGGCATATGAGGTGCATCGGGGGCACAGAAGCCAACAGTGGCGCAGGCTGACAGCAGCAAATGGAGTGAATGAGACCTGCATGCTGTGAGATGGTGCAGGCAGGATGGGCACAGGAAATTGAAGCAGGCACTGGAACAGGTAGGAAGGCAAAACTGAGGATGTGGGCGACAGCAGCGCAGCAGCTGACGACGTCCAGCTACACCTGGAGTTGGAAGTTGTATGCCAGGCCCCTCAGGTAGTTGGTCACTGTGCTCTGGCTGTACCCCTCCACAATGCCCTCAATCCACTGTGTCAGGTCCCGGTACTTCCTGCACTTTGCAGCGGTGCCACACCCAGAGACAAGCATCTCAATGCAGATCACAGATAGGTGCTGTTCCTCGTGGAGGCAGTCTATGAATCACCAAATCCCTGGATGGGCAGCACTGAGATGGGTGTTAAAGGACCTGTGCCAGCCCTCCACTGCATTGTTAGTATGAGCAAGCCCTGCCCATGTAGCATCATACACTTTCCACGCCTCCAGTGGGAAGAGGGTCTTGTGCCGGCCCATGCAGCCAATGGGATGGCCCAGCCAGGTCTCCTCTACATAGTGAAGCACGGGTCTCAGGAGGTGTTCATTCACACAATAGTATGCAGAGTTGCACAGGGCAGCATATGCATCCAGTAGATCACCAATGGGTACAAAGGTTAATGCAAGGAATATCCTGAGCTGCAGGGAGAACTCAACATCACTGGAATAGCGATGTAGGATCTCGGGTGATCGCTGTATTTGCCACCTCAGGGCCTGGCTGAAGTGAAAGAAGCAGCCTCTAAGCAACACACCTGGGAACACTGTGGTGAACTCATGCCAGGCAGCCCTCTCAAAGTCCATGAGGGCTGTATGGGGTGTGACGTCCCCCACCAGCCTGAGCATCTCTGTAAATATCCTGTGGTATGCCTGCTCCCGATGGCTGCACATGAGGACGTAGACCGCTGGCACTATGACATCTGCACGCAAGCCATGGATGGTGTAGAGCTGCCTGAAGAGGGGCGGTGCAGTGTAAAAGGTGCCATCAAGGAACCAGTCCTCACTGTCACCCAGGAAGTGCAGCGTGCACTCTATTTTGAACAGCAGCACCCTGTCATCTGTCTGGCCACTGACATGCAGGAGGAAGGGCTCCCCTGCGCAGGTCACATGGTATTCAGGGGGTACATCCAGTTCCCTGACAGTAGCAGGCATGGCTGAGCAGCCCCATGCAGTCTGCCGGACATGCTGTACTGTCCTCTTTAGGAGGGGTAGGGTGGGAAGCATGCCCACAACAGCATCCCGCACACCCAAGGTGCACTGGACAATCACCTGTCCAGTGCTCTTCATGCTCATCTGAGCTCTTTCATGGACATCGGCCATGACCCTGTGCACCCCCACCTCACCAGCATCAGGGACATGATTGTGTTCTTGCCCCTGGTGCACCACATGGTCAGCAACTGTATGGATGTGTGCAGGGCATTTGTAGTGATTGTACTGGGCACACCACCAGTACACCTTGTCTCTCACCTCTTTGTCTCTCCGATAGACATGTCCTGACAGGGACAATAGGGTCTCCCCTTCTGATTTGGCAGGAATGTTGGGGTATCCATCCTACATATGCCAAAATGAACTGAGACATGCTCCCTGTGCAGGCAGATACCTTATGTAGCCCTACATGATCACTTGACAGGTGAAGTCACAGGGGCAGCATCACAGGTGCAAGCCCACATCTTGCAGGCGATGTGTTATAAAAGGGGCACCTCCCACTGGGTGAGTTTAGAAGGAAAATGAGTGTTGCTACATGCAATGGCAGCATGTGATCTGCGTTTTGCTGCATGACCATGCCCACACGGAAGGGCCCCTCTGACCTTCACATGAACAGGAGTCTGCACAGTGTTCCCACTGGGTGAGTGATTTACCATATCTGCACACCCCTGTCAGGGTTGTGAGTCATGCTGTACACTGAGCTGTTTCCCCAGCCCATTGGACTCAAACACACAACTCTATAGTGGTGCTGCTCTGACCTGCCTGCCTAAGCATCCACCTAACGCCGTACACCATGAGGGCTTGATGGCTGCAGTGGCTGTAGGTGTTTTAGTCCACTTCAGGTCTGAGTATGCATTGTTGCAGTCTGCTGCATCCACTGCATGTGGTGGTGCACCACATGGTACGCCACCTACGGGGGTTGGGGGGTCCTCACTGTCCTTCGCATGGTGGGGGGACAGCATGCATACATGGCACTGGTGGAGAGGTGGGTTGCTGCATTGTGCTCTCGCCATCTAGGCCCTGCCTGTCCCACTTGCAGTGGGTCCGATTGCCACATTGTGTTGCTTGCAGTGGGCAGGGGTCTTGCAGTCCTGTGTGCAATGGACAGCTTGTGTCATAGGGGGCAGCTGTGTCATGCCCTGCCATGACGGGGGGGCATTGTGTGGCATGCCCTTGGTATGTGGATGTGGGGCATGGACAGGGACTGCTGCTCCATTGCTATATGGGAGGGTGGGGCACTGGGGTGTGGGCACTGCGTTTTGCACTGAGGCCTGCCTGCCATGGCTGTGTGTCCCTACCAGGCCGTGGGCACTCTCTGTGGCTGGTGTGTGTGTTTGTGGTGTGCATGCGTGCTAGTGTGTGCATTTTTTTCAGTTCACCCTTTTCTCCAGTCACCCTGCTTTCCAGTCGCCCTTCTGTTCAGTCGCCCAGTTCCCAGTTGCCCTACTGGCTACTCCCCAGTGTGCCTGTCGCCTGTAAGACAGATGCCCTCCTGCACTGTGTCTGTCCTTTTGGCAGTAGCCTGTCCTGCTATGTCAACATTATGCTACTCCATCATGTTGACATGCTCTACTTGCAGGTGCACACATTCAGGAGCTGTTATCACTGGCAGCCCTGTTTGACAACTGTTTTGCAAGTGATCACTCACCACTGATTCTCACATGGGAGTATAATTGTGAAATTAATGATATTAAGGTAGAAATGCAAAATACTGAAGTAAGAAACAAGAAAAGAATTAACTTGTAATTTCAAAGAAAATGATATTCTCAAAACTCATCTGGGAAAATGTATAACAATATCATGGTCATCTTTGAATGCATACTTTCAGAGCGGCAACACCTTTATGGTGCGGAGCCAAAACAGTGCCAGATTATAGTGACTGAAACAATCAGCAAACTCTCTGCACTCCCCTTCACAAGGTTCACCCCTCAAACTTGGTATATTTAGGAAGGGTGTGTGTGGGGGGCATAACACCCCATAAGGGGGGTGAGGGGCCCATCCCTCACAAACAGAGAGTCAACCAATTGTATCAGTCACCATAATCTGATGCTGTTTGACTCTGCGCCATAGCGGTATTGCCATTGTGCTGTGGATCCATCTTTGGAAACATTAGGACCATCTGATTTGTTAAAGAGAATAAACAGAAGAGTGACAATAACAGCTGGTTTAATGAGAGATGTAAATTACAGAAAAGGAAGTTAAATTGTTATAGGAGACTGGTAGGAAAATCTTGTATGGAGCAAAATTCAAAATATCTGAGGGTACACAGGCCTTTGTACAAACTGATTATTACAGAAGAAAAAATATTTCCATCTAAAATCTTGGGAAAATGAAACCAAGTAATCTATACAAAAAATAATTGTCTATTCTGAGCAGGAGTCAGCTCGCAAAAGGCACAGCCAGTTCTGAACATAATATTTATGGCGTAAATTTTAGATCAGGTACAGATAGATTACTTTAATGGCATCTTTTTTAATGTAAATGGTGAACTTACTAAGTTAGATATTTTGATGGAATGCAACTCTCCAAATGATACTCATCTGTAATCAGAAGAACAGATAAAATGGACAGTTCTATCACAAAAGCTCCCAGTCCAGATGTTATTCCACCTGATGTTTATAAAATTAATGTAAATTGGTGGTTCTAATCCAAGAATCCGTTAGTATAGTTTTGCAATAGTAATCAGTCCACTGGATTGAGTTACCCCAGAGATATAACATGTGTTAATTTTTGGAATTGTAGAATTAGTACTAAGTTCAGACTGCACTGTGATCACACTCCCCCTACAGTCAGATTTGTTTCTTAAATTGAAGTGTGCAGTCACCCTGAAGCATAGCTCCACTTTTCTGGCCTCCAGAATGGTTTAGCTGTTCTATTTCTTAAAAAAGAAAAAATCTATCTATCTATCTATCTATCTATCTATCTATCTATCTATCTATCTATCTATCTATCTATCTCTCTCTCTCTCTCTATATATATATATATATATACACACACACACACACACACACAGACAATATATATATATACATGTATTCATTGTAAAAACACTTTGTTAATGCATTACTTAGGGTTAAAGCGACAAAAGTGGGGAAATGAGACATTAGGGTATAGCCCCTAACCCCAACACCACCCCATCCTCCACAGATCGATAGATGGACACATGAGGCCCCACTCTCACCCCATTCCATGTGTAAACAAGTTGATATGCTACAATAAAGGAGAATGGGATGAGAATTAAGCCTCACAACCCCTAGGTACACCCCAGCATCTGTCGGTCTGTGGAGGATGGGGGGTGGTGTGGTGGGGGTTAGGGGCTGTTCCCTAATATCTCATTTCCCCACTTTTGTCACTTTAACTCTAACTGATGCATTAATGAAGATTTTTGCAATGAATTTCCTAACTTTTTGAAAAATTGTAATATAACTAGTAAACAGCATGTGTTGGTGGGAGCGCGGGACCCCAACCAAGCTGCCCATTTCTGCATAATGATAGGTATCTGTGGGAGCATGGGTCCTCCGGGCTCTGCACTCCCACTTACACATAACTACGGAGCCATGCAGCAGCCCTATAGGGCAAGGAATCCTTTTAACACTAATTTGCCAATATCTTAGCAACCGTAGCAGCTATGAAAAAAATTTAAGTGTTGTTGCAATCATGACAGCGAGACCTCCACATGAGATAAGTTGACTAAATCTGTATCTTGCATGGTTTACAAGATATGGGCACCGAAATGGGCTGAAAAGGCACCCTTGGAACCCTTGTGAGACTAATTTTCCAATATATTCGTAATTGTAGCAAGTAGGAAAGAAATTCCACTGCTGGTGTAATCTATGCTTTCCAAATTTATTTCTGCAGATTAGATCACTCCAAAGGATCTAAGCTGCAAGTAGCGAAAAATCTGTATCTTGCTTTGTTTTCGAGATATGGGCACCAAAAAGCATCACAGATGCCGCAATGTTATCCTATGTGAAATTTCTCAACTTCGGCACACTGTAACTTTGGGCCTATTGAATGTTTTGGCACCAAACCACCAAAAGGCACATCTGTGGGGCCAGAGCTTGCCAACCTGCAAGTTTCAGCCCAAAAGCCCCAACTGTTTTGTTGCAGGGGGACAAAGTACTTTCACAAATTGTGACAGATTGGCAGAAATAGCACGACACTTTCATGATTTGCAAAAGTGGTGCAGCCATTTCTTTCGCAGTTCACAAAATTACTGGGGTGCCGATTTCAAAAATGGCATTTCTGGGGGGTTTAACCCCCCCAAAAAAGATAGGGCTGGGTAAACACAACAGACAGTGTTTACCTAGGGGGTACCAAATTTAAATGGCAGGCACTTTTCTCTCTCGCTAACTGAAAACAAGATGGCAGCAGCATGAAAGTAAAAGGGCCATTTGCAACAGTAAAATGTACTAGTGGCAGCTTCATGAGACACATATATTTTTTTCACATTGACTATAATAGGTTTTGAATGGTTTAATATTTTTTCACCAAATCTTCGAAAGACACATCAATGACCCAGACTGCATCTTCCCTGAAGATTTCAGACCAATGGACAAATAGTGAGGGCTGTTGGCATGAGCAAAGAAACATGCAAAAAGTCTGTTTTTTTTACATTTTTTGGCATTCTGCAGCTCCGCAACCATACATCCGACCATAATGCAACTTGCCAGATCCAGAGACCTACAGCATGGTACCAGACAGTACATGTAGAGTTTCAGGCAAATGTGTCATACGGTCACAAAGTTATTAAGTTGCAAAATTTGAGGTTTAACATTAAAGTGCTCACTCAATCCTAACTATACTTATAATCCATATATATATATATATATATATATATATATATATATATATATATATATATATATATGTGTGTGATTTATTTGTGATTTCTGTGGTTTCTTCAGTTCCTTTTGTTCCAGGAACTGGGAAAGGCCACAAGTAAATGCAATTTCCACATTCTGGGAATAACTTTCTTGTAGTTAAAAAAGTTTAATTTTATTACTATAACTGCAATTGTTTCTTGTTTTATCTAACAGTTTTTATTTGAGTTGTGGTTTCCATTAGAGGAAACCAATCTGACAACTTTAGAAATTGACATAAGGGGCCTGATTTCAAAAGCAGCTGCAATTGTGGCGGGGGACTTGCGGCAGGCTGTTTGACACAAGTGCGGACTTGTGTCAAACTTGGTATTCCAGAAGCTGATGCTGCAAGTCCCTGATGCCTCAAAGTTAGACCAACTCACTGATGGCCTAACTTTGCATCCATAGGGGTACCCTTACTAGAGAGCTTGTGCCAATCATTTGGCTCAAGCTGCTGAAAAGTGGGAAAACTGTTGAAACTGCATCAACCCTTTGGGAACAGCGTAGAGTTGCGTCGAAGGGCTTTGACGCAGTTGTGTCAAACTTCACTGTGGACACAGAGCTTGGTGCAAGCTCTGTGACCACCTTCTGGAATCTGGCCCATAAACGTCATACTTATTATTAAAAACTGTTATTTATTTGTGATTTCTGTGGTTTCTCTGGTTCCTTTTCAGCTCCTAGGAACTGAAGAATGCCACAAGTTAATGTGATTCCCTTTTTGGGAACTACTTTTTTTTTGTAGAAAAAAATTACATTTTATTACTATAACTGCAGATTGTTTCTTGTTTTGTCTACTGTTTTTTATTATTTGAGTCACAGTTCCCACCAGAGGGAATCAAACTGCTCTGACAACTTTTTGAAACTGACCTATAAGAGCTCATAGTTATTACAGGGGTGCGGTAGCACCCCTATAGTTAGGGTTAAGTAGGGTGTTCAGTGTCAAACTCCTAACTTTGCACTTCAGTTGATTTGGCACTGTTTGAAGAAATCAGCAGAAATTTTTCATGTGTTGCCTAGGAGGCAAAATCTAAATTTGTGGAATGTTTTGTGATGGCAGATTGTGTGGTTTCTGATATCCACATATGTAATTTTTCTGTAGATGCCTAATTTTGTTCCTATACTTAACCTGGGACTGTTTTCTCTTACCTATAGCCTACACAGAATGGAATTTTCTACCAAAACTTTCAGGGTGCATGCATGATGTCCTAATGCAGTGCCTTTGAAAGGTTTGCTGAAAAAAAATTAAATTATTCCAGAGTTATAACACTTTAGAGTTTTGTGTTTTTCTGTTTTGAGCATGTTCAGTAGGGTTTTGGGGATTACGTTCTGATAAGACACCAAAAATTCTGTGTTGCAGGATCCTTTTTTGGTTTCTCACCACTTGCTTCTCATAGTACAAAATGTTTTTTTTTTTGTGCCATGAGACCTGACATCTTATTACTTTTCTCCTCAAATTAATAATCATGGACATTACATAAAAATGCCACCATTTACAAAAATAAACACCAGAACCTAGTTAAGGGAGACCCTTTTAGCTAGATTCTGATGTTTGTTTCTTGAACTAATTGCCAGAAATACATTTTCTGGGCACCCCAAAATCCTGGATGTCCAGCTTAGTGAGATGAGCCATAGACCCACGTTCTCTGTATGAGGACAGCAGAACATTTTTGAGTTCTGCAGCTGCAATTGGAACCCATGCTGTGGACTGTTGTGAGAGCAGTGAGCTGCTCTTTCCCTGGTGTCTAGTGACACCCCCTACCCTCTGATTGCCATCCCATTATGTATGTTATGTTATGTTAGTGGCAGCCCTACCCTCTGCTTGCCATCACCATATTGATATAATATTTCCCTGATAGCTACTGGTGCCCCCCACCCTCTGATCCCCTTATTTATATAATGTTTCCCTGGTGTTTAGTGGCACCTCCACCCTCGAATCACCATCCCCTTATGTATAGTGGTGCCCCTACCATCCCATCACCATTCCCTTATGTTTTCCAGTGTTTCCCTGGTGTCTAGTTGTGCCCTCCACCCTCTGATCACCATCCTCTTATGAATAGTAGCACCCCCATCCTCCCATTACCACCCTTATACCTTCCAATGTTTCCCAGGTGTCTAGTGGCACCCCCACCCTCTGATAACTGCCCCTTAAGTATTATGTTTCCCTGCAGTCTAGTGACACTTTCATCCTCTGATCACCATCCCATTATGTGTGTTTTTTCCCTAGTGTCTTGTGGTACCTTTCTACCACCAATTGCTGTCCCCTTATGTGTGTGTTTTTTTCTCCTGGTGTCCAGTGGCACCCCCAACCTCCGATCATTATCTCTGCATTAATGTAACCTAGAAAAAGAAAACCATGCCTCAATGGTTTTTTACTAATCCGATAAAAAAAGAAAATGATTCCTCACCAATCTGACCGCCCGATCTCCCACTCCTACATCCCCCACACACCATCACTCATCTGAACAGGTCCCAGGGCAAAGATCTACTCTCTGATCAAAGACATATTTTGTTGCTGGAACTGCCAACTGCAATATGAGAAACTAAGTTAAGTGCAGTTCAATGTATTTCAAGAGATTTTTCTTTTAAACTTAGATGCATACCTTTGTCATTTTTCCATATCTTGACCCCAAACTTTCAACATGGCCTTTTTGTGATCCTGCTTCATAATGAATGGTGGTGAATTAAGGAAACTGGGCCCAAAAGGTGAGTTTGTGGTTGTTTGGCAAAAACTCTTTCAGGTGGGATTTAAACATTGTCACCACCCTTCTTAATGAGATGGGGTGATACGAAGGCTATGTTCAAAACTTGGGGTCAAAATATGTAAAAATGGCAAAGTTATGTGCATACGTTGAAATTTTTCTATGCTTGCTCATAACTTCGGTAATTTTAAATATTTTGATCCAAATTTTTTAACATACTATAGCCATTTTTTCACACCATGTCATGAACATGACATCAGCCATTTTTCAAATCCTATCCAAAATGTGTTTATTTGTACCTGTGGCATGGAATGAAGTTTTGGTGGTGTGGAAGGACATTTCAGCGGGGACTTGAAAATTTTCATCTACCAGGTTCATGAGGTGGGGTAGTAAAAAGGCTATGCTGAAAATTGGGTGTACAAATACAGTAAAATGCCAAGGGTTATCAGAAAACATTGCAGTATTTCAATGTTCACGCATAACTTCACTAATTTTAAATAATTTGACTCTGTTCTTTTAACATTGCCATTTTTCCACACCACCTCATAAATGTGACATGTGACATTTTTTAAATCCTGTATGAGATGTGTTTTCAGACTTCTGGTGAGAAATGACATTTCATCTAATATACTATAAATGGTACATGTTATGCTGATAAGGTGAACCATAAAATGAGTATCTTGAAAATGTTGGTAAAAACAAAATGTTAACAAAATTTGTGTGTAGTGCTAGTCATGACCCCAGTGAGTATGTTTTGTGATCCTGTGCTGGTGAACTGAGTTCACTGGTATGATCAGTGACACAACTAGATGGCATGAGAGTGAGGGGATGATGCTGTTATATGACACCACTTTAGCCAGGAGATGAAAGGCGCATGGTTTTTCACATGGTCCCGGCTACCATATAGTGAATACAACTGTCCTCTTGCCATGGGTCCTTGCACCTCTTCCCCCTTGGGTGGCAGAGAACAATGCACAATGGCTGACAGATGCATTCTTTTCCCTGTGCATCTGCAGCTGTGACCACATAGAAGTGCAGGGACCACAGGGCACTGTACTTTTGCAGCCAACCAGACAGCTCCATAAATTCTTCACATACATGCACTTCTGTAGGTGGATGGAGTCTTCCCTTGGCATGGGGCATCTGAATCTGTTCATGTAGCAGGGGTTCTCAAATGGTGAGGCCAGCCTCCCTTGGGAGGCCCCAACCTGTTCCAAGGGAGGCTCAAGCAAGTCTGAAAAAGTACTGTATTTAAATTTTGAGTTATACATATTTTATGTGACGAGATGAAGCAAATTGAAAGAAGATAATAGTAAGTGGATTTTATGTATTTATTTACTAATAAGTGACAAGGGAAGGTGAATGAGTGAAGGCTCATTACAGGTGTACCTGGGGAAGGGTAGGGAGTGAATACATTTCAAAAGGTAACTGCAAAACAATCAAGAAATACACAATGAACAATCGTGCAAACAAATATGAATAATAAACTAATAATGAGTGGTGGTAACTGATAAATTTGTAGCCTGATGACAGAACAGCCCAAATACAAGGGCTGAGATTAGAAGTGCTAAGAGCAATAGCAGGAAGGAGCAAAGTAATTCCAGAGAAATATTGCTTGGGAGCAGGGAAGGAGGGGGAGAGGTAAAGTATGTAGGAAGGTTATTTCATATAAAGAGGAAACGAAGAAAGTAGTCTGACCCATGAAGGTACTGTAAAAAGGGATAACACTGGTTCAAGAATGAAAATAGTGGAGCAAGTAGGTTGGCCTGTGGGGGGTGGGGGGTTACAATAAGCTGAATAATAATATTTATTTTATTTATTTGTTATTCAGATAACACCTTTGAGCATAGGAGTTCTTTTTCAATGGTTCCACGTCAGTATAAGACAAATAACCAAATATGAGCCAAGTGCTATGCAAAGTACAGTGTGTTATTTTTCTTTGGGGAGGCCCAAGATTATTTCAGTTTTTGGGGGAGGCTCAAAATCTTTTCCATGGATTTGGGGAGGCTCACTGTGATGAAGTCCAAGAACTATTGATGTAGAGGATACAATTCCACTATCTCAAAAAGAAAGGAAATTATTTGCAAAAGAACTTTATTCATGCAGTTAGGGTAACTAAAGTAGTGAAATATGGCATTAGGGTCAAACCCTAACTCCACACCCACTCACCTCAAGCAGCAAAAGGAAAACAACATTAGGGTCTGGGGTTTCCAGATTCATGGCAAATCAGTGATGGGTTCCTTCTTGGGGTTGTCAGCCCTATGTTCACCCTGTTCCCTGAGCAAGCAGCATCACACATTATCTCATTTCTTCACACAGTGCCTGCAGGACCCTGCATGAAGAAAGGTACAAAAATTGTGCTGGCAAAATGTGGCAAGACATAATTTGCTACTTTTGAAGAGTGTATCACTATGAGACACTGGCTTGGAACTGTTCCTTTGGCTTTGGACTTCAGGCTATGACCTAGGGTGGAGGAGAGACCATCAGGGTTGACAGCTCCAAGTAAGACACCACCACTGATTTACCAAAACTCCAGAGAGTCAAAACCCTAATGTTTTTCTTTTCCTTTTGCTGCTTGGGGGTGGGGAGTTAGGGTTGGTCTTACTGCCTTCCCTGCTTCCCTTAGGGAAGTTTGGTATGCCTCCCTATCTTCGTCCCATTGCGTTCCCTTATATTTCCTGAAGGCCTGCCTTTTGGCTCTGACTTTTTCTGTTACTGTTTTAGAGAACCAAAGTGGTTTCCTCCTTCTTTTGCTCTTGATTTTCTCCCTAACACAATGGGATGTTGATTCAAGCATTGCACCCTAAATGCTTGCCTACTTTGCCTGTACCCCCTCACCTGTATTTCATCTTGCCAGGGCTAGCTTAACTCTGCTGGCCATCTTATCAAAGTCAGCTCCTCTGAAGTCCCATATGTTTGCCTTGGAATGGGATAATTTAGTTCTAGTGGCCAAATTGAACCATACCATGTGATGGTCACTGGCCCCCAGGTGACCTTCAACCTGGAGATCTGTGATCCTTTCCCTGTTAGTCAGTACTAAATCTAGGATAGCCTTGTCTCTTGTGGGTTGTTGTACCAGTTGTTTGAGGCCCTCCCCCTGCAAGGAATCCACTATGTGTCTAGTTCTGGTGGATGTTCTTGCTGGTATTGACCAATCTGTATCTAGCATGTTGAAGTCTCCCATTATCAGAACCTCCCCTTTAGCTGTCATGTTTTGTATATCTTCTAACAGTAATGTGTCTGTGTCCTCCCCCTGGTTTGGAGGCCTGTAGACAACCCCAGTTCATATGGTTGTCTCATTTCCTGTTTCCAGGGTGACCCACAGTTCTTCTGGCTCCTTATGTGTATTCTGAATTTTTGTAGCTTTGATATTTTCATTGACGTAAAGGGCTATTACCCGCCCCCCCCCCTTTTTGCACCTCAGTCTCTTCTGAACAGTACATAGCCGGCTACTGAAGTCTTCCAAGTGTTATTACTGGTGAACCATGTCTTGCTAATGGTTGCTATGTCCAGTTTAGCCTCTATCATTGTTGCCTGTAGGTCTGGGATCTTGTTTCTCAGACTGCAGGCATCTATGTACATGATTTTCCATTGGCCAGATTTTGGTGTGTTAGTTGTTGGGCAAGGTCTGTCATTTCCCCTGTGCATCATATGGGAAGCTGGACCTTTTTCCTTACATAGTCTCATAGTCTTGTACAGGTTCAAAAGTCCAAAGCCCATAATGAACCCGCCACCATGAATTAGTGATGGTAGTGAAATTTTTTGTCTTCCATAAAATGATCCAGATTTAGTTTAAACTGCTCTACTGTTTTACTCAAAACAACACTACTACTGTAGGTAATGAATTCCATACTGCTGGAACTCTCTGGGTAAAAAAATGTTTCCGCTGAGTGGTCCTACTTGTAGTAGTTTTTAATTTAAATTTATGCGACCTAGTAGCATTCTGAATTGATTGTTTCTATAGGCAAATAGTAACAAGTAATAACTGATCTTGAAAAGCTTTAAAAAGATATATCAAATAGCCTCTTAAAGATTTGTATTCCATGGAGTATAGATTCAGGGATTTTAACCTTTCGCTGTACTGCTTATTCTTAACTATTTTTATCTTTTTAGTGACCCTTTGTTGCACTCTTTCTATGATATTTTTACCACCTATAGTAGTAGGGGAACAAAAGGGGGCACAATACTCCAAATGTGGTTGGATCAGACTGGTATATAAAGGAAGTATTACCTCTGGTTTTCTGCTTTTAATATGTTTCTGTATTCATTCAAATATACCATAGCATTTTTTAACTGTCTTCTGAATGTGAGTATCAAATTTGAGATTGTTTGTTATTATGACACCCAGATCTTTTTCTTCCACTGTCTTTGTAAGTTGGACGTTAGTTATAACAAAGTCTACCATAGCATTGTTGTTCCCCATATGCATCACCTTACATTTTTGCTCATTGAAGTTCATTTTGTTGGTGATGCAAATGACTACAAACATGCTCAACTCCTGTTTGATCACTAGCTGAGGGGGGAGGGTTTCTTCTCATTCAGTGTATTGAATGCTGCACCCCTCTCCCCATTGACTAGTTTAAATATTATGCAAAGATGTCAAACTTCTGCCCCAATGCACTAACTCCCTCCTTAGTCAGATGCAGTCCATCAAATTTAAAGAACATCCCAAAAGTTGATTTCACAATTGCTGCACAAAATCACCTTTCAGGCAGGAGTTGAAAGTTTTCTCTATACTTGTTAATGAGGTGGGGTCACAAGAAGGCTATATTGAAAATTTGGGACACAAATGATAAAAAACAATGAAGTCATGAGCCTATGTTAGAATTTACAAACACAGGCTCACAACTGTGCTAATTTTCAAAATTTTGACCTCAAACTTTCTACATAGTAATTTTTGCACATTACCTCATAAACATGACATGTCATTTTAAAAATCCTGCATGAGATGTGTTTTTGCACCTCTGGTGAGAAATGACATTTCAGCCAATATACTATAAATATGCATGCAAGTCCATAGATGGACATACAGGGGGCCATGGACAGGGATCTCATGGTTGGGGCCATATTTATAGATTTATTAAAAGCTTTTGACACTCTGAAACGTCATGTCTTGATTAATAAGCTACAATCTGTTGGCCTCAGCCATGTGACCCTGAAATGGTTCCATGGCTACCTGTCCGAAAGACAGCAAAGAGTAACTCTGAATAACACTTTCAGATCTGGATATTTAACAATCAAAACAGTGGTCCCTCCAGGATTAGTTTATTTATTTATTTATGTATTTTATTTGATTTTAGTCTTTGGTAACTGGGTAAGTAGTTATGGAGCCTTTGCAGTTTAATCTGTATACAAATGATGTCAGACACATATTAGGTGGTGTCTGGCATCATTTGTATGCAGATGACATTATTCTCTATGTTGAGGGTTGTTCCATGGCTCAAACACAAGAGAAACTCCAGAATGATTTTGATAGGCTACAGGGCTATTTTTTTGTGATTATTGTTTGCTGTTAAATGCCACAAAATCCCAGCTAGTGTTGTTTTGCAACAAGCCAGAAGCTATTCAACAGCCTCTGAAAATAAATACTTTTGATTCTTGTACAATTGACTTACTTGATTCCTATAATTATCTGGGAGTCTGGGTTGATTTCAAATGTAAATGGAATACTCATATAGAGGTCCTAATTGGTAAATTAAATACAAAGTTGGAGTGTCTATATAAATATAGAAAGCATATTCCACAAGAAACAAGATTCAAAATAATTTAATTCAACACTTACAGTACTCCTCTGTTTGACTATGGAGACATTTTGTTCAGGGGGGCTTCTGGGCTATTGCTCCATAGACTGGATATGACCTATAACAGATTTGCCCAGTATATTTTGAATGATCTGTGGAACACTCATCATTGTCTCCTTTATGAAGCCCTAAGCTGGACAAGCTTCTCTGTATGTAGAAATATCCACATACTTCACTTGGCTGTCATGTGCTATCTTAACAAAGTACCTATATATTTATCAGATATAGTAAAACTTAAGAATGTAAAGAGTGGTTTGCGTTCAGCTAATTTGATTGAATATGAAGTGCCAGTTATGAAAATGGCGAAAGGAGATTTAAATTTTGTTCATGTTGCTCCCAAGTTATGGAATAATTTACCATGTCATTTAGGTTTACAGAAAATGGTCCCACATTGGAACACTATAAAAACTTGGTTGATGAAGAATGCTGCCTTACCTAAGGCTTGTTGTGATCAAACTGTGTAAATTTACTTTAAAAATGTCCTGGTATTAATCATGCACTGATTGCAAATTTGCATACTTTGTTATTATATATGTAACATGTTTATCATTTTTATGCCCACGGGACCCCATTGTAAATGAGTCTAGGCTCAATTGGGTTATCCCTTTCTGAATATCAGAATAAGATTTTTACTACTGCTATTACTAAATGGTACATGTCATGCCTATAAGGCAAATCCTAAAACAAGTCTCTTCAAAAGGGGTCAAAACATTAAAAGCAAAAATATTGTTTAACAAGCATCAAACATTTGGCATTGACAAATGTTTGTTTTAATACCCTTTGAGCTCTGTTAAAATGATTCGACTGTTTTTGGGAACCAGTATACAGTGGCGTGAAAAAGTATTTGCCCCCTTCCTGATTTTCTTTATTATTGCATATTTGTCACACTGGATGTTTTCAGGTCTTTAGAGAAAATGTAATATTAGATAAAGGGAACCTGAGTGAACAAATAACACTTGTTTTTTTTTTTAATTTCACTTATTTAATGAAAAAGTTAACCAACACCAACTGGCACTGTGTGAAAAAGTAATTGCCCCCTTACACTTAATAACTGGTTATGCCACATTTAGCTGCAATGACTGCAACCAACACTTCCTATAATTCAATATCAGTCTTTCACATTGCTGTGGAGGAATTTTAACCCACTCTTCCTCGCAGAACTGCTTTAATTCAGTAACATTTGGTAGGTTTTCGAGCATGACCTGCTCGTTTCAGGTCCTGCCACAGCATCTCTATTGGGTTTAAGTCTGGACTTTGACTAGGCCACTCCAAAACTTTAATTTTACTTCTTTTTAGCCATTCTGATGTGGACTTGCTTTTGTGTTTTGGATCATTGTCTTGCTGCATGGCCCAACCACGCTTCAGCTTCAGCTGACGGAAGGATGACGGACATTCTCCTTAAGAATTTTCTGGTACAGAGCAGAATTCATGGTTCCTTTAATTATGGCAAGTCATCAGGTCCTTAGGCAGCAAAGCATCCCCACACCATCACACTACCACCACCATGTTTGACTGTTGGTATGGTGTTCTTACTGTGGAATGCTGTGTTTGCTTTACACGAGACATTATGGGATCCATGTCATCCAAAAGTTCCACTTTGGACTCATCTGTCCATAGAACATTTTCCCAAAGGCTTGTGGATCATCCAGGTGCTTCTTGGCAAATGAGAGACAGCATTTATGTTCTTCTTGGTTAGCAGTGGTTTCCGCCTTGTACTACCTCACATGAAGCCCATTTTGCCCAGTCTCTTTCTGATTGTGGTGTTGTGAACACTGACCTTAGCTGAGGCAAGAGAAGCCTGCAGTTCTTGGATGTTGTTTTAGGATCCTTTGAGACTTCCTGAATGATTTTACGCTGCGCCCTTGGAGTAATTTTGCAGGCCGCCCACTCCTGGGAAGATTCACTACTGTTCCAAGTGTTCTCCATTTGGAGATTATGGCTCTCACTGTGGTTCGATGGAGTCCCAGAGCCTTAAAAATAGCTTTGTAACCTTTCCAGACTGATAGAGGGCAACAAATTTTTTCTGATCTTTCAGGAACTTCCTTTGATCATGGCATAATGTGCTTGTTGAATCTTGTGCTGGCAACGTGACTCTGATGGTAAGGGTCAAAATAAGTGAGATTTATATTGAGCAGGGCTGGCTGTAATCAAGCCTGGCTGTGTTCAATCAGCTGACTCTAATTATCCCTTTAATTGGGTTGATTTAACTAGGGGGCAATTACTTTTTCACACAGTGCCCGTTGGTGTTGGTTAACTTTTTTCATTAAATAAATGAAATAAGTAAAAAAAAAGTGTTATTTGTTCACTCAGGTTCCCTTTATCTAATATTATATTTTGTCTAAAGACCTGAAAACATCCAGTGTGACAAATATGCAATAATAGAGAAAATCAGGAAGGGGGCAAATACTTTTTCACGCCACTGTAAATATTCATGGTCTATCAGTATTTGCCACGATTGACAGACTAAAAAAGAAATACATAGGACCTACAAGTTTTAAAATGTATACCAATCCTTTCAAGCTCCTGGCAAGGGCAGATTGCCATGAGCTATGTCTAAGGTATTTGGATCCAAATCGTGATTTTATAAGCTTTGAACTCTGTAAAAACAGTTGCCCTAAAACACCAAAGAAAAGGGCCAAACAAAATGGAAGACTTTATGGCTTCACAGTCTGCCTCCGTGCCACCAAAACACGGTAAAGGCTTAAATTAGGGTTCTTCACCTCAGGAACAGCAATTAGTGCCTGTCAAAGGGGACAGATAAAAAAGATACAGCTGCACAGCCATCTGAAAGGCATGGTAAGATGGTTTAGAATCCAGGGTGTCTGCAAAGGGGAACCTGGGTTTGATTCTCAAAGGTTGACACAGGGCTTGCTCAAATCCTGTATCAATCCCTGCACTGCGCTGGACACATTGGTACGCCATGCACCTGATTCCAAAAGGTTGCATGCATTCGTGACACTTTGCCTTTTTTATGGTGGCTTGCAACAAATATTTGGTGCAAATCTTGTAAAAAGGTCAGCAAAGTTAGACCACAAAAAGCTGGTCTAACTTGAGCAAGTGGCGCTCAGGATCAGAAATCGCCAGTCAGGGAATGCAGCATGCCCCGTGCGTCATGTGTTTGCTGCACCCAGAGCTTGTAGCATTCTAAATCTTTTGAGAATGGAGCCAACTGAGTCCAACGATGACAAAACTAAAAGAGCCTAAAAGCAGGCACTGGAAATAGTGTCTGCAAAGAAAAAAACCAAAAGAAAAAATTCTCTGTCACTCCTGAAAAAGAATGGGAACAGACATTGGACACAAGACAAATGCCTTTAGCAGAGGACATGACAAGACATTTCAATTTTTTGAGGTCTTCTAGGCCATGGGATATTTTATGAACATGCCTGTCTCCCCTTCTCAGGCTCCAGTTCCACATCAGCTGCCTGGGGAGGAAGAAGAAATGTACTGTGAAGATGAGGAGGAGGGTGAACCCTTGAAACCAGATGTCTCACCTGAGCAAGAATTTGGTTATCCTAGGCCTTTGGATGATTACACATCCCATTATTTCTTTGTTAGGCAAATGGTAAACACTTTTAACATCCCCTCCCATGAAGCTGTGAAGCATGAAGAGGAGGTAGAATTTATGAACATGATGGGTCTGGCTCTCGCAAAGAGGTTGCTACTCCACATCCACAAATCTCTCCAAAAGAACACTGCCAAAATCATGTCAGCACCTACTTCTGCTGCTGGCATGTATATGAAAATTGTAAAGAAGTATCAGGAGGACAGGCAGGGAGCTGAGTGTCTGTATGCCCACCCTGATTATGTGGGAGTGGTCCAGACTGCTGCATGTGAGAAGGTTAAGCCTTACTCTGCCCAGTCTCCAGAGAAGGATTCCAGAAAACTGGATTCCATGCCCCCCAAAATTGTACACAACAGCTTCCTTGGTCCTCAGGAAAACAGCGTACATTGCATACACAACCCAGTATCAGAAGGCATTATTGAATGTGGCCTTGTCATTGTGAACTGGCACAGGATTTAGTTGACACAGCCTGATCAGATGAAAAAGAAAAGCCCTTGCTTCCTACAGGCCCATACTGTCCCCTTATGCTTATCCCAGCCTCTTTTGAAGCTGCTCACTGACCTCATCATGATCACTTCCTCCAACAGCACATTCCAACTGGCCACCACCCTCTCTGTGGAGAAGTGCTTCCTAACCTCCCTCTTAAACCTCCCCCCTTCTGGCTTTAGACTGTGTTCCTTCATGGTTTGGCTGCCATTTAGCTTGAAGAGATCCTCCTTATCCAACCTATTTATCCCATTCAAGTGCTTAAAGGTCTCAATCATGTCCTCTCTCTCTCCCTCTGCTCCTCCAGAGAGTATGTATTCGGAGCCCCTAACCTCTCTTCATATGTCTTACCCTGCTGATCCGCAATCATCGTAGTTGCTCTCTTCTGGACCTTCTCCAACAGGTTTATGTCTTTATAAGGTGTGAACACCAGTATTTTACTCCATATTCTAGATGTGGTCTCACCAGTGACCTGTACAAGGGCAGTAAAACCTCCTTGCACCTACAGCTAATTCCTCTGGCTGTACATCCCAGCATCTTATTTGCCTTTGCTGCTGCTTTTTTGCACTATGTGGAGTGCTTTAGGTTGCTAGTGATCATCACTCCCATATCTTTCACTTCCTCCATTGCTGCTATGTGGATTCTCCCCAAGGTGGTACTCAGCCCTTGTATTCATTGCTCCAATGTGCAGGACTTTGCATTTCTTGGCATTAAAGCCAAGCTGCAAATCCCTGACCACCTCTCAAGTTTTCTCTGGTCTTCCTGCAAGTCTTGTATCCCTTCCACTGTGTCCACTGTCCCACAGAGTTTGGTGTTGTCCTCAAATAGGCACATTTTGCTCTTGATGCCTTTCCCAATGTTGCTGATGAAAACATTGAACAACAGGGGCCCCAGAACCAAGCCCTGTGAGACCCTGCTTGTGACTTACCTGGTGCTAGGTAACTCTCCTCCCACAAATGCCACCCTCTGCATTCTGTCCCTTAGCCAGTTTTCTACCCACATGGTTATTTTCTCACCAACCCTGAGATTCACCAGCTTCCTGATCAACCTTTTGTGGGGTACAGAGTCAAAGGCCTTGCTGAAGTCCGGATAAAGGATGCCCACCACCTGGCCCTTGTCTGCTGCCTTAGTGACCCTGTCAAAGAAGTCAATCAGATTCATTTGACACAATTTCCCTCCCACAAACCCATACTGCCTCTCATTCTGGAGACCATCTCCTCTAGATACCCTATCAGCCTTTCCTTAAGTATGGTCTCTATGAGCTTGCACATGATTGAGGTCAGACTGACTGGTCTGTATTTTCCCGAGCCTCAAGCCCAGGGCTTTTTCTCTCAGGACAAATTTTGTTTTAGAGGACATAAACTGGAACTCCAGTCCCCTCAAAGGCACTTATTCATGATGGCCTAGCACTCTTCTCCTCCGTTGGACTTAGTAATAAGAGCAGGGGGCATAGGAGACTTATTCAGTGTTCTCACTGTTCCTTTTTCTTAAGCTGCTTTCCATGTTTGATATTTGTTTTATAGTTCTGAGGGCATTACTTTTAAATATCCACTGGCACTATGGCTTATCGGAGACCTGTGGTATTTAAAAGATGCAAGACCTGTAGGAGGGTAATAAGATCCTTACTATTAGACTCCTATTACCCTCATTGTGTAACTCAAACTAATATGTCTGTTTCAGTATTCCCCAGCCAGAACCCTAGCTGGGAGGGTGCTCCTGGTGTACCGACTGGCAATGGCAAGGCAGAATTGTATAACTTTCTTTTATTGCTCTTAAATGAGCTACTGAGCCTGGATGTCCCATAAGACATTCCCAGCAACACACCCACACCAAAAGCAGGCCCTCAGGACAGGAGGCCCACACAGGTTCATGTTGGTGTGCAAGACCAGGACAAGACTGATAATCCAGATCTGCAGGCAGACCCTGACCTTGACCAATGAGGTCAAAATGGTAATATGGGAGTCATGAGGGAAATCCTGATGCATGTTTGCTTTATGACGAGGAGGAGGAGAACCCCTCTGAAGAGGAGTAGGAAGGGGAGTAGATGGAGCCTAAGAGAAAGATTCTGATATCTTCCCTGCTTGATACAAAATCTCTGTCCTACCTCATAACATAGGCTTGAAGGACACTACAGTTGAAAGAGTTGTAGGCCACGGAAGAGCTAGATGTGAATCTGATCCTATTGGCATCCTTCTCTGCACCTAAGTGTTTTCCAAAGTTTGTGCACTGCGAACAGATTATTGTTCAGGAATGGGCAGACTCCAAACAGCAAAAACATCTAGCCAGACCATGGATGAGGTGTTATCCATTTCTGAGGGAGACATCCAAGAAATGGAAAACCTATCCCCTGGCAGACAAGGCTGTGCACAAGTCTGTTAAGCACACAAATATACCAACTGAAGGGTCTCTAGATTTAACTGATTTGCAAGATATGTGAGTGGACACTGTGTGCAGAAGATCCTTTGCTTCAAATGGAGTAAATCTTTGTGCCTCCTATGCATCTTTTATTGTTTCCAGAGCCTTAAACTCCTGGGTTTTGACTCTTAGTAGTTTTGTTTTTTTGAACTCTGAGGGGGTGAGCATTTTACATCTGGTATCCATGGCCTCTGCCTTGTTAGTGGATGCCACCGTGGACAGTCAATGAATGTCAGAACAATTGTGTTGGCTATGCAGGGTGTATGACTCCAACATTGGGTTGCAGATCAAGCATTAAAAGCCAGTCTCTTTAACCTGTCTTTTGAGTTGGATCAGGTCTGGATGGCATTCTGAAAGATGTCCAAGACAAGAAGAGCCACCTGTCAATGCTGAAGCAGCAGCAGAAAGCAAGTTCTACCCCAAGATGTCAAGCTGGCAGTCAAAAGAGACAGTTTTGAGGTAGTTTTCATCCTTTTCAGAATGTCAGGATGTAAAGGAATAAGGGATCCAATTCTGGGATCAAGAGAAATAGTAACAGAGGAGCATTTGCCTGCAGGTTTAATGGAGGTGCAGGACAGAGGTGTCAACTCACAATAAAGGTAAACAGGCCCATCTCTTTCCTATTTCCCTTGGTGCAAGACTGAAGAATATTTATTTGAGATGGGTCCAAATAATTTCAGATGCATGGATTCTAGAGATTCTGGCATTAGGCTACACAATCGAGTTTGCGTGAGTTCCCACAATGGGCGCATCCTGCAATCCCTGTAAATCCCTGCAAATCCCTGCAATCCCTGTAAAAGCCTTACTGGAAGTAACAAACCAATGCATCAGATCATATCCAAAGGTAAGAGAAGGAGAAAGTCACCGTGGTTCAAGAGAGAGGTGGCGGTAAAGGTCAGGGCAAGAAGGAAAGGGTTCAGGAAGTATAAGGAAACCCAAAGAGAGGAGGACAGGCAGGAGTACCTAGAGTGTCTAAGGGAAGTGGGAAAGGCAGTAAGGAGAGAAAAGGCATGGACTGAGGAAGGTTTAGCACAGTCAGTTGAAAAGGGGACAAGACATTCTTCAGGTACATCAGCGAAGGGAGGAAAAATAAGAGGGGGATTGCAAGGCTTAAGGGAGAGGGAAGGGAATGCAAGGAGCGTGACATAGAAAAGGCAGAAATACTGAATAAATATTTCTGTTCAGTATTCACAGAAGAGGGGGAGGGGCAGGAGACACTGCAGTACAGCAGTTGCCAAGGGGTGAAGAGGTGGATAATAGTCCATTCACAGGGGAAAGAGTCTTGCAGAAGCTCACTAAATTGAAGGTGGACAAAGTGATGGGACCAGATGGCTTACACCCAAGGATATTAAGAGAACTGCAAAGGGAGATAGCAGTCATTCAGCACAGGGGTGGTACCAAAGGATTGGAGGAGGGCACAAGTGATTTCTCTACACAAATGCAGCAGAAGGGAGGAGACAGGGAACTATAGGCAGGTCAGCCACACCTCAGTAGTGGGGAAGATCATGGAGACATTGCTTAAAGAAAGGATAGTAGGGCATCTAGAAGCCATCAGAGCCCAGATCCATAGGCAACATGGATTCACAGTGGGTAGGTCTTGTCCTATAAATCTGGTTAATTTCTTCTACTTGTTGACAAAGGAAGTAAATCAGGGTGAGGCACTGGACATTGCTTACCTTGATTTCAGCAAAGCCTTTAACACCGACCCACAAAGGAGGCTGATAAACAAGTTGGATAGGCTGAGCATGGGGGACAGGATGGTAAACTGGGTTAGAAACTGGGTAACAGACAGGAGGCAAAGGGTGGTGGTAAATAGGGTGCAGTCTAGGGAGAGGGAGGGTGATCAGTGGGGGTGCCTCAGGGATCAGTCCTGGGGCCAGTCCTGTTCAATGTCTTCATTAGCAACATTGCAGATGGGCTGGAGTGAAAGGTCAGCCTGTTTGCAAATGACACCAAGATTTGTAACAGATTGGACACCCCAGAGGGGGTGGAGAAAATGAGGAAGGACTTGGGGAAGCTTGAAAAATGGTCTGAGGACTGGCAACTGAAGTTTAATTAAAAAAAGTGCAAAATTATTATTAGTAGGGATAGTAGTAAAATATTTTTATTCAAATAGTTCATATAAATAGGGGATTCACTCGATTGAGTAAAATTAAATTTCAATGAGATCCACAGTACAGTAAACATTTCAAATACACATGGTTATACAATGTATACGTTATAAACAGTTGAAATAAAATATTAAAACAAAACATGTATTTCAAGGATAACTCTTGACTACAATTATGGCTTACAAAATTATTCACAAAGCAAGCAATACAGTTCAACAACATTATAGTCCCCTGCTAAAGTCAAAACCCTAAGCAATTTTGCACTCTACCCGTTAACCTGTCCTACCTACCATATTACAATCGCACATTATACAATGGCAAGGAAATTTCCTGAACTCTGATTGGTCAGTGTGTCCCTGAGACAGTGATGTTATTACACAATAACATCACTGTATGGATATCCTCTAGCATCTTGATTATTTTTTCAGAAACAAAGATATATTGCCACACTAAAAATCTACTAAAACCTTTTTTAAATATTTATTTTGTATAACATCAAGCCATTGTATAATTGCAACAAGGCACTCCAAGATGTGTGTTATTGTGTAATAACATCACTCCTGGGGTAGTGGAAGCACTCGGCTTCAAATCGTGCTTCAACCCACCCCAGGAGTGACGTTATTACATGATAACACACACCTTGTCATGCCTTATTGCTTAAATACACAACATTGTCTTGAATTATTCAACTCTTTTCTTATCCATGCTTTTACCTTGGGCCAGGTTTTGTTCACATCACCTGTTTTCAAGTGTGTTGGGATTTTATTCTAGAGTTATATTACCCTATAGTATATTGACTGGTGGCCAATTTCCAGATTACATCTAGGTAATACTAAATCTGGGGCATTAAATGTTCTAAGTGTATCTAGCTTATTTCCATATTTCAGGTTAGCTGTTACATACCCTGGGAATTTACCCAAGAGGCCCTTGTTTATAAAGACCAATAAGTGCTCCTGGCTTCTTTCACTTAAATATTGCCAGCCCAGTTGGTTGTATAAATTACACTTGTGTGTTTGCTGGGGAGCCCCTAGTAGATATCTAGCAAGACCACCATGACAGGCTTCTAGTTTTTTAAGGTCACCTTTTCTTTCCCCAGAATAAAGAATGTCTCCATAATCAAACATGGGGATAATCATGGAATTTACTACCCTTCTTCCCTACCTGGTCAAAATGTCATACGCTTAATAGTTTACAACATTTCCCTGAAACTGCAACAGCACAGTGTTAGAGAGCGAGAGGGTGCAATATCGCGAATAGATCTGTGCACGGTATTGCACCCTCTCATAGTCACAGGCAGAGGATAAGACCTCTGCTGGGACAGGGTTCTGTCAGCAGCTGCCGTAGCTCAATTTATTTTATTTATTAGCTCATTGGTTTACAGACCTTTGAGTCAAAGACTCATTTACAAAGGCACCTCATCAAGAGAGCAATACATCACAGCAAGCAAAACAGTACAGTACATAACACTTAGATTAAAAAAGCAACCAATGTTACAAGCATCACTAGTGGTACAAGCTTGGTAATAGGTAGATCACAGTAGTCATAATATAGGTACACGAGTACCACGTCAGGTAGCAACCAGAGATATTTTATTACATTAGTCAGCAGATGTTGCCTGAGACCCCAGGCATATACAGCAAAAGTAGACAGGGCAGACCCAGCCTAGGGGTGAGGGTAAGGGGCAGGTGAGGGATTATGTGAAGTTGCAGCAGTGAGTGCTTGTCAGATGGCTTCTGAGGGAGACCTTGAAAGGACCAAGCTTAGTGGAGTCAGCTATGTTGGCTGGGAGGGAACTGAACCAGGAGGGAGCCCGATAGCAAAAGGATCTCTGGGCCATAGAGGTCCTTACTCTGGGGACAATAAGGGAGATTTTGACAGTGCTGTGGGTGGAGACTGAGGGGGATGCATGCTGTAGGGAGGTGGCGACCCCGGGGGGGGGAGCCCTAGCAGGGCCTTTTTTACAAGAAGGCAGGTTTGGAAGTGGAGTCTTTCTTCAAGTTTGAGCAAGTTGGTGGTGGAGTACAGCAGGCACGTATGGATGGCGCCTAGGGGCTCCCAGCATTAGCCTGCAGACCTTGTTTATAGAGAGTTGGATTCTTGCAAGTGCAGTGTTGTCAGCTGCAGCATATATGGGCAGCCCATAGTTGATTAGCGACAGGACAGAGGAGGTGATTGCCAATATAAGGGCCTCTTGTGGTAGGCAGTCCCTATGGTGGTATAACAGTCCAATCCTGACATTGGTGGCAGCCGAAAGGGCATTGATATGGGAATGGAAGGAGAGTGCTGAATCAAAGGTAATGCCCAGATACTTGTCGGAAGAAACCTGCTCAATGGGGTTTAATGTGCTAGGCAGTATCACGAGAGTGGCACCACTGGCTTTGCTTTGGTGATGTGAGAAGAGCATAGCTTTGGCCTTTTTTAGGTTCAGGACTAGCCTTTGTGATGTGAACCAATGCTCAGCTCTATCAAAAGCTTGTTGGAGGGTGGCCTGGAGTGTGTTGGGGTTGGGGTCAGAGGTGAAGAGCACAGCATCATCCGCATAGAGGAGGATCTTACTTGGGCAGGCTGAGGGAAGGGAGTTGAGGTAGAGACTGAAGAGGAGAGGGCCTAAAATGGAGCCCTGGGGAACCCCAGAGCGGACAGGTCATGTGTCAGATATGGTGCTATTGATTTTTACACACTGTGTTCTGGCAGAGAGGTAGCTGCTGAACCATGCAAGGGGGCTGGGGGAGGAAACCAAGGCATCTAAGGGAGTCAAGCAGGAGGGGATGGCAAACCATGTCAAAGGCCTTGGAGAGGTCAATGAGCACAGCACCGGCAGGACTTCCGGCATCAAGAGCAGAGTGCAGGAAGTTGGAGAATTCAAGTAGCGCAGTTGTGGTGCTGTGACCTGCATGAAAGCCATGCTGTTCAGGGCACAGGATATTGTGCATGGCCAGGTATTCGGCAAGCTGGTTGGCAACTACTTTTTCAAGGGCCTTAGAGAGTGGGGGGAGGAAAGAGATAGGTTGATAGTTACCCGGAGTCGCTCGATATTCACACTTTAGGATGGGAGTGATGATGGTGGTTTTCCATGTGCTGGGGAACTGCCCCAGGTACAGAGAGCGGTTGAGCAGTTTGGTAAGTGGGACCAGGATAGCATCCAACATCAGATGAAGTAGCCTAGTGTCCAGTAGGTCAGTGCTGGGGTTGTTACTACTAATGGCTTTTTGCAGAAGGTCTAGCTTCCAGCAGGGAGATGGTACATGGATAGAAAGGAGGTCTCTGGAGAGTGGGCAGGGGTGCTACTGGGATGGAGTCAAAGAAGTTACTGGGCAGGACTGAACTCAGGTCTGAGAAAGTGTGGTTTAGGCAGTCTGTAATGCCAAGGGGGTCAGAGCAGACAGTTCCATTAAAGGAAAGTTGAGAGGGGGATGGAGAGCAGGAATTCCCATTCAGCTCCCTTACATTATCCCAAATGTTTCGAGCTGACCCCCAGGATGAGACAAGAGCAGATTGGTAGTACTGGGCTTTGGCCTGTCAAATGACCCGAGTACACTTATTGTGCTTGACATTGTACACTTGCCTATCAGCTGGCTTGCCAGATTCCACAGCAGTGTGCCATAGGTTGTCTCTCATTTTAAGTTTATGAAGGAGGGAGGGGGTAACCCAAGGCATGCTTTGCTTTTTGGTGCGATTTCTAGTGAAGGGGACATAGAGGTCACAGGCAGTGTTAAAAGTACGAGTGAAAAAATCTAATGCCTCATCTGTGGATGGTGCAAGCCTGATTGGGGACCAATCTAGTTGTGAGAGGTACAGTTTAAGGTGATGCAGGCCACCTGGGAGTAGGCAACATCACTGGGTGGTTTGTGGAGCAGGTTTTCTGTTGGTGGAGGACCAAGAGAATATGACCAGGGAGTGGTCACTAAATGAGCTGGGAAGTACACTGGTATCAAGCACCCTCTGGGGGCGGTTGGTAATGGTGATATCCAGGAGGGTGCTGGAGCCAGTAGAGGGGTTGAATCTAGTTGGGGTGGTGACAAGCTGAGACATGTCAAGGGCGGCAAAGATATCTCTGGTTTGGGAGGCTGTGGCAGAGAGCCAGTTGATATTCAGGTCACCAACAATTATCTGGGCCATTTTGGGTGGTAGGCCAGAGAGGTAGTCAGCAAGTGCCTGAATGGTGAGGTCTTGCTTTCTGGGGGGAATATTGGCAACGGTGAGAAAGAGTGGGCCCTTACCAGGGTTGGGGGATATTTTTAGCATGAGGGCTTGTGCCCTGTTATCAAGCTTGGGTGGTGGAAGTGCATGTCCAAGGAGAGAGTCACACATGTAGACAGCACAACCACCTCCACGCTTACCTACCCGATCTTCCCTGAAAAGGGTGTAACCAGGGAAGGAGACGAAGGAGTCAGGGGTTGATTTGGATAACCAGGTTTAAATGAGTGCAACAATGTCCAGTTGATGCTGAGTAACCCAGCATTGGAATGCAGCAGCCTTCTTAAGGAGGATGCAAATATTCATAGAAGCTATCCGGAGTCCTTGAGCTGGGCAGGCTTGTTCATAAGGCTGGGCATGGGGCCAGGGTTTGGATGAATGTTACCTGATAGAAGCAACAGGAGGGTGATTAGGCACACCAAAGCATGGTAGTGATTGTGGCATCTCCCCTTGCGATTGGACACAGGGCTGGGTGCTGGGGTGTAAGGGGTGGGTAGAGTATGAAGAGTGGGAAAGGCATTGAGAAGAGACCAAGGTATGAGTGGGAAGTAAGAGGTAGCAGGGGTGGACGTCGTGTGGGGGCACCGAGGGATGGACGTGGTTGAGCATCGGGGGGTCTGGTACAGGTGTTGAAGATAAGAGGGGGTGTACTATGGGTAGAGGGTGACAGTCCTAAGTGAGATGGGGCTGGTGTAGGAAGTAGGAGGAGGAGGAGGAGGAGTAGGACCCTGATGCATTGAGGATGATAAGTTATTTGAGCTCGAGAGAGGATCACCCCTTAAAGAAGTTACAGAAAAGAGAGCCCCTTTAAGGAGTCACTGTAATTGACTAGTGTGAGGCCTGAGAGGGTGGGGATCACTGGGGAAGTATACTTAATAAAGGAGGGGGGGGTAGGCGAAAAAACTGTCCTGAGAGCAGTACAACAAGGCAGTGGCCGAGCCGTGTTTTGAAAAGGGTGCCTTGTGAGCTTGCTTTCTCAATGGGGATCTGCAGCATCCAATCAGGAAGCGGTCACAGTACCCAGGAGCCAGTCCAATTATGAGGATTGAAGCCTGACAGCTCCAAGCTAGGAGCTGACCAAATGTACCTGCTTTCCTTGGTCAGGGGGTGGTGGGCTGGATGCAGAGGTCCGGCCACCAGCAGGTAGCAGTGCCAGGGCCACTCGGCTGAAGTGGAGAGCTTGGTTTGGGCTTGTGGCTAAAATAGAGCAAAAAAAAAAGGTGGGCTGTTAATTAAAAAGTCAAAGACAAAGCTCAAGTAAATTGGTGGGAGGGCCCTGGGCAATTTAGTGCTCAGGGCAGAAGTAGGTGCAAATAATGGGAGAGAAAAGGTTCCTGCAGAGAGATCTGGTCAAAGGTGCCAGGTGGGAATTTAACAAAACAAAAGGCTGGTTCAGGAGGTTGATGGGGGGGCCCCTTGAATGAGACCAGGGAGAGCTGGGAAGGAGGCGTGTGGTGGAGAGGACTCAGGGTAGTCTGGAATGGGTAGGGAAGATGGCCAAACATGCCAGACAATATTTGCAGAATGTGCTGGTTCATGGGGGAGTCAGGAGAGGGAATCAGGGGTCCAGTACATGGCAGAGAAACAGTGTGGGGAATAGAGAGAAAGAAATGCAAAAGGGAAAAAGTAAGAGAAAGAGGGAAACAAAGAAGGCAGTCCGAGGATGAATGAGAGGAACTGTGATGGGAAAAGAGTGTGGCAGAAAAAACAGCAGGCAGTAGTCAATGGAGTAAGCTACTGCCTGCAAGGGAACCAGGTGCTGTGTTTGGGACTGGGTTCGATTCCTGGTCCCAGAAGCATGGACATTTTATTTTTTGTTGCACATTGTGTGATGTTATCGGCACCCCCCCCCAGAAGTTGGTTATTTTAGTTGGAGGTGGTTCAGGAGTACAGCCCCCCCCATAATGGGTGGTGCCGGGGGTGGAGCCCCCCACAAAAAAAAGACTTATGCCGCATGGCATATATCATGCTGTACTGCAACGCAGTATGCGCATGCAGCATAATGTCTTGTGACATTATGACCCCATGCCACTTCTTCTAACTTCCAAATTCAGAAGTGGTCTGGCCCGATACAACCTTCCCAGTTTTTTACCCACATCTTTGATCAAACTACTAATATGTATACATCAGTTTAAGGATTCATCCACCCACAGGCTCAAGTATTTATAGAATTGCACCTGTTGGATTGGGGCCCCCACAACGGTAACCAGTGTCAAGGCCAAATTTTCCTACCTATCTGTCATTGGTAGAAACACCATGGACTGTGCTTTTTCAGGATTCAGCATTAATTTACTGTCTCCAAAGAAGACTTGTAACTCATTGAATGCTCTTTGATGTTTCATCTGCATACCTTTCAAGATGCAGTCCGATGTGTAAATGATGGTGTCATCTACGTAAAGATGAAATGACACTGCTGGATCTGAAAAACACAGTTCATTTACATGTATATTGAACAGGGGTGGTCCTAAGATGGAACCCTGCAGGACCCCCAATCCAACAGGCAAAAAAATAGAGGTTCATTCACCAAGTGATACCATCTGGCACCTCCCTGTGAGATATGATGCCAACCATCTCTGTGCCATATCCACAAATCCTAGTGATGTTGCCCTGGACAGGGGGACACCATGGTTAAAGGAATCAAAAGCCTTGGCTAGAGCTATAAATAAGGCACCCACCTGTGTCCTTCTGTCCAGGGCCACCTGCATATCCCCAACCATTTTAACCAGGGCCGAAGTGGCACTGTGGCATTTATGAAAACCCAATTGCATATTGTTAATTAACCCCTTAGAGTCCAAATGTTCCCTACATTGGGACAAATTTTTCAAATATTTTAGATGTCTGGGACAGAAGTGATATTGGACGATAATTACTCATCTCAGTCTTATTACCCTCTTAAAAATTGGTACCACCTTTAATTTCTTCCACACCACGGGGTACTCTGCTGTACTCAGAGATAAGTTAAACATGTATGCCAAAGGGTAAGCTATGACTGGTGTTGCATACTTTAACATCTTTGTTGGTATGCCATCTAGGCCACTAGCCTTTGATGTGCTCAGATTTAATAGTTCTTTAATAACCAACTCAACCATTATCATTATAAATGTAAAAGGTTCTATAAACCCCTGCTGTGCCACCTGACTGACCCTTGAGATATCAGGTGGACTCTGGATATCTAATACCCCCATTTTACTGAAATAATCATTAAACCGGTCAGCTACCAATTGTGACACTGGGGTCAACTGTCCTTCTATATTGAACACATTGACAGAATTATTTCCTAGGCCTTTCAACAATGTATTAAGCATTTTCCAGAAATCCTTAGGGTGTTGAGTACAGTTTTTGTCCAGTAAATAGGAATAATGTCATTGTTTGGCTTGTCTGACCTCCCTAACATAAGCTTTAAGGAGTCTTTTGTGATTTTCCCAGTCCTGCCTATACCTTCTTTTTTTTTGCCTTACCCCATACCTTATCTCAGAATATTTTGTGCTTCCTAAGTTCATTTGTGTACCAAAAGGCATTTTTTTGTTTCAGGGCCCTAGTTTGTAAGGGGACATGCTTGTTACAAACTGTCATAAATTCACTCAAAAAATATTCTCATATGTCATCTATATTGGGTATTAACTGAATATGGTCCCAGGCTATATTACCCAAATCTATCATAAAATTAATATAATTACTGGTGACCTATTTTATCAACTGGATTATGAGTACTGTGAAATGCCATAATAACCCGAAATCTGGTTATTATGGCATTTCCAAAAATTTGCCTTTCACTAGCGTGCCCCCAGGCGTCAGTCTTCACAAGTGTGCCACCTCACAGGCTCTTCAGCTGTGCATGGGTGGGACGAACATCAGAAAAAACATGGTGGCTCCATTTTATCATTTCGAGGACTTGCGCAGAAAAATGTGCCCTCATGCTCCTTCGAGGTAGCACAACTTGTCTTTTGTTAGTCATCTCGTTGATCCTGCCTTTATAACTCCCTCCATGAAAAAATTATCTGGTTGATCCTGCTCATAAAATACTTCTACCAGGTCGTGCTTTGGTAGACAACAAGTCAGATCGGGAATGGACTCACTGACTACTGTTTATCTATTGCGCTTCCCGTCCTGGCTCCAGAGATCATAGCTAAAAAAAAAAAAAGAGAACACAAAAGAGAAACAAATGTCTCTAGAAAGAGACAGACAGAGAGGTCTGTGTGTGTGTGTGTGTCCACAGAACTGCTTCTCAACAGAAAAAAAACTCCCTGCACCAGTAATTATAAAAAATAACAGATAGACAACTGCAGTGTTATGGAATCTTTTTTACACACCCTCCATGTGGGTTGACCTCATAAACCTCTCGAGCTTCGCTCTCGAGATTTATGGGTCATCACACACCTTGGGTGTGTAAAAAAATCCATAACACACAGTTGCATATCCATTGTTCTCTATGTAATCAAATGTTTTTAAACTGCACCAAGTAATGGTTCTGTTTTTTCCTGATTTTAATGATTTATCCCTAGTACAAAGAATAAACTGATGGTCTGAAACTGAATCTGGCAACACACAACTTTCTGTTATGTTATGTACCATGTTTGTGAAAATGAAATCCAAGGTTGTAGAAGTTACATATGGAGATATGTTAATTCTCGTTGGCTCGTATATCAATTGAGTGAGTCCCAGATTTTTCTGCAATTCCACAAGTGGGTGGGATTCACTAATATTCAGCCAATCTGAGTTAAAATCACCAGCCATCAGAATTTCATGGCTATTATTGCACTCAAACAGTATGTCCTGCAGTTGATCAAAGACATGAGAGTTTACTTTGGATGGACAGTAAACTCCTGCTGCCAAAATAATCTTATTATAGGGCAACGTTAACTCTAAAGATAACTCCAAACCACCCAAATCTTTATTTATATCTATCTGGGTCAAAATTAAACCTGATTGTCCATAAATCAGGATCCCCCACCCCTTTTAGTTCTATCCCTATATCGACAAGTTGTACCCAGGGATATTTAATACGGAACCCTCCATTTTATCACTTAGCCATGTTTAGTTATTATGACAATTTCTGGGTTATGGTCACCTATGTACTAATTAAGTCCATTTTTTTCAAACATACTTCTAGCATTGAAATGAATTTTGTTAAATCCCTTCCCTGAGACAGTAGTAGCACCCAGAGTATGATTTGCAACAGGTTGGACAAGAGAGTTCTGACTTTGTGATGAATTACTCACAGGCCCTGGGTTTGGATGGACATCTCCCCAAATCATCAGACACACCAAGATCAACCCCCTAAGTATTCTTATGTATCTGCTTTTTATTGTATGGCTTCCACCAACCCTTTGTAGTAGACTATTCATTATCCCATGGTTCAAAACAAGACTAGTTTTTGTCCATGTTGAAAAAAGGTCTACTTTATAAAAGGCACTACAAAGGCCATTTACAAGCAGATTAGCTGTGATTGGAACAGTGTTTTGCCTTTCATGGCTACGACCAGATAAAGTGATATGTCTAACAAGAACATGCTCTTACAATGCCCTCTTCATCTCTAGAGTGTCCTCCCCCTTGTCTGTTGGCTGAAGTTCCCCAGTTCGAAGAAATAAACTCAACATTACAATTTAAAAAAAAACATTTTCTGGTCCCTGCTGTCGATACCAATGACTAAATGCATTTAAGACTGTTTATAGCCAGAGCACACAGCCTGCACTAAGAATGTAACTACCTCTACCTGAAATACTTGCAACAAAACTGTGTCTTTTAGGTTTCAGGGGCCCCCGTTTATGTTAGCACACTTAATCTATAAGCTTTCTGGGGCTGAGTGGTGCTCGCACCACTCGTGTTGCTTACGCCACGGCACTCATGCCATGCAGCATGAGGCTTTTAAAGCTATATGGGTGCCCTGCTCCCACAGCAAATCAGGCACTGTTTGGTCTACCACCGAACCTCCTCCAACCAGTGTAAACAGCTGAACAGTCAAAATAGCAGCAAAGTTATGCACCTGGGACACAGAAACCTTGGGGAAAGCTACAAGATGGGGGGGAGTTACTGACAGTCACAAAGGAGGAAAGGGACCCGGGGGTTATTATTTCAGATTACCTGAAAATGTCAAAGCAGAGTGCTAAGGCAGCTGGGTGGGCCACTGGCATGCTGGGATGCATAGGTAGGGGTATCATCAGCAGAAAGAGGGAGGTAGTAACGCAATTATATGAAACCATGGTCAGGCTTCACATGGAGTACTGTGTGTAATTCTGGAGGTCACACCTTCATAAGGATATTAACAGGCTGGAGACAGTTCAGAGAAGTGCGACTAAGATGGTACAGGGCTTGCAACACAACACTTATGAGGACAGATTAAGAGACCTCAATACAGTAGGTACTCACTGGAAGAGAGGAGGGAAAGAGGGGACAAGATAGAAACATTCAAGTACCTCAAGGGCTTAAACAAGGTGCAGGGGAAACATTTTTCAATACAGGAGGAGCATAAGAATGAGGGGTCATGACATGAAATTGAAGGTTGAGAGCTTAATAGGGAATGTGAGGAAGTTCTTCTTAGAGAGGATGGTGGATGCATGGAATTATCTGACTCAGGAGGTGGTGGGAGTGAGCACTGTGGATGGATTCAAGCATGCTTGGGACAAGTATAGGGGAACCATAGAGGTACAGCAGTGGCTGGGTCGGGAGCAGTAATCCAGTACAAGGGCTTATGGGCAGACTAGATGGGCCATCCGGTCCTTATCTGCTGACAATTTCTATGTTTCTGTTTGTATCCCCTGAACTAAACAGCTCAGTGAAGAGACAGGCAGTGTCTCAAACCTTGGATCACCTCAAACAGGTTGTGGCTGTTCTCTCAGTGCCCCACAATGAAGAAGGATGGGGGATCTACTTGATGTACTGTGTGGTTCCCAAGAAGTTGGGGGATTTGAGATGAATTCTGGACCCAAAGTACCTAAATAAGTTTGTCTGCCACATAACCTTCAAGATGGAGTCCCTGTGGTCAATCATATGGGCTGTCCAGCCAGGGGATTATCTAACATCCACAGACTTGAGGGATACGTATCTCCACATTTGACAGTCTCAACAGAAGTTCATCAAGTTCATGATTTTGGGACAGCACTTCCAGTACAAGGCATTCCCTTTTGGGCTGGCAACAAGGTTCATCCAGGTCGTGGTAACAAGAAAAAAAAGTACCATCATTAGGGTGCCAGCACAATGCCAATGGTGAACATCATGCCCGGCAATTGTGGTGCCCAACCCCCATCATTCCCAATGCCTTGGGACACATTCTGGCTGTTTGAGGGAGGCGGTTCCCCCCACACCCCCACTGCAGAGGGCTTCACCTCAGCACCCCATGTACTTCAATATAATCACCTCCAGGTCAGAGGTGTATGGGGCAAGGGTCACAACACCTGGACAGCACCATCCCTGCTGAGCGCTGCCAAATCCAGTTCATCAGCATAACAGGCAAACTGGTTGTGGTGCCCTAATTACAGCACCATAATTGCATCACCCACAGTTCAGTATACAGGCAACAGCACCAAGGGTGTTCTTGAAGGTCCTCATAGTACTGGTGGCTCAGCTGAAGCAAGAGGGACATCATGTATGTTCCAACTTGTTCATTTGAGCATCCTCTGCTCAGCTAGTTAGGAAGTCAATGGCCAGGACCCTGGAGATATTGGAGTTCTATGATTGGGTAGTCAGTCAGGAGAAGAGTGCCCTCAACCCATCCCAGAACCTGGAATACTTGGGCCTGGTATTCAGGACAGACAAGGGGAAGGTCTTCCTCTCAACAGCCAGGAAGGAGACCCTGAGATGATAAGTTCAGTGACTGTGAAGCCAGTCATCGGCATCTGTTCATACTACTACAGATTTTGCGGCTCATGACTGCAGCAGTAAAACTAGTTATATAGGCCCACTTACACGTGTGACCCCTTCAGAATGGAATTCTAGCAGTTTGGAACCTGACCTTGGAGGACTACCAAGCCATGATCCCATTTAACAGTCACTGAATTGGTGGGAGAGCTTCGAGACCCTAAGCAAGGGGGTTCCACTTAGACATTTCTCCAGAGCTAATCCTGACAACAGATGCCATTCTTTCAGGCTGGGGTGCAGTCCTGGACCAAGTTCCATTCCAGAGTTTTTGGACTGCACAGGAACAGCAGATACATATCAACATGCTAGAAATGTTGGAAGTAAAACTTGCTTTACTTCACTTTTACATGCTATATAGTCAAAAGCCATGAAAGTAAGGTCAGACAATGCCACCATGGTGGCATACATAAACAATCAAGGAGGTACAAGAAGCAGGGAGATTCTTGCAGAAGCAACTGCACTGCTGCTGTGGACAAAGGAGAATATTTTAGCTCTCTCAGCAGTTCATCTGGCAGGAAAGCTGAACATCCAGGCTGAATGGCTAAGTCGAGAGACTGTACATCCAGGGGATTGGATGTTGAATCCAGATATGTCCAACCATCTGTGTAGAAGGTTCAGTCACCTTCAGATTGACCTGCTCACCTCCAGTCAAAATGTCCAGATACTAAGTTTCTTCAGTCAGTACTCATGTCCACAGGTGGATGCAGTGGATTCTGTATCATAGATATGGGATTTCTGCAGAGCATATGCCTTTCCTCTTCTGCTGCTCCTCCCCAAGATCATTCACAAAATAAGATACTGAAAAGGAAGCTTTCTTCTGATAGCCCTAGAATGGCCAAGAAGACCATCATTCTCAGACCTGGTGAATCTAGTTCAGCATATGCTGTTCTGACTTACAATTCTGGGGGGCTTCTCTCCCAAAGACCCATTCTGCATCCAAATCCAGAGGTGATGCAGCTGGTGCCCTGGCTCTTGAGAGGAGAAGACTGCTGAAAAAGGGATTTTTGAAAAAGTAATGCTGGCTCCATGGTGCTGGGTGATAGGGAATTGTTTGGCACACTGGCAACTCAGGTTTGCCCCCGAGTTTGGGATGACAGGAGTGGAGGTCGGTGGGGAGGGTCTGGAGCATCTGTTGGACACTCTCCTCTGGGGGGTTCTGAGCCTGCACCACTCTGGACCAGCTCCTGGTGGCCCATTGTGGTGCTGCAATCTGTGGCATGGGTGGCCACATGCTGTAGTACATTCAGCCAAGATGCCACGTGTGTGTGACCAACATGTGGGCAGGGTGTGAGCTGTGGGAGAAAACTGAGAAAATATCTGCTCAGTTGAGAATGATTGCTGCCAGTTCCTCTCCACCATGAGCACCCAGCAGAATGCCCTCTTGTAGCTGCGCCCATAGTGTCATGCCATAAATCCAGGTTGAACCCCAGTCTCTCCTCCCTACCCCTACCTAAGGGGGGTTGGGCTTGTCAGGTGAAGGGATATGCCAAGCATGTCCAGGGGCATGGAATCGGGGTTACCAGCGGATGTCAGAAGGATTGCAGATCTGGCTGGTTGGGGGCCCTTGTTGGTCTGAAGGAGTGGTCAACCAATCTGTGGGGGATGGAGCAAAAATAAAAAAAAAGCAAAAGAAAGAAAAAGGTAATGGATACCCTGATGGCTGCCAGGAAAGTCTCTGTGTCTCCAATTTAAGATCAAGTGTAGATCACCTTCTAAGCTGGGGCTAGAGAGAGAAATATCAGGACTTCAAAAGCCATGGTTCAGAAGATTTTTGGAATTTTTGCAGGTTGGGGTGGACAAAAGATTGGCACTGAGCACTTTGAGAGGCCAGGTATCAGCACTTGGAGCCTCCTTGAGCTCATCACTGAGGATAAACCATCTTATTTAAATCCTAAAGGCAGTTAGCAGAAGCAGATCTTTGTTTCCCTCTCCAGTACCTCCATGGGATCTGAATCTGATTTTTAATGCTCTTTGTAAAGAACTTTTCAAATCTCTTTCATCAGTTCCCCTTGATGTTCTGTCATACAAGATCTGCTTTTTAACTGCCATGGGCTCAACCAGAAGGATTGGCGAGCTTCAGGCCTCATCCCACAAAGAACCTTACCTCATCATTCATAGAGACAAGGTGGTTCTAAGGATGGTTCCATCTTTTATTCTGAAAGTACCTACAGCGTTCCACTTAAATCAAGAGGTATAGCTCCCATCCTTCTGTCCAAAGACGATTTATCCAAAAGTTAGATTTACAGTGACAGCTAAGATATATATTAGATGAACTGCAGAGTTCAGGACATTAGAAAGATTGTGCTCTTCAGAGGAGAGAAAAAAAGGTCAAAAGCATCCAATGCCACCTTGGTAAGGTGGGTGACGGCATGTATCTCTAAAACCTATGCAGCAGTAAAAAAAGAAAACTCCAGTTCTCATCAAAACTCACCCCACCAGGGCTCTGGATACTTCCTGGGTGGAGAGAGGGAGATACCTGTGTTAGAACTGTTCAAGGTCGCAATGTGGTCCTGTGTTCACACATTCACTAAGCTCTGCAGTCTGTATGTTCAAAGCTCCACCAATGCAGCCTTGGATCACAGAGTTTTGCAGACAGCAGTTAGCAGATACATTATTTCTACTGTAGGAGTTGTATATGAGACAAAGTTCTCCCCCACACAGTAGGAAATGGGGACTACTTATTAGAATCCATATGTACTAACTACCCATTGACAATATGGAGCACTACAGAAAGAAAAAAATTACTCCTTACTTACTGTTGTAACCCTCCCCAACCCTGTCCTTTTACCAAAACAATGACAGGTGGCATGCTGTTGGCATTTGTCAGCGATACCTGGTGGGGAGTGTATATCTACGGGTTCGGGGAAGGATGAGGCTACTTGGCACAAGAGGCCTAGGTTTGACTACTCTGCACAGGGGCACCCAAGTAAATCCAACTACAGGAAGCAATAACTGTAATGTCCAGAACCAGAATTGGGATTTTTCAATGTGGCTTTATTTATTAACTCACTGAACATAAACAAAGCTCTGTATGGTCCCCCACAGGGCTACGTAACTGTAATGCAGATTAGAGGTTAAACACAGCGGTCCATTTGAGGAATGAACACTTCAACAGTTGTCTGGCTTTGGACCCACCAGGCACTCAGCCCGGACTTCACATGCACATTGGATAAACAGCCCGACTGGCCCGGCTCCCCTGCCGGCCACTCTACTGACGGTCCACTTGGCGAATGAACCCAAACTCTACTTGGAAAGACATCCCATCAAACAAGGAGGCTCCCAAACTGTGGCTCCCCACACCACTTGAAGTCTGCGACTCCTAGAGAGATTTTGTTTTCGTACTTCCAATTCGAAACTCCCATCAAACAAGGAGTAATGTTCCCATCCTGTGGCTCCCCACACCACTTGAAGTCTGCGACTCCTAGAGAGATTTTCAAGTTGTGACCCATGTCTGGGTACCCACCCCATCACTGGCCAAGCGCATGAGGCGAGTAGCAAAAACAGAAGAAATCCATAGAGGTGGACCTGGTTACTAAAGATGGGGATCTATCCACCTCCAGCTCCCACAGCCCATACCCGGCCATTTCTCTGAACACACAGAAACTTCAGGACTGTAAAAATGTAGATTGCATGGTGGATGAACTGATGCACCCCCTCTACTGTGAACTCTAAATCCATTTAAACTTTAAACTGACTGCTCCATTTGTTCATCCTAGTGTATATAGTCCTCCCAAACAGTAGTCCCCATTAACATTGCCTGACTGAAAACAGTTGTTTGCCCCTTACACTGGAGCCAAACACTCACCCAATCATTGCAGAGCCCCACAGGCGAAGTCCTTTAACCTTTTCTGTATACCCAAACAGACAAAGTAATTTCAGGCAGCTTCTTTCCTTAGTGGGAAAAGGAGATTGCCCCTGGAACCCACAGAGACCTTTTCCTACCCCCTCTCTGAGGGAGGGGGCACTGAGACCGAGGGGACGGTCTCCACCACTTGAAGAATGGTGAAACACAGAAAAACTTCCTTCTGTGTGGAGGCAAAACTCAAACTACAGTCTGATGCTTCCTTCTTGCTCAAGGACAAACGGAAGACTGGCTTTTCAAATTCCCAAGGTTCTAGAACTACTCTGAGCTGAAGATTCCAAATCTGGCTTATGCAGCTGTAACAATTCTATAATGATGTCATCTCTCCAGTCTCAGCTGTGACTGAGGACAGAGTGAGACAGTGTGAAACCCATTTAACTGGAGTTTCACAAGCTGCTTTCCCTGCCTACCACTAGGTCTTACTGGGATTCTAGTAACCCCGGGTAACAAAGGGGTTACACTGTAATCTCCTTTTCTGTTAGCTCCAATGTTGTCAATGAGGCTTCTCTCAGAAGTCTTCTCTGCCATTGATTTTGACTGCTGCAACTCCATGGACATGAGATCAAACTTTGTTTCCACTGTTGTCACCCTCAAAGTGAAATCATTCACATTCTTGTCTAATTCTTTCATGACTGATTCTAAGTGCTTTCAAAATAGCCATGTTTGAGGGTTCTTCTTCGGTGCCATCTGGCTGGCCTGGCTGTTGCAGAGTTTTGAGTCTGCTCATGTTTCACAGTTCAAAATACAGAATAAAATCAACAAGAGCAACTCCAAAGGGAAATTGGTGGTGGGGAAAATGATACCAGGGATGTTCACAACCAAAACTGCATTTAAAACGCCCAGAAATAAAGATATGTACTACAGCAGTCCAGAGTTCAGTGAAAGATGACTAATGCTGTCAGCTAGTAGCCACCCTCCTCACAAAAACTTTGATAAAGGCATTAGAGTGGTGGAAAGAAGACAGCAACCTCAGTGAGGGCATTCCCTTCCTACTATATTCACCCACATGCTATTATCACAACAGGCACCTCACTTCTGGTGTGGAGTGCCTACCTGGAGGATATCACCATGAGTGGCACTTGGAGCAAATAGGAGACCAGTGTTTATGTTTATTGTGTTTATTGGAGATTCAGAAATACCTTTGAGTCCGAGCCTCCTTTACAAAGGTTCCATGTCACAAATATTACAAACAGAGAAAGACATGTTACATATCAGTACAGCAGTACATAGTCAGGTAGTTACAGTAGCATTTGTGAAGCTAGCAGAGAAAAACTAGGGCAATGAATATATCAACCTCCTGGAGCTCAGGGCAGTTCTCCTAGCAATGCAAGCTTTTCCTCCAAGATACAGGATTAGTTTATTCAAATCACAACAGACAACATTACAGCAATGTATTACATAAACAAGGAAGGAGGAACAAGATCCCAAGCTATGCAGAGAAGTCATGCAGATCTGGAACCTAGCCTATTTCCTGGATGTAGAGCTGTCTGCAGTACATCTACAGGAAGGGACAATGTTCTGGCAGACTCACTAAGCAGAATCTGCCAGGGAAACTGTGAGTGGATCCTGAACCAGCAGATATTGGCATCAGTATGATGGGGTACACCAAAAATAGACCTTTTTGCTTCCTGGGAGAACAGTCAGCTTCAACAATTCAGTTGCAGATCCTAGCAACGTGAATAGTCCTAGAGGATGCCCTTTTCCTGAACTGGACAGGGAAGATCCTGCATGCCTCCACTCCATTCCCACAAGGTGTCAGTGTGGCTCAGTTGGTAGCACATCTGCCTCTGGGCCAAAAGGTCATGGGTTCTTGTCCCACACCAGGATTAGGCTCATACCTAAAATGTTGGCATCTGAGTGAAGTATTAGGGGAGCACTGTGCAGCTAGTGTCTGCCATCCTTTGGTTGAGACATTAAACCAAGGTCCCATTTACCCATCCTGGTGCTGTCCTGGTGAGTGTCCAGGTGGAAATAAAAGAACCCAGGGCACTCTTCACAAAGAGTAAGGCACATTCCTGGTGTCCTGGCCAACATTCCCCTTCCCATAAACTGGTTCATGCACTTGTCCAGGCTGTGTGTGGGAGCTAATGTGCGATATGGCAGCCACTACACATTCAGTTACGTCACTACCAGTCTAGCATTGTTTGTATAATGCTTTGGGATACACTGTGTATGAAAAGCGCTATATAAATGCTGATTCTTCTTCTTCATCACTCTTGCAAAGGGTGCTCAAAGAGCTCAGGAGGGAGTCAGCAACAATTATTTGTATAGCACTAGAATATGACAGACAGGCTTGGTTCTCCATTTTCCTGAGCGTGTACAGAAGGACTCCAATCAATCTGCCACTGAGGCACAGTTTGCTGACCATGTCTCAGGGAAGGATAACATTCCCAAACCTCAGAACTCTGTACATCCGAAGTACATGGGGCTTTAGTTTCAAAGCCTGGGGAATGATGCTAGGTGCCTGCATCAAACATAACAGATGCAGTGGCACCTTGTGTCAAAAGATGCAGCACTTCCAATTTTTGAATGCAGTCTGTGTCGAAAAGGGGAATATGCTACACCAAAGTGGATCTGCACCAGTCCTGTACCATAAAGAGGGGTGCAACAGGTCACAAGGGGTCTTGCGCCATGGGAGTACTGCAACATCCCCTTTTTTTAGATTTTGCAAGCCCTGCCATGGACACACAAAGTGGCTCAACGTAGACCAGTCAGGAGGCGGTCTAAGTCACCTTCACCAGTGCCACACAGTGTGGTGAGTAAGAGGGATCTGAATGTGGGGTCATGGGCAGGAGGGACATGGAAGGTGGCAAAGGGAGATGGGGAGACAGCTGGGGATGAAAGGGAGTGATGTGGCACCCAATGGGGTGTGTTTGCTGTTGTATTAATTTGTTACCATTTATCAATTTGTAGTAGATTACTACACAGTACTGTGCCTATTAATTATACTGTACATATGTGAACAGATGAATCTAATATGGTCAAGGAGGGGCAAGTGATACTTCCAAAAAACACAATATCAGCAACAGCAACTGCACCCCAGGGGGTGCTTCATCTCTCCCTTTCATTCCAAGCTGTCTCCCCAATTCCCCATTTGCCATCTCCCATGCCCCTTCTGCCCCCAGCCCTTCCTGTCTGACAGCTTCTCCACCTCCCCAACCATTCCAGCCCATCTAGTTTTGTAATTCCCGCAGGTGCACCATATGTTTGGCACTAGCTTGAGACTGTGGCAACTCCTAGGTTTTTGATGCAGGAGCCTTCCCTTTTATAAAATTGGGCACATGGTCCCTGATGCACACGGAGTTCATTGTTCATTGCAGCCCTAGAGTGAAGCAATTTGCATTGCACCAAAGCCCTTTGGAAATCGAGTCCATAATCTTCCATGGGGACAAAGTAGTCCTCTGGACTAATAGGAAATTTTTCCCTAAAGTGGTGGAACTGCTGTTTTGCGGACCCTTTTTCTTAAATAGGTCCTACACCCTGCCTCCAGAGGTACTGCTATGGTGTCTGATATCGTAACGCTATACAATGGATTCATGGGGTTAGAAGAAAAAAATTACTTACTGTAGTAATGTTGTTTCTTCTTAAGGGATTCATCAGTAAGTTGTACAATCCCTTACCCTGTCTCCCCTTCCAGAACCTGAAAATATGTTCATAAAAGAATCAGTTCTCTTCCAATTTGCTTGAGCATTTCTTGTTACAGTGCCTTTACAACTGTTGCTAAGTGGTCCAATCGCAAAAGTTTTTTTATCTTATTTTGTTTCGCCTTAACTTGTTTACTATTTTTTCAAAATGTGAGCACATTTTTGAAAACTCTTTTGGTAGCCATTTAGCTAATTTTAGTGGACACAGCTTCCCTTACTGGTAGAAACACATCTGACTGTTGGGGGGAGTGTGACCACAGTGCAGAGTTTTAACTTGGTTCTAATTCTAAGATTTCAAAATTAGCATAAATTATGTCTCCAGGGCAATTCAGTCCAGTGGACTGATTGTTACTGTAAAGATTATTAATGAATCCTTTAAGAAAAACAACATTACTACAGTGAGTACATTTTTCTTACCTCTAATTCTGCATCTCATTAGTAATGTGGTAGAATACAATTTAAGATTTTTGGAGGGGCACATTAGTCATGTTATTCTTCAAAAAAAAAAAAGGAGGGGGAACAACAAGCACCCACATATGTACAGGCATATGAGCCTATTCAATACTTTCTATAAAATCTTTACATTTTATTTAATGAACTATTGGCTTTGTTAGAAAAATAATCATTTACTCTCAGTGGCACAAAATGATTTTAGGGCTGGAAGGAACAACTACTGAGACTTGCATTGTATCAAACTTTTTTTACTGGAAAAACAGAATAAAATTAAAAAGCAGCCATTGTGTACCACATTTGTCGATTTCAGCAAAGCATTTGATAACATTGATGTAGGGATTCTAGAGAGAAATTAGAAAAATAGGAGTTCCATTGAACTTCTAAACTTAATTATTAACTTATACTCCAATACCTGGTCACAAATCTCAGTTACGGCCAAAGGTGAGCTCTCTGAAAAATCATTAACAAACTGTGGAGTCAAACCAGGCTGTTTATTGGCATCATCAGTCTCTGATATCTTTTTAAAATAAAATTCAGAAGGGATGAATAATTCAGATTTCCACAAACTTAAGATGAATTCTGAGTCAATGAATGTTTAGGCTTATGCAGATAATGTTACAATATTTTGGTTTCAACATCAAAATTTAGACCCGATAGAAAACTAGATAGATTTCATGCTTTATGCATAGAGAATAAGATAGAAATTATTACACAAAACAAACAAGCGTTAGTCAATGCTGAACGTCTGATGATTGACAAACTATCTCCACATATATGAAACAGGTAGGGGAAATGGGCAGACTAGATGGGCCAAGCAGTCCTTATCTGCCATCAGATTCTATGTTTCTATCTTTCTACGTTCTGTGTAATTTATTTTTTGCAAGTTTGACCCCAAATTTTGAAAATACTTGTTTTAGGACTTGCATTATAGACATGACATGCACCATTTATAGTATATTGGCCGAAATGTCATTTCACACCAGAGGTGCGAGAACACATATCATCCAGGATCATTGCTCATGAAGTGTCAAAGTCCTTGTTCGTGAGATCAGAACCAGATGGCCCTATCTTGTGAACAAGGATTTCTCATGAACAAGGATTTCGACTCCTCACAAACAAGGATTTGGCTTACAAAAAAGGAACTTGACACCTCACGAACAAGGATTATAAAAAGGAATTCTTGTTCGGGAGATGTCAAAATCCTCTTTTTTTTCAGTTAAATTTTTTTGGGGTTTCAAAACATATGAAAAGAAACAACATTAAATCTTACTTGGAAAAAGAAATGGGAGAACTCCAACTTAATGACAAGACTCAACATAGCTTTAGAACAGGATATTCTTGTACTTCAAACCTAATCTCTTTTTACAACAACATAAATCAGGATATGGATAACAATATCCCAATGGACATTGTATTACTGGATTACAGTGAAACTTTCGATAAAGTACCCCATGATAAACTCATAACCAAGCTAGAATCCTTAGAGTTCTCACCTAGTCTGACAAACTAGATAAAATAATGGTTAATGAATAGGACACAGAGAGTGACCACTAGCAACTCCTTATCAAATCAAGGCCTGGTAACCAGCGGGATCCCCAGGGCTCTGTCCTGGGGCCCATACTATTTGACCTGTACATTAGTGACATGCAGATAGACTCTCAAAATTGGTTATCCAAATTCGCTGATGATTCCAAACTGGGAGGGAAGGTGGACACTCCTGAAAATGTACAAAATCTTATTTCTGATCTCAAATGTATTGAACAATGGGCACAGGCCAACAGTATGGAGTTCAATGTCCAAAAATGTGTAGTCCTTCACTTTAGTCTGAAGAATCCTAACAACACCTACTATATAAACAACACCCCACTAAAAGCATCATATAAGGAAAGAGACTTTGGAATTCTGGTTAACAACATGCTATCCTCCAACGACCATTGCTCAAGAGTAGCCAGTGTAGCAAACACCATTCTTAGATAAATTAAGAATACTTTTGTGTCCAGGACTGACCAGTGCCTCATACCCTTGTATAGATCCTGTGTTAGACCATACATCGACTATGGGTCACCCTTTTGGAATCCACATCTTAAAGGTGACATAGCTCATACTGAACAAATTCAAATCATGCTACCAAAATGATTCCTAGACCATCTCACAAGACCTATCAGGAGAGCTTGGGTGCCACTGGCTTACATTCTGTACAACATAGGAGATGCAGGGGCAATATCTTATTTATTTATAAGATTCTTAAATCCCATGAATTAATGGATTAATGTGGTCTTTTCTTCTCAACAGTCCATATCGTCCCCAGGCTCCATAATAAACAAATCAAAATTAAAAAGGCAACCACTAACCTTGGGCATAATTTCTTCAAGTTATGTGCTTCAAGATTATAGAACACCTTACCCCATGATTTAGTTGATTGTAAAAATGTTAATACATTTAAAAATAGAATAGATATTTGGTTTATTGCCAACCCAAATCTTACAAATTAGCCCACTCATATGTGGGGGAAATCTCAATAGGCCTCTGCCTTCTTTTTTCCACTAAAACCTTGTAAACCTAGTAAACCTAGTAAATGCACATTGCATACATGTGTGCGTAGCTGGCAGAGAAATATACTCAGTAAGACTGACTATAGGATCCTGGAATTAACATTTATTTTTTTTATACTTCATCTTTATTTTCTTCACATGTGGATTATTTCTTACATTACTTCAGAATCAGTTACACTCAGATCTTTATTTCCACTTTTCCATTTCTTACAATCTGAATTTCCATTACTCTGTATTCTTTTTTTTAATATAATATAAAACTTAAGCCTAATTTCTGTATGTTTAAACATCTTTCTTATCTTTCATTATGTTATTCATCTTTACTATTTGAATGCATTGTACCTCTATTCATAACATACAAGTTATCTTTGTACTCTATTTTCTCCCAACCACCAAGCCTCTTTTCCCCTCCTCTATTGCTCTCCCTCTTCCGTTCATATTAAATGTATAGTCTGTAGAAAAGGAAGAGGTAGTTGACTTGTTTTTAATTTTACATTTTTACATTTTTGTAAGAATAGTCGTCTCCTCCCCTCTCTCCTCAACTCTTTCAGACCTCCCCACCTCCATTCTCAATCTCATTCCTCTATCTATTCCCTTTCCTCTTTATTCCTCCTGTTCTCTTTAAGTTCTGTCCCTCATTTCTGTTTTTACTCCAATTCCCATCTCAGCCACCTATTTTGGAATTGCGGCAATTTTTGTCTCAGGGAATATGTAATCCTTTCAAACATCTTTATCTTTTCTACTATCTTCCTCCATTCCATCAATGTGGGAGAGCTTGGCGAAACCACCTTCTAGTTATGGCTTTTCCAGCCGAAACTATCAGTACTTTCCAAAGATATTTGGCTTCACGCCCTTTGAGCTCTGAAGGGCAAACCCCTAACAACATATGTTCTGGCCCCAATAGTGTGGTTATGTTAAACCTTGTCCTCATATCCCTCTGTATTCCTTCCCAATATTCCCTTAAATCAAGACATTCCCAAAACACATGTACTTGGTTGGCAGGCTGAGCACCGCATCCCCTCCAGCAGCTACCTGTGATATCTTTATGCCATCTAGCCATTTGCATTGGTACTCTGAAGTACCTAGATCTCAATTTCCAGCTGAATGCCCTCCACTCTGGTGAGGATGTGGTGCTCCAGGTGTTTTGCCAAACTGCTGTCCAGTCTCTACAATCTAACTTGATCCATAGTTCTTGATCCCATTTGGCTTTAATATAATCTGTTGAATACTGGAGATCCCTGATATAATTCTGATATAATATTGAAATAGCCCTCTCCCCTCTGCTCGAACTCCATATTGTCTCAAATACATTTGGGGCCTTCCAATTTCCAGCCCTTTTAATTGAGTTGTTCACCTGCTCCCCTATAAAGTCTCTAATCTGATAATAATGTATAAGTTCCTTCCCTGTCCAATTAAACTTAATTTGAGCTTCCGCAAATGAAATTACACTTTCCCCCTTGAGAAACTGCCAGGGTGCTCTGCACCCCTGTCCATCCTGCTTTTTATACCAAGGGTCTCCAGCTGCCGGATTATTCCCTATATCCATAGTCCACCATGTGTACTTCCATTGGTATACTATGGTAGAGCCTTTAGAGAGTCCATGCCTATATCCCTGTATTGCTGTTTCTGTCCCCAAATATGGCGTACTTGTCCACTCCTCCCTGAGGTGTAACACCGAGCATTGTGATAATATTGATGGTGTCATTGCAGCCTCTAAATCTATCTCCTTCCATCTTGCCATATAATCCATGTGCTACAATAGCAGTATTACTCTAGTCTGGGCTGCTATCCAGTAACCCAGCAATACAGGAACCACCTGCCCTCCCATTTTCTTTGGGAGGTACAGGGTTTGCTTTTTAACTCTAGTTTTTTTATTCAACCAGATAAAGCTCCATATATACTTTTACCATCCTCCTAATTGCTTGAGGGACACCGGGGCAGGTATGCATTGAAACAAAAACAAAAAATGAGGCAAGACATTCATTTTGACTGCCTGTATCCTCGTGGATAGTGACATTGGTAAAAGCCTCCATCTCTGTATATCTTTTTGTATTTGCTCCACTAATGTAGGATAGTTTATCTGTGATAGCCGGGTGACTGTTTTATCTAATTTTATCCCTAAATATTTCAAGTAGGGGAGATCCCATCTCATGGGGTATAAGCTTTTTATCTGCAGGGATGGGATATAATTTAGTTTCAATACCTCTGTCTTAGTATCATTTAACGTATATCCCGCGTATTTAGAAAAAACATTTAAATGTTTAAAGAGGTGTGTTATAGATTCTTCTGGATTAGTTAAATAGAGTAAAATATCATCAGCATATAGAGCTAATTTTTGCTGCCTCCCCCCAAGTTGCATGCCTTTAATTTCATGGTTATCCCTAATTCCTTGTGCCAGGGGCTCCAAATATAGAGCAAACAACAGTGGTGAAAACAGGCATCCCTGCCTTGTTCCCTTCTCCAAACCAAATGGATTTGAGTGATGCCCGTTCACTCTTACATAGGCCTTAGGTGTTTCATAGATTTTCCCAATAAGGTTGATAAATTGTGTAGGGAACCCAAACCTCCCCAATACCACTCTTAAAAATCCTCATGAGACCTTATCGAAAGCCTTTTCGGCATCTAGGCTCAATAAGACTGCAGGTTGGCTTAGTGCAGTTCAAGTGATCTATTATATGCGTTGTTTGCCTCAAGTTATCCTGCACCTGTCACCCTGGGATAAATCCGGTTTGATCTGTTTGTATTAACTGTGGAAGTATTTGTTGTAATCTGTGTGACAATACTGCCATAAATAATTTGTAGTCTGTATTAAGGAGGGAAATTGGTCTATAGGAGGGACACAACCTTGGATCTTTACCTTCCTTTGGAATTACTGAGATAATGGCCTGCAACCATGATTCTGTTGGGCCTCGTTCTGTTAAAAGTGTTTCATTAAAAACTTTTATTAGTAGGGGAACAAACTGTTTCTGAAAATGTTTATACATTTCACCTGGATATCCATCCATTCCAGGACACTTACTTGTTTTAAGTCTAGCTATTTCTCCTACCAATTCTTCACTAGTTACCGGTTTCATCAACTGGCTTTGTTCCAATTCCGAAACTTTTGGTAGTGGAATACTTCGAAAATATTGTTCCAAGTCCATCTCCTTTCGGATTGGGGGAGCTGTATACAAGTCTTTATAATGCCCTTGAAAAGCTTCTACTATCTCTGGGGTGTTTTGTAGCCGCTCTTTATTCTGTGGATGTATTAACTGACTTATATGAGCCTTTGCTCTTTGAGTATGCAATTTAGCTGCTAACACTCTAGTAGTTTTTGGTCCTCCCTCATAATATCTTTGCTTAATAAACAATAATTTTTGCTCAATATAATAGTCCAATTCTCTATTCAAGTCTTGTTTAATTTTGCTTAACTTTTTAAAAATCTCTTTGTTATATTTCTTTTTAAGTTGGGTTTCAAGTTGCTCCATTTCTCCCCTTAAAACTTCCATTCTCTTTTCCCTTTGCTTCTTTCTATGTGCCGCTATAGCTATTAACTTCCCTCTCAGTTTGGCCTTTAACGTATCCCATACTAAAGCTGATGTTACTTCTGGTGTGGTATTTTCCTCTATATCCTTTTTGATAGTATCTATCATATCTTGTTTGATTTCTTTATCTTGCAGCAATGAGACGTTCAATCTCCAAAACGTACTCCTCTGGAAGTCCCCTAACTTTATTTGTAAAAATATTGGAGCGTGGTCTGACAATACTGTACTGCCTATCCAACTGTCTTTCACCTCCATCATTATTTCTTTTGGCATGAGAAAGTAATCTAATCTCGAGTAACTTTTATATGGTGGGGAAAAATATGTGTAATTTTGTTGTTTAGGGTGTCCCACTCTCCATGCATCCACATACCCCATCTCCCCCAGCAGCTTCACCAACTTTTTCGAGGTTCCTCTCTCTTTGCACCCTCCCAGAGCTGTACTATCCAGATGCGGATCTAGAGTTATGTTCAGATCTCCCCCAGTAAAACTTGTCCTTCCGCCCATTCCTGTAGCTTCAATAGTATAGATCTATACACCTGATAATTCGAACCAGGAGGCATGCAGACCGATGCCAAGGTTATCATTCTCCCCTTAAATTTGCCTTTAAGGAATACATATCTCCCCTCCTTGTCAATATATTTATCTATTACTCCGAATATTGTTTTACTTGGTATTAGTATCGAAACCCCCCGTCTTCTACCCCGACCATATGAGGCACTGACTTCATAGTTAAAACCCATTTTCCCTAATTTACTATGCTCTGCGTGGGATAAGTGCATCTCTTGCAACAAAATAAAGTCCGGGCCCTCCTTTCTCATTGCAGCTAATATCTTACTTCTCTTAATGGGATTGGTCAACCCATTAATGTTAAATGAACAAATTAGTGTTGTCTTATCCATCTTCATATTTCCTTTTATCCTTTCTTTTTCTTTCCCTAGTACTTCCCTCTATCTTCCCAATCTTCCCCGAGGTGGTGTTCCTTAGGTAACTTCGGCAATATTCATTCACTCCCCTTTCCTTTTCATACATTTTAGGCTTATTAAACTGCTGTAAACACATCAAAGCATTTCCCATCTTAACAAGAGCTTCAAACATTTCGATCTCCAAGCTCTTTAAAAATCTAGTGTATATTCTTCTAAACATATAAAAGATAAACTTTCATTAACCAACTTAATTAAACACAACTTTTCCCCCTTCTCAGAGAGGGACTAGAAAAAAGTGGTTGCTTCCAAGGCAGGGGATCCCAACTTCGTGGTTCCTTCCTCTGCCCTCAAAAGATGTTATTAAGGACAGACTCGAGTGGAGCTAATCCCTTATTCCCAGGATATTCCCTCGAAAAGGCACTCTCTATAGAGTGACCTTTAGCTAGTTTCTCACCTTCAGACCACCTAGCAGCACAGCAATGGTACTATACTTTAAGTACCTCCCATTTCCGTCCCCACCACGTCCATTTCCTTTATTCCTTTCTCTTTCCCCAACTGTCGAGGTCTATGTAATATGTAGGTCCCTTTATTTCCTGCTCTTCCTCCTTATTTGAAATTATCTCCCCTCCCCCCTATTTTATTATGTTTTAGTATGTTTCCTCATATTCGTATATGTAGTGGCTACTTCCACAATTACCCTTCTTATGTCCCCTGTCCTCTTGTCTATTATTACTTGTGTACCCGTATCCCTTGCTTCTAGATTGTTGCACATAGCTGTGATCTCTTATCCCCAGAAGCAACCACAGACCTTGCACATAAATGCACATCTGTCCCTTGCTTCCCTTACCGCTACTGTCGGTTTCAATTATAGGACTTAGAAAGCCTAAAAATGTTATCATCCCCCCCAGTACAGACACACCGGACAGCCCCCTTCCCTTTCACTTTTCCCACCTCTCCTCTCTCCAATAGGGGGCTAAATTCAAACCGAACCTTTCCCCATCCATTTTATAAACCATTCTAGGTCTGGATTCACAGACTCTCCCCCCTTTCATTCTCCATTGACTTTTCGTGCCGGTACTGGCTTAATTCGGTTAGGCTCCCTTATTTATTTATCATTTGTTAGATTTCTCTCTACATCTGCCTTCTGTCCCCTCCAGCTATTAATTCAGCAACTTATCAGGAAATATTATTATTTTTTTTTTCCAATTAGCTTTTCCAGATTATATGATTTTGTCCCTTAGATCGTCCCATAGCCTGCATTACAGTCCAGCAGCCAGTTCTGTCTACACTGCACTTTTCTAAATATGCAGCTCAGCCTTTTCATTTGGCAGTTCGTGTAATCCCTTCCGGTCATCCCATCTACTTGAAATACACTCAGAGTCAAGCCACCTCTTCTCCTTAGGCTTTGAGTCAAAAACAAGAGTACCTGCAAACTCTTTTTACCATTAACCACATTTCAGCCTTCCATCCCCGGTCCCTCGCGGTCCTCTCTCTGCGCATTACTCCATTCCATCTTCTGCAGCCTCTCGAGTGTTTCTCTGAGCACCCTCATTGGCGGCGTTCCCTTATGCTGTGTTGCCTGTTGAAATACGTCCGACGGGAACCTCTGGCTCTTGCTGATCTGTTCCCTGTCCTCCGCCGACAGCGATAATCCCTTCTGTATTAATGCCTCCATTGCCTTACTTGGAGAACCATAAATTTGCACTCCTTCCTGCCAATGTATCCTCAGCTTCGCCGGGAACGGAGTCTGGAATCTGATACTCCTTTCTTTCAGCACCCTCAGGATCGGGAGGTACTGCTGCCTTGCTTGCTGGATTTCTGTTGGGTAGTCATGATCCATCGTAAGCTTTGATGTTAAATATGACATTTCTTTTTTCACCCATGCTCTGTGAAGCAAATCCTCCTTTGTTTGATAGCTTGATACCAGGAATATTATAGAGCGAGGATGCGCCCTTGGGTCTGAGGGCTTTTGTCTGAGAGATCGATGGGCACGTTCTACCTTCAAATCATAGTTTGGTGGCAACTCTAGTATATCCCTTAAAAGATTTTCCACAAATGCTGACATCGGGGCCATCTCTGCGCCCTCCGCTTGTCCATACAGCCTTAAATTATTCCGGCGCGACCTGCTTTCAAGGTCTATAGTTTTTGCCTGTAGCCATATCGTTTGTTGAATCAGAGCTCCCACTGCTTGACTGAGGCAGGTCGATGCATCTTCCACTGCCGAGACCTGAGCCTCAGCCTCCTCAATTCGATTGTCTAGCTTCGCAATCTGCTGTGAAAGCCCTTGTATATCCTTTTTTGTTTCCAGCCTTGAGCTGCAGATTTCCCTTAATATTGTCTCAAAGCGCGTCTTCGACAGTTTATCTTGCTCCCCTTCCGTATCGTAGTCGGATCCCTGAGTACTACTTGGTGAACGACTGCAACTTTGCAGCCTATGTCCCGATTTTAATCCGACTGCATCTCTTGATTTGGCTAAGTGTTTATTCTTCGGAGTGCCCCCTTTATCTCTTCTCCCGGGTTCTTTCGACATCGTGAGCAATATTTTACTTTCCAAAAGCACTCGATGAGGGTTTTTAATCTTTTACTTGATAAAGCGTCGGAGGGAGCTCCTTTGCTGTGCTGTCTAGCTGTCCGTGGCAGAACCGGAAGTCCCTGGAATTAACATTTATAAGTCACAACAAGTCATGGTCCAAGAAAGAGAAAGAAACATTCAGACTGATCTGGTATAAGGTACCTACCTAGTCTCATATGGTGAGCAACCACGGCCATGTAGGAGGTACAGCTGCTAAGTCATGCCAAGGCTTAAAGTGTTCAGAAAGACATACCTTTCAGTGGTCATTCTCAGCAAAGAATCTGGGAAAAGAAAGAAGTCACCACAGAGTAAACACAGTCCGATAGTCAGAATTCTTGAAACCATGAGGATCATAAAAGGTTGCACTACATCGAGTCATAGAAACATTATGTAGCAAAACTATATACAAAACAGCCTACAAAAGACAACAAACTGCTGCTTATTATTATACTACTGTAAGAAAAGTCACTATCCAAGCAATAAGTGACTGATTATATTTATCCATACGTGAGATATAAGTATCCTCAGCCTATATCAGCCCTGGGAGCCAAATGTGCCATATATGGAGCTCAGCATGGTTGGGACTTCCCTATCTGTCCAAGTATTAAGTGGGAATGTCTATCTAGGTCATGCAGTGCTGCAAGAGCTAAAAAAGATTTCTGTAATGGTGGGTGTAGCAGGGCTTCTCCAGTTCCTGAGTATTATGTGCTTCAATTGCATACCAAGAAGCATTAGCCATCTGAACTCTTAAGGGGTAAGGTGTGGCACTTCTGACTTCATGCACAGCAACATCAGAGGGGCTGAGGGTGGGATAGGGTGGTGGAGAATTTTACTGGCCTCTTGTGAAGTGTTTAGCCATATAGGGAAGATTAAGGGGCAGTGCCAAAGAATATTTAATAAGTCCCCTCCAGGCTGATGACACCTCCAACAATTAGCTTGAGGCAGCACCTTAGCCCTCTTAAGCACTGAGGGCAATCTGTACCAAGAGTGCAATATTTTGTTACATAGCAGCCTGCTCCAGGCATCTCTATATACTGTGTGTCTGGCAATCCACCATTGATCCCAGTGGGAGTCCGAAATCTGTATTTGTAGGGCCTTTTCCCATTTGTTCTTTGATGAGGATGCCTGGTTGAGCAGAGAGTCCCTGACAGCAGTGTATATTGCCCTTGCTGTCCCCTTCGAGAGCCAAAGCCAACTATTAAGTTTAGATGGGGGTCCATCTGGATTTATGTCAGGAAGAAGGATGGATTTAACAGCATCCCTCAACTGTAAATATCTCCAAAAGTCAGATGCAGATAGGGACCACTGAACTTGCAAGTTTTGAAAGGTGTTTATTGCCTGAGTGTTGGGGGCTAGAAGGTCACTAAGGAAATAAATGCCCTTGTCCCACCAGCTTGGACAGAACACAGGGCATCCCCCTATCTTTATGTTAGAGTTTCACCATAATGGAGTGTACAGAAGGGGTTGTGAGGGGGTCCCCAATTTTTTTATGTAATAACTTCCAGTAATGAATTGCAGGCCCCAAGGTTGGGTGAGATGGAAATGTGCCGGGATATATCAGTCCATAGTAAGGAGGCCAGTGGTGGGGTGTCTCCAATTGTCTGTTCTATATGTTTCCACTGAGGAAGGCAACTAGAGCTGGTCTGAAACCATTTCAAAGTTTGAGCACATTGGTATGCCAACTTATATCCTTCCACCCAGGGTAGCCCCAGCCCACCTGCTTCCAGTGCACCCTGATCGAGTTTCGGCTGTACCGTGGCCTGTTGGTGCCCCATAGGAAGGAGCTAACCATCCCATTCAATTTCCGGTACCAATGTGAAGGCAAATGTAAGGCAATATGTGAGATAATGTGAATTAATTTGGGTGCCATGGACATTCTGAAGGCGGCTATCTTGCCAGCCATAGTGAGATGCAATCGATTACATCATTCCAGTTCTCCCTCAAGCACTCAAGCATCAGGAGTTCTAGATTATTGTTCCACCATTTATTAATATTAGCCCACACTCTAATACCTAAATAAGTAATGGTATCCTGTGACTACTTGAGACCTGATTGGGGGATACTCTGGTGGTGGCATTTCGAATTAAGGGGAAGTATCTCCGTTTTATTTTGATTAACATTAAGACCTGAAATATGTGTAAATTGTGTTAGGAGGGCAAGAAGGGGGATTGATATCTGTGCATCTTCCAAGGGGACTAACAGGTCATCTGCATACATCACAGTGGAGTAGTGCGACTTCTCTAAATGTATGCCCTTGATATGTGGGTCCTGCCGGATTGCGGATGCTAGGGGGTTGACTGCCAGTACAAAAAGAAGGGGGGAGAGAGGGGGCACCCCTGTCTGGTTCCCTTATGGAGTTGAAATGGGTTGGACAATATGGAACTGGTTAAGATATGGGCTTGGGGGAGGTATGTAAAGCTGTGATAGAAACATAGAATTTGATGGCAGATAAGGACCGCTTGGCCCACCTAGTCTTCCCATTTCCCTACCTAATGGATAAGCTGCAGATCCTAGTTAACCAACAGCCTACTTCCTCCTACCCCCTACTAGAATTGCCTTGTGTCATTCCCATGCATTCTTGAATTCCCCACTGCTTTTGACTCCATTATCTCCTCAGGAAGGTTGTTCATTGTATCCACAACCCTCTCCATGAAAAACTACTTCCTCACATTACCTCTGAGCTGTCCCCCCTCTATCTTCAAATTATGCCCTCTTGTTCTTGCACATCTATTTTTCTGAAATATGCTGCCCTTTTGGACTCTGTTGATTCCCTTGATGTACTTGAAAGTTTATATCATATCCCCCCTCTCCTTCCTCTCCTTGAGGGCATACATATTAAGCTCCTTTAATCTCTGTTTGTATGTCTTCTGGTGCAGAACCTGCACCATTTTAGTTGCCCCTCTCTGAATAGCCTCCATCCTGTCTATGTCCTTGCAGAGATGGGGTCTCCAGAACTGCACACAGTACTCCAGATGAGGTCTCACCAACTGTCTGTACAGAAGGATAACAACTTCTTGTTTTCTACTGGTGATGCTTCTCCCTATGCATTCCAGTATCCCACCAGCCCTACTTACTGCCTTTTCACATTGCTTGCCCACCTTAAGGTCATCTGATATGACTACCCCCAGGTCCCTTTCCATTTTTGTTGTTGTTAGTATCTCACCCCTGATTGTGTACTCTTCTCCTAGGTTTTTGTTTCCAAGGTGCATTACTTTGCACTTCTTTGCATTGAATCTAAGCTACCATACATTTGACTATTCCTCCAACCTTGCCAAGTCCCTTTGCATCCTTTGCACTCCACCTTCTGCATCAACCCTGCTGTAGATCTTTGTGTCGTCTGCAAAGATACATACTTTTCCTTACAGTTCCTCTGCAATGTCACTTATAAAGACCTTAAAGAGGACTGGTCCCAGTACTGAACCCTGCAGTACCCCACTAGTAACCCTCCTTTCTTCAGAGTGAACTCCGTTTACTATTACCCTCTGCTTCCTGTTGTCCAGCCAATATTTTACCCAGGCTACCACTTTGGGACCCACTCCAAGGCTGGCTAATTTCTATATTAATCTTTTGTGTGAGACTGTGTCAAATGCCTTGCTAAAGTCTAGGTAGGCCATGTCCACAACCCCTCCCTGGTCTACTACTTTGGTCACTCGGTCAAAGAAATCTATTAGATTTGTCTGACACAATCTTCCTGCTGTGAATCCCTGCTGCCTTGGGTCCTGTGCCCCACTGGCCTCTAGGAACTCAACAATTCTTTCCTTTAGAAGTGAGTCCATCATTTTCCCTACTACTGAGGTCAAACTAACAGGTCTGTAGTTTTCTGCCTTTGTCTTGCTCCCACTTTTGTGAAGGGAAATCACATCTGCCCTCCTCCAGTTCTCTGGTACCACACCATCCTCCCATGATTTGTTAAAAAGGGTAGTCAGTGGTGTCACTAGTTCTACCCTTAGTTCTTTTAGGATTCCTGGGTGAATCCTGTCAGGCCACATTGCTTTGTCCACCTTCAGTTTTAAGAGTTCTTTCAGAACCCTTTCTTCTGTGAATGGACTGAATCGACCTCCCTATCCAGAGTTGTAATGTGCGGGAAAATGGGATGAAACCCGCTGTTACGTGATTACTTGTTATACTTACGAATAATTATAAAAGACTTAGAAAACAGCCTCGAAGAGAAAATTTCATTTATTTCAACAGCACTTTCCGTCCAGTTACATTGGATGGAGCATCTCTCTCTGAGTACAAAAATTACACAGCTTTTATACATTTGTGACTGCATTAGAACAGAGCTGTTACATGCTGATTGGAACAAACAATTTAAGGAACTTAGCCATAGAACATTTGTCAATTTTTGATTAGTCATTTTGTTATGTTCATGCTGTTGTTAGGTAGTACATAAAATAACAGGTTTTACTCCCATAGCCCTAATACATATAGAAATAGTTTTGGTTTGGCTGGGAAGTCCATTGTTTAATAGTGGAGTTATATTGTTAGTTTTATATTATGCCTGAAGATGGCAGGATTGTCTTATTAGCAGCATTGTTTTATTAGTAGCATACCGAGACATGCTCAAACTAACAGTTAGGTATTTCTTAATACATTTTAGTGATTGAATAGATTCAGCACTCAAATGCCTCTTTTAGCATTAACCAGTAAATTGAAAGGTTATTTATTTACTAGCATGCAGAAGCAGGTGATTACAAATAAACACTACTGCCCGGTCTTTTCCCATGCTTGCTCTTATTGACTGCATGTTACTTAACTTATAAAGTCTCCTGATCCTAATGCTGCCATAGCTTCCTATGGCCCAGCTGGCACAGGTTAACTCCATTGTATTGGCCAATTTCATAAGGTCAAATAATCTATGTGCTGCCACAGCTCCCTGTGGTTTACATACCATTGACTGACCCGTTTGTAGCTTATTAAATCGAGCCAAGGCATTATTAAGGTTACTGCAACAGTGCATATAACCACCAGACTCCACATACTGTAAAACCAAAAAGATTGATATTTTAGTAAAGTATGGCTATTGAGATGCTGTTTCCACACAATGACCAGACACTGAATGCATGTTATTTTTACATTATCTATATTACTCAAACAGCTCTCAGTCCATTTGTTATAGATTAACATAGTTTGATATATGTCAGCATTTTTCTTTTAACATTGAGTGTAAATCGCCATTAGTCTCAATCGCTCAAAATCTTACTTCCTATTATTCTTTTTGCCTAGTAACATATATTCTCATGATAATACCAGTTTTTAATAGGTCCACATACTCTCATGTAGAAAAGCAAGTACAGGGTATATTTTTGTAATTCTTGCAATGCTATTATAGTAAGCTGACATTTAGAAAAATGCAGAAGTTATCAGCAACTTTAGTATATGTCCACGTGACAAACATCAGGTTTGCAAGCTACATGGCAAACATAATCTTAGAGATGGCTTTTTGTTACGAGATGTGTCTCATGACAATAAATCTTTCCATTAAGCCTCATATTTGCTCAAGATGGATGATGTGCCTATCTACTTGCAGATGTTATAGTGCCTCTCTTCCCAACAAGCTTACTGCCAGTGTTTCATACCATGACATAATCACTTATACATCCTTAACTGATATAACCAAGCTATATGATTTGGTTCAATGGTGCTCTACCTATGCAAAACATAAAACTTGCCCAATGGGCGATTTGCATGGGACTGTGTCACTAGTTATTAGTGAACCCATTATACAGGTACATAAGGAACTTGTTGAATCTAATGTGCTGTACCCATTCACTTTAACTTGCTAACAATATATTGTTATTGCAGTATACATTTATGCATTCCATGCCTTAATGCTAGACACATTGTTATAGTCAAACAGTTCTATTTTATGTTCCTGTGTAGATTACATTATATTCTTTGCATACAATGTAAGGAGGCAACAGTGTTTCTGCATTAAGTCACAATTATATTAAATCATAATACAAACAAGGGGCTGGACCTGGCCTCTATTTAAAGTTTAGGCTTAGACAGTCACATAAATAGGCACTGTGTTGTTACAAGAGTGCTTCTATTCTTTGATTTAGGTACTTCCCCTCCTCTTCTTTTGTGAATACTGAGCAGAAGTATTCAATCAGTATCCCTGTTTTTTCACTGTCACCCTCTGCCCATCCTCCCTTCCCTTTATTAAGCCTCACTATCCCTCCCTGGATCTTTCTTCGCTCCCTAATGTACCTATAAAAGGTTCTATCCCCTTTTTAACTGAGTTAGCTATCTTTTCCTCAGTTTTGGCTTTTGCTATTCTAACTGTCTTCCCCCGCTTCAGTTCTCTGTCCTGCTCCTTCTGTGTTTCCTTATACTTTCCGAATGCTACCTTTTGCTCCCTAACCTTCCCTGCCACCTCTTTTGAAAACCATTGTGTTTTTTTCCTTCGTAAAACAATGGGGTGCTTTGTTGATTTGCTTCACACAAAGGCTTGTTGCCTCTATGATGGCTGTTTTGATTTTTCCCCATTGATCCTCCACCCCTCCTTCTTGACTGTTTGCTAGTGCTTTTCTGAGGCACTCTCCCATTTTCCCAAAGTCAGCCCTCCTAAAGTCCAATACTCTTGCTTTTGTATGGCTTGACTGTATGGCTGTGTTTATCATGAACCACACTGTTTGGTGCTCACTTGTTCTCAGATGGCTAGCCACTTCTAAATCTGACATCCTTTCTCCATCCCCATTTGACAGTACCAGGTCTAAGACTGCTCCCTCCCAAGTGGGTTTCATCACTAGCTGTCTGAGGCATGCCCCCTGTAGAGCATCGAGAATAATCCTGTTCTCAAATGTGGCTGCAGCAAAGGTGCTCTAGCTAACATCTGGCATATTCAGGTCCCCATCAACAATATCTCCCCTTTTTCTGCCATTCTAAGGATGCCTTCTATCATTTCCTTGTCCATTGCCTCCTCCTGAGATGGGGGTCTGTGTACAACCCCTGTGCAAATTGTGATGCCATATCCTGTCTCCAGGGTAATCCACAGTGCCTCCTCTACTCCCTGTTTATCCTTTAGTTCCATTGTTTGATCCCTTCCCTTACAGAGAGAGCTACTCCTCCTCCTCCTCTTTTACCCTCCCTGTCCCTCCTGTAGATTGCGGACCCTGGTATGTTGACATCCCAGTCATGGTTCTCAGTGTACCATGTTTCTGTGACTGCCACAATATCCAGGTGTACATCTTCCATCAAGGCCACTAGTTCAGGGACTTGTGATGGCAGTATGAAAGTGGGGACCAAAGCCAAAATGATCAAGAACAGTAAGGAGGTAGTCCCAGTCTACAGAATTGAATGCCTTCTCAAAATCTATTGCTAGAGTAGCAGCAGCAGCAGAGGTATCCACCTGCTTAGCTAGATGAATAAGATTGAGAAGCGTGCATATATGGTCAGTACTGTATCTCCCTTTTATGAAATCAACTTGGGATTAGTGAATCAGGGAGGGTAAAATAGGGTTTAATCTGTTGGCCAGTGCCCTTGCAAACACTTTACTGTCAGCGTAAGGGATATGGGACAGTAACTGGCAGCATCCATGGAGTTTTTCCCTTTCTTTGGGAGAACAGTTATTATTGCCTCATGGAGAGTAATCAGAAGAAGGCCCTTGTTTCCTGACTCAGTGAAAACCTGGCATAGTAATGGGGAGATCATTGAGGCCATGGCCTGAAGGAAGTCCACTGAGAACCCATCTCCCCAGGGTTTTTCCCTTTTTTAAGGGACATCAGGACTGTAAGTATCTCTTCCGTGTTCAGCGGAGCCTCATGGGCAGTACTCTGGAGTGGTGATAGCTGGGGCAGGGATAAGGTGTTCAGGAACTCTCAGGTTTCAGACCTTAATTCAGTCTGGGATGAGACATATAGCTGGGAGTAGAATACAGACATGATGTCATTCACCTCCTGTGGTTTGGTTCTTGCCTTCCCAGATGAGGGGGTCCTTAAGCCCATTAATGTATCTATTTGCCTATTGTTTGTGGAGTTGGTAAGCCAGTATTTTCCCACTTTTGTCCCACCCTCATAGTATGTATGGTATATCCTTAGCAGAGCAAGATTGGCCTTTCGAGACAGGAGCTCATTAATTTCCATGTGTAGGGTAAGAACCTGCTGGCCAATGGAAGAGTGGAGAGTGGGGTGGGGCATATCCTTAAGAGCCTTTTCAGCAGTGGCTAGCTCTCCTTCCAGCCTAGTCAGCTCCTGCTCTCTATTTTTCCTCCTGTGTGTAGCATACCCTATAATCTTCCCCCTCATATTAGCTTTATGTGCCTCCCACATAGTTTTAGCAGTAGTATCAGAAATAGGATTCTCCTGCAGAAACAGATTAGTTTCAGATTTAGCCCAAACAACAAACTTTTCATCATGCATAAGGAGAGGGTCAAACCTCCATGTGGGGGATCACTGTAAAGGAGAACTCCAAGATAACAGCTATTGAACAGGGACATGATCTGAAATAACTATGGGGAGAATGCTGGAGCCTAGGACATGCTGAGTAAGTGTTTGGGAGATCAACCAGAAGTCAAATCTGCTGAGAGATCAACCAGAAGTCAAATCTGCTGAACGTGCCATGTACCCCAGACTGGAAAGTGTGTTCACGTTCCTTGGGATGAATGAGGTGCCATATGTCTACCAAATGAAATTCTGAGCTCAACCTCAGGATGGCCTGTACCCCCCCCCCGGTGTGTGTCTCCTTACCCAGGTCACTCCTATCTAGAACAGGAAGTAGCATAAGATTGAAGTCCCCCAACCCACACTATAATGGGTGTACCTGGCTCACCCATGGCTTCTATTTTGGTCATTAAATCAAGAAAAAAGGTGGGGTCATCCTCCTTTGGAGCATAGATATTTACCAAAAGGATATGCCCACTGGGGGTGTCAAACAATGCCAGTACCCAGCTGCCCTGAGGGTCTGACTTACCATTCAGAATGGACTAGGGTAGAGATATGTGTAGCAGAATGGCTACTCCTCTTTTCCTCGTGGGAGCACTGGCATGAAGTTCTTTACCCACCCAGTCTCTCACCAGGTGTGTATAGTCCTGTCTGGTCAATTTTGATTCTTGCAAGAAGGTGACCTGAACTCTCATTCTCTTCAGCTGCATCAGTATCTTTTTTCATTTTATCGGAGTGTCAAGTCCACTGACATTCCAGGTAACAAGGGCGATTTCATCCATAATCAAGAGTACATCAGAAAATTTTTAAAAACAAGGTTCAAAGAGCTGGCAAGACTGAGGGCTCATCTAAGATAACCAAGAGAGGAGCAATGCACGCCTGGTGAGTGAGTGCAGCCCGAGCAGTAGGACTGAGGTACAACAGACAGTAACAGGTAGCAGTTCAAATAATAACCGGCAGACAAGTATAATATCAAAGTATGTAATCAACAGTGACAGTAAAATAGTATAAATATTAAAACTGTTTACAAGAAGTGTGCAAAACTGCGCATTGGCAGAGGTTGGTTTAGCAGGTGGAGGAAATAAAATCCTCTCAGGCCTAACCCACCCTTCTCTTGGGGGAGCTATACAGAGTGGATCTCTGCAGACTTTCAGAAATCCCAGTCCTGAGGGTACACTAGTTAGACAGCAGTACGTGCTAGGCTAACCTAGCCAAGGTTCTGCCAGCCCAGGGTACTGCGCAGTTGTAATAAGTATGTCACCAGACAAAAGCATTTGAGCCAGAGGGCACCAGGGATTTTAGCATTATGTTGGCGTTAGAAGAACAGCAGGTAGTGATGCTGAGGGCCCATATCTTCAAATCCAACCTTTCTGCCACACTTCCCAACACTTCCTGTGTCCACATCTATCATCCCCATTGAAGGGGGGATGAGCCTTCAAGGTAGAAATCATCTCTTCTAGCTGGGGAATAAGGCATAACTGTACAAGCCATCACCTGAGGCAGTCTCCCCCTTTTTTCCTGCCTTATTGATTCAGCTACATTTAAGAGCTAATTTGAAATGACATAACATTAGCTAATTTAGGTAGGTAGGGCATCACTATTCAGGCTAAAGGGCATTGCATAAATCCAGAGGTGAACATCTTCATTAACCAAGACAACTTCTGGTTGTAGTGCTAGCCCCTTGTCCTCTGGTATTCTGTCCGCTTGTACTTCCCCCCTGTCCCCGTCCCCCTCCCCCAAGAGGCATTATTAAACAAAAAAACAAGTGCAGCAAATCTAGATATTCAGTAAACAGCAATACAGTATATACAGCATCCCATGTGCATTTCCCTCTTTGGCAGGGCAAAGATATTAGGCCAGTAGGCCATAAGAGGGCAATAGAGATAAGTGGGATCAGTAAATGACCTTTGTGACAACCACCGACTATTACTAGCTGAACTGGTAGTTAGCCCAGAGGATACCATCCCCTATAGCTCTTACCCATGCCTTGGTTACAAGAATAAAATGACAGAAATGACACTTATCTAGGTCTGGACCTGCGACACCATTGCCTGGAGGTCCTCTGCTCTGACTGGTGAGGGAAGTGCCCACTTGTCTGGGCCAGAATCCACAAATTGTGATAAGAGATGTTGCGGAGGGGAGGCTGTGCTAGAAGACTCCTCCAAAGTCCATTGTTGGAGTTCAGCTTCAGTAGCAGAGGCCTCCAGCACCATCTCCTCCTCTGGATAATCAGGAAACTCCCTGGGCTTGGCCAGGTCTGCTGAGGCCAGTGCAGCATGTCAATTTGGATTGGAGAACTTGCTGATGCTAGTATCGGTGGTCACAGGTGCCTCTTCGTGCTGACATCCCTGATCTACTTCACAGTCCTGGGGGTAAATCCATCTGGCATGCTTGCCAGATTGCTGCCATTTGTGAGGTCTGGCAGGAAAGCCCAAAGCCTCCCACTTGAAGTCGTATCCTCTCGGCATCTTTCCTCCTGCGTTGGTTGTAGTAGCCACCTAATTTGTAGCCCCATTATGATCAAAGTTGTTGTTTCAGTGGGTCAGAGGTTCTGAACTGGTATGAGGTGGCCAGTTATGATGAAGATACTCTATAAGAGCTTCTGGGGTTGAGAAGGAGACAGGGCTCCATTAACCTCCAAGGGCATGGTTGCAGGGTATCGTAATGAGAACCGAATGCCCGAAGAATGCATCAGATGACGGGCTTCCATGTACTATTTTCATTTGGCTGCAAGCTCCCAGGAATAGTCCTGAGAAATTAATATTTTATGGCCTTGCCATGAAAGGGCACTAAACTCTCGTGCCCTGGTTGTGATACATTCTTTATTGGCGAAATTCAGGATTCTGGCCATGAGGGGCCCTAGCCTTCTCCCCTGGTTTTGGAGGAGGGTTTAAAGTTCTGTGAGCACATTGTATTGACAGGCCAGGGGGCAACTCATGTAGCAGGACTTTGGGAAGGACATCGTACAGAATGTCCAGATGGTTCCCCCACTCTGTCCCCTCAGGAATACCCAGGAGCCATAAGTTTTGCACTGGCTCCTGTTCTTCATGTCATCCATTTTTGTGTGAAGCAACTGAATTATTTTTTCTTGTTTACAGACAGTGGAAACAAGTGAGTTAATGGTATCCGTATTTCGGCCTACTTCAGATTCAGTTCTGCAGACCCTAGGATCCATCTGTTGAACAACCAAGGTAGTATTATTTGAAGCCAGGGTGACCTCCACCATACTTTCCATCAGGGCTGCAAACATGTTGTTAACTTGTTGTGGTACTTAGGCCCGAGGGAGCATCCAAACCTCTGCTGTGCGCCATGCTGTGGGACAAAAAAAAAACTCTATTGACTCCAATGTAGTTTATAGACAGAGAGTGAGGGGTAAAAGCAAACCTTCTTAAACCTGGGTGTTCCCAGACTGGATATTTCTGCTACACCTGCTGAATGAAAGACTTTAGATGATGTAAATTGCAAGATTAAATTCCCAGGTAGGCAGTGCACTTGGATTAGGAAGCCATCACGATCAGAGCTAAGCCATGCCTCTCCCAAAAACTCCATGTTTTTGAGGAGTCAAAATCCTTGTTCATGAGAAATCCTTGTTCATGAGGTGTCAAAATCCTTGTTTGTGAGATCAGAACCAGATGACTCTGTCTCACAAACAAGGATTTTAATGCCAAACAAACAAGGATTTGGCTCATGAACACGGATTTTGACACCTCACAAACAAGGATTATAAAAAGGAATCCTTGTTTGTGAGGTGTCAAAATCCTTGTTCATGAGGTGTCAAAATCCTTGTTCATGAGAAACCATTGTTCATGAAGTGCCAAAATCTTTGTTCGTGAGGAGACAACCAGATGGCCCTATCTCCCAAACAAGGGTTTCTCACAAACAAGGATTTTGGCACCTCATGAACAAGGATTCTGCTCATGAACAAGGAATTTGACTCACTACAAACAAGGGTTTTTAAAGGCTGCTGTTTATTTGTTAGTTCACTGCAAAGAAATGGATAGGATATTTGGCTTGAAATTTGCAATGTACAAAGGGGTTGTCCCACATGTGACTTGTGCTAATTTGGTGAAAACATTTGCATTGGTTCCATAGTTATGGCATTCAGAATTTGATAAATTTCCTATAGGGTAATATTGTGGCAAATGCATTGCCTTTTGGTGGCTATATCTTGAAAATGGTTCAAGATGCAGATTTTTTTGTTAAGTGCAGCTTAGTACACCTTAAGCATGTGTGCAGGTTGCCAGTCCATCATTGCAACTGCTGTGTAATTTTTTCACAGCTGCTACAGTTAGTGAGATATTGCATCATTTTCAGAACAATGGTTTCTTGGAATATGTCTAGGCCTATGCTATGGCTCTATGATTAGAGATAGGTGGGAGCACAGGGCTCAGAGAGACATGCGCTCCCTCACATGGATACCATTATGCAGTAAAGGGACTGCTGGGCCATCTGCTATGCAATACTGGGAGTGCAGGGCCCTATCATAGGAAGATGACAGTCCATTATGGGCCCTGCATGCCAAAAAACTGATACCATCACAGTGCAGTGCCTGGAGGGTCCTGTGCTCCCAAAACCTTATAAGAGTAAGATTACACTTTATGAAAAAGTAAGGAAATTAATTGCAAAAAACTTTGTTAATGTATCAGTTAGGGTTGAAGTGACAAAAGTAGGGAAATGAGGCATTAGGGTTGAGACCCTAACCTCCCCACCCTATCACCCCACCCCCACTGTCCACAGACCAACAGTCAATGGGTTGTGCCTTGGGGTCATTGGGCCTAACTCTCACCCCATTCTCCTATACTGTACCATGTCAGCTATCTTACACATGGAATGGGGTGAGAATTAGGGCCAATGACCCCAAGGCACACCCCTTCAACTGTTGGTCTATGGTGGGTGGGGGTGGAGTGGTAGGGTTGGGGGGTTAGGGTCTCAACCCTAATGCCTCATTTCCCTACATTTGTCACTTTAACCATAGCTTATGCATTAACAAAGTTTTTCTCAAAGAATTTATATATCTAATATATATATACACACTACATATATATATACATATGTGTGTGTATGTGTATATATATATATATATATATTTTATATATATATATATATATATATATATATATATATATACTGTGTATATATATATATATATTTAGTAGCCACCAGGATGAAGACAGTGTCACAGATTTACTGCATGACAAAAGGGATTAACTCCCATTGTTTGCTGCAGTAACTCTACTGTAGAATTCTGCAGTGCTGCGCTTCATCCTGGTGGGCTTCACTATTAATGCATCAGTTAAGGTTGATAGCACAACAACAAAAGTTTGGAAAATCGATCTTAGTGTTACCACCCCTACCACCCTAGCCTGACCCCTGCATCCTTCACACACCACCCAATGTTAGGGTGTGCCTTGGGGTCATCAGCCCCAACTCTCTCCCCATTCCATGTGAAAATAAGCTCACATGTTACAGTATAAGAGAATGGGGTGACAGTTAGGCCTGATGACCCCATGGCACACCCCTACATTGGGATGTGTGTGGAGGGTTGGGTGTGGGGCTGGGGTGGTAACCCTAACATCAAATTTCCAAACTTTTGTTGCCATGCCTTCAGCCCTAACTGGTACATTAATGGTGTGTTTGCAATTAATTTCCCTATGTTTTGAGAAAGTGTAATGTAACAGGTAACTGGTATGTGTTTGTGGGAACGCTGGCGCTATGGGCTCTGCACTCCATTTACACTGGCCATTTTTGCATAATGGTATGTGTATGCAGGAGTGCAGGCCCTCTGGGCCCTGCAGTCCCACTTACACATAACTACTTAGCCATACAGCAGCCCTATAGTACTGAAAAGGAGACCTTGCAACACTAATTTGGCAATATCTCAGTAACCATAGGAACTATGAAAAAAAATGCAATGTTATCCCACAGTAAATTTTGCAAGAAAGTGTACAACAGACACTCGTAACGTGGTGACTGGGATTTTTTAACCAAATTTTCAAAATGGGCTTTTTGGGACCTCCCCTCGTGAACACTGGCACTGTGATTTTGTTATTGCATCCCAAAAATTTATTTCGCACAGCGACCACGCCATTGTGTGGCACAGTTACAAAAACACATTTTGGCAGGATGCTAAAAATGACAGCTGTACTGTTCATGAGGAGATGTGAAAAAATGTCAGTGTTGAAAATCTGGAGTAAAATATGAAAAATTTGCAAAGTTATGAGCGTGCGTAAAAACTGCGAAACTCACACTCATAACATGGTCAGTTTTTTGGGACTTTTTCACCAAATGTTTAACATGGCTTTTTGGGACCTCCCCTCATGAATAGTGGCACTTTGATTTTGTTAATCCATGCCAAAAGTTGATTTTGCACAGTGAACGCACCATTCTGCATCGCAGTTGCAAAAACACCTTTTGAGCAGGATGTTAAAAATGACAGCTGTGCTGTTCATAATATATAAAAATAGGGGTTGCCCTCCCGACAGCAACACAGTGACCTACCAACTCATCAACAAAATTGACAGTTTACCAAAAGGTCACTGAGTTTGGGTGCTCGACACAAGGGCACACTGTCTCCCAGTCCTGCAGCCCCTTCCCGAATCAACTTCAACTGGAGTTGAGAATCCTAAGTATGGGAGGTGTCGGGCAGACCCCCACCCCACATGGGGGGTTCGGGGCCAAGCCCCCTGATGAAAAAATAGGACCAGAAGACAAACAGCATTTCTGTTGACCACAACTTGCGGTCAACATAAATCCTGTCGATGAGATGCTAGTCAACAAATGTGTTGTCGAATCAGCATCGTAGAGCTGAAACATAGAAGGTGATGGCAGATAAGGAACACAAGGCCCATCCAGTCTGCACATTTTTTCTACCTTATGAATGTGCCATATGCCTTTACTCTGTCAAGGGCTTATCTATTCATACTTATCTGTATTGCTCCCTTATATCTATCCCATGCCTGTCTGAAGCCCTGCACTGTATTCATATCCTCAACTTCCTGAGGTAGGCCAGTTCATGTATTCACCACCCTTTCTGTGAAAAAGAACTTCCTCACATTACCCCTTAATCAACTTCCCTCTAAGCTCATGCTCTGTCCTCTTGTCCTGCTATTTTTCTTATACTGAAACATGTTAGACTCTTTCACCTTGTTAATGCCCTTAAGATGCTTGAATGTTTTGATCATATCTCCTCTCTTCCTCCTTTGATCTAGGGTATCGATAGAAAGTCATGACCCCTTCTTTTACTGTTCATACTACTATTTTTAACTTGGTTTGGGCATTTGCCTGCCTTACTGCCTTCCCTGCTTACATAGAAACATAGAAGCTGACAGCAGATAAGAACCGCAAGGCCCATCCAGTCTGCCCATTTCTTTTTCTGCCTTATGAATGTGTTTGAATGTTTCAATCATCACCTCTCTCCCTCCTTTGCTCTAGGGTATACATATTGAGCTTGGTTATTCTGTCCTCAAATGTTTTCTGATGCAGTCCCTGCACCATTTTGGTTGCCCTTCTCTGGACTGCCGCAATCTGGTTAATGTCCTTATGAAGGTATGGCCTCCAGTACTGCATGCAGTACTCCAGATGGGGCCTAACCAGTGTCTTGTAAAGAGGGATTATTACCTCCCTCTTTTGACTTGTGATACCCCTACTAATACACCCTAACATCCCTCTAGCCTTGCCTACTGCTTTAGTGGTCTGCTTGGATGATTTCAGGTCATCTGTGATGATGACACCCAAGTCTCTTTCTTCCCTTGTGACTGCCAGCAACTCCCCTCCCAGTCTATAGGTGGCTTCAGGGTTTCTCTTCCCTACGTGCATTATCTTGCACTTCTTTGCATTAAACTCCAGTTGCCACTCTTCTGACCATTTTACTAGTTTATCCAGATCTCTTCTCATTCTGCCTACCCCATCTGGATCATCTACTCTGTTGCAGATCTTGGTGTCATCTGCAAACAGACAAACCTTACCCTCCAGTCCATCTACAATGTCATTGAAGAAGATATTGAAGAGGACTGGCCCCACGACTGATCCCTGAGGTATCCCCACTTGTGACTTGCATCTCTTCTGGCTGTATACCATTTACCACCACTCTCTGTTTTCTGCCAGTCAACCAATTTGCCTGACCAACTTCTGACCCACCCGAGCCTACCCAGCTTATTAATCAATCTTCTATGTGGAACAGTATCGAAAGCTTTGCTGAAGTCAAGGTAGGTGACATCAACTGCTCCCCCTTGATCCACCACTCTGGTTACCCAGTCAAAGATATCTATGAGATTAGTTTGACAAGACCTTCCTTTTGTAAACCCATGCTGTCTTGGATACTGTGCTCCTATGGCTTCCAGGTGTTGCACTGTCCTTTCCTTGAGGAGTGCCTCCATAATCTTGCCCACTACTGAGGTAAGACTGACTAGTCTGTAGTTCCCTGACTCCTCCCTGCTACCACTCTAGTAGAGCGGGATCACATGAGCCCTTCTCCAGTCTTCAAGGACCTCTCCTGTGCTCAGAGACTCACTAAACAGTTCTGATAATGGCTCTGCTAGTTCCACCCTTACCTCCTTTAGTAACCTGGGATGTATGCCATCAGGTCCCATTGCCTTGTCCACTCTGAGCTTATCAAGCTCATGTAGGACCCTTTCTTTTGTGAAGGGACTAGTGCACACCTCCCTCCCTCCCCCTTGTGTCCATGGTGCTGAGTTGTGGGCCCTACCCTACCTTCTCTTCAGTAAATACTGAGCAGAAGCATCTATTTAGGATAGATGCTTTTACATGGTCCTCCTCCTCACATGCTCTATTATCCCCTTTGATCTTAGCAATAGCCCCTCTGGACTGTCTCCTTTCACTAATGTATCTATAGAAAGTCGTGTCACCTTCTTTTACTGTTTGTGCTAATGTTTCCCTGGTTTGGGCCTTTGCCTGCCTTACTGCCTTCCCTGCCTCCCTTAGGGAAGTTTGGTATGCCTCCCTATCTTCGTCTCGCTGCGTTCCTTTATATTTCTTGAAGGCCAACCTTTTGGCTCTGATCTTTTCTGCTACTGTTTTTGAGAACTAAAGTGGTTTCCTCCTTCTTTTGCTCTTGCTTTTCTCTCCTAACCCAATGGGATGTTGCTTCTAGTATTGCATCCTTAATGCGTGCCCACTTTGCCTGTACCCCCTCTCCTGTATTTCTTCTTGCCAGGGCTAGCTTAACTCTATTGGTCATCTTATCAAAGTCAGCTCCTCTGAAGTCCCGTATTTTTGCCTTGGAATGGGATGATTTAGTTCTAGTGGCCAAATTAAACCATACCATGTGATGGTCACTAGCTCCCAGATGACCTTCTACCTGGAGATCTGTGATCTTTTCCCCATTAGTCAGTACTAGATCCAGGATAGCCCTGTCTCTTGTGGGTTGTTGTACCAATTGTTTGAGGCCCTCTACCTGCAGGGAATCCACTATGTGTCCAGTTCTGGTGGATGTTCCTGCTGGTATTGACCAATCTGTATCTGGCATGTTGAAGTCTCCCATTAGTAGAACCTACCCTTTAGCTGTCATGTTTTATATATCTTCTAACAGTAATATGTCTATGTCCTCCTCTTCCTGGTCTGGTGGCCTGTAGACAATCCCAGTTTGTCTATCTGTCTCATTTCCTGTTTCCAGGGTGACCCACAGTTCTTCTGGTTCCTTATGTGTATTCTGAATTTCTGTAGCTTTGATATTTTCATTGACATAAAGGGCCACTCCCCCCAACCCCATTTTTGCACCTCGGTCTCTTCTGAACAGTACATAGCCAGGTACTGAAGTCTCCCAACTGTGGTTACTGGTGAACCATATCTCACTAATGGCTACTGTGTCCAGTTTAGCCTCTTTCATTGTTGCCTCCAGGCCTTGGATCTTGTTTCCCAGACTGCAGGCATTTGTGTACATGATTTTCCATTGGCCTGATGTCGGTGCAATAGTTGTTGGGCAAGTTCCAATTTTTCCTTGCACGTCATATTGAGAGCTAGACCTTTTTCCTTACCTGGTGATGCAAATGAACTACAAACATGCTGAACTCCTGTTTGCTCACTAGCTGAGGGGGGGGACAGGTGTTCTTCTCGCTCGATGTATCGGGTGCTGCACCAATCTCTCCATTTGCTAGTTTAAATATTCTGCAAGGACGTCAAACTTCTGCCCCATTGCACTGACTCCCTCCTTAGTCAGATGCAGTTCATCAAATTTAAAGAACTTTCACTCTCAAAACTGTTGCCAGTTGCCTACAAATGTGTGTCTTTTTTCCTGGCACCAGCCCTTGAGCCACATGTTTAGTTCCCCTATCCCCCCTTCTCTGACCTTCTGTCCATCTGCCCCCCTCTCCCAGACTAGCAGGATCTCAAAAAAGGAGATGCTGGATGAAATGGATGACAGTTTGTCTCCCAGCCTGGTCAGGTGTTCCTTGGTCTCCACAACTGACCAGCTGGCAAGATTGTTAGTCCCTAAGGAAGTGTAAAAAATGGCAATGTTGAAAATCTGGAGTGAAAATATTAAAAAGTGGTGAAGTTGCGAGCATGCATAGAAACTGTGCCATGCACACTTCTAACAGTCATTTTTTGCAATAATTTCACCACATTTTCAACATGGTCTTTTTGGGATCCCTCCTCTTGAACAGTGGCACTGTTGTTTCGTTTATCGGTCCTGGAAGGTGATTCCGCATAGTGACTTCAAAATCATCTTTTGGGACTGAGTAACAAAATAACAGTGACTGTGTTAATGAGGTGGGGTTCCAAGAACTCAATGTTAAAAGTCTGGGGCAAGAATTCCTGCAATTGACCGAGATATTAACATAAGTAGAACCCCCCTCATTGACTCCCATTATACGGCTTACCTTGAGTCCTCAGATCACAGTTCTGCTTTGCAGAGTGCAGACATGTCCCCAGTCCAAAGAAAATCACTGCTCTCAATCTCCAGGGGTAAGTATAGGTAGAGGGGGTGCAGGGAGGTGGGTGCTCAATGGGAGGGTAAAGATGGGGGAGGTAGGACTGGGGAGACAACGAGGAACCATTTTCTTTCTTACAGGAAAAAAAAGACATCATGGGATGGTTTTATTTATGTAATAGGTACAAAAATTTTTTTTTTTTTGGTACATTGGGGTGGGCTCTCAGTGTGCCACAGGAGTTTTTTTGGGAGGGGATACATGCTATCGACAGGGAGACTGGGCACTCCTGTTGGCAAAGAAAGTGCGCTTGGGGAGTGGGCATCCTGGTGTCGGAAAGATAAAAATGGAAAAATAATTTAGGCACAGTGAGGTGGGCTCCCAGTGTGCCACATAAGTGTGTGGGATGGGAGGAGGCATACCAACTTGAGAATTGGGCACCCTGTTGTTTGTGAGGCTGACATAAGTTTGATGCGGGATCCTGCATCAAGAATTTTGATGCAGGATTCTGCATTGAAGCTAAAATATTTTGGGGGTGGCGTTCTTTATTTACAGCCCCTGTCAGTTGAGAAACATACTGGGGACATCAGATTTTCTATCGGACTCCCAGAAATACCATTTTCATAATCTGGATCCCTGTAGTGTCACAAATTGTGAAAGAAACAGGTGCGACACTTTCACCCTTGGGGTTGTGAACCCTAATGCTCACCCCATTTGAACAGTTAATAACCTGACATGGGTACAGAATAAAACAATGGGGTGAGCATTAGTGTTCACAACCTCAAGGCACACCCCTCTCACCTGTTCCTGCATGCAGGGTGGAGGTGGGCCTTAAGGTTGGAAGCTGAGGGTGAGGGTGGGTGTTCAGGTTGGAAGCTGAGGGTGGGAGCAGGGTCTTATGCTTGGGAACCCTAAGATTGCATTTCCCTACTTTTTATACTTCAACCCTAATGGTGCATTAACAACATTTTTTTTGCAATGAATAAATCAATAGACATTCGCTCAAACCACACACATTCGATTCAGACAGTTACAGACCTGTTGCAGTATAGATCGCAATGGCTAATTTCAGCACTTCAGTTGCTCCACATTCAAACTAGGAGGCATTCATAGCTGAGAAGGAGAACAAATGCACATTGAAAACATTTTTTCCCCCCACAGTGGCTAGTTTTTCCATACACTATAAAATATAATGCCTGAGTAACAGTGGTCAACCACGGATGTAATCACCTTTTGCGGTTGCCATAACAACTGTAAAGCTCTCAAGTTGTGCTCTTGAGGTTTACTTGGTTGTCCTGGCAACTGTTTGAGGTGACTACATCATGGTTAACCACTGTTACTCAGGCATTATGCTCTATGATATAAACAGATGTATATAGATAGGTAGAGCCAGTATATTAGGGTTGCACAGCCACTTCTATGTCACACTCAAAAGTTATGCACTTTAATAACTTTGCAACCATTAATCAGATTTACTTGAAATTTTGCATTTGCAGTGTGGCACAATAAATCTCTGGATCTGGAAAGTTTGGTTCCAATTGGATTTGCAGTTCTGGAGCTGTGAAGCATGAAAAAGTGTGAAAAATTCTCAATGTTGAGAAATGTTTTGCTTGATGGGGTTGGAGTGGTAGGGTGTGGGAGTTAGGTTCTCCAACCTAACTTCTCATTTCTGTACTTTTGTCACTTCAACCCTAACTGATGCATTAATGAAGTTTATTTGCAATAGATATATACATATATATATATATATATATATATATATATATATATATATAGTCAGACCCCTATAGTTTGGGTTCAATAGTCACTTCTATGTTAATCCCCACATTTTGCATTTTAATAACTTTACAACTTTTCAACCCATTCACATGAAATTTTGCATGCGCTGTCAGCGATCTCATGATGTGGCAAGTTTTATTCCAGCTGGATATGTGGGTGCAGAGATACGGAGTGTCCAAAAATATTAAACTTACCATTTTTATGTAAATTCTTTGTCATGCCATTTCTCAGAAATGGCTTTGGCATTTGGTCTGAAATTTTTAGGATATACAGGGCTCGGGTGCCTTTTAAAGATTTGGTAAAAAAATATGAATCTGTTAAAAAGTTATTAAATTTCAAAGTTTCTCATTATTTCCTAAGGGAAAAGTTAGATATGCTGGGTGAAAAAGGATCTCTTGATCTTGAAAGAGAATCCTCTTTTGCAAATGTGGAATTCTCAGTCATGCTGCCATCATCTTGGTTTCAGCTAGAGAGGCAAACAAACTTAAATATTTTAAAAAATACTGCCAGTTGCTAAACACCAAAACTTGTGGAGACCTAATCAGAGCCCAAATAGTTGAATTCTGGGGTCAGTTTTTTTTTTAAATGTTCAGAAATATGCTTAGTTTGCCCATGGAATTATTTTTGTAACAAAGCATGGCAATCATTTATCACAGAAATAGATCCTTTACTGCAAATTGTGGCAAAGGATTCTGTTTTGCCATTAAACAAAATTATTTTGCCGCAATTTGCATAACAGGATTTTTTTCTGTATCTAAGACAAATATCAAATGCCTACATTCCCCATTGTATGATTTTGGTTACTTTTGTTACAAAGTTCATGTGGTCTAACACTCCTGCTTGAACTGCAGATGAATGGAGTAAAATGGCAAGATTTACAAGTGATGACCTAGGAAAGTTGGAGTTAAACCTATGACATGTGTGAATTATCTCAGTCACTGGATATAGTGGTAGCAAAACTAACCTGTTGTGCTGATCTGTTGGTAACAGCATCGCAGTGCTTCATGAGCAGAGAATTCATGTTGTTTCTTTTTGGTAGCACCAAGACACAGAGTAAGAGGAGCAGAGCAAGGAAACCATGCTGGTTGAACAGCGAGGTAGTGGAGGTGGTGAGTGCAAAATGAGAGGCACACCAGAGGTATAGGAGGATGGGGAAGGAAGAGAACAGGGAGAAGCATGCAAGATGATCCGGGGAGGTGATCAGAAAAGTGAGAGAAGCCAAGGCCCAGAAGTAGCTGAGATTAGCAGAGGGAATTAAGTGGGGGGGAGAAAGACTTTTTCAGATACATCGGGAAGAAAAGGAAGTGCAAGGAGACAATAGTGAGAATAAAAAGAGTGAGCAGTGGACAGGAAAGGGGGAGGAACAGGTGGAAGCTCTGAATGAATATTTTTGCTCTGTGTTGACAGAAGAAAAGGGGGGACTGCTACCACGTTGAGCTGGGAGGGTGAGGACGGAGGAAGAGGAGGTGACAGATGGAAGGATTGAGGGAGGTAAAGTCCTAGAGGGACTGAGGGCACTGAGGATAGGCAAGACACCAGGGCTAGATGGTATCCACCCCAGGGTGCTGAGGGACATTGGAGAGGTGGTAGAGCCATTGGCAGATCTGTACAGCACCTCACTGGAGTCAGAATGTGTGCCACAGTACTGGAGGATGGCATATGTAGTGCCGTTACACAAGAACGGATCAAGGGATGAACCAGGTAATTCTCATCCAGTAAGTCTCACCTCCATAGTGTGCAAACTCATGGAAATTATACTAAAGGAAAGATTGGTGTTGTACCTGGAGGACAATGGCCTCCAGGATGTGAGGCAGCATGGGTTTGTTTCAGGGAAGTCCTGTCCCACCAACCTGATACAATATTATGACTGAGTGACAGATGAGCAGGATAAGGATCATGCAGTGGATGTTCCTTACTTGGACTTCAGCAAGGCCTTCAATTCAGTGTCTCATGGGTGGCTTGGGCGGAAGCTAACTGGTGTAAGGGTAGAGGCAAAAATGATGAACTGGATTACAAGTTGGCTGAGTGGGAAGCTGCAATGGGTGGTGGGAGGGAAGCTCTCAATTCCAAAGCTGGTGACAAGTGGGGTGCCACAGGGCTCTGTGCTGGGACCAGTATTATCTGGAATCTTCATATCAGACATTGAGCGCAGGGTGGTGAGCAAGGTAAGTCTGTTCATAGATGACACCAAAATGGGAGCAGTGGTGGATGGAGAGAAAGGATGGAAGCAGCTGCAGGGGGACTTAAGCAAGCTAGAGGAGTGGTCAGAGAGTTGGCAGCTGGGGTTCAATGCAAAGAAGTGTAAGGTTATGCATTTTGGGGTGAAGAACCCAAGGAGAGAATACTGGCTTGGGGGGTTAAGTTGGGGATCACTGAGGAGGAGAAGGACCTACGGGTAATGGTAATAGGGACCGTGAACAATACTGCCCAGTGCAGGAGAGTTTCTGCAAAAGCAAACAAAATGCTGGGGTGCATAGCAAGGGAAGTTTTGTCCAGGTGAAGAGAGGTGATTTTGCCCCTCTACTGGTCACTGCTAAGGCCACACTTGAAGTATTGTGTGCAGTTTTGGAGGCCATACTTAAAGCATGATATCAGGCTACTGGAGGGGTGCAGAGGAGGGCAACAAAAGTGATATATGTAATGGAGAGGACAGACTATGAGAGCAGGCTGGGAGATATGAATATGTACACCCTGGAGGATAGAAGAGATGGTGGGGACATGATAGAGACATTCAGGTATCTGAGGGGAATCAATATGGATGGGGTACACAGGGTCTTTAAGCTAAGAAGGGGGAGGGACACCAGGGGGCACAGGTTAAGAATAAAGGGGGGAAGATTTAGGAGTGAAATGAGGAGACACTATTTCACAAAGTGGATGGCAGCAAAATGGAATGCACTACCAGAATGGGTGGCATCATGTAAATCAGTGAACAGCTTTAAAAGGGCATGTGACAGGGAGCAGGGGAGAGTGAGAGTGGAGGAGGTGGGGGCAGCAGTGGGATGACAAAGGGGAGGGGGTTGGACAGCTGCAAACTAGGGGTGCTAGATGCACACTTGAGCAGACATAGATAGACCTGGTGGTCTGTTTCTGCTGGCACATTTGTATGTTAGTATGTTCATATGTTCATAATATTGACAGGCTATGAAACTTAATAAGGACTGACCAGCCAGTCAGATCCTAAACTTGATAATTGTTTATTCTCCACCTACATTGCCCCTCTATCTTGTGACTTTGGTTATCATGTTTACAAAAGCTGTGTGACTCAACAATCCTATGACAGCGGCAGGCTAATGGAACAGAAGAACAAGATTTATGAGTACAGGGCTGGGGAAGTCTGAAGCCTGAACCTCTAAAGGTATGTCACTAAAAGATCTGTATCTCTGACATTCAACTTTCCATGATTAGTGCTTTTGAACTAAAAGGGTTTGTTGCATTGCTCTGGCGCCACTTGAGAACTGTTGCTACTGTATAATTTTCCTCCATTCTCCTGAGTATGTATAAGATGTGACCAGCAGGTTCTCATCCCACCCCATACTATCTCATGACAGTAACTGAGTTACAGGTACCAGCAAGAGAGAAAACTTCCATTGATTGCTAAAGAAGAGGGACAGTCATGATACAATCATATATAATTATCTGGAATTTGTTAAACATGTTTTCAAAAATGATGATTGGTCTGATGGGTTGTAGGGAGTGTGTTTAATAATAGCATAGAATAATATGGTATAGAACAACACATTAATGTAAACTGAACTTTTTGTCAACTGAAACATTGCCACTTGTTAGCATAGTTGTGTTATGTCCCAGTTACCACCTGTCTTGGTAGATAGCTGCCAAATTATAAATCAAACACTGCCAGAGTTCAGCTACTAAAGATCTTTGATGAGATTCACTTTCCCACTTAAGGATAGTGTTGGCAATATGTTCTTATAGGAAGAACATACTGGCAGAGCAATCATGCCTGTTGTTTCTATAATACTCCCCCCCCTTGGAGGTTGGGGGGGTCCAAGTTTACTGTGTTCTATTCTGCCAATATTGAACAATGTATGATATTACCAATGATAAAGAATTATTCATTGATAGGAGTGTAGGGGCCCAGAGGGCCCTGTGTTCCCATAAGCAAATAAGGCTATAATTAAACTTTCCCAAAAAATAAGGAAATTCTTGGCGTTAAATATTATTAATGCATCAGTTAGGATTCCATCATCAAAAGTTTGGAAAGGTTGTGTTAGGGTTTCCAGCCCTAACACCCCACCCACTCGCCATGCACGAACTGGCATCAAGGGTGTACCTTGGAGTTGTAAGTCCTAACACTTACCCCATTCTCCTATACTGTAACAACTTAGCTTCCTTAAACGTGGAATGGGGTGAGCGTTAGGGCTGATGACCCCAAGGCACACCCCCAACACCTGTTGTTGCATGGATGGTAGGGATGGGGTATGGTGTTAGGGTTGGAAATGCTAATACCACATTTCCAAACATTTGATAGTGGAACCCTAACTTGCAATCTTGTGCTATTGTTTAACTGCACAACCCTGCCATAAATAACCTCTCTGTACTATTTACTACTGTGCACTGTCTTTGTAATCCTGTATGACATGTCCAGAAATGTACTACTTGAATGTACATACCTTGTTATATGTAACAAATTCTGGATCACCCCCTGAAAAAGGGACCTTTAGAGCTCTGCGGGACTAGCTGGTTCACAAAATGTAATAAATAAAATAAATAAATAACTGATGCATTAACTGTGACACAAAGATCTGCAATAGGTTGATATGCAAGGGGGGTTGAAAGGATGAGAAGGAACTTGGTAAGGTTGGAGGAATGGTCAAAAATATGACAGCTTAGATTCAATACAAAAAAGTGCAAAGTAATGCACCTGGGAAACAAAAACCCAGGGGAAGAGTACACAATGGAAGGTGGGAGGTACTAACAACAACAAAAATGGAATGGGGACTAAGGGTAGTCATATCAGATGACCTAAAGGAAGGCAAGCAATGTGAGAAGGCAGTTAAGAGGGCTGTGGGGATACTGGGATGCATAGGGAGAGGCATCACCAGCAGAAAACAAGAAGTTGTTTTCCTCTGTACAGACAGTTGGTGAGACTCCATCTGAGTATTATGTGCCATTCTGGAGACCCCATCTCTGCAAGGACATAGGAATGATGGCAGTCCAGAAGAAGGCAACTAAAATGGTGCAGGGTCTGCACCAGAAGCCATATGAAGAGAGACTAAAGGAGCTTAATATGTATACCCTAGAGGAAAGGAGGGAAGGGGGACATGATAAAAACATTCAAGTACCTCAAGGGAATCAGCAAAGTTCAAGAAGGTAGCATCTTTACAGAAAAAGAGATGTACAAGAACAAGGGTGCACAATTTGAAGATTGGGGGGGAAGGCTCAGAGGGTATCCCATCAATACAGCGAGTCAAACACAGCAATGCAAATTTGAGCAACACTATTATAGGGAGTACAATTACAGCACCTGGGAACATGGGTAACCACCATTAGGATGACTAATATGTCATTTCCCCAGGTGCTATGACCTCGAGGGTTGGATATTTTAGTAACGGGATGCGGGGGCAAAGCCCAAGAGAGTGTGGGGATGCTAAGCCTCCCATGATAAATACATTTAATAAAATTCACTCTAATGGTTGTCGCCCATATTTCATGGTGCTATAATTTCAGTCACTATAATAGCATTGCTTAAATTGGCATTGCTATTATTGCATCGCTGAATTGACATGGAACTGGCTTAGTTGCAATGTGAGGAAGTATATTTTCACAGAGAGGGTGATGGACACATGGAACAGCCTTCCAGAGGAGGTAGTGGGGTCAAAAACAGTGGGGGAATTCAAGAATGTATGGGACAGATATAAAGAATTTCTAGTGGGGGGAAGGAGGAAGTAGGCTGTTGGTTAACTAGGCCCTGCAGCTTATCTGAAAGGTAGGGAAATGGGCAGACTAGGTGGGCTATGGTCCTCTTTTCCTAATAAAGTCTATGTTTCTATGTAACAAAGTTTTTGCCAATATATATACTGTATATATATATATATATATATATATATATATATATATATAGAGAGAGAGAGAGAGAGAGAGAGAGATAGATATATATATATATATATATATAGGGGATACATGATGGGCATGAGTGTGATATGGCAAATATTGTCACTCCTGCAGAGTGAGATATCCAAGCTCACGATGCAGAAGTGACAATATTTGCCATAGCACACAATCTGCCCATCATGTATTCGATATATACAATACGGCCAAGAGTTTCAGATGTTTTGTTATGCTGTCTTGTGTTCTGTTCCTGTTAATGTGTTTGCTCATTCTGTGTGTGAGCTTTTCTGAATGGGTTGGCAGTGTTATAAACTCTGAGAGACACGTGAGTGTGTTTTGCAATGCTAAATGAGTTAGTTTTAGATAGAAGTGAGAAACATACTTTTGTGAAGCTGTATTGTTTAGCAGTCTGGCTGCAGTGAAGTTATGAGTATCACAGTAATTGCAATGCGCTGAGAGGCAGAGTGTCAGAACAGCTGATACTGTTTTCAGTGGTAATTAAGTTAGCTGCAGGCAGACTGCAGAGTGTTCTGTGAAATTGTGCCCGTTAGGATTCTGGCTGCAGTGAAGTTGAGATTGCCACAGTAATTGTAATGGGTGAGAATCAAAGTTTGAGGAACAAGTGAGAGTGTGTTTCAGTGGTAGTTGAGTTAGCTGCAGGCAGTAATTTAGACTGTTCTGTGAAGCTGTGCTGTTTGGAATTCTGGCTGCATCAAGTTGAGAGCATCACAGTAATGAGCTGGAAGTTGGGGGGGAGAATAGGTGTGTTTTGTAATGCTCAATGAGTTAGCTGTAGGCAGCAGTGAGACCTCTCAGGTAGTTCTACATTTGTGTCTATGGTAACAGGACAGGTGTTTCTTGCATGCTGAGGGGAAAGCTGCCTAGGGTGATGATATCAGTGACCTTTTGTGACCTGTGTGTAAATGGCTGATATCATCACAGTAGAGCAGAGGGTAAAAATATCACACTGCAGTGGATGATACGCTGTTTTATCTCACTCATTTACCACTCACCCCTATTGTGTGTATATGTGTATGTATATATATATATATATATATATATATGCGGTGGCAACACTGGGGGATTTGGCATTACAGGGGCTCCAACAAGAGACACCGATAAATGTTTTTCTTTGTTACAGGTGATAATTATAGAACAAAACCTATCAGGTAGACACTGGAGGATTGGGCACCGCCAGTGTCAGTGTTGCACTTGTGGGGTGGGGGTGGGTGGGTGGGGTGCTGAGATGGAGGGTCAGGTGGGGAAGTTTCAGGCACTAGCAACAATCTTTGACGGATGTTTTCATTGTTACAGGGCTTCATACAGCAGCTGCACATCGGTGACATATTTAGCAAACTTCCAGTGTGCAGCTGGTAACTTGTTTTGAAAGCCAGTCAGCTGTTTGCTGATGAGACTGCATGCAGATCAAAGGACCAAAGCCCACTCTCTGATTGGAGTGGCTTCAGTCCTTTGAAATACACAAAGTTTATGCTCACCAAGCAGAGAGTTTCATCAGGACCACAATGGGTGGGCATTGGTGTAGACTGTCAAGCCCCTGCTATTCTGAAGTGCAATGGGCTCGACAGCGACCCTCCACCCTATTTTGTTTCACTGGACACAAAACCTTTGGTACACAGGCACATCAAATCTAACACAAATTATGGTATTTTTTGACTCAACAATTTAACCAATTGTTTTTCTAAATAAACAGAAAAAGGAAATAGTAGCCCACTATGACTATCTTGGTATTAAATTTGTTTAAAGTAAGTAATGTAAAAAGCATTGCTCAAGGATTCTAAATGATGTTGAAAGATCTGTTACAGCCTTTATGAGATTCTAAGGTTGGAGGTATGAATCGTTCATCTGTAACTCAAGATTTTAGGGCAAACATAGAAACTTATATACTATATGGATGTGAAATCAGGGGTACAGCAAATGCCAAGATATTAAACAAACCATTTGATGGATTGTATAGTGGTTTCCAGCAGCATTAGGGTTACGAGTTCCAAGATCATGCTCATTAGTGCTTGCAAGAGCAGAACTGGGAGCAGAAGGGCTTCATCCTTTGTTAGATGAAAGATTCATCAGATATTGACTAACAGTGATTTCAAACCAAGAAGAAAGGGGTTAAAATTGTAGTAGAGGAAATTATGGCCTACAATGAGAACACATTTCAGCTCTGATGGATTTCTCATCAACTAATGAAATTAAGCAGCCTGGGCCTTGCTTATTTATGTGTTTTCCCATTGCTAGAACCTTGGGACTATGAAATCAGTAACACAGAATTAAGTATTGCTAACAAATATAAACAAGCAGAAATTGCATTACTCAAGCAACAAAAGCAAAAGACTGGCTAAAAAATAATCAGATATTAAAACAGAACCATACCTACAAATCTTTACATATCATAATATCAAAAACTCTACAAAATGTAGGTTTAAATTCTGTCGTAGCAGCTTTTTGAATTATAGGTACAATGTTAAATAGGATACCTCTCCATTTTACAAACATGACCTAAAGATGTAAATGATTTGCGTCACATTACCATGATATGCACTCTCTACCATGCTCAAAGAAACCTATATTTGGGTAATTATCTAGATTTTTTAATGAAATACAAATCTAAGTTATTAACAAGATTGTAAAAGTATGCAGATGTATATGCAATCAAAATAATGTTATAATTATTTTAAACCATTGGAAGAATTAATACTGGCCTGCCAAATAGAAATAACCAGGAGTAAATAAATTGGACTGCTTTTAGGGCCTGTTAGGCTTATCTTTCCATAGGGATATATGATAACAAGTCAACTCATCTGTGGGTCTGTATGTAGGTGGCCAGACTCAAGCTACCCAGAATGAATACTTGTTTCTTTCATGGATTAGCCATGAAGTATCACAGCAGTTTAACCATTTACTTCTGAATGAATGATTCCACTGTACTTCTTATATCAAATTGTGTCTTAATGTAATTAATCTAAACCCCTTTTACTATCTATGGGTCCCACTAAAGATATACACAAATATGTATAAAACCAACTTTTTAATATTTGTAGTTCATTATTATGTTTATTGCTGTGATGGATGTTTTTAAATATAATTTTAAGCATTCTGTTTCTTGTGTATTAACTATGTTGTTGATCAAATAAATAATTGACTTGATCTGAACTAAACAGAGAAAACTGAATATTTGCCAGCACCTGCTTAAACAGAAAAAAGTGTTTCACTTGCAGTACCTTAGCAGTTTTTGCAGGCAGGCCAAGAAAAGTGTGAGAAGACCAACCTTCTGTGAACTCAGTGCATTTTATTTTTTGTGTCACAAACACCATGAAGGAGCTCCCTCCAGCACTCACCATTCACTCACACAAGCTCAATAAAGTCTCTCTTAATGTATTTCACATCCCCTGGTGGTTTGCCAAAGGATGACATGCATTAGATATACCTTAACATTCCTTATATCTTAATTGACTTAAAGACACAGAACCAAATAGTGAACAAAGTGCTAAGTGCATTAAATATCTTATTGTACAAAAACATACATAATAAATATTACTTCACACACACACACATATATATATATATATATATGTATACAATATCATTCCATTTTTCTTTTCATTGTTACCTTAAAGTGCTAATATAATTTTACCAGATAGCAGTATCCAATTGCACTTCCCCCTAATATTCTTGATTTAAATATTCATGACATTTGTTTCTGTAAAGTGCAACATTTTACCACTTTGAAAGAGTCCACTGGTATTGTTTTTGTTATTTTTCATGGTTTCCCCACAAGGGTTCACTACAGTGACATCCTTTCTCGCTGGATCCTAGAAATTAAAAACACGTTAATCCAAAATTTGTCTGAAAGCATTTTAGGGCAAAGCAAGAAACACTTCATTTTTAAAAACAGTTCACATCATTTTCTTGAATGCATATCTCATCTTGAGTCCCCACAGGGATCTGAATGAAAGCCTGCAAAACTCCAGATCATCTACAGTAGCAAAAAACACATTTTACTGTAAAAAGATTTGGGTCAATCAATGTTGTTTTCTCTAGTAATCTGGGTTAGCATGTTACTGCGTTGCAATGTAGGAATATCAATTCTAACCACCAACCACCTGCCCACGAGCCTTATAAACTTTCAACCCCTATTAAACTGCTTACCATAAATGTTGTATTACTGTATCTTTACTTATATTTTTTACTGTAATAATAGTTGCTACAATGAATCATTTAATACATAGTGAATTGAATCATGTGTATAAAATATAGGTGTTTATAGTCTTGTAATCATGTGCTGATGTCAGTGCCAAACAATTATAAGATTTCAGAAACACAAACATAGAAGGCAATAAATGTTCAGTGTTTATATTATTCCAAAATAGAGCAATACTGAATAGAATATTGGGCAAGTTTTCATGCTTCGCATTACAGCCCTTAGGCTGGAGTTTCAAAAATGGAAACATTGTGTATGTGTAGCAAAGAACGGTGTGAAAGGGATGGTACTTCTGTACAACTGCAATTTTCTTCCAATGCACATTTTCCAAAAGACTGCCTTTTATGATCTTTTCTAGATTTTACGGTAGTTTCTACAGATTGTTTTGTGCTGTTATGCTGAAAATGAAAATGTCCATGTGTACAAAAAAAATGCTGAAAACAGTATTTTTACTAGTGCGAGCATCATTTTTCCCCACACCATTGAGTTGCCCAAGAGGACTTAGGCTATGGGCCACAACAGACCCCTAAAAATTAAGACACAGAGGTATCTGCAAGACAACAGAATCCTTTTATCTGTAGGTATTGCCCACGGTTGCTGCTTGTTTACATCAGGGTCTTGATTCAGAGACAAGCTGGACTGGCACAAGCCCCATGTGTGTCAAACATTTGGCACATGGGGCTTGCAGCCATCCATCAGAATACATGATCCCATGCACCATTTGCTGTGAATAAGACTAGCTTTTTGCTAGTCGAACTTTTCAACAAATGGTGGACCTTATTACAGAGTTTGTGCCAGATAGTTGGTACAAACCACTGTAAAGCTGGAAAAGTGTCACAAATAGATGTGACCTTTCTGAACTGGACACAAGCTGCATCAATGTATTTGCAGCAGCTGCAGGTTTGACACAGGGCTTAATGCAAGCCCTGAGTCAATGTTTTTGAATCAAACACCAGATGTTATTATCCTGTGTTTATGCTATCACACTCTATTGCTGTGAGAATAATTACGTTACAAATAGAAGATTATAATGTCATATACCATATGATTGATTGTGTCTAAATAAAAACATTTGTGATGTCATCTATTGCAGTTTAAGTGATTCTGTACCTGTATCTGCAGGTTAACAGAAATTAAAAATGATACCATAAGGTATTTTTTGTGGACAAGAAATGTAAAGTTCTAACAATAGTTCATATATTTGCTTCTTTAATAATCTGTTCTCTGTTTTCTCCACAGAAATGCAGATTTTGCGTACATCTCTAGCAGTGGTGGGAAAAGGCTGCCTTGCAGCATCATTCAACAGTGTATATCTGTACTCTGGGGAGCTTTATCCCACTGTGATCAGGTAGGAAAAGCCAGGCAGACCATTTAATTTCAAATGCACTGGGGTCTTCTGTTAGCCAACAACTTTGATTCCCCTTTGTTTTATTTCATTACTTATACATTACCTGTAACCCCTGCATTGGTGCTTGCAATCACATTAAATGATGTTCATGACCGTATGGCAGCATGACCTGCAGTATTTTTCTGCACTTCTTTGGGATTGAATGTGCTGTCTTTTCCAAATTTCAGCTGAAGTTTGTTAATTTATTACAGAAGAACCTTTTCCAAATGTTTTACAGGACTGCCAGCTGAAGAGTTCTTGAAAGACCACGTTTGCTGTTTCTGAGTTCTCAACCAAGTCAGGATTGAGAAATATGATAAATGCAAAGAACTGTACAAAAAATAAAAATATAGGACAAAGTGACAAGTCTAATTTGGTTTTACAGAGCAATTAGGAAGCAAAACAGCAGACAGAAACTATTTCTATTTTTAAGCTAGAAAGGTGTTACTTTTTATATTTAAAGCATTTTCTTTGTCATTTACCCAAGTGGAAGGTTCTCTACCTGGTAGTTATTAGATGTAATACATAGAACAGTATTATCCTGGAAACTAACATGTCTAGTTTTTTTTCCCTTTACTACATTATCAGTAAAGATGGGCGAAGTGGCCTCAGTTTGCTCTGCTGAGTAATTCGCAGAGAGAAGATGAATTCACTGAGTGCTCTGCAATGCAAAGCGGAGTACTTCAAGTTATAATGGGCAACATGAAGTCCATTGAAAACAATGACTTTGTGTTACTCCACCTTCCCAAACCACTACTCCACCAATCTTTAAGGCAAAGTACATTGAAAACAATGTACTTTGCCTCACTTCACCTGGTTTTTAAGCTCCAAAGGCAAATTTTGCAGTGATTCATGGGATTTCAGGTCACATGGGTTCTAGATTGTTCTGCTCAGCCTCAGTTCAGGGTACTGTGTGTAGGAAGCTGTAGGAGACAGTCTGCTCTGAGAGCGGTCTGTGATTCAAACCTTCTAAAAGCTGTTAAAAAAGCCTTTTTGAGTAATTTTTTTTTGCTGAAACTTTAGTTCATCAATTGTAAGAAACCCTCCTGTGCTCATATCATCAAGCGTTTATTGTTTGTGTATGTATTTTGAATGTTAATGTACAACATTCAGTCTGTGTACTGAGAGACAGTGGAAGTGTGCTTTGGGGGAGGGGCTTATCTGTGGTGTAGGTAGATCAACTTGGAGAAGAAGACAGTTCTTTCTGTTTTGGTGATATTTTTCTTGTATAACTGAGCTAATGTACACATAATAATAATAATAATAAAGTCTATTTATAAAGCGCCTTTCCTTTATCAAGGTGTTGTACAAAATAGGATAATACAAATCAGGCATAAAATTCAATATAAAACACAGATAAAACTACATGATTATCCACAATTTCAGTGCAATCAATGCTCCAAGAAAGCCATTTGAAAAAAATTGTTTTTTAAACCCCTCTTATATTCTTCATATATTAAACCCTTCCTTATATTATATTATTATTATTAATGTACACATAGTAATATTTTCAATAATTCTTGACTTTTTTTGCTGATTGTTGTGGTGCAACAGTGCATAATTTTAGTTTGTTTAAAATATGTGGTTATATTACTGAAGTTTTCAATTTGCTACGCATTACTTAGTGTGTGTGTGAGTATGTGTGATGCGTGTCATCAAATCAGACACTTTTTATTGTGCCACATAGTAATTTCAGCAATGTGAACCTGCTATCCACTGCAGCTGCATGGTTTTTGTACTTCTTTGTGGTATCTTTATTGGTACTAATTCTAGTGACTGTTACTGCAGTACATTGCTCCCCCCGCGGCACGCCCCAACCGGCAAAGGTATTCATTTCCAGATTTGAATTTTTGACAGTGAGCACTAGTTAGGTGTTGTGCCTTTGTGTCTGCATCTCTTCAGTGTGCAGCGCAATCTTAACCTCTCTGTGCATTTGCATCTCTTTAGGGCCCAATCTCCATCTGTAACTTAAGTCACAGTTGTTTCTTTGGCTTCCCTTCATAGTACTGGACTGGTGTGTATCTCTGCATGAACATTGTACTCATTAATATGTGTTTTTAAGTCAGGTCTGACATCACGAGTCACTCATGATACGAATCACGTTCTTCATCATCACAGTCACAAATGCAGTCAAAAATTATCATTCACAATCATGTCATGAATCACAAAACTCATTTTTTTTGCTAGTTACTTGGATGTATTGTAATCCTGCTTTGTAGTATCTCTCCAGGCTTCACCACCCCACCACTGTACTCATTAATAAGAGTTTTTAAATTGGGGGGTTTTGTGCTACAGCTCATCGGGGAAGTACAGCCGTAGGCATTCGTGTTCCCATAAGTTTCATATTGGTTATCTCACACCGAATCATGTTCTTCATCATCACAGTCACAAATACAGTCACAAATTATGATTCATGAACAACGATCACGTCACGAATCACAAAATTAATTTTTCTTACTAGTTACTTGTATGTATTGTAAGCCTGTTTTGTAGTATCTCTCAAGGCTTCACCCAATCGCCACCACTGTACTCATTAATAAGAGTTTTTAAATTGTGGAGTTTTATGATACAGCCTCAGCTCTTCGGGGAAGTACAACCATAGGCATTCATGTTCCTTCCTGTTCAGCATGTGAGTTACAGTACTTTAAGTAGTGGTAGGCAACGTGGCCCCAATTCACTCCTCAGAGTGATTCACGGAGTAACGTGGAATCTGTGGAGTACTCCGCAATGTGAAGCGGAGTACTTCGCTTCATAATGAGGAATGTAAAGTCCATTGAAACCAATGACTTTGCATTATTCTGCCTTCCCCAAACCACTTGTCCACCAATTTTAAGGCAAAGTACATTGAAATCAATGTAATTCACCTCACTTCACCTTGTAATTAAGCTCCAAATGAAATTCTGCAGTGATTCATGGGATTGCAGGTCACATGAGCTCTAGATTGTTCTGCACAGCCTCAGTTCTGGCCTGGGTAGTGTGTGTGTGTAGTGGTAGCTGGAGACAGTTTGCTCTCAGAGCTCTGTGATTCAAAACCTCTAAAAGCTGCTTAAAATGCTTTTTTGAATCATTTTTTTTTGCTCAAAATTTAGTACATAGATTGTAGGAAACCCTTCTGTGCTCATATCATCGAGTGTTTGTTGTTGTGTGTGGATTTTGAATGTTAATTTAGAACAGTCAGTCTGAGTACTGTGAAGTGAGCTTTGGGGAGGGGCGTAATTGTGGTGTAGGTACATTAACTGGAAGAAAAAGGCAGTCTTTCTGGTTTGGTTATATTTTTCTTGTATAACTGTGTTAATGTACACACAGTAATATTTTCAGTAATTCTTGACTTTTTTTGCTGATTGTTATGGTGCAGCAGTGTACAATTTGTCTGTTTAAAACATTTGGTTATATTACTAAAGGTTTTTAATTTGCTACACATTACTTGTAGTATGTGTGTGAGTGTGTGTGTGATGCGTGCAATTAAATCAGACACCTTTTATTGTGCCACAGAGTAATTGCAGCAGTGTGAATCTGCTGTCCACCACACCTGCATGAATTTTTTGTACTGCTTTGTGGTATCTTTACTGGTAGTGGATTGTTGCTGCCGTGCACTAATCCCCCAACTGGCAAAAGGAATTCCTTTCCAGATTTGGATTTGTGACTTGGTTATGAGCACTGCTCATGTGTTGTTGTGCCTTTTTGTATGCATCTCTTGAGTGTGCAGTGCAATCTTAATCTGTCTGTGCATTTGCAGTGCACCATTAATTCTGGGAGACTGCATTTCTTGTTATGCTCTTATTTCACTTTGTCAGCACTGGGGAATTTTCTGAGCACAAGACAGTAGCATTTCGTCAACACTGGGGAATTTTCTGGACACAAGACAGTAGCATTTTGGGGATGCACATTAATTCTGGTAACTCTGTCTGTGACCACTGCTCGCATGACTGAGTGCGCCATTAATTCTGGGAGACTTTGCATTTCTTGTTATGCTCTTATTTCACTTCATCAGCACTGGGGAGTTTTCTGGACACAAGACAGTAGCACTTTGGAGATGCACATTAATTCTGGTGACTGTGTATGTGTGGGGTACTGCCAATATTGTTGTCATTCTACCTCACTTCGTGTTAAGGCAGAATGACAATGCAAAGTAATAATCACAAGGCCAAGTGAGCCTTTCCTATGGGGCATGCTTTGTAGTGAAATGCCTATGCAAATTGCCCACTTTGCGGGCACTTCGCAGGCGGAATTTAAATTCGCTGCCTCTCTAATTATCAGTACTGTGACCTCGCATATTGTGACATAAATAGTGACTAATCTCAAAGAAGGTAAAGTTCTCTTCACAGTTAGTAGATATATCACAGTCTGTGAGGTCACAACGTTGGTGAGGTATGACGGAATAGAACTAGATATTTCAGTCTTCATCTAGTACAGAATTCCTTACTTTATACCTGATACAGTTATGTAACATTCTAATTAGCAAAACAGAAAAGAAAAAGTACTTCAGATAAAAAAGTAATAGCTGACTACTTTTAAGCATCGTTATTAATTGCAGGCACCGTTAATGGTGTCAGTAATGTTTAGCTGGTAGCACATCTGCTTCTGGGTGAGAAGGTTGTGGGTTCTAGTTCACACCAAGATTAAGCTTATACCATCAATGTTGGCACTCAAGTGCAGAACTGAGGGTGCTGTACTTTTGGATTGTGTTGTCCTTTGGATAAGATGTCAAACTGAGGTTCTTTCTTCCTTCCCATCTCTGGTGCTATCCTGGTAGGCATCCAAAAGAAAGTAGAAGGACCAAAGGCACTTTTCATAAGAGATGGGGATTTTCCCCTGTGTCCTGGATGGGAACACGACAGCTCACTCTAGATATTTTCCCCCCAATTACTCACTCCGAACAATATGCTCCAGTGATGACTCGCTCCTATAATAAAATGCTACGGCAACTATTCAATCCCACTCTGCTCCATCTTCCACTCCCTGTGTGCAAATCATAGGCAGCACATAATAAAAAAAACACCAGCTTGTGCTTGCCTAGTTGAGCCTCTGAGTCACAGGAAGTGTTGAGTGTGGATTTCAGGAAGCGAGTTGAGGTAACCATAGTAACCAGGAGTATAATGCAATACACAGAACAGTAACTCTGTGATGTCTCAGTTTGCTTGGTGAGTTAAAAAAATATATTTTATTGATTTGGTTATTAAAAACAAGTCTTAAAGGTTGTTGCACTAATAATCAAAGCTGTGTGCAACCCAACATTTGAATTCTTCTGTGGTGTGATGGGCACATTTCTGCAGTATACACTCTAGCCTTGCCACGTCATCCCTGTAAACACGTCCTGATACTGCTGGGGGATTGACGGTAATTATTTGCTCCACCTCAGAATCATGTTTTCTTTGAACTCCATGGAGGCCATCAATTACTTTCCACACCATGGGATCCGCCATGCACAGGATGCTCTTCATCCCATGGTGGAAGGCCGCCACAATGTTGCTTGTTTTTGTGCAACCATCTGAAACACTTTCCAAATGATTCAACAATTCAGTTGGAAAAATGGGGTTGTCTCTGCCCTGTCCCTCTTCTGTTGTGGGTGCCAACCCAGACATCTTCAAAATAGTCTGTGAGTGGTACAAGCTCTTCGGGAAAAATGTTTTGGCTTTCTTCTGTAATTTTCTCAAATCATGAAATTGCTTGTTCAGGAGGATAGAAAGCTTTAAAATATATTTTTCTTAATTTCAATGACAGCCCCCTACGTTTCGCTCCTATGAGCTTGTTCACAGGGTGTTTTTCTTGTTCTGTTTTAAAACAAAATATAAGCATACTTTTAAATTACTGCTTTCTCTTATATGTACATAAGAATAATTTTGGACTAATAATTATACACCGTTAATCTACCTGCGTGCTTTTCTCTATGTGCACATAATTCATTTAGCTCCAAAAGAAACTTTTAACTTCTTCCTAAGGGAATGGAAACCATAATTGTAACATATGTTTGTAAACGCTTAAACAAAAGACTTGTCACATCCAGTAAGGAAAGTTTACGACAAACTTTTTGCACCCCATAACATGCATACCTGGGAACGATACTATCAGCAATAAAAAGGATCTGTTAGCTTGCAAATGACCATCCCATTCAAACTGTGATCCTGGAAAAATAGATAATGAAGCTCATTTACTCAGAGAGGCTTTAAAAGGCTTAATTCCTTTTTAAAAAAAAAACATTTTTGCAAGCCACACAGGTTCCTTACCTCGACAAGTTGTACTGGGGGTTAAATTCTAAATGTTATAGGAATATATACAGATCACAGATATACCAAAATAGATTCATTCATATCAAAAAAATATTATTTAGAAATAATGTATTCATGTTCATAACAACATAAATCTGTGTATTGCCAGTTAGGATGCACTAATCTGTTGTCTAAACATATGTACATTTTATATATGTAATTATTCACCCCAATGAATGACCCGACTTTAGACTTAGAACAACCCTGAGATATGCTACAATTTAAATTTCACAAACATGACTGTCAATTACATTCTAAATTCATACCAATAGAGGTTTCTAAAGTTTTTAAACTGAATATCCATTTCATTTCCATTTTTTCAAGTAACTTGATGTAATTACCTCCCCTTAAGGGTCATTCATTGGGGTGAATAAATACTTAATAATTTTTTTGATATGAATGAATCTATGTTGGTAAATCTGTGATCTGTATATATTTATGTTCATTTGTAATAAGAAAGATTTCATTAACATTCACATAAAAAAGTTTATGGATTGACAATAATGTTTATTTGTAAGAAGGCATATGCTTTAATATAAGTTAAAACCTCATATTATTTCATCCCTATTGCTTTTGCAGCAGTGCTTTCATACATCTCAAAACGCTTAACAAATAAGCCATGTCACTTTAAACCGAGCAGCTTGGACAACTGTGTTCATTCCCATAGCTTTGGGAATGAGTGTATAGTTGCATAGCAGCACTCTCGCATCGCGAGAGTTACAGGAAGTGACACGTCACTCCCGCGGGAAATCCAAGCTGCTCAAGAGGGTTAGCAGCAGAGGGGAATGCTACAGCGTCTTTGAAACACCATTATGTAATGCAGAGTTTTGGTTAAAAGTTGCAATTGCTAAAGCGCGAGTTGTGGTCAAAAGCTGGTTCCTATAACATTTAGAATTTAATCCCCAGTACAACTTGTTGAGGTAAGGAACCTGTGTGGCTTGCAAAAATGTTTTTTTAGAAAAGGAATTAAGCCTTTTAAAGCCTCTCTGAGTAAATGAGCTTCATTATGTATTTTTCCAGGATCACAGTTTGAATGGGATGGTCATTTGCAAGCTAACAGATCCTTTTTATTGCTGATAGTATCGTTCCCAGGTATGCACGTTATGGGGTGCAAAACGTTTGTCGTAAACTTTCCTTACTGGATGTGACATGTCTTTTGTTTAAGCATTTACAAACATATGTTACAATTATGGTTTCCATTCTCTTAGGAAGAAGTTAAAAGTTTCTTTTGGAGCTAAATGAATTATGTGCACATAGAGAGAAGCACGCAGGTAGATTAACAGTGTATAATTATTAGTCCAAAATTATTCTTATGTATATGTAAGAGAAAGCAGTAATTTAAGAGTATGCTTATATTTTGTTTTAAAACAGAACAAGAAAAAAACCCGTGAACAAGCTCATAGGAGCGAAACATAGGGGGCTGTCATTGAAATAAAGAAGAAGATATTTTAATGCTGTGGACTCCTCATTTGTTTGATGGATTTTGGATATTGAAGCACCTTCAAGGGAGTCATTAAATATACAAATTAAAAGTCACCATTATCCAGATTTAATTGTTGTTGTTGGATAGAAATCTTGGGCTGGGAGGTATCTGCACTTCAATGCAAACTCTGGATTCTGTGCATACCTCACAGCCAGGCCTTCCATTTGGGTCACGTGATACAGACATTGAGTGAAATGGAAAAAGCATTCCACATGTTTTGCTTGTGGGAACACTGCTTTAAATGCTGCAATACTTGCCCACTCAAAATCTGTCATAATAACCTCTGGGCAAAGGTTGGGGTTCAGCTCCTCAAGCACAGTCAACATACTTTCATAGCAGTCCTTGCTTTTACCAGGCAAAAGTGCAAAAATAGCAGGTTGCACATTGTCAAACCTTTTGCCCATGATTATGTACAATTATTTGAAGAGAGGTGGCACAGCACTTACTGTGTCATCTGCATGCCACTTCTTACACCTCTCGAGGGAATTAAGGTTATTCTCCATCCTAAACAATCAAATACTATTGCTCCCAGGGTCACTGTCATGAAGTAAAAACTGGACAGATTCACCAACAATGTCAGATTTGTTTGAGGTGTACAGTTCAGGGATTTGTAATTCACACAAGTCCTTTGGATTTGGTGGTGCTCCATGGACTCGAACCTTTTCGTATTGTCCGCTTTAAGGTTTTATAAATTATTTTGCCCTGTGCTGCAAGTGACACTTGTTCTTTTGCATGTAAGAGGACTTGAGCAGTTGTGTCCTGTGTGGAGCTTGATCTTTCCGTAGCAATATTCACTGCTTCATGTTTCTCAACTGCACATGGGTCTGGTGCATGGGTATGTTGTGAGAAGTGATGCGTGATGGTTGTGTTGTCATAAGAGACAGTATGTATGTGGACATTGCAAAGTTTAACTTTTTTGACTGTATACTCATACTGCCAAATAGTCTTATCTTGATGACCCCTCTTATGAAATGTATAAATTTAGTTCTGGTCATCCATTAGCTTTTTCTTTGCCCTTTCAGACAGCACAAAATGACCAGTCATTATGCAGTTCAGTTGCGATGTAGAATTTATTGTGCTGTGGCTTTTGGTGTTGGAGGGATGTGACCGCAGGGGCAAAATGGCTTATCTCTTATAGTGAGTGTGTGTGTTAATTCATTGCAGGTGGGTGTATTGCTTGTTTGTCCACTAGGTACTGTACTAACTGAGAAGATATAATTATCAGCCAATCACAGTATGTACTGATACTAATTGCGGATACTAATTATATAGAAGCCTGTCCATCAGGGAACTGTAGCGGTAGCGAATAATCTCAGTAGAGCATTATTGCAGGATTGAGTCATCGTTGGAGCATACTGTTGGGAGTGATTCATCAGGGGGGTGAAATATCGGGAGTCAATTGTCATGTACCTGTCCTGGACAACATTTCCCTTCTCATAAACTAGTTCATGCAATTGCCCAAGACTTTGAGTGTGTATTGATGTGCAAAATGGGTGCCACTGCAGAATCAGCCATTTCACTACCAGTGTTTCCTTGCATTTAAAGCACCTCAAGATACACTGTGTGTAAAAAGTGCTGTATAAATTCAAATTCTTTTTCTTCCTTCTCTTCCTGTAAGGGGTCAAACAAACAAAAGAGTAGAGCACTCTTGGGTTAATTCAGAAAATTCTTCTTTTTGTTGAGTAACAAGCAGTTCTGAAACTAAAAACACTGACTTCCCTCCAAATACTGCAGATCTGAAATTGAAAACCCTGCCTTGCCCCCTGAATACTGCAGCATATCTCTGTGATGAAGTGTCAGCAAGAAAAACAGAGAAATGTTCTACATTAATCAAAGAGGGCACTGCTGTACCAATCTTTTGATTGGCAGCACTTGTGTATGGCATTAGACACCAGGTCCCAGTCAATGTAAGTACTCAAGTACTCATCTGCTGCAGTGCAAACAATCAGTCTTCTAGGATCCAACTTCTCTCACAGTTACAGTTAGCAATGGCATAAATTCAGATGCACTTTTTTCATTGCTACAAGAAACAGCAATGCATAAGGGATTACTAATGGTACATGCTAAGGCAGAGGTCTCCCCGGTGACTAAGTCACCATGGAAATCAGCCAGATATGAGTGAGCACAAACAGGGTTTGTAACCACTGAAAGTCTGGTTTGCAATACCCAACTAGTTTTGGCCATTGCAAAGTGCCAGTTGGATGGCACTATGCCACAGACAGATCTCATGAGAAATAGCAGTACCACAATAATGTTCTAAGCTTCTGACACCTAGTGTTTGGCCCACTTCTGGGTTAAAGATTGTCCTAATTTTCTTGTTCTTGGCTGTACTGCACTAGTGGTAGAATATCCCCTTCCCCACTCCCCATTGCCGGAATTAACCCTGGTGTCCAGTGAAACCTGTTTAGCTCCATTTATTACCACTGCCAATTCTTATTATAATATAAAAGTGATCCTGTCCTTTTCTGGATGCTTAGATATTGGTAGCTGTTTTTTCAACACCCCTACACCCTTCTTGTAATGGTTCTACAAGCAGGGGTTGGTACAAAACTCTGTGACTGCTGGTGTAAGGGGTACAGTGTTATGTGCAGGGTACTACAGACCATGTGCATGGTGACCATGGCCCTTTCCTCACATGGTCACAATGTCATTAGTGGCCATGCAGAGAAAGGCTTATAACCCTTATGTGCATACCCCCAAGGTATTTAAAATAAGTGACATTGTCTAGAGGTGACTTATTGCTACTCGTGAAAGAGAGATGGTGGTCACCAATAAGTCAGTACCTCTTCCAGGAGGGTGGGCAGCATTCTTCATTACAATTATGCCACCAACCACAATTGGTGGTGCAGAAGAAAGGAAGGAAGGAAGGAAAGAAGGGAGGAAGGAAGGAAGGAAGGAAGGAAGGAAGGAAGGAAGGAGGGAACCTGGCTTCAGTGTGTAGTGCATGTTTCCCATGGAGAGCCCTTGCCATCAGTGTCTTTGGGGCTGGGAGAAAATAAAAGGAAAACCCCCAGTGTGTGGCAGCATGATAGTGGCATGCTAGGGTACCACCACTGTGACTGTTCTCTGTCCTCTGCAGTGGCAAACTGGAGGGGGCATTTCCTTTGTCAAGTCACAGATGTAATCCACCAGAGGTATAATGGCATATGGTCCCCATAAAGACAGATAAAAGCCAGAGAAGGTGGTGGATGAGGTGGAGCAGTAGCCAGACTCAAATGGGTAGTTCTAGTGACCAAAAAAGAAAAAGAAGTGAGTTGGAGATGAGGTGTATCAGTTTAGGTTTGGAAACTAAAGTCATAGACTTGGTTTCCATTGCATGCAGAGTTAATTGGTTTGAGTGGAACCACAGATGAATGATATCCAGGCTTGGATTCAAGAGAGTTTGGCTACCGGAAAAAAAAAGAACTATGTCATCAGCATACATGTAACTATGGGAGGAGATGCAGATGGTCTGCAGTCCATTTAGGAAGAAGAATAATTGAATGGGGCCAAGAACTGAATCATGGAGATTCCATATACATTAATTGGCTGGCAGTATACCTAGTGGTTAGACTAATGAGCTGTGAATGAGCAGCAGAATGGGGTTTGGTTCCCACAACCTCCACTTGCTTACTGTGTGACTCTGAGCAAGTCACTTAACCAGCCTAGAGCTCCTGGGTCACCCCTGAAAACAGGCACTTGTGCCTAGTGGGCCTTATCTAGTTAACAAAGAATGAATGAATGAATAAATAAATAAATAAATAAATGAATTTGGGGAGTTGAACCCACCAATGTAAACAGCTTGAATTTGGTTTAATTGATAGGATCTGAACCAGGAAGTAACCCTCTCAGACAAACCAGCACTACTCAGATATTTAGTAGGAGGGTGCAAGAAACTGTAGCAAAAGCTTTGAAGAGGTCTATGAAAATGGCAGTTGAGAGGATTCCCTGATCAGTCATACAAGGATGGAGATGAGGTCCTAATGCAGCGAGGTGAAAGTGGAATGATTGGGCTAGAAGCTCAACTGAAGTTTGTAGAGGAAATATGAGGATAGGATAGCTGTGATCTGACAGTGGACAAAGTGCTCCTGAATTTTAGCAAGAGCAGAGAGGAGGGAGAGTGGTCTGTAGTTTCCTGGAGACAGGTTTAGTGATGGGTGGGACAATCAGAAAAATTTGTTCTGTTTAAAAGTCATCTGGACTGCTGATTTCAGAGGATTTTAGGGCCATAGGTTTATAGGCAGGAGAAATGGGAAAATACAAAGGGGAGCATTAAGAAGGAGGTTGGGGAAAAGTGATGGAGGAAGGAGTGGGAGAAAAGTTTTGGGTCAGTAGGGAAAGACTTGGCACAGTTAGTAAAATACATGTTCAAAGTGTCTGCAACTTTAAGAGGCAGAGTGCAGAGGGAATTGGCAACATGTAAGAAGGAGGTGGGGAGCTGAGGTGGAGTTAAAAAAATATTGAATCTGACCTCCTTAAATTTGACCCTGATTGCTCCCATCAACATGCTCAGGCTAGGTCTGCCAGGTGAGTATATGTGTGATATGTTGTGTATATACTGTAGATATATATATATATATATATATATATATATATATATATATATATATATATATGTAGAGAGATAGAGAGAGTATGGCAAAGTTTAGCACCGGGAGGACATTATGTGTTAGTCTTCTAATACACAGTATAACATTTGGTTTAACATATAGATTATCTCTTAACTGCAAATCCTCAGGGAGTTATGGCTTGTTAAATATGAAATGTGGAAAAGAAACAAGGCTAGATATTTAAAGCTTTGCGTGGTCCGCAAACAGTTTGAGCAGGAATAGCGCAGGACTAGTGCGGGTCTGCCATATTCAAAAGGCCAACTAGTGTGGGCAAACAGCAGTAGCGACGGGCTAAGCATAATGATATGCAAGGGGCATAGTGAACATGAATAAATTCGCTATGATACATCCAGCGACTAGCACCGTGCTAAGGTGTTTAGCGTGACATAGCATGACCCATAGCATGGTACAATTTACCGCCCAGGAAAAGCTGGTCTTAACCCTGGGCAAACAGCTTTGTGTGCTTTGCATGGTGCTATCTTAGCATTAGCACAGCTTGCACGGCCGTAACATATGAGTATGACACTTAGAAACTGCCAGACATGGAGGACACATGCTGCTCACTGATGGCACCACTATGATGCCATCAGCTGCCACCAGTCCGAGCCAAGCACAAACAGTGAGGGGTGATCTGATCCACAGGAGACAGCATGGTAGTGTGGCCATACAGCACACACCTGCAGACCATACGTCTGTGGTGCGTAACAGATGCCAGCACACACATGCAGCACTGTGGGCATGGTGGACAGTGAGGGGAGGGTGTATGGGTGGCCAGACCTCACCACAGCCCAAGTGTGTCCACAAGCCTGGGACACATTGCTCAGTGCCATGGGCCAGTAGTGGGATTATGCCACTACCTGTGTGCCTGTCAGATCCTGCATGCCCCCCCCAGCCACCTACCACACAACTGTACAGATGTCACAGCACATACTGCCGGCCATGTACATGACACTGTGTGCATCCCATGCCACAGGTGCATCATCTGTGGATCACACAACAGCGTGATAGTACTGTCCACTGTCAGTAATTACCTGCAAGCTGTGCCTGTCACTGAGTACAGTGCAGTGGTCATCACTGCCCTACATACCACAGGCAGTGTCATGTCCCTCACACTACCAGCCCTCTTGCTACTGTAGTGTCTGCTGTGCACAGTAGCATGACCTACAATGTGAAGGTTGCATACAGCACTACCACCACCTGTGCCTATGCTGTGTTGTCCCCTGGGGTACGATATGCTATGCTATGCTGTACTGTTTACATGAAGCCTACAGCTATCATCATGCACTGCCTGACTGACCTACAGGTGGAGCTGCGGTCGGACGTGGCCAGCCCCTGTTCCTCCAGACTGGCCTACAGGTGGCACTGTGGGACCCTGCAGTAACGCTGTGCAAACCGCATGCAAATCAGGGCATGATGAGATGCTAATGTGGCTGTTTGCCCAGGGACTATCTAAGTAGGCTCATTTGCATGTCACTTTTGAATATAGCAAAGTTTAGCACGGAGCTTACGTGTTTGCACCGAGCAAACCGTGTTAGCACAGCGCTAACGGTTCAGGGAATATTATACAGTTTTGATCACTGTTTTTTCATGTGTGTTGCTGCCTGCAGCTGTACTGGGTCCATGCATTTGCCAGAACACACATTGGCCACATAATTTCTCTCTACCTACCCTCACGTCGCTGTGCACTGTGTTGTTGTTGTGGTTTGCACTTCCTGGTTGCTGTATTCAGTGCTGTCTTATTCCAGGGCTACGTTTGCCCTGCACTCCCAGACCAGTTTGCAAGGCCTCATTCCCATGCTATATTCAGAAGCTGTTTGCCCTGGGCTATTCTCTTTGAATATAGCTTGCTTTGTGCTCCAGGCTATGTTTGCATGCCAGGCAGTGTTAACTTAACCCAGGGGCAAAGCTTTGAATATCTGGCCCACAAAGTCCAAATTCTTTTTTTCATATGAAGGATTTTTTTTTTGTGAGAACAAAATAATCTCATGAAAAAAAGATTCCTTCATATTAAAAAGTAATGCCAAAAAAAAGGTCCAAATTCCTTTTTCATATGAAGCATTCTTTTTCATGAAAAAGACACTAACAGCCAGATATTTAAAACTTTGCCCCGGGGCTAAATTAGCACTGTCCGACAGGTAAACTTAGCCTGGAGAACAAAGCAAGCTATATTCAAAAGGAATAGCCCAGGGCAAACCGCTTCTGAATATAGTATGAGAATGAGGCTGGGCAAACTGGACTGGGAGTGCAGGGCAAACATAGCCCTGGAATAAGACAGCACTGAATATAGCAACCAGGAAGTGCACATCACAACAGCAACACAGTGCACAGTGACGTGAAGGTAGGTAGAGGTGAACCATGTGGCCAATGTGTGTGCCAGCAAATGCGTGGACCCAGTACAGCTGCAGGCAGCAGCAGATGTGAAAGAAAAGTGTTCAAAGCTGGGGTATGGCCTGGACCATACCCCAACACCAGTGTGCCTGTCTGATGGTATGTGCCCCCCCAGTCACATACCGCACATCTGTACAGACACCACAGCACACACAGCCAGCCATGTCTATGTCACTGTGAGCATCCCATGCCAGTGGTGTAGCATCTGTGGGTTGCACAACAGCCTAACAGTAATGTCCACTGTCAGTAAACACCTGCAAGTTGGGTTTGTCACTGTACAGTGTTGTGGTCATCACTGCCCTACACACCATAGGCATTGCTGTGTCCCTTACACTACTGATCCCCTTGCTACTGTAGTGTCTGCTGTGCACTGTAGCATGAACTACAGTTTGACAATTGCATGCAGCACCACCACCTGTGCCTGTGCCATGTAGTCCCCTGGGGCACAAAATTCTATGCTGTACTGTACAAATGTAGCCTGCAGCCACCACCACACACTCTCAGACTGCCCTATAGGTGGGGCTGTGGGCAGCCCAGCCAGCTTCTGTATTTCCAGACTTCCCTACAGGTGGAGCTGTGGGACCTTGCAATAACGTTGGGCAAACTGCATGCAAATAAGGTCATAATGAGATGCTAATCTGGATGTTTTTCCATAGACTACCTAAGTAGGCTCATTTGCATGTCACTTTTGAATATAGCAAGGTTGTGCCCTGAGCAAATATGATTGTGCCTAGCAAATATCTTAGCTCTGCGCTAAACTTGTGCAAATGTATTTGCATCGTGCAAACATTTCAGAAACATTGAACATTTTTGCACAATGTAATTTCACATACACTGCTGCTTACAGTTTTACTGACTCCTTTTCTTTGCTAGCACACACATTGGCCGCATAGTTCACCTCTACCTTCCTTTACATTGCTGTGAACTTGGATGCTGTTGTGGTTTGCACTTCCTGGTTTCTATATTCAGAGCTGTCTAATTCCTAGGCTATTTTTGCATTGCACTCTCAGCCCAGTTTGCCTGACTTCCATAGCATACTGAATTCAGCAGGTTTAGCACCAGGGATATCCCTTTTGAATATAGTGGGCTATTGGGTCTAGGCTAATTTTGCACACCGGGCAGTGCTAATGTAGCCCTGGGGCAAAGTTCTGAATATCTGGCCATTATAATTTAGGAATGGATTAATATTTATTTTACCAAACCAGTGAAAGACACCACTCTGGGGCCAAGCCCAGAGTATCCCGAGAATTTCAGACCAAAATTTCAAACCATCTGGATGCTAGGTGATCAAAATAAAAAATAAAAAATTTTTTGTTCACCTTTTTTGTTATCCAGACCTTGGAATCCACATATCCAACTGGAACAATACTTGGCATGTCAGGAAAATGTGGTCCCAAGATGACACATGCATACTTTTGTGCAAATCTTTTGCAAAGTTATTAAAGTACAGAGTTATTGGTTTAAATTAAACAACCTACTCAACCTTTACCATAGTGCTGCTATTGTACCACTATAATATATATTCTTTGCAAAAAAAGTACATTAATGCAACATTTAGGGTTTAGCCTAAAGTGATATAAGTAAGGAAATGTCGTTTTAGGGTTTCCACTCTCAAACCTCATCCCCATCCCTGAAGCAAATCAGGGGTGCAGTCCTCCTTGGGGTTGTCAACCGTAGAGCTCATCCTAAGTGCAGTAGCAAGAAAGTTCAGATGTGATGGCCACTGGTATGTACTGTATGTTTCAAAAGTGTATAGAATGGGGTGATCTTTTGGGTTGACAACCTCAAGGAAGATTGCACCCCGATGTGTTCATGGGTGGGGGTTTAGACTTGAAAACCCTAAAACCACATAACCCTACTTTTGTCACTTTAGTCTGAACCCTAAATGTTGCATTAATGCAGTTTTTTTCACGATGTATTTTCTTACTTTTTGAGATAGTATAATTGTATCCTCGTTTGCCTGTGGGAGTGCAAGACCTTTTGGGCCCTGCACTCCTATCCCTCCATAGATTTGTACATGTATGTTGCTGGGGAAGCACAGGGCCCTCTAGTGACTCCTATCAGACCAACTACCCCGTCTCCTATGATAAAGTCTCAAACTGACCACAGTAGATTACACATACCCATCCCTGCCATTTGGACAGTATATGAGGGAGACCATCCTAGACACTGACTTACACACACCTTCTAATCCCCCCCCAAAAAAAAAGTGTTACTCAAAAATTACATTAAGTGCATGATGCTTGAATTTTGACAGGGGCTATGCACATTGTTTAATGGTGACGTGGCTAAAATCCATTAGTCACCAGTCTGGAATGAATTAAAAGACATTTTTCAATGGTAGTATCACCCAGTTGTCCCAATATTAGTCAACCAGGTGTTAATACTAATGGAGGAAGTCATTTCAGTCATATTGAAATGAGGACAACTACAAGGCAGCTGCTCATCCATCAGTCCTGTTGAGCACTGTCAATGTCACTGGAACCTATGAATTATATAAAGCTATAATGGTTCCTAACTGAGGATAGGAGCTGATGTTGTTGATAGCTGATGGGTATATTAATGTATTATGATGTGGGTAATTCATTGAATATGGGTAATGTGAGCTTTGAGACTTGGGTGGCTTTGGATGCTTAGGATTTAGTGGGGGTGGGAGACTAATCTTGTATTTAATATTCTCAAGATAAGGTGATGACAGTGACAGGATAAAATACCTTATCTGTGGGTTTTTGAGAGGAAAAGGATCAAAGTCCAGAGGATATAATCATTTTATATATAAGAGTGCCAGAACAGACATCTGGGGCCAGATATTCAAAACTTTGCGCCGGGCAAAAATCATTTGCGCAGGTTTAGCGTGGGATTAGCGTGGGTCTGCCATATTCAAAAGGCCAAATAGCGCGGGCAAACTGCATTATCGCCAGGCAAAAGTATAATGTATGCAAGGGGCAAACTGACATGAATACAAGTGCAATGCTATATTCAGTGGCTAGCGCCGAGCTAAGTGGTTTAGCGCGACCTAGCGCGACAGTTAGCGCGGTGTAGATTACCGCCCAGAAAAAGCTGGTCTTAATCCTGGGCAATCAGCTTTGTGCAACATAAATGGCTGTGCACGGGATTTGCTGGGGTTTAGCGCTGGTCTTGCGCGACCCTAACACATAAATATGACACATAGATAAAGCCAAACATAGTGGAAGCTTGCTGCTAACCAATGGCATCACAATGATGCCATCATCTGCCACCAGTCCCAGCCATGCCAGGCAGTAAGTGTGACCCTGCCGCCAGTGGACAGCATGGCAGTGTAGCCACACAGCACACACAGCGGACCACACATATCTGTGGACAAAAGCAGATGCCAGCACACACATGCAGCACTGCAGGCATGGAGGATGTTGAGGGGAGTGTGTATGGGTGGCCAGGCTGTGCCACAGACCAGGTGTGGCCACAAGGCTGGGACTCATCATGCAGTGCACCTGGGCCAGTAATAGGAATACCCCCAACACTAGTGTGCCTTTCGGATAATATATGCCCCCCCAGCCACATACCACACAGCTGTACAACTGCCACAACACACAAAGCCAGATATGTACATGTCACTGTGAGCATCCCATGCCACAGGTACAGCATCTGTGGGTCACACAACAGTGTAACAGTAATGTCGACTGTCAGTAAACACCTGCAGGTTGGGCCTGTCACTGTGTACAGTGCAATCAGCATCACTGCCCTACACACCATAGGCAGTGCTACATCCCTCACACTACTGTTTCCCTTGCTACTGTAGTGTCTGCTGTGCACTGTAGCATGCCCTACAGTGTGACAGTTGCATGCAGCACCACCACCACCTGTGCCTATGCTGTTCTGTCCCTTGGGGTACAATATGCTATGCTATGCTATGCTGTACTGTTTACATGTAGCCTGTAGCTATCATCGTGCACTGCCAGACTGACCTACAGATGGAGCTGCGGTTGGACCTTGTCTGCCCCTGTACTTCCAGACTGACCTACAGGTGGCTCTATGGGACCCTGCAGTAACGCTAGGCAAACTGCTTGCAAATCAGGGTATAATGAGATGCTAATCCAGTTGTTTGCCCAGAGACTACCTAGGTAGGCTCATTTGCATAACGCACGAATATGGCACATTTAGCTCCGGGCAAGCGTGTTTGCTCCAGGCTAACTGCTTAGCTCCGCGCTAATGTGTTAGAGCGGTGCTAACGGTACGGGGAATATTGTAAAGTTTTGATCACTGTTCTTTCTCATCTGCTGCTTCCTGCAACTGTACTGAGTCCATGCATTTGCTTGCACACACATTGGCCACGTAGTTCGTCTGTACCTGCTCTCACGTTGCTGTGTACTGTGTTGTTGTTGTGGGTTGCACTTCCTGGTTGCTTTATTCAGTGCTGTCTTATTCCAGAGCAATGTTTGCCCTGCACTCCCAGCCCAGTTTGCATGGCTTCATTACCATGCTATATTCAGAAGCTGTTTGCCCTGGGCTATTCCATTTGAATATGGCTTGCTCTGTGCTCCAGGCTCAGTTTGCCCGCCGGGCAGTGCTAATTTTGGCCCTGGGCAAAGTTTTGAATATCTGGCCCCTGTTTTTTTCACAAATTCCATGCTCATCTATGCACTGTGGGCCAGATATTCAAAACTTTGCCCTGGGGCTAAAATAGCACTTGACAGTGGGCAAAGATAGCCCGGAGCACAAAGCAAGCTATATTCAAAAGGAATAGCCCGGGTCAAACAGCTTCTGAATATATCATGGGAATGAGGCCGTGCAAATTGGACTGGGAGTGCAGGGCAAATGTAGCCCTGAAATAAGACAGCTCTGCATCTAGCAACCAGGAAGTGAAAACCACAACAGCAACACAGTGCACAGCGACGTGAAGGTAGGTAGAGGTGAACTATGTGGTCAATGTGTGTGCTAGCAAATGTGTGGACCTAGTACAGCTGTAGGCAGCAATGGATATGAAAGAAAAGTGTTCAAAGCTATATAATATCCCCCGAACCATTAGTGCCATGCTTACATGTTTGCCTGGGTTTTAGCGCAGAGCTAAGCTGTTTGCCCGATGCAAACACATTTGTTCAGTGCTAAACTTTGCCATATTCAAAAGTGACATGCAAATGAGCCTACTTAGATAGTCTCTGAGCAAACATCCAGATTAGCATCTCATTATGCCCTGATTTGCATGCAGTTTGCCCAGCATTACTGCATGGTCCCACAGCTCCGCCTGAAGGTCAGTCTGGAAGTACAGGGGCTGGCCAGGTCTGGTGGCAGCTCCACCTGTAGGTCAGTCTGACAGTGCATGATGGTAGCTGCAGGCTACATGTATGCAGTACAGCATAGCAGTGTGTACCCCAGGGGACAACACAGCATAGGCGCAGGCGGTGGTGGTGATGTATGCAACTGTCACACTGTAGGGCATGCTACAGTGCATAGCAGACACCACAGTAGCAGGGAGGCCAGTAGTGTGAGGGACACAGCAATGCCTATAGTGTGTAGGGTAGTGATGACCACTGCACTGTACACAGTGACAAGCCCACCTTTCAGGTGTGTACTGCTAGTGGACATTTCTGTCACACTGTTGTGTGACCCACAGATGCTGCACCTCTGGCATGGGATGCTCATCGTGACATAGACTTGGCTGGTTGTGTGTGCTGTGGTGTATGTACAGCTGTGTGGTATGTGACTGGGGGGCATGTACGATCGACAGGCACACTGGTATTGGGCTATTCCCAATACTGGCCCTTGTGCTCTGCATGCTGTGTCCCAGCCTTGTGGCTGCACCCGGTCTGTGATGAGGCCTATGATCTGCAGGTGTGTGCTGTATGGACACACTACCATGGTGGCCCCCGGGGGCCAGGTCACCACATACTGCCTGGCATGGCTGGGACTGGAGGCAGCAGTTGGCATCATTGTGGTGTCATCAGTGAGCTGCATGTTTCCTCCATGTCTGGCTTTTCCTCTGTGTCATAGTCATATGTTAGGGTCGTGCAAGGCAGCGCTAATGCCATGCAAGGCCTCAATGTTACACAAAGCTGTTTGGCCAGAGTTAAGACCAGCTTTTCCTGGGCAGTAATTTGTACCATGCAAAGGGTTGTGCTAAGTCATGCCAAACACATTAGCACTGTGCTAGTCACTGAATATCTCATAGCACTTGTATTCATGTTCAGTTTGCCCCTTGCATATATTATGGTTTGCCTGGCGCTAATGCAGTTTGCTCACTATTTGGCCTTTTGAACATAGCAGGCCCACACTAATCCCATGCTAAACCCTCACAAACAGTTTGCACACTGCACAAAACTTTGAATATCTGGGCCTGTATTTCAATCCCACACAAGTGTTTATCAAATAAATAAGAAACCAGTTCCAATTTATACATATCGGGCTGGATATTCAAACTGTGCCATTCTGTGGCGGAAGCCTGCGCTGCTCAAAAAGTTGCTGAGGTGTGTGGGGCAGTATTCAGTAAGGTTGCGCTATTGAGCAACTCCTTTGAATATCACCCCCAGCCACAGCCACTGTGCATGGCGCAGTGGAACTTGCACCACCGCAAGTGGTCAGAGTGGAGCATTCAGATGCGGTGGCACAAGTTCCATTGCGCCATGCACAAATTTCCGATATTCAAGAGGTGACATGCAAATGGGGCCATAATTTATGCAAGGTGCACAGGGGGCCATTTGCATCTAATTACGGCCCAATTTGCATGCAATTAGCATGCAGGTGTGTCGATCCCCGATGACTTGCGCCTGGTGCCCTGCCAGGCAGCAGCCGTCAGTGACCAGCGCACCCTGCAGCCCGATTGCGGGCATGATGTAAATCCCCCCCCACTGGCCCAATCACGGGCATAACATAAATGAACCCCCCCACCCGACTAGCCCGATTGTGGGCAGAATGAGTTCAACCCCCAGAGACCAATATCCTTGGTGGTCCGGTGGTCCGCATAGCCGATTGCGGGCATAAAGTCAAACCCACCCCAAAGTCCAATTTCCCTGGTGGTCCAGTGGCCCCCCCTACACCCCCGCCATACCACCCCCTCCCATCAGTCAGCGGGTGGCAGCTCCCCACCCGCCTGCCACCCGCCCGCTGACTGACAGCTCAATAGAGCTGCACCCATTAGTTCAGAGCAACAGCAATGGGAGTGCAGCCCATACCTCTAAGGCAGTCCAGATATGTGAATGAATGAATTCACATATCTGGACTTCACTGTGGTATGGGCTGCTACGCCCATTGCCTTGCTCTGAACCAATGGTGTGCAGCCCAACCGAGCTGTCAGTTGGTGGGCAGTGGGTGGCAGGCGGTGGGGTGCCGTCGCCTGCCGCTAACGGGGGCAGCGGGTGGTGGGCTCTGTGGGTGGGTGGGGTGGGAGGCCACTGGCCCACCAGGGAAACTGGACTTGGGGGGGTGGGTTTGACTCTTATGCCCACAATCAGGCTCTCAGAGTCCACTGGACCACCAGGGATATTGGACTTGGGGGTTGAACTCCGCACTGCCCTCTATCGGGCTAGTCGGGGTGAACTCCGCTCTGCCCGCGATCGGCTACTGGGGAGGGGGTTCAATTCCACTATGCCCGCGATCAGGCTAGTAGGGGGTAGTGTTTTCTGTCTGCAATCAGGCTATGGGGTTACTATTATGCCTCACGATCGGGCTGCAGGGGGGCACAGGGACAGTGAGGCCACCCACAGGTGGCAGCTGCCGTGTTGTGCCCTGAAAAGTGGCAGCTCACCTGTGGGTGGCCCTCAACTGATCCTTTTTTTGGCTCAGTGTTGTGCAGGTGCAGGTAGGGGGTTGCACCTGCACAACTCTGCACAGCCTGCTGAATATCGGGCTGTGCAGTTTATGCATAGTTCCTCCCCCTCCAGTTGAGCATGCCTTCATTAGCATTGTGCTGTTGCTCAGCATGACTTGGGGGGGGCAACTGCCTCCTGCTGAATATTGCAGAATGGTGCATTTTGGACTTGCGCAGGTGCAACCCTATTGCGCATGGCGCAATCCTTTTGAATATCCAGCCCATCCTGTTTATATTTCATGACTGAGAATATATGTAACTGGCTTTCTTAAATGTATTGATATAGTTATTGATGAAGGTCAAATCTCAATATCTCTCACTTTTACTAAGTATCACTGGATGACTGACTTACTTTGTATCAGAGACAGAAGCTACCATGCACATAAACTAATAAATGATGACCAGTTTGATGATACACAAATAAAATTTACAGAAAAGCGCAGATTAAAATTATTAATTTATGTATATTAAAGCACTGTTAACATATGTTAAGAAATAATGAAAAGAAGTTCAATTGGAATAATCAAAACAACTGTGTATACACTTAAAATTAAATTGATGCAGACAGCTATCTTAGTATGCTTCATTAATCAAATTTCATCTTTCATTTTCAACTAGTCGATATCTGTATTGCAGTACTATGCGAATTACTGAGTGCTTCTTCATGCAAACTGTTTCAGGAGCCAAACACATAAAAAACACAAAGGTTCAAAGGAAATAAAGAAAAAAATGCAATTACTAAGTCCATGTAAAGTAAAGCTGAGACTCCCTGTCAACTACAATGATTTAGTTAGCTAAAAAATGCTAGTGTGTGCCAAAAAGAAAAAGTAAAAGTGGTGTGCGGTGGATCAGTGATAGTTCACCACATCCAGATGTAAAAGATTAATAGTTAAAAAGGGACTATCAAATGCCAGCACGGTGGTGCTGAGGGTTGAGGCACTGGATGCCACACCTCATGCCATGCCAGCGGCCCATGTTCGGCAATGAGCATGGCTACCAGGGAACGGCAGGGGAGGGAGAGGATCGAGTGTCCAATGACTGTTCTCCTCTTCCGGGGAAGGGTGGGCATGTCATCCCACTCCTTGACTGCCCCTCCAGTGGAGGATGGAGGGGGTAGCACCAGAGCTAGGGAGAACAGAAGCATGGCTACACAGCGCATGTGCACCTCCACATGCGTGTGTTTGTGGCCATGGAGGGAGGGGCCAAGAAAACCAGTGAAAACATGACTGCCAGCCAAATGAAGCACCTCCAGCACTCCGGCATTGCCACCTCGAGGAGCTGCTGGGCCCACTCCGGATTGTACTTGGGAGGGTGGAGGATGGCCCTCCCCCTTCCGCCCCGCCATGGGGGGGGTAAGCCGTGTGGATACACAGCCAGGAAACCCTGTGTCCCGGGTGGCTGGAGAAAGGTAGATGACTCTCAGCAGGTTGAGGAGGAAAAATGCTTCCATAAAAAAAAAAATAAAAGGGGGACTATTGAGCCAGACTGAAAAAAAATGCTTGCTAATAAACATTAAAAATATTTAGGTTTCCTACACTGTAGTCCAAAAATGACTGGCAATGCAAACTCTGGAACCACACATTGTGCTTGCTAATAAATAGTGCTGAGAAAGGTTATGTTTCCACCAGTAGAGCAAAACTTCTACAGCGATGTACGTCACTACCAACAACAGCGACATGTCACTGTAGAAGTCCACCTGGGACCTGGCAACACTTTCCCTGATCCTGCATCCTCTCCCTGAAACAACTCCGACTTGAAGTTGGAATCCAAAATTATGGAGAGTATGGGGACAGAGCCAACTACATTGGAGGTTTGGGGTCAAAGCCCCCCAAAGAAAAAACACATTCTGATGTGTGCAGCTCCCTGCCGACTGCAAATAGTGGTCGACAGGGAGCCTGGCACTGTGATGCTAGTTGACAGGTTAGTTGTCGAACCGGCATCGTAGAGCCCTAATAAAGACTGGCAAAGTAAACTTTGAAACTGGATACTGTGCTTAAGGTAAGGTAGGTAAAGTAAAATGTATTTGTATGGTATCCAATCCCAGAGGTTCTAGGCACTCTACACAATCAAAACAGGAAAGGTAAACAAAATTGTCACTCCCGGGTCACCCCTGAAAAAGGGACCTCCGGGGCCCAGTGGGCCTACCAGGTCATCAAAATTCAATAAATAAATAAATAAATAATGCTCTATTGGGTTAAAGATTTTTAAAATGCAAGCATGAATTAACAATTATAAATAGCAAATATACAGTAAAAACACAGTAGTTAGTCTGGAAAGGCCTGTTTGAAAAGATGAGTCTTTAGACCCATCTTGAATGACTCCACCAATGGGGCCTCCCTTACACAGTTGGGAAGCGAGTTCCAGAGGGCCAGGCCAGCCACCTCAAAAGCTTGTTCATTGGAGGTTTTCAGCCTGGCCCTCTGAACTGCATGATGACCCCTGGTGGAGGAAAGGAGGGAGTGGATCAGAATAGAAGGGGTAAGGAGATGCATCAGTCAGCCAGGACCCAATCTGCATAGGGCCTTATAGGTGAGCAAGTCTACTTTGAAGATGATCCTACACCTGAGAGGCAGCCAGTGCAGATCTTGCAGGACTGGGCTCATACAACATGATCTGGACAAGCCCATCAGTAACCTGGCTGCTGCATTCTGTACCAGCTGAATCTGGTGGAGGGTCCCTCCACAGACCCCAAAGCATAGAACATTACAATAGTCAAACCTGGATGTAACAAAGGCGTGTACTAGTGATGGCAGTTCTTTGGGCAGAACTAGGGGTTAATCTGGGTGACATTCCTTAAGTGGTAAAAACCACTTTGGGCAACAGATGACACTTGAGTATCAAGTGTCAGTCTGTCATCTAGGAAGACATCCAGACATCAATGGAGTGGTTCCCAGGACCAAACCTGTTGACACTCCAGAGGCACTCTCATCACACCCGTGACCAAGCTCAATCACCAAGACCTCCATCTTGTTGGGGTTAGCCTCTGCAAGTTAGAGGCCATCCAGTCCCAAATTTAAGCCATGCAGTTGTTTAGCACTGACATTGTATTTTTCTTCCAGGGGCAAAAGACATATACAGCTGAGTATCATCTGCATAGCAGTGAAATCCCAGACTGTAATGTCTAATGAGCTCTTGCAGGGGTAGCATATACACTGTGAACAGCATTGATGGCAGGATTGACCCTTGTGGGACTCCACATGGAAGGAGCTTCAGGGAGGAAGAGAAATTCCCCATCAATATCTGTTGCTTCCTGCCTGAGAGATAGGACTCACACCAGTTGATGACAGTGCCGGTGAGTTCACAGTATTCTCTAAGGTGATCCAAAAGAGCAATGTGGTCCACCTGTGTCAAATGCTGAAGAGAGAGATTGAGGAGAATGAGAATTGACTGGTCTCCTCTATCTCTCACCCTGAGGAAGTCATCTTGCACCCTGACCAACACTGTTTTAGTGCTATGCCTAACCCTGAAAATGGACTGGAATGGCTTATAGATGTCATACGTCGTGAGGTATGCCTTGTGCTGCAGTGCCACTATTTTCTCAACAACAGTCCCTAAAAATGGGTGGTTGGAGACAGGTCAATAATTACCCAGGACATCGGAGTTTAGTGATGGTTTCTTCAGGAGGGGCCTCACCAGTGCCTCCTTCAAGGCATCAGGAAAGATTCCCTCCAAAAGTGAGCACTGGATTATCCTGGAGAACACTGGACCTACAGTCTTGGCACATCCCACTAGGAGAGGTTGGAGCTCAATTCAGTTCACAAAAAGTGGCCCAAAGCTTCCAAATCACACCAACAACCTCAGCCACCTCCACTGCCCTAAAGACTTCCCAGATAATAGGAGTGCCCAGGCTCCTACCTGGTTGATCACCATGGGGTGGTGTGTCATCATTGCAGTGAAACCCCTACATTAATGGCAATGTGGGTGCTGCAACCTGATCAACAGTCATTCCATCGATAAGGATTTTGCAGTGCATGCTGTCTTGCCACCCCAAGGGTGTCATACTGTTTCCCACCTACACCTCTGACCTGAAGGTGATTATATCATTTTTTGGGCTGCGGGGGGAAAGCCGTGAGGTGCCTCAATACTTTCCCATGATGTGGGTTGGATGGCATGATTGCTGGGTGACATGGTCACTGTCAGCATTTTGTTGTCACTGTGGTGTCAGTTGACATGATGGACGTCGAACCAACATGGTGGAACCCCATGGGGCTGACCTTGCCCCAATGGGGAGATCCCAGACTGGATAGAGGACACCCTGTCAGAGAAGAACTGAGCAAACTCAGCGCAAATGCAATTGAAAATGTTTTTTTTGACTGCAGGCAGACCAGATGAAGTAGTCTGGCTAAAGTCTGAAAAAGCTGAGCTGGTCTGTTCTTCCCTGCGGCAATTTCCCTGGACAAGAACTCTGCCTTCTTATCATCGATTGCCCCTTGGTACTCTTGATAGTGAGCTTGCAAGGCTAGTTTGTCCTCCTTGGAACAGGTCCTCCAGCAGCAATGCTCCAACTTTTGACCCTTGATCTTCATCTCCTTGATAGCCGCATCCAATCATGGGGTTCTCATGTGAGATGATCTAGGTCATATATGGACTTGTGCAATGGCATAGAGTGTTTCAGAGACGGCATTATTATAGGCAACCACCTTCTCACCCACACCAATCGCACATGCAGTACTCGCACTAGACAAGTCTACTACTGCCAAAAGTCTCTCTGGGAAAAATTCCCTTATAGGATGATAGCTGACCATCTCAATATGGGACGGACTATTGGGGGGGCCCCAAACAAGAACTCTACCATGCAATGATTGGACCAAGCAACCTAATCAGTCTTGAGGTCCATGACTTCAAGACCTAGTGAGAACACCATGTCCAAAGTGTGGCCATGGTGATGGGTCACAGAAGCAATTGCCTGTGTCAGGCATAGTGATGTCATCAACTGGAGGAGGTCAGATCCAAGATGTAAGGATTCATCATCAACTCAGGTGTTGAAGTCCCCTAGAATTAACCATCTGGGGGACTCCAATACCCTTTTGATGATAAAGTCCACAATCTCCTGCAGGAAATCTATCCCCCCCAGAAGGCAGTAAACAAGGCGAATCCTGCAATCTGCATGTGGACCCTCATGCACTGTCACACATTCAAAGGATGAGGTAGAAACTGCTGGATACATGGCAAAGTTCAGGCTGGCTGTAAAGCAGATGGCCATACTCCCAGCTCAGTGTTCCCTCCTTGGGCAGTACACCACAGAATACTCATCAGGGATGGCTGCCTCCAAAACTGGCCAGGCATTGTCTCCCAACCTGGTCTCCATAATGCAAGCCAGATCAACAGATGAAATCAAGTCTACCATAACTGCAGTCTTGTTCCTCATCAATCTGGAACTGCACAGCATGGCTCAAAGAGGACTGGTGGAGACTGTAGGCTCATCAGTTATCTGCCCACTCAGTCCTGTGGGAGCCCTGGAAATGGATACTAAACATGTAAGGCCTCTGTCCTGGCTCCATTTAGCTGCAGGGCATCTCCTGCTCCTAATCACCCTGATCCTGTTCACCTCCACTGTACCTGAAGCACCCTGCCACCAACCTACTCTCCCCCTAGTAATACCAACCTCCTGACAGTGTCTTACCACTGGTGCTGGAATAGGGAGGTCAGTAAATGGGTGAAAGTCATGCAGCAGGGATAGTGCATAGCCAATATGGAGGGATTTATAGTTCCGATGTGTCTTCTGGTGCTCAGCTCTAATCAAAATCCTATTAAAGCTAAAATATAAAATACAATATAAGCTAAAGCCCTATAACAACCAAGAAAGTGACATAAATCACCACCAAAATAAAAAGTCAAGACCTATCCCTACACATACATCCGTACACATCCATACCTTACATTGCACACATTTTCTAGTCACACTCAAACCTATCTCAGACATTAACTAACCCACACCCACCCCAGCCAACCCATGTAAAATAAACCAAGCAAAAAAGGAGACTCCAAACTAATTGTTTAAGTCCTGAGGGCTAGGCTAGCAAATAGTTTTAACCATTTTAACAGTTTTATGTCCAATTCCATAGAGAAACATTTGGTCTGCTGCAGTGCTCTCAACACTGCTGAGTGGAAAAGTCAGACAGAAAAGCACTTTCACCGCTTTTCATGCAGGTAACACAGAAACTAGCTTAGATATTGGTGGAGGCAGTATAAAGTAGAGGATAAGGACACTGAGCTGCAAACCTGGAGACCTGGGTTTGAATCCCATCCACTACCACTTTCTCACTGTGTGAGCCTGAGCAAGTGACTTAGCTTCCATGTGTCCCAGGTCACACCTAGAAATAAGCTCTGGCTTAGTGTTCCTTTCCTGGTTAAACAATTTCCCCCTATACTGCAGGCACAACATCCACAAGTGATGCTTTTACCACCACCCCAGATACAATAGAAAAATACAGTACTCACTGGAGAAATAAGCAAGAGGGGCTCCATCACAGAAATTTTATCTCAAGTTACTACTAGCAGGGAGGTCAGTAAACAAAGGGGTGACCTCCAACCTAACATTACCAAGTGCGTGAAAAGAAAAGCGGGGACTACCTGTTAGTAGAGGTGATTTAATTAGTTGAAAATTACTAGGATTAGCAAAAAAGAAAAGTGTGCGGTGGCTTGGGGATAGTTCACAAAATCCACAGGGAAGAAATTAGTAGTTTAAAAAGGGACTATTGAGCCAAACTCAAAAAACTGCTTGGTAATAAACAAGGTAAACATTTAGATCTCGTATAGTGCTGTGATTGAAGACTGGCATTGATAACTTTGAAACTGCACACTGCTATAAAGAAACTACCAACAGGGAGGTCACTAAAAAAAGAAAACTACATCCCAAAGGAGGCCTTTTAATGGATGCTAAAAAATGTTTTTATTTTGTGTTATATGATAGTATATGTGTAGAATTTAGACACCATTGAAGAAAAAATGTGTTAGACTAAAGATACATGCTTTATAATAGTTATAGCATATTGTGATCCAAAAGGATCAGGGGGACAAAGATGGGATCACTAATTATGTAGATTCTCTTCTAGTAGTAACTAGAGCACTGGGGATGGGGGGTGCCACTAAAGACCACTGAAAGATTACATAAATATGGGAATCGTGATTAATACAAAAATGTTTGCATGATATTTTCATTCATATGACAAATTTCATATTGGAAGTGAGTCACAAAAAAGGATTTAAAATGCATACTAAAAAACATTTCCAAGTAATTTCTCCAACAGTTAAGTGCAGAATCCAGCTAATGGAGTCCCAGTGAGCAAGATAAATGTGTTGGTCTGTCAGCAGGATGTCACGTATGTGGTTTTCAAAAACATCTTTAGCAACAAACTGGAAAACAAGATGGCAGCAAACTTAAAAGGATTTTTCCCCTCATGAAAAAGGATTGGCCCCATTTGGAAAATGATTCTTTTTTTGTTTCATATAGTTATTTTGAAGTACTTACTGAGCATGCTCAGAACTTGAAATGTTTAAATTTAATAACTTTGGAATGGATTAATATTTTTTCACCAAACCAGCAAAAGGCACATCTGTGGGCCAGCCCATTGCTACCCTGAAAAGTTCAGACCAAAATTCCAAGCTGTCTGGGAACTACAGGTGTCAGAAAACACAGCAACCCCCCAAAAAAAGAATTCACTTTGTGCTGTATCCGTATCTCAGAATCCACACATTTGATCAGAACAAAACTTGGTGCATTCGGTGATCTACCCCATAAGACTGAGCATGCAAAATTTCATGTAAATCCATTGAATGATTGCAAAGTTATTAATGTGCAAAACTGAGGTTTAACATTAAATTGCCTATGTACCCTAAATATAATGGTGCTACTGTGCCACTATAATTACATGTTTGGGCACTCATTCCCCTGAAAAATGCCATCATATATTTGCCTGCATACCTCAGTACAAAATTTGCATACTGTATATGAAAAAAAGAATTAGCATATTTGAAACCAACCGGCTAGTTATACTGTATTATTGTGTTATTAACATCTTTGTACCACATTAACACCAATGCACTAGAAACCACCCTATTACACATACAACACTTGTAACAAATGCCTTAATAACATATGTAACAACCATCTTACCAAACATTTGACAGCCAGTGTAATAACACACCCTGTATAACAATCACCTTAACGAGTTCTCTAACAAAGACACTATACAAATTAAGTGAATGATGCTTGAATTTTGACAGGGGCTATGCAGAGTGTCTAATGGTGAAATGGCTAAAATGCATTAGTTACCAGTCTGGTATGAATTAAAATATATTTTTCAATGGTAGTATCACCCAGTTGTCCCAAAATTATTCAATCAGATGTTAATACTAATGGAGAAAGTCATTTCAGTCATATTGAAATGAGGACAACTGCAAGGCAGCCTCTCATCCATTAGTCCTGTTGAGCAATGTCAATGTTACTGGAACCTATGAATTATATAAGCTATAATGGTTCCTAACTGAGGGAAGGAGCTGATGTTGTTGATGGCTGATGGGTATATTAATGTATTATGATGTGGGTAATTTATTGAATATGGGTAATGTGAGCTTTGAGACTTGGGTGGCTTTGGATGCCTAGGATTTAGTGGGGGTGGGAGACTAATCTTGTATTTAATATTCTCAAGATAAGGTGATGACAGTTACAGGACAAAAGTGGGTTATTGAGAGGAAGAGGATCAAAGTCCAGGGGATATAATAATGTTATATATGAGTGCCAGAACAGACATCTATTTTTTTTGTACAAATTCCATGCTCATCTGCACACTGTATTTCAAGCCCACGCAAGTGTTTATCAAATAAATAAGAAACCAGTTCCAATTTATACATATCCCGTTCATATTTCATGACTGAGAATATATGTAACTGGCTTCTTTAAATTTATTTATGTGTTGTATTTGTTGATGGAAGTCAGATCTCAGTATCTCTCACTTTTACTAAGCATCACTGGATGACTGACATACGTTGGATCAGAGACAGAAGCTACCATGCACATGAACTAATAAATGATGACCAGTTTGATAGTATATAAAAAATGTCTACCGAAAAGGGCAGATTCAAATTATTAATTTATGCATATTAAAGCACTGTTTACATATATTAAGAAATAATAAAAAGAAGTTCAATTGCAATAATCAAAACAACTGTGTATAAACTTAAATGAAATGAAATTGATGCAGAGAGCTATCTTGATATGCTTCATTAATCAAATTTAATATTTCATTTTCAACTAGTCGATACCTGTATTGCAGTACTATGCAAATTCCTGAGTCCTTCTTCATGCAAACTGTTCCAGGAGCCAAAGACATAAAAAAGCAAGGGTTCAAAGGAAATAGAGAAAAAAATGCAATTACTAAGTCCATGTAAAGTAAAACTAAGACTCCCTGTCAGCTACAATGATTTAGTTAGCTGAAAAAGTTTAGTGTGTGCCAAAAAGTAAAAGTAAAAGTGGTGTGCAGTAGATAAGTGATCGTTCACAGCATCCACATATAAAAGATTAGTAGTTAAAAAGGGACTATCAAATGCCAGCCCGGTGATGCTGAGGGTTGAGGCGCTGGACGCCACACCTCACGCCATGACAGCGACCCATGTTCAGGAATGAGCATGGGCTGCCAGGAGATGGCAGGGGAAGGAGGATTGAGTGTCTAATGACTGCTCTCCTCTTCTAGGGAAGGGTGGGTGTGTCATCCCACTTCTTGGCTGTCTCCCAGTGGAGGATGGAGGGGTAGCACCAGAGAAAGAGCGATTAGAAGAGTGGCTATGCAGCGCATCCACACCTCCATGTGCATGCATTTGTGGCCACAGAGGGAGAACCAAGAAAACCAGTGAAAACACGACTGTCAACTAAATGAAGCCCCTCTAGCACTCTGGCATCACCTCCTCGAGGAACTCCTGGGCTTGCTCCGGATTGTGCTTGGCAGGGGGGGAGGATGGCCCTCCCCCTTCCATCCCTCCATGGGGGGTTAAGCCATGGGGATAAAGAGCTTGGAAAACCTGGAGATAAGGTGGTGTCCTGGCTGGATAGAGAAAAGTAGATGACTCTTAGGAGGTTGAGGAGGAAAAATGGTTCCATAAAAAAAAGGGGCTATCGAGCCAAACTGAAAAAAAAAGTACTTGCTAATAAACATTAAAAACATTTAGATATCATACACCATAGTGCCAAAAATGACTGACAATGCAAACTCTGGAACCACACCCTGTGCTTGCTAAAAAATAGTAAAACTTTGTAGATTTCATGTAGTGCTGAGAAAGAGTGTGCCCCCCCCATACAGCAAATCTTCTACAGTGATGTACATCACTACCGACAACAGTGACAAGTCACTGTAGAAGTCCTCCTGAGAACCAGCAACACTTTCCCTGATCCTGCATCCTCTCCCTGAAACAACTCCGACTAGGAGTTGGAATCCAAAATTATGGGGGGTGCGGGGACAGAGCCCCCCACATTGGAGGTTCAGGGGCAAAGCCCCCCAAAGAAAAAACACATTCTGATGTGTACAGCTCCCTGCCGACTGCAAATAGTGGTTGACAGAGAGCCTGTCACTGTGATGCTGGTCGATGAGTTAGTTGTCGAACCGGCATCGTAGAAACCTAATAAAGACTGGCAAAGTAAACTTTGGAACTGCACACTGTGCTCAAGGTAAGGTAAGGTAGGTAAAGTAAAACGTATTTACATGGTGCCCAGTCCCAGAGGTTCTAGGCACCCTACACAATCAAAACAGAAAGAGTAAAAAATCAATGATAAACAAAATTCTCTAAAGGGTTAAAGAGTTTTAAAATCAAACATAAATCAACAATTATAAATAACAAATATACAGTAAAATCACAGTGGTTAGTCCGGAAAGGCCTGTTTGAAAAGATGAGTCTTTGACCCCTCTTGAATGACTCCACCAATGGGGCCTCCCTTACAGAGTTGGGAAGCGAGTTCCAGAGGGCCAGGCCAGCCACCTCAAAATCTCATTCACTGGAGGTTTTCATCCTGGCCCTCTGAACTGCATGATGACCCTTGATGGAGGAGAGGAGGGAGTGGATCAGAATAGCAGGGGTGAGGACATGCATCAGGCAGCCAGGACCCAATCTGTATAGGGCCTTATAGGTAAGCGCGTCCTCTTTGAAGATGATCCTACACCTGACAGGCAGTCAGTGCAGATCTCGCAGGATTGGGCTCATATGACATGGTCTGGACAAGCCCATCAGTAACCTGGCTGCTGCATTCTGCACCAGCTGAATCTGGTGGAGGGTCCCTCCACAGACCCCAAAGTAGAGAACATTACAGCAGTCAAGCCTGGATGTAACAAAGGCGTGTACTAGTGATGGCAGTTCCTTGGGCGGAACTAGGGGTTAATCCAGGTGACATTCCTTAAGTGGTAAAAAGCACTTTGGGCAACAGATGACACTTGAGTATTAAGTGTCAGTCTGTCATCTTGGAAGATGTCCATACATCAATGGAGTGGTTCCCAGGACCAATCCTGTTGACACTCGAGGCACTCTCATCACACCCATGACCAGGCTCAATCACCAAGACCTCCATCTTGTTGAGGTTTATCCTCTGCCAGTTAGAGGCCATCCAGTCCCAAATTTAAGCCATGCAGTTGTTTAGCACTTCCACTCCATTTTTTTCCAGGGGCAAAAGACATATACAGCTGAGTATCATCTGCATAGCAGTGAAATCCCAGACTGTAACGTCTAATGAGCTCTTGCAGGGGTAGCATATACACTGCAAATAGCATCAATGTCAGGATCAACCCTTGAGGGACTCCACATGGAAGGAGCTTCAAGGAGAAGAGAAATTCCCCATCACTATCCTTTGCTTCCTGCCTGACAGATAGGACTCAAACCAGTTGATGACAGTACCGACGAGTCCACAGTATTCTCTAAGGTGATCCAAAAGCACAGTGTGGTCCACGGTGTCAAATGCTGAAGAGAGATATTAAGGAAAATGAGAATTGACTGGTCTCCTCTATCTCTCACCCTGAGGAGGTCATTTTACACCCTGACCAACACTGTTTCAGTGCTATGCCTAACCCTGAAACTGGACTGGAATGGCTTATAGATGTTATAGGCCGTGAGGTGTGCCTCAAGCTACAGTGCCACTATTTTCTCAACAAACTTCCCTAAAAATGGGTGGTTGGAGATAGGTCAATAATTAGCCAGGGCATCAGGGTTTAGTGATGGTTTCTTCAGGAAGGGCCTCACCAGTGCATCCTTCAAGACATCAGGAAAGATTCCCCCCAAAAGTGAGCACCAGATTATCCTGGCAAACACTGGATCTACAGATTTGGCACATCCCACTAGGAGAGAGGTTGGGGCTCAATTCAGTTCACAAAATGTGGCCCAGAGCTTCAAGATCACACCCACAGCCTCAGCCACCTTCACTGGCCTAAATTATTCCCAGAAAACAGGAGCTCCCAGGCTTCTACCTGGTGGACCACCACAGAGCAGTGTGTCATCAGTGCAGTGAAACCCCTACATTGATGGCAATGTGGGTGATGCAACCCAATTAACAGTCATTCCATTGATAAGGATTTTGCATTGCATGCTGTCTTGCCACCCCAGGGGTGTTGCACTGTTTCGCACCTACACCTCTGACCTGAAGGTGATTATATTATTTTTTGGGGGGGTGCAAGGAGGCAAAGCCGTGATGTGCCTCAGTACTTTCCTGTGATGTGGGTTGGTCGGCATGATTGCTGGATGACATTGTCACCGTTGGCATTTTGTTGTCACTGTGGTATCAGTTGACAAGATGGAAGTCGAATCAACATGTTGGAACCCCATGGGACTGACCTTGCCCCAATGGGGAGATCCCAGACTAGATAGAGGACACCCTGTCAGAGAAGAACTGGCTAATTCATCGCAAAAGCAATTGAAAATGCTTGTTTTGACTGCAGGCAGACCAGATGAAGTAGTCTGTCCACAGTCTGAAAAAGTTGAGCTGGTCTGTTCCTCCCTGTGGCAATTTCCCTGGACAGGAACTTTGCTTTCTTATCATCAATTGCCCCTTGGTACTCTTGATAGTGAGCTTGCAAGGCTAGTTTGTCCTCCTTGGAACAGATCCTCCACCAGCAATGCTCCAACTTCTGACCCTTGATCTTCATCTCCTTGATAACCCCATCCAATAATGGGGTTCTCAAGAGAGAAGATCTAAGTCATATATGGACTTGTGCAATGGCATTGAGTGTTTCAGAGATGGCATTATTATAGGCAATCGCCACCTCATCCACACCAACCGCACATGCAGTACTCACACTAGACAAGTCTACTACCACCAAAAGTCCCTTTGGGGAAAATTCCCTTATAGGACAAAAGCTGATCATCTCAATAGGGGAGGGACTATCAGGGGAGCCCCAAATGAGAACTCTACTGTGCAATAATTGGACCAAACAACATAATCAGTCTTGAGGTCCATGGCTTCAAGACCCAGTGAGAACACTAAGTCCAAAGTGTGGCCTTGGTGATGGGTAGTAGAGGCAACTGCCTGTGTCAGGCCTAGTGATGTCATCAACTGGAGGAGGTCACATCCAAGATGTGAGGATTCATCATCAACCCAGGTGTTGAAGTCCCCCAGAATTAACCCTCTGGGGGACTCAATACCCTTTCGATGATGAAGTCCATGACCTCCTGCAGGAAATCTATCCACCCCCAGATGACAGTAAATAAGGAGAATCCTGCAATTTGCACATGGGCCCCCACGCAATGTCACATATTCAAAGGATGAGGTAGAACCTGCTGGATACATGGCAAAGTTCAGGCTTGTTCTAAAGCAGATGGCCATACCCCCAACCCTGTGTTCCCTCCTTGGGCAGTGCACCACAGAGTACTCAGCAGGGATGGCTGCCTCCAAAACTGGCCAGGCATTGTCTCCCAGCCAAGTCTCCATAATGCAAGCAAGATCAACAGATGAAATCAAGTCCACCATAACTGCAGTCTTGTTTCTCATTAATCTGGAAGCACGCAGCATTTCTCAAAGAGGACCGGTGGAGACTGTAGGCCCACCAGTAACCTGCCCACTCAGTCTTGTGGGAGCCCTTGAAATGGACACTAAACATGTAAGGCCTCTGTCCTGGCTCCATTTAGCTGCAGGGCCTCTCCTGCTCCTAACCACCCTGATCTTGTTCACCTCCACTGTGCCTGCAGCACCCCACCACCAACCTACTCTCTCCCCTAGTAATACTGACCTCCTGACTGTCTTACCACTGCTGTTGGAATAGGGAGGTCAGTAAAGGGGTGGATGTCATGCAGCAGGGATGCTGCACAGCCAATAGGGAGGGATCTATAGTTCTGATATGTCTTCTGGTGCTAACCTCTAATCAAAATCCTATTAAAGTTAAAATATGAAATACAGTATAAGCTAAAACCCTATAACAACCAAGAAAATGACATAAATCACAACCAAAATAAAATTTCAAAACCTGCCCCTACACATACATCCCTACACATCCATACCTTACAATGCACAAATTTCCTAGTCACACTCAAACTACTCTCAGACACTAACTAACCCATATCCACCCCAGCTATATAAAATAAACCAAGTGAAAAAAGGAGAATCCCAAACTAATTGTTTAATTCCCAAGGGCTAGTCCAGCAAATAGTTTTAACAGTTTTATGTCCATTTCCACAGAGTTTGGTTTACTGTGCTGCAGTGCTCTCAACACTGCTGAGGGGAAAGTCAGACAGAAAAGCACTCTCACCGCTTTTCATGCACGTAACACAGAAACTAGCTGAGATATTGGTGGAGGCAGTATAATGTAGTGGATAAGGACACTGAGCTGCAACCTTGAGACCTGGGTTTGAATCCCATCCACTCCCACTTGTACACTGTGTGACCCTGAGCAAGTCATTTAATTTCCTTGTGCTCCCAGGTCACACCTGGAAGTAAGCTTTGGCTTAGTGTGCCTTTCCTGGTTAAACAATTTCCCCCATACTACAGGCACAACATCCACAAGTGGTGCTTTCACCACCACCCCAGATACAATAGAAAAATACAGTACTCAATGGAGAAATAAGCAAGAGGGGCTCCATCACAGAAATTTAATCTCAAGTTACTACTAGCAGGGAGGGCAGTAAACAAAGGGATGATCTCCAACCTAACATTACCAAGTGCATGAAAAGAAAAGCAGCGACTATCTGTTAGCAGAGTTGATTTAATTAGCTGAAAATTACTAGCATTTGCAAAAAAGAAAAGTGTGTGGTGGCGCGGGGATAGTTCACAAAATCCATAATGAAGAAATTAGTAGTTTAAAAGGGAATTATCGTGCCAAACTCAAAAAACTGCTTGGTAATAAACAAGGAACACTTTTAGATCTCGTATAGTGCTGTGATTGAAGACTGGCATTGATAACTTTGAAACCACACACTGCTATAAAGAAACTACTAACAGGGAGGTCACTGAAAAAAGAAAACTACAACCCAAAGTGAGCTTTTTGATGGATGCTAAACAATGTTTTTATATTGTGTTGCATGATAATATATGTGTAGAATTTAGACACCCCTTGAAGAAAAAATGTGTTAGACTAAAGATTAATGTTTTATAATAGTTATAGCATATTGTGACTCAGAAGGATCAGAGGTACAAAGATGGGATCACCAATTATGTAGATTCTCTACTAGTAGTAACTTGAGCACTGGGGATAGGGGATGCCACTAGAGACCACTGAAAGATTACATAAATATGGGAACAGCAATTAATACAAAAATGTTTGTATGATATTTTCATTCATATGACAAATTTCATATTGGAAGTGAGTCACAAAAAAGGATTTAAAATGCATACCCAAAAAAATTTCCAGATAACTTCTCCAACAGTTAAGTGAAGAATCCAACTAAATGGAGTCCAAGTGAGCAAGATAAATGTGTTGGTCTGTCAGCAGGATGTCACTTATGTGGTTTTCGAAAACATTTTTACCAAAAAAATGGAAAACAAGATGGCAACCAACTAAAAAAGACTTTTCCTCTCATGAAAAAGGATTGGTCCTATTCGAAAAATACAGTTATTTTGAAGTACTTACTGAGCATGCTCAGAACCTGACATTTTTAAATTTAATAACTTTGGAATGGATTAATATTTTTTTCACCAAACCAGCAAAAGGCACATATGTGGGCCAGCCCCATGCTACCCTGACAAATTCAGACCAAAATTCCAAGCTGTCTGGGAACTACAGCTGTCAGAAAAAACAACAACCCCCCCCCCAAAAAAAATCGCTTTGTGCTCTATCCATATCTCAGAATTCACACATTCGATCAGAATGAAACTTGGTGTATTCAGTGATCTACTGCACAAGACCATGCATGCAAAATTTCATGTAAATCCATTGAATGATTGCAAAGTTATTAAAGTGCAAAAATTGAGGTTTAACATTAACTTGACTACGTAACCCTAAATATGATGGTGCTACTGCACCACTATAATTACATGTTTGGGCATTCATTCCCCTGGAAAATGGCATCATATATTTGCCTGTATACCTTGATACCAAATTAGCATAATGTATATGAAAAAAAGTATTAGTATATTTGAAACCGACCAGCTAGTTACACTGTATTACACTGTATTATTGTGTTATTAACATCTTAGTACCACTTTAACACCCAATGCACCACAAACCACCCTATTACACAGACAACACTTGTAATAAGTGCCTTAATAACATATGTAACAACCATCTTACCAAACATCACCTTAACAAGTTCTCTAACAAATAATAATAATAATAATAATTTTATTTATAAAACGCCTTTCAATGTATCAAGGTGCTGAACATTTTAAGACCATAAATTCAAATTTCAAATAAAAATCTACAATACATGTATAAAAAATGTACCATAATAACATCAAATATTAAAACATAATAAGCTATAATAAAGATACAAACACACTAAAATTGACTTAGTTATCCAAGAAGGCCATTTGCCATAAGTATGTTTTCAGATCTTTCTTAAATATCTCCACAGAGGTGCACTCCCGTAACCGGCGTGGTAGAGAATTCCAAAGAGTGGGTGCAGCATGAGCTAATGCTCTGCCTGCTGAAGATTTTAAACTCACTCTTGGAATCTCTAACAACCCCTTGTCGGCTGAGCAAAATGATTGGCCAGGGCAATAAGGCACCAGAAGTTCTTTCAGATAGATTGGACCCTGATCGTGAAGGGCTTTAAAAGTCAATAAAATGACTTTAAAGGTGATCCGCCACCATATAGGGAGCCAGTGCAGTTCGCACAGCACTGGGGTAATATGACAGGACCTACTTGTCCCAGTCAAAACCCGGGCTGCAGCATTCTGCACCAGCTGTAGGCGATAGATTTCTACCTCAGAAAGCCCAAAGTAAAGGGCGTTGCAGTAGTCCAAGAGAGAGGACACAAAGGTGTGGACCAACGCTGGCAAAAAGTCATATGGAACAAGGTGCCTAACCCTGGCAATATTCTTAAGATGGAAAAAGGAAGTCCTGACAACAGACGACACTTGAGATTGTAGAGTCAGCCTGTCGCCTAGGACAATCTCAAGGCTACGCACCCATTCAGAGGTCGGAAGTTCCAGAAGGCGTCCCATCATGAGAACTCTCGATCTGACCACCCGGGTCCACCACTAAAACCACTGACAAAGACACTATACAATGTTCTCTAACAAAGTCACTATACAAACAGCCTCTTGAAGTGCAGTCCTTAAAACAGCAGCTCACAAGCTGGGGAAAAAATGTGCCTAACCAACAACATACTACAGTGGCTCCATACGACATTCTTCCCCTGACAGCATGTCACCTCTCAGGCAGCCAGAATGCACTTTAACTTTCAAGCCCACCATGCTGCTACAGGCCATGTCCATCCTATATCTCCAGAATACTTGTCATCATGGACTGCTGCTCCCAACCTCACAGTTTCACATGCTGGCTCATAGCATCACATGCCAGCTTTCATATAGGGTTCCTCACCGTATACTGGTGGGTAAAGCCACCACTCAAAGTCCTGACCATTCAAGGATGCCAACTGCCGTTCCTGATTAGACCTACCAAACCTACTGACATGCCATCCTAAAAAGGAATTCCCACTAAACCACTCCCACTTTTATGGAGGAAGTGCATGAATGTGCACACATATGCAACAATGCACATGCTCCAAAACATTTTGCCCTCTGGGGATCAAACAAAGGCCCCCTACCCTCTACTTCTTGGCAGCCTATAACTGTACTGCTGTACTAATCTTCTTGGACAACATACTCATGGTGTGGCAAGGGACATCCAACAGTGAGTGCAGATGTTACCTACACATATATAGATACATAGATACATAGATACATAGACAGTGTCGGCAGATAAGGGCCTATGGCCCACCCAGTCTTCCCATTTGAGCTTATAAGTTCAGTTTGTTTTCCTAGAAGTCTGTTGCCCCTTACCCCTGACCTCTAGAATTCCTTTATGTCTATCCCATGCATTCTTAAATCCTGTGATTGTTTCAGCCCCCACCACTTCCTCTGGCAGGGTGTTCCACTTGTCCACCACCTGTTCTGTGAAGAAATTCTTTCTCATGTTTCCTCTGAATCGTCCTCCCTCCAACTTCATCCCATGCTCTCTAGTCCTGGAACATCTTTTTCACTTAAAAATAGTGTTTTCCTGCACCCTGTTCCACCTTGTAAGATACTTGTATGTCTCTATCATATCCCCTCTCTCCCTCCTCTCCTCCAGGGAGTACATGTTCAGTTCCTTCAACCTGTCTTCATAGGACTTGTGATGCAATCCATGCACCATCTTTGTTGCCCTCCTCTGAACCTTCTCTACCCTGTCTATGTCTTTATGTAGGTATGGTCTCCCAGGCTGTACACTGTACTCCAGGTGGGCCTCTAGTGTCTTGTATAGCGGATTATGACCTTCCTTTTCCTGCTGGTGATGCCCCTGCCTATGCATCCCAGCATCCTATTTGCTTTACCTGCTGCCTTGTCACACTGTTTCCCTACCTTGAGGTCATCAGAGATGACAAACCCAAGATCCCTTTCCTGCTTGGTGCATGCTATATCCTCACCCCCCAACTGATATATTGTGCCAGGGTTTTTGTGCCCCATATGCATTATCTTGCACTTCTTTGCATTGAATTTCAACTGCCAAACCCTTGACCATTCTTCAAGTTTCTGCAGGTCGCTTCTCATTCTGTCTACACCCTCTGGTGTGTCTACTCTGTTACAGAGCTTTGTGTCATCAGTGAACAGTGAAATTCTGCCTTCTAGATCCTGTGCAATGTCACTGATGAAGATGTTGAATAGGACCGGTCCCAGCACTGATCCCTCTGGTACCCCACTGGTCACTCTTCCCTCTGTGGAGTGACAGCCATTTACCACCACCCTCTGTGTCCTGCCACCCAGCCAGTTACCTACCCACCACACTACTGTCCTGCCCACACCCATATTCCCCAGTTTGTGTAATAGTCTTCTATGTGGCACAGTGTCAAAGGCCTTGCTGAAGTCAAGATAGGCCATGTCCACTGCCCTCCCTGATCCACCTCCCTAGTCAACCAGTCAAAAAATTCAACGAGGTTGGTCTGACATGACCTCCCCCTGGTGAAACCATGCTGCCTTGGGTCCTGTAGTCCATTGACAACCAGATGTTCCACCAATCTCTCCTTCAGTAGTGCTTCCATGATCTTTCCCACTACCGAGGTGAGGCTGACTGGTCTGTAGTTCCCTGCTTCCTCTTTGTTCCCACTTTTGTATAAGGGGACTACATCTGCTGTCCTCCAGTCTTTGGGTACCTCCCTGTTTCCAGCGATCGACTAAACAAGGATAGCCAGAGGTTCAGCCACCACCTCTCTTGGTTCTTTAAGGACTCTGGGGTGCACCCGTCTGGCCCCCTTTATCAACTCTTATTATTTCCAGTTCCTTCAGGACCCTTTCCGTGTAAAGGGACTTGTGTCCATTTCTGCACCATTCTCACCCTTGTACTCCTTCAGACCCATTACCCCTCTTCCTCAGTAAAGACTGAGCAGAAATACCTATTCAATATGTCAGCTTTACTGTTGTCATCCTCCACGTGGCTCCCATCCTCCCCTTCAGTCTCACTATCCCTCCCTTTGTCTTTCTTTTTTCACTTACGTACCTGTAAAAGGGTTTGTCCCCTCTACCCACTGATTTTGCAATGTGTTCTTCTGTCTGAGCTTTGGCTTCCCTTACTGACCTCCCTGCCTCCCTTTGCTTCTCCTGGTACTTCTCCCTATCCCCTTCTGCCTCTGTCTTTTTGTATTGCCTGAATGCAATCTTTTTGGCTTTCACTTTCTTTGCTACCTCTTTGGAAAACCATAATGGTCTCCTCTTCCTTTTCCTCTTGCTAACCTGCTTAATGCATAATTCTGTTGTTCTTGTAATCCCCATTTTAAATACTGCCCACTGTTCCTCAACCCCTGATTTCTGTCCCATTCCCCTTAATGCCTCTTTCAAGTATCTCCCCATTTTCCCAAAGTCTGCCCCCCTAAAATCCAGGATACGTGTTTTTGTGTGGTTTGGTTCTGCTCTTTCTGTGATTTCAAACCACAATGACTGGTGGTCACTGTTACCCAGGTGCTCCCCCACTGTTACCCCATCACACTGTCCCTGTTTGTGAGCACAAGGTCCAGTATTGCCTTCTGCTGAGTTGGTTCCATGACCAGTTGCTTGAGGAAGGCACCCTGAAGGGACTCCAGGATAAATCTGCTCCTAGTTGATGCTGCTGCTGGGATGCTCCAGTCCACGTCTGGAATATTGAAGTCTGCAACCAGTACTACCTCACCCTTGTCTGCTCCCTATCTGTTTCTTCCTCCTGGGCTGGTGGTCTATAGACCACACCTGTGCGGATGGCTGTCCCCATTTTCCTTTCCAGCTTAACCCACAGTATCTCTCCCCCATTTTGTTCCTCCTGGATCTCTGTGGCCCTTATGTCATTTTTCACATACAGTGCCACTCCTCCTCCCTTCCTGCCTGCCACAGTGGCATCTGCAGTGGATTTCCATAATTAACAGTCTGTTTACTTAAAGTAGTGTTTCCACATTGCATTTAAACCTCAAAGTTTGGCCTGGAACTTTTCAAGTTATGAGCAATATAAAACTGCAAACCTTGCAAAAGGTATGTCACTGTAATCAGCAATGACATCTAACATGTTCTGGTATTATTTAAGAGTTTTACACACTGAATAACTTAACATATGTCACTTATAGAAATTGATCTGATTAGGGCTAATCAATACATAAAAGCAAAGTGTTACTTAGTCAGCGTGTTGGCTACAAAAAAAAATGTAAGTACTGATGGTACTAAAAGCACAAAAGAAGGTGTGGATGAAATAATCATGTTGCAAGAAAGAAGACTGAAAGGTTCCCCTTGCAATAAAAAGGGAAATGGCTTGGGGTATGGGGTCTGAGACAATGCATCTATCAATTGTAGCAAGAAAGAAATACATTTTCCATTATGGGGAAGGCTGGATAAAAAAAATGTTTAATTTTTAGAATCAAATCCAGGCCCCCTACCCTCTACTATGTGGTTGCTTGTAGCCTTACCACTGTACTAAGCTTCCAAGCAGGAAATGCAAGCTGTGACAAAGAACATTTGATATAATGTTTCTCAGGTTGCATTTAAACCTCAAAGCCAGAGCTGTAGCTTTTTAAGTTATTTGTGATATAGTATTTCAAACCTCACTGAAAGTCTAACACTAACATCAGCAATGACATATAACTATTTCTCTCATACTACAAGAATTACTGTGAGAAAGCAAAAAAATGTTCAACTCTGGACATCAAACCCAGGCCCTTCTCTCCACTGCTGTAGCTCTGCCACTTTACTAAACTTCAGCAAATCCATGCTGTGGCAATGGACATCCAGCAGTAAGTGCAGATCCCCCAGCACACAAACAAACACACACACACACAGTGGACATTCCTAATTAACAGACAGTCTATATGAAGTAGTGTTTCTCAAGTTGCATTTAAACCTCAAAGTCTGAGCTGCAATTTTCATTTTTCGGCAGTATAAAACTTCAAACCATGCTGAAGGTGTGTCACTATGAACAAGGCCACTGTTTTTCGGTTTTTACCGGAAAACCTGGTAAAATTCCGGAATTAGGGCTGCCTGAAAACCGGTTAAAACAAAGATTTCATGGAATCTGGCATTTTATATCAGATCAGTAAATCTACAAACTTGTATTTTTCTTATAATTCCTTCCTGTACTAGTTTCAGTTTGCTTTATTTAAGGCTCTGCATATTAAGCTTTCTTTAATTCTGATTCTTTATGCACATACTAAAAGAATGATAGCAGAATCCCAGTAAAATCTGGAAATTAGAGTAACAATCACCAGTGCAATTCCAGAATCTGATGTCTTGAAAATGGAATTTCATTGTTTTATTCACCGTAAATCAGTGGCCTTGACTATGATCAGCAATGACATCTAGCACTTTCTCTCATACTACATGATCTGTTTTGTTTCCCTTGTTCACTTATAGATTTATTTGCAAAACTTGTGTTATAGGCACATTGTTAGATTTAGTGTAAATTGCACTACATTGTCTGTACATACAATGTCTTGAACTTGCATAACTTGTGTGTATAATATACTAAACATTGTTGTTTATCACCTCTCCTTCATCATCCCACTTTTTCCCCCAGGTTGCATCTGTAAATGAGACTACCCATGTATCTCAGTATGATTGCCTGGTGAAATTATTTCAAATAAATAAAATGATAAACTGTAGTGAGAGATTTAAAAAAAAAATTGTACTCTGGGGATCAAACACAGGCCCCTTCCCCACATCCTGCTAGTTAGATTGTAGCTCTACCACTGTACTAAGCCCAGCAGTGAGTGCAGACCCCCCAGGAACACACAGTTAGATTGACTTTTTATAAAGAAACATCTGCTATTTCAAGTAATGTTTCCCAAGATTCATTTAAACCTCAAAGTCTGAGCTGCAACTTGTCAGGTTATCACACGTAGAAACATACATAGAATTTGACAGCAGATAAGAACTACCTGGCCCATCCAGGCTGCCCCTTTCTGCCAATCTACACTATTACCACAGACAATGCCCAATCTATAGCTCTTTCTCCCTTCCTCCTTCCTTTCCACTATGATTCCCTTGTGCTTATCCCAGACATTCTTGACCCCTACCACTGTTTTCACTCTCACTACCTCCACTGGAAGACTGTTGCAGGAATCCACCACTTTTTCTGTGAAGAAGTACTTCCTTACATCCTCCTGAATCTACTCCCTCCTGCTATTAGCAATCCCCTTGTCCTTGAGCACCTTTTTTCCTGAAAAATACTTCCCTCCTGTGCCTTTTTACCCCATGAGGCATTTAAAGCTCTCTATCATATCCATCCTCCTCTCTTCCATGGTATACAGTACATATTGAGGTCTTTATTTTCTCTTTGGGCTTTTAAAATTGACCCTGTACTATTTTAGTTGCCATCCTCTGGATCGCCTCCACTCTGTCTATGTCCTACCAGAGTTGTAGTCTCCTGAACTGGACACAGTGCTCTAGGTGGTGTCTTACTAGTGATCTATACAGAGAAAACACCACGTTCCTCTTTCTGTTGTCATTGCACCTCACCATGTATCCCAGCATCCCACTAGCCCCCCATACTGCCTTGTGGCATTGCCTGGCCACCAGTAATTTTATATGATTACCACCAGATCTCTTTCCTGCTTGGTGGTCATCAGTACCACTCCATCCATTTTGTACTCCATCCCTGGGTTTCTGTATCCCAGGTGCATTATTTTGCATTTTTTCACATTAAAACCCAGCTGCTATACCCTTGAACACTCTTCTAGTTTTCTCAGGTCTCTGCTCATCTTTTCCACCCCCCAGAGTGTTCACCCAATTGCAGATTTTTGTGTCATCTGCAAAGAGGCAGGCATTTCTTTCCAGCTCCTATGCAATGTCACATTCAAAGAGGCTATTTCACTTGAGGCACATCTCACCACCTTTGATATCTATAAGCCACTCCAGTCTGGTTTCTGGACCAGGCACAGTACAGAGATGGCACTACTTAGGGTGCAGAATGATCACCTCATGGTGAGAGATAGAGACAAATGGTCAGTGCTTGTTCTCCTCAATTTCTCCTCAGCGTTTGACACCATGGATCATGAGGTGTTGCTGGATCACTTGGGGGAGTTCTATGGAACCACAGGTACTGTCAGCAACTGGTTTAAGTCCTTTCTTACAGGTAGGATGCAAAGGATGGTAATGGGAAATTATTCCTTTTGCCTGATGGCTCTGCCCTGTGTAGTTCCCCAGGGTTCAGTCCTTTCACTCATGTTATTCATAGTGCACGTACTACCCTGGTAGATATCATTAGATGGTATAGGGTGAGTTTTCATTGCTGTGCAGATGATACCCAATTGTATTTATCATCTGCATCAGGAACACAGGGTGCGGCCTCTGTCCTGAACTCATGTCTGGCCAAGATTGAAGACTGAATGTCCTTCAACTGTCTGATGGTTAATAAGGCACGGTATTAACCAGTGTTGTTTAATTTTCTTAGAAATTCGAATAAAAATTAAAATATGAAAAACAAATCAGGCAAGGTATATGCAGCTGAGAGCCATGCTTTGAACTTGGTGCTTGACATTTTCAGAGGGCTGTGGTGCTCTGTAGTGAGACTTATTGTTTCTGGCACTCTGCACACCCTGGTGTTGTGGTGTGGTGTGTAGTGAATTGATTGCTAATATAGGTGGCCTCCCTGGGCTATACTTCAGTCTTTTTCTATTATGTTTCACAATAAATGAATCTTACAAGCATTAAGAACTGGTGAATCTGTTGCTTTACTAGACAGAGTGCTGGGTCCTGTTTGACTGAACTGTGCAACTACTGGACTTTCTTGAACCTTTCCCCATAAGAGCAACCCTTGCCATTTGTTCATTCCTTGTGCAGCTCAGGGTTGAGAGGGCTGGCTGAGGAAGCGCTCCCCCACCACTCCTGTCTGATTTCCCCAGGGATTCCATACAAGCTATACTCAGCTGAACAGCCTGGAATCACACTTTGAACCTGGTGCCTAACATTTACGGAGGGCTGCAGTACTTCCTACTGAGACTGATTGCTTCTGTCGCTCAGCACACCTTGGTGTTGCAGTGTACACATACCCTCTCTTCCACCCCAACCACCCACCTGCCTATCCTGGGTGGTCCCAGTTTTAACTACTGCCTTCTTGACCAAACCAGTCAATCCCCCATAATCTATCAGTCTGTCCTGCAGTTCTAATTATTTCAGACTGCATCTGAGCTGTTTGTCACCTTCCCCACTGACTTTACTTTTAAGGTCTATTCAAGTCTTCTTTTCCTCAGCACTCCTAGTACTCACATAATTGCAGTCTGCTCATAACTAACCCCTGTAACTATGCTGCATTTCCTGTCTTCCTGTTGTACGGGTTCTCTGCAAAATTTTGTTAGCTGCCTAATTTCACAAGTCCTTTTCCTGTATCCTCAGGTCAGTTTAGCAACCCTTGATACCCGCTGCCCTCTTATCTGACATCTCTCTGTGTAAAGCTGTATATTCAGCTGTGATTGGTAGTTAGTATGGATAGATGGCAATTATATTTGGGAGCGTTAGACCGGTGTTTATTGTGCTGCGTCTCCGTCCCATATCTATTGGTGTGGACATCACCTGCACCTTGCACAGTCTGTGTTACGTTTATTCATTGATTGTGCTTTATGGTACAAGGCTGAATGCTTATTTGTGCATTTATTATAGTCACTCTACTACTATCTCATTTGCTTTTTGTGGATTAAGCTAAACAGTCAAATTCAACATTTGATTACAAAGGCAGATGGTTTTAAAGCAGACATTTTTTGGGAGTATACCAGTATTGTTAATTTAGTGTTTTGTCACAATCAAATGTGTCTCATCAGGATGCAGGCTGTCATTTTGTTTATTTCTGTGGTATTATTTGCCTATGCTCAGGAAGAAGTCACATCTTTCTTTCCAGGTATGAGTGTTCAAATATTGTTTCTATAGTATACAGCCTGAGCTTGGTTGCAAGCTATGAGTTGGCCTTTTTTAACCAGCTTTTGCTATAATTTCAGAGGTTTCTAATTTAGTCTTTCAGCTAAACCTATTATATTCTTTAATTGAACATGGAAACATTTTGGTTTCGATGTTTGCAGCTATTGTGCTTTCTGGTGAATCTCCCTTCTGCTGAAACCATAATAACTCCCTATACACCAGTTTTGAGATGGCACAAGGTCATGTTGTCACATACAAAAACAGTGCCACACTATACCATGCTGTCAAAACAGTGACTAAAAATGAAAACACTAGAACAATTGCTTTCTGTGGAGGCTACTACCTTCCATAATAGGGGTCTGTCCCTAGACCACCCTAATAAATATCCTCCTCGGGGAGCAACACAGGGACAGGGTGAAACTCCAGCGAACTGCACGAAAGACAAGAAAAAAAATTAAGTAACCTAATCTGGGACTAAGAATAGAACCTTGGTCCACAACTGCTCCATTGTCCTCCAGCACTGATGGCTATACTCTGAGCCACCGCAGCTGCTCAGCAGACCCCTGTCCAGCAGAGTTCTTACTCTCTGCAGCAGAGCTTTCCAGAAATAGCTACAGGGTCACCGCTACTGTGCCACACTATTTGTGTCATGTGTCATTGTGTACCCTGTAGCTGTTCTTCCCCACACTGTTACTGTTGCACAGTTTTGCCCTGTGGCATTTTCCATACACCATATTGACCTGGTACGTTTTGAGACTAACCACAAAATGGTGTGCTAATACCCTAAATTTAGCCTATTATCTAACCACTGCTAAATCAGTGTACATACAAACACTGCTACTGATACAGGCCACACTTTGCAGAGGCAGAGCTCCTGTAAGGAATGGTCTATACAAAGGTGCTGAGCTAAAAAAATTTAAATCAATCCTATTAGCTGAACATTAAAACCTATAGGATCAAAACGTTAGTTCTACTACTATTGTTATGTTGAGGCAATGTTGAAATCAGTCCTGGCCCTATTTGTCCAGTAGCATCACCTACCAAATTAGCTTCTATCAGAGGAATGAAATTCATGTTCATTAACGTATGCAGCCTGCCGAAAAAACTGGATGCTATACAAATATGGTCTCTCATACACACCTGGATGTCCTCATATTGGCTGAATCATGGTTAAAGGGAACAGTATCACTGCATGAGATGGCTCTCCTCTCATACAGAAACATAGAAACCTAGACTTTGATGGCAGATAAAACCCGCTTGGCCCACCTAGTCTACCCATTTCCCTATCTATTGGATAAGCTGCAGATCCTAGTTAACCAACAGCCTACTTCTTCCTACCCCCTACAAGTATTGCCTTATGTCTGTCCCATGCATTCTTGAATTCCACCACTGTCTTTGACCCATGATCTCCTCAGGAAGGCTGTTTGATGTGTCCACCAGCCTCTCTGAGAAAAAATAGTTCCTCACATTGCCCTTGAGCCGTTCCCCCCCCCCATCTTCAAATTGTGTCCTCTTGTTCTTGCACATCTCTTTTTCTGAAAGTCCTCTTGGACTTTTTTGATTCCCTTGAGGTACTTGAAAGATTCTATCATGTCCTCCCTCTCCCTTCTTTCCTCAAGGGTATACAAATTAAGTTTCTTTAGTGCCTCTTCATATGGCTCCTGATGCAGGCCCTGCACCGTTTTAGTTGCCCTCCTCTTGACTGCCTGCATCCTGCCTATGTTCTTGCGGAGATGGGGTCTCCAGAACTGCACACAGTACTCCAGATGGGGTCTCACCAACTGTCTTTACAGAGGGATAACAACTTCCTGTTTTCTACTGGTGATGCATCTCCCTATACATCCCAGTATCCCCCCAGCCATTCCATCTGCCTTCTCACATTGCTTGCTTACCTTTAGGTCATCTGATATTACTACCCCAGATCCCTTTCCATTTTTGTTATTGTTTAATACCCCCATCGTGTACTCTTCCCCTGGCTTTTTGTTTCCCAGGTGAATTACTTTGCACTTTTTTGCACTGAATCTAAGCTGCCATATTTTGACCATTGCTCCAACCTTGCCAAGTCCCTTCACCCCCACTGTGTATCAACCCTGTTGCAGATCTTGTGTGGTCTGCAAAGAAGCATACTTTTCCTTCCAGTCCCTCTGCAATGTCACTTATAAAGACATTAAAAGGGACCAGACCCAGTACTTAACCCTGCGGTACCCCACTAGTAAACCCCCTTTCTTTGGAGTGGACTCTGTTTACTATTACCATCTGTATCCTGTTGTCCAGACAATATTTTACCCAGGCTACCACCATGGGACCCTCTCCTAGGCTGGTTAATTTGTTCATTAATCTTTTGTGTGGGACCACATCCCTCACCATGTGTATCAATGTCCGTGCGGCAATAGTGTTCGACGTATAGCTAACCCGGTACAGCCCAGAATGCTACCACTACTGGTGCAATACCGCATATACTGCTGTACATGGCATTGCACCAGTAGCATTCTCACAGGCAGAGGATAAGACCTCTGCTGGGACCAGGGCCCAATGGGCAGCTGCCGTGGCTCTTAGGACTGAGCCACGGCAGTAGGAACGCAGGCTCTGCGTCTGAGACAGGATTTGATTCCTGGTCCCAGAAACATTTTTTTCTTGGACTTGTGCACTCCTCAAGTTGGACCCCCCCAAAGATGAGAATCTTTAGTGGGGGGGTCCAGGGGGTGCAGTCCCCCATAACAGGGGGTGTGGTGGGCAGAGTCCCCAACAGAAAAAAGACTCATTCCTCATGGCATAAATCGCACTACTAGCCATTCGGCATAATGTCTTGTGACATTATGACCCCGTGCTGACTGTGTCAAATGCCTTGCTAAAGTCTAGATAGGCCATGTCCACTGCCCCCCCGGTCTACTACTTTGGTCACTCAGTCAAAGAAATCTATTAGCTTCATCTGACATGACCTTCCTGCTGTGAATCCATGCTGCCTTGGACCCTGTGCCTTGCTGGACTGTATGTACTCAACAATTTTTTCTTTCAGAAGTGATTCCATCATTTTTCCTACCACTGAGGTCACGATAACAGGTCTGTAGTTTCGTGCCTCTGCTTTGCTCACACTTTCGTAAAGGGGAATCACATCTGCCCTCCTCCAGTCCATAGGTACCATACTATCTACCATGATTTGTTAAAAAGGGTAGTCAGTGGTGTCACTAGTTCTCCCCTTAGTTCTTTTAGAATTCTGGGGTGAATCCTGTCAGGCCCCATTGCTTTGTCCACCTTAAGTTTTAGGAGTTCTTTCAGAATCCTTTCTTCTGTGAAAGGACTGGTATCGACACCCCCTATCCAGAGTGCTTCTATTGACTGGATTACAGTAGGTACCTCCCCCTCCTCTTCCTTTGTGAATACTGAGCAGAAGTATTCATTCACTATCCTTTCATTTTCACTGTCCCTCTCTGCCCACTCTCCCTCCCCTTTATTAAGCCTCATTATCCCTCCCTTGGTTTTTCTCCACCCCCTAATGTACCTATAAAAGATTTTATCCCCCTTCTTAACCAAGTTGGCTATCTTTTCCTCAGTTTGGGCCATTGCTATTCTGACTGTCTTCCCCGCTTCATTCTGCATTAACTGGTACAGTTCTCTGTCCTGCTTCTTCTGTGTTTTTGCTTATACTTCCTGAATGCTGTCTTTTTATCCCTAACCTTCCCCGACACCTCTTTTGTGAACCATAGTGTTTTTTTCTTTCGTTTTGATTTATTTATTTGCTTCACACAAAGGCTTGTTGCCTCTGTGATGGCAGTTCTGATGTTTCCCCATTGTTCCTCCACACCTACTTCTTGCCTGTTTACTAGTGCTTTTCTGAGGCACTCTCCCATTTTGACAAAGTCAGCCCACCTAAAGTCCAGTGCCTACACTTTTGTATGGCATGACTCTGCGGCTGTGTTTATCATGAACCATACCGTTTGGCAGTCACTTGTTCCCAGATGGCTACTCACTTCTAGATCGGAGATCCTCTCTCCATCCCCATTTGAGAGTACTAGGTTGAAAATTGCTCCCTCTCTAGTGGGTTCCAACACTAGCTGTCTGAGACATGCCCCCTGTAGGGCATCGAGAATGACCCTGCTCTTCAATGTGGTTGCAGCAAAAGTGCTCCAGTTAACATCTGGCATATTCAGGTCCCCCATCAACAATATCTCCCCTTTCTCTGCCATTCTAAGGATGCCTTCTATCTTTTCCTTGTCTATTTCCTCCCCCGAGACAGTGGTCTGTATGCAACCCCCATGTAGATTGTGGTGCCATTTCCAGTCTCCAGGGTGACCCACAGTGCCTCCTCTCCTCCCTGTTTACCCTGTAGTTCCATCGCTTTGATCCCTTCCCATACACAGAGATATACTTCTCCTACTCTTCTACCCTCCCTGTCCCTCCTGTAGATTGTGTACCATGGTATGTTGACATCCCAGTCAGGGTTCTCTGTATACTATGTTTCTCTGACTGCCAGGATATCCAGGCATCCCTCTTCCATCAAGGCCACCAGCTCAGGGAGCTTGTTACCTAGACTACAGGCATTGGTACTCATTACCCTCCATTTTCTGATGGCCTTACCCCTTTTTGCCCCATCTTTGTCCTTACTGCCTTTGCCCTTTTTTCCATTTACCCCACCCTTCTCCCTATTGACTTCTCTGTCTTGGTGTTTACCTCACTAACTACCCTGATTTGTTTTGGGGGGTTAGGGTTTCTCCTTTTCAGTGCTCCCCTTGGCTGGTTTAAATGCCCTTGATAGGCATTAACCTATCACCTAGGATCCTGGTTCCCTCCTGGACAGATGCAGACCATCACGCCAGTATTGGCCTGCATCCCTCCAGGTGGACCCCCAGTCCCCAATGAAGCCAAAACCCTGAGCTCTGCACCACTTTTTCAACCATTGATTGAATCCCATGGTGTAGAGCACCCTAGCCTCACCCAAGTCATAGTCAGGCAGCACCGCCGAGAAGGTTACCATGTGTGCTATTTGTCTAAGACCCCTCCCCAACTCCACCTGCACTGTTCTGATCCCTTTCCCAGCCAAGTATTTGTCCCTAGATGGACAATGACATCCATCTTCCTCCCCTGTGCAGCTGTTGCCAGGGTTCGCTCCCTGTCCCTCTTAGCCATGGTGCCAGGCAGGCACCATACCTCCCTCTGCCCCTCCCCCAGTTCTACCCTTCTAACAATGGAGTCCCCCACCAGGAGTTGTTTCCTTTCCCTGTGGGGTCCCATGCCACCCTCCTGTGGGTCTCATTTGTGGAGGTTCCCAGCATCCTCCTTGGTCTCCACTGCAGGTGCCTCCATAGAGGAACCACACTCTGCCAGAACGGCATATGAATTGTGGAGAAGTACAACTGGAGGGATGCGCCTCTGTTCCACCACCCTCATCCTCCGTGAGCCCACTGTGGTCCAACTGCTTCTCTTTCTTGGCAACCTCTGAGGCAGTGGAAGTGGCCCTGGTGGTCCCTGGGTGGTCCCCTGAATCCTGGCCAACTCAACCTGGAGATGAGCAACCTCCTTCCTCAGCCCAGATAGGTGCCTGCAGATGGGACAACACCACATCTTCCAGAACATCTCCCGGAAGACTGCAGCTCCACAGCCACTGCACTGCACCAGTCCCATCATGTCTTATTTGTGGCCCCTCAGCTGTTGCTTTGTATGCTTCTTTCCTCTTTCTGTTCATTTATTTAGGTTTTTTTATTTTATATATATTTTCTCCCTACTTTCCTACTGCCTCTGTGCCCTTAAAGCTTCTGCTCTTCCTGTTCTGGGAGAGAAAGTTCCTGTATTCCTCAGTTGTCTCCTTCTTACTTGCTCAGAGTGAGACCTCCAGCAGCTGAGGGGGATGGAGAGCTACTCTTTTCCTTCATCAGCTACCTTTTCCACCTAGACAGACTATCTAGAGGAGGTGGCATTGTTATCTATGTTAATAGGACATTTCTGGCTAATGAAATCAGCTCCCTATCAATGCCAAAGGAATTTGAGTGTTTGGCTATTAAACTTCCCATATCTGATATTGAATCCATTAATATCATAGGTTGTTATAGATCACCAAGTGGTGATATAGAGCTCCTGAGGTACTTTAATATGTTATTAGTTTCTTATCCAAATGAAACAATCATTCTAGGTGACCTGAATCTGGACTTGAACTTTACCAAATCTAGCAACTTAAAAAAATATGTGTGATGAGTTAGGCCTCTCACAATTAATTACTGAACCAACAAGACCTAACACTAAAAACCCTACAAACAATATTACATTGGATCTCATCCTAACCAACAGACTCCATAAATTTACCCATGCATGTATTTCACAATGGTATTAGTGACCATAATGTAGTCATCTGTGTTAGGGGCACTTTAAAGCATAAACATACCCCAAAGTTCATTATCAAAAGAACATTTATCAATTTGAATATAGCTAATTTCTTATCTGAGCTGGGTTTTCAATAAATTGTCAACAGTTTTACCTTGCCAATTCAATTCATAAAGCAACCATGATTTTCAATCAATCAGTGCTTGAAATCATAAATCAGCATGCCTCATTGATAAAACACAGGGTTAAACAGATGTCTTGATCATTGTTTAACAATGACCTTAAAACAGCATTGCATCACAGAGGCATTCTGTGGGGTACAGACAAACGTTCAAAATCTGAATCAGATTGGGCATTATTTAGGAAAGCAAGGAACGCTTGTACAAAATTAATAAGGGACAGAAAAGCAAACTTCTGTCTGAAAGCCTTGGATAACTCAAAAGGTAATGCAGCCAAAATATGGAAGGTCCTAAAGGAAACTGAAGAACATAAGACTCCCCCATCCCTTCCGATCAAGACTGACTGGCAAGGTGAATTTCTAACAGAAAGAAAATTATCTTAGAAAATATAAATATCCACTTTGCCAAAGCAAGATTGGTCTTTGACAATTCACCTGCAGCGTAGTATTCTAATCCTATTTTTATTTCAGAAACTAGGAGCTCTGATACAAGGATTAAAAACTTGTTTTCTCTCCAAACAGTTACATTTAAGCAAGTGTAAGACTTATTACTTAACCTTGATATCAAGAAAAGTGCTGGGGCAGATGGGTTAAAAAATTGGCTATTATCATCTTATGGCTCCCATAACACACCTCTTTAATTTATCACTTGTCAGCAATGAACTCCCAGTCACTTGGAAAACTGTCCATACTATTCCTCTCTTTAAGAGCTGGTAACCAATGCAATCCAAATAATTATAGATCCAATTCAATACTCCCTATTTTAGCCAAACCACTAGAAAAATTAGTCAATAACGAACTAGAGGACTATTTGGAGGCTACTAATAGCATAAACCCTATACAATCAGGATTCTGGGCCAAGAACAGTACAATTACAGCTCTTGCCAAGGTAACTAATGATTGGATAACATCACTAGATTGTAAGAAGCCCACAGGAGCTGTGTTCCTTGATCTGAACAAGGCATTTGATACAGAAGATCATGATATACTATTACATAAGCTAAAACTAACAGGTCTGGGCACCTCTGAACTTTCATATAACATAGGAACATATGAATTTGCCAGCAGATAAAGGCCTTATGGTCTGTTGAGTCTGCTCGTATGTGCAGCTAGCAACCCTTATATTGCAGTTGCCGCTCCCTCTCCTCCCCTGATGCTCCCTCTTACCCTATCCCATCTCCTTTTGAAGCAGTTCACTGTTCTACAGGATACAACTTCCTCAGGCAATGCATTCCACCCAGACACCACTCTCTCTGTAAAAAAAAGTGTCTTCTTATTTCCCTCCTAAACCTTGCCATCTCCAGTCTGAGATCATGATCTAGAGTGTCCCTACCCCCCTTAACTTGAATAGTCCCTCTGTGCCTGTCTTGTTTATTTCCTTCATGCACTTGAAGATTTTAATCATACCTCCCCCCCAGTCTCTCCTCTCCTCCAGTGAGTACATGCTCAACGCCCTCAGCCTGCTCAGATGGGATATGTCCCCTAGTCTCTGGATCATCTTTGTTGCCCTGTACTGCACCCCTCCAGTCCCTCTTCAGGTATGGGCACCCATACTGCATGCAGTACTCCAGGTGTGGCCTAACTAGTGACCTATACAATGGCAGGATCATCATCCCTCTCCTTGAAGATATACCTCTGGCATTACAACCCAGCATTTTGTTTGTCTTTGCAGCTGCATTCCTGCATTGTGCTGAGTTATTCAAGGAGCCCATTATAGTCACCCCAGATCCTTCTCCTCTGTCATGGTTAGCTGAACCTCCCCCCCCAGATGGTGGGTTCTCTTTGGGTTTTTGTGCCCCGAAATCTAGAACCTTGCACTTTTTGGCATTGAACCCCAACTACCAGGTATCCAACCAGGTGTCCAATTTTGAGAGATCATCTTGTAACCCATGCCACCTTCCTAGGTTATCCACTACTGCTCCCATCTTGGTGTCATCTGCAAACAAACTGATCTTGCTCTTGATGCCCATTGAGATGTCTGATATGAACAACCCAAACAACACCAGTCCCAGCACTTAACCCTGCAGTAATCCACTTTTCACTGCCCTCAGAGATGAAAGCTCCCCTCCCACCACCACCCTCTGCTACCTTCCCTGTAACCAGTTTACTACCCATCCCACCATTTTCACCCCTGCAACTGTACCTGCTAGATTACTACCCAGCCTCCCATGCTGCACCAAGTCAAATGACTTACTGAGGTCTAAAAACAGGACATCCACTGCATGGCCCTTGTTCAACTGACTAGTTACCTAATCATAGTAATCCACCAGGTTGGTCTGACAGGATCTGCCCATGATAAACCCATGCTGCCTAACGTCCTGCAGTCCATTGGTCTCTAGAAGGAACATCTGCCTCTCCCTCAGGATTGTCTCCATCAGTTTTTCCATGATGGATGTGAGGCTTACTGGCCTGTAGTTTCCCGGTTTGTCTTTGTGACCACTCTTATGGAGGGGGTACCACATGAGCCATCTTCCAGTCCTGAGGTACACTTCCTGAGACCAGGGAGGCTTTGAACAGGTCTACCAAAGACCCCACCAGGATTTGTGCCAGCTCTCTCAGTACCCTGTGGTGAATGCCATCTGGTCCTGGTGCCTTGTCCACCCTCAGTGCCCTCAGGCCCCCCAGTGATTCCCCCATCTGTCACCTCCTTCCCCCTGAGCCTGACCTCCCAGACCCCCTTGGTAGCACCCCTCCTTTCTCTTTAGTAAATATTGAACAGAAGTATTCATTAAGTGCTTCTGCCTGCTCTGTCCCTGTTTCCACCCACCCCACCCCTCTTAATCCGTACCATTTTGTCCCTTCAACTCCTTTTCTTCCTGATGTACCTGAAGAATCCCTTGTTTCACTTCTTGTTGCCTTGCACTAGCCTGAGCTCCTTAAAAGCCTTGGCTGCACTTGCTGCCTTCATCACCTCCTTTGATTCCTTCAGGTAAAACTTTCTGTCCTCCCTGCTCCCTGTTTTTTTTGAACCTTCTAAAGGCAGCTCTTTTATTTCTTACTTTCTCCATGACCCCCTTGCTCAACCAGCTGAGTTTCTTGGCCCTAGCTCTCCTACTCTGAACCCTGATGCAGATTTTGGTTGCCTCCTCAATACCCAGTTTTATGACCTCCCACCTCTGGCTAGTGTTCATATTAGTTTGGATTCTGGCTAGATACCCTTTAACTACCTCCCCATCCTCCCGAAGTTGGCCTTCCAGAAGTCCAACACATTTGTACCTGTTTCTACGTCCTCTTTACCCATTTTCAATGTGAACTACACTGAGTTTCATGCTTTGCTAATTACCTTATGGATAGACACTAGCAAATTAATGTAGAAGGGGAATACTTGTCCTTTTCAAATCTAACAAGAGGAGTACCACAAGGCTTGATCCTGGGTCCCCTGTGGTTTACAATTTACATAAATAACCTCAGCAGGAATATTGAAAAGGCCAAATTACATATTTTTCCTGATGATACAGTCATGTATTTATCCAGACCAACCCTTGACAGTGTATGTTCTGACCTACATGCAGGACATGGAGGACACTGCCAAATTTGAAGACTGAAAGAACATAACGTTTGTCTTTTTTGCAGGGAACTCAGCTGGTTGAGCAAGGGAGTCATGGAGAAAGTAAGAAATAAAAGAGCTGCCTTTAGAATGTAACCTTTTACAAATTAATCTTTTACAATCTACTGTTAAATGCAAACAAGACAAAAGTTATGTTCTTTCAGTCTTCAAATTTGGCAGTATCCTCCAAAGTGGTGTGTATCATTTCCACGCTTCTGGGGGACATACTTGAAATAGTGGCTAGTTATAAATTCCTGAGCATATGGCTGGACCAATGCTTGTCCTTTATTAATGATGTAGAAAACCTCTGTGAAAAATTAAGAATGAGGTTGGAGTTTTTCTTTAGAAATAAGAATTGTTTCTCATTTAATATTAGGAAAAGGCTGGTACAAACCACATTTCTTCCATTACTGGATCATGCAGACTTAATTTGTAGTCACTACCCAATTACATATCTAAGTAAATTAGATGTATTGTATCATAAGGCCCTTCAATTTGTCACAAACTCTATGCACTCCATTGCTCCCTATGCTATACAATGGGATGGGCATCATTGGACACAAGGAGGCTTATAATCTCTACATATGGGCATATAAGCTATAAACTGTCAAACTGCTGCAACACATCACCGAACTCCAGATAGTGGCACTTTCTGAAAAAAGTGGTACCCATGCTCTTCTGCACATTTTAGAAATGACCCCTTCCTTGTTTTTTCTGTAAAAAAATGGACCCCTTTAACACAAAAACAAGGAGTCAGTTATGGCATGGACCCCCCTTTCCACTTCAAGTGAGGTATGTGATTATGAGTTTGCATCAGATGTACAGATAGATGTACACGTAATATTGTTAAACAGTAAACAACTGTATGTAAAAGCTTGTTTACATTTTTTGAATGTGTGCTTTCTTAATATTGTCAATACCATTCCATCCATTTTATACTCTGCCCCTGGATTTCTGTGCCCCAAGTGCATTATTTTACATTTTTGTGTTGAAACCCAGCTGCCATACCCTTGACCACTGTTGAAGTCTTCTAAGGTCTCTACTCATACTTTTCCATCCTGCTGCAGATCTTGGTATAATCATGCACAGTCAAACCTTCCCTTCCTACTCCTTTGCAATTTCACTTATAAAGACATTAAAGAGGACCAGGTCCAGCACTGATCCCTGAGGTACCCCCCACATCACCCCCCCTTCCTTGGAGTGAACTCAGTTTACTACCAGCCTCTGTCACCTTTTCCCAAACCAATTTCTTACTTGGTTTACAACTTTTTTGCCCAGCTTGCTCAAGGGTCTGTTATGTGAAATGGTGTCAAAAGCCTTACTGAAATCCAGATAGGCCACATCTACCACTGTTCCTTGATGTAATTCCTTGGTCACCCTATTAAAATCTGTCAGATTTGTCTGACATGACCTTCTCTCAGAAAGCTCATGTTGCCTCGGGTCTGACTTGACTCCAGCAGCACAAACTTTAAAGCCAGTGTCCTGGTGTAAGCAGCCTGTGTGTGTCTCAATCAGCTTCCTCCAAAGTGCCTTACAAATCACACAATTCATAAAAATCCTAGGTTTAACAGTTTTATCATAGCAAATTACACTTGCCTCCTTAGCCTATATTGCACTAGAGCAATACTGCCGTGTTTGTGACTGGCAGCAACCTCACTGTCGCACCACAACAGAAAACTAATACAACAATCAGCACAGCAGATTATGACTTCCAGTGCAAAGAGTAATTTTTTTCACACAGTGATAGAGGAAGATAGGGGTGAAACTGTGTTTAATATGAACAGGAAAATCAATAGTGCACTGACTACTGTAGGTGCTTTGTACATCCCAGTCTCCTGCTTGGTCCACCATCATCTTGGCCACTACACCCATGGTTCTTTTTTGATCTCCGTCCCATCACTTAAGTTCAGAAATGTGGGGAGTAGATTAAAAGGTGGCTCTGTGGGGGGGTGAGGCAAACAATGGGCAGGATAGGGAAGGTGAGGGGAAAAGACCGGTTTCTCAGTGAGCAGCACAGTGTTTTATTAGCCAAGTCAGATCTTGGCACAGCGTATTGTCAGAAAGAATAATTGCATAGCATACAGTAATGGGAGCAAAGCTCACTAGATCCCTTGTGAACAAAATGGGCATGGTGGGTAATGGATCCTTGTTCTTATCTTCAGCCCCCAAAAGAGGCTCTGCAAACAATTATAAACAATGGGGGGGGTCTTCAAAAATTCAAAGACAAATTATCTGTAATGTAGTTTCTTTTTATTTTGAAAAGTCCCCTACGTTTCACCCACTGGATGGGCTTGTTCATGGGGATATAACTTGTAAATGCTGTTTTCTTAGTTTTTTCTGTAAATCAACTCAAACACACTTAAATAGAAATATTTTCATATGAACTTATAATATGCTTATAAGGTAACTTCAATAAATGATTAGCACTTTCCCATACCTTAGTAATGATGTAACTTGATGCTACTGAGAAAATATATTTTTAAAAGACCACATCTGTTGGCAGCAATAACTTTCAAATCTCTGTAACACATGTAAAACAAAAATTTAAATAAATGAAACAGTCACTCTGGCAGTCACTTTTTCTCGCTGTTAATAAATAACTTGTGCTACTTTGTAACTAAAGGTACTATGCATACCTTAATCGGTATACTCTGTTTGGTGCAGGCAAAAATGTGCTTTAAAGCACTATGAAACTTTCTGTAAAAAAGGACCAAAATAATACATACTTTATCATTTCCTATATTGTATAACTTACAAAATATAATAATTAGTGAGATAAATCTCCATTAACTGAAAGGCACTCTGCATATCTTAGTCAATGTATTCTGTTCAATGCAGAAAAAATGTGCTTGAAATCACTAGTTTATTTCTGTAAAGGAGACCATAATAACATAATTTTTATCACATCACTTTAAAGTGTGATTCAAAAGATGTAATTTAAATTAGTGAAATATGTCCCTTTTACTCACTTAATTCACTTTTTAGCCAAAATTCTTTTGAAGGTATCAACCCCTCTGCACCAAAAGATGGCTGCCTGTGTTTGTTACTACTGCAAATGAGTTTATGAACCTCTTGTGCCCGCTCTGCTGAAATCTCGCATTAGGACGTCTTAAAGCAATGACATCCCAATCGCGCTACCGCACATACGCAATGATGTCACAATTGTGCTACCGCGCATGTGTGAACAGACTGCTACTGCAGTCAAATAGCTGGCTCATCCATAGAGCCATGGATTTTTCAGCAAAACGGGCAGTATATAGACTGCCACCATGACTGAACCATTACATTGTATACATCCTTCTAATGACTTTGTGAGCATGATACTTGAACTATTAAAACTTGTTACTAAACAAATTAAATGTTTTTAAACAAATAAGTAGAATAATTCTTGACAAATAAACATGAATCAGAATTAGCTTGTATATGAGTAAAGATACTTTAACACCACTAACCATTAAATTAAAGGGAAAAACAACCGGAGGCATAATGCTTGAACATTATTATACATGTGTTTAAAATGCCACATAGCTTTATATGGCATTTTCACTCCTTATAAACAATAATAATAAACAGATAATGAATTATTGACCGAAAATAATCATTTCTATATCATTGCTCAATTTTTATTTATTTCATGGATTTATGAATCTCAACTTAAAAAACTGTTAACAATCATTGTTATACCATGCACTGGTCCTTGCATACTGGGAGGTCAAAAGGTCTATTTTTAGGAACAGTTATAACACCAATGTACATGAATATGCAAACCCAGTGAAAACTAATAATTGTATAGTGCAAGAATACACATTTACATGTGCATCATATTCACTTATAAGTCTAAACTCAATGAGGTCAAAAGGTCAATTTTTAGGAACAGTTATAACACCAATGTACATGAAAAACCAGGGAAAACTAATAATTGTATAGTGCAAGAATACACATTTACATGTGCATCATATCATGATCTCTATTTGAATACTATGCCAATTGCTATATGGCTAATTTTGAAGAAAAATATATATATGATGTTCAAAACAATACATTCTATGATAAAATAGTAACATGGGTACATTTTATTGATGATATTTTCATGTTATGGTCTGGAACCATTATAGAATTACAAACTTTTTATGAAGAACTTAATCGAAAAGATAGCAATCTGAAGTTTGTTATGAACTGTGACACACATAAAATACCATATTTAGATTTACTTATTATTAATTAAAATAAACAAATTGAAACATCTTTGTTTATAAAACCAACTGATAGAAACATATTGCTACCTTATAAAAGATTTCATAAAGTTAAATTAAAAACAGCATACCCTATGCACAACTCACAAGGGTTAAACGTAATTGTAGTAAGACAGATAATTCTATACAAGAAACAAAACAAATGCTACATAAATTTAAAGTCCGAGGCTATAAACAACATACATTGCAACAAGCAGAAATCAGAATCAATCAAAAACAGATACATGAATTATTACAACCGAAAACATCACAGAGTGATACTCAACGAGTGTTTTTTTCAACCAAATATAATCATAAAATGGCAGACATTCAAAAAATCATAAATAAACATTGGTATTTAGTCCAAACTGACAATAAACAAATTGAAATACTGCAGAATAGACCAATTGTTGTAGCAAAAAATGTTAAAAATTTACAGGACACTTTGGTTCATTCACAATTTAAGACACCAGAAGTGGTTAGTAGTCAGCTTTTGCTGGGCCCATTAATGCCAGGAATGAACTCTTGTGGTAGGTGCAGTGTTTGTAATCATACATCTAAGAAAGAAATATATATACATCCACATACACAAGAGAGATTTTTTATTAAACAACACATCACTTGCACCACAGAATCGGTTTTGTATCTGATTCAGTGTCCTTGTGATTTGTTATATATTGAACAAACTAGCAGAGAATTACGTAAAAGAATTCAGGAACATAAAGGTGATATTAGAAATGATGATGAAAATTCACCTGTGGCCAGACATTTCAATGAGGCATCACATTCTGGAGCCTCACTTAGATTCTGGGGTCTAGAAAAAATATTCATTCCTCCTAGAGGAGGTAATGTAAAATAACTATTTTATTGAGGGCAGAGATTAAATGGATTTTCCAAATGCATACATTGGATAGAAATATAGGAATGAATGTTGAAACTAATCAGCAAACTTATATAACACTATTCAGTACAGATAGGGACCCATCTGTTCAGCTGTTTTCTAGGGGTAGTGCCATTATATATATTTAAGTGGTATTTGTATAATGCAAGAATATATTAGTGCAATTAAAAAATTAAAATATTTTTTGACAAATTGACCGTTTGACCTTCTGGTAGGTAAAGTTTATTACTGGCAACAGTGATTTTCTTCAGCTTATTGAGTTTAGACTTATAAACGAATATGATGCACATGTAAATGTGTATTCTTGCACTATGCAATTATTCGTTTTCTCTGGTTTTTCGTGTACATTGGTTTTATAACTGTTCCTAAAAATTGACCTTTTGACCTCCCAGTATGCAAGGACCGATACATGGTATAACAATGATTGTTAACAGTTTTTTAAGTTGAGATTCACAGATCCATGAAATACACAAAAAAATTGAGCAATGATATATGAAGTGGATTTTCCAAATGCATACATTGGATAGAAATATAGGAATGAATGTTGAAACTAATTGGCAAACTTATATAACACTATTCAGTACAGATAGGGACCCATCTGTTCAGCTGGTTTCTAGGGCTAGTGCCATTATATATATCTAAGTGGTATTTGTATAATGCAAGAATATATTAGTGCAATTAAAAATTTAAAACATTTTTTTTGACAAATTGACTTTTTGACCTTCTGGTAGGTAAAGTTTTTTACTGGCAACATTGATTGTCTTCAGTTCATTGAGTTTAGGCTTATAAGCGAATATGATGCACATGTAAATGTGTATTCTTGCACTATGCAATCATTAGTTTTCTCTGGGTTTTCATGTACATTGGTGTTATAACTGTTCCTAAAAATTGACCTTTTGACCTCCCAGTATGCAAGGACCAGTACATGGTATAACAATGATTGTTAACAGTTTTTTAAGTTGAGATTCATAAATCCATGAAATACACAAAAAATTGAGCAATGATATAGAAATGATTATTTTCAGTTAATAATTCATTATCTGTTTATTATTATTGTTTATAAGGAGTGAAAATGCCATATAAAACTATGTGGCATTTTAAACACATGTATAATAATGTTCAAGCATTATGCCTCAGGTTGTTTTTCCCTTTAATTTAATGATTAGTGGTGTTACAGTATCTTTACTCATATACAAGCTAATTCTGATTCATGTTTATTTGTCAAGAATTATTCTACTTATTTGTTTAAAAACATTTAATTTGTTTAGTAACAAGTTTTAATAGTTCAAGTATCATGCTCACAAAGTCATTAGAAGGATGTATACAATGTAATGGTTCAGTCACGATGGCAGTCTATATAGTGCCCGTTTTGCTGAAAAATCCATGGCTCTATGGCTAAGCCAGCTATTTGACTGCAGTAGCAGTGTGTTCGCACATGCACGGTAGCGTGATTGTGATGTCATCGCGCATGTACGGTAGCGCGATTGGGACGTCATTGCATTAAGACGTCCTAACATGGGATTTCAGCAGAGCAGGCACAAGAGGTTCATAAACTCATTTGCAGTAGTAACAAACACAGACAGCCATCTTTTGGTGCAGAGGGGTTGATACCTTCAAAAGAATTTCGGCTAAAAAGCGAATTAAGTGAGTAAAAGGGACTTATTTCACTAATTTAAATTACATCTTGTGAATCACACTTTAAAGTGATGTGATAAAAATTATGTTATTATGGTCTCCTTTACAGAAATAAACTAATGATTTCAAGCACATTTTTTTCTGCATCGAACAGAATACATTGACTAAAGTATGCAGAGTGCCTTTCAGTTAATGGAGATTTATTTCACTAATTATTATATTTTGTAAGTTATACAATATAGGAAATGATAAAGTATGTATTATTTTGGTCCTTTTTTACAGAAAGTTTCATAGTGCTTTAAAGCACATTTTTGCCTGCACCAAACAGAGTATACTGATTAAGGTATGCATAGTACTTTTAGTTACAAAGTAGCACAAGTTATTTATTAACGGTGAGAAAAAGTGACTGCCAGAGTGACTGTTTCATTTATTTAAATTTTTGTTTTACATGTGTTATAGAGATTTGAAAGTTATTGCTGCCAACAGATGTGGTCTTTTAAAAATATATTTTCTCAGTAGCATCAAGTTACATCATTACTAAGGTATGGGAAAGTGCTAATCATTTATTGAAGTTACCTTATAAGCATATCATAAGTTCATATGAAAATATTTCTATTAAAGTGTGTTTGAATTGATTTACAGAAAAAACTAAGAAAACAGCATTTACAAGTTATATCCCCATGAACAAGCCCATCCAGTGGGTGAAACGTAGGGGAATTTTCAAAATAAAAAGAAACTAGATTACAGAGAATTTGTCTTTGAATTTTTCAAGGGCCCCCCCTTTCATTGTTTATAATTATTCACTAGATCCCTTCCCTGGTACTCCAAGGTGTCCACAGGCCCAGGCCACAGGCACTTACCATTCAGCAGTCAGCAAGGCCATAGTGACACTCCGTTAGGATCTCAACTGGACAAATGAGTCGATGATGCCTATGTGTCAGGACTCAGGAGTCAATCAGGACAGCGGTGGTTGGGATGGTGGTCAGGGGTTGGGGTATCAGTCAGTGCTGCACAACTACCTATTCAATATCACCAAGCTGGTGATCAGTGACAGCTGATCTTTAAAGGTGGACTTGAATGAATGACCATGAAATAATGTTTATTGTTGATCAGTTATTTAAAACCATTACAACATGCAAAAGCTTAAAATACATTGTGAAATACAGTCCACATTATCATTACATGTATACATCTAATATTCCAGGAATCCATAAATAACAAGTATAAGTCATCCTTCATCTATCATCAATCCAGAAGAAAAATAAAGGGGAGGTAACCTATAGCCCTATTAATTCATACCCCTTATATTAATAATTAAGTCATTCTTTCCTTCAGATTGCTTTTTTCACTTAAAAAAGAGCTTCAGGAGGTACACTGTGGTGCTTCAGGAAATAGCCCACCCAGGCTCTCCCAGTGTGCAATTTACCACTCAGACTTCAGCATTCCTAGTTAAGGGGACTCTGACTACACCCAGCAGAAGACAAACTCAAGTCAAGAAAACCTAGCCCACACCAATGTCCCCTGATTAGCGCAAGCCGTTACTCTATCCTGAGTATGAATTATCAGATCTTTGCAACATTGCCTGAATTGTACCCATACATATTACTGGACTAAGTCCATCCCTGGTCCCAGTGGAATACCCTGCAGTGCATGCTGCCCCATATCCCTCTTGGATGTCCCATTGGTCGAAAACCTTACCAGCCTGTATCATTGGCCGCAAATGCAGGATCTAGAAACTGGAACCCAATTATATATCGGATCATTTAACTTCCTGCTGAAATCCGTATTAGGCCCAACTACATGCTTTATATATGCCCCTCTACTACCGTACACATAAATCCATTTACTATAGAAACCAACAACCATTTCAGCTAAGGCATTACTGGGCATTCCCAGGTGGCTTCCCCAAATTACCCCCATATATACCTCCCTATAACACCATAAATAGGTTATGTCAAGAAAACATGAACATTCCTCTCTTAAATAAATATATTGTTCTACCAATATGTGGACTGAGACTATAAAAAGAGGAATATAAAAACATCCTGTCATGATTAAATAATTACAAAGCAAGATTAAACATCCTTTGATATAATATAACTCCAAACAATTAAATAAACATGAATTACCCACAAGGCTGTAATCACAAATGTTATAAAACATTCAAGTAGCACCTAAGGGTAAACTATCAGGCGTGGATACTATATAAATTTCTATACTTGTGAATTTTATTAGGAGTAGGATGGGAGAGTCAAAAAGGAAGATTTAGGCTCCCTAATAGGGGTCCATAATAACCTCCTCAAAGAATACCCAGTGCTTTCAGACTCAGTGGGTTTATTGCAATAGATTATCTGGAGCAATATATTATAAACCAGAAAAGGAGAATAACTCACTACAGGTCCCAAATTAATTGAGGCATTACTGTATCAGGTTTACCAGCTTAACAAATAAGAACAGGTTTACTGTGGCACCCTTGAGAGTCCAGAGTTACTATTTAAGTAACCATTGTTTTACTCACATTTAGTAAATAAATGCCTTCAATATTACAGTAGCATCATTCCTTACATACACTGGAGTCCAGCTGCTTATTTCCAAGCTTTTTAACAATACCTTGGCATAAGCATGTAAACTGTAGTGAAAGGCAAGAAATGTATTTACAGTCTGAAGCATCCATAACCTTTCCCTTTTAGTGAACCATGTGGAAAAATGTGTGTAACAGAAGTACAGCCTGCCAAGACTCCATTGTGGACTCAAACCAAGGGAGTCACTTTTTAAGTGCACATTGAAATATACAAAGTGCCTCTCTAGTTTTAATCATAGAACCACTCCAGGCATTATGCTCAGCTGCAGCAGCACTTCAATAAATGTGGTTTAAACATATAGATACATATGTAGTCTTCTCTGTTTGTTCCAGACAATACCATCTCCAAAGAATTCCATGGCATCCCCTTCTCCAGGCCATGTGTACACCTTAGTTCCCAAACATCTAATACTTGCTTTGGTTCTGAAAACTAGCATCACAGCCCTGGGTCACAGCGACACTTTTCCAGAAAGAAATTCCATTCATTTGACAGCCCCAGCATTTGAGTCAGAAGCTCTTCCATTAATTTAAAACTTCAAACCAATAATATGATGATTTTAGAGTACAGTGCCTTACATTGTTCACCTCTCTCACTCTAGCTCACCAAGTATCTGTCGAGGCACCAAAAACAAATGGGAGACAGCCAGCATGAAAGTTTAGGGCCTTGAAGGTGGACATAGTGCCTAACTTAGCGAGGACTGACTAGGCTGGGGGGGGCATTTGGTTGGGACCTGGGTCGGGAAGAAAAGAATCCAACTCAGGGCGACTCAGAATCATCAATGCTCAATAAAAGACACACATATTGATCTCCAGGGCCTGATCTCCTTCATCAAAACAAAGCACCAGCCTACACTGTATGCCCAGACTGTATGGGTTGAGGGGGTCAGGACTCAGGAGGTGATCAGGAAGGCGGGCAGTTCATATGGAGGTTGCAGCTGGGGGTAGGAGGTTGGGAGGACAGATCTCAGGGCTAGATGACTGAGCGGGAGAGTGATGACAGACTTCCCTGCTTTCACGAATGCCTGCACAAACTACAAGTCGTAGCCTGGGTTCGCTGCTTTCCTCTTCACTGCTGCCAGCACATGAAGCCTGCAGTTCTACTCAGCACCACCCCAAACAGTGCAGTCTGTCCACACCCAGTTGCTGTGACTGCTTGAAATTGAGAGGGCACGAGGCAGATAACTGAACCAATCACAGGGTGGCTTAAATCTGGGGAAAACAAGCCCAGGAAAAAAGTGCCTTTTCTAAGAGTACAGGGCTTGTCCTCCTCTCCCAGCTCTGGGTCCAGATCTAGGTCCCAGCTCTTCACCAGTCCTGGTCACCAGCCCACCCTAATCATAACAATCAAGGAGCCACATTGCAGAAAACCATGAAAAACACTACCCTATCTAAGAAATACAAGGAGCAAGCATCTGCGTTTGCACTTTGAAAAAGACCCATTTTCCTTGATGCGGATGAGTACCTCAGTGGGACAGAACTCTTCTCTTACTTGCATAGTAGTTATTCTTTGTGTTATTAGAAACTCCTAGGTTCATCACACTCTATGGAAAGTCAGCTAGCAGTAGTGTCATCCCTAGAGCGTGGAATAAACTTCAGAATATACTCAAACCATGTATTGTGTATAGATGTCTTTAAATCCTTGCTGGAAATTGAATGTGAATTTAAATATTCCTGTAACTATACTACATGAACATGGTTGTGTCTGTTAATGACATTCTTGAATATTTGATTCTCCTAAGCTGAACTTCTGTTTCTTTATCTTGTTTATTCAATTTTGTATTTTCATTTATATTATCATTATTGTATTTATTATATTGTTTGTCATCTATGGCACTGTAACTGTATCTCTCTGCTCGTCAACTCTTTTGTATTTTTTTCCAATTGTATTTAACTATTCTGTATGCTGTCTTACCCAGGACCTCCTTGAAAATGAGCTTGCTCAATGGAGTATTACCCTGGTAAAATAAACTTGAACTTAATCCAGATAAGATAGATGTATTAGTGATTGAGCTTGGTTGCTGGTTAGGAACTAAGGTGGGGGAGAGGAGATCTGACAAATGCTTGGTTCTTCTTCTCTAGTCACTTCAAGAAGGTGAAGAAACTGGGTGTTATTCTGTACAGTGAATTGACACCCAGTGACCTACCCTCACTGGTAAATGCATTTTTGTAACATCCAGCCTTGATTATTACAATGCCCTCTACCTTGAGCTAAATGGAGGACCCTACATCAAGTACAGCTGGTGCAGAATGCTGCAGCCAGGTTGTTGATGGGCCAGCCCAAGTCCTGTAATATATGAGCTGCACTACCTGCTGGTGAGGTGGCAGATTTCCTTGCTGACCTATAAAGACCTACTTGGACTGCACCCCAGCTACCTGCAAGACCTTCTGTTTCTCTACCAGCCCTCCCATCCTCTCTGCTCCTCTGAACGTATCCTTGCGGTTCACAGGGTATGGCTAAAACCTTTGGGTGAGATAGTCTTTGATGTTGCTGGCCTGATTCTGTGGAACTCACTTCACAGATCTATGATGGAGGATCCCTCACTGAAAGCCTTCAAAAGGGGTCTGAAGTCATATCTTTTTATGGCAGCTTTTGGTTTATCTTAGTTGTACTGGCTGTTAAATCTTTTTAAATCTATTTTTTTTTATTTTACTGTATTTTATTTCAAAGTTTTACTTAATGCTTGTTGTTTTTCCTCTACACCTCTTTATACCTTCTGAATGCCACCATTTTAACATTTAGGTTTTCAGCCACCTCTTTTGAGAACTATAGCAATCTCTTTTTCCTCTTGCTTTTGCTCACTTGTTTGACACAGAGGTTTGTTGCCTTTACTGTGCTGCCTTTTAATTTGGCCCACAGTTCCTTCACTCTATCCAGGCCAGCCCCACCCCTACCAGGTCATCCCTGATGCATTCATCCATCTTTATAAAACCTGCCCTCTTGAAGTCCAGTATTATCACCCTTGTGTGGTTTGATTCCAAAGCCATCCTTTTACTGAACCACACTGTATGGTGATCACTGTTCCCCAAGTTTCCTCCTACCTTGACGTCTGTAACACTGTTCCTGTTAGTGAGTACCATGTCCAGTATTATCCCATCATGAGTGGGTTCACTGACTAGTTGCTTGAGGAACACCCCCTGCAGAGAATCCAAGATGTCTCTGCTTCTAGCTGAGACAAGCATAGTGAATAGCAGGGGCTGTGGAGTAGAAGGGGCATAAAGGGGAGGAAGCCTGCTCTAGGCAGAAGTGTTTTGACTTTTTTTTGTTTTTCTTCTTTAAAAAAAGTATCTGAGGATCGGTGGCAGTATTTTCAGGACAGTAAATTAATAATGAGGGAACTACAAAGAGAGTGTCAGTAACAGACAAGCACTGGAATAGCAGTATTAGTGCAGCATAATGTGGGGAGTGGTGCAATGCAGTGGATGCAGGGCAGCCATATTCAGGCAGACCTTCTGGATGCTGAAGTGCTGCCCTATTTGTAGGCATCTCTCTGGACTGTGGGATGAGGTAGCCAGACTCAGAACGGAAGTACACTGGGTCAGGAGTACCTTCACCCCTATCCAGAGACCACCCACTCCAATGCTGCTGCCTCAAAAGATGCCAAGAACAAGGAGTACTTGGATGATGGTGGGCTCAGGAAGGGTTGGAGAGGTCAGGCAGAGGCATATCCCAAATCCTGTTCCACTGCAGGACTCATATGCCACACTGGCAAATGGGGATAACCAAACAGAGGTACACAGAGAAGTGGAAGAGAAGGATGTGGAGGTCAACCAAGGAAGTGACCTTAGTGGGGAGAACTGTGGACCCCAGAGGAGGAGGAGGAGGAGGAGGAGGAGGAAGAAAATTCTGGTGAGGGACTCTATCGTAAGACAGATCCAACTAGGAACATGGGGGGGAGGACAGGGAGATGAGGTGCATACCAGGTGCCATGGCATGGAGGGATGGGAGGAAGATCCTGGGGATCGCTGGGAAGACAAGACAGGAGGGTGAGCTGGATGTCATCATCCACTTAGGTTCTAATGACCTGGAAAACGGGGAGAATAAGGAAGTTCAGGAATAGTTTAGGAAATTGGGGAGGAGTCTCAAGCAAGTAGCTACTTCTGTCACCTTCTTGGAAGTACTACCTGTCAGAGGCATGGGAGAGGGGTAGGGGCACATGCACCAGGAACTTTAACTCATGGTTGAAGAACTGGTGCTGTGAGGAAGGGTTTGGATTCATTGGTGACTGGGGACCCACCTGGAGGGATGGGGGCTTGTTCAAGCCTGACGGCCTGCATCCATCCTGGAGTGGAATCCAAGCACTCAATAAAAATTTAAATGCTACATGGACAAGCATTTAAACTAGCCAAGGGTGGGGGTGGCAGGCCAGCAAGCAGGGTACCTAGTTGCCCACCCCCTCCTACAGCTAGCAGTGGAACCAGTGAACAAGAGGAGAAAATATCTCTACAAAGCAGCATGCAAAAGATGGAGATAAGCACCCAAGAGGTAGATAGGCAGAAAGGGGACAAAATTCAACAGATGGGCAGACAACAGTGAGAACCAGGGATAAAGGACAATCAGGGAGGGGGCTGTAGTAGAACAGCTAAACAGTCCGGGGAGTTCACATCATGGAAAGCCACGTGTGTCACTGCCAGGAGCCTTAGCAACAAGATGGAGGATCTGGAGGCTGCCATGCTGAAGTCAAACCTGGTCATTGTGGTCATCACAGAGATCTGGTATAATGATAACCACACAACTGGGAGATGGCCATACCCAGCTACAACATATTCAGAAGAGACAGGGCAGGCAGGAAGGGAGAAGGAGTGGTACTTTATGTGAAAGATGGCATAAAGGCCACAGAAATCCAGGAGTAACAAAATGGGGAAGAGATACTGTGGGTTAAGCTGGAAAGGAAAACAGAGTGAGCCATCTGCACAGGGGTGGTCTACAGTCCAGCAGTCCAGGAGGATGAAACAGATAGGGAGCTGATGCTAGCCATTCAAAGGATGGCAGACAAGGGTAAGGTGGTACTGGTTGGAGACTTCAATATTCCAGATGTGGACTGGCTTCTCCCAGCAGCAACATCAACCAGGAGCAGATCTATCCTGGACTCCCTTCAAGGTGCCTTCTTCAAGCAACTGGTCATGGAACCAATTCGACAGAAGACAATATTGGACCTCGTGATAACAAACGGGGACAGTGTGATGGGGGTAACAGTGGGGGGAGCACCTGGGGAACATTGACCCCTGGTCACTGTGGTTTGAAATCATAGAAGGAGCAGAACCAAACCACACAAAAACACGTATCCTGGATTTGAGGGGGGCAGACTTTGGGAAAATGGGGAGGTGCTTGAAAGAGGCATTAATGGGAATGGGAAGGAAATCAGGGGTTGAGGAACAGTGGGAACTATTTAAAACAGGGATTACAAGAGCAGCAGAATTATGCATTAAGCAGGTTAGCAAGGGTAAAAGGAAGAGGAGGCGATTATGGTTTTCCAAGGAGGTAGCGGAGAAAGTGGAAGCCTAAAGGATCACATTCAGGCAATACAAAAAGACAGAGGCAGAAGGGGATAGGGAGAATTACCAGGAGAAACAAAGGAAGGCAGGGAAGTCAGTAAGGGAAGCCAAAGCTCAGACAGAAGATTGCATTGCAAAATCAGTGGGTAGAGGTGACAAAACCTTTTACTGGTACATAAGTGAAAAAAGAAGGGCAAAGGGAGGGATAGTGAGACTGAAGGGGGAGGATGGGGGCCACATGGAGGATGACAACAGTAAATCTGACATACTGAACAGATATTTCTGTTCAGCCTTTACTGTGGAAGAGGAGAGTAATAGGCCTAAAGGGAGTACAAGGGGTGGAAATGGCACAGAAATGGACACAAGTCCTTTTACATTGGAAAGGGTCCTAAAGGAACTGGAAGGAATAACAGAGTGGACACGCCAAAGGGTGTAGACAGAATGAGGAGGGACCTGCAGAAGCCTGAAGAATGGTCAAGGGTTTGACAGTTTAAATTCAATGCAAAAGTGTGTTGCAATGCATATGGAGTACAAAACCCTGGAACAAATATATCAGTTGGGGGTGAGGATATAGCATGCACCAAACAGGAAAGGGACCTGAGGTTATCATTCTGATGTCCTCAAGGTAGGGAAACAGTGTGACAAGGCAGCAGATAAAGCAAATAGGATACTGGGATGCATAGGCAGGGGCATCAGCAGCAGGAAAAGGGAGGTCATAATTCCACTATACAAGACACTAGTGAGGCCCCACCTAGAGTACAGTGTACAGTTCTGGAGACCTTACCTACTTAAGGACATAGACAGAGTAGAGAAGGTTCAGAGGAGGGCAACAAAGATGATACAGGGATTGCCTCACAATTTCTATAAGGACTGGCTGAAGTACTTGAATATGTACTCCCTGGAGAAGAGGAGGGAGAGAGGGGATATGATAGAGATGCACAAGTACCTTACAGGGAGGAATAGGGTGCAGGAATACACTATTTTCCAGCAAAAAAGATGTTCCAGGGCTAGAGGGCATGGGATGAAGTTGGAGGGAGGACAAGTCAGAGGAAACATGAGGAAGAATTTCTTCAAAGAAAGGGTGGTGGACAAGTGGAATACCCTGCCAGAGGAAGAGGTGGAGGCTGAAACAATTGTGGGATTTAAGAATGTATGGGATAGACCTAAGGGAATTCTGGAGGTCAGGGGTAAGGGGCAACAGACTTGTAGAAAAACATAAAGTGAAATTACAAGCTTAGATGGGCAGACTGAGTGGGCCAAAGGCCCTTATCTGCTGACAGTGTGTATGTATCTATGTATCTATGTAAGACACTGCTGGGAGGCCCAGATCTACATCTGGTAGACTGAAGTCTCCCACCAGCAGCACCTCTTCCTTTTCTGCCAGCTTGCCAGTGGCTTCCACCAGTACCTTATCTAATTCCACCCTCTTTGCTGGAGGTCTGTAGATCACTCTAGTGCAAACAGTGGTTCCATTTCCCATCTCCATGGTGACCCGTAGTACCTCTACCTCCCCTTGTAGTCCCTGTATCTCAGTCACCTTTCTGCTTTCCCTTGCATAAAACACCACAGCCTCTCATTTCCTTTCCACTTGGTCCTTTCTGAACAGAGTATAGCCTGGTATGGCCATGCCCCAGTCATGGTTTTCAGTGCACCATGACTCAGTAATGGCCACAATATCCAGGCTAGTGTCTGCCATGATGGCCTCTAGGTCCAGAATCTTATTTCCTAGACTTCAAGCATTTGCATATATGGCCCCCCCCAGATTTTGTTTCCTCTCTGCTTGTTGCCCCCTTTTTCCTTTTTTCTCTTCCCCCCTCCTGCCCCCCTCTCTTTTCAATGCTCCTGTTCCTTTTCCCCTTTATCTCTACCACCATGCCTCCCTATTAATTTTCACCCTGGGGGTTCCTCTCCCCTTGGGTTCTTGTTACTTTGTATTTTAGCCTGGGGGGGCAGTATTTGATTCCCCGATTACTTACACCACCCCCTTGGCTAGTTTAAATATTTATCAAAATAACCTTTAAACCAATCACTAGGGACTGCAGTTCCTCTCCTGGATGGATACAGGCCATCACCCTTGTACAGGCACTTATCGTCCCAGATGGGTCCCCAGTCTCCAATGTAGCTGAACCTGTCCTCTCTGTATCATTCCTTTAGCCATTAGCCATCAGCTGAATCTCCTTGTGCAGAAATCCCTCTCATGTTCCCTGTCATAGACAGGAAGCACCTCAGTGAAAGCCATTTAGTGAGCTACCTAAGACCCCTCCCCATCTCCCTGCACTCTCCCTGCACTCTCTCAGCCCTGTCCCTAGCTAGACCATAATCCTCAGGTAGACAATGACATCCAGCTCTCCCACTCATCCTGCTGCCCTAGCAGTCCTCAGGATTTACTTCCAATCCCTCTGGGCCATGGCACAGGGTAGGCAACTAACCAGCCTCTCCCCTTTCTTATTCCCAAATCTATTTTCCTCACAGTTGAGTCCCTCATCAGAAGTTGCCTTCTCTTCCTCCTCCTCTGGAGTCCTCTGCCACCCTGCTTGTGGTCTCTTCTCTGGAGGGCTCCACATTCTCCCTGGTCACTACTGCAGGTGCCTCCTCCTGGCAGTTCTGCCCTGCCAGAGTGGCATAAGAATGATGTAGTGGTACTGGTTATCAACAATACAGAATGTCAAACTTGCTGAAAGTCTATCACTAACATTACCAATAATATAAAATTATTTCTCTCTTATTACAAAAATTGTAGCGAGTAGTGAGAAAGAAAAAAATTCAACTCTGGGGATCAAACCCAGACCCCTACTCTCTACTGCTTGATACCTTGTAGCTCTACCACTGTACTAAATTTCTTAGACAAGAGATGCATATTGCAGCAAAGGACATCCAACAGTGAGTGCAGTGGATATTTTTTTGCCATTAATTTATTAATCCTTCACTGTGGTGGAGGCTTAGCCATCTCAAGTGCCCCAGCCCCATCACCCAGCATCCCAGGGACTTACCTTTAACCCAGTGCTTACTCCCATGTTGGGGGTTGATGGTTGACATCTTAACACTGACGAATGAATCCAGTTCCAGGAGAGGGCCCTGTAGCAGGTGGAGAGCCTGTGTGGGGTCAGTGTCATCCTGTACTGCACCTGGCCATTTTTCTACTTTACTCCCTGGAGGAACACAGACATGCAATGCTGACTAGATATGCCCACGCATGTTACCATGGTTGGGATGTCACTAGTTGCCATCTCTCTATTCTGCCAAATTGCCAGCCCTAGATGTCTGCCTCTAAGCTTCCACTAGAGGACAGATGAGTGCTGGGAAACCACAGCCCTCCCTCCATCCTCAGAAGAGGAGAGCAGTCCACTGGATGCTCAATCCTCCTCTCCCTGGCCAGCCACCAGTGACCTGAGTTCATATACGAAACCAGGTCACCAGTGTGGCAGCAGGTGAGGCATGGGTGCCTCTGCCTTCCACACCACCAGGTTGGCAACTACAGTGGATTTTTGTTATTAACAGTCTGCCTAGTTGAAGTACTGTTTTCAAGATGCATTTAAACCTCAAAGCCTGATCTGGAACTTTTCAAGTTATTAGCAATATAGAACTTCAAAGCTTGATGAAAGTATATCACTATCACAGAACAATAACATTTAATAATTCCTCTTATACTCCATAAATTGTAATGAGAGAAAAAAAGTATATTCCACTTTGGAGATCAACCATTGGCACCCTATACTCTACTACTTGGTAGCTTATAACCCTATTGCTCTCCTAAGTTTCTGATACAGGAGATGCATTATGTGGTAAAGGACATCCAACATTGTGTGCAAACCACTCTCCATACACAGCTGCAGTGGATGTTTATACTTAACAGGCTGTCTGTTTGAAGAAGTGTTTTCTAAGTTGCATTTAAACCTCAAAGACTGAGCTACAACATTTCAAGTTATTAGCAATATAGAATTTCAAACCTTGCTGAAAGTATATCACTAACATCTGCATAACATTACACAGCTTCTCTCATACTACATAAATTGTAGTGAGAAAAAAAATGCTCTACACTGTGGATTGCAACTAAGCATTTGCCAAAACCTATCACTGGCTATGTTGTCGTACCTAACAAAAGGGTTGAATTAAATACATTCTGACAATAGCAATAAAAATGTTAAAATCAACATTTTCACCACAGGCCTTATATATATACGTATCCCCCACCCTATCCTCTATTCCTCTCCTCTGCTTGCTACCACCTTGTCCTCTCTACTTCCTCCCTCATGCATATACCGATACCTTGTTGACTGATGGGCTATCACTATTGTACCATCTTAAACCAATTGTAATGACAGCACTTGTTTTGATTGTTCATTTCATATGCTTGCCTAGCTTAGTTAGCACTTTCTCAATATCTCCCTGAACTTAGAGTACTATCTTCAATGTTTAATCTAATTTTGTAATGTGCAATCTTCAATGTATAATATCATTTTGTACTGACTGTTATCTTGCATTGTATGGTATTCAACTACCTGATTATTGTTTTGTTCTACCACTATGGTTGTCTTGTGTTGTATTTCATCACATTGTAATCTCTGGCTTGTGCCTATATATAAACATTTTTTTCTTGCATTGTATTGTATTTAACTACCTGATTATTGTTTCGTTCTATCACTATTGTTGTTTCATATTGTATTTCACCTTATTGTAACCTCCCAGGTCGTGCCTGAAAATAGTCATTTTTCTATGTCTAGTGCACCTACCCTGCTACCAAAAACAAATAAATGCATCTATATCTATATCTCTATCTACTGTATGTCATGTCTATATCTATATCTATATCTATATCTATATCTATATCTATATCTATATCTATATCTACATCTACAGTATATCTATATCTATATAATGGCAAAGTGTTATATATAAGGAAATAATACTATTGAGGGATTGAACAAGCCATAAAGCCATGAGCCTGAAGCGTCTTTATGATCTTGTTCAACCCCGAGATGTTATTTCCTCACATAGAACTTTGCTATCTTTTATTTTATACAATACATAAAGTTGGACACTTTTTGTTGTGAACTATGTGTTTCTATAGTGTAGTGGTATGTGTTAGTGTGAGTTCTGAGGGAAAAAAATTGTTTGGTGAGTGTGTATTGAGTGTTCATGTGTTCTTCAGGTGTTCATGATACTTTAATTCAGTGTAATTAGTTACTTGGGGTCATAATACCCTAATTGGCAGCCAATTGAAAGTCATAATATCCTAATTGTGGCCAATTTAAGTCACATTATCCTATTGGTAGCTAGTTGAGGTCATCAATCCTAATAGGCAGCTAGTTAAAGTAACAATACCCTACTTGGCTGCAATCATGTATGATAAGCAATTTTTTTTAATAAGAAAAAGGACCCAACCATGTTTATATATATATATTAGAGGCAAAAAACTCAATTTAATGCACCAGTTAGGGTTGTTCCACAGTGACAAAAGTGAGGAAATTTGGTGTTAGAGTTGAAACTCCTTGGACTCCTCCAGCCCACCCCCCCAACTGGCATCGGGATGCACATTGGGTTCATCGGCCCTAACTCTCACCCATCACATGTGTAAAGAAGCTGAGGAATAGGAGAATGGGGTGACAGTTAGGACTGATGACCCCAATACGCACCCTGATGCCAGTTGGGGGGTGGGCTGGAGAGGTCCAAGAGGGGTTTCAAACCTACCGCCGAATTTGCTTGCTTTTGTCGCTGTGGAACAACCCTAACTGATGCATTAACCTGAGTTTTTTGCCTCTAATTTCCCTTCTTTTTGAGAATGATGAAATAGTGAAAGTAATGCAGTGGCAGCACACGCTCCCACCACATGATGTCTTGTGACATAGTAACAGGAACAGTAATGCAAACAGAAGTGCCAACGGTGGCACACATGGTAACGGAAATGTAAATTGTAAAGGAAACGTTAATAGAAACGCAAGCACAAAGTGACGCCGAGGCGAACAGTGACACAAACGGATACTGAAGCACATACAAAAATGCAACTGGTAACGTGAACAGTGATGGCAGTGGTATTTTAAATGGAAATGTTAAGTGCCACAGCAAAAAGAATGCAAAAGGGAACAGAAACGGAAATGCGAATGCATGCACACATGTAAATGCAATCCGTAAGATGCAGAGGCACAGTACTGCAATTGTAAATGCAAATGGTAAAGTTAATATGAAGAATAACACCAAAGGAAACAGAAATGGAAATGGGAACAGAAGTACGTACAGAAACGCAAACCAAAAGGTGCACAGGCACAGTACCGCAATTGTAAATGCAAATGGTAATGGTAACAGCAACAATAACAGCAAAGGAAACAGAAATGCAAAAGGAAATGCAAGCACATATGGAAATGAAAACCTTAATGCGCACGGGCACAGTAATGCAATTGCAAATGCAAATGGTAACAGTAACAGCAAGGAAGATGCAAAACGAAAGAGAAATGGAAACACAAACGAAAGGGCTGCCAGAAACGCAAATGGCAATGCGCATGGTGACGCAAACAGAAACAGTAGAGGAAATGCAAATGGTAACAGTAATGAAAACGCAAGTGCAAATGAGAATGCAAAGGGTAATGCACATGGTGGTGTACACGGGAACAGTAACGCAAATGGGGACATAACCGCAAGTAGAAACAGTAACTGTAACAGTAACGGAAGCACATACCCTGTTTTTGGTGAACAGCTGCATAGAGAAACACAAAGAATGTACGCATTGTAATGGGCATCGAAGCTTAAAACAAGCATTGGAAGTACTTAATTGCTAATATCTCAGCAACAGCACGATGTAGAAAAAACACGTAAATTTCAAAAAAATCATGATTTTCCTGGCTATGTTTTTGCTGTTACATAGCCCATTGGGCTATGCAACTTGCAACAAAAAATCTGTATCTCACATCGTTTTCGAGATACAAGCCCCGAAAGGCGCGGCGTACGCCACCATGTTAGTCTATGGGAAAAAACGCCAGCTTCGGAGTACCGAAGTGCATTTCCACCTTGTGTTTGCATTGCTTTTCCTGTTACTATGTCATTAGACATCACGTGGCGGGAGCGCGGGGCCCTTCGCCGCTGCATTACATTCACTATTTCTCATCATCTTTCTCAAAAGTAAGGGAAATTGGAGGCAAAAAACTCCATTTAATACATCAGTTAGGGTTGTTCCACAATGAAAAAAGCAAGGAAATTTGGTGTTAGGTTTGAAACCCCCCTTGGACCCTCCAGCCCACCCCATAACCCACGGCATTAGAATTGTGCATTAGGAGTCATCGGTCTAACTCTCACCCCATTCTCCTATTCCTCAGCTTCTTTACACATGTGATGGGTGAGAGTTAGCCAATAACCCCGCGCACCCCTGATACCGGGTTGGGGTGGGGGCTGAGGGGTCCAAGGAGGTTTCAACTCTAACACCGAATTTCACTTTTGTCGCTGTGGAACAACCCTAACTGATGTATTAAATAGAGTTTTTATATATATATATATATATATATATATATATATATATTTATATATGTATTAATTGGTGAGCCTGATTTATGGCAGGTCAGAATTACCCTTTTGATCTTCAGGAGAAATTCCTGACAGCTATTTCTCCTATTTGTGAAATCTAACAGGTATCTTTCAGAAGTTGCTTTCTTCCAAACAGGTCTTAAAATGCAATACTTTATACAAGTGGCTGGTTTACAACCTATACAAACTGGTTTCTGAAAGAAGCTCTTAATTAGATTTTCCCTTCAGAGGGAGAGCAGTATTTTTAAAAACATCCAAGGTCCTACAATGCCTTGTGCTGACTGCCATACTTTCCAAGCAGCAATTCAAAGAAACTTAAATTTATCACAAATATAATACCAATAATAACAAGCAGATTGGCGAAGCATGACACATAGTAGCGTCCCTTGTTGTAACAAATGGGGAGCTATGACAAATACAGATTATGGCTCCCTTTTAGTTTGTTATAGTGAGGGGTTACTTTACTGCTAGTATTGTAATGTTGGTAACTTCACTGCTGTTTTCAGTGTCTGCTTTACAATATCTTTTAATAGGGGCCTTACATGTGTTAATTCCTACCAGGTGTGGAAGTGTTGGCTCTGGTGAAAATTATCTTTTTAATTTAGAGTAAAACATAAATGAGTCTGAATGTATATCAAAAAAGCTTAACAGGGAGAACACATTATGCTGGCTAAATTAGAAACTCCTAGTAAGTTTTCAAAAAGGCATTACCTCTCCCACCCCCATTGACAAGGAGATGGGATAATTGTTTTAAAGTGCCTTTCTTAGAAATCACTTCAGTTAAATGATAGGTGTGAATGATCTCAGCCTTTTACCACATCAGCAACTTATTTGGTGTGTAAACCTGACAACAGTGTGCTATGACCCAGCATCCAACAACCCTGGAAAAAAGGCCTACAACAGAAAGGCACGTAAACAAAATATTGTCAGCTTTGTTACAAAACCTGAAACTCACACAGTTTTTAAAGCAATGTTTACTGCTAGTGCTGCCTGTTTTACTTGTGAAAACCATTGCACATGATCTTTACAACTTAGCAGAAACAGGCCCTATAAGCTTGCTGACAGGGAATACTGGACTATGTGGTCCTGAGATGACATCATCAGCAGCAGTCTTCACTGATACAGGCTGTTTTGAACAGGTAGTGAAATCAGGGTTACAAAATAGCTCATAACTTTAAAATGAAGTAACGTAGAAATCTAGTTTTTGGTATGAGATTTAATGGAGGTATGCTTATTCTAATTCTGCAATGTAGCTTTTTCATCCAGATTGTGTCAGTTGCTCTTTAAGGGCAGGGCCATCTGGTCCCACAACTCCTACTCCATTTTCACGATATGAAAAAGGATTTTAACATCTCACAAAAAGGGAATCTGCTGACAAAAAGTGATTTTGACAGCTCTAGAAAAGGGATCAATTTTTATAATCCCTTTTTGTGAGCTGTCAAAATCCCTTTTCATCAGCCGATTCTCTTTTTGTGAGGTGTCAAAATTATTTTTCATATCATGAAAAAGGATTAGGAGTTATGGGACCAGATGGCCCTGCTGACCATCCCTTTTCGTAAGCTGTCAAAATCCCTTTTCAGGATGCGAAAAAGGATTTTGACTCCTCACGAAAAGGGAATTCATCTGATGAAGAAGGATTACTGGCAGGGCCTTCTAGTCCCAGAAGCCCTAATCCTTTTTCATTATACGAAAAGGACTTCTAACACCTCACAAAAAGAGAATTCACTGATGAAAAGGGATTCTGACTGCTCACAAAAAGGGATGGGAGTTGTCGGACCAGATGGCCCTGCTGGTAATCCCTTTTTGCCAGATGAAATTCCCTTTTTGTGAGGTGGCAAAAATCCTTTTTTGCATGATGAAAAAGGATCAGAAGCTAGTTGCAAAAAAGGATTTTTAAATTAAAAAATAAGAATTCTGAGGCCACATAAAACTAAAACAAAGACACAGAACAGTAAAGAACATCCACATGAACAAAACACATACTTGAATGTCTCCAGAAGACATCCCTGGGCAAAGTTATAACATTTTGTTTGGGCCTAAAAAAAAAAGATGGCGGCTGATAAAAGGGATTTTTTTCCTGACAGAAGGGGAATTTATCCCTTTTCAAGAGATGTCAAAATCCCTTTTTATGAGGTGTAAATCCCTTTTTGTATTATGCAGCTATCCAAAAGACTGAGCTGAGCATGCTCAGAACCCGAAATTTCAAAATTTAATAACTTTGGAACAAATGAATATTTTTTCACCAAACCAATGCTGGCTTGTTCCTTGGGGCAAGCTCTTTCTACCCTAAAAATGTCACATATCTAATCAAAACAAAACTTGGTATGTCAAGAGATCTACCCCAAGAGACAGCACATACCAAATTCCGTGCAAATCCTTTGACTAGTTGCAACGTTATTAAAGTTCAAAATCTGAGGTTTAACATTAAACTGTCTATTCAACCTTAACTATAGCACCACTATAATATATATTCAGAAATTCATACAGCTTCAGTATTTTATAGATATATGTGTGTGTGTGTTATATATATATATATATATATTATATACATATATATATTCTTTGCAAAAACTTCATTAATGCAACAGTTAGGGTTGTTTCCACACTGATAAAAGTGTGGAAATTCCATGTTAGGGTCAACACCCCTACTACCCCACCACCACCCCCTCACGCCACACACCAACAGGCACTGGGGTGTGTACTGGGGTCATCGGCCTATCTCTCACCCCATTCCATGTGTAAAGAAGCTATGGTGGTGCAGTATAGGAGAATGGGGTGAGAGGCACGACCACCCCAATGCACACCCCAATGCCTGTTGGTGTGTGGAGGGTGGGGGGGTGATAGGGGTGTTAACCCTAACGTGGAATTTCAACACTTTTGTCAGTGTGGAAACAACCCATCCTAAGTGATGCATTAACAATGTTTTTGCAAAGAATATAGATAGATAGACAGATAGATAGATAGATAGATAGATAGATAGATAGATAGATAGATAGGTAGATAGATAGATATCAAAAAACTTAGTTAATGCATCAGTTAGGGTCAAAGTGACAAAAGTACAGAAATGTGGCATTAGGGTTTCCAAAACTAACACCCCATTGCCCACTCTGCACAGACCCACAGTTGGGGGGATAGGGTCTGTCTTGGGGTCTGTGAACCATAACACTCACCCCATTCCAGTACAAAATTAGGTGACATGGGTGCAGCATAGCTGAATGGGGTGTGCGTTAGGGTTCATGGACCACAAGGACAACCCTCCCCCCACCTGTGCATCTGTGCAAGGTGGGGGATTGGCTGTTAGGGTTGGAAACCCTAACACTACATTTTTCTACTTTTGTTGTTTGACCCTAACTGATGCATTAACAAGTTTTTTTTGCAATTTGTTTCCTTACTTTTTGAGATAGTATAATAGTATCCTTATTTAATGGTGAGAGCACAGGGTCCTTATGACTCTGAGCTCCCATCTTTCCATTGAGACAGTATAACAGTAGCTTTATTTTATGGTGAGAGACCTGTACTCCCATCCCTCCATTGATATAGCATAACAGTATCCTTATGTTACAGTGTTAGTGCAGGGTCCTTGTCTGCCACGCTGATTCATCACTTATGGACAAGGATACTGGTCTGGCCTACTCTTTGGCCAATTTTGCTGACCAGATGCCCAAACTGGAATTCTTGTCCACCACCCAAATTCTTTGTCTGACATCCTGGTTCATTCCTAGTGGACAAGGATCCTTGACTGACCATCTGGTCAGCAAAATTGGCCAACCAGATGGCCAGACCAGGATCCTTGTCTGCTAGTTGAATTCTTTGTTTGCCACTGATGAACCAGGATGGGGAACAAGGAAGTTAATGAGTGGTGAACCAGTATTTAAAATGTGCTAAAAATAGCAAAACAGCATTGAACAAATGCAGGAAGCCACAGAGGACAGCTCATCAAGTCCCGATTAGCAAAACACATCCATAGATGTGTTAAACAGACATCCCTAGACAGAGATATCAGGTATCTGGTGGGGGGGAAAAACTAAAAGCAAGATGGCAGCTTGTGAACAAATAATTTTTTCTGGAAAACCAGGATTTGTACCTGGCATGCAAGGTATGGCCCCTGGTGAACCAGGATCCTAGTAAGTACCGTGCAGCTATCCTGAGAAAAATAAAACTCCCATTGAAAATAATGGGACCTTAAAAATGCTATAACTTTTGAATGGATTAATAATTATTCACCACATCAATGCTGGTCTGTTGTATGGCCAAGCCCTTTCTAGCTCTTTCTAGTTCTTTCTACCATAAACATTTCAGATCAACTTTCAACACTGTCTCTGTGTAGTGTGATGAGAAAAAAACTTTCAAAAGTGGTGACTTTTAGGTTTTTTTCATTATCCGGATCTAAGAATCTGCAAATTTGGCCAGAACAAAACTTGATACTTCAAGAGATTTATTCAAAGAGATAGTGCATGCACAATGTCATGCACATCCATTGAATGGTTGCAATGTTATTAAAGTGCAAAATTTAGAGGTTCAACATAGAAACTCCATACTATCCCCAACTATAATATAAGATATATATATATATATATATAGATAGACAGATATATAGATAGATAGATATATAGATAGATATATAGGCATGGTAGCACCCCTTTAGTTAAGGTTGACCAAAAGTTTCTATGTTAAACCTCAAATTTTGCACTATAATAACGTTGCAATTGTTCAACGGATTTGCAAAAAATTATCCTTTGGTAGATCTCTTGTTGGCCCAAGTTTTATTCCAGTCAGACTTGCGAATTCTGAGATCTGGATAATGAAAAAACCTTAAAATTCACCATTTTCTGCAGTTTTTTTCTTGTTGTACTTCTCAGAGATGATGTTGAATCTTGGTCTGAAATTTTTATGGTAGAAAGCACTTGGGTGACAGAACAGGACAGTGTTTATTTGGTGTAAAAAATAGTAATCCATTCAAACATTATAGCATTTTTAAGATCCCATTATTTTCAGGTCTGTGTGCCCCCAGAAACATGATTTTTTAGTTATTTTAATCCTTGTCAATTTGGATGACCAGATGACCAGATCAGGATCCTTGTCCACCAGTGATGAACCAGGATGGCAGACAAGGAATTTGGCTGGTGGACAAGGATTCCTGTCTGGCCATCTTGTCATCCAAACTGGCAAACCTAATGCCACCCCCAATGCCTCCTGGTTTCTGCAGGGCAGGGTTGGTGTGTTAGGGGGAAACCCTAATGCCTCATTTCCTTCCTTTGTTGCAGCAAACCTAACTGATGTGTTAACATTTTTGCATCATATATACAGTATATATGTGTGTATATATATATATATATATATATGTGTGTGTACATATATAATGGTAGCGCGGTAGTGCTACCATAGCTAGGGTTGAGGAGCCATTTACATGTTAAACCCAAATGTTTGCACCTTAATAACTTTGCAACTGTTCAACAGATTTGCCTGAAATTTGGAATACATTATCAATACCCATACGCCTTGGGATCTGCCAAGTTTCGTACCAGTCACTTATGTGGCTGCTGAGTTATTAAGCGTGATCTGCGTGCGCGTTTACACTTTTTTGGAATTCTACTATCGTGCCTACGGGTCATACAGTTTGTGTGACCAGTCCAAAATCTTCAGGGAACATGTGGCCGGGGTCCCCAATGTGCCTTTGGAAGATTTTGTGAAAAAATATTAAACGGTTCAAAAGTTATTCAAAAAACAAGTTCCCATTATAATTCAATGGGAAAAGTTAACAAAAAGTTTGACAGTGTCGCAAATGCAGTTTTTACTTTTGCAAATGGCCCTTTAACTGTTGCAAATCTGCCACTTTGTTTTCAGTTGGTGATCAGAAAAATGCTTGGCATTTAAATTTAAGACCCTCTAGCAACCTAATTATTTTTGTGTTCACCTAGTCGGACCCTGAGGATGCTAGCCATGTCTTTATTTTGGGGTAAAATAGCCCAGAAATATGTTTTTCACATTTCTGGAAAAAGAACTTTAGCAAAGTACTTTCACACTTGCGACAGTGGCGAATGCATTTGCGAAAGCTTTCACAAATTGTGACAGTACCTTTCTAGGCTGTGGGAAAATGACAGCAATTCTTTGGCACCCTGTTGCAAAAGAACGGTTTAGTGTTTTGGGATGAAATTTGGAGGGAACGCACCTGACATCTCACAGATGTGTCTTCAGTGTTTTGTAGAAAAAATATTACACAGTGGCAAAGTTACGGCACTTGAAAGTTGACGCTTTTTCCCATAGGATAACATTATGGCGTCCAACGGATTACAGGAATTCTTTGGCGCCCTGCTGCAAAATAACAGTTTGGTCTATTGGGCTGAAATTTGGAGGGAAGACAGCCAACATCCCACAGATGTGCCTTTTAGTGGTTTGGTGAGAAAATATTACAGGGAGGCAAAGTTATGGCACTCTGAACTTCTCTTTTTCCCCATAGGATAACATTATGGCGTTTGTCGTGCCTTTCAGTGCCCGTGTCTCGGTGTGCATTGGGGTCATCAGTCCTGTCACCCCATTCTCCTATTCCTCAGCTTCTTTCCACATGTGATGGGGTGACAGTTAGGGCCGACGACCCCAATGCGCACCCCGATTCCAGTTGGGGGGGTGGGCTGGAGGGGTGCAAAGGGGGTTCCAACCCTAACATTGAATTTCCTTTCTTTTGTCACTGTGGAACAACCCTAACTGATGCATTAAATGGAGTTTTTTTCCTCTAATATACTGTATGTATGTGTGTGTATATATATATATGTATATATATATATATATAAACACACACACACATATATATATCTACTGAAGAAATACAAAATCACACATACCCCCATAATGCATAATGCAAAGCATCATGGTCTGTATATGTAAATCACCACAAAATGTTATGCTTGGGGTCACCACAACTCAAACCCAATAGACCAACTTAGGGTAGCTGGTTCTTTACATAGGGGTGTCATGCAGATGAGGCACACTGATGATTCCTGGTAGGATGAAACACGTGTCTGTGTCTTCTGTTGGCACCCTTTGCAGACTGTGTGAGAGGCCTTTTGGCACTGTGCATTTCTTCTTAAAGTTGAATCAGCATAACATTTTGTGGTGATTTGCATATACAGCCCATGATGCTTTGCATGATGGGTTATGTGTGATTTTGTATTTCTTTGAAACTTGGTTTCCCAGCCAATGCCCTTTGGGGTAACCCTTATCTTATTGCTATGCACTAAAGTTCTTTGTGCATATATATATATATATATATATATATATAATCATTGCAAAAACTTCATTTCATGCATCAGTTAGGGTTAAAGCAACAAAAGTGGGGAAATGAGATGTTACGGTTGAGCCCCTAACCCCCCACCCCCCCATCCTCCACAGACCGACAGATGCCGAGGTGTGCCATGGGGTTGTGAGACCTAACTCTTACCCCATTCCATGTGTAAACAGGCTGACATGCTACAGAAAAGGAGAACAGGGTGCAAGTTAGGCCTCATGACCCCTTGGCACATCCCAGCATCTGTTCATCTGTGGAGGATGAGGGGGGAGAGGATAGGGTCTCAATCCTAATGTCTCATTTCCCCATGTTTGTTGCTTTAACCCTAACTGATGCATTAAACAAAGTTTTTTGCAATGAACTTCCATGTGTTTGTGGTAGTGTGGTGCCCAACCAAGCTGCCCATTTCTGCATAATGATATGTGTCAGTGGGAGCACAGGCCCTCTGGGCCCTGCGGTCAGTCATACACATAGCTAAAGAGCCATACAGCAGCCCTATAGGGCAAGAAAAACTTGTAACACTAATTTGTCAATATCTCAAGAACTATAGCAGAGAGAAAAAAAATTCAAGTGTTGTTGTAATCGTGACAGTGAGTACTGCATACAACATAAATTGACCAAATCCATATCTTACATTATTTATGAGATATGGGCACCAAAAAATTGCTGTGGTTGCTAACTTTGAGGGTGTAATATTGGCCCATGGACCTGAAAATTAGCTATTGGAATACTATTTTCCAAATATTTCATTAACTGTACAAGGTAGAAAATAAAATTCAAAATTGATGCCATTTATGGCTTTCCAACCTGCTTCTATACAGGGATTAAGAATTTTGCAACAAAGAATCCATATCTCGAACTGTTTTAGAGATATAGGCGCTGAAAGGCATGATGGACGCTGCAATGTTATCCTATGGGAAAAATCTCAACTTTGTGATGGCATATCTAAGGAACCGCTTTACATTCCAACACCTAAATAGCATAATTTACATCTCTAGGGCATCCCCTTAATGCCCTAAAAACTGCAAGTCAAAATATCAAAATGTTAAGTTACAATGCAGTGGGAAAGTTTTTAAATCTTTTAAAAATTCCTAGTTTCTGAGGTAGCAAAACCCCGACCATCAGATCAATCCCCGTCCACGAGCTGTCAAAATCGTGGTCCGCGAGAAATCCTTGACCATCAGATTTTGGTCATCTGGTCCCTACATGATGGTCAAGGATTTTGCTACCTTACGAATGAGGATCGGGTGATGGACTAGGATTTTGACAGCTCGTGGACTTTTATTTTGTCAACTCTCAAATGAGGATTTAAAAAAACAAACCCCTTTCATGATTTAACAAAATCCTAGTCTGTCAGCTGATCCTCTTTCGTAAGGTAGCAAAATCCTTGACCATCAGCTTAATCCATGCCCGTGATAAGGACCATCTGGTCGTACAGTGATGGTCAAGGATTTTGCCTCCTTGGGAAAGAGGATCGGCTCATGGACTATGATTTTGACAGCTCACAGACTAGGATTTTGTTACCTCTTAAAAGGGGATTCAAAAACCCAATCCTCATCCGCGAACTGATAAAATCCTAGTCTGCGAGCTGATTCTCTTTTGTGAGGTAGCAAAATCCATGACCATCAGCTTAATCCTGGTCCATGAGAAGGGCTATCTAGTCACAAAGTGACAGACAAGGATTTTGCAGCCTTGTAAAAGAGGATCGGCTCATGGACTAGGATGTTGTCAGCTCGTGGATGAGGTTTGTTAGCGAGTTGCTGTCAAAGAATTTTTACATTTTAAAAGGCTATTTTTTGGACAAAACCAAGCAACCCAAAGGTATGGGTTAGTAGAGGGCATCACCCTGAACAAAACCCATGCCTCATTACACCAAAAAGTCACCTGTGGAGAAAGCAACACCATTTTGTTTTGTGGAAAAAATGAAAACAAGATGGTGACAAGGAATTTTTTGTCACACGCTAGGATTTTTTAAAATCATCATCTGTAAACTGACAAAATCCTTGTCCATGAGCCCAATCCTAGTCCAAAAAATATGCATATAAATCTTGGAGTGAACTGAGCATGCTCAGAACCCAGAAATTAAAAATTAAATAACTTTGGAAAGGATTAATATGTTTTTACCAAACCAACGCTGGATTATTATTTGACCCAAACTCTTTCAGTGTTCCACATTTCAGACCAAAAGACCACACGGTGTGCACACAGCACCATGGGCAAAAAACACATCAAAAGTGGTGAAAATGAGGTTTTCAGTGCTTCCCTGCGCACAAACCCTAAGTCCAAGCAAAATACGACTTGGTAAATCAAGAGATCTACCATACCAGACCTCACATTTCAGATTTCATTCAAATTCATTGAATGGTTGCAAAGTTATAAACGTGCATAAATTGAGGTTTAACATGAAAGTGCCTACTCAACCCTAACTAAAGAGGTGTGACTATGCCCGAATTGTGTGTGTGTGTAAATATATATATATATATATATATATATATACACACAATATCTGAGTGCATCTTTACAGGAGCGCTCTGCAGCACTCAGTCAGTGGCTGGCCGTGGAGGTGAGAGGTGGGCTATGCCAGTCGCCGGCTGAGGACAGGTGGTGGGGTGCTGGGTGGGCTGGTATAGCTGGGTGAGGGTGGGGTGGGGACCACTAGGCTATCAGGAACTGGAGTTCTTCATGTATTTTATTATGATCGGGGCCACTAGACTACCAGGCCATTGGAGTTCTTCATTTATTTTATTATGACTGGGGGGGCAGTAGATTACCAGGAAAAGGGGGGTGAGTATTATTTGCATTACTATGAATGGGGGGGCGCTACACTACCAGGGAAATGGGGCGAGTATTATGTTCTTTAGAATAAAAAAGCTATAAATCAAAAAATTGAAGGAATTGCAGTCAACAGAATGAAGCCTCCTGAGCAAAACCCACCATCATTTGACTTCCTAGGGCACCCCTGGGCTGAGAAAATTGATTTTTTAATCTGGCCATCTCATCCCTCGCTCATGTTGCATGATCATGATCAAAGAAACTCGTGATCAAAGAATTTGCAGTGTCATGATCAAAGGATAAAAAAGTTCACATTTTAAAAATACAAGAAATTGCGGTAATCCACTGCTGTGGTTTGACAGAACGAAGCCCTCTGAACAAAATCCACCCTCTCATTTGGCTATCCTAGGACACCCCTGTGAGGAAGTTGGGCGGCAACTAACGCACCCAGTGCCCGGTTAGAGTATGGTGGGAAGTCCAAGGGGGCTTTCAACCTAACACCAAATTTCTCACTTTTGTCGCTGTGGAACAACCCTAACTAATGCATTAAATTCATTTTTTGCCTCTAATATATATATATATATATATATATATATATATATATATATACACTGTATATAAATGAACATATGAAGAAGCCAGCAGAAGAATGCCATTTGGTTTATCAAGTCTGCTCGTGTTGCATGGTCCACAGCTTGAGCTACTGTCCCTGCTCCTTCTCCTCACTCTTCCCATCCTCCCTACTCATGACCCTTACCCTCCCCCATACCTGTCCCAACCTCTCTTAAAGCTGCCTACTGTCTTCAATGAGATTACCTCTTCTGGCAGTGCATTCCAAGTGTCCACCACCCTCTCTGTGAAGAAGTGCTTCCAGACCTCCCTCCCTCCTAAACCTCCCACCCACCAGCTTTAGACTGTACCCCCTCATGTTATAGATGACACTCAGCTTAAAAAGACTCTCCTTATCAACCTTACTTATCCCTTACAAGTACTTGAAGGTCCCAATCATGTCCCCTCTCTCTCTCTCTCTCTCTCTCTCTCTCTGTCTTCCAGGAAGTACATGTTCAGTGTCCTCAACCTCTCCTCAACCTCTCCTCGTATGCCTTATCCTGCTGACCAGCTATTATCTTTGTAGCCCTCCTCTGGACTTTCTTCAGCAGGTTAATGTCCTTTTTGATTTGTGTGTACCAGTACTGAACTCAATACTCCAGATGCGGCCTTACCAGTGACCTGTACAAGGGCAGTATAACCTCCTCTCTCCTACTACTGATCCCCCAGATATGCATCCCAGCATCTTGTTTGCCTTTGCTGCTGCTTTCTTACACTGCTTGGAGTACTTCAGGTAACTATTGATTATCACTGCTAGGTCCTTCTCATCCTCTGATGCAGTTACTCTGACTCCACCCAGGTAGTACTCTGTCCTAGGATTCTTGGCTCCAATATGCATAACTTTTCATTTCTTGGCATTGAATCCAAGCTGCCAGACCCTGGACCACCTCCCTAGCTTTTCCAGATCTTCCTGTAGGTCCTTCATCCCTTCAGCTGTGTCCACTCTCTCACAGTGCTTGGTGTCATCCATGAATAGGCACATTTTGCCCTTAATGCCATCTCCAATGTCATTGATGAAGACACTGTTCAACACCAGCCCCAGCACCGAGCCCAGTGGGATCCCACTGGTTACCTGTCTTGTACCAGATAACTCTCCCCCCACAACAACCCTCTGGATTCTGTCCTTCAGCCAGTTTTCCACCATCTGGCTATCCTGACATCCACCTACTGCCTGATCAACCTTTTGTGGAGCACAGAGTCAAAGGCCTTGCTGAAATTAAGACAGAGGATGTGTACCACTTGGCCCCTGTCTATTCTCCTAGTGACATAGTCAAAGAAGTCAATCAGGTTTGTTTGACACAATCCCCCCCCATGGACCCATGCTGCCCCACATACTGGAGACCATGCTTCTCTAGATATTCCACCAATCTTTCCTTTAGTATAGTCTCCATGATCTTGCCCACAATGGAGGTCAGACTGACTGGTCTGTAATTCAATGGGTTATCCTTGGGACAGCTTTTGTGGAGCGGCACTACATGTGCTATTCTCCAGTCCTATGGTACTATGCCTGTCTCTAGTGAACTATTAAATAGGTGTGTCAGTGGCCCTGCCACCTCCTCAGCCAATCCTCCTCTATCACTACATCTGTGTTCCCCTCCCCCCTTCTCCTCTTTTCCCTCTTGAAGGAACTGGTCCATCCTTTTCCCTGTTGAAGATGGAACAGAAGTATTTATTTAGTATCTCTGATTTTCTTCACCCACTCCACCCCTTTCTTAAGCCTAACAATCCCTTCCTTCTTGTCCATTTTTGCACATATGTAGCAAAAGAAAGTCTTCTCCCCTTCTTAATTCCTTCAGCTATCTGCAACTCCTTCTGTGCCTTTGCTCACCTAACTTTCTTACTTGCCTCACTAGCCAACTTTAGGTAATTTTCCCTATCCACTTCTCTCTTGGTCTTCCTGAATTTTCTATAGGCATACCTCTTTTCCCTAACTGCCTTGGCAACCCCAGAACTGAACCAGCTGGGCACTGTGGCCCTTGTGTTCTTACCCCTGAGCCTAATGCACTCATCTGTGGGAACCAGTATTCCTTCCTTAATGATGGACCACCTTTGATCCACCCCCATATCTGCTCTGATGCTTGCCAGATGGCTCCTTAGCACTTCACCCATTTTCCTGAAGTCTTCCTTCCTGAAATTCAAGATTTTGGTCTTAGTTGGGATGGTTTCTCTGCCCATATCAAACTGGAACCACACTGTGCAATGGTCACTTCCTCCCAATGGCTCCCTGAACATTATTTCCTGTACATGCTCCCCATTTGTGAGCACCAGATCAAGAATTGCCTCCACTCTTGTTGGTTCAGTGATGCCCTGAATCAGGAACCTACTCTGCAGTTCTTCCAGGAACACCTGACTCCTAGCACATGTCAAGGATGGTATGCTCCTGTCCACCTTGGGCAGGTTGAAGTCCCCTACAATTACCACCTCTCCTTTCTCTGCAGCTTCTGATATTTGTGAGATCAGTTCCCTGTCCCTCTCCTGAACCTGATTGGGTGGTCTATAAACCACTCCCAGTCTCACCTTTCTCCCTCTATTAGACCTTAACTGAACCCATAATGCCTCCATCTCCCCTTCCTCTGACTCTTCCCTCATGCAAGTTATTCCCTTCCTGATACAAACTGCCACCCTTCCTCTTCTCTGATACCTTGTCCTTCATGTATAGTTTATATCCAGGGATTGCAAGGTCCCAGTCATGGTGTGATGTTGCCCAAGTCTTAGTTACTGCAGCTATGTCCACCCCCCATCCACTAATAGTGCCTACAGGTCATCCATCTTGTTTCCAATACAGATAGTGCAACAAATTGGCAGATAGTGCAAAAAGTGATTTTTTTCTTGCTTTTTTTACAAATATTTATATACACACATATATATGTACATATGCATATATATTTTTTTAACCAGGCTAGACACACTAAGCAGAAGCTTGTTTACAAGTGTGACCTGGGATCCCAAGGAAGTTATGTAACTTGCTCAGGGTCACACAATATGCAAGTGAGATCTGTGGGATTCAAACCCAGGTCTCCAGGTTTGCAGCCCTGAGCCTTTAACCGCTGCACTATACTGCCCTATAGGCATCTATATATATATATATATATATATATATATATATATATATATATATATATATATATATATATATATATATATATGTATGTGTGTGTATATATATATATATATATATATATATACATATACACACACACAGTAAGGTTCATACTAAGGGCAGGCTCGGTGGTGCTGAGGGTTGAGGCATTAAATGCCACACCTCATGCCACGCTGGTGACCTGGGTTCGGGAGTCAATAGGGGTCGTGGGGGGGAAGATCGAGCATCTGGAGGACTGCTCTCTCTTCCCAGGGAGGGTGGGAGTGTTGCTCGCTCTCTGAGTGACCTCTGGTGGTGGCCAGGGGTGCACCAAAAGGGCAAGCATGGTGAACGCCGGGGTAGGCGGAGTCATGGCATCACGTTGCCTTGCTAGCCATGCTCCAGAGGGATGGGAAGGAAAAAAAAAGAACTAAAAAAATACCCTGACTCCTGAGAAGATGACAAGGGCTCCTGTGATCTCCCTCTCTTCCCCAATGAAGGACCATGCCACATCGGGGATCCAGGGTGACCTCTCAGAGAGAGGGACCCTCTAACTTAAGTAAAAAAGAGCTGCCAAGGGTGGGCCGGCCCTGTTCCGGGGGCTGATCCGGAGTGCTGGGAAGTCCCTTTGAGAGGGGTGAACCAATGGTGGCTGGTCATTGAGGGGAGTAGTAGGGGTAGGATCGGGTAAGCACCTCCGAAGGATGCCTTGCAGGAGTACCGTTTCATAAATAAAATTAAAAAAAAAAGATTCCTACTAAGGTTCATGCTAAGTAAAGTGAGGAGCAAGGGAGCTAAAAGCTCATAGCTGCTCCTATACTAACCAATGACTAAATTAATAGTACTTGAAGTACCCATCTGTAAGTAAAAAAGAATCAAGTCATTTTTTTTAATTCTTGTTTTGATTTACTAATAATAACATTTACAGGCAATGAACTCCAGGGATGTATAACACTTAATGTAAAGAAAAATTTCCTATTGTTACATTGGAAATGTTTGCTAGCCAATTGGAATGGATGTCCTCTGGTATTATGTGTATTTGATTTAAATTCTAAACCTAATTCAGTCATCAGATTGAGGTAATTTATAATATCAAATAGAAACAATAAATCACTCCTAAATCAACGTGTCTCTAATGACATTAAATTTTGAGAATTAAGTCTACTACTATATGAACTAGTGTGCAATCCCTGCAGTTGTTTCATGAATTTTCTTTTCACTTTTTCAAGTTGAATACAATTATACTTCTTGTATGGACTCCATAACTGAGAAGTGTATTCCAAGTGTGGTCTCACATAAGCCATGTACAAGGGCATCATAATATTGGGATTACAAGATTTAATATCACATTGAATAGACCATGTAACTTTATTTGTTTTACTGATGACCTGATTTATTTGATTTGAGTAATCCAATTTGTTTGAGATATTAATTTCAGTATCCGTTTCATTGGTCATACTCAGTAAAGTTGTATTTCCCAGGGTATATAATGTGTTGGGATTCTGTTGTTCCATGTGCATCACCCTGCAATTGTTATTATTGAGTTGCATACCCCACTTAGTTGTCCACTCAGAGATCCTGTTTAAGTCTTACTGCAAGGCTTCAACCTGATCAGGAGTGGCACAAGGTCCACCAATTTTAACATCATCTGCATATTTGGGTGCATTAGAAAGACAAGTATTTGTCATATCCGAAATGAAAGCCTGGAAAAGGCAGGGGCCCAAAACGGAGCCCTGTGGTACCCCACTAGTCACAAGACCTATGTTTGAAAGTTCACCATTAATCAGTACACTCTGGGATCTATTCCTAACAACAAATTACATATCCAGTTAAATATTGGTTTGTTAACGTGAAGATGCAGTAATTTTACTTATAATGCCAGTGGAGCATAACATCAAAGGCTTTGCTAAAGTCTATAAAAATTACATCATATGGGATTTTCCTATCGAGTACAGAACTAACAGTCTCATAAAAACATGTAAGATTAGTTACTCAGCCTCTGCCCTTCCTGAATCTGTATTGTTCAGGATCACTTTTTTCCAGATTTGGTGTGATTATATCCTTTAACAAGACTTCTATAACTTTACAGCCAGATTATATAATGCTGATGGGTCTGTAATTTTCCCAAGTAGTTTTAGGGCCCTTTTTATGAATAGGAATGACATGGACATGTTTCCAGTCATCTGGGATATAATTGTGAAGTAGAAAACCCTCAAATAATTTTTTCAATGGATAACACAGGCTGTCAGATAAAAGAAATAGTAAATGTCCAAAGATATTATCAGGGCCAAAACTAGTTTACCTTTTTGTGTGTTAAGTTTGAGACAAATTTGAGCTACAGTAAATGTTATCTTACTTATATCACTGAAATAATTGACATTACAGCTAAATGCATTATGCTGACTGGGACTAAAGATGTAGCAAAATTTTGTGTTAAACAGATTTGCCATGGTTTTTGAGTCATGAATCAGTGTGTTGTTGCACAATATCGGTCCAACTTGACTAGTAGATTTTAATGAGTTAATATATGAGTAGAATTGTTTTCCATTATTTTTATTAGCTGTCCTAGCAAGACTCTGTTCCCATTTAACTTTAGCTTTTCTTATTTTAGACTTACAACTCTTTTGTACCGATAAATAAGCAAACCAATTATATGGTGTTTTGAATTTCAAGTAAGAACAGCATTTCTTATCTTTTAATTTAACTAATCGTTTAATAGATTTATTAAACCATTTGGGATGATGTTTATTGTATAAATATTTTTGGCTGATGGGTATATACTTATCCCTAAGATAAGATATAGAGGCCCAGATATTCAAACTGTGCCCAAAAAGTGCACAATAGCAGGAGCAAGTGCAAGTCCATTGCGCCCATGCGCAAGAGGTGCAATATTCAAAACTGGAGCCGGCCAAGATGTGCCTACAGCAGATGACTGAATATCACATCACCTGCACCATAGCACAACTAGGAAGGGGAAGCTGAGCATATCTGATGCGCCATAGCGCAACAAGGGATGTTCAGCTGAGCAGTCCAGAGGCACCATAGTGCAACTAGGGACGCCCCCCAGCAGCAGGGCAGCAATGCAACAGCACAAACAGGAATGCAGGGGCCCACCACCCATGCCACAGATGGGCAGAGGAACACACAGCAGAGAGGGCTGGAATAACCACTGGCCCATGGAGACAAGCAACCAACCCACAACTAGGCCATGGTGCCCCATCACTTCCCCAGGCAAGCTGTGACTGGCACACAAGGAGGGCCGACCACCCTGTGCAACACCATCCCCCCAATGCAGAGCACAGCCTGCACTGTGACCCCCAGACACCCTGCCCAGGAGCAGCGTCCACCAGTGCAGGATACCCCATGCATGCCACCACCCCCACTGTGACAATGCAACCCTGTGCCCCACAGAACCATGCAAGGCAGCCCCGCCATGAGCACCCATCAGCGGGTGGCAGCACACAGCGAAGCAACAATGGCATACACAGTGCCACCATGCACATCCCCCCGAGGTACAGCTGAGAGACTGACCATACGCAGCACACGAGGTACCCCTCACATGACAGGCATGCCCCAGACCCCACCACCAGTGGTACAGCACCTTACACACCCTCCCAAGGACACACCCAACCCAGCACTGGCCACAAAAGCTAGCACAGACACCCACAGTGGTGCGTGGAAGCATGCACCACACCAGATGCAACACAGTGCATGGACAAACATCCACCCATACCCAAGGGCACACCAACACAGGGACACAGTAGCAGGGCAACTAAGACCCCAGCATGGGCCCCTGGAAACTGTGTACACATGGCCAGCAGTCCTCCATGGCACAGGAGTGCCAGCCACCCTGCGCAGGTGCTGTGGACCTGTACACCACCATCATTTTCCCGGAGCACAAGTCACAGACAGTGGTGCACATTCCCTGCAACACACACAAGCCACAGCATGGAGGTGGGACAACAACAGCGGAGGCCATAGTGTCACCTGAGGCAGACATGCACCACACCAGTGACAGGAGGCAACCCAGCATTGTGATGAGTACAGTGGCTGCCCTGCATGGACAGCCACAACTGACATGCCAGCAGACTGTGCAGGTCACAGACATGCAAGGTTGTCAGCTGCACATGCCATGGACGGGCCGACAGGTGCACCATGGACACAGAGCATGCACCATGGACCACTGCACACAGTCTTCCAGTGCACAGGGAACAACACACACACCACAGACACTAACTGATAGCTACTCCCACACCATAGTCACTTCCCCATGGACACACACACATACCCATGACTGCACCACCCCGACGCCATGCACACCACTGCAGCTGAGCACCTATAGTCCACTGCAAATCTAAGACCACCACAGTATTCATATCAAAAGATTTGTAATCAAAAACATCAAACAAAACTATTTACAATTATGTACAAACAAGGTGGGGGTGGGTAAGGGACAGGGGTGAACAAATGGTACAGGAAAGGAGGGGTGTGAGGATGGGTCCAGGGGGGTAGGGAAAATCAGGGGCATATATATGGTCAGTGGGAGCTCTGCTCCCCACTCCGGCTGCCATGTCTCTGCCGGACACCCAGCCACTCAAACCCCTGCAGGATGTCCAGCGATGCCCTGGCCATGGTGAGTATCTCCTGCACCACCTCCCTGATTGCCTGCAGCTTGCAGACACCTAGGACAAGGGAGCACAGTCAATAGGTGTGAATGCACAGCCCCATACAGCCCACCCACTGTGCATGGCATATGGCCATGGGACACGCATCTGTGATGGTGTGTGACCACCCACAGTGATCCTGCCCACCCAGGTGCACACAACCATGCAGACTGCTGCACACACCCACCGGCCAAGTCCTGCACAGCACCACCATGACTGTTTAGTGACATGGCTATGTGGTGCGAAGGCAGTGGCACAGCCATGTACCCAGTGCATGCGTGGACCACCACTGACGCACTCCCAGACATGCAGTGCCACTGGACAGTGCTGACTGTAACAAGTTGCATGCATGGCAGTGGTGTCAATGGATGGTGGCCATGCCCCGCTGCCCACTGTGTTACACAGCATGCAATAGTAATCATGGAGGTAAGGCACTCACCATCATCAGGCTGGTCCCTCTGGCACTGTGGACCTTCACCCCTCCTAATGTTCTGGTCCTCCAGCTGGCTCCACCGCTCTCTCGCCAACCGTCTCTCTTCCGGCCCTAAGGTGCAAACATGGAGAGAGGAACATCAGTACAATCCTGTAGCAAAGTCCCCCTGCCCCATGTGTGTGCAATCCCACACAGCCAGACCCACCCACTCTACACCCTGATATCACCACCATAGCCAACACCAGACGGTGCCCCCCCCCATGTTCTGGACACATGCAACCGTGATACCCATATGGAAGATAAAAGCGTATGCACATTACACCTATCTGGCTGTGGCACCATGCCCCTCCTGGCACATGCCCACAGGTAGGCAAGCAGGGCTGGGTCCCTCTGCCTCAGGTCCCCATACCTGCAGCAGCACTGCTCCACCATCTGCCCCATTCCTGTGGCCTCCTCCAGGACGTCAGCCACCTCCTGCCACACCTGGCTCCTGGACCTGCCCAGGGATGCCTCCCCAAACAGTGGGCCATAGAGGGGCTCAACAATGGCAACCAGGTTTGCCATTTCGATCTGGTTCCACTGGGCAGCTGTCCTCTGTGCCATCTCTCTTGCTCAGTAGGTTCAAAATGGCGCTCTGCAGCGCAGTTCCACCAGGTGCAGATGCTGTGTGGTACAGCGCTGCCATTCCCTATCACGCTGTCACTGAACAGCACGATAGTGGTGCACCCACGCCTGATGCATGGCACCTAGGGGGCAAAAGTCGGGCACAGGGTCAAGGGCCTTTGGTGCATGGACAGGTACAGCACAATTGGAACCCAATGCATATAGCGTGATTGGGTGCCTGTGTGCTACCTCCAGTAGCAGCCTACCACACTGTTGCCCCAGTGCACCTACGATGCCCCAGTGCCACAGTGCCATATAGGTGAACATCGCTGTAGTGCCACTGGCACAATGGTGGCCGTGCCCTGCATTGCCTCCTGTGCACAGGACATCAGCAGTGCAGCAGGCACCTGTGTCATCAACCCGGGCATGTGCAGTTAGGTGTGTACTGCGCATGTCACAGAACTGTGCCCTTGGCTGAGCACGTTCAGCACAATTGAGCAAAGTGCAAGAGTGCGATATTCAGCCGTCATATGCAAATCAGCTACTCAGCCATTCAATGGCACAGCACTGAAATTTGCATCCACTTAAAGTTGTGCCTCACCTCATTTGCATGGGTTGTGCTATAAAAGTGCGACATTGGGGTACACTGGCCATAGTCAGTTACTGCAGTCTATTGGTGAGTTGCATGCTGTTTGGGAGTGTGGACTGTGGATTTTGGGACATGCATGGGACTGCACAGTCACAGATAACAACATTCATTCTCACAGGCTGAATCATGGCTGAGCAAGTTGTGGGAGAGGAAGAACAGAGTGGTGGGAGGAGGAGGAGGAGGAGGCCTAATTTCACCATGGCCGAGATGGATGCCCTGTTTGAGGCATACCTGGACCAGGAACTGCTTCTCAGCAGATGGCAGAGAACACCACAGGCCCATGCTGTTGCATGGGAGGAAGTGGTGCATACAGTGAACCTGCATGGCAGCCACCAGTGCTCTGTGCAGGAGTGAAAGAAGAAGATGGGCACAGACAGGGGGAGGATAAAGGAGAAGGTGGCTGCAATCAGGGCAGCATGAGCTGCAACAGGTGTGGGACAGCCGGAGGTGCTACACCTGACCCCACAGGAGGAGAGGTGGCTGGCAGCATGCAGCATTGTGCCATTGAGGGTGTTCTGGGTGGTGGCTTCCAGATGGGTGGTAGCCCATCACTGCATGGTAGGTCATGGTCTGTGTATTGGGGGGGCAGGGTAGGTCACATGCAGTAATGCAACTTTGTTTTCCCTTACAGATCCTGAGCATCTGCATGGGTCAGTGGTGGTGGGCCTGTCCACTGAGGCCAGTCAGATGGAGATGGAGGAGAGCCCATCCACCTCCACAGGTATACGTGGCTCAGTGTGACAGTGTGCCCACATGGCTGTCCAGACTGATGTTGTTGGAACAGGTGTGGAAAAGGACCTGCCCGTGTCCCAGCGTGCCAGCATCCATGGATGCCAGCATGCTGTGACTCAGGCTGGAGCCGGGTCCATCACCGATGATGATGTCGCTAACGTCATGGGCAGTGACATGTGTGTGCCACAGGATGGCCACCCAGCAGGTAACATAGTGGCCATGGCTGTGGGTGGTGCCGCCATGGAGGCCTGCATGTCATCACAGTCCCAGCCTGTGCCTGTCAGCACCAGTGGGGCAGCACTGGTGTGTGTACAGGACCGCGGCCACTGCGGTGGCACCAGTCAGCCCTGGGGAGCGGCAGCCAGATGGTCAGCATCAGCAGTTGGCCAATAGGCTTGGGATACAGTGTCAGGAGGCAGTGTCAGTGCATCACCTGTGGACATGCCCAGACCTGGTCCTGGTGTGCAGCACCCACCCTCAAGGGGTGCTGAGCATCAGGGCTGCGCACACCCTGAGGGACAGGATGCCGAGCAGGCAGATGACCTCTTGGATGAGCACACCCGCACACTGCAGGCATCAGTCAACCAGCAGATGCGGCTTGCAACATCGGTGGATGCACTGTGTGTGGCTCTGGAGTGGGCAGAGGAGCATTGCAACAGAGACACCACTCTGATCCTGGCAGGGATGGACCAGTTGCAGGAGGATGTGACTGCTGCGATTGACAGGCAGACACAGGCATTCACTGCTGTCATGGCCATAATGGGCACACAGTTATTTACCCATGCATCGCAGACACCACACAGTGCACTGTCCAACCTCATTCCTGGCATCATGCGACACCATCCTTGTCGACACCGGGTTCAGCTGTGGGCATCCTGAGCACGCCTGGCGCAGGCATGTTTGGTGTGCTGCAGACCCCTGAGTGAGCACGGTCACGTTCGCACAGTGGAACCCCTGGGGGACCATCAGTGCCACCCCATGAGGCCAGTGGTCAGCCTGTCAGTGCTGGTGGGTCTCGGCGGGGCTGCCCACGCATCCGTGGTGGCCGGGGCACTGTGGCACATGACTGACCTGTCTCCCAACATGGCTACTGTCTGGTGCTGCCCTGTGTGCATTGTGTCATTCAGCGGGCAATGCACGGGTGGTTACCCGGCTCTGCAAGCGGACACACAGTCCATCTGCACACCCTCCTAGCTGCTGTCCGCAGTTGCATGTGCATGATGATGCCTGCATTGTGCTGTACACCACTGTGCAATGGTGCTCAGCATCTGACACACGCACAATGACAGGCAGTGGGCGTGGTAGTCTGTGGACATGTATGTGGCTAGGGGTGGTGTTCTGGGTCAGTGTGCCTCCTACCCTTTGTGCATGTCTGGTGCATTGTGTGTGTGTGTGTGTGTGTGTCCGTGTGCCATGTTAGACCTCACCCATCCCTGGTGGTGTGTGTGGTTCCATGCCCGGACAGTTCCCTTGATGGCATGCACCCCTGGTATGTGTCATTGTGTGTTTATGGGTTGTGTCTTAGCCACTGGTGATTGCACATGGCCCCATGATTTACCTGGGTTGGCTGAAGTGCTCCCCCGTGATGGTGTCCCGGTGCAGCTGTGCCAGCCAGAGCAGTCGGGGGTCCCGTCACCCAAGGGGGGCTGCCCATCACCATTGTCACTGTCGTCCTCATTGTTCCCATCACTGTCCCCCTCTTCGACCTGTACGGCTATCCCAAATTTGTTGGCCATGTTGTGCAGGATGCAACAGGCCAGGAATAGCCCACAGGCCTTTGAGGGGCTGTACTGTAGGGCACCACCGGAGGTGACCAGGCAATGGAAACGTGCCTTCAGCATCCCAAACACCCACTTGATGACATTATGTGTGGTGGTGTGTGCCTCATTGTAGCATTGCTGCGATGGGGTCGAGGGCCACCGGTGAGCAGCCAGGGATGGAGTGGGTATCCACTGTCACCTGTGTGTAGAGGGTGGAGGTTAGTTTGGTGATCAGCATCACCCTGCCCCTGGCCATGTAGGCCACTACCCATGTCACCTCTGACCATGCCCCCCCAGGCCCTATGATTGTCCGTGTGGTTTGCATACTCACCCACTAGGTGGCCAGTGGGGATATCCCCACTCTTGAATCTGTGGCACAGTGCCAACTGGTGCCAGATGAAGGCATCATGTGCTCCCCCAGGGTGCATGGTACAGACATTGATTATGCACCCCCCTGGCATCGCACACCACCTGGCAGTTGATGCTAGCATAACCCTTGCTATTTATATATGCGGCCCCCTCAGGGCCAGGTGGTGTGCGGATGGCCACATGGGTGCAGTCTATTGCCCCTAGCACACCAGGCATACGTGCTACCCTGTGGAACTTCTGTATGTTTGCTGTGCGCTCCGCCGCTGTGCTGGGGAAATGGATGTACTCCGCAGCATGTGGCAGCAGTGCGCTGAGGAATTGGGTGAGGTGGCATGACGCGGCCGACTGGGTTATGCCTGTGGTGTCCCCAGTTGGTCTCTGGAAGGTACCCGTGGTGAACAAGCACATGCAAGCTGTCACTTTTGTCTCCACTGACAGAGCATGGCTCCTTCGTGTGGGTGCCTGCATCACATCACTGCACAGCTCACAGAGCCACCTCAGAATTGCCAGATTCAGGTGATACCAGTCCACGATCTCTGTATCACTATACAGCTCAAAGTTGGTGCGGGCTCGGTACTGCCTGTTGGGGGCATACCGCCGACGGGCCCTTCCACAGCCTTGCCCTCTGCTGTCTGCCTTCTCACCCCCCTCATTACTGCCTCCATCTGGATGGTGGCACTGGCCATGTCCTTGGCTTGTGTTCACCCCCCTGGCAGCTGTTTATGTGTTCCTCCTGCTGTACTGGCTACTACTTCCCTGCACTGGGAACACCTGACTGTGCTGGCCTCACTGCTCTGTGGCAGGTACTTCCCCCTTCTGCACTGTGGCTCCCCACACCTTCCCCTGAGCCTGTGGGTTCCTGGTGCCCTTTCCCTGGCCTGCCCTGTGTGTCCCTCCTGCCCAGTTTCTCTGGCTTGGGTTCAGCCTCATGTGCCTTCCCTGTAGCGTTCTTGTGCCTCTCCCTTGCTCCTTTTTATTTTGGCTCATTTCTGCTATGGCGTAACTTCCACTTGCTCCACTACTGTGCATGGCGCATGTTGTTGAATATCACACTGTGCCATTTATGCATGATTCCTCCCCCTTCAGTTGCACATACATTCATTATCATTGCGCTCTTGCTCAGCATGATTTGGGGGGTGCAACTGGCTCCTGCTGAATATCGCAGAATGGCACATTTTCGGACTTGCGCTGGCTCAGCCCTATTGTGCATAGCACAACTCTTTTGAATATCTGAGCCAGTATCTTTAAAGTAATTCCAGCATTCAACAATATTTAAACTCTGTAAGGCAGTATCCCATTTGATGGAATTCAATTCTTCCCTGAAATTTGTAAGATCAGTTTTATTATATACATATAACTTAGTTGATTCAACAGACTTGCACAAACTGCATGTAAGGTGAATAACACAGAATTATGGTTATTGTTACCAACCAGTGCACTAATTTTGGCATCGTTAAGATCCAGATGGTCAGTTGCTAATACTAAATCCAGAATTCTGTCCCCTCTGGTTGGGGATGTGATATGCTGACTTAGTCTTATTTGTTTGAAAATGTCAAGAAGTCTTTTACCATTACTAGAACCACTTGATTTCTTTATCCAATCAATATTACCAAGGTTGAAATCTTCAGTAATTATAACATCACTCATCACTACAGCATTTTCCATTTCTGTTAAAAGTGCATCAAAATAAGCACTATACATACTGTGTGTGTGTGTGTGTGTATACATATATATATATATATATATATATGTGTGTGTGTGTGTGTGTGTGTGTGTATATATATATAGATATATATATTATATGGTAGCACGGTAGTGCTACCATAGTTAGGGTTGAGTAGCACTTTTAAGGTTAAATGGTCACATTTTGCACCTTAATAACTTTGCCACTGTTCAACAGATTTGCCTGAAATTAAGAATGCTTAATTGGGCATGATAGATATTGGGATCTGCCAAGTTTCGTACCAGTTGGATATACGGCTGCGGAGTTATTAAGCAACAACGAATTGCACAATTATGCTTTTTTGTGATTTCTTTGCTCTCACCTACAGATAGCATGGTTTGTGTGACCGGTCCAAAAACTTCAGAAAACTTGCAGCTGGGGTGCCTGATGTGCCTTTTGAAGATTTCATGAAAAAATATTAAATGGTTCAAAAGTTATTCAAAAAACAAGTTCCCATTATAAGTCAATGGGAAAAGTTAACAAAAAGTTTGAAAGTGTTGCAAAGGCAGTTTTTACTTTCTCAAATGGCCCTTTTACTTTCACAAATCCACCATTTTGTTTTTAGTTGGTGATCAGAAAAATGCTTGGCATTTAAATTTGGGACCCTCTAGCAACCTAATTCTTTTTGTATTCACCTAGTCGGACCCTGAGGATGCTAGGCATGTCTTTATTTTGGGGCAAAACAGCCCAGAAATACGTTTTTCAAATTTCTGGAAAAAATACTTTCACAAAGTACTTTCGCACTTGCGACACTGTCGAATGAATTTGAGAAAGCTTTCGCAAAGTTCGACAGTACTTTTCCAGGCTGCGGCAAAATGACAACAATTCTTTGCCATCCTGCTGCAAAAGAATGGTTTGGTCTTTTGGGCTGAAATTTGGAAGGAATGCAGCCAACATCTCACAGATGTGCCTTTCACTATTTAGGTGAAAAAATATTACAGGGTGGCAAGGTTACGGCACTCAAAAGTTTACACTTTTTCCCTTAGGATAACATTATGGCATCCGCCACATTACAGGAATCTTTTGCCGGCCTGCTGCAAAATAATGGTTAGGTCTTTTGGGCTGAAATTTGGAAGGAAGATAGCCAACATCTCTCTGATGTGCCTTTTGGTGGTTTGGTGAAAAAATATTACAGGGCAGCACAGTGAAGGCACTCCGAAGTTGACAGTTTTTCCCATTGGATAACATTACGGCGATCGATCAGCTTCTTCGAGGCCCATATCTGGAATGGTGCGAGATACGGACTTTTCGTCAGCATAAATGCTTAGCCCCAATTCGGGGAAAAGTACAAAACTAGCCAGGAAAGTCATAATTCATATGAAATTAACATTTTTTTCTATGTCGTACAGTTCCTGAGATATAAGCAATTTAATATTCCAAGTCCTCATTTTCTGCTCCGAGGCCCATTGTTCTGTATACATTCTTTGTTTTCACCGTGTTTTCCAGTGCATTTTTTGGGGAAAAGAAGGGTGTGCCCTTTCGTTACTGTGCCACTTAACATTTCCAGTTGTGTTTCCATTACCGTTTGTGGCACCGTTACCATCTATGCCACTGCACTGTGTGCATTATGTTGGCGCTTTTGCTTGCGCTGCATTTGTGTTTCTGTGTCATTTGCGTTATTGTTGCTGTTGCCATTACCTGTTTCATTTGCAATTATGGTATGCACGCGTATGCATAATACGGTTTCGTGCTTCCGACACGCTGGCGCTTCTGTTCGCTTCTGTTTCCTTTGGTGTTATTTTTGCTGTTACTGTTACCATTTGTGTTTACAATTGCGGTACCATGACCGTGCACGTAATGATTTGCATTTCTGTACTCGTTTCTGTTCCTGTTTCCGTTTCTCTTTCCTTTGGCGTTATTGTTGCTGTTACTGTTATCATTTGTGTTAACGATTGTGGTACTGTGCCCATGCGCGTTTCTGTTTGCATTTCCGTACACGCTTCTGTTCCTGTTTCCATTTCTCTCTCCTTTGGCATTATTCTTCATGTTAACTTTACCATTTGCATTTACAATTGCTGGTACCATGCCTGTGCACGTTACAGTTTGCATTTACGTGTGCGCTTGCGTTCGTGTTTTCGTTTCTGTTCCCTTTCACATTCTTTTTGCTGTGACACTTAACATTTCCATTTAAAATACCACTGCCATCACTGTTCACATTACCAGTTGCATTTTGTATGCATTTCAATGTCCGCTTTAGCGTCACTGTTCACTTTACGCCACTTCATAATTTGCTGCTTTTATTAACGCTTTCCTTTACCTTTTACGCCCTTCCATGCGCCCACTGTTAGCACTTCTGTTTGCATTACTGTTCCTGTTGCTTGTCAAGACATCACATGACTGGAGCAGGAAATTAGAGGCAAAAAAACTCTGTTTAATGCATCAGTTAGGGTTGTTACACAGCAACAAAAGCGAGGAAATTTAGTGTTGGGGTTGAAAGCGCCCCTTGGACTCCCCAGCCTACCCCCCCAACCGGCATCGGGGTGCACTTGGGGTCATCAGTCCAAATCACCCCATTCTCCTATACCTCTGCTTCTTTACACATGTGATGGGGTGAGAGTTAGGGGCTGATGACCCAATGCACACTCTGATGCCAGTTCAGGGGGGCTAGTCCAGGGGGCTTCAACCTTAACACCAAATTTCACTGTTGTCACTGTGGAACAACCTGAACTGATGATTTAAACTGAGTTTTTGCCTCTAACATATATATATATATATATATATATATATATATATATATATATAGATAGATAGATAGATAGATAGATATACACTATATATATTGTAGTGGCACTGTAGTGCCACTATAATTAAGGTTGAGTAGGGTGTTTAATGTTAACCCTCAATATTTGCACATCAATAACTTTGAAACCGTTCAACAGATTTGCATGACAGTTTGCATTTGCAATCTCATGGGGTAGATCTCTGAATGTGTCAAGGTTCACTTGGGTCAGATGTGTGGGTTCCGAGTGGCAGGTAGTGGAAAAAGTGAATGTTTGTTTTTTTTTTGCTTTTTTTTTTAATATGCCTAGCACCCAGACAGTTTTATGTTTTTGTCTGAAATGTTCAGGGGAGAAAGAGGCTGGCCCACCAATGTACCTTTTGCTGTTTGATGTAAAAATATTAATCCGGTCCAAAGTTATTACATTTTACAATTTTGGTTCTGAGCATGCTCAGTAAGCACTTCATTAGGTGGCTGCCATGTCATTCACTCCACTTCCATGCCTTTCTTATGTGTAATTAATACCCAGCATCAGACTCTAGTCGAGTGCCACAGATTTCCATTTTCTGTACTTTAGGACAAGGGGAACCGGACAAATACCCTATTTTCCATTAATTTTTAAAATTGCTCTTGCACTATTTGGTTATTTCCCCTTACTGTTTTGACATAGGAGTGGAGGGAGTGCTGGTGCTCATTCAATACACAGTATATTATCTCTAATAGTGTAGTCATTCTTCCCATTTCATTTGATTTTACTTAGGACTAACATAAGAGACTGACCCCCCCACATGCCATCATCAACTAACTTGCCTTGAGTTCATTGTCATTGTCCATTTTTGAGGGGGAAAATGATTACAGTCCCCATATTTTTAAATGTTTCCCTGGTGTCTACTGGCACCCCCACCCCTCCAAGCACCATCTCAGTAATTGTCAATGTTTCCCTGGTGTTTAGTGGCACTCCACCCTCCAACCACCATTCCCATATTCCTTTATGTTTCCCTGGTTTCAAGTTGCACATCCCATCCTCCTATTGTCATTCCCATATTTCTGATTGTTTCCCTAGTGCCTAGTGGTACACCCTACCCTCTGATCACCATCCCCATATTTTTAATTGTTCCCCTTGTGTCTATTGGCACCATCATCCTCTGATCACTGCCCCTGTATTTTCAATCATTTCTCTGCTACCTACTGGCAGCCTCACCCCTCCAGTCATCTTTCCCCTATTTTTAAAATGTCCCTGGTGCCAAATTCCCAACCCCATCTGAAATAAAGAAAACAGTCCTTCAATGCCTTTTTTTTCCTGTTGAAAAAAAATGGCCCCTCCCCGATCTGACCTCCCCAACCCGACCTCCCACTAAGCACCCACAATCCCATACCCCCTGCACATCCTTGCTCAAATGAACAGCTCACAGGCTGAAGATCCACTCTCTGATCAAAGACACATGCTGCTGGAACCACCGACTGCAATATGAGAAAGTAAGGTAGGTGTGTTTCAATGTATTGCAATGGGGTTTTTAACTTCTATGCATAACTTTGTCATTTTTGCATATATTAGGCCAAATTTTCAACATGGCCTTTTTTGGACCCCACCTCATGATCAATGGTGGTGGAATTAGTTAAATCTCACCTGAAAGGAAATTTTGCGGTCGCTTGGTGAAATCACCTTTTGGGCAAGATTTAAAAATTGTCGCCTCCATTGTTCATGAGGTGAGGTTGTAAGAAGGCTATGTTGAAAATTTGGGGCCAAAAATGTGTAAAAATTGCATTTCTGAGCAACTGTTAAAATCATGCTATGCACATTCGTAACTTTGTAAATTTTAAATATTTTGACCCCAAATTTTCAACATAGCCTTCTTATGACCCCACCTCATGAATGTGACAGCTATTACTTTTCATATCCTGGCCAAAATGTGTTTTCATGCCTGTGGTGCAAAATGACATTGCAGATGCATGGAATCACATCTTGGCAGGGATTTGAAACTTTTCAGTACCAGGTACATGAGTTGGGATGATAAGAAGGTTCTGCTGAAAATTTGGTTGCTCTTGTGCTCCAAATGGAAGTGCAGCCCTGCACTTCCAAGGAAACACACATATATGCATCTATGGAGGGATGGGACCGCAGGATCCAAAGGTTCCTGTGCTCCCACATGCAACTAAGGATATAATTACTCTGTCTCAAAATTTATGAATGGATGCACTCCCACAGGTAAATAAGGATATGAATAGACTATCTTAAAAAGTAAGGACATTCTTTGCAAACAAAACTGCATTAATGCATCAGTTAGGTCTCAATATTAAGTGACAAAAATAAGGAAATGTGTTGTTAGGGTTTCCAACCGTAACACCCCTGCCCCAACCCTGAAGTGAATGAGGGGTGGAGTCTTTCTTGTGGTTGTCAGCCTTAATGCTCCCCCCATTCTATGCACTCATGAAACATGCATACCTGTCTCCATCACATCTCAGCTTTTCTATTCCTGCATTAGGATTGACAACCCCAAGTAAGACTCTACCCCTCATTCATTTCAGTGGTGTGGCAGGAGTGTTAGGGTTGGAAGCCTTAACATCACATTTCCCTACTTTTGTTGCTCTCTCCTGAACTCTAACTGATGTATTAATGCAATTTTTTGCAAAAACAAAAACAATTTTTGCACCTTGATAACTCTTCCCCCATTCAACCAAGTTGCTCAAAATTCGGTAGAAATATAGTCTGGGAAACGTTCTCTGGATCCCCAAAATTTTGTGTTAGTTGGTTTGCTAGATCAAAGTTACAGAGGTGCAAAAATGCAAAAATTCACAAAAATTAAATTTTTTTTTTTTGGTGGCCTGTAACTAAAAAACATGTTTTGTTTTAAACATGGAACTTACTGGTTTGATAGAGTCTGAGCCAAGGTGTGTTTGTTTTACAAATTTTAAGTTTTTAACTTATATAATTTTTAAAATATAAGTTAAAACTGGTTCCATTTTCTGAGCATGCTAAATTAAAAAATAAACTTTATAAGGAATGCTGGATTTTTGCTTTAGCAGTTTAAGTGAAAGTTATTTCCTTCAACCAGCTATCATCAGATGGCTGACAGAAGCAGTTTGAGGGAAATAGAAAGTTATTTAATCAAAAGTGATCTCTTACGCACTGCTGTTGTTGGCCAGCTGATAAAAGCCGTGTGAAAGAAATCAGTTTCACTTACACTGCTAAGGCCCCCCCCGAATGCCTCCCTGCAGCTATTACAGTTACCAGATGGTGGGTGCCTAATCCTGCCACTGGTTTCCCCACTTCTGACCCATGTTTCTCTTTCTATTTGTGGATGACAAATGCTCATTCCTTCCCCTAGTATCCCTCTCCCAGCCATAGGCACCAACAGTGTGGGTGCTTAGGTGCTTCAGCACCCATAGAGTTAGACTGGGCAAGAAACCAGTTCCATTTTCCCCTAATCAAAATATTCACTCCCCTTTAAAATACAAACACTGTGTATTCACAGAACTTTCAACTTCCATCTTCACCTCTTATCATGGCACTGGCTCTTCCCAGTGCCTGACCCTGAAGCTCCATTGAGTACGTTCTCTACAATCTGCTTTGATTCTCTCACTGCCAAGTGCTGTCCTTCAGCCTCATGTCAGTCATCATCCATCCCTCCTTCTGTGACTCAGCTGACTGAAGCAAATGCCTCTGAACCTCCCAGACCCACATGATCATCTGGTATGTGTCATGTGACTCTTAGGCAATGACAATGGCCATTCGCATGCTCGACTCACAGCAGTCAGTGCAAGAGAGTTCAGTCCACAATTCAAACTGTGCATCTCGCCCATTCCAATTCCAGCAATATAGCCAGAGATATCAGAGATCTGGATTGTAGATATTTTAGGAGTAGAAACTATGAAGGATAATACTTATCAAAAATAGGCTTAGTTAGTTGGTGGTCTAACTCACTGTCTGTAACAGATGAGACAGCAACAGGCAAGTCGGCAGTGTGAGCTGTAGAGGGAGGGGAATGGCTATTGCTACCTGAACTTTTGTTAAGTGTTTCACTTAACTGACTCTGTGACATGCTGTCTTGGTGGTCCTCTGATGACAGGTCCTAGTCCTGCTGTCCATGTGTCCCCTAAGTAACAAAAAAACCTCAAGAAACTCAGTAGGATTATGGTAGGTAATTATTAAAACAAAAAAATGAAAATAAATTGCCAGTCTCCAGTCAGTGGCTATGTGTGAGGCATAGGCAGTCTGTGTGTATGGAAAGGGTTCCTTGCTGCTTTTAGAAACAATTTGTGAGGTTTAAGCAGGAACCACAGAGCAGCACAGAAAGGGACAGAGCTTTGTTACTGGTACATCCAGCAGACCTAGGTTTAATTCCTACAGCCTTCACTTGCTTGCAAATTGCGTGCCCCTGAGGCTGAGCAAGTCACTAAACCTCCTGATGAAGACCTGGTTAGGTCGAAGTCCTGGTGCTAGGTTGGTCCTCATAGAAACATAGAAACATAGACTTTGATGGCAGAAAAGGACCACTTGGCCCACCCAGTCTGCCCATTTCCCTACCTATTGGATAAGCTGCAGATTCTAGTTAACCAACAGCCTGCTTCCTGCAACCCCACACTATAATTGCTTTGTGTCTGTCCCAAGCATGTTTGAATTCCCCCACTATTTTAGACCCAACGACCTCCTCAGGAAGGCTGTTCCATGTATCCACCACTCTCTCCGTGAAAAAGAATTTCCTCATGTTACCCCTGAGCCGTCCCCCTCTATCTTTAAACTGTGCCCCCTTGTTCTTACACATCTCTTTTTCTGAAAGATGCTACCCTCCTGGACTTTGTTGATTCCCCTGAGGTACTTGAACATTTCTATCATGTCCCCCCGTCCCTCCTTTCATCAAGGGTATACATATTAAGCTCTCTCAGTCTTTCTTCATATGGTTTCTGATGTAGACCCTGCACCATTTTAGTTGCCCTCCCCTGGACTGCTTCCATTCTGTCTATGTCCTTGCGTAGATGAGGTCTCCAAAACTGCACACAGTACTCCAGATGGGGTCTCACCAATTGTCTGTATAGAGGAATAATCACTTCCCTTTTTCTACTTGTGATGCCCCTTCCTATGCATCCCAGTATCCCCCTGGCTCTCCTTACTGACTTCTCACATTGCTTACCCACCTTTAGGTCATCTGATATGACTACCCCCAGGTCCCTTTCCATTTTTGTTGTTGTTAGTACCTCCCCTGCTGTTGTGTACTCTTCTCCTGGGTTTTTGTTTCCCAGGTGCATTACTTTGCACTTCTTTGCATTGAATCTAAGTTGCCATATGTCTGACCATTCCTCCAACCTTGCCAAGTCCCTTCTCATCTTTTCTACCCCCCTTGTGTATCAACTCTGTTACTGATCTTTGTGTCATCTGCAAAGAGGCATACCTTTCCCTCCAGACCCTCTGCAATGTCACTTATAAAGATGTTAAAGAGGATTGGACCCAGTACTGAGCCCTGAGGTACTCCACTAGTAACCCCCCTTTCTTCAGAATGTGTTCCATTCACTATTACCTTCTGTGTCCTGTTGTGTAGCCAGTTCACTACCCAGGCTACCACCCTGGGACCCACTCCCAGGCTGGCTAACTTGATTATTAATCTTTTGTGCGGGACTGTGTCAAATGCCTTGCTAAAGTCCAGGTAGGCCATATCCACAGCCCCTCCCTGGTCTATTACTTTGGTCACTCAGTCAAAGAAATCAATTAGATTAGTCTGACATGACCTTCCTGCTGTAAATCCATGTTGCTTTGGGTCCTGTGCCCTGCTGGCCTCTAGGTGCTCAACAATTCTTTCTTTCAGAAGTGATTCCATCATTTTCCCTACCACTGAGGTCAAACTTACAGGTCTGTAGTTTCCTGCTTCTGCCTTGCTCCCACTTTTGTAAAGGGGAATCACATCTGTCCTCCTCCAGTCCTCAGGTACCACCCCATCCTGCCATGATTTGTTAAAAAGTGTGGTCAGTGGTGTCACTAGGTCCCCCCTTAGTTCTTTTAGGTTTCTGGGGTGAATCCCGTCAGGCCCCATTGCTTTGTCCACCTTGAGTTTTAGGAGTTCTTTCAGGACTTTTTCTTCTGTGAATGGACTGGTGTCAACCCCCTTACCCAGAGTGCTTCTATTGTCTGGTTTAGGTAACTGCTCCTCATCTTCTTTTGTGAATACTGAGCAAAAGTATTAATTCAGTATCTCTGCCTTTTCACTGTCTCCCTCTGCCCACCTCCCCTCTCCTTTATTAATCTTCACTATCCCTCCCTTAACCTTTCTATGCTCCCTAATGTACCTATAAAAGGTTTTATCCCCCTTTTTGACTGAGTTGGCTATTTTTTCCTTGGTTTGTGCCTTTGCCATTCTGACTGCCTTTCCTACTTCTTTCTGCTTTAATTGATACAGTTCCCTGTCGTGCTTCCTCTGTGATTCCTTATACTTTTTGAATGCAGCCTTTTTCTCCTTAACCTTCCCTGCAACCTCGTTTGAGAACCATAGTGGTTTTTTACTCCGCTTTGTTTTCTTTATTTGTTTTACACAAAGACTTGTTGCCTCTATGTTGCAATTTTGATTTTTCTCCATTGTTCTTCCACCCCTCCTATTTGGCCATTCGCTAGTGCATTCTTCAGGTGTTCACCCATTTTGCCAAAGTCAGCCCTTCTAAAGTCCAGTATCCTTGTTTTTGTATGGCTTATCTCCATGGTTGTGCTCATTGTGAAGCACACTGTGCAGTGGTCACTTGTTCCCAGATGTCTACTGACTTCTAAATTTGTGATCCTCTCTCCATTTGAGAGTACCAGGTCTAGTATTGCTCCCTCCCGAGTGGGTTCCAGCACTAGCTGTCTATGGTCTTCCCCCTGCAGGGCATCGAGAATGACCCTGCTCTTGGATGTGGCTGCAGTACATGTCCTCCAGTTAACATCTGGCATATTCAGGTCCCCCATCAACAGTATCTCCCCTTTTTCAGCCATTTTGAGAATGTCCTCTATCATTTTCTTGTCCATTTCCTCCCCTTGAGACGGGGGTCTGTATACAACCCCTGTGTGGATTGCAATGCCATTCCCCATCTCCAAGGTAACCCAGAGTGCCTCTTGTCCTCCTCCTTTACTTTTTAGTTCTGTAGCTTTGATCCCTTCCCTTATGTATAGAGCTACTCCACCTCCTCTTTTGCCTTCCCTGTCCCTTCTGTAGATTGTGTACCCTGGTATGTTGACATCCCATTCATGGGTCTCAGTGTACCATGTTTCTGTGACTGCCACAATATCCAATTGTTCATCTTCCATCAAAGCTACTAGCTCAGAAAGCATGTTTCCCAGACTACGGGCATTAGTAGTCATTGCCCTCCATTTAATGTTGGCTTGATCCTTTTTTCCCCCATCCCTGCTCTTATTGCTCTTATCTATTTTACCATTTACCCCCATCCTGCCCTGTGTTGAGCTCTGTACCTCAGTGTTTACCCTACTACCTACCCTGTTTTGTGGGGGGAGGCTTGACTTTTCCTGCCTTTTAGCAGTATCTCCCCCCTTATCTAGTTTAAAAGCTTGCCAAGGAAGCATTTAAACCTGTCACCTAGGAGCCTGGTCCCCTTTGTGGACAAATGCAGACCATCATACCAGTATAGACCTTTATCTCTCCAGGTGGACCCCAGTCCCCAATGAAGCCAAAGCATTGTGCTGTGCACCAGTTTTGCAACCATTCATTAAACTGCATGGTGTGCAGTACCCTAGCCTCATTCCTGCCATGGACTGGTAGCACCTCTGAGAAGGTTATTGTGCTTGCTACCTGCCTGAGGCCCCTCCCCAGCTCCACAAATTCATTCTGCACTGCACTGATCCCATGCTTAGCTAGGTCATTTGTCCCAAGGTGGACATTGATATCTAGTTCTCTCTCCTGTGATGCTGCTTCTACAATTGTGAGGATTCACTTCTTGTCCCTCCAAGCCATGGCACCAGGCAGGCAGCTTACTTCCTTCTCTCTCTTCCCAGTTCTACCCCCCTAACAATTGAGTCCCCTATCAGTAGCTGTTTCCTTCCCCTGTGGTGACCTTTGACACACTTTTGTGGGTCTCCCTTGTGGATGTCCTCAGCATTCTTCTGGGTCTCCACTGAGGGTGCCATCATAGAGGAACCTTGCTCTGCCAGAATGGCATCTGATTTGTGTAGAGGTACAACTGGGGGGCTTCGCCTCTGGTCCACCACCCACACCCTCCCAGAACCCACTGTGGTCCTACTGCTCTTCATACTCCGAAACCTCTGACTCAGTGGTTGTGGCAGTGGTGCTCTTTGGGAGGGGGATGCCTCTTTAGTCCTTGCTAGTTCAGCCTGAAGGTGGGCAACCTCCTCTCTCAGAGCTGACAGTTGCCTACAAATAGGACAGCAACACAGTTTCCAGAATGTTTCCCAGAAAACTGCTGCCCCACAGCCAGTGCATTGCACCACTCCCCACATATCCTGCTCCCTTATTCTATACAACATGTAATTATATATGTATTATTATTTGTTTTGTGTAACTACTCTTTATGTACATTGCAGGGTTATTAGGAATATGACAGTTCTGCCCCAAGACCTATTGAGGAAGTGATGTCAGAACTGTGGCTATAGGAAATACCACGCCTGGGGTGGGGGTGGGAAGGGTGGGTGGGTAACAGCCACTGGTGACTGTTAGAAACAATCAGATACACAACTGCTCCACCACCCTGGTGAGTACTGTCCTTTATAGTAATACAACTAACACCACAATTTACTAGACCACGGCTCCAACACAAACCAAACCACTCTACTGAGTCCAGGGATAAAAATGAACTCACTCCTCAGCCAGCAGGACACTTAAAATGTTACAAAAATATCCTTTAAAATGCTAGGTCTCAACCCCCACACTCAAGCAAATTCAGTTGTATCTCACTCTGGTTATAAAATTACTACCCTTTTAAAGGAATCCTGCAATTCTCTGCTTAATGCCAATAAGGAAAAATACAAATAAAACTTTTTGTAGAAAGTGTATCTCCCTTCTTACCCAGTGCTCTGCAGTATTATGCTTTAATCAGGTTTCCAGGTCCTAAATGGAGTTGCAGTTTGTTCTTTGCAGTAAGTTTGAGCTTCCAACAGACACTTTAAAGTCAGTGTGACCTCCAGCTAATGAGCTAAATAAAGTCAGCACAGTATCAGATGTAATTCCTTTTTGGAGTGCAGTTTGTGTGCCTTCCTTTTGATGTTATGGGCTACTCATCCTTATTGGGGCAGTCTTCTAGTGTCCTCAGTACCTGGGGGCATCAAAGAGCCCTCTTAGGCACTCTACGCCCTATGAGGTGGTAACATTGTTACCTAAAATTCCTATTTAGGGCATTCTTGCTGCAACCAAGGGCACCAAAGAGCCCTCAAAGACACCCTTGCATTTTCTGTAGTGGTGGTGGTGACAACATAAATTCTAACATGGATGAAAAAAAGTACCACAAAGCATGAAAAATCCATTGGCTGTTAGCAAGATGGCAGCTTGACTCTATCGTGGTGTTCCTGACTGTGTGCAACATGTGGTTATCTCTGTGATCCCAGGGTGTATATCTAATGTAACTGCATATCTTACTCTGTGACACCCTCCCCCCAACTGTTTGGCATGGTTATTTTCCACTCGTGAGCCCGGTAATAGTGATATTTACACTGGTGTAAGTGTGAGCTGTTCCAGATGTACAGGCCGCATAGACCATGTTGCTATCCCTTAGACTGCAGTTCCTGGCAAAGCTAATTTTGGGGACAGGATGGAGCATCGGCACCCAGTGTTACTCCTGCTACAGAATTAGGCACCTCTCTTCTCCAGCTACAGCTTTGTGCCTCGTAACCCCGATCTGGATGGCTTCTCTCATTCCCATTCAATCCTCCCCCAATCCAGCAGGATAAGAGCTCCTGACCCAGCAGGCCACAATGGGAGACTCACTTCAGCATATTACAAGGATGCTAGAAACTTTATTGACCAGGGTGGATGGCATCAACGTGGCACTTACAAGGGCATTAGTGGATGTCCACAAACTGGAAGACCAGATGAACGTGGTCAAGCAGCGCACCGAGCATCTGAAGATTCAGCAGGCTAAAATTTGGCAGAGACTGCAGGAGCATGAGGCCCAGCTGGCCACCCTGTGGGACCACGAAGAAGACCAAGAAAACTGGGGGTGCCAAAATAATATTTGGATCTTCGGCATCCCCGAGGGGTCTGAAGGACAAAACATGGAAAAATTCCTAAATGAAACCCTCCCAAAGATGTTAGGCAACAGGTGGAGAGGCCCAGTAGAAGTAGAAAGGGCTGATAGGTTAACAGCAAAAGCTGCCCACCTTGGCCTCTTGCCTAGGCCCATTATTGCCTACATTTTAAGATACTCTACAAAGGAGAAAGTACTGCGAGCTGCACGAGACATTGGGGAGGTTACCTGGCAAGTACATAAAATTGCGTTTTACCGTGACTTCTCCCAAGAGGCTGCTGCTCAGAGAAAATCTTTTATTCCTATAAAGAAAGCCCTGCAGTTACATGGTTTCAAATATAGATTCAGGGGTCTTACCTCTCTTCAGGTTTCTAAGGGCGGGAGAGAACTGGTGACCTGCAAACCAAAAGACATCAAGTTGTGGGTTTCCAAGTTCTGGCTTAACATTTTGCTACCAACTACTTTTCCCAGATGCCTTTGGGAGCCTGGCCAGTCATCCCAACACAGAAGAGCCTATCCAACAGGGGGCTTGTGTCCTGGGGAACGCTGTCCTGACCGGACTGTTCCAGCTTCTTATGATCCTCCCAGGGCTGCCTTTAAACAACAACCTGCCTACCAGTCTTCTGAATTTAAACTACCTGCAACAAGAGATTCCTCACTACAACCCCATGGCCAGAGCTTGGCACATCGATCCAGACAGCACTCAAGGAGTGGCACTAACTCCCTTCTGTATCAATGCCTCACAGCTCCGCCTGCCAAACTACCTAGGGATGATCTCCCTTCCAATGAAGATGTATCCTGGCCCCATGCACTGCATCAGGATGCAATGGATGTTGCTCCATGCCTGGACTGGTCTGAATCCCTTGCGGATGAAACTGGTGAGACAGAGGTGGAGGAGCAGAGACTTTTAAAACCTGGTTTGAAGTCTTATGCAGTGGCGGCTGCCTCAAATCCACCTCAGCTGGAAGGGGTGTCCTCCTTACCAGATGTCTCTCTGTCACAAGGCTCCACAGGCTAAGCTTGATTCTGACATTATGCCTCATCCTTCTCTATATCTATACAGGGGACTCTTACTGTTTGGGTTTGGTGAGGCAATTTATGTTTGGGGCAAGCATTTATGGGTCTGTAACCATTCTAATGTTAAATTTACACGACACAAGATTTTTGCAGCCTCCTGGATGCACCCCCAGCTCCTACTGTTCCCCTGTATGGATTTGTCATGGTGAGACAAAATAGTGGTTCCCTACTCGTGCTCTGTCCTAGGCAGTCACTTAAGCCCCCTCCCGACACAGGTAGGGGGCAGGACCTCCATGACTTTCCATACTGGCCAATCTCCTCATTTGATCTGGATTACTCTAGCTAATAGGAGGTGCTCTCCCTTCATCTGGTCCCTGTTTTTCGATAAGGCAACACTCCTCCCTGGCTTTAGTTAATATGGTCAACCACAGTAAGTTAAATAGTGTCCCATTTGGAATCAGTGGAGGGGTCTCCACCCTCACCCTAGTTCTCCCTTCCCCCTCTCCCCTTTTGGCCCCTTGTTGGGCTTTCCCTAGCTGCACTCCATCCATGCCGACTCCCCTCCCCATATTTTTCTCCCCACCCCCTTTTACCCCCTGGTATTACTGAATCTATACTGTGGTGCACTCCAGTTTGGGATATGACTCCATCCACTGGACCTATGTCCACAGTTCCCCTAACTGGGTGAGTGAGTTAGTGTAGCTGAGAGCCCCTCTAAGTAGGGGCTTTCTTACACAATCAGCCCTCAACCCTTAGTGTAATCACTGCTAACTGTTTAATCTGTTATATCTCCTTTGTTAGTGGCTCCATTTAGTGGGCACAAAGTTTAGAGGTGGTTTCATTGTCTGGTGTTGATATTAATATCGTTTGTCCTCTTTTTTTTCTTCTTTCAGATTGAGGACTATTGCATAGAGATACTATTATCTTAGTGCCAGTTTATAAGATACTGTGGCTGCACTTCCTATTGTCAGATGCAGATATCCTCAGTTTGCACATCCAATTGGCTCTACCTCACTCAGGTACACACTGCCCCTTCCACTGTCCCTTAGTCCGTGTGGGTGAGTACTCTCATTTTTATCTTTCAACACACTTCCCTTGCACCATATGCAAGGTCTCTGGGGGTCTCAAATTTATCTCCTGGAATGTCAAATGTCTTAACCACTCAATCAAATGCACCAAAGCCCTTCAACATCTGTGCTTCTTGCAAGCTGATATTGTGCTCCTTCAAGAGATACACTTCACTGCCAGGACCACCTTGTTGTTGAAGAAATCCTGGGTTGGCAGGGTTATAGCCAGCTCTGCGAACACAAAATCTGCAGGGGTAGCCATTATGATATGCCGTTCTTGCCCTTGGGTCGAGGAGGAGATTTAAGTGGACTTACAGAGGAGGGGTGTGGCTGCCCAGTTTATATTTCCTGGAGGCAGGGTGATATTTGTTAATGCGTGTGCTCCTAATGTTGAAAATGCCAACTTCTTCCCTAACATCAGCCAAATCATAGCCTCCCTATCCACCTGACAGTCCCACATTCCTGTTCTAATAGGTAGGGACTTCTCTTCAGCCTGGTGCCAGACATACAGTATTTCTCATCAAGTCGAGGCCCACCCCTCAGGCCCACCCTAAAGCCAGGGCTGCCCTGCATGACATGATGGAGGAATGGGGACTCAGAGACTTATGGAGATGAGACCATCCCACTGAGTGAGACTATTCTATCTTCTTCCAAGTTCACACTACACACAGCCATACTGATTTTTGGCAAGATACAGTATGTTTTCCTACACTCCCACTTCTTCAGGCATGACTGGCACCAGGTGGTGGTGTAACCTATGTCTGCTACAGGATAAAGAATTTCAGCAAGTAGTCAGACAGGAAGCTAAGAACTACTTCTCCCTTAACTCCACAGGTGAGGTGTCTCCGGGTATGGGGCGGGAGGCTTTTAAAGCAGTCCTGTGAGGCCGAATGATATCCTTCATTGCCACCAAGAACAAATCAAGGAAGGCAACCCTTACACAGTTGCAATCTGCACTATCTATACTTGAGGCCCAGTTTAAGATGATTAACGAAACCGGGCGAACACCCAGCACCAGTCCTTAATAAGGGAGATAGTGGGGATTAAATACCAAATCAGCTCAATAATGCAACAGAAAGCTGAGTAGATGCTTCTACATACAAGACATGTCTACTAGGAAGAGGGGCAAAAGGGAGATAAACTTCTAGCTTATCAGCTGAGGAAGCAACAAGCAGCCTCACATATCCATGCCCTCAGGACACCCTCCAGTGCTGTAGTCTCAGATCCCAAAGGGATCAATGACACCATGCAATGCTTTTATCAGGCCCTCTATCAGTCCTGAGCCTCTCTAGACCCTATCCGAATGACCCAAGAGCTCCACCAGTTCTGCTCCTCATTTAATATACCATGCCTCATACAGCAACAGGTGGCTACCTTAGACCAGCCCTTTACTGTGGTAGAGCTAAATCTTGCACTTTCACAAATGGCCAAAGGCAAAGCCCCAGGCCCTGATGGTATGAGAGTCAAACTATACCAGCTTCTAAGCCAAGAGATTGCCACCCCCTTGCTCAGTGCCTTGCAGGAGGTGCCTAACTCAGGCATTCTTCCTCCTACCATGAGGAAAGCCCTGATAACTCCCCTTCCTAAAAAAATCAAACGATTCACTGGACTGTGCCAACTACTGACCCATCTCCTTGCTCATGGTAGACATGAAGTTAGCAGCAAAAGTTCTAGCCAACAGAATGGTGGAGGTTTTGCCGACTATTATTCACCCTCCCAAGTAGGATTTACTAAGGGCAGGTCTGGAACAGACAATAATAAGCTTCTGCTTAACCTTAAGTGGCCAGCACTGGGCCCTACTTCCACCAGTGGGTGTCTACTCTCTACAGCTCTCCAGTTGCTAAGATTATGACTAACACAGATGTCTCTTCCACCTTTCAATTGCATAGGGGCACCCACCAAGGCTGCCCCCTCTCCCCCCCATTTCTTGTGACCCTCTTCCCCCCTCATAAAGAAACTTGTTTTCTCTGAAGCAATCTCCGGCATACCAGAATCTGGAACTACTCATGTGGCTGCAGCATATGCGGATGATCTCCTGCTCACCCTGACTCATCCATAAAAATCTCTATCCCTTGTCCTAGAGATCCTAGAAGACTTTACAACACTTTCTGGGTTTCAGACCAATAGGAAGAAGACTGTCCTGGCCTCGTTAAATTCAGCCTGCACTATGGCATGTTTACAGGGCACTGAACTGGGCTTGAGCCCTGCAGGGCTTCCTCCTGCCTGGGTGTGGTAATACCATATAATTGGAAAAAATTACAGTCAGACAACTTCTCCCCCCCTAGTGTCAAGTCTGTCAATGGAAATTGATCAGTGGAGTAAACTTAACCTGTCCTTAAAGGGCAAAGTGGCAGCCATATGGATGCTCCTTCTTCCCCAGGTGGTGTACTTGTTTAATCATTTATCCATTTGTCTCTCACCTAAACTATTTTGTTCCCTGGACAGAGTAATATCTCGACTGTTATGGATAGGAAAACTCCCTCGCTGGAGCCGTAATAAGCTACAAGCCCACTGGACCCAAGGGGGCCTGGGCCTTCCTTCACTCCAGGGCTACCATATGGCCTGCTTGGCTGCCCAAGCCACCAGGTGGTTCATTCCTCCCCATTACCAGCCTCCTAGCTGGGTTGACATAGAAGGCAAGATGCTGGGTGACCAACCTCTTGGCTCATTACTATCCCCAGGGGCTATTCCATCACACAGCTTATCCCCGGTTGTGCTTGAAACCAGACAGGCCTGGCACCATCTCATGCCTCTGTCCCACACCCCACGGTCTGCCTGAGCCCCCTCTCTTAGATATGCTAGCCTCTAGAACAACCAGCTTATTTCTATAGACAAGCAACCAATGTTCTAGTCTGAATGGGCTTCTCAGGGTATCAGACACGTACAAGACTTATTCATGACCGACTCCCACAAGTTAGTGTCCTTTGAGCAACTGAAGTCTTGCTTTGACCTTCCCTCTAGAGACTTCTGGAGGTACCTGCAGATTCGAAGCATAATTTGTTTTCTTCAATTGGGCTCCGCTCCAGATCCCAAATGGCAATGGCTGGCCTCCCTACACATGAAAAACACTTCCCATGGTCTAGCTGGGTGCTTCTACAATGCATGGCTTGATTCCCAAGCAGACTATATGGAAGCATGCTGGTCCAAATGGATGGCTGGAACCCAGAGCCCTATATCTCCAGACACATGATCCCATTGCCTCAAATCAGCTGATATAATTTATACTGATGCCAGACATTAGCTCATACAACTCAAAATTCTTCTTAAATGGTATAGAACCCCAGATGCCCTGCACTCAAAAGGGATGATCCCTCAATCTAAATGCTGGCGGTGTCGGCAAAGCCCTGCACATATGTTGCACATACTCTGGCAATGTCCTCACCTCACCTCCTTCTGGGCTTCCATTTTGACTGACTGTATAAGGTTTTTGGGCCTGCCAATTTGTTTATCTGATCCTATGCTGCTTCTGGGTGATTTCTCCTCACTTACTGCACTATCCCCTGGACACTGGGATTGGGTTATGCTGGTACTCATGGAAGCCAAGTGAGCCCTGCTAATGAAATGGCATCAGGCCCTATGCATCTGGCATTCTGCCCCAGCTAATCTTGCCATCATGGAAAGGTTCTCCTACTCCCGCCATGGTCAGCTAAATAAGTACTTTTGGAAGTGGGACCCATACCTTCATTCCTCCTTCCCTTTGCAAAGTTCCGACACCCCCCTGGCAATCCTCCCACATAAGCTTGTTGCCTCACTACTCTCAGTCATCTGTTCCAGCCCCCTTCCTCTATATGGACCTCCCAACACCCGGTACTTGTATGTGCTATCACTGTTGAGGTTTCTTGTATAAAGGCCTATGGTTACAAAGGATACATTCCTGAGCTTAACCACCCCCTACCCAGACCCTGCCTTCATGTAGGCCTGTTGGAAAGTGCAAGCCGATTATTACGTTCCATTTATTTGAACATACGAAGAAGCCAGCAGAAGAAGGCCATTTGGTCTATCAAGTCTGCTCATATTGCAGGGTCCACAGCTTGAGCTAATGTCCCTGCCGTCCCTCCCCACTCCTTCCATCCTCCCCACCCACGATTCGTACCTTCCCCCATGCCTATCCCAGACTCTCTTAAAGCTGCCCACTGTCTTCAATGAGATGATCTCTTCTGTCAGCACATTCCAAGTGTCCATCACCCTCTCTGTGAAGAAGTGCTTTCCGACCTCCCTCCTAAACCTTCCACCCTCAAGCTTAAGACTGTGCCCCATTGTGATATGGTTGCCACTCAGCTTAAAGAGACTCTCCTTATCAACCTTATTTATCCCATTCAAGTACTTGAATGACCCAATCATGTCCCCTCTGTCTGTCCTGTCTTCCAGGGAGTACATGTTCAGTGCCCTCAACCTCTCCTCGTAGCCTTGCCCTGCTGACCGGCTGTCATCTTTGTAGCCCTCCTCTGTACCTTCTCCAGCAGGTTAATGTCCTTTTTGAGGTGTGGGCACCAGTACTGAACTCCATACTCTAGAAGCGGCCTTACCAGTGATATGTACAAGGGCAGTATAACCTCCTCTCTACTACTACTGATCCCCCTAGCTATGCATCCCAGCATCTTGTTTGCCTTTGCTGCTGCTTTCTTACGCTACGTGAAGTGCTTCAGGTCACTAGTGATCATCACTCCCAGGTCCTTCTTCTCCTCTGATGGAGATACTCGGACTCCACCCAGGTAATACTCTGTCCTGGGATTCTTGGCTCCAATATGCATAACTTTGCATTTCTTGGAATTGAAGCCAAGTTGCCAGATCCTGGACCACCTCCCCAGCTTTTCCAGAACTTCCTGTAGGTCCCTTATCCCTTCAGCTGTGTCCACTCTCCACAGAGCTTGGTGTCATCTGTGAATAGGTACATTTTGCCTTTAATGCCATCCCCAATATCATTGATGAAGACATTGAAGAACACCGGCCCCAGCACAGAGCCCTGTGGGACCCCACTGGTTACCTCTCTGGTGCCAGATAACTCTCCCCCCCACCACCCTCTGGGTTCTGTCCCTCAGCCAGATTTCCACCCATCTGACCATCTTTTCCCCCAACTCCAAGATCCACCAACTTCCTGATCAACCATTTGTGGGGCACAGAGTCAAAGGCTTTGCTGAAATCAAGACAAAGGATGTCTCCTGCTTGGCCCCTGTCTACTGTCTTAGTGACACAGTCAAAGAAGTCAATCAGATTTGTTTGACATGATCTCCCCCCCATGAACCCATCCTGCCTCTCATCCTGGAGACCATGTTCCTCTAGATATTCAACCAACCTTTCCTTTATTATGGTCTCCATCAGCTTGCCCACAATGGAGGTCAGACTGACTGGTCTGTAATTCCCTGGATCATCCTTGGGACTGCTTTTGTGAAGGGGCACTACATGTGCTGTTCTGCAGTCCTGTAGTACCATGCCTGATTTTAGTGAACTATTAAATAGGTCTGCTAGTGGCCCTGCCAGCTCCTCAGCCAGTTCCTTTAGTACCTTTGGATGTACTCTGTCCAGGCCTGGTGATTTGTCCACTTTTAATATCAGCAGACCCTCCCTCACTCTATCCTCCTCTATCACTATGTCTGAGTTCCTCTTCTCCCCCGCTCCTCTTTTCCCTTCTGAATATAGGACAATCCTTGTTTCTCTCTATGAGTATATCTTTTTCTGTCATTGTATATTTCAGTTTGGACTATCAAGTTCCTATCTGGTGACCACCTGATGTATCAGCTTAAGTGAAATGCTGTATCATTACTCAGTGTTAAACCTTGTACTGTACGTCGCTGTAACTGGACATATCTTAAAATCAATAAAATCTTTGATAAAAAAAACAAAGCATGAAAAATCCTATAGCTTCTGGGGGTCCGGGCAGCCCCCAGACTGCCGGCCTTTCTTTAAGTGTGCTGAGCACCCACAACATAAGCTCAGCACCTTTTCTTCTAGCCCATATTAAAAAAAAATGGCTGGTGGATGTGCAGTTCTGCTGGCCATTATACAATTGTAAAAACTGACTCTGGGATGCCCATCCTCTGTTCCTACTGAGATAACCCCCCCCTCTCCAAATAAGAAGCAGACTAGGGAGGCTACCCTGGGTACCTCTGTAAATGACCACCCACTCCTTGGCCTGCCACCTGTAATCACACACAACTGGTGACACTGGGGTGCCTACCCCCCTTGCCACCAAAGGCTGACACTGGGATGCCCAATCCTTAGTGTCAGTACCCCTGGAAAAAAGGAAACTGTCCTCAAAGATCTTTTTTGTTGTTTGCTTTTTAACCTGAAAAGATGAAAACAGTCCCTCAATGATCTCTAATCTATTGCCCCAACCTGACATCCCCACTCACCACACATCACCCCAGAATCCCTCTCACCCTTATTCACCTACACAAGGTCCCTCAGTATTCATCCTTTCTCACTGAAAAAGACATTCTCTTCCTTGAAGTATGACCATGAAGTGAAAATACAAGGTACTGTAAGTGCCATCAATGTATTTTTAGAAAATGGGCTTGGAAAATAAAGCATGCTGATTGGCTGAAAGCCATGGCTAGGCATGCATTTATTTTTCAATAGAGCCCTATTGAAAACTAGTGCCATCTCCATAGCCCTGAGACAAATTGATATCATTGTGTCACTTCAAAGGTAAAAATCAACTAGCTGACATTTTTTTCCATTCACTAAGCGGACGACTTCCGCGAGACATGCCTCACCCCCACTAAGTGAGAGAATTCCCCTCATCGCATATATAAAACCATCAGTTTTCAAACAAAACCTATCCATACAATAACATTAAACATTTTCAGACACAACAGATTATTCTAGTGTAACAGAGGTACTCGTGGCTCTTACTCCTGCAAAGCTGGCTGATGTAGTAATTAGAGCAAGCTAGCTACGTGTGTGCATCTCTTGTACAGATCCAATCATTCAGTCCCTCAATAGCTCTATGGGAATGACAGTATTGCTCACCCTCACTCAACCGTCACCCTGCCCCCCTCCATGGAGTCAAACATAAGCTTTGTTTTGTTTTTTGTTTTGTTTCTTTTCCTTGATCCTCTGACAAGACACATTTACATTAAAGTAACCTGCATAATCATCATGGTGTTTCTGTCTCCTTCAATCAGAAGCCACTTTGCTTGCTCCACTTCCAATAATGGCCTACATGTCAGATGGTCTGTGTTGCCATAAGATGAGCTGCACTACATAGAACACATCAAGCATTTCCTCAGACATTTCCACTGGAAAATTGTCACATTTTGAAATTCCAACCATACTGTGGCCACTGGCCTGCTAGGTAACTATGGCAACAGCTTGACAACTCACAGCTACAGAAGCTCATGTAGCACAAAAGATCCCAGCTCATAAAAAAGCAGTATTATAATCCAAACAGATGAACTATTTTATTTCATAATAAATAAAACAGTTAATTTTAACATGAAAATTATTTTTATTCAAACACATATAATACAGTTTGTCCATTTTCTAAGCCCGCGGCATCGGGCCTCATTAAACCCTGGGGTGGTCCAGTATTTTCCAGCACCTCCCACCCTGTTGGGTATTATAGCTTACTTAATGCATTTTGAACATTTACTCATAACGTTGTTTTTAAATATTTTTGATCCAGACTTTCAAAATTGCCTTTTTGAGACCTCATCTCTTGAAGAAAGTGGGTGAGTTTTCAAACCTGACTCTAACAGGTGATTTCATAGTTGCTCCATGAAATCAACTTTCAGGTGGGATTTGAAAAATGTCACCTACCAGATTCATGAGTCGGGGTCCTGAAAAGACTATGCTGAAAATTTGGTGAACAAATATGATAAAATGACAAAGTTATGATTGAACATTGAATTACCTCTGGGCCTTGCATGAAGAAAAGAGATCACATCTAATCTTGTTTCCTCAGGGGACAGTGTGAGCATTAGGGCTGATAACCCCAACCCCAAGGAAGACCCCTCCTCTGATTTGTCAGGACTCTGGACACCCAAACCCCTAATAATTTTTCATTTCTTTACATTCTGCATTTTGCGTTCTTCAGCCATAATGTCTGCATTATTGTAATTGTTTTGCATTGAAAATTATATACAGTATTATAGGGGCACATAACATAGAACATAGAAACATAGTATGAGTCAACAGAAAAGGACCATTAGGCCCACCCAATCTGCCTAGCAACCACTAGGACTATGCTGTTACCTATCTTCCCCCAATCCAAAAGACCCTTGTGTCTATCCCATGCTCTCTTGAATCCCTCCACAGTCCATGCCTTCACCACCTCCCCCGGGAGTTTGTTCCAGCTGTCTACTACCCTCTCTGTGATGTAGAATGTTCTAATGTTCCCTCTGAACCTCACCCTTATTATTTGCATATCATGTCCCCTTGTTCTAGATTGCCCCTTCAGCTCAAAAATGTTGCCTACTGGTACCCTGTTTACACCCCTGATATACTTGAAGGTCTCAATCATGTCCTCCCTTTCCCTTTCCCTTCTCTGCTCCAGGGAGTACATGTTCAGGTCCCTCAGCTATTCTTCATATGACAAATGACAGAGGCTCTTCACCATTTGTGTTGCCCTCTTCTGGACCCACTTCACTCTGTCCACATCCTTTTTGAGGTACAGGCTCTAGAACAGGACTCCATACTCATGGTGTAGCCTAACCAGTCACATGCACAAGGTCATTATAACCTCCCTCTTCTACTAGTAATTTCCCTGCTGATACATCCTAGCATCCCATTGGCTTTTGCCACCACCTTTTCACATTGCTTTACCACCTTCAGGTCTTGTGAAATGACTATACCAAGGTTTGTCCCTATCTATCTTGATTACCTCTTGGGCTTGCCCCACCATATGGTATTCCGCTCCTTGGTTTTTCTTGCCTATGTGCATGATTTTGCACTTTTTTGTGTTGAAGGACAGTTTCCACTCCCTGGACCACTCCTCCAGTTTTGTCAGATCTCTGTGCATACTCTCAAGCCCCCCCCCCATCTTTGTGTAATCCACGAATAGAGAAACCCACCCCTCCAGTCCTTTTACAACATCCCCAGTAAAGATATTAAATAGAAGTGTCCCCAACACTGACTACTGAGGCACCCTGCTGGTAACCATACCTTCGGTTGAAGGCACCCCATTCACAATTACCCTTTGCCTTCTGCCCCCTAGCCAGTTTTGCACCCACCTCACTACTACCTACCCCGGCCCAAGATATCTCATTTTGTGCAGTAGTCTCCTGTGTGGTACAGAATCAAACGCTTTCCTAAAGTCAAGGTATGCAATGTCTATAGCCTCCTCCTGATCCACTACCCTGGTGACCCAGTCAAAGAACTCTAACAAAGTTCATTTGACACGACCAGCCATCAGTGAACCTGTGTTGCCTTTGGTGCTGTAGGCCATTGGCTTCTAGGTAGCTAGTGATTTTATTCTTTAGCAATTTCTTCATGAGCTTGCCTACCACTGATGTTAAGCTCATTGGTCTATAGCTGCCTGTCTGCCTCCTCCTTGTCCCCAACCTTATATAGAAGGACCACGTCCACCCTTTTCTGGTCATCTGGAACCTCGCCTGATTCCAAGGATTTGCTGAAGAAGATGGTCAGAGGTTTTGTCAGCACTTTACTAAGCTCCCTCAGTACCCTGGGGTGCACCCCATCCAGCCCCATGGCTTTATCAACCTTCAGCACCTCCAGCTCCTGCAGGACTTCCTCTGCTTGGAATGGACTGGATTCTAACCCCCAACACATCTTTTTCCCTGATTTGCCCACCATCAGTATCCTTCTCTACCATGAATACTGAACAGAAATAGCTGTTTAGTACGTCCACCTTCCCTCTGTTATCTTCCACCAATCCCTTCATTATTTTTCAGCCTGACAATCCCCTCCTTTTACTTTCTCCTCTCACTCACATACCAGAAGAAAGTTTTGTCCCCTTCTTTGACTGAATTGTCACTGCTCTCTTCTGTTCTTGCCTTTATTTTCCTGAACTTCAGACCTGCATCCTTCTGCTCTTCCTGATAAATAGCCCTATCCTTCTCCTTCTGCATAATTTTATACCTCCTGAACATCTTTCTCTTTGCCCTAACCATCTCTGCCACTTCCCTGCTAAATCACAGTCGTTTTCTTTTTTTCCTGTTTTTATTTACCCTCCTGGTGCAGAGGTTGTTGGCCTCTACTATGGCCCCTTTTGTTGTATTCCACATTTGCTCTACCCCCATAAGTTCCCCTAATCTAGCCAGCACTTGTTTATGGAAGTCACCCAGTCTCCTAAAGTCTATGTGTCTGAAACCAAGCACCTTCGTTTGGTCTGATGAACGTATGCAGCAGTTTTCACCACGAACCAAATGGTGCTGCAACCACTCATGCCCAGGCTTTCTTTTACAGATACCTCCCCCACCCATTCTCCATTTGTAAGAAGCAAGTCTAGGATTGCTCCCTCCCTGGTCAGTTCCCTTACAAGCTGCCTCATCAAAGATCCCTGTAGGGAATCCATTATTTCCCTGCTACTGGAGGATACTGTCAATGGGGTGTTCCATCCATGTCCAGCATGTTGAAGTCCCCCATCAGCAGTACCTACCCTCTGCTTGCCATCCTTTGGATCTCATCCATCATTGCCTTGTCCACATCATCCTCCTGTACTGGCAGCCTATATACCACTCCAATGTGTATGACTTCTCCCTTCCTTGTCTCCAATACTACCCATATAGCCTCAGTCCTCCCACCTCCCATGCACTTCCATGGCCTTAATGTGTTCCTTCACATATAGTGCCACCCCCTCCTTCCCACCCTGTTCTTCCTAAATAGTACATACCCCGGTACCACCATGTCCCAATCCTGTCCATCATGCCCCCATGTCTCCGTGATTCCCATGATGCCCAGGTCTGCCTCAGCCATGATCACTGCTAGATCTGGGATTTTGTTTCCCAGGCTCCTAGCATTGGTGCACATGGCTCGCCATTCTCTGATCCCCTTTTTCTGTCCCCTGTTGCTTGTTCTCTTCCCCATCCCACTACTCTGGTTGCTACCCCTCCCCCCTTGCAGCTGCCAACCCATGTCCTGCTAACCTCACTTTAATCCATGTGTATTTGCCCCTTGGGTACCCCCCATGCTTGCCTCTCCCTGGTGCTGCAAAGCTGGCTACCTCCCCACTGCATCCAAATGATCCTTCTAGTCATGCTGTCCATGTACCTAAATAAACTGTCAACTGGTCAACTGCTAATTCCAGTCCCAATACTGGATCCACTGCCATCCTCCTCTAGCTCTGCCAATCACCTGGAAACACCCCCTTTCTATTTTAAAGCCCTCTTCATATATGACACAGTTTAGCTACTCAAAAAATAGATCTGACTGCCTATCACCTGTCTTCCTGAAACTGATCTGTCCGGTGATTGCCAAGCCACTCACTTTCATCTTTAACCTTGCCCTTTCCACCTCCTCCATACCTGACCCATGGAAGACAGCTAAGGTTATCCCCATTCTTAAATCTGGGGACCCCAAATCCTCTGATAACTACTGTCCAATTTCCATCCTCCCTCATCTTAGTAAACTTTTCGAGAGAGCGGTCCACAGTGAACTCAGAGAGTACATAGGCAAACACACCCTCCTATGGAACCAACAGCATGGCTTTCGCAAAAATCATTCCACCACCGCCCTCGCTCTTCTGACTGACCACATCCTCTCTAACATGGACAATGGTAAAGCCACTGGGACAGTTTTCATCAACCTCTCTAAGGCTTTCAACATGGTCGACCATGCTCTCCTTATCTCCAAGCTTGGCCTCCTTGGTTGTTCTCAGAAAGCCGCTAACTGGTTCACTAACTACCTAACTGGCTGCTTGCAATCTGTGTGCATTGGCCAAACCTGCCCCCCCCCACACTGCCTGTCTCTGTAGGGGTCCCTAAAGGCTTAATCCTGGGTCCCCTCCTTTTCTCCTTATTCGTCAACTCGCTCCGCTCTGACTGCCTCAACTGTCATAGAAACACAGAAACATAGACTTTGACGGCAGATAAGGACCACTAGGCCCATCTAGTCTGCCTATTTCCCTACCTACAGGAAAGGCCGCAGATCCTAGCTAACCAACAGCCTATATCTTCCTGCTCCCCACAAGAATTGCCTTATGTCTGTCCCATGCATTCTTGGTCCCACAGTTTTAGACCCCACAACTTCCTCAGGAAGGTTGTTCCATGCATCCACTACCCTGTCTGTGAAATAATACTTCCTCACATTGCCCCTGAACTGCCCTTCTTCTATCTTTAAATTGTGTCCCCTTGTTCTTGCAAGTCTCTTTTTCTGAAAGTTGCTACCCTCTTGGACTTTGTTGATTCCCTTGAGGTACTTGAAAGTTTCTATCATGTCCCCCTCTCCCTTCTTTCCTCAAGGTACTTATATTAAACTCCTTTAGTCTCTCCTCATACGGCTTCTCTTGCAGACCCTGCACCATTTTAGTTGTCCTCCTCTGGACTGCCTCTATCCTGTCTATGTCCTTGCGGAGATGGGGTCTCAGAACTAGACACAGTATTCCAGATGGGGTCTCACCAACTGTCTGTACAGAGGGATAACAACTTCCTGTTTTCTGCTGCTGATGCCTCTCCCTATACATCCCAGTATACCCTCGGCCTCCTACTGCCTTTCTCACATTGCTTGCTAACCTTAAGGTCATCTGATATGATTACCCCAGATCCCTTTCCTGTTTTGTTGTTGTTACTACCTCCCACCCATTGTGTATTCTTCCCTGGGTTCTTGTTTCCCAGGTGCATTATTTTGCACTTTTGCATTGAATCCTAGCTGCCATACATCTGACCATTCCTCCAACCTTGACAAGTCCCTTTTCATCCTTTCCACACCTCCTGTGTATCAACCCTGTTGCAGATCTTTGTGTCATCTGCAAAAGGCATACTTTTCCTTCCAGTCCCTCTGCAATGTCACTGATGAAGACATTAAAGGGACTGGACCAATACTGAACCTCCGGTGCCCACTAGTAACCGCCCTTTCTTCAGAGTGGACTCCATTTACAATTACCTTCTGTGTCCTGTTGTCCAGCCAATGTTTTACCCAGGCTACCACCCTGGGACCCACTCCCAGGCTGGTTAATTTGACTAATAATCTTTTGTGTGGGACTGTGTCAAATGCCTTGCTAAAGTCTAGGTAGGCCATGCCCATGGCCCCTCCTGGTCTACTACTTTGGTCACCCAGTCAAAGAAATCTATTAGATTTGTCTGACATGACCTTCCGCTGTGAACCCATGCTGCCTTGGATCCTGTGCTCCACTGACCTCTAGGTACTCAACTATTCTTTCCTTCAGAAGTGACTCCACACTTTTCCTACCACAGAGGTCAGACTGACAGGTCTGTAGTTTCCTGACTCTGTCTTGGTCCCACTTTTGTGAAGGGAATCACATCCTCCTTCCTCCAGTCCTCGGGTACCACATCATCCTCCCATGATTTATTAAAAGAGTAGCCAGTGGTTTCATTAGTTCCTTCCTTAATTCTTTTTAGAATTCTGGGTGAATTCCATCAGGACCCATTGCTTTGTCCACCTTCAGTTTAGGAGTTCTTGCAGAACCCTTTCTTCTGTGAAAGGACTGGGATAGACCCCCTATCAAGAGTGCTTCTGTTAATTGGATTAGGCACTTCCCTCCTCTTTTGAATACTGAGCAGAAATATTCATTCAGTATTCCTGCTTTTTCACTGTCCCCTCTGCCCACCCACCGTTCATTCTATTCAGCCTCACTATCCCTCCCTTTGTCTTCACGCTGATGTACCTATAAAAGGTTTTATCCCCTTCTTAACTGAGTTGGCTATCTTTTCCTCAGTTTGGGCCTTTGCTATTCTGACTTCCCTGCCTGCTTTTTCTGCCTTAACTGGGTACAGCTCTCTGTCCTGCTCCTTCTGTGTTTCCTTATACTTCCAGAATGCTATCTTTTCTTCCTGACTTTCACAGCCACCTCTCTTGAGAACCATAGAGGCTTTTCTTTCATTTTGATTTGTTTATTTGCTTCACACAAAGGCTTGTTGCCTCTGTGATGGCAGTTTTGATAATTCCCATTGTTGCTCCACACCCCTTCTAGCCTGTTTGCTAGTGCTTTTCTGAGGCACTCTCCCATCTTGCCAAAGTCAGCCCTCCTAAAGTCCAGTACCCTCACTTTTGTATGGCTTGACTCTGTAGCTGAGTTTAACGTGAACCACACTGTTTGATGGTCACTTGTCCCCAGATGGCAACCCACTTCTAGATCTGAGATCCTCTCACTGCCCCCGTTTGAGAGTATGAGGTCTAAGATTGCTCCCTCACGAGTGGGTTCCGAAACTAGCTGTCTAATGCCTGCCACCTGTAGGGCATCAAGAATGGCCCTGTTCTTGGATGTGGCTGCAGCAAATGTGCTCCAGTTAACATCTGGCATATTCAGGTCTCCCATCAACAGTATCTCCCCTTTCTCTGCCATTCTAAGAATGCCTTCCATCATAGCCTTGTCCATTCCTTCCCCCTGACATGGGGGTCTGTACACAACCCCTGTGCAGATTGTGGTGCCCTTTCCAGTCTCCAAGGTGACCCACAGTGCCTCCTCTCCTCCCTGTTTACTCTTTTGTTCAGTTGCTTTTATCCCTTCCTTTACATAGAGAGCTACTCCTCCCCCTCTTCTCCCCTGCCTGTCTCTCCTGTAGGTTATGTACCCTGGTATGTCAACATCCCAGTCATGGTTCTCTGTGTACCATGTTTCTGTGACTGCTACGATATCCAGGCATTCCTCTTCCATTAAGGCCACCAGCTCAGGGAACTTGTTGCCCAGACTATGGACATTGGTACTCATTACCCTCCATTTTCTGATGGCCTTACCCCCTTTTACCCCATCCCTGTCCTTCTTGCCTTTGCCACTTTCTCCATTTACCCCTGCCCTTTTCCCTATCAACACCTCCATGTTGGTGTTTGCCACACTTACTACTGTGATTGTTTGGGGGGGCTAGGATTTTCCTGCTCCCTTCCAGTGTCTCCCCCCTTGGCTAGTTTAAAAGCTTGCCAATGAAGCATTTAAACCTGTCACCTAGGATCCTGGTTCCCCTCCCGGACAGATGCAGCCCATCATGCCAGAATAGGCTTGCATCACTCCAGGTGGACCCCCAGTCCCCAATGAAGCCAAATCCCTGAGCTCCACACCAGTTTTTCAACCACTTATTGAATCCCATGGTACGGAACACCCTAGCCTCTCCTATGCCATAGATGGGTAGCACCTCCGAGAAGGTTACCGTGTGTGCTACTTGACTAAGGCCCCTCCCCAATTCCACAAACTCTTCCTGCACTTCTCTAATCCCTTTCTTAGCCAGGTCATTTGTCCCTAGGTGGACAATGACATCCAGCTCCCTCCCCTGTGCAGCTGCTCCTGCAATCCTGAGGATTTGCTCCCTGTCCCTCCGAGCCATGGCACCAGGCAGGAACCTTACCTCCCTCTCCCCTTCCTTGCCCAGTTCTACCTTCCTAACAATGGAGTCCCCCACCAGGAGTTGTTTCCTTCCCCTGCAGGGTCCCCTGCCACCCTCCTGTGGGTCTCCTTTGTGGAGTTTCCCAGCATCCTCCTTGGTCTCCACTGTGGGTGCCTCCATAGAGGAACCACACTTTGCCAGAATGGCATAGGAATTATGGGAGGTACAACTGGAGGATGTGCCTCTGTCCCACCACCCTCACCCTCCCTGAGCCCACTGTGGTCCAACCGCCTCCTCTTCTTGGCAACCTCTGAGGCAATGGCAGTGGCACTGGTGGTCCCTGGATAGAAGAGGAGGTCCCACAAATCCTGGCCAACTCAGCCTGGAGATGAGCAACCTCCTCCCTCAGCCCAGAGAGGTGCCTGCAGATGGGACACCACATCCTCCATAACATCTCCCGGAAAACTGCTGCTCCACAGCCACTGCACTGCATCACTCCAATCATGTCTTATTTCTGGCCCCTTAACTGTTTGCAATCCTTACTCTTTCCTCTGTTTTTTTTTCTCTCTCTCCTTACTTTCTGCCTGTGTGCCCTTCAAGCTCCTGATTGTCCTGTTCTGAGACAAGAATATCCTATATTTCTCAGTAGACCACTTACTTGTTCAGAGGCAGACCTCCAGCAGCTAGAGGGGCCGGAGAGCTACTCTTGCCCTTCTAGGATGGTGGGTCCTTGGTGGTTCTGTGATCACTCACTTCCTGCCCCTAAACAGGAAGTTCCTGTTGTCAGTCAAATTCTGTGCCTATAAAATAGAACTAGCTTGGTAAGGGGTGGAGGGAGGAAGGAGGGCAATATAGTCCCAGCAGAGAAGTTCAGTCACACAGCAGTCCTTTCTCCTGGTGTCTACTGCCAAGCTATTAGCAGAATCTTTCTAAGGCAGTCTTTAAATGTAGCTTCCTTCTAGCTAAGCCACTCCCCCTACTTACCAGATCTTTCTACAAGTAATTTAAACCTCACAGCAGTTAAGTCCTTTCAGTCCCCTGAGATTTACACCTAGATGACTTTTCAGTTACCATTCAGTTCAGTTAACCCAAAACACACACTTTTTTTTTGTTTTGTATGTTAGTTTTTTACCCTAAATTAAAGGTCCAAATGCAAAAGTTCTTCTACTTTAGTCCCAGCAGAGAAGTTCAGTCACACAGCAGTCCTTTCTCCTGGTGTCTTCTGCCTCACACAGCAGTCCTTTCTCCTGGTGTCTTCTGCCACTCTCTCCTGCATGCCGACGACCTTGTCCTCTTCCACAGTGACAAATCCACGGACGCCATCTCCTCTGTTCTATCACACAACAATGCCGCAGCCTACAGCAGGTTCTCAAAAAACCTTCTCTTAGTAAATGTCAAAAAAACTAAATCCATGCTGTTCGGATCTAAGCCCTTCCTTACCAAAACTAAAAACCACACCCTCTTACATATTCTCACCCCTGACGGTACAGCCCTAGAGGACGTCAATACCTACAAATACCTAGGCGTACTACTCGAGCCCTCACTCACCTTCGATGACCATGCATATTCTCTTGTCAGAAGGTTCCATCAGAAGTTAAGTGCTGCCTATAGATTCAGGCAATACCTCACCCCTGAAGCCAGACTAGCCATTGTCCAGAGTAATTGTTTCCCTATTCTCGACTACTGTTCTCCTATCTGTGCTAGGACCTCTGCTACCCCCATGCCCAAACTCTTTGCTGCCTACAACAGTGCCTGTCACTTTGCGTTATTGGCCCCGTTCTCCACCCACCACTGCACCCTCTATAATACCCTTGGATTGCTGCCACTGCAAGGTCGCTTTGATCTAGCCCTCTGCTGCATGGTGGACAGCGTCATATGCATGGCTCAAGAATCCCCCCTAACTGCCCTCCTGACAACCCAAACTCTTCACCGCAACCTCCCCTCTAATGGTACGCCCCCTCTAGCTGTTCCTAGGGTATCCACCAACATGGGTAGCAGAGCTTGGTTCGCTGCTGCACCCTTGCAGTGGAACAAACTGCCAACTGAACTCCATTCTATTGACACTCACTACAGTTTCAAGTTCTGCCTTAAAATCTGGCTCCTGGCAAACTCCTCCTGCCTCTGCTCCCAGGGGTTACCCACCTGCCCACACTAGACTACCCACGTTAGACTACTCCCCAGCTCACAACTGTTACCTCATTGCATTATTAATTAGTGTTGCACGGTATACGTGACTTCCTTGTCATATTTTTTTCACCATATCTTCTGTGTACTACATTGTACCATGGGCACATACTGTATATTTTTCTTAATGTATATTCAGTGTATCACATGCCCACTACTTCAGGTATCATACTTTGTACACTGTGCCTAGGATTATTGTTTTCTATCAATCCACTTCATGTCCCTTAATGGAACCTTGTACTCACTGTTTTTAATGGATTTATACAGCATGCTAGTACACTGTGCTCAGTATTGTTGCTTGTGTCTATTTCTGTTTCATGTGTACTACAGTTACCTTGTATTCACTGTCACCCTATGCCATGTGTTATGGCCCGGGTCATGCCTGAAAATGTGCACTCACCCAGTTATCAAAGTCATAAATAAAAATAAAATGAATAAAAATGCTATGCTTTCTATTTGAACTTCATATTGTTGCATCAGTGCCCTAACCCCTTCCCTAGATGAGTGAAGGCTGTCCCCTTTAAAAAAAAACCTTTCCCAGATTTCACCCCAGTCTCCAACATAGTGGTATCCTCTAGACTGGCACCACACTTTCATCCAGTTGTTGAATTCTGCAGTCTCAGCCTGCCTAACTCTGCCACCCTTCCCTCCTTTCTCCCACACAGGCAGTACTTTTGAGAAGGACAAGGATACTACTCTACCCACCAGACTGTTCACTACTTTCCCCAGGCTGATTTTTGCCTCTTCCACTTACTGCCTTGCAATGTCATTTGTGCCTATGTGGATCAGGACCCCTAGTCCCTCTTCCTTTTTATCTATCAGACTACATATCCTATCCCTATCTTTCCTAGCTTTTGCCCCAGGCAAACAGGTGACTGACACCTCAGTTCCCCTGCCACTGTCCAATTTCATTTCCACTCCTCTAACCACTGAGTCTCCTTCCACTAGCATGCTTTTTTACTCCCTCATGGCTGTTTGACTTTTCCTTTGGCTTCTGTTGATGCTTTTGTTCCCTGGTTTGCATCAGATATCCCAGCCTTCTGTTCAGTCTGCCATCTCCAGCCAGGAGTGCATTATGATTCTGTACCCTGAAACCCTAGCAGTCCCTTAGTTCCCTGGTTTGCAGCAGATACCCCTGATTTACTTCTGGCCTGACATCCCCAGCCAGGAGCACTTAACGATTCTTCACCCTGATCCTGACATTGGATACTATCCTGCTCTTATTGCCTTTATTTTCCTTCCTCCCCTCCCTGCCCACTATCCTCCACTCCCTGGGCCCCTGAGGTGAGTGAGGAGAGGGAGTGCCCCTGATCAGTATGTTCTGAAGTCTCGTAATTTCCCTCCAGGCCTCCTCCACCTGCCCCATAGCTCATCCAGACTGCAACATATTGGGCAGAACCTCATCCACCAGAGTGTCACCCTGGGGAGGACAGCCCCACAACACACTGCTCAAATCCCATTCCCAGTTGTCCTTTTTGTGGTAGCGAAGCATGGCTCCCCCCCTAGTGTGTTGCTTTGACCAGAAAAGGCAATCTTTGTACCCTTCTGTCTTATAAAAGTCTAAGGCAGTAGCTTGATGTCTCTTTTCTATATCTGGCAAATTTAACTTTTCTACTGTAGTGGGCACGTCACCCGCTACAGTATCTTTAATGCTATTCTGCTCCCTCTGTTTTTCTTTTTTCTATTCCTGCCTGACCTGGGTCTTTTGAAAAGAACAAGCATATGTCAGATGCTTATAGCCTAATAATACATGTATTGGAGTATTCAGACAAGGCTAAACAAAACCCTGATGAGATTAATCAGTTATGCAGGAAAGGCATTATGTTCCTATAATGAAATGAGCTCCCTGAAATGCTCTGTGGCACTATTGTATGTTAATTAAGGCAGGAATTGCAGGACGACTTACCGCTATGGGAGTTTGGTAGTTCTGATGAAGAAAAGCTTCTCCTGTAGCCACCTGATGCCAGGAGTGAGTGAACTTGCTCAAGTACGAGAACTAGGACTGTTTAGTACAGTTGGGTGTGCCACAGAGAGTGGATCTGTCAGGAAAGTAAAAGTGTTCTCACTTTCCCTGACCCTGAGGAAGAAAAACTTCCTGCTCATCCCTGGGAATAGTAGGTCGGAAGACAGGGGCAGTGAGAACTTCCTGACCAAAACAAGTAAAAATGAATACCAGGGGGCAACAAATGCCCTAGCTAGAAAAAGGGCTGTAATGAACGTTTTTCTGGCGGCTTGACATTTCAGCTGTCGGAAGCATATTACCAAGTGAATGGCAGGTCTAGAAAAGAGTCTCTTTTAGCTTGGTTTAAACAGAACCATAAAGAAATCAAGTCCCTGCTATAAAGCCCATTTGCTGGTACATTTCATTGTCTTTAAAATATGAAAGGTGTTATTTCTTACCTGTGTGCTGCTTTTACCCAAATGAGCCTATAGGGACCAGCAGCCAAACAGAGGTGATTATATGAGGGACCTGACTGTCAATCAAAATGATAGAGGCGGGGTTTTGCATCATTATCTATCCATTTCACATGCACAGAATTATAGTTATGTTTTCTGTACCTTTTTGAGATTAAGAAAGAATAAAACAGTGTTGTGGAGAGGTATACTTATATACTGGGTCATGCTGATTCCCCAAATGGATGTATTAGACAGGATATATGAATGTATTAGAAAAGGGGCAGATCAGCTGACATACTTTCATAGATGATCTCTCTATAAAAGCTGCTCCTATGCTCAGAGTTGGCAGATCAGCCTTGGAGAGTGTCCTGAGAGGTTGAACTGTGAGCACAGAGGAATTGTAGAAATTTACTGTTTTGAAAAGTATGCTATGCTGTGGCAGAATCACTGAGGGGAAGTGATTCTGAAGCTCAAGAAGAGATTATTTTGTTTATTTTTAGTCTGAAGTTAAGATAAATTTGCTTTATTTTTGATTTGTTTTTGTATATTTCTGAAAATCTTCATTTCTTTTACTAAAATAAACTTCACAGAAAGTTTTGTTGTGTTGAAACAAATCTTGGAGTTGTTGTGTACTTCTGTTACCCTACCCACATACCCTATCACACTTTTCCACTTGACTGATGACAGAGGCACCTGACTGCGACATATTGGGCAGAACACCATCCACCAGAGTGTAACCGGATGACCTACAGTTATGCCCCCTATCATCCCTTCATTGCCTACCCTCACTATCCCTCTAGAGAAAACCTTGGTAAGCACTGTTCCCTCTAAGTTAAGCATTGCAATCGTTTTGAACCCTTCCAAAGTTTTCCTTTTTCACCGCAACCTACACCTCCCCCACAAGCTAAGTATTTCAGCACAAGACTTATTACATAATTCACAATCTTGTTTACAAAGAATTCTGTTTACTGTTCCCTCTAAGTTAAGCACTGCAAACTATTAGAACCCTTCCATACAGTCTTCCTGTTTTGCCCCAACCTACACCGCCCCCTGCAAGCAAAGTATTACAGCACAAGACTTATTACATAATTCGCAATCCTGTTTACATAAAATCCTGTTTACTGAATAATTTAATACCTGGTATACCCCTACTGCTGTTTCAGAATTAGTTCACACTTCACCTTTCTAGTGCCACACCATCCCCACCCCCTTATTGTGACTGAGTAATCCACTAGATTTTGCCCAAGAAATGCCCTTGTGTTTACCTTTTCTTTGGCTTATGGTGTTTCCTTTGTTCCCTGGTATGCATCAGATACCCCGTCTTACATTTGGTCTGCATCCCCAGCCAGGAGCACATTATGGTTCTGCACCCTGAAACCCTGGTGATCCCTTAGTTCCCTGGCTTGCAGCAGATACCCCTGATTTACTTCCAGCCTGACTTCCCCAGCCAGGAGAGCATAACGATTCTGCACCCTGATCCCAATGTCTGATACCATCCTGCTCTTATTGTCTTCATTTTCCTCCCTCCCCTTCCTTCCCACAATCCTTCTCTCCCTGGGCCCCTGAGGTGAATGAGGAGAGGGAGTGCCCCTGGCCAGTATGTTCTGAAGTCTTGTGATTTCCCTTCTGGCCTCCTCCACCTGCCCCCATAGCTCATCCAGACTGTGACATATTGGGCAGAACACCAGCCACTGGAGTGTCACCCTGGGGAGGACAGCCCCACAACCATTGCACTGCACAAATCCCATTCCTAGTTGCCCTTTTCCATGTGACTGATGATACCAAATGACCTATAGTTATGATCCCTATTATCCCTTCAGTGCCTACCCTCACTAGCCCTCTAGAGAAAACCTTGGCAAGCACTGTTCCCTCTAAGTTAAGCACTGCAATCCTTTAGAACCCTTCTATACAGTTTCCTTTTTTTACCCCAACCTACACCCCATCCTGCAAGGCAAGTATTGCATCACAAGACTTATTACATAATTCACAATCCTGTTTACTTAAATCCTGTTTACTGAAGAATTTAACACCTGGTATACCCCTATTGCTGCTTTGGAATAAGTTCACACTTCCCCTTTCTAGTACTACTCCATCCCCACCCACTTATTGTGACTGAGTTATCCACTAGATTATGCCCAAGAAACACCCTTGTGCATCAGCCCCTTTCATCTAGCTGTATGCAGTACCCCGCATGACAATATCAATGAAGTTCTGCTGTTGTGTCCCTCCTGACTCATGTTCTTGTGTTCTTGTGTTCTTGACACAGGCTCCTCCTTGACTCGGTAGTGGCTCCTCCTCAACTCTGCCCTTCCTATTTAGGTCAACACCCCTTGCAGATTGTCCCTTCTTCAATGGGCATTCAATAGCGGTCCGGTCTAGGAAAAATTTCAAGATGTATATGCACTGCTTGATGTTATGCAGATCCCCCGTTGTCCTTGTGGTGGTTGACCATTCAATTCAGGTGCTGCTTGTGGTAGGTGGCTGCTCCTCTGAGAATGTTACTGTGTCTGCAGAGGGAGAACAGTCTGAGACCAGCTTGACACAGCTGCTCCCTGTCCCCTGAAGAGTTTTAGTTTGAGTCCCAAAAGCTTCTGAGAGCTTTTTTATGTGCTGTCACTCTATTTGAAATTGGCACCAGATGCAGGCTCTCCTGATGATTGGCCCACCTCAGATTTGCAGGAGGGGCCAGCTCAACTTAAGATCCTCCAGCACAGTAAAATTTCAAGCTGTATATGCACTGCTTGATGCCCTGCAGATGCCCCACTGATCCTTACAGTGGTCTCCCATTCAGTTCAGGTGCTGCTAGCAGCTGCTCCTCAGAGAACTTCACTGTGGCTGCAGAGGGAGAGAGAGAGGGAGAACAGCCTGAGATCACCATGATGCAGCTGCTGCCCAACCCCCAAAGAGTTTTAGTTTGAGTTTGAAAGCTTCTGAGAGCTCCTTTTATGTGCCAGTGCTCTGATTTGAAACTGGCACCAGATGCAGGCTCTCCCAATGATTGGCCCACCTGAGATTAGCAGGAGGGGCCAGTTCAACTGAAAATCCTCCGATGTGGTAAAATTTCAACCGGTATATGCGCTGCTTGGCATGGTCGTGCCGCTATAGTTAGGATTGAATAGCATGTGTAATGTTAAACCTCAAATTTTGAACTTTAATAACTTTGCAACTGAGCAATGGATTGGCACAAAATTTAGCATGCACTGTCCCATGGGGTATATCTCTTGATGTGGCAAGTTCATTCCAGTTGGATTTCCAGATTCTGAGATCCGGACAGTGCAAAAACCTTAAAATTCACCACTTTTTGCAGGTTTTTTTCCTTATCACCTTGCATTCAGGTGGTGTAGAATTTTAGTGTGTATTTTTTTTATGGTAGGAACAGCTTGGGTAATAGAACTGCCATATGTTTGTTTTGTAAAAAATAAAATAATCTGTTGCAAAGTTATTTAATTTTTTAGTTCCCATTAGTTTCAATAATAAGATCACTCTCCAGGATAAGGCATTTCTAGTAGGGGGTAGGAGGAAGTAGGCTGTTGGTTAACTAGGAGTGGCTTATCCATTAGGTAGGGAAATGGGCAGACTAGGTGGGCCAAGTGGTCCTTATCAGCCACCAAATTCTATGTTTCAGAACAGAGGGTAAAAGTTTGACAAAGGATATGGCCCCATAAAAATGGATTCCTTTTAGTAAAGAGCCAGTCCTTTTTCACCAGAAACATTCCTTTTTCTTGAGCTGCCATCTTTTTTTTCCACAAACTAAAAAGTGTGGAAATACATAAAAATTTTGTCATTTTAAAAATTAAACACCAGAACCTAGCTAAACAGGCTCCATTTATCTAGATTCTAATGTTCATTTTTCACATTTAGGGCCAGAAAAAGTGTGTCTGCACTCCCCAAATCCTGGGTGCCTAACTTAGTGAGAGGAGCTCTTCCTCCCATTCTCTGTATGATAACAGGAGGAATTTCTTGACTTCTGCAGCTGCAGCTGAACTCATGCTGCTGGCTGCCATGTGAAATATGAGTCCCCTTGGCCTGGTGTCTAGTGGCATCCCTAACCCCCCTGATCACTGTCTCCCTAAATAAAGTCATTGGTGATATAGTGGCCCCTTCAATTGCAAAGAAGCCCTGATCCTCAAGACCAATCCCAGTCTGTGTCCCCCCACCCCGTGCTCTCACTGTACCCACACAGAACTGGCAGTTCATTACCTGGTGGTCTAGTGGCACTCCACCATCCCCACCCTGAAACACAGTGGTTGACCACCACATTCCCCTGCTTCTGTGACTGGCACTTCCCTCCTCACATCTCCATGGGCAGCCGCAGAATGCACTTGAACAGACCGCGTGAGTGAATGGTATGCATACGCAGTCTTTGTGATCGCATCCTGCTGCTGGCCATGGTGGTGTAAGGAACAAAGTTCCAGTCACAGAAGTGGGTCAGAGACAAGAAGAGTGGGACTTTCTGGCACTGCCGTCTGTGTCTGGGCTGGGCTATTCTTGGATCTTGTTTCTGGGAATGCTTCATTCTTAGTAGGCTCCCTGATGGGTATCCTTTGCCTGTGCCCATTTCCTACTCCCTTTATTTCATTTATGGCTTTGGGAATTTGAAATATCTGGGCTCAGCCAGGGTCTAGAAATCCTGTTGTGGGGCACTCAGAAACTGAACATGATGGATTATTTACATATTATTTAAATTAAAGTAAGTGTTCTCTCTCAGACAACATTCATGAACTACCACCATCAGTGTAGCACTGTGGTTTCCTTAATTTGAGCCCACCCACCTTTCTGGACCCTACTTAAACTTTCCATTCCCCACATAATCCATACCTCTTAACTGTTCCACATAGATGTACATTTTGAGGGATATTCCTCATTGTACCCTTCATATTCACTGTCCCACATTGAAAATGTTCCATCTTGGAATTTAAAACAGAAATACATGTCATTTTATTATTTATTTACTTAGTTTTTGTTGACTGAGTAAGTGCACTAGACAAATTCTGCCTATTTTCAGGCACAATCCGGGAGAGGGGGATACAGATGAATGCCAACTGTTCTTGAACCAGATGAAGCTGTTGGTGGTATTTTTAGTGAATAAGGGGAAATTTGGCCAAGGCACCTGGGAAATTCCCCTACTCACCTGAGGGGGGGATTCTGGCTGGCAGCAAGATGGCTGCCCAAGGTATAGCAGAGGAGGAGATGGAGTTTCAGGAGACTGGGGATTTGGTCTCCATCCCAGTTCCTTGCACAAATTCAGAGACAATGACTGATTGCAATGCAAGTTATTCACCGCTCACTGTTATGGATGGAGGAGAAGTGGTGACTCTGAGTTCTGGGGAAGTATTGGTTGAGGAGTTGGACCAGGCAGTCAGGCTAGTGGTGACAGTGCCACTAGAATCTTCTACAGAAGCTGCTAAGGAACCAGATTAGGATGGAATAGTGACTGTAGAACCACAGGATGACTTTAGATGTCCAGAAGATATGGAGAAGGATCCTGTTTTGGAAACCGAGAAATTGCGACTATACATGGAGTCGACCCTTACGTTGTTGCTTCAGAAAATTGCAGACGAAGAAGGGAAATTTAATCTAGCATCTGAACTCTTATTGTACACTAAGGATCGTACGGGTGATTGCACCAGACATGACCAGAAGCAGGATGAGACGCACAACCAAATGAAAGTTGTGCATGGGAGTCATGGAGCCCAGAAAACTCTACTGGAGCATGATGTGGTTCTAGGTAAAAGTGAAAAGAAAACATTGGGTGTTTCAGCCCAAGTTGCAGTTACGTCTAAGGCTGCGGGTAATGTTAAAGAATGATCTGGACATCAGGACTCTGATACGGGAGCATGGACGCCTGCAAAAGCCGTGCGAGAGGCAGGTTGGGTTACAGAACTGCAGGGAAGATGGTCTTCTGACCCAAAAGATCCGTCTGTGGTGCAGTACTCCACAGTGGAGGTTACCCCTACAGGTAAAGTTGTTTTTTCTCCTTCACATGTACAATGAAGTGGTTTACATGTGGGCTTAGTACAAAATGATTTAGTGACACAAATTACTGCTAACTCAGAGGGTGTATGCACCTATGTTGAAGATCCTGTAGGTTATATTATACAGCAAAGTTTCACAGATGGGGAGAAGATGACAGAGGTGACTGTAAAAGTATGTGGGGAAGGTTTGGATGTTAAGGACACTTAGGTAGCATCTACTTCAACTGCATCTCCAGGGCCTCAGTTGCAGAATCGCAGTTCTGATACCAAGAGTGTTGCTTCTGAAAATGTAACCGTTCTTAATGATGGCCTAACTGCAAATGTAAGGTTATCAGTGGGGATGGGGATCCCAAGACTGCAAGACCCAGTGCAGGAAATCAGGTTTAAACCAGTCTTACATATGGCAGACCTATTTAAAAATAAAGGTGAACCTACCCCATGACGCAATGCCATCAGATTGATCTATAAAGATGGCTTAGCAGAACCACCCAACAGAGTCTATGTGGGACAAACCTTGTTGAAAGACTCTTTGAAATTTTATGCCTCTGAAGTTATTGCACTCACACATATGGATGAGTATAATTATGTCATTAGCTTTAAAACAATGGAATGTTTGGATGGATTTTGGGTAAAACATAATTTGCTGAAGAACACCCCTTTGTGGTCACAATTTTGCACCATTCCTATTACTAAACCTGCTGTTAGAACACTCACCATCATCTTTAAAAATGAGGGAGTGAATATTACGGATATTTTATTTTGGCTACGAAAACGTTGTGCGGTACTAGAAAACCCCAAACCTGTTATGGATACAGAACAATTTTGGACTGGAAGCTGGAGAGTGAAATGTAAGCTATTCCTGGGTAATCATGGGATTGTACATCTTCCCAGTTGTTTTTACTTGGGCAGAGATCAGGGGTCTTTATTTTATCCAGGCCAACCTAAATCCTGTCATAAATGTGGCTCCCGACTTCATTTAGGTAATGCCTGTGACACTCCTAAGTGTACTCATTGTTTAGAAATTGGACATATGGCTTCATTATATATCAATACATTTTGAGCCAACTTATGTGAGGAGAAGGAACACTCCTACATAAAATGCCCATGGGCCTCCCATAATACATAAGAAGGGGTCTCGCATGAAGCTTCAATCACTCAGGCACAGAAAAAAGGTTGTGCAGCAGCTTCAGAAAAAAATAATGCAAACCATTTGGCAGGAGAAAGAAGCAGCAAAATGAAATGAGATGGATAACAAACCAGAGGAGGGAAAGAAGACTGCACCACGTATAGCGGAACAGGACCACAGTAAGGCAGGTAGTAATATAGAGGTACAACATGAAGAGCTGGTAAGTCCTGTTACTATTGACAGTCAGGCACAGCTGGTGGATTTGCAGCAAAATACCACACAAATTGGTGAGCTCCAAGCAGCACAATTGCCCCCCCAGATCTCATTGGTAAAGGAGCCAGAAAGCTCACAGGCCCAGATCCATGATGAAGTTGCACCCGAGAAGGATGAAGGGATGGATGTACAGCGGACACATAAAAATGATGTCTCGACAATGCCCACCCCCAAGGGGTAGACACCTTCATTTCAGATTGTGGACTATAAAAAAAGACCTAGGACCAGGTTCAGTGCTAAAACAGAGCCAAAAGTGAAAGAAAGGAAGGTGGTAAAAGGGAAAAAGAAAGCAACTACAGCTAATCCATATACTGTTTTGTCAACCATAAAGGATTGGGGGGATTCTAAGGTGGATGAAGACTCAGACTTCTCTTTCATATCATCCTCTACGATGGACCATTCTTCAGAAATAGATGAAGGGACAAAACAAAGACAGAAAGGGTCAAAACAATGGAAGACTAGGTCAAAATAAGATCTGTATGTCTTCCTTTCCAATAACATGACGTTACTACAACTGCTATCTATAAATGTTAACAATATTAAGAATGGGAAGAGGAGACTAACTATTCTTTCAGAATTACAGTCTTCCACAGCTGATATCATCTTCATTCAAGATACCAGAATTAAAACTTTTTTTGAGATAGCACAAGCATCGAGATGGTGAGATAAAGGGGCATCCTTTTGGTCTCAAGGTGTAGATACCTGCAATAGAGTAGGGATTTTCTTTAGTAACCCACATTTGAAGGTCACCAGATTAATTGATCTTGAGCCAGGGAGAACATTAATTTTAGATATTCAATTTGAGGTCACTAGACTTAGAGTAGTAAATAGTGATGCCCCCCCCCCCAGGGAAAGCCAATAGGATTTCACTCTTTAGGGCAATACAACAATACTTACATACATCTCGGTTGGTAATATGGGGGGTGACTTTAATTGTGCAATGCAACGAATGGAAAGGGGTTTAGCAACAAATATATTGTATTGTGATACCAATGTCTTGCTTATCGTGTAAAGCATAACACAGGTGGGAATACATATTTCAGAGGTCCCCTGTCAACAAGAATAGACTATTTTTTGTGTCCACTTGCCTAATTATCCATGACATACAGACACAGTGTTTTGATTTTTCAGACCACAGGGTACTGTGGCTGCACCTTAACTGGGGGAACAGCCCTGCAAACGGGAAAAGTCCATGGCATTTGAATAGCTCTTTATTAGATTCTGAGGTGCTTACTAAAGAATGGAAGGCATTATGGAGAGCTAGGAAATCAGTACAATGCTTGTACAACTCTTGAGCAGAATGGGGGAAGAGACAAAAAAATTGGTTAAGGAATTGTTTCAACACACGGCTGGCAAACACACCTTAAAAGCATATTTAGATTTTTTGGGGTTGCAGAAACAACTTAAAGATCTGATTTCAAAAACAGAAATATTAAAAATGGACTTCAGCACACAAATAAGAATAATAAAGAAAGACATGTTTGCAAAAAAATATGACAGGGCTAAATCTTTACAACAAGAAATGAGGTTTGGGACAGAATGTAAGAAACAAACCTTTAATGCCCTTAAAGACTATAGCAAAAGAACTGAAAGGAAAATAATATCACAGGTGATAGATGACAAGGGACTGTGTGTCTCAAATAAACAAGACATTCTACATATAGTACAAAAGCAGGTAGAACATTGGTTTGGGGAAACGCTAGTAGTTCAAAGGCCTGATGTTTATTTACAGGACTTGGTTGTCCCAGACATATTATCATCTCAGGTGGCTGTTATTATATGACCAGTTGAGGAAGATGAAGTGAAATATGTGATTAGTACCTTAAAAAGTGGGACTTCCCCGAGGACAGATGGGATCACAGGGGAATTCTATAAGAAGTATAGTGCATATTTGGTTCCCGATCTTACTAAATTGTATAATGAAATATTGGATTCAGGAGTCTTACCACCATCTATGAAAGAGGCGGACCTAATCCTTTTATATAAGAAAGGGAAAAAGGAAGATCTGAATAACTGGAAACATATCAGTTTATTGAAGTTCGATTTTAAAATTTTGGCCAAAATTTTGTCAAGGAGATTAACTCGGATTGCTGAAACAGTAATCAGTAAAGCACAAACTTGTTTGATCCCAAAAAGAGGAATACAGGATAATGTGATAATTCTGAGGGAATTATTTCAAAGAGGAAGGATATGTTCTCAGTCTTGATGAGCACAAAGCTTTTGATTCTGTCTCCCACTCGTTCTTATTCTCAGCTTTATGTCATTATGGAACACCAGTTAAATTAGTGCAATGGATTGCATACCTGTACCAGGAGGTAACACCGACCCCCAGGATAAATGGGTGGAAGAGTAACCCGGTTAGCCTGTGGAGAGGGGTGAGGCAGGGTTGTCCCCTTAGCCCCTTATTGTACACCTTTTGTACTGACCCCTTTTTAAGATCCATCCAGGTGTCTGCTTCCCTCAAAGGTATTTGTTTGATGCAGTTGGGTCCCCCTGTGAAATGTTTGGCTTATGCTGATGACGTTGTAATTGTAGCTTAATAAGGGAGCAGAAGAACAGGACATTACTAACATTATTTTAGAGTATTCTTAGACTTCGGGCTCGAAGATTAATTTTGAGAAAAGTAATGCTATTTGGATAGGGAGTAATCCAGATAATATTGATCAGAAGTATGGAGGCATTACAGTATCCCAAGAGCCTATTATGATTTAGGGGATTATCTTTGGTGATGGAGACCTAGCTGTATTAAATTGGGAAACCAAATTAAGGAAGGCAGATGGAATCTGCCAGGGGTGGAAAGAATTTCTGAATTCAAAACGGAAAAGAGTATTATTAATCAAAAACATATTAGTACTACTTTTTCTTTTTATAAGTTACATCTTCCCCCTTCCCCACAACTGAAAATGAAATTATATAGTCTATTTTCTCAAGGTTTATGGGGTAGTCGTCTGAACCTGATTAAAAGAGGGATTACATATAGACAGATAAAAGAAGGAGGTCTAGATATGATAGACCCAGGTCTATTCTTTTATAGCATTTTTAAATATTATAATGTTTTCTGCCATAAGCAGTAAAATGAAATGGTGGGAAGACATGATTTGTTGAATGGGTAGCTATTAGCAAAATTGCATGGGAACAAGGGAATAGGAAATTATTGACTAAAACAACAATAATTCTGGGTTATGTAAAACCTATGATTCAGGACCTTATTAAACCACAAATTCCAGGACAACATCTGAGACCCAAATCACAACAAGAGTTATACCAAGTTATGATGGAACATACAAAACAGGATTTGGAATTGCCTAATTGTTCTGTACTTGAGACTCAAATTACATTATCACAGCTAACAAATGAAAGAATTCCTGCCTTTGCCTGGGACATGTTGTGGTTAAGCATACATGGAAGAATGAATGTGAAGAATAACCTTAAACATAAGCAATTGACAGAACAATATTGCCCAAGGACTTCTTGTATACAACTTCTAGAAACACAGGAACATCTTTTTTGGAATATCCTTTCGTGAAATTATTCTGGGATATGGTAAATAAATCATGGCAGACTACTAACTTTCAAAACCTTTTATATACGGAAATTGTATATACAGTTTTTTCTACTAAATGGAATGGCTTTCATAAAGGGACTTTACAAGTTATATTTGCAATATTGAAATACTTTATATGGCAAGCCAGATGTAAATGGGTCCTTCTGCAACAAGAGACCCTACCTGAGATGATGTTAAAGATTGCAGTGATTTCCCTTCAACACATTTATGAAAATGACACAAAGATTGTGTCAAGGACTAAATTACGTGAGTTATGGAACAGTATGCCTTTTTTGATGCTAACTTGAAAAAAAAAGAAGGGGGAGGGAGAGTGTGATACGGAGGAGTGGATGTTGGTGCACAGAAGTTTTTTAACACACACGGATGGTGTTGGTATGTCATACTAATAGGAAATGGCAAACAATGACATAAGTAAAACATGAAAAAAAAAGAAGAGCGGGGACAATTCTATGGCATTACAATAGAGTAAGAAGAACATGAATGACATGAGTATAAATACAGTAAGTCTGTACTTCAGAGAAACGACTGCTACTGTTACCAAGTGATGGTTCTATAGACAGAGTATGATGACCAGTCATGGCTGGATAAGGAAGCCATGGATTTAACATACAAGAACCAGTGGAAGGTAGGACGGAATCTAATACTTGATCCGTAATTAAGATTTTGGTACTGATTGCAGTAAGAAGTTTGATTGTTTTGAATTTTACACCCTTTTTTCCCCCAAAGTTCCCCTACTGCATTGCTGTCAGTAGGGGGAGATGTTGTCCCACTTGGAAACCAGCCAAGATAGCGGACGCAGGAGTGGAAGAGGCAGAGGTGGAAGAACTCACCGAGACAGAAACTGTGCAAAACCTTTGAATACTGACTGCAGAAATGAAAGAAATCAGCTCTGGTAAGGGAAACCCGATGATACCTGACCTGTCTTTACCTGGCATTTCAAATGAAGGAATTATAGAGAAAACTGACAATATTCCAGACCTACCTAATGATGGTGACTCAAACGGTGAGGAGGAAGTGCACATCTTTAAAAATACAGATATGGCTATCTCAGAAGAAATTCTTGTACAGAAAAACTTTTAGACTCAGGCGAGACTCTCTTTTTAGAAAAAAGCACAGCTGCAATCCAAACTGAGAGCCCTAAGACCTGACAAGAAACGACAATCTGTCAAAGCAAAACAGCTGCAAAAAGGTGATGTGGCAGCATCAAAGAGAAAGCCGACAGTCTGTGCTGAACTCATGGAGACAGCTGATGCGACTGAACAAATGAACCACATGGCCACCTTCAAAGCAGCCACAGGATTTGCGTCAGAAATGGCAGACAAGAGTCAGAATCCACATGGCCTAAGACGCACTGTGGAACATTCAAATACAAAGCCTGAAGAGAGCTGGTCAGTCAAAAATGCAGTGGAGTCAGCAGGATGGAAGCAGAATGCTAAAAGAGGTCAGTGGGTTTCTGGGGACTCCCCGATAACAATACCTAAACCATCAGACATTATCCCTTCCAATACTGACTGTACTAGTGTTTATGTACCTGATATAGGTAGGTAAATTTATTGATCGACTTAAAGTCATTACAAAAACACAGTAGATATGTATATTAACATAGTATTAAAATACATATAATCCAAAAATTGCTTTGTTACTCGTTATTGAACATTTTACAATTAGATTTAATAAACCTTTCACAGATTTGTATTTTTTAAAAATCTGTACAATGAATATTGAACTTGGGTTTGTATTGAACTAAACAAATGAATTATACCTAATACAGAAGTTCCTTCTGATCTGGAACTCACACAAAATCCAGAACTTCAGCAGCTAAGTATAATAGCACAGCAGCCTGATGAAGAATGCCCCAAGGGTTCAGATTCTGTACTACAAAGGCCTTTAAATCCCGTCAACAGAACAGCACCAAAAACAAATGCTTCTCTATTTAAAACCCCAATATACCCCGAAAAAAGACATAATGCGGTCCGTCTAACTTACCCTGGGGGTATGGGGGACTTGCCAGATAGACTCTTTGTTGCTAGGACACTGTTAAAGGAATCCATGAAGACATCTATGCTCTAATTCATGTCTCAGGTGGAACCACCTTTGACATAAATTTTAAATCAGCTCAAGGTTTAGAGTGCTTTTGGGAAAAATAGAATGCACTGAAAAAATCATCACTGTGGTCTCCCTTCATGGCAACCCCACTGTCTAAACCCGAACACAAAATCATCACGGTCCTCTTCAGGAATGAGGGAGTCAGTGTGCAAGACTTAATCATATGGCTAAAACAACACTGTACAGTCATTAGAGACCCCAAGGCCATTTTAGATTCTGAAGACATTTGGACTGGTGGATGGAAAGTGAAAGTCATGCTTCAATCTTCAGACTCTGGGACAGTTCACTTGCCAAACTCTTTTTTCTTGGGAAGGGACAGGGAAATCCTGTTCTATGCAGGTCAGCCTAAAACGTGTTATAAATACGGTTCACCAGAACTTTTAAGCAATTATGTGACAAAAACAGATGTACTGTATGTGGGGAAATTGGGCATGTTGGCACTGACTGTTTAAATGAAAGTAAATGCAATTTATATGGGGAGGCTGGACATACTTTCCAGAACTGCAGGAAAGCAGCACATAACACCCCAGACCAGGCAGATGGTACAGAACAGAGGCTTATCATAGCCCTAGCTCAAAGAAACAAGGCAGGGAATGCAGACACCTCTACTAATGTTAATCAGGAAAGGCTTAACCCCAGCCTGCGGTGCAGCAACTCTGACCCCTTACCTACCTCACCACCCCAGAAGTATTAGGAAAATGCTCTAAAGAGGTTGGAAACAGTCATACTGAGAGCAGATTTCTGGCAAGAGTCCCTGTCCCCCCACACCAGAGGGATCATCAGGCAAGAGCATGCCCCCCTATCCCCAACAGACTAGCAGGAGGTAGAATTACAATGCAGCAGGTGAGAGATCTGCTCTCAGTATGACTGGGGCCAAGGGGCAGAAACACAAGGATCCATTCCTCTTAAAAACAAATTTGAGATCTACCATGGGAAATTACAGCTGGTTTCTCGGTGTGTCACTAGCTATACTAGCACTCAGCTCAATTCTTTGGAACCCTCATCCCTCCCCAAAGTGGAGTGACCCTTGCGCTTCTGCCTGTCCTGCATCCAACAGCTCCTTTCAGGTAGCCATTCTGGACTACTGGACTTCTCAGTTGTCTCTTACGGGGAGTGGGACATCTCCTGAGCTGCCTCTGCAGATTACTCCCCCATCCAGACTTGAGACTTCCTACTCATGGCAAATTTCTGCCAGGACACTAGTGGCTGCAACACTAGGCCAGTATAACACCAGGAGTGGGTACAGGCCTACCCATCAACACCGCCTCCCTATCACCCAAAAAATAGTGTTTACAAATGACAGTTCTCTGCCTTAAAAAGAATCCTGCTTCTTTTACTACTGTGCTCAGGCAATGTCGAACTCAACCCAGGACCATTAGACATCCTTGCTTCTCCATCAGACCTGGCAGGTATCAAAGGAATGTCTTTTATGCATCTTAATGCCTGTAGTTTGCTGAAAAAGTTCACCCTTATCCAGGCTTGGGTAAGCCACACTCTACCTGACGTCCTAGTGATCACTGAGACCTGGCTTAGTCCAGCCACCCCAGAAAATGAAATCAATATCCCAAATTATTTACTCTTCCGAGCGGATAGGCAATCAAGGGGAGGTGGGGTGGCAATTTATGTAAGGGACAAATACTCAGCCACATGCATAGATGCATCATCCTCCCCCAAAGAATTTGAGTGCTTGACCCTAAAGATCAAACTTTCTCCTTCCAGTGCACTCTGTGTAATAGGCTGCTACAGGTCCCCTTCTGCCGGGCCTCATCTCCGGTCTCACCTCAGTTCCGTACTGGGGCTCAGTTCCTTGGAAACCATTATTCTTGGCGACCTGAACTACGATTGGCTATCAAGTGCATCAGCTACCTTGAAATCCTTTTGTGACACTCTAGACCTGGTGCAACTCATTGGCGAGCCTACTCACCCAAATAAAAAGAACCTTAACAACAGCTCCCTCTTAGATGTAATTTTGGTTAGCAAGCCACACCTGTTCTCTCATATCAGAACATTTTTCTCAGACATTAGCGGTCATTGTATAATTACCACCATTAGATCGGTACACAACCCACAGTTTGTGGCAAAGTTCTCTATCAAGAGGTGCAAATGCAACTTTGATTTGTTTGCTTACATCCATGACTTGAAACATTCACCGTGATGGCAGGAATTCTTCCTAGCCAAACCGGTTAACAGGGCATATACTTTTTTTTTATGATATTTTAAGTGAGGTTTTAAATAAGCATGCACCCTTGGTTAAGGTGCGGGTCAGGAGCAGCACCTGCCATTGGTTCTCACCTGAGCTCAAAGCTTCCCTGTTAGAAAGAGATACTTTATGGAAAAAAGCCTGAAGAAGCAAGAACGACTCAGATTGTTGTCTTTTTAAGAGAGCATGTAACAAGTGCACCAAGTTGGTCAGAGCAGACAAGGCCACCTACTATCGTTTGGAGCTGGCCTCTGCCTCAAGAAATCCTTCAAAGCTCTGGAAAATGTTAAAAGACATGTCTGGACACGCACCTGGTAATTCCATTTCAGCAAAAATTAAGTCCGGTGGCAGCGTTATCGCTAACCGATCGGAGATATTGGAAGCCCTCAATAACCATTTTGCAACAGCAGGGCTAGCATTTGATACTTCTCCTGCCAATGACCTCCACACAGCTCAGGGCCCACCAACCCACAAGTCCCCCTCTACTGAGGAAGCCTTCTCCCTCCTGCCTGTCTCTCTAAAAGAGGTGGAAGACCTACTGCTGCAACTGGACACCAGGAAGGAAGCAGGCTCCAACTTCATAGAGCCATACTATCTGAAATGTGCCTATCATGTGCTTGAGGTGCCAATCACTCACCTATTCAACATGTCACTCGCCCAGGGTAGCCTCCCCCCTCAATGGAAAATAGCCCATGTCATCCCTTTATTAAAAGCAGGTGACCCCTGCGATCTAAATAATTACAGACCCATCTCCCTCCTCCCCATCCTGTCTAAATTACTAGAAAAAATAGTGTGTGACCAGCTAGGGGTATACATAGACTCAAGAAGCCTATTAAACCCGGTTCAGTCTGGATTCAGAGCAAAGCACAGCACCATAACAGCCCTAACTAACATGACCAATGATTAGCTCCTAGACCTTGACAACAAGAAGCATGTCTGTGCTGTTTTCTTGGATCTTAGTAAGGCATTCGACACAGTCGATCACAGCCTGCTTCTTTCCTCCCTAAGCGCCTTAGGCCTGGACCATAAATCTATGTGCTGGTTTGCAGACTACCTCGGAGAACGGAAACAGCAGGTTAAAGCTCAAGGTGATCTTTCTCCATTAAAACCTATGCTGAGGGGAGTGCCCCAGGGCTCTATCCTCGGTCCCCTCCTCTTTGCAGTCTACAATAACAACATCAATGACCCCGTCAACAAAGCCAACATCCGCTTATTCGCGGATGACACTGTACTGTAATTGAGTCGTACCAAGCCGGAAGCAGCGTGAGAAGACCTCCAAGCTGAATTTAACCTTCTACAATACCAGCTCATAAACAAAAAGATTTTGCTCAATGCAAAAAAGACAAAAGCCATGCTCTTCTCTCCCTCCTTGCATGCGGCAATTTCTGCTGGAGGGGGAGCTATCCCACAAATTACCACTGTTCTTGGAGAAACACTACAGTATGTAGCTAAATTCAAATATCTAGGAGTTTGGCTCGATCATAAACCTTCCTTCATCGACCATCTCGAAGAACTACAGAAGAAACTAAGGCAAAGATTAGGACTATTCTACAGAATTAACCACCTGCACACAAAGGAGGCCAAGATTCAACTGGTTCAAGTTACCTTCCTATCTTTAATAGATTATGCAGACCTGCTCTACAGCCACTGCACTGCCTCTGCACTGGCTAAGTTGGACACCCTCTACCACAGAGCTATCAGGTTCATTACTGATCTTCCACTTTCCACACACCACTGCTCCCTGTACTCATCGTTAGGCTGGACTTCCCTTCACTATAGAAGGAATAGAAACGCCACCCTATGGGCCTTCAGAGCAGTGACCAACAAGCTCCCCTCATATGTCTCAGACTTTATTCCCCAGAGTGTGTTAGGCACCTACGCTGTAAGGAGCTATTCTCTAATTGCCCTCCAAGTTCCAAGGGTCAAAACTCGTTTCGGCAAAGCTGCTCTAAGCTTCTCTTTACCCACATTGTGGAACAGTTTAGAAAGGAACTTGAAGCTGAGCTGCCCTGTTAGGCTGAATATCTTCAAGGCACTCTATGATCGCTACATGAAAGCACTTTGCAAATGTTTTCCTCACCGCTAGCCCACTAATTCCACAACTCCCCCTTTCCATCCTGACACTCGTCATGTTTCTACCACTGGCTGTCACTCTTTACCTGTTAACTCTTCTAGCTGCACCCACCCTTTCCTGTCCACTCAGCCTGGCTAAAGTCCCACCCCATCCATAATAGTGTCCCAATTATCTACCCCTCCTCTGTCATTATCATAATAAACAAGTACACGACAGCCATCATCACTTTCTGTGGTTTTAGCTCAATTTTCTCCCCAGTCATCGGTAATATATCCCTCCTCTTCTTTACCTTTCTAATCTGCCACCCCATACATGGCCTCTTTCCCCTATAGGTGTAGTTGCCGGCTGCCTCACTCAGAAGATCTCTGCTTATAACCCCTGTATGCCTGTGGTTGATTGTACATCTGCTGACTTCTTCAATTGTAAAATAATGCTGTTTTTTTTATTTATTTCAACCTTGTACTGTACTGTATAGACTGTATATACTTTTTCTTCCTTGTATATTATTGCTTTTTGTATACCTGTATACCTGCTTCTGTACTGTACTTTGATGTATTCATGACCAGGTCCACCTTGCAAATGAGCCTTGCTCAATGGTGCCCGCCTGGATAAATAAAGATTTTGATTGATTAATTGATACTGAGGGGAAAGATACTCCTAGGGAACAGCAGAAAAGGAAAGCGAAAGTCAAACTAAAAAATACTGAGAAACAAAGTAGGAAGGGCAGCCACAAATAATCGCCATGAGAAAACCTTTTTCCTGTCACATGATAAATGTGAACTGCATTAAAAGGTTTAGCAAAAGACAGGCTGTCTTTTCCTATTTGTCTCATTTACATTTTGGAATAATCTTCCTGCAGGACACCAGGCTACACATGCTGACAGAAATCCAACAAGCTTCTAAAGCGTGTACCTGGGTCCCTCCATCTGGTCCTTAGGATCAGAAACCTGCTCAGGTCTGGGCATTTTGTTTAAACACCTGGAAATTAAACTTCTAAAACTATTTGACTTCATTTTTGGAAGAGTCCTGATAGTAGATGTTTTAGTGCAGAATGTTCCATATCGACTGATAAATCTATATGCCCCTCAAACCAAAGCTCAAAGATGTGATACTTTTAAAATCATCCAATCATACTTACAGTCAACATTTGCAATCATATTTTCTGAGGATTTCAATTGTCCAATTAAAACTAAGAAAGGGAAACAATACTGAGATTCCAACCTCTTATCACAAATAATTCGGAACTCTTAGCTTATAGATGCAATATACCACCTGACAAAATCAGAAATGCCAACTTTTCACAAAGGCATCTTAGGTACAAGGATAGATTATATCTTCACTTCTGAACACCTGAACATACATTCTGCTAATATAGCAATTACTGAATTCTCAGACGATTCTAATGTCTCCATATTAATAAACTCAGATACCTCAGAAATAAAAGGCCCTGGTTTCTGGAAGCTGAACACTTCCCTACTCTCTGACACAGACATTCACAGAAGCATTCAAAATTTTCTTTTGGCAAGAAAGTCTGTTTTTTTTGTTTTGAAGACTCCATCCTGTGGTGGGAAGATACAAAATTGGACCTACAAACACTGTAAAAATGTCAATAGACATAAAGCATGAAAGCAATATCTAACATATTTACAGCTAAGGAAAATTCTACAACAAATAATGATTACATCATATGAAACAGGGTAACACTGGAACCCCAAATAACCAAATTAAAACAGGACGTGATGGCATTTCACAATAAGAAAGCTGATACACTAAATTATCAGCAGCAGTTTAGTACCATTGGCAATATGGATACTATCTGCCTGTATGAATTTTGGCAATTGCACACACAAAAGAAAAACATGTCCTCTTTGAAAGATAGCATGGGAAAGGACTATACAGCTAAAAAAGACATACAAAGACTTCTAACATAATATACAAAAAATGTATGATAATCAAGCATCAGATAACAGTGGATTGGATAATTTCCTAGAGAATCTTAATATACCAGATTTATAGGACACAGAAACATAGGAACTCCTCTCACCCATAACAGCAACAGAAATTCAACTGGTAGTCTCTTCCTTGGCAAGTAATAAATTTCCAGGGCCAGATGGCCTCCCGAATGAAATATTCAAGATCATTGGGCAAAGCTGCCTGGAAGAATTGGCTATAGTGTTCAACACTATCTTAAACTCTAAAACAATCCCCCCTAAAAATGAATACAGGAATATTAATCTATCTATATAAGAAAGGAGATAAAAAAGATCTAAAAAACTGGTGGCCAATAACTCTTTTGAATTCAGACTTTAAAATTTTGACCAAAATACTTACAAAAAGATCATCTAAAATAGCTGGGAAACTGATATCTGCAGCCCAGACTTATGCTCTGCCTGGAAGACAAATTCAAAACCACCTATTGCTATTGAGGGAGGTAGCTGAAAAGGGGAAACTGGCTGCATTGGATGGTTATCTTATCTCATTAGATCAGGCTAAAGCCTTTGACAGGGTTAATCATGATTATTTATGGAAGATATTATCTCATTACAGAATTCCCCAGGATATGATTGAATGGTTTAAAAGTATTTATAACACGGCCACTGCAAGACCCCTAATACAAGGCTGGAAAGGTCCTCTGATCCACATAAAAAGAGGGTTAGGCAAGGCTGTCTGTTAAGCCCGGTCCTATATGACTTTTTTATTGACCCCCTACTGAGAAAAATCAACACCTCAACTGAGATACAGGCAATTTCTTTAGGCCCTTGGGTACTTCCTTACAAAATCTTAGCATACGCTAATGATATGAATGTGTTGACACAGGATGCAGAATCTATCCTTAAGCTTTTAGAACTATGTAAATTATTTGGATATACTGTGTATTAGGAGCTGCTCTTAATCTAGACAGATGAACTGGGAACAGACTAAACTACACTTAAATTTTAAAGGACAGTAGGAGGTATTGAGATTACAGATGCACCCATAAAAAATGTAGGCATCTTTCTAGGAAATTTTGAGCTGGATATATTCAACTGGGAAAAAAATCTCTATAGGGAAAAACAAAGTATCGAACTGGAACAGATGGAAATTTAAAATGAAAAGAATCTACTTAATTAAGACCTTTCTAATCCCGGTATTCTTGTATATCAGTTACATCTTTCCCCCACCTAAATTGCTGAAAATGACACTCTAAAGCATATTTTTTCAACTATGCTGGGGAAGCATATTAAACCCTTTAAAGAGAAACATATTGTACCTCACTACCAAAAGAGGGTGCCTGAACATGACCAACCTGATTCTATTCTTTAATAGTTTTTTTTATTCAGAATAATATAAGACCCCTGGTCACAGCAGAGCATGCTGCCTGGGAATGGATTCTCAGATCTAAATGTGCACACTGGTTAACGGCATGGGACACATCATCACTTAGAACCCATAAGAAAACAGTTACCATCCCAGAATACATTAGAAGTACCTTCTTGCAACTAAAACAGTGGGATGTCACAAAAACACAGATATTGAACCTATCCAGGAAGCAAATATATTTCTACTTATTAGAAGTAACTTGCGCTGTAGAAACAGTATTGGAAAAATGCTCCATACGACATAGAGATACCTTAGTTCTCTTCCTACATAATAACAAAATGCCAGAACACTCCTGGGATTTTCATTGGCTAGCATGCCATGAAAAAATAAAAGTGAAACCAAATCAAAAACATGAACCTCAACAGGAGAGGATTTGTGCATGACTGAAATGTATGCAAATGGAAGAGACCATTGAGCACTTATTATTCCATTGTTCCTTCATCTCTGGGTTTTGAGACTTGGTGGCACAAAGGTGGGGAACAAACATTTTCAAACTTTGTTGGATTTCAAATTGAGATTAAGTTATCTCTTTTGCAATTGAATCCACATTTAACATAACACCACATAAACAGACATTCATACATAATTTCAGTTTCGATATAATATTGATTAATTTAAGTTATACACAAACCCAAATATCAATAATTTATCCATAACAATTACAGTGTTTGCTATACAAAGTCATTAAAAAAGATTTAAAATGATTAAATGGTAGCAATACTGTGCATTTCCACCTTTTGGATATTTGTTCCCAAGTTTTAGGCACTAAATTTGAGATTGTTTTATCACCAAATTTTGTTCTGGTTCTAGATCTAATAAAACCTTTCCGGACAGAAGATCTTAAATGATATTGACTCTGTATTCTTACTTGCAATATATTTAACAAAAAAATAGGCAATGACCGTTGTGCAAACGTATACTCCAGTAAATTCCAATGATAATCTCTCCTATCAAATAATGAAAGGAGACCCGAATTTTGATATAGCACACAACAATGAGTTCTACAAGGAAGATTTGTTATAAATCTCAACACACTATTAAAGAGAACATCCAAGGAACACAGCAATGATTTTTTTGCATTTTTGTAAATGATATCACCATAATCTAATATTGGTAAAAATAAGGCAGAAACCAATAATTTCTGAATCTTTAAACTAAAGAGAGTTCTATCCCTATAAAAGAAACTCAGAAGTCTCTTCAGTCTCATTGACATAGACATTATATGCAATTCAAAAGTCAAATTTTTATCTAGTATAACTGCAAAATATTTATAGGAGTTTACTCTTTCTACGTCAATTGCTGTTAAAGATCTAAGCTCCTTTATAGTTGAATCTTTAAAATCTTTTCTACCAAACATCATCCACTGTGTTTTTTTTCTCATTCAGAAGCAATCTCAAATTAACAAGTTCCCTCTGTATTTTATTAAAATCTTGTTGCAAAACAACCATTGCCATATCTACATCATCACTCATGGTGTACAAAATTGTATCATCCTCATAAAGTTGTATACAAGTTTTAGGTGAACAATAATTTGGCAAATCATTTATATATAGTAGAAAAAGGAGGGGCCAAGCACAGACCCTTGAGGTACCCCATTTAATAGGGTAGCTGATGTTGAACACTTACCTCCTATTTTAACAGATTGTAATCTCCCAATCAAATAACTATGAAACCAGCCTAATGCTGGAATACCTAATCCAACATTTTTTAACTGATTAAGTAATATAATATGATGAACTGTGTCGAATGCCTTCGACAAATCCAGAAATAATGATGGAACTTCCTGGTTTTTGTCAAAAGCATTCAACAGGTCATCAACTACTTTTAAAATTGTATATGTAGTATTATGCCCCTTTCTAAATCCTGATTGTAAATGTGTTATTATATTATGCTTAATAAGATAATTGTCAATTGAATACTCACAAGTTTTTCAAGTATTTTTGCACATATTGGTAATAGTGAAATTGGTCTATAAGATCCTGGGTTTGATAGGTCACCCCCTTTAAATACTGGAGTAACAAAAGCTGTTTTCAGATCAATTGGTAATTCACAACTATCCAAAGAAAAATTAAAAATATATGTAAGATGAGGTGCTAATAATTCAGCTGCCAATTTCAAAAAAAGGGGGGATCTCATCACATCCAGGACTTTTTCTAATATTTAAAGGCCCAGATATTCAAAAGGGTTGCGCCATGCGCAACAGGGTTGCGCATGCGCAAGTCCTACATTGCGCCATTCTGCGATATTCAGCAGGAGGTAGTTGTGCCACTGAAAACAGGTTGAGCAACAATGCAATGCAAAGGAATGCATGCTCAACAGGAGGAGGAACCATGCATAAACTCGCAACCCGATATTCAGTCGGGTTGTAGAGAGTTGTGCGTCGCAACCCCCAACCTTCGCCTGCACAACTTTGAGCCAAAAAAAAAAAGGATCAAGTTGAGGGCCACCCACAGGTGAGCTGCTGTATTGCAGGGCGCAACACAGCAGCTGCCACCCGCGCTGGCCCCCAACTCAGTCCCTGTGCCCCCACCAGCCCGATCATGGGCAGAGCGTAAAACAACCCCAAACATCTTCCAATGCCCGATCATGGGCAGAACGTATCATGAACCCCCCCAAACAGCTCCCAATGCCTGATCATGGGCAGAACGTAAAAACAACCCCCTCGCCCAAACAGCTCCCAATGCCCGATCGCGGGCAGAATGTAAAAACAACCCCTCCGCCCAAACAGCTCCCAATGCCCGATCGCGGGCAGAATGTAAAAATACCCCCCCAACCCGAATATCTCCCTGGTGTTCCAGTGGACCGTAATGCACCAATCGTGGGCAGAATGTCCAGTGACAACCCCCAAACATCTCCCTGGTTTCTAGTGTCCCCCACCCCACCCACCCATGAAGCCACCCTGCCTGCCTCCACCGCCCACCGACTGACTGTCCAGTAGGGCTGCATGCCCATTGGTGCAGAGCTAGAGCAAATGCATGCAGCCCATACCATATGACAGTCCAGATTTGTGAATGAACCCATTCCAGTCCGGACAGTCAGTCGGCGGCGGCGGGTGGCAGGCGGTGGATGCTGCCACCCGCCGCTGCCAGGGGAGCAGGGTGGTGGGGCTTCATGGGTGGGTGGGGTGGGGGACACTAGACACCAGGGAGATGTTTGGGGTTGTTGTCACTGGACATTCTGCCTGCGATTGGGCATTATGGTCCACTGGACCACCAGGGAGATATTCAGGTTGGGGGTCTTTTTACATTCTGCCCGTGATCGGGCATTGGGAGCTGTTTGGGCGGGGTTGTTTTTACATTCTGCCCACGATCGGGCATTGGGAGCTGTTTGAGGGTTGTATTTTATGTTCTGCCCACATCGGGCATTGGGAGCTGTTTTGGGGGTTTCATGATATGTTCTGCCCACGATTGGGCATTGAGAGCTGTTTGGGCGGGGGTTCATGATACTTTCTGCCCGCGATCGGGCATTGGGAGATGTGGGCGGGGGTGGTGTTGTCATGATAGTTTCTGCCCCGATCAGGCATTGGGAGATGTGTGGGCGGGGGTTCCATTTTCACATTGTGCCCGATCGGGCTGCAGGGTGTGTCGGTCCCGATGGCTGCTGCCTGGCAGGGCGTGCCAGGCGCAAGTCCTCGGGATCGGGGCACCATGCTAATGGCATGCAAATGGGGCCATAATCAGATGCAAATGGCCCCTGTGCCTTGCATGAATTATGGCCCCATTTGCATGTCACCTTTTAAATATCAGAAATTTGCGCATGGCGCAATGGTACTTGTGCCACCGCAAGTTTAATGCTCAACTCCTGACAACTTGCGGTGGTGCAAGTTTCACTACACCATGCACAGTGGCTATGGCTGGGGGTGATATTCAAGGGAGTTGCTCAATAGCGCAACTCCTTTGAATATCGCCCCGGCCACACCCCAGTGCAATTATTTTGAGCAGCGCAAGTGCTTGCGCCTCAGAATGGCACAGTTTGAATATCCGGGCCAAAGTCTGTAACTGTTTTTTAACATCATATAATTGAATTGGACTAGATGAAAACACAGGTCATTTAAGTCCACTACCAAAATCAATATCCAAAACAGGGAGTGGCAAGTCTGGATGCATTTTATTAAATGCATCACCAACAGAGACAAAAAAGGAGTTCAATACATTTATCTTGTCAACATCCGTCACAAACGTTTTTCCTTCAAATGACAAAGATGTTGGCAAGTTAACTGAACCTTGACTTCCCTTCATCAAATTTATGCCTTTCCATAGTGCACGTGGATTTTTTTCTGATAAGGAGAAATAGTCGTCATAATATTTTCTTTTTTGTTTCCTAATATTTTTAGTACAATTATTTCTAACAACCTTAAATTCCAAGATATCTTTAATTTCCTTAGTAGTTTTAGCTATATGCCATAATTTAGATTTTTTTTTTATTAAATCCTTCAATTCTTGTGTTATCCAAGGCACTCTTTTTCTTTTATTTACGTTTTTTAATTTAAGTGGGGCATGTTTATTTATAACTTTCACAAGAGACCATTTAAAGAAAAGCTATGCTGTGTGTACATCTGGGCAAGTATACATTAAATTCCATTGAATTTTTGCCACATCATTTAAATATGCCTGTTCATTAAAATGATTAAACATCCTTACATAAATAAATTGTGATTGTCGTTTCTCCATCTGAGTGTCCCTAATACAAGAAACATAACAGTGATCACTCACATCATTTCCCTGAACTGCTGATATATATCTTTCAGGTCTATTTGTAAATATTAAATCCAATAAAGTATGTTTTTCATTATTTGATTTATGCAATCGAGTAGGTGTATTAATCAATTGCTGCAAATTAAGAGCTGCAAACTGATTTAGAATTGTTAATGGAGGAATTAACATATTCCAATTAAAATCTCCAAGCAATACTGTCTCACAATTTATAAAGGGAGCAATATGTTCACACAGAGTTTGTAATGCAAAACTTTTAGCAGATGGGGGTCTATAACAGACCATAATATTTAATAAGAGACCTGTATTTCCTTGTATTTGTACAATTAACAAATCCAATTGATCTGGACATGTTTTAGCAAGTTTCAATTGACCCTTATATATGTTATTTAAATACAACATAACCCCCCCCCCTTTTTTTGTCTACCCTGCCTAAAAACATTATAGTTCTCTATGGATACATCAACATCTTTGATTTTAGATGAGAGCCAAGTTTCTGTTAAAGCTAATACATCTGGTTTAATTGTTTCAACTTGAGTTCTTATTATATCCAATTTGGGTAACACACTTCTAACATTTAGGTGTAAAAAACCCAAATTCTTCCTTTTCCCAAAATCAACCAAAGAACAGTCATTTCCCAACTGAGGACCGGGGTTCACATGTACATCACCAGAGATCAGCAAACTAATCAGTATCAATTTCCTAAGAAATACAAACTTCTTTTTTGAATATATTTTCAATTTTTGTGCATCTCTAGTATGTTTATAATACATCTCAGGTGCACGCACATGTGAAATCCCACAGCCCTCAGTTAATACTAAAACAAAGCTCTCAGTCAAATCAAACCTCTCTACATATACATTGGGAAGAAAGATCTCATTTCCTACAAATTGTATGGGAACATAATTTCCCCCATTAGGGTTATCCCTTCCCACAGAACACAGTATTGCTAATAAAACCACCAGTATAACACGCATAACAGCGTACATAGCTACTAAAAGGCTAATAAAACAAAGTGAATTATCAAATATGCCCTTGCGTTTTTAAATTTTAAAACTATAACATATGTAAATCTTATGTATGGAGCATTTGATAATTCCTGGAGGTAATGGAATTTAAGTACATTGCAAGTACTAATGTTTTTTTTTTTTTAGTGGAACATTTGGTCTCTTAGATGTAATTTTACTCTACAACAGAAAATAGGGAATTTAACTGAATTACTAAACAAAGTTACCCTAAACATGAAACAGTTATTTGAAAATGAACAGAAAAATTTGAAAACAGCAAACTATTGAATCTCTGGAAAGGGTTCCCTTGGATTACAGACAATGGCCCAGATATTCAAACTGCGCCCAAAATGTGCGCAACAGCAGGAGCAAGCACAAGTCAATTGTGCATATGTGCAACAGACGCGATATTCAAACATGGAGCAAAACAAATTGTGCAAGCAGCCAACGTCTGAATATCGCACAAACTGCGCCATAGCGCAACCAGGAAGGGGAAGCTGAGCAGAAAGGTTGCGCCATAGTGCAACAAGGCTAGCCCAGCTGAGCAGTCCAGAGGTGCCAGCGCAAGCAGAGCCCCCCAGCAGAAGCAAATGGAACTGCACACACAGGGAGGAGCTGGGGCCCACCCGCCAGCCATGCCACACATGGGCACAGGAACACACTGCAGAACCAACAAGACACCTGCACACCCCAAGCACAGCATCACTGGGGGTGGGAAGGATGATCCACTGGCCCATGGGGACAAGCCAACAAAGCACAGCAGGGCCATGGACCCTAGCACAACCACTGGCAGGCTGAGACTGCCACACACAGAGGGCTGACAACCACAGTGCACATCAGCCACCATATGCACAGCACACCCTGCACCGTGACCCCAAGACACCACCCATGTGCAGTGACTGGCACTGCAGGAAACACCATGCATCCCCCCAGCACACGTCAACCTCGTGTAGCAGAGAACCATACAAGCCAGACCCACCCTGTGCACCCAGCAGTGGGCGGCAGCAGATGGCAAGACCAACAGAAAGTCACTGCCACACTGGAGACACCTCCCCATGCACACATACGCACACACACACACACATACAGGACCATACCACCCCAGATGGCATGCACACCACTGCAACTGAGCAACCATAGCCAGCTGCAAATCAGAGACCACCACAGTATTCATAACAAAATACATATATATTTAAAAATGGAAAGTACAACAAGAACAACAACAAAACTATTTACAAGAGGGGGTAGAGGTACAAGGTAGGGTGGGCAAGGGGTAGGGATGAACAACCTGGAGAGGGAAGGCAGGGTGGGAGGGATGGGTGAAGTGGGAAGGGAAGCCGGCCTAGGCCTACAGAGCTGGTCCTCCGCTGCCTGGTGCCATCTAGCTTGGCTGCCTCCTCCGTAGCCCATGGTGCTGGATATCATGGAGGATGTTTCGGTTCTCCAGGGACACCCGGGTCAGCTGGTGCAGTGCCCATCAATCCTGCAGCGGAGCACGTGAGGGCCTAGGAAAGGGAATACAGTCAATGGCTGTGACTGTCCACAACCCTGAACACCACCCAACCTGCAAGGCATATAGCCCAATGTCCCACACCTGTGATGGTATGCACCCACACAGTGACCATGCACATGACAAGCCCAACCAGGCGGCACCAGCTATGTGCACCACTGCACACACACACACTGCCCATGTCCATCACAGCACAAACAAGGCTGTCAAGTAGTGGCAATGTGGTGGGATGCCAGTTCCACAGCCATGTGCCCAGTGCATGCATGGACCACCAGTGACGCACACACAGACGTGCAGTGACACTGGACAGTGATGAATGTCACCTGTGTTGTGCATGCTTGTGTTGTCCATGGCTGGTGGTCATGCCCACCCCCTCCAGCATGCAATAGCATCCATGATGTAATGATACTCACACTCTGCAAGCAGCTGTGGCTGCTGCTGCTGCTGCTGTGGCCCACCCCTCGCAGCACCACCGTCCACCACTGGGGCCCTGCCACGGCCCTTCTCATCCCGTGCCTGCATCCTCTCTGCCCGGCCTGTGGGAGACAAATGTTGAGAAAAACATCAGTGTGACTCCAAAGCAGACTGCCCCCTGCCCCAGTGAGTGTGCCTGCCCACACAGCCAGACCCATGCATCTCACACCTGCACACGCTGACACAGCCAACCATGGCAGAGCCATCACCCATGCACAGCCAGCAAAACACACTCACACCCCTACGGAGAATACAGGTGCATAGATGGTACACCCACCTGGCCTAGGCACAACGCCCCTCCTGGCATGTGACCGTAGTCTGTGTAGCAAATCTGGCTCCCTCCTGTGGAGGTCACTGTACCTGTACTGGCACTGCTCGGCAGACCGGGGCTGCCCTGTGACCCCCACCAGGTCATTGGCCACCTGCAGCCAGACCTGGGTTCAAGCCATGGTGAGGGGCTCCTCCCCATACAGTGCCCCATAGTGGGGCTCAACCAGGGCCACCAGGTTGGCCACCTCCACCGGGCTCCATTGGAGCACCCTCCTGCGTGCCATTGTTGTATCTTTACAGCAGGCAATATGGCGCCCCGCAGCGCGGCAACCCCACGTGGAAATGTTGCGCAATAGACCACCATAGGTCCCAATCGCTGTTAAGTACAGCGCCAGCAGTTCACATAGTGCTGTCACAGACAGCGCCAATGAACCGTACACGTGGCAGCTGAACTCGCTAGAGGCAAAGGTCGGACACCAGGTCAGGGTCTATGGCGCGAAGGCCACGCTGGCGCCATATGATGTCTCGCATCCTGCGTGACCAACCCACCTGCGTGCCAATGCCACGGTGGACTATTGCGCGGTAGTGCCCAGCGCCATATGGTGCCCATTGCTGTAGCACCACTGGCACAATGGTGGCCATGGCCTGAGTTGCCGATCGCTCACAGCACGTCATCAGCATGGCAGACGCCTGCGTAAGCTACATGGGCATGCACAATGCAGTGTACCACACAGTCCCAGATCTGCACCATTGGCTCAGCCGGCTCAACCGTATTGCGAAAAGTGCAATAGCGCGATATTCAGCCGACACATGCAAATCATCTGATCAGCCATTCAAAGGTGCAGTGGCACGATTTGCATCTCGTACAGTTGCTCCACTCTAATTTGCATGCATTGCGCTATAAAATGCGACATTGGGCTGCGCTGGCCAGATTCGATTTACTGCAGGTGAGAGGTGGGTTGCATGCTGTGGGATGTTCTGGACAATGGGCATGGGATAGCGCTGTAGACTGCACAGTGACAGGTGTCCACTTCCACCCATACAGATCGCCATGACTGAGCAGAGCCAAGGTGAGGTGAGGATGGTGGGCGAAGGAGGAGGCCCAACTCATGGCAGAGACAGAGGCCCTCTTCCAGGCCTACTTGGAGGAGGAGTCACTACTGAGTGAACGGGGGCACCCTCAGGGCCGTCGGCTGCATGGGAGGGTAGCTCAGGCAGTGAACCACGGAAGCCACCAGCGCTCCATGCAGGAATGCAAAAGAAGATTGGGACGAACCGCGGGAGGTGAGAGAGAAGGTGGCAGCCCTCAGGCGACGTGCTGGCACTGGCGGGGCCAGCCAGCGGTGGTGGAGCTGACCCGGCTGAGGACCGACTGGCTGCATCAATGCAGTGCAGTGCTATTGAGAGTACCAGGAGGTGGATTCAGACGGGTGGAAGCCCATCACTGCAGTGTGACATGGTGGAGGTGATGTTGGGGGAAGGCTGTTCACATGCACTCACATGTCCTCTCTTTCTGTTACAGATCCTGTTCATCTTCAGGGGATGGTGGTGGTGGGTCCAGGCAGTGAGGATGACCTGCTGGACATGGAGGAGGGTCCATCCACCTCTGTCGCCAGCCAGCATGCACTGCACCAGCATGCACGCTGGGCTGCCAACTCTGGTGTGGGTGAGTCAGGTGTGGGGGGTGCACAGCCTGTGTCTCAGCAGTCTGGCATGCAAGCATGCCAGCATGCTGTGACTGTGGCTGTAGCATGTACCTGCACCATTGATGATGCAAGGACTGCAATGGGCAGTGACATGTGTGTGTCCCATGAAGGACACACAGCAGGCCAGCATGCCCCCTGGGCTAGCTGGTTCCAACATGTGTGCCAGCATGTCGGCACAGTCCCAGGCTGTGCCTGTCAGCACCAGTGGGGCAGCACCAGTGGCTGTGCAGGTGTCTGGCACTGTTGCAGCCACAGCAGTGGAATGAGTGGTCCCTGGGGTACAGCGGTTGGAGGAGCAGCAGCATCAGTCACCCACCAGGTCTGGGGGTACAGTGTCCAGCAGTGGCACATGCCCACTGCCCTTTGATATGCCCATTCCTGATCCTGGGGAACAGCGCCCACCCTCAAGGGGTGTTGAGCATCAGGACCTTCCACACCCTGTGGGACAGGATGCTGTTGTGGCAGAGTACCCACGAAGAGCACACCCGCCTGCTGCGGGAATCAGTACAGCAGCAAAGGCGGGTTGCAGCGTCTGTGGAGGCACTGTGCGGCTGTGGGCGGCACAGCGAGGGATGTGCTCTGGACCATGCAGAGATGGTCCACATGCAGATGGATGTGACGCCGCCATTGACAGGCAGACCCAGGCATTGGTCGCTGTGGTGGCTGCATTGAGCACACATGCAGGTGCTCCTGTACCACGCACCCACACGGTATGCTCTACTCCCGTTCGGCGTCGATGCGATGCCAAGCCTGATCAACACGGGTTCTGCTGTGGGCATCCCAAGCACCCTGGTACAGGTATGTTTGGCATCCTACAGACCCCACTGCGGACAAAGGTCGCGATGGCGCAGTGGGACCCTGGTAATCCTCCAGTGCCACCCCATGTGGCCCCTGCTCAGCCTGCCAGTGCTGTTGGGTCATGGCGGGGCTGCCCACACATCCGCAGTGGCTGTGGAACGGTGCAACATGACTGACCTGTCTCCCAGTGCGGGCCCTGTCTGGTGCTGCCCTGTGTGCACTGTGTGTCATGGTGGGCAGTGCACTGGTGGGTGCCCTGCCCATCACGCTGACATACGGACCACCTGCACACCATCCTGGCTTCTGTCCACAGGTGCGTGTGCATGATGATGCCTACATTGTACTGTACACCAAGGTGCAAGGTGCCCAGCATCTGACTACACGTGCTTGCAAGTACAGGTGGTGGGTGTGGTCTGTGGATCTGTGTGTTTGCCATGTCTGTTCCTGCTCTGCTGTGCACCTGCCCATGTACGCTTTGTGCCTGGTGTGTTTGTGTGTGTGTGTCTCCATTTGACTGTTCACCCTCCTGATGGTGTGTTGGTGTGCCTGGTCCTTCAACCCCTTGCGTCAGGCACCTGAGTGTGTTACTCTTGTGTCTGTGGGTTGTGCCAGGACAGTGTTGTCTGCACATGGCCCCTTGACTTACCTGTGTTGTGCAAAATGCTCCTCCGTGATGGTGTCCCAGTGCAGCTGGGCCTGCCGGATCAGTCGGGGGTCCCGCCATCCAAGGGGGGACTGCTCATCACCATCAACACCGGTGCCACTGGCGTCCCCATCGCTGTCCCCCTCTTCAACCTGTACGGCTATCCCACAGTCATTGGCCATGTTGTGCAGGATACAACAGGCCAGGAATATCCCACAAGCCTTTGAGGCTGTACTGTAGGGCACCGCCCGTAGGTGTCTGGGCATCGAAGCATGCCTTGAGCATCCCAAACACCAGCTCGATGATGTTGCATGTTGCGGCATGTGCCTCATTATAACATTGCTGTGATGGGGTGATGGGGGCGCGATACGGCGTGAGCAGCCAGGGACAGTGGGTATCCGCTGTCACCTGTGTGGAGATAGTGAGATCGGTCTCATGTTCAGGTCCATATTGCCCATATCCTGTGTGCCACTACCATGGCACCTATGGCATTCCACCCTTGCCCCGAGTTTGCATTTCCTACATGCATGCTCACCACTAGATGGCCTGTGGGGATGTCCCACTCTTGAATCGATGGCACAGTGTGGACTGATGCCATATGAAGGCATCATGTGCTCCGCCAGGGTGTGTGGCACAGACCTTGATTATACGCCCAGTGGCATCACACACCACCTGGCAGTTGACACTGAGGAAGCCATTTCTATTCATATATGCGGCCCCATCGGGGCCAGGTGGTGTGCGAATGGCCACATGGGTGCAGTCTATGGCCCCTAGCATGCCAGGCATACGTACTACCCTGTGGAATGCCTGCATGTTTGCTGTACACTCTGCCACAGTGCTGGGGAAATGGATGTGCTCCTCAGCATGTGGCAGCAGTGCGCTGAGGAATTGGGTGAGGATGCGTGACGTGGCCGACTGTGTGATGCCTGTGGTGTCCCCTGTTGGCCTCTGGAAGGTGCCCGTGGCGAGCAAGCACATGCAGGCTGTCACCTTGGTCTCCACTGACAGAGCATGACTTCTTCGTGAGGGTGCCTGCATCACATCACAGCACAGCTCACAGAGCCGCCTCAGTATTGCCCTGTTCAGTGCGGCCCATGATCTCTACATCTGTGTACAGCTCAAAGCTGATGCAGGCAGTGCACTGCCTGTTGAGAAGCATCTGCGCCCGATGGGCCCATCCATGGCCCACGTCCCCCTGCACCTGCATTCTCACCCCCATTACAGCTTCCATGTGGAAGCTGCCACTGTCCATCTCCTGGCTTGTGACCCCCGGCTGATGTTGCTCTGTTACCCCACTGTCCTGACTGCTACTTCCACTGCACGGGCACCCCACTGGCCTCTGCAGCCTATGGCCACTGCTTCCTTGCCTGCCCTGGCCTGTCACTGACTGTCTTTCTCTCTCTCTCTTCCCCACTTGGCATCCCTGTGGCGTTCTTGCGCCTGTTCCTTGAGCCTTTTTGTTTGGCTCATTTCGCGCTAATCTTGCCAACTTCCGGCTGTTCGCTGTGCGCATTGCGCCAAGTCTTTGGATATCGCATTGCTCTTTATGCATGGATCCACCTTCAGTTGCACATGCCGTCATTTGCATTGCGCTGTTGCTCAGCATGTTTCGGTGGCGCAACTGCCTCCTGCTGAATATCGCAGAATTGGCATTTTGACTTTATGGATGAAAGAATCCTTATTATGCATGGCGAACCCTTTGAATATCTGGGCCAATGATTTTCCTGTAACTTAAAAAAAAGAAAGAAGGGAGAGGAAACATGTATATAAAGATGTGATCCCCCTTGTATAGTTTGTTCTTATCCCTTCACATGATGAGTTATGCCAGAATAATCTGTAAATAGAAAAAACAGAAAGAGGCTCCTTTTCTTTAAAGTTGTTGATGCTTTCCTTTTTGTTTGATATTCCACATTTTGTATACCTCATGTTGTTTGTCAATATTTTATGTTGAATGTACTGGAAAATTGTTTATTCTTAATAAAAAACTTCCCCTACTCTTTTTGAGAAGTGCCATGGGATCTTTAACATCCATCTGGACTACCACCAGAACAGGCAGATGGGACCTCAGTTTAACATCTCATCTGAAAGACAGCACCTCAGGAATGCATCACTCCCCTCATGCTGTACTACAGTGTTAGTACTGGGATTTAACCCAAGTGCCTGATGTGGGGATAGAACCCACAGCCTTCTGATCTCCTGGCCTCAGAGGCAAATGTGCTACTTGCTGAGCCACTGACACTGCAATTTATACTAAATGAAAAAAAATGTTAAACCTGTCAAAAAAGAAAATGGTCCCTCACCGATCAGCCCCAACCCACTACCCAGCCTCCCCCCCCCAGCAACCATCACCCCACACTCCCCAGTACATCCTGCCATACCCTCACTCACCTGAACAGGCCCAGGTTCAAGACCTGCTCTCTAATCTAAGACATGTTTTGCTGCTGGAGCTGGCAACTGCAATATGAGAAACTAAGGTAAATGTGATTCAATGTATTTCAATGTGGGTTTCAACTTGTGTGCATAACTTTGGCCTTTTTGATGTTTTGACCCCACATTTTCAGCATGGCCTTTTGGGTCCCTGCCTCATGAACAATATGATTGTCATGCAGCTCCTGCCAGGAAAAGGATTTTGTGGTCAGTTGGCAAAATCACCTTTTGGGCAGGATTTGTGTAATGACAGTCATATTGTTCATGTGGTGGAGTCTGAAGAGGACCATGTTGAAAATGTGGGTTCAAAAGTATTACAAACAGCAAAGTTATGACCATTCATAGCAATTTTGCTATGCACGCTGGTAACTTTAGAAATTTATAATATTTTGACCCCATACTTTTAACATAGCCTTCTTATTACCCTACCTCATGCATGTCACAGCTGTCATTTTTCAAATCCTGGACAACATGTGTTTTAGCACCTGTGGCATGGAATGGCATTGCAGTCACACAGAATTACATTTTGGCATGGATTTGAAAATTTTCTGTACAGGGTACCTGAGGTTGGGTAATAAGATAGCTATGCTGACAATTTGGTCACTGTTGTCCAATAAATTGAAGTGCAGTGCCCTGGGCGCCCTGTGCTTCCACAGCTACATACATATATGCATCTACCGAGGGATGGGAGCACAGGATTTGAAGGACCCTGCGCTCCCACAGTAAAATAAGGGTACTGTTATACTATCTCAAAAAAATAAGGAAATAAGTTGTAAAAAAACTTTGTTAATGCTCCAGTTAGGGTCAAAGCAACAAAAGTTGGGAAATTAGGTGTTAGGGTTTCCAACCCTAACACCCTACTCTCCCAAACCAAGTAGGAGAGCAGGTGTGGGGTGTGCCTTTGGCTTCTCAAGCCTAACGCTCACCCTATTCTGATAAAGTCTACATAGCTGACTTTATTTATTGATGAAATGGGGTGAGTGTTAGGCTTGGGAAGCCAAAGGCACAGTCCACACCTGCTCTTCTGTTTGGTTTGGGAGGGTGGGGTGTTAGAGTTGGAAACCCCTAACTCCTCATTACCCAACTTTTGTTGCTTTGACCCTAACTTTATATATAGATATATATTTCTCCCTCCCAGGCAGCCCTCATTTTATGGTACTTCAGTTCCCTATAACCTTATCTACACTGATCTTGCTACCCCTGGCTATAATCTTCTCCCACTAATTCCTAGCCCTTACCTCAGCCCTTATTACTCCCTTACACCTCCTAGTATTAGCCCCAGCGCCTGTCCGAGACCCCTATACCCTCCCTTCCATGTCTTTTACCAGAGGCTGTGATCATCATTTTCTCAGTCACTCAAACACTGTGTCTCCTTGTCTGCATTTGCTTGCCCTGGAACTTGGAAATTTTTGGGTGCATTATGTTGAGTGTATGCCTTGATTCCTCCACTGGGATATGTATATACTGTATTATCTAGTGTACTTTTCTTATGTCCTACCTTGTCCTGTTATGCTTTAATCAACTTCTGTCTTTTGATTATGTATATATAATTGTTTTAAATGTATCTGTTTATGTACCAACTATTGAACCTTGACCTTATCAGGTCCATCTTGCAAATGAGCTCTGCTCATTGATGTTCACCTGAATAAATAAAGATTTGATTGATTGATTGATTTATACAATAGGTGTGGGTGGATAATCAGTAAAATAAATTCATTTATTCTCACTAGTGTTAAATAAATGGTGGTTCTAAGATTTGTTTAGCACCCTAATGTTATTCAACACCCCAACGTCCATCATCCTTCCTCTGACCAGCACTAGTTATACTTGTCCTTACTTCCAATTTAACTGCACTCAATCATCAAACTGTCTGGCTGTCTGCTAACACAACTGGTTATACTCCTTCCTGCCAGCCCCACAGCCATCCCATCCACCTCAAAATAGTTAAAAACCAAAAACTCTTCCCAATCTCCCTACCAGCAGTAGCAGTTCCCTTTTTTTTATTATCTGAAACACTTTCTCGCTTCTCTTTTTTTTGTCAGTTCTTTTTCCCTATGGTTACTGTGATATTGTGACATTTGCAGCACAAGGGTTACTTGGAATGTCTCCAGCCTTGCGCTGTGTCTATACACTTATGGGTAGATAGTAGTGCAGGGCTTAGAGTGCCCTGTGAACCCACATATCGATACCCCCATTCACATTGCTTAATGTAATTTGTTTTGTTCAAGTGTAGTTACCTTTGATGACCAACAGATAGTAATAATTCTGCTCTTATGACAATGTCATTGGGAAAATAACTGAGCTGCCATGCAAGTGTCACCTTTACCTGATGGCGGAGTGCATGGTCCATAGGATCATGTGCTCCACCATCAGGTAATGGTGACAATTGCATGCCACTGCGGGGTCTGTACATATTGATATATATTAGCACTGTGGTACAACACATGCCAGTGTGCTACCTCACATACATGAAGCTGCTAAGACCTCCCTCCCCTCATTCACATTGCTTACTGTAATTTGTTTTGTTCATGTGTAGTTACCACTGATGACCAACAGATGGTGGTAATTCTGCTTCTATGACACTGTCATTGGGAAAATAACTGAGCTGTCATGCAAGTGTCACCATTACATGATGCTGGAGTGCATGGCACGTAGACACAAAAGAGGTCTCTGTTTAGATTTCCACAATACCAAGACAAACCAACAGAGGTCTCTGCTAGTTGTCTGAAATACCAAGATGAACGAAAAGAGGTCTCTGTTTAGATGTCTGTAACAGCAAGATGAACCAGCATAGGTCTCTGTTTAGATGTCTGCAATATCAAGACAAACCAACAGAGATCACTGTTACATGTCTGCAATACCAAGACTGACCAACAGAGGTCTCTGTTTAGGTATCTGCATTACCAAGACAAACCAACAGAGGTCTCTGTTTAGATGTCTGCAATACCAAGATGAACCAACAGAGGTCTCTGCTATGTATCTGCAGTACCAAGATGAACCAACAGAGGTCTCTGTGATTACATAATCTTGGTAATCTATACACTATAAAATATAATGCTGTATATGCTTTTTGGGTTACCAACTGTGCTGTGCTCTTGAGTTTTACAGTGATGCCATGGCAACCTCTCAAAGTGTTTACTGCGTGGTTATCAACCAAAGACCATACATTATCCTCTATATCTTTATACTGTCATGGGGATAAATACTGTGCTGCCATGCAAGTGTCACCATTACATGATGGCAGAGTGCATAGTCATGCAATGGTGACATTTGTATGACAGTCCAAGGTCTGTACACATTGACACACACATGCATACGGTGCTACCACTGATGTCATTGAGCTACCATAGATAGATATTTATTTATTCATATTTATTTCAAACGTTTCACCAGGGGAGACATACTGAGCACTAAACAACTCATTTCCAGAAGCATCCTGGGAGAGAGGGGAGAGGGAGAAATACATATCCATACAGCGTAAAAATATTTACAGAGAATGTACACTCATATTAAGGCACACTTTTTTACAATATAGCATAAATTAAACATCGAGTAATATACATTGAATGTACAAGCCCATATACATAGGAATTATTTACAGAAAATGAGGCAACAGCAGTAGTAACATTTGCCTACAAGAATAGGGGATGAACCAGGTTAGTGCAAGTGGCTAAGGAAAGTCTAGCAAAGGGTGAAGAGCAGAGAGGGGGAAAAAGAGAAGGTAGACCATAGGAAGGAAACATGGAAATACAGAAACATGGAATTTGATGTCAGTTAAGGACCGCTTGGCCCACCTAGTCTGCCCATTTTCCTACCTGATGGATAAGCTGCAGATCCTAGTTAACCAACAGCCTACTTCCTCCTACCACCACTAGAACTGCCTTATGTCTGTCACATGCATTCTTGAATTCCTCCACTGCTGTTGACTCCACAACCTCCTCAGGAAGGCTGTTCCATGCATCGACAAGCCTCTCCATGAAAAAATACTTCCTCACATTACCTTTCAGCCGGCCCCCCTCTATCTTCAAATTGTGCCCCCTTGATCTTGCACATTTCTTTTCCTGAAAGATACTACCCTCTTAGACTTTGTTCATTCCCTTGTGGTACTTGAAAGTATCATGTCCCCCTCTCCCTTCTTTCCTCGAAGGTATACATATTAAGCTGCTTTAGTCTCTCTTCATATGTCTTCTGGTGCAGACCCTACACCATTTTGGTTGCCTTCCTCTGGAAAGCCTCCACTCTGTCTATGTCATTGCGGAGATGGGGTCTCCAGAACTGCACACAGTACTCCAGATGCGGTCTCACCAACTGTCTGTACAGAGGGATAACAACTTCCTGTTTTCTCCTGTTGCTGCCTCTCCATATGCATTCCAGTATCCTCCCAGCTCTCCTTACTGCCTTCTCACATTGCTTGCCCACCTTTAGGTCATCTGATATAATTACCACCAGGTCCCTTTCCATTTTTGTTGTTGTCAGTATCTCACCCCCCACTGTGTGCTCTTCCCCTGGTTTTTTGTTTCCCAGGTGCATTATCATGCACTTCTTTGCCTTGAATCTAAGCTGCCATACATCTGACCACTTCTCCAACCTTGCCAAGTCCCTTCTCATCCTTTCCACTCCATCTTGTGTATCAACTCTGTTGCAGATCTTTGTGTCGTCTGCAAAGAGACATACTTTTCCTTCCAGTTCCTCTGCAGTGTCACTTATAGACATTAAAAATGACTGGTCCCAGTACTGAACCCTGCGGTACACCACTAGTAACCTTCCTTTCTTCACTGTGGACTCTGTTTACTATTACCCTTTGTGTCCTGTTGTCCAACCAATTTTTTATCCTGGCTACCACCTTGGGACCCACTCCAAGGCTGGCTAACTTGTATATCAATCTTTTGTGTGGGACTGTATCAAATGCCTTTCTAAAATCTAGGTAGGCCATATCCACAGCCCCTCCCTGGTCTACTACTCTGGTCACCCAGTCAAAGAAATCTTTTAGATTCATCTGACACCCCCTTCCCACTGTGAATCCATGCTGCCTTGGGTCCTGTGCCCCACTGGCCTCTAGGTACTCAACAATTCTTTCCTTCAGAAGTAATTCCATCATTTTCCCTACCACTGAGGTCAAACTAACTGGTCTGTAGTGTCCTGCCTCTGCCCTGCTCTCACTTTTGTGAAGAGGAATCACATCTGTCCTTCTCCAGTCCTCAGGTACCACCCCATCCTCCAATGATTTGTTCAAGAGAGTAGTCAGTGGTGTCACTAGTTCTACCTTTAGTTCTTTTAGAATTCTTGGGTGAATCCCAGCAGGCTCCATTGCTTTGTCCGCCTTCAGTTTTACTAGTTCATTCAGAACCCTTTCTTCTGTGAATGGACTGGTATCAACCCCCCCATCCAGAGTGTTTCTCTTGTTTGGTTTAGGTACCTCCCCCTCCTCTTTCTTTGTGAATACTGAGCAGAAATATTCGTTCAGTATCCCTGCTTTTTCACTGTCACCCTCTGCCCACATTCCCTCTCCTTTATTAAGCCTCAGTATCCCTCCCTTGGTCTTTCTTCACTCCCTAATGTACCTATAAAAGGTCTTATCCCCTTTCTTAACAGAGTTGTCTATCCTTTCCTCAGTTTGGGTCTTTGCTATTCTGACTGCCTTCACTGTTCTGTTTTAACTGATAAAGTTCTCTGTCCTGCTCCTTCTGTGTTTCCTTATATTTCCTGAATACTATCCTTTTCTCCTTCATCTTCCCTGCCACCTCTTTTGAGAACCATAGCATTTTTTTCCTTTGTTGTGTTTTGTTGGTTTGCTTCACACAAAGGCTTGTTGCTTCTGTGATAGCTGTTTTGATTACTCCCCATTGTTTCTCCCCCCTACTTCTTGCCTGTTTGCTAGTGCTTTTCTGAGGCACTCTCACATTTTCCCAATGTCAGCCCTCCTAAAGTACAATACTCTTGCTTTTGTATTGCTTGACTCTATGGCTGTGTTTATCATGAAACGCACTGTTTGGTGGTCGCTTGTTCCCAGATGGCTACCCACTTCTATATCCGAAATTCTTTCTCCATCCCCATTTGAGAGTACCAGGTCCAAGATTGCTCCCTCCTGATTGGGTTCCAATACTAGATGTCTGAGGCATTCCTGTTGTGGGGCATCAAGAATGACCCTGTTCTTAAATGTGCCTGCAGCAAAGGTGCTCCAGTTAACATCTGCCATATTCAGGTCCCCTATCAACAATATATCCCCTTTTCTGCCATTCTAATGATGCCTTCTATCATTTCCTTGTCCATTCCCTCCCCTGAGATGGGGGTCTGTATACAACCCTCATGTGGATTGTGGTGCCATGTCCTGTCTCCAGGGTGACCCAGAGCACCTCATCTGCTCCCTGTTTACTCTTTAGTTTTGCTGCTTTGTTCCCTTCTCTTTCATAGAGAGCTACTCCTCCTCCTCTTTTACCCTTCCTATCCCTCCTGTAGATTATGTATCCTAGTATGTTGACATCCCAGTCATGGTTCCCTGTGTACCATGTTTCTGTGACAGACACAGTATCCAGGCATCCCTCTTCCATCAAGTCCACTAGTTCAGAAAGCATGTTACACAGACTACAGGCATGGGTTCTCAACAGCCTCCATTTTTTGATGGCCTTACCCCTTTTAACCCCTCCCTGTCCTTACTGCCTTTCCCTTTTTTTGCATTTACCTCTGTTCTGCTCCCTAATGACTTCTCTACCTTGGTGTTTACCTTGCTAATTACCATGTTTTGTTGGGGGAGGCTGGGGTTTCCCTGTTCCTTTTCTGTGTCTCCCCCCTTGGCTAGTTTAAATGCTTGCCAATGAAGCATTTAAACCTATCATCTAGGATCCTGGTTCCTCCCTGGACAGATGCAGACCAACTTGCCAGTATAGGTCTGCATCCCTCCAGGTGGCTCCGCAGTCCCCAATGAAGCCAACACCCTGAGCTCTACACCAGTTTTTCAACTATTCATTGAATTCCATGGTGTGGAGTAGCCTAGCATCACCCTTGCAATAGACAGGCAGCACCTCTGATGCACTACTTGTCTAAATCCCCTCCCCACTCTACAAACTCCTCTTGCACTGATTTGATCCCATTCCCAGCCAGGTCATTTGTCCCTAGGTGGACAATGATATCCAGCTCCATCCCTCATGCAGCTGCTTCCACGATCCTGAGGATTCATTTCCTGTCCCTCCAAGCAATGGCATCAGGCAGGCACCTTATCTCCCTCCCCCTTCCTCCCCAACTTCTACCCCTCTAATGATTGAGTTCCCCACCAGGAGTTGTTCCTTCCCCTGTGGGGTCCCATGCCACACTCTTGTGGGTCTCCTTTGTGGAGGTTCCCAGCATCTTCTTTGGTCTCCACTGCAGGTGCCTCCATAGAGAAACCACTTTCCACCAGAACAGCATATGAATTGTGGAGAGGTACAGCTGGAGGGATGCACCTCTGTTCCACCACCCTCTCCCTCCCTGAGCCCACCTTGGTCAGCTGCTCCTCTTTCTTGCAACCTCTTAGGTAGCAGAAGTGGCCTGGTGGTCTCTGGGTGGGGGAGAAGATTTCACAAATTCCAGCCAGGTCAGTCTAGAGATGGACAACCTCCTCCCTCAGACAAGAGAGGTGCCTGAAAATAGGGCAGAATCACAGCCTCCAGAATGTCCTCAACAAACACAGAAAGTGTTTGGGTTACCATACAACTCATAGGATCCCCATAAATAGCCATTGGGAACTGTTATAGACCCCTGTTATGCAACCTAGATTACACGAACAAACTACTTAAAGACATCTGTGACCTTTCACACAAAGGTGATGTAATAATTGTGGGAGACCTCAATATGCCAAATATAAACTGGTCTAATCTCACCAGCACCAATCAACAAGAAAAATCTTTGATTTCCACCCTAATAGAAAATGGCCTCCTACAACTTATTACATCCCCTACTAGGGGCAGTAACATATTAGACCTTCTTATTTCAAATATAGACCAGAAACTTTCCAACATCTGCAGGCTAGACCCCATGGGTAGTAGTGATCACATTCCCATTATGTTTGAACTAAACTATGAGCATCACTGCCTAATAAAATGGACAACTTATAAAACTATGACAGCACCAATTTTAAAAATATTATTAACATTATAGATCAAGTTCCCTTGGAATTTATCCTACATAATCTATCAACAAATGACGCTTGGAATAAACTAAAACACATAGGCCCAGATATTCAAAAGGGTTGCACATGGTGCAAAAGTGTTGCACCATGCGCAACCCACTGATGCACCCCGGAGTGATATTCAAATGGGAATTGTGCCTGGCACAAATCCCGATGTGCCGGAGCACATCAGTAATGTATGTGGTGCAGGTGGGGGGGGCATGCTCATGCATACTCTGCACATCCCGATATTCTGCCCGGGATGTGCTGAGTCCATGCATGCGCAACTCCTACTTGTGCCACACACAGGTGAGCCAAAAAAAAAGGAACAATGGCTGGCCACCCACAGGTGAACTGAAATATTGCAGGGCACAACATGGCAGTTGCCACCTGTGGGTGGCCACCCGAGCTCCGGCTGCACCTCCGTGGTGGCACCCCCCCATGCCCGATCACAGGCATCTGTTTAAAAAATCAGGTCCTATCTTCCTGGTGGTCCAGTGGACCACTGTCAGCCCAATCGTGGGTATTAGTAAAAAGAAATGACATCCTACAGTATATCCCTGGTGGTCTAGTGGACCGCTGTCAGCCCGATCGCGGGTTTAAGTAAAAATAAATCGAATCCAATAGCCCTGGTGGTCCAGTGGACTGCTGTCAGCCCGATTGCGGGCTTAAGTAAAAAGAAATGATGTCCTATATCCCTGGTGGTCCAGTGGACTGCTCGCAGCCCGATCACGGGCTTAGGTATAAAAAAATAAATCCCAATATCCCTGGTGGTCCAGTGGACCACTCACAGCCTAATCGCAGGCTTAAGTACAAAAGAAATTGAATCCAATATCCCTGGTGGTCCAGTGGACCGCTTGCAGCCCGATCACGGGCTTAAGTAAAATGAAATTGAATCCAATATCTCTGGTGGTTCAGTGGACAACTGTCAGCCCGATCGCGGGCTTAAGTAAAAATATATCGAAGCCAATATCCCTGGTGGTCCTGCAGGACCCCCTTCCCGCCCACTGAGCCCCACTGCCCCACTCCCCCCAGTCAGTGGTGGGTGGCAGCACCCCACCTGCCTGCCGCCCGCCGACTGACACCAAGGTGGGCTGTACACATTCTAGTCACAGTGTGAGCCAATGGGTGTGCAGCCAATGCCATTCTACATTCCCAATATGTGAATGGATCCATTCACATATCTGGAATGTGTAGTATGGCATAGGCTGCATGCCCATTGGCTCACGCTGTGGACAAATGGGCGTACAGCCCTACCTATGGTGTCAGTCGGGCTGCGGGGCAGCAGACAGGTGGGGTGCTGCCACCCGCCACTGACTAGGGGGGAACAGGGCAGTGGGGCTTAGTGGATGGGTGGGGAGGGGGGTCCGCTGGACCACCAGGGATATTGGCTTTGATATACTTTTACTTAAGCCCACGATCGGGCTAACAGCAGTCCACTGGACCACCAGGGATATTGGATTCAATTTATTTATACTTAAGCCCGCAATCAGGCTGTGAGTGGTCCACTGGACAACCAGGGATATTGGGATTTATTTCTTTATACCTAAGCCCGTGATTGGGCTGTGAGCAGTCCACTGGACCACCAGGGATATTGGATTTCTGTATCTTTACATTCAGCCCACGATCAGGCTGACAGTGGTCCACTGGACCACCAGGGATATAGGACATGATTTTTATTTACTGAAGCCCGTGATCAGGCTGTGGGGCACAGTGCTGCGCTGTGCAGGGGGCATGGGTCCCCGATGGCTGCTGCCTGGCAGGGCACCAGGCGCCAGAGTCGCTGAGATCAGCGCTTTTCCTCTTGTGCAAATGGGGTTGAGAATGATGCAAATGGCCCCATTTGTGCCTTGCATACATTATGGCCCCATTTGCATGTGCACTTTTGAATATCATGGTTGCTGCGCATAGCGCAACAGAACTTGCACTTGCGCATCCCCCTGCTCCACTCTGGCCACTTGTGCTGGCGCAGTGCCACTGCACCATGCACACTGTGGGTGGCCAGGGTGTGATATTCAATGATGCTGTGCCATGGTGCAGCTCCATTGAATATCGCTCAGTCAACTCCCCTGTTCAGCCAAGTTGTGCTGTGCCCAGGCTTGCGCCACAGCCTGGCGCAGTTTGAATATCTGGGCCTCAGTTCATAATCTTGAAGAAACACATGTACAGACCAAAAATAAATACAATAAAAAAGGAATGCTACCTAGATGGTTAAATAAGGACATTAAGTCCCAAATCAAACGTAAACAAAAATTATTTAGAAAATTAAAAAAATTGCCAATTAAATGCTAAATCTATTACTTATAATAATAACAGATACTCAGTAACAGTTTTAAAACATATGATTAAGGAAGCCAAAACTAAAATCAAATTCAAACTAACTCATACTAATGATGGCTATAAATCACTTGTTTCATATCTTAATAACAACAAGGGAAATTCCTGTAAAATTGGACCACTAATGCACAATGGTATTAACCTACAATCTGACAATGCAACTGCAAACACTTTCAGCTCTTATTTTTGTTCACTATTTGCAATTATACAATGGCAAGAAAGAATCTTGGACTCTGATTGGTCAGTTGGCCATCACAGCAGGGATGTTATCCTGGCATAGCATCCTTGCTGTTCACAGGTTTAGTGCCATCATTATGGAGCCTCTCTTTTTTTGCATCTCCTCTAAAGGAACAAAAATATTTTTCCACCTTAATAAAAACATTCTGTAAAATTATTTTTTTGTTTTGTACAGTATATAACAACAAGCCATTGTATAATAGGAATAATGCCCTCCAGGGTGGGTGTTATACTGGGATAATGTCCCTTCTTGGGTGTTAGATGCCCTCAGCTGGTGGCGTCGGGCCCAACCACCCGAGGTGGGATGTTATCCCAGCATAACATCCACCCTATCAGGCATTATTCCTTTAATAAAGACCCCTATTCTCCCTTAGTACACCTATCAGGGAAGACAAACCTCACATCCTCCTACACCATTATACCTTTAAATATCCTCATTTGCTTAAAAACTTAAAAAAAAAATCCAGCCCAGGGCCTGATAGAATTAGTTCATGTTTTTTTATTAGAAACTGAAGAAGCAATAGTGAAACCCTTAAATATTATCTTTAACAAATCTTTACATAACCCAGAAATCACTGATGACTGGTTAACAGCTACAGTCACTCCAATACACAACAAGGGAAATAGATCCAATGTCCAAAACTACCATCCCGTTAGTCTGACATTCATTATTTGCAAAATTATGGAAAAAATTATAAAAAAATTTTTGAAAAAGAAATCGAAGACACACAACATGGTTTCAGATTGGGTCGCTCATGTACCTCTAATCTCATTTCTTTTTGTAACAACATTAGTCAGGGTTTGGACAATAACATTCCACAGGACATCATCTTGCTGGATTACAGCAAGGCATTTGACAAGATTCCACATGGGAAACTCATAAACAAACTGGAATCACTAGATTTCTCATACTCACCGATAAACTGGATACAGGCATGGCTAACAAACAGGACACAGAGGGTAACTATAAACAACACTATGTCCAACTTAGGCATGGTCACAAGCGGGGTGCCCCAGGACTCTGTCCTGGGGCCCACATTATTCAATATATATATCAGTGATATGAAAGTAGGTCCCTGCAACTGGTTATCAAAATTTGTGGACGATACTAAACTTGGAGGAAAGGTAGACACCCCTTATAATCTCAAAACCTTGATCTCAGAACATAAAACCATAGAACACTGAGCATCACTAAATCAAATGGAATTTAACACTGACAAATGTACAGTTCTGCACTTCGGGATCAGAAATCCGAACAACATCTACTATTTAAACTCAACTCCACTTAAAACTTCCATTAGAGAAAGTGACTTAGGAATAATTGTCAACAATAAACTTTCACATAGTGACCATTGTACTAAAATGGCCAACACTGCACATGGTTTATTAAAACAGATTAGACTAACGTGTCACCAGAACTGGACAATGCATTATCCCTCTGTACAGGGCCTGCATTAATAACAATAATAATAATAAAACTTTATTTTTATGGCACCTTTCAAAAACCAAGATGCCTTACAAATGGATAAAACATATAAAAATTCACAGTACCATAAATACTATAAAAAGACACAACTAAAATTAAATTCATTCATCACCAAATGCTTGATGCCAGAGGTATGTTTTTAAGGCTTGTTTGAATTCCTCCATGGTCATGCACTCCTGTAACTGATGGGGTAGAGAATTCCAAAGGGATGGGGCCACATGCATAAATGCCCAGGCTCCAAAAGATTTTAAACACACCCTTGGAATCTCTAGCAACCCCTCGTCAGCTGAGTGGAGCGATTCCCCAGGGCAGTAAGGTATCAGAAGCCCTCTCAGGTAGTCCAGGCCCTGTCCATGTAGGGCTTAATAGGTCAGAAGATTGATTTTAAAGGTAATCAGCCACTGGACTGGCAGCCAGTGAAGACCATGCAGCACCAGGGAAATATGACAGGACCAAGAGGTTCCCATCAAAAGCCAGGCCGCACTGTTCTGCACTAGCTGCAAGTGGCAGATTTCTACCCTGGGTAGCCCTAGGTACAAGGAGTTGCAATAATCCAAGCAGGAGGACACAAAGGCGTGGACCAATGTGGGGAGATCGCTGGATGAAACAAGGTGTTTAACCCTGGAGATATTCCTCAGGTGGTAAAAAGAGGTCTTGATGATGACTGACACCTGTGAATGCAGCGTCGGCCCCTCATCAAAGATAGCCCTCAGGTTTTGAACCTGTTCAGAGGCTGGGAGTGATAGGCCTCCAAGAAAGAGACCCGAGGATGAACCTACCCCTGGCCCCCCTATCCAGCACCCTAGGTCCACAACCAGTACCTCAGTCTTTTCCAAGTTCAACTTCAACCAACTCAAATGCATCCAGTCTTGGATTTCTGTGAGGCAGTTATTAAAGACTGAAACAGCTTTATCCTGGTCTGGTGCAAAAGAAAGGTAGCGCTGGGTATCATCAGCGTAGCAGTGAAACCTCAGCCCATACCTTCTTGCAATGTCTCCAAGGGGCAGCATGTACACTGAGAACAACATGGGGACAACACAGACCCCTGAGGGACCCCACATGACTGAGGAACTGGGTCCAAGGAATAAACCCCGGACACCACCCTCTGAGTTCTTCCGGTGAGGAAAGATGTAAATCACCTGAGGACTGTACCCGACAGGCCACAGATGAACCTCAGGTGGCTGAGCAGAACCCCATGGTCCACAGTGTCAAACACTAAAGAGAGATCAAGAAGAACCAAGATGGAATGGTTCTTCTGATCTCTAGCCATCAGGAGATCATTGAGCACCCGATCCAGCGCCTTCTCAGTACTGTGCCTCTTTCCAAAACTGGACTGGAGAGGTTCATAGATGTCAGGGACGGTCAGATGGTTCTCCAGTTGTATGGCCACAACCTTCTCAACCACATTCCCTAAAAGGGGAGGTTAGAGATAGGTCTCTAGTTCGCATGGCAATCTGGGTCCATATTAGACCATACATTGATTACAGATCTCCATTTTGGAATCAGCACCTCAGGGGAGATATTTCTTGACTAGAAAAAATACAGAGACGGGTGACTAAAACAATTCCAAGACTATCTTCAGTACACTACACAGTCAGATTGAAAGCTACAAGTTTATACTCCCTTCGGTCTAGGAGACTCAGAGGAGATTTATTATTCCTCTACAAAATACTACATTCCCAGACCTAATGGAGCAATGTAGGTTATTCTTTTCATTAAATTTGACCTCTTTAAGGAGGCATAATAAACAACTTGAGGTCACAAAGTCTAGAACTAATCTTAGGTACAACTTTTTTACTCTATGAACACTCTTTGGAACTCCTTACCCCAAGAACTAGTTAACGCTACTAACGTCACAATGTTTAAAAAAGGACTCAATATCTGGCTTTTATATAACCAGAATCATCACTAACTGTCCCACACATTGTGGGGGAAAACTTCGATGGGCCTCGGCCTGCTTTTTTTCCTGACAAACCTAATAAACCTAGTAAGGACCCGAGTCTAAAAAACAGGCACAGATCACCATCAACCATTTTAAAGGAAAACTGCTATGAATGCCTACTTTAAATAGTAGAATTACCTGTTATTTACATATCATATACTCCTAGAAGATTTTTCTGTGTTTTAGAGTGCCCCTTTCTATAGTTTTGTAATGCTTGGTTTAGATTGGCTTGCACTGTCATCCACAGTTCCATGCTGATAGCAGCTGAATCAGGAAGTGACATATATTATATACTACCTGTTCAATTTAAAATCGGCACCATGGCATCTCATATTTTTTCCCACCTTTTGCAAGGGACATCTGATGAAAATAAAGCAATTGAGATCCATTTGGCAGGGCAATGATTCTTTGTTTACAGTGCAGTGCGCTGTCACAATTTTACACATCTAATCATAATTCATGGTGATATGCAGATATTCTTGTTCAGAAATGCAGCATGCTGTCACGTTTACACTGGGTATCTCAATCCATGCTGATGTGTACTAATTCTTTTTCAGAAATGCAACATGTTGTCAAAATGTTTACAACTTGCATCCTAAGTTCATGCTGCGATGTTACATAACTTTATTTATTTGACATACAGGCCCAGATATTCAAAGATTTGCGTGGTGAGCAAACCGTTTGCACATATTTAGTGTGGGATTAGTGTGGGTCTGCCATATTGAAAAGGCCAAATATTGTGCGCAAACCACATTAGCACTGGGCAAACCATAATTATATGCAAGGAGCAAAGTGAACATGAATACAGGCACTATGAGATATTCACCGACTAGCATCGCACTAAGGTGTTTTGCACGACTTGGTGTGAGCCTCAGTGCAGTACATATTACCACCCAGGAAAAGCTGGTCTTAACCCTGGGAAAACAGCTTTGTGTGACAATGTTGATTTGCGCTGTGTTTGCATGACTTTTGCATGGCTTGCACGACCCTAACATATGATTATGACACTTAGAAAATGCCAGACATGGAGGGCACATGCTGCTCTCTGATGGCACCATCATGATGCCAACAGCTGCCACTAGTCCCAGCCAAGAAGAGGCAGCAAGGGGTGATCTGGCCCATGGGAGACATCATGGTAGTGTGGCCATACAGCACACACCTGTATACCATACGTCTGTGGTGACCAACAGATGCTAGCACACACATGAAGCACTGTGGGCATGGTGGCCATTGAAGGGAGGGTGTACAGGTGGCCAGATCTCACCACAGCCCAGGTGTGGCCACAAGGCTGGGACACATCATTCAGTGGACATGGGCCAGTAGTGGGACTACCCCACCACCTGTGCACCTGTCGGAGCTCACGTACCCCCCCAGCCACATACCGTACAATTGTACAGATGCCACAGCATGCACAGCCGGCCATGTATATGTCACTGTGAGCATCCCATGCCACAGGTGTAGCATCTGTGGATCACACAACAGCGTAACAATACTGTCCACTGTCAGTAATCACCTGCAAGCTGAACCTGTCACTGTGTACAGTGCAGTGGTCATCAATGACCTGCATACCATAGGCATTGCTGTGTCCCTCACACTACCAGCCCCCTTGCTACTGTAGTGTCTGCTGTGCACTGTTGCATGACCTACAGTGTGAGGGTTGCATGCAGCACCACCACCATCTGTGCCTATGCTGTGTTGTACCCTGGGGTACAATATGCTATGCTATGCTGTACTGTTCACATGTAGCCTTCAGCTATCATCATGCACTGCCTGACTGACCTACAGATGGAGCTGTGGTTGGACCTGGCCAGCCCCTGTACTTCCAGACTGACCTACAGGTGGAGCTGTGGGACCCTGCAGTAATGCTGGGCAAACTGCATGCAAATCAGGGCATAATGGGATGCTAATGTGGCTGTTTGCCCAGAGACTACCTAAGTAAGCTCATTTGCATGTCACTTTTGAATATGGCAAAGTTTAGCACCGGGCAAATGTGTTTGTACCGGGAAAACAGCTTAGCTCCCACTAATGCCGTGTAAATGCGTTAGCTCCGCGCAAACGGTTCGGGGAATATTATACTGTTTTGCACACCGTACTTTCCCATAGGCTGCTCCCTGCAGCTCTACTGGGTCCACACATTTGCTGAAACACACATTGGCCACATAGATTGCCTCTACCTACCTTCACGTCACTGTGCACTGTGTTGCTGTTGTGGTCTGCACTTCCTGGTTGCTATATTCAGAGCTGTCTTATTACAGGGCTACGTTTTCCCTGCACTCCCAGCCCAGTTTGCCCAGCCTCATTCCCATGCTATATTCAGAAGTTGTTTGACCTGGGCTATTCCATTTGAATATAGCTTGCTTTGTGCTCTGGGCTAACTTTACCCACAGGGCAGTGCTAATTTAGCCCCAGAGCAAAGTTTTGAATATCTGGCCCAAAGTGTGCTGTCATAGGTTTACATGTTATATCTCAAGTCATGCTGATGTGCAGTAATTATTTGTTTGATATGCAGCATGCTGTCGCAAGATTACACATGGCATAGCTATGCAAGATGAGGTGCAGTAATTCATCATGCTTTCTGACATTTACACTTGCATCCAATAATCATGCTGCTTTGAAATTATTCATTCCTTGAATTGCAGCATGTTGGCACAGGTTTTCACTTAGCATCGCAATTCCTGCTAATTTGCAATATTTTGTACCAGACTGCACAGTTTGCGTATATCTATCCTGACAGTTGCATCAAGATAGCTGCAAATTAAGATTATCTGCAATGGTTTACTGTTACTTAGCTTGTGGGACTATTGTGTTTAGCTAAACATGTGTAGCTATCCTCTGTGGATATCTGTCTACAGCCAATAAAGTTAGAACTTTTTTTTTCTTTCTTATGTTATAGGACTGCCCTATGCTTATACTGAATATTAACTCTGTGTACCATCAGATCATTCCACACCGGAAAAAGTCATTTGCAGTTTCATAATTGCAGTAATTGAATTAAAAATCAAAAAGTTATTTATCTCACCATATTTCGGGCAGTAGACCACCTGTGATGATGAGACTCTCTTGATCTATTTGGTGTTTGTGGGGGTGGGGAAGAAATGTGTGTGTGTGGTTGGGGGGATTAGGTGTATGCATACTGTCTGTGTCTGACATGTCAGTAACGTTTGAAGAAAAAAAAGAGAAAGACAGTTGTACGTAGTATGATAGCATGTAGACCTCAACTTGTTATTCAGTAGCCCTGACTGCATAACCAGCATGTTATTAACTTACATGGCTCCTATCCATGATTAACAGCATTCTGAATGGTAGGAGAACATTATTTTTGTCTATGGACTTTGTGGCAGTAGTTTTTTAAGAATTAAAATGTTGCCAAATTCATGATAGCAGTATTGTTTTCTGTGACTTATATTTTGTCTTGTTGGTAGCTGTTTCAGTAACATTTTTTACTTCCCTACTGAACATGACCATTGTTCGTATACAAGTTTCATTTTACCATAGTCACTGTAATTTCTGACTCATGACAATATCATGTGTTCAAATCATACTACTGCTACCCGAATGATAACCATAATTGAACACAATACTTCCCTCTCTGTGCATGATCCACAGATAGAGAAGAGACAATGTGCACAGCTTTCAAAGTGTAAATACCAAATTGCCATAGTTTTACAATCAAATTACAATAGCCACAGTTCCCAGGAAAAGGTTATATCAGATGTCATTCGCCAGTGTTAGTTTCTGTCATTCTGGCAGCACTCCGTCTTTATGACAGTGATAGCAATGGACAATAAATGTCATGTAGATGTTTTCAGCCTTGTGACAGTAGACTGCCTATCACTTACTATCATCGTGGGGTTTTTTTTGCCGATTAAAATTGACCTGTGCGAATGGTTTCTGCAGAAAGCGTATATTATCTTGCCCCATCAGTGCGAACATCTCTGTAATTGTGTGAGTTTTTTCCAGGTACAGTATGTAGTGGATAACTGCTGATAGTGGCAACTCCACATATTTTGTGTAGTCATCATGTATGGTCTCAATTATTGGGTGCTTCTTAAGTGATTTTTAAATATTTAAATTATTAGAACTGAGTACCGAAAATTTACAGAATCAGTGTTGTCCTCTGGTTCACACGTTTCAAAACATAGTGGGATGCAGGGTCACACCAGTCCTTGTAACCAGTGACTCTGGGTCATGCCAAAGCTACATGCTGAACAACCCACTATTTAGCAAATTTCAGTGCAGGACAACGTATACTTTGGAGTGAAAACAGTCAGTTTAGAAAGGTCAAGTCCCAAAGCCCCAACTGACAAAACTGGCAGAACCATGCATCCAATTATTTATTTAGCTAAGACTGAACCAGAGCACAACTCTAAGTAACTGTTTTGGCCTCATTTTCAATATTCTAAACATTTAAAAATCCCAAAAGAATCACCAAGTAAGTGAGATCATACAAAATTGCTGTATACAAATATGCAGCATTGCAAATGTCAGCAGTGGATGTGTACCTTCTAAATGAAAATCTGATATGTAAACAACCACACTACTGATTGCATTAAACAATGACCATATGCAAATATGCAATGTTGCAGCTGTTAGTATAGGAATTTACATATTAGAATTGAAAATCCAGCATGCGAATCACTGTCCATTATCATATGTTTTATCCTCCAACGAAAGTGAAATGTGTGAATGTACCCTGCAAAAAAACATACATTTACTAGCCCCCACTGTGTGAATATCTCTGTTATTCTTTGAGTTTTCCCCTGGTATTTTCTGTTGACATAGGATGTCTGCTGTCTGTCATAATGCTGCATATTTGTAAATAGACATATTGTGTGTGGTCTCACTTACTGGGTGCATCTCAAAAATGTGCAGATTCAGAGTTGTGATGTGGTTCAGACTTTGCGTGAAATAGTGATGTGCAGGGACATGCCAGCCTTTGTATCCTGCTGCTCTGAGTCACGCCACTGCTACATGCCACTTCTATATGCTGAACAGACCAATATGTAGCAGATGTCTGTGCTGTACCAAGTATACTGTGGGGGAAAAAAACTCAACGTTGGAGGGCCATGTCACAGAGCCCCCAGAGACAAGACTGGCACAACCCTGCATTCCACTATTTATTTTGTAAAATGTAAACATACGATCAACACTGATTCTGAAAATATGTGGAACTCATTTCTAAAAGTTTAAAACTTTAAAAAACACACCAGAAGCATCCAATAAGTTACACAATAAACAATGACTATATGCAAAGATGCAGCATTGCATCTGGCAGCAGGGGACCTGTACCTTCTAAATGAAAATCCAATATGTAAACAACACTGCTCCTGATTATGATAAACAATGACCATATACAAACATGCAGTCTTGCATCTGCCAGCATGGTGTCAGTGCAAATTATAACTGAAAATCCAGCATTCCAATTACTTTCCACTATCATAAGTTTTATCCACCAGCTAAAGTGATGTGTGACTGTAACCTGGAGAAAGCATACATTTATTTGTCCCCTTTGTGTGAATATCAATGTAATTTGTTTGTGTTTTTGTCCTTTATTTTATGTTGGTAATGGATGCCTGCCTATAGTCGCAAACCTGCATTTTTGAAAATGGACATTGTGTATGGTCTCACTTATTGCGTGACTCTGATATGATTATAAAACATTTAAAGTACTGGAACTAGATAACATGTATTTACAGAATCAAACTTGTGTTCACGTTTGGACTTTACCTAAATAAATCGGATGCAAGGTCACACCACTCATTGTCTCTTGTGGCGCTGGAACATGACACTGCTACATGTAGAACAACCCAATATTTAACTGACCACTGTGCTGTACCAAGTAAACTGGCATGACCTTGCATCCCAACATTTGTTTGCTAAAGAGGTGGGGTGGGGAACAGGCCATAGAACAAAATTAAAATTAATTGGGAGGTGATGATGGGGGTTAGGTAACAGCTCCGGGAGCGTCAGTTTCTTTTTCTGGAGATAAAAAAATGGAGGACAGTTTTTTGTTTAAAACATGATAATCGTCGGCCCGGTGACGCAGAGGGTTGAGGCTCTGGTGCCTTACCTCATCCCACGCCGGTGACCCGGGTTCGGGAATGGACTGGGGTTGTCGGGGGCTGGCAGGGGTGGGAGAAGATCGAGCATCCGTAGGACTGCTCTCATCTCCTGGGGGTTGGTAGAGGGTTCTTGTCGCACCACAGCAGCGTCTGGTGGAGACCAGGAGCACTGCTGATGCACGCAAGAAAGAGGGAAAAACTAGAAAAGTGGAAATACCGCTTCACGGTAGCCAGATGACGGCTGCCTGGTGCTCTGAGGCCATCAAGGTCCTACCGAGCTCTCCTTCTCAGCAGCATCCCTGGGGCTAAAGTGGAGTACTGGTCTGCCCTCCTTGGCTGGTGCCTTCCCCCTCGGAAGAGGGGGACCCATCTGGCGAAGGGTTATTCCGGGTCACCCTGAGGATCAGCTGCGATCTGAGGCAGAATCTCAGAAGATGGATGGGTTGGAGGACTGTCTTGGTAAGCCCAAAGGAGTGGCCGCCATGAAGCATGCAGGGGTAGAAAGAAATAATGCCAAAAAAAAAATCATAATCAGAAGTAGAGATAGTTAACAAACCTAATATAAATGTCACAAACAACATACTGAAATTTTATCCTAATGAAGTGGAGGGGACACACAAATAAAAAGAAGTATTGACAAGGTCACTGAAAGCAAAAAGAAATATTGTTGGCCAGAGGATGCATACTGTATTTAATGTACCGTACTAAGTTAGGAAAGGCATTCCCTTTAAAGAACCTTCTCTGGTGCATAAAATCCTTGCAAATGTAATGTGTTTTATATTTTATCATACTACTATATTTTCACTCAGCCCTGTTAGTAATCACCACCACCATTATGTTTCACTGTACTTTTTCTGCACTGGCAAGCTCTCACACTCTTCCTAGTGCAATCACATAGTCAAAAAGGGGTGGGAAATCCAGAAAATTATGAAGTTCGAGAAGGAAGCAATCCTATCTTTAATACAAATTGCATCTTTTATTTAACTAAGTATGTAAATAACATACACACACACACACACCTGCTGTAGTACTTATTATAGCTTTGTGGTTGAGGGCTCCATTTACTGGTGCAACTTGCAACTCAACTTAGTGAAATCAGCCAAAATGCAGTTACAATGCATGATTGGCCAATGAAGAGTATTTAACAGTGTATCTACATCAATTTACTGTAAGTTTGACAACAGACCTGTTGGGGGTGTTCATTGACTACTACATACTGTAATGTACTGTCTATTATTAAATACTCTTCAGTGGTCATATCCTGTATTGTAACTGCATTTTTGGCTGCTTTCAACAAATTGTGCTTCAAGTCGCACCAGTAAACTGAGCTACCAGCCCGGGCCCGGGCCATGCCTGAAAATAGGCAGAATTTGTCTAGTGCACTTACCTGGTCAACAAAAAATAAATAAATAAATACATACATACATACAGAAATAAATAAATAAAATCTTAGTAAGTACTAGAGGTCTTAGAAATTCAAGAAGCGTACACCTATTTATCAATTAATAAAGTAATACTTTTAAAGAGCCCCCCAAAGTAGCCCGATCCCTTCAATATGCTAATTGCACCACTGTGCTGATGCCCTGTGTTCAGTGTTCATCTATTACAGATCGCTTATAAAATGGGCTTGTAAATCCCAAAGCAATGATTGGCTACAACATCATCTGAGCCGTGTCCTTATCAGATGATATTGTAGCCAACCAGCACTACCATCCAGCAACATGCCTGATGACCTCAACAAATCAGTGAGCTCTGCCAAGTGAAAACAACAACGCTGACTGGCAGAGCTCACTGCTACCGCACCGCAAAAATTAGTCTCCTCAGACCGCGAACTCAAATGCCAGTAAAACTACAGACCGCCCCAAGCCTTCGTGTTAAAACCTAATCGAAGCAACTGATACCAGAACCCGTTGGAAGATGTGTCACAGCAACCCCGCTAATTTCCACATCGATTCTCAACAAATACTGACCAGTTTTGAAGAAAAGGAAGAGCAGCAGCTTCCTGAAATGACAGCGCCTCTGACGGCTCCACTGCAAGCATCCAAATCGATGTGGAAATTAGCGGGATTGCTGTGACACATCTTCCGACGGGTTCTGGTATCAGTTGCTTCGATTACATTTTGAATACACACATCTTCCAAAAAGTTCTGGTATCAGTTGGTTCGATTAGGCTTTGAATACGAATATCGTTGCGGTCTGTAGTTTTTACCGGCGTTTGAGTTCGCGGTCTGAGGAGACTAATTAAACGAGCAGACTCCACAAAATTAAAAAACAAAGGTATTTTTACAGCACAGTTTCTACAGTTAAATTTTAAGAATGCACCCTCGATTAGGTTTTGAATACGAATATCGTTGCAGTCTGTAGTTTTTACCGGCGTTTGAGTTCGAGGTCTGAGGAGACTAATTAAACGAGCAGATTCCGCAAAATTAAAAAACAAAGGTATTTTTACAGCACAGTTTCTACAGTTAAATTTAAGAATGCACCCAAATGAACTGCAAGGAAAACAAAGCAAGTGAACATCTCTCCACCACATCTACAATAAAATGGACTACAATATGTACAATAAGACAGTCTTTCCTGTTTGATTGCTTAATGAAAACCGAAATGTTTCCTGTTGCTTTCCATAATTCAAACCCAAATAAAATTGTTAATGAGTTTAAAATACATCTTAAAACGTTCAATGATACTATCCTAATGGCAATGTAACTATACTAATGGTAATAATACAATAACAAAAGGGACTATTTTTTCCTAGAATATGTTGTTCTATTATTAATTCAAATATCAATAAAAAAACTTTAAAAAGTACAAATGTTTATTCACTTTACTGTTGCCCATTTTATAAGCGCAATAACACACTCTGAGGTGTGGGTTACGTGCTGATAAGAGCACGCCTAGGGGCATAAGGCACTCGGCGCAAGCGCCTCGTGCCTTAGTACACCCCTAGGCGTGCTCTTATCAGCACATAACCCACACCTCATCATGTGTTATTGCTTACTTATAAAATGTATTGACCCTCCATTATCCTGATGTCTAGTGATTTTGCATTTCACTAATTACTATCACTTTGGAAGGAACCTTATGGTATATCATTTTTTAATTAGCCAATTTCCTCCTTATCCTCCATTGATCAATCATTCATTTATTCATTCATTCTTCATCAATTACCATGTGTGTGTAGCAGTGCCCAAATGTCTCCCCCACACTTGCAGATCCATGCTCCCCACGCCCCCCATTCCTCACCAACTTCCAAGTAGGATACCAGCTTAGGTCTCTGAACAGTCCTTCACAAATTGCTATTTAATTAGTCTAGATGGGGAGATTAGAGCTCTGATGATCATCAGCTCTGGGATGGGGGCCATTATTGGGCACTATCTGCTGTGGTTTTGTGGGGGCTGCTTTCTGCTAGGCACTCTGTAATGTTAGTAAATGTATGGTTGTGCAGTCTGTAATCTGAACACTTCAGGGGTGTTTTCATTTAGTTTTACATAGGGATGGTAATAGGGAGAGGTGAGCCACCAGACACCAGGAAGCGGTGACATACTGTATTTATTTGCATATGATAATGCATAATATAGGGTGTGGGACCACTGGACACCAAGGAAGTGGTGAAATTATTATATTCATGGTATTTGATTTGTGCTGTGTGGGAGGGGGGGTGCCGAAGGATGCCACTAGCCACCTGTTACATACAGTATGTTACAGTGTCAGACAGTTGGCAGGGACTGTTCCCGGGATGGGGGTTGGGGGTGTTGTGGTTTTTAGCAGTATTAGAAAAGGTTTTCATGTAAGGACAAGCAGGTATAGGTTTGTAATGGGTGCGTGGTAAGGAATTTGCAAGCCATTGGATCAGTTATATTCAGCGTGTCTAACAATCAGAGCTCATTCTGAACATTTTGAATATGAACTTGTCCTACATTCCTGACATCCATATCTGTCTGAAATAAAGAAGACTGTGCATGTTTTGATCGGGTTACTAGAGAGGGAGAATTAAGGTCAATATTCTTAAATTTAGATTTTTCAATATCCTTTTTGGCTACCAGATCTGTAATCGGGAAATCAGCATTAGTGATCTCTTTGTCCACTTATTACATAATGGATTTATATGTACATTAGTCTGTGATTTTTAAATTTGAGACTGTGGTGTGGTATAGTCAAAATGGTTTTAATTTTTCCCAATGTGGGTACCAGCTCATGAAATTAGTTGTAACATTTAGTTGTTACATGGATAGAAATGTGACATTAAGGATTATATGCAGCTTTATTTCATTTTATTGACTATGGTTTTGCACTTTTTTTCACCATAATTAAATTTGAGCACTTTATTATTCTAAGATACTTAATATATAAAAGCAATTCATCAGTGCACGACTGACCTCCCTGAAGAGGCATGTAACTGTGAAATCGGTCAGGGCTCAGTTTGGGTGTGTTGCTGCCTCCTATCTTACAACACTGATAATGAGTTTTTTGTATTTTTACAATGACTAATGAGGTATTGCAAGTCACCTTGGCTGTTGGTACTAGTGGTATTTTGTTGTTGCTTTGAATATTGGACTATATATGTCAATGAGAGGAGCTGCTTTCTTTTAATTTGAATTGCATATATTGACCTGGCTGTAGTAGGTCAACCACTCACTAACTATATCAATAATAAGTAACATTCTTCCTTCTTGATCAGACTATTGACTCAAGCAGTGTACAGTAATTCAATATTTTTCTCAATCAATAATGTAACACCTGCAATTTTTTTTCCAAGATCAGAAATGGAATGTTGAACGCAATGTCCTGCAAAACTCTTTGAGTATTTTGAATGTAATTCTTGCAAACCTATTAGGTCTCACTTGAATTTATTCATATAACTAAATATTGTATTCTGGATCTTTTAATTGAGCTGATGGTTCCATTCATGTTAAAAGTAAAACATTTTTGTGCTGTAATCTTATAGTATATGACATTCCCACAATGTATATACTTAACAAACATAAAAAGGAAACTCATACAGAATTAAAATATTTTCCTCCCCACATAATCTTGCAAATCAATCTTCTTTTTATGTTCCCTAAGTAAAAAGTGCCCAATCGACATCACATATCTCCCCATCCTTAAAAATAGTTAACACGATAATGTCACCTAATAAATAAACCCAGCAGCTCAGTATACTATGGGTTGCTACAATGGATCTTTGTTTTACTTTTTCTTTCTTTTAATTTTTCTCTGGGAGACCTCCTCATGCATATTGACTAATTAAATATTATGTAAAAGTTTGATATTTTTTATGGTACTTACATCGTTTCAAAAATATACAGTATTCTGCCTGCCCTATTTGCACCCCCCAACCTCCCCCCACCTCAAACCATGCACAGCAGTTCATGCAAGCAGTCAAGAAGAAAGCATATAGAAAGACTCTATCATATTTTCTTTGTAATGAAAAAAAAAAGGAAAAGGAGCACGGTCTGGGTGGATACTCCCAAACATGTAAATAAATCCCCAAACTGGTGCACTCCTGTACTGCATGGAAGCACTGCCCACATTTAAAAGAAATGCTTCACACCAGTGCTTTAAAAAAAAAAAGATAATCTGTGAACAAGTAGGCAAGTGCTAATAAACACATTGTAGGTTCCACTGCCCCAGCACTTCACCAGTAAATGTTCATCGGGTGGAGTGAGGGTGGTGGTGGGGAGGTCTACACAGACATGCTTTTTTAACAGTTTATCACTTAACTGCTTAATTACATTTAAAGTCATGCACAAATGTGTCCGACTGCAGTTCGTTTAGTGCATTCATCAGTGCAAACAATAAAGAGTATGAATACATAAATAAAAATGGAATAACATTGCCGCATGGCCTAGAGGCCTAGTAGTTCTTTGTGCCTTATCTGCTCTTGCCAATGATGTGCTGAGTTCAAAAATTCCCAGCAAAAGAGGTCGTCCTGCCTGAGCTCTGGCCTATTATACCCTTAATAGGCCCCTGGTCAGGACCCCCTTTGGGGTCCATCCCCCAGCCAATCCCTGGGGCTCCAGCTTGCCCTTGTCATATTACTCTTTCCTGCCTGGTGATGTCATCAGTCCCCTCCCCCCTCTATCCCTCTGTTCCCTCCCCCCCATGCACTTATTCCTGATAGGGATCACTGGACAACCTGGCCTGCCTTGTAATGGCAAGCCCCATTATCATAGACTGTGAAAGCACCCTTGTGATATTCTATTAGAGGTAGTAATGAGTTTCTACAGATCACCAGGGAATTATTCCTGTAAAATTACTGGTTACAGGACTGGGACTTCTAATTTGTCAGCAATGATTATGAGCATTTGCACAGATAAACCAGGTTCACCACATTGGACTACTGTCAGAATTGTTATTCCATTTTTATTTCTGTATTCATACTCTTTATTGCTTTATCATCTTTAATGTGGTTTGCAGTAGGGCATGAGTGAGCCTGAATGTAAGCTCACAGGTTTTTTGTTTATACTTTGGGGCACGGGCCTGAAAGAAACAAAGGGTACAGGAAGGCAGGTTGTTTGTTCCAAGTGCATAATGTTTAGCTGGAAGAAAGCTGTGATTATTTGTGGTTCAGCTGTGTAGGAATTTTTTTCTAGTAAGGTTGCAGGGTTATCACCTTTTTAAGGAGCCCAAAGTGGGACATTTCTTACTGAAATATGATTTTTAGCAGGACAATATGTAACCTCAACCAACACAACAGACTTTTTCTCTAAAAATCAGAATTAAGACTAAGTGTTGCAGTGTTTTTTAGATGTTCCCTAGTGTTTCTAATCATTTTAAGGTATTTTAGTTAAGGTACTCTAGTTTTTGCAGCATTTAGAGAAAGTCTGAAAATATTTTTTGTACTATAATGTCTAGATATACTATAATGTCAGGACATTTGGCATTTTTCAGGTTTTTTCACAGGACACTGCTGCCCAAATCAGGACCGTCCTGTGAAAATAGGGACAGGTGGTAACCCTAGAAGGTTGTGGGTTTTTATCCTTTGGCGGGGGGAGGGTCTTTACAGAAAGGTTGTTCTGAGGTATTTGCAGTAAAGGATCATTTGTGTTTTTCCTTTCACTGGATATGCTGATCTGTGTCAGGTCTAAAAAAAAAATTAAAAAGAATAAATAAAATAAAAGAAGGAAGCAGAGAGAAGCAAGAAGTGGCCACAAGATGGCAAATGGCAAGATCTTTGGGGTGTTGTGTTTTCAGTCATTGGGCATAACAGGGTTCAGCATTTTTCAGTGGGCAAGCAGAGCGGTCTCATCGCAAGGGCCTGCTCTCAGGGGGTAGTGCTTGGAAGCTTTGTGATAGCAGCATATGCATGGTGGAGCTTTTAAGCAGCTGGTAGAATGAGGTAGACAACACTAAAGTAGCACTCTTTTCATTGTAATTGAAGGGTATTTCATCTGTTGATCTAAAAATTGTGGTTGTGCAGTAGAGTGCAGGGGGAGAGGTGCTTCCCAGTGCATTTATGTGGCGATGCACTGAAGGTAGACATCGTGACGCACGTTCAGTTGGTTGGTAATTGGTGGCGTGCAGGCTGATTTGGTCAAAAAGTCTGGTGAGGACTCACACGGCCTGACTCTGCAGCATGCATGCCCAGAGGCTATGTGGTCCATGGCGACTGGGCAGAAGATGGATGGGGGTTTCTTCTTGCCCTGCTTAGGTGGGGGCATGGGGAGAGAGCTTGGCTGTGTCTGTGGGAGTGAGGGGAAGTTGGTAGATAATGGAGGAAGATTGCTCCTTTGTGTCCGGGTTACCGGTGATCTTTGTGGTGCCTTGGGGGTGGCCTTTTTTCTCCGAGCAAAGCCAGGGATGCAATTTGTAAGAACAGCATTTGCTGTGAGGGGGTGTTGGACAGGGCATTTGTAGCCACATGGCGTGTGTGGAAGGGCAAATTTTAATGGTGCAGCTGAAGGTCGGGCACCAGCGGAGAGGTGTCTTGTTACCAGGGCCTGCTGGCAGTGTAAAGGTTGGGCCTGCAGGAGCAGGCCAGCATGATGGGAGTGCACCCCTTGCAGGCATATGGTGCAGCAGTCAGTGCAAGTGGATCAAGGCACCGCACTACTCTGTTTTTGGTTTAAAAAAACAGAGGGTAGGGACACCCCCAGCCATTTTCAGGCAAACGGGGTTGTTTTTGTGTTGGTATGGCAGTGTTGCATGACTATGCTGGAGGAGGTGAGCACACATGGAAAGATCTGGGGCCTAACTGAGCAGGCCCAGAGCAAAGGTGCAAAGGGGGGGCATACCTCGGGGTAGAGGGATTGCGCATGACACAGGAGCAGGTCCATGAGGCCAGGAGCGGGGGCATGTAGCAGGCATGGAGGGGTGTGGGGGTTGTATTTGGCACCAAAAGACATCTGTTTGATGTGGAGAACAGCACAGTGGACAAAAAAGGGGAGTTCTGGTGAGAATGCAGCAGAAGGGTTGGGAGAGTCACCGTGGTGCTGCCACCATTTTGATTCAGGACATGTGGCAGTGCCATTTTGTACAGGCAGTGTGGTGACCTTTCTTTATATATGGATACACATATCAGTAATAAAATAACATAATAGGAAGGGTCTTTGATTCCCCTTGGGGGAAGGCAAGGTGACATAGGAGGGCTAATGTATAGATCAGTATGCTATCGAATAAAGGTGAGAAATATGTTGAAATAAAAAGAATGCAAGGGGGTATGCTGCAATGCTTTCATGATGCCATAGTGTGGTCACAGGGGGTGGGATCATTTTGGGTGGGTCAAGCATGGGATAGTGTGATGGCCACCAATTTTGATAAAGGCCACAAGGCGGCAGCTATTGCTGGATAGGGGAGTTTATTGAGAATGGTGCAATAAGGCCAAGCCAGCATGGGGGTACCAGAACTGCATAGTTAGTGAAATAATGCTGAGGTATGGGCCAGCTGCTGTTAGGTTATTATCACCTGCAACATTAGAGGAATCCTGTGGGGTGTGGGTACTTGGGAAAATACCGAGAGCTAAAATGGACAGCAGAAACTACCTGCTCCTTCCAAGAAGAGGGCTTACATTTGAAAGCATCCTGGATAGCTTTCTCTGGTAAAACATGGGTGAGTTAACCCTTCTTCTGGAATGCTGTTAAAGCAAAACCAAGGGGATGAGTCAATAAAGAAATTTACTGTTATGGTGAGTGTCAGACTGCTTAATCTTCAGACAATCTTTTTAATACTGGATGTTTCTGAGAATTTAAATTGATGTTGATATAATTAGGTAAAGCTGATATCTAGGAGAATTTTAACTGGAATTCTTGTGATTTGTTCAATATTTTGATGGAAAGCGCTTTGATGTTTCGAATTGCGCTATATAAATAAAAAGATTATTATCATTATTATTTCAGCCATTTGAGGCACCTGGTGGTGAACTGGGTAAAACCCATTGGGTTCACCACAATATAACCCAAATAGACCATCTTAGGGTAGCTGGTTCATTACACTGGGGTGTCAAACAGATGAGGCATACTGATGAGTTCTGTTAGGATAAAACACGTGTCTATGTCTTCTGTTGGCACCCTTGACAAACTGTGTGAGAGGCCTTTTGGCAGCATGCATTTCTGCTTAAAGTTGAGCTAGCATAGTATTCTGTGGTGATTTGCATATGCAGCCCATTATGTTTTGCATTGTGGGGGCATATGTGATTTTGTATTTCTTATATATATAAAATACTAGCCTAGGGCCTGTATAGTTAGGGTTTCACAGCCATTTCTATGTTAAACCTCAAAGTTTGCACTTTAATAACTTTGCAACTGTTTGTCCAATTTGCCTGGAATTTGGAATACCTACAAGACTACTAGAGATCTCTGGATTTGAAAATTTTTGTTCTGGTTGGCTGTACAGTGGCAGAACTGTTAAGTGCTCAAAAAGTGAAAAAAAAAAAAAAAAAAAAAAAATAAATAAATATCACCCTTTTTGCAAATTCATTGGTAAGCCATAATAGACTGAAGAATACATTTGAATGGATTCAAATGTGTTGTGTACATGTGTCCTGGGTTGAACTGGTGCCTTTTGAAAATCTGGTTAAAAACTATTGCTCTGTTCAAAAGTTATTCCATTTTTTCATGTCCCATTATAGCCTATGGGAAAATTTATATGTGCACTGTGAAAAGTTTTGAGATCATATTTTGAAATTGTTTACCTGCTGCCACCATCTTGTTTTCAGTTAGTGAGAGAGAAAAAATGATGTAATTCAAAAAATAGTGCACTTTGGTAAACACCAACAATTGTGTTTACCTAATTGGGCCCTGAGGAACATAACCCTGACATTATTTTTTCACCAGCTGGTCTGGAAATGTGTTTTTCAAATTTTTTCACCATTTTGCCATTTTTTGTTCACGGCAATATTTTATGTTACCATGAAAATAAACGTGATCATAAGAAAAATAACCGCACTAATACTTTTTGTGTTCGTGGTCACATTCCCATTATAGAGATAGGAGTGTCACAAAAACATTTAAAATAATTGCGGTAAGACAGCATGAACACATTTTTAAATGTGTTGTTTTCTTTGTCACTTCATTCTGGCAAGGTGGATTATGCTATTGGCCTCAAAGTTTCAGGGTGGCAAGCCCTAGTACCACAAATCTGCCTTTTGGTTGTTTGGTACAAAAACGCTGAACAGGCTCATAGTTACAGCATTCCAAATTTGAGAAATGTTCCCATAGGATAACATTGCAACACTTGTGTTGCCTTTCGGTGCCCTTATCTTGAAAACGGTTTGAGATATGGTTATTTCTTTGCAAAAATTCTTAGTCCTTGGAAAGTCATGAATATCATGAAATTTGATTTTTTTCTACCTTTTATGGTTGCTGAGATATTTGGGAATTAATGTTCCAATTGCTCATTTTCATGTCTGTGGGCAACTATTACACCCACAGAGTTAGCATTCACAGCACATTTTGGTGCCCATATCTCCTAAACAATGAGAGATATGGATTTGGTCAATTTATATTGCATGGAGGTCTCACTGTCACGATAACAATGACACTTGAATTTTCTTCCTAGCTGCTACGGTTCCTGAGATATGTGCAAATTAGTGTTAGAAGGGTTCCTTGCCTTATAGGGCTGCTGTATGGCTCCAAACTTATGTGTAAGTGGGAGCATGGGGCCCGAAGGGTCTGAGCTCCCACAGACACATATCATTATGCACAAATGGGAAGCTTGGTGGCCCCATGCTCCCACCAACACATAACATTTACTACTTATATTACACTTCTTCAAAAAGAAAGGAAATTCTTTGCAAAAAACTTTGTTAATGCATCAGTTAGTGTTGTTTCCACACTAACAAAAGTGTGGGAATTCAACTTTAGGGTTACCACCCCACCACCTCGCCCCATCCCCAAAACACTAAGTCCACATTCCCCCACCCCACCCCTCCACACACACAAACACACACACACACACACACACACACACACACACACGCAAGACATGCAATATTGTAAAACACTATATGAGTCACTCACATCTGTAAGCACAATAAACACTACACTGTACTCATTTCACATAACACTACGTAATGAAAAAAACAAATACAGTATGATCGACTCTATACTGCCAGCACAGTATGATGGCACATTATAGCTGGCATTTCTTTTTCACACAGTCAAATTTAGTCTGTACAGATTTTCTAAATATTTTTATTTATTTATTTAGACAGCAGTTTGGGAAAACCTTTGAGCCATAGGCTCATTTACAAAGGTACCTTGTCACAGTAAGACAAATGAAAATACACAGTATAACAGTATAACACAGTATAACAGTAACTTAAGACATAGATACAAACAAGCTGGTACGGGTAAGATTGATGCAAACAATACCAGAGTTATGATGTCCTTAGCAGCTTAGTAGTAAGCTTTGTCATAAGTATTGAGTACGGCTTTGACTAGTGGCAATTACAGCTTCCGGTGTTAACAAGGTGGTTTCGTAAGGATGTTTTGAAGCATGATATAGTTGGAGCTTCGGAGATGGAGGGGGCAGTGTGTTGACCCAGGAGAGGGCCCTAAAGCTAAAGGCTCTTTGGCCGTGAGAGGTCCTAGCTCTAGGGATAACAAGAAAGGTTTTCTCAGAGGTCTGAGTATGAACTAGTGGGACAGAGCGGTGGATGGTGGTGGTCAATCCTGGTGGGGATAGCCCAAGGAGGGTCTTTTTTTTAAAGGTACAGGTCAGATATTTGAGGCGCTCATCAAGATCAAGTACCAGTGCTTTAGCATACAGTAGACAGGTGTGTGTTAGCCTAGATGCCCCAGTAATTAACCTGCATGCCTTATTTAGAGTAGTGTGAATTTTATGGCTTGCGGTCTGATCAGCAGCACCATACACCAGCAGTCCATAGTCCACTAGGGACAGGATAGAGGAGGTGACTGTGAGTCGAAGAGCCTCCAGGGGGAGGCAATGTTTATACCGATGTAAGATGCCCAATTGGATATTAGTGGCAGTGGCTAGGGCAGCGATCTGTCCATGGAAGGAGAGGGAGGGGTCAAAATGGATCCCTAGGTATTTATAGGAGCAAACTTGCTTGAGTGGAAAAGAGGACCCAGAGTGAATGAGGAGTTTGAAGTTGCAGGACTTGTTTTGAGGATGAATAAAGAACATGGTTTTTGTTTTTTTAAGATTTATCACCAATCTATGTTCCTTGAACCAGTCCTCGGCTTCAGCGAAGGACTTCTGCAGCGAGTCCTGGAGGGCAATAGGGTTATGACTTGAGGCAAAGATGACTGCATCATAGAGTACAATAGAATGTTCCCCAAGCAAGAGCGTGGAAGGGTGTTAAGGTAAAGGGAGAATAGTAAGGGGCCCAGAATGGAGCCTTGGGGACCCCCAGAAAAGATGGGACAGATATCTGAGTAGGTCCCATTCATTTTTACATGCTGTGAGCAGTCAGACAGATAACTGGTGCACCAGGAGATAGGCCCAGCAGCAAAACCAGAGAGACTAAGAGCATCAAGAAGGAGGGGGTGGGAGACTGTGTCGAAAGCTTTAGAGAGGTCAATGAAGACCGCACCAGCCAGATAACCAGTGTCTAAGGAGGAATGGAGAAAGCTGGGGAACTCTAGGAGGGCTGTGTTGGTACTGTGGCCCACTCAGAAGCCATGCTGCTCAGGACATAGGACATTGTAGGTGGAGAGGTAGTCAGAGATTTGAGAGGCCACCACTTATTCCAAGGCCTTGGAGAGAGGAGAGAGAATGGAGATTGGCCGATAGTTTCCAGCCACAGTCCTATCACCACCTTTAAAGATAGAGGTGACAGTGGTGACTTTCCAGGCAGTTGGAACCTTCCCCAGGCAAAGAGAGTGGTTGATGAGGCACGTGATCGGGGTAAGGACTGTGTCTAAGACCAGCTGTAGGATACACAGATCCAGGGTGTCACTGCCTACTATTACTCTTGAAGGCAGTGACAAGGTGCAGCCTAAGTTCTTGGGCAGAAACACAGTGGAGGAGAAAATAAGGGTGAGAAAGATTTACAGCAGGCGCTGGGGGAGGAGGGTCAAAAAATTTGTAGGGAGGATAGGGCTAAGGTCAGTGAATGAGGTGTTGAGGTGGTTCGCTATGAGGGCTGGGTCTGAGGAGATCACACCATTAATGTTGATCTGGGAGGGTGGGGGAGAGTGTACACTCCCATTTAACTGTTTAATGTTATCCCAGAAGGTTCTGGGATTCCCCCATGAGGCAGTGAATGAGGACCGATAGTGCTCAGACTTGGCCTTTCTGATGGCCCAAGTGCACTTGTTTCGGGCGGCAGCATATAACTGCCTGTCACTGGGCTGGCCAGTCTCAATGGCACAGTGCCATAGGTTGTCCCTATGTTTGAGTTGGTGAATCAAAGCTGGGGTTACTCAGGGGGCATTCTGCCTTTTAGAACGGCGGGTCGACATTGGGGCAAAGATATCACAGGCATTATTAAAAGTTTGGGTAAAGAAGGAGAGAGCTGTGTTGATGTCAGGAGTTGCCTGTATAGGAGACCAGTCAATTTGGGACAGAAGTTCCTTAAGTTTTATCAGTCCACCAGGTATTAGATGCCACCGGCATGTGGACTGTGCTATGGGTTTCGGGACTGAGGATGACCAGTGGAATAGAATGGGGTAGTGATCACTGAGAGAGTCTGGGAGGACTTGTACACTGGGGATCTGATTAGGGTGGTTGGTGAGTACCACATCAAACAGGGTACTGGAGCCTCTCTTGGGGTTAGTCCTGGTAGGGTGGGTAACTAGTTGCGTTAGGTCTATTGCAGAAAAGGAGTCATGGGTAGAGGAGGAGGAGGGTCTGAGCCAGTTGACATTTAAGTCACCCACCAGAATTTGATCAGCGGAAGGAGGTAGTGAGGAAAGATATTCTGTAAGAGAGGCAATGGCCTGTGTTTGGTCCCTGGGGGGCACGTATGCAGTAGTTAGATAAAGGGGTCCCTTTAAAGGGTCAGGGGTTAGTTTCAGCATAAGTGCCTGGGCCCTGGAGTCAAGGATGGGAGCAGGAAGGGCTAGTACGGGGAGAGATTCCTTGACATAAATAGCACAGCCGCCGCCCCATCTCCCAACACAGTCAGACCGGAAGAGGGTGAAACCAGGAAGGGAGACTAGGGAGTCAGGGGAGGATTTTGACAGCCAAGTCTCAACCAGAGTGATGACATCAGGGTTAATTGATGTGACCAGGCATTGTAGTGAGTCAAACTTTTTTAGGAGGCTACAGATATTCATGGAGACCATGCATAGGCCTGTGGTGCTAGTCGGGGAGCTCCTGGGAACCGGGTCAGGGTTTGGATGAATGTTCCCTGACAGGAGTAGTAGCATGACGCATGACTAACACGCTGTCTGGGAGATGGTGAGAGGTTTTCCTACGATTGACATGAGGAGGGGGAAGGGAGGTTAAGGGAGCAGGAGGTGGGCAGGGTGGTACAGGAAGGGAAGACAAGAATAAGAAGACACCCAGATGTGCCTGAGGGGAGGAAGCTAGGGGGAGAGCAGGGAGGACCGAGACACACAGAGGTCCCAAAGGGCAAGAGAGCAGGTTCAGGAGCAAGGAGAGGGGGGTTCCAGGGCACAGTGCGGAGTAGCAGATGGGTAAGTGGGCAAGTGCACTGCTAGTGGGGATAAGCACAGGCGGAGTATGAGGCAGGGCCAATACATTATGGTGTGCAAGATCCAAGGGAAGTAGTACTTTACAGGTAGGAGTAGGAAGTAGCGAGGGAGCATAGGTTCCTCTAGTGGCCAGCAGGTATAACCTGCAAATGGGAAAGTGGGGAGATAGGTTCTGGGCAACAGGACATGATGTCACTGGATGTGATGTCATGGGGTGGATCCTTAAATTGACAGCTGCCTCTGGGTGGGTTGGTGGTTGGGGCAGGCGGGGCAGACGACGCAAAGCGTCGTCAGGCTAGCACCCCCCTGCAGGCATCCAGATGAAGAGAAGAGGCTCTCTTTACCTCAAAAGTAATCAGGCTGGAAATTTGGCTTCCTCAGCTCCTCAGGTGAGCTGCTTGTGTTGCTTGTTTGTTCCGAGTGCCTGCCGCGGTCGGCAGCGAGCTTGGGGGGGCTGCCTCAAAAGTAATCAGGCTGGAAATTCAGCTTCCTCAGCTCCTCAGGTGAGCTACTTGTGTTGCTTGTTTGTCCCAAGTGCCTGCCGCGGTTGGCAGTGAGCTGGGGGGGCTGCCTCAAAAGTAATCAGGTTGGAAATTCAGCTTCCTCAGCTCCTCGGGTGAGCTGCTTGTGTTGCTTGTTTGTTCCGAGTGCCTGCCGCGGTCGGCAGTGAGCTTTGGAGGGGCTGCCTCGAAAGTAATCAGGCTGGAAATTTGGCTTCCTCAGCTCCTCAGGTGAGCTGCTTGTGTTGCTTGTTTGTCCCAAGTGCCTGCCGAGGTTTTGATTTTTATGTGTCATGATTCAACAATTGGCTCGCTGAAGGTATCACTGCTACCACATAGGCATGTGGTAGTAGGAAAGACAGGGCTGACACATACATAGTACTCTTCAGATACTGCTCAGGTATGAAACTACCACCATTACATGATGATATACTGCTGCGTTACCTGGAAATTCTCATTAACAGCATGTTATGGTTAGTTTTGGATGTTACAACTGCTGCTGTCACATGTTGCTTGTAAACTATACTACAAAACATTACTTTTATTATTAGTACCATTTGATGGCAGTGGTTGTCAAAACCTCTTTTTACCATCTGAGGAACATCGCCCGGGTGAAACACCTGGTTCCCCCCGACGATCTGCCTACTTTGGTCCACACCTTTGTTACCTCCTGCCTTGACTACTGCAACTCACTCTACCTAGGGCTTCCTGGGGTTGAGATTCGCTGCCTACAGCTAGTGCAGAATGCGGCAGCCAGGCTGTTGACGGGCTCATCTAGGGCCAGTCATATAACGCCTGTGCTCCGTGGTCTGCACTGGTTGCCAGTTTGCTGGTGAATCACCTTCAAGGTAGGTTTGCTGACCTATAATGCCCTACATGATCAGGGACTGGTTTACCTGAAAGATCTCCTTCATCCCTACTGTCCCCCCCCCGCTCTCTCCGATCCACTGACGAGGGATTGCTAGAGATTCCCAGGGTTCGTTTAAAAACTTCAGTGGCAAGATCATTTAGTTTTATGGCCCCAACCCTGTGGAACTCTCTACCTCGTCAAGTGTGGGAAAGCCCTACTGTCCATAATTTTAAAGAATCTTTAAAGACTCACCTCTTTAGGAAAGCATTCAATGATTTTTAATATTGTTGTTTATTGTATTTGTAATTGGTTTATCTAGTGTTGTACATGTTGTTTATTGTATTTGTAATTGTTTTATCTAGTGTTGTACAGGCGCCTTGGTTTTTAGAAAGGCGCCTTAAATAAATAAATAAAGATTGAGATTGAGATTGAAGATTTGTTAATAGGACTGACTCACTCTATCAGAAAAAAAGTAGGCAAACATCCAATGACTCTTGCTAGGGTTATGCAAACTCTTATTTCCAATATAACTATCTATAGATACCATACTGTGCTTCATCATGTCATAATTGAAATATAGACATCTGCTTATATCATGTTATTGATGTTTGTAACAGAAAAATGCTTACTATGGGCCATCTCACATGGTTGCCCACCGTGTGTGTATCCTCAAGGCACTCTGATGGCAGCAGAACTCATACAGTTGGTGGACCATGATGATGGATGTGTCTTCTAGTATGTTTAGAGAGTTCTATGTTACTTCAGTTACCTAATGCTGGTTGTGTCTGATTGGTTATGTTGCCTTGGCCTGTGCCATGATTGCATGTGTGTGTGGGGGGAGGTGGGGTTGGGGGAATGTGGAGTTAGGGTTTTGAGGATGGGGGAGTAGGGGTGGGGTAGTAATCCTAACATTGAATTTCCACACTTTTGTCTGTGTGGAAATAGCCCTAACTGATACTTTAATGACATTTTTGTAAAGAATGTATATATATATCTATATATATAGATATATATATATCTTTTAGAGGCAAAAAATCCATTTAATGCATCAGTTAGGGTTGTTCTACAGCAAAAAAAGTGAGGAAATTAGGGGTTAGGGTTGAAAGCCCCCCTTGGACCCCCCAGCCCAGCCCCCCAAATGGCATTGGGGTGTGCATTGGGGTTGTTGGCCCTAACTCTCACCCCATCACATGTGTAAAGAAGCAGAGGTATAGAAGAATGGGGTGAGAGTTAGGACCGATGACCCCAACGCGCACCCCAATGCCAGTTGGGGGGCTGGGCTGGCAAGGTCCAAGGGAGGCTTTCAACCCTAACCCCGAATTTCCTCACTTTTTTCACTGTAGAACAACCCTAACTGATGCATTAAACTGAGTTTTTTTCCTCTAATTTCCCTTCTTTTTGAGAATGAGGATGATAAATAGTTAATGGAATGCAGTGGCGGGAGCGCGGGGCCACATGATGTCTTGTTAGGTAGCAACAGGAACTGCAAAACAAACGCAAGCAGCAGCGGTACACAAATTGTTACAATAACAGCAACAATAAAGCCAACAGAAACAGAAACACAAGCGAATATGGAAACGCAAACTGTTAAACGCAATGTCATGGTACCGCAATTGTAAATGTAAATGGTAACAGTAACAACAACAATAAAACCAAAAGAAACAGAAACACAGGTGCATACAAAAACACAAACCGTAATACGCAAGAGCATGGTACCACAATTGCAAATGCAAACCATAATGGTAACAGCAACAATAATGAGAAACAAAACAGAAACACAAGTGCAAACGCAAACTGTAATGCACACGGTGGCGTAGACCAGAACGGTGATGCAAACGGTAACAGAACCACACCTGGAAACACTAAGTGACACAGTAATGAAAGGGCACACCCTTCTTTCCCCCAAAAACTGCATTGAAAAAACACATTGAAAACAAATTATGACTAGTATATAGTAAATTGCTTATATCTCAGGAACCGTGTGATGCAGAAAAAAAGTAAAATTTTGTATGAATTATTACTTTCCTGGTTAATTTTATGCTTAGCCCCTATTTAGGAAGCTAAGCAATTTTTTGACAAAAAGTCCATGTCTCACACCGTTTCCAAGATACCAGCCCCGAAAGACACAATGGATGCCATAATGTTATTCTATGGCAAAAAGCATCAACTTTGGAGTGCCATAACTTTGCCATCCAGTAAAATTATTTCACCAAACCAGCAAAAGGCACATCTCTGGGATGTTAGCTTTCTTCCCTCCGAATTTCAGCCCAAACTACCAAACCATTATTTTGCAGCACTGCAGCAAAGAATTCCTCTAATGCAGCAAACACTGCAATGTTATTCTATGGAAAAAAATGTCAGCTTTGTAGTGGCATAGCTTTGTTGCCCTGTACTATTTCTTGACCAAAAGACACATCTGTGGGATATTGCCTTTCTTCCCTCCAAATTTCAAGTTAAAAGACCAAACCGTTCCCAAGATATTCAATGTCAAACTTTTATAAAATTTCCCTATCTATTCCATTATAAAAAAATCTGGCCGTCTTGTCCCTCCCTTGCAATCAAAGGTGGCGATCAAAGAATCTCACAATCAAAGAATTTGCAGGCTCATGAACAAAGATTTCAAAACCTTATAAATCGAAAAATTGAAGGAATTACTGTAAACCACCACCATGGTTTGACAGAACAAAGACCCCTGAGTAAAACCCATGCTCATTTGACTTCCTGCGACGCACCTGGGCTGAGATAATTGTTTTTTTAATTGAGCCATCTCGTCCCTTGCTTGCGATGCATGATCACGATCAAAGAATCTTGCGATCAAAGAATTTGCAGGCTCGCGATCAAAGAATTTGCAGGGTCACGATCAAAGAATTCAAATGATTGTAATTTATAAAATATGTATAATTGAGGTAAATCACCGGCATGCTTCATTAGAATGAAGCTCCCTGAGTAAAACCCACCCTCGTTTGACTTCCTACAACACCCTTGGGCTGAGAAAATTGCTTTTTTCATCTGGCCACCTCGTCCCTCACTCGCGATGCATGATTGAGATTAAGAAGCTCGAGGTCAAAGTTTTTGCATCCTCGCAATCAAAGAAATTGCTCGCTTGCAAATAAACAGCGAGATGAGATGGCCAAATGATAAAAGTAATTTTCTCAGCCCATGGGTGCCCTAGACTATCAAATAAAGGTGTTTTTTTTCCTTAGGAGGCTTCGTAGTGCCCCATCAGCATGCCCAAAATAATGTAATAATGCTCCCTGGTAGTCTAGTGGCCCCCCTTCCTAATAAAATATTTAGATACCCTGGTAGCACAGTGGCCCCCCCAATAAAATATGTGAAGAAATTAATGCCCTGGTGGTCTAGTGATCCCCACCACCTGTTCTTTTTTTTATTTAAATCCTGGTAGTCTAGTTGCCCCCTGAGATGTACTAACTGATAACATCTGAGTTTTATATCCCTGGTAGTGTAGCGCCCCCAGTATAAAAAAGAAATTATGCATTTATTATACACCTGGTAGTCTAGCGGCCCCCCACCCATCCATCCAAGCCCACCCCGCACTCTACCCTTGCCAGCCGGCGACTGGCACAGCCCTCCTTTCACCTCCATGGCTAGCTGCTGACTGTCTGCATTACGAGCGGTAATGCGCCTCTTGATGACAGTTCATTAAAAAAACAAAACCGCAAGGCTGCAAATTCTTTGACTGCCGGGTGGGATGAGATGGCCAGAACCCCGATACTTTGATCGCAAGATATACATATAAATTTTCCCATTGACTTATAATGAGAACTTAAAGGTGCCATAACTTTTGAATGCCTTAATATTTTTTCACCAAACAAAAAGCAGCATGTTTGGCTACCAAAACTCTTTCAAACAAGTCACAGAGTGGCATGCCACACAACGGCTGTGCAGGACCACATTTAGAATGCCAAAAGGTGCTTCCAAAAGTGGATAATTTTGCATTTTTCAGTGCTTTTGTACACAAAGACCAGCACTCCAACACAAACACAGTTTGGCAAATCAAGAGATCTAGTGCACCCCAATGTGTGTTCCAAATTTCAGGCAAATCCATTGAATGGGTCCAAAGTTATTACTGTCCAAACTTTTGACTTTAGTATTTAATTGGCCACTCAACCCTAACTTTAATGGCACGTTGATCTATATATATATATATATATATATATATATATATATATATATAGATATAGATATATATATGCTAGTGGTGCAGTAATGTCACAATAGTTAGGGCTGAGTACGCAGTTTAATATGAAACCCAAAGGTTGTAGTTAAGTAACTTTGTAACAGTTCAATGGATGTACACAAAAGTTGGTATGCTTATTCCTGGGGGGTAGATCTCTTGACTTGCTAAGTTTCATTTTGATTGGATGTGCAGAGTTTGCGCAGCGCATAGTGAAAAAAGTGTAAAAGTCACTTTTTTGCCCATTTTTGCTGATTGTTCCTCATCACGCTGTGGCCACACCATTTGGAATTTTGACCTGAGGATTTTAAGGTGGAAAGAGCATTCCCCAAAGACAAAGCCAGCATTGATTTGGTGAAAAAATATTAATCAGTTCCAAAGTTATTCAATTTTGAAATTTCGGATTCTGAGCATGCTCAGTTCAGTCTTTTGGATGGTTACACAGCTTTGAACAAGGATATGGGCTCACAAACAGGGATTTTGACAGCTCATGAATAGGGATTCATTAAATTCTTGTTTGTATGAAAAAAATCCTTTTTCATGAGCCGCCATCTTTATTTTCAGTTTTCTTCAAAAACAAAACCTTGTAACTTACCCCAGTGATGTCTTCGGTAGAGGTTGAAGTATGGGTTTTGTTCAGGGTGACACCCTCTGCAAACCCATTGTTTTGGTTCCATTTAGTTTGCTCAAAAAATGGCCATTTTTAAATTTGAAAATCCTTGTTCATGACTCACTTCCGATCCTTGTTTGTGAGGTGTCAAAATCCCTGTTCGTATGGGGATGACCAGATAGCCCTATCTCTCAAACTGATATTTCTCAGGAACAAAGATTTTAACAGCTCACAAACAGAGATTCAGCTCAGGAACAGGGATTTTGACAGCTCACGAACAAGGATTGTAAAAACGAATCCTTGTTCATGAGCTGTTAGAATCCCTGTTCGTGAGCAGTCAAAATCCCTGTTCATGAGAAATCCCTGTTCATGAGGTTATAAAATCCTTGTTCATGAGGGAATGACCAGATGGCACTAAAAATCCCTGTTCACCAGCTGTAAAAATCCTTGTTTGTGAGATGTCAGAATCCCTGTTCGTGAGTCAATTCATGTTCATGACCTGTCAAAATCCCTGGGATTTCTCATGAACAGGGATTTTGACAGCTCATGAACAGGGACTGTAAAAATGACTCCTGTTCATGAGCTGTCAAAACCCTGTTTGTGAGCAGTCAAAATCCCTGTTCATGAGATGACAAAATTCTTGTTCCTGAGGAGATGACCAGATGGCCCTAAAAATCCCTGCTTATGAGTGGTAAAAATCTTTGTGAGCTGTCATGATTCCTGTTTGTGAGTCAATCCATGTTCATAAGCTGTCAAAATCCCTGTTCGTGAGGGGATGACCAGATGGCTCTATCTCGCAAACAGGGATTTCTCATGAACAGATATTTTAATAGCTCATGAACAGGGATTTTTAAAGGTTGCTGTTTCTTTGCCAGTTCACTGCAAATAATTAGTTAGTGCTTCTGGCTTGACATTTACAGGGTACAAAGGGGGTGCACCACAGATGTGACTTTTGATGGTTTGGTATAAAGATTTGAAGCGGTTCTATAGTTATGCCATTCTGAAGTTGAGAAATTTCCCATAGGATAACACTATGGTGAATGCGGCACCTTTCGGTGGCTATATCTCAAAAACGGTTCGAGATACAGATTTTTTGCTAAGAGCAGCTTAATACATCTTAGGTGTACTAAGCAAGCATGCAGGTTACCAGTCCATTATTACAATTTCAGTGGAATTTTTTCCCAAGGTTGCTACAGTTACTGAGATATTGTGCCATTTAAGAATCAGACTTCATGTCCAGCCATGCCACAGGAAAACAGAAAAAATTAATTAAACAGAGAGAGACTGAAACCCAATCAATGCTATATACAAACTGGAAACAGATTTGAATAAATTCACCCACTCACCAAACATAAGATGTATTAAACAATCTTTTTTTATTTTCAAAAATAATTTGTTTTTATCATCCAGACCACAATAACCAACGTTTCGTGAACATTTTCCTTCATCAGAGTGTCCAGTTATGATTTTAGTCAGTCCTTAAATATTCTTGTATGACTTGATCAATTTTTTTAAGCTTCTAGTCCATGACTGGACAAAAGCCAAATTACATATATTTGGCTCCTCTTAAAACCTAGCAGTGTTTGCTAGAGAGTTAGGGCCGACGGCCCCAAGGCACACCCCGTCACCTGTCAGTCTGTGGATGGTGAGGGTGGGGTGGTAGGGTGGGGGGTGTTAGGGTCTCAATCTTACATAGAAACATAGAAGTTGATGGCCGATAAGGTCCACAAGGCCCATCTAGTCTGCCCACTTTTTCTACCTTGAGAATGTGCCATAGGCCTGTACTCTGTCAATGGCCTATGTATTCATATTCATCTTTATTGCTCCCTTATGCCTATCCCATGCCTGCTTGAAGCCCTGCACTCTATTCATATCCAACACTTCCTGAGGTAGGCCATTCCATGCATTCACCACCCTTTCTGTGAAAAAGAACTTCCTCAAATTCCCCCTTAATCGGCCTCCCTCTAATCTCATGCTACGTCCTCTTGTCCTGCTTTTCTTATTATATTGAAACATGTTAGACTCTATGACCTTAAGATGTTTGAATGTTTCGATCATATCACTTCTCTCCCTCCTTTGCTGTAGGGTATACATATTGAGCTCTGTAAATCTGTCCTTATATGTTTTCTGAAGCAGTCCCTGCACCATTTTGGTTGCCCTTCTCTGGACTGCCTCCATTTTGTTAAGGTCCTTGTGCAGCTGGTGCGGCCTCCATTACTGCATGCAGTACTCCAGATGGGGCCTAATCAGTGTCTTGTGTAGAGGATTTACCTCCTCTTATGACTTGGCGACAATTTCATTAATACACCCAACATCCCTCTAGTCTTACCTTCTGCTTTAGTGGTCTGCTTGGATGATTTTAGGTCATCTGTGATAATGATGCCCAAGTCTATTTCTTCCCTTGTGATTGCCAGCATTTCCCCTCCCAATCTATAGGTGGCTTCAGGGTTTCTCTTTTCCATGTGCATGATCTTGCACTTCTTTGCATTAAACCCCATTTGCCATTCTTCTGACCATTTTGCCAGTTTATCCAGCTCTCTTCTCATTCTGCCCACCCCATCTGGATCATTTACTCTGTCACAGATCTTGGTGTCATCTGCAAACAGACAAACCTTACCCTCCAGTCCATCTGCAATGTCACTGATGAAGATATTGAAGAGGACTGGCCCCATGACTGATCCATGAGGTACCCCACTTGTGACTTGCACCTCTTCTGACTGTATACCATTTCCCGCCACTCTCTGTTTTCTGCCCGCCAACCAGTTTGCCACCCAGTTGACCAACCTCTGGCCCACCCGGACCCTACCCAGCTTATTGATCAATCTTCTATGTGGAACAGTATCGAAAGCTTTGCTGAAGTCAAGATAGGTGACATCAGCTGCTTCCCCTTGGTCCACCATTCTGGTTACCCAGTCAAAGAAATCTATGAGATTAGTTTCACACGACCTTCCTGTTGTAAACCCATGCAGTCTTGGATCCTGTGCTCCTATGGATTCCAGATGTTGCACTATCCTTTCCTTAAAGAGTGCCTCCATAATCTTGCCCCCACTGAGGTAAGACTGACTGGTCTGTAGTTCCCTGCCTCCTCCCTGCTACCACTCTTGTGGAGCGGGATCACATGAGCCCTTCTCCAGTCTTTTGGGACCTCTCCTGTGCTCAGAGACTCACTAAACAGTTCTGATAATGGCTCTGATAGTTCTACCCTTAGCTCCTTTAGTACCCTGGGATGTATGCCATCAGGTCCCAATGCCTTGTTCACCCTGAGCTTAGTGAGCTCTTGTAGGACCCTTTCTTTTGTAAAGGGATTAGTGTGCACCTCCCTCCCCCCTTTGCAGGGGTCAACCTTAACTTTGTTTTTGTACTAGCCAGCCAGGCTAGTGAACCAGAGATTGCACTAGCCTGCAGAAGTTTGCAGTAGCCCGCAGTCAGTATGGTTAACAGTGATTTGTATATTGAAAGGCAAATAAAATTGCATTTGTCCTGCCAATAGTCTGGACACCTACCAACTGATTTTGCACTGTGCCTTTAACTGCAAACTGCACACACACTATCTCAGCTTCTGTGACTAAAGAGTCAGTGGTTCTGTCACTGATTGCTGAAATTAACTTTGTTCCCATAATTTTTTCTTGTAGCGCTATATGTTTAACCTTGGCTACATAGTGGATTAAGTTCCAGGCATATTTGTCATTCTGATATGCTGAACTGATATCTAGCCCTTTCATATCATCAAGGCTGCACATCCACACAAAGTCTGTGAAAGGACATCCTTTCTTAGCAATTGCATGGCATGTGCGAAACAGTTTATCCAGGTGGTTAAGCGTTGCTTCATTCATGTTCTTCAGCATTCCCTCCATGTTACTTGTCCCTGGAGTAGCAGTGCTAGCATCTTCCTTTTCCTTTGCCCTAGCATGAGCTTCACTGATATTATGAGATGAGATATAGTCAAGCTAGAAGTTATTTGTACCAAAATGAAAATTACTATTATTGCCCGCCTTACCCAACTGTATCTCATGTTCGATACACAAATGGCAGAACATCAGATCTTTTGCACCATCATACCCCAACCAGTCATATTTTTCTAGCCAACACTGCAGGAACAGATGGCATCACTTTTTCTTTTCGTACTTGTGATCTTTTATTTGTTTGTCTTCATTAGCATGCTTTCCATTAATGTCAGCTGGGTTACTGACTTCTTTAATATATTTCCATATTTTCAGATTTGTAGTTAATAAAGTAGTGTTGTGAAAAGTGTGTGTGTCTTTTTCTTCCCTTTTTCCTTCCTTTTCCCACCCTGACCACAGATCCACAAATTTCTGATTGTCCCAGTTCTATTAAAAATGTTCACCCCCAAAAGAAAAGTAAGGATAAATTCAACAGCATCAACCCATACTGTTTTTTATTTATTTTTATTCTTTGGCAACAAGGTAACTCCCATTGGGCACAAGACCCATTTATAGGGATGGCCCAGAAACACAAGGAGGTTAAGTGATCTTCTTAGGGTCACACAGTATGCAAGTTGAAGTTGTGGGAATTTAAACCCAGATCTGCTGGATGTACAAAGCCCATTCACAACCTGTTGCTGTTTCTGTTAAAGAATTGCACTAGCCCAGCTGGGCAAGTAACAGAGATTCTGCACTAGCCTGCACCAATCTGCACTAGTACCTGGGCTAGTAAATGAATGTTAAGGTCTAACCCAGCCCCTGTGTCCATGGTGCTGAGCTGTGGGCCCTGCCCTACCTTCTCCTCAGTAAATACTGAGCAGACGTATCTATTTAGGATTGATGCTTTTCCTTGGTCCTTTTCACACTCCCTCTTATCCCCTTTGATCTTAGCAACACCCCCTCTGGACTTTCTCCTTTCACTAATGTACCTATAGAAAGTCTTGTCACTTTCTTTTACTGTTTGTGCTAGTGTTTCCTTGGTTTTCACCTTTGTCTGACTTACTGTCTTCTCTGTTTCCCTTAGGGAAGTTTAGTATGCCTACCTATCTTATTCCCACTTCGTTCCCTTAATGCCTCATTTCCTTACTTTTGTTGCTTCTACTCTAATTGATGCATTAACAATGTTTTTTGCAATGAATATATCACAGAATCATAGAATCATAGAAGGCTATCAGCAAATAACGATCTCTAGGTCCATCTAGTCTGCCGTAACCCCTCCCCCCAAGAAGATTTCCTCCATCCCTTTGTGGCCTGCACTCTGCCCACCAGTCCCATGTGCATGTCCCAGGCCCTTTTGAAGTTCTTCACTGTATCCACACCCACCACCCACTCTGGCAGTCTATTCCATGGCTGTACCACCCTCTCGGTGAAGAACCTGCCCTGATGTCCCCTTTGAACCTGCCCCCCCTCCAGCTTGTGGGTATATCCCCTTATGGAACTGTTCTTACTCAGTTTGAATATGCTGTTGACCCTCACTCTGTTTATGCCCTTCAAGCATTTGAATGTCTCCACCATATCCCCCATCTCCCTCCTCTCCTGCAGTGAGTACAGGCCCAACTCCACCAGCCTCTCCTCCTATGGCCTCCCCTGCATCCCCCACACCATTTTGGTCACTCTTCTCTGGTCCCTATCCAGCAAGCCTATGTCCCCTTACCTATATGGCCTCCAGAACTGGACTCCATATTCCATATATGCTCAGACCATGGTTTTGTACAGCGGCAGGATCACCTCCCTTCTCCTGCTTGTGAAACCCTTCCCTATGCATGCCAGCATACTTAGTGCCTTTCCTGCTGCCCTGTCACACTGACCCCGGACTTTCAGGTTGTCTGAGATGGTAATCCCCAGGTCATTTTCCTGCTCTGTCTCCTCAGTCTCTTCCCCCTCCAGTTAGTATTTTGCCTTCAGGTTGTTATGCTCTATGTGCATAATCCTGCACTTTTTTGTGTTGAACCATAATTGCCACCTTTCTGACCACTCCTCCAACCTGGCCAAGTTCTCTGTCATATCCTCCACCCCCTTCCTTCATACCCACCCTGCTACTACAGATTTACATGTCATCTATGAACAGATATGCCTTCCTGTGCAGACCCTCAGTGATGTCCCCTATGTATATGTTGAAGAGTATGGGTCCCAACCCAGACCCCTGTGGAACACCACCTGTCACTCTTTCCTTCTTTGAGTACACCCCATTAACTTTGACCCTCTGAGTCCTCCCCACCAACTGATGTTCCACCCAACTAGTGAGCTTGCTTTCTAACCCAAAGTTTTTCACCTTGCATACTAATCTCCCATGGGGTACAGTGTTGAACTCCTTCCTGAAGTCCAGGTAGGCCATGTGCACCACCCCTCCCTGGTCCCATATCCCTGTCACCCTTTTGAAGAATTCAATCAGATTGGTCTGTCATGGCCTGCCATCTGTGAATCCATGTTGATTGTCATTCAGTAGGTCCTCCCCCTCAAGATGCTTAACCAGTCTTTCCTTAATCAGTGCCTCCACCAGCTTGCTGACCACTGAGGTCAGGCTTATTGGGCAGTAGTTACCTGGCTCTTCCCTTCCACTCCCCCTTATGCAGGGCTGCCACCTTGGCCTTTTTCCAGTCATCTGGAACCCTTCCCTCTTGCAGTGATAGGTTGAATAGTCTCGTGATTGGTGCTTCCAGTTCCTGTTTCAATTCTTTAAGTACCCTTGGGTGAATCCTGTCTAGCCCCATCACCTTGTCTGTCAGTGGCTTGCTCAATTCCTGCAGCACTCTAGCTTCAGTGAAGGGGCTGGAGTCCATTTCCTTACCTGTTCTCCCCCTAGTTTCTAATTTAGGCCCACCTTCCTCCTCCACTGTAAACACTGACGTTATATGTGTGTGTGTGTGTGTGTTGATATATATATATATATATATATATATATATATATGTATAGTGTGATATCATTTTTATAGCAATTATACTATTACGTAACACATTATTTAAAGTGTGATAATGTATAGTTAAATGAACACTACTAACAAAACTAAAACTCAAGTTGACTTGCTATATTGAAACTCCGAACACACATGACAGTACATAAGAATAGTAATTGTATTTTTACATATGAATAGTCATCTGAGTAATACATATCAATATAGCAACATGAACTGTAACAATTATTGTGTCACTGACATTTGCAACACTAACACTTTTAATAACCATGCTGATGAAACAATTTTACCTTAAGTTACTTAATTATCTTCTTTAAGTCACAGTTGTATAAAAAGTTTGTCCTCTAGTGTAAAACAATTACTTTCTATGCTTAACTAGAATAAAGAAAATAGTAGTCTAACAAAGAAAATGAATTGCAATTTTTACTTTAATCACTGTAATACTATCATGTAGAGCCTGACTACCAATTATTTTGCAACTTGTAAGTTTGTTTACCATGTGTTCTCATGAAGACCACATCATCATCTTCCTCCTACTCCAAGGTCTGAACTGAGTCTGGCATGACCTCAGGCCTATCCACTGGTCTTTGAACAAAGTCTAGAAAAATAGATGAAAGACAGCAAGGCTGTTAAGGCCATAAAAATCTAATTGACACTCTTTTTTTATATAAATACTCTATAATTAATGGTCTCCATTTTCTTGTATTGCGAAAACCGTGTGTTAAATGCCGTAACACCTACTCAGGTGTAACGGCATTCACGCGCTCCGTTCCACAACAAAGCGCTCGAGGAAACTAAAGATAGCACATTCAAACTGTCCCTCTAACTTCAACTGCCACCGAAAAAAAAAAGAATTACCTCCATCCCAGATAGCCAGCAGCAGCCTCACATCACCAATAAGTTTAAAAAAAAAAATGTTAAGCCGATTCTAAACAGCGGACGAAACGTATCCAGTTAACACTTAGACGATGATCCCTAACTCTCTCCCTTTCAACCCTAACCTTTCCGCAGGTCAAACGAGAATACCATTCAACCAGGAAATGAAACGAAGAATCTCCATACCAGACTTGTGGCCAATTCCTTTTATTGTTTAATGAAATTTAATGTTATCTTAATGTTAATGTGAAACGTTTAACCACAATTCTGTTCTCCTCACACAAATAAAACCTTTTATCTGCAAGTTAAGCACAGCGACTTTTTTTTTCAGAAAACGGATCCCTTCAATTATATAAAATAAAATATGGGGACAAGTGTGTAAAACTCGAATTTAACACACACCCTCGTTGCTGGATGGCATTCATAAACCCCTCGGGCTTCTCCCTCGGGGTTTATGTGCCATCCAACAACTTGGGTGTGTGTTAAATTCTCGTAACACACTACTCCCCATACTTTATCCTATATTTAGCAGGACTGTTCTTATTAAGTAATCAGTAACATTATCTAAGCAACTATGCAATTGTCACCTGTTCCATATATAAAGATAACCACAGCCTACACACAAAAAAGAGAATCCTTGTATAGGATGAGGCTGTGAGAGAAACATAGAAACATAGAATCTGTTGGCAGATAAAGACCATACAGCCCACCTAGTCTGCCCATATTCCTACTTGATTTGGCAATCCCTACTCTTATTTGCACTGCCTTTTCCCTGCTCTGCTGTACAGCAGGGTGCCTGTATGTTTATCCCATGTGCTTTTGAATCCCTGTACTGTTTTTGCTTCCACCACCTCCATTGGTAAGCTGTTCCATGGACCCACCACCCTCTCTGTGAAAAAATGTACTTCCTAGCATTCCCCCTAAGCCTTCCTCCCTCCAGCCTCATGTTATGCCCCCTTGTCCTTGTGCACTTTTGTTTCTGAAATAAGCTCCCCTCCTGTACCCTGTTTATTTCTCTAAGGTATTTGAAAGTCTCTATCATATCCCCTCTCTCCCTTCTCTGATCCAGTGAATAGCTGTTTAGTTCCTTGAGTCTTTCCTCATAAGGTTTGTGGAGCAGTCTGTGTGTCATTTTTGTTGCTCTTCTCTGGACTGCTTCCATTCTGCCTAGGTCCTTCCTGAGATGCAGTCTCCAGAATTGGACACAGTATTCCAGATGAGGCCTCACCAGTGATCTATATAGTGGCATCACCACTTCACGCCTCCTATTGGTTATGCCCCTTCCTATGCACCCCAGCAATCTGTTTGCCTTCCCCACTGCTTTTTTGCATTGTTTAGCTGACTTCAGGTCATTGGATATGATAATCCCAAGGTCTCTCTCCTGACTTGTAGTGGCTAGATCCTGTCCCTTATCCTGTATTCCTCTCTTGGGTTTCTGTGTCCCAGGTGCATTATCTTGCACTTCTTAGTGTTGAAACCCAACTGCCAAACCCTTGACCATTCCTCAAGTAGTCTTAGGTCATTTGACATTTTATCTAGATCCTCTTATGTGTCAGCTCTGTTACAGATCTTGGTGTCATCTGTGAGCAAGCATACTTTACCCTCCAGTCTCTCTGTAATATCACTTATGAAGACATTGAATAGAATTGGACCCAGCACTGATCCCTGAGGAACCCCACTGGTCACCTCCCCCCCCTTCTGATTTTATACCATTTACTACCACCCTCTGGGTGCTGCCTTTTAGCCAGTTACTAACCCATTTTATCACTTTAGAGCCCACACCCAGATTCCCCAATTTGTCAAGCAACCTTCTATGAGGAACAGTGTTGAAGACCTTACTGAAATCCAAGTAGACCATATTCACCGGCCCTCCCTGTTCCACCACTCAAGTCACCCAGTCAAAGAAATCGATAAGATTAGTCTGACAGGACCTACCCTCAGTGAATCCAAGCTGCCTTGGGTCTTTTGCATCGCTTGACTCCAGGAACTTCACTACTCTCTCCTTAAGCAGGGACTCCATCAGCTTTCCCACCACTGAGGTCAGGCTTACAGGTCTGTAATTGCCTTCCTCCTCCCTACTTCCAGTCTTGTGCAGGGGGACCACCTCTACCATCCTCCAGTCCCCAGGTACCTCCCCCTTCTCTATTGATTGGTTGAATAGGGTTGTCAACGAACCTGCTACGACTTCCCTGAGTTCCTTCAACACTCTAGGGTAAATCCCATCTGGCCCCATTGCCTTGTCTGTCTTTACTTTTCCTAGTTCCTTCAAGACTCTATCCACCATAAATGGGCTGGTGTCCACATCTTTCCTTGTGAGCCTTGGCCCCTCCTTGCTTCTTTCTTGGTAAATACTGAGCAAAAATATTTGTTCAGTACCTCAGATCTTCAAGACCATCTTCCACCCACCCACCCTCCCTCTCCCTTCTTTAGCCTAACAATCCCATTTCTGGTCTTCTTCCTGTTGCTAATATAATAGAAGAAGGTCTTGTCCCCCTTCTTGATAGCCAGTGCTATTCCTTCCTCCCTTCTTGCCTTAGTCCCTCTGACAGCTTTCCAAGCTTCTCTCTACTTCTCCAGATATCTCAGTCTGTCTTCTTCTTTCTGTGTCTCTTTGTATTTCCTGAATGCCTTACTTTTTTCTCGCACTTTCTTGGCTACTGATTTAGAGAACCAAAGTGACCGCTTCTTTCTTTTACTTTTGCTAAGCAATCTGACACATTGATTTGTCACTCCTGCAATGGATCTCTTGATCCTAAGTCACTGTTCTTCTACCCCTTCCCCCATATCATCTGCTACCAGGGCAATTTTGAGTTGTTCCCCCATCTCCATGAAGCTGGCCTTCGGGAAATCTAGGATCTTAATCTTTGAATGGCATTCTTCTGCCAACATGTTGATTCTAAACCAGACAGTTCTGTGGTCACTGGTACCAAGGGGACTGCCCATCTCAACATCCATGATTCTGTCCCCATTTGTCAGCATGAAGTCCAGTACAGCCTCCTCCCTGGTGGGCTCAACCACCAGCTGCCTTAGGTTTGCCCCATACATGGCAGACATGAGGTCCCTGCTCCTTGATGTACTTACAGTCTGGGTATTCCAATCTGCATCTGGCATCTGGCGGTGACCTCCAGCCGAACAGAGATCCAGGAGGCTGGGAGAAGCAGTGTGAAAGCCGGCACAGCCCTCCAGCTCCAGCCACAGAAGGGGCTCTGAGCCGCGCCGCGGGCGGCGACCTCCAGCGAACAGAGATCCAGGAGGCCGGGAGAAGCAGTGTGAAAGCCGGCACAGCCCTCCAGCTCCAGCCACAGAAGGGGCTCCGAGCCGCCAGCGGGCCGGCGGCGACCTCCAGCCGAACAGAGATCCAGGAGGCCGGGAGAAGCAGTGTGAAAGCCGGCACAGCCCTCCAGCTCCAGCCACAGAAGGGGCTCCGAGCCGCCAGCGGGCCGGCGGCGACCTCCAGCCGAACAGAGATCCAGGAGGCCAGGAGAAGCAGTGTGAAAGCCAGCACAGCCCTCCAGCTCCAGCCACAGAAGGGGCTCTGAGCCACCAGCGGGCCGGCGGCGACCTCCAGCCGAACAGAGATCCAGGAGGCCGGGAGAAGCAGTGTGAAAGCTAGCACAGCCCTCCAGCTCCAGCCACAGAAGGGGCTCTGAGCCGCCAGTGGGCCGGCGGTGACCTCCAGCCGAACAGAGATCCAGGAGGCCGGGAGAAGCAGTGTGAGCCGGCACAGCCCTCCAGCTCCAGCCACAGAAGGGCTCCGAGCATGGCGGGCGGCGGCGACCTCCAGCCGAACAGAGATCCAGGAGGCCGGAGAAGCAGTGTGAAAGCCGCACAGCCCTCCAGCTCCAGCCACAGAGGGTTCCGAGCCGCCAGTGGGCCGGCGGCGACCTCCAGCCGAACAGAGATCCAGGAGGCCAGGAGAAGCAGTGTGAAAGGTACGGGCAAAGCCGCAACCAATTGGGAAGCGACCGCTGTCTCTGCCTTGCTTCTGATTGGTGCGCCTTTCCCATTGACTTTAGCTGGACTCTGCAACACTATTCTGGATGGGATTTTTCTGCTTAGCTGTAAGTTGTATTAATTACCTTAAAAAAGCTGTTTTTACTTAAAAATTGTGGGCAATTTAAACATGTTTGATGTGATGTTTGCTAGTGATTCAGCCCTTTCTGGTCATCTGTGTGGGCTAGGCAGCAGGCGCTAACCCCCAAACCCTCCCAGTCTTTTGTTGTGCAGATTCTTGTTTCTTGCACCTAATTGCAGATTGCCTGCAATAAAATTGCCTTCTCACTGCCTTCTCCTCTGTCCCCTGACTTGCAGCCAGCACAGCCCTCCAGCTCCAGCCACAGAAGGGGCTCCGAGCCGCCAGCGGCGGCGGCGACCTCCAGCCGAACAGAGATCCAGGAGGCCGGGAGAAGCAGTGTGAAAGGTACGGGCAAAGCCGCAACCAATTGGGAAGTGACCACTGTCTCTGCCTTGCTTCCGATTGGTGCGCCTTTCCCATTGACTTTAGCTGGACTCTGCTACACTATTCTGGATGGGATTTTTCTGTAGCTGTAACTTGTATTAATTACCTTAAAGAGCTGTTTTACTTAAAAATTGTGGGCAATTTAAACATGTATTGATGTGATGTTTGCTAGTGATTCAGCCTTTTCTGGTGATCTGTGTGGGCTAGACGCTTAGGCGCCTAACCCCCAAACCCTCCCAGTCTTTTGTTGTGCAGATTCTTGTTTCTTGCACCTAATTGCAGATTGCCTGCAATAAAATTGCCTTCTCACTGCCTTCTCCTCTGTCCCCTGACTTGCAGCCGGCACAGCCCTCCAGCTCCAGCCACAGAAGGGGCTCCGAGCCGCCAGCGGGCCGGCTGCGACCTCCAGCAGAACAGAGATCCAGGAGGCCGGGAGAAGCAGTGTGAAAGATAGGGCAAAGCCGCAAAATTTTGCCCCCCCCACCTCTTGGTTGATTGTATTTACACTCTTTCCCGCCATTTCTCTAATCCACGCCCACATCTATTTCCTTCTTTATTAACCCATACCTACCCTGCACAATGCTAACTTGTTTCCTTTTGCTCCTTAGCCTCTCATCTCCCCATTCCATTATGATAATCATATTATACCCCTGTCATGATGAATAAGTTAATGAGTATGTTCTGCTCTCCACTGCCATCCACAATGTACAACCATCTATTCCTTATTCACTTTGAACCACTCTTACACTGCATCCCTGGGGTATCCCATAAAGCCTCTCTAACAATCCAGCACTCCCTAGCCCCTTACATGTATCCTGGATTTATAAAACCCACTATGCCTGTCCATCAGACTCCTATGTTATGATAAAAGACACACCTATATAAAGGACCATCTCCCACTACACAGTGGGCATCTAGACTAAGAGGAAATGCTCTGATCACTCTCTATCCCTATCCCTTGGTGCCCTACTCAAATTAATCTTCTATCTCCTTTTATGCATTGGCACCATTGAGATTAATCATGGCCCCATCGTAAGTTTATCTTCCCTGCTGATCTGACTACCATAAAGGCCTAAGCTTCATACACTTCAATGCTTGCAGCCTCTAAAAAGTTCATCTTAATACAGGCTTGGGTGGCACATACTCTTCCAGACTTCCTGGTCATCTCTGAATCTTGGCTCAGGCCTACAACAAAGACAGTGTTGTAAACCTTCCCAATTACCAGCTCTTCAGAGCAGATCGCTTCTTCAGGGGTGGTGGTGGCCATATACATTAAGGACACCATCTCTGCAACCTGCCTCATCAACACATCTGAGCCAAATGAATTTGAATGTTTATCAATCAAAATATCCCTTCCTAATTGTCTTCATTTAAACTGATTGGATGCTATAGGCCCCTCTGCAGGCCTTAAACTGCTTTCTCACCTAGGGTCAATTCTCAACCTAGGCCCTGAAGATACCGTCATCCTTGGTGATTTGAATTTAAACTGGCTGTCTAATGTATCTGCACCTTTGATAACCTTTTGTGACACCTATGGATTCACACAGCTAATTAAAGACCCAACTAGGATCAACCTAAGAAATTCCAGCAACAGCTCACTCCTGGATATTATGTTGGTAAACAAGCCTCACTTATACTCACATGCAGGAGTACTGCCGAGTGATGTGAGTGACCATTACCCTATAGCTGGCATAAGATCCACACTCAAACCACCAAATCCTGCAGAATTTATCCTCAAAGGTCAAAAGAATTTCAATATCTCAGGTTACCTCCATGACCAGAGTACTACAATATATTGGCAAGATTTATATCTTACAACCTCTGTTGAAACAGCTCTCAGACTTTAAAGGATATTATCACCAATGCTCTCAATATTCATGCACCTATCACCAGTATCAGAACTAAGGTAAAATCCTGCCCTTGGTTCACCTCTGAGCTTAAAGCAGCCTTGAGAACCAGAGACAAGCTGTGGAAAAAGGCAAGAAAAAAAAGGACACCAGAGATTGGCTAAATTTCAGAAAAGCAAGGAATTCATGTACAAAAAATAAGAACTGCCAAAACTGCCTACTATACAGCTGAATTGGATGCCTCCTACAATAACCCATCCAGACTCTGGGGTACAATAAAAGGACTTCTGGGCCAAAATTCTACTCCTGCCTTAACCACCAAACTGCTACTAAATGATACAGAAATTACAGGTAAACAAGAAATCTTAAATACCTTCAATGTTCACTTCACCACTGCTGGCCTAGCATTTGACTCATCACCTGCAAATATCCTGAGATCTTCCTTGAACCTGCAAACTACTGTGGGACAAATGGCCACTTCAACTTTTCCTTCATCCCAATATCCGTGAAAGAAGTGGAAGATCTCCTCTCTAATTTAGACACCACTAAGAGTGCAGGTGCAGACTCCTGGATCCCTATTTCCTGAAAATTGCTTTGCATGTCTTATCTGCCCCCCTCACTCATCTCTTCAATCTTTCCCTAACCTACTGGATCCATTCCATCTACTTGGAAAACAGCTCAAGTAGTTCCATTACTCAAATCTGGTGATACTAGGGATCTCAACAATTACAGACCTATCTCCATCCTACCAGTACTATCTAAGATGCTCGAAAAACTAGTAAACTCTCAGTTAAGGGACTATCTGGATAACAATAACCTTCTAAATTCTGCACAATCTGGATTTAGATCAAAGCATCTTATCATTACTGCCTTAGCCAAGGTAACCAACGATTGGCAGACTAACTTGGACAAGAAAAATTTTACCTGTGCTGTGTTTCTGGATTTGAGTAAAGCCTTTGACACAGTGGATCATGACTTATTAATCACCTCCTTAACTCAATAGGCCTGGATTCCTATCACTCAACTGGTTTAAGGATTACCTTTCAGATAGGTCACAACTGGTTAGAAATGGAAATTACCTATCCACCTCAAAACCACTGCTAAGGGCATACCACAAGGCTCTATTCTTGGCCCTATCCTCTTTGCTATTTATATAAACAATATTGATGCCAACCTCACTCAATCTAACATTCATCTGTTTGCTGATGATACTGTATTATATGTCAGCAATCCCTCACCTTCCAAAGCCTGTGAACTGTTACAATCCAATTCTCCATTCTGCAGCACAATCTACTTGACAAAAACTACTTCTAAATGCAAAAAACAAAGCTATGTTCTTTGCCACAAAGAGTTGCACTACCACTACCCCAGCATCCAACACCCTACATTTATCCACCTTACTTGGAGAGAACTTGAATTTGTTGATAACTTCAAATACCTTGGGTCTGGATAGATAACAGGCTTGACTATTCTGTCCATATTGAAGAGCTACTTAAAAAGCTAAGACAGAGGCTTGGACTATTTTTTAGAATAAAACATTACCTAAACAGTGATTCCAAAAAAAGGTTAATTCAGGCCTCATTCCTATCCCTCATTGATTATGCTGATTTTCTCTACTGCCATTGTTCAAGTCATCTCTTACATAAACTGGACACCCTGTATCACAGGTCCATAAGATTTATTACTGACCTTCCCTCCAGCACCCATCATTGCTCCCTTTATATGGCAGTCAACTGGACATCATTGCAACACAGAAGAAATAGGAATGCTGTTATCTGGATATTCAAAGCTGTAACAGGCAAACTACCGACCTATATCACTGATTGCTTTACCCAAATTACAACTAGGCCATACACCTTAAGGATCAGTAAACTCATCATATTAAAGGTCCCCAATGCCTGCACCCGGTATGGGAGGGCTGCTTTCAGCTATTCCTTAGCAGTTTCATGGAACTCTCTCCAAAAATCCATGAAGCTAGATAGCCTACTACCTCTGGCATCCTTCAAAAGATTGTTCTCTGCCCTTTTTCCAGAGCTCTGCAATTGCTTTTATAAAGCCTAATCCCCTACCTATCTGACCCACCTTCCTTTTTCCATCCATTATATTAATTCAATTTCTTTCTTCCGAATCACCTATTATAGTCTCATAAAAACTAGTTAGACCATATAATTTATATTTTATGCCTGCTATACCCTTTGTCCCCTTTTCCTACAGGCAAAATGGTTCTACTGTTACTTGTATATATGTAAATTGTTGTATATAATCATTTCATGCCATTGTATTGCTATTTATTCTATTCTTGTCTATGTAATAATACTTGTATCCTCATTTGTATGACCACTCATGTCCATCTTGTAAATGAGCTTTGCTCAATGATGTTCGCCTGAATAAATAAAGATTTTGATTGATTGATTGATCTTGAAGCCACCCATCAGTAGTACTTCCCCTTTGGCTGTCATATTATGGATGGCTTCCACTAATACTAGATCTATATCCTTCTCCTGCATGGGAGGCCTGTAGACTACTCCAGCATAGATGGTTGTTTTGTTCCCTGACTCCAGAGTGACCCACAATGCCTCTGCTTCTTACATGGGTCCCTGAGCCTCTGTAGCTTTAATCCCTTCCTTCACATACATAGCAACCCTTCCTCCCCTTTTCCCCTCCCTATCCTTTCTAAAAATGAATACCCTGGTATGGCTGCATCCCAGTGATGGTTCCCTGTGTACCATGTCTCTGTAATAGCCACAATGTTCAAGTGTGTGTCTGCCATCAGTGCCGTTAAGTCTGGAATTTTGTTTCCCAGGCTGCAGGCATTTGTGTGTAATACACAATTTTGTGTAATTGTTAGGTAATTTATATGTTCATACCCACACCCTCCCGTTTAGTTAGATTACCTATGGCAGTTATCTATTTACTGGTTAGGGTCAATAAACCACCACTAGCAGACCCCTACAAACTCTGTAATTCACATTTGTGAATTACGGAGATCCGTAAACCATGGTTGGCAGAAACAGCCACGAGTCTCCCTCAGCACTTCCCTGAGAAGCTGTCCTTGTGCTGGTGGTCTGCTCATGCTGCTGACAGAAAACTGCCAGCATGAAAAACACACTTCTCGGAGAACTGTAATAAAAAAGCTGAGCTCACTATTAACCAATATACATAAAAAATAAAATGTGAGGAATTGTGGACATTTGGATTTTATGCACACCTTCAGTGTATGATACCCAGATAATCCCTGAGTGCTTCTCCCTCAGGGCTTATGGGGCATCACACACCTCATAATTCTATATATGAGACTTCCAGAAGGCCAGCTTCATGGAGATGGGGGAACAGCTCAAAATTGCCCTGGCAGCAGAAGATATGGGGAGGGGTAGAAGAACAGTGACTTAGGCTCAAGAGATCCATAGCAGGAGTGACAAATCAATGTGTCAGATTGCTTAGCAAATGAGCATGCATAAAAGTCTCATAAACCACTTACTCACGCATTATTCTATATAACTGTACATCTTACATTCAGTACTATCACATGTAACAGTAAATTAACAGCATGAAGTTACAAATAACTGCTACTGACAAAGTCTTATAGTGTATGGTAGAACCCCATTATGCACTGAATTACATGCCTGGAGTATACTTGTGCTGCAGTAGTGATATCATTATGTGGTTGTGCTGCAGTAGTAATGTCACTATTGCAGCACAACAACTTAGAATGCTGCCACACAGCAATGTTCCTCTATGCAATCAAGAAGAAAGCTGCTTTTTTTACAATTTAAACTTAGAGAAAAATCTGCTGCACATTGAATCAGTAATCTGAGCCAGTCTGAAAACCTCAAGTGCCTCCTACCCAACCCTCAATTAACTGAAAGGAATCAGAGTGTCTGAAATATACAACTGTGAATGTCCTTTCACTTTAAAAAGCAGTGTATGGGCATCCATACACAGACAAGCCTGTGTGTTAATCTCAAGTGTTCTGTGACAACTAGGGTATCTCTTGAGCTTTGCTCTTGAGGTTCCTGGTTTGTTACCATAAAAAACTCTTGATGCAAACACAGACTTGTGTATGGCTGCCCGCACATTATCCTCTATCTTGGCTTAATAAAGGTACACACTTTTTACAGTTTGTATGTTACTGTGTATTATAAAAAGGATGTAAAGATTGCTAGACAGTGCATCTCTAGCTTTCAAGTACTCAAAATATAAACGTGAATAACAGCAAAGTGATTCTCTGAATATTTTAACATTGAGTATGTAATTACATTATTATGTTACTTATGGTCCACCACTCGGCCACCCAGTCTTGGCTGACCAGCCTGTTTCCACAGCCTATGAACATGGTCATACCAGGCCCGGTCTTCTTATTTGAACTTCCCCTCCATCTTTAGGTGATAAAACCACTGTCTCACCAGCTTCCATTTTTTTTCTACAAATTATTGGAGTTTTATTCTCCAAATGATGTTTTTTCCTGAGGTACCTGGCTACTCCCTTGCAGGTATCAGACATCTTTTTGTTTGTGCCTCTCATGAGGGTGTTTATGTCCCCCTTCTTCTCCATTGCCTCTACCAATAGAGGCACCTCTGTCTCTTTCCAGATTTTCACCATTTTCTGCAAAGAAATACAATAACACAGAGTAAATTACAGTACTATATGCATTTAACATAGATACTTTGTGTTTTTTACAGTGAGTTAGGTTGTAGGTTACAACTCATGTTTTTTAACAAACATTGTCATTGAGACATACTTATATACATGTGCTTGTATTAATAGAAATAACAAATTAATCTTTAACGATAAAGTACGTGTGCTTTTTTTATGTGATAGACTGTATCCCCCTCATAGAAACATAGAAACATAGAAGGTGATGGCAGATAAGGACCACAAGGCCCATCCAGTCTGCTCATTTTTTCTACCTTATGAATGTGCCATAGGCATTTAATCTGTCAATGGCCTATCTATTCATACTCATCTTTATTGCTCCCTTATGCCTACCCCATGCCTATTTGAAGCCCTGCACTTTTTTCATATCTACCACTTCCTGAAGTAGGCCATTCCATGCATCCATCACCCCTTCTATGAAAAAGAACTTCCTCACATTTCCCTTTAATCGGACTCCCTCTGATCTCATGCTGAGCCCTCTTGTCCTGCTAATTTTCTTATATTGAAACATGTTAGACCTTTTCACCTTGTTAATGCCCTTAAGATGTTTGAATGTTTCGATCATATCACCTCTCTCCCTCCTTTGCTCTAAGGTATACATATTGCACTCTGTAAATCTTTCCTCATGTGCTTTCTGATGGAGTTCCTGCACCAATTTGGTTGCCCTTCTCTGGACTTCCTCCATTTTGTTAATGTCCTTGTGCAGGTGCAGCCTCCAGTACTGCACACAGTACTCTAGATGGGGCCTAACCAGTGTCTTGTAAAGAGGGATTATTACCTCCCTCTTATGACTTGCGATACCCCTACTAATATACCCTAATGTCCTTCTAACCTTACCTACTGCTTTAGTGGTCTGCTTGGATGAGTTCAGGTCATCTGTGATGATGATGCCCAAGTCTATTTCTTCCCTTGTGATTGCTAGCAACTGCTCTCCCAACCTATAGGTGGCTTCAGGGTTTATCTTCCCTATGTGCATGATCTTGCACTTCTTTGCATTCAACCCCAGTTGCCACTCTTCTGACCATTTTGCCTCCTCCCATCCACCACACACACACACACACACCAGCCAATATACTTGCTATCTCTTAACCCTTAGGTTGCCAACAGAATTAGAACATATAGGAATTCGGGACTGATATATCAGTCCATGGCCCTGCAAGGGTTAATGTTTAAGTACATTGTTATGAACTTGTGGGTAAACTGAAAGAATATATTGTACAAATACTCAACAGGATTCTTTAGAACTATTTTAGAATATACATTTCTGTGTAAAGAAAGAAATCAAGTTGATGAGGTGTGGATATGTGTGTGTCTGTGTTGCTACACCTATTTTTTGACCAAGTAATAGCTGGCTCTTAAAAGAACCATTGTTTTTGTACACCTTATGGTGATTATATGACACAGTGCACATTAGAGTACTGTGAGGATGCTATGCTGGAGGTGCCTCAGGAAGAGGCAATTGCCAGCATCTGAAAAGTGCACACCAGCTGGTAAGTATAGCCAATCTTTAAAATACTTCATTTCTGGGTGATGTATGGTGTTCTTCCCAAGACTGCTTAAAAATGATGAAATACAGATGTTTGCCTTCTTTCTAGCTCTGTCAAGCAGGTACATGCGTTGCTCTGTATGCCATGTCATACACTCTGTAATATCTGACAAAGTCATTCTTACTTGCAGGCAACATCTCTGTAAATAAAGCTATGTCCAATTTAGCTTCAGCCACTAAATCAACCCATTTTTAATCACCTGAATCAGTACCTTCAAGATGGAGCAGCAAAACGTCTGGTGAAGAGTGACTGCTCAATAGCCAATGTATAGTAGGAATGAGATGTTCCCATCTCAAGCCTCCCATCTCATGCCTCCCTTACCTAACCACTTAACTCTGCAGTTTGGCAGGTGCAAATCACTACCAAAGTGACTTGCTCCAGGAAATTCTCCACCTCTACAAATCAATGAGCTGCCAATCATGCACACAGTGCATCTGGAGTGTATTGCCATCCTGTGTCTTGTTAAAAAACTGAGAAAGTGACAGCTATCTCTAAAAGTCAGTCTGTGTCTTTCAGCAGTCATTTTTCTTTTCTTTTTTCAATTGTTTAACCAGGTGAGACACACTAAGCTGAAAGCTTTTTTACAGGTGTAGCCTGGGAGCATGGGGAAGTTAAGTGACTTGCTCAGGGTCACACAGTATGTGCAAGTGGGGCTGTGGGCTTCAAACCCAGGTCTCCAGATTTGCAGCTCAGATCCTTAAACCACTGCGCTATACTGCCTACCAGTCTGTCAGTCCTAAGTGTCAAAATCTATACTTTTCCCTGTGTATCTAGAAACATGCTCATCCAGGTAGCAACAGTAGCTTTAAAAAATCAATTGGCTTGCATAATTATCTCTGTGCCAATTAAAAAGCAACACTTCACAGTGTCCAGCTTGTGACTTTTCATTGGGTGGCATACAGAAATACAGTTAAGTGTTTAAGACGGAATTTTGTGATTTCTAATAGGCTGCTTTCAACAAATACAAAACAACTCCTAGCGCTTGATTGGTTGGCAGCTTCCTTAGTATACACATGCTCAGTGTTTGCTCCCTCCTTTTTGAACTGGCATTTGTGGTGGTAAGATGTAAATCTAGCTCTGTCTTTAATTGTTGATATCTTGTATTAACAGTATGGCGAACTATTTAGAGTTACAGTGTCTAACAGAGCTTAAAAAATGTTTTGAAATAACCTATTTTAGTACAGAAACAACAGCTGTTTACATTACCCAGCCCAGTGGCACTAAGGGTTGAGGCACTGAATGCCTCACCTTGCACCACACAAGCGACCTGGGTTCAGGAACAGACTTGGGATATCTAGGGTCAGCAGGAGAGGGAACGTATTGAGCATCTGAAGGACTGCTGTCCCTTCTTGGGGAGGGATTCTTGACTAGTGCTGCTCCCACATGGCCCCTGATGGTGGCCAGGGGCAGTGCTGGAACATGCAGCATGGCACAGATGAGGGGTGGAGCATCAGTGGGTGTCAGCATGTAGTGCCATTTACACCATTGCATATCCATGCTCTGAGGGGAGAAATTATATGGAAAAAGCCCACAGGACCGGGGAGGAGAAGAGGACCCCAGGGGTCTAGGTCCCACATCCCCAACACCAGACCCTCACTCGGATAGTCCCAGGTACCACCCACAGGATGGACCCTCTAATGTACAGAAAGTGCCACCAGGTAGGTGGAGCAGGCCCTCTTGATGGGGGTGATCCAGGGGGCTGGGAAGTCCTGTGGGAGGGATTTAACAGGAGGGTCTCGGTGGGGAGTAGCAGGCAGACCAAGTGGGTACCCCCAAGAGATGCCCCACACTAAAGGAGATTAAATAAAGTGTACAAAAAAACAGCTGTTTACATTACTAAAAAGTAAGTTAAAAATAGGATGTACTTACTGTAGTAGTTCAGTGCTGATTACAGTTTGAACATTTTTGCTTCAATTTTTAGAAGCAGCAGCTAGCAGCTGAAAGGGAGCTAGCATTTACTTCTGCTTCAGCTTTTAGACGCAACAACTAGCAACTGAAAAGGAGCTAGCATTTACTTTTAAAAGCACCTAATTTTGGAGAGAGAGAAGCTATCAACTAAAAGAGCTAACATTTGCTTTTAAGAATACCTCATTTTGGAGAGGAAGAGGAGAATCAGCTAAATCTCCCCCTTTCCCATCACTTAACTGCTAACAGCTACTGCTAAGGGGTGGTAATAGTACTACCCACCCCCCTACCAACCACCCAGGGTCTTTCTACATTTATAAAAGCACAAGGGAACTTCCTGCAGGGCTGCCAAGGGAAGACACTAGTGAGAACAGGAAGAGAGAATAGAGAAGATGCAGGGAAGTGAGAAAGAAACAGTGACACCTACAGGTCAGGATGAAAACAGACATGAACATCCAGATCTGCCAGAGCTGTGGAGGACTGGTAGCAGGGCATACACTCTGGAGACTGGGGTACCCCTTCTGCAGGACAGTTGTGGAACTACAGAGGGAGCTATGGCAGGCAACAGAAGAGATCACAAGGCTGCAGAGGAGACTGGATTGTGGATACCCACCACCCTTACTTACCCACCCACTCCCTCAAAGGCCCACAGGTCTTGGGGGATGGAAGGTGGTAGGAGGGGGCAGTGGTGCACCTAGAACTAAGATGGGGCACCACCAGTCACACACTCTCCACATTCAGAATCATTTTGCCTCCCTAGCCAAGGGACAGAAACCAGGTGTGGAAGAAGGAAGAATCGAGTGGGACAAACCTGATTCAAGAAAACAGGAAGATGGTACTAGGAAGGAGAAGAAGAATACACAGAGCAACAGGAGGATTCTAGTCATGGGAGACTCTATGTTGCAAGGAGTGGAGGAACAGTCCAGCAATGCAAAGAGAGCTGAAACCACAGTGAAATGCATGCCACAAGCATCTGCAAGGAGAGCTAAGTATAGAGTAGGACAGCTGATAAGAAGAGATTGAGATATCATTGGGATCATTGTCTATCTTGGGACAAATGACATAACAAATAGGACTGTAGAAGAAGCCAAGGCAGACATAAGGACCCTAGGGAAGAGCCTAAAGGAGTACACAACACATCTGACCTTCTCAGAGGTGTTGCTAGTTTGGAGGAAGGGCAGAAGTGAGGACAAGATCCGAAATGAAGAGCAGGGAATTCAACCAGGGGCTCCAGGGTTGGTACTCAGACAATGGGATGCACTACATTGGAGACTGGGGGACCTTCTGGGACAGGAAGCTCTTCAAGCATGATCATCTGCATCTCACCAGAGAAGGATTGAGAGTGCTAAGGCAAAAGTCAGAGGTCTTCATGGAAGGCTTAAATTGGGAGGTCTCCAGCACATAGAGGAAGACCTAAATGAGGGTGCAGAAGAATGATATGAAGGTAAGCGTAAGGGGATCAGTGAATGGAAGGGAACCCCCCAACATTGGACTAAAGGAAACAGGCATGGCCATGAGCAAGGAGTGGCCATAGGTAAAAAAAGGAGGGTTCTCATATAAAGTACAGGAGGGTCAGATGCAGTATAGGGGGAATGGTATTGGAGTTACAGCAGAGTGGGGAGGCCGTGACTGGAAGGCTGTGTTCACCAGTGCCTGCAGTCTGGGTAACAAAATCCTAGAACTTGTGGCATTAATGGCCTCCAAGAACCTAGATATCATGGCAATCACAGAGACATGGTGCAATAGCAACCACACCTGGGAGCTAGTCATTTCAGGGTACACGCTGCACAGACAGGACAGGGAAGTCAAGAAGGGGGAGGGGTGGCATTGTACATCAGGGAAGGGATAAAAGTGACAGCCCCACAAGACAAAGGGGGGAAAAGCAGAAGTATTGTGGGTAACCCTGGAGATGGGGAAGGAAACAGTACTTAGAGCAGGAGTGATATACAGGCCCCCAGGCAGGCAGAGAACATGGACAGAGAACTACTGGAGACTCTAGATAACATGGCAACAAAGGGTGAATTGCTGCTGATGGGTGAATTCAACTTGCCAGATGTGGACTGGAGCATCCCAGTGGCAGCATCAGCCAGGAGTAAGGTATTTCTGCAAACCCTAGAAGAGGCAGGTCTCACACAGCTGGTGAGGGAGCCTACAAGGGAGAATGCAATTCTGGATCTTGTCCTAAGCAATGAGGGCAGGACAAAGGAAGTCACAGTGTGAGCAGGACAGAGAGCTGTACCAGTTAAGGCAGAAGGAAGCAGGGAGAAAAGTCAGAATAGCAAAGGCCCAAACTGAGGAAAAGATAGCCAACTCAGTTAAGAAGGGGGATAAAACCTTTTATAGTGCATCAGCGAGCATAGAAAGACAAAGGGAGGGATAGTGAGGCTGAATAAAATGAATGGTGGGTGGGCAGAGGGGCACAGTGAAAAAGCAGGGATACTGAATGAATATTTCTGCTCAGTATTCACAAAAGAGGAGAGGGAAGTGCTTAATCCAATTAACAGAAGCACTCTTGATAGGGGGGTCGATCCCAGTCCTTTCACAGAAGAACGGGTTCTGCAAGAACTCCTAAAACTGAAGGTGGACAAAGCAATGGGGCCTGATGGAATTCAACCCAGAATTTTAAAGAAGTAAGGGAGAACTAGTAAAACCACTGACTACTCTTTTAATAAATCATGGGAGGATGGTGTGGTACCCGAGGACTGGAGGAAGGTGGATGTGATTCCCCTTCACAAAAGTGGGACCAAGACAGAGGCAGGAAACTACAGACCTGTCAGTTTGACCTTTGTGGTAGGGAAAGTGATGGAGTCACTTCTGAAGGAAAGAATAGTTGAGTACCTAGAGGCCAGTGGGGCATAGAACCCAAGGCAGCATGGGTTCACAGTGGGAAGGTCATGTCAATAGATTTCTTTGACTTGGTGACCAAAGTAGTAGACCAGGGAGGGGCTGTGGACATGGCCTACTTAGAATTTTAGCAAGGCATTAGACACAGTCCTGCACAAAAGATTAATAGTCAAATTAACCAGCCTGGGAGTGGGTCCCAGGGTGGTAGCCTGAGTATAACATTGGCTGGACAACAGGACACAGAAGGTAATTGTAAATGGAGTCCACTCTGAAGAAAGAGGTTACTAGTGGGGTACCGTAGGTTCAGTATTGGCTCCAGTCCTTTTAATGTCTTCATAAGTGACATTGCAGAGGACTGGAAGGAAAGTATGCCTCTTGCAGATGACACAAAGATCTGCAACAGGGTTGATACACAAGGGGCATGGAAAGGATGAGAAGGGACTTGGCAAGGTTGAAGGAATGGTCAGAAGTATGGCAGCTTGGATTCCATGCAAAGAAGTGCAAAATAATGCACATGGGAAACAAGAACCCAGGGGAAGAATACACAATGGGGGGGAGAGGTAGTAACAACAACAAAAAAGGAAAGGGACCTGGGGGTAATCATATCAGATGACCTTAGGGTTAGCAAGCAATGTGAGAAGGCAGTAGTGAGGGCTGGGGGTATACTGGGATGCATAGGGAGAGGCATCAGCAGCAGAAAACAGGAAGTTGTTATCCTTCTGTACAGACAGTTGGTGAGACCCCATCTGGAGTACTGTGTCCAGTTCTGGAGACCCCATCACCGCAAGGACATAGACAGGATAGAGGCAGTCCAGAGGAGGGCAACTAAAATGGTGCAGGGTCTGCAAGAGAAGCCGTGTGAGGAGAGACTAAAGGAGCTTAATATGTATACCCTTGAGGAAAGAAGGGAGAGGGGGGACATGATAGAAACTTTTAAGTACCTCAGTGGAATCAACAAAGTCCAAGAGGGTAGCATCTTTCAGAAAAAGAGATGTGCAAGAACAAGGGGACATAATTTAAAGATGGGGGGGCAGTTCAGGGGCAATGTGAGGAAGTATTATTTCACAGAGAGGGTAGTGGATGCATGGAACAGCCTTGCTGAGGAGGGTGTAGGGTCTAAAACTGTGGGAGAATTCAAGAATGCATGGGACAGACATAAGGCAATTCTTGTTGGGGGGTAGGAAGAAATAGGCTGTTGGTTAATTAGGATCTGCGGCCTATCCTGTAGGTAGGGAAATGGGCAAACTAGATGGGCCAAGTGGTCCTTATCTGACATCAAGGTCTATGTTTCTATGTTTCTATGTGTAGGAGAGCCCAGGGACTAGTGACCATCGAGCTGTGGGGTTCACCATAAGGATGTCACCGGAGGCTAGCCACACAAGGACTAGAATCCTGGATTTCAGGAAGACAGACTTTGGTAAGATGAAGGACGAATTCAGGAAGGCTATGCAGGGATACGATGACATAAGGGGAGTTGTGGAACAGTGGGATAAGATAAGAGACGCTCTGCACCTGGTAGCAAACCATTGTTTCAGGCCCTGCAGCAAGAGCAAAAGAAAGAGGAAACCACTGTGGTCCCAAGGGGAGTAGCAGAGCTAGTAAGAGAGAAAAAGATGGCATTTCTGAGGTACAATGCAACACAAAGCAAGGAGGACAAGCAAGAATACTTGGAAAAATTAAATGAAGCGAACAAGGCAGTAAGGGCAGCAAAGGCCAGGACCAAAGAAAAGCTAGCTAAATCAGTGAAGGAAGGGGGGAAGGCATGCTTTAGGTATATTAGTGAGAGGAGGAAGACAGGGGGAATGATTGTGAGATTTAGGGAAGAGGGAGGTAGGGTAGTGGAGAAAGACATTGACAAGGTGACCTTCCTCAACAAACACTTCTGCTCCATATTCAGGGAAGAAGACAATGGGGATGGTCCCCCACTAATGAAGAAGGGCAAACAGGGAGAAGGGGTGAGTATTAGACCTTTTTCACAGGGCAGAGTAAAAAGAGTACTAGAACAGCTTAGGGTGGGCAAAGCTATGGGGCCCGACAGGACACACCCGAGGATCATAAAGGAGCTCTGGGAGGAACTGGCTAAACCTCTGGCTAAGCTGTTCAGTGGATCACTGGAAACAGGTGTGGTTCCAGAGGCATGAAGGAGGGCACAAGTTGTACCCCTGTACAAAAGTGGTAGCAAGGAGGAGGCGGAAAACTACTGCCCAGTTAGTTTGACCTTGATAGTAGGTAAAATGATGGAAACTCTACTTGAGGAAAGGCTGGTGGACTACCTAGAAACAAGGGGGCTGCTGTACCCAAGGCAGCATGGATTCATGGCAGGGAGGTCATGCCAGACCAACTTGATTGGTTTCTTCAAGTGGGTGACAAAGGAAATAGACCAGGGCAGAGCAGTAACTGTGGCCTATCTGGACTTTAGAAAGGCCTTTGACTCAGTCCCACACAGGAGACTAATCCACAAGCTGGCAGATCTGGGGGTGGGGACAGAGGTGGTCACATAGTTTAGAAACTGGTTGAGAAGCAGAACACAAAGAGCTGTGGTAAATGCGGTTAGCTCACAGGAGGGATGGGTAACAAGTGGCGCACCCCAGGGATCAGTGCTGGGACCAATGCTATTCAATATCTTCATAATCAGAGGGTCTAGAAGGGAGGGTTAGCCTGTTCACAGATTATACAAAGTTATGTAACAGGGTAGCTACACAGGAAGGTATAGAAAAAATGAGGAGAGATCTGAAGATGCTAGAAAACTGGTCCAAGGAATGGCAGTTGGGTTTCAATGCAAAAAAAAGTGCAAGATTATGCACCTAGGTAGAGGGAATCCTAGGGCTGCGTATGAACTAGATGGGGTAACACTGGAGGCCACCACAGAGGAAAGGGGTGTAGGGGTAGTCATAGAAGACAACCTCAAAGTGGCTAAACAGTGCAACAAAGCAGTCGGAAAGGCCAACCGAATTCTAGGATGCATAGGGAGGGGTATAACAAGTAGAAAGAGGGAAGTGGTGGTACCATTGTACAACTCCCTAGTAAGGCCTTATCTGGAATACTGTGTTCCGTTCTGGAGGCCCCATATCCAAAAACACACAGACAGGATGGAGATGATACAGAGGAGGGTGACAAAAATCATGTCAGGGATGCAGCATAAATCGTATAAGGAGAGACTTAGACCTCTCAGTATGTACTCCCAGGGGGAAAGAAGAGAGAGGGGGGACAAGATAAGAGATGTTTAGATATCTAAAAGGGATCAACAGGGTACCAGAGGGGAGCATCTTTCACATGAAGGGAAATAGTAGAACAAGGGGGCACATCATGAGACTAAAAGGGGAAAATTTAGAGGGAACTTAAGGAAATTCTATTTCACTGAAAGGGTGGTGGAGAGATGGAACAGTCTACTTCAGGAAGTGGCAGGGGTGGCCATGGTTCAGGGATTCAAGAATGTGTGTGATAGGCACATGGGAATTATCAAGCTAGGGTGAAAGGGTTGGCTCGTAGCATCTAGGGTACCTTATGCATTAGAAAGAGGGATAGGGCAGACTGGATGAGCCACAAGGCCCTTATCTGCCGACAACATCTAAGATGGTAGCTTCCTCCTTCTTCATTTTACTTGGTCTGTGATTGGCTGTGTTTGGGTATTTCCTGTTTTGGTTCAACCCACTTCATTAAAAATGTATAATACTTATAGCTCTTTTTTGCCATTTGTAGGAAATTGCCATTTGTCAGTCAAGTCTTATTTTTGCTGTGATTGGTCAAAACTATTATATGGGCATTTTTTTCATAAAAAAACATGACTGTCATTAGTCAAGCTTGTACTTCGTTTTAAGAAACTTCCAGTTATTGCTTTACAGATATACACACTTCATCTGTTTGATCCTGCATATCGTGGTTATATGGTTGTTTTTGATTAATTTAGTTCCATTATGAGGTCGCTAGTGTTTTTGTTTTACTCTTTATATATCCACCTCACACATGATCCTGGACTCTCTCAGATGAGGGCTCTCAGCTTACCTCTATCCCACCCCATCATAGATTCAGTCCTGACTCTCGGTCGGCCACGCTCCTCCACCATCAAGCATCCACACACCCCTGAGACTGCTACTCCTTGCTGTGTGGACATTCCATGACTTGGGGAAGCTCCGAGGTCAGCCAGCACACTCGACTGTTGGGCGTGGGGAGTAGCTCCTGGTCCCATCGTCACCAACCAGGATTGGGTTTATTTTTCCTTGTTCTAGTTTCCCCTGGGGCCTTGGATGTGCAATGGACTTCTGCACACTGAGTGCACGCTTCCGCACACCCCCAGTGGACATCCTACCAAGGCTTCACCCAGAAACGCTGCAGGCCATTCTGGTGCTATTCTCCCAGCCTCGGCTAGGAGCCACCAGAGAGCGGCTAGCTGAGATCCCCCCTTTCCCAGAAAGGAGAGCAGTCCTATGGATGCTCAAACCTTTCCCACCCCTGCCAACCCCTGATGACCCGGGCTTGCTCCTGAATTTGGGTCACCAGTGTGGTGAGAGGTGTGGTGTCCAGTGCCTCAACACTCAAAGCCACTGGGTCAGCCTGGGTCGCTAGTATTTTTAATGAGATTCTGAGCCACTTCCTGGTTGCAATGCATTGTGGAAGTGTAGGTGAAAGGTCATTTTGTTTGTGAAAGCACTATGCACTTTCGTGAAAGTACTGGCCATGTGCTGCGTGTGATACTCATAAGATGAATGAAACCTTGCTAGTACTGTGAGTTTCGTGAAAGTACTGTGCACTTTCATGAAACTCCCATAGAAGTGAATGGGGAAAGTTTGCAAGTATTGTGAGTTTCACGTAAGTGCTGTGTACTTTCATGAAACGTCCATAGATATGAATGGAAAAAGTTCACTAGTACTGTGAGTTTTGCAAAACTACTGTGTACTTTCATGAAAGTCCCAGAAATATCAATGGTAAAAGCTTGCAAGGACTGTGAGTTTTGCAAAGAAATTCCCATAGAAATGAATGGGGAAAGTTCGAAAGTACTACGAGTTTCGTGAAAGTACACAGTGTTTCGTGAAACTCCCATATAGTACAAACGAATGGGGAAAGTTTGCAACTGCTGTGAGTTTTGTGAGACTACTGAGCACTTTCTTGAAACTCCCATAAAAATGAATGGGAAAAGCTCACAACTACTGTTAGTTTCATGAAAGCACTGTGTACTTTTGCGAAACTCCCATAGAAATGTATTTATTTTTGTTTTATTTATGACATTTTGGAATTACAAAGTACCTTTGAGCTATTAGCTCATTTACAAATGTTCCACATTGGTGGGTTGAGGAGAACAAACATACATGAAAGGACAGTGATATGGAGTATTGTACAACTGTAACACAGTGAATCAGTATACAGAGCAAGATATGGGTGACACAACAGGTGCCAAAGGTTACAACAAATTTCAGTATGGCCGTAGGGTGTTACTAATAATAAATGGTGCACAACAATTTAGAGAAGATAAAAAATGTTAAGAATAAGTGCAGCAGAAAGGAAGACAGCCATGGCTTATAACAATTTTCAGTAAGGCTGTATGGTGAAAATAATAACAAGTGGTGCACAACAATTGAATAAGTGCAGTAGAAAGAAACGCTGGCATGGTAGGCTTTGTCATAGGTGTGGGGTATGCAGGATGAGGCACTGGGAAAGAGGGGAGAATTGATTGGAGGCTGAAACAATAGATGAGGGTGGGGGTGGGGCTGGTCAGACTAGCAGAGGAAAGACAGAAGTTGTAGCAGGGGTCTAAGAAGGGCAATTGCAGCTGCAAAATGCTTTGAGGTGCTGCCAAAGCCTCTGTTTGAAGTGGCCAAGCTTTGTTTCTACCAGGATGTTGCTTTCAAGTGAATTGAGCCAGCAGGGGGCATGGTATTCAAAAGATCTTTGTCCTTGTGAAGTGTGGTAGAAAGGGACCTTAAAGGGTTGACAGACTGCTCTTCTGGTGTTGTGTAGGTTCTTTGTGAGGCACAGCAGGTTCTGGATACTGGGGGGGGGGTCAGGCCTAGTGCAGTCTTTTTTTGCAAAGTAAGCAGGTCTGGTACTGTAGTGTACCTCTCAAGTGTAACCAACCAGTTTGGACATACAGGTCACATGTGTGCATTAACTGGTGGTCCCCAGCAAGTAGTCAACAGGTTTTGTTCAAGGCTATAGATGCACTTTTTAGTGTGGTGTAAGATACAGCCCCATACACTACCAGGTCATAATCAACTGAGGATATGATTGAGGTATTCACGGCAAGCCTGAGAGCATTAGATGTCATATAGTGTTTATGCCTCTACAGAAGTCCAGTTTTGGCATTGGCCACTTTGGCAACATTGAAAACAGAAGGAAAATGGAGGAGGACTGCAGGAGCATCTAAGGAACAACTGCAGGTCAGGTAAAGCAGCAGACTAAGCAGGCTATCACTCCACAGCACAGTACAGTGCAAGCGGGTAAACCACTGACTAAATACAGGCTGAGAAATGCTAGCAAACAGTAGAGCTGAACAAAATTAAAGTAACACCTAGTCAGAGTGCATCAGGCCTAGCTGAAGCCATGGTTAAAAAACACAACCACAACTGCTTAGTCGACAGTAATGCATTAAGGTGTACAAAGTACATGGTAGAAAATGTAGTAGATGTAGTATTGGGATATCCTTTTACAATCTGTACCTGTGCAGCTGCCTGGATGCACCGTGGATGCTGGAAGGGCTCTGGAGGTCTGAGGAGCTTACAGGGAGCATGTACAGCTGCCTGGATGCTCTGCAGTTTCTGGAAGGGCTCTGGAGGTCTGAGGAGCCTACAAGGAGCCTGTGCAGCTGCCTGCATGCTCTGTGGTTTCCAGAAGAGCTCCAGAGGTCTGAGAGCCTGCCGGGAGCCTGTGCAGCTGCCTGGATGCTCCACAGTTGCTGGAAGGAATCCAGAGGTCTGAGGAGCCTACAGGGAGCCTGTGCAGCTGCTTGGATGCTTGAAGGTTGCTGGAAGGGCTCTGGAAGTCATGGAGGAAATGAATGGGAAAAGCTCACAAGTACTGTGATTTTCATGAAAGTACTGTGCACTTTCATGAAACTCCTATAGAAATAAATGGGAAAAGCTCCCAAGTATTGTGAATTTCATGAAAGTACTAGGTACTTTCACAAAGGTCCTGTGGAAATGAATGGGAAAAGCTTGCAAATATGGTGAATTTCATGAAAGTGCTGTGTACTTTCACAAAACTCCCACAGATATGAATGGAAAAAGCTCACAAGTGCTGTGAGTTTCTCAAAACTACTTTTTACTTTCATGACCGTCCCATAAATATCAATGATAAAAGCTTCCAAGGACTGTGAGTTTCAAGAAAGAAACTGCCATAGAAATGAATGGGGAAAGCTTGCAAATACTGTGAGTTTTGTGAAAGCACTGAGTGCTTTCATGACAGTCCAATAAGAATGAATGGGGAAAGCTCTCAAATACTGTGATTTTCACAGAAGTACTGTGCACATTCATGAATTTCCTATAGAAATTAATGGGGAGAGGTTGTAAGCAGTCATTAATGAATAGAAAAGGTGTCTGTTTCCTACAACTAACTGTATTCTTTGTTTCCTTCTTTTGTTTTTTTTAGCTGTTTATGCTCCTTGAGCCCTGGCAGGGGCTTTGCCACACCACACTTGCCATTCCCGGAGAGTCCCCCATGGCTTGCCTCTGTGGCAGGGCCGGGGAGGTGGCACCCCCTGCCTGGAGACCCAATCCAGAAGCCAGGGTTGGCCCTCAGCACAGTGAACCATCATGGAGCCCTGTCAGGCTGCTTTTCCTCCTGTTTTCTTCCGTCCCCCCTACCAACTGACTTAACTATGTTGGACTATGCCTCCCAACCCATATTGCCCTACAGTCTCCACCAGAGAGATAATCAGTGAATGGGATGACATGGGACCCTCCCTCTGAGACAGGAGAGCAGTCCTATGGATGCTTGATCCTCTTTCTCCCCAGTGGCCCAGTCTCGTTCCCGAACCCGGGTCACCAGCATAATGTGAGGTGTGGCATCCAGCACCTCAACCCTCAGCACCAATGGGCTGGCCGTGTTACCTTCTTTGTAGGTGTCTGATACTGACTATCATTTTGGAGTACTGCAGTGCCAGTTATTTGGAGAGATGCCAGTCAAAACAAGATGTACTGCCAATCGTAGATGGGCAAGGTATCATAATAGTTTGGTGTTGCTGAACAGCACAAACCACAGTTCTACCAAGACTTGACATCATGGGGACAGTGTGCATTCTGTGCCCAAGAATAGGTTGTCAGATAGTGATAACACCTCTCTTGCAGTTAGTTTCACATCAGCAACCAAAAAATGCATAACTGCTGAAAGTGTGGTGAATAGTAAGCAGCAGAGGAAAGCTGTTACAAAATGTTTTAATGAGTTCACCACAACATATCCAAGACACATTGCCTTAGGGTAGCTGGTCCATTCCACTGGGGTGTCAAACAGACGAGGCATACTGATGAGTCCTGGTAGGACGAAACACGTGTCTATGTCATCTGTTAGCACCCTTTGCAAACTGTGTGTGAGGCCTTTCCGCACCATGCAATTCTGCTTAAAGTTGAACCAGCATAACATTCTGTGGTGATTTGCATATGCAGCCCATGATGCTTTGCATTGTGTGGGCATGTGTGATTTTGTATTTTCTTGAAAGTTGGCTTCCCAGCCAAATGCGCTTTGGGATAACCCTTGCCTCAGTGTTTGTGCACAGAGGTTCTTTGTCTTTTAAAGAGGAAAGCTGTTGTTGGGTCAGGTATAAAGAACCTGAGAAGGAAACAGAAACCTACTTCTGTTGCAAGTGGCCATCTCAGCAAGCTGAAGTATTTCTGGAACTTGGCTTCAAAGGCAAAAATTGATCAGATTATTACTGCTATCATGAGACATGAAGACAAGAGATTAAAAAGTCAGTTTGCCTTAATGTAGCTACGTTTCAGGGTTTGCACTTCTATGAACGTGGCTGTTGCTGTCTGTGCATGCTTGTGGAGACAAATGATGCAGCAGATGGAATGTTTCAAGAATGTTGTTTACTCTGTGAACATGAAATTGCAAAAGGTTACAAATCTGAACAGAGACAATGTTTGTGAAGCTTTCAAAGAGAAATGGCTACACACACAGCACTCAGGCATTTTACTGGGAGGAATAGTATCATACACAGAAAAAGGATACAACTCTGTGCATTGATGAGGGTGGTGAAGTGTGCAAAGTATTAATTCTTTGTGAGAATGAGAGACCAGATGACTCAAAAGATTACACTGACTCAACAGATGGGCAACACAGATGCACCTGTCTGTCGTGGGCATGTGATGATACATGCAATGACAGACAATCATCATTTAATGCAATTGTTCAATTTGTCGATTTCTTTGTTACCAAAAAGACACAGACATACAAGTTGTTTCAGAACACTGACCACTGTGGCATTTGTCCACATTCTGGACTGCTTGGGCATTCCCTGGCATGCTTGGACAGCGGTGTATGTAATAGTGTGTTACACCACATGCGTATGGTTGCTGTACATAATTCAGCAATGCGCAACTTTGTACACAGAATCTACCAAGTCAGGAAAGCTGTGTATCTATATGTAGCTTGATGAGTTATTGCATGTGGGTGACGTAAAAGGTGATAAGGCCCTCATTAGAGAATTGCAATGTAGTACAAATATTTGTGCTGCACTCTCTGATGAAACTTCAGCCACTAATTTGTGCAGTGTCTCTCTCAAGGAAGCCAAGATCATTAAAACCTTTGGCAAACCCATTGCCAAATTTGAGTTGGCAAAGAGAGATAAATTTGACTCTTGTTTGTGTCTCATGTCACATACTGCTTTACAGACAACAAACTGTCATTGTTGATCAGGAAAACAACGTCTTACAATGAGATGTGGGCACGATTGTTGGCATTTCTACTGCTACAGCATAACTTTGCCCTAGATCCAATGGTTATCATGTGTCAGTACTGTTTTACTAAGGTGAATCATAACTCACTGCCACCATGGTCTATGTTGAACAATATGGAGGCTGATGTGACACCTGGTCAGATTGCTGTGTTGAATATCTTTGAATGGATTCTTATACAAACTATGAAAACATTCCAGACTATTCTGCGTCTCGATACAAGGTCATGGAACATACCCCAGAAAGAGTTTGTGAAGTCTCTGAAGGGATCCGTCATGTATATGGCACTACCCCTGCAAGAGAATGTGGAAGTAATCTCTCATAAGAACAGTATGGTTATTCTTGAAAATGGTGTCCCCATGAAGTCTAAGGTTATCTATCAGTTTGTTGTCAATGTAGAGAAGGTGAGAACTGTTCTCAGGTATCTGAAGAGCAATAATCCCTTCTATGCAGACCTTGACATTGAGGAACTGAGCAACATGGATGCTCAGCTTTGAGAGTTGGACATGTGGAAGCCAATGATTGAGAAGGTTGATGTTGCAATGAATAAAATGTGTATGAACAGTACACAGTTCACCCTCTACATAGCAGTGACCCAGCTGGAGACTATATTGACCTCTAACAGATGAAAAAGGTTGAAAGCAGTCCTGTACGTATCTGGGAGGCCACATTGTAAGCATGATGCTTTCCAGATTTGTTTCCATGAAGGACAGGAGGTTGTTTGGATGCAGGTGAAGTGCGTGTCCTTGGTGCTGAAAACTGAACATCCAGAGTTTTGAACATAGATGGCAAGTTTTGTAGGAACATTCAGTATTTGTTCCACCTGCTGTAGGATACTGAGCTCAGTATACTCTGTGTCCATTGCACATACTCCATGCCTCACTACTCCACTTGATTTAATCATGGCTACAGAGTTTCTTCAGAAGCTTAAGGAAAAGGATGACACATTACAAGTGAACTTGACCTCCATTCTCTCTAGTTTGCATGGTATTAAGGAATACTGGTATTACATACACTATGAGGTCATGTCTATGCTGCAAAAGCATGGCACAGCTACATGGTTTGTGACTCTGAGCTGTGCTGAATACAGCTTGGACAAGTTAATCAAACTACTTAACTGGGCCAGTGCTGACATTGATGGCATTCCATCAATGACTCTTGATGAGATGTGCTCACTTGACCCAGTATCTGTGTCCTGACATTTTCACCGGCATTTCCATGACATCTTGAAACTAATTTTGTCTAAGAACAATCCACCTTTTGGGCATGTTGAGCACTATTTCTGGAGGATGGAATACCAGGAATGAGGTGATCCTCATATCCATATGTTGCTGTGGATTAAGGATGCTCCACACTTTGGTGAGAATGAAGCTGCAAAAGTTCTGAACTTCATTAAGTGGTACATCACTTGTCACATACCTGACAAGTATGAGAATCCTACACTGTGGAAGCTGGTTCAAAAGTTCCAGCTTCATATTTGTGGTAAGTATTGTCATTTACCAGTAAAGAGTCATGCTGAGTGGTACACCAGATGTCGTTTTGGTTTCCCTAGATGTGTCTGCAAGTAAGGACGCATGAATGACTTTTTGTCAGCAATGTGTCATCACCTCAAAGCAAAGTCCACCAAGAGGGTATATGAGTTACCCAGACAGAAGAATGAGGTGTACATCAATGATTACAACCCTACCCTTCTCCTGATATGGCAAGTGAATACTGATGTTCAGTTTGTTACTGACAACTCTTTGGCTCTTGTTTGGTACATGATTTCGTACATCACAAAGCATGAGCAGACAAGCTTGTAGGATCTTTGGGAGGAAGTTGCTAGTTCCAGCAGGTCAATCATGTCACAGCTGTGGTTGCTGAGCTTGAAGACATTGTCTCACAGGGAGTGTGGATCATATGAAGTCAGTGATTGTTTGATCGGGACACACTTGTATGGAAACTCTGATGCTGTATGGTTTCTCAGTGTGAACTACAAAGATAAATGCAAACATGTCTTAAATCCTCATCCGGAGATTGAGGAACTGGCTTTGAGATGACCTTCTTCTAAGAATATCTTGAAGAATAACTTGATTAACACATACTACCCCGAGAGACACAGGGGCATGGACATTATGTGCCTCTTTGAGGTGGCAAAATTTTATGACTATGAGACTGACATAGCACCTATAGTACCCAAGACATTTACAAAGTCAAAGGCTTGGAAGATTGTCTTGCCAAGAAATGTAAACCTTGGCTGTCGGACCACTGTAAGTTGAGTGTTTCTACTGCTGATACCAGAGATCATTATTACTTTGCTCTTCTGTTCCTGTTCAAACCAAGGAGGGATGAGAACACACTGAAAGGGGAATGTGATACATATTTATTTTATTTATTTTTATTTCACCAGGAGGAGCTCCATCAAGCAAGTTCATTTTCAATGAAGTCCTGGACAGACAGGATTATACAGACTGACAGTTTACAACCAATATGTTTACAGATTCATACTAACTACATACAGAACATTGTATAATAAGTGAGCATTCAGAGGAGAATAACATAGGCAGCAGTACATTACACATATAGGCAGTTACATACTTGGTAGACGAGGCTAAGGTTTTAGGAAAGAAGGTTTAGAGGGGGAAGAAGGAGCTGAGTTAAGAAGAGTAGGTGAAGAAGATGGATAGAGGCAGAGATAGGAGCAACAGATGCATTTTACTTGGATAACTTTGATAAGAGAGATTTAAAGGCCCTATATAGGTGGTAGATTAGTTTAAATAAGTGGTGAAAGTTATTCTGTAGAGAAGGGAGGGAATGTCTGATAGCGGCTTCAGCATAACACGAAGTGACCCTAGGTGTCTCCAATTGAAGGTAGAAATGCCTCCTCAGTGAGTAGGTACTGGATGTCTGGTTAATAGGTCACTAATGTGATGAGGGAGTTTGCACATGATGGCTCTGTAGGTCCATTGCAGAGCATTTTTTAGTCTTCTGTTGGAAAGTGAGGACAAACCAATTTGTGCATTGAGTGTGCAATAGTGGCTTCTGACTGGGATGATCGTTATGAATCTTATGGCTCTATGATAGAGCACATCCAGTCTTTTAAGAGCATAAACCATCCTGGGGCAATATATAAGGTCAACATAATCGAGGAGAGGGACGAATGTGGTTGTACCAATTTTTTCCTGTCATCATGCTTAAGTAGTCAGGAGGTAGTATAGTGCAGTGGGTTAAGGCTCTGAGCTGCAGATCTGGAGACCTGGATTTGAATCCTACAGCCACCTAGGTGCATACTGTGTGACCCTGAACAAGTCACTTAACTTCCTTGTGCTCCCAGATCACATCTGAAAACAAGCTTCGGCTTAGGGTGCTACTTCTGGTTAAACAATATTCCCTCTCCCCCTTTCCCTTATTTCTAAAGAAAAAGCCCAGACTCTTCTTTAGTTTTGAGCTGAGCTCTTCCAAGTGTATTGTGAAGGAGAGCTGGTGGTCTATCCAGAAACCTAGATATTTGAACCTATCTACCACTTTGAGTGGTTCATTTACAAGGTTACTATTTGATGGGGGTGGCAGGAGAAGGGGACTTTGTCTGCTTGAGTGCGGGGTGGGAGAGAAGGCAGTGACCTTCTTTTTTGCTTTTAACAACAGTTTGAGATGGAATAGGTTTAGCTGGAACCAGTTGAAGTCATCTTGTAGATCAGCATGGGCCATAGCAAGGGAAGGGCAGGATATGTATAGTATGGTATCATCAGTGAAGAGATGTATGCTAGCATTGGTGACATTTGCACTGATGTTGTTAATGTAGATTAGAAACAATAAGGGCCCAAGTATGGAGCCCTGAGGTACCACCGGTCAGAGGTTTCAGAGGGGAGAGATCACCCTGCACTTTAATTTGTTGTTGCCTATTCGAAAGGTAAGTGGAAAACCAATGCATGGCAGTAGGCTGAGGTTATTTAGATTGTATATGAGGAACAGTTCTACCTGACATATGACAGCTTCCGAACAGAACAGTCTGAAGTTAGAGTAGGATCAGCTTAAGAGAGCCAAGAAACATCTTGAGGAGGATACTCCTGCTAACTGACAGGACAACACTGATCCTGAAGGAGAGGGCACCCTTGGAGCTCCTCTTTTTATGAATTACCTTGAAGTACTCATGGCTGAAGTGAAAAGTGCTATGCAGCATGGTTCCCATGGCACCAAGGATACAAATGAACTGAAAGAAAACCTGAATCCGCAGCAACTTCTGGTTTATGCATCTGTGACAGAAGCAGTGAGACACAGAATCTGACATGAGAAGAAGCAATGTAACTGTGGAAACTACACACTGATACTAATGTTTTTTAAAGGTTCTGCAGGGATAGGCAAGAGTTTTCTAACTGAAGCCATTACAGCTGAGATAAGAAAACACGCAGAAGCAACAATGTCTGTTGCTGTTAGTGCTCCAACTGGACTGGCTGCATACAACCTTAGCAGTGTCACTCTACAATGGTCGTTCATTTTGTCAGTAAAGCACGGTAAAACTGGAGAGTATTGGAAGCTGTCTTTTGAGGTGGCATCTGAACTTCATCCAATGTTTATCAAAATGAAGTTTTTGATCATTGATGAGATCAGCATGGTTTCAAATGTCATGCTTGTTTGCATCCATCTGCATCTCCAGGAGATTCTTGGAAGTGACTATGCTGATGCATTTAGTGGAAAGAGCATTGTGGTGTTTAGAGACCTTCTACAACTTGCAGCCATTAATGGAGCAACAGAAACAAGTTGTGGGGCTCAATACTTTTAAAATGTTCAGTTTGGTGCTAGTAGCTAAAAGTAATCATGACCACAAGAAACTAGGAGTAACACAGTACTTCACTGTTGCTACTGCACTGACCCCAGCACAATGAAATGCATGTACTTCAAAGAAATACAGCTTACCTTTACTGTGCAATTTCTGCTTCTTTTATTGTGCAAAGAAAGTACTTAATGTACACAGCCTACACAAAGTGCAAGTGCAAAATAAATATAAATACATAGGTGGATGACTATATCGAAAATTACCACAAAAAACAAACTACACATCAGCACTCCATAAGTGCTCCCCGTAGTAAATACTTGCCAGCAGCAACATGAACATTATGTGCTACATTCAGAATCAGCTGACATTTCACCAGAAAGCTCTGAGGATGCCTTTCTGCAAAACATCATCTGATTCTGAACATAGCACATAATGGGCATGTTGCTGCTGGCAAGTATCTGCTGCATGGAGTACTCATGGAGTGCCAACATGTTGTTTGTTTTTTGTGGTAATTTTCAATGTAGTCATCCACCTATATATTTATATTTATTTTGCACTTGTACTTTGTGTAGGCTGTGTACAATAAGGACTTTCTTTGCACAATAAAAGATGCAGAAATTGCACAGCGAAGGTAAGCTGTATTTCTTTGAAGTACATGAATTTAATAGTGCTGGGGGGGTCAGTGAAGTAGCAACTGTGGAGTATCATGTTCCTCCTAGTTTCTTGCACCCATTAATGGAGAACATGTCTTTTCAGCACTGAGCATTCGGCAAACCAAAAAGATAATAGGGTGCACTGGAGGCATTAACCTCTGGGAGTTGTTCACTTATGTCGAGTTGTTTCAAAACGTGCATCAGAGTGGTGATCTGACCTATAAGGCATTGTTGGATCAGGCTTGTACTGGTAGTTTAGCACTCCGGAATGTTTCTCTATTGAACATACATAGAGTCACTCCTGGTGGTACATCTATGAGTGCTGCATGTGATGTGTTCAGTAAAGTGTACGAAGATAGTACACAGATTGTGTGTCTCATGCCATGGCTTAAGCAATGTGCTGATATCAATAGCATTATGTTAAAGAGAGAGAGGGCAAGAAATCCTCACTGTGCATGCAGTTGACACTGTAGATGGTGTTTGCTTAAGTCAACAACTGGTAGCAAAGCTACTGAATGTCTGACTGAGTTCAAATATGATGTGTCCCACACAGCTGGTCTAGATGTTGTTCTTACAGTTTGTAAGAATGCATGCATTATGCTATGTCCCACCTTGATGTTGAGTGTGGCATGGTTAATGGTGCAATGGGTCTGATCATTGATTTTCTGTGCAATGTACAGAAGACATTTGTAGAGGCACTTGTGAAGTTCAACAACACTCAACAGTCACTACTGACTGAATGAACTACTGTGACATTCTAGGTTGTGAAGGACATATATGTAACCTGGAAGCAGTTTCCAGTGTGTGTTGTATATGCTATTTCAATACACAAGTTACAAGGCTTAAGTTTGGACTCAGCCACGGTTGACATAGGCAATGGCATCTTCAAAGATGGCAAGAGCTATGTTGCACTGTCACGTATTCGTACTCTGGCAGGTTTCCACATCATCAGCATCTCACCACAAAAAATACGAGCTGACAAGTGATGTATTGTAGAGTGCAATAGATTATGTACTCTGTACCAGCCAGAGATGCCTCTCATTCCACTTCCCATGTACATAGTGCATTACAATGCTACAGCAGTAGCTTCTGGCATAACAAAGAGAAAGTGAGCAAGTACACATGAATTGACTTCTGATACTGCGAAGAAGGAACCCACATCACACAATGACACAAACTCACCTATGTGAAAGAAGTCAGTTGGGATGACTGTTGTCCCAATATTTGATACCAGTACTGGAGTAAACTGCTACACAAACTCAGCAATGCAAGCATTTCCCCATATGCCTCACTTTGTGGGAAGTAACAGAGCTTCTCATGAGATTCCCCGTCGAAGTCTTTGAAGCAAGTTGTAAATGATACTGCAACACATGGTAACGCTATTTAGTCTCTCAAACTTTTATGATTAGTTTTAGGTGGGTATGATGGACATAGAACTTTTATGGATAACATCCAGCAGGATGTTACTGCATTTATGATGGCCATCATAAACAGTTCGGATGATGAGCACATTCCTATGCAACATTACTTTACTGTCACCTATGTGACTAAGTATACTTGCCTGTCTTGTGGTCATTCACACAGAGAAGAAACAAGACATGCTCAGGATTTCTCTAAATATTCCACAGTCATGTACTGTCAAGTTTAGAGAGCTGCTTCAAAATCCACAATGTGGATGGCATTGTACTCAATGTGGAGGGGCGTGTACTCAGTCTGCACGAGTTGCAACCTCTTCTCAGTACCTTGTTCTTGTCTTGCAGACATTTGACTCTCATGGACTAAGAGCTGACACACCTATCACTGACTTTATAGCTGGCAGAGTAGTGTTTGGGCACTGTAGATTTGATACTCAGGCTGTGATTTTCCACTATGGACCAACTGTAGATTCTGGACATTATGTTACTTGGCTGAGGTACAATACTGGATGGGTGGAGTGCATTGACTACATGAGCACTTTTAAACAGAGACTACCTCATAACTTAAAAGATGTTTATGTCTTGGTTCTGAAGAATTTCAATAATCTTCTTCAAGAGTAGTCACACTGCATGTGACATACATGTCTGACACACTGTGTAGCACTTATCATGATAGACAACCTTTACTTCTGATGTGGCTGATGTCTTCCTTACTCGGTAACATAAAGAGAAAATATGTTTGTTACACTAATATGGTCTTATGATTTTTATAACTATGATAGGTATGTTAGTTATTTATGCAATTTGCATTGAAGCAGGACGATGAAGCGGTGCAGACTGTATGCATAATCTCGTGTCATACCACACTTACTGAGCTATATCATGTTCATAAGAACAGCATATTAGTTCAGCAGCTCCATGGTGTATGTTAAAATATGTCTTGACATTACTAGCAGCACCATTCTGTGTTCCTGTATTGCAGTTGAACAGTACTATGAAACATCAGTATGTCAGTTACTGTAACATGCTTCATCATGTGTGGTGTATTTAAAGATGTTAATCACCTGCTAGCTGTTACAGTACAACTTATTGTAATGACTCAGGCCTTTACAAGTGTTACTATTGTATTACTACATATGTTCCATCACAGACTCGTTATGATAGTGTACATATTGCTGTTACACTACCATGTCTGTCATTATGCAGCTTCACTAAACAACTAAATGTTACCTCTGTCATGTCTGTAACAAGTAACAGATTTTCTATTCATATCTATTCAGTATGGCAGCACTACCCTACTATGTGTTTACACGACTCATACAGCATAGTAGGAACACTGTATATTTTCTTGTAATATGCATACATGCCTCATTTGTTGTACATTTTTAAGCATGTACAGGTTGAAATGTTATGTTTTGTTATTAATATAACACTACATTACTTACTAATACTATTACAGTGTAACTTTCTTATTAAGTGAATAGAACTATATATTTAGCTTCAGTTTGGATTATTAATACTGTATTTATAAACCACATCAGTATAGTAATAAAGTAACAGTTTCTACTGTGATATTTAATACTTTGGTATTATTTATCATTCTAATGATGGTTCTGAGTTATCTTTATTTGTAGCTGTGTCATAGTAGCACGATAGTGCCGCTATAGTTAGGGTTTAGTAGGCAGTTTAATGTTAAAAATCAAATGTTGCACTTTAATAACTTTGTAACCATTCAACTGATTGGCATGAAATTTGGTATGTGCTGTCCTGTGATGTAGGTCTCTTGATGTACTAAGTTTAGTTTTGATTGGATTTGCAGATTTCATGCTGCAAATAGTGAAAAAAAACACAGTAAATTTCACTTTTTTCATCTTTTTTGGCTGTTTTTACCTCATCATGCTGTGGCCACACCATTTGGAATTTTAGTCTCAAATGGTCAGGGTAGAAAAAACTTGCTCCAAAGGACAAACCAGCATTACTTTGATGAAAAAATATGAATCTATTCCAAACTTATTGCATTTTATAGATTTTGGGTTCTGAACATGCTCAGTTCACTATCTTGGATACCTGCGTGGTACAAAAATTGATTTCGGGCTAATGAAAAGGGATTTTGACAGCTCACAAAAAGGCATTTTTAAAGTTTACTGTTTCTTTGTCATGTCACTGCAAAGAAATGGTTAGGACTTTCAGGCTGAAATTTTCAGGGTAGAAAGGGCTTGCCCCACAGAAGTGACTTTTGCTGGTATGGTGATACTTCTAATATTCTGAAGTTTAGAAATTTCTCATAGGATAACATTGTGGTTGTTGCAGTACCTTTTGATGCCTATACCTCAAAAATTGTTCATGATACAGATTTTTCACTAAACGCAGCTTAGAACACCTTTGGGTACACTAAGGAATGATGCAGGTTGCCAGTCTGTGACTGCAACTGTGATGGAATTTTTTCCAGTGTCCCTACGGTTATTGAGATATCTAAAGCACAGTATCAAACTGCCCTACTGGACATTAAACTGGAGCAACTCCTCAATGATCCCACAAGACTGAATATGGAGACAGGCAAACACTCTCTCCTAAACTGGATACTAACTAATAATCCAAATTCTATTAAGGCTGCTGGAATCCTCCCTGATACACTCAGTGACCATTCCCTGACTTTTTGCATCTAGAAGAATAATTCTCTGCACCCCCCCAAATAAAATCCATTAAACTAGGGACCTAACCAACTTTGTTGCTGAAGCATTCTGCTCAAGTCTCGCCGCAGCTGACTGGTCACCAATAACCTCCCTTCTTGACATAAACCTAGCATTAGAATATCTGGTCAGTACCTTCACCTCCATCCTTGACCATCATGCTCCCCACAAACTAAGAAGATCAAAAGGCACCCACTCTCCCGGGCTCACACAGGAACTGAGGCACCTCATGTACTCTCATGACAAAGCATGGCATGCCTTCAAAAGCTCTATACTCCACTCTGACTGGGACACCTACCACCAGCTATGCAACATTTGTAAATCTATGATAGGCAAAGTCAAAAGGGAGCATCTCCTATCACTACAGGAACAACACCTCTCCAACCCCAAATGTTTCTGGAAAGAAATCAATGTGCATCTAAAGGGCAGTGAAAGGATCTTCCCCCAATCAATGACAGCAAAAGGTTCCACACTATCCTCACCCATGGAGATAGTGGCAGGGCTGAATTACTTCTTTACAGACCTTGATGCCTACAAAACCAACCTTCCTGTTACTTGTCCTGCACCACCAGCTAGCCGACCAGAATTTCCACACCCACTCTTCCACTTAAAAACTACCTTCCAAAAAGAGGTCTTTAAATTGCTAAGGGAACTTAACCCTGACAGCTCACCAGGGTTTGACTCCCTACCACCCAAATTTCTTAAAATAGATGCACCTGCACTTGCCTACCTGATCTCCTGCTAATCAATAGTCCTTCCTCACACAAACCATCCCAGACAAATGGAAAACTGCAGTTGTTGTCCCAGTACATGAAAGTGGTCTGACCAACCTTATCAAAAACTGTAGACCCAGCTCAGTGGTGCTGACAGCTGAGGCACTGGATGCCACACCTTGCACCATGCCAGCTACCCATGTTCACTAATGGGCATGGGCCACTGGGGGTCAGCAGTGGAGGAGAAGAATCGAGCATCCAGAGGACTGCTCTCCTACTCTGGGGAGGCAGGGGTTCCTGGTGCTGGCATCAGTTGCACCCTGGTGGAGGCTGGGGGACAGGGCTTTGCACTGTAATGTGGGGTGGATCTGGGATGGATGCCTTCCTGCTGGCATTATTGCACATTCTTAGCTCTAGGGGGTCAGTACAGAAAAAATTGCTGGCCCCCGCTTATGAGCTGCTTAAGTGCCCAACCCTCCAGTCACCACAGTTCTGCTTCAGTGGCCCCACTCAGGGGGGCTTCCCTGGGTGAGGATGAGGGTCACTGAGGGTAGGCAAGCCCATTCACAAGACTAGGGGTGGCACAAAAGTGAATAAAAAAAACTATACACCCATATCTATCTTGTGGCCAATTGCTAAAATACAAGAAAGAATACTTTATAATCAACTATCATCCTACCTTGAACAGCCCAATGCCATCACTGTAACCAGCAAGGCTTTCTGAAATTGCATGGGACAGAAACTGCTATCCTGAGAGTCACCACTGACATATTCCAGGCTATGGACCAGGGCAACGCCACTGGAGCAGTCTTTGTCTACCTAACGAAGGCATTCAATCTAGTCAACCACTCAGGTCTCATCTGTAAGCTTCACCACCTTGGTCTTGACAAAAACTCTCTCTCTCTGTCTCTTGGGTCTGTAACTACTTAGAGAATAGGGGCATGATTCCAAGTCACATGGTGCAACTCTCGGGTGTCTGCGAGTTGTATCATGCAGCACTACACCAGGGATCCTCCACTGTATTCCAAGATAGGCAGGGTCCCTGGCAGCTATGTCCCATGACCTGTGGCAGCCACAGGCTAGTGCCACAGGAATGATGCAATGGACCTGGGTTCTGCAAGTCATGGCACACAATTTACTGCTCCCTGGAGCCCCCCACCCTGAAATGCACCCTCAATCACCTGGGGCTGGCTGTGTGGCAGAGGCATTTGGGGGCAATGCAGTATATGGACCCTGGTGGGTCCCCAACATTTGAGGGTGGGGCATGACTTTGTTGGGGGGGAAGTGGAGCAGGGCTACAGTATGTGCTTCCTGTGGTGCTGTGGGGGGGTCATCCATCATTTTTCCAGGATGGATGCCCCTTAGAACACCTCCATGCTGGTCTAACTCCACAGCACCATAGTGGGTCTTGGAACTGTGTAGGTGGGTTATGGCAGCTGCCCTTTTGGAATAGGGCATGGTTGCTGCAGAAACCCACCCTTGCGACATGCCTCAGTGGGATGCGGGCATAGTGGGTGGCATAGACCACCTTTGGTGCAACATGCATGCAGCATGGCACAAGCCACATCTTGGAATCATGACTTGCATATCTCATGGTGCAAGGTGAGATTTATGCCATGGGGTTCTGTGTAAATCACCTTGTGCCATGAGCAAGTCATCCTGGAATCTGGCCCTAGGTTTCAGTGTGTCAAATGGGCCAGTACCATCTCAACCTTATATCCTATCACTGATGGGGTTCCCCAGGGATCAGTTCTAGGGCCTCTTCTATTCTCAATATCCATTAGTGACCTTCCTCTGAAATGTGGAGGAGCATTGATCCAGCTATATGTGAATGATACCATTGTATATAGTTCCTCCTGTTACGTCTCCAGTATTAACCCTGATCTAGCAAATGACTTTTAGACTCTAGAAACATGGTTTAAAAATAACCTACTAGTTCTGAACACAAAAAAGACTAAATTCATGTTGTTTCACCATACCTGCTTTGACACAACCTCACAGCCCCCCCGGTTATCAAAACATCCACTAACATTCAACTTGAAAATGTTACCTCCTTTAAATATCTGGGTGTAGTACTTGATAAGCGTCTATCCTTCGATGTGCACATAACCTGTGTCACTAAGGCTACTAATCAGAAATTAGGCCTTCTATATAACACTGTTCCCTACCTCTCAAGTAGTGCAAGAAGCACCATTGCCTCTGCCACCCTTCTCCCAGGCCTCTTCTACAGTGCCTGTATAATCCACTCCTCCAAGATGACACTCCTGAACAAACTCAGAATAGCCTATCACAGAATTGCCCAATTTGCTATTAAGGCCCCAGCTTGCACCCATCACTGTGTCATGCTGAACAATTTGGGTTGCCCTTCTTTAATGGCTAGACATAACCTGCTAGTATATTGCATCAATTTCAAGCTAATACACCTCCCACCTCCTCTGAGTATATGAAACCTACTAACCCTGAAACCCTTCCCATGAACACTCAGGTCCTCACACCTCCAAATGCTGGGTCTGCCCAAGACCCGCCTAGCTGATGGAAGAAGATCCTTCTCCTTCACAGCACCACAAAACTGGAATGACCTCCCGCATTCTCTACTCTCATGCAATACCATTACTCTCTTCAAAAGACAATACAAGGAAATATTTTACAGGACTCCTCTTTGTAATGGGAACTGTACCTAATCTGCTCTAAACTTCTCCACCTGCTGACTATACTCTCCTGCTGTGTATGATCAATGTCTAGGGCTATGAGTCTGTACACAGTCAGTCGTCTGTACTCTGCACTTATGTACTAATTGACTGTACTATGATTATACTCTATGCTCGTATCAACCCTACTGTTTGTTCACCTATGTTGCAATTGACATCTATAATTTGTACTGTCTCTCAATGAATGGGATGGCTAGTTTAGTCCATGAATGTATGTAACTGTTCAATGATATTTGTTCATAATTATCTGTATCTGTACTGTTTTCTTATGCTTTGAACATTTGGTTCCCCAGGTCACCCCTGAAAAAGGGACTTGGCTGTCTCAGAGGGCCCAGCCAGTAATCAAAATTTAAATAAATTAAAATTATATCGCACCATTTGCAGCACAAGGGTTACTTGTAATTTCTATATGCCTGCGCTGCATCTCTACAATTATAGGTAGATGGGACTACAGGGCTCACATATGGATACTATTATGCAGTAATGGACTGCTAGGCCCTCCATTATGCAGTAGTGGGACAGCAGGGCCCAGAGGGACTTGCGCTCCTACAGGGAGATGACAGTTCATTACAATGTCTCTACACTTATTGATAGATGGGAGTGCAGGGCTCTACAGGCCCTGCGCTCTCATAAATGGATGGCATTATGGAGTGATGGGAGTGTGATGGAGCCCTGCACTCCCACTAGGAGATGAGGGTTAGTTACACTGTCTATACACTTATGGTTACATAGGAGTGCAGGGCCCTGAGGGCACTGTGCTTGAGGCCTTGTGCAACCATAAAAACACTATAGACTGATGGGAGTGCAGGGCTAGGAGGGCACTGCACTCCCACAAACATAAAAGGGTAAGATTCCATTTTTTAGAAAGTAAGGACATTAATTATAAAAAAATTTGTTAATGCATCAGTTAGGGTTAAAGCAACAAAAGTAGGAAAATGAGGCATTAGGGTTTCTAACCATAGTTCCCCCCCACTACTCACCCCAACCCACCTTTACCCTCTACTAGAGATACAGCCACATTTAATTTCACCTGTAAAATTTCAGCAAAATTGGGAATTTTGCCACACAAAATATTTCATGCATTTCATAGAATATTTTGCATGTGTGAAATGTGGAATTTCACCACCCACAGGTGAAATTTGGCATTAGAAGAGTGAAGACAATGCATGTATATTTAAAAAAAAAAACTATTTTTCCCCCTCCTGGCCAACATTAAAGTAAATGTTTTGCAATCCCCATGACACCTGCTGTCTAGTGGTCCCACCCCTTGGCCAATCACCAGCCCAATATGAAGAATGAGCCCCTCCCCCTGAGATTCACACCCCATCCCTGTCATCCATTATTGTTTCCATCCATACTCCACATCATCAGTCATTTAATTAAAAAAAATGTTCTCTGGTGTCTAGTGGATACCCCACCCACCCTGTCTGGTAGCGACCCCATCCCCCCCCTCATCCAGGAACCCAGTGGATCACCAGCGCAGTCCTCCACTCACCTCCATGGCTGGCAGCCTGACTGAGCACTTTCATGATCAGCCCAATTGAGTGCTTTCAATAAATGAGAGCTCATTCATTGATAGCACTTAGTCAGGTTGATTCATGAAAGTGCTCGGTCAGGCTGGTGGCCATGGAGGCAAATGGAGGGCTGTGCCAGTGGCTTGCTGGGGTCCTGGATGTGGGGGAGCATGTTGGGGGTCACTACTGGACAGGGTAGGGGGTCCACTAGACACCAGAGAAAGTTTTTATATTATTGTTTATTAAATGACGGATAATCTGGACAGTGGAACTAATGGATGATGGGGGATGGGGTGTGAACATTTGGGGGAGGGCGTCATTATTCATATTGGGATGGTACAATCAAGCCAGGGGTGGGACTACTAGACACCAAAGAACCTTATATTTATTTTAATTAACATTCTAGATGGGGATGGTGAATCTCAGTGGGGCAGGGGATTCTTCATATTGAGCTGGTGATCTGCCGGGGGGTTGGGATCACTAGACACGAGGGATCATGTGGAATGTAAATATTTACTTTAATGTTGGCCAGTAGGGGTAAAACACTGTTTTAAATTTTTTAAATATGCATGCATTGTCATCATTACCCTTCAAATGTGTAATTTCACCTACAAATGGTTAAATTTCACCTGTGTGTGGCAAAATACTGCATTTTGAAGGCAAAATTACACATTTTGTGGGTGAAAGTCTGCATTTCACCTGCAGAATTTTACATTTTGCATCTGCAAAATATTTTGTGAAATGTGCGCATTTCATTAAATATTTCAGAGAATTAAATTTTCAAATTTCACCCATCTTTATCCTCCACACACCAAAGGGTGTGCCTTGGGGTCATCAGGCCTAACTGTCACCCCATTCTCCTATAATGTACCATCGCAGCTTCCTTATACATGAAATGGGATGAGCGTTAGGGCTGATGACCCCAAGGCACACCCCGATGCCTGTTGGTGTGTGGAAGGTGGGGGTGTGGTGGGGTGGTAAGGGTGGGGGTGTTAGGGTTGGAAACCCCAATGTCTCATTTCCCTGCTTTTGTTGTTTCAACCTTAACTGATGCATTAACAAAGTTTTTTTGCAAGAATATAATTGATAATTTCATTTTATAGTTACATGTGCATCATTTTGTCTGTAATAGGTTTCTTGTTAAATTACATATATACAGGATGTATTAATAGCTCCTAATATCTAGTATCTTATGGTACATTACTCATTTATAGAAAAGTAGGTTATGTGAGTATAATAACTGGTCAGGAATTTCTCTCAGTGTACTGACCAGGTTGATATTTTCCATAACAACCAGCTGGTTGTTATGACATTCATGAGCCATGCCAATCAAATAATGTTGCTACCTTATTGGTCAACATTCCATGTGTGGGCAGGTCAAGCAGTCTCACAAAAACTGGGCTGTAGAAAAATTTCTGGCCTGTTGTTATAAAAAATAAAAGATGGGGAAGGTGTGCACATGAGAATTTAATGCACACCCTCATTGTGGGATGCTTTGATAAATCCCTCGGGCTTTGCCCTTGGGGTTTATGTAGCATCCCACAACTTGGGTGTGCATTAAATTCTCATATCACACCCTTCCCCATCCATGATTTTCTACATAATGATTGTTACATGTTATAAATTTGATTTTAAAATATGTATATAGTTACTATTGTAAATGAGACACTGACTTTAATTTACTCTTAGTCATCCGTTGTATCATTTCATCTGATAATTTGCCCACTAGCACCACCTCTGACCTTCCTCTCCCTTTTCCTCTCTTAACCCCCTCTCCACCTACCTCTCCACTACTCCCTCTCGCTCTCTCCTCTCCCCTCTTCCAGTCACTAATATTCTGCCTACCACCCCACACACTATCTTTTCTACCCAATTACTTGCCTTACACTCATCCCACTCATTCTTCCTCCCCTGGCCCTTAGCCAAATTTGAGACAAAGGCATTTCTCTGTCTGTGTGCTACACAAAATGGTAGTAGTACTGACTACCACCCAAGCGACATCCCTACCTGGATTTACTCATGCAATACTTGCAGATGTGGCTAGTTGTAACAGACAATGTCATCTTACTGGCAGCACCTACAGCATACCCTGCTTGCTCTTACTGCTCTTTCTACTAATCTGCAGAACCCTCTGGATGACACTGATTCTGTAATATGAATGAAACTGACTTTGTACATTTTCCTCTCTGTAATCATCTGGTACTGTATTATTGTATGATGAACTATTTGTTTGTCCTGTGGAACCTTGGTAGACAAGTCTCTGGCTCAAAAGTACTGTAATTCTGAGATTTAATAAATAAAACAAAATAAATAAATCTCAGTTCAATTTATGTTCCTGATTTTTTTTTTTGGGGGGGGGTCACCTTGATCAAAGGATCAAGTGTGAAATTTTCCAGATACAATTTCAAAAATATATTTACTTACGGTAGCAAACAATACCACAATGCTTGGACTGCCTTGCTGACTGTTTATTTACTTTGTAGTTTTCCAATTAGCATTTGTTTTTTAGCCCACTCCAAGAACATTAACTCCCTCAACCACACAGCATAAGTATTAATATAAACCATCTCTGCTTAACCTGATTCAATTTGTAGTGTGAGACTGACTGATTTGACTAATTTGGCTCACAAAAAAAATTTGCCATTTTATTAATAATTTTTTAAATAATTTTCTTACTTGCATGTTGTGTTTTACGTACAGATTATATTACAGTTATAGCTTGTTTTAAAATGCTGTAGATCTGGTATAAAAGAGGACAAGTACTAGGCATCATAAAACAGAAAATTGAATGCTGAAGTCAATACAAAAATTATGTAAAAGCATACAAAGACTACTCTAAAGGTTGTGCAAACTTCTGTTAATGTACACAACACTAATGCTAAATCTGACTTTGGGGTGATAGGGTGCAACAGGACACAGCTTTGTTTATTTTTACAAATGACAGTGGCTTATCACTAGAATTAACACCATCTGCTGGACATGTACAGTAATGTTATTTACAAAAACTAAAATACAGTAAGGACTGTGTATGTGGGGGGAGGTAGGTGACAATGCCCATGAGTATCAGTATGTGTATGTGTGGTCAATATCACAGGCCATGAACTGTTATACTGATGTCACCATTTCATGTTGATGCAGCACAGGATCCTACTGACCCTTTGCTCCAACATCATGTAATAGTGAAATTTACATCACAACGCAGTTTTACTGCAATCACAGTGGCGTTCCAGCATCCGGTACCTGAATTACATATTATTACATCATCTCAAAAAGGAAGGAAATTAATTGCGAAAAAACCCAACAAACCTCTGTTAATGCATCAGTTAGGGTTGATATTACAGTGACAAAAGTTTGGAAATTTGGTGTTAGGGTTCAGAACCCTAACTCTGCAATCACCCCCCCCCCCACAAACACACATGCAAGCAGGGGATGGGGAAAGGCAACACAACCAATCAGAGACAGCCATCTTCGGGTAAGAGAAAGAACATACAACTCTCTAAACATACCACAAGAGACATAGATACATAGATAGTGTCTGCAGATAAGGGACTATGGCCCACCTAGTCTGCCCATTTGAGTTTGTAACTTCAGTTTATGTTTTCCTAGAACTCTGTTGCCCCTTACCCATGACCTCCAGAATTCCTTTATGTCTATCCAATGCATTCTTAAATCCCGTGATTGTTTCAGCCCCCACCACTTCCTCAGGCAGGGTGTTAAACTTGTCCACCACCCATTCTGTGAAGAAATTCTTCCTCACATTTCCTCTGAATCATCCTCCCTCCAACTTCATCCCATGCCCTCTAGTCCTGGAACATCTTTTTCACTTAAAAATAGTGTATTCTTGCACCCTGTTCCTCCCTGTAAGATACTTCTATGTCTGTATCATGTTCCATCTCTCACTCCTCTCCTCCAGGGAGTACATATTCAATTCCTTCAACCTGTCCTCATAGGACTTGTGATGCAATCCATGTACCATCTTTGTTGCCTTCCTCTGAGCCTTCTCTACCCTGTCTATGTCCTTAAGTAGGTAAGGTCTCCAGAACTGTACACTGTACCCCAGGTGGGGCCTCACTAGTGTCTTGTATAGTGGAATCATGACCTCCCTTTTCCTGCTGGTGATGCCCCTGCCTATGCACCCCAGCATCCTATTTGCTTTACCTGCTGCCTTGTCACACTGTTTCCCTACCTTGAGGTCATCAGAGATGATAACCCCAAGATCCCTTTCATGCTTGGTGCATGCTATATCCTCACGCCCAACTGATATATTGTGCCAGGGTTTTTGTGCCCCATATGCATTATCTTGCACTTCCTTGCATTGAATTTCAACTGCCAAACCCCTGACCATTCTTCAAGTTTCTGCAGGTCCCTTCTCATTCTGTCTACACCCTCTGGTGTGTCTACTCTGTTACAGAGCTTTGTGTAATTGGTGAACAGTGAAATTCTGCCTTCTAGGTCCTGCACAATGTCACTGATGAAGATGTTGAATAGGACCAGTCCCAGCACTGATTCCTGTGGTACCACACTCTTCTCTCTGTGGAGTGACAGCCATTTAATACTACCCTCTGTGTCCTGCTGCCCAGCCAGTTACCTACCCACCATCCTACTGTCCTGCCCACACCCATATTCCCTAATCTGTGTAATAGTCTTCTATGTGGCACAGTGTCAAAGGCCTTGCTGAAGTCCAGATAGGTCATGTCCACAGCCCTCCCCGATCCACCTCCCTAGTCACCCAGTCAAAAAATCCATCATCATGGTCCACCAACTGTATGAGTTCTGTTGCCATCCCAGTGTCTTGGGGGTACACATGCATGCTGGTCAACCATGGGAGACACCCCACAGGATGGACTGTATTGGAGCTTAAAGGTGTCAGCAGGTTCATCTATCTGTGGTACCACAGTGTCCATGTGTATCAGTATGTACAGACCCTGCACTGGAATGAAAATGTCATGTCAGCATAGTATTTTTCCACATGACAGTTGTATAACAGCAGAATTACCGCCATCTGTTGCTCATGCAAGGTAAGTGCACCTGAACAAATCAAATAACAGTAACCAATATGTATGGGTGGTGAAAGGTGTCAGCAGCTTCATCTATCTGTGGTAGCACATTGCCATGTTTGATAACACAGTTTCCATGTGTATTAATATGTACAGACCCTGCTCTGCTATTCAAATGTCACCATTATGTCATAACGGACCACAGGGACCACCATCATATAATGTTGATACTTGCATGGCAGCACTGTATTTTTACACATGACAGTGTTATGTCTGTGGCATAACAACAGAATTACTGGCATCTGTTGGTCATCCAAGGAAACTGATCCTGAACAAACCATATTACAATAAACAATGTGTATGGGGTGCTTCAAAATGTCCACAGGTTCATCTATCTGTGGCAGCACATTGTCATATGTGGTACCAAAGTGCACATGTGTGTCAAAATTTACAGATCCTGCACTGCCATGCAAATGTCACCATTGCATAATAGCGGAGTACAGGGTCCCTTGAACCATGTGTTCCAACATCGTGTAATGGTTACACTTGCATGTCAGCACAGTTCTTCTTACATGGCAGTGGCATAACAGCAGAATTACTGCCATTACTGCCATATGTTGGTCATCTAAGGTAACTGCAACTGAACAAACCAAATTACAGTAAGAAACGTGTATGGGGTGATGAAAACTGTCACCATCTATCTGTAGCTATACAGACACTGTAGTTAATCTTAATTTCCCTATTGGATCACAGTGCCCTTCAGGCTATATGCTCCCATGCTTCAAGATGTTCCTTATTTTATTTTATTGCAGCGCATGCCATGGGGTGTCCCCCATGGTTGCCCAGCATACATGTGTACCCCAAGACACTGCAATAGCAGCAGTATGCATACAGTTGGTGGACCATGATGATGGATGTCTCGTGTTGTATGTTTAGAGAGTTGGATATTCTTTCTCTTACCTGATGATGGCTGTCTCTGAATGGTTGTGTTGCCTTGCCCATTCCCCTGTTTGCATATATGTGTGTGTGTGTGGAAAATACAGAGTTAGGGTTCTGAATCTTAACAGTGAATTTCCAAACTTTTGTTGCTCTAATATCAACCCTAACCAATGCATTAACAGGGTTTTTTCACTATATACATATATATATATATATATATATATATATATATATATATGGATATATATTATACTAGCATGGTAGTGCCAGTATAGTTAGGGTTGCCCAGCCACTTCTATGTTAAACCCCAAATGTTGCACTTTAATAACTTTGAAACCATATGATGGATGTGCCCAAAATGTTTCATGCACCATCTGGTACCACAGATCTCTGGATCTGGCAAAATTTTGTTCTGGTTGCAGTTGCAGAGTTGTGGAGTGCCAAAAATTGTGAAATGTTCCATTTAAGTGTAAATTCTTTTCTCGGGTGTAAGTCCACAATGGTTTGGGGGTCTGGTCTGAAATTGTTAGGGTATAAGGGGTATAAGGGGTCTCGGTCACTGATATGCCTTTTGAAGGTTTGGTGAAAAAAATATGAATCTATTCAAAAGTTCTTAAAGTTTTAATTTTCCCATTATAGCCTATGGTAAAAATTAGATGTGCCATGTGAAAGCATGTTTTTGCTTTTGCAAAAGCACTTTTTAGTGTTGCAAATGGGTTCAGTGGTGTCGTGCTGTCACTATTTTGTTTTCAGTTAGTGACAGGTAAAAAATGCTGTAATTCAAAAAATACTGCCCTTCAGTAAACACCAGCAGTTGTGTTTACCTAATTGGGGCCCGAGGAACATGATTCTGGTATTATTTTAAAAAAATAGCAGACAGAAATTGTGCAAGTCCATTGAATTGGTCCAAACTTATTAATGTGCAAAATTTCAGGTTTAACATAGACGTGCCTACTCATCCCTAAATATAGAGGCACGACTGCACACCTGTTATAGATATATATATATCACACACACACACACACACACACACACACACACACACATATAGTTTTATAAAATGGGTAAAAAAAAGTAACCACAAAGCCAATCTTCTGATTGTATAAAACACTTTTTTCATTATGTGCTGCACACAACTGCACATCTAATCAAAATGAAACTTTGCAGATCCAGAGCTCTACCTCATGGGACAGAGCATACTAACTCCTGTGCAAATTCATTCAACAGTTGCAAAGTTATTAAAGTGCAAAAATTGGGGTTTAACATTAAACTGCCTATTCAGCCCAATCTATAGGAGTGTGACCATGCCCCTATAATACATATATATACATATATATATATATATTATGCTGGCCCGGTAGGGCCAGTATATTAGGGTTGCGCAGCAACTTCTATGTTAAACCAAAAGGTTTGCACTTTAATAACTTTGAAACCGTTTGTCTAATTCACTTGAAATTTTGCATGCTTGGCATGACACCATAGATCTCTGGATCTGAACAGTTTTGTTTTACTTGGATTTGTGTTTGTGGAGCTGTGGAGCATGAAAAAAATGTGAAAAATCCTCAACTTTGTAAAATTCTTTGCTCGTCACTACAACCCGAATGGTTTGTCTGTCTAGTCTGAACTTTTCAGGTTATATGGAGACTGGATTAAGGAAGTGTCTTTTGAAGGTTTGGTGAAAAAAATATTAATCTGTTCAAAAGTTATTAAAGTTTAACATTTCCCATTATAGCCTATGGAAAAAAATATATGTTCTGAAAGTGAAAGCAAGTAAACAGCCTCAAACAATCAGTTTCTTTGCCACTTCATAGCAAAAAAATGGTAAGGGCTTTTGGGATGAAATTTGCAGTGTGGGAAGCCCTTGCTGCACAGTGGTGCCTTTTACTGGTTTGGTGAAAAAATTTACACTTGCCCCATGGTTATGGCATTCCGAAGTTGTGAAATTTCCCAAAGGATAACATTGCAGTGCCTGTATCTCGAAAACAGTTCGAGAAATGGATTTTTTGCTACTCTCAGCTTAGTCCATCTTTAGGTGAACTAAGCATGCATGGAAGTTTCCAAGTCATGATTAGGTGACCTAAGCATGCTTGATGCTTTCCAAATCATGATTACAACTGCAGTGGATTTTTTTTTTTCATAATTGCTATGGTTACTGAGATTTTGCCAAATTTGTGTTACAAGAGATCCTTTTCATGTCTGTAGGCCTGCGGTATGTCTCTGTACTTATGTGTAAGTGGGAGCACGGGGCCCAGAGGGACCACACTCCAACAGATGCATGCCATTATGCAAAAATGGGAGTGGGTGGCATGCCATTATGAAGTGCTGGGAGCTCCCACTTGGAGATGAGGGTTCATTACAATGTGTCAACACTTATGGATATATGATACTGTAAGGCCCATAGGGCCCTTCACTCCAAGAAATAGATAACATTACCTATTCATGCAACCACATACCAGTTGCATTACACTTTCTCAAAAAGAAGGAAACTTTATTGTAAAAAACGTTGTTAATGCATCATTAGAGTTGCGCTCCCTCAGCAACCTACCAGTTATATTACACTTTCTCAAAAAGAAGGGAAAGTCATTGCAAAAAACTTTGTTAATGCACCATTAGGATTGCAACATCAAAAGTAGGGAAATTCAACCTTAGGGTTGCCAAGTGCAAGACTGCACCCCTACTGTTCATGCAGGAACAGGTATGATGCATGTGTTTTGGCATTTTGAACCCTAATGCTCACCCTATTGCATGAGTAAGGTAAGATAGGTATAGTATAGGACAATGGGGTAAGCAATAGGTTTCAGAATGCCAAAACACAGTGGCATACCTGTTCATGCATGCACAGTGGGGGTGCGGTTTTACACTTGGCAACCCTAAGGTTGAATTTCCCTGCTTTTGATGTTGCAACCCTAATGGTGCATTAACAAGGTTTTTTGCAATGAATATATGTATGTATATATATCTATATCTATAGCTATATAGTGTATTCTATGCAAAAAACTATGTTAATGCATCATTTAGGGTTAAAGCTCAAAAAGTCAGGAAATTAGACTTTAGGGTTGGCCTCTTCCCCCCATACTGTGTACCCCCCATCCTCCACAGACTGACAGATGCCAAGGTATGTCATTGGGGTTGTGATGATGCAAAAAAAGAAAGTTAAATGAGAGTGGGTTTTGCTCAGGGGGCTTTGTTCTGCCCTATCTGAATAAAAAAATCATGTTTTCAATATCCCTGATAGTCTAGCGACCCCGTCCCAATCTTGATAAAATAGATTACGATCTCTAATTCCCTGGTAGTCTAGTGGCTGTACCAATGTGTATTTCATAAATATTGCTTTTGTATATCCCTGGTAGTCTAGTGGCCCCCCGATCTGTATAAAATTATTATAGTTGTTCATATCCCTGGTAGTCTAGTGGCCCTCCATCATAATAAAATAGATAACAATCTTCAATTTCCGGTAGTCTAGTGGCCTCCACCTCCCACCCAGCCCATACAGCACCCCACCCTTCCCCAGCGGCGACTGGCACAGCCACCTCTCACCTCCACAGCCAGCCACTGACTGTGTGTGTGTGATGTGAAAGCACTCAGAAATAATTTCGGTGCCTCTTCTGATAGCGCTCCTAATACCTGATCGGCTGACAACCCTGGAAAACGAGAAGGTGAAACTGTGCCAATATGAAAATGGATCAGGAATGAGGCTGGCACAACAGGGTGGGGCCACCTGAACACAAGAAAATGCAGATCGTATCTATTTTATTATGATGAGAGCATGAAGTATCGAGAGATAATTAACAATACATGCGGTTGAGGGCCACTGGGCTACCGAGATATAAAAACAACTATTTATGAAATACATTGAGGACTACCAGACTATGAGAAATTAGAGATCATAATGTTTTATCATGATCAAGTGGGGACCGCTAGACTACCAGGATATTGAACATGATTTTATTCAGATGGGGCAGAATGAAGCCCCTTGAGCAAAACCCAACCTCATTTAACTTTCTAGGGCACTCCAGGCTGAGAAAATAGATTTTTAAATCTGTCCATCTCGTCCCTCGTTAGCGATGCACGATCGCGGTCAAAGAATCTCGTAATCAAAGAATTTGCAGGCTCACGATCAGAGTTCATTAGTGAGCAGTGAATTAAGATTTTAAAAGCTCAGAACTCAATTTTTTGACTGATTTGGATCAAACCAAAAGCATGGCTCGATAGATCGGAGTCCCCTGAGTAAAACCCATCCAAGTTTTATTTCAGAGGTGACCCCTGAGCCAAGATATTTGTGTTTTTCCAATTGGAAATTTAAAAACAAGATGGCAGGCCTCACGATCAAAGCATTTTTAAAATTCTTGGGAAAAAGATTCTTGAACCGCGAGGCTGCAAATTCTTTGATCGCCAGGCGGGACAAGATGGCCAGAACCCCATTCTTTGTTCGCAAAAGACACATATAAATTTCCCATTGACTCATAATGGGAACTTAAAAGTGGCATAACTTTTGAATGCCTTAATATGTTTTCACCAAATGAAAAGTGGCATGTTCAGTCACCAAATCTCTTTCAAACGAGCTATCTCACAGAGCAGCATACCACACAACAGCCGTGCATTGCCACATCCAAAATCCCAAAAGCTGCCTCCAAAAACAGATAATTTTGCATTTTTCAGCATTTTTGTAAGCAAAACCGTAAGTCCAACCAAAACACAATTTGGCAGATCAAGAGATCTACTATACTCCACCGTGCGTACCACATTTCAGGCAAATCAGGTTGATTAGGTCCAAAGTTATAAATGCACAAAAGTTTGAGTTTAACATAGAAGTGACTGCTGAACCCTAACTATAGTGGTGCGACCGTGCCACTATAACATATATATATATATATATATATATATATATATATATCTGCAAAAAAGAAAACTGTTCCTGGCATCTTTTTTATTTAACCCTGAAAGAAAGAAAACCATCCCTCATCATCATTGCCCACCCCTCCCCCATATCAATCCTCCCACTGAGTGCCCATCACCCCACACCCTCCTTACCTATACTTACCTAGAGACACATACAACACAGCTGTCTTTAATAAATGACAGCTGTGTTGTATGGTGCAAGTGCTATCAAGTACTATATGACACAGCTGTCTTTAATAAATGACAGCTGTGCCATATTGTACTATACAACACAGCTGTTGTTCATTATAGACAGCGGTGTTGTATAGTCCAGCCCCTGCTGTCATGACTCGGCTGTGTCAGGGACAGGGCTACTGTCATTGTAGCCCTGACAGCTGACTGAGGCTGAACCGCTGAAGCCAAATGTCATCTGCACATTGGGGGCCCCAATCCCTAGTGGCAGTGTTTTTTTTTTGTTTGTTTGCATAATATAATCTGACACTGGGATGCCCTTCCCTAGTGTCGGACCCCCTTCCCTTCAGCCCCTTGTTTAATTTTTAATGACTGACAATGGGGGCCCCAATCCCCCTGTCAGAATTAAGTGCATGCCCCCCCAGCAATATGGAACTCTAGGGAGCCCATCCCCCTGTGTCTCAGTAAAGTGTGCCTATAAAAAAAGAAAACAGTCTCACAACATCTTTAGAACCTGTAAAAATAAAAGTCCCTCATTATTCCTGTTGTCCCTCCCCCATTCTGTCACTCTCACTGAGCACCCATCACACCACACACACCTTACTCTATACTTACCTCTGGAGGTCGACCACATCATCTTCTGTGGACTGGGACATGTCTGCACCCTTCAAAGCCGAATCACAAACTGAGGAATACTGGTAAATGCCATATAATGTACAGTATTTCAGTAGTGTTTTGAACATGTGGTGATATCTTTTCCCTTTTTTTCCCCACCAAATTTTCAACAAGGGCTTTTTTGGCTCCCCCACCTGATGAACACTGGCACTGTCATGTTGTTAATTGGTCCCAAAAGGTGATTCCGCACAGTGACTGCAAAATCACCTTTTGGGACTGATTAATGAAATGATAGTTCAATGTTCATGGGAGGGGGTTCTGAAAAAAGCCATGTTGAAAATTTAGTAAACAAATTAGAAAAAATGTCTGCGTTATGAGCTTGCATTGCGCAGTTTCTACATGGGCACATACCTTGGTAATTTACAATATTTTGACTCCATATTTTCAACATGCCCATTTTCTCATACCACCTCATGAACAGTACAGCTGTCATATCTCACATCCTGCCTGGAACCTTTTTTCACACCCGTGGCATGGAATGGCATGGTTACTGTGTGGAATCACCTTTTGGGACAGATTAATTTATTTATTTTTATTTAGTTTTTGTTGACAGGGTAAGTGCACTAGACAAATTCTGCCTATTTTCAGGCATGACCCGGAGAGGGGGATACAGATGAATGCCAACTGACTTTGAACCAGATTAAGCTGTTGGTGGTATTTTAGTGAATGGGAGAAATTTGGCCAGGGCACAGGGGAAATTCCCCTAATGAAATGACAATGTCAGTGTTCATGAGGTGGTCCCAAAAAGTAGCAGTTGCAATAGTAAAAGTCTTTCTTTTTATACAGAAAGATGGAAAACACTCCTTTAGGACCAGAAGGTCCTGTCTTCAAGGAAGTCCTGTGTTTAGTGCAGATAAAATACAAATAACATGATATATATGGGTACATACTGATTTTACAAAAGACAAGGTGTTAATGTGCATGCAAAAATTCATACATCAAATCTAAATATCAAAATTGTAATGTTTCTACCCCAAGATAGTGAATATGTATATCTAATCTATAATATATTTTCTTTCTATAGCCTTAGTACTATTAAAATAGTATAGTCCCATTTACGTACTATAGTTATCCCACAGCTACAGGTTGAAAACAATTAAAAACATGTACATTTCACTAAAAGGTCCCTTTTAAGATGTGCATAAAAGAAATTGGTAAGTTTCCTAAACTCAACTTCCTTATTTTCTAACTGATCCTAGTATTGCTTTACTTTATTTGAAAAAATCATATTTCAATATCTATTGTTTATTTTTTGGGTGATATAATTATGCTCACTGTAGTTTTTTAGAGCATACTTGTTTTCTCTGTTACTCAGCTTTTCTATTAAGTAACTGGGTTTTCCCAAGTGAATTGTTCTATGAACCAGACAAGTCCATTTTAGCCTTCTTTTGCTTTCTAGGTCAATCCAGTTTAATGTGCTATACATATCACAATGGTGTGTAGTAAAGTTACATTTTGCCACAAATCTTGCCATTCGATTATAAGGTTTACCTACTTTTGTCAGAGCAGTTTTATTTGCTAAACTATATATATTATTCCCATAATCTAATTTAGGAGTCATTAGCTGGTTTACAACAGATTTACACATTTTGTAATTTAAACAGTTTTTAGTTCTCCTAAACCCCCTTAATCTTGCATCCACCTTCTTAACTATCTCATTTGTATGGTATTCAAAGTTTAAGTTGGTGTCCACCCAGATCCCCAAATATTTGTATCCCCTTACCTGGGATAGTACTTCTCCATTTTTAGTTTTAATGCTAATTTCTTTTGTCTTTTTATTTGGAGCTGCCAAGTTGCAAACCATAATCTGAGATTTTTTACCATTAAGAACTGATTTGGAGTTTGCAAACCAGACACAGAGCACATCAAAGTCATTTTGGAGATGTTTCTCCATTTCTTTTAGACTCTCACCGGTAGCTATAAGTACCATGTCAGCTTTGTATAAGCGAAGACTAGATTCTTTTATGTACTGAGCCACCTGGTTTACATACACCAAAAAAAGGGTGGGTTATACAACTGATCCCTGTGGGACCTCCTTTACATGTTGGTTCCTTTTTGGATAGGCTAGGACCTGTTGAGTTCTGTTCCTTAAATATGAATCAAACCATTGTATAATATCCTCAGCTATACCAATTTTTAATAACTGTTTATTATAAGATCGCATGGTCCACTGTATCAAAAGCTTTAGATAAATCCATGAACACCACACCCACCTCCTGGTTGCTGTTTAATGGTGTTGAGATCAGATTGACCAGGTCAGTGAGTGTGGTGTCTGTGGAGTATCCACCTCTAAAATTGGGTTGGTATTTGGATATTAATGAATGCTGCTCCAAATAATCCCTTAATGGTCCTGGACCAAACTTTCAAAGATTTTGAAAGTATTGATAGGAGGTCTATTGGCCTATAGTTTGTGGGGTCTGTTTTTTTGTCTGTTTTTGAAAACTGAAATTATTGTGGCTAATTTCCAAGAGCTTGGGAATTTTCAAATCTACGATGCTGCATTGACAATTTCTTGTTGCCGGGACATTTCCCTGACACCACTACATTGATCACAATTGGGGTTCCTTTGAGATCAAAGTTCTTGTTTTGTGGGGGCTGTGCCCACCCCACTTAGGGCTATCCTCACACCCTACTTATTATTATCAACTCTGAGACAGAACTAATTCAGGGTTGGGGTGCAGGACCTTGGGAAAGGGTACTGCAGTCGCAGGTGGACTTTATAGTGAAATGACGATTTTGTCTGCATTGACCATGTCGTTGTAAAATTGTTGCTGTAGTATACCAGAATTTTTGTTGTATTAGATTCCAGTTTAATAGTTTTGTAAGTATAGGGGCTATAAAGTCAATCGAATCTTTTAAGAATCTGCTTTCTACTCCATCTGAACCACATACCTTTTTAACATTTAACTTTCTGATTTGTTTTTAACTTGATTACAACTTATATTCTTAAATCTAAATTTTAATCTATCCATCTTATGATTTTCTTCTTTGATGTCATGGTTTACCTCAGTTGTGAGTTCTGGGATACTTAAATCAGGTAAGGTTGTAAAGTATACATTTAGCAGATCCACAGATGATTTACAATTTTGCAAGACTCCATTATGTATCTTCTGTAAAAACATAGAATATGATGGCAGATAAGGACCAACCTGTTTACCTAGTCTACCTATTTCCCTATTTGGTTTGGCAATCCCTACTCTTACTATATCTGGACTGTCTTTCCTGCACTCTGCTGTACAGCAGGGTGCCTTTATGCTTATCCCATGCACTTTTGAATCCCCATATTGTTTTTGCTTCCACCACCTCCACTGGTAGGCTGTTCCATGGATCCACCACCCTCTCTGTAAAAAACTACTTCCTAGCATTCCCCCAAGCCTCCCTTCCTCCCTCAAACCTCATGTTATGTCCCCTTGTCCTTGTGCACATTCTTCTCTGAAAAATGTTCCCCTCCTGTACCCTGTTTATTCCTCTAAGGTATTTGAAAGTCTCTATCATATCCCCTTTCTCCCTTCTCTCTTTCTGTGAATAGATGTTCCTTGAGTCTTTCCTCATAAGGCTTGTGGTGCAGTGCATGTGTCATCTTTGTTGCTCTTCTCTGGACTACTTCCACTCTGTCTATATCCTTCTGAGATGCAGTCTCCAGAATTGGACACAGTATTTCAGATGAGGCCTCACCAGTTATTTATACAGTGGCATCACCACTTCACTTCTCCTACTGGTTATGCCCCTTACTATGCACCCCAGCATTCTGTTTGCTTTCCCCACTGCCTTTTTGCATTGTTTGGATGACTTCAGGTCATCGGCTAGCACAGACTCCAGGTCTCTCTCCTGACTTGTGGTGGCTTGAACCTACCCCTCCCATCCTGTATTCTTCTCTTGGATTTTTGTGTGCCAGGTGCATTATCTTGCACTTCCTAGCGTTGAAACCCAACTGCCAAACCCTTGACCATTCCTCAAGTAGTCTTAGGTTGTTTCTCATTTTATCTAGCCCCTCCTGTGTGTTGACTCTGTTGCAGATCTTGGTGTCACCTGTGAACAGGCATACATTCCCCTTCAGTCCCTCTGCAATGTTGCTTATGAAGACATTGAATAGGACTGGACCCAGCACTGATCCCTGCGACACTCCACTGGTCACCTCCCCCTCCTTGGATTTTGTGTCATTTGCTACCACCCTCTGGGTCCTGCCTTTTAGCCAGTTTCCAGCCCATTTTAGCACTTTAGAATACAATACTATGTACAATAGGTTGACTTTTAACAGGGGACTCAAATGATTTAATTAATGCCCAGTACTGATTTGAATGTGTATTTTCTTGAACTTCATTTTTATAATATTTTTGTTTAGTGTTTCTTAAGAGTTGCCGTAACCTATGTCTTACTGTTTTATATTTACACCATATTTCTGGGTCTAATGTTTTATTTGCTAACTTCCACAGGTGGTTTTTAATTTTAATTATATTTAATTTTAATTCTAATTTCTTTCTTTAGTTTTTCAGTTATCCATGGTGCATGTTATTTTTGTTGAATTTTTTTAGTAAATAGAGCAACTATATTACAAACCTGCACAACATATTGGGTATAATCTTGCATAGTTAAATCTAAGTCAGACCATGCTGAAAATGTGGCAAAACAATTCCTAAAAATGGCCTCAATATGAGTGTGTGTTGTGCAGTTTCTATGCAGGTGCATATCTTTGGTAATTTACAATATTTTGACAAAAAGTGTTTTTGCACCTGTGGCATGGAATGGCATTTCAGCATAGATTTTAACATTTTAACCTATGGGGTTTATGAGGTGGTGACAAAAGAATAATATCAATCAATCAATCAATCAATCAAATATTTATTCAGGCGATCATCATTGAGCAAGGCTCATTTACAAGATGGACCTGATAAGGTCAAGGTTCGAGTTGGTGCACAGCAATTACATCACATACTTATGAGACAGTTATACATACAGAAACAAGAAAATGTTATTTATAACACAATAATATACAGAAAATTCACATGTTAAAGCTTGGCAAGAAAAGTTAAACTAACATCTACAATATGTACAATACATATATATTCACAATGAGGGCCATGACAGTCACTCACATAATGAGTACAAGGATGGTGAAGGGAATATTGGGTGCCATATACTGGCGGTGTCCGGCTGGAAGGAATATGCCATATGTGATTGGAATAAGGTTTTGTGGGATGACTATTCTATCTCTAGTGGTAGCAACTGCATTTCTCTGTGAAGAAGGCTGTACAGTGCTGCTTGAAGGATGTAAATGGAATGATAATGGACAGTTTGAGATTTTTGTAGGGTGTTCCATGCTATGGCTAGAGAGTAGCTGATTGCTGCCTCCCTATTTTGGTGTTGACTTTGGGCAATTTGAGCAGGATGATATTGTTGCTTCTTAGGGCATAGGAGCTGGGGTGGTCAGATTGAAGCAGTTCAGGATATAGCTTGGGAGTTTTTGATAAAGCTCTGTAGATCCATAGAGCTGCAATTCTGCTCCTCCTGACATGAGGAAGCCCATCCAACTGAATCATAGAGAACAATGGTGAGTATTATATGGCAGGTCTGTAATGAACCTTATTGCTCTATGGTATAAGGTATCCAACTTTTGAAGGTAGGGAGTGGAGCAGTGACTATAGAGGAAGTATGCATAGTCAATGACTGATAGAAAGATGGCCTGGACTAATCTCATCTTTGAATCTCTATTAAGGAAGGGTTTTAATCTGTAGAGGAGGCCAAGCCTTAAGTGAGCTTTTCAGCAGTTGTTCTAGATGCTGAGTAAAGTCAAACTTGTTGTCAATCCACACACCTAGGTATTTGAAATTTTCAACATGCTCCAGATTTTCTCCAAGTATAGTGCATATCTGGGGAGACTGATTGAAGGATGTGTTCGTGGAGTTTTGGGTTGTGAACATCATTGCTTTGGTTTTCTTTGCATTTAGCAGAAGCTTTTCTAGAAGCTGATGTTGTAACAGGGAGAATTCTGCTTGTAGGATTTCATGAGCAACTTTAGGTGAAGGGTTGTTGACATACAGTACAGTGTCATCAGCAAAGAGATGTACTGAGGACTTGGTAAGGTTGAATCAATTTTATTTATATAAATGGCAAAAAGGATAGGACCCAGAATAGAGCCTTGGGGGACTCCTCTTGACAGTGGTCTTAATGGGAGAGGTCACCTTCAGCTTTTACCTGCTGTGATCTACCAGAGAGGTAGCATCTGAACCACTTAAGGGAGGATGGATCTAGGCCAATGGAGTGTAGGGATGAGAGTAGCAGTTCATGGTCCACAGTGTCGAATGCTTTGCTCAGGTCCAGGAATACTGCACAGACATTGTTCTTTTTATCCAGTTCGGTTTGCCAATCATTGGTGACCTTGGCTAATGCAGTGATAGTGCTATGTTTGGCCCTGAATCCAGATTGAGCTGGATTTAATAGATTAGCATTGTACAGATATTCCCTTAACTGAATACTCACTAATTTCTCCAGCATCTTAGATAACACAGGTAGGATGGAAATGGGCCTGTAGTTATTAAGATCCATAGAGTCCCCTGATTTTAGAAGCTTTTAGATTTTTTAGAAGATTTTAGAATATGTTGAATGTTTGGGGTAAACATATTAAAAAACAAATAATTTCCAATATAACATTGATTGCAGGGATGTCGATTGCCCCTCTGGGGAACATGCTGCCTTACCATACCAGTGAGCTGAGTTCACATGTGAATTGGCAAATCTGTAGTGGGGTCTTACTTGGAGTGCCAACCCTAATGCCCACCCCTACTCTGTATCAGACAAGGTCAAACGTGATGTCTTGTACTATGACAGATTGTGTTGCCCATACTGTATCACTATGAGACATTAGGTTGGAGCTGTATCTTCTGCTTTGGACAGGAGGCTAAGGGCTTACAGGGTGGGCATTAGGGTTGACAACCCCAAGTAACAGCCCAGCAGTGATTCGACAGTACTCTGGAGACCCAAATCCCTAATGTCTTTTCATTTCCCGTCTTCATAAGCTTTGCAATTTTACAACCCTAATCTCTGCATTAACATACTTTTTTGCAATATATATGTGTGTGTGTGTGTGTGTGTGTGTGTGTGTGTGTGCAGTATAAACACTGTATGTCAGAGTTGAGTAAACATTTCTATGTTAAACCTCAATTTTTGTACCTCAGTAGTCCAGTCAATATTTGACCAGTTTGCCTGATACTTGGCATAGATGGAGTGAAAGCCCCAAGATCGCCATAAGTCTTGGGTGTGCCAGAGATATGGCACACTGGGACTGAGGTAATCTAAGAGGATTTTCTATCCTGAGCAGCAACTGACACAAGTTATACCATCCTTTTGTGGTCTAGTGTGCGTCATTCCTGGGGACCGTTTTCACAGAGCTTGTGCCCAAGATTTGGTGCAAACTGCTGTAAATTGGGAAAACAGTTACAACTGTGTCTGACCATAGAAAATTGTGTGCACTGATGTAGTGGCAATTTCAAAGTGTTGTGGCACAGGACTTGATGCAAGCCGTGCGCCAGACTTTGAAAATCTGGTGTATAGAGACACCAATATTAAGACCTTTTTTTGTTCACTAATAACTCAAAAACAATTGTGATTTGAAATCTGACACTTTCAAGTTTGCTAGAATTTCACCTTAGGTGCTTGTTTTTGTAGTTTTTATTTTTCTATCTTATGCCGTTTTTGAGAAACAGTATTAGCAAAAATGTGTTCCATTTTATGCACATGCTCATTAGGAAAAATGAACATTCTAAGGATAACTGTATTTTTGCAAAAGCATTCATTTCAGCTTTTGTATGGCAAAAATGCTTTCAACATAGAAACATAGAAGTTGTCAGCAGATGAGGACCTCTTTGCCCACCTAATCTGCCCTATTTTTCCTACCTACCATACCACCACAGATCCTACTTGATCTCCTGCCCCCTTGCCTTATTTCTAAAGTCCCCATGTGTCTATCCCATGCATACTTGAATCCTGTTATCGATTTAGCACCCACCACCTCTGCTGTGATGCAGTTCCAGGCATCCACCACCCTTTCTATGAAGAAGTATTTCCTCACATCTCCCCTGAGTCCCCCCTTCAACTTCATAGTGTAACTCCTTGTTCTTGAGCATGTTTTTCTGTGTAAAATGCTACTTTTATGTACCTTATTAATACATGTGAACTATGCCCAGGGAGATTGCAGTTGCTCAGAATCGACCAGCTTACTTTTTTTGAACTGAAGACAGACTGTGCAACCCAGCCTGTCTGCAAGTTCGGAAAGCCTTTTTGCAATTAGAGTGCGAGGAGCTTGCTCGATTCTTTGCAAATAAGGTGGCTGACATCAGGGCAGATCTGCAACCAGCACTCTCTAGGGGAGATGCTGTTGAACAATGCGAGTTCACAATACCTCAGTTTTCTTGGACTTCCTTCAGCTGACTTGATTTTGTGGATGTCATGAGGATTATCCATGGTGTGCACCCTATATGCTATAGTTTGGACCCTGGACCTACCTCCCTAATTTTGGGTTGTAGTGATATCATCTGTCCAGTCCTTGTGTGAATAGTCTGGTGCTTCTTGGAATCGGGTGAGTTCCCTAGCTCCCTGAAAGAGGCGGTGGTGACACTTCCCTTGAAGAAAGCTACCTTGGACCCAGACTGCTTCACAAACTACAGACCCATCTCAAACCTACCCTTTGTTGGGAAGGTGATTGAGAAGGTAGTAGCAGCCCAATTGGAAGATCATTTAACCATCCATGACATCTACAAATCCTTCCAGTCCAGTTTTCATAAAAGACATAGCACTGAGACAGTGCTGGTGTGGGTGCTTAATGATCTTCTGAGGGCGAGGGATCAGAAGAGACATTCCATCTTGGTTCTCCTTGATCTCTCCTCAGTTTTTGACACTATGAATCACATGGTGTTGATAGCACACCTGAGGCATATTTGTGGAATATCAGGAACCGTCCTTCAATAGTTCACCTCATTCCTCACTGGGAGATCACAAAGAGTTGTGTCTGGGGTTTTTTCCTCAAGCTCAATGTCTTGCTGTGTGGGGTGCCTCAGGGTTCAGTGCTGTCTCCCACATTGTTCACGGTGTATATGCTGCCCCTCAGAGACATTATAAGATGGTATGGGCTGAGATTTCACTGCTATGCAGATGATACCCAGCTATATCTATCTTTTGCACCCGACCAGGATGGAGATCTCTCAGTGTTTAACAACTGTCTGAAAGAAATCCAGGAATGGATGGATTCTAGTTGGTTGAAGCTGAACTCAGAAAAGACAGAGGTATTGGTTGTTGACCCGGGTCGCCTGATAGAGGGGTCTTTATCTGTTGGTACACCCTCAGGAATGTTTCTTGGAGGTGCATCACTCCCGACCTCTGAACGTGTGTGTAACCTGGGGGGTTATCTTGGATGACAGACTGACACTGCAGTCACAAGTGTCAGCAGTCATCAAGACTTCCTTCTACCATCTTAGGAATGTCGCCAGAGTTGGCACCTTGTTCCATCTGATGCCCTGCCAATGTTGGTTCATGCCTTTGTGTCCTCATGCTTGGACTACTGCAACTCCCTGTACTTTGGGCTTTCAGGGGTTGAAATCCACCACCTGCAGCTAGTGCAGAATGCAGCAGCCCAGGTTTTGACTGGGTCAAATAGGTCCTGTCATATTACCCTGGTGCTGCGTGAACTGCACTGGCTGCCTATAGGGTGGTGGATCACCTTTAAAGTCAACTTGTTGACTTTCAAAGTACTTCACGGTCAGGGTCCGACCTATCTGAAAGAACTTCTGGTTTCTCACTGCCCTGGCCTATCGCTCTGCTTGGCTGATGAGGGGTTGCTAGAGATTTCAAGAGTGAATCTTAAATCATCTGGGTGTAGGGCATTTTCTTATGCTGTGCCCACTCTTTGGAATTCTCTACCCCACCAGTTATAGGAGTGCACCACTGTGGAGGAATTTAAGAGGTATTTGAAAACCTATCTCTGGCGAATGGCCTTACTAGAAAATTGATTGTTCTGAAGCTGCTGAGTGTATTATTTGTTTTATCTGTGTTTAGTACTGGATTTTAACATTCGATTTGTACTGTTTTAAATTGTACAGCACTTTGAAAACTGAAAGGCGCTTTATAAATAAAACTATTATTATTATTATTTATTATTATTTAAATGATTCTATCATGTACCCCCATCTCCCTCCTTTTCTCCAGAAAGTACATATTTAATTTTTTGAGTCTTTCCTCAGAGGATTTTTGATGCAGGCCCTGCACCATTTTGGTTACTCTCTTTTGTACCATGTCCTGCCAGAGATGGGGCCTTCAGAACTGGACACAGTATTTGAGGTGGGGCCTCACCATTGACCTATACAGGAGTAACATTACCTCCCTCTTTCTGCTGGTGATACCCCTCCTTCTGCACCCAAGCATTCTGCTAGCTTTCTTCACTGCCTTGTCACACTGCTGTGCTACCTTCAGGTCATCAGAAATTATTACTCTCAGGTCCCTTTCCTGTTTTGTGGTTGCCAATACCTTCCCACCCAATTACTACATTGCCCCCTGGTTTCTGCTCCCCAACTGTATGATTTTGCACTTTTTTGCACTGAAACCCTGTTGCCAAACACACGACCAGCCTTCCAGCTTTTTTCAGATCATCCCTCATTTTTTTCAACCCCCCCCCCCCCCGGTGTCTTCACTCTGTTGCAGGTTTTGAGTCATCTGCAAACAAGCACACTTTTCCTTTCAACCCTCCTGCAATGTCACTAATAAAGACATTGAAGAGGACTGGACCTAGCACTGACCACTGTAGCACACTGCTGGTCACCTTGACTTCTTCAGAGGGAACACCATTTACCACCAGCTTCTGATTCCTGTTATTTAGACAACTTCTTACCAATTTTATTACTTTTGGATCCACTCCTAGGCTGCCCAGCTTGTTTACCAGTCTTCTGTGTGGAATGGCGTTGAAGGCCTTACTGAAATCCAGGTAGGTCACATCTACTGCTCTGCCCTGATCCACTTCCCTGGTCTCCCAGACAAAGAACTCTATCTGGTTTGTCTGGCATTATTTCCCCTCTGTGAAGGAATGCTGTCTCAGACCCTGTAATCAACTAGTCTCAAGATATTCCCCAATCCTTTCCTTCAGTAATGTTTCAATTACTTTACCAACCACCAAAATCAGGCTGACAAGTCTGTAATTTCCTGCCTCTTCTTCATTACCACTTTTGTGAAAAGGGACCACATATGCCTTCCTCCAATCCGACAGAACTTCCCCCCCTTATCTAATGATAGGTTGAACAGGACTGTCAGAGGTGTAGCCAGCACCTCCTTGAGCTCCCTCAATATCCTAGGGTTCACCTTGCCTGGCCCAATTGCCTTGTCTATTTTTAGTTGTGCTAGTTCCTTGAGGACTCGCTCCTCTGTAAAAGGACTAGTGTCCACCTCCCTTCCTTTAATGCCCTTGTCCCTTATATGTGGCCCATCACCTACCCTTCCTCTGTAAATACTGAACAATAGTATTTATTCAGTATGTCTGCTTTTGTTTGGTCCTCTTCCACACAAATTCTCCTTCCCCTTTTAGCCTTACTACCCCCTCCTTTGGTCTGTCTCTTTTCGCTTATATACCTAAAGAATGTTTTATCCCCTTTTACCGACATGACAATATTAAGAAACACATAAACATTGAAGTTGCTGGCAGATAAGGACCACTTAGCCCACCTAGTCTGCCCAAAACTCCCTACCTATAGTGCCACTGGAGACCCTACTTAGATTCCGGCTTAAACCCCCCTCTTGCTTCTAAGATTCCCTTGTGTCCATCCCATTCATTCTTAAATCCTGTGACCATTCTAGACCCCACCACTTCCTCTGGTAGGCTGTTCCAAGTGCCCACCACCCTCTCTGTGCAGAAGTACTTCCTCATGTTTCCTCTCAGCCTCCCCCCCTCCAGCTTCATATTGTGACCCCTTGTCTTTGAACATCTTTTCCTTTGAGAAAAGCTCCTTTCCTGTACCTTTTTTATTCCTGTGAGGTACTGGAATGTCTCTATCATATCGCCTCATCCCCTCCTGTCTTCAGGGAGTACATATTTAAATCCTTAAGCCTTTCTTCGTAGGGCTTCTGATTCAGGCCCTGCACCATTTTGGTTGCCCTCCTTTGCACTGCCTCTAGACTATCAATGTCCTTTCAGAGATGGGTCCTCCAGAACTGTGCACAGTACTCGAGGTGGGGTCCCACCAATGATCTATACAGGGGTATTATTACCTCCCTATTTTTGCTGGTGATACACCTCCAGATGCATCCCAGCATTCCACCAGCCTTTCCCACTGCCTTGTAACACTATTTAGCTACCTTCAGAAATGAAAACCCCTAGTCTCTTTCCTGTTTTGTGACTGTAGATACCCCCCAAGTTGATACATTGCTCCCAGATTTTTGTGCCCTAAGTGCATGATTTTGCACTTTATTGCATTGAATCTTGGCTGTGAAATGCATCACCATTCTTTTACTTTCTTTAGATATTCTTCTCCATTTGTGCATTCACACTCCTAACTGCTTTCCCTGCCTCCCTTTGTTTCTCCTGATATATCTCCCTATCCTCGTCCTCCTTCTATGTCTTCTTGTACCTTCTAAATGCTGGTGTTTTTGCTCTTACTTTCTCCAGTACTTCTTTAGAGAACCATAGAGGTCTAACCGTAGAGGTTTTCTCTTGCCTTTGGTAAAATGCCTGATACAGAGATTTGTTGCCTTCTCAATGCCCTCCTTTATTTTTTTCTGCTATTCTTTGACTCCACCCAGTTTCTCTATCCCTGCTAAGGCATCTGTCAAGCTTTCTCTGTTTTCTTAAAATTGGACCTCCTGAAGTCCAGGACCCATGTTTTAGTGTGGTTTGATTCTGGCCCAGTTCTTATACTGAACCACACCATATGATGATCACTGGTCCCCAGGTGGTTACTCACCATGATGTCAGCAACACTGTCCCCATTTGCCAGCAGCAGGACCAGTATTGCCCCCTCCCAATGGGTTCTTAACTAGTTGCTTGAAGAACTCCCCCTGCAGGGAGTCCAGGACTATCCCTACTTCTAAAACGTGTACATTTTTCTTTATAGCTTCTTTTGTTTTACCTCAATTATTTGTATATAATTCTCCAGCATTTCTAATTATTTGTACATAATTCCCCAGTATTTTTTGTATGTGTTCTCTAATAGTATTGTTTCTCTCCCTGTATTGTTTTCTTCCTGACTGGTATACTGGGAGCTTGTGAAAATGGGCAATTTTGCTCACAGGCCTTTTCAGTAGGTTGAAGTCCCCCACCAGTAACACCTCTCCCTTGCTTGTCATCCTTTGGACTGCTTCCAACATACCCTTACTCACCACTCCCCCCTGTGCTGGAGGTCTGTAGATCACGCCTGTGCAGACAGCTTCCCCTTTCTGTGTCTCCAGGTCTCCAGTGTGACCCATAGTACCTCTGCTCCCTCTGCTCCCCCTGTATTTTCATAGCTTTAATGTTTTCCCTCACATAAAGAGCCACTTCTCCCCTGTTTTTACCCACCCTGTCCCTTCTCGATAGAGTATAACCTAGTATGGCTGCATCCTAGTTGTGATTTTCATTGCACCAGGCCTTGGTTATTGTGACTATGTCCAGGTCCACTTTTGCCATGGTGGCATCTAGGTCTGTAATCTTATTGCCCAGACTTAGAGCATTTGCACACATGGCTCTTCAGATTGCACTGCCCCCCCTCATGTTTCCCATTTACCCTCACTTACTTCCTCCAGTATTCTTCTTACTATTTCCCTTTCCTTCCACCCCCGGATTCTTATGTTAATTGGTTCCTTTTGGGATTTCTCTCCCACTGGATTCTCACTGCCAGCCTTGTAAGCCTGTGGGGGGCAGTTTATGCCTCCCTCCCTCATTCCAGTTCCCCCCTTGACTAGTTTAAATGCTCATCAATGTAGCATTTAAACAATTTACTGAGGTCCACGGTTCCCCTACTGGATGAATGCAGGCTGTTGCCTCTGTACAAGCCTTTATCCCTCCAGGAGGGACCCCAATCCCCAATGAATCTGAATCACTCCTCTCCACATCATTCCTTCAAATGGGTATTGAATTTCCTGCTGTGGAGAATCCTGTCCTCCCGCCATCATAGACAGGTAGCACCTCCAAGAAGGTCACAGATTGTGCTAATTGCTGAAGACCCCTCCCCAGTTCTCTGAACTCCAGAACTATTGCTGGCTCATCCCTAGCCAGGTCATTAATCCCCAAATGGACAATGACATCAACTCTTTCTCCCTTCCTGCTGCCCCAGTGAGCCTTTGGATCCTCTTTCCATCCCTTTGAGCCGTGGCACCAGGAAGGTGCATAGCCTCCCTCTTCTCATCTCTACCTGCCCAAAACTGTATCCCCCTCACTATGGAGTCCCCCATCAGGATTCACTTCTTCCTCCTCCTCCTCTGTGGTCCTCTGCTGACCCCCTTAGGGTCTCCACTATGGAGGACACACACATATCCACCCCAATCACTATTTCAGGTGCCTCTGTGGGACATTCCCATCTGACCAGTGTGGCATAGTAGTTTGATATTTGTAGTGGCTGGGTGATGTGCCTACGTTCCACCACCCTTACTCTCTCCCCCAGCCCACCATTGTCTGTCTGCTCTTATTTCTTGGCATCCTTTAAGGTATCAGTGGTGGATCACATGGTTTCTGGGTGGGGGAGTAGGTCCTTCGAACCCAACCCAACTCACCTGTGAGTCTGGCAACCTCCTCGCTCAGCCCAGAGAGGGGCATGCAAATGGGGCAGCAGTGTAGCCTCTAGAAGGTCTTCCTGAAGACTGTCCCCACACAGCCACTGCACTACACCCTCCCATCATCCTATATTTCTACTCTCTCTTTAACTTTAGTCCTTGAATTCTTTGTATTCCCTTGCCGTATATAGGGAGTTTCACCTATCCCTAGGTTTCTTTGTCCCCTCTCCCCAAGCTACACCAAACAGTTGCCAGCACTTCACCCACCTGTTACCTAACAAGAATATCTGGCAAATACCCACACTCTCCCTTTCTCATGAGCTCTTTCAAGCAAGTCCCCTCAGCCTGCTCACTGTTACACAAGGAGATTTTCTAGCTTGTGTCCTTACCCACAGTTACACAACAACAAATTTCCAACATGTACCCACTCCCACTCCCACTCTCCCTGCTTCCCAGGATTACTTACCAGCCGGTCTGCACCCTCACACTTACACAACACTTTCTAGCAAGCCCCCTTACCCCACACACAAATTCCAACATGCCCCTCTCCCCAATCACTACTTACCGGCAACTATTTGCACTCTCAATTACACAACACAGCTATCCAGCAGGCCCCTATTCCCACAAACATAGTATTTATGCTGATTGAGGTACCTTGCAAGTTCCTATCACCCCAGCCTCTTTTTTTCCCCATAGCAATATAATCCTTACCTGGGGTACAATGGATAGGGTCCCTGGCTGTTGGCTGTCTCCTGGGCTGATTCTGGGCAGGCAGGCTCCAATCGCCACAGTCCTTGTCTCGGGGTCCTTAGCACAGGGCACACTTAGTGACCTCTTTTGTTTGGAGCACAAGGAGATAGGCTAGGCACCCGTGATTAGCTGTTGAAGGGGCAGGGGGCATGGCTTCTCTTCTGATTAGCTCCACTTGGAGCCCTGTACAGCCATCAAGTTCCACTCCTCTTCCTGCTTTTCTGTGCTTCTCCTGTGCAGGGGGAAGAGCTCCCTTCATTAAAATTGGGAGACCCTCACTGCCATGATCACCGCTGATCAAACACCGCTAATGGCGTGGTGTGGGGGTTTAAATCCCCAGCTCCCTTTGACACAGCACTAGGAAGTGGAATAGGCAGCCATGATTGGCTTCTGAGGGGCAGGGGTCATGGCTTCTCTTCCAATTGGCTTCACCTGGAGCCCTGTACAGCCACCAAGCTCCACTCCTCTTCCTGTTTTTCTGTCCTGCTCTTGTGAAGGGAGGAGGGCCCCCTTTAGTTAAAAATGGGAGACACTCACTACTCTGATCTCCACATATCAAATGCCGCTCATGGCATGGTCTGGAGGTTTAATTCCCAGGTTCCCTCTGACACAGCACTAGAAAGTGGGCTAGGTGCCCACGATTGGCTGCTGAGGGGACAGGGAGCATGGCTTCTCTTCCGATTGGCTTCACCTGGAGCCCTGTACAGCTGCCAAGTTCCACTTCTTTTTCTGCTTTATGGTGCTTCTCCTGTGCAGGGGGAAGGCTCCCTTTGTTAAAAATGGGAGACCCTAACTGCCCTGATCTCTGTCAGTCAAACACCACTCATGGCAGGGTGTGGGGTTTAAATCCCTGGCTCCCTCTGATATAGCACTAGGAAGTGGGCTAGGCACCCATGACTGGCTGCTGAGGGAGCAGGGGGTGTGGCTTCTCTTCCACTTGGCTCCACCTGGAGCCCTGTATAGTTGACAAGCTCTGCTCCTCTTCCTGCTTTTATGTGCCTCTCCTGTGCAGGGGGGGCTCCTTTCATTAAAAATGGGAGACTCTTGCTGCCCTGATCTCCGCTGATAATTTATGAAAAATGTTATCATTCATATGAGTTAGCAACATGAATGCAAAACGAGGTAAAATGTTTGTACACTGAAAACAAGAAAATTAGCTTGAGTGGTGGTCTGTGCTTTCAGTAGTTGGCATATTACACTGAAAGGAATGTGCTTTTTTGTACTTTTTTCCCCTCAACATTGTGTTTTTTAACAGAAAATAAGATTTGTTAAAAAGTACGAGTAACGAAAGTATAAATATTTTATGCAGCTGTAACTATGCTTTTGTCACTGTTCTTCAGTGTTCATATAACTTAACAAGATAAATGCAGAAAAAAGTAAAACCTTTGTGCACTGAAAACAGGAAAATTATTTGGAGGGGTTGTCTGTGCTTTCAGTTGTCAACATTTTATTCTAAAAGAAATGTGCTTTGGTACTTTTGGCCCCTAGCTATAGTGCTTTTTAAAATTACAATAATATTTGTTGAAAATCATAACTCATAAAAGCATAAATAATGTATGGGTCCATGATTATGCTTTTATCAATTGCATTTATGGTTTGGTGTGTTACTTTTTATGTTCCTATTAGTTTCAAATGGTGGGAAATAATTGTGCAGCAACCATTGTAAAACAAGGTGGATCTGCCAGCTGCAAGTTATGTGTTTGACAGGTTAATATGTTTGGCAGTTTCTTAAGGTTGTGTTTATCAAAATATTGTCCTTAATTTCACTAAAAGCAAAAAGGTTTTAAGACACGACATACAAAAGCACAAACAAATTTATGCTTTTACCAAATAGTTTTTGAGATGTAAGATGATGCTTTTGTGCGGTCTTCTTACTTTCAGAAGTGTTTTTTTAAAGGATTTTTTATGACAAAGACAAAGTGCACCAAGTCACAGACATAGAACAACTCACAGCAGACCTCATCATGTGAATTGCTTTTTTTCTGGACATCTGAGGCCCAATATTGGAAAAGAGTCAAAGCAGAGTGCAAAGGTTTAAGCTTGCCCTTGCCCACGACCCTTAGGATGATATATTCAGTGCAGCACTAAGTTGAGTAGTGTTGCCCCGACATGGATCTGGGAAGTACAGGGAATAACAGCCCCAAACCTAGTAGTGTAAGGAGCCTCTGGTGCAATATTCGGCTAGTACCATGCACATGATCCCTTTAGCCATGCAAGGCACTATTGGTCCATATGCATACCCATTATGGGCTCATTTGCATTGGAAGTGGCAGCAGGTTTATGCCCCTGAAACCAGCCCTACCCACTATGATCGCCCTTCCCCATACACGAGTACCACTTCCTGGTGTCCAGTGGCATTCCATCCTCCAGTTACCATCCCCATTAAAAATAAATCAGCCTTTGGTGTCCAGTGGTACCCCAACCCTCTGATCACCAGCCCTGTGAAAAAGAAAACATTCCTTGCTGTCCTGTGGTAACCCCATCCTCTGTTCGCCCACTGCAGTTTCTTAAAAGAAGTCTCTGGTATCTGCAGGCCCCCTGCACCACCTACACTGGGTACATCACCCTGTCACCCCCTTACTATAGTTGCTGTGCTGCAGACAGCCCATACAGCAACCAGCACAGCCCTTCTCTCACCACCTTGGTCACTACTATATGCAATGACAGGGAGCGTGTATCCTACATGCTGTAAAGGGAACACACATACTGTCTACTGTGAACAGTATGTGTGCTCCCTTTATGGTACACAGGAGGTGTGCTCCCTGTCATTGCATATGACAGCTGGCCATGGTAGTGAGAGGAGGGCTGTGCCAGTTGTCATATAGTCTCCACATAGCACTGTTGACTATGGTAAGGGGGAGTGGCAGGGTGATGTATCCAGTGAGAGCAGTGCGAAGGCTGTTAGACACCAGGGGTTTCTTTTAGGAGACTGCAGCAGGTGATCGGGGGGTAGGGGAAGCCACTAGACACCAGGCGACTGTCTTGAAAACTACAGGGATGAAGATCGGAGGGTGAGACAGGACTACTAGACACCAGGGAATATTTTATTTGTCATGGGGCCTAGGATCAGAGGGCGGAGGAACCACTGAACACCATGGACTGATTTACTTTTAATGGGGACAGTGATTGAAAGGTGGGTGGACCACTGGGCACAAGGGACTGTTATTTTTTTATGGGGACAGTGATCGGAGGACAGAGGGTGCCACAGGATACAAGGAACTGCTTGTACTATTATGGGGGTGGGGTTTGGAGGGTGGGAGGGTACCACTAGACACCAGGGAGCAGGTGTGCTTCCCTAACTGCAAATGTGGCTGTTGGCTGCAGTGGCTCTGCTGGCCACTAGCATTGCCAAGAGTAAGTCAGGCTTTTACTCAGCAGTATTTGCACCACACAAAGTGGCTTACACTAACCCTGTTGCACAGTGAAAATGCACTGAATATAGCCCTGCACCTTTATTCATGTCCCCTTCCCTGTCTTTGCCTACCAAATACCTTGGACTTGAGTATCAAAAGGGGTTTAGATTGGAACAAGCTGCAACAAACAGCACATTGTGACAAAGCCTGGTGTACCAGGGACCCTGCATCTGATTCTGGTACAGGAGGAGTCCCATCGCCTATGTCCCCACACCTGTGACAGCCTCTCCCATGTGGCAAACACATGGTGCACGGAGGGGTTTGCCACAGACACCTTGCAGCAAAGGCAAGTGGTTCCTGATCCCTGGTGTCCCCATTATTATTACAATAAATAAATCTCTGTTCATTGGTGGTCCAGTGACCCCCCCCGATCCCAGATGTCCTCGTTGATAGTACAATGAATATCCCTCCCCTTCCCTACCCCTGCTAGTTTATGACCCCTTTGCCTCCACCTCCCCCTCTCCCTAGCTCTTTTCCCTAGATGTCCTGCCTTGTCTTACTACTCTCTTTCCCTCCCCTCTCCCTATTACCTAGTTACTTAGCAACCTGGTGTGTGCCTATGACTCCACTGGCACTTCATTTCACTACTTTCCTTCCCTCCACTACTATAGACCCCTCCTAGGAATCTCACCCTGTCACTTACCTCAGTACCTAGTGCACTCTGTGCACTGTGATAGATGCACTGTCACAGGATGACTCTGATCTTGCTCTGTTGTTCTCTACATGCACTCATCTCCCCCTGCTTCTTCTCGTTTCACCTTTACCTAGGTATTGTTCTGCTTGCAAACTGTTTACCCTTCTAGGTTTTGTTTGCCATGTCTCAATTTAGTATTTACTGCTGGTACCAAATTTTTGGCTACTCTGTTTTGAAACTTGTAATTGTACTTCATGCATTATCTCTCTGTACCATTGCTTACTCTGTCATGTACTGTTTCCTTGTGATTTATCTGTATTGCCTGTAACCTGCTACTACTATTGGGCTTGTATAATATCTCAAATCATTTGTTCTGTGCCATTGTTTGTGGCTCTGGTCATGCCTGAAAACTGTCCTTGGATCAATGCACTTACCCGGTAAACAAAGACATAAATAAATAAAAAATAAATCCCCATTCATTGGTGGTTCAGTAACACCCCTTCCCAATCCCTGATGTCCCCATTAATATTACAATAAAGAAATCCCCATTCATTGGTGGTCTAGTGACCCTCCCTCCCCAGTCCATGATGTCCCCATTAATAGTACAATAAATAAATTCTTGTTCATTGGTGGTCCAGTGACCCCCCCTCCCAATCCCTGATTTCCCCATTAATAGTACAATAAATAAATCCCTGTTCATTGGTGGTCCAGTGGCCCCCACCCTCCCACCTCAGATGGTAGTTTCCACCACCCCACTTCCCCCATCCTGTGATAGAGCCAGAAATATGCACAGGCCTCCTCACACCTCCGTGGCAGGCCCTTGACCACACTGTTATTGAGCATGTACTGTAAAGTGTACGCAATCTTGTTCACTTTACAGTATGCACTCAGTGATAGTTATGTCAGGGGCCAGCCACTGAGGTGTGAGGAGGGCTGTGCTAGTCCCTAGCCCTGTCACAGGATGGGGAGAGCAGGGTGGTGAGTACTACCTGCTGGGGTGGGGGTGGGGCCACTGGACCACCAAAGAACAGGGATTTGTTTATTGCACTATTAACAGGGAAATCATGATCAGAGATGGGGAGTCACTGGACCACCAAAGAACAGGGATTTGTTTATTGCACTATTAACAGGGAAATCATGATAAGAGATGGGGGGTCACTGGACCACCAATGAACAGGGATTTCTTTATTGTAATATTAATGGGGACCTCAGGGATCAGGGATGGGGGACCACGGCACATTGCAGCAAAAAGGCTACTATCCCAAAGGAGAATTTTCTAAGTACCCTTAGACCAACCCTGGCTTGGATAAGGGTAATTAGAATTTCTTCCTCTGGGAGCATTCTGAGAATTCCACATTAGGGGATGTGGCAGCTTGCATCTGCTACATGCCCCCTAGTGCCAGATCACATCCCATATTTGGGTGCAGGGGTGAAGCTTTTCCAATTTGGGGCGGGCAGCCTGGAGTTGACACAAGCTGCCTTTGAGAATCACTCCTGGTGCATCGTTTGGTGCATGAGGCACTTTGTACCATTAATTGTGGCACAAGGCCCTTGCGTTGTGCCGAAAGCTTCAAAAATTGTTCCCATTATCTTTTAGTGCACATGCTACCCATTTTAGTATGTGCACTTTCCCCCTTTGAATATTGTACTGGGGTGCAGACTCTCACAAATGGATCACAGTCACTTCCCCAACCGAGCAAACATTTGAATATATAGCCCCTGGAGACCATGGGGCAGGTATTCTAATGTCCTATGACACAACATGGACTCTCCTATGCTTGAGTTCTGGATTCTTGCAGGGCCTTAAGAAAGAGTAACTGAAACTCAGTATTCTGTTTTAGTTGACTGTTTTAAAACTATACTAACAGGCACTGTTAGCCTGGTTATGTATTACTGATAAATTCATAGTGCTTTGTTGCATTGTATTACTGTTGTAAGATGCATCTTTGTGTTGGCGCTCTTGAGCAGCCAACATCTTGCGGCAGTGCAGATTTGGAGGTGCGGTCACTATTGGGTGAATGCAGGGCACGCATCAGTAGGTGTGTCCCTCATTCCCCAATCAGTCTGTGTGCCAGCACCACACCGTACATACTTAATGTGGTGACGAGATCAAATGAAAGGTCCACTGCAATGTGAGCTAAGCTCGTCATACACAGCGGACCTACCAACGTGCTTTCCCTGGTGGTGAAAACAAAATGAACATGGTGGCACACTGCCTGCCACACTGCCGACTTCGGGGGTGCCCAATCCCCCTGCTGGCATGTCCTGCCCCAATGTATGTACCGATGGGGGAACGCGCACTCCCCGCTGGCATAATGCACACCCCCATTTGTTATGTGCCAAGGGTGGTGCCCAGTCCCCCTCAGCTCTTGCCCCTCACTTTCATTGTGTGCCTACAGGGGTGCCCAGTCTCCCATAGGCTACAGCATCGCCCACACAAAACACTTAGATGGCATGCTGGGAGCCCACCCCAGCATGCCAAAGCCCCTGCAAAAAAAAAAGTCCCTAATGTTTTTTAACCTGTAAAAAAGAAAATGGTCCCTTGCAGTCTCCCTGCCCCCTCCCACAACCTGCACCCACCCACTGTGCAGCCTGCCTCCCCACACCCCCTCACCCCATACTACCTCCGAGTCTGGTCACGATGATCTTCGGTGAGACCGGGAACACATCTGCACTCTTCAAAGCCGACTGCAGAACTGAGGAAATGCCGTAAGCTGTATAATGGAATAAATAGGGTTTTCTCAACTTTGTGCATATCTCAGGCATGTTTTGGAATTTTGGCACAAATTTTCAAAATGGGGTTTTGGACCCTCCTCATGAATTCTGGCACTGTCATGGCGTTAATCGGCACAAAAGTGATTTCCGGTCACTGTGTGGAATCACCTTTTGGGATGGATTAATGAAATGACAGTGCCACTAACCTATGAGGCTCTCAAGCCTATGTTCTAAGTTGGTGGGAAAATTCAAAAATAGTTGTTTTACAAGCGTGCATTGTGCTGTTTCCATGCACGCTCATAACTTCTGTGAATTTGTAATATTTTCACTCCAGATTTTCAAAATTGCCATTTTACCACACCTCATGATGAACAGTAGCTGTCAATTTACATATCCTGGCCAAAATGTGTTTTCGCACAACTGGCGCAGAATAGCGCGGTCACTGTGCGAAATCACTTTTAAGGACAGTTGAGGAAATGATGGTGACATTATTCATGAGCAGAGATCCTAAAATACCTATGTTGAAAATTTGGTGCCAAAAGTCCATAAAATGACTGTGTTGCAAGCGTGCATTTCGCAGTTTCCATGCACCCTTGTAACTTCGCAAATTTGTAATATTTCTATGCCAGATTTTCAACACTGGCATTTTCACACCTTCTTATGAACAGTACAGCTGTCATTTTTCACATCCTGGCCAAAATGTGTTTCTGCACCTGTGGCACACAATGGAGTAGTCGCTGTGGGAAATCAACTTTTGGGACAGATTAACAAAATTGCAGCACCACTGTTCACAAGGGGAGGTCCCAAAATGCCTAAATTACAAATGTGGCTAACAAACTCACAAAAATAATTAGGTTACAGACGTGTGTTGCGCACTTTCTATGCATGCTCATTGTTTCACCAAAATTTCATATTGTCACTCCAGATTTTCAATGTTGCCATTTTTTATGCCTCCTCATGAAAAATACAGTTGTCATTCTCCACATCCTGCCCAAAAATGTGTTTTCATCCCTCTGTCGCCAAATGGCACAGCCGCTGTGCAAAACCACCTTTCAGCTAGCAAAGTGATTGTGCTGCTTTTCATGAGGTGGCCTGACAAGCAGCCCATGTTGAAAATGTGGAGTTAAACTACCACCACATGCCTACTTTGTTAGGGTTTCCAGCTGTAGCACTCCACCCGGTACAGACTGACAGGTGTCAGGGGTGTGACTTGGGATCACTGGATGTAATGCTCACACCATTCCACCCCCACGCCCACCCTGCAGCCACTGACAGGCATCGTGGTGTGCCTTGCACTGCTCAGCCACAAAGTTCACCCCACGCTCCTATACTGCACCCATGTCAGCATATTTCCTTATGGAATCTGGTAAGTACAATGCCCAAAGACCCCAAAGCACACCCCAACACTTGTCAGTCTCTACAGGGTAGGGTGAGGTACAATGGCATGAGCTTTATAGCTGATGATCCAAAGGCACACCCCAATGCCTGTCACTCTTTACAGGGTGGGAGAGGGGTCAGTGTCACTTCAATACTTCACTGACATTCCTATTATGCATCTCTAGCTCTGGCACTGCCAATGCCAATGTCAGCACGACAACATTCGACATTGATAAATGCTTGTTCAATAAATATCAAGTGATAAAAGAGAAAGGGAATTTTTGAATTGTTTTTGGAATTTTCTTGAAACAGGGCCCCCATGGCCCAGGGCATCTATAGCTAGAATGACTTTTTCTTTGGGGCAGTGCCTGGAGGGCTCTACATGTCCACAACCAATGGCAGTCTTCCTTTGCTGCATCCACAACCAGGCAAAGTCTTTCCTTTGCAAAGGGCCCAGAGGGCACTACTCATCTGTGGGACCTATGTGAATGAAGATACAATTTCACTATTACAAAAAGGAGGAAATGCATTGCATTCCTTGGGATTCTGAATGCTAATACCCAGCCCTTCCCCTTAGCAAAGAAAGTTAGACATGATATGTTACTCAGGATTATACTGGTAGGGTGGGGAACATGGGGGTGGATGGTGTAGGTTAGAACCCTTTAGAGACAATAAGTCCAGGATTGTTAGGGTTTGTGGGCAGACTAGATGGACCAATTGCCTTTGGTCTTTTTCTGCCATCATTGTTTATGTCTCTGTATTATGCTTTGTGCAGGGCCTGCTTGATTCTGGGTGAAGAAAGTTATAACTGATTCTGTGGGCTACATGTGGAGAGCCATACTTGTCCAGATTCAAGAACTAGGCCTATGGGGCATGGACTTGGACCTATAGCTTGTGCTTGTGTCATAAAGCTAAGGTCTGGGGAAGGGGGTTGGCATTATCATTGAAAACCCCAAGGAACAGCACACCACCAATTTACCAAGACTTCTGTGACTCCAAATCATATTTTTTATTTCCTTACTTTATGCACATGACATTCTTCACCCTAGTGTTGATATATATATTGCTATCTTTTTAACCCAGTTATGTGACCGCATGTTGTTCAAGATAATTGCCCTTCCCTATAGGGACCCTACTCTCAACACGTGGTATCTCTGAAAAAAACACCTTATAACCCCTACCCTTAAATTCATCACCCAAATCCTTCCTAATCTCTTTATCTATTCTTCTTAATTTTGATTGTCTTCTGTGGTGATTTTGTTATGCTGGAGGTTAATACCATTTATTTGTACAGATAAAAAAGATAAATGAATGACAGTGTACTTTATGACTAATCAAACTCTCCAGAATGTATCAGTTTCTCTAAGTGTTTTAATTTTAACAGGTTTAAGCTTGTTATTCAGCCCATCATGTTGCAACATGTGCAGTCTGATGGTTTACCAGAGTTTAAGTTACTGTTTACAATCCCTTATTTAAATCTCGGTTTACCTTTCTATCTTAGTTTCTCCTGTCATACATTGTTTCCTGACACAGGTACACAGTGTCAAATATTGGTGACAGCAGGGATGCAGCATTCATGTAAGTCTCTTGCTGTGTCCCTGTACAATGTCCGATAGGAAGTGGAAGCAGGCATCAACTCTTTATGTTTTAAACTGCAGAAAATATTTAGTAACAGTAGTAGTAAAATACAGAACAACGCATGGGTAGGTGTGCATAATGAGAATCATATACAAACCCAAGACATGTGATGTTACATAAACACTGCAAACAAAGCTGGCAAGAATTTTGCAAGCATCACACACACCAAAGTTATGCATAAAATTAATGTTTAAGCACACCTACCTATATTTTATTTTATATAATAGCTTGGAATTTTTTTGCCACTAGGTCTAACAATAAAATTATATCAAAATCTATGTAAATACATCTTTTTTAGAGCTAGAATTTGTAAACGTAACATGTATATTTAGATGACTATTTAAAAAATGTTTAAACAATTTCAGTAGTTTAGTCATTTTCTTTATTTTCCTTAAACACATAACTACATGTTTAAAAACAAATTAAGACCCATAAACTTCATGTTTCTGGATATTTTTTAGGCTACTAAGATGTAACTGTAAACAGTTACAAGAAATAATATTATTTAAAAGAGATATTTATTTAAATTTTGCAGTCTGTTATCATTGAGCTTTTACTTTTTAGTCCAAGAGTCATTGCTTTGATGATTGGGTTGCCATGAAGATGCTGAGGTGGAGAGAAAGAAAAAATGTTGTGGAGAGAGCGAGGAAGAGACATAGGAAGCATTACTAAAGAGCAAAGTGCTGTGTTAGGCTTTTAAACAGTTAATGCTGCTGATTTGGGGTTTAGGGGTTTGTTGCTTAAACCAATGTGTCTATCAGGTTACCATCTTATTTATTATAGTCATGATTTAATCAAGAGAAAATGTGAGAAATATGTGGGGCGTTGGTGTGCAAGGCATTCAGTGATCATGTAGGCAGAGTTAGGGAGTCTGATGTTTGAATGCCACAATAACCCCCCAGTTATAATGGCAAATACTCATGGTTTTCCCTACGGTGAAAACAGTATCCAGTTATTTTTTAAGTCTTGTTTATGAAAGACCATATCTGGAAAAAATGGTAATTCCTTTTTTTTTTTTCATTTTTAGGCAGACAGGAATGGGCTCTGTTACCACTATGGCACGACTTGGGGCCATGATAGCACCCATGGTGAAACTGACTGGTGAATATGTATCATTTCTACCTTCGCTGATATATGGAGGGGCCCCTATTATATCAGGGATCATCTCCTGTTTCCTACCAGAGACCATGCACATTCCCTTACCAGATACCATAGATGAGGTAGAGAACAGGTTTGTAAAATATTATTCTTTTCCCTTGTCCATTAATGTTTTTATACATTGTTTAACTACAGTAAACAAATCAGAAGAAAGTTGGAAAATATGAAAATGACACACCCACAAAACATAACTAAAGGACTTAAAGCTTAAGCACTGTCTTTGCTCTCCTGCCAAAAAGTCTATTCTGAGTGGAGTTTCAATCAGTGGTGACAATGTAACTTGGGTGGGACAAGGCTGAGGAATCACCTAATGGTGTGCAACATTAAATTAGAGATATGAAATTAATAAATTGCATATGATGGATTAAGAAGGAGCAAGAGGGAATGGGGGGATCAAGGAAGAGAGAGAGAGAAAGGTTTGATAACAAATGGAGGAAAAGCAATCCAGGCAAGGTCACAAACTAACCAACCAGAATGAGAACAAGTGATTCTGGGGATTTCAGTATACTATTACTTCAATGGCCTATGTAACCAGAATGATATTATGCTTGTGCAACTGTATAACAATTTTGTGACTGTTCAACACACTGTTCCATTAGAATTACCACCCTGTAGGGGTACTGAAGGCAAGGAACCCTGTAAGAGGGTTGTACCCCTAGAGGTGTCACAGGAAAGGTCCCTTGACTAAAGGTACCCTAGAAAGGAACTCCCAGGGAATAGAGAGGTGAGTGACTGGAGGAGGACGGGAGGAGGGTGCTGCAAAGAGAAAGTACTTCAGAGGGAGTGGGGAGAAACTGCTTATATAGCTCAGGAAGTAGGTGTGGCTGGTTGCTCACCCATTGAACTTCAGGTGCAGCCTTTCAATTCAATGGCCTATGCAACCAGAATAATGTTATGCATGTGCAACTTTGTAGCAACACTGTGGCCATTCGCACTCTCTATTCCATTAGGAATTACCACCCTGTAGGGGTACTGAAAGCAAGGAACCCTGTAAGAGGGTTCCACCCCTAGAGATACAACAGGAAGGATCCCTTAGCTAAAGGTACCTTAGGAAAGAACCCCAAAAGAATTGTATCAGCGACTGATGACTAGGAGGTAGAGAAGTAGACTGACAGTAACAGGCAGCTTAATGAAACATAAATGAGATGCACAAGTCAGCAGGATAGCTCCAATAATATGGCTTGCACTGATGACAGCAAGGAGCAGCCTAAGGAGAGAAGGAATGGCTAGGCCACCATCTACCTTCATCCAACAGTGGAACCTACGTAAATAAGCTAAGAATATTATTAATACTAAGTAAGCATTATGATCTGCGGCATAAAGGAGAGAAAAAAAACCCTTTGACAAGGAAATCTTTGGGGATCCAAGGCAGAGATTGCCTTCCCTCCAGGCTTGGGCTATCTTATTTAGTGACAGCTCAGCTGCTACATTTGAAATTCAATTCCAGGGATGGGAAATGTTATGATTTGGTGGAGGGCTCTCAGTGTATTCCTCTAACGGGAATGCTATGAAGGGTTGCGAGGGTTCTCTGCAACAAGCACCTCCATGGTGGGAGGAGAAGAGCAAAAACCACTGATTCACTCAGCTGGCTTATCAATCTAAAATATAAACCAGGCAGTTGTAGGGAGAAGCACTGAAGAAGCAGTGGTAGGAAATTAATACTACAGCCAAAAGGGGAACGCACATAACCACCCTTCCCAGCTAGTCATAAATTCTGCATCAAGAGGTGCCACTGCACATGAACAGCTAAAGCTCCACATGGAGTAAGGACATTCCCACTATGGGCCAGAAAGGAAGGACCTCACTCAGGTTTCACACACTCAGGATGTGGACTAGGGTACAGAGTGAGATCATCTGCTGAGAGCGAGCTCAGAGCCAATAAATTGATGGTCTTGGTTGGCTAGTCCCCTTTAGCAATGAAGCAGGCCATACATGGTAATGCAGCGAGGAACAGGCAATTTGCAGCATGGTAAACACCTTTCTCAATGGAACAGGCCATGCATGGTAATGCAGGGAGTAACTGGTAATATGCAGCATGGTAAACACCTTTACTAATGGGACAGGCCATACATGGTAATGCAGAGAATAACAGGCAATGTGCAGTGTGGTAGACACCTTTATCAATGAAGCAGGCCATTCATGGCAATAAAGTGAGTAACAGGCAATGTGCAGCATGGTAAACATATAGTATGCAGAAGCATGATAGTAGTAGGAATTGTACAAACAGCTCATGGTACCATGGTCCTTTATTCAGTGTGAGGTGCTAGCCTGGTAAGCTCATAGGACATGCAATGCAAGTAAAGAAGAAGGAATACTAGCCAACCAGTCCATTAATGTATGCCAATTAAAGGTGACATAAATACCTGGAGGATTTTAGTGGATAAGGCAGTATATGAACATGAGGTAATTGAACCACACGGGGGCATGACTCTCCACTATGACCCCCATCCTCTGCCGTAGGAAAAACACAGAAGCCACAGTAAAGTGCTGTGACCCACAAGTGGATAGAAAACTAGTTTACAGTGACAGCTGTAGCTGTGCTGACCTCCAGAGTATAATGAAGCATTGTACAAATAGTGAATATCTTCCAGCAGTGATTAATTATAGATTCTAGCAGTACTTGAGCTGAACAACTGAACAAACATTGGAATTTGTAGGCTTGGGCAATAATGCACTGAAACAACAATAATAATTTTTGGTACAATTACATTAAAGCAGGTCTGAATCACATGGAGAAAGTAATATAGAACTGCAGTAGATTCGGGTTTGATTCCCACTGAGTGCAAATAAAATATGATGAGTAGGTTTAAATCCCCAAAAAGGCTGGATAAAACTGAAGGTGTACAGAAGAAATTGCAAAGTAAATAAATGAAATGCTGAGGTAAATAAGCATGAAAGAACCATAGTGGTATGCAAGACTGCTGACAGTGTCAGAGTAGAGCTAGCACTGAGAACTGAGAGCAAGCTGCAACAGGGAGAGGCAGCAAACTGAGAGCAGGAGCCTAGACCAGGTGCAATGAATTAACAGAAGCATCATCAACAGCAGAGAAGTTGGAATGGGAGCTAAAACATACAATTGCAGGAAAACTAAAGGTGGTAAGGAACAGAAAAGGAAAGTGGCTTGGGCACATACATGGGATTAACATAGCACACACAAAGGGCAATGAAACCCCCAAAAGGAAAGACAAAACAAACACAAACACAGGAAGCCAGAAAGCAAGCACAGGAAGAAGCACACAGTGTCTAGAAGCAAAACAAGTACTAAACAAGCAGGATAAATAGACAGACACATGCAGCAAAACCAAGCAGGTCCCAGGGCACTAACAACAGGAAAGGGGGGGGTAAGGCAGAAGCAGGCCCCAGGCAAGGCCGCAGCAGGCCCAAAAGTAAGAAGACAGACCAATAGAGCCTCTGGCTGGCAAAGAGAAAGTGCTTCAGAGGGAGCTGGGTGGAACTGGCTACATAGCTCAGGAAGTAGGTGTGGCTGGTTGCTCACCCATTGAATTGCAGGAGTAGCCTTTCAAAAGTCTGTAGTGGATTTCATCACAATTTCCATACCCCTTTTGGATATCACCAAAAAGAAAATGCCTTTGAAATTTTAGTGGACAGAATGCTGAGATGATGCATTTTGAAAGCTGAAGGAGGCATTGTATAAGGCATCTATGTAAGTAAGTCCCAACTATGCTTTGAATTTTTGGGCGCAGGTGGATCCTTCTGATCATGGCCTGGGTACTGTTCTAAGCTAGGTTTTTCAGTGGGGATGAGCACAACATAGTGTGCTGTGGAGTCAGCTAGGATGTACTGAATTACTATGCAGTAAATGACATCAAAAAATACTGAATGACAAAAGGGCTTATTTGCCATTGAACTGCACTGTTTCCTGGGGCATACTGTAGCTTTCACCAGTAATACTGAAAAGTATTGTGTTCCATCCTGTCTGGTTCCACTGTACCTGAGCTGAAAACTATAACATAGCAAAGTACTGCATGCCATGACTGAGAAGGAGTGTGTGGGCATAATTTGGGCTTCACAAAACACAAAAACCTACTTGTATAGTAGGAAATTCACTATCATTGCAGACAGGGATGACCTTATAATTGTTTTCTACTAACCAGCAGGACAAATTGACTCACAGTTGCACTAGTCCATTCAGGTTCATGTTAAGTTCTATTGTGCAACATTTCTGTCATTACACACATTAATGTACACATTGAAGAGGGAGTCCAATCAAAAGTATTACATTGCAGAATTAGAATCAGCCTACCCCCAATAAATCTCATGCAAAAAATTAGGTTTCTACATTACTTTGACTTATGAACTATTTTATAACCCTGAATTCACTCTCTGTTCAAAAAATCCAGTTTCAGTGAAGAACCGCTGATGATGTCTCAACCAGAACTCACAGACAGCTCCCTGTCAGCAACCTTATAGGACCTAGTTCTCTGAAGTTATACAAACTGTAGCTGTAGTAATCGTTAACAAAAAAAAACTGAAACAGGGTTGCCTGCAGTGCTTGCATTTCCAGAATGTTCAGATGCATGGTACTGTACTTTAGAACACATCAGAAGGTGTTTTTTGAATGCAGCACTGACCAAGGTATAGAATGTCAAAGTGGTGCACAATTTTAGAATGTTTGGGGTGGGACATGTAATCTCGTCATGGGCAGGGATGCGTCATCTCGCAGTGTGGTGGGACACTCAATCTCAGAATGCTAGAGGGACAGACATTGAGGAATTTTGTTGAGGCTGGTAATTCTGGAATATAGTAAGGAAGTATACTGTCAGAATGTGGTAGGGCCCACCATTTTATTTTGAAATTGCTTGTCCTTGTCATATTCCAGTACTGTATGCACCCACCACATTTCAGAATTGTGCATCACATCTCCACCATAATGCAATATTGTGTGCCCCAGTTATATTCCAAAATTGAGCATCCCCTCCACATTCCAAAACTGCAGATCCACTTGATGTTCCAAAGTTGTGTTTCAATGCTGCATTCTGAAACTGTCACCATCACATTCTAAAATTGTGTGTCACCAACATATTCTGAAACTGCATCAATGCCACATTCCAAAACTGTGCATCACCACAACATTCCAAAACTAAGCACCACCTCCACATTCCAAAATTGTATGTCGCTGCCTCATTCCAAAACTGAGTGTCACCACCACATTCTGAAACTGTGCATCACCGCGACATTCTGAAAATGTGCATCACTGCCACATTCCAAAATTGTGCCTCACCACCACATTCTGAAATAGTGTGTCATGTCCACATTCTGAATTTGTGCATCACCACCACATTCCAAATTTGTGTATCACCGCCATATTCTGAAATTGTGTGTCACTGCTACTGTACATTCCAAAATGGGGCATCACTGCCACATTCCAAAACTTAGCATCACAGCCACATTCCAAAACTGTGCATCACTGCCACATTCCAAAATTGTGTGTCACCACCACATTCCAAAATTGTGCATCACTGCCACATTCTGAAATTGTGCATCGCCACCACATTCTGAAACTGTGTGTTGCCACCACATTCTCAAATTGTGTGTCACCACCACATTCTGAAATTGTGTCACCATCACATTCCAAATTTGTATGTCACAACCACATTCCTAATTTATGTGCCACCACCACATTCCAAACTGCATCTTTCCTCTACATTCTAAAATTGTACCTGCCTGCCACCATCTGAAATTGTGTGTAATCTTCCACATCCCACTATTGCCTGTCATTGTCACATTCTGAAAATGTGCATTCCTATCATATTCCAAAACTGCACATTCCCACCACATTCTGAAAATGAGTGTCACTGCCACAGTCAAAAATTGCATGTTCAAGTTACATTCTAAAATTATGCATTCCTGCCTCCTTCTGGAATTACATGTGACTACCACATTCTGAAACTGTGTCATTGCCACATTATGAGATTCTGTGTCCATACCACTTTCTGGAATTGAATGTTGCCACCACAATCTGAAATCAAGCATATCAACCATGTTTTGAAATTGTGCATCATCACCACTGCATGCCAAATTAATTTTAGAATGTGGTGGTGATGCACAAATTTGGAATGTGTGGTGATGCACACATTTGGAATGTGGTGATGATGCATAAATTCAGAATGTGGCAGTGACACATTACAAAATTATATATATTCCTGCCACCTTCCACAACTATGTGTTTCCTGCATTTCAAAATTATGTATCTCTGCCACATTCTAAAAGTATGACACCACCACATTATGAATTTTAGCATCCCTGCCACTTTCCAAAATTGTGTATCCCAGTTACTTTCTGAGATTGTGTCACTACTGCATTCCACAGTTGCAGGCTGGTGGCATTTCAAAATCAAATTTCTGCGGTATTCTAAAAATTGCACACATTTTTGTAATTCTAAAGACATGGTTGCTGCTGTATTCTGACCCCCATCACATTCTTAATTACTGTACCTTGCATCTGCACAATATGGAAATGCATGCCCTGACCCACCCAGTGTCAGCTTTCCTTTTTCAGATGTTTACTACAACTGCAGTTTATATAATGTGGGAGAAATAAGTCTTACAAGGTGGTCTGCAAGAAGGACTAGACTGTAAGTTCTGGTTGTGACATCATCAGTAGCTCTTTACTGAAACTGGCTTTCTTTGACTATGCAGTGAATTTAAGGTTACAAAATTACTTGCAACAGTTAAACAAAATAACTTAGAGATCTCATTTTGGCAAATAAATAACAAAATAAATAAATATGGAACCAGAACATTAGATAGTCTAATGAAAAAGAGGGAATATCACTGTTGGGATCATAATCAGTACAGAACCTATAATAATTTCCATGGGACCTAAATGGCCATATATAAAGACATATCTGCCATCTTTGTCTTGTATCTCAGATACAAGGGAAAAAGGGAGAGACCTGTGAATTAAAATTCCAACTCCTCTTTGGTGACCACTATTGCTGGCTCCATTGGTCTGACCTATCCACAATCTACAAAATAAAGTAATATGGTTGGCAGAAAGATGGGTCTCCTGTAGTAAACCTGTTTGAGTATTAAGTGTTTTCAAATGTTTGAGTATGGCATGTTGTTTAGCCCAGGACTGCCTTCCTTTCATATTCCACATAACTACATTCCTTGGAGTTCCCATTATGAACAATGACATATTAAGGCAAAGCAAATATATCCCCAGACAACAAACACTAATATACCCCCCAGTGAATTGCAGGGAGCCCCACACCCCCAAAAAAACTAAAATAAATACCCTACTAATCACCATACCACCCATAAATCACTAAATATAATTGCAAAAAAAATCCAAAACCCTTAGAGTGAACTATTCCGTTTGCCCTTTAAAATAAGGGCAACAACCCACTCATTATATAATGGCACATGAATGCTGATGTTCCTGGGTTCTATCAATGCTAGATCTATTCATCTAATATCCCTAGAGATTTGTGTCTAAGGGCAGATCATACAAAGGTCTTCAAACTGTGTAACAGAGGGGTAATAAAAGGTATTATACAGGGGGAGTCAAAAACATAAGACTACTCCACATATTCTCTTCCCCCAACAAATTAGTGAGCTTGCAAAAATTAATATTATTGTTGAATTAAAATACAAACATTCTCCAAGTTCTAAAAATGACAGGAAGAGAGAAAGAAAGAAAGAAAGAAAGAAAGAAAGAAAGAAAGAAAGAAAGAAAGAAAGAAAGAAAGAAAGAAAGAAAGAAAGTAAGTGTGTGTGTGGTGGGGGGTACAGTGTAGAATGGAGAGTATCAAGGTAGATGAGAGGCCAGAGATAATAAACCACCAATAAAGACCAAACTGTAACTGCCATTCTGACCACATAAAATTAACATGAATTAACATACTAGGAAATCATGAAGTACTCAGTGTTAAAAAACAAAAATCAATAGTTTATACCAATTAAAATATGTTTATCTAAAAAAATAGGAGTTAAAAAAGTAATGGGATAAATTGGGATTCTGAAATGAGTATGATCCCATATCAGAGGCTGAGACATAGAGGCAGCCAGCAAGGATCCACTCCCCACCCTACTCCAGGATCCATCTGTCAGAGAAGAAGCAAACACAGCCAAAAGTCAATTATTTAAATCTGAGGTGTTTTTCTAAAGAAAGAGTTGCATAAAAATGAGAAGACACAGACAGGCTTGTGGGGACCAGTGCATACGATACAACCAAGGATATACAACAGTGTGAATGCTGAAGACCCCCAGAATCCAGCAGCTGTTAACCCATATTATAAAATGGGCTGAAAAATTCCAAGCCACTGATTGGCTACAACATCATCTCAGCCGTGTCCTTACCAGATGATATTGTAGCCAACCGGCACTACCAGCCACCAACACGATGCATGACAACATCAAATCAGTGAGCTTTGCCAACTGAAAACAAGAACGCTGACTGGCAGAGCTCACTGATGCCATAGCGCGAAACACATTCACCTCAGACCGCACAGTGAATGACATGTATCACACTTCCGTAAAACATAACACACCATCAGAAACTGAAAGCAACATCCAGAAAGAAAGCAAATACTTTAAAAACGTCCCAAAAATACCGAAAAAAGAAAACCTGTAATTCACGGCAAACCGCGCTGTTGAAAATACACATCGCAAGTGTCAGCGTCTCTGAAACAGAACCAAACAAATCCTCCACAGCACCTGTCACATGATAGCTAACACAAATCCAGCTATTTTCCACATGAATTTTGAAGCGATACTTACCAATTTTGACAAAGATGAAGAACCGAACACTCCTGAAGTAATAGTGCCACAGATCGCTCCGGTCCAGCCATCCACCTCGAGGACTGCTACAGCTGCAGATTCCATCACCCCTACAGCACAGACTCCCAGTACACAATCACCAGTGACCGAGGCAACTTCAGAAAATGAAAGGCAGAAATCCAATGGCATAGAAACAACGATCCCCACCCAACAGCCTGCAAAAAGAAAAAGAAAAGAGAAACACCTCAGTTATTATACAGAAATGACAGATGAACAACTAGAACAGCTTGAGAGACAAAAAGACGAACAAAATACACAAAAAAACAACACAATGGGCAGTCTCAGTGTTTCAAACCTGGGCTCAATCAAAACCGTTCACAATACATTTTCAAACAATAACACCTAGTGACCTGTGTAAAATACTTTGAAAATTCTATGCGGAGATCTGTCAGAGAGATGGCACAGAATACAACTTATCAAGCCTGATACAGCTATGAGCTGGCCTTAACAGACACCTCAACAATCCACCTCTGAGCAGAAACAAACTTGCACAACCATCCTGACATGAACCCTGCAAACAACATTTTCTCAGCAGTTCTCAAAAAGTATAGAAGAGAGGGCAAATATCGAGCACAGCACCACCCTGCCATATCAGAACAAGATCTACAACTGCTAAAAACCTCTCCTGCTCTATCCCCAAATACACCTAGAGGACTACTCTATAAAGTATGGCTCGACATACAGCTTTGCATGGCTCGTAGAGGCAGAGAGGGCTTAAAACAACTGAAACCAGAGCACTTCAAAATCAAAACAGATGAACAAGGTGCAGAGTACATAACTCTAACCTTCAATGAATATACAAAGAACCACAAAAAAAACGATCCCTCAAAGCAGCAACATCGTGGGTATATATATACAGCTTGCCTAATAATCCTCTCTGCCCTGTAAAATCCTTCCAAAAATACCTTGAAAAACTGCCTCCTAACCCTCCAGCTTTTTATTGCCACCCAAGAAATATTTCAGACAGCCTTGCAGATACTGTAAACACTTGGTACACTCGAGAGCCTTTAGGCATCAATTACCTCTCTAACTTAATGCCAGAAATCAGCAAACAAGCCTCCCTGTCATGCAGATACACTAATCACTCAGTAAGAGCCACAGCTATCCAACTACTTGCAGTTGTAGGCCTAGAAGCCTGACAGATCATGTCTGTTACCGGCCATAAATCCGAATCCAGCCTCAGCTCTTATTGGGCTGCCACCCCCGAAGATCGTCAACGTTGGAGCCATATCCTATCTCAAAAAAGCAAGGTACAAAACAATAAAGCCAACCCATCTCCACATCTAGAAATCTCTCCTTTCATGCTGCAAAAACAAAACTTGCTTCAAGAAAATCCTATACCTTGCTCCAGCTCCAACACTGCTCCCAGCACCAAAAATATACCATCTTCTGCTCCCGATGAGAATCAAACCCCAGAAGAAACCTTCCCAGCAACAAGCCTCATACAGCAGTTCAATGTCACTACCAAAACATCAGCATTCGACGTCCAAAACTGCATGATGCACAACGTAAAGTTCATAACTCTATCAAAGTAACACGCAGCAACACGTAACAGGAAACAGCAGCATGTCAACAAAAACGAGCACAGTTTATTAATTTAACTTTAAAATGTTCGAACGTTCCGAGCACAGTTTATGAATTTTACTTTAAAATGTTTGAAAGTTCGTTTAAAATATTCGAAAGTTCATTTTTAAATGTTTTCTGAATCACAAGAAGAAAATGGACTTAAAACAGACTTCTCTGCACCTGACATCTGTAAGAAAAAAAATTGAACTGCAACATTTACAGTAAGACAGTCTTTGCTGTTTAATCCTCAAAATGTTTCCTTGATTAAAACATAAATAAAACTGTTCAAATGTTAAAAATTGCGTAATATGGAATATATTTAAAAAGTTTCAACAACTCATTTTAAACAACTAAGCAAGTTACTATCCTAAACCAGTTACATTAATTTACAATGGCAAAAACGGACTATTTTTTCCCCTACAATCTGTTATTATATTATTTATGAAAATGTCAATAAAAAATTCACAATCACAAATGTCTATTCACTTTCTGTTGCCCATTTTATAGCTTATAATACCTCGAGTGTGGGTTACGTGCTGATAAGAGCATGCCTAGCAGCACCCGGCACAAGTGCCTCGTGCCTTAGTACACCCCTAGGCATGCTCTTATCAGCACGTAACCCACACCTCGTCATGTGTTATTGCTTACATATGCAAGGGAACAAAAAGGGTACATGGCAGCAGCCATCCGCTGGAAAAGGGACCCCTCCAGGTTACCAATACCGGCCACCTAGGCTCTCTATATTGTGCCATTCACTTGGCTATTACCAAAGCACCATAATCTGGCATGTCCACATACAACAAATTAGTCTTACCATGCCCATCACTCTGGGATCAACCTGGAGGCAAGCAGCAGTAAAGAATTGTAGTCCTCAGTAATAAAAAGTCCAGAGCCTGCTCCACTCACTTCCATCATGCATAACATAGCCCTCAAAGCCCATAGCTGCACCACAGGCTGTTCAAATAGAAAGTATTAGAAAGAAGAAGGCTGAGAGGAGGAAGGAACGGGGTAGAGAAAAAATATAGTAAACAGAAAAGTTAACCAATTCTGTCTGAAAGCACCACGATAGTGACAGTGTGTTCATATTCCCCTTCACCACAGCCCAGGGATAAGAAGGGATCCCTCCAGCCACCACCCCCCAGCCTGACGTGGGCTCATCTTTGGACCTACTTTACAAACTGATCCATCTCCCTATCCAGCATTTTAGAAAAATAGTATCATGCCACAAAAATGTAATTATTTTTCTAAGTATTGCAGAGGAGCAATTAAACGAATCCAGTCCCTACAACTAAAGTAGATAGGCTAGCTGCCAATGAGTGAAATGAACTTTCTGGAATCAATGCATTGCTAATTTAAAGAACCTGGCAAAGAAATCAAATGCTAAAGGAAATAAAAGGGCTCTAGTCTAACAAAAACACTACCATCACCTCAACTAACCCTTCTAACATAGGGGACGGTCAGAGTAGGGATTGCTCAGTAAAAGAAAAACCTAAATGAGGGGGGGGGGATTCTGTGAATCTCCAACCTGCAAAATCCAAAAAACAATAATAACTCCAGCATATTTCTATTCAGAGAACATTTCAACAAGCAACAACCCTTATGAAACAATAACAATAACCGTAATAATACGAAGTGGAGACTACTTTTAACAATGGAGCGTTCTAGAAATGTGCAGCATTCTTGAAGATAAACTGCAGAGTCCAGTGCCATTTCAATAACAATCCCATGCATACAACAGTCAAAGTAAACAAGTGAAATCAAGTAAAATAGCTGTTACAAAAGTTCACATCCACAGTTCTGTTGCCAACTACCTTTAGAAGATAAAAATAGTGAAAAAAAGGGGTTTCAGGCCAGCACCTGGGAGCTGTACTCAGCTGGTAAACAAGTAAACCAAGAGAAAGTACAAATGCCAGCACCAGCTACTAACAGCCGCTTCCACAAAACTGCCAAAATGCCAATATTTCCAAAATGAAAGGAAGAAGATCCTTGGTTTAAGGTGGTATCAGTGCTAAACTTTATTTCCAAAATGCACAGTACTTCCTTATCCATGCATGCTGCCCCCTCCTACAGCAATGCAGATTAGTGTCCTAATGTGTTTCACACCCACTGGCACTTAATCATAGGAATAGCATGCCAGCACACCAATACCAATAAATACAGCGTGATTTAAAGTGACCGTGCAGATATAAATTATGTTACAAACAATGCTCCTTTTTAAAAAAAAAATTCTTTTAAGTAATTTGACCTTTTATATCATATATTGTACACAGGAATTTTTCTAAAAACTGACTTTTAGCTAGTCCATCCATCCAGATGTTCACATGGTTATCACTGTAAATACCTATTAAGTTCATCAACTCCTTCTTGTTATAATGTTACTGTTAACCATTTTAGTTTGCAGTTTTAATATTATTTTTACCACTTCTGTTATGTGCACCAGTGTCCTCCTTCAATTTTTTGCACAGTTTTCCACGAGGATCCACTTTGCACTCAAGGTTAGCAGAAGAATCTATAAAAAGCAGACAAAAATAAGAGTTAACACATCAATGAATATAAACTTAGCCATCCTAAATACTTTTCATATACAGTATTACAGATCATTCTCTAGGTAACAAAAATCTGGAATGGGGGTAATTTCTTTAAAAATGTTTCAAGGTCAATTCTTTCATTTAGACCAGGTCTCTCAGACCCCTCTGTGGCAAAGATCCAATATTGTTCTCTTTTCAATAGGACATTGTTATAGTCACCTCCCCTCAGGCTCTTTATGGGCTTTCCTATGCCCAAAAATGACCACGTATGTTCCTTTGGATTTTTCCCATATGAATTGAAAATGCATTTTTCTGGTCATTGTGATTTATTGCCCTCAAATGTTCCCCCACTCTTTCCTTCAGTTTTGTTTTTGTTTTTCCTATATAGAAACACGCACATGTGCAAGTGGCCATATAGACAACCCCTTCTGTTGCACAGGTTATGAACCTTCTTACTTTTGTCTCCCTTTTTGTTTTGGGTTCATAAAACTCCTAGTCTGTGTCAGGGATTTACAAAATTTGCAGTTCCCACATCTATAGCACCCATCCTGTTTCCTTGGTAACCACATCTTTACTTGTTCTTGTTTAGGCTGTACCGAGTGAACCAGTATGTCTTTTAAACTCCTGCCTTCCCTGTGTACCATTCTAGGCATTGTGTTACTTAGATCCTTCAGACCTGGGTCCAGACTCACAGTATGGAAATGTATTTTGATTATATTACTAATGTCATCAGACTGGGCATTATAGGTGCTCACAAAGTTTATTCTTACATCACCTTTTTCTCTTTTCTCTGTCTTTTTCTGCATGATCTCTGACCTTTCCATTCAATCCAGAATATTATTTGAATAAAAGGGACAAAAGGGACCCATAATGCTTGTGAAACTTGCTATATATGTTTTGACATGTAACACTTTCTTTTTTACAGATGAGCAATTTATACAGAAAAAAGGGACATCCTCTGCCCCCAACTTTGCCAATCTATACTTAGGCAAATGGGAGGAGGATGCCATTAGGAAAAGGGAAACAAATCCTTACAGAGATAAGACAGACATCTATAGATGCTTTATAGATGACATCTTTATCATCTGGGCAGGAACAGAGGATGAGCTCTTTGATTTTTTTAAGTTCCTGGAACAAAGTAATCCAAACCTGCATTTCTCTTTGTTTTTCAGCCCCACACAGATCAATTTCTTGGACTTAATTAAGAAAAAAGAATGGGCTAGGAGGAATACAGACAGATCTATATAGGAAAAGTACTGATAGGAACACACTCTTACAGGCCAATAGCAGTCACCCATATTACACTATAGCAGGTTTTCCTAAAGGGCAGTTTCTAAGAGTAAAAAGAAACTGCAGTAACAAGGAAGTATATGAGAAAAGAGCAAATAAATTAGAAATTAGGTTACAAGAGAGAGAGAATACCCTGCAAGAGTTATCACCAGAGTTAGAGAAGAAATGGATAGAATGGAAAGGTCAGAGGTCATGCAGAAAAAGACAGAGAAAAGAGAAAAAAGTGATTTAAAAATAAACTTTGTGAGCACCTATAATGCCCAGTCTGATGACATTAGTAATATAATCAAAAAACATTGGCATACTGTGAGTCTAGAACCAGGTCTGAAAGATCTCAGTAACACAATGCCTAGAATGGTACACAGGGAAGGCAGGAGTTTAAAAGATATACTGGTTCACTCGGTACAGCATAAACAAGAACAAGTAAAGATGTGGTTACCAAGGAAATAGGATGGTGCTATAGATGTGGTAACTGTAAATTTTGTAAATCCCTGACAAACACTAGGAGTTCTATGAACCCAAAACAAAAAGGGAGACAAAAGTAAGAGGGTTCATAACCTGTGCAACAGAAGGGGTTGTCTATATGGCCACTTGCACATGTGCACGTTTCTATATCGGAAAAACAAAAATAAAACTGAAGAAAAGAGTGGGGGAACATTTGAGGGCAATAAATTACAATGACCAGAAAAATGCATTTTCAATTCATATGGGAAAAATCCAAAGGAACATATCTGGTCATTTTTGGCCATAGAAAAGCTCATAAAGAGCCTGAAGGGAGGTGACTATAACAATGTCCTATTGAAAAGAGAACAATATTGGATCTTTGCCACAGAAGGGTCTAAGAGATCGGATCTAAATGAAATAATTGACCTTAAACCATTTTTGAAGAAATGACCCCCCCCATTCCAGATTTTTGTCACCTAAAAAATTATCTGTAATACTGTATATGAAAAGTGTTTAGAATGGCTCAGTTTATATCCATTGATGTGTTAGCTCTTGTTTTTGTCTGTTTTTTTATAGATATGTCTGCTAAACCTGAGTGCAAAGTGGATCCTCATGGGAAACCATGCAAATAATTGAAGGAGGACACTAGTGCACACAACAGATATAGTAAAAATAATATTAAAACTGCAAACTAAAATGGTTAACAGTAACATTATGACAAGAAGGAGTGTATAAACGTAATAACTATTTACAGTAATAGCCATGTGAACATCTGGATGGATGGACTAGCTAAAAGTCAGTTTTTAGAAAAAATCCTGTGTACAATATATGATATGAAAGGTAAATTACTTAAAACAATTTAAAAAAAAAGAATCATTGTTTGTAACATAATTTATATCTGCACGATCACTTTAAATCACACTGTATTTATTGGTATTGGTGTGCTGGCATGCTATTCCTATGATTAAGCGCCAGGGGGTGTGAAACACATTAGGACACTAATCTGCATTGCTGTAGGAGGGGGAAGCATGCATGGACAAGGAAGCACTGTGCATTTTGGAAATAAAGTTTAGCACTGATAGTACCTTAAACCAAGGATCTTCTTCCTTTCATTTTGGAAGTATTGGCATTTTGGCAGTTTTGTGGAAGTGGCTATAAGTAGCTGGTGCTGGCATCTGTACTTTCTCTATCTTTAGAAGCAAGTGACACTTGCAAATCTTAGATTGAATTTTATAATTAAGGAAGAAACTTGAGTAGCGCAGGTAATAGTAACCTGTTCTTGAAATGGCACATAGAAAGTTCTAGAACGAGGCCCTTCAGCTTTTTGATTTAACTGAAAAGAACCACATAACTGCTATAATAAGATACAACCACCATAACACTTCTAAAGGTCAGAACAGATAAACAGGATTGATGTTGCAGATCAGCCAGATGATTCTGAACCAGATAGGTTCAGGAAGATCTTTGGTAATTCCTGCATAGCTTGAGTCACCGAATCGAATTGTCTGGTCCTTGAGTCAGTATTTACTTCAAGGCAGGCCAAATAGAGCATTCGATGTCTAATATGCACTGCCCACAATTGAGATTTAATGTCCTTATATTCTGCTTTTTTTTCTGGGGCACTTGCAAAGTTAAATATTGTACCAGACAGAGCCGGTAACCTTCACACTGCAGTGAGTGCAGGGAGTGGGCCTGTTTGAGGATGTGTGCCTGGTCCAAGTAGTTTAGCAGGTAAAAAATCAAAGGTCTGGTTCTCTTGCCTGGTACTGGTTTTGGTCATAAGGCTCGATGTGCCCTGTCCACAGTGTATCTAGAGTCATTCAGGGAAGGCTCCACAACTTTGGTACAGAACTTTTCAATAAAATCAACTGGGTTAGTAGCTTCTTCATTTTCAGGAAGCCCAATGAGCACTAAATTATTTCTCCTCAAGCACCTCTCTAATGCCTTCAACTTTTTCATTAAGTCAAGCCACAGAATGACAATGTTGAACTATTTTAGGGTCTATTTTGGCTTGTTTATCCTTTATTAGCATCAGACATCCTGACCGCTAAGTCCTGAAGTGCTGTTATGAACAGCTGAAAATCAGAAATTAAGTTGTACATAGCTATTTTAATTTAAATCAATTCTAGGAAAATTTGTTCTGCTATAAGGTCTTGTGGGGATGCCACAGGTGCTGTTGGAGGTGAGGTGCTCCTATGCAGGTGTTTTGATTCCAGTGCAAGTGAGGTAATAAGCCATCCAGCTTCTGGTTTGGTATCAGGAGTTTTGATGACCATCATTGCAGAATCTTCTAACCACTTGGTGGAATCCATGGTACTGGTACCGTAAGTAGTTATTTAAGTAATAAAAATGCCACAAATAAACCAAAACCGCTGGGAAAAGTGATTTTGTAGAAGGACCGATTGAAGCTCACCCAAAGTGCATCTAGCTCTGAGCAAGAATCACGTGACGTGTCTTATCATTTTTTTTTCATTCTATTTCAGTAGCCGTTACAGAAATATTGGTGTGCTGTGTACATGCAGAATGCATGCCACATGCTTAATTGTACAATGTTTGCACGCAGTTTGCATACACAAAGTGATCCTAAATGAACAAGGTCTAAATAGGAAATCAGGTTCGCATGCTGCAAGCTTGACATGTGTGCAGCAGGTAAGCTGGTGTGAACATCTTCTAAAAATTACATCAGGTTCATGTGTTGCATGCTTGACATGAGTGCAGATGTTAAGCTGGTGTGAACATCATTTAAACATCACATCAGGTTCACATGCTGCATGCTTACCATGTGTGCAGCAAGTAAGCAGGTGCAAATCTTATCTAAAAACACATCAGTTTCTATTTCTCATGCTGCTACTAGCAATTAGAGTCATTAAAATAAATGTTTATTTGAATTCCCTAAAAATTAGGTAAACTCATTAATTCTGATCCTTTTGCAAGTTGTTTAATGGCTTTTGATTTTTGTCATTAAATTGCCATTAATGTGTAACGTATTGTTTGCTTAGTGCATTAAATCTCTAGGATATAGCCAGTCAACATCCCCTATCCTAGATGTATGAAGAGGATCCTCTGTGCTGTGAAGCCTATCCTTTTTGTTTTTGACCATGCAAATCCCTTTTGCATATTTAGTGCTATAAATGTGTTTCTCCATGACTGTTTCATCTCACCTACTTTCCCTTTGTCATTCTGTATTGAGCATATACACTACAACCATGCTCAGCGCTCTTTGTGCTGAGTAGGGTCTTGGAAGCATACACCATACCTCACATTTTGTCACTTAAATGAGGGACATGGCACTCAAACTGAGGGACAGTGAGGGACACTAACCCACATGATGATCAGGACACTTCAGGAAACATGAGATACAGTAACTCAGAACACTGGGGAAGCCATTGCATTAGCACCTGAGAATGAATCTCTGCCATTAAGCAGGAGTGCCATTTAGGTAGAGCAGAGAAGGGCAGTTGCCCCCCTATTTGTGCCTAGGTTATTCTTATGGTGTGGCAATACTGGCATTAAATTTGGATTTAATCTTTTGCACAACAAGTGCCCACCTGGCCTGTGTGTGCTCACGCTGTAGGTATTCTCCGGACTTGACTGTGTTTGTATTGTGTTGTCCACTATCTCCACCTATTAGTGGCAGCACAATCCCGTGTGATGTGGATGAGCTCCAGCCAAAAAAGAGCACATGAGTCTTACAAGTGCGACACTGTCTTTCCCGCCACAGAGTAGACAGACTGCACATTACAGCTTGGAGGAGTCAGTGAGCACTGAACTCTCAATAGCAGTGATGTGGCAGAATAGTTTTGTTGTTCTACTCTTAGTGAGTCTCCATCTCCCCTGGTGGCTGAAGGGGCAGAGGGTGAGCTAGAAGCTAACTCAAGACTAGGCTACCTATTTACTCTACTAGGCTTGCCTTGCAAAACGAAACAGCAGAGACATGCACTGCAGCAAGCTAAGCTTAGCAGCAGTGGTGACAGCAGTGTGGGTAGCCTTTATAAGCCTTGATCAGTGCAGTGTGGCAGGAGCCACAACATCAACCGAGCAAGAAGCAAGCAACCCAGGTTGGGTGGGTTCAGTTAGTGAGGTGACTTGATCGCAGACCACATTGGGAACCTGGGATGGTCAGTTCTAGCATCCAGCTTCTTGTGGAAGTAGAGAGGGGAATGGACTGAAAACTTGGCTGGTGGCACACTGTGCCAGGCTGCAGGTCCTGGCCATATGGCCAGGATAGTAAAAGTAAATAATTTTTTTACAGGGGAAGGAGGGAGGACTGAAATATTGATGTGCTTTTTTAATGTTTCTTCACCTTTGGGTGGCTTCATGACCCATAGGTGATGGGTATTGAATGAAATGGAGTTGAGGAGAAAGATTTGGACAAAGTTCTTTTTTTGGGGGGGGGGGGAGCAGAACCTCAGCCAGGAAAAAAATTGGTTAGTATCTGGGTGGGTTTAAGCCCAAATCTAATGCACTGCTCCAGGGTACATACAGAGAAATCTTACACATTTGAATTTTTCCTGATTTGCATATCACTTTTCAGTAAAAAACAAATAAGGTGTGCCTTTTAGAGATGTTACAGAAGCTCTCCCTTGCATTCACAGACAGTTGAGTGGTATGGTATACACAGACTATTGGATCACCACTATAGCCAGACTTACCCCCTGCCTCCCTCAGTGAAGCTGACCTCCACATCCCCATGTTCAGGCACGTTATGATGCAGGGCAAGGGAGACTGCAGGGGCATGCACCATTGAAATGAATAGAGGTATTTTTTTATTACTATTTTATACATTATTGATGGAGAGTTGGAGAGTAATGAAGGTGACTAACAAAGGCCTTATCAGTAGAACAGTGGCCTCCATTATTCTCCAACTTACCATCATAATGTATAAAATAGTAATAAAAAATAACTCCATTAATTTTAAAGGGGTATGCCCCAGCACTCTGACCCATGGACATCATCTCTTAAAGACTCCTGCCTCTGGCTCCCTAGTACTCAAGTAAGAGACTTTTTACTTATATCTATACTTGGTGGATTGTCTGTAGCAGCATGGCTGCACCCACTACAGTGTGCGTGCATGGGGGGGGCTGGCCAAGTGTGTGTGTGTGTGTGTGAAGTTATTGCTACTTTTGTATTTGCAACTTAAAGTCTGTTTGCGTGGAAGCATTCAAAACTATGGAGAGAAAATAGTAGGAGTACAGGCCAGACAGAAGTAATTACATGGTTTTGTAGGTAAGTTTGTGTATTGGAGGTGGGAAAAACCACATGTCTTTCCATTGGTATTTTTGCTACAGTTCAACTGTGAAACTGAGATGAGGGGCTACAAGCATGATGCATGGATGCAGATGTACTCAGATGCAGTAGGTATTGAAGTACAAGTGAGCCATATGCATGCAGACGGTATGGCTTAGTGGTTAAAGGCACTGAATTGCAAGGCAGGGGACTTGAAGGCATGAAGATCTAGGTTTGAATCTCATCAACCCCCACTTGTGTATGGTGTGATCTTGAGCAACTTTTATGTGTGCAGTTATCAATGACCACTTGCTTTTTGCACACATGCCACATGCATGCAGTCTTTCCCCATTTTACATAAAAATCAAGGTTTCCACACTTACTTGCTGCACGCATGCCACCTACATGCAATTGGTTCCAATTTAACATTTAAATCATACCTGCAGCATGCATATCACTTTGGTAGTTTTATGTGTGCAGCATGAAAATATTTCTTATAATTATTTCTGTAAGGGAGGGCTCCTAAGCTTTTCTTCAGTCTGCTTATGCACCCATCTAAATGTTTATTCCAGGATCTATTGAAGCCGAATCCAATAAAATAACAAAAATAAGCTTGTTCTGTTCTGAATTTCTCAAGAATTGTGAGACCTTATATGATTTATGTTTGCTGATAACCATGCACTGAGTCTTTTTAAGGTTTATAGCCAATACACTGTCATGATAGAGAATCAAAAGGGTTCAATTTTCTCTAAAGACCCAGGACTCCATTTTCAATCAGCCCTTACAGCAACACAGTTTATATCAATCTACAACTGCAGCAAACTCTGGGTGCATCAGGGATCCTGTGCCCTATTTTATAAAAACAGGGGGTCCCTGCATCAAAGACCCAGGAGCTGCAGCAGCTGCAGGGCTGCACCAAACATTTGGTGCTCCTGTGGGGTTTGACAGAGGGATATGTCAACCCCCCTGCTGGGCACAACCCTAGAGGGGCCATGAAGGTAGGGGGTGAATATGCTGACAAGAAGGGGTCCAGGTGCAGAAGGAGCATGGGGATGTGGCCTAGTGAGAGACAGGGGCATGACAGCAATGTCAGAGTGCTGAGGTGGCACCTGGGAGGGTTCCATGTGCAACTGCGGTGATCCAATTGGCCTGGGTAGAGGGGGTTGGCAGGGATGGACCATGATTCAGCCCATGGTGGATACAGCCCTGGCATGTGCCCCATAGGTGCCACAGACCTCAATACTGTAGGTGAGCAGTGTGACTGAAGGTTTTGGGGTAGAAGAGATGGAGAGGAATGTTCCCCCAAGGAATTACAACAGTCCCTTGGTGTTCAGCCCCCCCATGTGGTGGCAGGCTGCTGCCTGCCTACTGTTGAGGACTGTGGCACCTATAGTGCAGGTGCCAGAGCTGTGTCTACCACAGTCCATCCCTGCCAAACCCCTCTACTGGGGCTGATCAGCTCTCTGCAATTGGGCTTGGCACCCCTGCCATGTGCCACCTCAGTACTCTGACATTGTTCCTTCTGCCCCATTCCCCTCCTTGTAGGTCCCCCCAATTGCTACAATGCCCAGCAGTGGTGCATGGCCCTTAGACCACCTCCTGGCTGGTTTAAACTGAGCCCACTGTTGTAACCACTTTGAGGCTTCTAAAATTCCAAAAAAGGGGATGGTGCAGCCCCACTGTGGTGCAAGCCCCCTTGTCACCTGGTGCTTCTGCTGCAAGAGTATTTGAAGGTGGCTTTGGACCATAGCATCCTGATTTCAACACAGTCTGCATTTAAAAATTGGGATTGCAGCAGACTTTGACGCAAGTGCCACTTGCGTCAAAGTTGTTTAGTGTCGGCACTTTGCACCAAAGTTTTCTTTTTTAAAATTGGGCCCTCAATTTGAAAATGAATATTAACATGGCACCCATGGCATACACAAGGCAACCTATATTACAATTCAAAACATTTGGGTTATGAAACTCACTACTTAAGTCCAAAAGAATTGAGTTGATATAGAAGTCAAATAGCATAGGAAATAATATACAGCCTTTCCTAATCCCTAAATTAGTGTTTAGTTTAACTGATAGATTACCCTCAAGAGAGTGTCTCATGTTGGTCCACATACAGTATCCATATATAATCTATTGATAATATTTAACATATGTGATGGGGCTCATGTTTTGGTCATTCTTTCCAATAGCAATTTTCTGCTGACTTTATCAAAGGCCAGGGAATTCTCTACAAGTTCCACATATAGAGTCTGTTGCTTAATCATGGAATATTTCCTAGTCAGATAATCTAACACAAAACAGTTATTGGAAATTGAACAATTTTCCCTAAAGTACAACAGGTCTCCAGCGAGAATGTTATTTTCTTGGATCCAGGTTTCTACCCTCTTCAAAACTAGTCGGCTAAAGAGGTTTGGGAGATTGACCAATAAGCTAATGGGTAGTAGACAAGAGGGTTATTGAGATCACCCTATTGTGAATTGAGGTGATACATTTCTCCAAGATTTAGAAGTATCTGGAGAAATCTATGCAGTACTGAACATTTTAACCATGATGGACTCCAGCATGATTTTCCTATTTTATAAATTTTAACCTGGATGGAATATGGACTCAATATTTTTCCCAATTTTTGTTTAAGAAGACCTCCTCTATTTTATTTGCCATATGGGGACTAATCTATTGCAGGGAAGCATTTTCTACAATGTTCACCTCTTATATTCTTCTGTTCTGAAAAAAAACACTGAATAAAATTCCAACTAGACAGATGCATCTTGACATCACTGTTATGTTGACCATAGCACCCCTTTTCATCGACACCCCGACGGTGAAACAAGGAAAAGGACCATTACGGTGACATTCGCAGTAATGGTCCATTTTCCTGGTTTCACCTTCCCCCAGTGTTCTGCCCCCCTGGACCAACTCCAACCTGGAGTTGGAATCTTAGAGTCTGGGGGTGTGTGGGGGCAGAGCCCCCCACAGAAAACAAGGAGTCCAGAGGTGGCACAATACCTGCATCAGTATTGTGCCATCGCTGTGGGGGAGGTTGGCATTTTCGCTGATGGGAAAACTTGATGCTTCCATGTTGACAAGTTCCTTTGGCTGTCATTGTTCAGAATTTGCTAGTCTTTCTGAACAAATGCAGTATGCAGGTCATGCCATAATTTCTTCTGACAGACAGATGTTTCTTTTTTTAAAATGAGTTTATACTTTTTCCTCTCCTGTTTTAACATATGCATGTTTCCTTTGGGTGTGTCCCATCTAAACTTCCTTAATGTTCTGTTCACAATTGTCATTTGTTTTCTGCAAGCAGTACATATCATGCTTTATACTGTTTATACTCCTTGATGATTTTCCCTGAAATTAATCTTAACATAATTTCCAATGTTAATTTCACTAGTGTGAAACTGTCCCTTGCTAGCAGTCTCCTTCTCATTGCTTGAAGCTCTATGTTATTTGATACATTTACTACAGTATAATCTCTGTATTTATAATTTGCCTGTAGAGTATTTTCCCACATTTAATCATCATAGGATGATAATTTTAGTGGCTGGTGGGTAGGCAAAATTGGCTTATGAGTAACACAGACAGAAAAGTTATCACTATCTGCTCTGGACAGTTTCCAGAAATTCTGTAAGTGGCCATAATGAAAAAATTACAAAAGACACAATTGACAGTATGTTATTTCCATAATAGGTGTATTCTTCTTGTAATTCTAGTTTTATTCTCTTATTCCAGGTCAAATATGCATACTTAAATATTAATTGCACCAGATCATTCCCTGCAGTGTTAAGTTTCCTATCTTTCATATTCCTTTTAGGCACAATATTTTCTGTTTCCTGTGACTCTGTATTTTGGCTAAGTTCAGAGGTGTTACACAGTTCTAGATTTCCTATCCTACTATTGAAGTCTCCTGCAATAAGTATGGAGGCTAATTGGAATCTTTCTTCCTAGTTCTCCAAAAGTTTACAATAGTCTGTCTAGATATCATGCTTATAATACTTTGTGTAAGTTGGGGGTGATTTGCATTCACCAAGATTAGAACATCTTCACATAGAGATATTCTTATAGCTAAACAATTTTTAAGATTATCTAAAAACCTTTTTACCTTAGCCCTTGAAAGGTCCTTTAAATTTCTGACTAGTGCTAATTGTCACTCACTGATCTTGCTCCTCTGTTGTATTACAGAGCCCCAAGAATATAAACAATAAAACCCTCACATTTCAGTGGCTCCTGCTGCCACTACATCTCTTGAAGAAGACAATATCTAACAGAAAGTGCCTAAAATCCTTATCCTTATCAGATAGTTTCTCGGTAAGGCCTGAAATATCCCAGATTAAAAGCTTCAGAAAAGATCCCTGTTATGCCTGGGAAGAGTTTGTTTGTGTTTGTCACGCTTGTCTTCCTTTATGCATCAATTTTGTTTAAAAAATAATGGGTAACCACTGATGTAGGCTAACTGCTGACTTGTTAAGCCATGCCCACTATTTTGCTTCACACCGTGATTGGACATTGGTAGGAGTCATGGAGACTACGTATCTCCAGTCAGTTATTGTGATCCTAGTATGTCTAATTTTTCAGCCTCAGTCATTATTCATCTAGCCATCTCCATGTTCCTTACAGCCAAGTCAATCTGAATATTTTCTGAATTTGCCTGTATTCTATATTACTATTTAATGCCATAATTCCCAATTTGATGTTCATTCTGTTAGCAAACAACATATATTGTTTTCAAGAGTTTCAAATTATTTTCATCTTTTTTTCCATGGTAGTCCAAAAACAGATAGAATCACTTCCTCTTGAGGTTCCAAGAAATGTATTCCTTTTTGATAATCGGTAAAGCTTATTATATGCTCAGTTGTTGCATTTGTACTCTGTATTGCATAAGAAATCTGAAAGCTGCCTGTTTTTTCTATCAAGATGTCAAATTAGTCTAAAACCTGAGCACTATCCCAAATGCTGTAAGCTGCATCCTGTGCTACATGGTGTTGAAAGCCTTACTGAAGTTCAAATAGGTCACATCCATTGCTATCCCTTGATCCACCTCCCTAGTAATCCAGTCACAAAAATCTTTGAGATTAGTTTGACATGACCTCCCTCCAATGAAACCATGCTGCCATGGTCCTGCAGCCCTTTTGCCTCCTGGTGACCCACAAGCCTCTCCTTCAGTAGTACAGCCCGATGACCCCAAGGCACACCCCCAACACATGTTGGTGTAGAAAGTGGGGGATGGGGGTTAGTAACCCTAACATCGAATTTCCAAACTTTTGTCACTGTAATAACAACCCTAACTGATGCATTAATGAAGTTTTTTGCAATGAATTTCCCTTCATTTTGAGAAAGTGTAATGTTACTCGTATATGGTTGTGGGACCCTGTGCTCCCATCATGCATACATTTTGTAATTGTCTTTGATTTTCATGTCCAGGCCCAGCACTGCCATCTATATATAAGTGTACTTATATTTTAATGATATCACATCTCCATGTGGGCTCCCACTACTGCATAATGTAGGGCCCTATGCTCCCACTATTGCATAATGGGATACAAATGTCAGAGCACCACTACTGCATAATGTAGGACTCTGCATTTCCATTATTGCATAATGGGATCCAAATGTGAGAGTGCAGGGCCTCTCAAGCCCCATAGCAATAATGGGAAATGTTAAAGTTTAATAACTTTTGAATGGATTAATATTTTTTCACCAAACCTTCAAAAGGCACATCTGTGAGGCACAGGCTTTCTACCCTGAAAATTTCAGACAATAAACTAACACCTTGTCTGAGATGCAGGTGGACAAAGAAATGTAAAAAAAACACAGATTTTCTGTTTTTTCAACACTCTATATCTCATCCCGCACACACAAAAATCAGCTACTCACTTTCGAGGGGGGAAAAAACTCCCACTGCTAAGGAGCATTTAAAATCAAATATTTTTATTCATAAACCTTGTAGCACAAACACATGAGCGTGGGTGTGCTACCATGTTTATGAATAAAAATATTTGATTTTTAACATTCCCTAGCAGTGTTTTTTGCGCCCCTGAGAGTGAGTAGCTGATTTTTGTGTGTGCAGGATGACTAAGGTGTGTTTTCAACACTGAGGAGTAGTGCTGAAGCCACAACTCTTTGTTTCTTTGTACTCTATATCTCAGACAACACCCAACAGATTCCCATGATATTTGACTGGTCAAGAGACCTACTCCTAGACATTATGCATGCCACATTTCATGCAAACCCATAGAACGGTTCCAAAGTTATTAATGTTCACAATTTCAGATTTAACATAGAAGTTACCTTTCATCTTAACTACACTGACACTACCCTGCTAGTATAATATATATATATATATATATATATATATATATATATATACACATATATACATATATATTATTCTGGCTCAGTCACGCCAGTATAGTTAGGGTGAAACTGTACTTCTATGCAAAAGCCCACACTTTGAGCCTTGATAACTTCAGAGCCCTTTGATGGATGTGCATGAAATCTGGCATGCATCATTTCTAGGAATAGGTCTCTAGATCCAACAAATTGCATGGGAATCTGTCAAGTAGTTTCTGAGATATAAAGTGTTGAATAAACAGAAAAATAATTTTTTTTAGCATTTCTTTGCTCACCTGTATCTTAGGAATACCTTTATGTTGTGGTCTGAAATTTTCAGCATAGAAAGCCTTTAGGTGACAGCTGTGCCTTTTGAAGGTTCGGTGAAAAAATATTAATCCATTCAAAAGTTATGACATTTTAAATTTTCCCAGTGTTTCCTATGGGAAAATGTATATGTCACACACAAGAGATATATTTTTCACACAATAAGAGTACTGGGCCCTATACAAGAAAGTGCGGGAAGTATGATGAAAATGGACATATGGGATGTACCCAGCTGTGTGCCGTGCAGTGGATGGTGGCTACGTGGTATGCATGAAGGCAGGTGCACAAAGTGGGCAGGGCCAAATGAGCCATGGAGCACACCATGCAGGCACTGCGGGTGGGCCCGCACTATACAGGAGCACCCCATGACCCTGCTATATAAGGCAATGGCACACTCCCCGTGCAGCCTCAGAGTTGTGAATACCATACATAGCAACCATCAGTACACTATGATGGAACAGCAAGTGGATGCAGAGGTAACAGCAGAGAACAATGAGGATGGCAATGGACAAAGAGGCAGTGGCACCCACAATCAGGGACTTGGCCGGGCATGGGGTGGGAGTCGAACCCGTGCTACAAACTTCAGTGGCAGCCAAATCGCCACCATGGTTTCTGATGTACACCAGCACCACAGCAGGCTGTACAGTGCAGAGGCCCCAAACATACCAGTGCAGGTCAAGGCCAGGATATGGCTTGACATACAGGCCATGGTAAACACCGCTGGGTCAGAGGTATGGAGCCTGGTGGCAATCAGGCACAAGTGGTGGGACTGGTGGGCAGTGGTGAAGCAGAAGTTGAATTTGCGGAGTGCTACGCAACGTGAAGTAGAGTACTTTGTGTTATAATGGGTAACGCGAAGTCCATTGAAAACAATGACTTCGTGTTACTCCACCTTCCCAAACCACTACTCCACCAATTCTTAAGGCGAAATACATTGAAAACAATGTACTTCGCCTCACTTTGCCTTGTTTTTAAGCTCCAATGGTGAATTTTGCAGTGATTCGTGGGATTTCAGGTCACATGGGCTCTAGATTGTTCTGCACAGCCTCAGTGTTGGGTAGTGTGTAGAAAGATGTAGGAGACAATCTGCTCTGAGAGCTCATGTGATTCCAACCTTCTAAAAGCTGCTAAAAAAGCCTTTTTGAGTCATTACTTTGCTGAAACTAGTTTATCGATTATAGAAACCCTCCTGTGCTCATATCATCGAGCGTTTATTGTTTGTGTGTGGATTTTGAATGTTAATGTACAACATTCAGTCTGTGTACTAAGAGACGGTGGAAGTGTGCTTTGGGGGAAGGGTGTAGGTAGATTAACTTGGAGAAAAAGACAGTACTTTCTGTTTTGGTGATATTTTTCTTGTATAACTGTGTTAATGTACACACAGTAATATTTTCAATAATTCTTGCCATTTTATTGCTGATTGTTGTGGTGCAGCAGTGCATAATTTTAGTTTGTTTAAAATATGTGGTTATATTACTGAAATTTTCAATTTGCTACGCATTACTTAGTGTGTGTGTGAATATGTGTGTGAAGCTTGTCATCAAATAGATACCTTTTATTGTGCCACATAATAATTTCAGCAATGTGAACCTGCTATCCACTGCAGCTGTATAATTTTTGTACTTCTTTGTGGTATCTTTACTGGTACTAGTACTAGTGACTGTTACTGCAGCAGTGCAGTACACTGCTCCCCCCCCACTGCAGCCCTCCCCAACGGAAAAGGTATTCTTTTCCAGATTTGAATTTCTGATGGTGAGCACTGGTTAGGTGTTGTGCCTTTGCATCTGCATCTCTTCAGTGAGCAGCTCAATCTTAATCTGTCTGTGCATTTGCGTCTCTTTAGGGCACAATCTCCATCTGTAACTTAAGTCACAGTTGTTTCATTGGCTTCCCTTCAGAGTACTGGACAGATGTGGTGCAGTACACTGCCCCTCCACCACAGCCCTCCCCACCGGAAAAGGTATTCTTTTCCAGATTTGAATTTCTGATGGTGAGCACTGGTTAGGTGTTGTGCCGCAAGTGGTTCTTAACTACTGTCAAAGTCTATGTTTCTATGTTTCTATAATTCTGCATGAACATTGTACTCATTAATATGCATTTTTAAGTCAGGACCATCATCACGAGTCACTCGTGATACAATCATGTTCTTCATCATCACGGTTACAAATGCAGTCACAAATAACAATTCACGATCACATCATGAATCACAACACTAATTTTTTGACTAGTTACTTGGATGTATTGTAAGCATGTTTTGCAGTATCTCTCCAGGTTTCACCACCCCACCATTGTACTCATTAATGAGCGTTTTTAAGTCAGTGAGTTTGTGCTACAGCTAAATTGGGGAAGTACAGCTGTAGGCATTCGCGTTCCCAATACATTTCCATATTGGTTATCTCACACTGTCTACACCGAGTCATGTTCTTCATCATCACGGTCACAAATGCAGACACAAATCATGATTTGCGATCACGTCATGAATCACAACATTCATTTTTTTACTAGTCACTTGGATGTATTATAAGCATGTTTTGTAGTATCTCTACAGGCTTCACCACTCCACCATTGTACTCATTAATAAATTAATAAGCGTTTTTAAGTCAGGGAGTTTTGTGCTACAGCTCATTGGGGAAGTACAGCCATAGGCATTCGCATTCCTTCCTGTACAGCATGTGAGTTACAGTACTGTAAGTAGTGGTGGGTGAAGTGGCCCCAATTTGCTCTGTGAAGTGATTCACTGAGTAACGTGGAATCCACAGACAACTCCACAATGTGAAGTGGAGTACTTTGCTTCATAATGAGAAACATGAAGTCCATTGAAACCAATGACTTTGCATTATTCCGCATTCCTCAGACAACTTCTCCACCAATTTTAAGGTGAAGTACATTGAAATCAATGTAATTCACCTCACTTCACCCTGTATTTGAACTTCAAATGAAATTCTGCAGTTATTCATGGGATTGCAGGTCTTATGGGTTCTAGATTGTTCGGCACAGCCTCAGTTCTGGCCTGGGTAGTGTGTGTGTTGTGGTAGCTGGAGACAGTTTGCTCTCAGAGCTCTGCGATTCAAAACCTCTAAAAGCTGTTTAAAGTGCCTTTTTGGGTAATTTTTTTTGCTCAAAATTTAGTACATCGATTGTAGGAAACCCTTCTGTGCTCATATCATTGAGTGGTTTTTGTTGTGTGTGGATTTTGTATGTTAATTTAGAACAGTCAGTCTGTGTACTGTGAAGTGTGCTTTGGGGGAAGGGCGTATTTGTGGTGTAGGTAGATTAACTGGGAGAAAAAGTCAGTCTTTCTGTTTTGGTTATGTTTTTCTTGTATAACTGTGTTAATGTACACACAAAAATATTTTCAGTAATTCTTGAAATTTTTTTGCTGATTGTTGTGGTGCAGCAGTGAATAATTTCAGTTTGTTTAAAATATTTGGTTATATTACTAAAGGTTTTCAATTTACTACGCATTACTTGTAGTGTGTGTGAGTGTGTGTGTGCGATGCATGCCATTAAATTAGACACCTTGTATTGTGTTACAGAGTAATTGCAGCAGTGTGAACCTGCTATCCTCCACACCTGCATGAATTTTTTATACTACTTTGTGGTATCTTTACTGGTAGTGGATTGTTACTGCCATGCACTAATCCCCCAACTGGCAAAATGTATTCCTTTCCATATTTGGATTTGTGACTTGTGAGCACTGGTTAGGTATTGTTGTGCCTTTTCATATGCATCCCATGAGTGTGCAGCACAATCTTATTCTGTAAGTGCATTTGCATGGCATCATTAATTCTGGGAGACTGCATTTCTTGTTACGCTGTCATTTCACTTCATCAGCACTGGGGAATTTTCTAGACCAAAGACAGTAGCATTTTGGGGATGCCAATTAATTCTGGTGACTGTGTGTGACCTACCACTGTGCACATGACTGAGTGCACCATTAATTCTAGGAGACTTTGCATTTCTTGTTACAGTCTCATTTCACTTCATCAGCACTGGGGGGGTTTCTGGACACAAGACAGTAGCACTTTGGGGATGCACTTTCATTCTGGTGACTGTGTGGGTGGGATGCTGCCAGTATTGTTGTCACTCCGCCTTACTTCACGTTTAAGGTGGAATGACAACTCGAAGTAATAATAACAAGGTGAAGTGAGACTTTCCTATGGGCCACTCCACGTAGTGAAGTGCCAATGTGAAGTGGCCACTTCACGTTCACTTCACCAGTGGATTTTAAATTCACTGCATCACTAGAGCTGACCTACCACTGATTGGCTAAAACTCTCTTCCTTAACTTTTTTGCTGTTTTAGAAGACAGATCCAGTCATTACAGTTCTCTTTAGGAACTTGGCCAAACCTTGTAACCTGTTTCTCTGTTTTACCACAAACTGAATGCCATTGTAGTGTGTGATAATTAATATTTTAGAGTATACTATTTTAAAGTTTAAGTAAGCTACTCTTAAAGTGTTTCGCCTGTTTCTGAAACCCTCTACCCCCTGCCTACTCCTTTTTTTCTCAATGCTTTTCCTTCTCGATCCCCACCTGTGGCTCCAGTGTGTCTGACAAAGCCCTGGTGTCCCCACTCACTGTTAATTTCTCCTAGCTTCTGAGTGCTACAACTCCCCCCCCCACAGCTGTCCTGCTCTTGGCTAGCTCCCTGCTGACTTCTTGTCTCCTCACCACTGTCTGGCTCCACCATGATTAGTGATTTGAACTTTCTCCCTGCCCCCAGTTCATCCTCTTACTTAAGTTATATTTCTTCCTTTTTTCTCCCTTCTGGACCATGGAAGCCCCTGAACCAGGTGCTCCCCTTGTGGATCATCAGTCCAGCTGCTGCCCGCTGCAACTCTCCACAGATCTGCAAGTTGGAACTGGGTGGCTGCCAATGCCATTCACCCCAAGCTCCAGGATTTCCCTCTGGCTCACCACCCACCCGCCACCCGCCCGCTCTATCTGGGCACTTTGTTTTATAGGTACTAGCAGTCACATGACTGCACGAAGTGTCTAGTTCACCGTAAGCAGGTTATAGATTAGAGCCTCTAGAGGGCTCTGTTGCACTGCACTTGTGTTCCCTAACTGCTTAGTAATTGAACCTCACAAGCTTGCAGCATAGGACCTGAAAGCTAACACAGTTAGACAATGGAGTCTCCTAAATTGATTCTGCGCCCACTCCTCTTCCTATCAATAATTGTGCAAGCAGGCTTATTAGGCTCCTGCTACCCTTCTCAGCCTAGCTACCCTACTCTCAATTATGATTACCATACACTTTGAACATTATCCTCTCACCCCCTTGCAGCACATTGCAGATTTATGTACCAAGTCTGGTTACATGTACTCTCCCCAAAATGGTATACTAAGAACTTTAATACTTCCCTCACCCCACTACCCCTTTTGCCCACTTTCACCATCAGTCATCATAAGAAGGGATGGACTTCTGTGCAGTGGTGAACAAATGCCTTTGTGTACAGGCTGCTAAGGCTGTGCCTGCATAAGCTCATATTACTGTTGCTATTGATGTCTGGTAATATCCATCCAAACCCAGGCCCCTGCCCACAGAGTGTAACTGCTGCCTCAAAATGACCAGGGTTGCTCACACTTGCATCTCTAAATATCTGTAGTCTCCTCTCCAAAATTGATGCCCTCCAAGTCTTTGTGAAGCTACACAACCCAGATGTCCTCACAATTGCTGAAACTCGACTCACACCTCAAGTCCTAGACACAGCTGTTACTTTTCCAGGATATAATATCTTTAGGCTGGATAGGATTGGCAAAAGGGGGGTGACTGTGAGTATATCTTAAAGATATTTTTCACCAGAAAGGAGCAAGCACAAGGACATGGTGCTTCAATGCCATAAAACAGAAAAAAAACAGAAAGGCAGAACACACACAACCACACATACCAAGGGCACTGGTCATTGAAAAAATGTTTATTTACATACCATCTTTTAGGTTTCTGTTCCCTTTCTCCTATCCCCCATTATTTTATTTTTGTCTTCCTTTACCAGGCTATTTTAATTGTTCTTTGAATACATCTGGGGCTTGTTTTAACTAATTAACTCTGGATTTGAAAGTAAGCCTTTTTTTTAAAAAGGAAGTGTACTGAGTATATTATGATTGTGCTAATGTAAACAGCTTTTTTTCCCTTTTCTCTGGTTCCCTTCTGCCCTCCTGTTTTTTCTTTCCCTCCCTTATATATATTATTTTTTCCCCTTCTCTCCCCATCTTTTAGGTTTCTGTTCCCTTTCTCCTATTCCCCCCATTCTTTTATTTTTGTCTTCCTTTAACAGGCTATTTAAATTGTTCTTTGAATATATCTGGGGCTTGTTTTAACTAATTGATGTATGTTAACTGCAGAAATGAGTCTTAAGTGAATTGAGATGTGTGTCATTTAGTTATTATGTGTCAACCAACTGAATGTCTTTTTGTGAGTGATGTCATACTGAAAGTAGAGTATTTAACTGTTGCTTTCTCATTGTGGTTTTAGCCTTTGATAAAGGATGTGTTAGTATCCAAAACGCGTCAGGCTTTTTAGGCCTCCAATATGTTGATATGTAAATAAACATTTTTTTAATGACCAGTGCCCTTGGTATGTGTGATTGTGTGTGCTCTGCCTTTCTGTGTTTTTTCATATCTTAAAGATACTTTTATGGGGTTCTCTCTGCTTGTACCTGCAGCTGGGTCAGCTGCTCAAATACTGGCAGTCAAAAATATTGTTAGGTGCCCACAACAAGGCACTCACAGTGGTCTCAGTTTACATTCCCCCAAAGAATCAAGTGGTAGGTTATAACACTATGATGGAATCCATCCAAAGTCAGCCCCATGGCTCTGAGACAATACTGCTGGGGGACATCAATATTAATTGGTACACCCCTGAAAATGTGGAACATAAGGATGCCATTGCCACCGCTAATCTCTCCCAGCTAGTTGACTCCTTAGTTAGGTTTAACTACAACACTGGGACAAGCACTTTATTGGATTGGGTCCTAACCAGCCACCCAGTTCACATCTCGAATGTTATGGTGCTTCCGGATTCAATCAGTGACCATTCCTCTGTTATCTGCACTTGGACTAACAAATTTTCAAAGCCTCCACCAAAGACAGTCACTAACAGGGTCCTTACCAGGGGTTACCGTGACCCTCTGAACTTGCTCCTCAGAGAACATGATTGGACCCCTATAATGCATGCCAAGGATGTTGACACAGCACTGGAATATTTCATTAACTCCTTCAATGTGACCTGTGATGCTCATGCACCCCTCAAAACACAGAAAATTAAAGGCTCCTGTAACCTACAGCTCTTTGCTGACCATATAGCCTACGACATCTCTCATGTGCCACCGGCAAGCAAGTCAACCTTCAAAACTACAAACGAGCATGGAATGATTGCACAAGATCTATCCAGACAGAGAAAAATAAATACTTCAAAGATATATTTACTAATACTTGGGGTGATGGCAAATCTTTCAGGAACAATGTAAAGGAGGTAACTGGGAAAAATCCTAAACTGGCTCCCATTGTACTAAACATCAGTGGTACCACAATCCTGGACCCTGTGTCCATTGTCAACATTTTCAATGATGCCTTTACAGATCTCAGCAGTGTACTTCCCCTTGACTTTTTTGATGACGATGTGACCAAAGTCATCTATGGAAATATTCTACCTCCTGCTGACTACCCACATTTCTATTTCAAAACAGTATCCCCATAGGAAGCAAGAAAATACATACATAAGGCAAATGGAAAGTCAAGACTCTCTTGATCTCAAATTGCTGGGCCTCACCCTAGATGAAGTAATAGCTCCCCTAACCAGTTTCCTCTCTATTTTCTCAGTTTCCACAAAAATGGAAAATCTGCCATGGTTACTCCAGTTCACAAAAGTGGTGGCAGGATACAGCTGGGGACTACTGCCTGATCTCAATACTCCACCCCTCTCCAAGGCACTTGAGTGCATTGTATCCAACCAGCTGGTTGATTATCTCAAAAAATATAATAACCAATGTGCTCAACAACATGGGTTCAGATAAGGGCACAGCACCACCTCTGCCCTTTTGGAATTCACTGGTTCTAGCCATAATGCTCTGGACAATGGCCAACTCCTGGGTGCTGCCTTTATCAGTTTGATAAAAGCATTGGATACAGTCCACCACTCCCTATTGCTGGAACAACTTGCCATTGCTGGTCTGTCATGTGACACTCGTTCATGGTTTCAAAGTTACCTGGAAAACTGCATTCAGCAAGTAAAAATCTCTAGTGTCCTCCCGAATGGGAGCCTGTCCATTCAGGGGTACCTCAAGGGTCCATATTGGTCCCACTCCTTTTTAGTCTCTCTTTGAACAATCTTCTGAACTCCTGCCAAGAATCAGTTTTCCTATATGCGGATGATGTCATAATATTCACTAAGCACACTGACACCTTTCGTCTTGAAAGTCAGCTGCAACTAACCTTTGACACTGTGGAGAAGTGTATTTAGTGCACACAAGGTGGCACTAAACTATAATAAAACCAAAGTAATGCTTTTCAGTAGCTCCCACAATAAACACAAGCATCGACCGTTGACTGTCAGGAACTGCACTGGTACTGCTCTGGAACAAGTGCAAAACTTTAAATACCCCAGAGTAACCAATGAAAGCTCTTTATCCTATGGGACAAGTATAGATAACATCGCCAAAGCAGTAAATATACTTATCAGTCTACTTTATTGACTCAAGCGCAGTTTGACACCTGAGGCACTAACCATGGCTGCTCAGAGTTCAGTCATTTCTATCATCGATTATGGTTTAACTGTTTATGGCTCCTCCACTGATACTACCCTTTGGTGCATTTCCATTGCCCTTAATAAAGTGTGTTGACTTGTGTCAGGGGCCTCACATCTCACCCACATGTGTGACCTCTACACCCAAACAGGTTGGCTGCATTTAAAAGGGCATATAAAGTACCAAACTTGCCTCCTAACCAAGAAAATTACCATGGATCTCCTGGTTCCCAGAGTACAAAATCTACTAAGCCCTTTTTATAATCCTTGCTGCACTCAGGGCTCTGAACATCAGCTTCTCCAGGATCCTCGGTGCCACACCTCCCAGGGGCAGAGGTCTTTTGCTTACAGAGCACATTGCTGGTTAAATGCTCTCAATGCTGGCATCTCCTCTGAAACCATACTCAGCCTGTTCAAATCCAGGCTGCAGATGCACCTCTCTGCTGACAGTAGCTGTGACTGCTTCCCTTAATTTTCTTGTCCCATCCATTCAGCTCTGACACCCCAACACTTCTATTAAAGCAGTAGATTTTTTGCACTTCACCCTCAATCCCCATTTTCTACACTTCCCCCTCCTCTCTCCATTAATCTTTCATTCTCTTCCCCATCTTACCTACCCTATCTCCTCCCCAATTTCTATTTATGTACTCCCACATTTTCTTTTGTCATAACTAGGCCTGTTGGCTGATTTATGTAGGTATTATTTTTCTAAGATGTTTTGCACTGTGCTTCCTACTGATCTTGTATTCTCCATACAGTAATGATTTGTTCACTGGTATAATCTAGTCTATGTATAACTATGTACGACCTGTTTGTTTTTGCTTATCGACGTGGAACCTTAGTAAAAGAGTTCATTGCTCAAAGATATTGTAATCCAAGGCCTTAATAAACAAATAAATAAAATAGGAAAAATAGGTTAAAAACAGGCCTTAATCCAGTTAGCCCGCAGTACCTCTGTATCAAGAAAAAGCAGGGAAAAATTTGCTGACCAAAATAAAGTAAAAAAGAACACCAAGGGATTCACCATCCCTAAACCTCTTTACTCACAGGCAGATATGTGAACTGCCAGTGTACAGGGTTAAGTCTACTCCCCCAAAGGGCCCATCCAAAAATAACTAAATTATCATCTCCTAATCTATTGGGGGGACCATGCATGAATGCAAAAAAAGAGGGAGAATAAAGGTCTTAATCAAGTATATTCTCTTTAACTTTTAAATTTGCAGAGATTTCCTAAGAGACAGTTTCTTGCCCCCATCTCATAACCTATTATCCCAATTAACCCAGTCCATCTCAAACTTCCCAAAGAGAATACCTAGGATAGAGACCTCCAAACTCAGTGGGATATCACATAAATGCAACAGCCCCATGTTCCGAGTCTGGTCAATACAAATGGCTTTACATTTGCCAAGATTAACCTGAGCTCCTGCCACTAAGGAGTAAAGCCGAATCAAATCCATTGCCAGCTGGCAGGATGGTACACTATCCAGAAAAAGATGAACATCAGCAGCATAAACTGACAGTTTAATTGGTGGTGTATCAAGGTGCAGGGATAGACTCGTAATCGAGGAACCTGGGTCAATTTCAAAATCAGAATATTGATACAAAACATGTACAGAATGTGGCTCAATGGACAGCCCTGTCTCACTCCCCTGGCTATATTAAGCCTGTTACCTACAATCCTATTCATCAGGGGTGAAAATGAGCCCTGCTTTACAATATTTAAAGTGAAGCAATAAAAAGATCTGGTATGCCATGAAGGGACAAAATGACAAAACAAGTAATCGTGTGAGATGCTGTCAAAGGCCTTCTCCTGATCTAGGAATACCACAAAGCTGTGAAGCATATCCAAACAGCAGCGATCAAAGACCTCCCTTATCTGTAAAAGGTTATTCTGTACTAATCTTCATGGAATGGCACAAGTCTGAGTTCTGGCGAAAACTTTGTTGGCAATAATACTCAAGTCACCAACTCAGAATGCCTGCTATGATTTTAACATACGGATTCAGAAGGGAAATGGGTCTCCGAATTCCCACCTCCAATCTATCCCCTTTTTTAAATAACAAAATAAGTAGTGCCTTAGCCATATTATCAGACAGTTACAGATATGTCAGCATGTCATTAAAAACCTCTCTTAGCATAGGGCCCAACAAGGTGGTAAATGCCTTGTTAAAAGGGGCACTGAGGCCATCTAGCCCAGGAGCTGTAGCAGAGCATAATCTAGTTATCACAGACTGTAATTGTACCTCCAGTAAAGATATAGGCCATACTAAACCTGCCAGTTCCTGAGCTGATATGTTTGCCATATGCAGATCAGAAATAAAACCATCAAGATTGTTGTCAACCAGCAAAGGCTCCCTAAACCAACACTGTAACTGATCATGAATAATATGAGAGATATTATCATAGTCTTCATATACAATGCTCAACCGATCCCTTAATAGCCCCAAAAGTTTTAGTATGGACTCTGTCTTGACAGTCCTTAAAAATATCTATGGAATGCTTAGTGCCCTGCATGCCAAGAGTTTGCTCAGCCTACAGTGATTTAGCCCTATCATAAAAAACAACCTCATCCCACTTTTAATCTGGGAAATCGGGTCCTTACAGAAGAAGTTCCCGGTATTTTGTAATGAGATGAGATGGAACAATTGTGTCGAAGCTGGAGAAATTGAAAATAATCAGATTTACCATTAGCCTGTCCCAACCTTTGAAATAAACATTTATAGCCCAGCTTAGCATCATCCCACCACTCTGTTAGGGAATTGTAACAGACAGCAACCGAAGACGTCATCCTTAAAACCTCTTCAGTGCTACTCATAACATGTTTGTCACCCAAAACTGAGTTAGTAAGATGCCAGCAGCCTTTCCCTGAGGCAATATTCTGTAGTCCCCCAGGTGTCACACACAACTCAAAATGGTCAGAGGTGGCAGAGGGCAATATCTTTGTCTCTAAAACCATCCAATGTGGGGGAAGCAGAAACATAATCTATTCAAGAGGACAAGAAGCCTCTATGATATGTGTGCCTACCCCCAACATCATGGAGGACTCTATAGGTGTTCAGCAGCCCACTCAGATTAATTAGCATTGTCAGTGGCTCAGTAGGTAGCACACTCACCTCTGAGGCTGAGAGAGCAGGGGGCTGTGGGTTCAGTTCCCACATCTGGCACTTGGGTTAATATCCCAGTACTGACACTGTAGTGCAGCATGAGAGGGGTGCTACACTTCTGAGGTGCCATCTTTTGGATGAGACATTAAATCGAGGTCCCATCTGCCTGGATTGGTGGTAGTTTGGGTGGATGTTAAAAATCCCATGGCACTCATCACAAAGAGTAAGGGAATTTTTTTATTTAAACCATAAGAAACAAATAAATGACAAGCAGTATTATATCTCACAAACTGATAATAAGTAAAATCAAAAAACAGAAATAAATAAACAATAGGAACACAGCAGCAGCATCACATCATACATATTTGGCTTAAATAAAGAAAACAGAAATCAATAAAACATCCATGAAGAGTCCCATCCTAAGCAAAAAAAAATAATTACAGACAGAAAAGTGTTAATTCACACAGAATTAATATACAATTCATAACAAAACTCAAGGAAGTAGTTTAATTATGACAGCATACCTCCCAACCAAAGGACATATACCTGACCTGAACCATAAGGTATAGATGTCCATAAAGAAACCCCAAAAACCTTAAATAAACTCATAATGTCCCCAAATATCGCCCCATTTATATTCATTATATAACTTACACTCTACCCTTTTCAATTTCCTCAGATCTGTTGTCACAATATGGAAAAGGTCCAATTCAGAAATATCTTGTTGAAGAACCAAATGACATCTACTAATCCAGAGCCAATACAACAGGTTGTAAATGCACAATCTGTAGGGTGCTTAAACTGCCCTTCCATCTCCCCATTGTAGAAATACCATAAAATAACAATTTCAGATAATGAGGGGATCTCAAACCCACCTATCCATCGGTTTTTCAGTGCATCCCAAAACCAAATAGCATAGGGACAATGGAAATATAAGTGATTCATTGCTTCTATTTTCATAACACACTCCTCCCTGGGGCAATAACGGTCATGCAAAGCTTTATGCTTTTGATTGCCTTTGACATTAACTCTACCATGAATTCCTAACCATACTGTGTCCCACATGTGTTTAGGAATTCTAACATCCATAATATAATCCAAAATCTGGTTTTGATGAATCACTGTAAAGTCAGAAAATGGACTTTCTTTAAAACAGGTATTTTATACCTCCGCATATAAACTCTTCCTTGATTTTGTCAAAACTTGGTCATAGCCAATTTCCCACAATATTATTTAATCAAATACTCCTTCACAGTTTTTTACTAACCGAGGACTCTGCTTATTTTTATGGAGAAAGGCATTCTCTTTCCATTCCCCCAAGACCTCTTTTAAAACAGGTAATCCCTAAGAAGTCCACATCTGTAACCTATTTCTCATCAAGGGCACTAAATTATTATATAAAAAAATAGAGAAAAAAAATAAAACTGGATTCAACATATCCACCCCCCCTAATGCTATGGTGTAATATGTTTCTCTTAATGGGGTTTAATCTACTACCCAAAAACATCCAAAAAAGACCCCACATAATTTCATTTCCAATGATTTGGGTAAAAGAAAGATTGTGCTTACATATAAAAAAACAGGTACCAAAATGTTTTTTGGCAACCTTCCATCTATTCCACGCAGCTACTTTAGCCACAGCTTTTTCCAAAGTCTGTTCTCAATTATAAAGTGCCATATCCTCTCCATCCCAAAAAATTCCTAAAATGCGGCAATGAACCAATGCCACAGGAAAGCCACCCATAAACTCTTGTGTAGTTGGAAAGCCATTCAACCCAAGAATTTTCGTTTTCTGCTTATTTAATTTAGCACCAGAAATGTTCCCAATTTCTTGTATCAATTCACATGCAATCTGCAAAGAAGAACCATTATTTAACACCAAATACAAATCATCTACACAAGCAATCACTTTACATTGTTGTCCCAAACAACTATCCACGCCACATATCAAAGGAGAATTTCACAGAATCCTCACCAAGGGGTCCAAAGCAAAGACATATAGTAAGGGGCTCAAAGGGCACCCCTGTTGCACCCCTCTAAAAATCTCATGAGGAGTACCATGCCACCCATTCTCAAAAGGAACCACATAGGCCAAAGAGTGACAAAGTTGTATCCATAGAAAAAAGTCAGCTGGAATACCATAGGCTGCCAAACAAGACCACAAAAAGGAGTGAGATACTTCATCAAATGCTTTGGCCTGATCAAAGCTAACTAAATAGCCCTCTGCATCCAGTTTGCCATTGGTCAAACGGGTCCACCCCATAATTTCTCTCAACAATAAAAAAGCGTCCGATATCTGATGTCCAGGGACAACACAAAATTGCATCAGACAAATCAAGAAATCCATCACTTTGGACAATCTATTACCTAATAATTTGGCAAATATTTTAAAATCAGTATTTAGCAAGGTCAAAAGCCTCCAGTTCTTTATATCTGCTCTACTCCCAGATTTATATAAAAAAATCAGCAACCCTCCATACATTTGCATTGGTAAATAATAGTCTGTTAAAAAAAATTATACATCTGTACCAATACTGATGGCATAACCATCCACAAAACTTTATACAGTTCACTAGGTAAACCATCATACCCAGGAGAAACAGCAGTATGTAGAGAATGTATTGCCATGTCTAACTCCAAAATGGTAAAGGGTCTCAACAATGAATTACTTTGGGAGTCTGATATCTGGATAAGTGCAGCCACTTACAACATTTGCTCCTTATAATGTGAAGCATCTACAGAAGAGCCAAAAGTAGTTGTCACATGGTCATCTAAGACCTGCATAATACGTGAATTATCCCACTGCTCCACCCCCTCTGAGGTGAAGAGACTTGTAAAAACCCATTTTTCTCTTCTATATTGACTGGCTAAAAAAGGATTTATTTGTTCAGATCTGCCCTGTGTCCCAAATGTTTGTTCTTTCTGTAATGAAATAATTCTGTTATATTGGTAATCTCCCATATCCTGCCTAACTTGATCTATGTGTTCACTCAAATTTATATTTTCATTAACTTGTCTCATTAATAAGATACCCAGCTCATTTCTAAGTTCCATGTACTTGTCCCTTTGGTTACAAGCATGTGATTTACCCAGAACCTGAAAAAAACAGTTAAACAACATTTAAACTCCTCCCACCACTGACCTATATTATCATACAAAAAAAGTGTTGTTAATTTATCTTGAACAATGGTATGTAAATCAGTGAGAACAGAACCGTCTTCTAACAGAGAAGCATTCAGCTGCCAAAAAACCCTCCCAGTTACACATTTATGGGGGTACTCAATATGAATACCTATAAGGAGATGGTCAGATGTTTCAATTGGCACTACACTCTGAGACTCCACTTGCAAAGATCTTTCTATAAAAATAAAATCAATCTGAGAGGATAGCACTCCTTTAAAAAAGTTGGCATAGATGCATGTGACCCACTAATATGAGTATCTTGTAATCCTGCTTGAATAATAAGCTGTTTAAGAAAAGTCTTATCGCAATATTGTTTCCCCATAAAATTTTTCTCCAAAAAATTAATGTTAAAGTCCCAGCCAAAAAAAAATCTGCCTACTTGTATACAAATAAGGCTGAATTTTCTAAGCAACTCTATTCTCACTGATTTAATTTGTGGATTATAAATATTCAATAGTCTACAAGGTACACCTCGTATCACCACATCAAGCAAAAAAGCCCTTCCAGGATCAATAACCACCATTCGGTGCACTATAATATTAGTTGTAGATAAACAAAACCCCACCCCACTACAAGTATGAACTCCCAGAGACCAATAAGATGTCCCCATCCCCAGTCTCATGAAGCTTGTTCCATCTCCCCTATGGTATGCAATCTAGTATCTTGCAAGAAAATGATGTCGTACATCAAGAAATGCAAAATACCAAAGGTAGTCAAACCTTTTTTTCACTGATTTGATACTATTCACATTCAAACTGACTATTTTAAAACCAGTGACTCAGGGAGGTGGTTTTATAAGTTTCTCACTAGATCTGGTCACCCATTTTTGAACTGCAGGGAGATGGGACTTTCAAACTGACAAGACCCCATCCCTAGATTCCATGTTAGACACCTGTGTCTCAGTGGTACCCTCTTCTTCTGTTGGATGTTCCTGGTCTACCTATTTCCCCTATGATGTAAATGGGGCAAATCTATTAGAAAGTGGCAAAGGGGAGAGAGGGGAATACTCATTACTGCTCCCTTACTTCCACTCTTTGGGAAAATGTAAGAAAGGCTCCCTCCTCTGGAACCATCTCCGATGGTTCAGAGGACTCTAAGGGAGTGTCCAAGTCTGAGTCTTCTAAATGTAAACTACAGGGGGGGCCATGTGATAAGACACTCCAAGCCTGCTAAGGGGAACCCTGTGAAGTAACAAATGGGGTATCTTTGCCCTCAAAACCAACCTCTGGGAGCAGAGTCTGTGCCCTACCTTTTGTCAGCTGGGGAACTGCAGGTATTACTGAAAATGGAACAGAGTGGCCTGGGGGAACCTAAGTTCTATCACCCATATCTCCTTTTGTTCCTCTACCCCAACATCATCCTTGAAACCACCATCTGTCTCTGATCAAGAATTTGTACCAAAGGGACATCTGGCCTGGCTCAAAAAATATTCCTGATCAGAAGCCTCATCCCCATCATGTATTGCCCATGGACACTCCCCATAAGACTGTGTCACCACATAAATTACAAACCTGTGGAGCTTCACATTGTGCCGCTGTGTGACCCAGGACCCCACACAAAAAACATTTTATCTTGTCACAATCATTATTTAACTGTGTAAGAGAGCCGCATTTATAACAGCTCTTTGGCTTCCAGCATAGAAAATAATGCCTCTATCATGTCCTAAAAAAAAAAGAACTCAGTAAGTGCTGTATACCAGAATCTGTATGTTTAAGCTGTACCCAAATAGTCCAGCCCCCAGTCCAGAACCAATTGTCATCCATTATAGGTTTAGGATGATCAAATAAGGTACAGTGTTGTTCTGACCAATATGTTATATTTGCAATGTTAACCCCTTCATTCTGGAATAAAATTGTTACTGTCTTAATCGTAGGCTTTGTAATTGGAATAGCCAAAAAGTCTCGCCACATCTCCAAATCTGTAACATCATACTAAAGTTTCCAAAACTTGTCCAATGAAATCATAGTGCAAAAACTAGTGTTGTAATTATGATCTCAAGGGTAATGAATAAAGGCATAAACATCTGATGTGGTAAAGCCCAGACTGTCTATTAATAGTGTTTTCCCTACCCAGAGTCTGTCCGGGACCACTGGAGCATTGCCTTTGTATAGCAGTCTGACTAAATAGCATTGTTTTGCCGCTTCAGTGTTTTTTTTTTAAAGTCCTGCATAGGTCTCCTTACCAGGAAGCCCATCTTGAGGGTCATCCCCCCCCCACAGTCTGTGAACTTAAAGAAGGACCAGTAAAAGTACCTCGTGGGAATGGAGCATCCGATATTCTGCTGTGTCTGTTCTCTGGTTCTTGTAGGTAGTGGGTCATGACTTGCCATGGGACACTCCACAACCTGTTCCATGGCTGCCACATTGGAAAGGATGGCATCCGGTGAGCATTGAGTCTAACTGCCTCTCCTTCAGGTCGTGCAGCTGCAGAGAGATCAAAGGGAGTCTTTGAAGATTCTGGACAGGGCAAACCCATAGACTCCAAAGCAAGAGTATTCTGCTGTGCAAGAAGATGGTCTGGGGAATCTGGAAACAGAATCGCTGGATCTGGTACCCAAATATCTTGTCGCAGAATCCAGCCCGCTCTTTGTAACACATCTCCCGGAGACCAGGACAGAGCATTACCATCAGGTTCTGTTGGCACAGGATTAACTACATGTAAGTCATCATTCTGTAATGTCTCAAGCAAATCTGTTGAATTTAAATCCGACAAGGGACCAAGGGGCAACCGTTTATGCCCTGTAGATAAGGGACTTGCTAAAGACATTTTTCATTTTTTTCTCCCCCTTCAACCTTTGCTGGCATAAACCAAAATCCCATTCTGCCACATTAATAAGTTCCAAAAGCTGAGTTTTCTTTATTTCCAATTCCTTCTGTAAAATATCTTCTTCCTCCATACCATCTGCATCTCACTCTAAAACCTCAATCTGGTCTCCAAACTCTGGAGCAATATCTTTGGCCGAGTTCAGCACATTTTCTGCAAGAGCTGTAGGCATCTCCCCCCAAGATCTCCGGAGCTCCTTCAATAGAAACTCCTCCATCAGCAGTCAAAACAGAACTGGGGAGCTCCATCCCTCTGCTGTGCAACAGTGCCTCCGAAGAAGAGTAGGTGATTTTTTTTATTCTTAACTTAAAAGAACACACAGACAAATCAGTATTTCTTCATACAAAATTGCAAAAAGGAGAAAGCAAACACAAAAGAGTATTACTTCATACTTTAAACCTTAAACATAAATAAAATTACTGTAAGCATACCCCTTCCCCCTTCCTACTAAAAGAGTAGGGGAATTTTTTATTATAACTTCAAAATCAAAGAAATACAAGACAGTGTTAACTCACACAAAATTATACAAATTATAAAAGAAGGCAAATAAGTGTTACAGTCATACCTTTTCTAGTTTACCATTAAATAAGTGAATAGGACCCAAATGGAATCATAATACTGACCCCCCCCCACTAAAAGGGTAGAGAAATATTTTATTCAAAACTCAAAAAAACATTCAAACAGATATGTATTACTTCAAACATAATCATAAGAAATGGTAAAGAAAAAATATGCACTATCAGTACAACATTGAAAAACTTACCCCCTTCCCACCAAAAGAAGAATATGGGAAGTACAGATGTAGAATCCCCAAAACCATATGAACAAAGCAATAATTCATCAGACTAAATCAAAAAAAGGAAAAAGAGGAAAAACAAAAGATAGCACTGCATACCTGGAGCCCAGGAACAGAAATTATACAAATTACAATAATATGTCACACAGCAGACATAATAAACAGAAACCATAAGCTGAAACAGCAATAATGCATGTCAGATACAAAAGGCTGGGAACAAAATGGAAAAAAGGGGGACCCTCCCCCCCCCCACTTATTACTAGAACCCCCCAGCAATCAGAATAAGACACAGGTTTCACAGCCATAATATCGATAACCACCATCTATCATAGACCTGGGCTGACATAGTACAACGTTCTTGGGCTTTTAATTGAGATATATTTGAAGAGATCAACTCAAATAACTGGACTTCTGATGTAAGTTGTTGTTGCAGAGACAAACGACAATGTGTGATCCAAATATAATATTTAAAAATGGTCAAAAACAACCATAGCATTGTCTTATCATGCTTAGTCCACTGGTAAGGGAGAATACCCAATAACAAAATATCAGGGGTCATGGGGAAAAAGGAAAAATCATGCCAAAGCATATGAAGTAGTTGCCAAAACCTCTGTATATAAGGGCAATCAAAAAATAAATGGCAGATAGTCTCAATCTGGGCAATATAGTCTGAACGTGGGCAAAACCTCTCATCCACAGGCTTGTATTTAAGATTGCCTTTCACATCGAGTTTATAATGAAGGGACAAACAGTTCACATCCCACATGTGAGCCAGAGTACGTGAGGACAGTAACATAGTAGAGATTTGTCAGATCTCAAGGGGCAAACGCGACACATAATGAGGTTTATCAAGAAAAAACTTGTCCAAAAGCAGGGCATACAGCATCCTCCTTGGGACAGTCGAAACCTGATGTTTAGTAAGTGCCCACAATTTTAATTTACTAACACAAGGCTCATAAGAAGAGGGTAAATCCAGTATCCTTTTTTGTTGTGGAATAACCCCATCAGCCTGCCATGCCTGTAAAAAAGGACCAAAACGATCCAAAACCCAGGGCACCCACACCTTAGATGCATGCAAAAGCACATGGCCAAGGCTATGTGAAACAAACATAGAAAAGAAAAAGAAAATAGGATGCACCATGTTTAGACCCCCCTTGAGCCACAGGGAGATATAAAATCCCCCTCTTAATATGATTTAAACGGCTCCCCCAAATACAAGAAAAAAAAATAGCTATATACTTTTGTTTCCAATGCGACCGGGAGAGAATATACCATACTAAGATGTAAAAAAAACAGATAATAAAAAAGTCTTAACCATATAAATGCTTTTTCTCTTTGCCATTCTCCATTTATTCCAAGCAGATACCTTGGCCTGCACAATAGCTAAACAGTGCTCCCAATTAAACATAGCCAAGTCACCAGGACCAAAAAATAAACCAACATTTTACAAGGGGAACGGACTATAGGAACACTCATAATCTCAGTACCTGGAGGAGAAATATCCCCAACTAACAAACATTTGCTTTTCTGAAAATTGATACTGGAATGGGATATTAGGGCACAAGAAGACAATTCCTGTCTAGCTATGGCACAGGAGTCAGTATTAGCCAAAAATAAAACCAGATCATTGGCATAAGCTAATTTACGCAATTCAAAGGACATACTGGAAAAGGAAAACCCAAGAAAAGACTGGGAATTATTAAACTGATGTAAAAGGGGAACAATGAACAAAATATACAAGGCCGGACTAAGGAGACACCCTTGTCGGACCCCCGAGCTACCGAATACCTGACCTCCATCCAGCCATTCACCAAAGGAACAGTCTCCGCCTGAGCATAATAGGCTTGTAAAATCTGAATAAAAGCATTCGGAACCCATAAGCAGCCAAACATATCCAAAGGAAATCATGTGGAACCCTATCAAAGGCCTTGGCCTAGTCCAGAGACATCAAAAATCCTGAAACTTCACCCTCCTGCCCACGGAATAAAACTTCCTGAATCATTATTAAATTATCCGTTATGGACCTCCCTGGGACAGTACAAGTCTGTGAGGGATGTATAATATGGGTAAGAATTGGAGCCAATCTCAAGCTCAAAAGTTTAGTAAAATTCTTATAACCAGCATTCAACAGAGTGATAGGTCTCCAATTGGAGAGGAGATTCCTATCACCAGATTTATATAACAAAACCATAAGACCGGTAGACATATGGAAAGGCATAAAAGGGGCAGTAAGAAGACAATTGAAAACCACCAACAACTCTGATAAAAGAGTTGGGTAAGCAATTTACATATTTCATAAGGTAAGCCATCAATACCTGGGGAGGAACCAGACTTTAGCTGTGCATTAACAGCAAGAAACTCACCCTGAGAAATAGGGGGGGACAAGAGGCAATCTGTCCACATCTGACAGCTGTGGGAGAGCACTTAGTGTTAACCATAATGAGACTTCCAAGACCAAGGTCTGAGAAGAAGGTGGGCATAAGAAGGCAGCCACATAAACATCTATTGCAGCAAGAACATCCTTTTTGTTAGTGATCAGAGAACCATCCTGCAACTGGACAGTACTGATCTGCTTCAATAAGGATTGCTTCTGGCAAAATTCAAATGGGCTCACAAAAGCTGATTTGCCTTGAGTGTCGAAGCATTGTTCAGCCTCCAGGGATTTCAATCTATTACATTGTAGGGAGGCAAGTTGGGCTGTCAATATTCATGTCTTCAGAATCATCCCCCACTAAGGCCTCATGCAGGGAAGAAAGTTCAAGAAGGCAGAACCTATAGCAAGCATGTTGGTCCAACTTCAACTTTCCTGATAGCTGCCCCATTATTTGAAAAAAAAGCCTGTACATCAGATTTAGTAGTAAACCACCAGTCTAAAGAGGAATCATACAAGAAAAAAAAAAAGATTTCCTGGCAACCACAATTGCCTGTAAACCCTGAAAAATAGCTGCATTCTGTATCAGAGGTCATATTCATCCTCCAATACCCTGGTCCTCTACCCATATGAACAAAATTAGAGACCTGTAAACTAAGCAAAGCATGGTCTGAAGATATCACCTGGGTAGTGAGGGGCCATTGAACAGCCAAGGCAGCTGAAATAAAAACATAATCTATCCTGGTGCTTAAGGACCCTTGGAAATATTTTCACTGTGGTACTCTCCCCCCCCCAATAGTAAAAGCATCAACTAGAGAGGCCTGAGTAACCATAGAGTCCAAATAAGAGGCATCACTAAAAAAAATTGCGAAGCGGACACCCTTGTCTGTAAGATGGTGACTACAATTAAAATCCCCCTCAAATATAATAAGCCTGGTGGAAAAAAGGTAGGGTCAGAACTTCTGGAGCAAAGAAACCCTACAAGCTTTCATTTGGGTGTATATATATTAATCAAACGGAGGGACAAAACCCCAATATCAAGGTCCAACTAGAGAGCCCTCCCGGGGTCCACATCAACCTGATGGATTAATTTAGCTGCTGGGTTAGAAACTGCAATACCCACTCCAGAACAAACATCCTGCCCTGGAGACCAATACACCTTCCCCCACAACCATGCCACACTGGCCTTCTCCATCTCTGCCAGAGTGTGCAGTCTTGTGTCCTGAAAAAAAATAATGCCAAAGAAATGAGTAGAAAAATAAGCAAATGTCATGGTCTGCTTCCATTCAGACTTTATGCTATTAACATTGAGAGGCAAAAGAAAAATCATACAGTGACTGAGCCATGAAAAAGAGAATCAGTCAGGGGGCATCGCATCTAGGTGAGACTTGAGCCAGGCCTTCGTCCCTACACATTTTTTCTTCACTGTATCTGCCGGAGTATCCTGTACCATCTTACCCTCTGAAGTCCTTTCAGTCACCAGTGAAGAAGGTAATGAGACAGAGTCAGACTCTGACCCTAGATCAGCCTCATCAGTAGGTGGTGCAGAAAATTTGTTACTTAAAGGAACAACATCATCCAGCACAGGGGTGGGAGGCTTAACTGACTGTCTATGACATAAACTCCCCCTCCATTTTTTTTGGAAGTAAAAATCCATCTCCAGGAGGCAAAAGGGGGAGGCATTACACCAGGCACACCAGGAGGTAAAGCTGGTACTGGGTCCAGCACCTGAACAACTACAGCAGTGGTAGAACCAGGAGGAAATAAAACAATGGTTTCAGAAACACTCACAGGCAACATCAAGTCAGGCTAAACCTGAACAGAAACTACAGGTGATCCCCAGGGAATCATACCGGGGGGAGGGGCTGAGACCAAAATGGTCTACTGTCAGTATTAAGACAATAATCCTGAACTGCAAAATCAGAATGAGAAGTATTATGAGCAGCCCATGGACAAACAAAAAGGAATGGTCCCCCTCACACAAGGAGCAGGTGGGGGGACTATAACAATGCATAGCTGCATGACCTGTCTCTCCACACTGAGAGCACTTTACCACATCACAAGTACAACTAATGTGTCTAGCTGAGCCACATTTGTAACAATGGCAAGGCTGGACCAGGTAAAAGACAAACCCCTTATCTCGGCCCAAGAAAAAACAGTTTGGTAAATGTGTGAGTCCCACATCCGTTTGGGGTAGGTTAATCTTGAAACGTCATCTCCCATTCCAAAAACCCTCATCATCCATAATAGGTTCTGGGTCACCCTGTATTTTGCATCTCTTCTCCAACCAGTAGATAATGTCTGTAACATTAATCCCCTCATTCAGAAACAGTACAGTGATAACTTTGAATGTCTATTTAGTTAGAGGAATTGCCTGAAAATCCTTCCAGAGGGGGTTAGTTTTCAGCTGGGCATAGTGTATCCAAAAAGCGTCCAGGAAATCGTGGGATCTTAAGCTAATATCAAAAGAGTAATCCTTAGTGGTGTGGATCAAAGCATATACCTGGGCTGGAAAGAAACCCATAGATTGTTTCAGTAATACTTTGCCAATATAAAAATAATCAGGGATTTCCTCAGATTGACCCAAAAACTGCAGATAAATTGCATTCCATCTTTTTGCCAGTTCAAGCGGTTTTTGAAGCAAACTAGCAAAGGTTGGGGCTCCAGAAGTTACCACCTTAGGAACAGAACTAGGTTCAATAGCCCCAGAGTCAAGTGAATCAACAGTCATAAGCAAGACCTCCGTAGGAAATTGTGGCAGAATACCACCAATAGCAAAATTAGGTACCTCATGAAGCCCCTCTCCAACCTTCTCAGGCTGACCAGCCGAACTTGGAGCACCCTGCAGTGGAGGAGCAAGATCTACCACCAGAGCAGAGCTCTGTATAAGGCCCGAGATCGGGACAGTTGGGCCAAAGGCCCAAGACCCATCTTGCAGCTGTCGCCAGCCGGCCTTTTCTAAGGCTCTCTCTGGAGATCAATTCACCTCATGTATTAAATCAGCCATAGGATCTGGAGGAATCAAGCCCCATGTGGGTGTCTGGGCTGTAGAATCCTCAGAATGAATCACAGACATAATTTTAGTTGGACAAAGGCCCAAACCTTCAGGAGATGTACTCACGCCCCCTTTTCATTTCTTTTCATCTTCCACTGCAAGTGTGGACAATCGCGAGCCAGGAGACCGCAATCCACCATAAGTAGGTACACTATCACCAGAAATATGCACCGCATCTGCCGAAGAAGCAGACAGGCTCTGGGAGAACTCACCAGAAAGGCCCTCATCCATCGGTTGCTCAAGAATCACTTCACAAGTCTGTCCGGGGGGGGGAGTACTGAGCCAAGATCCATCTGATCCAATAATGAAATCTGAGAAACAGGAGCAATGTCAGTTGTTGCTGCAAAGACTTTAGACAATAAAAGAGACTCCTGTGCTGCAATAATATCCATCAGCTGCCTTTTGTTCAATTCTAATTCCAGAAATAAATTATTCACAACATCCATTGCAATTTTAGGGAGATCTGGAAAGGATACACCATCAATTTCTAAATGAACTATGCCCTGAGGCTCCATTGCAATAGCTACTGAGGATACAGAGACAGGGAGGGGAGCTAACCCCCCTGCTCCTTCCACAACCAGCTCCAACTCAGAACTGCAGACTTCCACCTCCATCCAAATGTCCAACAGCACCCTCTACCACAGAGTAAGGGCATTTTTTATTCATGTCTTAAAAGAACTAATAAACAAAGAAAGATTATATCATATAGAAAACCATAATAAAACACAAAAGAGTATTACTTCATACAGGGAATCAAAACTGAAAGAAGCTAATTATACAGAGAGAAAAAATACATGAACACAAAGGAATAATTGAGTCATACGCAAACATGAAACATAATAGAGAACAAACAGTATACCCCTTCCCCTCCCTACCAAAAGAGTAGGAGAGTTTTTATAGAACTTCAAGAATAAATTACAAAACAGTGTTAACTCACACATAAATATTCAAATCATAAGAGAAATCAAATAAGTAGCATAGGCATACCTTGTTTAGATGTTGCTAGCCTTGCTTGTAGAGCAGAAAGCAGCTAACTAAAAGAAGCTACATTTTCTTATTAATTTAAAACGTATATCTCAGCAGGAGTCAGTGTCTGTTAAGATTAAGTAGACAGAAAACTTTGTTAGAAGTAGAAGGGGTCTTATTTAGGGTTAAAAAAACAAAGAAAAGAAAGAAAGTCAGTGTGTGTTCTGTGCAGGGAAGGGTACTGCATCAGCTGACTTTGCTAAACCAGTAGGAGGAAAGAGAGCTTACTTGGGGTGTGACTTAGACACTATAAAAGCAGGTGACTCAAATTACAACTTCCTGTTGCTAGCCTTTTCCCTTACTAATTGTCCTCCTTCCCTCCACCCACCCACCCTAAGCCAGTTCTACTTTTATAGCCACTGGATTTGACTGTCAACAGGAACTTCCTGTTTGGCAGTAGGAAGGAAAGGATCATAGAGAAACATTGGTTTTGTCAATCCTAAAGGAAAAAAGTAGCTCACTCTCCCCCCCCTCCAGCTGCTGGTGGTCTGATATTGAGCAAGGAAGAAGGAGGCTACTGAAGAAGATAGGAAGTTGCTGTCCCAGAACAGGAAGGGTGAGAGTTGTAAGGAGAGGAGAGAATAAGCATCCAGAGCAATAGTAGAGAGGACACAAAATAAGACATGATAGGAGTGGGCTGTGGGGCGGCAATGTTCCAGGAGACATTCTGGAGGCTGTGATGCTGCCCTATTTGCAGGCACCTCTCTGGTTTGAGAGAGGAGGTTGCCCGTCTCCAGGCCGACCTGACTAGGATTCATGAAACCTCCTCCCCCACCCAGGGACCACCAGGGCCAATGCCACTACCTCAGAGGTTGCCAAGAAAGAGGAGAGGCTGGACCAGGGTGGGCTCAAGGAGGGAGAGAGTGGTGGAAGAGAGTTGCATCCCTCCAGCTGTACCTCTCTACAATTCATTCGCTCTTCTGGTGGATAGTGGTTCCTCTATGGAGGCACCTGTAGTGGAGACCAAGGAGGATGCTGGGAACCTTCACAAAGGAGACCCACAGGAGGGTGGCATGGGACCCCACAGGGGAAGGTAACAACTCCTGGTGGGGGACTCAATCATTAGGGGGGTAGAAATGGGGGAGGAAGGGGAGAGGGAGGTAAGGTGCCTTCCTGGCACCATGGCTTGGAGGGACATGAAGCAAATCCTCAGGATCATGGGAGGAGCTGCATGAGGGAGGGAGCTGGATGTCATTGTCCACCTAGGGACAAATGACCTGGCTAGGAATGGGATCAGAGCAGTGCAACAGGAGTTTGTAGAGTTGGGAAGGGGCCTTAGACAAGTAGCGCATACGGTAACCTTCTCAGAGGTGCTGCCTGTCTATAGCAAGGGAGATGCTAGGGCACTTCTCACCAGGGAATTCAATGAGTGGTTGGAAAACTGGTGTGGAGCTCAGGGTTTTGGCTTCACTGGGGACTGGGGAGCCACCTGGAGGGATGCAGACCTATACTGGTGCGATGGTCTGCATCTGTCCAGGGGGGAACCAGGATCCTAGGTGAGAGGTTTAAATGCTTCATTGGTGAGCATTTAAACTAGCCAAGGGAGGAGGCACTGAAAAGGAGCAGGGAAATCCAAGCCTCCCCCCACAAAACATGGTGATTAGTGAGGTAAACACCAAGGTACAGAAGTTATTAGGGAGCAGAACAGATTTAAATGTAAAAAAATGCAAAGGCAGTAAGGACAGAAATGGGGCTAAAAGGGGTAAGGACATCAAAAAGTGGAGGGTGATGAGTGCCAATGCCCGTAGTCTGTGTAACAAACTCCCTGAACTAGTGGCCTTGATGGAAGAGGGTTGCCTGGATATTGTGGCAGTCACAGAAACATGGTACACAGAGAACCATGACTGGGATGTCAACATACCTGGATACACAATCTACAGGAGGGACAGGGAGGGTAAAAGAGGAGGAGGAGGAGGAGTAGCTCTCTATGTAAAGGAAGGGATCAAAGCAACAGAACTAAAGAGTAAACAGGGAGCAGATGAGGCACTTTGGGTCACCCTGGAGACAGGAAATGGCACCACAATCCGCATGGGGGTTGTATACAGACTCACATCTCAGGGGGAGGGAATGGTCAAGGAAATGATAGATGGCTTTCTTAGAATGGCAGAAAAAGGGGAGATATTGTTGATGGGGGACCTGAATATGCCAGATGTTAACTGGAGCACCTTTGCTGCAGGCACATCCAAGAGCAGGGTCATTCTTGATGCCCTACAGGGGGCATGCCTCAGGCAGCTAGTATTGGAACCCACTCAGGATGGAGCAATCAGACCTGGTAATCTCAAATGGGGATGGAGAAATAATCTCAGATTTAGAAGTAGGTAGCCATCTGAGAACAAGCGACCACCAAACAGTGTGGTTCACAATAAACACAGCCATACAATCAAGCCATACAAAAGCAAGAGTACTGGACTTTAGGAGGGCTGACTTTGGGAAAATGAGAGAGTGCCTCAGAAAAGCACTAGCAAACAGGCAAGAAGGAGGAGTGGAGGAACAAATGGGAGTGATCAAAACAGCCATCACAGAGGCAACAAGCCTTTGTGTAAAGCAAATCAATAAAACACAATGAAGGAAAAAAAAATGCTATGGTTCTCAAAAGAGGTGGCAGGGAAGGTTAAGGAGAAAAGGACAGCATTCAGGAAATATAAGGAAGCACAGAAGGAGCAGGACAGAGAACTTTATCAGTTAAAGCAGAAAGAGGCTGGGAAGGCAGTCAGAATAGCAAAGGCCCAAACTGAGGAAAGGATAGCCAATTCTGTTAAGAACAGGGATAAGACCTTTTATAGGTACATTAGGGAGTGAAGAAAGACCAAAGGAGGGATACTGAAGCTTAATAAAGGGGAGGGAATGTGAGTAGAGAGTGATAGTGAAAAAGCAGGGATACTGAATGAATATCTCTGCTCAGTATTCACAAAGGAAGAGGAGAGTGAGTTACCTAAACCAAACAAGAGAAACACTCTGAAGATGGGGGTCGATACCAGTCCATTTACAGAAGAAAGGGTTCTGAAAGATTTAATAAAATTGAAGGTGGACAAAGCAATGGAGCCTGATGGGATTCACCCAAGAATTCTAAAAGAACTAAGGGTAGAACTAGTGACACCGCTGACTACTCTCTTTAACAAATCATGGGAGGATGGGGTGGTACCCAAGGACTGGAGGCAGGCAGATGTGATTCCTCTTCACAAAAGTGGGAGCAGGACAGAGGCAGGAAACTATAGACCAGTTAGTTTGACCTCAGTGGTAGGGAAAATGATGGAATCACTTCTGAAGGAAAGAATTGTTGAGTACCTAGAGGCCAGTGGGGCACAGGACCCAAGGCAGCATGGATTCACGATGGGAAGGTTGTGTCAGATGAATCTAATAGATTTCTTTGACTGGGTGACCAAAGTAGTAGACCAGGGAGGGGCTGTGGACATGGCCTACCTATATTTTAGCAAGGCATTTGATACAATCCCACACAAAAAGATTAATACACAAGATAGCCAGCCTTGGAGTGGGTCCCAAGGTGGTAGCCTGGATAAAAAATTGGCTAGACAACAGGATGCAAAGGGTAGTAATAAATGGAGTACACAGTGAAGAAAGGAGGGTTACTAGCAGGGTACCACAGGGCTCAGTACTGGGACCGGTCCTTTTTTAATGTCTTTATAAGTGACATTGCAGAGGAACTGGAAGGAAAAGTATGTCTCTTTGCAGATGACACAAAGATCTGCAACAGGGTTGATACACAAGATGGAGTGGAAAGGATCAGAAGGGACTTGGCAAGGTTGGAGGAATGGTCAAATGTATGGCAGCTCAGATTCAATGCAAAGAAGAGCAAGGTAATGCACATGGGAAACAAAAACCCAGGGGAAGCATACACAATGGGGGGTGGGATACTGACAACAGTAAAAATAGAAAGGGACCTGGGGGTAATTATATCAGATGAGTTAAAGGTGGGCAAGCAATGTGAGAAGGCAGTAAGGAAGGCTGGGGGGATACTGGGATGCATAGGAAGAGGCATCAATAGTAGAAAACAGGAAGTTGTTATCCCTCTGTTAGACAGTTGGTGAGACCCCATCTGGAGTACTGTGTGCAGTTCTGGAGACCCCATCTCTGCAAAGACATAGACAGAGTGGAGGCTGTCCAGAGGAGGGCAACCAAAATGGTGCAGGGTCTGCACCAGAAGACATACGAAGAAAGACTAATGGAGCTTAATATGTATACCCTTGAGGAAAGAATGGAGAGAGGGGACATGATAGAAACTTTCAAGTACCTCAAGGGAATTAACAAAGTCCAAGAGGGTAGCATCTTCCAGAAAAAGAGATGTGCAAGAACAAGGGGGCACAATTTGAAGATAGAGGGAGGACGGCTCAGAGGTAATGTGAGGAAGTATTTTTTCACTGAGAGGGTTGTGAATACATGGAACAGCCTCCCTGAGGAGGTCGTGGAGTCAAGAACAGTGGGGGACTTCAAGAATGCATGGGACAGGCATATGGAAGTCGTAGTGGGGGGTAGGAGGAAGTAAGCTGTTGGTTAACTAGGATCTGCAGCTTATCTGTTAGGTAGGAAAATGGGCAGACTAGGTGGGCCAAACGGTCCTTATCTGCCGTCAAACTCTATGTTTCTATGTTTCTATGTAGATGTCTTTCAAGTACTATTTAGAACTCAAAGGAAATCATAACACAACACCCCCCCCACTAAAAGAGTAGGGGAATCATTTAATGCATATCATAGTAGCTCATATAACCATAGCTACTGTACTACTATACAGTCATAAAAGAAAAAAAAATGAGCAAATGAACCGAAAGAAGTATTATATCATACTGTATAACATATTCCAAAACAAATCACACAGAAAGGTAAACATCAATACAAAGGAATAGCATAGTCAGATTTACATCCTAAACAGAATACCATACTGAATTGATACTCCGTCCCCTTTCCCACCAAAACAGTGAGGGAATTTTTATCAATACCGAAAAACAAAACAGGTACACAATGCCGGTAAAGCACAGAAAATCAAATTGTATAACAACTTGAAACTGAAAAGTAATGCAGCATACACGCAATCTAAAATGTCTTCAAATAAAGTTCCAATAACTGTATAATAAAAAAGTAACCAACCATTCATCTAGTATTATATCCAATCTATTGAATTCCATCTAAATTTATAGATGGATGAAGAAATCTTTTCATAATCTTGTACCCTTAGTCTAATGATAGAATTCTCAATCATAAAAACAACTCTTCCATCATAAAATAACATTGTTGAATGGTAAGCCGACACCGCACGTGCCAAATAAAAAATTTAAAGCATAGCAAAAACAACCATATTGTCACCCTATCGTACTTAGTCCATATAGTTGGCAAAATATCTACACATAATATTTCCAAGGACATTGGAAAAAATGGAGAAGTAGGCCACTTATGTGTAATAATTTTCCAAAAGTCTAGTATAAAAGGACATTCCAAAAACAAATGTTCCATTGTTTCAATTGTAGTAGGGCAAGTGTCTCTAGGACAATAACGGTCAGTGACCGGTTTATGTTTCAAGTTAGCTCGTACATTCAATTTACCATACAGAGATAACCACAAAACATCCCACATGTAATATGGTAACTATGTGGAGGTCAACATATTGCCAATCAAAAGTTTATGTTGTGGAGAGTAAGAATCAAAAGGGGCCATATCTTGGAACTATTTTTGTAGTACATAGACATATAATTCCTTCCTACTAAAATGTAAAACAATGTCTCTTGAAATACCCCACATTTTGAGTTTACCAAAGCACACTTTCAGTGATTGTGGAAGGTAAGCTATAGATCTATGTCTTGGGATCACATCATGTTCCTGCCATAAGGAAAGTAGATCTCCCATAGAATCTAGAAGCCACGGTTTCCATCGATCATCTTTATCTGTAAATAAGGGTCTTAAATTTGTATAAAGAAACATGGTAAAAAAGAAGACTATGGTTGTATCATTTTCAAACCTCAATGTCTCTTTTCTCGGAACAAGAGACTATATTTTATGTGGTTCAATCTACTGCCCCAGATACAAGAAAAGAAACAACTATACATTTGTGCCTCTAGGGCCAAAGGAAGACTAAAAACTGAACTTAAATATAAGAAAAGGGGTAGTAAAACTGTTTTAACCATTTGAACCCACTTTGATTTAGACAATCTCAATGTGTTCCATATATTTACTTTAGTTTGTGCTTCCTGAAGTTTATATTTCCAATTCAAATAGGCCAAATCTCCCACCCCAAGCAAAAGGTCCAAAATTTTACATGTATCCTTGGCTACTGATATCCTTGTGACTTGAGTAACCTGTACTTCCTCAACCCTAAGTGGTATGCAGTTACATTTCTAATAATTAATCCTTGCTCTGGTATATAACATAAATTCCTGTAAAGTTTTCTCTAGGCATAATGCAGAGGACAGATCTCCAACTAAGAAGCAAACATCATCTGCATATGCTATGCATTTAATAATCTGGGTCACTGCTCGAAAAGGACAGTTCCTGTATTGCTGTCTGATCATGTACTTTCCGTATTAGGGGATCCAATGTAAATAAATACAAAAGTGCACTCATTGGGCATCCCTGGTGGATACCCCTCAGTATGGGACATTTCTTACATAACTAGCCATTACAATAGGCTTGTGTTGTAGCTTTAACATAACACGTTAGTATCCATTTAATAAAGGTTTGAGGCACCCCATATTGTGCTAAACAGTACCATAAATATTCATGTCTCACATTATCAAAGGCTTTAGCCTGATCCATACTGAAAATCAGTCCCATGAGTTCTCCTGTAGCTCCTTTTTGGAATATTTCACGAAGAAGTATCAAACTATCCGTAATTTTTCTATCTGGTAATGAACAGGTATGTGCAGGATGTAAGAGAGAATTCATATGAACCAGTAATCTATTATTCAATATTTTAGTAAATAACTTAAAATCAGTATTCAGCAAAGTTATAGGTCTCCAATTTATCAAATCCCCTCTATCCCCTTTCTTATACATAAAAATTACTAAACCTTCATTCATACTATCAGGTAACAAACCTGAAATCAACATGTCATTTAAAACTTCCATAAATTCTTGTAATAAGAGTTGAAATATAATCCTATACAATTCATAAGGGATGCCATACGTACCAGGGGCTGTCCCCGCCTTAGTTTGGGAAAATGCAGCAGACTTCTAATGGCGTAATGTGTGCCACCAACATAGATTTACCTAGTGTAGACAATTGGGGTAAATTAGACTGTGCTAACCAGGGCTTATGTGCATAAAGTAAAGGATCAGAGGAACCAAAAAGCATCCAGACATGGGAATCTACAGCATGTATAATATCCTTTGAATCCATAAACCAATTCCCTATTTGATCTTTAATACCTGCAATGTATTTCTGTTGTCTTTGCAAGGCACAAAACTGAAAGGAGTTCATAAAGGCCTTATCACCCTGAGTCCTAAAACACCGTTCAGTTTCTAAAGATTCATTTGCTCCCTGATTCTATGTAACATAGGGAGAACTGATACATCCCCCTAAGCTGCTTGAAAATGTAAGTCCAAAAATTGGCTCCTGTAATTACTATACCTGTCAGTTTTATATTTACCATTAATCTGTCCTATACTTTTAAAATAATGTTTTATATCGAGTTTCATATCCATCCACCATTCCCGATATGTATCATAAAGACATACCATGTATTTCCTTGCATTCAATAAGGCTAGAAAACCTTCTTCTACCATGGGGAGAAGTAACAACTCTAAATTTAGTCTCCAGTACCCTGGTCCTCGGTGCATAGTTGTATGACTGGCAACCGTGGCTTCTAGAATAACAGGATCAGAAGGAGCAACTGGTAGGGTCCTAGTCCCCACTACCTTTAATGAGTCAGACATAAACCAAAAATCTATACATGTGGCTTTAGTGCCTTAAAAAAGTTTTGTCAGGGTTTCCATTAATAGCCATAGCATCTATGAGGCCTGTGTGAACCAATAAATCATTAAGACAATTAGCATCGCAATACTTCTTAGTGGTAAGTAGACCTCTATCTGTTCTATATCTGCTGCAATTAAAGTCTCCTCCAGAAATACATACTTGGACATGAATAAACATAGTTGTATCAGTCTATAAAAAATCAGCCCTAGGAGACTTAGTTTGAGGCACGTACACATTTAAAAAGCGGCATTGTAAGCCACTAATTACCATATCCAACATTAAAACTTGCCCTGGAAATACATCAACCAGCTGCACTAATTGAGCTATAGGATTATTAACAACAATACCTACTCCACTACATGCATCGTCACCCAAAGACCAATATGTAACTCCCCAATGCCAGCCTGCTGTTGCCTGTTCCATATCTATTTTTGCATGCAATCTGGTATCTTGAAAAAATACGTCATAACCCCCTGTCTCAAATAGTGAAAATATTAACAATCTTTTCCTCTCAGACTGAATACTGTTCACATTCAATGAAGCCACCAAAATTTTATATATCTCTAGCTTACAAGAAATATATATAAAAATTCACAAACTGAATTGCATCTTGACATATTAGAAATATATTATGAAGTCCCATAACATATTATTTCTTCTTGTTCAATTTTCTCACCCCTAATTTATTTTCTTTCTTTTTAACCATGTACGAGTGTTCCAAAGGTTGATCAACATCAGACATCCCTTCATGTTGTGATGAATGTACAGAGGTGGAATCAGACTCTGTATCCACATCATCTTGTAATACTTGATAAGTATTATGAAGAGGAAGTTTAGAAGAATCAAGGGTGGCTTTCCCCAAATTCCCAGATCGAAGTCTACTTCTCCTGGTAGATACCAGAATAAAGGCTTCTTCTGGGGGCAAGGGTAGAGGCATTGATACCATAGTGGTACAAGAAGCAACTACCGGGACCTCAGGTTCTGGTATTGCTGAAGCAGGCACAGATTTGTCAGTATCCAGTACTGTTACTGACCAACTGTGGTGGGTGTCTGGGCAGTCCGAGTAGGGGGGGAGGCCTCTGTCCTAGTTCCGTTTTAACAGCAGTATTGATGTAAAAATCTTGAATGCAGAAATCTCCATTTGTATTTTGAGCTGCTCAGGAGCAATCGACAAATGAATGTGCTTCCTCACAAAGAGAACATTTTGCAGGATGGTGACAATCTGATAAAACGTGGCCCAGTTCTCCACACTGAACACATTTTACCACCTCACATGTTCTGCTAAGGTGCCTGGGAGATCCACACTTACAGCAGTGCCTGGGCTGTCCTGGATAAAAAATAACCCCCTTGTCATGGCCCAAATAAAAACAACTGGGCAAGTGTTGTAAACCCTCATCTGACTGTATTAAATTAACTCTGTATCTCCAGCCTCCATTCCAGAATCCCTCAGTGTCTAATATGGGTTCTGGCTTACCCTGAATTGTGCATTTTCTCTCAAGCCAGTACGTAATATATTCAACATTCACACCCTCATTCTGAAACAATACAGTTATCACTTTAAAAGATTGTTTCATGAGGGGAATGGCTTGGAAATGAGACCAAGCCAGGTTTGTTTTTAGCACTGCATATTTCATCCAAAATCTATTGAGTAAATCTGGTGTACAGAAACTAATGTCTTAGGTATTAGCGCCAGGGGTATGAAATCCCAAGATGATCAGGTAAAGGAGTCATCAAAAAACCAACATTAGTTGGCATTGGTAACATAACAGTATCAGTACTGTGTTCTGCTGGTAACAAATTATTCCCACCCACCCCAGATACCCCTGGAAGCGGTATTGCAGGATCTGCAATCCAAGCACCTGACTCCATTTGTATCCATCCCGCACCCTGAAGTGCTTTTTGTAAGGACCAAGACTCGCGACTCACAGCTACCACAGGGTTAGGGGTCTGGGGTGGGGAGTGTTCATCTCTCTAAGCAACATGAAAGGAACCTTTTAAAACTTTGCTGCCTGTACCTGGTAGGCCTGAGGGAGAGTCACCCTTGGCCATTTCTGTTTTCGATCCTCCTCGGCTTGTAATTGTGCCAAATGATAGTCCTCCATTGCCATCTCCATCAGCCTTCTCTTGCTTTCTAATAGCACTTGCACATCCTCAGACCCCTGCGATGGGGCCTCTTCAGCGTTCGATACACCAACGCCATCACTCATTGTCTGGACTATATCCGCAGGCTCTGCCTGGATTACTGGGCCGTCTCTCATCACAAAACTTCCAATGACTTCCGCATTGACCGACAAAGTTGTCTGCTGCAGGGGTTCTGGTACATGTTGCTGGCCACCACTCAGGTGCATTCCAGCTGTACTGCATCGCCTGCAGGAAAAATCAAGTAGCGGACAAGTAGCCTTCCATCCTCCACTACTCTCAGCAGCCATCTGCAATTCAATGCACAAACACTCCACAGCATCTCTGCCGAAGAGTAGGGGAATTTTTTATTGAGAAACAAAACAAAAAAACACAAGAATAGTAATATATCATACAAACTTAACGCAGAAGAAAAACAATATAAAGAAGTATTTCACCATACATGAGCCCCAGCCTTCATCAAAAAAAAAAAAAGAAAAGGAAAAACTAGTATTACATCAATGAAACTGAAAGAAATAAGAAAAAATTGAAACCAAGAAAACATAAATAAAATTGTCATCATGCAGTACACGCCAATCCCACCAACCCATTTCCCCCCAAACTTGAGAAAGTTACAGAGTACATGAGAAATCCCTTCAAAAGAAAGGAATACAAGACAAATCAAAATATATATAGATAGTAATGAATTCAGGTAATCGGAGCATCAGTGTTAGTAATCCAAGGAAATCCAATCCATAACTCCAGCAAACGACTATTAGATAGAGAAGATTTTTCAGCTTTGTATATACATTTTAGTTGATGCACTATTTTTTGGCATAATTCTAATAATGTCCCCTCCTTTTGTTGTAGCGTATAACCACATCTAGCCAACCAAATTTGCCATTTACATACAGTCACTAACAATTGCAATGTACTAAAATGACATTTACATGTCCAAGAGACATCAAAAAATCCAAACATCAGATTTTCAAAAGATAAGGTTGAAAAAAGAGTCTCCCCCCATTCACATGCTGTAAAGGTCCAGAAATTGGAAATGAAAGAACATGAGAACAGGAGATGCTCTATAGTTTCCTCCTGTTGAATACAATCAGGACGGCACAAATTCTTTGTTGTAGGGCCTTATGTTTCTGGTTTGACTTGATATTTATCTTACCATGACAGGCCAACCAGGGAAAATCCCAAATGTGAGTAGGAATATGTTTATAGACAAGGAATCCCAACAATGTAGTTTTATACTGTGATGGACATTTAGCAAACACAGTCTCTACCTGACAGGTTGCATCCAATAAATAGAAATACAAGTTTTTTCATGAAAAATTAAGAACATGAATTGTTAACAGACCCCATTGCTTAATCCACAAAAAGGTGCATCTAATATACACAGGAACTATTGCAGATCTCTTAAAACATTTCAGAGATTGAGCTTTCCATAACTGAAGCCACTGTAAACAAGTTGGCTTTAAAAATATTTCCCAACTTTGAGTATCAGTCAGTAATAACGGTCGGATATTGTTAAATATAAAAAAAAACTATTGAAAAAAAGTAATGGGGTTAGGCATGTTAAGTCCACCCTGAGTAATGGGAAGATACAAAATATTGCACTTTATTGGATTGAGTTGATTGCCTCAACATGCCTGGAAGAAGATTCCTAAAAGCCCAACTTCCAAGAACTTTTGGGGGGAAATACATAACTAAGGTATAAAAAAACAGGGATCAGACAGGATTTAATAAGAAACACCCTTTTTTCCAAACTTCCATTTGTTCCACATTACAACTTTCTGTTTGCCCAAAAGAAGTTTCTTATCCCAATTAAAAACATCTAATTCCACATTCCCCCAATATAAACCTAAAATTTTCAGAGGGCTTGTAGTAATTGAGATGCCAGCAATAGATTCTGAAGCATATAAAGTGTATGGTTGCCATTGACCAATACATTTATTGAGATTGAGAGCAGCTCCTGTAAGTGCACCAAATTTGGAACAAATAGTTAAACTGGATTGAAATGAAGGTTCATCACGTACCATGAGAGTCATGTCATCCGCATAATCCATAATTTTATATGGAAGAGCTTGGTTGTGAAATAATATATATTGTACCTCCTTCGAGTCATTAATTTTTTGTAGCAGGGGATCAATGAAGAAAGCATACAAGATTGGGCTAAGAGGACAACCCTGTCAAACACCCCTCTGTATAGGAATGAGAGGGCCCTTTCAACCTTGAACAACTGGACAAATAGTTGCCATGTGATATAGGCATTGGAACCACTGAATCATAGTTTTAGGAATATTATTGTGAGCCAGAATGTTCCATAAGGAGTCATAATGGACTCTATCAAAAGCCTTTGATTGATCTAGGGAAAGCAGGTAACCATCCAAGGCTCCCAGTTTCCCCTGCTCAATCAACTCCCATAAAAGAAAAAGTTGGGTCTGAATTTTTCTTCCTGGGATTGCATAAGATTGTGCCAAGGAAATCAAGTTCACAGCAACCAATGATAGCCTGTTTGCCAGAATTTTCATGAATAATTTAAAATCAGAATTCAAAAGCGTAATAGGGCGCCAATTATCCAAATTAAGTTTATCATTATTTTTATAAATGTAGGTTAGGCTCCCTGAATTCATAGACAGTGGAACTAACCTAGTATTCAAAATATTATTAAGAGCTAGAGCCAATTCCTCTAAGCAAAAATTACCCACAAACTTCATAAGTTCTATAGAAATACCATCAGGATCAGGGGATTTCTTTCTGACCATGGAGGATAGTGCCGATTTAAGCTCCATAACAAAAATTAGAGACATTAAAAGATGTATGTCTTCATCCTTCAGCAATGGGATAGTTAAACCTTGTAAAAAGGACTGCACTTCCATAGCAGAGGCTGCCAAAGGGCTGTACATATGGGCAGTATAATCAGAAACAAATTTAATGATATCCCTAGTATCATGATACACTGTGCCAGTATGATCCTGGACAGCAGAAATAGTTTTCCTATGTAATTGAGATTGCCAATGTTCATATGGACAAGCAGTTGCCAGATTGCCCTGAGTACAAAATTGTTGCTGAAACAATAAAGTTTTTGCTCTATTGGCATGAAAATGGACCATTTTTTCAGAGATCTGAGAGATCTGAAAACTTAAGTTTTGACTTGTCTCAAAAGAGACCGAGTAAAGCTGTTGAAGTGCTCTTCTATTCTATAGATAATCAAAATAATAACTTTTTTCAACCCCTCTGCTAAGCTGTTTACATAGCTTAGTTAATTCAAACTTAGTGTCTTCCCACTGTAATGTGGGATTATCAGAAAAAACAAGAACTGTTTTTTGTGCTAAGACAAAGTTATGAAGGAGTAGAGAGATATGTGGGTTTGACAGCAAGGAGGTATTAAATTTCCAAAAGCCCGGACCCCTTTGTGGCCTGGTAGTTGCTCCAGTGGTTACTGAAATAATATGATGGTCTGTAAATTCAAGGGCAGAAACTGTGGCCGACAGTATAGAAAAGGCAGAGGAAACAAAAATATAATCAATTCTCGAGTGTAAAGGACCTTTATGAAAAGTAGGAAGGGCCAAATTAGTAAAGTGATAAACTGCATCTAACAAATTTGCTTTAAGATCGATGTGAGACAAAAAATTGGAATCACAGTATTGTTTGCCTTGTTTTGCAGTAATGGGACAATTAAAGTCTCCTGCAAAAATTACTTTATAAGGGGAATGTAAATAAGTTTCAAGTAACTGAAAAAGACTGCATCTTTGAGCTTTTTGTTGGGGGGGGCATATAAATTAATCAATCGATAGGGCACTTCTTGAATCAGAATATCCAAAACTAGAGCCCTTCCTGAAAGTAGGTCAAAATGTTTTAGAACTTTTGTATCCGGATATTTAAAAAGAATACCTAAACCAGCACAAGGTTCTGTGCTTAAGGACCAAAAGGATGGACCCAAGTACCAAGCTTTAGAAGCCATCTGAATTTCCTGCAAAGTATGCAAGCGAGTATCCTGCTGGAAAAAAAAAAACTAGATGAAAGTAGGCCAAGACAGAAAAAATCATATGTCTTTTGTTTACCCACTTAATACTATTTGCATTGATAGTATGAAAAGAGAAGGGTTCAGTCATTAAGTTCATTTAAAAGGGCTCTTCCGGCTGAGCTTGTCCATATTTTTTTATTTATCTTTTGCTTTCCATTTCTGCTGTCCTCGAGGATGGATCCTCCCTTCAGTATCAGTAGTACCCTCAGGTACTGAAGAATCTACAGAGGAAACATTAGAGTCAATGTCAGAGTGTTCAGATTGTAAAACATCAGATTTGTTCAAGGTTGGGATAGCAGCAGATTGGAGGTATCATTTTTTCTGCAGACTCACTAGTAGATTGTCTGGTGACTCTATTACCAGATTTTTTACCCAGAGTAGGAGGAGGGGCATAGCGGGTTCTTTTAGCAAGGTCGATGAGGGGGGAGAAGTCTGTATTAAAGGCTGCTGCAAATTATCAGGAGTGGAAGAAGGGCCAGCCACCATGATTGGAGCCATCTAGGGAGGTGGGGGGCAGGAGTGGAATGAGGCACAATGGTAGTGGGAATGAGAGGAGAAATAACAGAGCCATCCGAGAGTCATGGGGCAGAAAACTCATGACAGCTCGCTTTCTTTAGTGCCAAAGCAATCAATAACCGCTGTTCAGTCCCATCAGCCTGATCAGGAGAATTGTGTGCAGCAGTGGTGCAATTCTGAAAAGTATGACCCAATTACCCACAGAGGTTGCATTTACCTTCATTTAGGCAAGATGAACTAAAGTGACCTAATTCACCACAAATTACACATCTAGCCAAATCACAAGCACTACTCAGATGTTCCAATGGTCCACATTTGTAACACATCTTCAGCTGTCCTGCATAGAAGAGAATTCCTCTATCTCAACCTTAAAAAAAAGAGTTAGGCAAATGAATTGCACCAGTGTCATTAGTGTTAAGCATGACTTTCACCTTTCAACCCTCGTCCAGATATTTTCAGAATCAAGGATGGCTATAGGATCCTCCAGTAAGGTACAGTGATGTTTCAGCCAAATAATTAAGTCCTGAACACTCACCCCTTCATTTCCAAAGAGCACAGTAATAACCTTTTGAGAAGGTTTAGACAAAGGGGTAACAACAAAGGGGGACCATAAAAAAGAGTTTTTTAATTGATTGTATTTAACCCCAAATCACTCTAAACCCCAAACAGTTTTAAAGCTAACATCAAATGTTGTCTCTCCAGAGACATGAATCAGGGCATATAGTTTCATGGCAATAAACTTCATTGAGTCCTTCAGCAGAATTTTGGCAACAAAAATTCTATCTGGAGGAGAAGCCATGCCTCCAGTATAAGTCAATGGAACCACATTTTGCCTATTAGCTGGGTATATAAGAGTTTTAAATAAAGAAGCAAAGGATTTTGGTGCAGTTTTATTAATCAAGTTCAAAGGTCGCTGATGCATACAGGATGTAATCTCAGGACCTGGAGGAGGGACTGACAAGTGTTTTAGAAAAGGCAACTCAAGGTTTTGAGTTAGTGGTAAATCCATAGGCACTTCTAAGGCTGAAATGTCCACAGGGGCTGCAGGTGCCTGAGAACTAGGAGTAGTCTTGGTAGGCATAATGATTGGAGAATCACCTGAAATCCATTTGCCTGAAGTTTTATCAGATTGCCATCCTGCTTCTTGCAGTGCTATGGGAACCAACCAGGTAGATGATCCCCCCGTATTAGCCACCGACTCCACAGAGCATCTTAGGCCAAGCCCTTCAGAGCTTGCAGTCACCATTCCCGGCATAATAACAGTGGAGGGCAATAAGGGAGCAGAATTAGTGAGAAATCCGTCCACTTCAGTGGCTTCTACACGCGCTGCCTAACTCTGAGGCTCTGCAACAGGAACAGGTACATCCACAGTATTCAGCTGGCTTGGTTTGACAGTCAGGCCGCTGCTTTCAGATCACAGCTGTCGAACAGAGGTTTCAAGTTGCGCTCACTTTTGAAAGAAATTACGTTCTTCAATAGCAAAATTCTGGTGCAATACTTTCTCTTGTTCTGACATAGAGCTCAAAGGCAGCGGGTTTTGTTCCATCGAACAGCAGGCTGCCAACTCAGAGTCAGAGTCATTAGGCAAGTCAGGAACAGTCTCAGGAAGGCATAAATCAATACAGTCACTTACAGAATTAGAAGCCTTGGAATGCACAGCATCAGAATCCAACACAGAAGGTAAATTAGAAGCAGAAGTCATTTCCACAACATCAAGCAATTCCACAGCAGGTACCTCAGCAGGAGCCGGTGCTTCTGTCGACTGACTAGCATCTGCCATCTTGGCCAACAGCCAAAATAGCCAGAGGGTCCCCCTACAGCAGAGTAGGGGAATTTCCCCGATGTACTGCCCAAATTTCCCTCATTCACTAAAAATACCACCAACAGCTTAATCTGGTTCAATTTCAGTTGCTTGCCATCTATACCCTCCCCAGTTGCCCCTGAAAAGGGACTTCTAGGCCCAGTGGGCTTACCAGGTCAACAAAATTCAAGAAACAAACAAAGAAACAATTATCTGAAGAAGGGAATTTTTTTGCAGTATCTCCCATTTTGTCTTCTAAAGCTAAAGGGCAATAAATATCACCAATGGTGATGACATTTCTAGCAGTGTGAAAATATGGATAAAGTAAGTGAAAAAGTGTGACCCTAGAAATCTTAGTTTGGGGGACATATATGACTTCCAATTACAGTCACTGTCCCTGCCACTGAAAATCTGTGAATAAAGTCACCCTACCCCGGCTCAATGTCCATAACTTTTTGAATATGGACAGAACATCGATTAAACAAAATCCTGACCCCCATGCAAGGGTCTTACCACAATGACCATAGCGACGGTTCCCACAGCCAGACCTTCTGTGCCAAATGGGTGACAGTGAGATTGCAAAACCTAGTGTCCTGCCAGAAAACAATATGTGCATCTGAAAGATGCAGGGGTGAGAAAGTTATGCTTCTCCTTTTGTGATTGTGAATGCTGTTGATGTTTAGAGTCAACAGTTTGATGTTGCTTAAACAAACTCAATCCATAAGTCAAGAAGAAAAACAAGGGGAAAAATATTCATTACGGTACTGTACTTTTTTTCCTAGTCCTTTTTAAACATTTGGGAGCTCTGGCATCACCCTATCCATATCTGAGCAGTCCTTAAGTGAGGATGCAACAGACGAGGCCTCCGAATCCCCCTTCTTATCCTTGTTTCAGACCTAAAGAGCAGAACAACTGTTTTTTGTTTCCATACCATCCAGTTTCACCAGTTTTGATTTTGGCAAGCCTCTGGCAGGGTGTTTCTTTCCCCTCATGAGCTAAAAATCCTCCTGTGGGTTGGGGGGGTGACATGGAAGCAGAAGAACTGAGATCTTGGTCAACTGGGTGCAGTATTCCAGTGTGTTCTGCAACCTCAGAAGGTGGAAAAGCAACAGTTCCTAACTCTCCATCATTCTGTTCCAAAGACAGTAAGGGGGCAGTGTCAGTAAGCAACTAAATCACCAGAGCTGAGAGGTCCAGCAGAAGATTAGACTCCAGCAGTATATGGCAGCTGGTTTCAAATGGTGGTGCTGTGTGTGGTGCAGGAGGTCCTGTTGGAAGGCAGCAGAGGTACTGTATTCTTGGCCTGAGCTTTGTGGACCATGTCATCATGGTCATAAAATGAACCCTTGTTATGGACTTTCCAAGGACACTGAAGATACAAATGACCAGTCTCTTTGCATAGGTTGCACTGAACAGGATTAGAGCAACACATACTTTTATGTGCAGTTGAAAACAAAAGTTGTAAACAGCTGTATCATACATACTGCTGAGATGTGAGAGAACCCACACCTGTGGCATATCTTTGATTGCCTTGGGTAAAAGCAAAAACCACAGTCCTGTCTAATGCAAAAGCAACTTGGCAGACATAGTGGCCATGTGTCTGCAGATTGCAGTTTGACCTTTATTTTCCATCGTCTGATCCAGATGTTTTTTGTGTCCAGAATAGGCACAGGCTATTCAGGACATCAGCCTTTTGTTTCACCCAAAACAGAATGTCAGCGATGTGCACACTGTCACTGTGAAATAAGATGGTAACAGTTTTAACTGTCGGTTTGGTCAAAGGCATAGTCATGAAAGGAGTCCAAAGGGGGTGAAACTTCAACAACTGATGATGTTTCCAGAATTTCTCAAGCAACTGCGGGGTATTAAAGCTTATGTCAAATTGGGTGTTGCCAGAAACATGGATAAGGTCATAAACTTCTGCGGCAAAAAACTGCATTGATTCTTTCAGCAGTCTTCTGGCAACATACACTTGGTCAGGGGATAACTCCAAGCCACCCTTGTACTTCAAATGGATGATATTTCTTCAGATACCAGGCTTGCCCAAATTGTAAATTAAGTCAGATATCCTGAATTGGTCAGATTTATTAAAGTCTTGCTTGTCTTCAAATGATCCCAGAGCAGCAGTACCAGAAACAGAGGGTCCCGGTTGTGGGACATCTGCCACCACAGGTGGGGAGCAGCATCTGGGAAAGAAGCTGCAAGGCTCACCAGTGCAAGTCCATCTGTAGGCAGCCCAGAACAAGGCCTAGCATCCAGGGTGTCTATGACAGCCCATGAGATAGATGGAAAAACAAGCTCAGTGACAGTGGAAGATGGATACACTGTGGTGGATGCAGTAAGAGGCATTTGTGAAGGGACCATAGGAGCACTATGGACAAAGGTGTTGATAGTGTGAAGTTGTGGAGGAATACAGACCAGACTTTTTTGGAGTAGGCAGACCTGCCTGCAAAGGGGGAAAAACAGCATTAGGGCAGGGGTGCTGCAGCATGCCTTGTAGCTCAGTCACACCAACAGCAATGTCACTCAAGGGGGAATCCCCCCACCTTCACCTGTAAAATCACCTGAATAGCAGAAGTTCAGTGGAAGCAATGCTACATACATCAGACTGCACAGTGTTACATCAAAGTCCTGGAAGAACAGGAGCAGTGGATCAACAGCCAAGCTGCTGCATCGCCATGGTGACCATTGTGGAAGGGCCTGCCGAGAAGCCAGTAGCCTGCATGGAAGTAGAAGCAGTCATGAATTGACAGTTGTCTCTAGAAGCTCTAGAAACAGGACCTTTGCCTGACAAAGACATAATTGCAGCAGTAGTCAGTAGCGTTCGAGACTCCCATGTAGCCCCATGCTGTAATCTCGGCCACTCTGCATCCAGCAGAGCCCTCTCTGGAGACCAAGGGGCCCCCATGTCCAAATTACACCCTGTAACCAGGCCTCTGAGTCTGTACTGTAGCTTTCTAGTGAATTCATGAGGGCATAACTGTACAGTGGATAAAGACGTGGCACTGCATCCAGATACTGAAACTGTCAAAGTCTGTGGAGATGGGACAGCATCAGCAGGTGACTCTGTTCCTGTAGCATCCTCCACTGTGAGCATCTGCAGCAGCCAGGTTTTTCACACAGATTTGTCTACAGGCAGCATCATTTTTCACCAGTGTCCAAACAGGAAAGGTATTCTCCAGGACAGCTACAGGAATAGGCTGTGCCTTCTTCCCACCAGCCAATTCACTGGTCTCTTCTATCATGCAGGAGACTGAACCAGAGTCTCTGTGCTCAGCCCCTGCAGTGGTATCCATCAATTGTGAGCCAGAATCATGCAAGTCCAGAGAAGTAGTAAAACACATCTTAATGTGTTCTGCTAACACGGCTCCCCTGGAGCTCTGAGTGCACCTCCACCACCTCCTTCTCCTCTGTAGGTGACCATTGTGCTACCCAGCAAGCAGTGGTTCCCCTACTGGAAGAGTAGGGGAGTTTTTCCAATGTCATGGCCAACATTCCATTATCAATAAAACAGGCCCATGCATCCCACCCCTCAAGATGCACCTAGAAACAAGTTGTTGCAGTGTAGTGTGCCTTTCCTGGTCAAAACTTATAAATAAAGAGCCAGCTTGCAGATGTAGCAGTAGTACTACTGCTCATGATGCTGATGACCTGGGTTCACAAATGAGCCAAGGTCATCCAAGGGAAGATGGGGGAAAGGGAAGGGGAACACTGCCACCACACAACTGCCACCTGGGTGACCATGGATGGTGGTGCAGGCAGGAGTGTAGTTCCAGAATCAGGGATTGCTGATTGGTGGATGGATGAACATGCCTTGGGATGCTCAGGCCCATCAGCGTAAGCATCCACAGGCAGGAAAAGAAGAAATATCCAGCCATGCCACATGACAGCTCTGGGCAGCTCACAGACTCTGCACTCTGCCAACCTAGACTCACTCCGGGAGCACCACAGATGGCCTTTCTGAGGGACCTGGCCCAGCCTGAAGACCTCCATTGTGAGGAGACGATACCACAGTGTAAAACTCCCAGATCATGGTAAGTCCTGGGAGATAATGGATGTGATGGGGTTGGGGCTGCTCAGGGCTCTGAGAAGAGCTGATGCCAGCTGAGTGGAGCATAAGAAGAAAGTAAAAAAAATTACAAATAAATAATAAACAACTAGTGAAAGTAGGAATAATGTTTGTTGTTATGTTTTTCATGTAGTTCCCTCCAGTTGGAAGGGTTACTGTAAATTGATCTCTCTCCTTGTTACTCTCTCTTGTTGGGGGGGTTCTGAAAGATTTGAGGTGTCCTGTCTTATTAATTTCTTCTTCACAAGTATGAGCACACCCAGATCTTGTGTTGTGATAGGGTTTTTTTTCCATTTCGAAGTAAGTGTTTAGAGTCTCAGTTCAGTAGGGTAAGAGTTCATAAGTCTTACAATTCTTCCTGTTTCCCTAGTGTCAGTAAATTCAAAATCATCACTTGCTGTACAGTGTGAAGGGCATCAACTCTCTGATCATGCAAACCAAAATCACAACAGAACTCTCTCATCTGAATGGTCAAGTTTGTTTTCGTGAGTTTAAACATTTCAAAAACAGGAGATGCCAGCCTGGAGAACAAACTGTTTGTTTATTTGAAAATTAGCAACCATGACAGGCACACTGTGCTGAGGCTCATTTTGTGGAGTGATCCAGGGAAGGGAACTGGAGAGAACAGTACAATACATGAAGCACATCAATAGAGCACATTTGATAAACAAGTTTGTACAAAATGATTAGGTACAAAAATAAGTTATTTAGACAAATAAAGTGTGGACACTGTTCAATATGACATGCCATTTCAAGTGCAATGGGAAAACAAGCCACAGTGTGTAGTATTAATTTGACTATAGTGAAGAGACCTGAGGAGGAGCTTACAGTACATCTAAACCTGTGGTAGATGGAAGAACAGTGGAGATGGGGAAGTGAAGTCATTATGCAGGTACAGGAGACCCAGTTGGAGGCCCAACCAGGGGCATTTGAGGCATTAAAGGTGGAGAGGGTGTTAGGTGGAGGGGTAACAGGAGCAGGTGGGGTGTGGCTGGAGTTTCAACTGCTGCCTGAGGGAGTCAAGAGAGAGAAGGAGAGGCAGAGGGAGGAGGAGGTGAGTTTTTTCCAAAGTAGGGGAAATCGATAGGGAAAGACAGATTGCCTAGCAGATGAACAGAGGCGTGGAGTGGGAAGAGTGCAGTGATGCCTGGAGTGGAGGGACAGGAGGCAAGGGGGAGTTGGGACAGGAGAAAGGAGATGTTAGAGGGGTGTGAAGCAAACCACTGTATGGATATGAAGGAGATACAGTGAGCCTGGTGACATGAGGTCAGAAGGAGGAATAGGGCAAGCACTGGTGGGTACGAGGGTGGGAGTTTGTAGCAAAGCAGCAAAAGGAGTTGCAGAGGGTGTCCAGCCTAGCAAAAGAAGTGGAGGGGGCTGTACCATAAACTACATCTGTGTAGTTGAAGACAGGGAGCACCATTTTGGTAACAAACTCCTTGTGTATCTGCAGAGGTATGCAGTCTTTGTTGCAGTATAGGACACTGACTTTAGAATGGAGTTTAACATACAGTAGATGGCATCAATGTGGGCTGAGACACCAAGCTCACTGTTGAGCCAAACACAGAGGTACTTGAAGGTCTGCACAGCTTCGGGGGGGTGTCCTCTAGTGTGATGAAAACTGGGGGGGGGAGCATATGTCTGGCCATTTTCTGACTGGTTCCAAAAGTCATGGACGCTCTACTTATAGTGTTGACACAGAGTTGTAGCAATTGGAACCCATACAGTATGTTATTGAAGTCTTGAGTGAGCAGGTCTTAGCTTCTCCAGAAGGAGTGGATGGGACACCGAATCGAAAGCTTTGGCCAGATCAATGAAGCTGGGGGCTGTAATGTGCCCCAGATCCATCCAGGAAAAGATGAAATCAGTGACACAAAGCAGCTTGGAAATGGTGGAATGGTTCTTCTGGAAACCAGACTATAAGGGGGAGACGAAGTTGGAGGATGAGAGGTAGTTGAGAAGTCTGGAAGGGACCATTGTCTTTTGTAGTTTTGAGTGGGAGAGAAGGAGGGAGATGGGTCAGACATTGCCAGGGAAGAAGAGCTTACTCCCTCCTTATGGAGTGGAATAGCTTTGGCCAAATTCCAGGACTGAGGAACAGCACATAGAGAAAAGTACAGGATTAGCAGGTGAGTACGGGGAGCAGTGATGGCAGGAGCAGAAAGGAGTAGGAGCTTGGGGTCCAGTCCATCTGGGGGCAGGACTTAGATGGATTGAGGTAGGAGAGGGCAAGCAGAGTTTTCTGGGTGGTGAGAGGGGGGAATTACATCCCAAAATGTTTTATAGAAAGACAATATGAGAATGTGCTGCTCATACTGTATATGGATGTGCCAAATACACGGAATTGTGGCACTTGGCATTTACACTTTGTAAGTCCTAATGAGGTTCTCTTTTTTTTTTGCATGTGCAGTGAAACAATATTATTGCTGTGAGGGTAGGTGTTTTATTTAAGTTTTTTCTCCTCTCAATTTCTTACCCATTTTTTCTCTCCAGTCCAACACACAAATGAGTTTGAGGTCTAAATATTAGAACCCTAGAACTATTTGCAAAGTTCTAGGTCAGAACCAGAACCCAGAACTTCAGTGGGTTCTGACAACCCTATTTTGAATTACATTCTCACATTGTAGATCCAAACTAGGGGTTTGTGAATACCTTAAAGCAGCAGTGCAATGAAAAAAAGTTATTCCAAAGAAATAATTTTCTGCAATGGTTATGAAAAATATTGGCAGAACTGATTATTTGGATTTTTTGGATGCTTCCTATGCTGCATACTATGCTGTGTACTGTGTGTTTGTATTTTTGTCTGGATTCTTACCCTCTTCAGGCCCTCAATATTATTTCTATGCAAAAATGAGGTGGACATCTTTTTTTCTTGAGAAATAATTATTTTAAAACTTTCATAAAATTCTTAAATGATAATGGAAACTGAAAATGTTACCACCAAAATAAACTAGAAGACATCTGGCATCGATTAGGAAGAAAAAAGTTGGGGTTAGATTTTAGCCCATTTTCATTGCATTGCTGCTTTAATTTGAATATTTGGACTAATATTTGTATTTGAGACTCCAGATATTAATTATTCAACCCCACATAAGTGTTTTCTTTTTTTAAATAAGACATTGTGAAATTATTAAGTCCGCCACTTCCTTCACTTTGGAAATACAAAGTTTAATTCTGCCGTGAACACCCACTAACAGCCTTTCAGCAGTCAAAACAGGCAACAGACTACTGCACTGGTCAGTGGTCAGGTGACAGACGGTCATCATAGATTGACCAAAGGCTGTAGATGAAGTGACATCTTGTGTCTTGTCTAGGGCAACTAGAATGGCACTGGTGTAAGTTCTTTGCATGTGCACCCTGGAAGAGATAAGCATGAGATGTGCCATGATAGTAACCTATACAAATGCATTACAGGGGTGAAGAGGGCACATAAGGGGAGTCTCTTTCAAATGAGAAAAATCACAATTACCGGGGGCAATGGAGGCATATGATGAAGCTGAAGGGAAGTTCAAGACAGATGTGAAGAAATAAATATTCTCAGATGCCATGGTAGATGCCTGACACAGACTGCCAGCATAAGTGATGGTGGCAAAAACAGTATGGGGTTTCAAGTATGTGTAAGACAGGCATAGGATGCATTTCAAAATAAGTAGGGAGGCAGCAGGGTTCTGTTAAGGTCTGCAGAAGAGACTAATAAAGCAGGGATGACAGTCTGGGCAGACTATTTGGGCCCAGTGGTCCCTTTCTACCAACAGATAATTAGTAATCTAAAGTACACAATAGTAAGTGCACTAAAGCATGATACAGTATTTAAATGTTTCTAGTTTAAGAGGGGCATCATAGTGATCCTGTAGTATATATGCCAGGGAGTGGAGAGTTACCCATTAAATTCAATATTTAATGTGTTAGAAGAAAGAGGGTGAGCCAAAAAAAAAAAGTAACATTAGTAACAGACAGATTGAGAGTAGTACTGTACCACCAGTTTTATGTGGGCAGATCATATTCGTAGCCAACTACTGGTAAGTTTAGCTTAATGAACACTAGCTGTTCAACGTGTTGAGTGTCCAACTTGGAACAGTGGTGGTCAACAACATTACCAGCAGTGCTGAACATCCTCCTAGATGGCACACTTGTAGGAGGGCAACTTAAGTATTTTAAAGCAAGTTGTGCCATGTGAGGAGATCAGTTCATTTTCTGAATCCAGTAGCCTAGCGGTTTAACTTCAAATGGCTCAATTGATTCTGCAAAGTAGCCATTCAGAGAAAAATTTTCTACAGAGAGAGGCTGAAACTGTAAGCTTTTGTGTTGCTGTTGACACAATAATGTGCTGAGTAATGCTCAGTCACTCTCCTCTGCACTGCCATTATGCCGTCTTTCCCAATCTCCACCAGTACTATACGATTTCAAACCACCACATGCCTGTTTTTCTCACTCAGGAACCTGAACTGGAGCATCTTCTTCCCCTTTTGAGTGTATGGCACTATTTAACTCTTCACTCAGCTGTTGCCTAAAATGAGTCACCCTGTGGCTGTCCATGGCTATATGAAGGATCTCACATTTGAATCTAGGGTCCAGCATGGTAGCAAATACATGGTGGCAGTTATCCATGACTGTGGCGAACCTTGCATCAAGTTCTGCATCAAGATGAATAACAAGCTAAGTGACCTCTTATGTACTCATTGTATTGTCAGCCAGAAAACATTATAATGATCTTTTGAGAATATGCATAGCTGGGATAACCTGACTAAGTAAGGCTGTGATAGCACTTATGTCATGTGTACTCCTCTCAAATGGCACAAGAACCTTCACTATGCCCTCAAGAACTAACCAATAATGATGTCTTAAGACCCCTCCAATGTCTGTCTCCATAGAGATTTCGTGTAGTACCTGCTTTTGCTCAAGCAGTCTTGAAAGCATCAGGTATGAAGAATTCCACCGAGTGCTAACATCTTGTATTACATGATGATGGGGCAGACCAAGGCATTCCTGAGCTTCTAATAATTTGTTAGTGGCTTTTGCATAGTGATGGAAATGGCTGCAGATGGAATGAGCAGTGAATAATATGTTGTTGGTCCAAATATTGTTACATAGTGCATGAGTCACCCCTAAATTCAGTGTGTGTGCAAAGCAGGGAATAGTCACAAAATGGCCATCATTGATGGCTTTCACCATGTTTGTGCCATTGTCGGTAACAAAAAACCCAGCTTTTAAATTGGTGTTAACATCAGTCCAAGACCACAACATGTCTTGCAGGACATGACAATATTATGTGCTCTGTGGTCTTCCTCCATCAGTCCGATGTTCAGCAAAGCTGACCTTATGTGACTACCAGATTGTGTTTGTGTGTGGGAGTCGGGGGGGGGCAATGGTGAACCACAAGGTGATGCATCAGAAACAGCAGCAGCAGGCTGTTACACACACTAGTGTGCAGTTAAGGAGAGACAGGCATGCAGTGAATTATTGCTAATCCAGATATCTGACATACAGTGAAAGACACCACCAACAGCATCTGCAAGCACAGCAGCAACAACAGATAGCATGCCATCATGCATTTATAATACACTATGTGAAAATGTAGTACGAGATGGTATCTGGTAATGTGGGTGCAAATAGTTGAGAAGCTGTCAGAAGCCAGTATCTTCCACAACTGAGATAGGTTGGAGATCCAAAATCATCATCTCAGCAGTCAGCTGTGTGATTTGCTGTGCCGTTGGATGGGAGGCATGATACTTAGTTCATACATGCAGAGCATCCATTATTGGAACTGCCATGGAAGACACCAATGTGGACCACTTCACTGGTGGTGTACAAAATAGAAATATAGAAACATAGAAATTGTTGGCAGATAAGGACTGTTATGCCCATCCTGTTGGCCTGTAGGCCCTATACATTGTATGTGGCCACTGATCCTATGTGATCAATGTCTTTTTATCACTCCCTCCCCTCTCAAGGTTCCCTTGTGCCTGACCTAGGCAATGCTTAAACCCCTCCACGGTGCTTGCCCCCACTACCTCAAGTAGCAGACTATTCCAAGCATCGACTACACGTTCAGTGTAGAAAAATGTCCTCACATTACCTCTTAATCTACACCCTTCTAATTTCATATTGTACCTCCTTGTTCTAGTACTTTTTATACATTTGAAAAGGTCCCCCCACCTGCACCTTGTTTATGCCCTTGAAGTACTTAAAAGTTTCAATCATGTCCCCCCACTCTCTCCTCTCCTCCAGTGAGTATATATATTGAGATCCCTTGGTCTCTCCTCATATGTTTTGTGGTGCAAGCCCTGCACCATCTTTATTGCCCTTCTCTGGATAGTCTTCACCTTATCTGTGTTCTTGCACAGGTGTGGCCTCCAGAACTGCACACAGTACTCTAGGTGAGGTCTTACCAATGTTTTGTACAATGGCATCACCACCTTCCACCTCCTGCTAGTGATATCCCTACCTATGCACCCCAGCATGCCACTGGCCCTACCTGCCACCTTTGTGCACTGCTTTGATACCTTAAGGTCATCAGAGATGATAACCCCTAGGTCCCTTTCCTCTTTGGTGACAGTCAGCTCCTCCCCACCCAACCTGTAACTCTTCCCATGGTTCTCTCTAGCCAGGTGCATTATTTTGCACTTCTTTGCATTGAACCTAAGTTGCCACATCTCCAACCATCTTTCAAGCTTCTCCAGGTCCCTCTTCATTTTCTGCTTCCCTTCTGAAGTGTCCACCCTGTTGCAGATCTTGGTGTCATATGCAAACAGGCAGATCTTTCCTTCCAGCCCATCTGCAATGTCATTGATGAAGACATTGAACAGGACTAGTCCTAGTACTGATCCCTGTGGTATCATGCTGGTCACCCCTTCTCCCCAGATTGTGATCCATTTACCACCACCCTTTGTCTCCTGTCTGTTAACCAGTTCCTAACCCAGTACACCACCTTGTCTCCCATGCCCAGACTACCCATCTTGTTGATCAGCCTTCTATGTGGGACAGTTTTGAAGGCTTTGCTGAAATCTAGGTAGGTGATGCTTACCACCCCTTCCTGATTTACTTCACTAGTCACCCAATCAAAAAAATATATTAGATTCACTTGACATGACCTTCCTGCTGAGAATCTGTGTTACCTCAGATCCTGAGCACTGCTGGATTCCAGATGTGCCACTATCCTTTCTTTCAGCAGTGTCTCCATGATCTTTCCCACCACTGAGGTGAGGCTGACTGGCCTGTAGTTCTTTGCCTCCTCCCAATTGCCACTTTTGTGCAGTGGGACTACATGTCTCCTCTTCCAGTCCTCTGGAACCACACCCGTGTTGAGTGACTCTGTGAACAGGGCCACCAGAGGTGCTGCTAGTTCCCTTCGCAGCTTCCTTAATATCCTCGGGTGATGCCATCTGGCCCCATGGTCTTTTCCACCTTCAGCTTTGTGAGTTCTTCCAGAACTCTCTCCACTGTGAATGGACTGGTGTCCACTTGCCCCCGCCATTGCCTCTGCACCCCAACTGTGGTCCTTGATCCTCCCCTTCCTTAGTGAATATTGAGCAGAAGTATTTCTTCAGTATTTCTGCCTTGTCCAGATCTCCCTCCTTACACTGTCCCTTCTCCCATTTGAGCCTCACAATTCCCCCCAGTTTTTCTTCTTTCACTGATGTACCTATAAAATGCCTTATCTCCTTTATTTACAGACTGTGCTAAACCCTCTTCTGTCTGCACCTTCACCCTTATAAGAGCCTTCCCTTAGACCTTCAAGGTACACCTCCCTGTTCTCCTCCCTTTGGATCTCCTTATATTTCCTGAAACTCAGCCTTTTAGCCTTGACTTTGTCCCCCACCTCTTTAGGGAACCATTGTGGTTTCCTTCTTCTTTTCCCTTTGGCCACTATCCTAACACACTGGTTTGTTATCTCCATTATGGCTCCATTCAGTTTTTCCCACTGTTCCTCCACCTCCTCTGTTACCCCTTCCTTCCTCAGGACTGCTTGAATACAGCTACCCATTTCAGTGAAATCTGCCCTCCTGAAATCTAATACTCTTGCCTTTGAATGGCTTAATTGATTCCGTGTCTCCATGCTGAGCCACACCATGTGGGGGTCACTGGAACCCAGCTACCCTTCCACCTGTATTTCTTTGACTCTGTTCCCATTGGTCCATACCAGGTCCAGAATCGACTTGTCCCTGGTTGGCTCATGCTCCAGCTGCCTGAGTCCAACCCCCTGCAGGTATTCTAGGATGGCTGTGCTTCTGGCTGAAATAGCCACCTGAGTGGCCCAGTCCACATCTGGCATATTGAAATCCCCAGTAGCAGGATTTTGCCTTTAGCTGCTGTGTTGTGTATGTTCTCCATTAGTTCCCTGTCTACTTCCTCCCTCTATATCGGAGGTCTGTAGCTCACTCACATGCATATTGCTGTTCCATTCCCTGGCTCCAAGGTGACCCACATTACCTCGGCCTCCCCCCATCTTCCACGAACCTCTGTAGCCTTTATACCATCTCTGATATACAGGGCCACCTTCCTACCCTTTTTAACCCCTGTCCCTCCAGAACAGTATATAGCCTGTTACACTGACTTACCAGCCATGATTAGCAGAGTACTACATTGCTGTTATTGCTGCTGTGTCAAGGTCTGCATCTGCCAACAAGTTCTCCTGGTCTGGAACCTTATTTCCCAGGCTACGGGCATTCGTTAGCATGATCTTCCATTTTTTACAGTCTGCCCTCCCTCTGTCTTGTTCTCCCTCTCCAGCCTCTTCCCCCACCCCAGTTTCCTTTCCTATGTGCTCTCACCCCCCGTATCACTTGTTATACATTCTTCACCTGCCTGCCCCTTCCTGCCTGCTTTAGCTGTTCCTGTAGTCAACTTATGTTCCTGCATGTTCCCATGGGGAGGATGTTCCTAAGCCTCCTGAACCTCCTGGCTCTCCTCCATTGGCCAGTTTAAATGCTCACAGCTGAAGCATTTAAATTTCTCACCAATGACCAAGGTCCCCTTCTTGGACAGATGTGGGCCATCCTCCTTATATAAGCTCACATATGCCCAGGTCAGGACACAATCCCCTATGATCCCAAAACCCTCACTTCCAGACCAATCTTTCAACCAGGAGTTGAAGGTATGGATGTGGAGTTCCCAAGCTTCCCCTGTGCCCTGGACAAGCAGCACCTCTGAGAATGAAACGGAGTGTGTTATCTGTTTCAGGTTTCCCCCCAGCATCCTGAAGTCCTCCTGGACTCTGGCTAACTCCACCCTTCTCCTGGCTAGGTCATTGGTGCCCAGGTGGACAATGACATCCAGCTGCTCCCTCCTAGCTATTACCATAGTGATCCTATGTATCTGCTTCCCATCCCTCCATGCAGTGCTTCCTGGGAGACCCTTGACCTCCCTCCCTCCCCTGCTAGGTGTCCCTAACTCCACTCCCCAGACAATAGAGTCTCCCACCAGGAGAAACTTCCCCCTTCTCTGGGTCTCCTGCCTCCATTCTCTGGGGCTCCATCCTGGAGAACCCTTCCATCTTCCCTGGTCCCAGCCTCGGGTTCTTTAGTGGGGCTTTCCCATTCCTCCAAAACAGTGTAGGAGTTACTAAGCGGGACCAGTTGGGGGATGTTCTTTCAACCCCCTTCCTCACCCTCCCTGAGCCCACCATAGTGCAATCACTCTTGTCCCCAGGCATCCTTTGAGGTACAGGTGTGGACCTGGTGGTCTCTAGGTGGGGGTGGATGCCACTTTCAGCTTGGCCAACTCTGCTCGGCGACAGACAACCTCCTCCCTCAGCCCAGAGAGGTGCCTGAAGATGGAGCAGCATCACAGTATGTATCCTTGAAGACAGCTGCTTCACAACCACTGCACTGCACCACTCCCATCATGTCTGTTTCCCTCCTCAATCTACTGCCTGCTTGAGATGACTATTTGCTATTGCCCTAAAATGTGTTTTTTTCTTTTGCTTTTTGTTATGCATTCTCTCTTTGCTACTTCCTGTATGGATGCAGGATGTTGCAAGGCCCTATGGGACCCTCCCTATAAATGTAGGCTGAGCCCTGGGGCTGGGTGGGTTGTGGGGTGGGGGGTGGGATTACACCACAGGCTGTGTCCAAAAAACAATTAGCCAATGAGTACTCTGGCAGTGGTTCCTCGCTCCACTCACTGTGGTCAAGACACAGCCAGTTACAAACACACAGTCACAAACTTACCAATTAGAATCCCTCAATTCTGTCCAAACTAAATGGAGAAGCACACTGAAATGGCAGTTAAGAAAAGACATCACATTCAAACTACACTAATTCCTGTAATATGATGCCTGCACTTAAGGTTCAGACACAGCCAGCTGCAAACACACAGTCACAAATTTATCAGCTAGAATCCCTCAATCCCACCCAAACTAAATGGAGAAGCATACTGGCATGGCAGTTAGTAAAATACCTCAAACTCAATTACAAAACACAGTCACAGACATACCATCTAGATTCTCTCAATCCTGCCCAAACTAAATGGAGAAACACAATGATAAGGCAGTTAAGAAAACACCTCACATTCAAACTACGCTAATCCCTGTAATATGATGCCTGCACTTAAGGTTCAGACACAGACAATTACAAACACACAGTCACAGACTTGTCGGCTGGAATCCCTCAGTCCTGCCCAAACTAAATATAGAAGCACACTGAAATGGAAGTTAAAAAAATACCTCACATTCAAACTACACTAATCCCTGTGATATGATGCCTGTGCTTAAGGTTCAAACACAGCCAAATACAAGCACACAGTCACAAACTCATCAGCCAGAATCCCTCAATCCTGTCCAAACTAAATGGAGAAGCACACTGAACTGGCAGTTAAGAAAATACCTCAAATTCAATTTCAAACACACCGTCACAAACTCATCAGCAAGAATCCCTCAATCCTACCAAAACTAAAAAGGAGAAGCACTGTTTGATTACTGTCTCTGCCTTGTAGCATCACTGCATTCAGAAGTGACATGGACTCTGTGCTGGTGAGGGGTAAGTAGTGCCGTGACCATTGGATTGCTCGAAATCAGATCTGTTGGTACCACCACCACTGCCAACAGTACATGCCTGTCCACAAGAGGGGTTTGGTCTTGGTGAAACCAAGGGTCCAGATCCAGACCCAAATGAGCTTCGGTACAGTTGAGGGTGCTTAAGCTTCAAGTGGGTTCTGTAATAATGTTGTGGTTAAGTTAGAAACTGATTTCCCTCAGATCATAGTGCTGTTGCAAAAAAAAAACTGCCTTCCTTGTGTTCACCTTTTACACAGTGAAATGCAGTCACATAGCACTCTTAACACTGCAGTTACCAGTGATTCTGGTAGCATCACATCACCCAGTTCTTTTTATTTATTTATTTATTTATTTATTTATTTATTTAATAACATTCAGAATTACAATCCTTTGAGTCATAGACTCCTTTACAAAGGCTCCACGTCAAAGAACAGTGAAAGAAGTTACATACATTATTAAGCAATACAGTGTGTAGGTTAGAGAAAACAAGGAATGGGATTATGCATACAGTAATATCAATACAGTGATCAGGAGAAAGAAAGAAATTACAAAAATTTACAAAACAAACACACCAACGGAGGATGCAGAACAATAGTCTTTGGGTGAGGAGGACCTAGCATTGTACATAATACTTAGGCAACACATGATACACGTTTATGCCCAAGGTACATTATAATCATTCATAAGTTGGAGTTCTAATACAGCGCCCCAGCATGTGGGGGGATCAGAAGGAAAGATAGGGTTAGGGACAGTCACAGGCTGAAGATTCTAGTAGAAGAGCTTTGAGACTAGTCTTGAAAGGACCAGTCCTGGGCTCCAGGGAGGCAGATGGGGAAGCTGTTTAGCCAATGGGGGGTCCGTATAAAAAGGCTCTTTGATCAAGGGACTGTGTTTCTTTGTGCTTGGTACTAATGGGAGTTTTTTTTCACCAGAGAAATCATCTGATCTAGTGGTTTATTTGCTAGGAGCTGTGCAGAGAGAGAGACTTGAAGTTTCACTACCTTGATTGCACAGGCCTCTGTACTCTGTGGAGGTGAAGGAGAAGAAGAAGACAGTGCTACTGAAACTGAAACCTACTGAACCCCCTCCAGTCCAGATTCAGGCATAAACATAGCACAGTGTCAGCTCTGGCAAAAGTCACCAATGATTGGCAAACCTCCTTGACATCAAAAATGATGTTTGTACTCTCTTTTTAGATTTGAGCAAGGCTTTTGACCATCAAATTATTTTAACAATGCTATATAACCATTGGTTGGATGACATTAGTATAAAATGGTTCTCCTGCTATCTTTAGTTTTTTTTTTTTTTAGTTTTTTTTTGTTGTTGACCGGGTAAGTGCACTAGACAAATCCTGCCTATTTTTAGGCACGACCCGGGGGGAGGGGGATACAGATGAATGCCAACCGACCTTGAACCAGATTAAGCTGTTTGTGATATTTTTAGTGAATCTTACTGGTTGTGTAAATACCATCTTACTGGTAGGCAGCAGAGTGTAAAAGATTATGGCACATTCTCTTCTCTAAACCCATTGCAAAGAGGAGTACCTCAGGAGTCCATCCTGGGGCTACTATTATTTGCTATTTATATCAATGACATTGACTTTAATATTAAGACTGCAAGCGTCCACCTCTTTGTAGATGACACTGTGCTCTACATTGTTAGGCCCTCCTTACATCTTGCCTGTCTAAAACTGCAGCACGAATTTGACCTTCTCCAACAAAATTTGCTTTAACTGAAACTACTTCTCAGTGCCCCAAAGAAACAAAGTTATGCTCCTCTCCCCTTACACCAAAGAACCAACTCCCCACTCCTTGGATATTAACCCACAGATCATCATAATTCTGGGAGAACCACTCCGACTAGTAAAGAAGTTCAAATATCTAGGTTTCTTGTTGGATTGTAAACTTTTCTTTGCTACCCATATCAAGGAACTAGCTAAAAAAAAGTATGCCAAAGACTTGGACTCTTTTACCATATCAAGCATTTACTTACTTATGAAGCCAAAGTAAGATTGGTCCAGTCAACCTTCCTCCCCCTAATTAACTATGCAGATTTCCTCTACAGCCGGAGCCCTAAAACAGTCTTTGGTACTCTAGACACACACTATCACAGAGCTTTGAGATTTATCTTCAATGCACCTTTCAACACCCACCACTTTTCCCTTTATCTATGATTGACTATTCCTCTCCCAATACTAGGATGTGGCACGATGCGTCCCTCTGGGTGTATAAAGCCATCACTCTGAAGCTTCCCCTTTACACCTGCAACCTATTTAAATGCTCCTTATGTGCAAATGAGTTGTCTCAATGGTGTTATACTGGTAAAAATAACATGGAATTGAATTGAAACTATTTCATGTCTATTAATTACAGTAGTTCTAACTTCTAGAATGACTGCTGTACTTATTTAAAAAAAATCTGTCTTTAATTTGATGGTGTAAATAATAAGAATTCGGAGGGGTGGGGCTGGCAAACAGCCTCCAGTAGTAGCACTAGTACTCAGGGTAGTAGAAGTAGCACTAAGCGTAAGGGTCCCCCTCCCCCTAAGAAAATCAAACAAGCAACTCTGACATTTCTTTGGCAGGTTCCATCACAGCCTGAAGGAAAGCCAAGTGATGACAGCACTGGCAAGGCACCATCAGGGCCAGTGATCACAGGGCAAGAACATGAGGACAAGATAGTCACATCTGTTGCAAAAAGAACAGGAGGATGTGGTGCTTCCAGAATCACTGGTAACTGCAGTGTTAAGAATGCTGTGTGGCTGCATTTCACTGTGTTAAAGGAGGACACAAGGAAGCTAGTCTGTTCTTTTTGCAACAACACTATTAGCTGAGGGGAAATCACTCTCTAACTTAACAACAGCACCATTACAGAACCACTTGAAGCTTAAGCACCCTCAACTGTACTGAAGCTCTTCTGGATCCAGATCTGGACCCTTGGTTTCACCAAGACCAAATCCCTCCAGTGGACAGGCAAGTACTGTTGGCAGTGGTGGTGGTACCAACAGATTTGATCTTGAGTAACTCAGTGGTCATGGCACTCCTTCCCCCTCACAACACAGGGTCCCTCTACTCTGGTCATTTCTGACTCCAGTGATCCTACAAGGCATAGACAGTCATCAGCACTTCACACACCACTGGTGGAGTGGTCCACATCAATGTCTCCCATGGCAGTTCCAATAATGGATGCTCTGCATGCACAAAGTATCACACCTCATATCCAACAGTACAACAAATCACACAGATGATTGCTGAGATTATGGCATTGGATCTCCAGTCTATCTCAGTTGTGGAAGATACTGGCTTCCAATGGCTTCTCAACTATTTGCACCTATGTTATCAGATACCATCTCATACTACATTTTCACAGAGCGTATTGCCACAGCTGTATGCTGACATGTGATCTACTGTTGCTGCTCTACATGTAGAGGCTGTTGGTGTTTTTCTCTGCATGTCAGATATCTGGACTAACAATAACTCCCTGTATGCCTATAACTGCACACTTGTGTGTGCAACAGTCTGCTGCTGCTGCTGTTTCTGATGCATCACCTTGTGGTTCACCTTTGGCCCCCCCCACAATCTGATAGTCACATTAGGTCAGCTTTGCTGCACATTGAACTGATGGAGGAAGACCACAGAGAACATAATATCCCTCACATTCCTGCAAGACATGTTGAAGTATTGGACTGGTGTAAACACCAATTAAACATGTTTTTTTTTGTTACCAACAATGGCACAAACCTGGTGAAAGCCATCAGTGATGGCCCTTTTGTAAGCATTTGTTGCTTTGCAGACACAAAGAATTTAGTGGTAACTCATGCACTATGTAACAGTACTGGGATCAACAACATAGTATCCACAGCCCATTCCATCTGCAGCCATTTCTGTTGCTATGTACAAGCCACTAGCAAATTACGAGTAGTTCAGGAATGTCTTAGCTGCCCCAACATCATGTAATACAAGATGTTAGCAATCGGAGGAATTCTTCATACCTGATGTTTTCAGACAGACATTGGATGGGTCATAGGACATCATGATTGGTTAGCTCTTGAGAGCATGGTGAGGGATCTTGCACCATTTGAGAGGAGTACAAGTGACTTAAGTGCTAACAAAGCCTTAGTCAGGTTATCCCAGCTGTGTATATTCTCAAAAGACCATTACAACGGTGTTTGGCTTAAGTATCCTGTGATGACAGCTACTGAAAATGAGTGGCTGCTAAAGCAGCCACTCATTTTCAGCAATATCATCAAGGGCTACCCTGCAGCAACCCTACAGTGAAAGTGACTGTAGGAAGTGTGACCAGAAGGGGGGATAATGAAGGCAAGGGGAAGGATAGAGGAAGGGGAAGGGGAAGGGTCCATAGGGGACTGCTGTGCCTGCTCCAGCTGAGCTAGCCCTGTGGCATGGTAGTGAAGGTGGCTAGCTATAGCTGAGCAGGTATGGGGTTCAGAGCTGGGGACAGGGAGGGTTACAATTTTGCCAGTGACTGTGGGTGCAGCACTTAATTTTTCCCACAAATGCAGGCTGTGCCCCCTCCCTGACATGCACCCACCCTGGAGTTACTAATCTTCAGTCGGGGGATGTGGGGGGCACAGGGGGTACAGCCCCCTACAGCAAAAACCCTTTTTCTTTTGGCAGATGTCAGGTCACCGGCAAGTGTATATAGCCAATTTGCTTTTCAGCGATATACACTCGCCATAATAGCATCACTATTTTGCAATCGCTATTATGACATGGAACCTTTGGCTAACAATATAATGACTGCACAAGAGGTCACTGAGCATGTTATTCATCTTGATGCAGAACTTGATGCAAGATTTACCACAGTCATAGATAACTGCCGCCACATATTTGCTATCATGTTGGACCCTAGGTTCAAATACGAGATCCTTCATACAGTCATGGACAGCCACATGGTGACTCATTTTAGGCAACAGCTGACTAAAAAGTTAAATGCTGCCATGCAGGCAGTAAGATACTTGGAAGGGGAAGAAGATGCTTCAGTTCAGGTTCCTGAGGAAGACAAACAGGCATGTGATGGTTTGGAATAGTATGGTACTGGTGGAGATTGGGAAAGACGACATAGTGGCAGTGCAGAGGAGAGTGACTGGGCATTTCTCAGCACAAACACTCACAGACTTAATGGCTACTTTGCAGAATCAATTGAGCTATTTGAAGTTGATCCACTGGGCTACTGCATTTAGAAAATGAACTCCTCTCCTCACCTGGCACAACTTGCTTTAAAATATCTAAGCTGTCCTCCTACAAGTGTGCCATCCAAGAGGATATTTAGCACTGCTGGTGATGTTGTTGACACACATCGTTACAAGCTGGACCCTCAACACATTGTACAACTAGTGTTCATTAAGCTAAACTTACCTGTATTGGCTACAAATATGATCTGCCCACATAAAACTGAGGGTACAGTACTTTTCCCAATTTGCCTTTTGTTACAACAGTGTAATGTTATTTTTGGGGGGCTCACCCTTTCTTTTTTCTATCATGTTAAATATTTAATTTAAAGGGTAACTCTCCACTTCCTGGCATATATACTGTAGGACCACCATGATGCCCCTCTTAAACTAGAAGCAATTAAATACTGTATTGTGTTTTAGTGCACTTACTATTGCGTACTTTAGGTTACTAATTTTCTGTTGGTGGAAAAGGACCACTTGGTCCACACAGTCTGTCCAGATTGTCCATCCCTGTCTTTTCGGTCTCTTCTGCAAACTTTAAAGCAACCCGTCTGCTTCCCTGCCCATTCTGAAATATGTCCTTATGCCTATCTTACTCATGTTTGAAGCCCCACACTGCTTTTGTTGCCATCATTTATGCTGGCAGTCTGTGTCAGGCTTCTACCTCATCTTCCATGGATAAATATTTCTCCACATTTGTCTCGAATTCCCTCTTCAGCGTCATCACATGCCCCCATTTGCCCTCGGTACTTGTGCTCTTTCTCATTTACAATAGACTCCCCTTATGTGCCCTCTTGTATACTTGTATAGGTCTCTATCATGGCATATCTTGCTCTCTTTTTTTACAGGGTGCACATGCAATACATTTACACCAGTGCCATTTTAGTTCCCTAGACAAAACACAAGATGTCACCTCATCTACAGCCTTTGGTCAATCTATGATGATCTGTCACCTGACCACTGACCAGTGCAGTAATCTGTTGCTTTTTAGGCTGCTGAAAGGCTGTTAGGGGTGTTCATGGCAGAATTACTGTTGTACTTTAAAAGGGGAGGGAGTGGTGGACTTTAACAGTGTTACATTGTCTTATTTAAAAAAAAAACACTTATGTGGGCCGAATAACGAATAATGAATAATGAATATCTGGAGTCCCAAATACAAACAGTCATCCAAATATTTAAATTAAAGTATTCGCACATCCCTATCTAGCAAATCCCTATATAACCAAGCCAGAGACAGAGTCTGCTGTAGTGGAATACTATGTCAATAGTTTTTCATCTCTAGAGGCACTCATCAGGGGTGCCAATTACCCCTTCTATGTTTTAACTCAATTGAATTATTTGTTGAATTAGTACATTGTGTATCTGACCTAGAGATGACCATTACCCTAGTCTGTGAATCTTACATTACTCTATATGCTCACAACACTTTAGTATTTGTGCAACTCCTGCAAATTTATTTCCCAATCTAAAGAACTCTCTCAAATTGTGGTGCCTATTTGGGGTTCAAGATCAACACAAAAAAAGGGATTCATTGACTAAGTGTCCCAGATTCAGTAAAATAGTGTCTATAAGTGCCACATCAGTTGACATCACAGACTTTTAAATACCTGAGACTGTATTATCTCTGAATTATCTAATATTTATGAGCAAAATGATGTGCCCTTTCTTAACAAACTAAAGACAGACAATGCCAGGTTGGCTCTACTGCCTCTGGACTTCATGGGATGATCTGAAAGTGTCCTAATGAATGTACTACCTTGACTGATCTTCTTATTCGACACTTTGCCCATTCTACTTCCTAAGATATTTTGATCCAAATTATACAAATTAACCAGTCAGTTTGTTTGGAACAATGCTAGACCTAGACTACACTGCTTTGCTTTATGGACCCTGAAAACTAAGGGAGGCTTAGGGCTTCTGAACTTTAAAAACTACTACAAAGCTACACACCTATCAGAAATCTCAGATCCATTATGGAAACCTCCAGACAATGATCAGTACGATATGGAGGTTCAATCCTGTCTCTCCTTCTTACTTTCTCTTCTCCTGTTGATGCCTCTTTCTCCTCAAACTGTTCAAAACATTTCCCATCCTTGGAATATAACTTCCCTGTATACTTGCTCCAAGTGATGAAAGAAAATAAACATTTTTTGAACACCATCTCAAAACTGACATCAATAGCACACTGCCCACAATTAGTCCCTGCAGGGATTCACAGCATTTTTCTTCACTGGAGGGACAGAGGTCTACTCCAGTTGGGACAATTGTTTCAGGAGGCTATTTTCTGCAACTTTCAATATTTTTTCTTTCTTTCTATGTTTTTTTGCTTTCTATTTTTGCCCCAATTTCTCCTCGCCAGCTGCAAGCTTCTTCCACCTATCCAAGACCTTCTTTCTGCCGTAGGAGTCCTTCAGTGAACCAACTTGCCATCAGCCTATGGATCACCAGGGTGCAGTCATGCAGTGGAAGATAGTGCCCTCCATCCCTCCCTGAGGCAGGATGTGTACAAGACAGACTCCTGAACCCCACCTCACTGATTGGCACCAGGCATCCAGGGCTCAGGTGCAAACTCAGATCATCTGGATGGCAAGTGATAGCTCTAGCTAGCTCTACCACTGCACTAGCTAAGCAGCACCTTTTAAGATTTACAATAAGAGTTTCACTTGCTCCAGTCTCAGTTCTTTCATTACTTGCAACTTTCAGTTTATTTTTATACTGGAAAGGTATGTGAGCAAATCTGCCAATTTTCACAAGCGTTCACACAAATAGTGACTGAAAGAACCATTATCTCCATTTTCACTGTTGTTCAACTTCTGCCTTCAGACACCCATGAATAGAGGCCTGATTGATCACTTTTACTAGTTACTGCTGTCAACCACACCACACCTTATTGAAAGGATTCAATATAAATAGCATGCAGAGCTTGAACAAGTACTTTTGGAGAAAGAATAAGCCAAAATAATAGCTGCAATCCATCACACAACCACAGTAGCAGTCTGGAGGAAATTCAGGTGGTGGATGGTGCAGCCTTATTTCTAAACCCCAGTGGTTACCTACCATTTTTAAACAAAGTACATATGTCTTTGCTGAAAGAACTGTTAGCAGATTGTCTGTTATTTTCATATTTCATGGGATTGCCCAAAGTTGGCACCTTACTGGGTGGTTATTGTTCAATGCTTAAAGAATGTTTTCTCCCTTTCCAGTACCAAGACATGAGTCAGCATCATTTTAGGACTAACACCCCCAGTGCTGAAAGGCAAACATGTTAGAAGGATTTGCAGTATTTGCATTATAGCTGCATGTAAATACATAACACTGAAATGGGTCATACCTCTTGTTCCTTATAGATCACACTGGATATTAAAATGTCAGGAACTACATACTACAGTATGTAAAGGATCGCTGCATGACTCTTTCATAAAACAGAACAGTACACAACAGAGTTTATGCTATATACTGTATGTCATTCTTGGAACAATAGGAGGGACTCACAGTCCTGGACATATGGTATTGGCAGAACTGAAACTTCAACCAGAGTTAGGTCTAAGTAACATACCCACATTGCTAAACACTCCCTTCTAATTTATCTATTTCTTTAACAAGTCAAAGATTTACATTAGGTGCCAGGGTCCCTTGCTTCACACAGCACTAGTGGTTACGCCTTTCTGGGGAATTGGCCTAAAAGCCCACAATAGCCTGTCAGGTGGCTGGGGACCCAGTTAATCATCCTAGAATAAGGGGCAGATATTATGAGCACTGGAGGGTGTGGTAGTTCTATATTAATATTTTGTACACAAATACCATGCCTTTTGCATACAGTTGGTCTGGATGTTATAGATTGTGCCCTTGCTTGTTTTCGTACTGAAATAATAATACTGTTTGTGATCTTGTGCAGTACTGTTTTCCACCTGTTGGGGAAGGCATTCAAAAAACATAAAAATAAAGCATAAAAAAAGTTGAACTGTATATGTGCTTTAAACTCATTCCTTCCTAGAGCATATATATAAGTTGAAACTTTCTATGCTCACCCTTAATCAAAATGGTCTCTCCAAACTGAATGACTACTTTGTCATATTTTGACGATGTCTCCACATGATGTAACATTTTACATTTATCTTAAAAAACTCATTAGAGTCGAGACTTGTGCAATTCATATCATGACATCCAAGTCCACCATGATAAATCCATTCATGTTATCTGCCAGTGGCCACAGTTCTATATTTGTGTCAACTGAATTAGAAACATACAAATACTAATCTCCATGAAGTCCAAATTCCAAAATGACCATATTTAATTCAGGTGCCCATTATTGTTTGTATTAGGCAACAGTTTGTTTTAAAATGTTTAAAGAAAAACTACCCCAGTTTAATTCTGGCAGTTTAAAACTGTTGGCATCTGTGTACTTATGGGTGTGGTGCACTGTACTGGGTGAAAAGAGTGCTTCAATAAAAACACTGCCAAAACTGCACTTCAAAAAGTGCATCTGCCTTGATAGCAACAGCGGTAGGATAGCACATGGTAATTACTGTTAACCCTGTAGCTGTCAAGGCAAGGGAGGAAGAGGGGAGGAAGTGAAGAAGTAGGCAAAACATGTGGACGCTGTCTGAGCTGCTACCATGGTGGAGAAGGCTAAGGCAAAAGCAGTTCAGATGGTACAGCTCAGCAGACTAGGGTTTTGTTCCAGAAAAGCAAAGGTTACAGTTTTGTTTCCTTACCATGATAGCAGTCCTCCCGGTGTTTTCGACTACTACCATTGGCACTATTTTCAAAGTCAGCATTTTGGATGGACGCTGTTGTTGTCAGCGGTGTTTTTACCGCATGGTTCTTGGCCATGCTGTTCTTGTTTTCAGCATTATGACCCAGTGCTGTGGTGCACACCAGTAAAAGTATATGCTGAGCCACATAGCCACCTGCCATGCATATGGCTCTGCAGCAGTACATGGGATCATCGGTCACTATCCCTTGGAGGTCCCTCAAGTGCGTAGTAATGCACAGAAGACAGTGACATCTTGGGGGTAGAGTTGGCCGGGATACTGCACTTCCAAATCTATGTTCAGTGTAGCTCTGAAGTGGACACCTTGCTTTGCTGATGTGGGAGATCATGTGATAAGGCAGAATGCAGCCAGGACTTCTGTATTCCCTTCAAGACTGTGCTTTTCTTCATGTTTCAGGGATCACTAGCCCAATGGCATTCAACCTTCCATACCAAGCAGTGGGTTGTGCACAAGCTGGCTTTTAGGGCAGATTGTCCCTGTGATGAAGTTTTTTAAGTGTGCTGGAGGTTACAGCCCAATATGTAAGTGAAGTATTTCATAAAAGGCTTCATGAATGTATGTATTGGAGGGCTCACATGGCCATGCTATCTCATCCCACTTGACACTGAAGAGGGCTAACCTTATAACTTTTTTAGTTATTCTTTTTCTCCCTGTGCACTGACCACCCCCATCCTTCAGTCTCCCCAGCCTTGTCACCCTGATGCCCTCCAGGACCTACCTCTGCCTGGCTTGTCCCCCTGGGCTTATCGCCACCCTCGTCAGGGTCAGCAGGGTCCCTCAAACACTGGAGACAGGTTCTGGTTTGCTCGGATGTCACCTGGATAGCTGGGTGCAGGGTTTGCAGGAGACTGGATTTGTCTTACCAGTCTGCACTGCACTCCCCTTTTTCTGTGCCCCTAAGGAGGTGCAGATCTGTAGTGCCATCATGATGCATGCTGTATGCTCTTGCATGACATGCATCTACGGCTGCTGCACTTCCCATGCATCTTAACGGCCTGGGGTGCCCAACCCCTGTTCTCCACCAGGTATCAGGGAACAATATCCCCCACCCCCCAGAGGAGGATGAGAACAGTCCATTGGATGCTTGATTATCCTGCTCCACTCCCCCATGCTAGCCCTCCAAATCCCAAGCTCACTACTGAACTTGGGTTGTTAGCCTCACAGGAGGTAGTGCTACTGCTACACCTGAGGTGGTGGCTAAGCTTATAATTATTTTTGTTAGGACTTTATTTTGTTAAATAAAAACTTGGAGTAATTTCAACATAATCATATTTTGTGTTAGTTTCCATGGACTGATACATGTTTAAAACAGGTCAATATACATCAATATACTTTAAACTATAATGTTATGGTTAAAAGTGCTTTGATGTATACTGACATGAATCAATCCAATGCATCAGTTTTGACCTAATTTCAAACTTTTCATTCCAAGAAAATTTAGTTCAGCAGATATCATACTGTTACATGGAGATGGACAACACCTGATATAATATAGGCCTCTGCGTTATAATACTTTAGTGGTTTTCTGTCATGGAGAACCAGATTTACTTTTCTAATTAAATAATTTAAACTACCTTTAGTGTACCGATGGCCTACAGATAACATGTGTTGTTACCATGTGGGAAATCTAAGTTTGGGAAGGAACAGGTTTCTTCATGGTAATGTGTCTCCAGTTCATGGGTACTACTGGTTACAGTGTTTTCTTGTTGAGGGATAGAAGTGGATCCAAAATTGCTTCTGCAGTGAACCTGTGGGGATCAAGGAGACATGCTTCTTTATTTTCTTTACATGTGGTCACTGCAGCTGTGTGTGTCATTTAGGGATGCCTTTGTGGTGGCATGGGGACACAAGGATGAAGAAACCCCATGACTAGGCCTGTAATTTTTTCATGGTAGAAAAGGATGAAATTCACAAGTTCATGGTGAAAATAGCATTTTTCATGGCACAGCGTGGTAGAACTAGCCTTGTGTCCCACCCATACCTTGCCCAGGTGAAACATGCTGTGGCTACAGGATTCTGCACAGCATAGCCTCTGTTGTGCCACGTATACCCTTTGATGCCCTTTAGTGCGACACTGTCACCTCAGTACAGTATATAATTGTTACTTTTTCCTGCAGTATATATTCAAAAGATGACATAATAAACCTAGGTGGCATAACATTTTGATATTTCAGTACGTAATACTGTTTCTCCTGTGGGGCATTCTTTCATTCACAGATTAAGAGCAGCCAGCGCTATTAAAGATTACAGTACTCTCAGTGTTCTCCAAAAAAGTAGTGCATATGCAGGCATGTGGGAGCAGGTCTCAATATGCAGGTGTGCGGCAGAACTGCATCTTGCTGTCACTGTGAGAAAGAGAGAGAGAGAGAGAGAATGTACGTTTTCCACAAGGTCCTCAGTTCGGCTGTCAGAGATGTAGAAACAAGCTCCCCCTGCCCATTGGTGTAGTAGTAGTGACAGCAGAACCTGATACTGCTTACTTAATACTTTCAGCCAATCCAACTACCAGACTGGCTTCTCTGATTCTCTGGTAAGGAAATGATGGCATACATTAAATAAATAAATTTAAAGTACATGTAGGAAAAGATGATTAGGTGTGATTACTGGAATTTGGGCAATTTCACAGGGGACTACTGATTTCATGGTACTTGTGAAATCCGTAACCCCCCTGAAATACTTACAGCCCTACCCATGACCATTCAAATGATTGGCTCCAATCGGTCGGGCCCCACATCATGGCTATGGCTAGGCAACATTGCCATGGCTGAGAGATTGCTGTTTGAGGCCCTCATATCAGGGGCAATGGTCATGAACAGGGTATAAAAGCATGAATAAGAAAAAAGAATGTAAACTACTCTATTCCTTATAAGGCAGGCTTTTTTTTGGTTTTTTTACAAAATTTAGATGATTCTTTGTAGCCAAACACTGACCAGTTTTCTAAGCCTTGAAACATAACTGGTTGTTGATACAGTAATGATGAATTTTAAATGCAATAGGGCACAGCATAAGTTCTGTCATGTCCCTGCACTTCAGTCGATAACTGTTAGTAACTTCATTTAAAAAGGGTAAATCCTGTTTTGATACCTATTTAAAATATAGGGATTCCTAGTGTTATACATTGTAGCTAAATATGAATAAGGGAATCATGATAATTGTTGATATATCTTCAGTTATACCAGAACCTGTCACTGAGTGCCACTGCATTACATAGATTTTGGGTACTTGACAAAGAGGCAGTCTGCAATGATTATTTAAACTTTGTTGAATTGTTCATTACAGTATGCATATAACCAGAATTTAAAATTAATTAAAAAATATTTTTTTTCTAGGTCAAGAGAAAAAAGACATACAAAACCAAGCAAGGAAGAAACTGCTCTTCAGGAGATTGAGAAGTCACCTCTTAAACAGCCACCAATGCCTCAAGAAGAACTTTGAAAAATATAATATTTAGACACAATACAACTTATATGCTTATATTTCTCATTAGCGCTGTATTTCTTATCCCTATTATTTATTACTAAGGTCATATGCATGAAACAGGAGAGCTGTTCATTGAGGGTTCATCAACACCCTGTTGCTTCTTCCCAACCTGATGTCATAATACTCTGCTTGTGACATCATAGTTATCCCCATGGCAACAGACTATGATGTCACAACAGAGCATTATAATTTCAAGTAGGGAATAAGCTACAGGGGCAGATAAAGTCTGAGGGATAAATACTTGATTTTGTGGAAATGTTTTCAGTAATAAGTAATGGAGGGGAAAAATCTGTAAAATAACATGTATATGAAATCCAGGGTGAATTGTATCTAAATATTATATTTTCCAAAGTTTTTTCAAAGGTGTCTGCTGCTCTTTAAAGGTTTTGTCTGATTTCATAGTAATATAAACACCACAGAAATATCAATTTGTTTCAATTGTTTTAATGTTAATCAAGTTCTGTTTCATTGTTTCATGATTTGCCATAAATTGTCTAGATAAAAGTAAAAACATCGCTCTTGGGTCTTGAAACTACAGCACAAAAGTGAATTGCCAGAATTAAACTGGCAAGGCACTACTGCTACTGGGCACCTTCAGGACTAGGTGTCAGTTGAGGGGAGGGGAGTGAAGGAAGCAAAGGAAGCAGATGAGACTGGGAGGAAGGTTGGCACAGGAGAGAAGTGGGAAGTAGGGAGTGGCTAGGGATTGGTGGGCAAGAATCCAAACAAAAGGACTTTAAAAGGGAAAGGAAAGAAGGGGACAGCCTCTTTTTCTACTGCTTTTTTGACCCGTCTGCCCTCCCAGAGAAAAGGGTTGGGGGAGGGAGAGCAGTGAAGCACAATTTAGGTACTAGTGGCAAAGGGGAGCCTGCTGAAAGTGGACAGTAGAGATGGCCATGCCTGAGGGAAAGAGAAGAATTTGATGAGATGGGAGGGAAGGAAGGAAGGAAGGAAGGAAGGAAGGGGGAAGAAGGGAGGGAGGGAGAGTGGATGGGGTGGGGCAGAAAGGTACAGTGCTGTGTAGTATGAGAAAAGGGAGCCCAGCAAGGAAATGACCAGGAGGTGGGACACATTCTGGGTATACATGTTGACACGGAAACAGCATTAGCATGCTTGGATATGCATTAGTGCATTACTGAGAGTACCATCAGCAAAGGTTTGCCCATAGAGGCTAAATGGCAATGTGTGGAAGGTGGTTGAAATGCAGTGGTAATAGAAGTAGACAGAAAAACTATGTATTAGTAAGAAAAATCAAATATGATACATGTATGTTCAGGATCTTGTGTTTAATAAAGGTTATGCCAACTGTAAGATCAAGTAAAACAGCGTTTGTTTAAAATAAGGCTGTACAACAAATAAACTGTATGTATATCTTTGCAGTAACAGTGTTCATCCTCAGTCTTTCAGATGCTCTGACAGTAAATGAACTGCTCTGGATCGCTATCTGTGGAAATCTCAAGTATCAATTTCCAGCTCAGAAAAGCCCAAATAATGGTTCATTTGTCTGGGTAGTCCCAGATAATCCAAACATTTTATCAGGATAATGATCCACATTGTGTACCTCATTATATGCTCCCAGACAAAACAATCTAGATTTTCATGATCTGGGGTGACTGAAAGATAGTATGTCTTATCTGAGAATCACTATTTCAGACCCATCCAGCTGTTCTCATTCTTTACGAAGACATTAATTTAATAGTTTAAGCAAGGGAAAATGTATGAATGCTGCTTCATGGAAATTTTGAATTTCATGATTTTCATGTACAGTAGTTTTGACTATGCAAAATCTACAGGCATTCGTTTTCCCTTACGAAATGGTAAAATTCTGTAGTTGGCATTGCTGTCTATTTTATATGCAAAAATCTCTGCAGAAACAAAATCTGCGGTTTACCTTGACTTTTTTTCATTGCAATTTACTTTGACATCCATTCTATTCTATATGCATGAAAAAAAAACTGTGTGAAAACAATCTGCAGATTACACAAACTTTAATAAATATTCTGCAGTTTAAAATGAAGCAATTTACATGTTTATGCATGTAATCAAAATTCTTGCTAAATAGGCAACCAAGGACAAATGGGTTAACGGTCAGCACTAGCATAACACATGCAACCATCCCACTACTTATGCCATCTGAACCACTTGTGTTCACCTGTCAGCATAGCAAGAATGATGATTATATGTGTTGACATGCAAAAAGCTTGTTACTGTGAATTAAGAATCCTTCAGTGTACTTGGTGGAATTTTATTGAACTAGTCAACAACTTCCACATGAGATTTTCTGTAGAATAATTGTAATTTCATGAAAATTCTGCTGGTAAAATTTAATGCTATAGCACTAGATGTAGGGGTCTGTAGGTCCCCAAAAACTTGTACCCTGAATCATCTTTGTACAGGAGATATGTTGGGTTAGTAAAAGATATCAAACTGTGTACCAGTCCAGCAGAATTCACAATTTTTCACAGCTCTTTTATGAATTATTATAACACTGTGGACACATATTATTGAATAAATCCTAATAAGAAGACATTTTGTGAGGTTTTAATTTATGAAAGAAGTTCTGATGAAGTCACCCAATTTTCATTCACATTTTTTTTTTCTGATGCAGCTTTTTGGACAATGGTGCCCTCCTCACACCTGCTTCAGGCTTATTATGGCACCCCAGCCCTACCCATCACTACCCACACCATTTTTCTGCAGTGGGAATCATCATGTGGAAGGACCCAAGAGTACTGGCATTGTTGTTGATGGCCAGTGGTGCACATGGATTTTTCTGTTTCGTCTCCCTTTGTCTCCCCCTCCCATCCATGGCACTCTGGAGCAGAATGTGCTCCCCTATGCGCATCACCTTGGTCGCACATAACAATATCCTATGATGGAGACAAGTTCCCTTGGCCCAGTACAGGGGTCACTATGGTGTCAGAACCAGGGTGCCTCTCTCCCCTGGCTGGGAGTGTTGCCGCAGTCCCCTGGCCACCCAACCCACTTCACAGGTCTACTCCCAAAACATGAGTTTTCAGCACGGAAGCACATGGCTCTTCTGCTGAGCCATTGGGTGGCCTCCTTTACTGCAACATTTGCCTGTTTTCTCATTTCAGTCACATTGCATGGACTTCAGCTGAGAACTTTACCTGCCACTTTGCTTTTAAAGCAAAGTTTTTTTCATACCAAGGTTACTGGTAAACAAGTGCCTCTAGGTCACATGCAGTAGCTCCTGCAGGTCGCATTGTACAGTTGTACTATGTATACAGTGACCTTCAGTTTTTGTTTTTTGTCTGTGAGTGTGAGTGGAAGGAGACAGTTCTATTGCTTTTTCAGCTTGATAAAAGCAGATAAAACAACCTTTATGTTTCTCTTTGTTCATTTCTGATTTATCTTTTACTTATATCTTAGGGATTTCTTGTATTTTTAGTCCGAATTAGTTGATATTTCTGTAGTTGTTTCTACATCATTTTCCATCTGTATTGCCATCTGACTTGTGTTTTCATATACTGTTATTTAATAATTGGATTTTTTTCCCCTTTTTTCTGCCTTATTTCTTAACTTTATTCATGCTCACAATTTTGTTAATGTTTTATATTTTTTTATCGATTGAAATGAGTGGAGGGGAGGATAGTGTTCTGAGGAGTTGGACTGAGAGTGAGAAGAGTGAGAGAAGATGCAGACAATGTATGAGACATGCCATCCTGTACATCTGCAGCAAACTATATACATGGCAGTGCTAACAGCACTGTATGGTGGAGAAAATAAGCAGCAGCCTCCTTCAGCAGCAGCAGCAAGAGATTCATTTGGTGGTGGATGCCCCCACCCCCCCGTACAGCAACAGGAGCAGCAGCATGAAGTGGCACCCCCAGTTGTTCCAGATGTCCCAGAGGCAGTGGCACCTGCACCTCTTTGCTGCCAGAGACAGAAGACAACACAGAAGATCAGCTACTGCCTGTGGAACCACCACCACCTCTGACCAAGACCAGCCCCTTCGAAGATCTCCCTACCCAAGGCAGCACAAGTCCATGGTTTGGGATATGTTTGAGACTGATCCCACAGACAGTAATACAGTTAAATGCAAAATCTGTAATGCTGTTGTCCACTGCCCTGTATTTGTTGCAACATACAGAGGCCTTGGAATTTTCCAAATCATCCTAGCCTGCAGAGGGGCCTACTTATAGTGAGAGTTTGTAAGTTCCTCAGTCCTACCATGCTGTCTGTGTAACGGTATAGTCTGTGACGGTGTCTGTTTGTTTTAATTGACACTAATCTGGGACCCACTTAGTAGCAGTAAGTTGGATTCTGGGTAAAATTTTTCATTTTGTTCTCTGGGTGAGAGCCAGAGGATCATTCTTAAGTGCCCAGTGTGTTTGCCATACTCCTGGGTTGCTTTACAGTGCTGATGCAACTTTGATTTTTGGAGTTTCTCTTTCACTGGGAGCCAGGGGGAACATTAACTACCTTAAACAAACTCATCCGTTAAAATGACAACTAGTTGAGTCATTCTAACTGTTTTACTACTGTTTATTTTACTTTTGGATGAGGCACAAACATGCAGCCTGAAGCTTTTCCTTAAGGGTACATCTTGAATTGGGACTTTTGGAGTGAAGTTTCCTTTGTTCAGAGTTTTATCCTGGTGTTTTAATTTGCCTTATTTTCCTGAAGATTATCCTATTTAGGGCTGCAGTGGATAGAGCCCTAAAAACCTTTTATGATCATCAGAAAAAGGATTCCTCATTCCTTCAGAATGAACAACATGTTGGACTTGCGTCATAGTCTGTGAAACAGTCCGCCCATGTTGTCCCTACCAACCGCATCACTGCACTGTTTCATGTTCCCTGATGAAGGGTTAGTTTACCCAAAGCACCGGGGCTAGTCTGTGGTACTCCATGCATCTGTTTGCACTGTACCTAAATATTGTGCATTAAAGCAGTTAAACTCAATTTTGGTAGTGCGTAGTTTCTTTCTTTTGAGTGCACACCTTCTGAAGAAGTACTGTTTCATAGTGCATAGTGCCAGTGGTCATAGCGCACTCTGTCATGTTCAAGATAGCATGTTCAAGATAGCTGCCGCTCTCTACTGCACATGTGCTAGCAGTCACGCATGCGCAATAGCATGCATTGATCATCTTGGTCATGGCAGAGTGGACCATGTTCTTCTGTGACCAGGTAATATATTTATTTTATGTTATTAAAATTCCCCCCACCAGATTCTCCCTCTCTTTCAGCACCCCTCGCCCCAGAAACATAACTGTGACACTTGGGATGCCCAATCCCCCAGTGTTATGATCTGGGATGTCCATCTTTTTTGTGACACTGGGGGTTACCTATCCCCCTGTGTCATGATCGGGGATTGTCGGTCTTTTGTTTTTGTTTGTTTTTTTGCTGAAAAAATAAAACTGCTCATTGTTGTCTTCCCCCACATGACTGTGACACAGGGAGTGTCCAGTCCCTCAGTGTTGCAATGGGGGATTGTCTGTCTCTTTTATTTTTACCTGTAAAAAATAATGGTTCACGGATGTCTTTTGTAGCCGTTCTTTACTCCCATCCAACTCCCCAACTCAGCATCCTCCACCACGCACTCCCAAGCCATTACTTACCCATTGGGTTCCAACACAGTATTCCTCTCTGAACTGAAGACAGGTTTTCACTCTTCAAAGTTGGACCACAAGCTGAAGATATAGGTATGCAGTTCAATGTATTTCAATGGGGTTTTGAACTTAGTACCATAATTTGGACATTTTTACATATTTTTGCCCCACATTTTTAACGTGCTTTCTTTGGAATCCATCTCATGAACAATGCCATTGTCATTAGGCAGATCTGTCCTGAAAGGTGAATTTGTGGTCCCTGTGCAAATCATGTTTCAGGCAGGAGCTGAAAATTTTCTCTGCCCTTGTTCATGAGGTGGGGTCATAAGAAGGTTATTTTTTAAATCTGATGTAAAAATATTGAAAAAACAACAAAGTTATGAGACTACGTTGAATGTTGTGAAAGCAGGCTCATAACTTTGGTACTTTTCAATATTTTTACCCCAAATTTACAACATAGCCATATCTTTACAGCATTTCACAATTGTGATAGCTGGCATTATTCAAATCCTGTCCAAAATGTGTTTTTTTTTCTTTTATTTGTATATGCTCTCAGGCATGCTGGGTCAAGAACTCTGTCCTGCACCACACATTGGTTGGCCCGACCACCCCGACCATCCCTGAGACCCCCCACAGATTAACCCCCTGTGGTGGGGCCAGGAAGAGAGCTACCTCCTTCCTCACAGCATAGTCCAAATCTGGGGAGGCCTTGACAGCAGACCAGTGGAATGAGTATGGGACCTCATTGAGCCCCTAGCCTCCATTTTCTGCTTTTCTGTGTCCCTCCCTCCCAGCATAAGGCATAGCATGCGTGTGTGGGGACACATGCATACTACACCTGCTGGCTGCTTGTCTCCCTGCCTACATCACCCCCCAGCACCCACTAGAGGGTAAGCGACTGACAGGACGATGATCCCTCCCTCCCCAAGAGAGGAGAGCAGTCCTCTGGATGCTCAATCCTCTCTCACCCCTGCCAATCCCCGATAGCCCGGCCTCATTCCCAAACCCAGGTCACCAGTGTAGTGAGAGATAAGGCGTCCAGTGGCTCAGCCCTCGGTGCCACCGGGCCGGCTCAGAATGTTTAATTACATCCTAAAAGGTGATTTCACGGTCCCTGTGCAAAATCACTTTTCAGGCACCAATTGAAAATTTTCTGTGTCCTTGTTCATGAGGTGGGGTCATAAGAAGGCTATGTTGGAAATTTAGTGTGAAAACATTAAAAAACAAAAAAGTTATGAGCCTACGTTGATGTTTGCGAACGCAGGCTCTTAACTTCAGTAATATTCAATATGTTTACCCCACATTTTCAACTTAACCATTTCTTCACCATGAATGTGACAGGTGTCATTTTTCAACTCCTGCCCAAAATGTGTTTCTGCATCCCAACATTTGATTTTACAGTTCCTGCACAAAAACACCTTTAAGCCAGGAGCTGAATATTTTGTTTGCCTGTCTTCATGAGGCAGGGTCATAACAAGGCTCTGTTGAAAATGTGGTCTAAAAATATTACAGACCAACACATTTATGATCCTTTCTTACATTTTGCAGATGCACTCTTGTAACTTTGGTAATTTACAAATTTTTTACCCCAAATTCCTCAGCTGCAGCCCTATCAGCTCTGGCCATATTTTATTAGGGTTGGAATTCCAGTCCCAACTTATATTTTACTAATTGCCTGGCAGCTGCTTGAACTATTTACTAGCTTGCAGCATTTAAGTTTGTTTCTAAACTTGTCAACTTATTTGTCTGTTACACAGCCTATTAGATGTTGCTATACCTTTTAGCTGGTTTATTTTTTTTATTATTTTATTTCTTTCTCGGATTACAAGACCTCTGAGCCAGAAGTTCTTTTACAGAGGATCAATGTCAGTTCAAACACAAAACAGTTTATACAGCAATTAGACATTACAAAAAGGGTGCACAGTTCTACATAAAGGCTGATAAATCAGAGTAAAATGCATGTTTAGGGGTGACAGTAGCCTGGCTGTGTCTAGATAGAGTGGGAGGGTGAAAAAAGGGGCAGGGGAAGTGATGGCCAGATAAGTGAGGCACAGCAGAGCTGGAAAGGGCCGAGGAAGAAGGAGGAAGGAGGGAGGGAGAAAGCAGGAGCAGAATTGATGTGAGGGGTGGGGGTAGAAAAGAAATGGAAGGGATGGGATGGGAATTACAAGGGGTAATAGGAGTTGCATAGCAGAGGAGAGGTATGAAAGTTCAGATAGGTTATGAGTATAGGGTAAAGGCATAGGAAGGAGTGCATACCATGAACAGGGGTGTGGTATGTGCAGTGACAGAGGGAGGGCTAGGTCTCAAAAGGGGGGAGCAGCTTAGGGAAAACAATCATAACTGCATTGTGCAGTAAGGTGCTGGTGAAGTTGGTGCTTAAAAGGGCCGACCTTAGACTGATCTCAGATTGACAAGGGGATGTCATTTAGGCAGCTGGTGACCTAAAATGAAATAAGCACTGAGCCATGGAAGTTCAACAGGATGGGACTTGAAAAGACTGGTTAGACATTACATGGGTATGGTGGGAGCTAGTTACTTGGGTAAAAAGGTTTTGGAAGACAGGATGGGTTAGGCCGAGGCATTTTTTTTACTAACAGACAAGTTTGATACCTTATCCTCTGCTGAAGGTGGAGCCAATTAGAACGGGCGTACAACTCACACATATGAGTGAGTCAATGAGTCCCTGTAGCTAACCTACATGTCTTGTTAAGGGCTATATTAACTCTTTTGAGCCTGTTATTTGTGGCTGGACCATACAGTATATGACAATACTGTAGTCAATAATAAAAAGTATTGAACTAGTGATTGCTAGACAGAGTGCATTGGGGGTGCCTGTGCCTGTACAGGAGCCCTAACCTGGTGTTTACTACCTTAGCAACATAATCAACACGGGAGGTAAATGACATGGAGGAGTCTAGAGTTATTCTAAGGTATTTGAACTGCTGGGCCTGCTCAAGGGGAGAGTTCAGGTTGTTAAGAATAGTCAACTGGTGTGATTTGTGCCTATTGTGCGGGCTGGAAAAAAACATGAATTTCTTTTTTTTTTGTAATTCAGGAGAACTTTGTGGTCATAGACCCAGTTTTCAACAGCTGGAAAATTAAACTGTAGTTGTAATTCGGGGGAGGGGGGATGACTAGAGAAAATAACGGCATCATCCACATAGAGTAATAGGTTAGTTGAACAAGCCTGGGGAAAGGTGTTAAGGAATAGACTAAAGAGCAGAGGATGAGGATCAAGCCGTGCGGTATCCCAGATTGCACTTGTTGGCAGTCGGATAGCACATCACTTATTTTGACTTGCTAGGTTCTGTCACCAAGGTACTGTAGCTCTGAAACCAGCCAGTTACCTTGGCCAAGAGACCCACGGTGAGGAGTGATTCAAGAAGGAGGAGGGTGTCATTGACCATATCAAATGTTTTAGTGAGGTCACTATAAATTGCCCCCACTAGGTGTCCCCAGTCCAGAGCATTGTATATAAAACCAGTGTATTCTAGTAGTGCAGTGGTGGTGCTATGTGTGTTCTGAAACCCATGCTGTTGTGGGCATTGAAGCTGGTATTTCTCCAGGTATTCAGTAAGCTGGTCTCAAACAATGCATTCCAAAGCTTTGGGGAGGGGGTAGAAATGGGGCAGTAATTAGAAGGCTGAGATTGGTCTCCAATCTTGTGCATGGGGGTAACCACAGCTGCTTTCCAGTGCATAGGGAATTGCCCTAGGCAGAGGGACAGGTTGTGTAGTTTAGTTAGAGGGGCTAGGGCTTTATCCAGGGTTAGTTTGAATAGTTTGAGGTCCAGTGAGTCACTATTGGATCTCGATTTGCAGAGAACCGGTATTTAAAAAGAAATATTTTTTTATTTTTTTGCTGCTTGACTATCCTGTTTGAATATTTAATTTGCATTTTAATTAGGTTGCTGTTTGTCCTGGTTATTATCAAGCTGAGGCTTTTAACTCTTACTCTGGTCCTAAGCTTTCTAATCATGCGGTTTCTTTTTTATTGCATTCTTACATTTGGTTTGACCTCATTATCCCATATCCATTCTGACAAGTTCCAGCTGAGTGGGGATAAGCATGTTTTTTCATTCCTACCACCATGGTCTGACATTTCCTCTGTGGGCCTTCTAAGTCACCGCTTTCTTGAGGGGAATCAAATACTGCTCTCAACACTGTTATCAAAAGCCCCAGGTGGTTATGCTGGCCTAAACAAGGCTTTAAGTACTCCATTTTATTAATATGCTATATTTTTTTTATTTCGGCTAGTAGCAGGTGACATAGCAATTAATCCTGCCCCTTACTTCAAGAACTACATTTTTTTCATTCAAATGTTGAAAGCCTTCTCCCTAAAAGAGACCTTCTGGTGAGCTGCAGCTTTATTTCTTGCCTCTACTTCCAAGTTTCATCTGAAACATGACTAGATTCCACTGTTCCAGATTCAGATATTAACCTCCCAGACTACACAGATTTCGAGTCTGACAGGAGAAGATGGGAAGGTGGTGTAGCTTTAGTTGTTCATGCTTCCACTCTTTGCTCACTTATTCAATCAGACACCGTGGGTGACCTGATCAATTATGTTTTTGTTTCTCTGAAGTTATCTGTGAAGGAAATGTTAGTTTGCAGCTTATGCTGTCCCCCCCTAATTAAGTAAGCATTAATCACCAACAGAGGAGGGCTCTACGGGTGGATTAATGCCCGGGTGGGGGTGGGGTTGGTGCATGGGGCCTCAGGCCGAGTGCTTCCAACCACCCACCAGGCATTAATCCACCGGTAGAGCCCAACACTGGAGGTGATTAAAGCGCTTGTAACATGGCAAGTGCAAGGCAAATGTTGTATAAGTACTAGTTGAGTTCAAAATAGACAGCGCTTGCCCACAGTGATAATGTTTCTTGCTAAACTATGCCACAGTTCCTTGGTTTCAACTCAGTGTCATGATGTGACAACGTGCGCATTCACGCTGCACGCTACACATTCTTTTATATAGTGTCAGCTATTTTTAACTCGAGACCAGCAGAGGATTACTGTGTGAAACATACAATACCATTCTCATTTTTGGATTCCTACCAACCGTTTGCATGCTTTCTCATTCGATCTTATGTCCTGATTACGGATGAAAGCAGTGCACTGTAAGAAAATTATCTACTCATACTGCCACATGTTGACAGACTCATTATACCTTTATTCTTCTTATCTACCTTCTCTGCCATGATACCTCCCTCTTCTATATTTATTTGCCTTGCTGGCGCACTTCAAGAGCTCCTCTACTGTGTCAAACCTGCACCTAGTCCATGGGTAACTCCGCACAATTCTACCGGTGATTTCCTGAGTCTTTGCTCCACATCACGATCTACTGGCTGGCGTGCATACCTACTACTCCTGAGTGTGACTGCTGCCCGGCGAGCCCCCGCTTGTTTCTATCACTTACCTGAGTGCGATCTAATAGTGACTTCTGAGGGTACTGCACCAGCTGGCTCTACTGCTGGATTGATCACCGCTCTGCTTTGGTCAGCTGATGCTTTTCAACCACTCTATGCTCTCTATTTATCTGTCATTTTCTATGCCATGTTACAAAAGCAGTCAAATGTTCTCAACGGTATTTACTAGATTCACTCTCTGGATGATTTTCCATATTCAGTTCTATTGGGTGACTTCAGTGTAAACTGACCCTCTAGTATGAGACTTAGACTGAAGGATTCCCTTGCTTCCCCTCAACCCAGATCAGCTAATTAAAGAGTCTACATGAGTTGACTTAAATTGTAGGGTAAAACAAAAAAAGTGGCTAACCAGCAACTATTGTGCAAAATCAAGGCAAAACAAGATGAAATTTCAGTCTCAAATACTTAAATAGCTTTTATTAAGTAAAATGCTTACACCATTCACACCACCAGCATCAGCCAATGTTCATTTCTCTCATGTGACTGTGGGCTTTCTCAAGGTGTGGTTAGTGTGGCAACTACCACCTCTATTTATGCATTCATTTTTAAAGGGGCACAAAATCACTTACATCTTATACAGCCACTTTAAACCCCAAATGTCAGCAGAGAGTACTACAGACTTGGTAAAGCGCTTTAAACAAAGAGGCTACAGTGATAGTAGCATTGAAAAGGGCATTATGAGAGCAGTAAGTAGTGACAGAAATGACTTAATTAAAAAGAAAAAAGAATGAAAAGAGGTTTGTGATGGTGGTGGAGAGAGTACAAAAAGAATGTGCAACTTTATCACTTCTTATAATTTGCTGGCACGTCAATTACATGGGATTTTCAACTAAACATTGAGAAGTTCTAAAAACTGAACTTAAACTGGATGTGATTACAAAACAACCACCTCAAATTGGTTACAAACGAGAGAAGAATCAAAGAGATTGGATGGTGCATAGCCTATATCAAGCTCTAGATATGACCAAAGACAATAAGAGAAGTTTACCTAAGGGGACTTTAGAATGTGGCAATTGTAAATTCTGAAGTAGCATTTTACAGACAAGGGATCATTTTATCCATCCAATCACAGGCAAGAGATATGATCTATATGATTTTTTGAACTGTAATACAGAGGCTGTGATTTATATTGTAATTTGTTCCTGTTCAGCATTCTATGTGGGAAAAAACAAACATAATTTTAAGAAACAGATCAGGGAATATCTTAATGCAGTGGCACACAAGAATGTAACAACTGCTTTGGCACTGCATAAAAAAGTCAATGAGAATGATGGTAAAAACATGATCTTTTGTTTACTGCATTAGAAAAAGTAACATTGGGACCAAGAGGAGGCGATCTAAACAATGAACTTTTAAAAAGGGAAACTTATTGGCAATATGTTTTAAGAGTGAACAAGCATCCAGGTTTAAATGAGGCATCCCAGTTGGCGCCTTATTTAAAATTACATATTTTAAATGATACATTTGAAATGTTAACATCATAATAGAAATGTACAGGGTGTTTATTGGATATGTACATGTAGATGTCTGTATTATTATTATGTGTTAGGATTTATATATAACAAATCTTATTATTGCACAAATACATTTTTTTATCATGTTAAGTACCACTTTTTAACATAGAAACATAGAATTTGATGGCAGATAAGGACTGCTTGGCCCACCCAGTCTGCCCAGCTGCAGATCCTAGTTAACCAATAGCCTACTTTCTCCTACTCCCGACCCCTAGAATTGCCTTATGTCTGTCCCACACATTCTTGAATTCCCCCACTGTTTTTGACTCCACAACATCCTCAGGAAAGCTATTCCATGCATACACAACCCTCTCTGTGAAAAATACTTCCTCACATTACCTCTGAGCCATCCCCCTTCTAGCTTCAAATTGTACCCCCTTGTTCTTGCACACCTCTTTTTCTGAAAGATGCTACCACCTTGGACTTTGCTGGTTCCCTTTCCTAGTCCTGGAGTGGGCTGTGGAATCCACAATGTGCTGCAGCGACCTCTGGGGATGCCCAGAGGTACCGCTTGCACTGGTGTGACTGGGGGCGGAGCACGGTGGACATCGGCACGTATGTGCACAGTTGTCGCTGCACATCTGCACTCCCAATGGGAGGAAAAAGGTTGAAATGGCTGGGCACAACTGTGCAACCTGATGGCCGCACCCTGCCTCACTGGGAGGACTCGCATGGAATCGCACTGGTGGGGTCCAGAGCCGGTCTGGCTGGATAGGGTATGGGGAGACCCTCCAGCAGATTGGCTATGGCCGTGCCAGATCCCCCATCATGTGAGTGAGCCTGGTGCTCTCCCAGCAGGCAGAGCTGGTGGCTGGATGCCCCCACTGGTAGTCGCCGCAGCAGGCGGATAAATAAGCTGAATATAAAAAAAATCCAAACATATTTTTGGTTTACTTCTTTTAGTTTTACACAGCTGAAGTCTTGTGATAAATTATAGCAAAAGACCAATAAATTAGATATTGCAGAGTCATGGCAAACTTTTCAGAAATTCTTTAATTACTGTGTTTCAGTCATCAGGGAAGCTAAAAGAAATTTTGGCATTTGGTGGACTTTGGAAGGTGCCTTTAGAGTCTTTCACTTTAAATGTATCCTATGGTGGTTCCACAGCTTTCTCTGAGGAGGGTACCTGTGCTATGTTTAACTCATTTTTTTCTGAGGATCTTACTATATTGTTGAATATGGCTGACTTATCCTCTGTTAGCTTATTTTATGATCCACTTTCAAAGTTTCCTCTCTCAAGGCCTACATTTTAGTTTAGGTCTATTAACCCCAATGAAGTATTTATATTACTATTCTTCCTGAGACAGGACACTGTCAAGGGAATCGACAGCTTAGATAATTGTTTCCTTAAATGCAATGCTGACATTTTGGCCTCTCCCTTAACCTACATTTTCAGATAATCTCTTGGAACATAAACATTTTCTTCAGCCTGGAAATAATCATCAGTAATTCCATTACACAAAGGTGGGGATACAACATTAGCAGATAATTACTGCCCAATTTCTTTGCTTCCCAGTTTTTCTAACTTCATGGAGAAAATTGTTCTATATATGATTACTGAATATTTGGCTAAGTATCAGGTTCTCTTTAATTTTCAGTCAGGTTTCAGGCCCGGTTCCTCTCCCAGACAGCATGACTTTCAAGACTCTGGCTCTAGGGCGCTGCACAAAGGGTGTTTTGTGGGTTCTGTCTTCATTTATCTGTTGAAAGCTTTTGATGTAATCAGTCGCTCCTTCCTTCTATCTCATCTACCTTCTTATGGCTTTTCTTCAAATGTTACCACCTGGTTTTCATTCTATTTATATGGAAGAACTCAATCTGTTTCATGGAATGGGTGTCTTTCCTCTCATCTTTCTATTTCCACTGAGGTTCCACAGGGGTCTACACTTGGTCATATCTTATTCAATCTGTTTATTGGCCCACTGTCTTCTATTATGGACCTTTACCTGCCAGCTTAGCTAGTCTATTACAAGCCACTAGTCTAGTCTCTCAGTGTTACTTAGTGCTTGACAAACTGTATTGTATAGTAGCCGATGTTTGACTGCTTGACCTAGCTACTGAGCAAGACTGCTGCAGTTTTCCATTTCTGCCCTACTGACAAACCCTGCCCCTTACCCACACTGGTCACTCTGCTAATTATTAATTTCTCTGCCCCACTTGTAATGCTGCCTCTCTAAACTCCTTACTTTCTTCTCTGCCTTACCTACAAACCCTTCCCTTACACCCCCCTGCTGCTGCTGTCCTCCTCAGATGTCCCGGTGCCAAAGCACAGACCCCCCATTAAGTCCTCTTCTAGCTCTAAATAATTGCTCTACATTTACCACCTCTTTACCTCATGCTTTGTCCTTCCCCATTGCCTGCCCTTCACTGAGCTTGCTATTGTACTCTAGCTGTATTTAATCCTCTGTGTTTCCCTCCTTGTTCCACAGACAGCCCACCTGCAGGCTTCCCAAGCTGTTCCTGTGGCCCTGGCTCTCTCCAAGGAGGACACAGCTAACAGACCAACCGACTGACCCCTGGACAGATTCAGGTATGCACTGGACCTCCGAAACTCGTGGTTTTGAATGCCACTGTTTTGACTGGATGCCCAGTGGAGAAGCCAGGCACTGATTGGCAGCTTTTCTGATTTCCCAACACCTGGTGCTTCCTGATCTCAGGAAAATCTCTTTCTGTGCTGTGTTCTGGACTGAATTTGCCCACCTCCCTCCCCTATCTCCTCACAGTATTAAATAGATCCTTACTCCGCCCCTTCCTCAGCCTTGCAGCTGATTGGTCACTCCACTGCTGCACATTTTCATGCTATTGATCTCCCTGTCTTCAATACCTGACTTGACACACTTTCTCACTGCCCCTTTTTAAAGCAGTCCCACCCACAGGATCACACATTTGCTCTCAACTTTTTCTCCAGCCACTCCATCTAACTCCTCTCAATTACTGCTCTACCTGCCCTATTGTTAGGGACCTCACCCTCATTCGACTATATACCCTTTCAACTATAAACCAGCTAGCAGTTAAGCAGGCCAGCAACACCAAACAAACTACCATGGGGTGCAGCCACCTACTACTACTCCTCACTATCTCTTTTGGCATTGCTGGTACCATATACAAATTCGGACCCCTACCTCCCCACTCTGAATCCTCACTGGGTGCAAGCTGGAAGAAAAACATACACATGGCCACTACCACTTCCAGTAACGATAGGCTCTTTATCCTCCCACACCTCCCATACACAGTTATCACTAAGCCAACCTTCCAAACTATAACCTTAATGGTTAGCTTTCCCTCTAATTTAACACAGGCATATAGACATCTCCCCCACCTGAAGCGCAGGTGACGGAAGACACGAGGGAAGATAAACATCACCCTATCTGCCAGAAAGGTTATCTTTCTGCTACTGCTACTCTCTGGCAATGTTCACCTAAACCCTGGTTCAGCAACCCTGAGGAGCAGGGGGGGTCCATACAGTGAATGGCCTAAAGATAACATCGCTAAACATCTGCAGCCTAACTGCCAAATTTGATTAGCTCCAGGCTTGGATGACCATCCATGCCCCTGACATACTCTGCCTAACTGAAACCTGGTTGTCAGGTAGGATCAAAGATGGTGAGGTGGCCATCGAAGGATTCAAAGCATTCTGACTTGATAGAATAGGCAGGAAAGGTGGCAGCTGCCTCCTATATGCCAGAAACTCACTGAGTTGCTCTGTCCTCCCCATCTCCAAAGTTGTGGAGGATTATGAGTTACTAGTAATAAAAATACAAGTCGGCCTAAAAGGCAAGACCCTTACCATCACCACAAACTACCTGCTCCCCAAGAAAGCCAAGGAAGGCCTTCCTTTTGTTATGGAAGAAATTAGCGCACTTAGAAAGGGCTCAGAACTCATCTTGACCGGTGACTTTAATATTAACTGGTTATGTAAGTAGGTGACACCCTCCAGAGACCTAATTACCTCGCACAATCTCACACAACTCGTAATTCACCCCACTAGGCAGAACTACAAGGCTGGTACCAGCACCCTCATTGACTGGGTCGTAGCTAGCTCACCGACATAATTCTCCGAACTCAGGGTTCTCCCAGACATGCTGAGTGACCACTCCCCAATCTCCTTTATATGGACCACTAAACTTGCCAAAAGCCCACCCTGCCTCATTGAGAGCAGGGTTCTGTGGAAAGGCAATCTTGGATCCCTCAAATTGGCCCTGTCTGCCTATAACTGGTCCCCCATCAACAAGGCACCTACACTGGACCAGGCCCTTAGTATTTTCACTCAGGACTTCAGTTCCATCTGTGATATCTATGCACTACACACAAAACAGAAAATTCGGGGGGAGGTTAATGGCTGGATTGATGGCAAGCTTCTCTCCCTCCTAAAGGAGAGGGACTGCCACTGGGAAAAAGCCTTAAACTCAGGCAGCAAGCATGTCCTATAGTGCTACAAAATGGCTAGAATCAGTGCACCAAACTTATCAGGCTCTCAAAAGCCAATTTCCATAAGACCCAGCTTAACAACACATGGGGAGATGGAAAGAGGTTTTGGGACAACATCAAGAACATCCTTGGTAAAGATCAAAAGCAGCACCCTAAGATGCTCAACATTAATAACTCATCCTCCTCAGATCCACTAGCCATTGCTGATGCCTTTAACCAGGCCTTTACAGACCTGTCCTCAGTGCTGCCTCCAGACTACCTTCTGCCTGTGGAGGACCAAGATTGCGCCAACCTGCTCATAACTAACCACCCAGCCTTCTACTTTAAGAAGGTGACGGTGAAGGAGGCCCTAACGATGGTCAGGAAAGTCTAGGCAAAACCAGACTGGGGAGTGACAGGCTAGACATGAAGTTACTATCACTCACCCTTGATGTTCTTATCATACCCATAACAATGCTATTTAATAAATCCTTGGCCCTAGCTCAATTTCCAGAGGTTTGGAAGCAAGCTCTGGTAACTCCAGTGCATAAGAATGGTGACAAGGCATTGGTGTCAAACTACAGGCCAATATCTATCCTCTCCCCACTATCCAAAGCTTTGGAAAAAATCATGGCAAGTCAACTCACAGAATACTTCAATAAGTACAATCTGCTCTGCCCAAACCAACATGGCTTCAGGCAAAAACACAGTACCACAACGGCACTGCTGGAATACACTGACTATGCGCACAAGGCGCTGGATGAAGGCATATTGGTGGGGTCCATCTTCATTGACCTCACCAAAGCCTTCAACACCATCAATCACCTTCTACTAGTACTCCAGCTCCAAAGATTGGGTGTGGCACCAAACGCTGTGAATTGGTTCAATGACTACCTAACACACAGGAGCCAGTGAGTCAAAATCAGTCAGACATTATCCAGCTCCAGAGATGTACTCCTAGGAGTCCCTCAAGGATCAATTCTAGGGCCCCTGCTTTTCAGCCTCTTTGTAAATGACCTACCCACAGCCTGTGACACCAAACTTATTCTGTATGCAGACAATGCCGTGCTGCTGAGCAGCAGCACCTCTCAGGTTGCCCTACAAACAGAACTACAGAACTCTTTCAATAAACTCGAGGACTGGTTCAGTAGGCAAAAGCTGCTACTAAATTACAAGAAAACCAAGGCCATGCTACAACCCAGCCCCTACAAAAAAACACAAGTATGCTCCCCTCGTAATCACCAACATGGCTGGTGAGCAGATTGAGCAGGTGCACTTGTTCAAGTACCTTGGAGTCACCATTGATTACTCTCTCACTTATACACACCATGTAGACTCCCTTGTCAGAGTGGTAAACACAAAGATTGGGCTCCTCTATAGGCATAAGAAATCCCTCACCCCAGAAGTACTCCGAATCTCATTCTCCAGCTCCATACTGTCCAAGATAGACTATGGGCTGGTGGTCTGTGGAGCTGCTACTGATATAGTGCACAAAAGGATCCAAATTGCACTCAATAAGGCATGCCACCTCACCCTGTGTGCAAATCATGACACTCATACTTGCACGCTGTATGAGCATACAAACTGGCTTAACCTAAAAGACAGGATCAAATACCAAACTTGCCTTCTGTGGAAGAAGGCACTCCTTGGAAAAACCCCACCCTCTATAGGAAACATGCTCGAGACTTTTCTCTCAACACACATCACCAGATGGAGGAAGGATGGAGCACTGTCCATACCATTCCGCTGAACCTCACTAGGGCAGCGTGCTTTCTCCTATCGGGCCCCCCCTCTGGATAAATGAACTCCCGATGAAATTACCAACAAACAGCCTTTCTCAGTTCAAAGTAGGCCTCAAACAGCACCTAATGTCTAACTCAAAATGCACCTGCTTCTCAGGCCCCACTTGATAGACAGACCTACCCCCAAGGTAACACCCAGCAGGGCTACCTAGAGAACCCTTTCTCCATTCCAGCCTAGCCAAGGGCTTAAGTAAGCTATCAGTCCTCTTTAAATGCACTTGGTACTGCCCCTTCCACCCCCCCACACACACACCATACTCAACAAAGCCCTCTGGAGCTGCTCCCACCATCACAGCCCCCGGTTTCACTATCCCCCACCTCTCGCTCTCTGCGTTGGTTCAAACCAATCCCCTTGTTTCACTGTCATCCAGTCTCTCACCATCTGGGATAGCATTAAACCCTATGCAGTTACTCTGCCATAGTCTATCAACAGATTTGAGGTTTCCAGGGGTGTGCTACCTAGGGCAACCAATTAGAAATAGCTTAGTATTCAATTATAACCACTCAGTTTTTTCTCCTATTTGTCTAATTGTCATGTAATCGCTCTTTAATGCCTAATGATCAGGCCTCTGTAACCACTGAATATGTGTATTGTCCTATTGTCCACCCTGACATGGAACCTTTGTAAAAGAGCTCGCGATCAAAGGTCTTTCCGAAATACTAATTAAATTAAAAAAAAAAAATTGTTCAGTCAGACTTTATGCTGATGACACAATACTTATCTGTGCTCACAAATCTCCATCTTCTTTTGCTTCAACTCTCCAGGGCAACGTTGACAAAATTGTGAAATGATTCTCTGATATTCTACTACTCTTAAATAGCATGAAGACTCATGCAATGCTGTTTGAGTCCCAGCATTCTCTGTCTCTGGTAAACTCCTCTGTCTCAATTTTTTTGTTTAAATAATCATCCACTTGATCTTGTGAATGAATTTAAGCATCTTAGTCTTGTTTTTGATTCCTCTTTGACCTTCAAAACACACATTGACAAAACAGTTTAAAAAGTCTGTCAATGTCCGGGGAGCTTAAAACCTGCCAGGCATTGCTTGCCAAGCTCAGATTGTAAATAGATTATTAGGCCAGCCATTCTTCCCATCTTGGATTATGATGACACTACTTACTGCCACTCCCCTGTTTCACATCTTCTTTCTTTAAATGCCACTTCTTAAAGAACGTAGAATTTGCCATCAGAAAAAGACTAGTAGGCCCAACTAGTCTGCCCTGTTTCCCTGTCACTGCTACACCTTGGACCCTATCTGATCTCAGGTGTCCCTCTCTCATCTATTTCCTCTACTTATTATGCCCATGCATGCTTGAAGCTTGCAAGTGTTTTCACCCCCACCACCTCTTCTGGCAGGCTGTTCTATGCATCCACCTGAAGAAGTACTTCATTACATCTATCTTAAACTCCTCACTTTATGCTTAATTGCCTGCCCTGGTGTTCTGGTGCTCCTCATTCTCTTAAAGATACTCCCCCCACACCTTGTTCACCCCTGTGAGGCATTTATAGTTCTCAATCATTTTCCCTCATGCTTTCCTCTAGGGAGTACATCTTGAGCTGCCACAGCCTCTTACAGTTTCTTGTGCAACCCAGCATCAGTTTGGTAGGTCTTCTTTATACTGTTTCCACTCTGTCAGTGTTCTTGCGGAGGTGCAGCCTCCAGAATTGGATGCAGTACTCCAGGTAGGGTCTCACTAGTGAGCAATACAGTGGCAACAACACACCCCCTTCTCTTGGTAGACATCCCACATCCTATGCACCCCAGCATACTACTAGCCTTGAGTACTTCCTTGTCACACTGCCTTGCCACCTTGAAATCATCAACTATGATGATTAGCCCAAGATTCCTTGTTTGGAGACTATAAGGACCCCCCCCCAATTTTATTCACAGCCTCTGAATTTCCCCACCCATGGTACATGACTTGCACTTTTTGGTATTGAAACTCAGCTGTCACACCATATACCGCTCCTCTAGGTTTCATGATCCCTTTGCATGCTTTCCACTCCTCCCTAGGTGTCCACCCTGTTGCAGAATTTTGTGTCATCTACAGAGACAGACACAGAGAGACAGACACCTTTCCCTCCAGTTCCTTAGCAATGTTTCTTATGAAGAGGACAGTAACTGGTACCTATCTCTGTGGCACTCCACTGGTCACTCTTCAGTCCCCCAGGAGACTTCAATTTACAGCCACCCATTGTCTCATATTCTTCATTAAAACTCATCTTACCACCTGCTCCCCAACCCCCAGGTTGCTATTTTTTTCTATTCGCCTCCTGAGTGGCACAGTGTAAAGGTCTTAGTGGAATTCAGATAGCATTAGATGGATATAGAGATGTATAGATAGATAGATAGGTAATAGATAGTTATTATCAGTTAATTTGTTTTATCTTAAAATCAAAATGAGATGAGCATCTTTGCACTTTATTGCATCAATTAAATTCATTGTCACCTTCCTCCAGGAGGACTCTCCACTGGCTGTCCTTTATTTTTAAAATAACAATAAATCAAACCCCTACATATCTATCTGAAAGTTTAACTGTTCCTGTTTGCAAATACAGTCTCAGAGATGTGACCCAGCACAGTGTTTTCTTACCTAAGTTTTATACACACTATGACAAGGCACCTTTTTCTTGGAAAAATGTGCCCCCTCAGTTTAGAAATTCACTCACCTTTGGTATTTTTAAACCTGGTTTGAAAAAATTGCTGCTGCAGGAACAATCCATTCGCAATTATTATTAGCTGATTTGTGTACATTTGTTTTTGTTGTGTTATTTTTATGACTTGGGACATTGGGACATTCTGTAAATGAGACTTGTTTCTCACAGAACTTATCCTGTATTTTATGCAATTTTTTAAAATAAAAAAATGGGATGAAAGGGGCAGCCACTTGGGTAATGGTGGGCAACACACCCACCTGAACACAAGGCCCTGGCATTAGTAGGATGAGCACCACAAGGAGGCATGACTCCCAGTGTTCCTCCTGTGCCATGGGGCAAAAGATAAAGAAATACCCATTTGCCTGAAGGGCAGAAGGAGAGGAGTGGACCTGCAGCCAGAACTGGGGGCTGTTGAGGACAGCACCTGCGACCCAAGCTGCAGACCTTCCTTCCCCTCCTCTGGTGTCTTCCATGCAAGTGGAAATGGCACAACTCTGCTGAGAGATGAGGGAACTCAGTTGCCAAGTTGCCTTCATGGATGCTACACTGCAGACTATGCTAACCAACCAGAGTCTGCTACTAGAGGAAATGGCATGTTTGTGTTATGGTGGTGCACCCTTGGTCCCACCCAGGCCATAGCCATTACTTAAAACCTGTTCTGCCTCCTCCTATAATTGCCTACAGTATTTTCCTTGCCTTGCTGACATAAAAAAATAATAAAATGAAAAAAGTAAAAAGAAATTTAAGTCTTTTTAATTCCAGGTGCAAATTAATAAAGGAAGCAGGGTGGCAGAAGTAGGCAGAGAAGGGAATGAGAGCATTAAAAAGAGAGGTGGTAAGGAGGGAGGGCAAAATGGAAAAATTGGGGGCAACATGCAGAGTAGAAACAAAATCTGGAAGGTCATGTGTGCAAATGCTCGAAATATAGGAAGTAAGATTCCAGACCTAGGAACCATTATGGCAGAGGCCAATCTGGATATTTTGGCTATTAGTGAGACATGGTGCACTGAAATCCCAGGACTGGGACATGGCAATATTAGGCTATCCTCTGTTCAGGAAGGACTGGGTTGGAAGGAAAGGAGTGGGTATGGTGCTTTATGTGAGGGAAAGCATAAAAGCAATAGGGACACAGGGAATAGAGGGGAAGGCAGAGGCACTGTGGATCACTCTGGAAATGGGGAATGGAGCCACTAGTCACACTGGAGTGATCTCCAGATCTCCAGCACAGTGGGAGGAACTAGATAAGGTACTGGTGGAAACCATTGGCAAGAGGGCAAAAAAGGGGAGGTGCTGGTGTTGGGGGATTTCAACCTGCCAGATGTGGTGTGGAGCATCCCAGCAGCAGCTTCAGCTAGAAGCAGGAACATCCAGGATTTTCTGCAGTGGGAATTCCTCAGACAACTTGTCAGTTAACCCAGTCATGATGAGGCAATACTGAAAGTGGTACTCACTAACATCTGATTGATTTCTTTGACTGGGTGACCAAAATAGTAGATCAGGGAGGGGCTGTGGACATGGTCTACCTAGACTTTAGCAAAGCATTTCACACAGTCCCACACAAAAAATTAATAAACAAATTAGCCAGCCTGGGAGTGGTTCCCAGGGTGGTAGCCTGGGTAAAACACTAGCTGGACAACAGGACACAGCAGGTAATAGTAAATGGAGCCCACAGTGAAGAAAGGGGGGGTTACTAGTGGGGTACTGCAAGGTTCCGTAGCGGGGCTGATCCTTTTTAATGACTTTATAAGTGACATTGCAAAGGGACTGAAAGAAAAGTATGTCTCTTTGCAGATGACACAAAGATCTGCAACAGAGGTTGATATGCAAGGTGGGGTGGAAAGGATGAAAAGGGACTTGGCAAGGTTGGAGGAATGGTCAAATGTAAGGCAGCTTAGATTCAATGCAAAGAATTGCAAAGTAATGCACCTGGGAAACAAAAACCCAGGGGAAGAGTACACAATGGGGGTGTGAGATACTGACAACAACAAAAATGGAAAGGGACCTGGGGGTAGTCATATCAGATGACCAAAAGTGGGCCAGCAATGTGGGAAGGCAGTAAGAAGGGCTGAGGGAATACTGGGATGCATAGGGAGAGGCATCACCAGTAGAAAACAAAAAGTCATTGACCCTCTGTACAGATAGTTTGTAAGACCACATCTGGTGTACTTTGTACAGTTCTGGAGACCCCATCTCTGCAAAGACATGGGGTGGAGGCTGTCCAGAGGAGGGCAACCAAAATGGTGCAGGGTCTGCACCAGAAGACATATGAAGAAAAACTAAAGAAGCTTAAGATGTATAGCTTCAAGGAAAGGAGGGAGAGGAGGGACATGATAGAAACTTTAAAATACCTCAAGGAAATCAGCAAAGTCCAAGAGGGTAGCATCTTTCAGAAAAAGAGAAGTGCAAGAACAAGGTGACACAATTTGTAGATAATGGGAGATGGCTCAGAGATAATATAAGGAAGTATTTCTTCACAGAAAGAGTAGTAGATGCATGGAATGGCCTTCCTGAGGAGGTCGTGGAGTCAAAAACAGTGGTGGAATTCAAGAATGCATGGGACAGACATAAGGCAATTCTAGTGGTGGGTAGGAGGAAGTAGGCTGTTGGTTAACTAGGATCTGCAGCTTAACCATTAGGTAGTGAAATGGGCAGACTAGGTGGGCCAAGCAGTCCTTATCTGCCATCAAATTCTATGTTTCTATGTTTCTTAAGATCCCATCTAAAGTACTGTATCCATTTCTGGAGACTACATCTCTGGAAGAACATAGACATGGTGGATGTTGTCCAGAGGAGGTCAACTAAAATGGTGCAGGGTCTGCATGAAAAGCCTTTGAGAAGAGATTAAAGAACTCTAATATGTACACTCTGGGAGAGAGATGGGGAGATGGAAGATATGAGAGAAGCATTTAAATACCTCACAGGGGTAAATAAGGTACAAGAGTCAATTATTTTTTAGAAGAAAAGGTACTCAGGAACATGGGGACATGCTATGAAGCTGGAGGGGGTAGATTCAGGAGAGATGATAGTAAGTACTTCTTCACAGAAATGGTGGTTGATTCCTGGAACAAACTTCCAACAGAGGTGATGGGGTGAAGAGGGAGCACATCAATTTGGTGAATCAATTAAAGCAAGTCAATTTCAGCAATGCTATTATAGCAACTGCGATAATAGTGATCGCTACATTACAGCGAACACCACATTTAGTGACAATGGTTCATTAGCCTTCTTCTGAGGTCCAGGTGCACCTCGGAGGATGTTATTTTAGAAACAGGGGGTTCGGGGGCACAGGGGGGGCATAGCCTCCTGCTTGATATCAGAAAACTCAAGGCATGAAGTGTTTAATGGGACACAGGTTTGGGTGCCATATAAAGAGGGCACAGTGTATGGTGAAGGTTTTAGAGGATGTCGGTGGAAAACATTCTGAGGCAGCATGGGATGCCCCTTTTGATCCACGGGGGCTTTGTATATCGAGGGAATAAGGTGGTGCAAAGATTGGTGTATGATTATCAGCTACAGATGTATCTGGGTAGTTGAATATGTGTGCGCTAAAGTTACCATTCGCTATCATTGCCATCGCTGTAATAATGTCACCGAAATTAGACTCACTAATATTGATTTGCTGAATTGACATGGAACCGGTGAAGACAGTGGTGAGGTTCAAGAATGCATGGGACAGACACAAAGGAATAATGGTGGAAAGGAAGGGGGAAAAGAGAAAGAGCTGTAGATCAAGTATGGTCTGCAGTAATAATGTAAGTAAGGAAAAAGGGGAAGACTGGGTGGACCAAGATGTCAGTTATCTGCTGTAAACTTCTGTTTCTATGTTTCATTCTTACTCTGTCTTGTACTATCTCCTGATCCTGAATCCTAATTTCTGGATTACTGCTATGTTTATAATATCTTCTCGACACCTTATGGTATACCTGAGATAGTCTCCTCTTTATATGATTAATTCAGTTTTAGTCAACTCTCTGCATCCAAAAAATTATATAAAAACCTGATATCCTCTGTAATGTTCTCTTTTATTCTTAACTGCATAGTCCCTCCACAGCCCTCTCTAGCTAATCACTTTAGTGCACATACAGTACATGCACAATATATGAAATTTTCGCTTCCCCGAATTGTCTCAAGAACCATACATTTATGCTGCTATTTAGCGCTGCTGCTGTGCTGCGTCAGTTGCCCTCTCAGATTGATCCCTTAAAAGATCCTCTTGCCAATCACTTCAGTGCACATAAATGCAGAACATAAGAAAGTCACACTTCTGAAATTTGTCTCAAGGCCTAGAAATTATTTGTGCTATGTGGTGCTGATGCTGCATTGTGTCAGTCACAGTCTGAGTCCCTCAACAACCCCTCTTGTTAATCACTTTAGGGCACATAACTGCACAATACAAGAAATTCATGCATCTCAAAATTGTCTCAAGAACCAAAAATGATTCATGCTGCTATGTGATGGTGCTGCTGCACTTGTCAGTCACTGTCTCACATTGAGGACCTCCACAGTCCCTGTTGTTAATCAAATTAGTGCACATAAATGCAACACATTCAAGATCAATGATAACACAAAAAGTTACAAAAGAAAATAAAAAGATGAAGGAAATGAAAAAATATCTTTGAAAGAAAGAAAATATAAGAACATACGGTCAGGCAAACAGTTACAAAACACAAAGATGAAAAATAATACACATCAAGGATACATAAAGCATAGAGATAAACTAAACTATTAAATGGGTGATGTTAAGATACTATTCTGGAATATAAAAGGTCTTATAAATAGAATAAATGTGAAAAAAATAATAAAATATTTACAAAAGAAGAACACTACTGGCATCATGTTACAGGAGAAGCATTTTGCTGTAAAAGATTCAAAATGATTCACAGACCAATGGGGCCCAGGAGTCTTTCCTGATTATACAAATTATTCTAGGGGTGTCGCAATCACATTTAATTTGCAAAATGCTCTTCCCAAAATACATAGTAAAAATATGGACCCACAAGGAAGATGGGACACTATAGAAATAAGCATGCCAAACTTTAAATGCACATTAGCCGCAACATATGCCTCTAATGTGAACAATCCATCTTTCTTTAATAAATTTATTTTATTACTAGCAACATACAGCCCACCATACATAACTGGAGGGGATTTTAATTTAGTGCTTCATGAACAAGACAGAACTAATAAAGTAGACAACACTCATCGATCATCAAGAAGAATTATAAAGAGGTTTATGATGGAAGTGGGTCTGGTTGATCCATGGAGGGAGAGGAGGTCAGAAATAAGAAATCATTCTTTTTTTTTGTTGTTGCTCAATAGTCATATTTCAGAACAGATTTTTTTCTAATTTCTGAAACATTAAAATATACTATTACAGATATACAGTACCCGGGTATAATGATTCTGGATCACTCACCATGTATTTTAACACTAACAGTAGCAGAAGATGGTCTACAAAATAGATATTAGAAAATGAATCAATACTTACTTAAAATATCACAGATATCAAATAGTTTGAATATAGAAATAAAAGATATATGGAAAGTCTTTAAGATCTTGTTAAGAGGAAACATGATGAGTATAGATGCATATAGAAAAAAGGAAAAATGTAATTATAAAACAACAAGAAGAAGAACTGCAGAGTCTACATATAATAGACTGTAACACTGTGAACAAAAAAATATTTAATCAAGTAATACAAAAAAAAACTATACAACACAATTATGACAGAAACAATAGAAAAACAAATTGCAAAAACAAGATAAAATTATTATGTAATGGTGGATAAGCCCTTAAAATTATTATCATGGAAGACAAGAAAAGAGCAAAAACAAAATTATATTCTGGCTGTAAAAGATGAAAATGATAAAATTTTAAATAAACCAAAAGAAATTAATAAATATTTTGAAAAATATCACCAACAATCATACACATCAGAAGAAAAAGAATGAGAAATAGAGAAGAATATAAATACATTCCTAAAACAAATTAAACTTCCCTATATAAGTCAAGATAATAAAGAAACTCTAGCTCAAATATAAAAGTATATGAAATAGCACAAGCAATGAATGAATTACCAAATGTGAATGCTCTGGGTCCCAATGGAATAGCAATATAATTCTATAACCAATAGAAACAAATATTGATAACAAATTAAAGCCTACCAGGTCAGTATCTTGTACACTTAATAGCATACGTTAAAACTGCACAACAGGAACAGAGCAGAAGGTAGAGCGAGAAGGTGCAAAACCGCAAAAGGGTGTATACATGGTGGTGCACCCTCTCATTCTTCCCAGGAAGGGGATGAGAATTGTGTGGGGAGATGGGGCAAGCGAGCAGCTGCCGTGACGCAATGGGATGAGCCACAGGCTGGAAGGGAAGGAGGAGGTGTGTTTGGAACTGGGTTTCGATTCTCAGTCCCAGATGCAAGAACGTTTTCATTTTCACACTTTTGCCAAGCTAAGTGTTAACCCCGAGTTGGTTATTTTTAGTTGACGCAGTGGTAAATGCCGCATGGCACAATGCCATGCGTCCTAGTCGGTTATGCGATTCTGGTTTATTTTCTTTTCTGTGGGTTCTCTACCCACCACACCCCCTGTTACAGGGGGATGCACCCCCCTGGAACCCCCCCACTTAGGATTCTAACTCTGGGGGGTCCAACACAGAGAGCACACAGGTCCGGATTTCACTATAATGCCGTATGTTATTAAGCGTATGACATTGTGACCTAGTATGATTTTAGTTGAGGGGGTTCGGGGACATAGTCCCCCATAACATGAGGTGCAAGGGCATAATCCCCTTCAAAAGAAAGACATATGCTGCTTGCAATATATTGCACTGTATTGGCAGCGTGGTATATTGCTGTGGGATAATGTCTTGCCACATTATGACCCCGTGCCATATTAAGGGACTTGTTCAATTCTTTTAATATAGAAAGCAAAAATACCAGAAACATTTAAGGAAGTGAATATGCAAGTTTTTCATAAAAGAAATGAAGATCTACTGAGCTGTGCATCATACCTTTCATCTCCTTATTAAACATGGATTATAAAATGTTTATGAAAATTATAGCTAAACAATTAAAATCCATATTACCATAAGTTGTAAACAATAATCAAAATGGATTTATAAAAGAAAGAACATTGACAGCAAATATAAGATGCACAATAGATATAATAACAGCCAAAGAGACAGACAACACAATTTTATTTGCAATAGATGCAGAAGATGCTGGAAGGTTTGATACCTTTTAATGGACCAACAAGAGTCTTGTACAAAGATGGAATTCTACACAAGCTGTCTCTTTTTACCAATAGATGCAGAAAAAGAGTTTGATCACTTGGAATGGAAGAACATTTTTGCAGTTATGAGAGAGATGGGGTTTGGTGCACAGTTCAGTGGATGGCTACAATTAACATATAACACACCAATATATAACACACCAATAGCAACAATAAAAACAAAATGTTAACAACTCAGACAAAGGTATTAGACGGGGTGCCCTCCATCCCCTTTAATATTTGTATTTCTAATAGAATCACTGGCAATAGCAATAAGATCACCCCCCCCCACATACATGGTATAAAAATAAAAGATAACATTTATAAATTAAGTTGATACGCAAATTATATTTTATTATATTTAACCCAACCAGAAATATCAATAAAATAATTAATCAAATTAACAACAATTTTTGGCAAAATATCCAACTACAGAATAAATTGGGCCAAATCAATTATATTAAAATTGAATAATAAAGCTGATATCTAGCTGTGGTGGTGTGTGGAGGGCTGCACCAGTCAGCAAATCTGGGGTCCAGGTGGGGGGGAGCAGGGTGGGTGGCCACTACATCACCAGGTTTTTGTGTTTCTATTTCAATTTACTGGGGATCAGAGCTGGGAGGGCACATTGGGGTAATTCTGGGTTACTGGTTACCCTATGGACAGATTGGGGCTTGGTGGCAGTGGTGGTGGGAGCACTGGATCACCAGGGAGTCTACTGTTAGGGGCATATCAGAGCTGGGGGATGAGACTGCATGTACTGGGGTATTGTGGCTTGGTGGAGCGACACAGTGGCACAACACACTTGACACTCTCCCAGGGGCTAAGTACCATAGACCAGCCCTTGGCTGGTCTAATGGTACTTAGCCCTTTGCCCCTGGGGAGGGATTTGAAAATAGGACCTTGGGGTTCTGGCAGCCTGTGTCTGGCACAAGCCCCCTAGTGCCATGCTGCAGCCACTTTTGTGGTGCAAGGCTGGTGCAGGCACACTTTGGTGCAAGCAGCCTGCTGATTGACCCAGACTGCTTTGCAAAATAGCTGGGGGCACAGTCCTTGGCTCAAGGTGCTTGTTGCATCCAACATGTTCGACGCAAGTACCTTGCATCATTCTAAGAGCTTTGAAAATCTGGCCCAATGAATTTAGAGAAAATACATTGCATAAAACACTGACAAAATGAAATATTTGAAAAAATATGGACCCCATTCGGGATTATATATACCAAGGTATTATGTAGTAATAAATATAAAGTAAATTAAATTAAAAATGTGTTCTCCTCCCCCCTCCTTACTCTTGTATTTTCTGACCTCTTGTTTCCCTTACTGATGACTACTGCTTTAGCAGCAATGTAGTATTAGCGAGTTCAATTCTGTGGGCCACCCTAATAATCAGGATCTTATATAAGTTTTATTGTTCCTTAAGTAATAGTATACTATGCTTATATAGCCAAGCAATTTAGAGTTTCGAGAATTTATCTTAAAGTTAGATATAAATCTTCTGTACTATAATTAGAAATATGCTGTTTTTGCATTATGGTTATGGAGTTACAGTTTTTTTCTGCTTTACTCCTTTTTCCCCCTTTCCCCCTTCCCCTTTAAGTTTTATTTCTGTCCTGTTTTTCCTGTTTCTTACCTAGCTATTTTTTCTATACTGTTTTGGTTCTTGCCTTAGTACATGCTATCACACAGTGTAGTTTTACAATGCTTTTTATCACTATGTGTATTTTTGCATTCATGATCTTAGAGTTTTATCTGTAAATCACTAATAGTGATGTGATTGTTACTCAGTAGGTATAACCAACTGTTTCATTGGTGACTATTTGAATGAAATCTATAACCAATGAAATGTGCTTTGCTCAGTGAGTGTCATAGCATTACATGGTGTATTTTAACTTTAAAGGTGTGTGTTTTTATTGAATTCCTAGTCTTTGAAAAAGGTCTGTCGAGTCCAAAACATGTCAGGTGGGATGGTCATCTGTGTATCTCTTACTTGACCTGAATAAATAAGTTACGCGAGTAACTTTATTTTCATCTGAATTTTTGTGTCCCTCTTATGGGTTTTAGTGTGTGCCTGAGATCTTGTGGCTATTGTTACTTCAGTGAGTCTTTGGTGCACCACAGCCCTTGTGCACACTTCTTTGGTTGCTAAATATAAAGTTCTAGTGTAAATAGATACCTGGTCCCCATGGCAATGATGAGAAGAAAAGATCATTCATACTGATGTCAAACAGATGAAACATTGGTATGTGTGGAGTGGTGAGGTGGGAAGCCACTGAGCTGGCTATGGGGCGTGGTGGTTAGGGTGGCTGACTCTGCTGGGGAGGATTCAGGGTTCGGGGATGGGAAAGAGCACAATATTTTGTGCTTTACTGTGCTGGTGTTTGTTTTTTTCCCCCAGTTCTCCCCCTTCCCAACATGCACCGCCCCTCCGGAGTTTGTTATTTTCGGTAAGGGGGAGCAGGGGCAAATAGTAGAAGGGAGTTTCCTCGTTATAAATGTAATTGCCATTTCTATTTTCAGTGATGTACATTTGCCCTAATGGTGATCACCATTTAGCAATCACCATTATCACATAGAACCCTTGGAACTCGCTTCCAAAGACTTTGAGGGAGGCTCTGTTGGTAGAGGCATTTAAGAGGGGGCTGAAAGCACATCTGTCTAAATAAGCATTTAATATTTAGTGATATCCCAGTTTAGTTTATTCTGTATTTTTACTAATGTGTTTTATTGTATGTTATTTATTCTACCTGACCCTTGCAAATGTGTGATTGTACATTCTATTCCTTTTTGTAAAGCACCCAGAGCCTCTGAGATTGGGAACTCAAGAAATTAAAGCTTACTTACTTAGTAATAATCATTTTCTTGTTTTAATTGTGACCTACATTTTTAAGACAGTCATTTCATTTATGACTCCCTCTTATAAACATGATATGTGGCATTTATAGACTAGTGTCTGAAATGTAATTTCACACCACAAGTGTGAATATACATTTCATCCAGGATATGAAAAATGACATCTGTCATGTTTATGAGGTGGTATGAAAAATTGATATGTTAAAAGTTTGGAGTCCAAATACTGAAAATTAGTGAAGTTATGAGTAAACATTGAAATATTTCAACCTTTACTCATAACTTTGTTATTTTACCACATTTTTCCACCAAACTGAAACACAGATTTTTTCAGCGGTCATATGTGTCACTCTCTCCCCTGGTCCTTTAACTAATATGTCCTTGTGCCTATCCCACGCATGCTTGAAGCTCCCCACAGTTTTTGCCCCCACTACATCCTCTGGCAGGCCATTCCAGTTATCCACCACCCTTTAGAAACATAGAAACATAGACTTTGACGGCAGATAAGGACTGCTTGGCCCATCTAGTCTGCCCATTTCCCTACCTACAGGATAGGCCGCAGATCCTAGTTAACCAACAGCCTATTTCTTCCTACCCCCCCACAAGAATTGCCTTATGTCTGTCCCATGCATTCTTGAATTCTCCCACAGTTTTAGACCCCACAACCTCTTCAGGAAGGCTGTTCCATGCATCCACTACCCTGTCTGTGAAATAATACTTCCTTACTTTGCCCCTGAGCCACCCTCCTTCTATCTTTAAATTGTGTCCCCTTGTTCTTGCAAGTCTCTTTTTCTGAAAGATGCTACCCTCTTGGACTTTGTTGATTCCACTGAGGTACTTAAAAGTTTCTATCATGTCCCCTCTCTCCCTTCTTTCCTCAAGGTTATACATATTATGCTCCTTTAGTCTCTCCTCATACGGCTTCTCTTGCAGACCCTGCACCATTTTAGTTGCCCTCCTCTGGACTACCTCTATCCTGTCTTTGTCCTTGCAAAGATGGGGTCTCCAGAACTGGACACAGTACTCCAGATGGGGTCTCACCAACTGTCTGTACAGAGGGATAGCAACTTCCTGTTTTCTGCTGCTGCTGATGCCTCTCCCTATACATCCCAGTATATACCCAGCCCTCCCTACTGCCTTCTCACATTGCTTGCTAACCTTAGGATCATCTGATATGATTACCCCCAGGTCCCTTTCCTTTTTTGTTGCTGTTATTACCTCCCCACCCATTGTGTATTCTTCCCCTGGGTTCTTGTGTCCCAGGTGCATTATTTTGCACTTCTTTGCACTGAATCCTAGCTGCCATACTTCTGACCATTCCTCCAACCTTGCCAAGTCCCATTTCATCCTTTCCACGCCTCCTTGTGTATCAACCCTGTTTCAGATCTTTGTGTCATCTGCAAAAAGGCATACTTTTCCTTCCAGTCCCTCTGCAATGTCACTGATGAAGACATTAAAAAGGACTGAACCCAATATTGAACCCTGCGGTACCCCACTAGTAACCCCTCTTTCTTCAGAGTGGACTCCAGTTACAATTACCTTCTATGTCCTGTTGTGCAGCCAATGTTTTACCCAGGCTACCACCCTGGGACCCACTCCCAGGCTGGTTAATTTGACTATTAATCTTTTGTGTGGGGCTGTGTCAAATGCCTTGCTAAAGTCTAGGTAGGCCATGTCCACAGCCCCTCCCTGGTCTACTACTTTGGTCACCCAGTCAAAGAAATCTATTAGATTCGTCTGACATGACCTTCCCACTGTGAACCCATGCTGCCTTGGGTCCTGGGCTCTGCTGGCCTCTAGTTACTCAACTATTCTTTCCTTCAGAAGTGACTCCATCACTTTCCCTACCACAGAGGTCAGACTGACAGGTCTGTAGTTTCCTGCCTCTGTCTTGGTCCCACTCTTGTGAAGGGGAATCACATCCGCCTTCCTCCAGTCCTCGGGTACAATACCATCCTCCCATGATTTATTAAAAAGAGTAGCCAGTGGTTTCACTAGTTCCTCCCTTAATTCTTTTAGAATTCTGGGGTGAATTCCATCAGGACCCATTGCTTTGTCCACCTTCAGTTTAGGAGTTCTTGCAGAACCTTTTCTTCTGAAAGGACTGGGATCGACCCCCTATCAAGAGTGCTTCTGTTAATTGGATTAGGCACTTCCCCCTCCTCTTTTGTGAATACTGAGCAGAAATATTCATTCAGTATCCCTGCTTTTTCACTGTCCCCCTCTGCCCACCCACCGTTCATTCTATTCAGCCTCACTATCCCTCCCTTTGTCTTTCTATGCTCGATGATGTACCTATAAAAGGTTTTATCCCCCTTCTTAACTGAGATGGCTATCTTTTCCTCAGTTTGGGACTTTGCTATTCTGACTTACCTCCCTGCTTCCTTCTGCCTTAACTGGTACAGCTTTCTGTCCTGCTCCTTCTGTGTTTCCTTATACTTCCAGAATGCTATTTTTTTCTTCCTGACTTTCACAGCCACCTCTTTTGAGAACCATAGTGGCTTTTTCTTTCATTTTGATTTGTTTATTTGCTTCACACAAAGGCTTGTTGCCTCTGTGATGGCAGTTTTGATGATTCCCCATTGTTACTCCACACCTCGTTCTAGCCTGTTTGCTAGTGCTTTTCTGAGGCACTCTCCCAGCTTGCCAAAGTCAGCCATCCTAAAGTCCAGTACCCTCACTTTTGTATGGCTTGACTCTGTAGCTGAGTTTAATGTGAACCACACTGTTTGATGGTCACTTGTCCCCAGATGGTAACCCACTTCTAGATCTGAGATCCTCTCACTGCCCCCGTTCGAGAGTATGAGGTCTAAGATTGCTCCCTCATGAGTGGGTTCTGAAACTAGCTGTCTAAGGCCTGCCACCTGTAGGGCATCAAAAATGGCCCTGCTCTTGGATGTGGCTGCAGCAAATGTGCTCCAGTTAACATCTGGCATATTCAGGTCTCCCATCAACAGTATCTCCCCTTTCTCTGCCATTCTAAGAATGCCTTCTATCAAATCCTTGTCTATTCCCTCCCCCTGACATGGGGATCTGTACACAACCCCTGTGCCGATTGTGGTGCCCTTTCCAGTCTCCAAGGTGACCCACAGTGCCTCCTCTCCTCCCTGTTTACTCTTTTGTTCAGTTGCTTTTATCACTTCCTTTACATAGAGAGCTACTCTTCCCCCCTTCTCCCCTGCCTGTCTCTCCTGTAGGTTATGTACCCTGGTATGTTAACATCCCAGTCATGGTTCTCTGTGTACCATGTTTCTGTGACTGCTACGATATCCAGGCATCCCTCTTCCATCAAGGCCACCAGCTCAGGAGCTTGTTGCCCAGACTACGGCACTGGTACTCATTACCCTCCATTTCCTGATGGCCTTCCCTTTTGCCCCATCCCTGTCCTTCTTGCCTTTGTCACTTTCTCCATTTACCCCTGCCCTTCTCCCTATTGACACCTCTATGTTGGTGTTTGCTGCACTTACTACCGTGATTATTTGGGGAGGCTAGGATTTCCCTGCTCCTTTCCAGTGCCTCCCCCCTTGGCTAGTTTAAAAGCTTGACAATGAAGCATTTAAACCTATCACCAAGGATCCTGGTTCCCCTCCCAGACAGATGCAGCCCATCATGCCAGTATAGGCTTGCATCACTCCAGGTGGACCCCCAGTCCCCAATGAAGCCAAATCCCTGAGCTTCACACCAGATTTTCAACCACTGATTGAATCCCATGGTGCAGAACACCCTAGCCTCTCCTATGCTATAGATGGGCAGCACCTCCGAGAAGGTTACCGTGCATGCTACTTGACTAAGGCCCCTCCTCAATTCCACAAACTCTTCCTGCACTTCTCTAATCCATTTCTTAGCCAGGTCATTTGTTCCTAGGTGGACAATGACATCTAGCTCCCTCCCCTGTGCAGCTGCTCTGGCAATCCTGAGGATTCGCTCCCTGTCCCTTCAAGCCATGGCGCCAGGCAGGCACCTTACCTCCCTCTCCCCTTCCTCCCCCAGTTCTACCTTCCTAACAATGGAATCCTCCAACAGGAGTTGTTTTCTTCCCTTGCAGGGTCCTCTGCCACCCTCCTGTGGGTCTCCTTTGTGGAGGTTCCCAGCATCCTCCTTGGTCTCCACTGCGGGTTCCTCCATAGAGGAACCACACTTTGCCATGAAGAAGTATTTCTGCTCATCACTCCAAATGTCCTTTAAGCTTTATTGCATGCCCCCTTGTTCTAGTGTCTTCCTTTCTCCGAAATAGACCCTCCGCTTGCTCCTTGTTTACCCCTGTGAAGTGCTTGTAGGTTTCAGTCATGTCCCCTCTTACTCTCCTCTCTTCTAGGGAGTACTGTATGTGTTCACCTTCTGCATCCATTTCTCGTATGCCTTTTCATGCAACCCCCCTCACCATTTTGGTTGCCTCCTCTGTACTGTCTCCACCCTTTCAGTGTCCTTGTGGTGGTGCCGCCTCCAAAACTGAACTCAATACTTCAGGTGGGGCCTCACCAGTGAGTGGTAAAATAACAGCACCACTTCCCTCCTCCTGCTTAAAATCACTGTCCCAATGCACCTCAGCATTCTGCTACCCTTTCCTGCTGCTTTGTCACACTGCCCAGCTACCCTGAGGTCATCAAATAGGATGACCCGTAGGTCTCTTTCTTGCTTTCTGACTGTAAGCACCACTCCTGCCATCTTATACACAGCCCCTGGCATCTGCAGCCCTAAGTGCATAACCTTGCACTTTTTGGCATTAAAACCCAGCTGCCACACTCTGGACCATTCCTCTAATTTCCTCAGATCCCTTTGCATTCTCTCTACCTCTTTTTGAGTGTCAGCCCTGTTGTAGATATTTTTATCATCCACAAAGAGACACACCATACCCTCAAGTTACTTTGCAATGCCACTTATGAAGACATTGACAAGAACTAATCCCATCACCTAACCCTGTGACACCCCACTAGTCACTGTTCTATCACCTGAGTGGCTGCCATTTACCACCATCCTTTGCCTCCCATCCCTTAACCAGTTTGATATCTAACTTATCACTTTCTCCTCCACCCCCAGGCTGCTTAGTTTCTTAACTAGCCTCCTGTATGGCACAGTGTTGAAGGTATTACTGAAGTCCAGATAGGCCGTATCCACTGCTCTCACCTGATCCACCTCCCCAGTAACCCAGTCAAAGAAATCTATGAGATTAGTTTGATGTGACCTCTCTGCTGTGAAACCATGCTGGCGTTGGTCCTGCAGCTCTTTTGCCTCCTGGTGCTTCATGAGTCCTTCCTTCAGTAGTGTCTCCATTAACTTCCACACCACTGATTTGAGACTGACTGACCTGTAGAAATGTAGAAACATAGAATGTGATGGCAGATAAAGACCATGTGGTCCACCTAGTCTTCCCATGTCCCTATCTACTTAAAACCTACCTACTTAAAACTGCAGATCCTAACTGATCTGCAGCTTACCTTCTGTTTCCTACTGCCAGGGTTGCCTTCTGTCTATCCCATGCATTCTTGAATTCACCCACTGTGTTTGACCTAATTACCTCCACAGGGAGGCTGTTCCATGCATCCGCCACCCTTTCTGTGAAAAAGTACTTTCTCATGTTATCTCTGAGTCTCTCCCCTCTTGCCTCATATTGTGGCCTCTTGTTCTTGCATGTCTTTTCCTTTGATGCCCCCCTGTGCCTTGTTTATGCCCTTGAGGTATTTGAATGTCTCTATCATTTCCCCCTCTCCCTGGAGTGTACAGTCACCTGAGATCCATGGGGCAGGTGGGTGGAGATCTCTTCTGTTTCCCTGTACCTGTGACCAGGCTATACCATCTCTCTGGCTTCACCATGATGGTAAATGCTTCTCAAACTCCAGGACAGACTGGCAGGGTAAGAAAAACCTGTAGTTCTTCTGCAGGGCACAATAACTTTGCAAAGGGAACATAGAGGGAGTCGCTCACTGAGGACTGCAAATAGCTGCCTTTGCAAAATTATTTTCCTCAACAGAACAAGTGCAGGTATGCTCAGGGATCTCCTTCTCACCCCTTCATAGTAATTGTGCTGATAATGGACACTAACTGTGCCGATAATGTGCATTAATGCATTGCCACCTGACTGCACTCCAACAATCATATCCCTCCCTGTCCCTACCCATGCTATAAAAGTTATTTATGGAACAAGATGTACTGTGTATGAATTAGGGAGGTGAGACACTGCTGTAGCACCTAGGACTCTGTAGTCAACACCAGTTTCAGAACTAAGGCTGGTCTATCTGCAGGCAAAGAAAGTTCAATAGGGACTGTAACAGCACCGGTGATATTGAAATTGTGCAGTAGACTTTGTACAGTTATCAGTGAGTCCATTCCAAGGAGAAGGAAGTTGATTTTATTGGAGCAAGAGTATAGCCTCGCTAGTGACGAGTGAGTCTTGGTGAGCAGGATGATGGACCGATTTGCAAATGGGGTAAGTGACCACCACCTTGTAGGCACTGTAACCAACCAGCCTACTGCCCACTCAGTGACTGTCCACTCAGTCCAAAAGAAGGTTGTGTGCTATGAAGAGACAGAAGGTCGCCAATCACTTCAAGGTATCCCAAAACCGATCTTATTTATTTATTTATTTGAATTTTGATGATCAGGTAAGCCCACTGGGCCTCCAGGAATCCCTTTTTCAGGGGTGATCAGGGATTAATTACAGAGATAATTCACATACAGTATTTTGGAACAGGTATGAAATTCAATGAAGCAGAGGACTGAACAGGTACATTTGTGTATACTCGATTAGTAATTATGATACATTACTGGACGAGAAACATACATAATCAGCTTACAATTTATACAATTCCACAGGACATATTTTTCAAATACAGATAGGATCATTCACTATAGCAACATGTGGCTCTGGGAGCTTTTGATTAGGCTCCCTGTGCAACTATTTGGAAGCACTTTTTTTTAACCCTATACACTGTGACACAGTCAATGAGCTTGTCAATAGCAACAATTACAGATACTAAGTTCTAATAAGTGCACATTTATGCCTTTGTTGAAGCCCTCGAATGAGGAACTTTTCTTGTATATTTTTGGGAAGGGTATTCCAAATGGTTGGAATAGAAATAGCAAAAGACCTTTTCCCTGCTTGTATCCTGACTTTAGAGATCTGGAGGAGTGTTCAGCTGGATGTTCTGAGGGGGCACCTGCCTGGTTTAATTGTTATTAGGTCTTTGAGACTAGAGAGGACTTTGCTGCTTCTCAGCTTAAAGGCCAAGGATAACACAGAGAACTCCAGCCTTCCATTGAGTGAGGGCCAGTTTAGCGCTTTTAGCACTCTACGGTAGTGTTCTTAAGGAGTTGCACTTGTGGTGAACTGTCCTATTGCGTGGTACAAGGATATGAGCTTTTCCATTTTTGTGCTCCTAACAGAATGAAGGACTGGGGAGCCATATGGGGGGGGCAAAAGGGTGCCATTAGTAATTTTTAGATTCAACTCTTTGGTGATGTATGATCTTGGAAAATAAATCTGGTGTTAAACACTGATTTAAACACCATACTGGTTTCCGACACATCTAACACAGCCACAGGCCAGGGTCGAATGAGGGTTAACTTAAATCTGTCAGGTAAGAGATGTAACCCTAACAACCTTTTTGTTCCCCCACTTCAAGTCCAGATGTAATGAAGATCTACTGTACAGGATAGAACATGTGAATGTAAAAGAACTAAAATTACAGGTATCTTTCAAGTACTTTTTGTCAAAATATACCAGTAATGTAGGTGCAGTACAAACCAAGTACATAGAACTGAAATAAGTTACACAGAAACATAGAAACAGAGAACTGGCAGCAGAGAAGGACCTCTTGGCCCACCTAGTCTGCCCATTTCCCCTACATGTTTCATACACCTCAGATCCTAAATGATCTGCAACATACACTCTCTTTCTTATTGCTAGAGTTCCTTTACATCTTTTTTTAAATTGAAAAAGCTTTATTGATTTTATACATATAACAACCAAAATCTTACACAATCTACCAGAAACATGAAAACAGGAAGGAAACACCAGCCCCTCCCAATCCTTCCCCCTCCCCCCAATACCCTAAAACCCTTCCCCAACCCAGTGAAGTGCACCACTAGTCTGGAAAACAAGAACTTCAAAATATGGTACATAAACTGAAGCACCATATATAGCCTTTCAATCTCTAATAAGGTGTCTGGGAAGCTCAGAAAGGAAATCAAGTTAAGTAGAGAGCGTATCATTTGAGTTCCTTTACGCATGTTCCATGCATATTTGAATTTCCCTACTGTTTTTGGCCCCATCACCTCTGCAGGGAAGCTGTTCCATGCATCCACCACCCTTTCCATGAAAAAATACCTTATCACGCTACTTCTGAGTCTACCCCACTCTAGTCTCGTCATGATCCCTTATTCTTGAACACCTTTTTTTGTGAAAGATGCTACCCTCTTGTACCTTATTTATACCCTTGAGGTATTTGAAAGTCTCTATCATATCTTCCCCCTCTCTCTCCTTCCTTCCTTCCTTCCTTCCGGGAATACATATTGAGATCCTCCAGTTGCCCCTTATATGACTTCTGGTGAAGCCTCTGCACAATTTTTGTTGCCCTTTTTTGAACCACTTCTACCCTGTCTATGTGCTTCTGGAGATGCAGCCTCCAGAACTGGACACAATACTGTAGATGAGGTCTCACCAATGTTCTGTAGAGTGGCATTACCACCTCCTTCTTTCTCCTGGTGATACCTCTCCCTATGCACCCTAGCATTCCACTGGCTCTCCTCACAGCCCTCTCACATTACTTGGCAACCTTTAGGTCATCAGTTATGATTACCCCAGGCCCCTTTCCTGTTCAGTGGCCATTAGCACCCTCCCATCATGTACTCCTCCTGTTCATTTCTGTGCCCCAAGTGCATGATCTTGCACTTCTTTGCATTGTATATTAACTGCCACACCCTTGACTGCTCCTCAAGCTTGCTTAGGTCCCTTCTCATTTTCTGTACCCCTCCTGGAGTGTCAACCCTGTTGCAGATCTTCCTGTCATCTGCAAAGAGACATACTTTCCCTACCAGTCTTTCTGCAATTTCGCCTATGAAAACATTAAAGAGGACAGAACCAAGCTCTGATCCCTGTGAAACCCTGCTGGACACCTCATTTCTTTGGATTAAACTCTGCTCACCACCACCCTTTGTGTCATATTGGTCAGCCAATTTTTTACCCAATTTCCCATACTGAGACCCTTTCTAAGGCTGACCAGCTTGTTTACAAGCCTCCTATCAGGGACAGTGTAGAAGGCACTGCTGAAATCCAGCTAGGCTACGTCCACCACCCCTCCCTGAGCCTCCTCCCTAGTCACCCAGTCAAATAAATCTATCAGATTAGTCTGACAAGATCTTCCCGCTGTGAATCCATGCTGCCTCAGATCCTGTACTCTGCTGGATTCTAGATATATCACAAGCCTTTCTTTTAGTAGTGATTCTATTAGTTTCTCCATCACCAAGGTCAGGCTAATAAGCCTGTAGTTGCCAGCCTCCTCCCTGCTCTCATTTTTGTGGACAGAGACTACATTCACCCTCCTCAAGTCCTTTGGTACCTTGCCAGTTGCCAGTGATCCATTGAACAAGGCCATCAGTGGTGTTGACAGCACTTCCCTGAGTTCTCTTAATACTCTGGGACATATCCCGTCCAGCTCCATTGCCTTGTCCACCTTCAGATTAGTGAATTCCTTTTGGACTCTGTCCTCCATAAATGTACTGGTCTCCACCTCCTTTCCAGTGGCTCTTCTGATGCCTAACTGTGGTCCCTCCCCTTCCCCTCTTCTGTGAATATGGAACAAAAATATTTGTTCAGAATTTTTGCTTTTTCTTGTTCCCCTTCTGCACACTCCCTTCCTTCCCTTTTTATTCTCATAATCCTATCCTTAGTATTTTTTTCTTTCACTAACTTACCCAAAAAAAGTTATTGTCCCTTGTTGACACAGTAACATAGTAATTTATGGTTGGAATGGACTTTAAATCCATTCTGTTCATCCCACCCCTTTTGCTTCATAAGCAGAGATGGTTAAATATGCTATGAAAACATACTAACTTATAAGGTATTCCCTATGAACAGGCAAGTGCAAAACATAATTAATGAATGGGAACACTGTTACATGTGCCAGTGGATACTGACTCCGTTAATCTGGTTGAAACTTATGAAATGTGTCTGTAAGGAAAACAGTATGGGGTGAAAAATTAAAGCATTTAGCAGCAAAAGTTAAGAGCTCTGATAGTGCTGCACAAACAGCTGTGCACACGAAATAGGGCACTGCCATGACAGTGCCATATTCTTATTGGTAGTCCTATGGTACCCCCTTTCACCCAGTCCTGCTGCAAAAAATGCTGCTCACTAACCATCTCAGCCACATTAAGGGTACAGTTGTGGTGACACCTTGTTGTGAAGGTGTGGAGACAAGGGGGTGGGGTTTAGCACCACCAATAAAAGGCTGCAGGGCTTGTTAAAAGGGAGTTCTGCCAGAAAATCTTCCACCATTTGACAAGCTGGTGGTGCCAATATCAGACTCTGCACTAAAACCCTGTACACAAGTATCTGTGTTTTTCTTTTATTGGACTGAACTATTAAACTAGTGTCTCAGCTGTTCTAAATTAGTTACTTTTCATCAACTGGTAAATGGCAGTGGCTCAGTGATGTAACCTCCTTGCTGCCACCCAGCAATGGGGCTGTTAACTTTTAATCAGCATTTGGCAAAGTTACAGATTTCATTGAACCCACAGAAGGGCAACAGTTTAAACATATTTTTATGGATCACTTGCAGAAGCTGGAGTGACCAAGTCCAGTGTATGAAATTCTGTCCGTCACTAGGTAAGATGGGAAGGAATATCATCAGAACCTGCCATAATTTTTCCAGCTCATCCAAAGCTTGTGGTTGGAGGGCAGAAAGTTCTCTGTCTTGCTCCACACAATGGGAACAGACCTGCCCAACATTTCATCATACAGTGGTGTATACCCTAACATTGGAGGGTTGGTGGTGCCACTAGCCACCAAGGCAACCAGAAAAATCAACGGAGATGGCCATCCGAGGGTAGGGGTACATCCAGACAACTGGGGATAAAGAGGAGATTGGGTGGGGATCCACTACACACCAGGAAGAATATAAAATATTATAATACTACAAAAAATACTGGGAGGGCAATCGGAGAGTGGGGACACCACTAGACACTGGGGAAATATTCTGTCATTATGGGGACAGTGACTGGATGGTGTGGCGTGCCACTAGACACCAGGGAAAGATGCTGGCAAAGGGAAAATATTTTTCCTTCATGAAAAAGGATAATTTCTCATGATTCATGATACAAAACATATTACAAGTTATGAAAAAAGATTAATAATGTTAAAAAAAACAATATTTCAAGGGCATTTCTCTAAGAGTTAAGTGCAGACTCCAGCTAATAGGGTACCAACAAGCAAACTACATGTGTTATTGCCTTCCAGAATGTCATTTTTGTGGCTTTCCAAGCTTGAATTTTTAAGGAAAACTAAAAACAAGATGGTGACATACAAAACAAACTCACAAAAAAGGGGTTCCCTAATGAAAACTTCATACAGCTATTTTGAAGTGCTAACTGAGCATGCTCAGAACCCACATCTTTTTAAATGTCTTAACTTTGGAACAGATTAATATTGTTCACTAAACCAGCAAAAGGCACTTCTGTGGGCCATACCATTTGTACCCTAAAAATTTCAGACCAAAATTCTAGGTGCTATGTGATGGCAAAGAAACAACAAAATACAGCAGTTGTCTGTGTTTTTCCACTATCCGAGTCTCAGAATCTGCACATCCAACTAGAATGAAACTTGGCACATCAAGAGATCTAACCCATGAGACCATGCATGCAAAGTTTTGTGTGAATTCGTTGAGTGGTTGCAAAGTTATTAAAGTGCAAATATTGGTTTTAACATTAAGGCATTTATGGAGATCAGAGCTCAGGCATTATGGTGCTGGGCAATCAGGGTGCCAAATGCAAGATTTGCTTCCCCCCCTCCTTGAGGTCTGCACCCCAGAGTAGGAATATGTTAGTAAGGGTGATGTGGGGGTACAGCTCCCAGCAAAAAAGTGATCGGCAACATTGCCAAATGGCACCCTAATTGTCCAGCAACAAAACTCGGGCACATTCCAAGGGTGTAACCACATTAAAATGCCTACTCAACCCTAACTATAGTGGTGCTACCACAACACTATACTATATATACATACATATACCTGTATATATGTATATAGTATTTGCAAAAAAAATGTGTTAATGCAACATTTTGGGTTGAGACTACAACAAAAAAAGTAGAGAAATGTGGTTTTAAGGTTTCCAATACTAAAACCCCACTGCCACCCCTACAACAAATCAGGGGGGCAGTCTTCCTTGGAGCTGTCAACCCCAAAGCTCACCCCATTAGGTGTGTATCTTCCTGAAGTGTATAGAATGGGATGAGCTTTAGGGCTGACAACCCCAAAGAAGACTGCACCCTTGATTTGTTGTGGGGTGGGGGTGGGGTTTTAGGGTTGGAATCCCTAAAATCACATTTCACTACTTTCTTCACTGCAGCCTCAACACTAAATGTTGCAGTAACACCGTTTGTTTTATAAAGAATCTCCTTACTTGCTTAGATAGTTTAAAGGTAAGGAGCACCCCCTACTGATGTTCCAGGATCTCATTTAAAAAAGGGACACCCTTTAACCAGGGCAAGAGCCTAGGGCAAAATTAAATGTACACTGAGAAAACAAATGAAAAATAAATGCAGCCAGACATTAACTTGACTAAAATGAGTAAAAGAGGGCACAGTAGCTATACTTGAAACAAAGATTTACATAATGGAGCCCTAAAAATTAAGTCTTTGTTGATTTGTATATACTATACTATGGGAGACTATGTCCTATGAGAGGCAAAGTATGACTAGAGAGTCATGTCCTAGAACAACCACCCCCCAAAAAATGCTCACCCCCCCTCGCAAAGTCCCCTGTGTTAAATATCAGATAAAGCAAATACACTATGTACTATTTTCCTCCTGCCCAAAAGAAGACCATTCCCCCTTTTTCAGTCAGAAAGGGCAGTTCTCTTTATAAAGGACAGTATTAATACAATAAAATATGGACACAGCCCAGAGCACCATATCTGAGAGAACCCAAGTCTCAGAAGAGAGAAAAAAAAAGCAATCCAGCCCTACTGTCCCCCCCCAACACCAAAGCTAGCACATGGTGCACAAATACAGATTAGATTATAGGTAGGTAAAGTACATATAAATGTAGAAACATAGCTGAAAGTTGTGCCAAGAATTAGATAATGCTCCCCTCCATATCCAAATAGCCAGTTTGTTGTGAGCAGTCTAAAGAGGCAAGACTATTAAAAGTTTGTTTCACACTGCCTTGGAGGGCAAACTGTACTTTCATAGTGGCTCCTGTACCACATAGGTGGTGACAAATATCACCAGAAAAAAGGCTAGTGATGACTCCAAAAGGCATCCATAGGAATTATGCATCTCCTATCTCTGGTTGGGTATACAAGTAACTGGAATAGAGTTACATGAGTGTCCTTCAGCCATGGCTAGATTCAAACAGAAGAACCAGTGTCCATGATGGTGGTGCCATGGAAGCAGGAGACTAAAGCCATCCAGAAGTTACAAATCAGCTAGAGTGAAATAAGTTTGGTAGGTCCTGACACAAAAGATGAAATATCATGTAAGGGCTGGGGAGCCGTACATTGGACAGACCAAACAAAGGATCAGTAAGGGAGTAAAATGGAATGCAATGGAGGGTCATAATGAAGTATAACCTTAAGCCACAGCCATAATATTTATAAGTGGTCACAACAACATAAAGCAATACAGTACTTGAAATTTCCACATTCAGAAGACCAAAATAGGCAGTCTGCCTCAAAGCTATCACAGGTTACTGTTTTTTAAAGAGATTCAGAAACAAGTTGGAAAGTTAAGATTTTTCTTGATCCACAATGGTGAAAGATATCTTTTCTCAGTGGGCCATCACAATCAACTTTGCAGGGCACTGTAAATGAAAGTTTATGTTAATAGCATATAGCTTAGTTGTGATGGCCTGATTAGCATCCTGTTTTTCTCTCTCACTTGTGGGAGAAGATCTTGGAAATGAAATAGTCAGTGGCCTTCCTACATGATTTCTCTTATTTCCTTAACCTTCATTAAAATATTTGTTTTATCCAAAAAAAATCAGTCATTTAGAAGAGATTGGTTACTTATGCACCAGAGTTGAAAACCCCATTCAGATACACTGAACTGTACCTACCTTACTTTCTCATATAGTAGCCAGCATTTCCAGCAGCAAGACATGGCTTCCATTGCAGAGTAGACATTCATCCTGGGACCTGTTCAGGTAAGTGAGGAAGTGCTTGGGTGTGAGGTGATTAATGCTGAGTGGGAGGTTGGGCGGGGGGGGTTAGATCGACGAAGGACCATTTTTTTGTACAGGTTAAAAAAATGACTTTGAGTGACTTTCTTTATTTCAGGAATGACAGGGAAGGGAGAGTGGGGGGTGCCACTAGACACCAGGAGAAATTATCATATGAATGGGGATGGCACACCCCAACATCTGTTGGTTTGTGGAGTGTGGGGTAGGGTGGGGTTGTTGTTAGTGGGGTAACCCTAACATCACATTTCTATACTTTTGTCACTGTGCTATCAACCTTAACTGATGCATTAATAATGTTTTTTGCAATGAATTTCCCTTCTTTTTGAGAAAGTGTAATGTAACTAGCAACTGATATGTGATTGTGGGATCGTGGGCCCTCCAGGCCCTGTGCTCCCCTCACGCTGTCCTTTTTTGTGTAATGGTATAGGTATGTAGGAGCGTGGGCTCTCTGAGCCCTGTGCTCCCACTTATAAATAAGTATGAAGCCATACAGCAGCCATATAGTACTGAAAATGAACCCTTGTGACTCTAATTTGGCAATATCTCAGTAACCGTAGCAACTATGAAAAAATTCTACTGCAGTGGTAATCATAACTTCAAAACCTCCAAGGAAGCTAAGGTGGACTAAGTTGCAGAGAATGAAAAATCCATATCTAGCACTGTTTTTGAGATATGGGCGCCGAAAGGTGCGGCAGGCACCACATTGTTATTCTATGTCAAATATTTGAACTTCAGAGCACTGTAGCTTTGTAACACTTTTAAATTTGTTTTACCAAACCATCAAAAGGCACATATGTGAGTCCAGAGCTTGCCACCCTGCAAATTTCAGCCCAAAAGCCCCAACCATTTAGGTGCAATGGTGTGGCAAAGCAATTGTATTTTTTGATGCAGTAATATCACAAATTGCAATAGTACAGATGCAACAGTGTTGTGATTTGCGAAAGTGTCAAAAATGTACTGACTTGATTTGTGACACTACGGGGGACCTGATTTTAAAAAAGGTATTTCTAAGGGTCCTAGAAAAAAAAAATAATGACACCACTGTGTTCCTCTGGCTCTGTTTAGGCAAACACAACAGTCAGTGTTTACCCAGGGGCACTAGAATTTGAACTACATATTTTTTTCACCACTAACTGAAACAAGATGGCAGTAGCACAACAGTAAAAAGTGGTTTTGTGACAGTTTTGAGAGGCACATATATTTTTTACCCTTTGACTTCAATGTTAAAACTTAAAATTTGAATAACTTTTGAATGGTTTAATATTTTTTCAACACATTTTCAAAAGGCACATCAGTGACCCAGACTGAATCTTCCCTGAAGATTTCAGACCAGATGGACAAATCATGTGGGCTATAGCCCTGAGTAAAGAAACAATAAAAAAAAAACAGTTCTAGTGTGTTTTGTGGCACTCCGCAGCTCCACAACAGCTCATTCAACCATAACACAACTTGCCAGATCCAGAGATCTATGGTGCCCCAGCATGCATGCAAAATGTCAGGCAAATCCATTGTACAGTGGCAAAGTTATTAACGTGCAGATATTTGGGTTTAACATAGAAGTGGCTGGGCAACCCTAATATGAAGGGATTGGGCCCTGTGCTCCTATCCCTCCACAGATGTACATATGTATGTAGCTGTGGAAACACAGGCGTCTTTGTTCCCTGTGCTTCCACACATTAAGTTACTAGCAGGTGTAGCAAAATTGCAAAAGGGTACTCATAAATGTGCCATCTTAAATAATTGTCATGCCAAATGTTCAACATAACCTTCTTATCACCTCACCACATGAACCCAGTACAGCAAACTTTCAAATCCCTGTTAAAATGTAATTCTGTGCAACTATAACATTTTGTGCCACAGGTGCAGAAAAACATTTTTAGCAGGATTTTAAAAATTGTAGTGGTACTGTTCATGAAGTGTTGTGAAAAAAATCATAATGTTGATAATCTGGAGTTAAAACATGAAAAATCTGGGAAGTTACGAGCATGTGTAGAAACTGTTCAATGCATGCTTGTAACACGGTCATTTGTTGAAATATTTTCACTTAATTTTCAACATGAGCTTTTTGGAACCTCCCTTCATGAACAGTGGTACTTTGATTTTGTTAATCCATTGTGAAAGCTGATTTTGCACAGCAACCACATCATTCTGTTCCACTGGTGCAAAAACCCATTTCAGGCAAGGATGTGAAAAATAACAGCTATACTGCTCATAAGGAGATGTGAAAAAATGGCAATGTTGACAATCTGTAGTGAAAATATTAAAAATTGGTGAAGTTACAAACATGTGTAGAAACTGCGTAATGCACGCTCATGACGCACTCATTTTTATTTGGAATTTTTTCACCAGATTTGCAACATGAGCATTTTGGTACCCCACCTCATGAACAGTTGCATTGTTGTTTTGTTAATTGGTCCTGAAAGGTGATTCCATGCATTTGCCATGAAATCACTTTTCAGGATTGAGTAATGAAATGACAGTGCCAGTGTTCATGAGGTGGGGTCTCAAAAACCCCATGTTGAAAAGTTGATGCTAAAATTCCTAAAAATGGCTGAGATATCAACTTAAGTTGAGCCCCGCATTGACAGCCATTATATGGTGTTTACCTTTGATTCTTCAGTTTGCTGTTCGGCTTTGAAGAGTGCAGATGTGTCCCCATCCAGAGAAGATCGCTACTCCCATCCTCTGGTGGTAAGTATGGGGTAAGGGGGAGTAAGGGGAGGTGGTTGCTCAGTGGGAGGGTGGGGATGAGGGAGGAGGACTGGGAAGACTACAAAAAATAAAAGACTTTGGGGGACAGTTTTCTTTCCTTACAGCAGTTTTTCAATATTATTTATTTGAGCACACTGGGGTGGGCTCCCAGTGTGCCATATCAGTGTGGGGCAAGGGGATGCATGCCATCATGGGGATTGGACATCCCATGACAGCAATTCAACAGTACTGGCTTTTGGGGGGAGGCATAATCCGACACCGGAAGTGGGCATCCCGGTGTCAGAAACATGTAATATACATAAAAAAATAAATACATATTAAGCATACTGGGGTGGGCTCCCAGTGTGCCATGTTAGTGTTAAGAGGGGAACCTACATGCCGACAGGGACTGGGCACCTCAATGTCAGCATTTAAACAATAAGTGATCCACCATTGCGGATCCCTGTTCCTGAGGCGCTCCCTGTTTGTGAGATGGGATGATGACCAGATGGCCCTATCTGACCATCTGGTCTTCATCTCATGAACAGGGACTTTGACATTGCACAAACAGGGATTTTGACAGCTGGTGAAAGTGAATTAAAAAAATACCCTTTCATGAGCTGTCAAAATCCCTTTTCGCCAGACAATCCCCTTTCGTGAGGTGACAAAATCCCTGTTCATGAGCCAATCCTTGTTAGTGAGATAGGGCCATCTGGTCTGGAAATGGTGAAGAAAGATTTTGACAGCTCACGAACAAGGATCAGCTCACAATCAAGGATTCTGCCACTTCACGTACAAGGATCGTTAGCGAATGATGACTAAAAAATTTTAAAATGTAAAACAGCCGTTTTTGTCAAAACCAAAGAAAACCAAAGCCATGAGTTTGTACAGGGTGTCTCCCTGAACAAAACCAATATTTCTAATAGCACACAACACACCCATGGGAGAAGTTAGAAGATTTTATTTGTGGGGGAAAATGAAAACAAGATGGTGGTTCATGAAAGGGGAATTTTTTCCTCACAACAAGGGATTTTATAAATTCCTGTTCATGAGCTGACAAAATCCTTGATTGTTAGGCCCAGCTGTCACCCCATTCCATGTGTAAAGAGGCTGACATGGTATGGCATAGAAGAATGGGGTGAGAGTTAGGCCAAACGATTCAATGGCACACCCTAATACCTTATGGTGTGTGGAGGATGGGGCATGGGGTGGTAAGATGGGGAAGATAGGGGCTCAACCCTAATGTCTCATTTCTCTACTTTTGTCACTTTAACCTTAACTGATACATTAAGAAAGTTTTTTGCAATGAATTTCCTTACATTTTGAGAAAGTGTAATGTAACTGGTAAGTGGTATGTGTTGGTGGGAGCACAGGCCCTCCAGGTTGCACCCTCCCACCAAGCTGCCAATTTGCACATAATGATATGTGTCTGTGGGAGTGTGGGACCTCTGGGTCCTGTGCTCCCACTTACATATAACAATGGAGCCATACAGTAGCCCTATAGGCTGGAAAGGAACCCTCGTAACACTAATCTGCCAATATCTAAGTAACCGTACAAGCTATAAAAAGAATTCCATTGCAGTTGTAATCATGACTTCAAAACCTCCACATGTGCTTAGTCTGCCTAACTTTGGGTAGTGAAAAATCTGTATCTCACATCTTTTCTGAGATATGGGCACCGAAAGTCATTGTGGGCACTGCAATGTTATCCTATGGGACAAATCTCAACTTTGTGATGGTATATCTATGGAACCAAATACCTTTTTACACCTAGACAGCACAATTCACATCTCTGGGACACTCCCTTTATACCCTGCAAATTTCAAGCCAAAAGACCAAACTGCACTGGCAAAGTTTTTAAACTCCTAGATCATGAGGTGGCAAAATACCCATTTGCGAGGTCAATCCCCATTCGCAAGCTGTCAAAATTGCCATTCGCGAGAAATCCTTGATCATCAAATTTTGGCCATCTGGTCTGGAAGTCGTGATCAAGGATTTTATAAGCTCGCAAAAGGGGATAGGATCGCAAAAGGGGATTTTGACAATCTGTGAAAAGGGATTTTGTCAGCTCACAAAAGAGGAATTTAAAAAAAATATCCTTTTGTGAGCTGACAAAATCCCCTTTCGCAAGCCGATCCCGTTTTGTGAGGTATCAAAATTCCCATTCTCGAGCCAATCCTTGTTTGCGAAAAGGGACATCTGGTCATAAAATGACGATCAAGGATTTTGTCAGTTCACAAATGGGATCAGCTCACAAAAGGGATTTTGTCACCTCAAGAAAGGGATTCAAAACCCAATCCCTGTCGCAAGCTGACAAACTCCCCTTTTGCGAGCCGATCCCCTTCTGCGAAGTGACAAAATCCCCCTGCATGAGCTGATCCTTGTTTGTGAGATAGGGTCATCTGGTCCCTAAGTCATGACCAAGGATTTTGTTACCTTGTGAAAGGGGATCAGCTCACGAATGGGGATTTTGTCACCTCATGAATGAGGATCAGAAGCGAGTCATGAACAAAGAATTTTAAAATCTAAAATGGCCATTTTTTGGCCAAAACAAACTAAACCAAAGGCATAGGTTTGCAGAGAGCATTACCCTGAATAAAACCCAAGGCTAATTTGTAAAAGAAGTCAACCATGGGACAAGTCACAACATTTTGTTTGGGAGAAAAAATTAAAACAAAATGGTGGCTCGCAAACTCAAGAACAGGGATTTTAGAAATCCCCTTTCGCAAGGTGACAAAATCCTTGATTGCGAGCCCAATCCCCTTTCACAAAACTTATATATACATTTTGAACTGAACTGAACATGCTCAGAACCTGAAAATTCAAAATTAAATAACTTCTGAAAGGAACAATATTTTTTCACCAAACCAAAGCTGAATTGTTCTTTGACCAATTTTTTTCTAACCTGAAAATTTCAGACCAAAATTCCAGACAGTGTGGTGCAGCGTGATGGGCACAAATCAGCAAAAAAGGGCAAAAAAATTGAAAAACACCTTTATTGGCGCTTCGCTGCATGGAAACTGCAAATTAACTCGAAACACAACTTGGCAGATCAAGAGATCTACCATACAAGACAGGGCATTCCAAATTTCATGCAAATCCATTGAACGGTTGCAAAGTTATTAAGGTGCAAAATTTGGGGTTTATCATTAAACTGCTTACTCAACACTATACTGGCACGACTGCACCAGTATGATATAATGATATATATGTGTGTATATATATATATATATATATATATATATATATATATATATATATATATATATATATATATATATATATATATTATGGTAGCACGGTAGTGCTACCATAGTTAGGGTTGAGGAGCCATTTCCATGTTAAACCCAATATTTTGCACCTTAATAACTTTGCAACCGTTTGATGGATTTGCCTGAAATTTGGAATGTATAATCAAGACCCACAGGCCTTGGGATCTGCCAAGTTTTGTACTAATCATATATACGGTTGTGGAGTTATTAAGCGTGATCTGTGCACGCGTTTACGCTTTTCTGGAATTCTACGGTCGCACCTACAGGTCGTACGGTTTGTGTGACCGGCCTGAAATCTTCAGGGAATGTGCAGGCAGGGTCCCCAATGTGCCTTTTGAAGATTTGGTGAAAAAATATTAAACGGTTCAAAAGTTATTCAAAAAACAGTTTCCCATTATAAGTCAATGAGAAAAAGTTAACAAAAAGTTCAAGAGTGTCGCAAATGCATTTTTACTTTCGCAAATGGGCCTGTTACTTTCGCAAATCTGCCATTTTGTTTTCAGTTGGTGATCAGAAAAATGGTTGGCATTTAAATTTGAGACCCTCTAGCAACGTAATTCTTTTTGTATTCACCTAGTCGGGCCCTGAGGATGCTTGCCATGTCTTTATTTTGTAGTAAACACCCCAGAAATATGTTTTTCAAATTTCTGGGAAAGTATTGCAAATTACTGCGGTTTCACGTAGTGTCTAATCCTTTTATGAAAAGCTTTCGCAAATTGCGACAGTAATTTTCTAGTCTGTGGGGAAATTACAGCAATTCTTTGGCACTGTACTGCAAAATAACCGTTGGGAGTTTTGGGCTAAAATTTGGAGGTAACGCAGCTGACATCTCACAGATGTGCCTTTTAGTGTTGTATTGAAAAAATATTACACGGCGGCAAAGTTATGGCACTCCAAAGTTGACCATTTTTCCCATAGGATAACATTGTGGCGCCCGAAGCATTACAGGAATCCTTTGGCACCCTGCTGCAAAATAATGGTTTGGTATTTTTTCCTCAAATTTGGAAGGAAGACAGCTAACAGTCCACAGATGTGCCTTTCAGTAGTTTGGTGAAAAAATATCACATGGTGGCAAAGTTACGGCACTCCAAAATTGACGTTTTTTCCCATTGGATAACATTACGGTGTTCGCCACACTTTTCAGGGCCCGTATCTCGGAAACGGTGCGAGATACGGACTTTTTGTCAGAAAACTTCTTAGCCCCATGATGGGGCTAAGATTCAAATTAGCCAGGACAGTTGTAAATAATATGACTTTTAAATTTTTTTTCCACGTCATACGGTTCCTGAGATATAATGTGTTTAGTATTCCAAGATCTCATTTTCTGCGCCGATACTCATTATTTTGCATACATTATTCATATTCACTGTCTTTTTCAATGCAGGTTGTGGGGAAAACCAGCCTATGTGCTTACATTACTGTTACTGTTGCTCTTTTCGCTTATGTCTGCACTGCTTCACTTACCATTGACGCTCATGCCCACCATGTGCTATCCTTTGCGTTTCATTTGCGCTATGCTTCTGTTATTTTGTGCCATTTCTGTGTACAGTACTGTTTCTCTTACTGTTTCACTTTACTTCACCATGCCCATTGCCATTTGTGTTTGCAGGCACCATGTTACTATGTCACAACAGATCATGTGGCAGACCATTCCCGTCTACGCCACCATGTGCGTCACCCTTTCTGTTCTCATTTGTGCTTGTGTTAGCATGTGAGCCACTGTTAGCATTTCTGTTTGCATTGCTGTCCCTGTTAGTATGCCACAACATATCATGTGGCGGGAGCGTGGGGCCCTCGGAGCGCGGCTTGTTATCATTCTTAAAAAGAAGGGAAATTAGAGGCAAAAAACTGTGTTTAATGCATTAGTTAGGGTTGTTCCACAGCAACAAAAGTGAGGAAATTCGTTGTTAGGGTTGAAACCCCCCCCTTGGAACCCCCAGCCCATCCCCCAAACCGGCAGTGGGGTGCGCATTGGGATTCTGGGTCATAACTCTCACTGCATTGTCCTATACTTCTGCTGTTTTACACATGTCATGGGGTGAGAGTTAGGGCTGATGATCCCACGCAGACCTAATGCCACCATATGCGCCATTGTTTGCGTTTTTTGTTTGATGCTTTCTGTTACTTTTTAGCCATTTGTGTGCACTGTACTGTTTTGCTTTCTGTTTCACTTTGTGTCACCATGCCCATTGACATTTCAATTTACAGGCACCACGTTACTTTATGACAAGGCATCATGTGGCACAGCATTCCTGTGTATGCCACTGTATACATTAGCCTTTCTGTTCTCATTCATGGTTGTGGGAGCGTGGGGCCCAAAGGGCCCCGCACTCCCGCTGCTGCATTACATTTACTATTTTTTTATCTTTCTTAAAAAGAAGGGAAATTAGAGGCAAAAAAGTCTGTTTAGTGCATTAGTTAGGGTTGTTCCACAGTGACAAAAGAGGAAATTCACTGTTAGGGGTGAACACCCACTTGTACCCCGCTGCCCACTCCCCCAAGTGGCACTTTTAGCATTAATGTTTGTGATGCTGTCAGTTTTATTGTGCCATAACACATCATGTGGAGGTAGCACATGGCCTGTACTGCCCTGCCCACCCCCCAACCGGCACTGGGGTGTGCATTGGGATCGTGGGTCTTAACTCTCACCCCATTCTCCTATACTTCTGCTGCTTTACACATGTCATGGGGTGAGACTTAGGGCTGACGATCCCGTCTATGCCACCATGTGTGTTACCCTTTGTGTTGCTGTGTTACTGACTGTATGTCATAGGTAGCCAACAAATAGAAGGAGGTATAGTTGTAGCAGTATTAGTAAACATTGATTTGTATGCTTAAGTCATAGACACTTATTTTCATCTCAGTATGGTATTTAAAGTAATGAGTCGACACAGGTGGTTATGGTTTTAAAAAATTTATTGCCAATTTGTCAAATGGAGAAAAGGTCGAATCAAAAGTAAAATTTTGTTAACAGAAGCAGTCTCACAGTACAATCTTTGTATGTGTGCAATCATTGCTTGTGAAATTTGTAAATGTGTAAGAATAATAATAAGTGTATCATGTGGATTGGACTAAGTGTGTGATATTATATGAAACTAATCAGATGTTGTGTGTTTTTAGTTGTGCTTCAGTACTCACTTCTGTTTATATGTGTGGAAGTATTTTCTGGCATTTGAATTGTAATTTTAATAGTCAGGCTGAAGCTATTGCTATTGAATGTGAATGTAGTTTGTAAAAAATGTAACTTTTTTAAAAATGGTTGTATGTTGTAACTATGTGTAGTGCATTACTTGTCTGCTATGTTAATAAGGGAATGTCAGTTGGTAGTGAAGTGTGATTAGACACAAGATAGGCAAGTGTTTTGTTGTAATTGTGTGACTGCTAATGTGGATGTTCCTGGGGTGGGCAAAAAACCATATGCTGATTGTCTAAGTAGTACAGTTTACACAATTGTAAGTTTTGTGACATTTGATTCTTACTATTAAATAATATGTCACTGACTAGGTGCAAATGGAAAATTCCCACCCGACCCCTCAATTGAGGTGATCATAAATATTGTCAGGAACAGGTATGCAGTTTGTTGTGATCAGCAACAGTGCCTGATTTACAATTGTCAATATTTTGTACATACGGTACAGTTAGTTATGTGACAAGTAAAAAAAAATGAATGTTTTACATGAACACAAAAATGCTATCAATTCTTACATTGGCTTCTATGTAAATTCTTAACTTGTAAATACTAAAACTGTAATGGAATGCATTTTTTCACAAACTTATGCTTAGTTACATGTTGTTAGTATACTGCAGAGTAATATGTAAGACATTCACTTGTACTGTAGTGCTACACTGCTATTTTTAGTTCAATTATTAAACAAGTTATTAACAATGTACACTTGAAAACAAATGTTTCTATTATGTACAAGTAGTTTTAAACAGTTGTAAGAGTCACTAAATTAGATTGAGTAATTGGTTATTATTAACAGTTGTGTAAGTCAGCTTCTTTCATTATCAATAACGGTAGTTGTTTTTACATATGTACAATACTAGTACTACGTCTGAAAGCGTGATAGTTCTACACTGTTGCATGGTGATTTAATGATGTTCTCTATATGTGAAGAGTCACTAGAAGTGTAAAAAGACTACTTCTGAGACAGTGGAATGTTTGTTTAATGTTATAAGGGTAGAATCTTTCACAGACATGTAATCATGGTTTCTCTAGCGACTGTAAATATTGTTGGCGCCGATTGAAGCCACTACAACAATTTTCATGCAGTCACTGATCTACACAAGATGTAACATGTCACAGTCTATGTAATGTCTGTATTTGAATTCCATTTTTTGTTGAAATTGTATTGTTCATTAACAGTTGTAAATTGTACAACATTGTAATGAGTTATGAAATTTTTGGGGACAAAGTACTCATGTTAAAATGGTACATGTTTTGTCCTATTCTTCTGAAATATGAAGGTTGTAATCATTCTTCAATATTAGAAGATATGCATTTTTCAGGTGATGTGGGAGTGTCTATTTAAAAGTAGTTGTAGAGTCGTCACACTCTAACCATCCAGCTGTGCAGCTTAGTAATGTTTTTAGATGCATTATCTTGTATAGACATGTAATCATGGTTTCTCTAGTGACTGTAAATATTGTTGGCGCCGATTGAAGCCACTACAACAATTTCCATGTAGTCACTGATCTACACAAGATGTAACATGTCACAGTCTATGTAATATCTGTATTTGAATTCAATTTTGTTGAAATTGTATTGTTTATTTACAGTTGTAAATTGTACAACATTGTAACGAGTTATGACATTTTTGGGGACAAAGTACTCATGTTAAAATGGTACATGTTTTGTCCTATTCTTCTGAAATATGAAGGTTGTCATAATTCTTCAATATTAGAAGATATGCATTTTTCAGGTGACGTGGGAGTCTCTGTTTAAAAGTAGTTGTAGAGTCGTCACACTCTAACCATCCAGCTGTGCACCTTAGTAACGAGGTGTAATGTCCAGAATGCATGGATTGACCATGGTGATAGATAATGCTGTGAGTGTCAAACAGTGATTGGTTGAAGACTATTCTACTAGCTGTGTAGTCTGTGATAGGAGTATCAACTCTGAGCCCATTGGTGTCAAATCTGTGCAACATAAGCAACAGATATTGAGATGAAGTCCTCAGGCATATGGACTGAGTGCATCTGCCTCCGCACCTTCCACAGGCATGACTGCATTCAGCATTAGTGAACAGCTGTTGAAATTTGACACTTTTGGCTTTAGGAACAAAGAGAGTTATCCACAGCATGTCTTGTGTGGTTTCACGCTGTGAATTGCCACATGAAACACATACATATTTTGTAACGTATGTTACTGTGAAGTACTGGCGGATTGGGGGTGCCGTCTTCATCAAGGTTGTTTATCACAGCCATCATAAACTCAGTACTGTCTTGCTGTATGTCTGCAGCAAATGTACTGCATCCAGCATATGTAGATAACACCTGTCGTAGTGGTGTTAGTGAGTGTACATTGTTAGAGTGGTCAGAAGTCATGAAGATAATCTGCTTCAAAGCATTTGATAGGGGGATTGTCTTGTGAAGCAGATATTGCTTGCACAAACTGTGGCATGTGTAGAAAAACTTGCATAGCTGAGTTAGCATAGCAGTTTACTCTATTGCTGTTGTCAAACAGTGGTACAGCAGCTACACCAACTGATTTCTGATGAATTGTTGGTTGTGAATGTTTACTTGAGGTTGTGGCCTTTGCTGAACTCTTTTTGTGTGACTCACTTAGTGAAGCTTGCTGCTGCTGTTTGTTGCTTCGTCTAGCTGTGACTGAATTGTGTGAGACCGACATATGTAGGCAGTGGTATTAAAGACATTTGTGGCTGATGTAGAGTACTTAATCTGTTGTACTCAAGAATACATCGCTTGTCAGCACGTATTTTCTGAGGTGCTATACTAATGATGTGCAATCCAGAAAGGCTTCGTACACGTGAAAGTGCAACGTAGCTCATGCAATCTTTGAAAATGTCTGTACCTATGTCTATCATTGCTGAATCCAAACTTAATTCCTGAGATTTGTGAATGGAGACAGCGTATGCAACACATAATGGGAACTGTTTCCTGTTTACGTAGATATCCTTAAAAACCTGGAATTTTACGCAGGTTCGATCTATGTGTACAGAGTGTTGCATGTTGTCAAACTGCTCTACAAGTGTCTGAATAAATGTCTTCTGTACATTATGGATAAAGTCAGTGATGTTTCCCATGGTACCGTTTACCATGCCTTGTTCGACATCTAGATTACGTCGTAGCATGATACGTGCATTCTTACAAAGTGTGAGAACAGCTTCTAGGCCAGCCGTTCGTGAAACATCTGACTTCAGTTCACTTAGTCGTTCAGTCATCTTTGCTACTAGCTTTCGACTAAGAATAACGCCATCAACTGTATCAATTGCATGGAGAGTGACAATCTCTTGGTTCTCTCTTTGTAGCATTAGATTGTTGAATTCAGTGCATTTCTTTAGTCATGGCATAAGACACACTATGTGTCTGGCAGTAGAGTATATGTCGCTGAAGACATTACATGCTGTTTCTATGCATGTACTATCTACTGTGATTTTTCGATCATTTAACATACAAACATGTTCTGGTGATAGAGAACCTGTGCGAGCTTCATCTAAAAGTGATTTGTAAGCTAGGTCACCACTTTGCCGCATGTTCTCAGACAACTCAACATAGGTGAATAATTCCCATATGTTATAGCCTGCAATGCAACCGAGGATATTCTTAGCTTGCTTGGCAGTCAGAGTTGTGAATACATGCTCTGCATTGACTGGTGCAAAAGTTGTAAAAGGTCTCCCAACACAAGTATACTTTTGCCACCAAATGGCACTGCATCGTCAGTACCTAAGATCTGCTGTAGACGTAGATGAATACAGGCTAGCATGACATTGGAGACCATGCTGATTTCGTCAATGATGAGTAGCTGCATCTTTGTGAACATGGGACGGAGCTGAGATGCAACCTCGAATGACAGTTTACGATACTCTCCAGTTCTCCCATGTTCGACTGGCAACATAAAAGAGATGGTGTAATGTTACTCCACCAATGTTGTATGCTGCTAGTCCTGTGGCAGCAGTCACAGCAACAGACATTGAAGAGCCTGTCACACTCCGTATTTCTGAAGTGATAGCTTCAATCAGGAAACTCTTTCCTGTGCCAGCTGAACCACTGACAAACATTAGTAGTGGTTTGAGCTGAGTGCAGTCACATTTTTTTGTTTCATGTAGTATGCCATGTTGGACAGCTTCAACCACTTTGGAGTGTACTGTATGCTGTAGCTGATTTAGTCTTTCTCTTACGTCACCTGGGTTGACCATAGAGTGTGTGCCATGTTGCATGGCTGTCTTAATTTCTGAGATTAACAGTTCTGGGGCATTTAATGACAGAGGGTCACCTAGAACACCTTGTCCTTCTGGATCAAGGTTGTCTTGTGAACTAACTGGAGTGTCTTCCTGAAGTTGCTTCTCTGCCTGCTCGAGCTGTTCTTTCTCAGCTTTTAATCTTTCTATGTATGTTTGTGAGTAGTCGGTTTGGAAATCTCTCAAGTGAGATTGAACTGTTCTTCGAATGTGTCAGAGTCACCTTTAATTCAGACTCACCTCCAGGGTCTAAATAGGAATAGGAGAGCAAAGTAGTAATGTTCTGTGCTCTCTGATGTGCCTAGATGCAGTTTGCAGTGATCTATAAGCCATGGCTTGTTCCTCTTCACAAGACAGCCATCTAGTCCATTGACCTTGTAAATGTGCCGTGTTGAGTCATGTGCTGCACCTGTCTTGTAGTCATACCACTTAGCCACCTCAAACAGACACATATCATTCATCTCGTTGTGTCTACATGGGTAGTATGTGTCTATCAGGTTATTCTTCAAGATATGTTTTGAAGAAGGTGTATTGACAGCAAGCTGCTCAATTTCGGCATGAGGAATCCATACATGCTTCCGTTTCTCTTTGTAGTTTACACTGAGGAAACGTACAGTGTCAGACTTCCCATACAGATGTGTACCCATTAAGTGGTCACTGGCTTCGTAAGCTCCACATTCTCTGTGTGAAAGAGTCTTCAAACCCAATGACCACAGCTGAGATGTCAGGCTTTTGCTTGAACTGGCAATATCTTCCCAAAGATCTAGCAAGCTAGTCTGTTCATGTTTGGTTATGTACGAAGTTACATAGCGAACCAGGGCTAGTGAGTTGTCAGCCACAAACTGAACATCTATGTTTGCTTGCCACATTAGGAGAAGAGTTGGTTGTAGTCATTGATACACCTCTTTTTCATCTCTGGGTAACTCGAGATACCCTCTTGGTTGATTTTGCCTTCAAGTGGTGTCTCATTGCTGAGAAAAGGTCATTCATGCCACCATTCTGACAAACTCTTCTAGGAAATCCAAAGCGACATCACTGGTGTACCAATTAGATTTGTTCTTTACTGCTCGCCGCAATATTTTGGCTAAATATGTCACTGGAACTTTGAACCAACTTCCATAGTGTGGACTGTCATACTTGTCTGGAATGTGACAAGTGATATATTTTTTATGAATGATAGCACTTCTGCTGCATCATGTTCACCGATTCGATGGCGCATCCTTGATCCATAATAACATATGGATATGAGGGGCACCTCGTGCTTGATATTCTGTCCTCCAAAAGTAGTGTTCTACAATGCCTAGAGGAGGATTGTCCTTTGATAAGATGAAATTGAGAATGTCATGGAAGCGCTTGTGAAAGTGTCTTGTGACAGACACAGGATCAAGTGAACACATTTCTCCGATAGTCATTGATGAGATGCCTTTGACATCGGAATTTGACCACTTCAACAGTTCAATGAGTTCGTCCCAGGCATATTCTGCACAACTAAGTGTGACAAACCATGTGGCTGTGCCATACTCTCGTAGCATTGTCATCACTTCCGAGTGTCTGCGATACCAATATTCTTTGGTGCCCCACAGGCTTGAAAGTATGGAAGACAGATTCACTTGCACACTTTCATCTTTCTGTTTCAATTTCTCCAGAAATTGAGCAGCTGTAATTCCATCTAGTGGAGTTGTTAGCCGAATGGTATGTGCTATAGACGCAGACAGAATGCTAAGCTCACTTTCCCAGAGCAGATGGAACAGGTACTGAATGTTACGTCTGAATTTGCCATCTTTGCTCAGGATACGGCTGGTGCGGTACTCAGCACCCTGTACCCATACTTCTCTTTCATCTAGGTGTCCGCCTGACCCTTTTGGAAATAGGTCTGGGAAGCAGCGTGCTTCTAGTGTTGCCTCCCAAATGCTGACAGGCTCACCTTCCACCTGCTTCATTTGATAGAGATCAATGTTGTCTCCTAATGGATCTCTACCATGTAGTGGGTGAATTGTGTACTGTTCATACACATTGTCACTTGTCTGTGTAGTGACTTTCTCAATGATTGGCTTACTTTTTTCTAATAGATCATGTTGCACAGAGAGGCTGGCCATTTGATCTATGTCAAGGTCTACATAGAAGGAATTGTTCCTTTTTAAGTAAGCCAGAGCAAGCTTTACCTTTTTGCAGGTTGACAACATCTTGCCAGATGACCTTGGCCTTTGTAGGCACACCATTTACTAGAATGACCAAGCTATTTTCTGTTGAGATAGCTTGAACATTTTCCTGTAGAGGAAGTGGTAGATACATCACAGAACCCTTTAGAGATCTAACTATCTCTTTCTGTGGAATCTTCCGTGTCTTTGTGTTCAGACGTAGAATCATTTGGAATGGTTTCATTGTCTGAATTAGAATACGTTCAAACATATTCAATGTTGAAATCTCAGTTGGTGTAATATCTGTTTCCATGTTGTTTAGCACTGACCTTCCTGGCAAAGTGTTGCACTTCAGTTTTGAAAAACAGTGTTTGCATAGTACAATGGTGTCTTGTGAATGAAAGTCAGATTTCAGAAGCAAGAATGCTGTGAGGCGCAACCACATGTCATTGTATGATGACCAGGTTTCTAGGTTGACTGTGACAGTTTGTTTTGTGTAGCACAAACGGTCGCATGACACACATACAGAATCAAACTTCTGATACTTTGCAATCTCAAACTTAGCAATTTCCTTTCCGTTCTGTTTCAGAATGTCGTTTTCTAACACTGAAACAGATTTTTCTGTTGAAGTGTGACACTGGAAATTTCCTGTTTCTGGCTCAGAAGGAATGTGTTGCACTTTTTTCATGAAAGTGATGGCACCGTGCATGTCACCTGACTGCAGTAAGTCATTTAAACAAGTGTACTGATGCACAGCTCGCTGTACTTCATATACTCTGTAGACAAGTTTTGCATGCCTGTGTGATGCACTCGATGGCATCCGCATGTTGTGAAAAACTATCACAAACACCACTATCGAGACATGCAAGTGAGTGACCCATGAGTCCAGTATATGGACGTATTTCACAATGATCGATTTCAGTAAATAGCTTATGTCTCTCTTGCGATCTGTTATTATGAATAGGTTAACAAACTGTTCTACTTTTGAAATGATGATTGCCTTCACGTTGCAGGTAGCATCACATGACCATGTAGGCAGTGCCGTTTATTCAAGACTATGGTTGGACCACAGTCATCGTCAGTATCTAATTGATTGTCATCAGAGATACTGAGGACATTTGTAAGTTTGCTGGACTCATCGATATTGAACGTCTGTTGTTTCATAAAGTCATGATAAGACTCTTCCCAGAAATATGCTTCTGAGTGCTGTGTGTGCATCCACTGTCCTGTGAAGACATGGCAGAAGTTGTCAACAGTCAAACAAGGATACAGTTGAAGCCTTTTTTTGATGCTATATACAAGTTTCCTGAATTGTTCAAGGACATGAGACATCTTACGCCACAATCTTTGTAGTACTAACAGTGCTCTGTTGACAAATGTTTGTACTTTCAGACGTAAATTCATCAGAGAAAGGTGACTCTTGATCTGTTTGCGGCTGTGCCATACCACAGCAGTAATAAGTCTTTCGATCTTAGCTTTACTTGCTAGTGATCGAAAATACTTTCTTTTTCTAAGTTGTAAGTCACAATTTTTCATTTTACGTTGTTGATTTGAGCGTCTCTTGATGGTTACACTCAAGATAGTTGTGTTTCGTCTTACAGATCGACACAACATTTGTGATGTTATACATTTCTGTTTTTTAATGGATTTTTGTTTTCTGTGCAGTGACTTGATGTAGGGTCACTGTTGCAGTAATGCTCTGTCGATGTTCATTTTTTGGGTAACTTTGACTTTTTGTTTGTTGCCTTCTTATACAACAGTGTAGGCTATTATACCGCTCATTTTGAGATACACCCACGTCCTGTATTTAGTTGGCATTTTCAGGTACTATAGTTGACAGTCACAGTAAGCAATCTTACAGAAGTATCAGGCACCTGCATGAAAGAAAAAAAGTTTTAGAATATGCTTCAGTAAATTTCTTATAGTAATGTGTATTAATAGAATAGCATGTTAACAATGTTAACAATTTGGTGAAAAGACAAGCAAATGATAGCTGTTATGAATGTGCATTGCACAGCTGCTATGTAATATCAGAAATTTTTACATTCTCAATATTTCTGTGAGATTTGTATGTTTTTTTCTTCACGGGTAGTTCTTACGATTATGATTGGCTGTTATTTTTATCTGTGTACTAAGATGTGTTTAATGCTGTATAGCGTGTTATGTGATAGTCAGTTTGATGATTAAGTATGGTGGAGCAAGAAATTCAGAGTGACAGTGTGCATTATTAAATGTATCAATTAGTATATTTACAATTATGTGGAGGATATGCCTCTATTGCTGTTTGTGAGTGTGTGTGTGTGTGGTACAGTTGGTAGATATGGTTGCATGTTAGCGGATTTCAAGTTGATGCTGCATTGTAGTAACATAGTGTTTTGTTGCTGGTGTGTATTGTTATTCGAGCTGTGATTTTCACAACATGGCAAAAGAATGTTTTTTCTATATGTGCTTGCAATGATGAAGTTCCTTGCAGAAATAACTGTGTGGAACATAGTCTGAAAATTACTGTGGATGTGCTTTCTGAACAGATAAATTCAATATGTTCAAAAATGTGTGAAAATTCTAAATATTTCTGATTTACAAGCTTGTGCATTACAGTTCACAGGTACACTAGTAACTTTGTGTTGTGTCATACTTTTCAGTTCAGACTTTTACTATTTTGCTTTTGAAAATGGGTCTGAAAATCCTAGCCTTCTGATTGGCTATGATACCAATCTCAGTGGCTCGGTATTTCTGAATAGATACCGCAAAAAGTTACTATTCGGGGTGCTGCATTACTTGTGTATTTGTAGCCAACCCGAGTCTTCAAGCTTTTCACCTGCCATTTTGTACCACTTGGTAAGCAAATGAATGAACAAGACCATGATGTCCCCCCACGCACACACACACACACACACACACACACACACACACACAGACAGAAAACCCAACAGAAGCACAGTACTCATACAAAAACTTCTAAACACTGACATCTACCAGCAAATAGCTAAGAAAAATGCCATGTATCATGGTCTGTCAAAGACTGGGCAATCCATTACATGGTGAAAGCTTGCGGCATGTCTCCATTCATGGCCACTGTAAGTTATGGAAAGTGCTGTGACTGTTGCCTGGCCCTATTCAGAAAATCCTAAAACAAATGCCACAAGTCCTCTACTGTATTTACTTAATCTCGCATGTGTCCCAAACTACTGGTAGGTACAGAGTACCTTACAAAAAAAACATCTTCAATGAATGGTTACCCAGTATCTTGATCTAGATTCAGAGCCCTCCCTGCTCTGGTAGCTTTAGTCACAAAGTGCATGCCAACAAAGTGCCCTGTCACATAATGGAGTCCCCAATAGTTTAGAAATCAAAACAGCCAGAGGGATTACTTATTCATAAAAGTTGTATGAAGCTCATTTTGTATTTTATATACATTTTTAAATACTTTTTCCTCCATTTTTCCCTTTACAGTGCACATTTCTAAGTGATAATACACTCCAGGGTGGCTGATATAGGAAATACTGTACTTCCAGATCTTATAAGCCCTTCCTCCTTTGTTGTCGGGTCTCATTACACCTCTAGTTGGTTTGGTTTTTCCTCACCATCCAGCCTGGAGGGTGTTATTGTTAACTTAGGACAACAATGTTCTGAAAAATGTAGATTTTATTTGTCGCTCTTGATGATGCTGTGTTTTTGTTTATGTGCTGCGCTTACGTGAGTCGATGTGGAGAAATGACTATTCTGTAGAAATTTAAATATATAAGAGTGTAATGTTATGAGCAGAGGTTGTGCAATGGATATATGAGGGCGTTGAGTGTAAAAATACAATAAATAAGTGTTTTGCGAGTGTACGCTGCACAGTTTGTGGGCACGTGATACATTGTAACTTAAATATCTGCACTGCGCTGGAGTTTGAGGCAGTTATGTAGTATTATGTGTTTACAATTGATAATTAAGTCATTTTTCCATAAAATGTGAAACTGTGTCAATATATAGAAAGTTCTTGAAAAGTACTTTTGTGAGCACGAAAGTGTCGAAAAAAATACTTTCGTGCATTCAAAAGTGTCACAAATTGTACTTTCGTGCATTCGACACTATGGTCAAAAGTACTGTCGAAGTTCGACACTTTTGCAAATTTTACTTTCGTGCTATCGAAAGTGTCACAAATGTACTTTCGTGTATTCGAAAGTAAAGTAAATGTAATACTTGGGAGTGGCTGAAACATTCATTATTAAATCATTAAATAGTCTGTTTGAGTGACAGATAGCTCTACCAATGAAATTAAAGATTTGTCAGGCCACTTCTGAGAACCAATCAGTGACGGACAACACTGAAGAAGAAGAAAACAAGATCCATTTTGAAAATTGCAGAGACAGAAGCAGGTCAAACTGTAAGTACAGTCTATGTTCACATGATATTTTCTAGTATTTAAAAAACTTAGAACATGTACATATTATTAATCAAAACATTTTTGGGTGTTTAATCTGATGATGTTAATTGTTATTATGAGGCATGCTATTTTCTGAAGAGAAAATAGTTTAAAGTAAGAAAGAAGTTCAGTACTCACTTGTACAGATACAGCTGCAAATGGAGGGAGATAGGAAGGTGCACGTGGAGTTGTATGACGAAACGCAACAAATCAGACTTCTTTATGATGTTGTAATTGTTTAAAACTGCCTATGAAATGCATGCATTTTGTTTAGTTCTCAGTGGTTTTAGATTTTTGCAGGAACATAGTCTAGTAATACTGAATGCATGAGTTACATTGGTTCATGAAGCCAGAGCAGGAGGGAATGTTTTTTTTTTTATGTATGTGTTTTGACTGAATGCAGTGAAGCTAGCTTGAAATAAGGAGGGAAAATGTCAGTTTGATTTTCAGTGCTGTCTGGTCACTGCAGGGTGAACAGTCCCTTTCTTAGTAGCTTTCTGTGCAGTTCTGGGTAAAAAACTTAGGAATGGCAGAAAATAGGAAAAGGTTTTGTGGATAATTGAAGCAGTTACATAAGATGAGCAGCTGAGTTTGCACTTCATAGTGATTTTGAAGGACCTGCAGCTCCTGAATTGCTATGTAAAATGGTTTGGTCGTGGTGGGATGAGATGGGAACATCTTATGCCAACCATGCACAGACTTTTGAGAACTCACTCTCCTCCTGACATACTGCTAATCCATCTTGGAGGCAATGATTTGGGTTTAAAACGATGGGTAGATTTAGTAACGGAAGCAAAATTGGACCTTGCTTCTATAATGTCTACGTTGCCTGCCTGTATTATCATATTTTCAGATATTACAGAGCGCAGAGTCTGGCAAGCAGAGCACCAAATGTATCTGATTGACAGAGCTTGCAGAAAAGTAAATGTACAGATTACTGCTTTTTTACGCATGCATGGAATGCATACTATACGTCACCATGAAATTAAATTCTGTAATGATTAGCTATTCCTACCAGATGGTGTGCATTTCTCACATGCTGGCACTGTCATTTTCTGGGGACCTTCAAGATGGAATCCTGAAAGTCCTTTAAGATTGTGGAGACTGTTTGAGGAAATATGATAGTATACACAAAGGTTCTTTTCTGAACCCTATTAATGTGGTCAAAAAATAGATTTAATAACATGCAGTAGCCTAGCTGCTATGGTAGAACTGAGTGTTCTGCCAATTTATCTGAATGCTTTGCTGTACTAATGCTTTTAGTGTTTTTCAAGTTTGTCAGGTTGTAGGAGAATATATCCTTACTGGTTTACTGTTAGCGATGTTTGCCAGTGATAATTGTTTGATAATACCTGTAACCTGTCACAGTATGATTCCTTTCAAAGAATGTTAAAGTGCATATGTGAATTAATGTAGTTTTTACATTCTGGACATGATGTGGCAGGGTAGGTAAGGTATTGTACAAATGAACAGTGGTAAACATCCTGAACACTAGAGCATGAAGGATATATTTGAATCACACCCTGTGACATTTTGTGTTTGCTAACTTGCCCTCATGAAGTTTCATGCAGGAGTTTTGGCTTTCCAGAACCATGTTAAAATATTTTATACCCCTTCTGGTCCTGCTTGATGGATTGACTCACCCACATAACATTTTGGGTACTGTGTAATTTATTTACTACGCAGGACAGACACATGAGGAGCTACTAGGAGTGCTCTGTTGCTGCCTTTAAAGCAGTAGGTGGCAATTACTAAAACTGAAGGTGATATTAGTGGTCAGTGCTCACTTATTTCGAGTCCTGTGGCATCTTCACATCATGAGGTCCTGACATCCCTTTTCTATATAGAGTGCTGTGGTTGGGTCCCAGCAGCCTATATGTGTGGAAAAGTTGTAAATCAGAAGTGCCTGTCCAAGGGACAGGCCAAGAAAGTAAAACGCCTGTCCCAATGAAAAAACAGGTGTCCGAGCCGGGTGGCGAGTATGTTATTTCAAGGCCTGTGTACCAGTAATGTATGTTTGCGACTTCAATAAAACACAGTTCTGTGATGTGTGGTTCATCTGTGTTTAATAGCACATTACAATGTTATGCGAATATTTCACTGTGGTACAGATGGATATGTCATGGTATCCCAAATTTGATGTTTGTTACAGTTACTCTAACGCATGAGACTAGAGCATAGCATGTTAGTGTACTAGCAGTTGCTTTTACTGTCAAGGTGGCTGTATCCTGTTTTTTTTTGTTCTATTATGGTACTGATCTGTGTTTCTGCTATCTTGAAGCACAGGTGGTCTTTGATGTAATTTAATTACTATTGTATAGAATTTGTTTAAGAAATGATGAATATTGTTGCATGATATCATGTGCATCTTTTGGGTTTTGTATCTTCAGAACTACTAAGACTGGATCAACTGACATGAGGCAGTGGACCTTATGAGAGGCGGCAGGCACTGCTTGAGGCAGTCCAGGCCTGAGGAATACTCCATGTGCTGATGAGGAGTACAACCGCCGAAGCTGGATGCAATGTGAGGCGCTGTGGAATAGTTATTTATATATTGTACCTGAAAGTGAAAACAAATCCGTAGTGCAATTAAAAGAAGTGAAGCTGTTGGCGCTCAGCAACTCTCGTGATTGAAGGAACGGGAGGTGATACCAGACAACTACACGTGCTGGTACCACTCACCTCATGAATTATGGGAGGCTGCTGAAAGCCAAGTATGGGAGTTTACTCACCGTGAAGTAAATCAGCACAACTTTTAACTATAGTTGTGAATGTTTTCAGACTTAGTGAAAAATGTCTTGTAGTGTGGACCACATATTGAAAAGGGTTCCTCCATGTGCAACAGGGTTGTGTATGTGCAAGTCCAACTTTAACTATTGTGCCATGTACCAGGAGGTAAATGCGTCATTGACAACAGATTGTGCAAAAGATCAATGGAAATGAAATGCATGGTTAACAGGAGGGAGGAACAATGCGTTGTGCCCAACACAATATTCAGTGGGGTTGTAGATAGCTGCATGCGCAACTCTGCACATACGGTTGCACAACTTCTTGAGCCCCCCAAAAATGAAGTTGACGGCCACCCAGCTGCAGCTGCTGTATTGCAGGGTACAACACAGCAGCTGTCACTCCTGGCTGGACCCGTAGCTGGTTTCTGTGCCCCCACTCAGCCCCATTGTGTGCATATAGTAACATACCCCCACCTGCACATCTCTTGGACGCCCGCCTGCAGGAATAAAGTTACATGCCCCCTACAGATCTCCCACAGTGTGATCGAGGGCAATAGCAATATGATCTCCCCTGCTCACATCTCCTGAAGCCCAATCATGGCTAGAACATGTATCACCTCCCCAGTGCGTGATCATGGCAGAATGTGAAGCCCTTCTCAACCAAAATATCTCCCTGGTGGTCCAGTGGATTGTAATGTCTGGATTGTGGGCAGAATGTCGGTTACTACCACCAAAAGTCAGCCTGGTGCCCAGTGCTCCTCCAGTCCTGTATGAAGCCCTCTACCCTGCTCCCCTCAGAGGGGGCGGTAGCATCCCACCCGGATGCCGCCAGTTGCCTGGGCTTTAATAACTGCTCTGGTATGACTGCATGCCCATTGATGCTGAACTATAGCCAATGGACGGTTGCTTATAATGTCCATGACACCCATATTTATGAATGATGTTACTGTATTGCCTGTGATGGGGGCTTCAGGATCTGTCTGGGGAGGGTAATGTTGACAGAGAGATAGTGTGTGTCATGCAGGGTGCATCGGTTCCAACAGCTGCTGCCTAGTAGGGTGCCAGGTGCAAACTCCTTGTCATCATGCACCTACATGCTAATGGCATGCAAGCAAATACAATAGATGTAAATTATCCCACGCTCGTTTGTATAAACTATTATCTCATTTGCATGCCAGCTTTTGAATATCTGGAAATCTGTGCATGGCGAATGGTACTTCTGCCACTGCTCATTTTATGCTCAATCCTGGCAACTTTGTGGTGGTGTTGCAGTGCAACATGTCCAGTGGCTGTGGCTGGGGTGATAGTCAAAGAAGTTGGTCCATAGCACAATTTGATTGAATATTACCCTGACACACCCGTAAAATTATTTTGAGCAGCGAGGCTGGCGATTCAGAATGGCGTAGTTTTCATATCTGCATGCATAAATAAGGCTGAGACATCAGTAGTGATTATTCAATGTTGTGCGAAATGTGTGCTTACTGGTGTAATGTGATATGGAGGCACAGCTGAGTACTGCATCAGTTACACAGTGATTATGACCATTGATATATACAGTCAGAGTGCCTTATTTGTATTATCATAGCAATATTTTGAAAATAGTATTGAACATTGTTTTGTATGTGCTTAGTCTCTACACATATATCAATAAAGCTAATATCGCAATCAGGTGTGTCGTGTCTGATGATAACGTCACCAGGTGGTTGGGGCACGTAGGTCACAGTCTGAGTGGTGTCCAACAACTGAGGCGTGACGTGCTATCCCAAACAACACACACCCTGGAGGGCATTATTACTATAATGCAATGTTTCATTGTTATACAGAAAACACTTTAAAAGATGTTTTTGTGTGGAAAAAATATTTTTTAAGAGCACGATGAAACAATCATAAATGATCAGCATGGTCATGCTGATCAAAGTGTGTTCACAGAAAGGCTGAGACTACACCTGATGTTGTATTGATTAACATCACACCTGTGATGTTGTATGATTAACATCATGGTCCAGCCCAAGACTGACCAATCAGAGCCCAGGATTTTTCCTTGATTGTATAATCAAAGATTGAATACAGTAATAACGCCGTGATAGAAATAGAAGTAGTATTTTTAACAACTTTGTTGTCAGTGTTAAAAAATGTTGTCTGATTTACAGCTAATATTCTAATGTTTTTGTTTTGGATTTATTGTAATCATTGGAGGTGTTCCCCAGCTGCGATGGCTGAAAAGCAAAGCAAGCTAAGCTGTGGAGGGTGGTCAGTCAGACACTGACAGTGTTATTGCAATTTTGAGTCTGACGGTAAGACCTTTATTATTACAAAGTTCCTAGGTTGTTTTCAAATAAGAAATGAGGTTTTCATAACACAAGTGTGTGATATTGAAATTGTGGCATTGATACACGAAAGGTATTGTAGTTGTGCAAATTAGCTGGACAGCTGTATCTCTGGGGGCAATATTTGAAATGTGACATGAAAATGTGGTATTATCATCATTGCAAGATGCAGTGGGCAATATTTGTATGTTGTTATGCTGTGATTTGAATGATATTACCATGCAGGTCTGTTGGTCCATGAGAAATTGGGCGGTGGCGCGAACAGGCTGCAGGCATGGGGAACAATACCTGTGTGCAGCTTTATGATAGATAAAGGAATGTAACATATCCTGCAACACCCACTCCACCAGGCCTATCTTCAGATCGGGGGTAATATTAAACTACCAACAAATAGACATTTCAGTCTGTAGAACAGCACGGATATGTTCAGGACAAGGTTGAGTTTTAACTTACTGGCTGCAATTGGGCATTTTGCTGCTCTTGAGCTGAAGGGACACATTTAGTAGGTTACGAACATTATACAATGGCAAGAAAAATCCTGACTGTGATTGGTCAGTATTGGGCTGGACCCAGATGTTAATCGAGCACAATATCATGGTCTAGTCTGTGCCTTTCTGAACTCCGTTGATCAGCAAGGAGCATGCTGATCATTTGCTTGATTGTTTCATCTGCTGTTAAAAACAAAAATAGTTTTCCACACAAAACATCTTGTTAAATTATTTTTTTCTGCATAAGAATGACCCATTATTATTAGTATTGCGCCTCCAGGGTGTTGGTTTTTAGATAACATCAGTTGCTGAACGCACTCGACTGCGGCCGTGCCCAACCACCTGAGGCGCGATGCTATCCTAGCACACACACACTCTCGTCGGGCACATAGCATAATTATGGATGAGATCGGGCATTTCACGGCAGTGTAGCATCAGGGATACGCTTGGGGGAGCTACAGTGGTGCATGTGCTTGGTAAACCATCTTGAATATGCACCCAAAATACTTAAAAAAAGGTGTTAACCAACTCTAATGATTGTGCAGTGCCACCATGGCAGAAGATCCTGTACTACCATAACAAACTGGTATTACAGATGTGAGTGGAATAATATTCTCATGAATCTGACAATGTATGGTGTGCATAGCGGTAGATGTGGTGTTGTGGGGGCAGATTCTCCTCTGCTAATTTTGTTGAGGAGTTCAATGTATTAATTGAGTAACACTGCCTCGACAGGGTGTGTGTCAGATTGGATAACGCTAGCTGGTGGTTGCGCATGGGACGAGGTCGAGTGTGTCCAACAACTGAGGCGGATGTTATCCTAAACGACACACACCCTGTTGGGCATTATTGCTATTATACAATGGCTCGTAGTTATACAGAAAAAAAAATAATTTTACAGATGTTTTTGTGTGGGAAAATATTTTGTTTTTAAGAGCTGACGAAACAATCAAGCAAATGATCAGCATGATCATGATGATCAGCAGGTTCACAGTAAGGCTGAGACTAGACCCGTGATGTTGTACTGATAAACGTCATGGGTCCTGCTCAAGAGTGACCAATCAGAGTACAGGATTTTTTCTTGCCATTGTATAATGAGTAATAGATAACAAATTCTAATGTTGTTGTAGTGTTGTAGGTGTGTCAGTGGAATTCAATGGTGTGCTGCTAAATAATCTGGTGCAAATTATGACATGTCTCTAGATTGTATTTAGTTAATATTTATATATGTCATGCCAATGTTTCATTTTTATTATTGTAATAGTTATTAATGTGCATAATGGAACATCTACATGTTTGTTAATGTGTTTTTATACCCCTGTAGGGGTAATATGGTTAATAACACATCCATGCCTGCTACATTCAGCTAGAGGGTCATTGAGTGAACAGTGACATTATCGTTGTGTTTGTGTTTTTTTTATTATAACTCACATTTTTAAACTATTTAAGGAACAGAGTGTCATATTATTAGGTATGCAAGTATGTAAATTAAACATACATGTAATGTTTTTAGGATGTTCATGTGTCTCAACCATGCATTATGACAATGTTATAAGTATTGTGATTCATGGTCAGGCACTACTTGTTCTGCACTGCATACAATATATTTGTGAGTAATGTTTTTGGAAATACGTTATTGAAGAAATTGATGTTTTAAAGAAAAACACTTTGACCTTGATATTTCATCTATTAATGTGATCATTTTTTCTTGTTTCCCTTTAATGAGCCGGAAGCTGCTTTTCCAGAGCGTGTGGAGGTGAAGCAGAAAGCCGGCCATGATCCACCACGTAAGTGAAAATCTGTTGTTGATATTATCTGCATCCTTGAGAAGTACCATAGGGTTGTCAACATTCTGTGGTGATCAATGCTCCTGTTGAGAATTACACGTTGCAGTCCTACTGTATGATAGGGAGTGCATTGTCTATTGGATACTCACTGCTAATGTAAAATAGTTTGGGATGTGCAACAGAGCTTACGTTGCTGAGGGGTACTTTATTTTGTTTGTTGTGGGTGGGCGAATCACAGTTTACATAACTTACTTTACGTGTGATGTGACCTTATAAAGGGTGCTGAATGCATTGATCACTGCAGATACCCAACCACCCCAAAAACACAAACATGGTGGTAGGATATTGTAGTTACATAAATGTTGTGTACTGCATAAAGTGTACAATAATGTTAATTTGTTTTTTCTCAATCTACAAGTTTAAAAGTGTGCCTTATAGTGTTCATGAGCCCTTTTCCCCAGTAAAAGTGAATAGCTGTGCAGTGTGTATGTCTTCAGCCTTGCCAGCCTAATGCTTACCTCTACAATGTAGTGTGATGCTGTTCAGTGCACTGGCATATGTGTGTATTTTTTAAAGGTGATCATGAACTGAGGGAATGTCGATAAAACTAATAATGCAGGTAATGATGGGACTGTTTGCGTTCTCCCTATGAATATCGTACATTTCTAAATAACGCTATGGAAGTTGTCTCACCACACTTAGAAAATGGGGTTTTTATTTCCTGGCATCTGATTGGCTAGTACCCTTCCCAGGGGGGTACATTAAATTTCAATACATGTACCCTCTCACCCACTCAAGTATCCCTCTGCCCATGCAGGTTTCTCATTGGCTAAAAACATCTAAATAAATTTGAAGTCACTGCCATTTTTTTTCTGTCACTTAGTGAGAGATATTGGCCCATTAATGACAAGCTATCTCAAAAAGACACTGCCCCCCACCACACACACACACACACTCTCACTGTTCCTCAACAACTTTTGTCAGGCAAATTCATTCGGTGCTGAAGTGTATTGATTTAGATTTCTTTTAAAGATGTCAGTGTTTAAAACAGCACTAGGATGTTGTGCGCTCAGCGTACTTTAACACCTTTTCCATATTACAGTTTTATTGTAGCCGTAACTCCACTAGCGATGACTTTAAATTAAGCTACCTCCCCCGATGTCACTTACCCACCTGTCAAGACTGTGCTCCTGCATTTTTAGGATCATCAACCACAGCAGCCACCACTATTCTGATGGCGCCCTCTCAGCACTGATTCTGTTCCTAAATGAGACAGCACTAGCCGAAGATTCACTGCTCCTCGCTCCCTTCTCTATACCACTGCCCTCCCACTCTACTGTTTCCTGCTCAGAAGCTTCACTCTACTTTTGTGGGATTAGTTTGGCCTGACTGGGAAGCTGTAGCGTCACGGAACGGTAGCGTGGCGCAGCTCGGAAATCACGTACAGCCTCTGCTGGTAGAAGGGAAAATGGCGGTCCGGATGCATTCGGACTGGGAATTTGTATTAAGCTCAGCATCAGCGGGGTCGTAGCTGTGTGAGAGGGGCCATGCTGTGCTAGTGGTGGACAAGGAACAGACAAATTTATTAAACATATCTTGATCGAAGTCTCTGTAGTCCTGTGTATGGTGGGGGGTGGTTATGTTAACATGACAACAGGCTCCAAAACCACAACTTCAGGGACTGCGACTAGGACACATGCAGAAGAACTATTTTATTACAAAAGAAATAAAATAAAAACAGTTTTCACATTAAAACATAAAATATTTTTTCTTTAATAAAAAAGTACCATGACCCATTTTCTAATTAGCAATAATGCCCTCCAGGATGGTGGTATTGAGCAATACCAGACTGGCCAGGAGGTATAAGGCCATCCACCCGCCGGCGTCGGGCCTCATTATGCCCCTGGCTGGTCCGGTATTCCCAATACTGCCTACACTGTCGGGCATTATTGCTTAATTAAAATGCAGTACTATGACAGGTTGCAGTGGTGCAAATCCCACTACATTATATGGTCCGTGTTCCTAGGTTGGGTGTTATGAAAAGAAGTTGCTGAGTAGTGAAACTGTCCTAAATATTGGCCCACATAGATCAGATTGCTAAATAGTTCAATGATGCATGGGTTAGCAACACACAGTGTCATAGTTTCAATGAGCAACTATTCTTTAAAACAGTGTTTTAAAACGGACTATATGATGGTGTGGCTGTTGTTCAAATTACTTTTGGGACATTGTAGAAGATGACTGTGAGAGTGTATGTGAGTAAGGTAGTAATATGTCTCATTTTTAAAACATTTGTTTTAGATGAACATTATATGTTATCATAGGCGCAAGTCTTCTGTTGTGCAAAACAGTTGCACAGGGGTGTGTCCAGGTGATATTCAAAGGAGTGTGGTATTGAGGAAGTACTTGAATATCACCTCTAAGCACATCCACTGTGCATGTATGCAGTGTAACTTGCAGCAGCGTAAGTTTCAAACTGCAGCATTCTACTTGTGGTCGCAAATGCCGATATTCTAAAGGTAATATGCAAATGTGGTTGTAATTCAGGTAAGGCACGGGTGGACATTCTCATCTGATTATGGCCCTATTTGCATCCCATTAGCATGCAGGTGTGGTGATCACCGAGGACTTGTGCTTGGTCCTTACCAGGTAGCAGCAGTTGGGCAAGGATGCCCCGTGCAGGCTAATTTCAGGCAAAAGAGCGTAAATCCCCCCCAGTGGCCCAATTGCGGGCATACTGTTAATACCCTCCCCCTCAGTAGCCCAGTTTGGGGCAGCAATGTGTCTCCACATTCAACACAGACATGGAGGTCCAGTGGACCAATAACCACAATTGCGCTATTAAGTAATGAAACACCTTCCTACCTCCTGAATACCTCCCTGGCAATACCAGTGGACTGATAAGCCCAATTGCAGGCTTGAGTATTGAAACCCCACCCCCGCCTCCCGATCATATCCTGAAAATCCCAATTGTGGGATGTTAGCAACCCACCCCAACAAAAGACATGAGTGTTAGGGGAGACATTGCTTCCCGTGATTGCCTTGATGAGGGGGTGTAGAGTGCATATCTCTCAAGTATACCACATTGCAAGGAATGTAACTCATTTAAATTCACTAAAGCTTCCTGTTGCAGATTGTGAGGATTTGTAACACGTTCAGTGTTAAAAAAAATTTTTCAAAATTCTATAGTAAATGATGCTAAATATATCAATTTTCTAAATTGCAGACTTTATGAACCTAAATGCAAACATTTTAACAGTGTTGTGGGCTTCTAATTGTAAAATTAGATTAAGTGTTCCACGTTTTTCCTATTCTTTCAACATTTAGAGAAGCAATGTAACACATTTTGGGAACAAACAGTTCAGACGTATGAGACAGAGTGTTGAGGACATGCACAGGTGGCAGCTGCTGTGTTGCGTCCTGCAATGCAGCAGCTCACTTGTGGTTGGCCCTGAACTTATCCTTTTTTTTTCTCAAAGTTCTGCAGGCACAGCTTTGGGGTTGCGCCTGCACAACTCTGCTGAGCTTGACTCGATATCTGGCATGGTTTTGCATCGCATCTTATATTAGTGACTTATTTATTTAAAGTACTGATCTGTGCTGAGATCTTGAAACACGGGTCAAAAGCTGTTCGGTTTAAAAGTATCATTAAACTTATCATGATAGTGTACGCATGAAAAGTATTTTATTATACTGCTACTGTAAAGGTACTTTAATTTCACTGAATACATGACTACACATTATAGGCAGACATGGTGAAGTAAACATTCTCACACTTGATGAGGATGTATTTCAACTCTATGGCATAATAGTGTAAATAATGCTAAGTATGCACATACAGTAAGTTCTGAGTAGTGAAAGAAAATCTAAGAGTAGCACTATAAGCCACAGCTAACTATACATTTTTTATGTTGTGAGCTTATTAGATAATATAGATAGTCAAGTATGACAGAGAACAAATTAGATATTTACAATTTATCCCTCCAGGGAGTGGTACACTGAGATTTGACATGGTTGTGTGATTCGGTCACGAGTCGCAGCCGAAAGTGACCGAGTCACACCAGTGGTGTTAAATCCTCCAGTGTACCCACACCCTGGGAGGATAAATTTTTATTATACAATGCAGAATGTTGTTTTTTTAAGTTTTTTAACTGCGTTCTAACTCACTGAGGTCCCTACACTTCGAAAGAGGAGGTCATTTAGCTAAAAATTTTCCGTGGTGTTTTAACGAAGCAGCAATGGGACAAACTGCAGCAGTTTTGTTTGAAGTGAATGTGACCGGATTAGCACGGTATAAGGTTGGCTGGCACTTCTTCCAGTGGGTACACTGGAGGATTTATCACGGTGGTCATTGTGCCAGCCAACCAATCAGGATGCAGGATTTGCATATCGGATTTACCACATTGTAATATATAGATTAGCATCATACTTTAAACTATTATCATTACTTTAAAATGAATGCATTTGATATTGTATTAGATAAGAAATATTTGAAGTGAAATATTTTACAGTTGTAATTGTTGAATTTGTTATATATTCATCATAACTGTTTTTTATCTTTGTAGGGAGCGGCGACCGCGAAGATGCACAGGCTATTGCCGCTGCTACAGACGCTCACTCGCAAGGTTCTCTAGTCTGGGAAGGAGAATGCTTGTCATCTTTGAGAGGCTGGACAAAATCCAGTCTCTCTTGGATGCACAGCAGCCGACTGTGAACCTGCCCTGAGCCGGGTCGTAGGCAGTGGGTGATGGTGCTGTTGCACATAGCAGTGCTTCACCTCCACGGCTACCATCTGTTCCTGCAGCTTCCCTGGGTGAGACTGGCCACCCTTCATAGAGGTCCGGTATCATCTCCGAGGGAGCTACAGTTTCCACTTCTTTTTGCGCCTCCACATTGAATCCAGCTTCCAGCCTGGATTGCCTGATGCAGTGCACACACCTCTCGCAAGTCTTTGACTGAAGTAAAAGAACATAAAAAATATGTTTATATGTTTTTATTAATATTACACAAAAATATTTTTTATTTAATTTATATGTTGTGTATGATGTAATACACACCTTATTTTTTTCATTGTATGTATATATCTTTATAAAATCTATTTTGTATGTATAAAAAAAATATTTTTGTTTGTCATTTTTTATATTGAAACTATTTTTATAGTAAAATAAGTAAAACTGTACTCTCTTGTGTTTGGTGTCTTATTCATATTCAAGAGATAAAGTGTGACATTCAAGCCGCAACATTTTTTGGGCAATTGTCATAACCATATCATCTTAACATTGGGTATATGTGGCAGTATTGTTATCCCTAATATAAAGATAGTTAATAGAAAGGTTCATACAAATTTTCAAGGGAGTGGAGGAGGCCAGACAGTAAAGAATAGGCCATAGCTGTTCCCAGCCAATATCTCTTATGTAGTCATGTTAGCTTCCTTCATAAAAATTTCTATACAGCTGAGTTTTAAAAAGCATCTTTGATTTAGGACAAATAAGTGACAAGGGGCCTCATTCCAAGGGGCCACCAGTCTCTGTGTGACAAATGCCTTCCTTCTATTAGTATTATACTTTATAGGCCAGATATTCAAAAGGGTTGCGACATGTGTAAAAGGGTAGTGCCTGCGCAAGTCAAGACTTGCTCCATTCTGCGATATTCAGCAGGAGGCAGTTCCACCAAAGAAAACATGCTGAGTAACAGTGCAATGCAAATGAATACATGATGAACTGCAGGGGGACCAACCATGCATTAACTGCACAGTCAACAATCACGCACAGGTAAACTGCTGAATTGCATGGCACGACACAGCAGCTGACAGCTGTGGCTGGCCCCCAACCCACTCCATGTCCCATCGTGCAGCCTAATCGTGGTCAAAAGAGTGACAATTCCCAACACCACCCAACCACTGGGCCTATTGTGGGCAACAGCAGAAATGTTCCTCCCCCACAAGCCTGACCACGGGCTGCTCTAGTTTAAAAACAGCCCTCCTGTGAATATATCCCTGGTGGTCCAGTGTACTGAGAAGCTGATTTCAGGGTGTGTCAGTGTGAAACACAACCCCGCCTCCTGCCGAACATAGCCCTGGTGGTGTAGTGGACTGAAAGTCCCATTCACGGGATGTAAACAGTAAAGCTGACCCCCGAACATAGCCCTGGTGGTCTAGTGGACCAAAACTCCTGTTCGCTGGATGTAAGCAGTAAACCCCCTCTGAACATACCCTGGTGGTCCAGTGCACCGAAACTCCCGTTCTTGGGATGTAAGCAGTAACCCCCCTCAACATAGCCCTGGTGGTCCAGTATATGTAATCAGTACAACAAACCTCTTCCACCGCTGTTCACATGATTGATGGTACGACCTCAGTTGGTAGTGAAGCAAGCACTCTATGAAATCTCAAGTTACTATAGTAGCATATCCATTTGTTCAGTACATGAACTAATAGTGTCCATGTCATGTCATATTGTCTTTTAGTTATGCACATTTTTAAAGTTACATATGTGCTCACAAACAAAATGATTAAGACATTTTAACATTAAAACTACTACATGGAACGAGAATGACAAATGACAATTAATAAAGTTATTAAGACAATGACAGTAAATGCAACCACAACAGTTGAAATATTTCTGACACTGGAACATTGTTTTATATGTATGTGCACTATTCTTAGGACTATTAATCATGTAGCATGCTGAGTGATACTTCTGAAAAAGACAGGATATTCATGGCATCGGTAGGTAAGGCCATGCAACTACTAAGTGTGGTACATTGTGTGCAGCTGCAATCAGGGATGTGTACGTGTGGTGTACATGGCTTCAGTTTTGCTGTTGATCTCCACTGAGCATGCAGTACCTGGTCAGGTGGGTGGGGATGTCTCGTAGTACATTTAGACAATTGTTTGTTATTTCTGTCACCTGCTGCTGGATGTCTGTCATTGGTTGTGTTGACTTGGTCCTCCCCATACTTGAATGTGTGTGTGTCTGTGTGTGCGTGGTGCTGGGTGAATTCGAGTTAGGGTTTTGAACCCTAACAGCGATTTTCTCACTTTTGTCACTGTGGAACAACCCTAACTGATGCATTAAATGGAGTTTTTTGCCATGAATATATATACATATATATATATATATATATACACACACACACACATATATTCTTTGCAAAAAAGTTTGTTAATGCACTAGTTAGTGTTCCAGTGACAAAAGCAGGAAATGTGCTGTTAGGTTTTCCAACCCTAACATCCCACCTCCACCCTGCAGGCGGCAACTGTCATGGGGGGTGGGTGCCTTGCGGTTCTCAACACTAATGCTCACCCCATTCCATAAGTTAATAAGCTAAGATGGGTACAGTTTAGGAGAAAGCTCTGTTTCAGCTCTGCATTTACAGTTTACACTGCTTTTTGTTACTGTTTTGCCTTGCACTCCTGCTCGCAATTTGAACTACACTGTTTTCTGTTACAGTTTTCCACACTGTTTCACTCACTTTCAATAGGGCATTTATTTATTTATTTTATTTAGTTTTGTTGACTGGGTAAGTGCACTAGACAAATTCTGCCTATTTGCAGGCACAGGGGAGGGGGATACAGATGAATGCCAACTGACCTTGAATCAGATTAAGCTGTTGGTGGTATTTTTAGTGAATGAGGGAAATTTGGCCAGGACACTGGGGAAATCCCCCTACCTTTTCGATAAGTGCCATGGGATCTTTAACATCCACCTGAACTACCACCAATCCATGCAGATGGGACCTCGGTTTAACGTCTCATCCAAAAGATGGCACCTCAGAAGTGCTGCACCCCTCTCATGTTGCACTACAGTGTCAGCACTGGGATATTAACCCAAGTTCCAGATGTGGGAACTGAACCCACAGCCCTCTGATCTCCCAGCCTCAGAGGCGAGTGTGCTACCTACTGAGCCACTGACACTTTATAACTCACTATCTCCCCCCTTCCTAGCACCAAAGGCAATTATCAGGCAGCCCTTCAACATCTTCATTAGTGACCTCGCAGATGGACTAGAGGGTAAGGCTTGTCTTTTTGCAGATGACACCAAGATCTGCAACAGAGTAGATGATCCAGATGGGGTGGGCAGAATGAGAAGAGATATGGATAAACTAGCAGAATGGTCAGAAGAGTGGCAACTGGGGTTTAATGCAAAGAAGTGCTAGATCATGCACATAGGGAAGAGAAACCCTGAAGCCACCTATAGGCTGGGAGGGGAGTTGCTAGCAGTCACAAAGGAAGAAAGAGACTTGGGCATCATCATCACTGATGACCTGAAATCATCCAAGCAGACCTCTAAAGCAGTAGGTAAGGCTAGGGAGTGTTAGGGTGTATTAGTAGGGGTATCACAAGTCGTAAGAGGGAGGTAATAATCCCTCTGTACAAGACATTGGTTAGGCCCCATCTGGAGTACTGCATGCAGTATTGGAAGCCACACCTTCAAAAGGACATTAACTCAAATTGAGGCAGTCCAGAAGGGCAACCAAAATGGTGCAGGGACTGCATCAGAAGACATAGGAGGACAGATTAACGGAGCTCAATATGTATACCCTTGAGCAAAGGAGGAGAGAGGTGATATGATCGAGGCATTCAAACACCTTAAGGGCATAAACAAGGTGAAAGAGTCTAACATGTTTAAATATAAGAAAAATAGCAGGACAAGAGGACACAGCATGAGATTAGAGGGAGGCCGATTAAGAGGAATGTGAGGAAATTCTTTTTCACAGAAAGGGTGGTAGATGCATGGAATGGCTTACCACAAGAAGTGGTGGCTATGAATACAGTGCAGGGCTTCAAACAGGCATGGGATAGGCATAAGGGAGCAATACAAATGACTATGAATAGATAGGTCACTGACAGAGCAAAGGCCAATGGCACATTTATAAGGTAGAAAAAGAAATGGGCAGACTGGATGGGCCTTGCGGTCCTTATCTGCCGTCAACTTCTATGTTTCTATGTTAGCCCTCATTTAAATAACATAAATTTATAGATCACAAAGATGGGCTGAGGGAGGCAGCACTGCAACAGAAAGAAAAAAAACGATGATGGGTATTGCATTATGTCAAAACACCCCAATTCAAACCAGTAAATACAAAAATGTCCCAGCAGGTGGAAGATCTATTTTAGTTGAAAGTCACACATTAATTCTAACTTTTTGAATTTTAAAAAGAAATGTTTTTAATAATTATGCATCTTTAACAGTAAAAGGCCAATTTATAAGCACAATAACACACTCTAGAGTGTGTGTTGTGCTGGATAACTGCACTTCCTGGGTGGTTGAAGGCACTCAGCCTCATGCCTCAGAACACACCTGGGGCGTGCAGCGATCTAGCACAATGCACACCCTGTCATGTGTTATTGCTGGCATATTGGCTGAAATTGCCAGGCAGTCAACCTGGAGGGGAGGGGGGAAAAGAAGCAATATGGGGGTGAGCATCTCTGTCCACTTAAAGGAAAACTGCATTGATTTCAGGGACCTATGTGCTTGCAGCAAAGAATAATAATATTTGTGGCTACTACTAACAGTACCACAAGTCATAACCCCCTTGTTTGAGTTTAGAATTATGGACAAAGTGCACTGGCAACGTTCATTTTGATTTCACACCACATAGGCAGTGATGTGCATCTTGACCTACTGTGAAATACAGTAATTAAGAACTACAGTAAGCTATTAATCCTGACCCATTCATAATTTTCAAAAGCAAGAAACACAATTTCATTTTTATTTATGTGACTGTCAGAGTATTATTCATAAAATTACATCTTATTGTGAGCTGCAAGCAACTCAGTAAGCACTGTAATGAAGTAAACATTAAAATGTGTTATCTTCCAGATTTCTCCGAATTGCGATCAGTCACAGTAATGTTATATTTTATACTTATACTATTTCAGTCAAAGTTTCTATATTCATTCATAGGATACTGATGCTGGTTCATCAGTTTTGATTTGAGTGACAGGCAGGTGTGAGATTCATATAATGCTCACAAAGTGTGTTCCACTTCAGATGAATAAAGCCAAAACGCAGCATTTTTTTTTTGTAGCCATACTCTCAGTTCACTTTGCATCATCTTCTGTAATAATGTTAGCCTTAATGGATTATTCATTGTATACAGGAAACTTGCGGTTTGAGATGAGTGCTGATGTGCAACATGGTCTATGTGTGGAGGAATACAATTTTGTTGTTACTGTATTACGACTGTGATTGTTGCTGTTACACAGATTGTGCATACTGGATATTTGCAGCCTGTTATGATACGTCAAACATTTTGGAATTATTAGAAACATTTATTTTTAGTGTCCTCATACCAGCAGGCACTGACCACCTTCTGTATTAATTTTGGTTAAATTAAATTAAATTTCAGTTCTGAGCATGCTCAGTAGGGTATCAAACATCTATCCAAAAGGCCGTACTGAGCATGCTGAGAATCGAAATATCAAATCCTAATAACATGGGAAAGGATTAATATTTTCTCACCAAACCAATGAAAGGCACCATTCTGGGTTAAACCCTTTCTACCCTGAAAATGTCAAATCAAAATCCCAAACTGTCTGGGCTGTAGGTGTTGACAAAAAAATATATATAGTCAGAGCCAATACGACTGCAAAATAATTTTAGTGAATGTTCGTGATACCAGGAATTAGTACAGTGTTTTGTTGTTAAAGATTGTATTTAAAATGTGTCATATTACATGTAATATGGCATACAGTGTCCTATATGAAAGAGACATTAACAGTCTGTTACTAATGTGACACATCCTCAGGATATGAAGAGGCTCATAAAGTTACAACTGGCAATAAAGATAATGAAAAGTATAACATCAAACCTGATATTACCTACCCACAAGGCATATTTTCAACAGTTAGTTAGTAGATGTAATTATAAAAAAAAAACTTTACATATACAGTAAACCACAATATAAGTATATATAAATGTATATATAAGTCCATTTCTCACATATTGAGGTGAATCACTGAGTATATAAAATGTTCAGGTGTTCATCCATATATATTCCTTCTCTTGCGAGACACTTTCTCTAGCACTGTGGATCCAATGAACTCTGTGATACAAAATACAAATGTCAGGCATGTTTTCTAAGAAACCAAGAAAAACAGGACATTATTTTATCAGATGCTCATTTAGTCACAATACAATAAAACAAAACACTTTTATTGCAAAGTATGCCATCTTTATATAATGGGAATAAAGATTGCCTCTAGAAATCTTACAGAATGTGCACACATTTTAATGCAATCATTCACACTTGGGCTACAGCGAGACCCCAGAGGTATACATCTGTTGTGGCTGAGCATCTGACATAATAATGCCCTGCTTTTTATGTTTTTTTAGAATAGATTCCTGACATTTGGAATCATTGTACTTCATTGTACTGAGGAGTTCATTGGTTCCATAGTCCTAAACAAAATGTCTCTCAAGAGAAGGGACATATAAATGAATACCTGTTTATTTTATATCCTCAGTGCTTCACTCTAGCATCCACAAAATGGATTTCTATATTGTTATATTTCCTGATATTGTAGTTTATATGTAAAGCTTTTTTCTAATTACATACACTAACCAACTGTGAAAATATGGCCTGTGGGTAGTTTATACCAGGTCTGATATTATACTTTTCATTACCTTAATTGCCGGTTGTAAGTTTTTAAGTGCCTCCTTGTATCCTGAGGATGCGTCACATTTGTTGTTTAAAATTTTTAATTCATACTCATCACTGGTGGTGGCCAATATGATAACCAGTTACAGTAGTGCTATAAATATAGCACAAGGAAAAACAGCAATGTCAGAATGAAGTATCACGGACAGCAACAGGGATTAAACAGCGTGGTGTAGTAAGCACTACCAAGGTCACTGTCCATGGTTCTAGGAAGAAAGCAAGGGATGGGGAATCAAGAAGGCTGGCTGAGCTGCTCCCTTGGTGGAGAGGACTAAGACTTGGAGCAGCTCAGCCATAATGGCGGTGGAGACCAGGGTTCTAATTCTGGTCACTTAAATTTTGTTTTGCCCTGTAATCCAACTCTGACTCAGAGTTGATTATTTTAGTTAGGGGGTGCATGGGGCAGAGCCCCTTGTGTGTGTGGGGATAGTGCGGAGGGGCGGAGCCCTGGTAAAATAAGTGTTGGACTGCTAGCGGTTGCCAGTGTGCTTTGTGACCACTACCAGTGGTGTTGCCTTTACTTGTGGCATTTGTTCCTGCTGCTGTTCTGCATAGCACTGTATGGACTGCGCTGTTACTGGCAACACTGCTATGCATGTGCTATTAAATATAGTGTCAGATAATACAAGGGCATTTCTGCATTAAGGTACTAAAGCTGATGAAGCTCTGTTTCTGGAGTGAAACTTTAGTTGTTTTTGCCACAATCTGACATAGCATTGCTCCCTGCTATTCATTGCACTACAGCACTTTTGTTGTTTTTAGTATTCATCCTATGAATTTGCATATGATTTTTTTAAAGCTTTTTAAAGTTTTACTGCTGACTGTGGAATAAAGCTGCTTTTTATTTGATGTATGAGTGGCAAGTACACAAAAGTACAATAGTACAATGAATAACAAGGAGCAGTGCTACAATAGATTAGTGCAAAAAACAACTAATGTTTCTTTCTAAAACATCACTGGAGTTGGACATGCATTGTCTACTTCCTTTTTTTATTGACTCTTGGACCTGGGGGCTGGCCACCTAGAGTCAGAATGGAGGGTTGGCAGCACTGGGGGTTTGGCTGTCATTGTCTACTTACTTTTCTTCCACTTCCTGTCTGATTCAAGGGTCGGACACTTGGTGTCAGAATTAGTGGAGTTTGGTGGCACCAGGATTGAGCACCAAGTGGCTACTTATTTTTCATTTTAGTTCACCATCCAACCCCAGAATTGGGCACCCAGTGTTGGGGGCCGGGAGTGGCACTGGAGTTTGGCTCCTGGTGACTGCCTAGCTATATTAATAGTGGCAGCTTCAGGTTTTTAAACAGAAGAAAGATGTATATGCCTCTGACTACTCTGTATTTGTGTCACCAGTCCCTCACCCATGCCTTAACCAGCATGCCTGTCACACCTGGCTGCCACAGATCATCACTTGTGTTTTCCCCTCACCATTTCCTATGCCCTCACCCAGCCCTCTCAGTAAAAGTGGTATTCTCTGGACTCCTGGATAGTTGAAGCCTAGTCATTAGTCCCCTGCATCATGCCAAGACTGACTGCTCAAACCCCAGGTGAAATGTGTGCCTGGTTTTATAAAATTGTAATCTACTCACTTCCCTGTATCAGGAGGGATTACTGTTTCTTCAGTTAAATAAAATAAAGTAACAAGTCTCTTTTGGAATGCAGAAAGCTCCTGAGACTTACAATACCTCTAGTTAAACAGTGAGTGACTGGACATGATGGTCCTAGAGTCCTTTATTTATGAATTGAACTGTGGTAACCTGGTAGAGTCACTGAGACGATGTAGTCCCTTTTTCAAGGGTGACCCAGAGAGGACAGTACAAGCACATATGTACATCATACATGTGAACAGCAGCAACAACATCTACTGTATGTATTTAAAAGCACACAAGAAGGCTGAAGATTAAGGACCAGGTTAATCAAAGGTTAAGACTCAGCAGGGGGAGAAGGAAGCAATAAAAAACTAGAAAAGGCACACAACTTCATTAACTATGTAATTATTACAAATATATTTGTCTTAAAGACACATTTTGCAGTAAATCAATACATATACCACAAAATCAGGTAAATATGCAGCACAAAAAAATTATAAGCACATAATAGGATCAATCTCTTTAAAGTGAAAATCTTGTAATGTTGGATCAAGCTAATGCAGAGACTGGAATGCTACTACACTGTGGAATGCAGTGCCAGAGTGCAGGGAAGGAAGTGCCATTGAAAGGAACTCATCCTTTCATTGTTTATGGAAGTTAGCTGTTCCAAAGTTATTTATCTTATATCCTCTTAAAATGATGAATGTGTTCAATATGAATTATAGCCATTACTGCTTTAAGCTCTTTTAACATGGACAATTATTAAATGAGCTCTAGAAATAAAGCTATCTACTGCAAGCAGGTTGCAGACACACACACCATTGTAGTAAACAGAGAGAACAGTGAAGTAATATGAGTCATGCAGCCCAATCAAACTACTAAGTGGAAGACCACACTCTCACAATCCTGTCAGTCCTTAATCCCCTACTCACAGTAATACGTCAGCATGGTGCCATCACCATGCAGCACTAAAAAGCAAAAAAAAAAAAAAACAATTTTTCCTAAAAACACACAACCTGGATCACAGAATCTGCACATCTGACTATAATGAAAGTTTGTGAATAAAGAGACACTGCCCCAAACCGTACGTGTAAAATTTCATGCAATTCTGTTGAACAAGACAAAGATATTAAGGTGCAAATTTAGGGGTTTAACATTAAACAGCCTACTTTGATACTGTATGTACAGTGGCATTCCCCTGGAGGAAACCCACTCTTAAAGCACTCTGCAGTATTCTGCAGCAGACCTACTGAATAAAGCAATGTAATTCAATGTAATTTCAATGGCAATTAGTCACTTTTGACATGCAGGAAACAGTGGCATTCACTTCATCCTGGTAGTGTCACATTTTCCTGAATGGCAAAAGGGACTAATTGCCATTGAAATTACATTGCTTTATTCAGTAGGTCCGCTGCAGCATTCTGAAGAGTGCTGCAAAATGCTGCAGAATTGGGTTTCACCCTGGGGGATGCCACTATAGATTATAAGGGTGCAGTAATGCTCCTATAGTTAGGGTTGAGTAGGCTGTTTAATGTTTGACCCCATATTTTGCACCTTATTAACTTTGACGTAATTCAACAAAATAGCACAAAATTTGGCAAGCACGGTCAGGCTGCCAGAGTCTTTCATCTACAGTCTAGACCACTGGAAATTGTTTCATGAAATTTCCAGGGTTGAAGGGGCCCATGTCAAGGGTGTGCCTTTGGAAGGTTTGGTGAAAAAATATTAACATTAAATATAACAATTTTTGAATTGAACGTTCAAGTATGACTGGTAAAAAAAACTATTTTGAAAGGTAAATAAACTATCGCAAAAGGTAAAAAAAACCATATCACAAGTGGTTAATTGCATGATTTACTTGTGGTGAGGGGAAAAATCAGTTGAAATGGACACCATCTTCTTTTTACTTTTTAATGTCACAAACTTTTAAAATACATAACAAATTATCTTATTTAAAAAAAAAACACTTAAACCTAGCTAAATGGGACCCGTTTACTTAGATTCTGGTGTTTGTTTTTTTTTAAAGTTGTCAGAAATACATTTTCTGGGCACCCCACAATCCAGGGTGCTCAAGTCAACAAGAGAAGCCATTCACCCATGTTCTCTTTATGAGAACAGTGGTGGGAACTTTCTTGACATTTGTAGCCACAGCTTGAACTCATGTTGCAGGCTGCAGTGACAGGAGTGTGCCATCAATCCCCCTTTTCTGTCTGTCTGCCTCTGTGTCTGTCTGTCTGTGTCTATGTGTGCATGGATATGTGTGTGTGTGTGTGTGTGTGTGCCTGTCTATTTGGTAAACTGGGGAGCCCACCCCAGGTACCACTTCTTCCCCCCCCAGGTTGCCCCCCTCTTGTTCCCAATTTTTTTTAATTATAAGTGAATCTGGGTGCCCACCACTGGTACCACTTCTCATGACCCCCTCTCCCAGGTCATCTGCACCTGCTCCCCAAACTGTAGCATGACACTAGTGTGCCCAAAAGCTGAAATAAAGAAAACCATCCATAGAAGCAAAGAAATTCAAAATCTGGTGGCAGATAAAGACCGATAGGCCCACCCAGTCTGCCCCTTTTTCCCTACCTACTAAAAAAAAAGCTGCCAATACTTTCTTTATCTCTGACTGTATCTCCCCTTTTGTATTGATAGGGTTCCCCTATGTCTATCCCATGCAGTTTTGAACTCTCCCACTGATTTTTCCCCCCACCACCTCTGCTGGGAGGCTGTTCCATGCTTTCACCACCCTTTTTGTGTAGAAGTACTTTCTCATTTTGCCCTTTAGTCTACCCCTTTCCAATCTCATGTCATGCCCTCTTGTAATTCTAAAGTAACTCCTTTTTGAAAGACACTATCCTCCTCTACCTTATTTATTCACTTTAGATATTTGAATGTCTCTATTATGTCTCCACTCTCTCTCCACTCCTCCAGGATATTCATACTGAGTTCCTCCAGCTTCTCCTCATATGTCCTTTGGTGCAGGCCTTGCACCATTTTTGTTCACCTTCTTTGAACTGCCTATACTGTGTATATGTTCTTTATGAGATGCAGTCTCCAGAACTGAGCACAGTACTCCAAATGAGGTCTCATCAATGATTTGTACAGTGGCATCACCACCTCTTTTCTTCTGCTGGTGATACCTCTCCCTATGCACCTCAGCATCCCACTGGCTCCCCAGAGCCTTGGCACACTGCCTGGCCACCTTTAGGTCATTAGATATGATCTCCCCGGGTATCTTTCCTGTTTGGTGGCTGATAACAACTCCCCACCCCAGGTGCATGATTTTGCACTTCTTCACATTGAATCTTAGCTGCCACACTCTGGACCTTTGCTCCAGTTTAACTAGGTCCTTCCTCATTTTTTCAACCCTTTCTGGTGTATCCACCCTACTGCAGATCTTAGTGTCATTTGCAAAGAGGCATACTTCACTTCTAGCCTCTCCACAATGTCACTAATGAAAACATTAAACAGGACTGACTCAAGAACTGATCCCTGTGGCACTCCGCTGATCATCCTCTCCATCTTGGATCTAGCTCTGTTTACCGCCACTATCTGTGTTCTATCCCTCAACCAATTTGCAACCCAGTTAACCACCTTGTGTCCCAATCCCAGGCTGTCCAGCATGTTCACAAGCCTCCTATGTCCAGGTTATGACTGAACATTCCAGTATTTTAGTGTTCATTCATAAGCTCACTAATTTTCAATATATTTTGACTTCAAACTTTAAACTTTCCCTCAATGGTTTTTAATCCCTGTAAACAAAGAAAACAGTCCCTCACTGATCTGACCTTCCAACCCGACTTCCCACTCAGCACCCACCACCTCACCCCCCACGCACACCCCAGACACCCTCACTCACCTGAACAAACCCTTGGCAGAGATCAACTCTCCAATCCAAAACACATTTTGCTGCTAGAACTGCTGACTGCAATAAGGTAAGTGCATTTCAATGTATTTCAATGGAGTTTAGAACTTAAATATATAACTTTGTTGATTTTGCATATTTTGACCCCAAGTTTTGAACCTAGCCTTTTTGAGACCCCACCTGATGACCAATGGCAGTGGAATTATGCAGATAAGGCCCGAAGGTGATTTCATGCTCATTTAGCAACATTTCCTATCAGGCAAGATTTGACAGTTTTCACTGCCCTTGTCCATCAGGTGTGTTCATAAGAAGGCTATTTTGAAAATGTGGGGTCACAATATGTAAAAATGGCAAAGTTATGTGCATATGTTAAAATTCTTCTATGCTCGCTCATAACTTGCCTGTCATAGGGAACTGCCACCCCATCTCACTCCTCCCCATCCTCTCCAAGCTATAGGAACATACTGTTCTATCTCAGCTCTCCACTTTCCTGGACTCATCCTCCTTTTTCAATCCTTACCAGTCTGGCTTCAGAAAAACCTACTCCACCACTACCTCCCTTCTCAGGCTCACTGATGTCATCCACTCAGGTATGGATCAGGGCCACATCACTAACACCATCCTAGCTAAGGCATTTAGCACTGTCTCCCACCCTCTCCCCCTGTCTAAGCTCTCAACTGCTGACCTCCCAGCAGCAGCCATCAGCTAGTTTAGCTCCTACCTTGACGGCAGGTCCCAGTCAGTCAAAATTGGAGACATCCTCTCCCTACCCCTACCATAACCACTGGTGTTCTGCAAGGCTCTGTATTTGGACCACTGTCATTCTCCATCTTCCTAAATGACCTCATCTCAGCCTGTTCATCAGCTTCCATTCACTTGTATGCAGATGACACAGTTCTGTACACCTTTAGCCATTCCACTTCTACTGTGGCACACAGACTCCAGCTCAATTTCAGTCAAGCTCAGCTCTGGCTATGCTCAAACCAGCTCTTTTTAAATGCCAAAAAAGACCAGCTCTATGTCCCTTGGCATGAGGCACAGACTCTTCAGGCTTCCCTCCCTCCTCTCCTTCCACACCCTTGATAGTTCCTCTCTGGTGGATGTCACCTCCTTCAGATATTTAAGGGTTTGGCTTGACCCTCACCTCAGCTTCTCTGCCCATGTGGATGCTATTGTCAAACAATTGCATCCCAAGCTCATATCCTTATATAGGAACTGAGACTGCATCCCACTGCTGGCCTGCAAAGCTATTGTACAAAGAATGATCCACCTGATCTTTGATTATGGTGATGTGGTCTATAGTGCTGCCCCATTACAATCCTTGTGAGACTGAACACTCTCTATCACTCTTTCTGCCATTTTGCACAGGACTGAACCCTCTGCACTCACCACTGTTCCTTGTATTAATCCCTCTCATTTTCATTGCTGGAGAACAGTCACCGCACCCATTGTATCAATATTATCAGCAAATTCTGGTTCTGTTCCTCCAATCCTACCTCTCCACCTCACTCTCCATTCCCCCGTTTACCTCCCACTCCCTCAGGAGCTCAAACATTTGATCCCTGATAGTCCCCCCTGTTGCAGCGACAATCGATCAAGTGGCTTTCAGTCATCATTTCCCTAGGTGCTGGAATTTCCTCCCTCACACTATCAGAAATGCTCTGTCAGCTCGAGCACTCTCTTATCTCCTCCATAACCTCATCCCCTCCTCCTGTAACTGTCACTAATTATCTTGCCCCCCTCCTGCATTATATCCACCCACCCACCCACCTGTCCCCTCTCCCCTTGTACACCAACTTTCTTGCAACTGTTCATTACATCTGGCACTTAGCACTTATAAACTTTGACCTTGTCACAACTCAGAACTCTACAGTGTAATTTCCATAATGTACTCTGGATGTATTGTTCAAAACATTCCTAAAATTCTGTTTTATTATGTATTATTGTATTGTCTGTACTTACCTGAATTATACTATCCCCTTCCTCTTTCCCCCCAGGATGCATCTGGAAATGAGCTTCTGGCTCAGTATGCCTTTCCTGGTGAAACATTTAAATAAAATAAAAATAAATAAAAATTTTGACCCAAAATTTATAACATAGCTCTTTTTTACGACACCTCACAAATGTGACAGCTGTCATTTTTCAAATCCTGGCCAAAATGTGTTTTCACACCTTGGCACAGAATGACATTTTGGCTGGGATTTGAAAACGTTCACTTACTGGGTTCTTGAGGTAGGGTAATAAGAAGACTATGCTGGAAATGTGGTGTATAAATATGGTAAAATGCCCAGGTTATGACTGAACATTTCAATATTTCGACGTTCACGTATAAGCTCGCTAATTTTCAGTATATTTTGACTTCAAACTTTCAACATACCCATTTTTCCACATCACACCTCATAAACATGACCTATTTATTCACCTGCCCTTTTCTCTTCTTTTCCAGTCTGCTTTGCCTGGACCACCCATGGAGCTGCTCCCCTTGTCTCCCCATATCCCCTAAGGTATGCGCAGGATGCCATAACAGACCATGCATCTTCCTTTGTCCTTCGATTTGAATGTGGCACCTTTTCTGAAAGAAACCCTGCAGGCTCCTGCTGTTCACTGTCACTTGGGCTCTGTTAATTTATTTAATTCTGTAAGCCCAGCTGACTTTATTGTGCTAAAAATGGACATTTATTTTATTTTTAATTAGAACCTGTTTCTCTTCCTGACAATTATTAAGTTCTGTCTGGAGCTCCCCCTGCATCTGCAGTACTGTCTCATTGTGACCTGATCTCAGAACCTGTTTAAGATTTTTTCCTCCCTGATCATTGGAGCACCCCGTTACCACAGGGACTAATATTAATGGGCTCTGATTTAATGCTGCCCTAATTTAAATGAGCTCTGCTTAACTCTGCACTCTGTAGATGTTGTGTCCTGAGTCAGGAGGCTTTAATAAGCCATAGCCTGGGATAAGTCTCTACTGATTGCTGTTACCTCGCAGCTGCTATGCACTGCTCCCCGCCTGCCCCAATATCCTCCCACCCTTAGCTAGCCTTACTTATATAGGCAGTGATTAGCATGTGATATAGGCGGGGTTTTAGTATTTTTCATATATCCTGACTTTCTCATGTGCTTCTTATATCTTTTATCCACTAGAGGTTGTCAATGACTTTCTGTAAAAGCACCATCACAGTGCTTCCCTCTCAGCCTTAACCTTTGCAATCCACTCACCCCAGACCACCAACTTATCTGCTAATTAACACCTGCACACTTATACTAGCTCACTTCAGCTTAAACAACTTCTCCTAACTCTTTGGGTGCCCTTGACCGGGTGGTGAGCTTGTTCAAAGGAATCCCTTTTTTCATTGTTTTCTGATCTGGATGCCATTCTTAAAAGGAACCTTGTATTTCCTATTTGCCCCACATAGATAACGCTTTGGTTTAAGTCAAAACACCCCTATTTTTAAGCTATCTGCTGGTAAAAGTGATAAACTAGTACAATGGCAGTTTTGGACATTGCCAGCTTCCTTTGCTATTTCCTACTATTAATTAATACTGCTAATGAAGAAGCAAATACTCCTTTGCACCCACTACCTGAGCCGATGCTTATCCTAAATAAGACACTACCTTATTCAAAGGGCACTGCACCCTGTATGCATAGTATGAGCTTACATCAACCAATGCCTGCCGGTTACATAAAAACACCTCTTGTCCTGCCAGTAAAAGTGTTTCTATTGTTTCTGTCTTGCAACATTTATTTCTCTGTCCCCAGTATATTCCCCCCAAAAGATCTGTATGTTAAGCTGCAAAGTGCACATACTAAAAATGATCCTAAGCTGCCTCAGGAGGCTGCTTGTCCTTCTCCTACTCTGCTCAGGGAACATTGAGATGAATCCTGGACCTCCCATTGTTCTAGATGCCCCGTCTGAACTTTCTTACATTAAGGGCATCAGTTTTCTGCACCTGAATGTCTGCTGTCTACTCAAGAAGCTTGACACAATTCAAACATGGACATTGCATGTGTCACCGGACATCTGCTTGTTTTGGAGACTTGGCTTACTACCTCAACACCAGAAAAGTCCATCAATATCCCTGGATATAATGTCTTCAGGTGTGACAAACCTACTGGGGTGGGGAGGTAGCAATATATATATAAAGAGTAAATTCAAGGTCATAGTTACTGATAATACTTCTATCCCCAAGGAATTTGAATTCCTTGCCTTAAAAGTAGCTATATCTTTAGACCTGGCCCTCTTAGCAGCTGTTTGTTACAGATGGCCCTCTGCTAGGCATGGCATCTTACCCCACCTTCTCCAAATAATAGAAAAAGAGAGTTCAGAATGCATTATAATGGGTGACTTCAATCTTAACTGGAATACTGAGTGTTCCCAAACTCTTAAGGAATTCTGTGACATGCAGAGGTTAACACAGATTACCCATGAAATCACCTGTCCTAACAAAAAAAAAAAAACAGATCATAGTGTTCTTCTTGATCTTATACTTGTTAACAAACCTCAGAATATTACCCACGTGGGGGTCTTCCACAATGATCTAAGTGTCCATTGTGCAACGGCCTGCATTAGGTACTCCTTTCACCCTTCCTCGTCTTCTACCTTCAAGCTAAAGAAAGGCCTGAAGAACTTTTGCCAGACTGCCTTTTTGGCTGACCTTGGCAATCTTGTGGCAAGATTTCTATCTGGTCCCTTCTGTCTCAGAGGCATTCACCATTTTCCATGACCTTTTACTAGGTTTGATAGATAGATATGCCCCTTTGAGGAAGATTCAGTCTAGGAGAAGGTATCCTAAATGGTTCTCTCCCACTTTAAAGAAAGCCCTAAGGGAGAGAGATGCCTTATGGAAAAGCACCAGGAAGACAAAGATAGAATCAGACTGGCTTGCCTTTAGGGCTGCAAGGAATGCCTGTACTAAGCTAGCCAGGACAGAAAAAGCTCACTACTTCCAAATGGCTCTTGATGATAACAAAAATAATTTGGCCAGGTTCTGGAACATTCTCAGAGAGGTTGAGGGTCATCAGACCTCTTCTCCCCTGCCTGTAAAGATAGTATCTGGAGACACTACTTTTACTGATAAGGCTGACATTTTGGAGCAACTTAACAACCATTTTGCTATGGCAGGCCTTGCATTTGATACCTCTCCAATCAGTCAGCTAAGTCCACTTAGTGGTATGAATGATTGTACAAGTTCCAGCACTGAGTGCAAACCACATCTTTCTTCCTTCAGCTTTCATCCAATCATATTTAAACAAGTGGAGGATCTCCTACTGTCATTGGATGCTAAGAAGAGTGCAGGTGCTGACTCCCTGGAACCTTCCTTGCTGAAATTAGGTTGGTATCATCTGAGTGTCCCATCACTCACTTGTTGAACTTCTCCTTGGAACATGGGGAGTTACCTGACTCTGGAAAATTGTGCATATCATTCCCCTCTTGGAGTCTGGTGATCCTAGTGACCTGAATGATTACCGGCCAATATCTCTACTACTTACTCTTTCAGAGCTACTAGAAAAAATTGTGAACTCCCAGCTTAGATAGTGCCTCGAATCTGAAAATCTTTTAAACCAAGTTCAATTAGGCTTCAGACCCAAACACAGTACTGTATCTGCCATTGCCAAAGTGTCTACGGATTGGCAAAAAGCCTTGGATGCTAAACAATATGTGTGTGCACTCTTCTTAGACCTTAGCAAGGCCTTTGATACTGTGGAACATAACCTCTTGCTGGACACCTTGAATAAACCTGGCATAGACAGCAATGCCAGTAGGTGGTTTAAATGCTATCTTACTTACTGAAGCAGCAAATTAAAGCACTAGGGGACCTGTCTCCTCCAAAAGCCCTACCTCGTGGTGGTCTGCAATGTTCCATACTGGGTCCTATACCCTTTGCAATTTATATCAACAACATCAACATACACATACATTCTGCAAAAGTATACCTATTTGCAGATGATGATGTCCTTTACACCTCTAGTTATTCTCTGGAATCAGCTCATAAGGAGCATCAGCATGACTTTGCTATCCTCCAGCATAACCTATTAAAACTTAAGCTTCTTCTTACTGCAAAAAATACTAAAGCTATGTTCATCTCACCACATACCTCCCCTGCCCAGAGTTCACCAAGTGACATCCAGATTTGCACTTTACTTGGTGAACCATTGGAAACTGTGGATAAATTCAAATATCATAGGTTTTGTCTGGATAACAGGATCAACTTTAAGGCTCATGTGAATGAACTGGCAAAAAACCTAAGACAACGGCAAGGCATTTTCTTCCTCATTGGGTGTCTTCTTACCCTTGAAGCTAAGAGAAGATTGGTCCAAACAACCTTTCTTCCACTACTTGACTATGCCAACATACTTTACAGCCATTGTCCTAGCTCATCACTAAGTAAACTTGACACCCTGTATCATCATGCTTTGAGATTTATCCTGAACTAACCTCTGCACACCCATCATTGCCTTCTCTATGAGACACTGGGTTTGTCCTCCCTTGCCACAAGGAGCCATAAAAATGCTCTGCTCTGGCTGTTCAGGGCATTAACCACTAAGCTGCCAGCCTACATCCTTGGTCTATTTGAATGGGCAAAAGAGTTATATGGCTTGAGGCGTTTCTCTGCAATTAACTTTATCATACCAAGGATAAAGACATGGCATGGTCAGGCTGCAATTATCTACTAGCTCCCCTCCCTTTGGAACAATATGCAAAAAACACAAAAGTTAACTTCTATGCTGGGACCCTCTACCTTCAAAACTCTGATTGCAGGTTACCTGAGGGAGTCTTACAAATGTCTCAGGTGACCTCACACTGATCGGTTTTTGCTTTTGGCTCAACCATCGCTAACACCTACCATGATATTGTAGTAACTTCCTATAACTATAAAACCTTTCATTATTTCTGTCCCTTTCTCCTCTTTTTTTCTGTACTTCTTCCTCTTTATGACTGTCTTATATAATCCCTAACATTCTCCCATTTTCTATTACCCAGTTGACCTCTCATGCAAGAGGCTGCCTAATCTTTTTGGTATGGGGTGGTATGGGAAAATTGTTTATTTGTAAATATAGGCTCTACTATAGAGGTCATGTGGAATTATTACCTTGTCTGCATTGAACTTAGCCTGCTTTTGATTTATTTATTTATACTCCATTATCAGTCTGTTGAAAATTATTGTCATACTGCTATGAAACCAGGAATGACCTTTCCAGTGCTGTGTATTACCTGTATTATACTTGCTTGCAAGGACTATCAGTCTGTTACGCATGTATTATCTTTCTGCTGTGTTGTGTATTCCTTTTTTATTGTATACTTGCTCTCTCCAGGACCACCTTGAAAATGAGCTTGCTTAATGGTGGCCTGCCTGGGTAAATCAAGTTTTGATTGATTGACTGATAGATTGATTACAGGTGTAATTTCTTTAATTCTGGATGAAACTAGGGCTGTGCAACAGCCAAATATCATTTTCCGAATACCACAAATAATGGGCTATCCAAATATTCGGAGCCGAATAGTCCACTATTTGGCTAGTATTTGGTATTCAGCTGTGGGGTTGTCAAATGAGGAAAAACAAGCCTCCTACTCTCTAATAATCTTTAAAATACATTTCTTCCTAGCGTCTAGTGGTCCCACCCCCAATGATTGCTGGTCAAAATAGAAATCCACCCCTGCCAAGACTGTCACTTGTCCAATTAGTACCAAATGTATAAAAATGAAAAATTCATTCTGGTGACTAGTGGGATTCTACCCTGTCAAGTAGGGCCCCCACCCACGATCCTACGGTGGGCCACCCCGTGCCAGTCCTCCCACCTCCACATCCAGCAACCTGACTGAGCTTTCAGTGAATGAGCATGTGCTTGCATGAGCACATGCTCATTCATTGAAAGCTCATTCAGTCTGCCAGCCATGGAGGTGAGTGGAGGGTTGTGCTGGTAGCCTACTTGGGATTGTGGGGGGAGCAGGGTTGAGGGCATTACTTGACAGGGTGGGGGTCCACTAGACACCAGGGGAAATGAGGGAATTTTTTTTATTTTTTATACATTTGGGGACCAGATAATGGGTGAGAGTCTGGGGGGGGAGAGAATTCTTCATTCTGGATTGGCAATTGGATGGGGGGGTGGACCACCAGAGATAAAATATTTATTTCAATGCTGGCCAGGGGGGCTCTCTTTTATTTTAAATATCCTCCTTTCAGCCCTCTTGAATAATGAATACAGAATAGTTCAGCTCCAAATTCTGAATATTCAGCCAAATATTCAGCAATTGGTATTCACACAGCCCTAGATGAAACATGTTTTCACACTTGTGGTGTGAAATGACATTTCGTCCAATATGCTATAAATGATGCATGTCATGCTTATAAGGGTAGTCATAAAATGACTGTCTTGAAAATTTAGTGTCAAAATGAAAATCAAGGCTCTTGAAGACTGGTGAGGAACATAAGGCAGCTTTAATCTTTTGAAAGGCCTCCTCACAGTCTGGTGGCCATTGCACTTTGTTCCCACAATGTTTTTTTGTTAGGTCAGTAAGGGGAGTAGCAATGGCTGGAAAATTGAGTATAAATCTTCTGTAATACCCTGCCAAACCCCAAAATGATCTCACTTGTTTCTTGGTTACAGGTATATTACAGTTTGCCACAGCCCCCACTTTGCTGAGCTTGGGTTTTATGAGCCCATTTCCTAAAATAAACCCCAAGTACCTAGTTTCTCTCATGGCTAGGGCACATTTTGAAGGATTTATAGTCATTCCATCCTGTCTAATTGAATTTATCATGGCCTTCAGATGCGTCACGTGGGTATTCCAATTTTGGCTAAAAACAACCACATCATCCAAGTATGCTGCACAAAAATTAGAATGAGGTGCCAGCACTTGGTTCATGTAGCATTGGAACATTGCAGGTGCTCCATGGAGCAAGAATGGCATGGTCCAAAATTGAAAAAATCCCACTGGCATTCAGTCTTTTCTTTGGATGAGGCTTCCAAGGGGATTTGCCAGTACCCCTTGGTGAGATCTAAGGCAGAAATAAAGTTGGCGTTACCTATCCGGTCAAGGATATCATCTACCTGGGCATGGGGTAGGCGTTAAATTGTGCCACCTGATTCAATCCTCTGAAGTCAAGGCATAACCTTATGCCTCCTTTCTTCTTAGGCACCACCACTATAGGAGAACCCTATGCACTTTTAGAAGGTTCAGTGATGTTAAGGGCTAGCAATTTTTTAACCTCTTGTTTGACCTCAGTTCTTACTGTCTCAGGGAGTCTATAGGGTTTCTTCCTTATAGGGAGTGACTTTGTACTGATGTGGTGTTCCATGCCTCTTGCTTTCCCTGTTTCACTAGTTAAAGTGGAAGCAAAGGAATGTATCAGAGTTTGTATTTCCTTTCTTTGTGACAGCTCTAGCTCTAGGTTAATGTGCACTTCTTGGGGCCCCTTATTCATTTTCAGCCTACTGTACCACCTGTAAACCGATGTCTTCTGACTCTGGCATTACCAACATACTCAGGTTTGTTTTAGGTCTCTCATGCCATTTTTTCAATAGGTTTGTGTGGTAGATTTTTCTACGTGGTCTAACATCTGGGGTTTCTATCTCAAAAGTTATCAGACCCATCTGGTGTAGTACCCTGTAAGGCCCCTGCCACTTCATCAGAAGCTTATTACTAGATAAAGGTAACAATAAAAATACTTGATCACCTATAGTGAATCTTTTGTCACTGGAGGTCCCTTGATTATATTCTTTCTTCTGGGCAACTTGGGCCTTTACCCCTGCTCATGTGCTTTCTGGGTATACACTACCAACCTCTGTCTGAGTAGCTTCATGTATTTTGCTATCCCCAGATGTTTTAGAGCTTTCCCTTCCTCCCAATATTCCTTTATTATGTCTAAAGGACCATGGAGGTTATTCCCAAATAGCAGGGTGAAGGGGGATAGCCAGTTGAGGCCTGCAGCACTCACCTGTATGCAAATAGCACAAATGGGAGGAACTTGTTCCAGTCTTTCCCTTCCTCATGGACGAACTTCATGAGCATATGCTTTAAAGTCTGGTTGACGCATTCCATGAGGCTGTCCATTTGGGGATGATAGGGAGAGGTTCTAATGGCCACAGTTCCCTGGAGGCAGTTCTTTTAGAAAGGCAGTATTGAAATTACTCCCACTGTAGGATATAATTGTTTTGGGTATGCCTACTTGACTGAAAAGTTTCACCAGTTCCTCAGCTACCTTGGGGCCATAACAGTTCACATGGGAATCACCTCACGATATTTGGTTGCATAATTACATATAACCAATATAAATCAGTTTCCCTTCAAACTCTTTGCTAATGGGCCAACAATGTCTATCCGTATTCTCTCAAAAGGTATCATTACTAAGAGTAGGGGCATCAGGGGGACCAAATCATTTCTTCCTGTTTGCACAATTAATCAGCATTCTTTACAATTTTGACAATATTTAGCAACATCAACATGAATGCCCAGGCAGAAGAATCTTTGTAGGATCCTCCCCAGGATCCTATCCCTCCCGGCATGACCGTCCCAGGGAAAATCATGTCCCAAATACAACAAGTCCTGCCTATAACATGCAGGTACCATAAGTTGTTCAACTTTTTACCCAGTGTCTGGTTTTGTACAAATCCTATACAGTAGTTGATTACTTATTACCATTTCCAGGGTCCTAGGTTTCTGCATCTTCTCCAAGTGTAGAAAAAAGGGTTTTAAAGATTCATCTGCTTTCTGCTCTTTAACCAAATCACTTTTCACAAAAAAATATTAACATTTTTTGGTGATGCCCTTTGATCTCTATGCCAATTCTTTTGCAGTCTCTTCTTGGCCTTCAGAGATAACTTTGTCTTTCCTGGGTCCTCAATAATGTCTTCCTCAAAGGGAAAAACATCCCACAGCTGTTGTTCCTTCTTACTCTATGCTCTGGCGGTTACCACAGAAACACAGACCCTCTATCATGTAACAATGACATGAATTCAGGGTAGTCATGCCCCTTCAATATAGGGACTGGAAGTTTGGGCACTAGTCCTGCTGTAATTGCAGTAGTTTTTCCTTTTAAATTAATGTCAGTGCTGGTAGTGGGATAGTGATGTTTATCCCCAACAACATTCATATCATTGCTGTATGCACAAGTTCAGGTCTTATCAGAGTGTTCTTACTACCTGAATCTATTAACCCCACCACAGTTCTGTTCTCTATTTGGACTTCGGCCATAAAGTTATCCATATTCAATAGGGCCAAGTGAGCATTGTCAACTCCTTTGGTGGGACAGCATCTTGCTATGTGTCCCAGTCCCTGACTATTTCTGCATACTATGTCAGCGGTGAATGTTCTCCCACTTAACCCACTTCTACTCTCAGTTCTGGCATCATACTTTACATTGTGGTTCTGAGGGTTAGGTCTTACCATTTGTGATGACCTGGCTGCAGGTGGTTCAGGTGTGCATTGTCTTCTCTTCTTATAAGGTTGGTGGGCAGCAAGCAAGTCTTTTGCAAGAGTTATAGCCTTTTCAGCAGTCTTAGGTTTGTGTTCCTTTACCCGCATTTGCATATCAACAGGCAGAATTTGGAGAAATTGTTCTACCACAAATGTCTCTATGATGGCTGACATGGATTTACCATCAGGTTGTAACCATTTCCAACACAGATCACTCAATCTGGTAAATATCTCTCTGAGGGTATTGTAATTTTGATACTTCAGGGCCCGAAATCTTTGCCTGTATGTCTCTGAGCTGATATCATAATGTTTAAGTATTTCAGTCTTAACCAAATCATAATTATCAACTGTACATGTGTCCATATTACTGTAGGCTAACTGGGCCCTCCCAGTTAGATAGGGTGCCAGGTGCACCACCCACTGCACTGGTGGCCACCCCCCATGCTCTGGCTACACATTCAAATGTGGTCAGATAAGCTTCTATGTTGTCAGAAGCAGTCATTTTAGTAAGTTTAATTTCTTTGGGGTTAGAGGTCGCTCCATCCCCACTATGTCCTTTCCATGTCCCCAGAGACTGTAATGCTTTTGAAATCTCTGCCCACCTTAAGTCTTGTCTCCTTTGGTCTTGTTCTCTCTCTCTCCTGGAAATCAATATCCCTCTGTCTTTTGATCTTAATCTGTCATACGGCCAGTCATTGTAACAATTCTGCGATGTCCTCTGGTGGTTCCTCCCTGGTCTCTTGGAGCTCCATCTTCTACTATGATCCTCCCCCACTGTCTTCTTCCTCCTTCTCTTTGGGGGTCTTCCTTCAAACAGACAACTCCAGCCCTGGGATCAGGGTTCTCCAGTCTTCTCCATCTGGGCTCTGGTCACAGCTCCCAGCTTCTTCTCATCTAAGCCATCAGCTATGTCTGCTTTAGTTATCTTGGCACCAGGACTGGTACCCTACTGGTCTCTCCCTGTTTACCTCAGACAACCAGCGATCCCACTTCTGACATGATTATGTGGAAGGGTGTGGGAATAGATAAAACATGACAGCAGAGAAATTTTAAAACACAGTTTCTTTGTGTGAATTTTATTTTCTTCAATAAAAAGTAAGTAATTAACTCAGAATCAAAAACAAATAAACAAAATAATAAACTAGCTCACATTGAGCTCCAGCATACTCTACCCTAGTAGTGCTGCCACAAAGTGGGTAGGCTTGCTTCAGCTTTTCCACTATCTTCTGTGTGCTTTAACCAGTAGTACTTACTTTCAGTACAGCTCTCTAGGCTCATCTGCCTGGACTGAGCACCAGTGGTACTTTTATACTGTCTTCTGTCTATACCATATGGTCTACTGATCCACCCCTAATCTAATACACAGAGTTCATGAACTAATACAGACATTTCAGGGGATCAGTTAGAAGCAAAATACTTAAATGTTTTTTTCACATTATCTACAGTTCAAATAATTCATTTATTCTACAGGAGAAAACAGTTATAAGGTGTGCATTTATAAATGCTCATTATATTGGTTAAGCCCCTCCCCAATACAATGTCATACATAGTTAGGTCTTATAAATAAGCCTCTCTCTGGGCCAGTTGGCTCCTAATAGCAGAAGTATATTGGTGTGCATAGCAACAGGTAAGAGACTTCCTCTTTAATATTGTATTAAAAGAAAGTGCAAGAAAAAGAACATATAAACGTATAAACATTATTACTGGCACAAGAAAACCACAACAAATTGTCAAAAGCATTTTATAATGTACAACAAGTTCCTTCTTGGCTGAAATTTGCAGCTGAAGAGAACCTCCTTCATTTGGGCCTTTCTGTGAATACAGACTTGAATGTAGGGCTCTTCCCTGCCCTCTGTAATGACATGCCAGGCCCCTTTTCTCTCTAAACCCTCTTTTTAGGGTTTGAAGGAAAGAAAACTTAACACCTCAAATGTTTATGGTGTCCAGGCTTCACTTCCCTAGACCACCGGGAAGCCATGTGCCTTCCTTGTGCATCTTTGCACACCCTTTGGAGCTTTACAGAGCTCCCAACCAAAAGGGATCATACTGTGTATCTACTTTGGAGCATGACTTGCTCCGACAGATGCTGGTGCAAACACAAGAGGCACATTTCTTTTCTGCCACATGCTATGGGGAACAAGAGAGGAAGTGATTCCTTAAACTTCATACTGCAAGCAGCGGTTTACAAAGGGAGGCCCTTCCTACTTTTGGGATGTCACCAAAAACAGACTTTGTACAGAAGCAGCTACGGGTGTGCTTTTACAAAGCTGCACACCTCATAGCTTCTAGCGGATTCCAAAACAAGATATTTTTTTTACACACTAGGACCGATAAAGCGTAAGAAGCACGTTGCTTTTCACTTGGTTCGGTGCCTGCACCTAAAAGGAGCCTTTGGTGCAATGATGAAAAACAGGCAGTGACTCCATTTGAATCCATAAAGACATACTAGCAGTACTGACCCCTCCAAGCACAGCAAGCACTATATACACACAAGAGGTCCAGTGCAAACTTTATTCATGAAATTATTCTGGCCCCTTAGCTTGTCCATAATTTCCATTACATCGGGGCAATACAATTCAGGGGCTTTACTAGATTTAGGCATTTACTTTACCTAAGCATTTTGCACCAGGGGTAGGAAAGGAAACAAAGAGGGGAAAGAATAGAAAAGAGATACTACAGTAGGAGGACACCCCACTGATGTAGAAAGGAGAAAATAGAACAGAGAGAATTAATAGCTGCTGCAGCAGGATTTAGGAAGAGAGGACAAAGATAAGAGGAACGTCCTGGGGTACAATTAGAGAAAGGGGGGCAGCTCTACTACACAGTCCTAAAATTGTCATTGGTGCTGTATAAACAGATAGTTTTGTGACTTCTTCACTACATCCCTCATCTCTCAGCCAAGTGATCTTGGGATCCGGAGCACCACAGCAGCTCCTAAGGCAATGCTATTGAGAAGAGAAAAAGGATGCATGCCAAAGCACAAGTGCAGACAATCAACTCAACCATTCTCAGTTCAGCTGCATGCCATTCTGTGTCAGTGCTCCCCTGGTCAGTCTTTACAAGGAGAAATGTTACATGGGGAGAGATAGAGACTAAAACACCTTGAGCAATTTGGGTCAAAGCAGCAATGAGGAAACAATGCAAATCTGATTGCAGATGCACCAAAAATGTGCAAGCTGGCATTTGCTCATGCATGTTGGTACACATCTGTTTTCTTGCCATGATAGTTGCACATTAGGAACACCCGCAGTACTCTCAAACCCAGAGATAACTTAGCTGGGGTCCGGAGTCTATGGAACAGAAGCCAAAAAAGTGTTTGCTTAAGGGGTGCCAATGACTGATCTGGAAGTGCATATACTCATAAGAATGAACTACTTATGAAGAGGGCTCATTAATAGTCATGAGCATTCATTAATATTCATTTTCAGGTCATTAATAATCCCAATTAGCTCATTAATATTCCTGAGCAGCTCATTTAGATGTATCTAAGTCCTAGAATGGGCATTGGTGCTCTTTAAACAGAGAGTTTCATGACTTTTCATTCAATCCTTCATGTCTCAACTAAGTGATCTTGGGGTCTGGAGCTCCAGAGCAGCTCCTGAAGCACCACTATTGAGATGAGAAAACAGATGCACACCAAAGCCCAAGCATGGACGGTCAGCGCAACCATACTCAGATCAGCTGCATGCAGTTCTGCATCAGTGCTCCCCTGGTCACTCTTAACAAGGTGAAACATTATGAAAGGCCAGATAGAGACTGAAACACCTTGAAAGATTTGGGACAAAGCAGCAATGAGGAAACAGCACAAACCTGCTTGCAGCTGCACTGAGAATGTGCAATGTGGGGTTTCGCACATACATTTTGATGCACATCTGTTTTCTTGCCATGATATGAGCACATCAGGAAAACACACAGTACACCTGGACACTGAGATCACTTAGCTGTGGTCAGGAGACATGAGGACTGTGGAGCAGAACCTACAAAAGTGTTTGTTTAAAGAGCCCCTGACATCGTTGTGACAAATTTGAGAAAATGAAATGTTTAGCACAAGTCAGCTTATATTTTAGTATTGTTTCTATATTTCTCATTCTTCTTTATTACTAAGGACATTTGCATGTAAACAGGATTGCTGCCCTATCTGTTCTGGCTGCTTGCCTACATCTGACATCACAGTTCTGTTTATGACATCCCGATCTGTTGCTGTGGGGATAATTATGATGCCATAAATGGGGGATTGTTTATTTTATGTATTAATTTATTTAAAAGTTGGTAATCAGGAAAAGCACCATGAATACTTGCTCGTTTCCAGGTGCAACCCAGATTATGATGTCATATGTAGGATAGCAGAAAGAGCAGATGAAGTCGAAGGGACAGTAAGCCTCTTTTGTACAGCTGTTCTCAGTAATAAAGAAAAAAAGGTAAATCATTATAGAAAATACATGAAATATAAATTGAACTGTCTAAATCTCACATTTTTTCCAAGTTTTTCTAACGGTGTCAGGGGCTCTTTAAGGAGCGCCAATGACTGGAACGGAATACATACATATGAATGACATACCTATGAATATGGTTCTTTAATATTCATGAGCAATCCATTAATATACATTTGCAGGTCATTAATATTAACAGTTAGCTCACTAATAATCCTAAGCAGCTCATTTAGATGTAGGTATTCAGTACTAGAATGATCATTGGTGCCCTTTACAGTTTCATGACTTCTTCACTGCATTCCTCATGTCTCAACTAAGTCATCTTGAGGTCCGGAGTTCCACAGCAATTCCTGAGGCACTGCTATCAATATGAGAAAACTGATTCATGCCAAAGCACAAGTGCTGATTGTCAGCTCTTCCTTTCTCAATTCGGCTGCATCTGGTTCTGCACCAGTGTTCCCAAGGTCACTATTTACAAGGGGAAACATTATGTGGGACCAGACAGAGTCTGAAGCACCTTGAAGGATTTGGGCCAAAGCAGCAATGAGGAAACAGCACAAACATGCTAGCAGCCACACCGAGAATGTGCGATCTGGCATTTCGGGCGTGCATGTTGGAGCACATTTGTTTTCTTGCCATGATAGCAGCACATCAAGAACAGCTGTGGTACTCACAGATCCCGAGACCACTTAGCTGAGTTCTGGAGACATCAGGACTGTGAAGCAGAAGCCACAAAAGTGTCTGTTTAAGGAGAGCCAATGACTGATCTGGGACTGAATATTTACATGAAAATGAGCTACTGATGAACAGAGTTCAGTACTATTCATGAGCATCCCATTAATATTCACTTGCAGGTTATCAATATTCCCAGTTAGCTCACTAATATTCCTGTACAGCTCATTTATATGTATGTATACATTCCTAGAATGGTCATTGGTGCTGTTTAAACAGAGAGTTTTGTGACTTCTTCATTGCATCTTTCATGTTTCAACTAAGTGATCTTGGGATCAGGAGATCCACAACAGCTCCAGAGGCATCGCATCAAGATGAAAAATCAGATGCATGTCATGGTGAAAGCGTAGACTGTCACCTCGACCATTCTTGGTTTGGCTGCATTCTGTTCTGCATCGGTGCTCCTCTGGTCACTCTTTACAAGGAGAAATGTTATGTGGAGCTAGACAGAAACTGAAGCACCTTGAGAGATTTGAGCAAAAGCAGCAGTGATCAGTCATCTCATACATGCATATATTGGCACACATCTGGTTTCATACTATGATAGAGGCACATCAGGAACAGCTGTGGTACTCTTGGACCCTGAGACCACTTAGCTGGAGTCTGGAGACATGAGGGCTGTGGAGCAGAAGCCACAAAAGTGTTTGTTTAAGGAGCACAAATGAATGTTCTGGAACTGAATATATACATAAGAATAAGCTACTTATGAATAGGGTTCACTACTACTCATGAGCATTCCATTAATATTCATTTGCAGGTCATTAATATTCCAAGATATCTCATTAATATTTCTGAGCATCTCATTTAGATGTATGTTTTCAGTCCTTGAATGGTCATTGGGGCTCTTTAAATAGACAGTTTTTGAGAATTCATTACCATGTCTCTCATGTCTCAACTAAGTGATATTGTGGTCCTGAGCTTCACAGCAGTTTCTGATGTGCCACTATTGAGATGAGAAAATGGATGCACGCCAAAGTGCAAGCATGGACTATCAGCGTGACCATTCTCGGTTTGTCTCCATGAGGTTTTGCTTCAGTGCTCCAGTGGTCACTATTTACAAAATAAATGTTATGTAGTGCCAGACTGGGACTGAAACTCCTTGAGGGATTTGGACCAAAGCAGCAATAAGGAAACAGTGCAAACCTGCTTGTAGCCACAGCAAGAAAGTGTGATCTGGCATTTTGCACATGCGTGTTGGTGCACATCTGTTTTCTTGCCACGATAGCAGCATATCAGGAAGACCCATGGAACTCTCAGACACCAAGATCACTTAGTTAGGATCCTGAGATATCAGAGCTGTGGAGAAGAAGCCACAAAAGTGTTTCTTTAAGGAGCACCAGTGATTGATCTGGCACTTAATATAAACACATAAGAATGAGCTACTTATGAAAAGGGTTCATTAATATTCATGTGCATTCTATTAAAATTCATTTGAAGTTCATCAATATACTCAGTAAGCTTATTAATATTCCTGGGCAGCTCATTTAGATGTATGTATTTAGTCCTTGAAAGGCCATTGGTGCTCTTGAAACAGAGAGTATTGTGATGTCTTCACCGTGTTTCTCGTGTGTCAACAAAGTCATCTTGGGGTCCAGAGCTCCAGAGCAACTCCTGGGGCACTGCAATCAAGAAAAGGAAATGGATGCAGATCAAAGCACAAGCATGGACCCTCACCTCAAAAAGTCTTGGTTTGGCTGTATACGGTTCTGCGTCAGTGCCCCCCTGGTCACTCTTTACAAGGAGAATGCTATGAGGGGTCAGACAGAGACTAATATACCTTAAGGGATTTGGGCCAAAGCAGCAATGAGGAAACAGTGCAAATCTGCTTGCAGATGCACCAAGAATGTGTGATCTGGTGTTTTGCACATGCATGTTGGCATACATCTGTTTTCTAGCCATGATAGTGGCACACCAGGAACAGCTGCAGTACTCTTGGACCCCAAGATCACTTAGCTGGGGTCTGGAGACATGAGGGCTGTGGAACAGAAGCCACGAAAGTGTTTGTTTAAGGAGCACCAATGACTGATCTGGAACTGAATATATACAACAAGAATGAGCTACTTATGATTAGGGTTCATTATTATTCATAAGCATCCAATTAATATTCATTTGCTGTCATTAATTTTGCTAGTTAGCTCATTAATATTCCTGAGCAGCTCATTTAGATATATGTATTCAGTCCTAGAATGGTCAATGGTGCTCTATAAACAGAGATTTTTGTGACTTCTTCACTGTGTCCCTCATCTCTCAACTAAGTGACCTTGGGGACTGGAGCTACACAGCAGCTCCTAAGGCATCGCTATTGTGAAGAGAAAATGGATGCATGCCAAAGTGCAGGTGCAGACCGTCAGCTCGACCATTCTTGGTTTGGCTGCATGACATTCTGTGTCAGTGCTCCCCTGGTCACTCTTTAGAATGAGAAATGTGATGTGGGGCAAGACAGAAAATAAAACACCTTGAGTTAGTTTGGGCCAAAGCAGCAATGAGGAAACAGCACAAATCTACTTGCAGATGCACCGAGAATGTGTGATCTGGCATTTTGCGTTTGCATGTTGGCACACATCTGTTTTCTTGCCATGACAGAGGCATATCAGGAACAGCTGTGGTAATCATGAACCCCAAGATCACTTAGCTGGGATCTGGAGACATGGAAGGCAGTGGAGCATAAGCCACAGAAGTGTTTGTTTAAGGAGCACCAATGACAAATCGGGAAGTGAATATATATAGATAAGAATGAGCTACTTATGAATATGGTTCAGTACTATTCATGAGCATCCAATTAATAGTCTTTTGCAGGTCATTAATATTCCCAGCTACCTCATTAATATTCCTTAGCAGCTCATTTAAATGCATGTATTCAGTCCTAGAATGATCATTGGTGCTCTTAAAAATGAGAGTTTTGTGACTGCTTCACTGCATCTCTCGTCTGTCAACTAAGTGTTCTTGGGTTCCAGAGCTCCACAGCAGCTCTTAATGCACTGCTGTTGAGATGAGAAGATGGATGCACACAAAGACAGAGGAGCAGACCATAAGCTCGACCATTCTTGGTTCAGCTCCATGCCATTCTGCATCAGTGCTCCCCTGGTCACTCTTTACAAGAAGAAACATTATGTGGGGCCAGACAGAGACTAAAACATCTTGAGGGATTTGGGCCAAAGCAACAATGAGGAAACAGCTCAAACCTGCTTGCAGCCACCCAGAAAATGTGTGATCTGCCATTATGCGCATGTTTCTGGCACATATCTGATTTCTTGCCATGATAGTGGCACATCAGAAACAGCTGTGGTACTCACAGATAACAACATCACTTAGCTGGGGTCCAGAGATATGAGGCCTGTAGAGCAGAAGTTATAAAATTGTTTGTATAAGGAGTGTCAATGACTGATCTAGAACTGAATATATACATAAGAATGAGCTACTTATGAATAGAGTTCAGTACTATTCATGAGCATCCCATTAATATTCTTTTGCAGGGTAATAATATTCCCGGGTATCTCATTAATATTCCCGAGCAGCTCATTTAGATATGTGTAATCAGTCCTAGAATGGTCATTAGTGCTCTTTAAACAGGGGGTGGGATATTCAAAAGGGTTGCGCCATGCGCAATAGGGTTGTGCCTGCGTAAGTCCAAAAGTGCACCATTCTGCGATATTCAGCAGGAGGCAGTTGCGCCACCGAAAACATGCTGAGCAACAGCGCAATGCAAATGACGGCATGCGCAACCGAAGGGGGTGGATCCATGCATAAAGAGCGTAATGCGATATCCAAAGACTCTGCTCACGCGCAACAGCGGACCAGCCAGAAGTTGCGCCCCAGCAGAAATGAGCCAAAATAAAAAGGCTCAAGGAAGCGGCACAAGAACACCACAGGGATGCCAAGTGGGGAAGAGAGAGAGAGAAAGACAGACAGTGACATGCCAGGGCAGGCAAGGGAAGCAGTGTGGGCCATAGGCTGCAGAGGCCAGTGGGGGTGCCCGGTGCAGTGGAAGTAGCAGTCAGGACAGCGGGGGTAACAGAGCAACATCAGCCGGGGGGGCACAGGCCAGGGAGATGGACAGTGCCAGCTTCCACATGGAAGCTGTAATGAGGGGGGTGAGAATGCAAGGTGCAGGGGGACATGGCCGTGGAGGGGCCCATCGATGGTACGCCCCCAACAGGCAGTACCATGCCCACATCAGCTTTGAGTTTTACACAGATGTAGAGACCGTGGGCTGGTACCACCTGAACAGGGCAATACTGAGGCGGCTCTGTGAGCTGTGCAGTGATGTGATGCAGGCACCCTCACGACGGAGCCATGCTCTGTCAGTGGAGACCAAGGTGACATCCTGCATGTGCCTGCTCACCATGGACACCTTCCAGAGGCCAACAGGAGACACCACAGGCATCACACAGTCAGCCACGTCATGCATCCTCACCCAATTCCTCAGCACACTGCTGCCACATGCTGCGGAGCACATCCATTTCCCCAGCACCATGGCAGAGCGTACAGCAAACATGCAGGTGTTCCACAGGGTAGCACGTATGCCTGGCATGCTAGGGGCCATAGACTGCACCCATGTGGCCATTCGCATGCCACCTGGCCCCGATGGGGCCGCCTATATGAATCGGAAGGGCTTCCCCAGTGTCAACTGCCAGGTGGTGTGTGATGCCACTGGGCATATAATCAATGTCTGTGCCACACACCCTGGTGGAGCACATGATGACTTCATATAGCATCAGTCCGCACTGTGCCATCGATTCCAGAGTGGGGACATCCCCACAGGCCATCTAGTGGGTGAGTACACATGTAGGGAATGCAAACTCGGGGCAAGGGTGGGAATGCCCCAGGTGCCATGGTAGTGGCACACAGGGATATGGGCAATATGGACCTGAACATGAGACTGATCTCCACTATCTCCACACAGGTGACAGAGGATACCCACTCCATCCCTGGCTGCTCACACCGTATCGGTGCCCCATGACCCCATCGCAGCAACGCTATAATAAGGCACATGCCGCCACATGCAACATCATTGAGCGGGTGTTTGGGATGCTCAAGGCATGCTTCCAATGCCTAGACACCTCCGGCGGTGCCCTACAGTACAGCCCCTCAAAGGCTTGTGGGATATTCCTGGCCTGTAAGTATCCTGCACAACATGGCCAATGACTGTGGGATAGTTGTACAGGTTGAAGAGGGGGACAGCGATGGGGACGCCAGCGGTGCCGGTGTTGATGGTGATGTGCAGCCCCCCCTTGGACGGAGGGACCCCCGACTGATCCGGCAGGCCCAGCTGCACCGGGACACCATCACGGAGGAGCATTATCCACAACACAGGTAAGTCAAGGGGCCATGTGCAAACAACACTGTCCTGGCGCAACCCACGGGCACACAGAGTAACACCAGGGGTGCATGATGGTAAGGAGGGTGGAAGGCACACAAACACACCATCAGAGAGGGGCGAACAGTCATATGGATACACACACACACACACACACACACACACACACACAAACACACCAGGCACAAAGCGTACATGGGCAGGTGCACAGCAGAGCAGGAACAGACATGGCAAACACACAGATCCACAGACCACACCCACCACCTGTACTGTCCAAGAACGTGTGTCAGATGCTGGGCACCCTTGCACCTTGGTGTACAGTACAATGCAGGCATCATCATGCATACGCACCTGTGGACAGCAGTCGGGATGGTGTGCAGGTGGTCTGTATGTCGGCGTGATGGGCAGGGCACCCACCAGTGCACTGCCCACCATGACGACAGTGCACACAGGGCAGCAGCAGACAGGGCCCCATCTGGGAGACAGGTCAGTCATGTTGCACCATTCCACAGCCACCGCGGATGCATGGGCGGCCCCGTTGTGACCCAACAGCACTGGCAGGCTGAGCAGGGTCCACATGGGGTGGCACCGATGGACCACCAGGGGTCCCACTGCGTGATCACGACATTGTCCGCACTGGGGTCTGTAGGATGCCAAACATACCTGCACCAGGGGTGCTTGGGATGCCCACAGCAGAACCCGGCGTCAACAGGCCTGGGGTTGCATGACGCCGGGAATGGGGAGTGGAGAGCGTAATGTGTGGGGTGCGCAGTACAGGAGCACCTGCGTGAGTGCCCAATGCAGCCACGACAGCCACCAATGCCTGGGTCTGCCTGTCAATGGCGGCGGTTACATCCATCCGCATACGGACCATCTCTGCACGGTCCAGAGCACACTCTCTGCTGTGCCACTCCACAGCCGCACACAGTGCCTCCACAGACGTTGCAACCCGCCTTTGCTGCTGTACTGATTCCCGCAGCAGGCGGGTGTGCTTGTCCAATGGGTACTCTGCCACAACGGCATCCTGTCCCCCAGGGTGTGGAAGGTCCTGATGCACAACACCCCTTGAGGGTGGGCGCTGTTCACCAGGACCAGGAATGGGCATATCAAAGGGTGGCAGGCATGTGCCACCACTGGAACACTGCACCCCCAGACCTGGTGGGTGACTGCTGCTGCTGCCCTCCAACCGCTGTGCCCCAGGAACCACTCTGCTCCACCGCTGTAGCCGCAACAGTGCCAGACACCTGCACAGCCACCGTGCTGCCCCACCGGTGCTGACAGGCACAGCCTGGGACTGTGCCGACATGCTGGCACACACAATCAGAACCAGCAAGGCCCAGGGGCATGTGTTGGCCTGCTGTGTGTCCGCTCATGGGACACACACATGTCACTGCCCATTGCAGTCCTTGCATCATCAATGGTGCAGGTATCGAGCTACAGCCACAGTCACAGCGTGCTGGCATGCTTGCATGCCAGACTGCTGAGACACAGGCTGTACACCCCACACCCAATCACCGACACCAGAGTTGGTAGCCCAGCGGCATGCTGGTGCAGTGCATGCTGGCTGGTGACAGAGGTGGATGGACCTCCTCCATGTCCAGCAGGTCATCCTCACTGCCTGACCCACCACCACCATCCCCTGAAGATGAACAGGATCTGTAACAGAAAGAGAGGACATGTGAGTGCTTGTGAACAACCTTCCCCCCCCAACACCACCACCATGTCATACCGTACAGTGATGGGCTTCCACCTGTCTGGAATCCACCTCCTGGTATGCCCTCAATAGCACTGCGCTGCATTGATGCAGCCAGTCGGTCCTCAGCCAGGGTCAGCTCCACCACCGCTGGCTGGCCCCCGCCAGTGCCAGCACACGCTGCCCTGAGGGCTGCCACCTTCTCCTTCACCCTCCTCCGGTCTGTCCCAATCTTCTTTTTGCATTCCTGCACGGAGCGCTGGTGGCTTCCATGCTGGTTCACTGCCCAGGCTACCCCCTCCCATGCAGCCGCACAGGCCTGAGGGGTGCCCCGCCATCCACTCAGTAGTGCCTCCTCCTCCAGGTAGGCCTGGAAGAGGGCCTCAGTCTTTGCTGTGGTGAAGTTGGGCCTCCTCCTCCTTCACCCACCATCCTCACCCTCACCTTGGCTCTGCTCGGTCATGGCGTTCTGTATGGGTGGAAGTGGACACCTGTCACTGTGCAGTCTACAGCGTTATCCCATGCCCATTGTCCAGAACATCCCAAGCATGCAACTCACCTCTCACCTGCAGTAACCGAATCTGGCCAGCGCAGCCCACTGTCGCACTTTTATAGTGCAATGCATGCAAATGAGGAGTGGAGCAACTGTAATGAGATGCAAATCGCGCCACAACGCCTTTGAATGGCTGATCAGATGATTTGCATGTGTCGGCTGAATATCGCGCCATTGCGCTTTTCGCAATACGGTTGAGCCGGCTGAGCCAATAGTGCAGATCTGTGATCTGAGGGTACACCGTACTGCGCGATGCCCAGGTAGCTTACGCTGAGGCGCCTGCGCTACTGATGATGTGCCAGCGCAATCGGCAATTCAGGCCATGGCCACATATTGTGCCAGTGGCGCTACAGCACTGGGCACTATATGGCGCTGTGGCACTACTGCGCAATAGTCCACTGTGGCACTGTCACGCAGGTGGTCAGTCACACAGGATGCATAGACATCAGATGGTGCTGTGCGTGGCCTTGCATCATAGACCCCTGACCTGGTGTCCAACCTTTGCCCCCTGTCGCTGTTTGGCTGGCAGTGTATGACGCCCTATTGGCGCTGTCTGGTGACAGCGCTGGTGGACCGATGGCGCCAGGCGAACAGCGCAATTGGAACCTATGGTGGTCTATTGCCAACATTTCCACGGGGTTGCTTGTTAGTGGGCCATATTGCCTGCTGTAAACTGTTAAGCATGGCACGCAGGAGGGCAGTGCAATGGAGCCCGGTGGAGGTGGCCAACCTGGTGGCCCTGGTAGAGCCCCACTATGGGGCACTGTATGGTGAGGAGCCCCTCATCATGGCTAGAACCCAGGTCTGGCTGCAAGTGGCCAATAACCTGGTGGGGGTCACTGGGTGGTGCCGGTCTGCTGAGCAGTGCCGGCACAGGTACAGTGACCTCCACAGGAGGGAGCCTGACCTGCATGAGTGGCTACGGTCATGTGTCAGGAGGGGGGTGGTGCCTAGGCCAGGTGGGTGTACCATCTATGCACCTGTATTCTCTGTAGGGGTGTGAGTGTGTTTTGGTGGCTGTGCATGGGTGATGGCTCTGACATGTTGGCTCGTGTCAGTGTGTGCAGGTGTGAGATGCATGGGTCTGGCTGTGTGGGCAGGCACTCTCACTGGGGCAGGGGAAAGTCTGCTTTGAGTCACCTGATGTTTTCTCAACATTTATCTCCCACAGGTCGGGCAGAGAGGATGCAGGCACGGGGTGAGGAGGGCTGTGGCAGGGCCCCGTGGTAGCGGTGGTGCTGCGAGGTGGGCCATAGCAGCAGCAGCAGCCACAGCTGCTTGCGGTGTGAGTATCATTACATCATGGATGCTATTGCATGCTGGATGGGTGGCAGTCCACCAGCCATGCACAACACAACCATGCATGACACAGGTGACATTCATCACTGTCCAGTGTCACTGCACGCCTGTGTGTCGGCCACTGGTGGTCCATGCATGCACTGGGCACATGGCTGTGGAACTGGCATCGCACCACATTGCCCGCTCACTTGACAGCCTTGTTTGTGCTGTGATGGACATGGGCAGTGTGTGTGTGTGCAGTGGTGCACATAGCTGGTGCCGCCTGGTTGGGCTGGCCATGTGCATGTTCACTGTGGGTGGGTGCATACCATCACAGGTGCGGGACATTGGGCTATATGGCTTGCAGGTTGGGTGGTGTTCAGGGTTGTGGTCAGTCACAGCCATTGACTGTGTTCCCGTTTTCCTAGGCCTCATTGTGCTCCAGAGGATAGAGCGGGCACTGCAGCAGCTCACCCAGGTGTCCATGGACAACAGGACCATCCTCACCAACATCCAGCGCCATGGCCTCCAGAGGAGGCACGGCCAGACACGATGGCACCAGGTGGAAGAGGACCAGCCTGCTAGGCCTTAGGCTGGATTCCCCTTCCCACTTCACCCATCCCTCCCATCCCTGCCTTCCCTCTCCAAGTTGTTCATCTCTACCCTTGCCCACCCCTACCTTGTGCCCCTACCCCCCCTTGTAAATAGTTATGTTGTTGTTGATTTTGTAATTTACATTTTTCTAATACATTTATATTTTGATATGAATACTGTGTTGGTCTCTGATTTGAAGCTGGCTGTGGTTGCTCAGTTGCAGTGGTGTGCATGCCATCTGGGGTGGTATGGTCGTGTGTGTGTGTGTGTGTGTGTGTGTGTGTGTGTGCACGTGTGTGTGCATGGGGAGGTGTCTCCAGTGTGGCAGTGACTTTCTGTTGGTCTTGCCATCTGCTGCCACCCACTGCTGGGTGCACAGGGTGGGTCTGGCTTGTATGCTTCTCTGCTACACGGGGTTGACGTGTGCCGGGGGGGATGCATGGTGTTTCCTGCAGTGCCAGTCACTGCACATGGGTGGTGTCTTGGGGTCACAGTGCAGGGTGTGCTGTGCGTATGGGGGGCTGATGTGCACTGTGGTTGTCAACCCCCTGTGTGTGGCAGTCTCAGCCTGCCAGTGGTTGTGCTGGGGCGTCATGGCCCTGCTGTGCTTTGTTGGCTTGTCCCCATGGGTCAGTAGATCATCCATCCCACCCCCAGTGATGCTGTGCTTGGGGTGTGCAGGTGTCTTGTTGGTTCTGCAGTGTGTTCCTGCACCCATGTGTGGCATGGCCGGTGGTGGGCCCCAGCCTGCCTCCCTGGTTGTGCAGTTCCATTGCTCTGCTTGGGGGGGGCTCTGCTTGCGCTATGGCATCTCTGGACTGCTCAGCTGTGCTGCCCTTGTTGCGCTATGGCGCAACCTTTCTGCTCAGCTTCCCCTTCCTGGTTGCGCTATAGCGCAGTTTGTGCAATATTCAGACGTTGGCTGCTTGCGCAATTTGTTCTGCTCCATGTTTGAATATCGTGTCTGTTGCGCATATGCACAATTGAATTGTGCTTGCTCCTGTTGTTGCGCACATTTTGGGAGCAGTTTGAATATCTGGGCCAGAGTGTTTTGTGACTTCTTTACTACGTCTCTTATTTCTCAACTAAGTGATCGTAGGGTCTGGAGCCCGACAGCACCACTATAGAGATTAGAAAATGAATGCATGCCAAAGCTCAAGTGTGGACCATCAGCTTGACCATTCTCAGTTTGGTTGCACGTGGTTCTGCATCAGTGCTCCCCTGGTCATTCTTTACAAGGAGAAACATTATGTGGGGAAGATAGAGAAAGAAATAGCTTGATGAATTTGTGCCAAAGCAGCAATGAGGAAACAGTGCAAATCTGCTTGCAGTCACACCGAGAATATGCGAGCTGGCAATTTGCGCATGCATTTTGGCACCCTTCTAATATCTTGCCACAATAGCAGCACATCAGGAATACCCATAGTACTCTCAATCCCCAGGATCACTTAGCTGGGATCTGGAGACATGAAGACAGTGGAGCAGAAGCCTCAAAAGTGTTTGTTTAAGGAGCACCAATGACATATCTGGAACTGAATATATTCATTAAAATGAGCTACTTATGAATAGCGTTCATAAATGTTCATGAGCAGCCCATTAATATTCATTTGCAGGGTATTAATATTTCCAGAAAGCTCATTAATAGTCCTGAGCAGTTCATTTAGAAGTATGTATTCAGTCCAAGAGTGGTCATTGCTGCTCTTCAAGCAGAGAGTTTTGTGACTTCTTCAGCACATCCCTCATGTCTCAATGAAGTGATCTTGGCATCTGGAGCTCCACAGCAGTTCCTTAGGCACCGCTATTAAAATGAGAAAAGGATGCATGCCAAACACAAGCGTGGAATGTCAGCTTGAAAGTGCTCCATTCGGTTACATGCGGTTCTGCATCAGTGCTCCCTTGGAGATTCTTTAGAAGGAGAAACATTATGTGGGGCGGTCGGCGGCACCTAGCCAAACTTGGGAACCACAAGGCCGGGAGGAACAGCGAGGGAGCAGTCGGGAAAGGTGCAGCCAATCGCCTGCTTCCTTCAGCCCACAGCAACCAGCTGAGTGCCGGGGCCTCGCTCCACCAGCGGGCGGTCGGCGGCACCTAGCCGAACTTGTCACCACAAGGCCGGGAGGAACAGCGAGGGAGCAGTCGGGAAAGGTGCAGCCAATCGCCTGCTTCCTTCAGCCCACAGCAACCATCTGAGCGCCGGGGCTTCGCTCCACCAGCGGGCAGTCGGCGGCACCTAGCCGAACTTGGGAACCACAAGGCTGGGAGGAACAGCGAGGGAACAGTCGGGAAAGGCGCAGCCAATCGCCTGCTTCCTTCAGCCCACAGCAACCAGCTGAGCGCCGGGGCTTCGCTCCACCAGCAGGCAGTCGGCGGCACCTCAGCCAAACTTTGGGAACCACAAGGCCGGGAGGAACAGCGAGGAGCAGTCAGGAAAGGCGCAGCAATCGCCTGCTTCCTTCAGCCCACGCAACCAGCTGAGCACTCGGGCTTCGCCCACCAGCGGGTGGTCGGCGGCACCTAGCCAAACTTGGGAACCATGCCGGGAGGAACAGAGCGAGGGAGCAGTCGGAAAGGCGCAGCCAATCGGTAAGTGAGCGCTCCACCAGGCACAGCAGCCGATTGGCTCTCCTGCCCCATTGACTTACACTGGCTCAGTTTGCATTGCTGAAATCTGTGTGGGACTTGAAAATTTGTTTTTCTTTTTGTCTTTTACTCTTCCCCTGGTGTTCTACTGCAAGTTTCCCAGAAGAGCTGCTTCCACTCTGGTGAGACATCTATAGAGGGCAACTGCTGTTGATTCTGTTGAATTCTGCTGGACTCTGTTAGCAGCAGTGGGCCAGACGCTGAGGCGCCACTCTCCTTCTAGTTTTATATGTGTAAATCATCAAAAAAGTGCTGTTATCCACTATTGTATTGTAAGGGGAAACTACTGTTTTACTGCTCTTTAAAGTAATTGCAGCTCCTTGTCTGAATATGTAAGGTGGGCCAGACACTGAGGCGTCACAGGACCCCCCCCCCAGTCCTTTGTAGTGCAGATTTGGTCAGTGACGTTCAGAAAAAGGCTTGCTACTGCCTTTATTAATTGCTGCACCCTCCTCTCTCTCTCAGCCTGCTTCCTTCAGCCCACAGCAACCAACTGGCGCCGGGCTTTGCTCCTCGGCCAGAATTGGCACCTAGCCGAACTTGGGAACCACAAGGCCAGGAGGAACAGCAAGGGAGCAGTCGGGAAAGGCGCAGCCAATCAGTAAGCGAGCGCTCCACCAGGCACAGCAGCCGATTGGCTGTCCTGCCCCATTGACTTACACTGGCTCAGTTTGCATTGCTGAAATCTGTGTGGGACTTGAAAATGTGTTTTTCTTTTTGTCTTTTACTCTTCCCCTGGTGTTCTACTGCAAGTTTCCCAGAAGAGCTGCTTCTACTCTGGTGAGACATCTATAGAGGGCAACTGCTGTTGATTCTGTTGAATTCTGCTGGACTCTGTTAGCAGCAGTGGGCCAGACGCTGAGGCGCCACAGGACCCCCCCCCACAGTCCTTTGTAGTGCAGATTTGGTCAGTGACGCTCAGAAAAAAGCTTGCTACTGCCTTTATTAATTGCTGCACCCTCCTCTGTCTCTCTCCAGCCTGCTTCCTTCAGCCCACAGCAACCAGCTGAGCACTGGGGCTTCGCTCCACCAGCGGGTGGTCAGCGGCACCTAGCCGAACTTGGGAACCACAAGGCTGGGAGGAACAGCGAGGGAGCAGTCGGGAAAGGCGCAAAATTTTTGCTCACCCGCCCTTCCCCCTTCCTGTGTGTTAATTTATAGGCATCTTCCCGCCAAATCTCTTCCCCGCCCACAGCACTTTTCTTCTAAACCAATAGACAGTCACACCAGCTTGTTGACCCAAACCAATCAGCAACTTCGGCTACCCTATTGCCAACTCTCAATATCCCCTCAGAATGGGAGCTTGCTACTGATACTCCTGTCACTAATAGCCATAGGGTTCCACAATGAAGATGACCCTATTATACAATCTAAAGTGGTCAACCCACCTAGTTTCTCTGAACATCCCCATGGCTGACACCCATACCCTCATATATGTCTTGCCATTGCTGCATCGACTACAATGGTACAATCACCATAAAGTTACACACATCACCACATATATGTCTCAGACAAGGCCCACTACTGGGTATATAGATCCCCACTAAGCCCTAGTCATCAAACTGCTAATTGGTATCCCACACCACCTTAAATCCACAGGGAGCACCCAAAACAAAGAGTGGCAACGAATAAAAAAGGAGACCAAAGACAGCCCTTCTCCTATCACTGGCAGCTCTTATGAAATTACTGATCTTTCTATTGCTCTGTATTGGTAATGTAGAAATCGACCCTGGACCTCTTGAAAGCATCACCTCTCCCTCAGACCTATCCTCAATTAAAGGCCTTCAGTTTCCGTATATTAATGTATGCAGTCTGTTGAAAAAATTTACATTGCTACAATCCTGTGTTGCCCATACCTTGCCAGACTTTCTTGTGATAACTGAGACATGGCTCAAGACCACTACAATGGACAGGGAAGTAACTCACCTAACTATCAGCTATTCAGAGCTGATCACCAAACAAGGGAGGTGGAGTAGCTATATATGTAAAAGCTGGTTTAGTTGTATCCTGTACTGCTGCAACATCTATGCCCAAGGAATTTGAGTGTCTATCTCTAAAAGTCTCTCTCCCAATACAGCAGCTTTCCATTTAATTGGATGCTACAGACCCCCTCTGCTGAACACAAGCTCTTATCCCACCTGGGAAACCTGGTCAAGTCCTGCACTGAAGAAGTCATTATCATAGGGGACCTGAATTTCAACTGGCTCACCCAGGCAGCTACACCTCTGGTATCATTCTGTGACACCTATGGCTCACACAGTTAATTAATGAACCAACAAGACTAAATGCAAGGAATAGTAGTAACAGTACTCTACTTGACATCATACTAGTGAGGAACCACATCTATTCACACATGCTGGAGTGCTCCTATGCGATATAAGTGACCACTGCCCCATCGCAGGGTAAGATCCAACAGCATTAAAACAGATCCTGCAAAATTCCTCATGAGGAGATCCAAGAAAAACATCAATATTGAAGGATATCTGCATGATCTAGCCTACTCTCACACTGGCAAAAGTTCTTTCTTGCACATTCTGTAGAAAAGCTCAGCAGGTGCTAAATAGCATTATATTAAATGCCCTAACACCCATGCCCCAATCTCTAGTATCCGAATAAAAACAAATCCTGTCGCTGGTTTTCAGCTGACCTCAAAGCTGCACTGCTGGAGAGAGATAAACTTTTGAAAGTAGCAAGAAAAACTAAGAACATCATGGACTGGATGATCTTTAGGAAAGCCAGGAATAAATGCACTAGGAAAGTTAGGGATGCAAAGGCTGCCTACTACCTGGCCCAGCTCGACTCCTCCTACCATAATATCTGTTAGATTTTGGGCACCATCAAGGGGATGATGGGCAGGATGTTAACAAACCCCTTCCAACCCATTTACACAGTAACTATGGCCCCATTACTGGCACATTGGAAATCCTGGATGCATTCAACAACCACTTCACAACAGCTGGCTTTGCCTTTGACTCCTCCCCAGCTAACCTATTAAGGGATCATTTAAGCTCCCACTATACTGGTGAACAAAGAGTTGACTCCTCCTTTAGCTTCAAACCTATACTGTTGAAACAAGTTGAGGATCTATTATGGCATCTAGATACCAAAAAAAGTGCAGGAGCAGATCTTCTGGACCCATTCTTTCTAAAGATTGCGTGTCATGTGCTTGCAGTCCCCCTAACTCACCTCTTTAACCTTTCCTAAACTCTGGCTCTATTCCACGCTGTGGAAGACAGCCTCAAGTGGTCCCCTCTAAAATCAGGGGACCCTATGGATCTTAATAACTACAGGCCCATTTCCATCCTACCTGTGTTATCCAAGATGCTGGAGAAATTAGTGAGTATTCAGTTAAGGGAATATCTGGACAATGCTAATCTATTAAATCCAGCTCAATCTGGATTCAGGGCCAAACATAGCACTATCACTGCATTAGCCAAGGTCACCAATGATTGGCAAACCGAACTGGATAAAAGAACAATGTCTGTGCAGTATTCCTGGACCTGAGCTAGCATTTGACACTGTGGACCATGAACTGCTACTCTCATCCCTACACTCCATTGGCCTAGATCCATCCTCCCTTAAGTGGTTCAGATGCTACCTCTCTGGTAGATCACAGCAGGTAAAAGCTGAAGGTGACCTCTCCCCATTAAGACCACTGTCAAGAGGAGTCCCCCAAGGCTCTATTCTGGGTCCTATCCTTTTTGCCATTTATATAAATAAAATTGATTCAACCCTTACCAAGTCCTCAGTACATCTCTTTGCTGATGACACTGTACTGTATGTCAGCAACCCTTCACCTAAAGTTGCTCATGAAATCCTACAAGCAGAATTCTCCCTGTTACAAGATCAGCTTCTCGAGAAAAGCTTCTGCTAAATGCAAAGAAAACCAAAGCAATGATGTTCACAACCCAAAACTCACCAACACATCCTCTTCAATCAGTCTCCCCAGATATGCACTATACTTGAGAAAATCTGGAGTATGTTGAAAATTTCAAATACCTAGGTGTGTGGATTGACAACAGACTTGACTTTACTCAGCGTCTAGAACAACTGCTGAAAAAGCTTACCTAAGGCTTGGCCTCCTCTACAGATTAAAACCCTTCCTTAATAGAGATTCAAAGATGAGATTAGTCCAGGCCATCTTTCTATCAGTCATTGACTACTAGACTTCCTCTATAGTCACTGCTCCACTCCCTACCTTCAAAAGTTGGATACCTTATACCATAGAGCAATAAGGTTCATTACAGACCTGCCATATAATACTCACCATTGTTCTCTCTATGATTCAGTTGGATGGGTTTCCTTCATGTCAGGAGGAGCAGAAATGCAGCTCTATGGATCTAGAGCTTTATAAAAACTCCCAAGCTATATCCTGGACTGCTTCAACTGACCACTCCCAGCTCCTATGCCCTAAGAAGCAACAATATCATCCTGCTCAAATTGCCCAAAGTCAACACCAAAATAGGGAGGGCAGCAATCAGCTACCTCTAGCCATAGCATGGAACACCCTACAAAATCCCTAAAACTGTCCATTATCATTCCATTTACATCCTTCAAGCAGCACTGTGACAGTCTTCTTCACAGAGAAATGCAGTTGCTACTGCTAGAGATAGAATAGTCATCCCACAAAACCTTATTCCAATCACATATGGCATATTCCTTCCAGCCAGACACTGCCAGTATATGGCACCCAATATTCCCTTCACCATCTTTGTACTCATTGTGTGAGTGACTGTCATGGCCCTCATTGAGAAATATATGTATTGTACATATTGTAGATGTTAGTTTAACTTTCTCTTGCCAAGCTTTAACATGCGAATTCTCTGTATATTATTGTGTTATAAATAACATTTTCTTGTTTCTGTATGTATAACTGTCTCATAAGTATGTGATGTAATTGCTGTGCACCAACTCGAACCTTGACCTTATCAGGTTCATCTTGTAAATGAGCCTTGCTCAATGATGATCGCCTGAATAAATAAAGATTTGATTTGATTTGATTTGATTTGATGTGGGGCCAGACAGAGACTAAAACACCTTGAGGGGGTTGAGCAAAAGCAGCAATGAGGAAAATGGCACATCTGCTTGCAGTCGCACCGAGAATGTGTGATCTGGCATTTCAAGCATGAATGTTGGTGAATATCTCTTTACTTGCCATGATAGCTTCACATCAGGAACTGCTGCACTACTCTCAGACCCCGAGAACAGTTAATTGTGGTCTGGAGACATTACTGATGTGGAGCAGAAGCTGCAAAATTGATTGTTTAAGCAGCACCAGTGAATAATCTGGAAAGGAATATATATTTATATATATATATATAAGAATAAGTTACATATGAATAGGGTTCATTATTATTTATAAGTATTCCAGTAATGTTCATTTGTAGGTCATTAGTATTGCTAGAATGCTCATTAATATTTCTGAGCGGCTTATTTAAATGTATGTATTCTGTCCTAAAATGGTCATTGGTGCTCTTTAAACAGAGAGTTTTGTGACTTCTTCACTGCATCGCTCATGTCTCAACTAGGAGATTTTGGAGTCTGGAGCTCCACAGCAGCTCCTAATGCACTGCTGTTGAGATGAGAAAATGGATGCATGCCAAAGCGCAAGCGCAGACCACCAGCTTGACCGTTCTCATTTCGGTTGCATGCGGTATTGTGTTAGTGCTCCCCTGGTCACTGTTAACAAGGAGAAATGTTTTTTGGGGCCAGCCAGAGACTGAAACACCTTGTGGGATTTGGGCCAAAGCAACAGTGAGGAAACAGCACAAACCTACTTGCAGCTGCACAGAAAATCTGCAATCAGGCATTTTGCAGATTCATGTTGACACACATCTGGTTTCTTGTCATGATAGTCGCACATCAGGAACAGCCGTGGTACTCTTGGACCCCAAGATCACTTAGCTGGAGTCCAGTGACATGACGGCTGTGGAGCAGAAGCCACAAAACTGTTTGTTTAAGGAGCGCCAATGGCTGTTATGGAAATTAATATATACATAAGAATGAGTTACCTATGAATAGGGTTCTCTACTGTTCATGAGCATGCCATTAATATTCATTTGCAGGTCACTAATATTCCAAGATATCTCATTAATAGTCCTTTGCATCCCATTTAGATGTATGTACTCAGTCCTAGAAAGGTCATTGGTGCTCTTCAAACAGAGAGTGTTGTAACGTCTTCACCGTGCTTCTCATGTGTCAACTAAGTGATCTTGGGGTCTGGAGCTCCACAGCAACTCCTGAGGCACTGCTGTCAAGAAAAGAAAACAGATGCATGTCAAAGGGCAAATGCATATCCTCACCTCAAAAGGTCTCAGTTTGGCTACATACAGTTTTGGATCAGTGCTCCCCGGTCACTCTTTACAAGGAGAAATGTTATGAGTTTACAAACAGAGACTAAAACACCATAAGAGATTTGTGCAAAGCAGCAATGCAGAAATAGTGTGAATCTGCTTGCAGCTGCACCAAGAATGTGTGGTCTGGTGTTTTGCACATGCATGTTGGCACACATATGTTTTCTTGCCATGATAGAGGCACATCAGGAACAGCCGTGGTAATCATGGAACCCGAGATCACTTAGCTGGGGTCTGGAGACATGAGGGCTTTGGAGCAGAAGCTGCAGACGTGTTTGTTTACGGAGCACCAGTGACTAATCTGGAACTGAATATATAGATAAGAATGAGCTACTTATGAATATGGTTCAGTACTATTCATGAGTATTCCATTAATATTCATTTGCAGGTCATTAATATTCCCATTTATCTCATTAATGTTCCTGAGCAGCTTATTTAAATGTTTGTATTCAGTCCTAAAATGATCATTGGTGCTCTTTAAACAGAGAGTTTAGTGACTTCTTCACTGCATCCTACATCTCTCAGCTAAATTATCTTTTTTTTGGGAGCTACACAGCAGCTCCTATTCCACTGCTGTTGAGATTAGAAAATGGATGCATGCCAAGGCACAGGTGTGGACCGTAAGCTCGACTATTCTTGGTTCGACTCCATGTCATTTTACATCAGTGTTGCCCTGGTCACTCTTTACAAGAAGAATCATTATGTGGGGCCAGACAGAGACTAAAACATCTTGAGGGATTTGGGCCAAAGCAGCAATGAAGAAACAGTGCAAGCCCACTTGCAGCCACACAGAGAATGTGCGATCTGGTGTTTTGCGCAGGCATGTGGCACATATGTGTTTTCTTGCCTTGATAGTAGCACATCAGAAACAACCATGGTACTCATGGTCACCAAGATCACTTAGCTTTTGTCCAGAGATATGAGGGCTGTAGAGTGGAAGGCATAAAAATATTTGTTTAAGGAGCTCCAATGAATGATCTGGAATTGAATATATACATAAGAATGAGCTACTTATGAATAGGGTTCAGTACTATTCATGGGCATCCATTAATATTCATTTGCAGGGTATTAATATTCCCAGGTATCTCATTAATATTCTGAAGAAGCACATTTAGATATATGTATTCAGTCCTAGAATGGTCATTAGTGCTCTTTAAAGAGTGTTTTGTGACTTCTTCACTGCGTCTCTTATTTCTCAACTAAGTGATCCTGGGGTCTGGAGCCTAACAGCAGTTCCTGAAACACCACTATCATGATTAGAAAATGGATGCATGCCAGAGCTCAAGCGTGGACATCAGCTCGACCATTCTCCATTCAGTTGCACATGGTTCTGCATCAGTGCTCCCCTGGTCACTCTTTACAAGAAGAAACATTATGTGGGGAAGACAGAGAAAGAAACAGCTTGATGGATTTGTGCCAAAGCAGCAATGAGGAAACAATGCAAATCTGCTTGCAGCCACACCAAGAATGTGTGAGCTGTCATTTTGCGCGTGCATGTTGGCGCACTTCTGATTTCTTGCCACAATAGCAACACATCAGGTATAGCCATAGTACTCTCAGACCCAGATCCCTTAGCTGGGATCTGGAGACATGAGGATTGTGAAGCAGAAGTCACAAAAGTGTTTGTTTAAGGAACACCAATGACTTATCTGGAACTGAATATATTCCTAAAAATGAGCTACTTATGAATAGGGTTCGTTAATTTTAATGAGCAGCCCAATAATATTCATTTGCAGGTCATTAATATTTCCAGATCGCTCATTAATATTCCTGAGCAGATGTATTCAGTCAAAGAGTGGTCGTTGGTGCTCTTCAAACAGAGAGTTTTGAGACTCCTTCAAGTCATCCCTCATGTTTCAACTAAGTGATCTTGGCATCCAAAGCTCCACAGCAGTTCCTTAGGCACCGCTATTAAGATGAGAAAACGGATGCACGCCAAACACAAGCGTGGAATCTCAGCTCAAAAGTGTTCAGTTCAGTTACATACCGTTCTGTGTCACTGCTCCCCTGGACACTCTTTAGATGGAGAAACATTGTGTGGGGCTAGACAGAGACTAAAACACCTTGAGGGATTTGGGCCAAAGCAGCAATCAGGAAAATGGCACATCTTCTTGCAAAATCACCGAGAATATATGAACTGGCATTTCAAGCATGCTTGTTGGCACACATCTGTTTACTTGTCACAATACAGGCACATTAGAAACTGCCTCAGTACTCTCAGACCCTCAGATCACTAAGCTATTGTCCGGAGACATGAGGGCTATGGAGCAGAAGCCATAAAAGTTATTGTTTAAGGAACATCAGTGATTTATCTGGATATGAATATATACATTAGAATGAGCTAAGTATGATTAGAGTTCACTATTATTCATAAGTATCCCATTAATATTCATTTGCAGGTCATTAATATTGCTAGTAGACTCATTAATATTTCTGAGCAGCTTATTTAGATGTATGTATTCTGTCCTAGAATGGTCATTAGTGCTCTTTAAATAGAGAGTTTTGTAACTTCTTCACTGCATCCCTCATGTGTCAACCTAAGTGATCTTGGGGTCTGAAGCTCTACAACAGCTCCTAAGGCACAGCTATTGAAATAAGGAAATGAATGCATGACAAAGCGCAAGTGTGGACCATCATCTTGACCATATTCAGTTCAGTTGCATGTGGTACTGCGTCAGTGCTCCCCTGGTCACTGTTAGCAAAGAGAAAAGTTATGTGGGATCAGACAGAGACTGAAACACCTTGAAGGATTTGGGCCAAAGCAGCAATGAGGAAACCACACAAACCTGCTGGCTGCTGCACAGAGAATGTGCAATCTGGTGTTTCGAAGATACGTGTTGACACACATCTGGTTTCTTGTCATGATAGCAGCACATCAGGAAAAGTCAAGGTACACTTGGACCCTGAGATCACCTAGCTGTGATCCAGGGACATGAGGGTTGGGGAACAGAAGCAGCAAAAGTGTTTGTTTAAGGAGCACCAATGACTGATCTGGAACTGAATATATACATATGAATGAGCTAATTATGAATAGGGTTCTTTAATATTCATGAGCATTCCATTAATATTCATTTGCAGGTCAATAGTATTCCCAGTTACCGCATTAATATTCTTGAGCAGCTCATTTAGGTGTATGTATTCAGTCATAGAATGGTCACTGATGCTCTTTACTCAGATGCCCAGATATTCAAAATGGTTGCGCCATGTGCAACAGAGATGCGCCAGTGCAAGTCGCAAAATGCACCATTGTGCGATATTCAGCTGGAGACAGTTGCACCGCTCAAGTTGCAATGCACAAGAGCGCAATGGTAGTGAATGCATGCGCAACCATAGGGGGAGGAACCATGAGTGAATGCTGCAGTGTGATATTCAACAGCATGCACCATGCGCAATAGGGGAGCAAGCGGAAGTTGCGCGATAGCAGAAATGATCCAAAATAAAAAGGAACAAGAGAGAGGTTCAAGAACGCAATAGGGAAGCCAGAGGTGGGAGCAAGGTGACAGCAGCAATAAAGAGGGTAGCAATGAGTGGGACTGTACAGGAGCAGGACAGGGCACACCTGGGAACAAACAGCAACAGGACAGGAGTGGAGAGCCTGTGCCACTGTGCAGGAGAGACAGGGGAAGTGCCACAATGGACTGAGGGCAGTGGCAGTGGGCAGGACAGCCAAAGGTTAGAGGTGTACCCGGTTCAGGGGAAGCATCACAATGGACAGCGGGGGGAATGGGATAACAGCTGCCGGGGGGGGAACACCAGCCAGGGACATGGCCAGTGCCACCTTTCAGATGGAGGCAGTAATGAGGGTTGTGAGAAGGCAGGCAGCAGGGGGGGCACAGCCATGGAAAGGCACATCGGCGGTATGCCCCCAACAGGTGGTACCGAGCCCACACCACCTTTGAACACTACAGTGAGACAGAGATTGTGGGCCGGTACCACCTGAACTGGGCAATCCTGAGGTGACTTTGTGAGCTGTGCAGTGATGAGATGCAGGCACCCACACAACAGAGCCATGCTCTGTCAGTGGAGACAAAGGTGACAGCTGTTGTGCCTGCTCACCACGGGCACCTTCCAGAGACCAACAGGGGACACAACAGGCATAACCCAGTCGGCCACGTCATGCCTACTCACACAATCCCTCAGTGCACTGCTGCCACATGCTGCGGAGTACATCCATTTCCCCAGCACACAGGCAGAATGTACAGCACACATACAAGAGTTCCACAGGGTAGCATGTATGCCTGGCATGCCCGGGGCCATTGACTGCACCCATGTGCCATCCGCACGCCACCTGGCCCAGAAGGTGTAGCATACATCAACAGAAAGGGCTATGCCAGCATCAACTGCCAGGTGGTGTGCGATGCCAGGGGATGCATAACCAATGTCTGTGCCATGCACCCTGGGGGAGCACATGATGCCTTCATCTGGCACCAGTCTGCACTGTGCCACAGGTTTGAGATTGGGGACATCACACTGGCCACCTAGTGGGTGAGTATGCACATCACATGGGATGACATGGGTTATTGGGGGAGCATAATCAGAGCTGCCATGGGTACTGGCCTTGACGGTCCATGGCAGAGCGACACTGGACACCATACTAATGTCCTCTACACACAGGTGACAGTGGCTACCCACTCTGTCCCTGGCTGCTCACACCATACCGGTGCCCCGTGAGCCCATCACAGCAACGGTACAATAAGGCACATGCCACCACATGCAATGTCATACAGCGGGTGTTCGGGATGCTGAAGGCACATTTCCGTTGCCTGGATGTGTCTGGCGGAGCCCTACAGTACAGCCCCTCGAAGGTTTGCGGGCTATTCCTGGCCTGTTGCATCCTGCACAACATGGCCAATGACAGTGGGATAGCTGTAGAGGTCAAAGAGGGGGACAGCTACGGGGACGATGATGACACCGGTGAAGATGGTGAACGGCAGCCCCCCCTTGGGTGAAGGGATCCCCTCCTGATCTGGATGTCACAGCTGCACCGGGACACCATCACAGAGGAGCACTTCAACCAACCCAGGTAGGTCATGGGGCCAGGTGCAACCACCAATGGCAAGGGCACAACCCACCAACTCGCATGGATGAACCCCAGGGGCTCATGGTGGCAAGGGAATTGGCTGAGCGTGGAACTGTACATGCCATCAGGGATGGGCAAGGCCTAACATGACATACGGTCATGCACACACACACACACACACACACACCCACAAGGCATGCACTAGGGGTGGAAGGCACGCCGACCCCGACTACTACCCCTAGCCACACACAGGTCCACACACGACCACACCCAGTGCCCATTATTGTGCATGTCTCAGACGCGGGGTGCCATTGTACAGTGGTGGACAGTGCAATGCAGGTATCATCATGCACAAGCCACAGTGGCCAGCAGCCGGGTGGGTGTGCACATGGACTGTGTGTGTGCAGGGCCAGGTACCCCACCCGTATGTCACATGTTGCACAACACACTGCACACAGGGCAGTGTCAGACAGTAGCCATGGTGGGAGACAGGTCAGTCACGCGGCACAGTGCCACAGCCACCACAGATGCATGGTGGCCCCTCCAAGACCTGCCAGCTGTGACAGGCTGACCATTGGCCTCATGGTGTGGCACCGATAGTCCCCCGGGGTGACACTGTGGGAGCACGACCGTGTTTGAGCAGGGGTCTGCAGCTCACCGAACATGCCTGCACCAGGCGTGCTCGGGATGCCCACAGCTGAACCCGGTGTCGACATGAAGGGTATCGCATGACACCAGGAATGGGGGGTGGACATGACACTGCGCAGTGTCTGTGGCACATGGGCAACAAACTGTGTGCCCAATGTGGCCATGACAGCTGTGAATGCACGTGTCTGGCTGTCAATGGCAGTGGTCACATCCTCCCGCTGCCGGGCCATCTCTGTCTGGTACAGAACTGCACTGAGTGCGTCCACCACCCTAACAAGCTGTGACTGCTGATCCATGGAAGCCTGGAGTAGTCGGCTGTGCTCATTAAAGAGGTCATCCGCCTGATCGACATGACATCCTGCATGGTGTTCCTGGCCATGCTGGGCATCACCCCTTGATGATGGGCACTGCACACCAGAGCCATGCTGGGGAATGTGCACACGCGCTGCACTGACACTGCCCCAACACTGTCCCCCCATCGCCATTGGCTGACTGCTGACACTGCCCCTCTGGCAGCCACTTGCCAGGGCTCAATGTGCCACCGCAGTGGCTGCAACTGCCCCACCGCCCTGGACGCTCACCAGTGCTGCCCCACTGGTGCAGACAGGCACAGGCTGGGACTGTGATGTTACGCAGGCCTCCACTTCGGCACCACCCATGGCCATGCCCATGCTGTTACCTGCTGTGGGGCCATCCTGCGGCCCACATGGATCACTGTCCATGATGTGAGCTCCATCATCATCGGTGATGGATCCGGCACCAGTCCGAGTCACAGCATGCTGGCATCCATGGACACTGTCATGCTGGGACACGGGCAGGGCCCCCTCTACACCAGCACTACCAACTTCAGTCCAGACAGACAGGCGGGTACACTGTTGTCCTGACCCTTGGACACCTGTGGAGGTGGATGGGTGCTCCTCCATGTCCAGGGTATTGCCCTCAGTGGACAAACCCATCACTGCTGACCCATGTAGATGCTCAGAAGCTGTAAGGGACTACAGTAGCATTAGTGTCTCTTCCCTACCCTGTGGCATTCCCCCAACCCCCCCCACAGTGACAGATCAGGACCTACCATGCAGTGACAGGCTGCCACCCATCTGGAAGCCACCACCTGGAATGCCCTCTAGGGCACAATGCCACATGCTGCTAGCCACCCACTCTTCTTGTGGCATCAGGTGTGGCACAGCTGGCTGTCCACCACCAGTCACAGCACGTGCTGCCCTGATGGCAGCCACCTTATCTTTTATACTCCTCTTGTCCGTGCCCACCTTCTTCTTGCATTCCTGCACGGACCGCTGGTGGCTGCCATGCTGGTTGACAGCACGCGCCACCTCATCCCATGCCGCAGCACGGGTCAGTGGTGTTCCCCGCTGTCCGCTGAGCAGCGGTTCCCAGTCAAGGTAGGCCTCAAACAGGGCATCTGATTCTGCCCGGGTGAAGTTGGGCCTCCTCTGTCTCCCACGTCTCTGTTCCTCCTCCTTCTCCACATGTTTGGGCATTATTGATCCTGTGGAAATGACAGGTGTTACCTCTGAATGTGCAGTCCCATGCATCTCCCACACACCACAGTCCACACTGGTAAACAGCATGCAACCCACCACAATGGACGGCAATACCAGACTATGGCCTCTGCAGCCCCATGTCGCATTTATATAGTGCAATGCATGCAAATGAGGTGAGGCTCAAATTTAAGTGGATGCTAATGCAGTAGCTGCACCATGGAATTGCTGATGAGCTGATTTGCACATGCCAGCTGAATATCACACTGCTGCACCTTGCACAATTGTATTGAACATGCTGTGACACAGGCACAGCTCTGTGACGTGCGCAGTAGGCACCGCACGGCGCATGCCCGGGGTGCTGACGCCAATGCCTACCATGCTGTTGATGTGCTGAGCATGGGAGGCAGTGCAGGGCACATCCACCACTGTGCCAGTGGTGCTAGTGCATTGTTCAAATGCATGGCACCCTTGCCCTGGAGTTCCATAGGGCCCCATGGTGCCACAGTGGGGAGTACCAATCAAGCTGTGGCGGTCCATGCGTGAGAGACCCTTGACCCTGTGCCCGACCTTTTCCCCCTAGGCACCATGCGTCTGCATGGGTGTGCCCCTATCACACTGTTCAGTGACAGCGTGATGGGGAATGGCAGCACTGTACCGCACAGCATCTGCACGTGGCGGACATGCACTAGGGAGTGCCATTTTGAATCCAAGAAGACCCAGAGATGGCATGTAGGAGGGCTGCAGTATGGAGTCAGATTGAACTGGCTAATTTGGTGGCACTGGTGGAGCCCCATGCTGGTGATCTATTTGGAGAAGCACCCCTGGACAGGGCCAGGAGTGCCGTGTGGGAAGAGGTGGTGGTGGCGCTGGAGGAAGCCACAGGGATGGACAGATCGGCAGAGCAGTAACAACACCGGTACGGGGACCTCCAGTGGAGGGACCTGGACAGGCTTGCCTGCCTGCGAGCACGTGCCAGGAGAGGCACTGTTCCACGGCCAGGTAGGTGTCCCATCCATACACTGGTTGCATCCGTACAGGTATCATGGTGGGCATATGTCCACCACACAGGGGAGGTGGGCCATCCAGTGTGGGCAGTGGTGGTGGTGGTGTGGGGGGTCCAAATGGTTGGGCTGTGTGGGATCACACACACCTGAGGGTGGGGGGGCCTTTGCTAATGGATTGTACTGATGTTCCTCTCTCCATGTGTGCACCCTAGGCCCTGATGAGCATTGCCATGCTTGGAAGGACAGGCAGAGATGCGAGCTGAGGGGAAGGGAGCTATGTCCTCATGCCAGAGGTCCCATCATAGGTCAGCACCAGGACCAGACTGATGATGGTGAGTGCCTTTCATCCAGGATATTCTGTGCATGCTGTGTCACAGGGTGGGTGGTGGGGCATGGCCACTATCCATTGACTCCACTGCTGTGCATGCCACATGATACAATCAGCACTGTCCAGTGGCACTGCATGTCTGGGTGTGCAGCGCTGGTGGTCCATGCGTGCACCAGGTACATGGCTGTGCCACTGCCTTCACACTGCATAGCCATGTCACTGTACAGCCACAGTGGTGCTGTGCGGGACTTGGGTGGTGGGTGTGTGCAGCGGTTCACATGGCTGTGTGCACCTGGGTGAACAGGTCATGTGGACACGATCACTGTGGGTGGTCGCACACCATCACAGGGGCGTGTTCCACAGCTGTATGCCATGCACAATGGGTGGGCTGCAGGGGGCTGTGCATTCACGCCTATTGACTCTGCTCCCTTGTCCTAGGTGGACAGTGGATGATGAGAATTGAGAGGGTGCAGGTGGCCTAGGCCTCTTTAGAGATCCTTCTGTGGGTGGAGCAACATGGAGTACACAGGAGGCACGGCAGGAAGCGCCACCTGAGCGGGGAGTGGGGCTCCTGCTGAATTGCACATGGCCCAGGATAAAACCTACCCCCCTGGACCCACCCTCACACTACTCCTTCCCTCTCCCATATGTTCATCCCTGCCCCCTACCCACTGCCACCTGGTTTATGGCCCTCACCCCATAATGTTTGTATATAGATGTATATAGTTTTATTACTTTCCAAATACATTTGTTTTGTTCTGCCTACTGTGGTGGTCTCTGATTTGAAGCAGGCTACAGGTGCTCAGCTGCAGTGGTGTGCATGGCATCTGGGGTGGTGCTATCATGGGCATGTGTGTGTGTCCGGAGGGTAGGAGACTTTGGTGTGGGCGTAGCTGTCAGTTACTGTCTGTGGTTTGTGTGTTGTTCCCTGTGCACTGGATGACTGTGTGCAATGGTACACAGTGCATGCACTGTGTCCATGGATCTCCTGTCAGACCATCCATGGCCTGTGCAGCTGACACCGTTGCATGTCTGTTGGCATGCCAGTGGTGGCTGCCCATGCTGGACAGCCACTGTACCCAGCATGATGCCGGGTTGCCTCCTGTCACTGGTGTGGTGCATGTCTGCCTCGGGTGGCACTTTTGCCTCCGCTGTTGTTGTCCCACCTCAATTCTGTCACTTTTGTCTGTTGCAGGGGATGTGCTCCACTGTCTGTCACTTGTGCTCCGGCCGCATGCTGGTGGCATATGGCGTCGTGGTGCCTGCACAGGATTGCTGGCACACCTATGCCATGGAGGGGTTCTGTCTGTGTGTACACAGCTTCTGTGGCCACATGCTGCAGGCTTGGTTGACCTGCTACTGTGTCCCTGTGTTAGTGTGCCCTTGGGTATGGGTGGATGATTGTCCATACACTGTATTGCATCCTGTGTGGCGCATGCATCCATGCACCACTGTGGGTGTCTGCGCTGGCTGTTGTGGTCAGTGCTGGGATGGGGTGTGTCCTTGGAAGGGTGTGCAGGGTGCTGTACCACTGGTGGTGGGGTCCAGAGCATGCCCTATCACGTGTGGGGTACCTCATGTGCCGACGCATGGTCGGTCTCTCAGCTGTACCTCGGGGGGGATATGTGGGGTGGCACTGTGTATGCAGTTGTTGCATCGCTGTCTGCTGCCACCCACTGCAGAGTGCTCATGGTGGAGCTGCCTTGCATGGTTCTGTGGTGCACAGGGTTGCATTGTCACAGTGGGGGTGGAGGCATGCATGGGGTATCCTGCACTGTTGGGCTCTACTCCTGGGCAGGGTCTATGGGGATCGTGGTGCAGGGTGTGCTCTGCATTGGTGGGATGGTGTGGCACTGGGTGGCCGGGCATCCATGTGTGATGGTCACAACTTGCCAGGGAGTGTGTTGGAGCACCATGCCCCGGCTATGGGTTTGTTGCTGGTGTCCATGGGCTGGTGGTTCTTCCAGCTCTCCTCCGGTTGTGCAGTGCATGGGGTGTGGGGGGCCATATCTGTTCTGCTGTGTGCTCCTCTGCCCATCTCTACCATGGGTGGTGGGCCCCTGCATCCTGTTCTTGCACATCCCTGGTTGTGCTGTTGCACTGCTGCCTTGTTCAACTGAGCATCCCTGGTTGTGCTATTGCGCATCTGATCTCCACCACTGCACATCCCTTGTTGCACAATGGCGCAGTTGGTACGATATTCAAGTCGTGTGTCGCAGGTGCATCTTGACCTGTGCAGTGTTTGAATATCACGCGTGTTGCGCATGGGCGCAGTGGACTTGCGCCTGCTCCTGCTATTGCGATTCTTTTTGGTGCAGTTTGAATATCTGGGCCAGAGAGTTTTGTAACTTCATCACTGCATTATTCATGTCTCAGCTAAGTGATCTTGGGGTCCTGAGCAACACAGCAACTCCTTAGGTACCGCTATCGAGATGAGAAAATGGATGCATGCCCAAGCGCAAGCATACACCGTCAGCTCAACCATTCTCGGTTTGGCTGCATGCCATTCTGTCAGTGCTCCCCTGGTCACTCTTTACATGGAGAAACATTATGTCGGGCCAGACAGAAACTAAAACTAGTTGAGGGATGTGGGCCAGAGCAGCAATGAGCAAACAGCGCAAACCTGCTTGCAGCCACACCGAGATTGTGCAATCTGGCATTTTGCGCATGCATGTTATCAAATATCTGGTTTCTTGCCATGTGAGTGGCACATCAGTAACAGACATGGTTCTCACGGATCCCAAGATCACTTAGCTGTGGTCTGGAGACATGAGGGCTGTGCAGCAGAAGCCACAAAGGTGTTTGTTTAAAGAACATTAGTGACTAATCTGGAACTGAATATATACATAAGAATAAGCTTCTTAAGAATAGGATTCAGTACTATTCATGAGCATCCCATTAATATTCATTTGCAGGTCATTAATACTGCCAGTCACCTCATTAATATTCCTAAGCAGCTCATTTAGATGTATGTATTCAGTCACAGAATGGTCATTAGTGCTCTTTAAACAGATAGTTTTGTAACTTCTTCACTGAGTCTCTCATGTCCCAACTAAGTGATCAAGGGGATTCAGAGCAACACAGCAACTCCTTATGCACCGTTAACGAGATGAGAAAATAGACACATGCCAAAGCGCAAGTGCACACCGTCATCTCAACCATTCTCAGTTTGGCAGCATGCCATTCTGCATCAGTGCTCTCCTGTTTACTCTTTACAAGGAGAAACATTATGTGGGACCAGACAGAGTCTAAAACAAATTGAGGGATTTGGGCCAAAGCAGCAATAAGCAATCAGCGCAAATCTGATTGCAACCACACTGAGAATGTACGATCTGGCATTTCGCAAAAGTGTGTTTTCGCATATCTGTTTTTCTGCCATGATAACAGCACATCAGGAACAGCTGTGATACTCACAGACACCAAGATCACTTAACTGGGGTCTAGAGACATGAGGGCTGTGGGGCAGATGCCGCAAAAGTGTTTGCTTAAAGCAGCAGTATTACGAAATCAGGAAGTGACCTATCAAAATTCTGTTTTTCTGCTGTAAGCATGCGGCCAAAGTTCCAGTTTCTATACCTGTAAATGTTTTTTTCCAGTCGTCTTTAGTTTTTTAGATATTTGCAATTTATTTGAAGTGTTGTAGCGCTACAACAAATATGGCAGCTGACTAATTTCAGCTGCGCTTTTTCTACAGGTCGCATCACATCTTTTGACAACAGCAGAGGGACCCTCTGCTGATCATTCCTGATGTCCCTGCAAGTCATAAACATGTGCAGTTGGCAGCACAGGGGGTTCCAGTGCAACATGCTGGGTGGCAGAAATGTAAACAAAAGCGGGGGATAACTGAGCAAATTACTCGGTGATAGTACAATGCCGGCGAGAAAGAGTACCAGGTATATGATTAGCAGGGCACAGGGAATAAACTGTCAAAAAAGCACAATTTTTTTTTTCATAGTACTGCTGCTTTAAGGAGCACCAATGACTAATCTTGAACTGAATATATACATAAGAATGAACTTCTTATGAATAGGGTTCAGTGCTATTCATGAGCCTCCATTAATATTCATTTGCAGGTCATAAATATTCCCAATTACCTCATTAATATTCCTGAGCAGCTCATTTAGATGTATGTATTCAAGTCATAGATTGGTCATTGGTGCTCTTTAAACAGAAAGTTTTGTGACTTCTTCACTGCATCTGTTATGTCTCAACTAAGTGATCTAGGGGGGTCTGGAGCAACACAGGAACTCCTTAGGCAGTGCTATCAAGATGAGAAAATGGATGCACGCCAAAGCACAAGCACACACACCATCAGCACAACCATCCTCGGTTTGGCTGCATGCCATTCTGTGTCAGTGCTCCTCTGGTCACTCTTTACAAGGAGAAACCTTATGTGAGCCAGACAGAGACTAAAACACCTTGAGGGATTTGGGCCAAAGCAGTAATGTGCAAACAGTGCAAACCTGCGTGCAGGTGAACCGAGAATGTGCAATGGGCGTTTTGCGCATGCGTGTTTTTGCATATCTGTTTTGTTGCTACGATAGCAGCACATTAGGAACAGCCGTGGTACTCTCAGACCCCAAGATTACTTAACTAGGGTCCAGAGACATGAGGTCTGTGGAACAGAAGTTGCAAAAGTGTTTGTTTAAGGTGCCCCCAATGACTAATCTGGAACTGAATATATACATAATAATGAGCTACTTATAAATAGGGTTCAGTACTATTCATGTATTCCGTCCTGGAATGGTCATTAGAGCTCTTTAAACAGATAGTTTTGGGACTTCTTCACTGTGTCTTTCATGTCTCAACTAAGTGATCTTGGGGTCCAGAGCTCCTCAGCAACTCCTAAGGCACCACTGTTGGGATGAGGAAATGGAAGCACGCCAAAGCGCAAGTGCAGAACGTTAGATCAACCATTCTCAATTTGGCTGCATGCGGTACTGTGTCAGTGCTCCACTGGTCACTCTTTATCAGAAGAAATGTAATGTGGGGCCAGTCAGAGACTGAAACACATTGAGAGATTTGGGCCATGGCAGCAATGGGAAAACATCAAAAACATGCTCACAGCCGCACAGAGAATGTGTGATCTGGTGTTTTGTGCATGCAAATGTATGCACATCTGTTTTTTGCCATGATAGAAACACACCAGAAACAGCCGCAGTACTCATAGACCCCCAGGTCACTAATCTGTGATCCAGAGACATGAGAGATATGGAGCAGAAGCCTCAAAATTGTTTGTTTAAGGTGTGCCAATGAATAAACTGGCACTGAATATATACATAAGAATGAGCTACTTTTGAATAGAGTTCACTAATACTCATGGACATCCCATTAATATTTACTTGCAGGTCATTAATATACACAGTTAGCATATTAATATTCCAGAGCAGCACATTTAGATGAATGTATTCAGTCCTAGAAATGTCATTCATGCTCTTTGAAAAGTGAGTTTTGTGACTTCTTCACTGCGTTCCTCATGTCTCATCTAAATGATCTTGGATTCTTTAGCTCCACAGTAAATCCTGAGGCACTGTTATTGAGATGAGAAAATGGATGCATGCCAAAGCACAACTACAGACCATCAGCTGGACCATTCTCGGTTCGGCTGCATGCGGTTCTGTGTCAGTGCTCCCCTGGTCACTCTCTACAAGGAGAAACATTATGCGGGGCTAGACAGAGACTGAAACACCTTGAGGGATTTGGGTCAAAGCAGAAATGAGGAAATAGCACTAACCTGTTTGCAGCTGCACTGAGAATGTGCAATCTGGCATCTTGAGCATAAGTGTTGTTGCACATCTGTTTTCTTGCCACAATAGTGGCACATCAGAAACAGCAGAGGTACTCATGGACTCCAAATTCATTTAGCTGGGATCTGCAGGCATAAGTGCTGTGGAGTAGAAACCACAAAAGTGTTTGTTTCAGGAGCACAAATGACTGATCTGGAACTGAATATATATATACATATATGAATAAGCTACTTCTGAGTATGGTTCATTAATATTCATTTGCAGATCATTAATATGCACAGTTAGCTGATTAATATTCCTGAGCAGCTGATAGAGATTTATGTATTCATTCATACAAAGGTCACTCATGCTATTTAAACAGAGTTTTGTGACTTCTTCACCGGGTCTCTCATGTTTCAACTAAGTGATCTTGGGGTTTGCAGTGCCAGTGCAGCTCCTGAGTCATCACTATTGACATGAGAAAGCAGATGCTTGCCAAAGCACAAACATAGGCAGTCAGCTGGACCGTTTTCAGTTCAGCTGCATCTGGTTCTCCGTCAGTGCTCCCTGGTCAATCTTTACAAAGAGAAATGCTATATGGAGCCAGACTGAGACTAAAACATCTTGAGGGATTTGGGCAAAAGCAGCAATGAGGAAACAGCAGAAACCTGCTTGTAGCTGAATGAGACAATGTGCAATCCGGCCTTTCGCACATGTGTGTTAGCACCCATCTGTTTTCTTGCCACTATAGTGGCTTATCAGGAACAGCCACAGTACTCTAGGAGGCCAAGATCACTTGGCTGGGATACAGAGACATGATAACTATGGAGCAGGGGCTGAAAAAGTGTTTGTTTAAGGAGCACCATTGACTGTTCTAAGAATGAACTTCTTATGAATTGGGTTCAGTACTATTCATGAGCATCCATTAATATTCATTTGCAGGTCATCAGTAATCCCAGTTATCTTATTAATATTCCTGAGCATCTCATTTAGATGTATGTATTCAGTCATTGAATAGTTATTTATGCTCTTCAAGCAGACAGTTTTGTGACTTTGTCACCACATCCCTCATGTCTCAACCAAGTTCCACAGCAATTCCTGATTCCTATTGAGATGAGAAGATAGATGCATGCCAAAGCATAAGTGTGCTCCCGTGGTCACTCTTTACAAAGAGAAATGTTATGTGGGGCCAGAGTGAAACTGAAACACCTTGAGGGATTTGGACCAAAACAGCAATAAGGAAACAGCGCAAACATGTTTGTACCTCACTGAGAACATGTGATCTGGCATTTCATGCATGCATGTTGGTGCGCATCTGTTTTCATGCCACGATAGTGGCATATTAGGAAGACCAGTGAAACTCTCAGACACCGAGATCACTTTGGTTGGATTGAGAGACATGAGAGCTGTGGAGCAGAAAGTGCAACAGTGTTTGTTTAAGGAGTGCCAATGACTGATCTGGGACTGAATATAAACACATAAGAATGAGATATTTATGAAAAGTGTTCATTAATATTCTTGGGCATCCCATTAATATTCATCTTCAGGTCATTAATATACATACATACAAAGAAGTCAGCAGAAGAAGGCCATTTGGTCTATCAAGTCTGCTCGTATTGCAGGGTCCACAGCTTGAGTTAATGTCCCTGCCCTCCTCCCTCCCCACCTCCCATCCTCCCCACCCATGATTCTTACCTTCTCCCTAATCCTGTCCAGCCCCTTTAAAGCTTCCACTGTCTTCAATGAGATGACCTCTTCCGGCAGTGCATTCCAGGTGTTCACCACCCTCTCTGTGAAGAAGTGCTTCCTGATCTCCCTCCTAAACCTCCCCTCCAGCCGAAGACTATGCCCCCTTGTGACATGGTTGCCACTCAGCTTAAAAAGACTCTCCTTATCAACCTTATTTATCCCTTTCAAGTACTTGAATGTCCCAATCATGTCTCCTCTCTCTCTTCTGTCTTCCAGGGAGTATATGTTCAGTGCCCTCAACCTGTCCTCATATGCCTTGCTCTTCTGAAGGGCTATCATCTTTGTAGCCCTCCTGTGTACCTTCTCCAGCAGGTTAATGTCCTTTTTGAGGTGTGGGCACCAGTACTGAACTCCATACTCTAGATGCAGCCTTACCAGTGACCTATAAAAGGGCAGTATAACCTCCTGTCTCCTACTACTGATCCCCCTAGCTATGCATCCCAGCATCTTGATTGCCTTTGCTGCTGCTTTCTTGCACTGCCTGGAGTGCTTCAGGTCACTAGAGATCATCACTCCCAGGTCCTTCTCCTCCTGTGATGCAAATAATCAGACTCCACCCAAGTAATACTCTGTCCTGGGATTCTTGGCTCCAATATGCATAACTTTGCATTTCTTGGTATTGAAGCCAAGCTGCCAGATCCTGGACCACCTCCCCAGCTTTTCCAGATCTTCCTGTAGGTCCCGTATCCCTTCAGCTGTGTCCACTCTCCCATGGAGTTTGGTGTCACCTATGAATAGGCATATTTTGCCTTTAATACCATCCCCAATGCCATTGATGAAGACATTGAACAACACCGGCCCCAGCACAGAGCCCTGTGGGACTCCACTGGTTACCTCTATGGTGCCAGACAACTCTCCCCACCACCACCATCTGGGATAGTTTTCCACCCATGTGACCATTTTTTCCTCAAATCCAAGATCCACCAACTTCCTGACCAACCTTTTGTGGGGCACAGAGTCAAAGGCCTTGCTGAAATCAAGATAGAGGATGTCTACTGCTTGGCCCCTGTCTACTTTCTTAGTGACACAGTCAAAGAAGTTAATCAGATTTGTTTGACATGATCTACTCCCACATGAACCCATACTGCCCTCTCTTCCTGGAGACCATCTTCCTCTAGATTTTCCACCAATCTTTCCTTTAGTATGGTCTCCATGAGCTTGCCCACAATGGAGGTCAGATTGACTGGTCTGTAATTCCCTGGATCATCCTTGGGACCACTTTTGTGAAGGGGCACTACATGTGTTGTTCTCCATTCCTGTGGTACCATGCCTGACTCTAGTGAACTATTAAATAGGTCTGCTAGTTGCCCTGCCAGCTCCTCAGCCAGTTCCTTCAGTACCCTTGGATGTACTCTGTCCGGGCCCAATGATTTGTCCACTTTCAATGCCAGCAGACCCTTCCTCACTCTATCCTCCTCTATCATTATGTCTGTGTTCCCCTCCCCACTGCTCCTCTTTTTCCATCCTGAAGGCACTGGTCCGTCCTTCTCCCTGGTGAAGACAGAACAGAAGTATTCATTTAGTATCTCTGCTTTTCCTCCATTATCCTCCACCCACTCCCCATCTTGCTTAAGCCTATCAATCCCTTCCTTTTTGTTCCTTTCTTACTTATATAGCGAACGAAAGCCTTCTCCTGCTTCTTAATTCCTTCAGCTATTTGAAACTCCTTCTGTGCCTTTGCTCGCCAGACTTCCTTACTTACCTCACTAGCCAACCTTACGAAATTAGGCAATTAATATACTCAGTAATCTTATAAATATTCCTGAGCAGCTCATTTAGATGCAGGGTTTTAAATAATTGATTAACAGTTTTTTTCTTGGAGCTATACTAACTGTACAGAAAGTATTTATATAGATTTTCTAGAAGAGCTGTGTTTGTTAAACACAATGAGGCAAGAGCTATTCATTTTCACAAAGATTTAGCACTTTTATGAGCAAAACGCTAATCAATTTTTAGAGTTAAATAAATCCCTGAGATGTAGTTATTCATTCCTAGAAAGGTCATAGGTGCTCTTTAAACAGAGTGTTCTGTGATGTTTTCACCATGTTCTTCATGTCTCAACTAAGTGATTTTGGGGTCTTGAGCTCCACAGCAACTCCTGAGGCACAGCTATCGACATAAGAAAATGGTTGAATGTAAAAGCGCAAGCGCAGTCCCTCAGCTTAAAAATTCTCGGTTCGGCTGCATGCGATACTGTGTCAGTGCTCCCCTGGTCAATCTTACAAGGAGAAACATTATGTGGGGCAAAACAGAGACTAAAACACCTTGAGAGATTTGGGCCAAAGCAGGAATGAGGAGACAGCGCAAATCTGCTTACAGCTGCATCAATAATGCGTGATCTGATGTTTCACACATGCATTTTGGCACAAATCAGTTTTCTTACCATGATAGCAGCACATCAGAAACAGCTGCTGTACTCTCAGACCCCGAGATCACTTAGCTGAGGGTCCGGAGACATGAGGGCTGCAGAGCAGAATCCACAAAAGTGTTTGTTAAAGAGTGCCAATGACTGATCTGGAACTGAATATATACACAAGAATGAGCAACTTATGAAAAGGGTTCATTATTGCTCATAAGCATCAAATTAATATTCATTTGCAGGTCATTAATATCGCCAGTTAGCTCATTAATGTTCTTGAACAGCTCATTTAGATGTATATATTCAGTCCTAGAATGATCATTGGCGCTCTTTAAACAGACTGTTTTGTGACTTCTTCATGGTGTCCCTCATTTCTCAACTAAGTGACTTTGGGGTCTGAAGCTCCACAGCAGCCCCTAAGGCATGGCTATTGAGATGAGAAGATGGATGCATGCCAAAGCACAGAGCAGACCATCAGCTCAATCGTTCTCGGATCGGCTGCATGCCATTCTGCGTTAGTGTTAACCTGGTCACTCTTTACAAGAAGAAACATTATGTTGGGCCACAGAGAGAGACTAAAACACCATGAGGGATTTGGGGTCAAAGCAGCAAGGAAGAAACAGTTCAAATCTGTTTGCAGATGCACCTAGGATGGGCAACCTGGCTTTTTGCGCATGTGTGTTGGCACACATCTGTTTTCTTGTCATGATAGCAGCACATCATTAACAGCCATGGCACTCGTGGACCACGAGATCACTTATCTGGGATTTGGAGACATGTGGGCTGTGGAGCAGAAGCCACAAAAGTGTTTGCTTAGGGAGCACCAGTGACTAATCTGGAACTGAATATACAGATAAGAATGAGCTCCTTTTGAATATGGTTCAGTACTATTCATGAGCATTCCATTAATATTAATTTGCAGGTCATTAATAGTCCTAGTTATCTTATTAATATTCCTTAGCAGCTCATTTAAATGCATGTATTAATTCCTAGAATAGTCATTGGTGCTCTTTAAACAGAGAGTTTTGTGACTTCTTCACTGCATCCCTTATCTCTTAACTAAGTGATCTTGGTTTCCAGAGTTCCACAGCAGCTCCTAATTCACTGCTATTGAGATGAGAAAATGGATGCATGTCAAGGCACAGGTGTGGACTGTAAGCTCGACCATCCTCAGTTCCTCTACATGCCATTCTGCATCGGTGCTCCCCTGGTCACTCTTTACAAGGAGAAACATTATATGGTGAAAGACAGAGACTAAAACATCTTGAGGAATTTGGGCCAAAGCAGCAATGAGGAAACATCCAACATCTGCTTGCAGATGCACCGAGAATGTGCGATCTGGTTTTTCATGCAGGTATGTTGGAGCACATGTGGTTTTTTTTTGCCTTGATTGTCGCACATCAAGAACAGCCGTAGTACTCACGAACCACAAGATCACTTAGACATGGTCCAAAGACATGAGTGCTGTGCAGCAGAAGCCACAAAAGTGTTTGTATAAGGAGCAACAATGACTGATCTGTAACTGAATATATACATAAGAATGAGCTGCTTATGAATAGAGTTCAGTACTATTCATGAGTATCCCATTAATATTCCTTTGCAGAGCATTAATATTCCAAGGTAGGTCATTAATATTCCTGAGCAGCTCATTTAGGTGTATGTATTCAGTCCAAGAATAGTCATTGGTGCTCTTTAAACAGAGAGTTTTTTGACTTCTTCACTGCATCTCTTATGTCTCAACTAAGTTTCCTTGGTATTGGCAACCCAACAGCAGCTCCTGAAGCACCACTATTGAGATTAGAAAATGGATGCACAATAAAGCGCATGTGTGGACCATCAGCTCAACCATTCTCGGTTTGGCTGCAAGTGGTTCTGTGACAGGACTCCCCTGGTCACTGTTTACAAGGAGAAACATTATGAGGGGCAAGACAGAGGAAGAAACACCTTGAAGGATTTGTGTCAAAGCAGCAATTAGGAAATAATGCAGATCTGCTTGCAGCAGCACCGAGAATGTGCGAGCTGGCATTTTGCTCATGCATATTGGTGCACTTCTGTTTTCTTGCCACAATAGCAGCACATCAAGAACAGCCATAGTACTCTCAGACCACGGAATCACTTTACTGAGATCCGGAGACATGAGGATTGTGGAGCAGAAGCCGCAAAGGTGTTTGTTTAAGGAGTGCAGATGACTGATCTGGAACTGAATAGAAACACAAATGAGAAACTTATGAAAAGGGTTCATTATTATTCATAAGCATCCAATTAATATTTATTTGCATGTCATTAATATTGCCAGTTATCTCATTAATGTTTCTGAGCAGTTCGTTTAGATGTATGTCTTCAGTCCTAGAATGGTTATTGATGCTCTTTAAACAGACAGTTTTGTGACTTCTGCACTGTGTCCCTCATCTCTCAACTAGGTGAGCTTGGAGTCCAGAGCTCCATAGCAGCTCCAAAGACACCAGTATTGAGATGAGAAAATAAATACATGCTAAAGCACTGGTCCAGACCATCAGCTCATCCGTTCTGTGTTTGGCTGCATGCCATTCTGCATCAGTGCTCCCCTGGTCACTTTTTAAAAGCAGAAAAGTTATGTGGGGCCAGAGAGAGATTAAAACACCTTAAGGGATTTTGTGTCACAGCAGCAATGTAGAAACAGCACAAATCTGTTTACAGACACACAGAGAATGTGCGATCTGGCATCTTGCGCATACATGTTGGCACACATCTGTTTTCTTACTATGGTAGCGGCACATCATTAACAGCCGGGGAACTCACGGACCCAGAGATCACTTAACTGGCATCTGGAGGCATGAGGGCTGTGGAGCAGAAGCCACAAAAGTGTTTGATTAAGGAGCACCAATGGCTAATCTGGAACTGAATATAAAGGTAAGTATGAGCTCCTTATGACTATGGTTCAGTACTTCATGAGCATCCCATTAATATTCATTTGCAGGTCACTAATAGTCTTAGTTATCTCATTAATATTCCTGAGCACCTCATTTAAATGTATGTATTCAGTCCTAGAATGGTCGCTGATGCTCTTTAAACAGATAGTTTTGTGACTTCTTCACTGCATCCCTCATCTCTCAATTAAGTGATCTTGGGTTCCAGAGCTCAACAGCAGCACCTAATGCATCGCTATTCAAATGAGAAGATGGATGCATGCCAAGGCACAAGTGCACACCATAAGCTCGACCATTCTCGGTTCAGCTACATGCCATTCTGCATCAGTGCTCTTCTGATCACTTTTTACAAAGGAGAAACATTTTGTGGGGCCAGACAGACACTAAAACACTTTGAAGGATTTGGTCCAAAGTTGAAATGAGGAAACAACACACATCTGCTTGCAGATGCACCAAGAATGTGCGATGTGGCATTTTGCGCATGTATATTGGCGCACATCTGTTTTCTCGCCATGATAGAGGCACATCAAGAACAGCCACAGTACACACAGACCACAAGATCACTTAGCTGGGGTCCAAAGACATGAGTGCTGTGGAGCAGAAGCCACAAAAGTGTTTGTATGCATACCTCTCAACTGTCCCTGATTTTCAGGGATGTCCCTGATTTTGCCTCAAAATTTTACTCTGTCCCTCCTAAAAATTGTCTTTCTGTGACCAAACTGTGGGGGTTATAAGCATAAAATAATGTCAAACTTTAAAGTTACAGACTTGTTCTTTCTTAGATAATGCATGTTACACCAAGCCCTTTATTCTACCAGCTTTCTGAAGGGATATCTCCAATTTTGAAGAAGTGTCCCTGATTTTGGTCCTTTGTCCCTGATTTTTTTAAGCCTTGTCCCTGATTTATGAGGCAGGAGGTTGAGTGGTATGTTTGTATGAGGAGTGACAATGACTGATCTGGAACCAGCTGTATACATAAGAATGAGCTACTTATGAATAGGGTTCAGTATTATTCATGAGCATTCCATTAATATTTATTTCCAGGGTATTAATTTTCTCAGGTAGCTCAATAAATTCCTGAGCAGCTCATTCAGATGTATGCTTACAGTCCGAGAATGGTCATAACAGCTCTTTAAACAGAGATTTTTTTGACTTCCTCACTGTGTCTCTCATCTCTCAACTAAGTGATCTTGGGGTCTGGAGCCCAACAGCAGCTCCTGAAGTACCACTATCGAGATTGAAAAATGGATGCATGCCAAAGTACAAGCGTGGACCCTCGTCTTGACCTTTCTTAGTTCAGCTGCAAGTGGTTCTGTGTCAGTGCTCTCCTGGTCACTCGTTACAAGGAGAAACATAATGTGGGGCGAGACCCAAATCCCTAATTTATTTTCTGCTTGTGGGGGATGGGGGAAGTTAGGGCCAGAAACCCTAATACCAAATTACCCTACTTTATTGATGGTGTTATGCTAACTGGTGCATTAACAAAGTGTTTTCAAAGAATAGGTATTATATTGACATGGTAATGCCAGTATAGTTAGGGTTGATCAAAAGTTTCTATGTTAAACCTCTAAGTTTGCACCTTAATAGCTTTGGTGGTGTTCAATAAAATTGCCCCAAATTTGGCATGCAGTGTCTAGGAGGCAAGGTCTTAATATGTGGAAAGTTGCATGATAGAAGTTTGTGCAGTTTCTGAGATACTCATATGTAATTTTTACATTAATGGCTAAATTTTTTCCCATGCTTAACACAGATTTCTTTTTGCTCTCATCTACAACACAGGTGGAACAGAATTTTTTCTAAAATCATTAGGGTAGAAGCAGCCTGTTCTAAGGTAATGCCTTTCAGAGGTTTTGACAAAAATATTAAATGGTTCTAGAGTTGTAAGGACTTAAATTTTTTTCTGACCATGCTCAGTAGGGTGTTTAGATAACCCTCTGATGCGACATGAAAAAGTTGACGTTGTGATAGCTTTTTGCTTTCTCACCACTTGCTTACAACTCAAAAAATATTTTTCATGTCATGATGGCTACCATCTTGTGTTTTTCCTCCCTCAAACTAAAAACATGGAAAAATACATAAAACTAATTTATTTTGAAAAACAAACTCCTGAACCCAGCTAAACAATAGTCATTTAGCAAGAGTCTGGTGTTTGTTTAAAAAAAATGACCAGAAATACCTTTTCTGTGCACCCTAAAATTTAGGGTGCCTAGCTTAGCAAGAGGAACTGTTTACCTATGTTTCCTGTATGAGAACAGAAGAACTTTCTTGACACCTGCAGCAGCAGATGGAGACATGCTGCTGGCTTGTGTGCCAGCAGTGAGCCAGTGACCTGGATCTTTCTTTCTTTCTTTCTTTCTTTCTTCTTTCTTTCTTTCTTCTTTCTTTCTTTCTTTCTTTCTTTCTTTTCTTTCTTTCTGTGTTGTACTGACCAACTGCAATGCTTTTTAAATGATTTTTTGCAGGTATGAGGGGTAGTTTTATTTAACTTAATCATGGCATGTGTTTGGTGTGCCTGCTCTCCTTCTCCCTCTCTATCTCTTTCCTTCTCTTTCTCTCTCTTTTCACATATCCTGTGGGAAACAATCAAAAAATGACAAAATAAAATTAGACATATCAGTCCATGAAATGTACTGGGGGAGACTTTCCATTTCCCAGCTTCCTAAATAGAACCACTAGGTACTAATGGAGGTAAAAATAACAAGATATACCCATATAAACGCAAGTGTAAGTTACCATATAAATAAAGTACAGTAAGTACTGCAACATTTAGGTATGTATTTTTCCTGTTCTCATTTGAAGATGTAACTAATGATTATACCCTCTGGTCAGTGTAATCTAGTTATCATCTATCCATCTCAATCCAAGTTCTGCCAGACCTCCCTTGTGTTTCCCCAATCCAGCAACTTTTATTATAAAAAAGAAGACCAAGGTACCCATCCCCAGTACCACTTGTCAACCCCCCTCCAGGTCACTTGCATCCCTCCCAATGACTAGGCAGCACCACTGGAGTGCCACCTCCAGTGCCGCAGTACAGTTAAGCCAATGCTGGGATGCCCAGTCTCCAGTGTAGGATCTAATAATGCAAACCAAACCTGTAAAATAGAAAAAAGCCCTTCAATGTATTTTTTTTATTACTTAGCCTGTAAAATAGAAAATGGTCCCTCACTGATCTGATCCCCCAGACCCATAACCACCATACCCCAAGTCCCCACTCAGCACCCACCACCCCACCTCCCCTCACACACATACTCACTAACCTGATTATTCCCCACAGTGTAGAGTCACTCTCCAATCAAGACACATCTTGTTGCTGGAACCAGTGGCCATGATGTGAGAAAATAAGGTGCATCCAATTAAATGTATTTAAGTGAGATATGAACTTTTACCCATAGCTTTGACATTTTGTTATGTTTTTGTACATAATTTTCAATATGGCCTCTTTGGGACTCCACCTCATGAATGAGGAGGGGGAATGTTTTGCAAAATTATCTTTCAAGCAGGATTTGAAAATTTTTGCCTGCCAAGTTCATGAGGTGGGGTCTTAAGAAGGCTATGTTGAACATTTGAAAAATTTAAACGTTCACTCCACCAAACTTTTAACATGGCCTTTTTGTAACTCCACCTCATTAATAAGGCAGTTGAAAAATGTCAAATGTGTGCCAAAAGATGATTTTGTAGTCACAGCATGAAATTATGTTTTGGGCAGAATTTGAAAAAATCCACCTACTGAGTTCAAGTGGTGGGGTCATAAGAAGACTATGTTGAACATTTGGTGTAAAAATATGGTAACATGATCAAGTTATGAGTGAACACTGAAATAATTCAATAGCCACTTTAAACTTTACTAATTTTCAGTATTTTGAATCCAAACTTTCAACATAGCTACTTTTTCATATCACCTCATAAACATGACAGATGGCATTATTCAAATTCTGGATGAGATGTCTTTTTGCACTTGTGGTTTGAAATTGTGTTTCAACCAGTAATCTATAAATGCCACATATCATATTTTAAGGGAGTCACAAAACAAGTATCTTAAAAATCTGGGGTAAAAATAAAAAAAAAATGTAATTGTTAAGAATCTTTGTGTACAGTGGCAACCTTTACCCCACTGGGTACTGCTTTGTGATCCCATGCTGATGAGCTGAGGTTGGGGGTGAGCTTAGTGAAGCAGCTGGTTGGGCCAAAGCTGAGGTGACAGCACAATCATACAACACCACCCCCAGCCTGAGAAGGGAATGGAAGGCACAGGGTTGCCCACATGGGCCCAAACATGATAGAGTGAAGAGAACTCTTTTATTGTTATAGGGCCGTGTAATTCTACACCTATGGGTGCTGGTGGGCTCTGTGCTTTGACTCAGATATGGACTCTTTCCCTTTTGTGTCTGTATCTGCGGCCATATGGAAGTGCAACACCCAGAAGGCCCTGTGATTCTGCAGCCCACTGGCAGCCACACAAACCTGCAAGCAGACAGACTCTTCCCTTGGCACAAGACCCTAAACAACTGCATTCCATAGGGACCTGCATGAATGAGGAAACAATTCCACTATCTCAAAAAAAAAAGGAAATTCTTTGCATAAAAACTGTGTTAATGCACCAGTTAGGGTTCAACTTAATGCTATTAAAGTAGGGAAATGTGACATTAGGTTTTCCAACCCTAACTCCTCACCCCCAAGCAGTAAAAGGAACAACACATTAGGCTTTTAGGTCTCTGGAGCCTTGGTTAGCAAATGGTGGGGGCTACCTTAGGGTTGTCAACCCTAATACTCACCCCTCCCTTCCCAGCCCATAGCCTGTGTCCCTCCTCCCAGCTGGCTAAAACCTCTGCACTGCTTCTTTTGGTCACCTAGATGGCATTGTAGTGACACTAGCCACCCTTCCCAGAGAGGAACAGTGCTTTCAGGGTGACTGATCCTGCTCCTGCCAACCCTCCAGTTGCCCACTTGAGAGCAATACCATGACAGCGAGACCCAAAAAGAGACCATTACAGTAGATCACAGGATTTAAGAATGCATGGGATAGACATAAAGGAATTCTGGAGGTCAGGGGTAAGGGGCAACAGACTTCTAGGAAAACAAACTGAACTTACAAGCTCAAATGGGCAGACTGGGTGGGCCATAGGCCCTTATCTGCTGACACTGTCTATGTATCTATGTATCTATGTAAGTCGCTGTAGTGGTCTGTTTTCACTGACGTAGCTTCTTCCAGTTTTCTAACCCTTCCACAAAATAACTCTGACCTGGAGTTGATTATAATTAAATGTAGGGGGTGTGGAGGGCAGAGCCCCCTGCATGGTTAAATATATTTGGGTCCACAAAAAACACTTTCTTTTGTGACAGCACAGTACCAGTATCAGTATTGTGCCATCACTGTGCAGGACATCAGTGCAGTTTCTGTCAAGCAAAAGTGGTGCTTCCCCAACCCTCCAATAACCTAGGCGCATTCTCAGACCTGATTCACTTTTGTTGTGAGCAGCAGCAATGCTGCTGACTTGGTGAACAAACCCAACTATAATTCAATCACAATTTGACAAATATGTATATTTCTCAGGGTAATCAGGTTGCCTGCAGCCAGGCAAGGATGCAATCTACAATAGCAATGTTTTGCAGATAGTAAACAGGTAGTGCCACTTGTGAAAAAGTCTTTGCACAAAAAAATATAATTTTACAGAAGTTTACAAGGCATAAAAGACCAGCTTGAATTCATATTTTTTTTGTGATTTCAAAAAGATATGCCTTACTGGAAGGTTTTAGATAGCAAAAAAAGTTTAAGTTTTCAGTACTATTAGTTCAATCCTTTCTACAAACATTCACAGAAAGTTAAGGGGAAAAAAGGTAAAGCAGAACAGTAGCATGGACTGCAACAATAACTGAGTCAATGCTTCAGGGTTTCACAATGTGCCAGAGTCACCTGACTTGTTATATTCTTTCACTGCACTTTACCCTAAATCATGATTATCTGTTTTCATGTTTATTGAGCTAATGCTGAGAAACAATGGTAAAATGTTAACCAAGCTGTGTGATTAAATGTTACATAATCTATCCATGGATCATGTCAATCCTTCGGAGATTTGCAGGCAGTAGCAAGTTTGAGAAGGACCATTAACATTACCCCCATGCAAGCTGTCCTGGGCACATCAACACAGACTGAGGACTAACACTACTGACTGTCAAAAACTCTTCAAGGTGATGTGGAGGCTAACTTTTAATTTGAAGTAACTGTAATCCTTTGGCCCTTGGCAAAATGAGCAATCATTTATTGGCTATTGCTGCCAGAAGCTGGTGATTAGCTGGTGTGCTACTCTGAGGAAAATCTAAAACCATCGGCAGTGGAATGAACTTCAAAACTGCCTTGTGAAAATACTGATTTGAACTCCTTTGTATCCAGTTTATCTGACCTGGGAACTATTGGTTTGAAAGTTGACAAGATTTTTTTCTTCTCGGCAAAAATATCTTTTTAAAACAGCTTTGAACTGGATTTCCAGAACTGACGATCATTTACCAAAAACCAAGCTATTCCTACTTGCATTGCAGCATTTATCCCTCAGTTAAAATTCCTTGATGATTTAAAAGTAATTTTCAATTACATCATTTTTATAAACATTCAAGCAGTTACAGATAATAAAACAGACAATTGCGGTAATGGAATACAGAAACATTTGAGTACCTTTTTAAGTACATTTATATTTACCATCATCCTTGTTATTTGTACTTCTCTCTATAAGACAAAGCTAGACTGAGTATTTTGAGGTTTTGCTCCTGATGTTTTATAGTCATCAGATGAACACCTAGTACTATAATTAAAGGCTTTTTATAAATTTCTGTATTACTTTTTAAGCATTTTTGGCTTGGTACATCTTGACCACCATGACTTTTGCAGACCTTTTGGAAAATGTGGGAAGTATGGGCCTCTTTCAGATTATCCATATTACTTTAGTGTCCATCCCCATTTTGATGTTAGCCAGCCACAACCTCTTGCAGAACTTCAGTGCAGCTATACCAGGCCACCACTGCCAGATTCAGAGCCATGCCAATGAAACCCTTTACAACAACCTTACAGAAAGCATGGGTGCCCAGGAGCTCCTAAGAGTGTTCATTCCAATGGATAGTAAGCAGAAGCCTGAGAAGTGCTTTCAGTTCTCTGATCCACAATGGCATTTCCTGAACTTGAACCACACTTTTGCAAACACAACTAAGCCAGAAACTATGTACTGCACAGATGGCTGGATATACTACAGGAGTGAATTTAGTTCCACCATAATAACTGAGGTATGTCAAAACATTTGCATTCAGCACAGCCAAGATATCTCCAACATGTTTAAGATATGCAGCAGCTCCAATGGGCCTCACATGTATTTTGAAATTTTATTCAGTTTAACAAAATATTACAGGAGCAGTTCCACCTCCATAAACATTGGTATGCGTGTTTTTTATTCAGGTTTTTAACCTCATATTCTGGTGGTTCCACTGAGGTTCCAGTAACCTCACAGTTTCAACACCCCCAACATGTCTGGGTTCCTTCACAGTTAATCCCCATGGTCTGGTCATGAGGAATCCAAGAAATCCCCACTGAAGTCCACATCTGGAGAACCATGTTACATGACAGGGGGCCCCAGAGTACCAATCCATCTCCAATTCATCAGCAGGGTTTTGTACCTTTTTTGGGGTATGTGATATCACATGAAGTTACATATAAGCCTTGCCTACTGCAGCAGTGGTGTCACAGCCTGTCTCTCATGAGGCAGCAGACTCACCAGCCCACCATTAGGGGCCACTGTGCTGGTAGGCATTCATTCCTCCCTCTCTCCTCAGGCTGGGATGTGCTCTTCCAGCCCCAGATGTTGGGCTGCAGGATTCCAAGTTCACTCCTAAACTCACATTGAATGCACTGAAATGTGATGCACATCCTCTGAGCCGCCAGGCAACCCCAACTTCAGGTACTAGTGATTGAATCTTAACTCACATTACAAAGAATATTAAGCAATTAAGACATCTAAAGATCACATATAGGAAAATGCTGCAAACATTTCAGCAAAAGACAACATAGAAATTCACACTAAGCAGTTGGTTTAGCTAGTAAAACGGTGAAGCGGTACTGTGAATGGGCACAGAGGTCCAGTGGTCAGGTGCAGTTTGGGGGGGCTTGCCACTGGACTACTAGAACAGGTAGATACTGGGGCCAAGTACAGTGGGGGGGCATCACATATGAATGCAGGAATATGCCAGCAGATAAAGGCCTTATAGTCTATCTAGTCTGCTTGATTGTGTAGCTCCATATGTATTTACCAAAGGAACTGCCCCCCAGCCCATTTCACTTTTGCCCTCCTTCTACTTACCGCTCTTTAATCCCCACTTGCTCTCCTTCTACCTGCAGGTTTCCTCTCACCCTGTCCAAATATCTCTTGGACAATCTCTTGGACAATGAAGTTTGGGTCGTATGGTGGGGGGGTGTCCACTGGAACACCAGATTAACTGACTAATATGCAAATGGGGGTTGCTAGACTACAAGGGCCCTTCATTCATATGTGGAATAAGGAGGGGGGCACAATTTCAGGTGGGATGCCTATGTACAGCCCACAGTAACTGGGTTCCATCATAGCATTGTACCATATGACTGGCCCAGTGCCGTGTTGCAACAGTCTCATGGTGCAATCTAGACTGTGAGCAGGTGCAAATATCATTTGCACGTGCAACTACCTGGATTTACAGTTTGCATTGTACCTGTGTTACACGGGGACTCAGACTCAGATATCTGACATGTTGTGAAAGTAATCACTTTATAGTATATGGTTCAGAGCTGTTGTATATGTATATTCCAGATGCTGTTGTACCATAGCAGTAATGTTAAAATGCTGTTGTACCACAGTGGCTATATCACTACAGTAGCAGAACAGCATATAATTCTGTATCTATTAAAATTCCTCATGCTTACCTCCAATGCAGATTCCTCATAATGGAGATGCTGTACCAGAAAGATTTAAAACACCCCAAATGAAATGCTTGTTAAAATATTAACTAATAGAAATGTTGCCTGCACATGTTCAAATTATTTAAATGACTTTGTTTTCAATCTCAATGTGTTGTTTGCAGTTCCATAAGTTTTTTACTGCTGTGTAAGACAAAGTTAGAAAAAATGTAAATTAATTGAAACAAACATATACAAAGTAATGTATGGGCAAACATATGCAACAAGGCTGACATTTCCATGTCAGAATGTTTCCATCCAGCTGGGATGACTTCATAGCAAACTCTTGACTTTCACGTGTGAGGTCTATGTTGTCATTTCACCCCTTGATGGAAACTCAGCCTTGCTATGCTATGCTATGCCAGTCTATGGTGGTTGCTTATACATTATTATATATATTTTTAATAGCTACAGTGATTCCAGTTCACTGTACTGATAGTTTGACTCACTTAAGAAGACACTTTTCAAGTCCCCAGTATCCTTTATCGATCCTTCAGAAAATGTATCCTCTCATGACTTCAGATATACTAATACACATCTCCCTACCTCCTTGGCCTGAGTGGGTGGCTGTTTGTATTTATCTGTGTCACCAGATTGTTTTTTGTGATTTTCAAGTTTTTTTCTGCTTGGAGTAACTATGCTGTTCTTGCACATGATGTCTGTGAAAATTGCTGGGACTAAATTTCTGCAGAACGTCACCCCCAGGTATCTGATGGTTTATAGTGCAGGTACAGACACAGCACTTAAATGGGTGGCTGTTGCCCTAAACAAGGCTCGTAGGCTTGTCCTTGCAGCTGACCATTATGCACACACCTGCACACTTTATGAATGCACAAACTGACTATCCTTGGGGAACAGAATTAAGTTCCAGACATGTCTCCTTGCCAAGAAAGCCCTTCTTGGCAAAACTCCCCCTCGCATTACAGGTATCTTCTCAGCTGCCAGTGTTAATTGCAACACCAGAGGAAGAGCACTGAGCCCACTTTCAGTTCCTTTTTGAAGAACTGCACTTGGACAATGAGTGTTCTGCTATAGGGGCCCCCTCCTTTGGCTCAATGAGGTTTCAGTGGCATTACTCAATACAGGAAGTCTCTAGACCTTTAAATCTGATCTGAAACTGTACCTCATCAACAGGAGAGTGTGCTTGTCTGTCAGGCACCCAATGCTTGAAACTACCACTCCTCTGACCCCCCCCACACACTGAAAGAACTTGAAGTTGCTCCTCCACTCACTTCCCTCCCCGACCCCTGACCACCTAGATCCTAATCACCTCCCATCCCTCCTTTTCCTTCTCCGTGACCCTCCCTTGCTTTCAAATTCTACTTTATTTCCTCACCTGCATTCCTCCCTATACCTTTGACCTCTCTGCTTCACCAATAACTCCCTGCTTGGATGCTCTTCCTTTCCATACCCAGTGGTTTCATCCTATTTCCAACGTTCCCTACTCCCCTGCCCAGTTCCCTCCTCACCCAGGCCCACCTCCAGTTTCTTGGTAGATGATTTCTGAAGTCCTGTGCCCTTCTGTTCCTGGACACCATGCCTTCCTCATCCCCCTTTTTCCCATGCCTCCCTCCCCCACCTTCCTTATTGTCTTGACAAAGCCTGCCACTTTGTGAGGCTGCTCCCCACTTCCTACCTGTCTCTCCCATGTCAATCCTGCTTAACAGATACTTAGCTTCTATTATCCTGTTTAAAAATGTATCGCTGCCTGCCAGTCTAAGCTGTCCTATGTAACTTCCTCTAAATATTATGCATTTTACTGGAATTGTTGTTTCTTGTATGTATTACTGGTTTTGTGTTCATGACGTAGAACTTTTGTAAAAGAGCGCCTGCTGAAAGGTTGTTTCCAAATCTCTAAATAAATAAATAAAGGTATCAGCATATTTACTATAAATACATTTTGTGGAAGCCCTCCCAAACAAAATTCAGTCTAGCAACTAAGTCTGACAAGCCCTGAGATGTTAGGTCCCGCACTGAATCCATCTACAGTTTCATCTAAAGGAACTGTACTTGCCTCTGAGGGATATTCCCCACCATTTTGGAGAACAAAGGGAAGATACTGATGAAGATTTTTCACATCCTGCATATGCCCCAGACCACAGCTCTTCACCTTGAGGAATTAAACACATTCTGTGTCTTTGATCTATAGCAGCAACAGTTTACTGGACCACAGCAGTTAGCCATTTCCTCTGAATTTGACTATTTCTTTTTCATGCTTTGACTCTTTGTCTGCTGGACAAGACCTTATGTTGCATACCTGGACTTACAGTCTGTAATGTAGCTCTCATACTATTTTCTTTATTTACGTGGTGCTTTGTTACTGGCATTCCAGTCACTGACTCTGTGGCCCTGATTTCAGCACAGGGGTTGCACTTAGGGTCAGTTTTCTACCTATTGATTTTCCCTCACCCTGCATCTGGATTCCTGCCTATAATTTGAACATTGGACTGCTGCTAGGCCAGTGCTGTGAATCTCCTGTAGAACTGGGTGAAAGTCACAAATTCCACATTAGTAGACCTTTGGCAAACATTTGCCAACTTTTGTGGAATTTTCCAAACTTTCACCATTGGTGAAATCAGAAATCTGTGTTTGGCACATTTTTGCCCTAGTCCACTAAATGTTCTTGCTGATTTAAGTTATGGTAAAATCACAGATTAGTGGAAAATTCTTAGAGATCATCCTGGGCTTCTGAAAGGAACAACCCTCATTGTTACTATTGTGTGTTCTGGGCCTCTATAGGTGTGCTCCAGGGATGTGGGGTGGGGGTGGATTGGGTGTTTTCTGAATCTGCATGTTTGATTTGTCCTGCAAATGATTGTTGTAATTCTTTTTCATGGTCTCATTATTGTTGTTACTGTACTAAAGAAATTTAAATAAAGCTTAATAAATAAAAAAAAAAATCATGATGAACTGCAGAATAATGCACGTGAACTGTGGAACGAATACATTGATCCACAATTCATATAATTATTTTGCAGTTCAGCTCTGTGTGTCCTGATGAATAGGGAAAAAAACCTTCATCTGGTGTGCAGTGGTCCCCCCTCACCCTCAGATCACTGCCGCACCATTACTTTAATATTTCATAGTGTCTAGTGGCACCCCAATGGCTGGCCTTGTATTAATTTAATGTTTCATAGTGTCAAGTGGCAACCCCTAACCTCTGATCACTGGCCCTGCATTTAGTTAATACATCCACAGTGTCTAGTGGTATCCCTCCACCATCTGGTTGCTGGTCCCATATTAATTTAATATTTCCCTGGTGCCTAGTGACATCCCTTACCCTCTGGCTGATGACCCTGTATTCATTTAATGTTTCCCTGGTTTCTAGTGGCACTCCAACCCTCTGATTGCCACCCCCATATTTAGTTAAGGTTTCTGTAGTGTTTAGCACTCCCAACCCTCACCTTCTGATCACCGGCTCTTTTTAAAGGTGAAAGGTTAGTTAAATTGAAAAAAAAAACCAGGCATCAGAACTGATAAGGCATTATGTATTTGTTGGTATTTTAACTTTAAAAATAGTAGAATTTTAATTTTAAGATAGTTCTTGCCCTATGAAGAGTAAATGTGTTGTTTCCAAGTTGGCCCATGATGAAGACTGACTCATGCATTTTTGGGGGGAGCGCCATGCAGTTTGTAACATGGGCTCCAAAGTTATCTTCCCACATTTACTACAAACATACCTACTTCTGCATATTCTGTGGTAAGTAACAAACAAATTTCTTATGTTTTAATTCATATTGTTACGAGGATTTGTTAGCTCAATCAATGACTCCTTTGATATTAAAATTAATTTTGGTTTCGTTTCATTTGATCACAGAGTCTGTGTATCTCTGATCGTTTTAATCTGTCATCCAGCAGAAGTTATAATTTTACCACTAACACCCAGACCCAAATTATGACAGAAAGCAGCTTTTAAATAAATAAATAAAAGATGTAGAAAAGCAGGTAGGATGTGTCACTAAATTGCTGTACCTATCTAGTATGACTAATCCTTGCACAAGCTGACAGATGAAACTGCTTTCAAAGAGCTGAAACCGAGATACGTTTGTGTCACACAGCTGTCTTATTTGGACTCACAATAAATGAATGTGCATTCTAAATAGATAACAGAAATATCTTGAAGGCAAGTTTTGTCAAAATTGTGATATCTATGCGTACTAATTGAACCTTACAGAGACTGCAGGCTTGATTCACAAAGGCCGGTGCAAACTGTGCCCATTTCACTATCAGGTAAAATCTCCACAGCAAAGTTCTGGAGCTTGTGGCAAAGGAAGCAGTGCACCCAAGAGGGGGTTGCACCCAAGAGGTTTGCCACAAGCTGCAGGCATGGTCAGGCAGTCACTGACATGTAAAGTACAGCAGCCCCCCCCCAGCCCTGATCTGCCTTTATAATAACTTATCATTCCCTGATGGTCTAGTGGACCTCCCTGCCACAGTCAACCCTTATAATTACTTATCATTGCCCAGTGGTCTAGCAGACCTCCTCCCTGTCCCTGATTTCCCCATAAATAATTCAGTCTCATTCCCTGGTGGTCTAGTGGACCCCCCACCTCTTCCCACTCTGGCAGACAGTGCCCCCCATCTTGCTCCCCCATTCCACCCTCAAGCCAGTGACCAGCACAGCCTCTGCTCTCCCCCATGACCAACCACCAATCGAGCTGTCGGTGAGTGTGTACTGTATACAGCATGTGCTCATTGATTTACAACTCAGTGAATGAGCTGTCAATCAATGAGCACCTACTGTATACAGTATACACTCATTAACAGCTTAGTCAACATCTGGCCATGGTGGAGAGTGGAGGGCTGTACCAGTTGCTGGCTCAGGAATGGCATAGGAAGCAGGGTGGTGGGGCACTGTCTGCCATGTTGGAGGGGTGGAGGATCACTAGGCCACCAGTGAAAGATACGTAGTTATTTATAGTAAGGCCAGGAATAGGGAGGCAAGTCTTCTAGACCACTAGGGAAACATAATTTATTATTAGGGCCAATGGGAGCTGAGGAGGTCTGCTGGACCATTGGGAATGATGATATTAGAAATGCAGATTTGGGCTGGGTGGGGTACACTAGACCACCAGGGAAGGATAAATTATTGGAATGGCAGACTGGGGGGTCTACGAGATCACAAGGGATGTGATTATTTTATTAAACAAAGGAACTGCAAGGATCAAATAGTTAGGATCAGGAAAAGCAGTGGGTGGGTAGACAAGGGGACCAAGAAATCAGAAGTACTTAATGAGTACTTCTGTTTAGTGTTCACAAGGAAGAGGGACGGACTCATTCCTGCAGAGAAAGGGTCACAGGCATGAGGGGTGAGACAACCACAGATGGGGTAATCATGATGGAAAGGGTGCTGGAGGGCCTTAGGTCCCTGAGGGTAGACAAGACACCTGGGCCTGATGTGGTATTTCCCAAGGTGCTAAGGGAGTTGGCAGAGGTCCTGGTAGAGCCACTGGTAGATCTGTTCAACACCTTGTTAAATATGGGAGGTGTGCCCACAGATTGGAGGGAGGCACACATGGTACCTCTCCACAAAAGTGGGCCCAAGGACGAACAAGGGGAACTATAGAACAGTGAGTCTCACTGCAATCGTGGAGAAACTGATGGAATCTATCCTCAAAGAATGGCTGGTGCAGTTTCTTGTGGATAATGAACTGTATGACAACAGACAGCACGAGTTCATCGCTGGCAGATCCTGTCAGACATAGAAACATAGAAACATAGAATTTGACGGCAGATAAGGACCGCTTGGCCCACCCAGTCTGCCCATTTCCCTACCTAATGGAGAAGCTGCAGATCCTAGTTAACCAGCAGCCTACTTCTTTCTATCTCCACCCCCTAGAATTGCCTTATGGCTGTCCCATGCATGCTTGAATTCAACCACTGTTTTTGACTCCACAACCTCCTCCAGAGGACAAACTTGGTTGATTTTTTTGACTGGGTCCCAAGGGCACTGGACAAGGGCCATGCGGTAGATGTATTCTACCTGGATTTCAGCAAGGCCTCTCATGCAGTGCCACATGGAAGGTTGACCTGCAAGTTGAGGAGTCTTGGTATAGGGTGGAAGCTAGCCAGATAGGTAGAAAACTGGCTGAGGGACAGGCAACAGAGGGTCATCATAGGGGAAGAAGCATCGGAGCCCAGGGCAGTGACAAATGGTGTCCCACAGGGATCAGTACTGGGACCAGTCCTGTTTAACATTTTATTTGCAGATATAGCGGTTGGGATCAAGAATAAGATCAACCTCTTTGCCAATGATGTCAAGATCTGTGCTGAGGTGGATGGGGAGGAGGGTGGCATATTACTGCAGGAAGACTTGGCAAGACTTGAGGAGTGTTCACATAACTGGCAGCTTGGGTTCAACACCAAGAAGTGAACAGTGATGCATTTCAGAGCCAAAAACCTAGGATACTGGTACTGGATGGATGGTATCAAACTGTCCTCATCCAATGAGGAGAAGGATCTGGGGGGTGCTGGTGATCAGAGAATTAAACCACTTTTCTAGGGTGCATAGCAAGGGAGATTACATCCAGATGTAGCGAAGTCATATTGCCCCTGTACAGGTCCCAGGTGAGGCCGCACTTGGAGTAGTGCATTCAATTCTGGCACCCGTATTTGAAAAGGGTTATCAAACTGCTGGAGGCAGTGCAGTGAAAAGCAACAACGATGATCCAGGGGTTGGGTGATAGAACTTACAAGGAAAGACTAAAAGAGCTCAACATGAATATTCTGGAGGACAGAAGAGAGAGAGGGGACATGATCGAGACCTTCAGGTACCTGAAGGGGATGAACAGAGTAGGCTTCCAGGGTGGGTTCACTCTCCAGAATGGAAGAGATACCAGAGGGCACTCCCTGAAATTAAAGGGGGGCAGATTCAGGAGGGAAAGGAGGAGGCACTACTTCACTGAAAGAGTGGCAACAGGGTGGATTGCACTGCCGGAGCAACTCATATCAGTGCAGACTGTGGGAGCTTCAAGAAGGGGTGGGACAAATTCAAGGGGAAAGTACATACCAGGGGGCAGTTAGGGGAGGGAAGAGTTAATGGGGTGCAACTGCAGTCTAATGGCTGTAGTGCTGCACATAAGAGCAGACTAGATAGACCATATGACCTGTATCTGCCGGCAATTTTGTATGATCAGAGCTGGGGATGGGGGACTATGGCACACTGGGGCAAGTTCTGTATCCTCCCAGAGGACACAATTCCAAGTACACTTAGGCCAACCCTGGCTGGTCTAATGGCACTTCAAAATATGCCCTCTGGGAGGGTTTTGTGAATCCTGAATTAGGGGATATGGCAGCCTGAATCTGTTGCAAACCCCCTAGTGGCATGCCACAGACCTTTTTGCCTGCAAAGATGGGGCAAGCCCCCTTTGGTGCATGTAGCCTGCGTTTGCCACAGGTTGCTTTTATGAATTCTTCCTTGAGCATCTTTTTGAGCAAGCCATACCTTGCACCATTCAGAAGGGCTTTGTGAATTGGACCCTGCATGTCACAGCAGACAGAGAAATCAGTCAAGAACTGAAACACAGACTCATTTCACACCACACAGCTCTCTCCTTTGCATTCATGCTAACATACCCAGCTCAGGACAAAGTTTATGATGTGCTTGATCTAGGAACAAGGAAAGTGTCAAAGAAGACACCCACAACACGGATTGCAAATGAATGTTTTCCTGTTGAACCCAGTTTCTTTATTAAGAAAAGACAAATTAAAATAAAACACAATTTACTATGCCAAACTATTAGGCCTCATACAAAGCAACAAAAATGAATTCATTTTGGAAGTCTACAACCCATAGTTCAAGGGGGGGAGGTGCAACTGGCTAAACACCCCTTTTGGCCTACTTAAGGGCTGTTCTCACTCTACACACAAGCATTTTTTCCTTGCAGCTGGAGTCTCTGTCGATCTGTCTCTTCCTCTGTAGCCTGCTGCGGCCTTGTCCCCCCATTGCTGTGTTGTGAGCTGCTCCATTTCTGCTGGCCTTTTGTTTTTTGTTCTCCTGCTTTTTGGTTAGTACTGCTTGCCTCCAGCTGCTGTGTGCTTCTTTGTGTTGTTTGTTCTTGTCCTCATGTTTTTCAGTTTTGTTTGCATTTTCCTTTTCGGGGGGATTTCTGTTTTCTAGTTTCCTGTTCACTTGTTTGTATTGTATGAATCCTGCACTGGTGCTGTTTGGCTCCCATTTGTTCACTAGCTTTCAGCAAACCTTCAGTGCAACTGCAATTGTTATCTGTATGTTTCAGCTCAGTTCCTGCTTCCCTGCTTGCTGTCTCAGTGCTTATTCACCTTAATTGTTTGCACCTGTGCAGGCGCACACTGCAACGCTAGCCCATGATATTTAAACCTGCTTTCATGCAATTGCACCAGGCAAACCTTGCTGTTGTTCCAGTACATTGCCTCTCCCTGCAATTCCACTATTTGTTTGGTTTGGCTGCTCCTAGCAGCTATAACTATTTGCTGCTGGATGCTGCTCATTACTTTTATATATTGCTTCATTATACTCTGGAGGTCAGCGCAACTACAGCTGTCACTGTAAACTAGTTTTAAAATCTGTATATGGGTCATGGTGCTATACTGTTGCTTCCTTGTTTTTCCCTATGGTGGGGACTGGGGGTTGTGGTGAAGTCATTGCCCCATGTGGTCCAAATTCCTCATATTGGAATCCTACCTCCACTGCAAAAAAACCTCCAAGTATTTATGTAGCCTTTAATTTGCTTCCTTAATGGGACTGGTTGGTTTACCTCCCTGCAAGTTATGGAAATTGCTGCCTCTCTGACTTACTTGCATTGCTTACACTGCCTCACAGACATATGTACAGGTCCAATCATTGCTTACATGGAAGTTTTCTGCTATATGCTTGCTATAAAACATGTCTGACCTACGTGAGGGTCTACAATGCTCAGCACTCCTTTAAGCACTCCACAGAGGCATGCCAACCTCGACCATTAGTTACCATGATGCAGGTCTCACCCTGCAGCTGGCAGTCTTTCTCTGTACCCCGAAGTCCACATCTTGAGCATGCAAAGCTTGGGGAAAGGTCCTTCTCACCTGGCCCATAGCTGAGAATGTCCTTGCTCCAGGTGGACATTCAGTCAACCATACTGATGGCATCTCTCAATGTAGCATTAAAACTTCAGCAGCAAAGGGGTGGGGCACTCATGAAGGGCCCCTTTTTCTGCCCGAGTGGGTTTGGAGACACCGTTCAAAGCTATTCTCCCTATGACTACCTCTGGCTCACTTGGTTTATTTTTAGCTTTGTAGGCCAGCTGAGCACCTTAGCAGTACTTGCTCTCCTCTCGCCTTGGAGGAGCAGTATTGCAAAGTTAGCTTCGCAACCCTTGAGGGCATTTCTGTTACAGCTTTCTTCCAAATTGGAACACTTTTCACCCCCTTTAATTGCGTTTTCAAATTGCATCAGCAGAGCTGTCACTAATCAAAAACATGCAAAGCATGGAGGGAAGGCTACCTGCAGTAGGCCATGAATCCCCAGGGATTTCCTCCTCAAATGTTTTTTCTCTCTCCTCCATGCTACAAGTCATAATATTTAGTTAGCTTTAGGCAATAATCCCTATGTCACTTAAGTATGTTTCCGCTGTTGGCTGGAGCAGGTGGCTATCCTGAAAGTGTCCTGTCTCTCCCATTGGCTATTCTCTCTCTCTCCTTAGGAAGCCAGGCCTCCATGCCTTACAGTCAGACATCTGAGTGTGTCACAATTCCCCTGTTGTTTCCTGCCTACTGTACTCAAATATACTACCAACTGATGGTATCCCATGTATTAAGTGACTGTGACTGAGCGCTTTCAAAAAGGGCAGCTCAATTACAGTACTCTTACATCAGGCTACTGGGCAGGGAGGGCAACCGGATAGGGAGTTTGGTGACTATAGTGACAGGATGTTGCTATATATCTATGTATACACACATGCACACAGGAAGGGTGGGGAGGGACCACACTGAGCAATGAGCAGAAGAGGAGGGAGGGTTTGTGGGGTGTAGTGCAGCAGTGGGATGCCGAGCAGGCTGAGTTGCATGGTGGGTTGGTGGCAGGCTGAGGTTGGGAGGGTTCAGTTTTGGGTGTGCTCATTTTTTGTGCAAGGTCAAGGGTTTTCTTTTTTTATTAGTTTTGTACCTCCCTGACATGCACCCCCCTGGAGTTGAGAATCCTTTAGTGGGGGTGGGGGGCATAGTCCCCCTGCATAAAAAAGTAAAATTTAAGCCTCAAGTGCCATCTTGATGTTTGCCTGGAGTCTACATTTCCGAAATTAAATTTTGCTGATGTAGACTCATCCAAACAGCGATCACTATTAAGTGGTCACCGTTATCACGTCGAACCCCAACTAACTCATGCTACCAATTAAATCCATAGTATCAACTGACCTCTGTACAGGTCCTCGACTCCAATAAGTGTTCACTACTTTGTATGCTTTGCTTGACACTCTTTTTGGGCTTCTTCCTAAGGTACCATTAGCCAAGAGAATCACTCTTGTGGCACATCAAGGAGTGGAACCCTTCCCCTAAGGTTCCTTGCCTTTGTACCCCAACAGGATGGTATATGCCATAGCTAGAGAGGTGAACAGCAAAGGTTTATCTATGTTAAATAAGCATGAAACCAGTTGCACAGGCACATTGAATTGGAATGCCACAGTCTGTAGTTCAAGAGGGCAGTGCAACTGGCCACACCTCACTTTGGGCCTATTTAAGGGTTGCTCTCCTCACGCCACACACACACACACACATTTTTTCAGGTTGGGTAAAAGAGGAGGAGGAGGAGGAGCTCTCTATGTAATGGAAGGGATTAAAGCAACAAAACTAAAGAGTAAACAGGAAGCTGATGAGTCACTATGGGTCACCCTGGAGACAGGAAATGGCACCACAATCCGCATGGGGGTTGTGTACAGACCCCCATCTCAGGGGGAGGGAATGGACAAGGAAATGATAGAAGGCATCCTTAAAATGGCTGAAAAAGGTGAGATATTGTTGATGGGGGACCTGAATATGCCAGATGTTAACTGGAGCACCTTTGCTGCAGGCACACCCAAGAGCAGGGCCATTGTTGATGCCCTCCAAGGGGCATACCTCAGACAGCTAGTGTTGGAACCCACTCAGGAAGGAGCAAAGTTAGACCAGGTACTCTCAAATGGGGACGGAGAAAGGATCTTGGATTTAGAAGTGGGTAGCCATCTTGGAACAAGTGACCACCAAACAGTGTGGTTTACAATAAACACAGCCATTGAGTCAAGCCATACTCAAACAAGAGTATTGGACTTTAGGAGGGCTGACTTTGGGAAAATGAGAGAGAGTGCCTCAGAAAAGTACTGGCAAATGGACAAGAAGGAGTGGTGGAGGAACAACGGGGAATAATCAAAACAGCTATCACAGAGGCAACAAGCCTTTGTGTGAAGTGAATCAATAAAACAAAATGAAAGAAAAAAACACTATGGCTCTCAAAAGAGGTGGAAGGGAAGGATAAGGAGAAAAGGATAGCATTCAGGAAATATAAGGAAACACAGAAGGAGCAGGGCAGAAAACTTTATCAGTTAAAGCAGAAGGAGCAGGGAAGGCTTTCAGAATAGCAAAGGCCCAAACTGAGGAAAAGATAGCCAACTCTGTTGAGAAGGGGGATAAAACCTTTTACAGGTACATTGGGGAGTGAAGAAAGACCAAAGGAGAGATACAGAGACTTAATAAAGGAGAGGGAATGTGGGCAGAGGGTGACAGTGAAAAAGCAGGGATTCTGAATGAATATTTCTGCTCAGTATTCACAATGGAAGAGGAGGGGGAGGTTCCTAAACCAAACAGGAGAAACACTCTGGATATAGGGGTTGATGCCAGTCCATTCACAGAAGAAAGGGTTCTGAAAGAACTCTTGAAACAGAGGGTGAACAAAGCAATGGGGCCTGATGGGATTCACCCAAGAATTCTAAATGAACTAAGGGTAGAACTAGTGACACCACCGACTACTCTCTTTAACAAATCATGAGAGGATGGGGTGGTACCTGAGGACTGGTGGAGGGCAGATGTGATTCCTTTTTACAAAAGTGGTAGCAGGGCAGAGGAAGGAAACTGCAGACCATTTAGTTTGACCTCAGTGGTAGGGAAAATGATGGAATCACTTCTGAAGGAAAGAATTGTTGAGTACCTAGAGGCCAGTGGGGCACGGGACCCAAGACAGCATGGTTTCTTAGCAGAAAGGTCATGTCAGATGAACCTAATAGATTTCTTTGACTGGGTGACCAAAGCAGTAGACCAGGGAGGGACTATGGATATGGTCTACCTAGATTTTAGCAAGGCATTTGACATAGTCTCACACAAAAGATTAATATACAAGTTAGCCAGCCTTGGAGTGGGTCCCAAGATGGTAGCCTGGATAAAAAATTGGCTGGACAACAGGACATAAAGTGTAATAGTAAACAGAGTTCACAGTGAAGAAAGAAAGGTAACTAGCGGGGTACCACAGGGTTCGGTACTGGGACCGGTCCTCTTTAATGTCCTTATAAGTGACATTTTAGAGCACCTGGCAAGAAAAGTATGTCTCTTTGCAGACAACACAAAAATCTGCAATAGGGTTGATACACATGGTTGGGTGGAAAGGATGAAAAGGGACTTAGCAAGGTTGGAGGAATGATCAAATATATGGCAGCTCAGATTCAATGCAAAGAAGTGCAAGGTAATGCACCTGGGAAACAAAAACCCAGGGAAAGAGTACACAGTGGAGGGTGAGATAATAACAACAACAAAAATGGAAAGGGACCTAGGAGTAATTATATCAGATGACCGAAGATGGGCAAGCAATGTGAGAAGGCTGTAAGGAGGGCGGGGGAAGGGTACTGGGATGCATAGGGAGAGGCATCAACAGTAGAAAACAGGAAGTTGTTATCCCTCTGTACAGACAGTTGGTGAGACCCCATCTGGAGTACTGCATGCAGTTCTGGAGACCCCATCTCCGCAAAGACATAGACAGAGTGGAGGCTGTTCAGAGGAGGGCAACCAGAATGGTGCAGGGTCTGCACTAGAGGACATACAAGGAGAGACTAAAGCAGCTTAATATGTATACCCTTCAGGAAAGGAGGGGGGGACATGATAGAAACTGTCAAGTATCTCAAGGGAATTAACAAAGTACAAGAGGGTAGCATCTTTCAGAAAAAGAGATGTGCAAGAACAAGGTGGCACATTTTGAAGCTAGAGTGGGTATGGCTCAGAGGTAATGTTATACAGTATTTTTTACAGAGAGGGTTGTGGATGCATGGAACAGCCTTTCTGAGGAGGTTGTGGAGTCAAGGACAGTGGAAAAATTCAAGAATGCATGGAACAGACATAAGGCAATTCTGGTGGAGGGTAGGAGGAAGTAAGCTATTGGTTAACTAGAATCTGCAGCTTATCCATCAGGTAGGGAAATGGGCAGACTAGGTGTGCCAAGAGGTCCTTATCTGCTATTAAATTTTATGTTTCTATGTTTCTAAGCTTCCTTTCCCCTCTAACCACCCCTCCTCCTCCAGCAGTACAACTCTATCTCTCTCCTGTGGGATTCTTACTAAGGTACCTTTAGCCAAGGGAATCACTCCAGTGGCTCCTCAAGCGGTGGTACCCTCCCCAGGGTTCCTTGCATTTGTACCCCTATGGGGTGGTATATCCCATGGATAGAGAGGCAAACAGTCAAAGTTTATTTACATCACACAAGCACAAAACCAGCTGCGCAGGCACATTGAATTGTTTATTTTTGTTGTTGTTGCTTTGTATTATATGAAACATAATAATTTGGTGCAGTAAATTATTTCTTGTTTCAATTTGTCTTATCTTAATAAAGAAACTGGGCTTGATTCTCAAAGATCAGCACAATTAGCAAGTTTGAGGCAGTGAACTGTAAACTGCCAATTGTTACTTGTTTGTCATTATTGTCTTTTTTGCTGTATACAGTATAATAAATAAAGCATATTGAATTTCAAAAAAAAGATCAGCACAATCAGATAGGGTCCCAGCACAAAAGTCCCACAGCTTGTGCTAAATGTGGCTATGTGGCAAAAAGACAACACACCTGAGAGGTTTGCCACAAATTGTGAGGCTCAGGTGGCATCTGTGCCCAGAAAAAGAGACCCACCAGGAGGGTGCCAGAATCATGGGGGACAGGACAGTGCATGAGGATGGCTGGTGGCACACAGATGGGTGATGGGAAGGGTGACACCAGCACCCCGGTGGGTTATCAAAGGGGGAAAAACAGCACAGACTGGGGGCTCATCCATTTAACAAGTAATGTAGTTAGTGTTCATACCTGGGAGTCTGTATACAATAAAGCAGCGCAAAATTCCACAATGTGGAACAAGGTCAGCACTTGAATGAACAGTGGACATAATCATGTCTCAGCAATAAAAACCCTTTATTTGTGTATCAAAAACAAATAAAAATGTCAAGGCTAGTTCACACTTACAGTATGTACAGCAGCAAATTCAATAAGAAGATACTGTTCTGCATAAGCACAAAACCTTTGCTCACCTAATAAGAAGAGAGTCACTCATTACCACGCAGGTACTGCATACTGATGAGGGAGTCCAGTTGCTATTGGTCCCTGGTTCAAATCTGAACTCTCAGACCTCATCTCATGAGAGTATGGATCCTAGTAGCCAAGCATTGCTGAGGACAACTCACAAATGGCTATCAGCCAGTGATTCTCAGTGCTTGCAGCATCTGCCATCTCTTCTGGGTGGGTGATTACATGTTTACGTTTCAACATTACATCACCATCACCAATGCATGATTCTCATCTTTCCTAGGTGCACTTAAATAGAAATTATTCTTAAAGACATATGCACAATAAATGAAACAATGCAATGTGATACTGTAAGTAGTGTCACAACAACAGATTGTCAAAGCATAAAGTAAGTGTTTGCGTGTGTGCGTGTTGGGGGGGTGTATTTAGGACCCAAGTGTAAACATTTAAATATAAGAAAAATAGTTAATTAAAAAGTAACAGAAATCCAAGCAGAGCCAGCAAGTCATATTGGATGGCAGTAGAGCCAGCAAGTCATGCTGCATAATGTTTATTTTTATAAACTTCACATATGATATGGCCACTCAATAGCATCGAAGCAGAGCCAGCAGAACATGTTGGATAAAGATGATTAGTCATGTGCCAATGTATTGGGGGTGCCGGCATGCAGGGCACCGTGGGGTCCGCTTTGGTAACCACACCACAAAGGGCTCCAGATGTATTTTGTTAGTTATTTTTTGTTTTCCAGGTTGGTGTACTAGGCAAATATATTGCTAGTGAACAAATCATGCTGCCATGGGGGTGTGGGAGATCATGGGTGGGTGACAGCACATGTTCCCTCCCACCCAGGGAGGGCTTTGAAGGTTTCACATGGATCGTTAGAACAGCCCTGGCTGGTCTAATGGTACTTGCACATGTGCCCTCTGGGAGGGTTTTCTGAATCCCAGTGTTGAGGATATGGCAGCTTGCCTCTGTTGAATGCCCCTTAGCACCCTGGTGCACACAGCAACTTGGTGCAGACATGGCACAGGGCTGGTCTGGTGCAACAGGTCATGGTACGGCATAGAGGGCCTTCTAGAATTGGGAACTTCACTAGTGTTGATGCAAGGTGCCCCTTGCATCACTGCTGTGTGATGCAGATACCTTGCATCAACTTCGGAGTTTTGAGAATCGAGCCCACTGAGTTCAATAGTAAAACACCTCGCTTGCAGCCCATGTTTTGGATGGCTTCTTGGACACTTTCCTTGCCTCTAGATCAAGCATGTCGTAAACTTTCCCTTAGCATTGTGTGTCAGTGTGAATGTAAAGGAGAGAGCTGTGTGGTGAGAAATGGGTCTGTGTTTCATTCTTGACAATCAGATTTCTTTGTCTGCTGTGACATACAGTCTCTGTGAGGCTCAGTTAGAATGAATAGGTATCACAATTGTGATGCAGCTTGCCTTCATGATATTTCTATGATCTCTTTAGAAGGTACATTCATTCATTCATTGTGAGTGAAAATGAGAGAACTGTGTGGTGCAAACAGCATTTCAGTTTCAACTCTTTGAAAGCAGTTTCATCTGTCAGCTCTGTGTGAGGTTTAGTCAGATTAGATAAGTACAGAAATTTAGTGACACAACCTGCCTGCAATTCTACTGTAAATCTTTTATTTATTTAAAAGCTACTTTCTCTCATTACTGGGTGTTCATGGTAAAATAACAACTTCTGCTGGATGACCAATAAAAATTGTCACAGACACACTGGGACCGTGATCAAACAAAACTAAACTAAAATTAATTTTAACATCAGGGGAGCCATTAACTGAGCTAACAAATCATGGTAACATAATGAATTAAAACTGGAAAGTTGCTTGTTAGTTTCCACAAAATATATAAAAATGGGTACGTCTATCGAAACTGCAGGAAGATAGCTTTGGAACACATGTTACAAGCTGCATCACGCTCCCCCCAAAAATTCATGCATCAGTCTTCAACATGGGCCAACTCAGAAAAAACACATTTACTCTACGTGGAACAATAACTTACTTAAAATTTAAATTATTTTTCTTTTAAGTTAAAATACTAACAAATACATGATGCCTTATCAGTTCTGAAGCCTAATTCTTTTTTTCTTTCAATTTTAACTAACATTTCACCTTTAAACAGAGCCAACGATCAGAAGGTGGGTGGTGGTGGTTCCACTAGACACCAAGAAAACATTCAATTAGTATGGGACTGGCAACTGGGGGGAAGGGGATGCCACTAGACACCAGGCAAACATTAACTAAAGAGGGGACTGGTGATCAGAGGGTGAGGGTGCCACTAGACACCAGGAAAACAATAAATTAATATGGCGCTGGTCACCAGAGGGTGAGGGTGCCACTAGACACCAGGGAAACATTAACTAAATATAGAGTGGTGATCAGAGGGTGGGGTTACCACTAAACACCAGGGAAACATTAAATTAATATGAGGTCAGTGATCAGAGGATGTGGTTGTCACTAAATACCAAGGCAACATTATACAAATATGGAACTAGCAATTCGAAGGTGAGAGGTGCCACTAAACACTAGGGAAACATTACATAAATACAAGGTCAGTGATACACATTTCGCAGATTAATTCTGCAGTTCAGTCTCTCCTTGAACTGTGGAATGAGTGTACAAATTGCCAATTAATGTATTAAACTGCTGAAAGAAATCTGTCAGAACTGACCTCTTACAGTGATTAGTTCTGCAGAATGTTATTCCGCAGTACAATACATTAAGCTGCAGTTCATAATTTATACCACAATTCTAAGTCAGAATTTCTGTGAATGTTGCCAAAATGGTTTCCAAAATTTTGCGGAAGCGAAAGTCTGACTTTCGCTCAAATTCTGCCAGCTGAAGTTTTTTTTTCACGCAGCTTGAATTTCCTCTAATCAGGAGCTTTGTGGGCAGGGCTTCATTACTCAGTGGGACTTATAAAGTGCTCTGCCTGCCGTTGTAAGCTGCATTCCAGCTGCTGACTCCCCAGACCCAATTTCTGCACAGGGGTTGAGCATGGGCCAGTTTTCCACCTATTGGGTCTCTGTCCCCTCTGCATCTGGACTTCTGCCTGTAATTTGGACGTTGGACTGCTGCTAGGTTACTGCTGTGAATCTCCATGGGTGGGCTACACTACTCAGCATGATTTTCAAAGCACTCTGTCTACCATCCTGAGCTAAATTCCAGCACTGACTCTCCAGAGTCAGATTCTGCACAGTGGTTGAGCATGGGCCAGTTTTCCACCTGTTTGTGCTCCCTCCCTTCTGCATCTGAACTCCTGCCTGTAAGTTAGATCTTAGACTGCTGCTAGACCACTGCTGTGGATCTCCTTCAATTGGGAGATTTGTAGGTGGTTCTACACTACTCAGCATGATTTTTTTTTCTGTGTGTTATTTCTTTATACTCCTCTGAGCCCCCAGCTGATCACTCCTTTGGGCAGCCTAGGGTCCTGCTTCCAGTCCCCATCACCATCCCACCACCCACATTACTGCCATGGCCTGATTGACCCAATGTATCCCTTCACTGGGGGGGCCCCCCTACCAGGGCAGGGGAACCAGGAGAGGAGACTTGCCTGAAGGCTTCTTTCTACATCAGACACACAGCATAGGGTTGGTGTGGACACTTTGGGGCTTCATGGTGAATGGAGACCTGCCACCATCATCTGGTCAGCTGAGCAGCTGCATTTTTTTTCCTCTTTTCTCCCCAACCCAGCCCCTTCCATGTATTGGTCCAACTGTGGCAGCATCCTTGGGGGAATGTTCGGTGCCATGCAAAGGCTTCATGTCACCATGAACATCAACCACAACCACAACCACCACCATGAGCCACCAAATGAATGGTCTGGGACTATCCCAACCCCTATGGCAGGGAAGCTTCTGTAAGATGCTTATAACTCCCTCCCTGCTGGACTCTGCTCCAGACATCTAGGCTTTGGGCACAAGCCAGGGTTATCAGCATAATTTTTAAAGCACTACATCTGCCATCATGAGCCACCTTCCTACCACTGACTTGCTGGACCCGATTTCTGCACAGTGGTTGAGCATGGGCCAGTTTTCCACCTATTGCTTCTCCCTCTCTCCACCATGTGGTCTGCTGCATGTAATTTAGACCATGGGCTGCTGTTACACTTCCGCTCTGAATCTCCTCCAACCGTGAGGTTTGTGGGTGGTAGTACACTACTTGACACCATTTTTCAAAGTGCTCTGCATTCCATACTGAGCACATTTCAGCTAGTGTCTCTAGGGAACCAATTTCTCCACAAGGGTTGAACATTGGCCAGTTTTCCACAGTTTTCCAGCAGCTGGATGAGGGAGGGAGCTGGATGTCATTGTCCACCTAGGGACAAATGACCTAGCTGTAAATGAGATCAGAGCGGTGCAAGAGGAGTTTGTGGAGTTGGGGAGGGGCCTTAGATAAGTAGCATGTATGGTAACCTTCTCTGAGGTGCTGCCTGTCTATGGCAAGGATGATGCTAGGGTATTCCGCATCATGGGATTCAATGAATGGTTGAAAAACTGGTGTGGAGCTCAGGGTTTTGGCTTCACTGGGGACTGGGGAACCACCTGGAGGGATGCAGACTTATACTGGTGCGATGGTCTGCGTCTGTCCGGGGGGATCCAGGATCCTAGGTGACAGGTTTAAATGCTTCATTGACAAACATTTAAACTAGCCAAGGGGGAAGGCACTGAAAAGGAGCAGGGAAATCCCAGCCTCCCCCCACAAAGCGCAGTAATTAGAGAGGTAAACACCAAGGCAGAGAAGTCAGTAGGGAGCAGGATAGGGATAAATGCAGAAAAAGGTGTTAAGGACAGGGATGGGGTTAAAAGGGGCAAGGCCAAAAAAAAATGGAAGGTGATGAGTACCAATGCCCGTAGTCTGTGCAACAAGCTCCCTGAACTAGTGGCCTTAATGGAAGAGGGATGGCTGGATATTGTGACAGTCACTGAAACATGATACACAGAGAACCATGAGTGGGATGTCAACATACCAAGATACACAGTCTACAGGAGGGACAGGGTGCGTAAAAGAGGAGGAGGAGTAGCTCTCTATATAAGAGAAGGGATTAAAGCAACAGAACTAAAGAGTAAACAGGAAGTTGATGAGTCACTATGGGTCACCCTGGAGACAGGAAATGGCACCACAATCTGCATGGGGGTTGTGTACAGATCCCATCTCAGGGGGAGGAAATGGACAAGGAAATGATAGAAGACATCCTTAAAATGGCAGAAAAAGGGGAGATATTGTTGATGGGGGACCTGAATATGCCAGATGTTAAATGGAGTACCTTTGCTGCAGGCACATCCAAGAGCAGGGTCATTCTTGATGCCCTTCAGGGGGCATACCTCAGACAGCTAGTGTTGGAACCCACTCGGGAGGGAGCAGTCTTAGACCTGGTACTCTCAAATGGGGATGGAGAAAGGATCTCAGATTTAGAAGTGGGTAGCCATCTGGGAACAAGTGACCACCAAACAGTGTGGTTCACAATAAACACAGCCATAGAGTCAAGTCATACAAAAAGAAGAGTATTGGACTTTAGGAAGGATGACTTTGGGAAAATGAGAGAGTGCCTTAGAAAAGCACTAGCAAATGGGCAAGAGGGAGGGGTGGAGGAACCATGGAGAATAATCAAAACAGCCATCACAGAGGCAACAAGCCTTTGTGTGAAGCAAATCAATAAAACAAAACGAAGGAAAAAACCAATATGGTTCTCAAAAGAGGTGGCAGGGAAGGTTAAGGAGAAAAGTATAGCATTCAGGAAATATAAGGAAACACAGAAGGAGCAGGACAGAGAACTTTATCAGATAAAGCAGAAGGAGGCAGGGAAGGCAGTCAGAATAGCAAAGGCACCAACTGAGGAAAAGATAGCCAACTCTGTTAAGAAGGGGGATAAAACTTTTTATAGGTACATTAGGGAGTGAAGAAAGAGCAAGGGAGGGATACAGAGACTTAAAAAAGGGGAGAGAATGTGGGCAGAGGGTGACAGTGAAAAAGCAGGGATGCTGAATGAATATTTCTGTTCAGTATTCACAACAGATGAGGAGGAGGAGGAGGTGCCTAAACCAAACAATGGGGAAACTCTGAATAGGGGGGTCGATACCCGTCCATTCACAGAAGAAAGGGTTTTGAAAGAACTCTTGAAACTGAGGGTGGACAAAGCAATGGGGCCTGATGGGATTCACCCGAGAATACTAAAAGAACTAAGGGTAGAACTAGTAACACCACTGACTACTCTCTTTAACAAATCATGAGAGTATGGAGTGGTACCTGAGGACTGGAGGAGGGCAAATGTGATTCCACTTCACAAAAGTGGGAGCAGGGAAGATGCAGGAAACTACAGACCAGTTAGTTTGACTTCAGTGGTAGGGAAAATGATGGAATCACTTCTGAAGGAAAGAATTGTTGAGTACCTAGAGGCCAGTGGGGCACAGGACCCAAGGCAGCATGGTTTCACAGCAGGAAGGTCATGTCAGATGAACCTAATAGATTTCTTTGACTAGGTGACCAAAGTAGTAGACCAAGGAGGGGCTGTGGATGTGGTCTACCTAGATTTTAGCAAGGCATTTGACACAGTCTCACACAAAACATTAATATACAAGTTAGCCAGCCTGGGAGTGGGTCCCAAGGTGGTAGCCTGGATAAAAAACTGGCTGGACAACAGGACGCAAAAGTAATAGTAAACGGAGTCCACAGTGAAGAAAGGAGGGTAACTAGTGGAGTACCGCAGGGTTCGGTACTGGGACCGGTCCTCTTTAATATCTTTATAAGTGACATTGGAGAGCACCTGGAAGGAAAGGTATGCCTCTTTGCAGATGACACAAAGATCTGCAACAGGGTTGATACACAAGGTGGAGTAGAAAGAATGAAAAGGGACTTGGCAAGGCTGGATCAATGGTCAAATACGTGGCAGCTCAGATTCAATGCAAAGAAGTGCAAGGTAATGCATCTGGGAAACAAAAGCCCAGGGAAAGAGTACATAATGGGGGGTGAGTTAATAACAACAACAAAAATCGAAAGAGACCTAGGAGTAATTATATCAGATGATCTAAAGGTGGGCAAGCAATGTGAGAAGGCAGTAAGGAGGGCTGGGGGGATACTGGGATTCATAGGGAGAGGCATCAACAGTAGAAAACAGGAAGTTGTTATCCCTCTCTACAGACAGTTAGTGAGACCCCATCTGGAATACTGTGTGCAATTCTGGAGATCTAATTTCCACAAAGACATAGACAGAGTGGAGGCTGTTCAGAGGAGGTCAACCAAAATGGTGCAAGGTCTGCATCAGAAGACATACGGGGAGAGACTAAAGCAGCTTAATATGTATACCCTTAAGGAAAGGAGTGAGAGGGGGGGACATGATAGAAGCTTTCAAGTATCTCAAGGGAATTAACAAGGTACAAGAGGGTAGTATCTTTTAGAAGAAGAGATGTGCAAGAACAAGGGGGCACAATTTGAAGATAGAGGGGGGACGGGTTAGAGGTAATGTTAGAAAGTATTTTTTCACAGAGAGAGTTGTGGATGCATGGAACAGCCTTTCTGAGGAGGTTGTGGAGTCAGGAACAGTGGAAGAATTCAAGAATGCATGGGACAGACATAGGGCAATTCTAGTGAGGGCAGGAGGACGTAAGCTGTTGATTAACTAGAATCTGCAGCTTATCCATCAGGTAGGGAAATGGGCAGACTGGGTGGGCCAAGCGGTCCTTATCTGCCATCAAATTCTATGTTTCTATGTTTCTATTGGCTCTCCCTATCCCTGTATCTGGAGACCTGCCTGTAACTTGGACCTTGGACTGCTGCTATAGCAGTGCTGCAAAGCTCCTCCAATCAGGAGATTTAAAGGCAGAGCTGCACTTCCCTTCTTCAGCTGCCTACTGCTAGCAGCCCTCTAAACTGTGACCCTCTGTGCAAAGGACTACAGCACAAAGAACTGGAAAGGAGTCTGTCTGAAGTTAGCTGTGAGCCAAGTGCTCAGCCAGCCAAGCTCCTGCACTGGGATGCCTTCTCCCAACTGAGACATAAGTCTCCACTGAGCTGTGAGGACTAATGTTAGTACTGTGTATTGTACTGGCACCTGTATTGTGTGATAGTTGTACCATGATTCCTGCAATCCCTACTGGGTCAGTCTGTCACATGCTCAACTGCGCAAGTCAAAACCACGCAAGAGGAGCAGCACAGTCGGGAAGAGCGAGAATGTGCAAAATCACAAAAGGGTGTTTGCACTGTAGTGCACCCTCTTACTGTTGGCAGGAAGAGCATAAGACCTCTGCTGGGAGAAGGGGGCCAGCAAGCAGCTGCTGTGGCTCGATGGGTTGAGCGATAGGCAACAAGAGAAGCAGTGCATCTGTGGACCAGGTTTCGATTCTCAGTCACAGATGCATAACATTTATTTAATTTTTTACACTTTGTGCAATTTTAAGTGTTATCTGGGGTTTGGGGTGCAGCCTCCTACAAATGGGGATGTGGGGGTGAAGCCCCCTCAAGACATACAGTAATTAAATTGGCAATATACCGCACTGTACTGGCAGTGCAGTATATTGCTGCACTGTAATGTCTTGCAAAATTATGACCCCATGCCCCTGCAATCATTGTAGTGGCCACTGGTTGTTTACCATCCTCTTGCATTCCTAACCTGCAGGGCTTTCCAAGCTACTGCATTTGTTTGGTATAACTGTGCTATTGCATTACCTCACTATTGCAAAACTGTGAGCCTCATGCCTGTCTGTGAGCTGCTTTGCTAATCTGCTTCAATTTGTGTTATCCTAGAATCATCTTATCTAGGTAGGCCTTGTTAAACTGTTTCATGATTTGGTTATTCATAGTTAGCTAGTCTGTTACATTGTTTTCCCTTCCAGCTTTTTGTAGGCTCAGGTATAAAGTTACCTATGTTTGTTTGCTGTTGGAGATTTTCTCATCCTGTGCCACTATTGAAGTGCAAGCAGATTCAACTGAGAAAGCAGTCAAGGCAAATTAACTGAAGATTAAAACTTTAGCCTCTAGAGTTTTCACTGTCAAGAGGGCTGTGAATGCATGAGCAGAGGGTTTAATCCTCTAAATCTGAAAGGAGTGAGAACATTATGCACCTCTGTAATTTGTGACTTACTGGGTTTCCTGCTACAACACTGAAGGAGACAAAGGAGAAATCCAGGCAGCTTACCTGAATATATTTTCTTTGGAGTTCCCACTACAGCTAGACTCTGTATTTAGACAGAAATCATGACCATGAAGCAGGCTGTAGGTGAACCTATTGCAGATGGAAATGCTGCAGAGTCAATATCAGGGGCAATATTCAATATTATAACTTCTGCCAATCTAACTGGAGGCAGTATAGCACAGTGGGTTAAGGCTCTGAGCTGCAAATCTGAAGACCTAGCTTTGAATCCCACAGGTGCATATAGTGTGATCCTAAGCAAGTCACTTAACTTACTTGTGCTCCCAGGCTGCATCTGAAAACATGTTTTGGCTTAGTGTGCTACTTCTGGTTAAACAATGTTCCCTAACTGAAACACATATAATCTTTAAATTAGCAAAACAGGAAAAATTATATTCTATGCTGGCTCTAGACTATGTATCTACCAGGACTTTAGCCTACAGACCCACCAAAGGTAAATATTTATTCCTACAATGGCCAAGTCAAGAAAGCAGGAGTTCTGCTTCATTGCTATGCCCTGCAAGGCTTAAAATTACATTTCAGAGGAAAAAAGAAGTTTTTGAAGGTCTTGATACAGCAAGAGCATGTTTTGAAACTAATGTCTCTTTACCGACTGAACTGTGGTCCAACTTAGAAAATTAAGCTGAAACAAGTGAATATCACCAAATCTGTACAAGTTAAACTCATCTCTAACATACTATTTGCCAGCAGATTAGGCCTTACGGTCTATCGAGTCTATCGAGTATCCTTTACTGCTAAGATATCCTTGAGATTTTGAAATATCTGTAATTTAGATGGATGACATGATATTAGATACTTATTAAAACAGTTTTTGTTAAACTTTGGTTTAACTTTGGCTTAAACAAAGATAATCTTTCAATAGTTTGTTTCTCTTGATGGAAAAATATGCTTGGAGCACTCCCACTATTAAAGCTATTAGTTAAAATATTTAGAGCTCTAAATACAACAATGATGTTAATAGTTAATTATTTTAAGAGCCCCAAAAGTTAAAACAAATCATTTTTGGGGACTCTATTTAGTTGAAAAAATAATTACTGGAATGAATTATGCTCAGAATGAATTGTGATGTAGAATACGTTGTTACTTAGTGCTAATCCATTAGTTAATTGCATTCCTTCATCTTAGGCAGCAGTTTACATTCTCATCTCTTTCAGTCTTAACCAGACTATTATTTTTCCTATACTTCAAGATTCTGCTTAGTCCTATTACAGGATTTTGCAGCTGTATTAGTCAACCATACTAATTAATAACACTCCTAGCTGCTGTCCTGCATATTTGATGATTATTGCATCTCACCTCCAGACCACTATGTACATTGCCCTCCTCTGCCTTCTCCCATTCCCTTTCTTGCTCCTTACCACTGCACTTTCCCCATCAGTCGTACCTTCCTTCCCTTCTCCTCTCCCTCCAGTCATCTTGCCCACACTCCAACCCTTCAGTCCCACCCCTTTTCATCCATCTTGGGTTCCTCTCCTCCCCTTCATCATGGAGTTTCTCCATTGTGTATAGCCTCAAGGAAAGGAGGGAGAGGGTGGACATGATAGAAACTTTCAAATACCTTAAGGGAATCAACAAAGTCCAAGAGGTAGCATCTTTTAGAAAAAGAGATGTGCAAGAACAAGGGGGCACAATTTGAAAATAAAGGGGAATGGCTCAGAGGTAATGTGAGGGAGCATTTCTTCACGGAGAGGGTTGTGGATGCATAGAACAGCCTTCCTGAGGAGATGGTAGAGTCAAAAACTGTGAGGGAATTCAAGAATGCATGGGGTATACATAAGGCAATTCTAGTGGGGGTAGGAGGAAGTCGGCTGTTGGTTAACTAGGATCTACAGCTTATCTGTTAGGTAGGGAAATGGGCACACTATGTGGGCCAAGCAGTCCTTATCTGCCATCAAATTCTATGTTTCTATCCCCCCCCCACCCACTTAAAGGGAAGGACATCTTATTCCATCTTTTTGCTACTTCTTGTCCTGTCTAATGACTTACAGCCCAACCCTGGCCCCTTACCCTCACTTCCCTCCTTCTCTGCCTCACCAGCTGCTAAAAGCCTGATCATTTTCATCTTAGGGCTTGGAGTCTTCCTCCAAAACTTGAACTCTTGTCTGTCTAGGATCCACAATATGTTCTACTGTAGATGTCCTCTGTATTTCAGAATCCAGGCTCTCCTCCTTGAGTCCTGACTCATATTTGACCCTTTCTGACTTTCATTTTTTCAGGCAGCCTGGAGAAACATGGTGGTGACATCACCATCTATGTCCGCCAGAGCCTCTGTTACACCATAGCCAACAGATAGGCTGTACCCTAATCCCATGAAATTCTTCTTGTCAGACTATCATACCCCTTCTCTGTGCATGTCTTTATTGCAGTCCTCCATGTCTCACCCAGAACTTCCACCTTCTGCATTTTTGCAGCAGGTATCCTGCCAGATACATTCAGTGACCACTACATGATGTTTTATGTTAGGAAAATCTGGCATCCACCTTTCTCCTTGAAGTACACTTGATCTAGGTCCATCTGGTTACCAAACATCAATGCTCTCCTGAGTGACCATGATGGGACAGATTAGACAACCATCTGTTCTGCCCTTGATAGTGATGTGGCTCTCTTCCTCTTTCACTCTAAATGCTCCTCAGTTTGTGAAAAGTATGCCCCACTTAGAAAATCCAGGGTCAGAACTCATCACCACCCTTGGATTACCCCCAGAGCCACTACCCAGTGCAAGTCCCAGGATCTCACCTAGGCCTGCTACACACTATTCCACTCCCTCCCTGAGCTCCTCAATTACAGGCTAGCAGAAACTCCTGCACAAAGACTGTCCAGGCTTGAAATTGCAATATTTTAAGGTCAACCTGCTGAACAATCTTAATATCCCATCTAAATTATGGGATGTAATTCTCTCCCTTTTTGACCCTCTCACCCAGTCTGTCTCCCCAATCTTCCTGGTAAATTGTTGACCTGTGTCTGCTCCTCCCTCTGTTGCTTCTCACTTCAATGAGTTCTTCAATACCTGGTGCCCTCCCTTTCACACACCCTCCTGGCCCCTCCTCTTTCCTCCTGTTCCTATCCCTGCTCCTCCCCCGAGGGTTTTCACTATGGCTGTGTAGGGGCTGAGTATGATTTCTTGAATACTAGGAATAGCAGGGTTCCCAAATAATGAGGGGTCATTCCTGAATTGGGGACTATTCATATTCTAAGGAAAGTTTGGACAGCTACAAAATACATACATACATAAATACATAAATAAATAAATAAATAACTAAATAAATAAAAAGTCCCTCCTTCTGGGCCCAAAACCCAGTAAAATAAAGGTAACACCCATTCCCCCACTCTCCATCAGCAGCCCAATGCTAACCACCTTCCCGTAAGCACCCATAATTCATTATGTTTTATTTATACATTTCAAATAAATCTCCTGATGGATGACTGACACAACCCACTCACCTCCATAGCTGGCTGCTGTCTTTCTTATTCTATAGCACTCCTTTGCACCTAAAAAAAGTATCAGTTATGTTCCCCAACCCTACCAGTGTTCTAGCACCCAGTTCTTAATAACAGAAGGTAACCAGCACAAGCCTGCCCTCCTCTACTGCCAGCTTCCTTCTCATGAATGAAAGCACTTGCATGCTTGCTCTCTATGTATAGTAAAACCAGCTGATCAGATCAACTGGTTTTACTATACAGAAAGAGCAAGCTTGTGAGTGCTTTCAATCATGAAAAAGTGTCCAGCTGCAAAGGAGGGTGGGTTTGTGTTGGTCAGCTTCTCGTATTAAGGCTGGGGTGCTGGGGTGCTGCCAGGTTTGGGGGTTTGGGGGCATAATTGATAGTTTTTTATGTGCAAATGAGTGCTATACAATAAGAAAGATGGCAACCGACCATAGAACTGGGTGGGTCATGCCTGTCATCCATTGGGGGATTTATTTACAGTTTACAAATAAAATAATAAATTGTGGGTACTTGAGGGAAGGCAATTGACATTGGACTGCTGATGTAGTGTGGGGGAATTGGATTACATTCTACTGGGTTGTGGGCTTGGGGAGGTTGGGGAGCTTTTTTGTTTGTTTTGTTTTAAATGAGCCCTGAATGCCCATGTGGTTGCCGAATACTGAAAGATATTTGCACATCCCTAGTTTCCTCTTCCTTACTGTCATTACTGTAAACTGATGTATAAATAAATAAAAATAAATAAAATAAATTACCCAGGAAACTCTGATTGTCCTTGCCTCCCTTAACCTGCCCAAGTCCAGCTGTGAAGGGCAAGATCCTAAACTGCTCCACAGCTCAGTTCCTGTCATTTCATCTTCTCACCTCACCTGTCCTTCTTGCTCTATGTAGTCCCCCAGTCTTGGAAGATTGCCAGGGTCCTTCCACTTCAGAAAGGGGGGGGGACCTTCTTCCTCTGGTTACTTTGGTATTTTAGTGGTAGACATGCACCAAGGGTGCTTCTAGCCCACTCCCCCACTATACAGTGGCAGTCCATATATGTTCACAGGTGTCCATGACAATATCTAAGCTTTTTTTTAAAGCAATCTATGTTTAGGGATTCAACAATTTAATTGGGCAAGTTGTTCCAGTATTTAACCACTCTTTGAGAAAAGAAGGAAAATCTTTTTTCAGTTTTGAAAGGTGTACCCCGTAACAGTTTGCTAGGACTGCAGGAGTTGAATGATACTTCTTTAAATACAAGTCCCATAGTGCACATTAGTTCACTATTTTTTATTACATTGTATACTAATATAAGGTCACCCCTAAAACATCTTCTCTTCAAACTGTGTAGTCCCAGTAAATGCAGCATGTCATTGTAGTTAAGAGTTTTTGGACCATAGATTGATTTTGTGAACCTCCTCTGCATCGTCTCATGATTAAGTTTATCTATTTGAAATTGTGGAGACAAAAACTGTGAACAGTAATCAAGGTGGGGCATACCAAACTTCAGTATAACGGAACTAGAACATCTCTGTGCCTATTGGAAAAATGTGTTTTGATGCAACTTATAATTTTGGATGCCCTAGTAGATGCAGCTGAACTATAAGATCAAAATGACAAGTTCTGTTGTATCACAATTAGAGATGTAGTGAAATTAAAATCCTCTGGCAAAGTGAATGCAAAGTGGCCACTTCATGCTGTCATGATGCTACATGAAGTAGCCATTGGAAAGTGCTCACTTCGCCTTGTTATTATGACTTCATATTGTCATTCCACCTTAACGTGAAGTAAGGTGAAGTGACTACAATATAGGCAGCCCCCCCTACACTTCACATGGCTTACAGTACTGTAAGTCACATGCTTTAACAAGGCAGGAAGGAAGTGAGTCATACAAGCAGATACTTTCACTTTCTCCTGTGCAGAGTAACATAGATGAGGCATTTTGTAGGTGGAGAGTAGAGATGATTGTTATTGTTGCTAAATGTGCACAAACCCCAAATTTGTTTTGTACTGTTTTGGAATTAAATTTTTTCTTGTGGTGACTGATTCCTTTGTTTTATAAGTTTTGTTGTGTGTGTGTGTGTGTGTGTGTACACCTGTGTTGTGTGAGTGTGTATTCTGTGTTGTGTAGTGTCTATGAAATCAGTGGTGTTGCTAGTCAGAGAGGGAAGGAGGGATTGTTTTGAAATGAATCAGGGACAGGATTTGGACCATCCAAGTGAGTAAGGAATGCATGGGACTGTGCTGGGGCAGTGGAACTGCATGGCAACATTGCTGGCAGGAGGGGAGGAGTGCGCACGTGTGGGGGCATGGCTGGGTGATGGTGGACCACTCAAAAAATCTTTGGTCCTCCCCCTCTGGAAGCTGCAGCACAACTACCATGACCACCAGGTCCACCACCACCACCACCACCAGTGGAAACTGCAGGAGCTACAGCAGCACTGCCTCCAGAGTAGCAGGTTAAGCCCCACCATGAGCAGGCTGCCAACACTGCATCTGTCCCTCCCATGCCTGGTCCCCCCACAGTTTCCCAGTTTGGCAGTTTTTCAACTGTGTCTGGGGGGACAGCAGCCTGGTCATATGCAGACTTTGTGGGGTGCACTGTGGCTATCAGGGGACACATCTGGGGACTGGAAGCCAGTGCATCCATATGTTGAACCATCACAAGGTGGAAGTGGCAGGCTGCCACAGAATAGGCCAGGCCTCCACCTGCTGGCCCTTCTGTGGCAGTGGCAGAGGGTGCTGCTGTTGTGCATTGCCACAGCAGAGGGAGGGCCACAGCAGCAGCTGCTCCACCACCACAACCCCCACCACCAGCACCACCCTCACCACCACCACTACCTGGTGCACCACCACCACTGGACCCCACAATGCCTGCCACTCAGGCAGACATTGTGCTTTTGTGGGCCATGGTAGAAGAAAATAATGATAGGGTGGGTGCTGTCCAGCAGCAGTTGGAGCAGATATAACAACACCAGTTACGGATTGTGTTGATGCTCCAGCTGCTGCTGGACCAGCAGGGGATCCCCCATTAGCTTTTTTCTTGCAGAACACCTCCCCTCCACCTCTGTAGTGTTTTGTCTTTTGCTTAATATCAGAGAGAGGGAAGGCCACAATAGTAGTTTGAATATATACATACGCATACATACATACATACATACATGCTCCTTATTGCCCTGTTGCTATAATCCAGTGCATCAGTAATGTTTCCTTTCTGTTGTGGAGTGGTTGTGGAAAAGCAGAGCTGAGCAGTGCAAGTATAATGTGTTAAATTGCATGTGTGCAGTCAGTGTTATTTCCTGTGTGTGTGTCACTGCAGACACTGTCCAGCTTCTTGCAAACATATATATGCTGACTTGTTGCAGTGTTTATGGTATAAAGAATAGAGATAAGAATATATAACATATATTTTATTGTCACCATCATCAGCAGTGGACTAAGTGATATAATATTTACAGAGGTCTCTGGCCACAGTTCACCTTAGTCATATAGTGCACACATGACTTTTAGGAGATCATACATCAATCAAAAATCCTGCTTTTCAACAAACTGTACCTAACAGGCATGAAGTATTGATGATGGTGAGGCACCCAAAATATTTGACGGATGGTGTACAGACACTATAAAGTCTGAAAATATATACGGTCCAGTTCACTCACAGCCAAATGCCAACACACTGTGCTACCACAGTTCTTTTCATTTTTTGTTCTTGAATAAGTGATGTATTTGTAGTTTTGAATGGCAGTGTCAGTTTTGTATCAGTTGATGAACACCATAACATGACACTGTGCCAGTAGTTGCACAGTGCAGTAGCAATGGACTGCAGGACCGGTTACATATTCTGACTTTAAAATGTATGTACACCATAACATATTTGGGTGCCTCAGCAATGTCTAATGTCTGTTGTGTATGGTTTGTTGAAAGTAGGTGTTTTTTGTGCTATTATCTCTGCAAAGTCATGTTTACACTGTGAGTGACTGAGGTGCACAGTGGCCCAAAACCTCTGAAAAAATATATCACTTACTCTGCCAGTGATGATGGTACAAATAAAATATATGTCATATATTCTTTCTTATCTTTATTCTTTACATACTGCAACAAGTCACGCCATATATATGTTTGCACGAAGCTGGACAATGTATACACATGCAGGAAAAAATATTGGCAGCACACATGCAGTTTAGCACAGCAAACTTGCACTACTCAGTCCTGCTTTTTGACAAAACACTTCATGAGTTCTGACACAAAGTAAGCATTACTGAGGACTCAGAAATATTTCTTTTTTGAAATAGACATTAATTTATAATTTATGACATTATGTGCTCACAACACACAGTAACCAGAATTATTGTGTATCCTCAAAATGCAACTGTCTTGGGTCCAGAAAATTCCCAAGTACTGATGAAGTGAAATGGGAGTGGTACACCACATGCAATGTCCTCCAGAATTTATTGTGCAGTCACTCATGCATGCAGTGGTCACACGGAGTCCCCAGAATTTTTCTGCATCCCCAAAATGCAACTGTCTTGTGACCAGAAAATTCCCAAGTGCTGACAAATTTAAATGGGAATGAATTCACAAAACTGGACTGTCTTGTACGGTATGGGCTGCATGCCCATTAGCTCTTGCTCTGCACCAATGGGCATGCAGCCCTACCGGGCAGTCAGTCGGCGGGCGGTTGGGTGGCAGACAGGTGGGATGCTGCCACCCGCCGGCTGGGGAGCGGGTAGGGGCTTCGTGGGTGGGTGGGGTGGGGGACACTAGGCACCAGGGCTGTGTTCAGGGAGGTGTTTATGTATTACATCTCGCGATCAGGATTGTCGTCCACTGGACCACCAGGGCTATGTTCAGGGAGGGTTATGTATTACATCCTGTGATCAGGATTATCGGTCCACTGGACCACCAGGGCTATGTTTGGGGAGACACATTGCTGCCCACGATCGGGCTGATGGGGGGTGGTGGGGGATTTTGCTCTGCCCGTGATCATGCTGCAGGGGGGCACAGGGAGGGTTGGGGCCAGCCACAGGGTGAGCTGCTGTGTTGTGCCCTACAATGCAGCAGCTCACCTGTGGGTGGCCCTCAACTTGAGTCTTTTTTTTTGGCTCAAAGTTGTGCAGGCACAGGTTGGGGTTGCACTGCACAACTCTGCACAGCCCGGCTGAATATCGGGCTGTGCAGTTTATGCATGGTTCCTCCCCCTCCAGTTCAGCATGCATTCATTTGCATTGCACTGGTGCTCAGCATGTTATCTGTGGCGCAACTGCCTACTGCTGAATACTGCAGAATGGAGCAAGTTCAGACTTGCGCAGGCACAACCCTGTTGCGCATGGCACAACCCTTTTGAATATCTGGCCTATTATGTTTAAGCCATGGCTGTTCCACCATGGGTATCTGGATTAACACAGTTAGCAAGCTGTCCCACTGCAATCATCAGATCACAATTTAAATTAGTACCAGGCTGTAAGAAATACACTGTGTCAGTGTCCCTGCATCTCAACTCAAATTACATTTTAAAACCACATATTTTCAAGTAACACAACATGAGTCAAACCTTTTCAACACTGTCATGGCTGCAGCTGCAGATTTGGAATACAATGCATAATATGTTGCAGAAATATTTTTGTGACATACGTGTCGCCTAGTTTATGTATCATCAGTTGGATTTTTTGCACTCCTATGAAAAAAAAGGAACAGATTAAATAAAATTAATATACTTACCAGTATGGATTGGAAATGGGTACCCCACAGGTTCCTGTAGACAGTACTGCTGTTGTACCATTGATATAGACTTTCAGGAAAGGAGAGTCATTTGTTGTTAACCTGTAAAAAAACAAAATAAGTTGACCATACGGTTTGACCATTGCAGCTCAGAAAAGCAACAGAAAACAAAATACACAACTAAAGGAAGTTGAATAGCATGAATAGAATATCACTGGTCTGGAAATGAACACGAATAAACACAATACTAGATCCCATCCACTTCAGCTTACAGCACCAAACAAAAGAAAGGTGCATAGCACATGCTGGTTTAGTCAGCAAGTGGTCCATGATTGGAACAGACTCCCACTGGAGGTCGTGGACAGCCCTTCAACCCTATCATTTAAAACTAGATGGGACAATTATAAAAACCAAATCAGAATCTAGAAAATATCTGGTGAGCATTAATGATGTAAATCCATTAGCTCTGTACCTATCCTATGTATCCTATGAAAAATATTAGTACACTTACTCATTTTATAGTTTTAATAGTAAGAAGCCTTGTGCCTGTGGCTGACAGATGTGGCCTACTGTTTGACTCCTTCTGCCTTAACATGGTCAAGACATGTAATGGAAAACATTGTCACAATGGTGGTGGTGGGTGGTGGTGGTCATAGCTGAGGCACATGATGACATTCCCTCTCACATCTTCCTGCATCTGGTGGTGGTGGCAGTGGCTAACAGCAGTCTTATGGTGGTGGTAGTCCAGGGGGGTACATGGTCACATTCCCTATTGTGGAAGTGACTAACAGTGGTCTTATGATGGTGGTAGTCCAGGGGCCAGGATATACTGTGCTCTGTGTTACAAATGTGATGTGACGTATGGACTTTAAGTCACTATGACTAGGACACTGATTTAACTTTATGAAAAAGAAAACATGTATCATACAACAAATGTGACAGACTTTTAACCACTTAAGTTAAACCTGCCAACATTAACCTCATCATCATCATCATCCTCATAAAGAAAGCTGCCCTCACAGTCATCTATGTCTGAATTCTGACCACTGGGACATTCTTTCTCCATTGTGTTATCATCTACATCAGTGGTAGGCCATTTCATGCTGCCAGTGCCACCAAGATGGTTTCTTTCTACAACATCAGCAAAACCATGACTGTGCTGGAGTACGAATACTGAGGCTGCAGTCTGAGCTTGTATGTCCCTCTCATTCATTTTTATGAATGTCAGCAAACTGACATTTGCAGGAGAGAGGTTTGTATGATGATCCTGAACTACTGAACCTGCTGAGCTGAATACCCTCTCTACACTCACACTGGAGGGTAGGCATGTCAGGAACTTCAGTGCCACTGCAGTCAGCTCTGGCTATTCACTGTCCTTTCCACTCCAATATAAAAAGGGATCATCAGTGATTGATAGATGCCTGTTTTCAGACAAATATGACTCAACCATTCACTGTGCTGCACTAAGTCCAGTGGTTGATGCATCATCCAGTTCTCTGGAATCATTCATGTCACAGATCCCCACTTGGGACAAAGCCTCCCAAAATGGGTTAACACAAATGGGTTTTGATGACAGACCACCTGGAACTGCAGTCCCCTTCCCCTTACAGGATATGCTTGATACTATTCCTCCAGGTTCACCTTCAGCCTGATTATGCTATTGAGGTTTGCTGACCATGGCATGTGACTTCTGTGCCCCATGAACCAAGTGCACCAGTTACCCACTGACATTTTTACCTGTTCAGGCCCACCCTCCAGTACTGAGGCAAATCCACTTTTGTATTGTGGGTCCAGCATTGTTGCTATTGCAAAGTTGTCACTACACTGAATGCTCAAGATGTGACAATTCTGGTCGAATAATATCAGCATGTGTTTCAGCAACACATTGCTAGCACTGTCTCCGGCAACAACAAGGCTATGCTGTACATTTACCAATGACTGCCTCAGCACCCACAGACATGGAATTGATTGGCTAATGGTGGCAGACTCACCACTCACTGCCTGTGTGGCATGTGTAAAAGGCCTCAAAATTGTTATTACAGAGTCCATGAGGTGCCACTGTTCAGTCATCATAGACATGGAGGCCCCTGAACTGTCACGGCTAGGTGAATGACAAGATATTCTGAGATGACTTTGTATTGTTCATACAACCTCTCTGCCATGTGTAAAGTGGAATTCCACCTGGTGACAACTTCCAGCTTCAAGTGGTGCTGCGGGAGGTTGTTTTGGATCTGCAACTGCTGAAGCTGGTCACGGGCCTTGGCAGAGCGTGAAAAGTGAGAACAGATACGGAGTGCAACTGTCAGCATTTCCTTTATATCAGGGTGCTGCACAAACTCCTGCACCACAAGATTTAAACAGTGGGCCATGCATGGAACCCTAACAAAGCCACTATTCATGATGCATTTAACCACATTTGACCCATTGTCACTTGCTATGAACCCAGCTGTCAGGGACAAGGGGTTCAGCCGCTTCTGAATTTCAGTCAGTAGCAAGTCCAACATGTTTTCATCACTGTGTGAACAGGTCACATTGTGCATAGCAATCGTTGCAATTTGTCGAATTCCTGGAAGATTGCTACCATGACACTCCACCTTACCACACTGTTTATTCACACTACCAACAGCTCAAACAACACCCGGCACCTGCACCCAATGTGCAGTTATACACAAATATGAACTTTTCGCTGTTTTGACACTTATCCACATATCCATACTTAAATGGATGAATGGATAGGAGGAATGTTGAATGTTGAAGTGCATGTCTTACAGAGTTGGACACAGTATGGTACAACCCGGGGGAAACACTGGTGGAAAAGTATGTCCTGGATGGGATTTTCCATTTTGGACAGGCACATGCAGCAATCCGCTGGAACTCAGAATTCTCCACAAAAGAGAAGGACAAAAGATCAAATGCCATCATTTCAGCTACAGCAGCATTAAGTTTACATGGCAATGTATGATTGGGTGGGTACTTCAGCTTATGTGCAAAAACACTGTGTAACATGGGCTGACTTAAACATTTTACATGGGGTTTGATGACAAATGGTTCTGCTCTGTAAATGGCAGGGATGGAGTGTGGACATGTGATGAAGATGGTTGAATAGGTGATGACAAATCCACAAATGTAGTTATTTTCCCAGATTTACCAACTGGGTTGATGTACCACTTGCGCTAGACATACTGCATTGATCACCATCAAAACTGCTACTCTCATCACCACTGGACAACATTTCAAAATCATTCTGCTCTTCCATCTCATCATGCCTGTAGTATTCCTCTGCTCTTATTTCATCACTACTGCACACATTAAATTTTTTACTTGATGTTGCAGTCATGGAAGGGTATAACATGCCTGTTATGGTTGATGACGAGGGTGAACGCCCCACTGTAGTATTAGCTGCCATCTTGTGCTGGGTCCACAGTGACATGTGCCTGTTCTTAAGATGTGTATGCTGTCCCCCTATGCCCAGATGTCTTCCCTTTGTACCTCACCTCACATGTGTCTGGCAAACCTGGCAGACTGCAACTGACTCATCATTTGCATCTTGCACAAAAAAATCCCAAACAAGGGATTGTGATGCTCCAGTTTTAACATGTCCCTGATGCTGCTTATTGGACTCCATTTTTTTAAGCCATGAAGTGGGAGTGTGCCACATGATTTTTCAGGCAGGACATACTTGGACTGCAACTGAGCACCACAACTACCTATCATTATTACTGGGTCATCATCATCATCATCATCATCATCAACTGAAACTGGTGATTTTATATCACAACTCTTTTTTTTGGGGGGGGGTTAATGCAAACAGACCCAGGCACAGCCGCCTTGAATTTATTTTTCTCAGGTTCCCAACTGGGGCCACTTACATCATCATCATATTCATCAACATTACTCACATCCACATCTTCTGCTTGGATGCTGGCATGTGGACTGCATGTTGCAACCACAGCAACATCATCATCATCATCAGATTCATCATCAACACCCCCATCATCACCTGATATTTTTTCACTACACTGAATCACTGCATGGCAAATGCGTGACCTGAACCATGGTGGAAGAAATGTGACATTGTGTGCTATCATTGACATGATGATCAGAATCCTCATGTTCAGTTACTGGGATGTTACTGAGGAGTATGACATCATCTACACTGTCACTCACTGGCATTGCTTCACACTCCACTATATTTTTGGACACGGTAAACTGGTCAGAAGTGGAGCTTGTGACTGCAGTACTCATACCACCACCAGCAACTGCACTAACACCATCAGCTGGGACAACATCATCTCCTCCAACTATGGGTGAAGCTACTGATTACGCTGTAAAAAACATTGAAGAAGAAATACTTTTCCTCACATCAGCAGTGCACTTCTGTGTACTACCACACCCACAGACAATCTTACCACTGACAGCAGTGCCCATGGCAAGAAACAGCTTTGATTGCATGTCTCCTTGTGGGCATTTTGAGGGATCAACAAGAATATTCTAAACAAATGTAGATTTTGGAATATTTACTCTGGGTGGGGGCCAGGGGCTGCTGGATGTGAGGCCAAAAAAACAACTGTGGCTTCAACAAGAGATACAGATGCAAAGTCACAGCAAGTTCAACAACACCTTAACTAACCAGTGGTGCTCAAGTCACAAACAATCCAATCTGGAAAAGAATACCTTTTGAAAGTGGGGAGCACGGACTGCAGATTAAGGCAGTGCAAAACCAAGAAAAGATGGCAGTACACAATCATGTATGTGTAGTGGATAGCAAGTTCACACTGCTGCACCTGCAGTTACATTGTGGCACAATAAAAGGTGTATTATTTGATGTCATGCACTACATACACACTCACATACACACATACACAATTTGTCTACAAGTAACATGTAGCAAATTGAAAACTTCAGTAATATACCATGTATTTTAAACAACCTGAAATTGTGCACTGCTGCATGAGTTTCACAACACATGATCAGCAAAAAAATGTTGACAATTACTGAAAATATTACTGTGTGTACATTATCTCATTGTCTCCTAGCAGACACCTGTAGTCATCAGTAAAATACACTGGCGTGCCCAGAGGACACCTACAGAAGTCAGCTACTGACTTCCTGTGTGCTGATGCAATGCATGCCTCTCAGCTCTCCCTAATTTTCAGGGACATCCCTGATTTTGCCTCAAAATTTTCCTTTGTCCCTCATAAAATTTCTGTTTTTGTGACTGAACAGTGGAGATTGCAAGCATAAAATAATGTTAAATATTAAAGTTACAGACTAGTTCTTCATCAGAAAATGCTTCTTACACTAATTCCCTTATTCCTAACAGCTTTCTGAGTGAGTATTACCAATTTTTAAGAGGTGTCCCTGATTTTGGGTCTCTGTCTCTGATTTTTTTAAGCTTTGTCCCTGATTTATGAGGTAAGAGGTTGAGAGGTATGATGCAACGTCTGGAGATGTCACTTATATATTTTAATATACAATATAATATAATATAATATAATATAATATAATATAATATAATATAATATAATATAATATATATTTGATTGCATAGCACTGTTGGAAAGGTAATTTTGTGCTGAACAACTTTGCCACTGATATTTTGTGTATATCATGTATACTTTAGGAGTTATTCACATTTGTTTATTGTACGTATGGCTTATATTGCCTATTTTAGTGAAAAAAAAAACAATTGTTTTGCTGTTTCAACCACCACAGAAAACAAATGAAATGACATATTATTATTTGCATACCACCATTGGAAAGATAATTTTGTGCTGAAGAACTTTGCCACTGATATTTTGTGTATATCATGTATACTTTAGGAGTTATTCGCATTTGTTTATGATATGGTTTGTATGGCTTATGTTGTCTATTTTAGTGAAAAAAATATTTTTTTGCTGTTTCAACCAACACAGAAAAACAACAAAATTACATATTATTATTTGCATACCACCATTGTAAAGGTAATTTTGTGCTGAATAAATTTGCCACTTATACTTTGTGTCTAGCACTTATGGTTCTTGAGCTATTAGGATTTGTTTGTGGCATGCTGACTATAGCCTGATTTTGCTTAGAAAGGCTCAGGACTCATTGTTTATTTATTTATTTCTAAGAATCAGTTTACAACCTTTGAGCCAGAGGCTCGTTTCCAAAGGTACTTCATCACATAAAGACATACATTGTGTTTTTGGTTACATAGCATAGATTTGCAAACAGTATACAGGAGATGAGTGGTGCAACTTCAGAGAGCTCCTCTGGAGGCAATGAGTTAACACAGTCAGTTATATGAGAAAAATATAACTAAAAGACAAAAAGCTCCTTATTTCTCCAACTTAAATCTACCTACACCACAGATACGTCCCTCCCCCAAAGCACACTTCCATTGTCTGTCAGTATACAGACTGAATGTTGCACATTAACATTCAAAATCCACACACAAACAATAAACACTCAATGATATGAGCACAGGAGGGTTTCCTACAGTCGATGAACTAAAGTTTCAGCAAAAAAAATTACTCAAAATGGCTTAACAGCTTTTAAAAGGTTTGAATCACAGAAAGCTCTCAGAGCAAACTGTCTCCTACAGCTTCCTACACACACTACCCTGAACTGAGGCTGTGCAGAGAAGTCTAGAGCCCATGCGACCTGAAATCCCAAGAATCACTGCAAAATTCACATTTGGAGCTTAAAATAAGGTGAAGTACATTGTTTTCAATGTACTTCACCTTAAAATTTGTGGAGTAGTGGTTTGGGGAAGGCGGAGTAATGCAAAGTCATTGCTTTCTATGGACTTTGCGTTGCCCACCATGACACGAAGTACTCCACTTTGCATTGTGGAGTACTTCACAAATTCACCTTCACTCTGCGAATCACTTCACAGAATGAATTAAGACTATTTCACCCCCCACTAATTAAAATTCCTAGGTCTCTTTCCTCCTGAACAGCTTTTAACATGGATTATCCTAAATAGTAATTTACACAAGGATTGTTCCTGCCTAGATGGAGTACGACACACTTATCAAGGCTGAATAGCATTTCCCACCTTTTGTACAACTTATGAAGCAAATTGAGGTTAGTCTGCTACTTCTGGTCCATGTCACTCCTCTCATCTCTTAATAAGCTGCAAGAGAAACTTGTCTACTCCAGACTTTCTGATTTTCTCTCCACCTTCCAGTGTGGCTTATAGAATCACCACTCCTTGTCTCCCTACTTGATGCAGGTCACTGATTCTATCCTCCCTGGTATAGAAAGGAGCACATAATAGTTGCCCTTTTCATCAACCTGGCCAAAGCCTTCAACTCAGTGTACCACCCACTTCTCCTGTGCAAGTTGAGTTCTGCTGGCCTCTCAGCTCTTGCTGTTGACTGGTTCCACTTTGACCTCATGGGCTGTCTAACTTCAGTACAAGTTGGTAGCATTCTGTCACTGCCACTTCCCTTACAGTATAGAGCCCTTCTGAGCTCTATCTGGAGTCCCATCCTGTTCTTCATTGTTCTTAACAACCTGCCTGTGCCAACTTGCATATACACATGTCTGCAAATGACACAGTCATCTACACCCTCAGGCAACTCCACTGATATCATGGAACATCTGTCACTGGTTCCATTCCATTCAACTCCTGGTCAACACAAAGAAAACTGTGTCAATGATCATTGGTACCAGACAGGACTTTGATAGGCTTCCCACTCTTCCCACCTTCTGCATTTTAGATCACACCCCCCTCAAAGCTGCCAGTTCTTCAAGAACCTTGATGAGTGGCTTGACAGCAAGCTTGACTTGTCTTTGCATATTGATGCCATCCATGTCAAGCTTCACCCAAAGCTTGGTGCCTTTTACCACAGTAAAGACTGTTTGTCTGTACAGGTCTGCCAGGAGTGTATTACTAAAATGGTCCTTCCAGTTTTTAACTATGCAGACATGGTTTATGGTAGTGCCCCTTCACTTCCCTTGTCGTTCTCACTCTTCCCTCTTGTTGCCAGATCCACTGTGCCTCCTTCATTTACAAATAATGGTTTGGGTCTCTTCCTCCCTACCTTCCCTATTTACTCTTCATTATTTCCCCTGCCTCCTTGTCTCTCCACTTCAGGGATCATCACACTTTCTTTATTCCATGTCCCCACTCCTCTGATAGTCAATCAAACTTCTTCTTTCACCTTGCCACACTCTGGAATCAGCTCCCCATAGACATCTGCCTCTCTGTACCCCTTGGCTCCCTCAGGTTACAACTGAAGTACCTTTCTCCACCCTCCTGCTTCTGTTGTCCTGCCTACTAATGCTTCTCTTCCATTGCCATCTTAACCCTTGTATGTCTTGCTGGTAAGTTAATCGATTATTTTTGTACATCTGCTTTGCTTGCACTTGTATGTATTTTTTATTATGTTATTTTGATCACACTGTATCCTAACTGTGAAATGTGACTGTGTAATGCATTTTCTTTATCCTCTCCCCTTCCTCCAGGTCACACCTGGAAACAAGCTTCCACTCAGTGTGCCTCTCCCAGTCACTGATTTTCAAATAAATGAATAAATTACATATGCCACAGGTCAATTGACCCTCCACTGTCCTCAGACTACAAAATGTGGAGAAAAGTTTTGTATCTAGTTTTATGTTGGCCAACTTTGCTTTGTATAGTGCAAAATAGTGTGCAACTCTTTATTGGCCAGTACAGCTTATAGTATCTCACTGGTTGCAACTTCTGAGCTCATGCTGGCCAGTCCTTGTAACTTGATTCACATAAGCTTGAACTTTTTCAACATCTGTGCTGTCAGCATCGGCCAGCAGATGTCTTGGTAGTATATCTGCTATAAGCAGGCTTTCTTGGGTGCATGACCTGTCACCATGCTACACTATATAGGCTATATCTTTTGATGAGCCATATAAGCAAATGCTGACATCTCAGTGGAACTTTATGTGGGTATTTACAGTTTATTAGAGGAACCAATTGCTTCAATCTGTGACAAAACAGAAAGAATCCAGCCTACAAAGAAAATGCGTACTTTTGTAACAAGCGCAGACAGGTCAAGTACTTAATTTGAACTTGAACAAATGTGTACTTGGCAGCAGACATGGTGTGTGAACAAAAAGTTACTGGCTGCAGCTGCTTTTCATGTTGCTTCAGTAATATTCCACTGTAGACTAGGGGTTCGCTGTCAGAATGGTTCCATGGGACAGTGTCCACCATGAAAATTTCTGTTTACTCAGGATCTGGAGACATGGGGGGGGGGGGACAGACACATGCAAATGTCCACAAGTGTAATTACAGTAGCTGTTTTTTATTGGTTGTCCTTACACCTCTCATTCTGGAAGCAGAAGCCCCAATGGAAACCACTGGAGGTCTCTTTATAAAAGCACATTGTTCATGATTAAAATGCAACCTTGAAGTATCAACTCCCCAGTACTACAGAGATCTGTAACTCAGCAAAGGGGGGCCCAGGGTTTTGATAGTCATTTACTTGGGGACCACAAGCAAAAACCCTAAGGGGGTTATACCAAGGAGGGTCACATAAAGTTCACAAACTGAATGTCAACACAGAATTTGTGTGTCAAGCAGCAAGCATTATTCATTTAGGTTCAAGGAGATGTGAGTTGAGCAGGTACATGTTAGCAGTATTTCCCACTAGGTACATCCCACAGGATCATGCATCCTGTCATTTTCATACTTTCCTTGAATTAAATACACCAGGGAAAGATTCACTGAATACTTGAGATTGTTAGTGCACCAGGATCTCTTCGCCCAGTAGTGTCTTGTGCTGATATAATCATCAAGGTTGCTCTACAGCATGGCAGACAAGACCCCTTCATAGGCTGCAATTTTGGAGTCCCTTGGCCAGCACAGGGTCATAATCTCAATGGCAGAAACAGCGCAGTTAAAAGACACTAACTGAAAATGCTGAAAGGAAAGATAGCACTCAGCAAAAACAGCGAGCGCTACCTTCACATATTTGGTACAGGGAACACAGACTGTATATTTGGGGGGATTCTGACCCCCATTAAGCTCTTTTTTATAGGGGGGATTCACCCCTGAACCCCCCCACCCACATTACAATAACTAACTTTGGGGAGATTAAACTCAGGGATGGGAAGAAATCATGAGGGAGGGGATTCTTGAGAAGGAGAAGGGGACATGAGACAAAATAAATACAAGGAAGACAAAAAGTAAAAAATTAAATGAGATGTCCCAGGCAGGAACTCAAATCCCAGGACACTGATGCTCTACTGCCCTCCCTGCCTATGGCTCTAACTGCTGAGCTTTGTCAGCTGCTCAGTAGCACATTGCCAGCCAGATGCTTTAATTTCTTTCACTAAAACCGTTATAGCTATAGGGACAGTGTTAATTTACCTTTGCTATATTCTCTCTGTAGCTATTTTACTTTTAGCTGTTTTGACCATGCTGTTTTTCTCATGCTATTTTTCCCTTCAGTGTTTTAACTGGGTAACTCCTTGGCCATAGGTGCTAACATGAATAAGTTCAGAAGTTTATAGATAATAAAGATTATTTCACAGGGCATCCCATCCACCCTCATTGAGGGTAAAACATGGGGCACTGATGACTCCTTCAACAACCCAACAGGTCTTCCCTCAAAGAAAGCACCCTGATGACCCCTTCCATGCTGATATTCTAGTAGGAGAGGCTGGGTAATAGTAACAGCAAGTCACTGTGACCTTATTGCCTTACTGAAATCTAACTAGGCCATATCCGGTGTACCACCATGATCTATTTCCCTGGTCACCCAGTCCAAGAAGCCTATAAGATTTGTTTAACTGGACCTCCTCCCCATGAAATTGTGTTGCCTCATGGACTTGCAACCCACTGACTCCAAGATATTCCACAAGTCATTCTTTTAGCAGGGACTCCACTGCTTTCCTACCACTGACAACTAGCCTATTGTTGCCAACCTCCTCTCTTCTACTGCTTTTGTAAAGCAAGAGTACATCTGTACTCCTCCAGTCCTCTAATACCACCATTGATTCCAGTGAGTTGTTAAAAAGGACTGTCAGAGGTGCAAGCAATACAGTATTTTCCTGAGCTCCCTCAGAATGCTTGAGTGTACCCTGCCTGGCCCCATAGCTTTTTCCACTTTCAGATTTGCTAGTCCTGCCAGGAGTCTGTCCTCTGTAAATGGACTTGTGTATATCTCCCCCTCCAGTCTCCAGTATCTCTAATGTGTGTATGTAGCCCATCTTCGCTCCCATCATCTGTGAAAACAGGACAAAAATATTTGTTCAGGATGTCAGCTTTTTCTTGATCCTCCTCAGCACAGTCCCCATCAGCTCTTCTTAAACTCTCAATTCCTCCCCAAGTCTTCTTCTTTTTACTTACATACCTAAAATATATCTTATCCCTTTATTTACAGCTTAGGCTATTCTTTCCTCAGTCTGTACACTTGTGCTCCTTATTGCTTTCCCTGCCTCCTTCTGTTTTTCGTGATACACCTCCCTGTCTTCTTCCCTCTGCATCTGATTATACCTCCTAAAGGCCACTCTTTTAACCTTAAAGGAGACAGGAAATGATTTTGTTCTCATTTTACCTGTTAAATAAATCATTAATGTCAAACAATGACATTTGTGCGTCTTTTTGTAAGGTTTTAATGCTCAGAACTATAGTGAAGTCTGATCCCGCACTCCATGTATGCAAAGGCTGGGGCTGACTGGAAAATTAAACTTGTAAGGTGAACGACAGCTGCTCAGCCCCCCTCCACTTTCCTTGGCTGATCATGTTACAAATACCAGTGGCTTGCAACTGAAACTGAATTAGTTCCTGAATAAAGATAACTGTTTTTGAATTATTCCCTCGCTTTTATTTCTTCACTTGTGTCCAGTGGGTTGCTTTCCACCTTACCTCTTACTCTTGTGAAACCAGACATTTAAATACTGTAACATACAATATTACTCTTTACAAGCAGTATTGAGAGACCAACAAAGATCTTCTTTCACTTCCTTTCAGGCCACTGACAGACACATGCAAAACCACAAAGCAGAAAACGTGGTTTGCATTAGCCAGTCAGGGGCCAACAGAGAAGCAGAGCTGTGTGAAACTGAAAAAGTTAGCCCTGTAAAATATTTCACAAAATTCACACATTTCGCAAAATATTTTGTGGGTGTGAAATGCAAAATTCCATTGACAAAATGCAGAATTTCACCAGTGAAATGCATACTTTTGCCACCCATGGGTGAAATTCCACATTTGAAAGCCAGAGGATGACCCATATATACTTAAAAGTAATTAAAAAAAGTGCTTCCCCCCTCTTGACTGTAATTCCCTCTCCTGACTGCAATTCCTAGATGTCCAAGCTGGTATATAAAATGAAAAGAACCTTTTCTGTAGGTAGTGGTCCCTCCCCCTTCCCCATTCCCTGATCATCCATATATGTAATAAAAATCAATTTATATATGCAGCGGTCCCTCTCCCTTCTCCAGTCCTGATACTCGTAATAATAAAAAAAAACTCTTTTCTGTAGTATAGTGGACCCTCCCCTGTCCCCCATCCCATTAAAATAAAAATAAAAACAATTTCCCATTTCTGTGTGTAGTGGTTCCTCTCCCTCCCAGTCCCTGATCCCATTAAAAATAATTTCCCCTTTCCATAGTGTAATGGTCCCTCCTCTCTCCCCTGTCCCTGATATGGTTAAAATGAAAATAAAAACAATTTCCCCTTTCCATAGTGTAGTGGTCCCTCCCCAGGCCACAATCCTATTACAATAAAAATACAAACAAATCCCTGTTTCCATATTGTAGTGGTCCCCCAATCCTCCCACCCACTCCAGTATCACATTCCAACCCTGCTCCCCTCACCCCAGTGAGACCCAATGGTAGGCAAGCAGCACAGCCCTACACATACCACCATGGCTGCCCACTGAAAGAATTGAATTTGTCGGTGACAGCTAGAGTACACACTGCAAGCCCATTGGTTAACTGTGTGCAGGGCTGTTCAGCTATTTTATAAATGTTATACATAAAACATTTAACTTTACAAAGCAATAAGTTATATTCAGTCAGTACAGTCACATGTTATGACTATGCTGGCTCTGCATTACAAAACAACTTGCTGTCTTATAAAGAAAAAAAGTGGGAACAGACATGCAAGAGGTAGCACACCACCACAATGACTTTTTAACAGCCAACACTGCCACAGCAATAAATCTTGCCTGGTTGCTGTGGTGGTCCGCTGTATGCCAACACCACAACTCCCAGTGTTTTGCCCTCACTCCAAAACAAATCTGACTTGGAGCTGATTAATTAGAAATGGGGGATGCAAGGAGCAAAGCCCCCCAAAAAAGAACACTTTTTCTCCTGACAGGAACACTGCTGACAGTCGGCATTGTTCCCATTGCTGTTCAGGATGTTGACAACATTGTTGTTGATATTCTGACATGGAACCCCAGGGCACATGGATCTTACCAAACAGCAGAGTCACTCAAGAGTTATTCTAGTACAGTCATTCTACATTGCCATGTTACCTTTTTTATGAATTAGCATATTAAAATGTTCTTTTTACAAATACATGTGCAATGATGTCTGCATTGCTTAGAAAACTAGAGTCTAGTTTTGTAAACAATGCACTTAGTATAGCTTATGTTGGGCTGGCTGTCATTTACAGGTCTGTTGTCCTCAATTGGCATCACCCTAGTATCAAAATTTCTTCAGCAGACCAAGTCCAAGCTGGATAGAAAATCTCTAGCAGTTTACTGACAAATATGGCTGTGTTACTGGGCACCTGCCATTATAAACAGTGTCAGGAGAGTGGGTGGGTGGCTAATAGCTGGTAGGATTGGGCCTCCAATGGCTGTTCTTTTTGCAAAAACATGAGTTGGAAGGAAGAGGACTAGGCACCTGCAGGCCATTTTAACAAGACTCAGGTTGAGGGGGACAGCAAGCAGGATTGGGCACCTGACAGCTATTTTAATTAAAATAACTGGGTTTTTGTGTAAGCAGGCTCATCATCACTGATTTCTTTGCCACTGTTTACATGAGCTGAAACCATTGACTATAAGTTGAGTCAGTATAGTACAGGGGCTTAGGGCTCTGAGCATCAAACCTAGGGACCTGGGTTAAATCCCACAACCCCGACTTGCATACTGTGTGACCCTGAACAAGTCACTTAACTTCCTTGTGCTCCCAGCTTGCACATGGAAACAAGCTTCATATTTGTATGCCTTTCCTGGTTAAACAATCTCTCCTTTCCCTTCCCCCCTTCCCCAAATGGCTCTTGTAAGCTGTAACAAAGAAATCACAACTAATCAAACCATTAACACAAAAATGCAGTTGTCCTTAGAACATCAATGTTTTGAACTGAGCGTGCACAGAAAAACAGTACACAATAAATGTTAAAAACTTTCCACTTGGGGCAACTAGTGGGGTATACAAAACAGGAACAGTTAATAGAACATTTATTGTTCTTTGTATTGAGTAGGTGGTTTTAACTAACTTATCAAAATGTTGTTAATGAACATAATGACAACTTGGGTTATGATGGGATCTTTGACAAATGCCTGTTTGGTCCAAGTAATGGCGCCTAAAACTGGAGAAAATAAAGAACTAGTCCAGGAAGGAAAAAAGCTTTTAGCTGGCCAAATAAAAATTCACTTGAATATGAAACAGGGCTATTTAAAGTCAAATTAATCTAAAATAAGAATAATCATTTTTCAAAAAATTTGAACTGAGTGAGATAAGCAGAGAAGAACTGATTTAAATTTTCCCTGAAAATTAAGAAACAATTCCCAGCTAATTCCTTTAATTATGAATGGGGATGTGGAATTTAACCCTAGCCCACAAAAAGAGAATAAAATCAAAATTCTTTATGACAATGCAATAAATTTAAAAAAATAAAACTGACTTACTTAAAGTTTGGGTAAATTCACAAGACCTAGACTGTGTGTCTTTAATTGAAACTTAGTTAAATGGATCAGTAACTGTCTGAAATTGCAATGTAGTTTTTTTTTTAGTCATCGGTTGGATAGAACAACAAAACATGGGGAGTTATTTTTTTACTATGTACAAAATGGGGATTAGGTCAACTGATACACTCTATTGAGGAGAAAAAGAGGGAATTGACTGTTTAATAACTAAGTTCTCACAGACACAAATGTCCCTTGGAGTGATCTATTCACCTCCTAAAGTCAAAACTAAAGATTTTGAGAAGCTGGCCCAAAAATAATGGATTATACAATACGTCTGAATCGTGTGCTAACAGGTAAGTTTAATTCAGCCTTGGGTTATTCCAGAGGAAGAGCTCTTGAGCATAGCCTGAGCCAACTAGACCTTAAGCAAGTGATAATAAACTTAACCAGGACAAGTTCCCTAAAAAGCCCAGGTAGTATTTTGCACCTGGTATTTATCTCCCAAAACATTGATGTTAACTATGTTCTGGTTAGAACAGCCAGTGCTGGGACCATAACACTATTAATTGTGAGATACCTCTAAAAAGCAGACCACAATTAGTTCCAAGTGATACATTTAAAAGGAGAAAATTTGTAAGACCTTTACTGTACAGTTATTACAAAGCAAACTAGGTAAAATAAAATGGTCAAGACTTTTTTGGAGCCAGCCATAGAAATGGCCATTCAGGAATTCAATTACCTGTTTCTAATGACCTGTGAGGAATCAATTCCCTATATTAAAGTACAGCAGAGAAAGACCCATGCCTCATTGATTTCAGAAAAGTTAAAAAAAGAAATAAGGATAAAGATTAGAATTTGCAAATTAGCAAATAAGACTTTGTTCTTGGAACACTGGGAAAAGTTCCAAAAACTGAGAAATGGGTTAAAACTAAAAAGAAAAGAAGCTAAGGCCCAATATTATAAGGATATATTATAATATTATAATATTATATTATATTATAATATATATTATAATATATAATATAATTATAATTATAATTATATATTATATATTTATAATTATATTATAGGATATATTATAATATTATAATATTATATTATATTATAATATTATAATATTATAAGGGTCTACCTGGATAACAATAACCTCCTAAACACAGCACAATCAGGATTTAGATCAAGGCACAGCACCATTTCAGCCCTAGCCAAAGTAACCAACGACTGGCAGATTGCTATGGATAAGAAGAATAGTACCTGTGCTGTGTTCCTGGATTTGAGCAAAGCATTTGACACAGTGGATCATGAATCACTGATCACCTCCCTTGGCTCACTAGGGTTGGATTCCCCTTCACTCAATTGGTTCAAGTGCTATCTATCAGACAGATCACAACTGGTAAAAAATGGAAACTACCTATCCACTTTAAAACCACTGCTAAGAGGTGTACCGCAAGGCTCTATTCTTGGCCCCATCCTCTTTGCCATCTATATTAATAATATTGATGCTAACCTCACTCAATCAAACATCCATCTGTTTGCTGATGATACTGTACTATATGTTAGCAATCCTTCATTATCTAAAGCCTGTGAACTGCTACAATCTGAATTCTCCATCCTACAACACAACTTACTGGATAAAAAACTACTTCTAAATGCCAAAAAAACAAAAGCTATGCTCTTTTCCTCACAAAGTTGCTCTGCCACTACCCCATCATCTACCACTCTACAACTAACCACCTTACTTGAGAGAAGCTGGAATTGTTGATAACTTCAAATATCTTGGTTTCTGGATTGATAACAAACTTGACTTTTCTGTCCATATTGAGGAGCTACTAAAGAAACTGAGACAAAGGCTTGGTTTATTTTTTAGAATAAAGCACTACCTCAACAAAGACTCCAAAAAAAGATTAATCCAGGCTTCATTCCTATCCCTCATTGACTATGCTGACTTTCTGTATGGACACTGTTCACTTCCCCTCTTAAATAAACTGGACACCCTATACCACAGGTCCATCAGATTCATTACTGACCTTCCCTTCAGCACCCACCATTGCTCCCTTTATAAGGCAGTTAACTGGTCATCTTTACAACACAGAAGAAATAGGAATGCTGCAATTTGGATATTCAAAGCCTTATCAGGCAAGCTACCTACCTACATCTCGGACTGTTTTACTCAAATTACTTCTAGGCCATACAACCTAAGGATCAGCAAAATTATCACTCTTAAGGTCCCCAATGCTTGCACCCAGCTTGGGAGGGCTGCTATCAGCTACTCACTAGCAAATGTTTGGAACTCACTCCAAAAAACTATGAAGCTAAATAACCTCCCACCCTTAATATCCTTCAAAAGATTATTCACCACCCTATTCCCAGAACTCTGCACCTGCTTCCATAAGGCCTAATTCACGGCCCTACCCACCCCCCCTTTTTCTGCTCGTGTTTCTACATGCTGAAAAAACTCCCATTCCCAGTCTCAAGATTCACCCTCAAAATGCCTGCTAGGTCCTATAATCTACATATTAATTTGATGTGCCAACTGCCTACTGTCTCACAGATTAAAAGTGTTAATGCCTTGTACATATGTATATTGTTATATACTAGCACTTATGTCATTGTATTACTGTTTTTGTTACCCCTGTCATTGTATTACTGTTTATGATACCCTTGTCTATGTAATAACACTTGCACTTCTTGACCACTCAGGTCCATCTTGTAAATGAGCTATGCTCAATGATGTTCGCCTGATTAAATAAAGATTTTGATTGATTGATTGATTGATATAAAAGCAAAAGTCAGGACACTATCAGAACAGGTAAACAGTGGTCTTTGTTAAAATCCTTGGAAAACCCAAGCTCAGCTATGCATTAATACAAATTGAAAAACATGGAGTGATCCAGAATTGCAAAAAGTCAGCTGATAGTCTAAATGAATGTTATATTTACCTTCCAGATGTTACAGGGTTAAAAGAAAGTGAAAAGAACATAAAAATAGACTACCAAGAAAATAACGTGAATAATCTGACTCCAAAATTTAGATTTAAATATGTGACATGCAAAGAGATTAAGAACATCATGTGAAAACTGAATTCAAAAAAGGTCCCTGGGAAAGACAATAAAGAAATAAAATTATTAAAAGATGGTTTAACCATAATTGCCCCTGTTCTGACAAACTTGTTTAACTGGCACCTGAAAGAAGGAATAGTTCCAACCATCTGGAAGGAGGCTATGGTGATACTTATCTTTAAGGGGAGAACAACCACAAATCCATCAAATTACAGGCCTATTGCTTTATTGCCAGTGGTGTTGAAGGTCTTGGAATGACTGGTGCATGGTTAGCTATGTGAGTACCAGGAGAAATCTGGGCTGCAGGCCACGTAACAGTCAGGATTTAGGAAGGAACATTCCATGGGCACCACGCTCACCGACCTCATTAACCTGGTTGCTACATCATTAGACAGAGGAGAGTCAGTGGGCACAGTGTTCATGGATGTATCCTAGGTCTTTGACATTGTAAATCACCAGATATTGTTGCATTGATTTAGGAGTATTGGAGTCTTAGAAGAATCCTGTAAATGGTTTGGATTCTGTTTGAATGGAAGGAAACAAGTGACATTGGTGGGTAAGGAACTTTCTGAGGAAGCACCTGTGTTACGTGGAGTCCCACAAGGATCTGTCTTGGGGCCATTGTCATTCTTGATTTATCCAAATCAGGTGGTAACAGTTGAAGAAAATTCTATAGCCAGATCATATGCTGATGATACAATCCTACTTAAATGGGATTTGACATTAATAAAGTTAGAACTGACCTGCAAAGAAATTTTGTGACGATTCAGGAATGGTTTGTAAAGTCAAATCTAATTTTAAATAGTAAAAAATCTAAGACAATGTTGTTTACCAATAACCCCATGATTAAATCTTGTTCCCCAGAATTGGTAATAAAAAAATATCTGGTGATGTTTTTGCAACAGATCACCAAATGTAAGTACCTGGGTCTTTGGGCGAACAGTAGTCTGAAGTTCGATTATCATGTCAAAGAACTGGTAAAAACAATAAGTCATAGACTAGGGGCTTCAAGAACTAAACATTGTATGGACAGGCCTGTAAGATGGACAATAGTCAACTAGATGCTAGTAACTATAATAGACTATGGTACACATGTTCATGATTATGCTAGTATAACAGAACTGGAAAATGTTGAGGTACTAAATAATTGACTGGCTAGGTTTGTTTTACTAGCCAAAAAATGGACCCATCATTGTAATGTGCTTATCCTACAAGAGCTTCCTAAGCTCAGGGTGGACAAGGCAATGGGACCTGATGGCATACATCCCAGGGTACTTAAGGAGCTAAAGGTGGAACTAGCAGAGCCATTAGCAGAACTGTTTAGTGAGTCTCTGAGCACAGGAGAGGTCCCAAAAGACTGGAGAAGGGCTCATGTGATCTTGCTCCACAAGAGTGGTAGCAGGGAGGAGGCAGAGAACCACAGACCAGTCAGTCTTATCTCAGTAGTGGGCAAGATTATGGAGGCACTCCTTAAGGAAAGGATAGTGCAACACCTGGAATCCATAGGAGCACAGGGTCAAAGACAGCATGGGTTTACAAAAGGAAGGTCCTGTCAAACTAATCTCATAGATTTCTTTGACTGGGTAACCAGAGTGGTGGACCAAGGGGGAGCAGTTGATATCACCTACCTTGACTTCAGCAAAGCTTTTGACACTGTTCCACATAGAAGATTGACTAATAAGCTGGGTAGACTCTGAGCAGGTTAGAGCTTGGTCAACTGGGTGGCAAACTGGTTGGTGGGCAGAAAACAGAGAGTGGTAGTAAATGGCATACAGTCAGAAGAGATGCAAGTCACAAGTGGGGAACCTCAGGGATCAGTCCTGGGGCCAGTCCTCTTCAACACCTTCATTAGTGACCTTGTAGATGGACTGGAGGGTAAGGTTTGTCTGTTTGCAGATGACTCCAAGATCTGCAACAGAGTAGATGTTCCAGATGGGGTGGACAGAATGAGAAGAGATCTCGATAAACTAGCAAAATGGTTGGAAGAGCAGCAATTGGGATTTAATGCAAAGAAGGATTATGCACTTAGGGAAGAGAAACCCTGAAGCTACCTAAAGGTTGGAAGGGGAGTTGCCGGCAGTCACAAGGAAAGAAAGAGACTGGGGCATCATCATCATCATCACAGATGGGCTGAAATCATCCAAGCAGACCACTAAAGCAGTAGGTAAGGCTAGAAGGACATTGGGGTGTATTAGAAGGGGTATCACAAGTCACAGCAGGGAGGAAATAATCCCTCTTTGCAAGACTCTGGTTAAGCCCCATCTGGAGTACTGCGTGCAGTACTGGAGGCTGCACCTGCACAAGGATATTAATAAAATGGAAGCAGTCCAGAGATGGGCAACCAAAATGGTGCAGAGACTGCATCAGAAAACACATCAGGACAGACTAATAGAGCTCAATGTGTATACCCTAGAGCAAAAGAGTGGAGAGGTGATATGATCAAAACCGTCAAAGATCTTGAGGGTATTAACAAGGTGAAAGAGTCTAACATGTTTCAATATAAGAAAAATAGCAGGATAAGGAGACACAGCATGAGATTAGAGGGAGGCTAATTAAGGGGTAATGAGAGGAAGTTATTTTTCACAGAAAGGGTGGTGGATGCATGGAATGGCCTACCTCAGGAAGTGGTGGATGTGAATATAGCGCAGGGCTTCAAACAGGTATGGGATAGGCATAAGGGAGCAATACAAATGAGTATGAATAGATAGGCCACTGACAGAGCAAAGGCTGATGGCACATTTATAAGGTAGAAAAAGAAATGGGCAGACTGGATGGGCCATGCGGTCCTTATCTGCTGTCAACTTCTATGTTTCTATGGATGCATGGAATGGCCTACCTCAGGAAGTGGTGGCTATGAATACAGTGCAGGGCTTCAAACAGGCATAGGATAGGCATAAGGGAGCAATACAGATGAGTATGAATAGAGAGGCCACTGACAGAGCAAAGGCTGATGGCACATTTATAAGCTAGAAAAAGAAATGGGCAGACTGGATGGGCCTTGCGGTCCTTATCTGCTGTCAACTTCTGTGTTTCTATGTTGCTATGTAAATGCAGCAGTAACTCCAGTACAATGCTTGGTAAGGTGGATTATACTTGTCTACATATTTGCATTTTGAATGGATTTTGAGTCACCCATGTAAGGAGGTTGGATGGTCCTGCTAATTATAAACTTGGATGTGCTTCTGACAATGTTGTTGTCAATGATCCCTACTTGCTGCTTTGCAAAGCTACATGCCCACAAACAAAGCTTGGGAGAGGAGTGGTATCTGCATCACCAATCTCTTCAGACACTGTGCAGGCTGCTTTCTGGTAAAGGACTGAATACACTACACACAAACAGCAGTCTTGTTAAACTAATGTATGCAGTGCTTGTTAAGTTTTACAGTGAATAATAGTGATAGTTTTTTTTTAAATTCAAGTTTATTGAAATACTTGGGTACACTGCATACATAGCAAATAAAAATGCAATACATCTTACAGGAGTTCATAACACCCACATTTGACTCTTTATAGACAGCTTCTCAAGTGAGCCTGATACATTGTTTCTATTATATGTCAGGGTGAGTTGTTACAATTCATTATAATCTGCTACATATTGACACTGTACATTGATACACTGTTTATGGGCTTTATTAGCCGTCTGGTCTGCACTCGAGAAAAAAAAACAGGACTCTGTTCTGTAATACCTTTTCTAGTCTGACTCACTTCTGACACCCAGCTCAAGTTAGTTTAAAAGTTTTTTTTTTGTTTGTTTGTTTTTGTGAATGTGTGTAAAGAAATACTTGTTCAACACTTTTCCATGCCATTTGCCAGTGTCATACAGTATATCAACTTTTTTCCCATTTGTTACAATTCATTACAATCTGCTACATATGGACACTGTACATTGATACACTGTTTATGGGCTTTATTAGGTGACTTGTCTGCATTCGAGAAAAAAAAATAGGACTCTGCTGTGTGATACATTTTCTGAATGGTCTGACTCACTTCTGACACCCAGCTCAGGTTATAATTGTAGTGTAAAAGTGTATGTGTGTGTATGCATGTGCCAAAAACTACCTTTTCGGCACTTTTCCTTGCACTTTGCCAGTGCCATACAGTATAGCAACTTTTTTCTTTCCATTATTCACCAATGATTGATTCACTTTGTACCTGTATAAGAGGTTGGGTGCTTTTGATCTGTATGGGTGCACTCACCTGAGTAAATTTTGTCTGTTCTTCATTTTCTTTACTGAATTGTCCTGGCTCATTACTGGCGCACATTATGTGGGTGATATGAAAGGAATTATATGGTTCTGCCCCTACTGTGTATGTATTCCTAACACTGCATTCCTTAGAACTATAAGGTCAGCATGTTTTTAATTTGGAACTGTGGGTTGAGTGAGAGTGGAAAAAACTAAAAGGTTCTTTTTGCACTAAAATATCATGCACCAGTCAGTTAATATTGTCCATGTAACTCTGAACACAGAAAGCATAACTTTTAAAAAAATAAATAAATGCATGCCACCATACAAGCAATTCAAACAGAGGGAGTTTACTAATTATACAAGAATGTTCTGTTTGCAGTGTAATATCATGCCTCAGTCAGTGACTGTTTCCCAGATTGCTTTAAAGTCAGAAGTATTAATTTTTAAAATTAAAAAAATGTATTCTAGTTGTTAATGTTGTCAGTTTGTAAAGCATGTGTGTCCAAAAGCATGGACATCTGCATGAGAAATCAACAGCTTCACTCAGTAGAGACACAGGAGTGCATAACATGCACTCTGTAAGTAGCTGGCATATCCACTATATACTCACTCTGTATGACATGAAATTATGATGGGATGCATTTATTGTATTTTTAAAAGGTATGCTTCTGACTTGAAAATGTAATAGTAAGCAGTCACTGGCTGGAGCGTGATATTTCAGTGAAGTGAGCCCTCCAGTTTTATCTGCTCCCAATCTCCATAGGATATACTGCAGAAGTATAAACATAATAAGTTTGTCATTTCAAGGGATGCATGCAATGTCATGTATAAATACACAGTGATATTGGGCTCCTGTCCCTTTAATTTATATGTATCATCTCTACAGTTAAACCACAACTCAATTTGGCTTCAGAAATTTGCAGATGACTGTAGGATAGGGGCGGAAATTAATATTAACTCAAACTCATCTAATCTGCAATTTAAAATTGACAATATAGTCTCACGGGCAGAGCAGACCAAGCTGGAACTAAACCAAGACAAATGCTATGTTATGCATCTGGAAAAAAAGAACCCTAGAATACCATACAAACTTGGCAACACAGCCCTTAAAACAATCGAAGAGGAAAGGGACCTGGGCACCATAGTATCCAGTGATATGTCCTTCATGCCCTACTGCCATAAGATAGCCCAGAGAGGAAACAGAATTCTAAACTGCATATTAAGACACATATCAGCAAGAAGCAAAGAGGTTATGTTACCATTGTATACATTCCTGGTGAGCCCCATAATGCAATATGGTGCCCAGGTATGGGTACCATACAAAAAGGGAGACATAGCACTGTTACAAAGAGTCCAAAAATGAGCTACCAGGGCAATCCAGGGCATGAAAGGGAAGGACTACAAAGCCTGTTTGTTACAACTTAACATACTGTATACTCCTTGGATGCAAGGAGGAAGAGGTGAGATATGTGCTTCATGCACAGGGCATGGAATAATGAAGATCTCTGGGACATCACTGGTCTGGTAATGAACACAAATACACACAAAACTAGGTCCCACCCACTTCAGCTTACAGCACCAAACAAAAGAAAGGTACATAGCACATGGTGGTTCAGTCAGCGAGTGGTTCATGATTGGAATAGACTTCCACTGGAGGGCGTGACAGTTACCTATTAAAATGGTGACTACATATTTGTGACTACATAATCGCGACTTCATTTTAACGATTGTAATATGAGTGACTAGCTCATTTCAGCAATCACCCATAAATGGCGACTAACGCTGAGTTTGCACTTGTAAAAAATAGCAACTGAAACAGAATACAAAAAATACAATGGCAAATCAAATGGCAAAGTCAAATAAACAAGCAAGAGCTACAATAAGCTGTTTGCCTCAGCTCTTCAGCTGTCTCATACTCCCTGAGGAAGGCTGGGAACAGGTCCAATAATAGATGGAGTGGATCCCTGTGTAAAATATAGCTGTTGAGAATGCTGAAAAATCACATCAAAGCAAACAAAATATAGCTGCCGAGAATGCTGAAAAATAACGTAAAAACATACAAAATATCAGCAGCTGCTTCACAAAAACTTGGAAAATGCTCACAAGCAAAAACAAATTCTAGGCTCCTAAGATTCACATACCATGTTGCTCAGTTCCTCTTAGATACCTCCAAATTGGCATGATAAGCAAAAAAGCTCAGAAAGTGGAAAGAGCACAAAGCTATAGATGAAGCTTGATAAGTCCATAGCTGCTGCTCAAAGATAGGGTTTGCACACTGAGAATACCAGTGCATGCACTGTTTTAAAATAGGGGCTATTCACATGATTGGAAGTGTTGAATGGAAATATGGCCTTAAGGGAGGGGATGAAGCACTATTTTTACATGGTAGCTAAATATGTGTAGCGCTATAGTTGATGTGCGTTATTATTGCAGTAGCCTAAAGAAAGACGCTAATATTTAAAACTAGATGGGATGCTCATAAAAACCTAACCAGAATCTAGAAATTAGTTGGTGAGCATTAAGGATGCAAATCAATTAGCTCTGTACCTATCCTATGTATCCTATGTATTGCAAAGCCATATAAGTGTTCTAAAATTACTGGCATGCTTAAAGATCAACTGCAAATATATGATTGGGTTTTCTATTCTTTTTTTTTTTTTGCTGTATGGCATCAGCATATTGAATAATGCTTTATTTGCTTTACTAATGCAATTTAAAGAACAGCTTGTGCCATTTCCAACACACATGCAGCTAATTTCCCTGCTTTGAAGTGTCATTCCTCATATACAGGATACTATGGACAGAAACCTCCCCACCACCTCCATGAATGCATTGCAGCCCTTGTAGATGCTGTTCATGTAATATAAACAGTTGTTGCTGTATATTGGCTGGCATATCCTTTCCCAATTCCCAGGCAGACATGCTGTGCAAGGTGTCAGTCCCTACACTGCTTTATGTGATGGCCAGTAAAACAGACACACCCAGCCTACTTATTCAGTTATTTTTCTTCCTACTAAGCTTTGTTGTGACTGTGACTGCTGTTTAATTCCCTTATTGACAGTTTTGCCAAAGTGGTAATATTTTGTTTCTTCTGGCATATACTGTAATTTGAACAAAGTACAACTACAAATTAGAGGCATACTGTATGTGTGCCAGAAATAATAAAATAAAATGTTTTTAAATAGTCCTGTATGTTTGTAACAAGCCTGAATTAAAGACTGAGTGGGGGTATGTGTGGAAATTTTTTTTTTAACTTTTGCATAAACTTCTACATTATGTGTTCTCTTTCCTAGTATATATACTGTACACTCCCCCCTTGTCAACAATCTTTAATTCAGACCTCAGTTTCTTGCTGCTTAATGTTGTCTTGCAATTTTTAGTAAATAACTTAGATGATTGCTTCTAAATTTCTCCCCCGTTTGTTTTTCACAAACACACAGGGCTATTGAAATCTCAGGATGCCATTAGTGGCATACATTTGGAATACACATACAGCTCTGATTACATGTGCATATGTTATTCTCTGCCATCCTCCTCGCAAATACTGTAGGAGCTGCTGTCTGAGAGAGTATACCAGACAATTTCATATTGTTATCCACCATTTTCTGAGACTCTTGCAAAAAATAGAAAGAAAAAAGATTCCAAAACTTTTTATTTTTTTAGTTTCTGGCAAACACACATTATGCTATTCATTTGTAGTTGAACTTTGTTCAAATTACATACCAGTAGAAGCAAAAGTACCTTCAATAAGTTTTTTTTTTATGCTTTTCTTTATTACACAATTAAAGTGATAGAACGCTGGTGGGTCTTTCAGTTGTATCCCCCCATGTGTTCTTCAGTTGTTCTGGAATTTGGGATAGTAGTTTGGGCTGTTGTTTGAGTGACAGGTATCATTTTCACTTTAATTTAGATGATGGGAAGTCACCATAAGCCTTGTAACAACTGTGCATCTGTGAAAAATGAAATTTGCAGCCCACATGAAACAGGTTACCCATGACACTGAGCGTGGTCTCAGACAGACAGCTTCATAACCCCAAACTTTTACCTTGATACAGTTTGTGTCTGACTCAACTTGGTGACATCTTTCTGTACTGCAGTATATTTGTTTTGAAATGAATCATTTTTTTAGTTGACTGGACTCCAGATTGATTCCCAACCTTTGCACCATATATCAAACAACACTCAGTACTGCATCCGTATTGTTCTTACTTGCGCCTGGACATCGGGGGTGTATTTTGGCAAAAAAAAAAAGGTATGCAATTTGTTGGTTACTTTAATGCAATTCCAAGCCCAATTTGTATCTGTTTATTTGCTAAGTTTATTGTTAATTAGTTGTGTCTTTTTAATATACCTTCCCCCATCCCCACCTGTAAATAACACAATAGTTGTACATCATGTACACCTCCTAATTCTATGTTCTCAGTTGGTTTGAACCATGGTATGAACGTAGAAACAGTACCAACTAACAGCATATTAATGACTATGTGACCCACTCTGCTCATTTTGACTTCATAATTCATAGCAGACACACTCCATACCCCTAGCAGTGTGAATGCTAATTTAGATAAAGTGTATTAGTTTTGCACAGAAACAATAAATACACTTTCCACTACAATTTATTTCCACTGATTTTCACAAGTGACAGTTTAAGACTGTGGCTACTGCAATTTTTCCCAGGAAAATAAAAAAAAGATACGAGTGATGGAGGAATTTTTAGTGATTAACATGAAACTAACAAATGTCTACAGTATATCTCGACTTACAGTAGATGGAAAAAAATGGCGACTGAAGTGGTTGTCAAATACAGGACTATATCAGTTAAAACATGCCACAGGAATACATATTTACAGTGAAGTCAACAACATCTTTGCCATTGATCTTTAAGAAAACTAAATAATTTTTTTTCTGGCATGAGGAACATGGTTGTGTGTTAGGAGTGTGTTAGGAGTGGTGGCTGGAAACTCCGTGAGTCTTTTTTTTTTTTATAATGCTGTAAGATTTTCACTTTTTTTCATATTTCTTTTTTGTGCTGATCTTTTGTTAGGATCATGGCAATTGGTGTCAACCATATTATGCTATTGAGTCTTGTTTAAATATTAAACACTGATTGCTGGAGTTACACTCTTTCATACCACAAGTTTTTTTTATTGCAATAAATACAATCTGAGTGTAGTCATACAAATGAAATGGATTAGAAATCTGCAAAATAATGCTCTACCACTATGTGTCTAGTACACTTCCTATTTATTGCATATTTAAAACAACATGCCAGCAGTTGATTTTTTTAAGGAGTTAAGGAACACCGCACTCTAGCCACTACTGGCAGGAGATCATTGGGCACCATTCCATTCAAGTATGTACAGTACAGTAAATGGTGTAAGAATAGGCATATCAGTCCAATTATACTCCTGGGGTCATAGTGGTGCTCACATATGGATGGATATTGCTCAATCCCCCCCCCAGGTTAGGGACAGATTTCCTCTATAGATACCTTGCCATGGGTGAGCTTAGCAATTTTAATAATAACGTAAGCAAGGGTCAGTCACAATACCAGAAACATTATGATAGTCATGGGACCCCAGTTTTATATACTGTATTAAAAACCATGGATTCCCATACTGCTTTATTAACAGTGAGATTTACAGATTTCATTAGCCTACAAAAGCCAAGCATTCATCATTTATTGATTGATCTTTTTTTAGATGAACTGGGAACAGTTTGTCCCCAAATTGATGTACTGTAAACTGCAGACTGTGTAGACTGTAATTTCTCTTTGTTCAGATGAGAGCTCATTCTGGGTTCTAGTCACAGTGTTGTACCTCTAACAGGATGTTCACCCATTATTTTGGGGGGGGCACAATGGAACTGCAGGAGGCTCCTATTTTGTTTGAACTTTGCCCAAAGATTCTAATTGCTTCCACTGCCTGCTTTTCCTTCATGGCAGATGTCCTTTTTATACTTATATTTTATTTAGTTTATGCTTAGCACGGCATACAAAAATGTCCCTGGCAGGGGATAGTAAACACATGAACAGTAAGAATTTATGAGTACTAGAAAAATGGAAAGATATTCAGTGAGCGAGAAGGTGTCTTTTTTTTTATTATGCAACTCTGTACCTAGTAGTACTAAAAATCTTCATTTTTATAGAGGAGATTGGTGAACCTACACATCATTAGGACCAAGTCCTATTTTCAAGATGGTCCTGTTAAAGTAATTTCAAAATCATCATATAACAATACATATAATACAATACAATTTACACACTTATACCATATTACATTTACTAATACAAAAATCAACAAACAAATAATTGACAATACACAACATACTACAGTCATAAAGTGCATAAACAATGTTCACATTAATATCCCCATATTTCAACCTACTATTAAGAAAACCCAATATCCTAATTTATAGTACCCAAAAATACATTTATTTAGCCCTATTTGTCTAACCGTAACACTTACAGCGGACAGTAAATTCTGATTTTATATAAATTATGAAGGATTTTGCATCTCTATGCATCTTATAAGTCACAGACTTTATCGAGTTCCATAATCCAATAGCGATTTGTGCAAATCTCATATCACTATATTTATTTTTAAATTTGGGATATGCAAATTCTCTTAAATTTATACCTCACAAATTTTGATGGAATGATTTATTTACCAATTTATCATAAAGGTAACTTGGTTACTTTAAATTTAGAACTCAATAAGTCTGTACTGCCAAAACTAGTTTCCTCTTAACATCTTGAGGAACCCACCCAAGTTCCTCATAAATTTCACAATGATGAACATGAAAATCCTTTCTAAGGATAAATCAGGCCAATCAATTGTACATTGTATCATTTTTTGTCAACACTGTTTTAGTGGCAAAGCCATATACATGGTTTCCATACTCAAGTACTGGAATAAGAAGTTGATTTACTATCATTTTCCTCATATGTTTGTTCATGCAAAAACTTGAGCATCTAAATGCCCACAGTCTTTTATTTATTTTGGAGATTGTGTCAATTATATGATAATCAAATCTTAGGTTCTGGTCTACCCATGCCCCTAAATATTTGTATTCTGATACTTGAGATATAACTTCATTTTTTATAGTTTTTATCTCCACTACATGTTCATTCTTCCCAGATTTTTTACCACCTTTATCAAATAACATACATTTTTTTTTACTATTTACCACCAGTCCTGAGTTTGTCAACCAAGTACATAATACTCCAAAATCTGCTTGTAATATTTCCTCCATTATCTGGGACTTTTTCCACTAGCAATCAACAAGGTATCATCAGCATATAAACATATATCAGAATGTTTCACAATATCCACCAAATGATTTATGTATATTAAAACCAATGTAGGCCCCAAAATGGAGCCTTGGGGCACCCCTCTCAGAACCATAGCTTTATTAGATAAGTAACTGTCAATGAACATCTGTTGGGTTCTTCCCTGCAAATAAGATTTAAACCAAGCACTTGACTCCATAGACAATCCCATATCCATCATCTGCCCTACCAGTGTCTCATGGGACACAGTATCAAAAGCCTTGGATAAATCCACAAACACCGCACCCACCGACAGGTCATCCTCCATCTTTGAGGCTATAATATCTACCATGTCAGTGAGTGTGGTGCCTGTAGAATATACCTTGTGAAATCCAGACTGATACCCAGTTATTAAAGAATATTTTTCTAAATACTCACTAATTTGGACCTGAACTAAATGTTCAAATATTTTAGAGACCCCAGATAGCAAAGTCATGGGTCTATAATTTGTTGGCTCATAGATGTCTCCCCCATCCTTATAAACCAGAATGATCTTTGCATTTTTGCATTCCTGGGGAAAAATACCATCATCAGGCTCCAATTAAACAGTCTGGTTAGAACTGGAGCAATTTTTTGCATGGAGTCTTTAAGGAAGTGATTTTCTATTTGGTTTAAGCCAAAAGCTTTTCTCACTTTAAGTTTATTCATTATATCCTTTACTTGTCTTCAGGTTACACATTTAAACCTAAATTTAGGGGTGTCAACATTTACCTTTTCTTGATTTCCATTTGTATAAGTTGAAATTGGAATTTCTAGGTCAGGCAAATTTACAAAATAATGATTCAATATATTTGCTGATTGATTAGAAGATTCAATAATACTATTTTTTATCATTTGAATAAATGGTTTATGAATTACTGGGGTATCAAATGATTTAATAAACGACCTACAGATGTTAGTTTCCAAAACAATGTTTATAAAATGACTTTTGTAGGTAAAAGTAAATCCAAAGAAATTTATAAAAATAATAGTTTTAATTTTACCTTTAGTGGGGGACTTTTAGTGGGGATTTTTATTTAACTTACTTCCAGGAAAAAAAATGCCTGTTACACCATAATACAAAGCACAACGAACCAGCACAACAGATTGACAAAACACAGTGACATCTGCTGGTGATTGCATTGGCAATGAAAAAACTTATACAATGGCACTCCAGAAGAATAACCACTCTGTGATTGCCATTGTGTGTCTAATACAGGGAGCATGTTTAGGAAGCTAATGTGCTGCCCATTAAGCAATGCTCAACACTTACCAGTTACCACTTAACTCACCGGTGCATCCCTATTTGTGCCGAGCATCATGCTGCAGTACCGTAAACTTTACTGTAATGACCACTGTATATTTCCAAGATATGGGTATACTTATACATTTTATATGCTGGCCTACCAACCAATTATACACTTAGCAATCTATTATTTTCTATCATAATATAATCATCATAACTAAGCCTAAGCAATACAAACACTCCCAAAAAGAAGTAATCCCTAATGACTTCTGTCCTGGCCAGTGTCTTTGCATGTGAAGCTAACCAAGCAAGAAGCAAAATTCCTACCTCAAAAAACCTCTGTGGCTTGTCACAGTCCTGCCAAACACCTGCTAAGACTAACAGTCAAGATCTCTTGAGCATTCTTGATGTGTCTCCTCATTTGTAGGAGGCTAGCATACTTATGGTGTTATCTCAAGGGGTTTGCCCATGTGGGACTTGCCCAGAGTGGAAACATGGAATTTACAGTTAGTGGGCAGGATAAGAAATGGTCTAATATGTTCTAGTAAGGGATACCAGAAATAACTTGTTTTTTTCCATTAGACAAAAATAATAAGTGAGTAATTTCTAGTAAAAAAAAAATGCTAGAAAATTTCTCTTTCCTGGTAAAACAGTATCTCATAGGTCCAGGTGTGCTCACTCATGTGTCTCAGGGTGATAGCAAAGATAGGAAACACTGCAGCTAAATTAGGTTCAAGGAAAACATTACATGTTATTTTGGATTTTCCAGTAGAATGAATTTTGGCTGACTATAACTGATCTGTCAGCTTTCTGTCAGAAGTACAACATATTGGGCCTTGTTTGCATTAAGAGCCTCTTAGTTGATTTTGGCTAAAATATTCTAGCCTATTCTGAGTTGTACTAGATTTAGGTCCCTTTTGATAACTCTGGCTGCCACCTGGATATTCCATGTTATTGGAGAGGCTTCCCTTGGTATCATCTGTCTCCTTCAGATGTCTGAGCAGGATGGTCTGAAACACTTCTTAGCTTGAGGGAAGGTTTCAGTATGGGCTATTGACTCCCTGATTCCACATTGGTTGTTTTGGCTGTCAGTCACTCACAGCAATAGTATGGGACTCAATTTTGGTGCAAAAGGGGTGCCACATACACTGTTATGCTGGTTGTCAGACTGCTATGGGAATTTCCATTTTGACCCTCAGGCTCTGCTTGGCTGATCCCTGAGGTCAAGTGTCTTCTGCTAACTTGCAGAGATACTTATCTTAATGAGCAGCTTGCCCAGAACACTGGCAAGCAACTTGTTGGCATTACCTTTCCTATGTGAGGAAGAGTCACAATGCTATCAGAATGTACATGAGCTAGGCAGCTGAAGGTGGCTGCTCTTATCCTGTTCACGTCAAAGCCCAGTGGGTCAGCAAACTAGGAGTGCATTTTTTTGGCAGCATGTAGCTTACTTGATTTATTTTCACTTTTTTCTCCTTCTGTTTGTAAAACAAGTAACCCCAGCTAAACTCAAACCAAACTTCATAATGGCTCCTAAACTCTGTATTTTGATGACACCTGCTAGCAGGAACTATGGGCACATATAAAGTTTACCATCATGGCACAACTGGATGACCACCCAGTGGGCATGAACATTAAAGAATCTAAGCAATGGGCTTTCTAAAATTATAGTTAAAGCACTTTTCTTGAACAAAGATGGAGCTGCTAGTGCGGCCAAAGCAAAACAATTGTCGGCAAACAGAGACCACACTTACAGAAATAATTATATGAAATGTTTTCACGCTGCACACATAAAACTACCCAAGTGATATGCATGCTGCCAGTATGATTTAAATGTTAAATTGGAACTGATTGCATGCACATGGCATGTGTGTAGCAAGCACGTGTGGAAACCATGATTTTTATGTTAAATTGGGAAAGACTGCATGCATGTGGCATGCGTGCAAAAAGCAAGTGGTCACTGACAACTACACATGTAAAAATTAAGTGACTTTTTCAGGATCACGCCATACACAAGTGGGGGATGATGAGATTCAAACCCAGGACTTTATGCATTCAAGTTTCCTGGCTTGCAGTTCAGTGACTTTAACCACTAAGCCATACTATCTGCAAACATATCGCATGCTTACACTTTAGTACCTACTGTATCTGAATACATCTGCAAGCATGTGTGATGCTTGCAGCCACTGTTATGCTTTTCAGTTTTCTTCTCTTCCTCATTTCCACAGTTGAACTGTAGCCCACGTACCAATGGAAACACAAGTGTTCCCCCACCAATGCACAAACATTTCCACAAAACCACTTAATTTCTTCTGTCTGGCCTGTACTCCTACAATTTTCTCTCCATAGTTTTAAATGTTTACATGTAAACAGACATTAAGGTGCAAACACAAAAGTAGCAACAACTCGACACACACCCACATGACCAATCCCCCCATGCACACACACTGTAGTAATATGGTCATGCTGCTATAGACAACCCACCAAGTGTAGATATAAGTGAAAAGTCTCTTACTAGAGTATTAGGGAGTCAGAGGTAGGAGTCTTTAAGAGATGATGCCCATGGGTCAGAGTGCTGGGCTGTACCCCCTTGAAATGAATGGAGTTATTTTCTATTACTATTTTATATGTTATGATGGTGAGTTGTAGAATAATGAAGGCAACTGTTCTACTAACAAAGCCTTTGTCAGTTGAGTGGTGGCCTTCATTAATCTGCAACTTTCCATCAATACTGTATAAAACAGTAATACAAAAAGTACCCCCATTCATTTCAATGGTGCACACTCCTGCAGTCTCCTTTGCCCTTTGTTATAATGTGCCTGAGCATAGGGGTGTGGAGATCAGCTTCACGGGGGGCATAAACCTCACTATAGTGGAGCTCCAATAGTCTGTGCATACCATATCACTCAACTGTCCGCGAATGCAAGGGACAGCTCTAGAACGTCTGTAACATCTTTAAAAGATACAACTTATTTGTTTTGACTGAGAAGTGATAAGCAAATCAGGAAAAACTCAAATGTATAAGATTCATCTGTATATGCCCATGAGCAGTGCATCATATTTGGGCATAAACCCACCCAGTTACTAACCAAAATTTTTTTCCTGGCTGAAGTTCTGACCCCCCCATAAGAAACATAGAAACATAGACTTTGATGGCAGATAAGGACTGCTTGGCCCACCTAGTCTGCCCATTTCCCCACCCAGAGGATAAGCTGCAGATCCTATTTAACCAACAGCCTATTTCTTCCTACGCCCCACAAAAATTGCCTTATGTCTGTCCCATGCATTCTTGAATTCACCCACAGTTTTAGACCCCACAACCTCCTCAAGAAGGCTGTTCCATGCATCCACCACCCTCTCTGTGAAAAAATACTTCCTCACATTGCCCCTGAGCCGCCCCGCTCTATCTTCAAATTGTGTCCCCTTGTTCTTGCACATCTCTTTTTCTGAAAAATGCTACCCTCTTGGACTTTGTTGATTCCACTGAGGTACTTAAAAGTTTATATCATATCTGCCCTCTCCCTCCTTTCATTAAGGGTATACATTTTAAGCTCCTTTAATCTCTCCTTGTATGGCTTCTCTTGCAGACCCTGCACCATTTTAGTTGCCCTCCTCTGAACTGCCTCCATCCTGTCTATGTCCTTGTGGAGATGGGGTCTCCAGAACTGGATGCAGTACTCCAGATGGGGTCTCACCAACTGTCTGTACAGAGGGATAACAACTTCCAGTTTTCTGCTGGTGGAGCCTCTCCCTATACACCCCAGTATCCCCGCAGCCCTCCCTACTGCCTTCTCACATTGCTTGCCAACCTTTAGATCATCTGATATGATTACCCTCAGGTCCCTTTCCATTTTTGTTGTTGTTACTACCCCCCCATTATGTAATCTTCCCCTGGGTTTTTATTTCCCAGGTGCATTATTTTGCACTTCTTTTCACTGAATCCAAGCTGCCATACTTCTGACCATTCTTCCAACCTTGGCAAGTCCCTTCTCATCCTTTACATGCCTCCTTGTGTATCAAACCTGTTGCAAATCTTTGTGACATCTGCAAAGAGCCATACTTTTCCTTCCAGTCCCTCTATAATGTCACTTATAAAGACATTAAAAAGGACTGGACCCAGTAATGAACCCTGTGGTACCTCACTAGTAACCCCTCTTTCTTCAGAGTGGACTCCATTTACAATTACTTTCTGTGTCCTGTAGTCCAGCCAATGCTTTACTCAGGCTACCACCCTGGGACCCACTCCCAGGCTGGTTAATTTGATTATTAATCTTTTGTGTGGGACTCTGTCAAATGCCTTGCTAAAGTCTAGGTAGGCCATGTCCACGGCCCCTCCCTGGTCTACTACCTTGGTCACCCAGTCAAAGAAATCAATTAGATTCATCTGACATTACCTTCCCACTGTAAACACATGCTGCCTTGGGTCCTGTGCCCCACTGGCATCTAGGTGCTCAACAATTCTTTCCTTCAGAAGTGATTCCATCACTTTCCCTACCACAGAGGTCAAACTGACAGGTCTGTAGCTTTCTGCTTCTGTCTTGGTCCCACTTTTGTGAAGGGGAATCACATCTGTCTTCCTCCAGTCCTCAGGTACCACACCATCCTCCCAAGATTTGTTAAAAGGGTAGTCAGTGGTGTCACTAGTTCTCTGCTTAATTCTTTTAGAATTCTGGGATGAATTGCATCTAGCTCCATTGCTTTGTCTACCTTCAGTTTTAGGAGTTCTTTCAGAGCCCATTCTTCTGTGAAAGGACTGGGATCGACCCCCCTATCCAGAGTGCTTCTATTAATTGGATTAGGCACCTCCCACATAAAATAACTTTGTCCTGATTTCTCCTTCCAACTCTATTTCATTCAGTACCAATCCCCTATGGGTCATGAAGCCACCCAAAGGTGAAGACATTTTAACAACACATCAATATTTCAGTCCTTTCTCCTTCCCCAATCTCCCTGTAAAAAAAAATATATATTTACTTTTACTTACCTGGCCATATGGTCAGAACCTGCAGCCTGGCATAGTGTGCCACCAGACCAGTTTTAAGTCTGCTCCTCCTCTCTCCTTCCACCAGAAAATGGATGCTAAAACTGACCTTCACAGGTCCCCAACGTGGTCCATGACCAAGTCACCTCACAAGCCAAACCCATCCAACCTTGGTTGCTTGCTTCTTGCTTGGTTGCTGCTATGGCTGCTGCCACACTGCACTGATCAAGGCCTATGAAGGCCATCAACACTGCTGTCACCATGGCTGCTAAGCCTAGCTTGCTGCTGTGGGGGTCTGTGCTGTTTTGTTTTTGTAAGTCGAGCCTAGTAGAGTAAGTATGTAGCCTAGTCTTGAGTTAGCCTCTAGCTCACCATCTGCCCCTTTAGCCACCAGGGGAGACAGATACTAACTAAGAGTAGGACAACAAAAATTTGCTACCACAGCACTACTATTGAGACTTCAGTGCTCACAGACTACTCCAAGTTGTAGTGTGCAGTCTGCCTACTCTGTGGTGGGAAAGATGGTGTCACACTTGCAAGACTCAGGTGCTCTTTCTTGGCAGGAGATCATCCACATCACATGTGATTGTGCCACTGCTAATAGGTGGAGAGAGTGAACAACACAATACAGACTCAGTCGAGTCTGGAGAGGTCCTGCAGCATGAGCACATGCAGGTCAGTTGGGCACTTATTGTGGAAAAGATTAAATCCATATTTAAAGCCATTATTGCCACACCATGAGAACAACCTAGGCACAAATACAGGGGGAGGGGGCAACTGCCCCTTCTATGTCCTACCTAAATGGCACCTCTGTTAATGGTAGAAATTCATTCTCAGGTGCTAATGCAGATACTGATGCAATGGTTTCCACTGTGTTTTAAGGTGATGTATCTCCATGTTTTGTGATGTGTACTGATCATCATGTGGGTTAGTGTCCCTCATTGTTCCTCATTTTGAAGCAAAACCATTGTCAGCAGATGAAGACAAAAGTCTAATCAGCCACAGGTTTCAAAGTTTTGGACTGGCCCAGTAAGACTTTAAATCTACAAATGTAATAAATAACCTGTAGTGCCTGGACTGTTAAATATTAAAAGAAAGTCACTACACCACCTGGGACGGTTTGTTTGGAAAAGTACTGCAACCCATATTCTTTAGTCATTAACAAATGGAATTAGTCTGCATCATTCCCGATGGTCATTTAACTAAGCTTTTGTGCTTGAAGGGAAAAGGATGTGAAAGGTCGAGAAAAGGGGTAATAGCAACCACATAAAAACAACATAACAGTTGTGGGACTCAGACATTAATGAAATCAAAGGAAAGAGAGGGCAGGAAGAATGAGACAAGGGGGGAAATGGGGAAAAAAGAATAAAAATAAGCTACCACTGTAACTAGGAGAGTTGGTTTGGAAGCTGCATTTCAGTTGTATGTCCTAGTGTCCAAAAAAAGAAACAGCCTGTAATTTGAGAAATTCCATTTTCCATGATCATTTAAAAAGGAAAAGGGAGAAGAAAAAAGAGAAAAAGGAAAAAAATAAACGGACTAAAAGCACAAAAAGTGAAGTTGTTCATTTTATGCAGAATATAAAAGGATCTGCTTATAATCTTGAAACCAGACCTCAACAATATGTATATCAAGAAAAAGAAATACCCCAAACCACACAAAAAACACTCAGTAAGCTTTTTAATTTTACTGGGAATAAAACAGATAATATAAAGGGAGCCACTTTTCCTGGAGGAAAGCTAACAGTCTCTAAAAAGCTGACATGAATGAGAATCAACTTTAAAAAAAAAAACTAGTTGCCACTTTTCCACTAAAATGGACCTAAAAACAGAAATTGAAGGTGAAAAGACAAAGATACTATATGAAGAAGAAGAAAGGAAAAGAACAGAAAGTCAAACCCCAAGTGGTGCAGAACAAGGGGAGATGTTATTCAAATGAGCACAACATTACAAAAAATTATATTTTTTAAACACATTTTACAGAAGAGGAGGATGCAGACCATCAAGTTAATCAAAAATATTTTGTAAATGAGGACACTGAGGATGCCTCTCCCTGCCAAAATGGCTGTCCCAGTTAATTTCTAACGTAAACTCCTTACAGCCAGGACAACATAGAAAAATTAAAGCAACTACCAACAATTATTTCTGACATTAAAGAGATAAATAACAACATAGATCAAAAACTCAAAAAAGAAATCCAAATAATCAATCAACTAGAACAAAGACAATAAGATTTGGAAGATGTAATTAACCCTTTAACACAAGACAGACTGTAAAACAAATCAAATGTAAATTAGAAGACGAAGAGAACAGAGCTAGAAGGAAACATTTTAAGATATATGGTTTAATGCCTATATGGGAAAGAACAAGCTCATTAAATAGAAGTTTGCAAGACTTTTTTTCAGCCCTCCTTAAAGGAGAAAAGAACCTGCACATGAGGGACATAAGACTCTGACTGAGTTCTTTGAAGCAAGATTGCAGCAACAACTTTACACACCTGGCCATAGTTAAATTTCTGACTACAAAGTGTAAATTAAGAATTCTTCAACCTTTTCAAACAACAGAATATTTCACATATAAAGATCAGAAAATTTATATAAAACAGGACTTTTTTTAAGGATCTCTGGCTTGTTTGGAAACAGTATTGTCCAATTCAGCAAATCCTCAGGAAGGAAGGAAGGCACCAAGGCCTATTTGGTATTCCCTACAAAGCTCGAGGCCCTTCTCAATAACCAGACTATTCTATATTGCAGTTATAAGGAGGCACTTGGGGCCTTAAAAGTCCAATTACAAAACAATTTCACTACTTTGTGATGTGTCTTCAGAATTTACAATTGATATGATTTTGTCATTCTCTGTAATGAATTTGTGGGTGTGTGTGAGAGAGAGAACATTTGTGTTATAAGACTAAAAAGTGCTCAGTACAGTAAAATATATATTAGAATAAGAAGAAATTGTGGTTTTATTGTAGTTGAATTTATGGCTGATTGGAAGGCCCATGAGGAAAATGAAGAGAAGGAAGAGGGATGAACATGGGTAAGAGGTGTTTGTTTTCTTTACTTTCTCCTTCCAATAGCTGAGTCCAAAGGGAGTTGGTACAGTAGCAGCCACAGACACTGCCAGCTATTTCCTGAAATTTCTGTGATATTTCCAGGAATATCTCCTGCTTTCTACATTTCCACAGTAGGGGCAGCAGAGAGAAACCCTTCAGAAATTTTGTGAAATATCTGGAAATAGCTGGCAATATCTGTGGCTACCACTGTATACAGATCTGAACTCTATTTGTAAAGATTTTGTGGTATATATGCCAAATTTAGAAAATACAGATTGCATTATATGCCTACTGGTGTTCTTCATTTTACTTTCCCTTTTTCAGGTACATTTAACAGTACAAGAACTGGTCAGGATATTGTGATATGCATAAGTAGATGTTTTCTGGTGTCAGACTATCGTCTATGGCACCATTATGGGTAAAGGGTGTGGAAAGAGGAGGGCGAGGGCTTCATATATCCAACTACTTTTTTGCTTATCTTTGCAATTTAGTTAATCTGTTTAATGTTTTATAAGATGAATTTGAAGGCCTTAGGGAAGTTCAGTATGGTGTTTCATAGTAACTTTACAAGAACCAACTGGTTAAGCAGCTTTAGTAGTAACATCCGAGGTGTAACACGGAATGCAAACAGCATTAATTCACCTATTAAAAGGTATAGGATATTAAATAGGCTAAAATACTTAATGTAGTTATAACAATGTTTTGGGAAACATATTTAGTCAAAAAGGAGTTAAACTAAAAAGGGATTGGTTCAGGAATGTTAATTTCTCCTAGAGGAAGTCTAAAAACAGTAGAGGAGTGGCAATACTGTTGCATAAAAAATGTAAAGGTAGAATTCTGATACAATATCTGATCTATGTGGTAGAATATTACTGCTCAAAATGCTCATTAATAAGGAGATAATAATAATTGGGTCAGCAAATGCTCCTTTTAAAAGTTTTTTTTTAGCAGAGTTAAATACTCTCATCAAAAAAAGAGGACTGCTATAATATAATAATTAGAGGAGACTTTAACTGCCAAAAAAACTACATTCAAGAGAAATATTCCACAGCTAGTAAATGGGATTTGTACAGATCCTGTATCTGCAATAATTGTTTGATGAACAACAACATAATAGACTTAAGGAGAGAATTACATGATATGGATATTGCTTTCATGCATTTTTCATCAAGGCATAATATATATTCTTGATTTGATTATATTCTGAGTTTGAAAGACTTGCTGATACAAAGTTCCATTGTAAGTGTAAATATGAAGCCCTTAATGATATCTGATCATAATATAATTTCTATTGATATTGAACCTGTTTTATCAGCTAGCAGGTTGTGGATGTTTAACAGGTCATTAATATTTGGCAAGGATAGTGCCAGGCATGTTGCAAGGTAAAAGTCCAGAGATCGATGGGTTTACCATTGAATATTATACTGCATTTTTACCATAATATCTGCCTTTATTAGAGATGCTATTCAATCAGATCCAAAAGAAAAATAAAATACCAGAATCTTTGAAGGATGACTTTATTTCAATTACTCCAAAGAAAGGCAAGGATGATAAACAAATTGAAAAGTATAGACTGATAGCAATTTTAAACATGGACTATAAAATTTATGCAAAAATATTAAACATTAGGATTCTACCAGTTTTACAAATACTTACTGATTAAGATCAAACCAGGTTTATTCCTCAAAGATGTATTTATACAGGAATAAACTCAGTACCATTTATAATAGACTACTTACAAAGCTTTGGCAAGACAGCCATTCTTTTATCTCTTGATTCTTGAAAGGCTTTCGACATGCTTAAATGGTGGTACCTGATTTTTATTCTGGAAATTTATGGTTTCCCAAGAAGGTTTATGGGATATATTTATGACAACCCTAAATCACAGCTAAAAATTAACAATAAATTGTCTGTATGTTTGAAACTGTGCTGTGGAGTAAGACAGGGTTGTCCACTGTTTTCAACTTTGTTTTAAGGTAAGAATTATTACTTAATGAGATAAGAACCAATGTTAATATATAAGGGATATCAATAGGTTCGTAATTCACCTGAACAGGAGAAAATGTAATCTGTATTCAATACATCTATAAAAGACCAGGGCATGAAGTACTTATGTATTTAATTAGCAAACAGTCTAGACAGAATGTATGAATTAAACCATGTTTCTTCATTTAAGGAGTTGAATAATAAATTACACACTTGGGAGAAAATCCCCATGTCTTTATAGGGGAAGATACAAACAATAAAAATGCTTGTCATTCACCATATCTCATATATTTTACAGACTTTCATTTTAACATTTCAAATATTTTGTTTAAAAAGATCAATGCTTTATTTAGGAAATTCATCTGGAATAGTAAGCACCCCACAATTTAATGGCAAAAACTATATCTTAAAACAGAACATTGGGGTTTTGGGTGTCTGGCTGTTTATTCTTATTATGTATCATATCTTGTTAAATTAGCATTGTCCTGGTCCAGATCAAAACATCCCGATTCACAAATAGAAAATGCAATATTTAATTATCACTGTAATAATGTTGATGTAAAAAATATTTGATCTGTCCTTTCTACATTTATGAAAAGTGATAATAAAATAATAAGAAATATAAATAAAATTACTAAATATTCCTTACACATAGTTGAATGGATCACTAATTGCTCACCATCAAACAATATCTGGAAAAATCCCAATTATTAAATTGACAGCAAAGCAATTTGCAATAACACATGGCAAAATAAAATAATCTAGAAGTGGTTTGACTTGCTCAACTGTCATAACTTTGTAACTTGGTCTTCCTGCAAAACCAAACATAGTTTATCCAATCATCAATTTTTCTTTTTTCAACAACTCAGAAATGTATTTCGGAAAGACATTAAAAGATGGGAGAGAACACCCAATACAAGGAATTTAGAAAAATAACTAGAATCTACATTGGATAATAAACATAAATCAATATTTCATTGGATTATTAGCAGGTTACACTCTGCTTTAGACAGTTTATATAAAGACACAATTAAGAAATGGAGTTTGGAATTAGGAAGTCGTACTTCCTCTTAACAGTGACATGGTACTTGCAAAGCAATTTATAACTACAGACTATCCAGGGATTGTACAATCCAATTAAAATATTGAATAGGGCATAGTTCATTGCATATAGACTGTATAAAATGAAATTGAAAGCAGATACTAGTTGCTGGCATTGCCAACAAAACAATGCATATCTTTTACATATTTTTTAGGGGTACCCTTTAATTCAGAGTTGATGGGTAAACTCTTTTAATATTTTACAAAGGATTGGGATCAATTCACTGTTTGTTTGGGATTGGCATCTATACTGTTGGAACATAATTTTTCAAAGTCATTTGTTGATCAGGAATGGAAAACAATTAAAGCCAATCATATGTCTATAAAAATAATTATTCTGCAAACTGGAAATATTCAGACAAATGGATGATGCTTCCAAGTGGGCAATGTAAGTAACTTTTCTTAAGCACTGTATATGCTTACAGTTCTTTTGAAAATGACAATAAATCTGGGAAAGGGTACAATATGAATATTAACAACTGGCTCAAGGAGAACTTTTTTGCAATGAGCTGAATGTTAACATGGTTGTTTACACATTTCCTCCAGGTTATTTCATAGACTTTATATCATGCAGGCACCCTAGTTCCAATTATATTATGTTTGTTTGTTTGTTTTATTTATTTTTACTGTTAGGACCATGGGCCAAAAAAGACCCATTTTCATGAGTGATCAGTGTACAAATAACAATTACATACAATATAAATACATATGACTTAAATAGACACAGGAACAAATTGATATATCACAGCATTATTATTCAATAACATTTACACTTACATTCTGTAAAAAGGTATTCTTTCAACTTATGCTTAAAAGAACAAAGGGAAAGAGTCATACAGTAAAAAGCTGATTGTATCATATAGAGAAAAATAGGTAACATATAGGATATAGCCCTTTGTCCAAGGGAAGTTCGCATTTCTGGAATGCAAAGAGAAAATATAACTGTTGATCGAGTATTTACCCGAGAGTTCTACTTTTTAAAAATTAGAGAGAAACAATCAGGGACTCTAGTATCATCCTTTTTGCCAAAATACCCAGTTGAAGTTTGTATCTACCATCCAAAGGAAGCCAACCCACTTGTTCTAAGAGATTACAATGATGAACCCTTAATGTGGATTTCACTACAAATCTAGCAACTGAATTAAGTAACACTTTTACCTTGGATAACAAACCCACCCTTGCAGAATAGTAAAACAAAACCCCAAAATCAATTAATGGTAGTAAAAAACTTTGAGCCAACAGATGACGTGTAGTATCAGTAAGTAAAGGAGATAACCTATATAAGGCCCCTAGTCACTGGTGAGTCACCTTTACCATATGAAGAATATTGGGTTCATAGGAAAGATTCTCATCCATCAATAAACCCAGGTACTTAAATTGTTTAACGTGTTCAATCAAGGTACCAGAAACAGTGTATAGTGACAATATAGGGTCCGATATCGATCTTTTTTTAGTACTTGCAAAAACCAAGGATTTTTTTTTTCATTTAAAACCAATCCATGGGTTCAGAACTAATTCTGTACCTCCAAGATATCATCAGCCAAATCCTTCTGCACATTTTCAAAAAGGGGACCACTTGTGTCTTGTATTTTTGACTGTTTACAGTATATATTTCTCTGTATGGCCTTCACATGTATTATTGTGCAATGCTGCAGTACTGTAAAAAAAAATTAAAATGATCTTGGTATTAGCCTTCCTATAGCTGATGTTCAGGGCATCAGTAATAGTTGTGGTTGTCTGATCAGCTGTCCAAGAAGTCCTGTTTGACTGCTGGGGCACCCCTTTCATCAATGGCATGGAGCACTGTCAAAACTTCTGCTGTGCTCCCCTCATTACCACATGGTTCCCAACATCAGATTCAGTCACAGAATGCAGGCACAATGGCAGAACCAATCAGTTTAACTTACTTTAGTGTAGTTTAATTTAGTTTAGTTTAGCTGGGTAAAGTCCACTGGAGCAAGTTCCTTTTAAAGGTAAAACCAGGGGTCATTAAAATGACAAATACAGAGAACTAAAACATTACAAAAATATTTAAATACAATAGGCAAAACAATCATACAAAATTGAACAATAATATGAGATGAACAGGATACAAAATTACACTAGTGAATACAGTTCAATCTTTATGATAGTTACAAAACCTTTGATTTTTGAAACATTACTTCAGTTCTTTAAATTTTGTGAGTATTGATTTCTTTAAGAAATTATGGTAAACTACATTATTTTTGTGTTTTACAGAACTAGAACTACAAGGGAATGATCTCTGACCAATGGACATGTGTTGCAAGGGCAGCTTTAAGTTCTTATTACTAGCAGATGTAAGTCCTGTACTGAACTGAGGATTGAACAAGTCAGAAGATAGCTAAGTAGGTTAACCAGTATGAATAATCCTTCACAATACAGACAACTACCTGTACATGTTTATGGAATTTTACTCCCCAATTAGCCAATCAAGTTTTTCTAATATTGCACAGTGGTGCATACATGAAAGAAGAGATAAACCAAATTAACTGATTTTATTTAAAACAATATCCTTTCTGTTCAATATTTTAATAGGGCCCCTATCCACAATTATCACCCCCTGGTCTAATAGCAATAGTAAATTCTGTGTGGGTACAGCAGTCCTTGTTCTTCTATTAGTAGGACATTGTTTAATCCTGTACAGTTGCCCTAAATGAGCATATACGTTTAATGTGAAATAATCCATATGTTTTTTAAAGCATAAAGCTGACCCCCCAATAAAAATCTCAAGTATTTGATGAGAAGGTACTAATTCCAGTGAGCTTCCATCAAGAGTGGCTCTACTCAATTCTTTATCTTTCTTGGCCACCCTAACTGCAGTCCCAATTAATACTGTTTAATTTTTATTTTTGGTCAGCACAAATTAATTTAATATCATCCACTTTTGTTGCATATTAAAACATTGAGCTTCCAGTGGCCCAAAGTTAAACCCTACCATGAGGAGGAGGATGATGCATCAAGTTCAACTTACTAGTCTTTATACAAGATTGTAGAGATCACTTAGTAAAAGCCAAACTTCAGGAGCCATTCTGGGGCAGTCACTTACATATTTACCATAATTTGCAATAGTTTTTAATATATAAAACACACATAAAATGTTAAATAAAATGCATACAAACACCTATAAGTGGCAGAAACAACAGTTCTAGTTGGTTCACTGTAGTGACATACTTATTTGGGACACTGGGTGGCATTAGGTGCATATGGTAGAATGGAATCCTTGTTATGGATTTTTTTTAATTTGTTGTCCCTGTAATTGTTCTTTGCTGCTATAAGCTGTGGGGATTTTATTAGTATAAAGTTGTCATATGGTTACTTCCCCCAATGCTGTACCTTATGGAAGGATGTCATGTAATTCCTTTGTAAGTGGACTGTATCATGGATTTTTATGCCTAAATCCCTTCGTATATATTTTTATTGTAAGTTTTGTATTAAAACTTGTAAATAAAAAATAAAAAAAAGCCTCAATGGCACTTTTAAAGTTCAAGTTCAAGTTTATTCACCAGGAAAACTCCATTGAGCATGCTCATTTATATGGCAGTCCTGTCAAGGACAATGTGATACAACCAGATACAGTACAATGAAATGTCAAACAACACAAATTCCAAAAAAAGATACAAGCACACAAAAGGGATAATTGATTACAAGTCATACAACTGTGACATATACATAGCAATTATAACATTCTGTCAGGTAATAAGAGGGGTAAAACGGATGAAGGGACGTAAGTGCTTGTTGTATAGTACTTGCTCCAGGAAGTAGCTGCTATAAATAGGAGTCATACTCATTTGGCCATATCAAGACCTGGTTTTAGGCAGAACTGGTCCATGCCCAGATACTTGAGCTATGGAGAATGGAAAAATTCTGAATTTGTGGAATTTTGACTAAAGTTTATGAAAGTCTGTGAAATGTTGTGGAATTTAATTGGAATTCTGTGGGATATTTTTAGATTAAAGTAATGTGGTCATAATTCAGCTGTCATTTAAGCTAGAACTCTGAAAGATGGCATTGTCACATGTTCAATGGAATGCCAAAGCAGGCTAAACAACATGAAATTCAAATAGATAGTTTCAAAATTACAGGTGTTCAAACTCTCATTTTATTTTTGTGCAAACTTTAATGAACATTTTTATCTGCATATACCTCAGCCATTGATAGGGCCAGATATCTTAAATCTGGCATGATTCATTCATGATAAGTTTTCTAACAATGTGCCAGATTTCATGACAACATGATGCATCGTCTCAAAATTATACATGCTCAAAATCTGTCATTTTATTTTTGCGGCAAATTTCATGAAAAATATCGATCTGCATATAACCTAGGCACCTCTGAAGCTATACATGTGTAAATTAGCAAGAATAACTTTTTTGTAATGCTTATAGAATGATCAAAATATGGAGAGAATTGTGTTAGAGATTTGTAAGTTAGAGATGTTCAAAACTTTACTATGTAATCATTTGCAAAATTTTGTGACAACTATCAAAACTGTGGCTGTTTGTAACTTCTTTGCTCTTACAGGCAAAGACTTAACATTTGACATGCATATCCATAGTCAGTGTATCCTAGTGTCTAACACAGCTGGATAAATTGGTTTAGCAGTTTTAAATTTGCAGTAGAAAAAAAATGATTGGTAACATTTTCTCACATATTTATGGTAGCACATAGATGAAGCATCCAGAGATCTTTTTGTGGAAGTTAACATTAACAATGCATGTATCGCTACTTCATTTGATAAGCTGGGCTGAGCTTTTTGTAGTTCTGCTGTTCCTCTCTGGGTGACTGTCACCCAGAACTACCTATCCCACTGATGTACTCTTTGTTCTTTACAGTGACCAACTCTCTTAAAATGTGACTCAAGTACTCCTTTTTCTATTAACATACACTGTTGGAATAGTCAGAATTCTTCCTTCTTGTTGTCCCAGACATTGTCTTCCACACTACATCTTTTTGAGTACCTATATGTCCCAGACTTGCATGTACATCAGGCTTCCTGGGTCATACATTTACTGTATGTGATCCTTAAATGTTCTGCATTCAGGTTAGAATTGTTGACACTCTGTGCTTCTTTGTTCCAACCTGGGGGTCTACCACTGTTGTGCTACCCAGCTCAGCTGTCCATGTCTTAGTGAAACTGTGCATCCAACTCCCAAAACTGGTGTCCCCCTCCACTACCTGCCTCTTATGCCCATGTTCTTTAAGTATAGTCACTTAGATAAGGCTGAGTGAAATTAGAAAATTCCAGTTTTATGAAATGTTTCATGAAATTCTACAATTTTCACAGAGACACATAGGATTTGACTTTAAGTACGAATGTTATTTTTCATTTTCTGGCAGTAAGCAATTAATAAAATTGGAACACACAGTCTCCTTGTAAGGTATAAGAACCTACCAAATTGAATGGCATTGTATTCTCTGTTTTTAAAGTTTCAGGGATTTATAAATTTGTAGTTTAAATTATTTCAAAATTTAATTTTTAAATGTTGTGAAAGTTTGACTACTTCTAATTCAATCCCATTTAAAGCTGCAAATATGAATGTTTTCAGAAATGACCATGTGGTACAGTAGTTTAAATGTTTCAGTTCTGGTTAAATTTGGATGTATGTTTTTTTAATTAGCAGGAAATAACTGAAATTTTAATTTTGGCAACATGTTTGGCAGGCTATAACACATTCCCATTTGAAGCTAGAAATCTGAAACTATGTACATATATAAATGAAGTGATAACCTGTACACCTGTCAAATTTTTGTAATAGTTCAATGAATACTATCAAAATGACATTAAAATTACAGAAGTCTAAATTTTGGAAAAATGTTTGGCTACCTATAACTCAACTCCCATTGAATCTTGAGACTTAAAATGTGGTGCATATACTTATGCTGTATGGTGCTCGACATCCTGACATTGTGAAGAAATTTAGATAAGAAATCTTAAAATGATCTCAAAATAACTAAAAATTAAATTTTGATTAAATGTTTGGCCACCCATATCTCTGCCCCTTTCAGCCTAGGACTCTGAAATGTGGTACCCATTTGCAAGCTATTGTGTGCTGTATAATTACCACATTTGGTGTTATTTGAACGTGTACTTTTAAAATTATTGCAAAATAACTGACATTTAAAATTTGCAAAATTCCACGGAATCAGACTGGTCATTCCACAGGTGGAAATTTATATTCCACACAGCTCTACCAGGTACTGTTCAGAGTGCATAATGAGTATGCAAAACAAGCAACTGATGAGGTATATAGGAGATAACCATATTGTAAGCATACTTGAATAAAACATTAACCACTACAGTTCTTTCCAGATATAAAGGGCACTCCAGCTGAAATTCATCTAAAGAGAACAGTGCAGTACAACAGTGAAGGGAACCAGAGTAATGAAGAGCAAATCTCACAATCTTGCAGTAGGTTCTACCTAACCTCAAAACATATGTACTGTTAGCCATGTGATAAATTAAACTTCCATAATCAATTAATAGAAGTAACATTTCTTTACAATTTTCTACCTTGTGCCACAGCACAAATTATAGTGATGTCTCTTCAAGACCCCATTCTTTAATAAACATTACTGCTTACTTGGTTTCTATGTAAATTTTGAAAGTAGGTATACCCACACTCTTATGTACTTACATTTCTACACTTGATCAGTTTTGATACCCTCAGTAGTTTGTATCTTGAAAAGACATATTTGTCCTAAGTATGCATACGGGAACAAAGGGGAATTCAATGAAACTAATTTGGGGAAGATTTAGGTGCACTAGTAAGTCACATTTTTTTTCACCAAAAGTGGTGGAAAAGTAGAACAGGCTCACAGATGAGGTAGCAATGTCCAAAACCATGGCGGTTTCAAATTAGGATGGGACAGACACATAACCATAGAAAGAGGAAAGAGAGCAGAGATAAGGGAAATGGATGGCCTCTGAACTTACATTGGGCAGTTAGGTAGGGTGGAGAAACTGGGTGTACTATTGAGCCTTTTTCTGCCATCCTCACTTATGTTTCTATGTTTCTGAGAGTCAGCAACATTATAATTTGTGGACTTACTGTATGTGATGTGCAGAAAACCAGCAAATCTGTATTTTTACTATTAATGATTACGCGGCTATTGGTCAGTCAGTTTTGGAGATTTAAAAAATCTACTTAGAGTTTCTTCATAGTTTCTTGGGGATGGTGGGTTTTAACCTGACAACTGTCATTATCATCAGCATACAATTTCATGCTTAAGACCTTAGCTATTATCGGAATCTAATTTTCAAACATTGCAAAAAGCAATGGGCACAGAACAGACCACTGCTGAATCCCCTTATCTACTTTTAAGATCTCAGAACTGACCCTGTTTATACAAATCATTTGCTTTTTCTCACTTTGATAAAAAGCAAACCACCTGCAGGCCTAAAGTCTAACCTCTAAATGCTGAATTTTCAGCAAGCACAAGAAAGAATCATTTACTGTATCAAAACCCTTTGTTAGATCTGGGTACACTACACTGTTGCACTGCTTTTTTTCCAGTGACAGTGTCCATGAAATCCAACAAGTCTGGTGGTGAAATGTTTACACCAGATTACTAGGTGGGCCATAGGTCCTTATCTGCCGACACTGTCTTTGTATCTATTAGGAAAACATAAACTGAAATTACAAACTCAAATGGGCAGACTAGGTGGGCCATAGGCCCTTATCTGCTGACACTGTCTATGCATCTATTAGGAAAACATAAACTGAAGTTACAAACTCAAATGGGCAGACTAGGTGGGCCATAGGCCCTTATCTGCCGACACTGTCTATGCATCTATTAGGAAAACATAAACTGATGTATCTGTGTATCTATTAGACATGAGACTGCTGAGGGGCCACCAAGTTAAAAATTGAAAGATAAAAGTAAAATTGCTAATGTGCTTATTTTGTAACTATTTATAACATGAATGAAGGTAACACAGTGGACCAATAATTGTTAACTTAATTTGAATTACCTCCTTTGAAGACAGGAACAACTTTAGCCAATGCACAACTATCCAGAAAGTGGCCAGTTCAACATTTTAGTACAGGAGTAAGCAATTATGTCAGAAGCTTATCTCAGCAGTCAGGTCTCAAGACCATCTAATCTCCCTAGTTATGCTATTTGGATAGAGTTTAGGCTTTTCTTCACACCCCTCTTTTTCAGTATCTTTACATAAAAGGGATTCTTAAGCCTCAGTCACCTAGGGCTTGGGATAGAGGTTCTACCTCAGAATCTAGATCCAGGCTATTCATCATTTATAAAACCAAGTCATTAAAGTATGTGTTTAACTCATTGGCCATTACTGCAAGGTCAGTAGCAATGTCTCTTTCTATTGGCAAGCATGTCAACACAAAAGATTTTTTGGTGGGGTTCCAATGTTTTCAGGCTTTTCCAGAAATGTCTGGTAGATTTAGCATGCACATAATTAATTTTAAAGAACTTTGGCCCTAATTCTAGAAAAGAATCGCCTGGTCTGACAGCACTTGCGCCAAGTAGATGGTGCCAGTAGCAACTTCGCCAGCAGTTGTGACTTGCGCGAGCCATAAGTACCGCCATGGCGTCGCAGGGCCACTCTGTGCCGAACAGCTGATACACCGGCAGTTACACCATGAAACCCCTGCGACATGGCGCTAGGGGGTTTATAGTAGCATTTGTGCCTCACTCCAGAAGGGCAGCAACAAAGTCCCCAATGTCGGGATTCTACAAGAACCCTTGGAGGAGAACCGGCAACATAAGTTACCTGCATTTTGCTGGTGTAACTTACATCTGTCCTCTGAGGGTCCTGTAGAACCCAGTCCATATGCCCTCCCCTCATGCCCAGACCTCCTCTGTTGTTGCCCCAATGGGCATCACACACCCCTGCCCCATCCCCCATTCAGTACATGCCCCCCATACCCCCACACAGTAACAGCCCCCCAGGGCTGACCACCCCTGCTCCCAACTCCTGTGAAATCCATGCCTTACAGGGCTACTCCCACTCTTCCCGAATCCCCCATTGTAATCGTTGCAGGTGGTGCTGAAGAGTCTCATCCATGCCTCAACCCTCGAGTCGTCAGCCACAAATGTGGCAAATAACCTGATAAGCACTGGTAGTCTAGTGGCCCCACTCAGCCATGCCAGCCCATCCCAGCACTCCACTCATCCCCAGTTGGTGACTGGCATAGTCCCTCATCATTTCATGGCTATTACTAACTGAGTTACATGGGAGTGCTGCTGGAAAGATGTGCTCCAGATAATTTCTCTGAGTGTATCTTGCAGTAGTGCTCCTACATAACCCAGTCAGCAGCCAGCCATGGAGGTGAGAGGGGCTGTGCCAGTAGCCAGCTGGGGATGAGTGAGGGGGTGCTGAGTGAGCTGGCATGGCTGGGTGGGATCACCAGACTACCAGGGCTTATCAGATTATTTGCCGTGATTTGCAGCTGGCAACCGGGGTTGGGGCATGGTGGGGATGACAGTGCACCACTGCTGGGGTGTTTGCAAAGGGGATCTGGGGGACTTGGGGTATGGGCAGCCCTGTGGAGCTCTGTATGCAGACTTTGGGAGGCTGGGGGTGGGGGAAGCCCTGCAGGGCTATACTCATGCAGGGATTTGGGGGCAGTTGATGTGGGCAGCCCTGTGGGGTGCATATTGTGGCAAGCTGGGCATGGGGGGGCACATGCAATCTACATTGCAGCTTGCGACATGCTGGCCAGGTGCACCCACAGTTCAGCATACCTGGCCACACACTGTAAGTGGCAGAACTTAGCTGTGGAGACCATGCCCCTTCTGGAATCAGGTGCAGGATCAATGTCGCAGTTGGGGGTGGTGCAAGTTGCGTTTGGCAGCAACTTGTGCCACCCTTCTAATCTTTGTCTTCAATTGTTTAAAATGACCAGTTTATTAAGAAACTAAGTTGATTAAAGGATTGTCAAACTTCTTTTGGTCTGGATTTCTGAGTCTATAGCCAAACATTATCCTTTATCCTCATCATCTTTATTACCTTGCCATCCAACCAGGTTAATCTAATGTTCTTCTCTGTTACAGTTGAACGAGGAATGTGTTGACTGTACACATGAAAAAATTCCTCAACAAAAAATGTCAACTGCAACATCTGATCAGGAATTAGGAGCAGACAATCCCACCTAACACTGTTTAGTTCCTCCAGAGTGTATAACTTATTATAATTAAATTATAATGTCATTCTGTTAACCTTGGATGGGGAGATGGGCAACCCTGAAGTTTTAATTGTACATGAAATTACACAGTGCTTTCCAAGAAGTGGCAATATACCTCCATTTGGTAACAGACAGGGATGAAAATAGAAATATGAGCTCATTTGTTTTTCTGGAAACTCATTGCTCACTAATCCAAGTTGAGGACTGTATTGTCTGTGACAGGTTTCAAATTTCAAAAGCGACTTCTGATTTCCTCTCTTCCTTCTCCTTCCAGTTAGCTTTAAAATCTCATATAAGTTTGGAATCACAATTGCCTATATTTTACTCCAAAAAGAAAGCCAAGTCATCCAACAGAATTAGCTTAACCTTTGAGGAAGAATACTGTGTATGAATGCAATTACCATGCTAAGCTGGGCGATCTGAATCAAAACAGAGCCAGTTGTACTCATTTGCATCTCCTTTAGTAGGTGAAGTGGACCTATTTTCTTAATTAAGTATTTAATTACCCTTCCCTTATTTGTATCCATTCAAAAATGCTGGTACCAGTAGTTATGAATAGTTACTGTGTATCCGAGTCAATGATATAATTGTCTAGCTGGGACTCTGAAACTCCCATTATATTCAGATCCACAGAGTGTTGCTTGTATGACTCCAATGTTAAGGTTTACAGACTTGTACCCTTCTGACATCAATGAGCTCCAGTACTGTGAGGCAGCATCAAAAACTGGCTAGCTCAGGTGCCTAGTGAGTGACACAGCTGGGGGGGGGTAAACATGCTGGTACAGACAGGAGGAAAGACTCGAATCAGGAAATGAGCAGCAGCCTGTGTGTTGGCAAAGTCCATGGAAGTTGTTCCACTATGCAACCATGGCTCTAAAGTTAAGTTTTGTGGCTCTGCCTCCTTCAGACATCAACAAGCTATGGTATGGGGAGACAGCATGAGGAATCAGCTAGCTTGAATGCCTAGTGGGTGGTACAGCTGAGGGCAAACAAGCTGGGGGATGAAATGTAATAAAAATAATGTAACATCTGAAAAGACTTCAGGTTCCTCTTGTTATTCTAAAATCATGAAGACTAGTCATGAGCAGCTCTTCCCCAGTGTCCCTTGAATACTCTCAGATAGCATGTTATTTTGTATGTGATGATATAGAAGATGCTGAATTGGTACCTCATACCTATAGCAAGGTGATAATTTGTATAACGAGAACATGGGGGCAGAACACTCTGTAAGGCCAAGTGGTTTTTGACTCCTGCTTCACAAGATGAAATTATCACTAAGTTGTTCTTGGCAACAATGTTTTATTTAATACATTACGTGGTTCATGGAGTTTTAAAACACTAGGGGGTAGGATTTTTCAAAGGCTTAGATCACTGCAAACCCCAGTACACCGACGATACGTGCATGGGGCTTGTGGCAATCTAACAGAATTTTCTATCCTGTGGAGCAATTGCAGCAGGTTAGACCAACTTTTCTGCTTTAGCCGGCAATTCTGGAGGCTATTTTCACAGAGCTTACACCAGATATTTGGTGCAAGCTGCTGTAATTCGTGGAAACAGTTGCAATTGCACTTAATATTGAAAAATTAGGTGCAGTTGCGGCGAAGGATTTGGCACACCACCAAAACTTAAGTGCTGTGCTGCAGGGCTGGACAAAAAGCCCTGTACCATGCTTTGAAAATCCTGCTTTAACAGTGCGGGTGTGAGTTACTGTTATCAACAGTTCACACTGTTATTCACAGTTCATGCTGTTATTGATGAGTGTGATCTTTCACCTGTGAATAACAGAGTGTGAACTAACAGTTTAAACTGGGAATTTCATCATTTTTAACTTCATTAAAAATCAGTGGAAATAAGGATTAACAATGAAATCAAAAGATATGTATCCTATTTGGATTGATTTGTCTGCCATGATTAATTTTTGCAGCTGTGGGCAGAGCCTACAGCTGTTTTGAGATTGATCATAGCTTACAAAATGACTAATAGTGGAACCTTCCACTGGACTTTTGGAAGCATCCTTCTGAAAGTCCAATAGAGTTGAAACACTCACCATGATCAGCCTCTATGGATTAACAGCCACAGTATTTCAGCTCTTACTTCCACATTACAGGGTAATAAATATGCATGTGTGACACATGTGCATGCATAGTTCTGCTGGCACCACCATTTGCGATAGGCAAAATGCCATTCACCACAACCACATTTGTGTCACTGCTGCCAGCAATGGCATTAAAGAAACCCCTTCCACTGCTACTTTCCTCCCCATTCCCCATCCATGCACAAAAATCAGGGTCCCCAATCCCTGTCAGTATTAGGTAGCCCCCCCAAGTCATGTGGCTCACTAAGCGCCCACCCCAGTTTGCCCTAATGTATTTATTTGCCCCACACCAACATCGAGGTGCCCAATCCCCTTGTTAGCATGCTGTGCCCCCTCACTGACATCAGGGTGCCCATTCCACATGTCAGCATCATGTACTGACCCCCAACTAATGTGGCACACTGGGAGCCCACCCCAGTGTGCCAAATGTATGCTTTGATTTTTTTTTCCTGTAAACAAAGAAAACCTTCCTGACATGTGTTTTTTTATCTTTAAAAAATAAAATGATCCCTCATCATTGCCCCAGTCCCCCCTTCCCTGTCCCCACCCTCCCACTGAGTACCTACCTCCCAAACCCCCAAACCCCCCTAACCCAATAATTAACTCTGGGGGTTTGCGTTGTCATATTTTTTGGACTGGGACACGTCTCCACTCTTTAAAGGTGAACCACAAACTGAAGAATCAACGATAAGTGTGCTATAATGGCATTCATTAGGGTTTTCAACTTATGTTGAGAACTCAGCCATCTGGGGGAATTGTGGCCCCAAATTCTCAACATGGGGTTTTTTTTGGACCCCATCTCATGACCAGTGTCACTGTCATTTCATTACTCAGTTCCAAAAGGTGATTTTGCGGTAACTGCATGGAATCAACTTACAGGAATGATTAATGAAATGACAGTGCAACTGTTCAGGAGGCGGGGTCCCAAAAAGCCCATGTTACAAATTTGATAAAAAAATTCCAAAAAATGACTGTGTTATGAGCGTATGCTATGCAGTTTCTATGCATGTTCCTAACTTCACCAATTTTTTATATTTTCACTCCAGATTTTCAGCATTGGGTTTTTGCCCACCTCCTTTTTAACAGTATAGCTGTCATTTTTCACATCATGCCCAAAATGTGTTTCCACACCTCTGGCACAGAATGGCATGGCCACTCTGTGAAATCACCTTTCAGGACAAGTGAACAAAATGACACTGGCACGCTTCACAAAAGGTTGATCAGGAAGTTGGTGGATCTTGGGATCGCAGAAAAGATGGCCAGATGGGTGGAAAACTGACTGAGGGACAGAACCCAGAGGGTGGTTGTGGGGGAGAGAGTTATCTGGCACTAGAGAGGTAACCAGTGGGGTCACACAGGGCTCAGTGCTGGGGCTGGTGTTGTTTGATGTCTTCATCAGTGACATTGTGGATGGTATTAAGGGCAAAATGTGCCTATTCATGGATGACACCAAGCTCTGCAGGAGAGTGGACACAACTGAAGGAATACAGGACTTACGGGAAGATCTGGAAAAGCTGGGGAGGTGGTCCAGGATCTGGCAGCTTGGCTTCAATGCCAAGAAATGCAAAGTTATGCATATTGGAGCTAAACATTCCAGGACAGAGTACTACCTGGGTGGAGTCTGAGTATCTGCATCAGAGGAGGAGAAGGACCTGGGAGTGATGATCACTAGTGACCTGAAGCACTCCACGGAGTGCAAGAAAGCAGCAGCAAAGACAAACAAGATGCTGAGATGCATAGCTAGGGGGATCAGTGGTAGGAGAAAGGAGGTTATACTGCCTTTGTACAGGTCATTAGTAAAGCAGCATCTAGAGTATGGAGTTCAGTACTGGTGCCAACATCTCAAAAAGGACATTAACCTGCTGGAGAAGGTCCAGAGGAGGGCTACAAAGATGACAGTGGGTCGGCAGGGTAAGGCATATGAGGAGAGGTTGAGAGCACTGAACATGTGCTCTCTAGAAGATTGGAGAGAGAGAGAGGGGATATGAGTGGGACTTTCAAGTACTTGAAAGGGCTAAATAAGTCTGATAATGAGAATCTCTTTAAGTTGAGTGGCAGCCATAACTTGAGGAGACACAGTCTTAAGCTGGAGGGTGGGAGGTTTAGGAGGGAGGTCAGGAAGCACTTCTTCACAGAGAGGATGGTGGATACTTGGAATGTGCTACTGGAAGAGAATATATCATTGAAGAAAGTGGGCAGCTTTAAGACAGGCTAGGATAGGCATGGGGGAAGGTAAGGATCATGGGTAGGGAGGATGGGAGTAGTGGGGGGAGGGCAGGGACATTAGCTCAAACTGTGGACCCTGCAATATGAGCAGACTTGCTAGACTAAATGGCCTTCTTCTGCTAGCATCTTCTTATGTTCGTAACTTCATAGGAGGAGGAGTCCCAAAAAGGCCATGTTGAAAATGTAGTACAACACCTCCAAAAAATGGTCATTACAGCTGGGTGTTCAATAATTTCTATGCACACATGTAATTTTGGTCATTTGGCAGCTCACTCAGCTGTATCGGCCCAGGCTAGATCTTGTTACTTATCTATTCGCATGTGCTTTCCCCGATTCCCTGATTTTTAAGTATTGGATATTTGTTGGAATATTTTAATTGCTTTTATTAGTTTTTATTTATTTGTGATTTGTCTGTTTTAGAGTCTGAGTGCACTGTACAGCACTTTGATACTTGATGAATTGTGCTCAACAAATAAAATGTATTTATTATTTATTATTTGTTTAAATATACTGTAGTGGATAATTTCACCAGGTAGCTTATAGAGGACCGCATGGCGAGGAGTAGATATCAGACAATCAGTAATGTACACAGACAAAAAGAGTTGATAAATGCATTTTAAGGCAAATACATGGTGCGTAAGTCAAAGACAAGTGTGAAGGTTTAAACTGGGCCAGAGACAGGGGAGTATGTGTTTCCCTTACTTCTCACTATACTGTAGCTATAGCTTGAATCGATTTGATCCATAATTTGGGAGTATTTTGTAGCCCTCACCATTACCTCTCTCATGACTGACCAGATGAATCATTTTGTGTTCATCAGCTCAGCACCCCAACCCTGTAAGCAGACAACGTCATTCCTTTTACACTGGAGTAGATGCTTCCTAACACAAAAACTACCAACCAGTCTCTTTTCTCCTGGCACTGGTCAGTTGACTTATGAAACTTGTGCATGCCCATTTCACAATCTACCTTAAAACACTACATGTCCTAAGTCTCTTCTACTCTTTTTTTTCAGGATAGATCCCTTTATGATCAGTTTTCTGCTAAGACTGACAGACCGTAACCACAAAACCATGATCAAAGAGCACCTTGTTGTTGCTATAATTGTTAACTTGACCAACTCATTTCACACCATTGCTTATTTCCTCTTCCTGTCTCCTCAACCCACTAAAACTGAGACCGGCCCACTGGCACTGAGGGATGAGGCACTGGATGCCACACCTCATGTCATGCTGGTGACCCGGGTTCAAGAACGGACCTGGGCTGTTGGGGGTCAGCAAGGGAGGGAGGGAGAGGATCAAGCATCTGGAGGACTGCTCTCCTTTCCCGGGGTGGGATTCTGGGGGTACCTGGCACAGTAGCAGCCTCTGGTGGACACCGGGGCAGTGCAGATATCAGGCTGCAGTAAAGGGGCATGATGTCAGCAGGTACCAGTGGTGGAGCACCATGCAGGATGCCATAGCATGCCATATCCTGTGGGGAGAAAAACTGAAGAAAAATCCCCTACTGTGCGGTAGATGATGGTGGGAATCAGTGGCAGTGCCCCAAGCCCAGTGCTGGGCCTACCAAACCACACTACTGGCTGCCCACCCTCTCCGGTCACTCCATTTGATTGATAGACCACAGGAGGAGTTGGAAATCCCACCCTGGGTGGCTCAGAGCTGGGGGGTCATGCTGCAGGAGGTGATTGGAGGGTTTGGGGAGAACCAGAGAGAACATGTGCCAGGGGCTTCAGACGGGCAGCAGAGCTCCGGATGAGTATCCCCACTGGAGAGAGTCTGTACATGTTTGTACCATAAATAAAGTATACAAAAAATAAAACCCACTAAAAGTAGTGTTCTCCAAGGCTCTATATTGGGTCAATACTGTTTTTTAATTTTTTTTAATGGCCTCCCATCTGCCTGTCTCTCTTCATACAGTCATCTGTATGCAAGCAACATGGTTATTATTTTCTCCAGGCTCCAGTATCTGAACTATTTTTAACTGTCTGAAAAAGGATATTGATAAGACCCAACATTGGTTGCTTTAAAACAACTTCATACTTTACCATGACACACACTGTTGTTATGCTCTTTGGCTCTAAAATAAGGCTCTCCAAGCTCTCTATAACTCCCACAACACCACAATCAAAAATATCCTATCAAATATGTAAGCATCTGACTCAACCAACAGTTGAACATCATACAGTACATTTATGTCCTCTGCACAGACCTTTCCCCTGAAACTTGTTAGAGACATAGAATTTGTTAGCAGAAAAGGACTGCTTAGTCCACCCAGTCTGCCCAAGCATTCCCTGCCTATTCTTCCTTCTATAGACACTATCTGGGCTGCTGCCACCCTCCAAACTCCCTGCCTCTTTTCATATACGCCCCATGTTTATCCCATGTATGCTTGAAGCAAAGAATGACTTCCTCTCTTGGTCAGACATGGAATGAATCCCTCAATTTGTTTCTTAAATGAATCCTTCAGTTTGCCTTCAAGGTGACTTTGCCTATGAGGCTGCCTTATTTGCTTCCCTCTGTTCCTATCTCCTGGTACCCTGCATGCCTACACCCAGCATGAGCAACATAAAAGGGTAGGGATGAAATACCACTAGTCCATTAAGTTCTTTTCCCAACCTGCACATTGGGGTCTATGCATGAATGCCTGTGCATCCCAACAGGGCAGCGCATAGGCATTCCCACATCTGAATGCCATGCAGAAGAGGCCTGCGGACCACCAGCAGCATTCACCATGAGCAAGCTAGCACCCTGCATGATAGATTCCCCGTCTGGCCATATGGCTCCACACTGGGTTTTTTTGGGGGGGGGGTCCCAAGCTGCACTCATGCAGGATGGCTTTATGCACCATGACAGGGCTGTAAAATGTATGTGAGGTGTGACCCTGGTGTGACTGGTTATGTGCCGCATACAAGTTATAGGTGAGGTGTGGCAGCAATGGTACCCCCCCACACACAGATGCCAAAGCCCACCAGCACACCTGGGAGGGCTGGGGGTGGCCATCCAGGCAAATGCCTGTTTAAACAATGTACAGTGCATGCCATCTCAGGACCCCCTGCCCATGTGCAGATGGGGATCCACTATGGGACCAGGGCCTGGCATCCTTTTTAATGCCCAATGGCATCCTTCGCCCCACCCCCATGCTGCCATGTGGCTGTACACTGAGGAGGCACAGGCAGGTGGTCATGAATGCCAGCCATGACATGCCTGTGCAGGAGAGTGGAGCTGCATGGGTAGGTTACATGTGTTTCACATGTAAGTCTCACCCGTCTTTTCTTAGGGCCCAAAAAGAATACCCTATTGCCCCTTTTTTTATATAGTTTAAGTCTGAAAGTAGAAACAGTATAAAAAAAACAGGGGACTGGCACCTGCAGTAAACGCCCAGTTCAATGAACTTTCACAGCTCCAAAGTAAGCAGGACTTGGGACTTTATGTGCAACAGAGTGAAGTCAATTTACTGATAAAGTACAAACACAGTGCTACAATATAAAAAAGTCACTCAAAGAGGCAGCAGAATTCCTGAGCTGATGTTCATAAAACGTTCAACCACAGTAGGAATGCTGGCTGGCATTCAGACACATACAGGCATGTCTCAGGTAGAACCTTGCTCTCCCAAACAAATGTCACCTGAAACATTTCACATGCTCTGTGTTTTCTCAAAGGCTAACGTCATATGTATAGTGTTTCCCTTAAATAGTGGCATATCTTAAAGCAACAGTACATACCAGTGTAGTGATGTAGCAGTTCTTAGCTGATTAAAAATAATTGCAAAACAGAAACTAAATATACAATCCATGAATGCTATTAGGTATACATATTAGTTACTATACATGCCATCAATTACAGAGTGGGCACTGGGAAAGAAATTCACTAAGTTAAAAACTTTAACAGCCAAGCAGCCTTTATGCTGTCTATGTTAAAACTTAATGCATTTCTTTCCCAGTGCCTATTCTGTAATAGATGGCACAGATAGTAAGCAAGCAATAATACCCTCCAGAGTGGGTAGTACTGGGCTATACCCATCTACCTAGGGGTGTAATGAGGTCAGATGCCAGAGGTGGAGGGCCTTCTCTTCCCTGGAAGGGTGGGCATAACCCTATACTGCCCACCCTGGAGGGTATTATTGCACTTAGAAAATGGGTCACTGCATTATGCATGCTTTAAAAAGTAATTTGATGTTTAAATATTAAAACTGTTAGCTGTTTCATTTATTTTGTCATAAAATAGTTCTTCAGCCTTGTTTAAAATGTTTTTTTTGTACCTACAGACGTTTGTTTTACTGGAGCTGTTGGTTGTCATGGTTCCCCCCCACACACACACACACAAACGGGGTTTGTGTTTTAGTTTTTGGTTTTTCTAATTCAATACTTTTTTTTTTTGTTATGACTGATTCAGGGAATCTAGCTGAGTCACAGCCAGATGACCTGGGAGGAAAAAACACTAAGACTGGTAAATACTGGATATTGTGCTTTTCTGTTTCCTGATGTTTGTTTTACAGCTGGGGTACTGAATAAGGTTTACAATTTTAAAAGGCATTGTATCAGGAATCGAAAAAGGAGTGGTGGTGGCAGGCAGCCATGCTATGGAGCTGAGTAGTACAGATGGAAGGTCTGTGGATTTTGCTCATGGGACATCGAGCAAGATGTGAGACAAGAAAAAATAACCTGCAAAAAGCAAGTAGATTTCTATGCTTTTGTTTGGTTTTGCCAATTGCAGTTCCACTGGGGGTACTGAGCAGGTTGATTTATAAATGGTCTTGTCTCGAGAATCATTGTCGTCACAGGGGGTGAGTGGACATGTACTACAGGTGGCTTTTACTGCACAATGGTGTTCTAAGAAAATTGAATGTTCAGTGCCATTTAAAATTAATGTAGTTTATGTTTGTTTTTTTTAAGTTATGTGAAACAGTGTCTTCCAGTTAACTACTCTTCCTGTCAGCCACTCTTTCTCTCACCTGCTAAGCAACAGAAATAAATGGTGGTTTTACAGTTTCATTTTGGAGGTGGCACAATTATTTCAGTGGATAATAGGACAGCTGGCAGAGGGACTTGTTTTAGGTGGTCATTGTTGTCACATAAATGCCCACCTAGACAAGTCTCTCAGTCAATCAGAAATTTCTGACTGTTCTACCCATTCTCTAATAGTATTTATTGATCACATATTTAGTTTTTATTTTACAATTATTTTTAGCCAGATGAGAACTGCTATGTCATTACACTGGTATGTACTGTTGCTTTAAAGTGCTGGTGACACGTTCAGGACAACTTTAACAAAACCTAATATTTAGACATTTAGCTTGTATTTCCCATTAGTGCTGTATTCCTCCTCCCCATTATTTATTACTGAGGTCATCCATATGAAAACAGGATCTTTGCTCCTAAAACGTTTGTCTATTCCTGTTGCTTTCTTCTTACCTGAAGTCACAGAGCACTGCTTGTGATATCACAGTTACTCCCATGGCAACAGATTGTGATGTCACAACAGAGGATTATGACTTGAAGTAGGGAATAAGCTATAGAGGCAGATGGACTCTAAAGAAACTCTGAAGGATAAAGATCATATATTTATGCACATTTCCTTAGTAATAAATAGTGGGGAACAGAAATCTATAAAATATAAATGGAATGCAAGCAGAATTGCACCTCATTATTATGCTTTTTAAAATTGTCTTTGAGACATAAGTAGCTTTTTAAGGTACACCACTATTTAAAGAGCATCTTTCATGATGGTCCAAAAAGTTACTATACATCTTGTAGTCATTATATACAGTACTAAACCTGAAAGAGTGTGTGCATTTTTTATTTTTGTCCAAGATTTACTCTGCCTTCCATAATTTGGATTTGTTTTTGAGCCTGCTTTAGCTCTGCTGCACTTGCCTTTCCTGCTCAGCTGCTGGGCTGCTGGCTCCCAATGACATCATTATACAGTAGGGCAGAGGAGTGACCCACACTGTGCAGTACAGTATGGTACAGTCACAGCAGTTTTGCAAGGGAAAACTACCAGCACTGAGCGTGCATACTGTGTTTCCCTTTCCCCAAGACATACCATTAGAAATGCATTATGTCAAACTCCAATTGTCTGTCAGTATGCTTTTTTTAAAGTTGACTTATTTCTGCTTCTATATCAAAGCATGGTGATTGAGAGAAGATCAAGCTGCTGTCAGCACCTTTCCCTGTCATTTTGACTTTCATGCATAAATTACCATATTTTATAAAAGACAGGAGATGAAACTTACAAGAACAGGAGGCAGAGTTTCAACTGCTAGGACAAGACACCTTATAAAACAGAGCAATATTTTTTTGAGAGATAGAGAAAGATTGAGATTTAAAGTGAACCTTTCCCAGTCCTTTTGACTTTCATGCATAAATTACCACTTTTTGCACTGATTCTAATTATGTATCATTACTGTCCTCTGCAGTTAGTTTTTACATGCTGAGCTTCTAAATACTGCAGGGTGTACCAGAGCTTCTGTAGCAAGCCTGGTGTTTCTGTGGACACAGGGCTGTACTGCTCACATTACTATATAGCAGTGGAGTGACTCACACACAAGTCAATTTTAGAAAAAAACATACTGACAAGGCCTTTGGATTTTGGCATAATGTATTGCTAACAGGGTGTCTTGGAGAAGGGGGGATACAGTATATACACTGAGTCCTGGTAGTTTTCCCTTGCAAAACTACTGTGACTGCACTGTACTGCACAGTGTGAGACACTCTTCTACCCTATAGTTATGTCAGCAGTACAGCTCTGGGTCAACAGCAACCCCAGGCTTAGTAATTACAACATCTCCCAGTATGTTTACCACAACATCATCAGCATCTCCAGTGGTTCCACCAAGTTACATCGACAACAATGTTGTCTACATCCCATACTTTGATGGCAGTAATGTTGACAGTTGGCATTGTTCCTGGTAGGAACAACTTTTTTTTTGCAGGGGGGCTTTTCCCCTCACACCCCCTACCTCTAAATAACCAAAACCTGAGTCAGAGTTTGTTCAGGATGGCGGCGAAGCATCGGAAGGCACAATGTACAGTAGGACCATCACAGTGACCTGGCAATATTTGTCGCTGTCATGGTCTTCATTGTAAAATTGTCACTGTGCTGACAGCATACCATTTCCAGCTACTGCTTATCCCTTTTGCACTACTTAAAATTGGTGGCAATCATTACGTCCAGGTTCTTGTCCTGCTGAATTTCAGAAATAGCTATGTGTCTATGTACTCTTTTGTTTTTCTACTATATTATTCTTTATATTATTCTTACCTGGATGCATCATCACATTGCAGTTGTCAACACTGAATTTGATCTACCATTTTCTTGTCCATTTTGTGAGCCTGCCCAGGTCCTTCAACATTTCATTACCCTTCTGCTAAGATGCAACTACTCTTTCTATTTTGTTATCGGTAAATGTGGCAACCCAGCCACTGGCTCCCACCTCCAGATCACTTACACATATTGAATAATTGTGACACCAGTGCAGAACCTTGCAGGCCTTTGTTGATCACTTCTTTCCATGAAGATAGAGTACCACTTAGTACAAGCCATTTTTTATGCACTAACCAGGTTCTAATATATTGCATCACACAACTGGTTATGCTTAGTTTCTCTGTTTTATGAACCGGTCTGCTACAGTGGTTGCCATAGAAAAGTAGCGTGGTATTGTGGTATGCCACTCAGTACCACTTGTTGCCAATCATTACACTGCTCAGTACCACTTGTTGTGTTGCATTACAGAGATAGCAGCTCAGCACTGCGGTGTGGGGACCCTGATTGTATCAGTGCTTTAAATGCAATTCATGGCTTAGCCACCAGAAGGCTACCCGAGCCATCACATAATTTTTTTTGTGCCAGAATGTTTAAATAGATTCTCCCCTGATAGTTAACTTTATTTAACCTGCAGGTGGCATCCGGGAGCACATGCAGTAGGTCAGGGGGATCTTGAATTTTGGTAAAAACTGAATGTCAGTGTCACACATCTGATGTATATATTTGTTCTGTAAATAACATAATTGGTTTTAGAAATGTGATATTATTGCCAAGTTTTTTTTCCCCTTAAATAGGCAACGTGTTATTTCCTGTCATTATTTTTTTACTAGTTCCATACAGTAGTAGCACCAAATTAGTCAAAGGATTTTTAAGGATTTTTAAAATTCCCTATTGAGAATTGTGAAACCTTTAGTTAGGGATATTTTTTTGTTTGTTAGTGTGTTCACTGCTACCCAGAGAGGGTAGTCTCATCTGATAGTGCAATTGAAAATCTACCAGATGGCCCTTAATTACTGCATTAGGAACTGTCCTCTTTCTGCAGGTATAACAAAAAGAGTTTCAGAGGATTTTTTTCCCTAAATTTTGTGAAGGATAAATAAGGAATCTCACAAAATTGCTTGACAAATTCGGCGCTACTACTGTAAATCGGGTATCAAAGGGGTTGTGTGATGTGTTTGTTGCAATGTGCTGCATGTTTATTCAAATTAATAAAAAAATGAAGCCTCTTTCCTTTTTTTCATAATTCTTGAGTTGACTACATTTACTATCATGTCTGGGTGGGTGATTGCAGTAGGGGCAGTGCTCAGACAAACACATACTAAAAGGTTAGCTAGTCACCGATAGGGAGCAGTTGTGAAACAAGTTATTGTTTTAGTGTCTTTTGCTTGGGGATGGTGCTGTGAAGTGGCTGACGTGTAAGGTATTGGGATTGAAAGGATGGTTGCTGTTGATACAGCAAAGATAAGAATGGTCCATGCCTCCAACAAATCTTGTAGGAAAAAAATCCGGGGACACTCATCAGCAGGGCTTCTTCTGGAACAGGAAGCTATCAAAAACAGTCAGATCTATCAAAGGGAGGATAAACCAGGAATAGGATGCAACTGCCAGAGAACAGGACCCAAGCCCCTCTGAACAAAAACTAACATATATCAAAACTGAATGCACCAGTCAGCAACAAATAGGGCAGTCAAGAAGTAGGTAAGAGTTCAGCATAGCTAAGCACTGTTGATTGAGTTAAGCATGGTTAACTGGGACACTGAGCACTATAAAGCTGAACCAAAATGCTGAATAACCAAATAACACCATGTACCACCACAAACTGCAAGCAGTGAGACACAATCCCATATGGACAAATGTTTGACACTCGACACCTGTACAGCTATATGGAACTAAAAGCTCAGAAGCTGCTGCAAACTAGCAGTAATCAATAATAAAATAAAGCAGCAGCATGAATAACTATGCAAATACAAAATGTAATATTAAAGCAATAAAGCAGGGCTACTAAGCTCATTAACTCAGCCATGAACTTCAGAGCTTAGAACATAGAACCACTCTCCCCCAGTCTGGAAGCACTTATGGTCTCACACCATGCAAATGTATGGCAGCTTAGATTCAATGCAAAGAAGTGCAAAGTAATGCACATGGGAAACAAAATCCCAGGGGAAGAATAGACAATGAGGGGTGAGATGCTGACAACAACAAAAATGGAAAGGGACCTGTAGGTAGTCATATCAGATGACCTAAAGGCGGGCCAGCAATGTGATAAGGCAGTAAGGAGGGCTGGGGGGATACTGGGATGCATAGGGAGAGGCATCACCAGTAGAAAACAGGAAGTTGTTGGTCCTCTGTACAGACAGTTGGTAAGACCACATCTGGAGTACTGTGTACAGTTCTGGAGACCCCATCTCCACAAAGACATAGACAGGGTGGAGGCTATTCAGAGGAGGGCAACCAAAATAGTGCAGGGTCTGCACCAGAAGACATATGAAGAAAGACTAAGGAGCTTAAGATGTATAGCCTTGAGGAAAGGAGGGAGAGGAGGGACATAATGGAAACTTTCAAATACCTAAAGGGAATCAACAATGTCCAAGAGGATGGCATCTTTCAGAAAAAGAGATGCTGAAGAACAAGGGGGCACAATTTGAAGATTGAGGGGGGATGGATCAGAGGTAATATGAGAAAGTATTTCTTCACAGAGAGGGTTGTAGATGCATGGAACAGCCTTCCTGAGGAGATTGTAGAGTCAAAAACAGTGGGGGAATTCAAGAATGCATGGGACAGACATAAGGCAATTTTTTGGGGGTAGGAGGAAGTAGGCTGTTGGTTAACTAGGATCTGCAGCTTGCCCATTAGGTAGGGAAATAGACAGACTAGGTGGGCCACGCAATCTTTATCTGCCATCAAATTATATGTTTCTATGCATGGCCACTGCCATGTTTTAAATGTGGTCTCCTTGTGCATGTGCCAGCTGCTCTCCCCACTGAAGCATTCTCCCCACTCCCATGCTCCCTTTTCTTTGTGGAGCTGTTGAACATGTTCCACACATGACCCCCCGGCCCCTACACATGCTATTTAGATTGTCTTTAAGGGCTTAATTAACCTGCAAGAGCCTGCTGCCATCCAGTTAGTATCTGTATGCATCCGAAAAGCTACCAAGGCACTCACCACACACCTCGTCCCTTACTCAAATGTCACTGCCAAGGTTCCCCACTGGTTTTCAGCTGCCCTGATCCATGCTGCCTTGCCTATCATTGCTGGTGCCTCATGGCATCAAGAGTAGTTGGCGATGGGAACATGCCTCCTGTTGTTTTCAAAATGTGTACCATCCATATGCACACTGTAGAGCACCCATTTCCTCTCCCCTGGATGAGCTGCATTGCTTTGTAGCACCCTCTGTTCCTCTCCTATTGACCAAGTGCATAATTCTGCTTTGTTTCATGCTGCCTATTACTGCTCCACACAAGTACCATGGATGGGGGGGAGGGTCAGTCCCATATTCACAGCCATCCTTCTAACAATTATTTCTCAGCTTAGCAACTTTGCTTCTCTTTCAGTGTCCCAGCCCTTATAAAGCCTCTTTGCTCCTCACTTCCAGCCCAAGTTTCCCCATAACTTGGGCATCCTTATTCTCTTAACTGGACTGTCCCTTTTTCTCATCCTGGTGCCACCCCACCTCCATTATTAATCCAAAAGGACCTGCAGACAAATTCTCACTGGCTTCAAGTAGTCTTGTCCCTGACTTTGTATTGTATTATATGTTTGTGTTATTGTATATTTGCTTGTTTCTTTGAAGCACCAGGTTGATACCGAATAAGAGCCTTGGCCCAGTTATCTTACCTGGTAAATAAAGTGAATTGAATTGACCATCTAGTTTCAATGTAGATTTGGTACTTTGATTACACAATGGGAAAATTATAAAACGACATTTAAAAACAATTCAACTGTGAACTTGTTTTTGTTGCTTCTCAGACCATCTTGTCACTTGCCAATTCCACTGAAAACTTAGTCCACACATCTCACATATCCTTCATGCTATCACTCTGTTCCATAATTTGATTTTCTCATCTGATTCTCTTACCCATTGAATCCAAGATTGTCTCTCTTGTAAAAAGCCCACAGGCAAGCCTATCTCACTCTGCTCATTAAAAAAAAGTCTCTCACTTTTTCTGTACATAAAAAGGCAATAAAACATAAAAAAAACAGCTGGTTATCCTTATTTTGCTAAAGAAAATGACTTTCATTTTGATGTTTGTACTGTAGACCCAACTTGGTATACTGCTCCATTTTTTCATGTATTATCTAATCCCTATCATTTCCTTGCAATTGTCCCTGGCAGTTTTTAAGTTCTCAACTGATTATATCTCCTACACATCCACTGGAAGGGTGTTCCAATTATTCACTACCCTTCATGTGAAATTATACTTTCTTACATTCCCACTGAAACATAAAAATGGATGATGACAGCTATCCAGTTCAAGTCAACACAGTGGATTTAGGGTTTCATCTTCCCCAGAGATTTTAAGGAACGAGGAGTTGTACTCTTCAGGAACTGATTACTGCCAACTTTGGCACTGACAGGCAGCCCGCAAGCTCGCTCTGGACTGGAACTCACAACCAAGAAAAGGTGTTACTCAGTACTGGTTGATTGACTCTCATATTTATTTAAAGCTATGTGTTGCTTGCAAATAAAATAAAAAGTAAACAATAAGAACAACTTAGACACATAAGAGGAAAACTGGCTCACGCATGGAAATGAAACAAGTTTTGAGGGCAGGTAGTAGCACATCAGTGGGGATAAAACTATAAAACATGATCCATGAAATTATTATGTATTGACGCTGCTTTTGGTAAAGCCGGTCAAGGAACAATACTGGGCTCTTGTGTTCAGTGAGTGTACAAAAAAGAACCTCAAATCTGCAGCAACAGCAGGTACTTCCAGCTGCAGTTTCCTGCAATGTGTGAGGATGAACTCTATGTCTTCTGGTGTTTTTGAATGGGATGCTATGAGGCTCACAAGCTGCAATTAGATTGAATCCTTATTCTAATTTCAGTCATTGCAATGTATTTGGCTTTATCCTCCATGCCATGCCACCTGAAACTTCACTGCGGTGATGACTGCTGCTTCTGCCACCACTACATTCCATGTGAAATAAATTGTAAATGAAGCAAACAGCAGTGGACAGCAGCCTTGCTTCATAGCATTTCCTTTTGAGTGACCGTACCTCTGTGTCCCATTCCCAAATTAGAAGATCAGTGAATACCAAGATCTGTGGTCCAACACCCCCCACTGGCAACACTGTTAAGTATGGGCCATGGCATCAAGCTTTGCATGCCCCACCCCAGTCAAGTGCAACCACTACAGACAGGAACACTTAAAACACTCATAAACCTGTATCAGAAAGAAACTTTTTAAATTAATGAACATCATCTACCAGGGCAAAACAGCATTGGGGAAGAGGGGGAGTAAGACAGGTAGGTTGCTGTTTATCATTTCCATCATATGCCAAACAAGTACTTAAAATTTAGTAAATGTACTGGTTAGTGTGTAAGACATGTAACAAGCAGTCATTAAACTTGTGTCAATAAAACAAATTAATTAAGTGCTTGCAAAAACAAACTAAGTATGTTACTTCTTGGTTACTGTCAGTTTCTGACAGTCCCATTAGAATGTGTCACGCCATGCTCGAGACTGGCTGATGTCATGGAATGCATACATGAAAATATCACATTTAGCTGGCACACTCATACTCCCAGTTTTAAAACCGGAAAGATAAAATGGGCTGCTCCAGTATCAGCCATATTTTCATTTACAGCTTATTGGCAAAGTAAAAATGAAAAAAATACACACAGGAAATTCAGGCTGAGATAAAATCTTAGTTTCTGCCGCTGTGAATGTGTATCATAATGTGTTAAAAAAATAAGTTAGCATCATTGTCTGAAGCTTCACATTTCCACCATTACCGAATTTTGAATTTATGTATGTGTTACTGTTTAAATTTTAGTTAAATTGTACCATTCTACCAGCAGCTGTATGTATACAAAACGACCATCAGTTTGTTTTGTTCAAACCTACAGAATCAAATCTAAGCTACTGTATATAATTTATATCCAGAACACAGACACTGTCTTATATACTATGTAGTCCTTCCCCTGTCCATTCCTCCTTATGTTTCTGATCAAGAGATTTAATAGTATTTGTTTTCTGTCATGTCCAGTGGAGAAGTGCAGAAAGGTGACATCTGTAATTTTTCCAGAGACACACTGCCAGGTCATTCACCGATATACTGAACCTGGACATCTATTTAGTTTGTAATCCTTTCAATCAAAATAATTATTTTTATCCTCTGTCTTAGATTTGCTACATGGAAGCATGTCCCCAGTTATACCATGCTTCTTCAGTCATGCCAGATCAGTTTGTCTTAATGAACTTGACATTTTTGAAATTGAACATAAAGACAGAAACATTGTTTCATGCAATTGCAAACTGATTTATTTTTTTCTTAGGTTATTTCTACTGAAATATTACACAACTGAATTTCCAAGTAAAAACTGTACACGAGACCTTAATATCTATTGAGTTGTGCATTCCTAACTGCATGGGACAGTGGGTTCAAATCCTGGTTGGGGAGATTTGTCAGTTATGAAGACGTGGGAATAGCAGTAGACTTACATCATTCAATTTACATTAGTTGTGATCAAGCATACAGCAGATCAGCCTCAAAAACAGGTATGATAGATATGCCAACATGAATGGAGTATGTGTGTGTGTGCTGGGTGGGTGAGAGGGATGAGATGGTATCATAGATACATAGATACATAGACAGTGTCGGCAGATAAGGGCCTATGGCCCACCCAGTCTGCCCATTTAAGTTTGTAAGTTCAGTTTATGTTTTCCAGGAAGTCTGTTGCCCCTTACCCCTGACCTCCAGAATTCGTTTATGTCTATCCCATGCATTCTTAAATCCCGTGATTGTTTCAGCCCCCAGTAAATGGAGTACAGAAAACTACTCCATAAGCAAAGTGTTTATTGTAAATACTTTAAAGTAAATGCAATCAAAGAATGTCATTCTCATTTATTGTGCATTTGTGTGCAATTTATAACCCTATATTTGTCCTGTAGTCTGGACTTTTCCAGGACATGGCTGAAAATATGTACAAGACAGTATGTGTAGTGCAAGAACTGGTTAACAAAAACTAAAATAACCAAATAAATAAACAAGGCCAGCTCCGCTAAAGTATTTCTAAAGTTCTCAAGCTTAAAGGGGACAGAAATGTTTTTTGTGTCCATCTTTCATACCTGACCTTACATTTATGTGAGTGCAAAAACAATAAACAAGATTGGATGTAAGGAAACTTGTTAAGTTTAATGTTCTGCCATTATCTGTAAGGCAGCCTCACAAACTGTCAAACACTGCAGCATACGTATGCTGGATACCTCTCAAAACACACATAGATCTGCTTATCTTATTTATTTCTTTTTTTCTGCTGTCTTGTATCCAGAATTGTGAGGTGGTCTGCCAGCTGTGTTTATCTTTATTAATCAGGGAAGAATTATCAAGAAGTGATTCATTCCCATCATATTTTTTTTATATGATTCTTGTATGGCCATACAGTTCAACCAGTGTAAAAACAAGATAAGTATAACGAAGTTGGCCAAAAGTGTAACATATTGCTGTATGTTTTTAAACATCAAATGCACAAAATCCTGGGGCACAAAACCTCATAGCCCTGTCATTCCACCTCCCATAGTGAGACAGTGCCTCATAGACATAACTCTGAAGTTGTGTGTGTTTTTGTTTTAATAAAGTTATGTGGTATGCTTTTTTTCTGTTTCCATTTTGTTGAAAATATGCCCATGCTTTGTTTACATATCTTCTCTGAGTTTTTTTTATGCTAGTCCTTGTACTTCAGCTGAGTGTGAAGCAAATCAACAGTAACAGTAAAGCACCATCCATCCAACATCAAGAAATGCTGATGGACTAAAATCTGGTTGTGCATAAATACTTAAATAGCTACTTAAATGCTCCATCCTGCATAAGCAATCATTGCCCAAAGGAGATAGTATAGCACAGTGGTTTAAGACTCTGAGCTGCAAACCTGGAGACCTGGGTTTGAATCTCACAGCCCCACTTTCCTACTGTGTGACCTTGAGCAAGTCAATTAACCTCATTGTGCTTCCAAGTCACATCTGTAAACAAGCTTTCAGCTTAGCATGTCTCTCCTGGTAAAATAAATAAAAAAATAATTAAATAAATGAAGTTGCCTGCAGGACACATGCATAAACTGTCCACCCCTGCATTGCAACTCTCCAACTGAGAAAAAGATGGGGGGTGGGGGTAAGAGTAAGGACATGTAAGTTTGCCTAACTGTCATTAACCAGGGGAGCATTCACTCAAGCTGGAAAAGTGCATTATAAAGAATATGTCACAAAAAGGGTGGTGAGTGTGTGTAACAGTGTTTGACAGGTTTGTGGAGGAAACACAATAATGGGGTATAGTGGTTGATTCTCACTTTAATCCTTATGTTTAAACTGGCATTATAGAATAAAACAGGCTGGTCTATGTCTTATATGTCACTAACATCCCTTGTAACCTTGTTATGTATATTTATTTACTGACAGTCGTATGAATTAGTAGGTGCTTAATGTGCAGCTAGCTGGTCAAGCATTAATGCTACATTATTACTGCCTTGCTTATGATGATAAAAGATGGGTATATACTGCAATGCTTGTTGTGCAACACAAACAGCCGAAAAAGGAAAGGGGAACTTGTTTAACCAGGAAAGACACACTAAGACAAAGCTTCCATCCAGATAGACCTTGGAGCACAAGGAAGTTAAGTGACTTGTTCAGAGTCATATAATATCCAAGTAGGGGCTAATGGGCTTCAAACCCAGGTCTTCAGGTTTGCAGCTTCATGCCCTTAACCACTACAACTTTTCCAAGTTCTGGAACTTGTGAAAGTGTCTAGAAAACTGAGAATAAAAAAATAAAAACAACATGGCATTAACAAGTGTTCCTCAAAAATTGCTGACTTACTAGTTGGATGCATTTCTTGTCCATAGGAAGAACACTTAGTGCTCACCCCCACTACCTGGCTGAAAGAAAAGTAACCTTTGTAAGAGCCAAACATATACCAGTGGTGCTTGTTGTCAATGTGATTTATCACTTGCTAACTGCTCTTCTGAATAGTACTGTAGATGTGAAAGGATTATGTCACCCCTCCTCCACTTATCATTGACGTATAGCAAAGCTGGTTATAGAGAAATTGGCTGAATATTAAAACATTCATTCAAATAAGGCTAGATGTGTTACACATACCATCCTTAGTTGTAATGTGCAGTAGGTTAAAGAAAGTTATTTTTCACTATGCTGGACAGGTACTGCATGCCATAGTTCCTCGTTTCAAAATATAAAATATTCAAAATTAATCAATAATCACTGGGGCTGTCAAGCAAAATAAAAGTGCTGACAAGTTTTTATAAATAGTGAGCTTCTGATGACCACAATCTTATGAACACATATTTTCCAAAACTCCATGTTTTAGAAATGGACTGTTGTTACCACAAGTGGGCTAGCATCATTGTAACCTCAACATATCATGCAAGTGGAAGTTGTGGGAATCAAACCCAGATCAGTTTGATATGCCAAACTAAGGCACAGCTCCTTCATCTAACACTCATTAACTCTTTTAAAAAGTTACAGGCGTCACAAGTACTACACCTGTGCCCCTGCAACCCAAGTGTGTCATTCATTTTTATTTTTATTTTTTGTAGTTTTTGTTCTAGAATTCCTCTACTGGACACTGATGCCACACTGTGTCTGCAGCACACCTTGCCTTGTACCTTGTTGAGCTGCAAAACCATTCCAATGATGGACCCTGCCAGACTGTCATGCAGTCCTGATCAGGTCAAAAATCCTTCCTCCCAGTATATGACATCAGTTAAATGTGTATAAAAATGACAATCTATACATCATTGTTCACTAGTTCTTATTACTTCAGTGCATATGGCTGTGAACTGCCCACATGCTGCAGGTTAGACTGACTTTTGCTCTGCGAAGGTCTACTATCTATTCTCCTATTGTATGAGCTGTATTTGACTCAATTTATTTTAACATTAAACTATCTACTGCACATATTCTGCTACTCAGTTTCTGATCTCCGTCTCTTAGAACTACAGTAGTTGCACCTAGGTACAGTAAATAGTGGATGGCATTTGTAGATATGGGCATTACCTGCACAAAGGAAGAGCATAAGTCTGATGCACATTCATTCTATGGCCGCTGTACTTATCAATGTTAGGTTTGAGATTTGGCAATCCAGTTGTGAGCTTGGCTATTCCTATGCTGCAGCTTCCTTTGATTGGAAAGTGATGGTCAGTTGTTCACAATTTCTATGTTTCTAATGACAGAAAAACATTCACAGCTTGCCCAGAAGGCATGTGCAGTGATCAACATTGAAACCACATAAAAAAAGTATTTCAGAATGTATGGCTACATAGAACATTGGCAAAAAGCTGTGGGCTGGAACATGGCTGGGGATGAGAAGGTGAAGAGATACTACCTACTGTATACACACACACACATGCGCATTCGTGCACACACACACACAAAATCAAATTGGACACATTGGCCCAGATATTCAAACTGCACCCAAAAAGTGTGCAACAGCAGGAGCAAGCGCAAGTCCACTGTGCCCATGCGCAAGAAGCGTGATATTCAAAAGCTGCGCAAGCCAAGATGCGTCTACGGCCGACAACTGAATATTGCACCACCTGTGCCATAGCACAACTAGGGATGTGAAGCTGAGGATAACTGATGTGCCATAGCACAACAAGAGATGCTCAGCAGAACAGTCCAGATGTGCCATAGTGTAACCAGGGATGCCCCCTTCAGCAAGGCAGTAATGCAACAGCACAACCAGGGATGCAGGGGCCCACCACCCATGCCACAGATGGGCAGAGGAACACACAGCAGAACAGAAATTGTCTCCCACACCCCATGCACTGCACAACTGGGGGATAGCTGGAATAACCACTGCCCATGGATACCAGCAACCAACCCACAGCTGGGCCATGGTGCCCCAACACACCCGCTGGCAAGCTGTGACCAGCACACAAGGAGGGCTGACCACCCTATACCACACCATCCCACCAATGCAGAGCACACTCTGCACCATGATCCCCCATACACCCTGCCCAGGAGTAGCGCACAACAGTGCAGGACACCCCATGCATGCCACCACCCCCACTGTGACAATGCAACCCTGTGCACCATGGAGCCATGCAAGGCAGCCCCACCATGAGCACCCTGCAGCAGGCAGCAGCAGACAGCGATGCAACAGATGCATACACAGTGCCACCTTGCACATCTCCCCCCAAGGTACAGCTGAGAGACCGACCATGCGTCAGCACATGAGGTACACTACATGCAACAGGGCATACCCCAGACCCCACCTCCAGTGGTACAGCACCCTGCACACCCTCCAAAGGACACATCCCATCCCTGCACTGGCCACAACAGCTGGCACAGACACACACAGTGTAGCATGGAGGCATGCATTACACAGGATGCAACACAGTGCATGGACAAACACCCACCCATACCCAAGGGCACACCAACACAGGGACACAGTAGTGGGTCAACCAAGCCACTGGCGTGTGGCCACATCTGACATGTACACATGGCCAGCACCCCTACATTGCACAGGTGTGCCAGCCACCCTGCGCAGGCACCATGAAGCTGTATGCCACCAGCATGCTGCTGGAGCACAAGTGACAGACACTGGAGCACATCCCCTGCAACAGACACAAGCAACAGCATGGAGGGGGGACAACAACAGTGGAGGTCACAGTGCCACCAGAGGCAGATGTCCACCATACTGGTGATGGCAGGCAACCTGGCATTGTGCCGGATACAGTTATTATCCGGCATGGACAGCCACTACTGACATGCCAGCAGACCTGCATATCAGAGACATGCAAGGGTGTCAGCTGCACAGGCCATGGACGGTCTGACAGGGGTGCCATGCACACAGTGCAGGCCCCATGGACCACTGCACACAGGCATGCAGTGCACAGAGTACAACACACAAACCACAGACAGTGACTGATCCCCCTGCCCACACCATAGGCGGTTCACCTCTGCACACACATACACACACACACACACACATATGCGTGCACCACCCCGGATGCCATGCACACCACTGCAGCTGAGCACCTGTAGCCCACAGCAAATCAGAGACCACCACAATTGTCATAACAGAATGCATATATTTAAAAGATGTAGCAAATAACTATATACAATTATTTACAAGAGGGGGAAGGTCCACATAACAGGTGGGGGCAGGTAAGGGGCAGGGGTGAACATATGGGAGAGGAAAGAAGGGGTGTGAGGCTGGGTCAAAGGGGGGAAGGTGGTAGTCAGGGTATGGGGACATCAACGGGTGCCCCAGTCCTCCTCCTCATAGCGCTGATGTGTGCTTCTCCGTCTCCTCCTCACCCCATGGCAGTGGATCCTTTGAAGGAGCTGCAAGGTCTCCTTCACCACCTGGAGCAGTTCATGTAGACTTCACTGAATTTCCTGGAGTCACCATCCACTTAGGATGAGGGAGCAGAGTCAATAAGTGTGACTGTCCAGCCACCTGCAGCCCACCCATTGTACATGGCATATAGCCATGTGCCATGCCCCTGTGATGGTGTGCGAATACCCACAGTGATCCTGTCCACAAGACCTGCCCACCCAGGCAGCCACAGCCATCATGTGGACCACTGCACACACCCACCACCCACCACCCATGTCCTGCACAGCACCACTATGGCCGTACAGTGACTTGACTATGCGGTGTGATGGCAGTGCCACAGCCATGTGCCCGGTGCATGCAGGGACCACCATTGATGCACTCCCAGACATGCAGTGCCACTGGACAGTGCTGACTGTAACAAGTTGCGTGCATGGCAGTGGTGTCAGTGGATGGTGGCCATGCCCCACTGCCCACCCAGTTATACAGCATGAAATAGTAATCATGGATGTAAGGCACTCACTGTCATCAGGCTGGTCCAAGCACCGTGGACCACCATCATCGCTCCTGGCCTGCTGCTCCTCCATGAGGCACCTCTGGTCCCAGTTCTGCAAGCATTCTTCTGGCCCTAAGGTGCAAACATGGAGAGAGAGGAACATCAGCACAATCCGGTAGCAAATGTGTGTGCAATCCCACATAACCATACCCATCCAACCCACACCCCGATACCACCACCACAGCCAACACCAGATGCCCCCCATGTGCCAGACACATGCAACCGTGATACTCGTATGGACAATAATAGTGTATGGATGTTGCACCTACCTGGTCGTGGCACTGTGCCCCTCCTGGCACATACCCGCAGGCAGGCAAGCAGGTCTGGGTCCCTGCACCTCAGGTCCCCATAACTGTGGCGGCACTGCTCCACCATTCACCCCATACTGTGGCCTCCTCCAGGGCGTCGGCCACCTCCTGCTAGACCACATTCCTGGCCCTGTCCAGGGGTGCCTCTCCATACAAAGCCCCAGCATGGGGCTCAACTATAGCCACCAGGTTGGCAAGCTCAACCTAGTTCCAAATGACTGCATGCCTCCGCACCACCTCTGCTGTCTGATTGAATCAAAATGGTGCTCAGCAGCATGGTCCTGCCACGTGCAGATGCTGTGTGGTACAGCGCTGCCATTCCCTATTGCGCTGTCACCGAACAGCATGATAGTGGTGCACCCATGCCTGATGCATGGTGCCTAGGGGGCAAAGGTCAGGCACAGGGTCAAGGGTCTCTGACACATGGACAGCCACAGCGTGATTGGAACCCAATGCGTGTAGTGCGATTGGGTACCTGTGTGCCACCTTCTGTAGCGGCCTACAGCGCTGTTGCCCCAGTGCACCTATGACACCCCAGTACCACAGCGTCATATATGTGAACAGTGCTGTGGCACCACTGGCACAATGGTGGCTGTGCCCTGCATTTCCTCCCATGCACAGATCATCAGCAGAACGGCAAGTGCCTGTGTCATCAACCCAGGCATGCGCAGTTAGGTGTGTACTACGCATGTCACAGAACTGCGTCCTTGGTTCAGCACGTTCAGCACAATTGTGCAAAGCGCAACAGCATGATATTCTGCTGGCAGCCTGTGCCTGTCTGCACCATTGGTGCAGCACTGGTGTGTGTCCAGGACAGTGGAACTGTTGCAGCCACTGCAGTGGCACCATTAAGCCCTGGAGAGCGGCAGCCAGAGGGGCAGTATCAGCAGTCAACCAATGGTCATGGGGGTACAGTGTCAGGGGCAGTGTCAGCACACCACCTGTGGACATTCCCAGCCCTGGTCCTGGTGTGCAGTGCCCACCCTCAAGGGGTGATGAGCATCAGGGCCGCGAACACCCTGAGAGACAGCATGCCAATCAGGCAGATGACCTCTTAGATGTTGACATCCGCATGCTGCAAGCATCAGTCAGTCAGCAGATGTGGCTTGTGACGGCGGTGGATGCACTGAGTGTGGATCTGTGCCAGGCAGAGGAGCGGCGCAGCAGAGACACCACTCTGCTCCTGGCAGGGATGGACCAGTTGCAGGAGGATATGACCGCTGCCATTGACAGGCAGACACAGGCACTCACAGCTGTCTTAGCCACAACAGGCACACAGTTATTTGCCCATGCGTTGCAGACACCATGCAGTGCAATGTCCACCCCCTGTTCCCGGCATTGTGTGACACCATCCTTGTCGACACCGGGTTCAGCTGTGGGCATCCTGAGCATGCCTGGCACAGGCATGTTTGGTGTACTGCAGACCCCTGAGTGAACATGGTCATGTTCACACAGTGGAACCCCTGGTGGACCATCGGTGCCACCCCATGAGGCCAGTGGTTAGCCTGTCACTGCTGGCAGGTCTCAGTGCAGCAGCCCATGCAGCCATTGTGGCCATGACACTGTGGCACATGACTGACCTGTCTCCCAGCACGGCTACTGTCTGATGCTGCCCTGTGTGCATTGTGTCATTCAGTGGGGCAATGCACTGATGGGTTACCTGGCCCTGCACGCACTCACGTTCCATCTGCACACCCTCCCGGCTGCTGTCCGCTGTGGTGTGTGCATGATGATGCCTGCGTTGCACTGTACACCAGTGTGCAATGGTGCCCAGCGTCTGACACATGCACAATGACAGGCAGTGAGCATGGTGGTCTGTGGATATGTGTGTGAAGCTAGGGGTGGCAGTCTGGGTCGGCGTGCCTCCTACCCTTTGTGAATGTCTTGTGAGGTGTGTGTGTGTGTGTGTGTGTGTGTGTGTGTGTGTGTGTGTGTATGTGTATGACCTGATGCCATGTTAGACCTTGCCCATCCCTGGTGGTGTGTGTGGTTCCATGCTCGGCCACTCCCCTTGACAGCATGCACCCCTGGTGTGTATCCATGCATGTTTGTGGGTTGTGCCTTTGCCACTGGTGGTTGCACATGGCCCTATGACTTACCTGGGTTGGCTGAAGTGCTCCTCTGTGATGGTGTCCCGGTGCAGCTGTGCCAGGCGGAGCAGTCGGGGTTACCATCTCCCAAGGGGGGCTGCCCATCACCATCATCACCAGCGTCCTCATCGTTCCCATTGCTGTCTCCCTCTTCGACCTGTATGGCTATCCCACAGTCATTGGCCATGTTGTGCAGGATGCAACAGGCCAGGATTAGCCCACAAGCCTTTGAGGGACTGTACTGTAGGGCACTGCCCGGAGATGTCCAGGCAACAGAAATGTACCTTCAGAACACCTGCTCAATGACATTGCATGTGATGGCATGTGCCTCATTGTAGAGTTGCTATGATGGGGTCACGGGCCACTGGTATGGTGTGAGCAGCCAGGGACAGAGTGGGTATCCACTGTCACCTGTGTGTAGAGGGTGGAGGTAAGTTTGGTGATCAGCATCGCCCTGCCTTGGGCCATTTAGGCCACTGTAATGCCACCTCTGACCATGCCCCCTCCCAAGCTCTGTGTTTTTCCATGTGGTTTGCATACTCACCCACTAAGTGGCCAATGGGGATGTTCCCACTCTTGAATCTGTGGCACAGTGCTGACTGGTGCCAGATGAAGGCATCATGTGCTCCCCCAGGTTGCGTGGCACAGACATTGATTATGCACCCCCTGGCATCGCACACTACCTGGCAGTAGATGCTTGCATAGCCCTTCCGATTGATATGTGCAGCCCCCTCGGGGCCAGGTGGTGTGTGGATGGCCACATGGGTGCAGTCTATTGCCACAGCATGCCAGGCATACATGCTACCCTGTGGAACTCCTGTATGTTTGCTGTACTCTCCACTGGTGTGCTGGGGAAATGGATGTACTCCACAGCATGTGGCAGCAGTGCACTGAGGACTTGGGTGAGGTAGCATGACACGGCTGAGTGGGTTATGCCTGTGGTGTCCCCTGTTGGTTTCTGGAAGGTACCCGTGGTGAGCAAGCACATGCAAGCTGTCACTTTAGTCTCCACTGACACAGCATGGCTCCGTTGTGTGGGTGCCTGCATCACATCTCTGCACAGCTCACATAGCCACCTCAGAATTGTCCGATTCAGGCAGTACTGGTTCACGATCTCGGTATAGCTGTACAGCTTGAAAGCTGGTGTGGGCTCAGTGCTGCCTGTTGGGGACATACCACTGACAGGCCCTTCCATGGCTGCGCACCCCTGCTGCCTGCCTTCTCACCCCCCCTCATTACTGCCTCCATCTGGATGGTGGCACTGGCCATGTCCCTGGCTCATGTTCCCCCCTGGCAGCTGTTTCTATGTTCCCCCCACTGTCCTGGCTGCTACTTCCCCTGCACCGGGAACACCTTCCTGTGGTGGCCTCAGTGCTGTGTGGCACTTCCCCCTTCTGCACTGGCTGTGGCTGTGGCTCCCCACACCTTGCCTGTGCCTGTGGGTTCAGGGTGCCCTTTTCCTGTCCTCCCCTGTGTGTCCCTCCTGCCCTGTGTGTCTGCCTAGAGGTCAGCCACATGTGCCTTTCCTGTAGCGTTCTTGCGCCTCTCCCTTGTTCCTTTTTATTTTGGCCCATTTCCGCTATCGTGCAACTTCTGCTTGCTCCCCTATTGCACATGGCGCATGTTGTTGAATATCACACTGCGCCATTTATGCATGGTTCCTCCCCCTTTAGTTGTGCATGCATTCATTATCATTGTGCTCTTGCTCAGCATGATTTGGGGGTGCATCTACCTCCCACTGAATATCACAAAATGGCGCATTTTCGGACTTGTGCTGGAGCAACCCTATTTGCACATGGTGCAACCCTTTTGAATATCTGGGCCATTGTTTTTTACATTTACTGTGGTGTGTGTAAATAATATCTTGCAGTGTGTTTAGCCAGGAGAAATATACCCACTGAGATACAGTGTTTCATTTTCAGATGGAATTGCTGGGATGGGAATTTACTTATTATCAGAGTCAATTAAGTTAAATTAAGTTAAATGCTCCCTCTCAAAGAAGGTCCCAGGCCTTGAGGGTAAAGTGTCTTAGAACAGTGGGTCAGCAGAGTTGGTCATATCCAGAAACCAGAAGCATGTGCTTTATTTTTATTACTTATATTTAATGTTCTGAAATATGGCTTGTTATAAACTCAGCACTGGAAGAGCCTGCACATTAAATATGTCTGATGCAAACTCAAAAGAACAGCACACACATTCACAGCCTAGAAACTGAGCTAAAATTAGTAGCTTCAACAACCTTGTTCCAGCGAAGTTTGAAGGAGCAGGGTTACTTAACACTAATGGGCAGACTAGGTGGGCCAAAAGCCCATCTATAGTAAGTAATTAAAAAAAGTCATTTATTACTTATCTGGTGCCTAATCCCATGGTGTCTGGGCACAAACAGTAGAAACATTTGAAAGTGATACTGTTTCTATGTTGGCAATGTTGGGGAGTGGAGCCTGGCAGCAGAAAATTTGAACCATTGACAAGAGGCAGTACTTAAGCACAATTCACAGACAAAAGAAGGGGGCATGGGAGGGGAGGCTAGCAGTACAGAAGAAGAGGCAGTAATTAAGCACACCCCACAGTCAAAGGGAAAGCCCAAATGAGTGAAAAAAATTAAGTTGAATTATAAGGCAATCACAAGCCATTTTATCTATTGTTCTACAGTTCTTAAATTACATTTTAAGCTACAACTGAAAAAAATTATGTTATTCTGATGTCTCTTGACAATCCAATGTCAAATCCTACTACCTGCGGGTCCAATGCCCTGATGGATCTGTACTATCAAACACAAAAGTCTTCAAATATTTAGAGGTGACTCTTGACCCCCAACTCAACTTCACCTTGCATATCAATGAGGTCTGTCAGCAAGTCAGTTCAAAGATTGGAGCCACTTACAGTGTACGTCATTCACTCATTGCTTCAGCCTGGGTCTCCGTTGCTCCCAGGGCTGAAATATGCTCTTCTTTTCTTCTCTCATATCAAAGTAGCAGACCTACACAAATGGGACACCACATACAACAACATATGCAGACTTGCATTGTCAGCTCCCCCGTCTCACCCATCACTGCCGTCTGTACTCTACTTTGAACTGGCTGTCTCCTGATGGCCTACACTCCTATACTCTGGGTAACTTTATTGATTCCTTATCCCATCTACCACATCCTGATGCGCTTGCAGCCATTCTTAAACCTGTTACCCAAGTTCGTCATCTAAGGTCCTTGACTTCTCCCCTGCTTGCCGTTCCTCCTTGCTCCACTAGAATGGGTGAGCAAGTCTTCTTGCACTTTGCTCCCAAATTCTGGAACTCTCTTCCCACTGACATGAAGCATTCCCCATCTCACAACTCATTCAAAAAAGTACTTTTTTTCCTACTTGATCTCTCCTGGTGTCTGCAGTTGCCCTAACTACCTCTCTGGTCTTTCCTGGCTCACTCCATGTTAATATTGCTAAGTCGTCATACCCAGTTCCTGTATAATCATAATATTGTTAACTTAGGCATACCAAATTCCTGTATAATTACCTGGATGTCTTGTTGTTACCTATACATACATGGATGTTTCTCTGTACCCTTGTTTGACCACCCTGCATGGTGGCCCAGTGTTTCTGTGCATATACTTGTATTACCCATTGTAATATTGTCCCTTGTTGTTGTACTCTCTCAGGTCATGCTTGAAAATAGGCAGGTCTTTTGCCTAATGCACTTACCTGGTTACCAAAAGCTAATAAGTAAATAAATAAATAAGGAGAGTTATGCATTGGGCTGCATAGGTAATGGGTAGGGGATCCTTTTCATGTTAGATATTACTGAATGTTCTGTGTCAATGCACCACCAGCAGCTGGGCATACAATTTTTTGTTCTACTCTACACCTTTTTTGTAACTGCAATATGAAATATTGCAGTTGCAAAAAAATGCTAATAATAAGGGGGGAAGGGGATTGTTTAACCAGGAAACACAGGCTGAGCTGAAACTTCTTTACTGGGGCCACTTGGGAGCACACTTAAGTCAAGTGACATGCTTAGGGTCACACAGTATGCAAGTGGGGGGCTGAAAGGATTCAAACCTAGGTTTTCCGCTTTGCAGCTTAGTGTCTTTAACCAATACTGCTGACATATGAATGAACAGCAGTCTTTTTGATTTTTCAGGCTGTTATCCTGTGACTATGGTTCAGGTCCAGCACAGGGTATCTGCAAATGTCATGTAATTTTTTTCTAGAAACTCATGCTAAGGATCATCCAAAGGCACGTGCAAATTTCAGGCCATTTCCTAAGGACACCAGGCTCAGGCAGCAGCTTGGGCATTTTTTTGGTTTTATCTATTTATTTATTTATTTATTTTTGCAGATACAAAATTAAAAAAATGACACACAACATGAGTCAGTAGAGACATTAGGGAGATAATAGGAACACTAAAATAATGTATTTTTAATTACATACAACTACATCACTGATTGTAGCAACTAGTAAACCTCAAATGTAGCTAGCAGGAGCCTGGTGATGCAATGTTGCCAATGTTGTATTTGAACTTAGAAACAATGAAACATTTGTAGCTACATTAAATAAAATGTTGCAAAGTGAAGTCTTTGGTACAATGCAACACACTACAACAGCAACAACCTTTGAAGTGGATTGTACTTATTCTGGTAAACAGTGACACACTGAAAATATATTATATGCACACTAATAATAGGAATAGCAGCTTTCAAATGAAGTTTAGGAAGCCACTATAATTGTATAACTTTTACTATGGCAATGTGAAAGTACTCTGATTTTTTATTATCTGATTTAAACTGAGTCACCACAGTAGACGTTCATAGCCTCCCCCACCCTCAGCCCCATTTGAGAATGAGATATGTCACTATGGCAATATACAGCCTTGTAATTGCAGGATGTTCCTGCACAAGGGCAATGTGCTAATGAGTTTAGCCTGAGGTCTTTCTCAAGCCAGAAACTGCCACTGCTACAGTCCTGTGCTACTGATGCCCATGTTGTAATTGTATGGAAGGCAGTGCCCTGGTAGTCTAGTAGTCCCACCCATATAAAATAAATACCCAGATAATAAAATGTCTGATTGGGAATTTATTCATTACAAAGTGAAAGTGTGGGCTATCCATATTTATGTTTGATTTTCAACTGCACTTGCAGTGCCCAATTCAGCCCCTATTTTATTGCAATTATTAAGTATAAAACAACTATTAAGTATAGAAAAATGCAATCAGGTGTTACTATTATAAGCAGCTTTATTTTAATTCATACTTGTAGGAGCCCAAACAATTAAATATGTTTATATGAGTTGCAGACACTATGTTTGTCTGATTTAAATAAATAAAAGAAAAAAATATAAAAGTAATTAAAACAGTGGCATAAGGGATTCATTTAGGCCTGATATTGATTTTTTATAAAATAAAAAAAATCAAGTTTGTTAACCTGACATTAATTTGTATGCAGGTCAGGTGATCACTATTCAGGTGACTACTGTGGGGGTATTGTCATTGCACTTGTACTGTATGTATTTCAGATTGCATCACCTATTGATTTTTTGGTGGATCTGTCAATAGGAGCCCAGCCATGATCTGTATATTTTTGGGGACATGATAGAATATGTGGCAATTAAAGGAGCTAGGAAATTGTTTTCTGACTCTGATTTTGTGTGTAATAAAGACAGATGCTCCCTACATCTATGTTAATGCCTTGTTTCTCTCATTTTAAATGCATCATTCCAAAGTTTACAGTAGTTTGAGAAGTTGCATCTCCGAGGTTTCACATGAACTAGGAGCTCCATTTTTTTTCTGCCAGCCGTGTCCTAGTGCTATTAAACAGAGCATCCAGTAACTATCTGGATTCAGTATTCCACCTGGACATGGTTAGCCACGAGGTACTGTATTTCTTGATCAATTTTAATGCACCAGACCTTTCTTAGTGTGAATTGGAGGTAGCAGAGGAAAGCACAAAAAAAAAAAAAACATGTATGGGCACAATAAATGAAATACTGTAGGCTCTCAGGGAATAGCTATACCAAGAGAGTATCAGCTTACAGTAGCTCCAGCAAACTGATCCACCTAGATAACAATAACCCAAAACACAAATTGAGGTCAGACATGTGGCGACCTTGGTCTAACACATACAGTAGAAGTTGCTTGTAAGGAAGTAAAAACTCAAGTCATTCTATGCTCTGTACTCCTACTCACTAGACAGAAGCGGGAGCTTGATAGAGACCTGTGATGGTGTGCAGGGTGTTGTAAAAAAACATTTTGTTTGAAAATCACTGAGGTTATAATTAATATATGTTTCATATGTGTTAACTGATTACAACTTAAAGGATACAGAAATGATGATAGGGTCTCTTTAAATATTTATTGAGCCTACAAAATGAACCCAAACACAATCTGAGCAAATTAACCATTTTAAAAAAAACTTTGGCAAAGTTTAAAACTCTCAACTCTCTGTTTGTATATATGCAGGGCAATGGAGTGAATGAGCATTTAAGTAGCTTGATGTTCTGTGCCACAGCCTTGAGTGATATAAATAAAGACTAAATCAGAACTCTGTAACTTGCATATAGATTGCAACAGGGAGCACAACTCAGTACCACTACACTATTTAGAACAGACAGATACTGTATGAAAGGAGATTTTGAATGAACTGTAAACACGCTCCAAGGGGATGAACATACTGATAGTACTGGACACATTTGGCATCATATCTGAATTATTTTAATGCATTGTGTTTTATCCCCAGATGTGTAACCTGCAGTACCAGCTGTTAATTTATATTTGTTCACCCGATTGGGCACTCTCTCATTTTTCATTTTTATGGCTGCAGTAGGTGGAGCCTGCAGACGTTTTGTATGTACAAAAGGAGTGATGTCATATTTTCTGTCTGTGGAACTGACTGAAGGTGTAAATAGTCTTTTTCACCTTACCCTCCTCCAAGCAATGTTTTCCGCCCTCAAATAAATACGCTTTTGTGTTTGTCAATGGTTGCAGGGCACTATTTTCTTTCTTAAATGGGTGGTACAAGAACTGGAACCTGAGTGGTGGGCTGCAGCATTAGTTTTGTGGGGTGGGAGTAAGATCCACCCCACCTCCATCCGAGAAGTTGCTAAAGATCCACCCCCAACTTTGTTTTATTCTTTTTGATTCATGTGGGAGGAGCATGAGGTGGCTCTATCATGCTGTTACAAGACTTGCTAGCTTGAGACCTGTATCAGCCAACAGAACAAGTCTGTGCAGTGATCAGGTTATGGAGCCCCTGCATTTTATTAAGAACTAGGAGAACAGAATATACTTAATGTCTTTATTAAGGACTAGGCAAACAGAAGATATTTAATGCCTTCAAATTGACTTAAAAAAACCTTTGGAATGTATAATTATCAGAGCCACCTGGGGCCTCAGAAGGAGACAGCAAATAAGGAGTGAAACTACAGCTCCCAAGGAAAACAAAGCATTCTAATTTACAGTAAGAGCCACAGGTTGTTCTTAAGCATTTATATACTAAAAACATAAAGTTCAGCTTTTGGGATTAACAATATTTGTTTAACAACATTTTATATATATATATATATATATATATATATATTATATATATATATATATATATATACACACACACACATATACACATATATACTTTGTATTTTTAGTAGTTTCAAAACTTTGAAAGCATTGATGTTAATACATTTATAAATACATTTTTAATTTGTCTTTACAGTTAAACATGCAGTTTCATGTCAGGGCATATTTTTGAGGGGAAGGGGTTCAAATTATTTTAATCATGGGCACAGTAGTTGGTGAATACAGACTGATGACAAAGTGTGTTTTTTCTTTTAAGTTTGATAAGTATGTATTAGAAAACATTGAACAAGAAGACAACTGGTGATTTTGAAAGCTATTCTGATCAGAGCTGATATTAAAAAAAATCTCAGCTGTATTTTTTTTATTTTATCAGTAACACTAGAAACAAGGTGTTAACATTTACTCCATGAAACCTGCTATTCAGGATTTTTTATTGCATCTTGTCCCAAGCAATCTTCCCAGAGTGCAGTTTATCAGGGCACATTTATTTGGGGACAGGGCTTAAATTATTTTAATCATGAAGCATTGGTGTTATTAATGCATTTAGAAATACATTTTTAATTGTCTTCACGGTTAAACATGCAGTTTCATGTCAGGGTACATTTTTGGGGGAAGGGGTTCAAATTATGTTAATCATGGGCACAATCTTGGTGAACACAGACTTTGATGATAAAGTGTGTTTTTTCTTTTAAGTTTGAGAAGTATGTATTAGAAAACATTGAACAAGAAAACAACTGGTGATTTTAAAAGCTATTCTGATCAGAGCTGACATTTTAAAAAAATCTCAACTGTATTTTTTATTTTATCAGGGACACTAGAAAAAGGATGTTAACATTTACTCCATGGAACCTGCTATTCAGGTTTTTTTTATTGCATCTTGTCCCAGGCAATCTTCCCAGAGTGCAGTTTTTTCAGGGTACATTTTTGGGGAGACGGGGTTCAAATTATTTTAATCATGAAGCATTGGTGTTAGTAATGAATTTATAAATACATATTTAATTGTCTTTACAGTTAAACATGCAGTTTCATGTCAGGGTACATTTTTGAGGGGAGAGAGTTCAAATTATTTTAATCATGGGCACAGTAATTTGTGAACACAGACTTTGATGATAAAGTATGTTTTTTTCTTTTAAGTTTGATAAGTACGTATTAGAAAACATTGAACAAGAAAACAATTGGTGATTTTAAAGCTAATCTGATCAGAACTGACATTAAAAAAAATCTCAACTGTATTTTTTTATTTTATTAGTAACACTAGAAACAGTATGTTAACATTTACTCCATGGAAGCTGCTACTCAGTTTTTTTATTGCATCTTGTCCCAGGCAATCTTCCCAGAGTTCAGTTTTTCAGGGCACATTTATTTGGGGATGGGGTTCAAATTATTGTAATCATGCAGCATTGGTGTTAGTAATGCACTTAGAAATACATTTTTAATTGTCTTTGCAGTTAAACATGCAGTTTCATGTCAGGACACATTTTTTTGGGGGGGTTCAAATTATTTTAATCATGGGCACAGTACTTGGTGAACATACATTTTGATGATAAAGTGTGTTTTTTCTTTAAAGTTTGAGAAGTATGTATTAGAAAACATTGAACAAGAAAAACAATTGGTGATTTTAAAAGCTATTTTGAGCAGAGCTGACATTAAAATAAATCTCAACTGTATTTTTTATTTTATCAGGGACACTAGAAACAGGATGTTAACATTTACTCCATGGAACCTGCTATTCAGATTTCTTTATTGCATCTTGTCCCAGGCAATCTTCCCAGAGTGCAGTTTTTTCAGGGTACATTTTTTGGGGGGAGAAAGTTCAAATTATTTTAATCATGACATATTGGTGTTAGTGATGCATTGAGAAATACTTTTTTTATTGTATTTGCAGTTAACCATGCAGTTTCTTGTCAGGGCATATTTTTTTGGGGGGGGTTCAAATTATTTTCATCATGGGCACAGTACTTGGTAAATACAAGCTTTGATGATAAAGTGTGTTTTTTTTTTATTTTATGTTGTTGAAGAAATAGAGAACTCCCTGTTGTGGTGGTGCCAAGTTCAAAATTAGAAATGCTGCTATGACACACAATGGGCAGCACACATCTCAGTTCAATGGAGTAAGCAGACCTCCTTCATTTTCCATTTATGTGGGTTCAGTGATTACCAGTGGCACATCTTGTGATACTAGTGCTAAGACAGCTCTTTACTGAAAATATAGGTTATTCAATACAAGATTATAAAGAGCAGCTAGAAAAAAATAACATCCATGTAGAATTCTTACATATTTGTTTAAGACACCAGCTCAGTGTCCAGCTGTTAAAATTCCCAACTGATGTTTTACACTTTGTGCATCCTCAAAGTACTGTGCAGCAATTTGTTAGCTATAATTTAAGTTCTGCCAGTGTGTATAATAACCTGGCAATGGCCTTCCATTGATCCAATTCTTAATTACATGCCTACATTGCTTTGGCATACAATTACTAGGTAACCATAATGTCACCTGTTACACATTCATTCTTTGGCTCCTAAATGGCAAAACAGTCCACTAAAACAGGCATTTAAAATATGTTCTTTTCAGGCTAGAAAAGGAGACAAGATCAACATGAAATTTTTTCCATTTCAAAAATGGAAGCTGCAGTCCCAAACAACTCTTGCCCCCCCCCCCCCAATTGTTGTACCTCTGCAAGTCTTGTTGGTACAATGAATGATCTGTGTGTTTTTTTATAACAGCCTGCTTTCTAGCCAGTGAAGGAGCACACCTTGCTCCTGGGGACACTCAGCATATCCAAAACCACTGACTGTTTTCATTTATATTAGTCCAGTCAGAAGAAAGGTGCTACTTCTTTATATCATTAAATTAAAAAAAAAAAAAAGAAAGATCTAATATCTTGAAACAGATTTAAGAAAAATTATTCTGCACTTACTTTGAGACACATTTTTTCAGCTCTCCTTTTCATAATCAGAGCTGCTGATGGCACAGTGAAAACTTTGAAAAACTAATAACTTGGTACAACTCAGTTTACATTTTAAATATATTCTGTAGATTTCTCCTGCCTATATTTTATTACAGGGGAAATTTGGATGACTATATCATCTTTATCTGTTAGAGTTCATCTGCCTCTATAGCTTACTCTACTTCAAGTCATAATGCTATCTTGTGACATCACAGTCTGCTATCATGGGAGTAATTGTGATGTCACAAGCCATGCATTATGACCTCAGGTAGGGAGAAAACACTAAGAATTCATGAACACTTCAGGAGCAGTGGACCTCTTTTCATACAAATGGCCTCAGTAAAAAATAATGGGGGACAAATACAGAACTAATGTGAAATATAAACTGAACTGTGTCTAAATATTATGTTTTCTTTCACTTATCCTGAAGGTGTCAAATGCTCTTTAAGACTGGCACACTGCTTGGGGGAAGGTGCTCATTGGAGCAGGTGGCAACATGTATGTTACATGTATGTTACATGTATGTTTCAGTGCTAAACTATAACACAATTGCTTTCATTGTTTTTCCTGTACTATAACTGTTTTAAAACATTCCAATACATGCTTAAACCCATAGTCATTACTGACAGCAACATAGTGCTGCTTGAAAAGTTTTTCAACCCAAATTAGTGAACATGACTGTGACTCTAGGGGCAGTTGCCTTTCTACAGACTGTCATGCCTATAATTTCTCCCTCTGTCTGTCTGTCTATCTGTATGCCCATCTATGCAATTATCTATATTTCTATCAACTACATCTATCCCTATTTTTACCTACTGTATATGTAAAATAAACCTGCATATCACATTTGCCTGCACTCTTAACACATACTTATGATACAGTGCAAATTTCTACTCCACTCCTGTATAGACCTCATACTGTCCTGATATTTTCATTATCACAGGCATAACTACCTTAACCTTATCAACAATGACCCCTTATAAAAGTTACTATCACATTTTCTCTCCTAATGAAGTCCATCATTACGCCTGACTGCCTGACATCAACACATTACTTAAATGTAACTTACATCACCGCATGGACAAACCCCATGTTTTTCTGTATAAAACTGTGTAAATAATCCCAAGACTGAACACATGCCAGCCATTACTTTTTCATGTACTGCCACCTATTCTGTCAAACCAATATTGCTTACCATTCCTTCCATTGAAATCTACACCACCATATATTTTCCTAATAATGTGTTTGCCTTCCTTAGAATGCAAAATAAAGCAAATCTTACTAGTTAAAAATCATTCTGCTGTTTCTGCATGTCTCCTTAACAGTTCCACACAACCTCACTAACTTCATAATGCAGCAGAGGTGGATCTGACCAGATTTTGTTTTATTTTCTGTTGGTCGATGAAGCTGTCAATAATGCAGCATGCACATATTATTATATACAGTATAGGTTGTCTCCAAACTCCTACCTAGGATGGTTCCACATTCCTATACAGGCAAACAGTTGCCTGCACAGATATGCAAATATCACAATTATTTCCCTGACCCCTCATACCTTCATTATGCCTTCCATAAAAAAATATGAAGACCAAGATATTCAGAAATGTGCCAAAGCCTGGCATGAGTCTAGTGCAGTTCAAATCTGATGCACCATGGTGCAACAGGAGCCATATTCAGAGGTTGCACAGGCCAAACTGTGCCAGTGCAACCCAGCTGAATATGGCAGAGTTGCACCATGCTGCGAAACAGAATTGTGCCATGGCACAAAAAGAGATGCTCTAGTGCAACTGTGGGAGCAAAGCAGCAGAGCAACAGAGGGGGGCACAGCACAAAGAACAGACCCAGGGACAGAGCCAGGGAAGCACAGTGATGGGCCACAAGAGACTGCTGCCAGCAGTGCACCCACAGGCATCCAGACACCTGAACCCAGAACACAACAGTGGCAGAGAAAGCAGGCAACAGGAGGTGCCAAAGGAGGGCCACCAAGAGAGCCCCCCCAGGCCACTGGCCATGCCCCCAACCCAGACCATAGCAGGCTATACCCAGGACCATGAAGCCAAGCATACACATGCCATACAGTCACACAGGAAGCACACACAGTAGGCACGGAACGTGCCAGGTGGCAGGTAGCATGGCAGACCACATGGGACAGGCTGCACAATGCCAAGCAGGGGCCCCAACAGAATGGGTGGACAGCACCTGACCAAGGACCATGGCTGTGTGCCACCACTACACATGCAACCACCACACACCCCAACAACCAGCCCAAGGGCATCCCAAGGCACAGCCACCCACCCAGGGGATGGACACCACCACAGAAGGACACATTACAGCACACAGCAGTGAACCACAGAAGCACAACACGCACCCCTACACAAGCACACCACATGGACAGACACTGTGCCACTGCAGTATGGCTCCTCATGCCACCTGCAAAGTAAACACAGACACAGGCACGTAAGTCAGAAAATATATATTTAAAGGAACTATATACAAGCACCAGGGGCTAGGAAAGGGTAGGTAAGGTGAGAGAAGGGGACAGGGAACAGGGACTGTACAGTGGAAAGGGGGACTGAAGGGGGAAGTCAAGCAGGTGAAACACAGGTAAACAGGGACTGAACTAACATGGCTCCATCCAGCCACCCTGGCATGCTGCTGCTGCATCCACTCCACTCCACCACCAGCATCTACCTGACCCAAACAAACACCTCCAGTGTCATGGAGCCACTAGAAGGGTCTGGCACAGCAGTCTCAACAACATCGATCGAGGTGATCTTCACCACCTCACATCTATATCAAGGGACAGGTGGGGTGAGCAGTGCAATATCACAAGGAACCATGCCCACCTACTATGCACAATGGGCAGTGAGAACACACACCCCGGGAGGGCCCATAATGGCCACCTGCAGGGGGTGGACCAACATCAGCCAGCAACTCAGCATACCACAACATTGCACAGATGCGGTTCCTGCCACACAATGGCCACATGACTGCACAATGACAGTCACATGGCACAGTGTACCAGCAGCATCAAAGCAATAACAGTGGCAGCTGGCACACACCCACCCCACCAACAGCTGGCATACGTATCCAATGGATGCACCACAGTGGCATGAACTACACACAGTGTGACACATGGCTGCCATGACACATGGTACAGGTGGCCATGCCCACACCCACTCCCCCTGTCACCCCCCATGCACAGGGTGAAGGACCATGACAGTGCCTACCTGCATTCTGCGGCCCTGCTGGTGCTTGTTCCGCTCCAGCATGTCCCACTGTAGCCTGCTGCACTGCTGCAGCCTGGGCCCTCTGACAGTCCTCAGTGCCTGCAAATGGAAAGAAGACAGGTGCACATCAGGAACCAACAAAAGCAGCTGTCCCCACCCTCACCCCTGTATACAGGGTGTGCCCCTGCCTGACACATCCCACATGGCTGCATGGCTGCATCACAATGCAAGTGGAATCTGGCAATGCCACCCCGTGTTGCACACAACAACAGTGTGCCCCTCAGCAGGGCATGGCAGGCAGCCAAGCCAACACCACAGTACAGCACCAAGGCAGACATGCAACATGGGATGACTTACCTGGCTGTGGCACAGCCCCTCACCTGGAGCATACCTGTGGCCTCCTCAGGCACTCTGGGTCCCACCACATGAGGTCCTCATAATGGTGGCGACACTGTTCCCCAGTCCTGGGCACCCCAGTCTTGTGCTTCAGGCTTGTGGTGATGTCCTGCCACATGGTGCCCCTGGTCCACTGCAGGGGCAACTGCCCAAAGAGCTGGGTGTGTGGGGCTCCACACAGGCCACTAGGCTGGCTAACTCACAGGTGACCAGTTCTGCGCCCTCCTCCATCTCACCTGCACCATGTTGAACTGAATGCATTCAACGACAACAATGGTGGTGGGAAGTGCACGCACATCACACAGTGCTGGAGATACATGGAATAGGCATGGCTACATGGGGTCACAGGGTGAGAGGTCTGACCTTGGGGTCAGAGGTCAACTGGCATTGCACATGCGCATGATAGGGCATGGCACCCCATGCGTGGCCATGTGCATAGCCGGCCATGCACAACATGTGCAATGCCACTGCATTGCACTGTCCAAGCATGGTACATGATTGATGCCATGATGCCATGATGTGCATGCACACTGTGGGCCTGTGCACCATGCATGCATGTGCATTGCACCATTGTGACTTGCTCCAGTGCAATCCTATTGCACATGGTGCAATATCATGATATTCAGACACCACATGCAAATGAGTTCATCAGCCAATGCATGGCACAGTGGGTGCAATAGCATGTCATTACTGTTATGCCCAACCTCATTTGCATGTGTTGCACCATATAAGCACCACAGAACAGCACAGGCCATTGACCAGTATTGCAAACTTGATAGGTAAGTTGTGCATACCACTGTAGCTTACTGGGAGCCTACAACACTACATGGTGGGATGGACCGGGGAGATGCTGCCACTGTCACACTGTGCTGTCCACATCCACAGGCAGCAACATGTTGGCACATGAGGAAGGCAAGGAGCTGGGGCCTGCACGGAAGCAAGGGCCCAACTTCACAATGGCTGAGACTGATGCCCTGTTTGAGATCTACCTGGACAGGGAGCCCTGTTGAATGGTGCCATGGGCACACCACTCACCAGGGATGGTGCACAGGAGGAGGTGGCCTATGTCAACCAGCATGGCAGCCACCAGCGGTCAGTGTAGGAGTGCTGGAAGAAGATGGGAATGGACAAGCAGTGGATAAAGGAGAAGGTGACACCAACCCAGACATCCTGTACTGCCACCAGAGGAGATTCTGCAGATGCACCCACACTGACGCAGCAGGAGGAGTTGGTGGCAGCCACCATGTACCTCACCATGGTGGAGGGTGTGCCTGGAGGAGGATTCCACATGGATGGCAGCCCATCACTGCATGACAAGTCTGTCTGCCATGCACAGCCAGTGGCATGGAAGGTGTGTACATAGGTATGCTGGCATGCATGTGGCCAGCATGCATGTCATGTGCATGTGTGCACACCCACATGCATGCCATGCTGCAGGACACATGCAGTGGCAGTGTACAGGGGGTACATGTGGACACTGCATCACTGACATGCCATTCTTTCTCTTGCAGCACCAGCACACCTCCATGCAGATGATGGGATGCCAGCAGTGGCTGCAACCATGAACGCTGATACAGCTCCAGAGGTCCAGCCATCCACCTCCACTGGCATCCGGGGGCTTGACAGGCTGCAGCTCACCACCAGAGTGCAGGCAGTTGTCCTGGACTTGGGGTCAGATGAGGCCCTGGATGTGTTCCTGCAGGATGCCAGCCTTGGTGTCCTATGTGCTTAGACACAGATCAGGGTGGGGTCTGACTCTGATGATGACATCACACTTGTCCTGAACAGCATAGGCAACACTGTGGGTGAGATGCCCCAGCTGGCCTCTGACACAGGCAGCATGCCCAGTGCTCTGCCAGTGGCAGAACAGCTGCCTGCCACCACTGTGGGTGCAGCAGTGAGCACTGCCCCAGCTGTGCCCTGTGGTGGTAGTGGTGTGGCTGTGCAGGTGCTGGGTGGTATACAGTGGCTGGACAGGTGACAGCAGCAGCAGGCTGCAGGTGCCACTGGGCAGCTGGACAGAGGTTCCACCACTGGTGTGCCTGCTGTACCCATTCCCCCTACAGACCCTACTGTGCAGTGTCCACAACAGAGGGGGGCTGTGTTGTGTGGCCAGTCTCCACAAGAGGGTAGGCATCCCACCTGGGAGCCCCAGGACACTGACTGGCTGGCTAAGCACACCAATCTGCTGCGTGCATGCATTCAGCAACAGGTGCTGCTTGCCACTGGGGTGTATGCACTGAGTATGGCAGTGTGCCAGTTAGCTGAGCAGCAGGAGAGGGGACTGCACAGATCCTGGTTGGGATACAGCACATGCAGGAGGCCATGACTGCATTCTTGGATTGCATTGCCACTGTGATCATGGATGGCTTTACATTACTGGCTGCCACAGGGCATGACCATGCACAGGTGACCCCCACAGTTCACTGTCCACCCCATGAACCCAACATCGGGTGACCCCATCACAGTCAATGCTGGGCTGTGATGTAGGCATCTCAGGCATGCCTGGTGCTGGTCACGGTCCCGCGGTTCCACCCCTGAGGGGCCTGCTGCAAAGACCCCCATGGCTGATGCACAGCCTGTGGCTGCCGATCGGCCTCAGCATGGCTGTCCCCATGGCCATGGTGGCCATGGTTCTGTGCAGTGGTCCTGATGTGTGGGCCACCCTGACCAATGTTTGCCACTACTGCTCCCCTGTGCGCATATGGGTAGTGTGTGCGTACCTTCTACTGGTGTCGCACCTGTGTGTCATGTCACTCACTGCCTGTGTTCATGCTTGCCTGGCCGCTGGACCATGTGGCATGGGTGTGATGAGGCAGGCTAGCACCGGTTGCACCTGTGCACCAGTGCAATGCATCTGATCCATGCCACATGCCAATGCCTGGGTGTGTGAGTGGGTGTTTGAGTGTTTGTGTGTGTGTGGTGCTGTGTGTGGTTGTGTCCTTCTGACTCCCCTATCCCTGCTTCCTGCCTCTATGTGTGCATGCCCATTGCCATGCATACCCCTGCATGTGTGCTGTATCTGTTTGTGTGGTCCATGCACGTGCATCACACCACCTACCTGTGTGCTCCATAGTGCTCCTGTGCAATGGTGTCCCAGTGGCATCGCACCTGCTGGAGCAGCTGGGGATCCCTCCACCCAGGGGGTGGCTGTCCACCACCCTCTGGCCCATTGCCTTTGTTGTCCCCACTACTGTCACCCTCATCAGCCTCGATAACTTTCCCACGGTCAATAGCCATATTATGCAGTATGCAGTAAGCCAGGAATAGGCCACGGGCTTTCAAGGAGCTGTACTGTACGGCACCACTTGACCTGTCTAGGCAACAGAACCAAGCTTTCAGAATGTCAAAGACATGCTCAATAAAGTTGTGCATGCTGGCGTGTGCCTCATTGTACTGTTCCTCTGCTGGGGACAACAGGCACCAATAGAGGGTGAGCAGCCAGGGTCTCAGTGGATACGTGATGTCACCTGTGTGGAGACTGACATGGTTAGCCCTCTGCTATTCTTTTTTTTTTTTTTTTATTTATTCTTTCTACCCCTGCAGTAGCGGAACCATCTGCGGTCCGCTTCCACCCCACAGTCGGCTCGCACCCTTCCGATACCCGTGGCTTACCCCACGGGTGGGGCTATGGCACTGGGGACAATATGCCGCAGGCCAGACTAGGTCGAGGGCTGGCCTTGAGGGGCTAACGAAGCCGTGACCAGCTTCATCTAGGGCCCCGGCGGTATTCTCCCTTTTCCTTTTCCGGGAGGCGGGGACGTGCAATGACGCGGAGCGTCCTGCCCCGCCTCCGACGCACACTGTTGAGGTCGGTAGTCGCGCTACACCTGGTCTCCACCAGGAGTCGCGCAGACCCCGAGCACTACCCATCCTTCCCCGAGAAGGAGTATAGCCCATAGGACGCTCTATCCTTCTCCCCCCGGCCGGCCCTCCAGCGACCCGAGTCCACTCCCGAACCCGGATCGCCAGCATCGCAAGCGGAAATCCCACCACTGCGCCGGTGGGCCGGTTAGCCCTCTGCTATTCTATGCTGTGCCCTTTACCTGTCCCTGGCACCCATGCCACCCTGCACACTCTGCCCACCCCATCCCTCGGTCTGCTCTGCCCATCACCCCTTGCCTGTGCCATACTCACCCACTAGGTAGCTCGTGGGGATGTTCCCACATTCAAACCTGTGGCACAATGCAGAGCTTTGCCAGATGAATGCATCATGTGCAGTCCCAGGGTGTGTGGCTCAGACATTGGTGATACACCCCGTGGCATCGCACAGCACCTGGCAGTTGACATTCAGGTTACCCTTCCGATTGATATATGCAACACCCTCAGGGCCAGGTGGCATGCAGATGGCCATGTGGATGCAGTCAATAGCCCCAATCATGCCATGCATATGTGCCACCCTGGGGAAGTCCTGCATGGTTGCTGTATGCTTCGCCTGTGTGCTGGGGAAACAGGTGAATTCTGAAGCACATGGCAGCAAGGCATTGAGGAATTGTGTGAGTAGGTGGGACATGGCCAACTGGGTGATGTCTGTGGTGTCCCCTCTTGGTCTCTGGAAGGTGCCTGTGGTAAGCAGGTACATGATGGTGGTCCCCTTCATCTCCATGGACATGTCGTGGCTCCGTCTGGTGGGTGCCTGCATCTCCTCACTGCACAGCTTGCAGAGCTGCCTCAGAATGGCCCTATTCAGGTGGTACTGGCCCATGATCTCAGTGTCACTGTAGTTCTCAAAGGTGATGTGGGCACAGTACCACCTGTGTCAGGTATACCACCAACAGGCCCTTCCTGGGCCACATCATTGTTCTTCCTGCCCCCTCACACCCCTCATTATGGCCTTCATCATGAAGGGTGCACTGTCTATGGCCCTTGCTGTCCACTGTCCCTCTGGGTGGTTGGCTTCTGGCTGTATGCCACCCTGGTGCACTGCTTCTGTGTGTGTGTGCCTCTCTCTTGCTGCCTCTCTCTCCCACTCCAATTCCACCTCTGTCCCTCTTCCTCTGTGTGTGGGCTTTGGTCTGTCTGTCTGTCTGTCTGTGTGTGTCTCTCTCTCTCTCTCTCTCTCTGTCTGTCTCTGTCACTCACACACCTGGTGCAAGTGCTGTCTGTGTGTTTGTGCCCTGTATTTATAGGCAGAAGTCTGCTCAGTGCAATTTCAATTTGCTCCACACTTGCACCATGGATTCATGGTTGAATATGCCACAGTGCTGGATATTCATGGGCATGCCCCCTGCTCTTGTGCATGCATTCATTATAGTTATGCATTGGATTTTGTGCTGCGTACTGGTTCCCACTGAATATGGCTCCTTGATGCAATACCGCACTTGTGCTGGTGCAACTCAGTTGCACCATGTGCAACTGGTCTGAATATCTGGGCCGAAATGTTCTTTTTTTACAACCTATTTTTTTTGCTTTTCCTTTCCCTCTTTACCAGTTAGTCATACAGTATGTAGTTACACATAGGTTTTGCAACTGTTGGACACCCACAACTACTATGGCTTAATAACCTCCACTGCCCCTTCCCTGAATGAACTGTTAGCCCACTCTGCTACACATCCTCTTATCAACCGTCTATTTACTGCAACATTTCCCTTTTGTTTGAAATATGGTAAATCTTTTTTTAAAGATCTGGTGCCTATTTAGTAGTGTCTGTTTTGCTAATAAAATATTGTTAACATTAACTGATTGTGTGTAGTGTACTTTTTTCACTAATAAACTTGTTTGCAGGAATTTTTGTCATTTTCATATCATTTCTCCAAAGGATGCCTAGTTGTTTACCTTGAAAATCAGTTTTGGCCATGAATCCAGCAGTGACATGAATAGGGGCAATTTGAATATTATGTATTATGTACTCCCCCCTTGATTTGCCAAGATACATGGTGGGAAATACAAACTGACATAAACCTACACAGAAATATGCAATCCTTATGTGGCGAACAATGTTTAGTGTTCTTTTTCAGTGTAATGTTTTTGTTGTTGTTTACAGAAGCCTCAGTTTGCATTGTAACCCAGTATTCATAGATTATGGAGGTAAAAAACTATGTGTAAACAAAATTAGAGTCAAAAAAATTATGAGCTTCTTGTCACTAAAAAGTAATTATTTTCCCATTGTCAGCTTAGTCAAATAATGAACCTCCTTTTCCCCCTTTAGTTTGGTATCTCCAGTTGTTTCTCAGTTATGTTTTTTCACACTGTTTACTGATTTATCTGTTTGAATGCTGTGAGCGTTACGGTCTTGGGACTCCCAGATGTAAGAGAATGTGATGTGATGTATTGAGGGAACAGTACATGTTTATGCTGCTAACAAGCATTGTTTTGCATTCACTGTTCATGTTAAATAGGGACATTTTTTCCACTTGCCTTTTTAGTAACAGTAACTGTCATCACTGGTATACGAATTCTCCGGTAAAGCGTACTGAGATCACTGTGGTGTTGTATGTAAACTGTGAAGCATCTTTTCTTTTGTGTTTCATCTTTTTTTTTATTCATGTAACAAACTTCTGGAGTGTGCTATACACCAACAGCTTAACCAGTCTGTTTTGCCCATTTGTGCACTTTTGCAGCAATGCATTTCATGTGTGCGGGTGGCAGTCTCGAGAAATTCCTGTTAGTCTACAGTTTGAATTTTTGTCAGAGCTAGTTACAAGATTTGTGTGTGCCATGGGTTGTGTGCTTGTTAAGGATTGTGGGTGCTGTGGAAGGTGTGGGTGGGGATGCCAGGGGTCACAGTAGAGTGAGAGGAGTTGGTAAACATCTATGTAATAGACATGGCAAAATGAAACATCTTGAAAAGTGTTCTACAATTCAAATAGATAGAAATAATTGTAGCCTATTATTCCGATTTTTATAATTTATTAATTTTAATAACACAACATGCTCGCACATATTCACAAGGTGGACAAGCAGAAATGTTATGCAGAGGACAAAAATAAAGACAGTAGAAGCAGAATAAAAGGACATCCAGTATTAGGATGTGTAAGTCACAACTAGAAGAAAAAAACAAACTATCCTGCAATTAGTCTGCTTGAAACAATAACCATGCAGCATCATTTTGCAGTGGTAACTGCAGTTAACACATAAAGAGATGCCATTGAAACAGCTAGTATATTAAACATGATTCACAAAAATCTTCAAGCTGTGACACTGTCAATAGTCACAAAATGGATGTTACTATGCTATTCACTGACCTACGCAGCCAGTATAGTGTTATGCTTGTGTAACTGTATTAGTTTTGGTTGTGGTCGTTCGCACTCTCTATTCCAGAGTAATTACCACCCTGTAGGGGTACGAAGCAAGGAACTCAGAGAGGGTTCTGCCCCTAGAGGTGCCACAGGATGGTTCCCATAGCTAAAGGTACCTTAGGAATCCCCCTAGGGAGAGTGCATTGCCGCTGGAGGAGGAGAGGGTGGTGGAGGAAAAGACAAAATACTTCTCAGTGAGGCTGAGAGGAACTGCTTATATAGCTCAGGAAGTGGGAGTGGCTGGCTGCTTGGCCATTGAATTACAGGCAAGTCTTTCAATTCACTGACCTATGTAGCCAGTATGGTGTTATGCTTGTGTAACTGTGTTAGTTTTGGTTGTGGCTGTTCACACTCTCTATTCCAGAGGAATTACCACCCTGTAGGGGTACAAAGCAAGCAAATATTGGAGAGGGTTATTCCCCTAGAGGTGCCATGGGATGGTTCCAGTGGCTAAAGCCGCCTTAGGAATCCCCAAAAGAACTATAGTATCATCCCCAAAGGAAGCAACATGATGCATATGAGCAAGCAGTAACAGTGACGTAGAAGCAGCAACTGGAACATAGTAGTAGAGAAGAATAGTGATGGCTTGAATTGAGAGAAGGGGATCCCCCTAATGAGAGAGGGAACAGCAGGACATCCTCCACTTCCATCCAACAACGGGACCTACCTAAGGAAACTAGGGGAAAATGATGCTAAGTGTTATGACCTGAGGCAACGGAGGAGAGAAAAAAACCCTATGAGGAGGAAATTTCTGGGGATCCAAGGCCTAGGTCACCTTCCCCCCAGGCATGTAAAAATGTATTTAGTGATGGCTCTGCAGCTGCAATTTGGAAAACCCAATTAAAGGGAGGTGGAAAATATTCCAATTTAGAGGAAGGCTCTCACTCAAACCCTCTAGCAGGAATGTCTTGGAAGGTTGTGAGAAAACTCTGCTACAATCCGACCATCCAAGGCGCAGGAGAAGAGCAACAACTGCTGAAGCACCCACCTGGCCTACCTGCCCTAAATAAAACCAGGTGAACCAGAGGCAGTCATGGGGAGAATGCGGTGAAGGTGCCTTGCAAGGGAAACCACTAAAGTCAGTGGCCAACCGTTATAGTGGAACACTAGAGCCAAAGGAACTTGCCGTAACCATCCTTCACCGCTAGTCTTAAATTCTACTCCAGGAGCTGCTGTTGTGTAGCAGGCAGCTAAAGCCAAGCCCGGAGTGAGGACATTCCCAGCTATGGGCCAGGTGAGAAGAATCCCACCCTAAGTTGGACACGCTCGATGATGCGGACTAAATGCAGAGCGAGACCATCAGCTGCAGGAACCTGCACCAGATTAGAATGGCTGGCATGCCCCAGAATTGATTGAGAGCTGTAAAGCTGGTGAGTTGAATGAGCATGGCGTGCTGAGATCGTGTGATGAGCATTGAGTGCTGAGACCTTGCAAGGTCGAATGCAGATTGAGAGTAGTAGGATCCCAGATGAAGCCAAGGGGATAGCAGTAGACATGAAGCAATGGTTTGTGTAAGCAAGGAGCAACAGTTGCATAAGCAAGTGGGGACCTAATAGGTCAGTAAGCACTAGTAGTAGTAATAGGCAGACCTGCATAACAACTGTATAGCAAATAAACAGCACTGAGTTAGGGGCAAGCCAGCCAGACATGAATAGCCAAATCAAGGTGACAAACTCTGAGGATTTTCGGTGGAAAAGACAGGATTTAGAACAACATTAATTAACCACATAGGCCATGACCCCCCAAACACTTCCCAGTCCCCACTGTAGGACAAACAAGGAAGCGATGAAAGGCCGAGAACCACATGCAGATACAAAAGCTAGTTTAATAGCCTCAGCAGGAGCTTCAGCTAACCTCAGAGTAAACAAGGTAGAATAGGAATGGGTGTAAACAATGCAGCAGCAGAAAGCAAGTGGGCCTGTACAGCAGTAGTTAAAGGAGTACAGTGTTAAAACACAGGCACTGGGTACAATAGTAATTAAAGTAAACAGTCAGCAGCAGGCTGAAGTTGAAGGTAACTGAAAGCAGTAGTATGAGCTCTGAGTAGGTTTGCAGTTGCAGTGCAGTAAACTGAGAGTTGTAACTGAAAGCAAGCAGAATGAGCTCTGTAGTAGCAGTATGCTAGGAGTTTTAAAAATAAAAGCCCCCCAGAAAAGGAAACCAAAACACAGAAAAACAGAAAACCGGGAAAGGCCCCCAAAAAAACAGGAAACAAAACACAGGGAAGCATATAGCCAGAGGAAAGATACAAATCAGAAGCAGGAAAACAAACACTGAAGTCCAGCACAGACACACAGAAACAGCAGGCTTGGTGATGGGGAGGGGGGGGTTAGGCCCCAGCCAGCTCAGAAGACAAACCAACATAGCCTCCAACTGCAAAGACAAAATGGTTCACAGTGAGGCTGAGAGGAACTGCTTATATAGCTCAGGAAGTGGGAGTGGTTGGCTGCTTGTCCGTTGAATTACAGGCAAGCCTTTCAATTGATATGAGGGTATTAGCACTTTGGTCATTTTTACTGCTTTGTTTTTTTAATATGAGGAATTATGTTACAGTACCTGGAACTATTCACTCCCTAGGGTAGCAGAATTGTCATTGTGGTGGAATGTCAGCTGGCAAATTTCTAATGGTGAAACTTGTATAAGTAGCAAAAAAATGTGTATACTTTGAAACTATCATGATCTTAGCTATTTTTTTTTCTAATTGTCTCTAGCTGGTCAGTTTCCTGGAGTAAGTCCAGAAAGCTGTCTGAACTGCTACTTGAGTTATTCCAGGCCAGGCAAAGTCCTGTAATAAGGATTCTAGCCTGCAGTTCTGCTCATGTTTGTACGGTATGTGTTAGAGAGGTCACTGCATAATGCATATGCAAGGATGTGAGGGTGGGGTATGTGAGACAGCCATAACCACATTCAGTACCTTAAGAAGAACAACAGCAGACAGCAGTCGACGTTGCATCACAGAAGTCAAAGTTTGCAAGTGGCAAACTGGGAATGAGAATATGAACCTGGAAATGTGAAACTATCTAAGAAGTTGTACTGCTGAACTGATGGATGACTCGGTGTTTTAGAATGATTACAAGGAATAGAATGATCACGCAAACTAGCACTATAGTTTTTCTGTTCAAGTCTGCATGAATATTGTGAATCTTTTGTTAAAAATTCCAAAAATCAGTATCACCCACATTTTCAGCAGTACAGCCATTTAGATAGTTTCACATTTTCATGATCAGTTTCCACTTTCAGTTCATGACTTGCACACTTTGACTGCTGAATGCTTTTGTTGCATTCCTCACTTTACTGAAGGCGGTTATGGTTCTTTGGCATCCCCCACACTTGCTCAGTCTGCAGTGCTTTATCTAACACACAGAACTGACAAGAATGAAGAAGAGTTGCCTACTGTGCAGGCAGTTAAAACTAGGTTCAGAGGAAAAAGGGGCAGAGTGGGATGGAAATAGCATATGGAGGGAAAGAGTGGATGGTCTTTAGAGAGCGGAGACCACACTGTGCATACTGCAGGTACTGATGGCCAGGAAAAGAGTAGTAGAAGAAGCACACAGGAGGGGGTGGACTGCAGTGTGCATAAAAAAAATGCAGGGTGATCAGAATAAGGAGGAAAATATGTATTGTGTGCAACCTTTATAGAAATATTATGATCAACTGTACAGAACTAGTATCAAGTTATACTGTGCAGAATGTAGCCCTGAAGCGCTATTAAATTGCAGTATTTCTACTGTCACAGGACATACAAACAGCACCATGCCTAAACTGCAGTTCAAAACTACCAGATCCTGACAGCCAATAGAATGTGAGGGTGACCGTAGTGATATAGATAACATTCTGATTTTCCAAGCAAAGCCGACTGCAAATTTTATATGGCTTGGCAGGCTGCATCTCAAATGAGGGTAAAAAGATCAATATTACTAGCCTTAAACATAGCTAGAAAATGCTGACTGAAAATCAAAAACTTATCTGTGGTATGAGCACCTAAACATGCAGGTTTAGGAATGAATGAAGTAATGAATAAATAAATAAACAGGGGTTCTTTAACAACAAATGATGATTATGAAAAGAAAAAATGCAGGGCACCTGTAAAAAATACATAAATAACATCTGGCAATGTAATATTTTTTTCTTTTCTAAAGTGTAAGACACAACTTGACCTACTGTTACTGTATTAGGTAATATAAACATTTTTTTTTACCAGTGTATTGTAATTCATTTGCCTTGTCACAGCCAATTTAGGCTTTCACAACTTTATTGTTTCTTACAGAGTAAACAAACACTGACAGTCAGGAGAGGCATTAGCAATGCCACCAGTTCCATTATTAAGACATTTTATTTGCAAAAAGGGATATGGGGCTTGCTGCCAAGGATCCACTACTGTAATCTCTCAAAACAAAAAGGCTCAAACAGGGGAGGTCATGACTTGGAGTTTGGACTATAGGGACACCTACCGGAAAACTTTTATTAATTTAGCTTAAATTAAACTGCAAACAGAGCCACCTGGTGCATTTTAGATGCTATGAATAGGATTCCAATTCAATCACATAATTAAGAACTCCAATGCAGATTGCCGCATTACTGAGCAGTACCGAGATATTTCTCAGTACTTCTTGGCATGCCTCTCAGTACACCACAGCTGCTGTGGCAGATCAAGGCATTGTGCAACTTCCTATGGCAACCACTGTATATGTGGCATAGTGTTAAAGAAGTTGCTGATGTCCAGGTACATAGCATCTACAAGTTTTCTTTCTCCATGTTCTTTGGTAACATTAACAAAAAATGCAATGACAAATATCTTGCATGATTGCCTTGCAGCATCCATTTGGGCCACAATTCCACATTTTGTTCCTGCAGGTGTTCAACAATTCTGTTTCATGTGATTGCCTCTTGTAATTTCTCTGCTATATATTTTCTGACTTCTGTACAATGTTAGCTGAGTAACAGAAGACAGAGGGTGGTGGTAAATGGGGTTCACTTGGAGGATGGCATGGTAACAAGCAGGGTGCCACAGAGGTCTATTCTGGGACTGGTCCTCTTCAATGTTAATTATTGACATCACAGATGGGCTGGCAGAGAATGTATGCCTGTTCAGAGACGACACAACAATCTGCAACAGAGCGGACATACTTGGGCCGGTAGGAAACATGAGGGAAGACAAGGAGATGGTTGCATTGAAACACACTGAACTAGAAGCCCAGATCACTTCTGTGACCCCAAACAGAAAGCAGCACAATCTTGGTTGAGCACTGAGGGGAGTCTGCCTTAATTTGCCTATAGTTTTGGCTGTGGACTAGCATGAGTGAAGGGTTTTTTACTGCTTTATTTTGAACAGTCCTGCTACTAAGTTATATGGGTCTGAAATATTAAATTCCTCTGTGCTAGTCTGCTGGGGAAGGAAGGAAGATTATCGATTTCCTTAGGCTAGTCTGCTGGGGAAGGGGCTGAATTTACTGATTTTCCTTTCCTTTTTTGAATTTATAAGGGTTGAAATACTGTTTATTTATTTGTTTGCTATTTGATTTTCTAAATTGCCTTCATTTCTGGTGACATTTTTCATCAGACTATTTTGGTACAGCTAAGAATTTAATATTAGCTAAGTTGCTGGGGTTTGTTTTGTTTCACTCCAGAGCTGTTATTCAGTAGGGTGTGTTTGTGTATTGGGCCCATACAGAGGGAACTCAGACTTCTGGCTCGTTTGTAGATTGGTTCTACAGCATAGGACCAGCTGGGTTAGGAACTGGTTGAGTGATAGAAGACAGAGGGTGGTGGTAAATGGAGCTCAATCTGAGGAAAGGAGGGTGACCAGCATGTTGCCTCAGGTATCAGTTCTGGGGCCAGTCCTGTTTAATATCTTTATAACTGACATCAGGGAAGAGCTGGAATAAAAGATGACACTAAGATCTGCAACAGGATGGACACTCTGGGAGGGGTGGAAAAATTGAGGAGGAACCTATGTAAAATGGAGGAATGGTCTAAAATGTGACAGCTAAGATTCAGTGAGAAAAAGTGCAAAATCATGCATAGGTGATGGCAGTTCAAAGAAAGGCAACAAAGATGGTGCAGGGCCTACACCAAAAGTCATATGAGGAGAGTCTGGGAGACCTCAATATGTGCACCCTGGAAGAGAAGAGAGGAGAGACAGGAGAGATATGATAGATCTACAAATATCTAAAATGCATACAAACATATGAAATTGCCAGCACATACAGTCCATATAGTCTGTCTAGTCTGCAGCACTTCAGCCCATTAGACTGCAGCTGCCCTTCCTTCCATTAACTCTTTCCTTCCTCAACTGCCCCCCGGTATGTACTTTCCCCTTGAATTTGTCCCACCCCCTCTTGAAGCGCCCCACAGTCTGCACTGATATGGGTTGCTCAGGCAGTGCATTCTACCCTGTTACCACTCTTTCAGTGAAGTAGTGTCTTCTCCTTTCCCTCCTGAATATGCCCCCCTTTAACTTCAGGGAGTGCCCTCTGGTATCTCTTCTGTTCTGCAGAGTGAACCCACCCTGGAAGCCTACTCTGTTCATCCTCTTCAAATACTTGAAGGTCTCGATAATGTCCCCTCTCTCTCTCTTCTATACTCCAGGGTATATATATTGAACTCTTTTAATCTTCCCTCATAAGTTCTATCCCCCAAGCCCTGGATCATCTTTGTTGCTCTTCTGTGCACTGCCTCCAGTAGTTTGATATCCCTTTTCAAATACGGGCACCAGAACTGCACACAGTACTCCGAGTGTGGCCTCACTAGGGACCTGTACTGGGGCAATATGACTTCACTACATCTGCGTATAATCCCCTTTGCTATGCACCCTAGCATCCTGTTAGCCTCAGCCACTGCCTTCCTACACTGGGCAGAGTGGTTTAATTCCCCAGTCACCAGCACCCCCAGATCCTTCTACTCATTGGATGTGGACAGTTTGATACCATCCCTCCAGTAGCTGTATCCTGGGTGTTTGGCTCTGAAATGCATCATATTGCATTTCTTGGCATTGAACCCAAGCTGCCAGGTGTGTGACTACTCCTCGTGTTTTGTTAAGTCCTCCTGTAGCAATTTTCCACCCTCCTCTCCATCCACCGCAGCACTGATCTTGGTGTCATTGGCAAAGAGGATGATCTTATTCTTGATCCCAACCACTATGTCTGTGATAAAAATGTTAAACAGGATTGGTCCCAGTACTGATCCCTGTAGGACACCACTTGTCACTGCCCTGGGCTCCGATGCTTCTCCCCCCACAATTATCCTCTGTTGCCTGTCTCTCAACCAGTTTTCTACCCATCTGGCTAGCTTCCACCCTATACCAAGTCTCCTTGACCTGCAGGTCAACCTTCCATGTGGCACTGAATTGAAGGCCTTCCTAAAATCCAGGTAGACTACATGTACCACATGGCCCTTGTCCGGTGCCCTCATGACCCAGTCAAAAATATCAGCCAAGTGTGTCTGACAGGATCTGCCAACAATGAACTTGGGCTGTCTGTTGTCTTTCAGATCATTATCCAAAAGAAACTGCACCAGCCTTTCTTTTAGGATATATTCCATTAGTTTCCCCCACAGTTGCAGTGAGGCTCACTGGTCTATAGTTCCCTGGTTTATCCTTGGGCCCACTTTTGTGGAGAGGTACCATATGTGCCTCTCTCCAATCTCTGGATACACATCCTGTATTTAGCAAAGTGTTGAACAGATTCTCCAGTGGCTCTGCCAAGACCTCTGCCAGCTCCCTTAGCACCTTGGGATGTACCCCATCTGGGCTAAGAGCCTTGTCCATCCTCAGGGACCTAAGGCACTCCAACACCCTTTCCACTGTAATGATCTCATTGGTTGTTGTCTCACCCTCCAAGCCTGCACCCCCTTTCTCTGCAGGAATGGGCCCATCCCTCTCCCTTGTGAACACTGAACAGAAGTACTTATTAAGAACTTTTGCCTTCCTGGCCCCCTTGTCTACCCACCCACTGCCTTTCCTGATCCTAACTATTTGAACCTTGCACTTGCTCTTTTCCAGAATATACCTGAAAAAATCCTTTTCCCCTTCCTTAATCTGCTGTGCTGATTTCTTTCCTGGGCTGCCTTTGCAGTCCTGATCGCTCTGCTGACTTCCCTGGATTTCGTCACATAGTTCTCCCTATCCTTTGCTCTGTTGGTTCTCCAGTAGGTTCAGAAGGCCCTTCTCTTATCCTTCGCCTTCTCTATTACCCTCGGATCATTCAGCTTGGATGCTTGGTCTTTGATTTCTTTTGCTGGCTCTTGACACAAGATTTAGTGGATTAAATCAGCTCTAGTTTTATGATCACCCATATCTGCTCTGTATCCATGTCAGGGTGGATGCCATTTAAGTGTGTGCTCATTAATTGCCCCATCGTGCCAAAGTCTGATTTTCTGAAGTCCAGCACTGTGTGGTGATTGCTACCAGCCAGCGTTCCTCCACCCTTACATCTGTGACCTGTTCTCTATCCTCCAGCACCAGGTCTAGAATATTTTCTTCCTTTGTTGGCACTGTCACCCTTCGGGTAAGGAAGCCATACTGGATTGCTTCCAGGAGGCTCTGCTCCTTGGCACTTGTGATGACATAAATAAGGCACCAGAGGGTAGTATCTTTCCAAAAAAGAGATGTTCAGGAATGAAGGGGCATGAAATGAGGTTGGAAGGGAGTAGACTGAAGGGTAACATGAGGAAGTATTTCTTCACAGAAAGGGTGGTGGATGCCTGGAGTAGACTCCCAGTAGTGGTGATTGGGGCACAAACAGTGTGGGAATTCAAAAATGCATGGATCAGACACAGGGGAACCCTAGCAACAGGAATAAGAAGGTAAAGCCGGAGATCAAGAGGGGTCTGTGGCTTTTGCAGTAGGTAGAGAAAATGGGCAGATTGGATGGGCCTAGTGGTCCTTATCTGCTGTCAAATGTTGTGTTTCTATGTTTCTTTGCAAAAAAAACAAACTGGAAGAATGGTCAAGGGTATGGCAGCTAGGTTTCAATGCTCCAAAATGCAAAATTATGCACATATGGCACAGGAACCGGGGAGGGGGCACCATACCATTTGTGGGGGGGTGGGAGGTGACAACAACAAAACAGGAAAGGCACCTGGGGATCATCATCATATTGGATGGTCTGAAGGTAGCAAAGCAGTGTGACAAAGCAGTAAGAAAGACAAGTAGGATGCTGGGGTGCATAGGTAGGGGGATCATCAGCAGAAAGAGGGAGGCTGTGTTGCCCCTGGATAGATCAATGGTGAGGCCTCACCTGGAGTACTGTGTCCAGTTCTGGAGGCACCATCTCAGAAAGGACATAGATTGGGTAGAGGTAGTACAGAGGAGGGCTACAAAAATGACGCATGGACTGCATCAGAAGTCCTTTAAGGAAAGACACAAGGAATTTAATATGTACTGTCTAGAGGATAGAAGTGAAAGGGGAGACATTTATTTATTTATTTATTTATTGAAATAGTTTCATCAGGAAAGGCACACTGAGCAAAAAGATGCTCATCTCCTGGTGTGACCTGTGGGGAAGGGGTACAAGGGGGTTGGATAACACGCAGGTTATTAACTGAGCAAATAACAGAGGCAAATAGCAGCATATGAATACAATTGTATTAAACTACAAGCAACAACGCATGGAGTACATTGATATAGTATGTAACACATAACAATTACCTGACATATAGCAGCAGTACAAGGGAAAATTTAGCACACAGTAATATGCAGGTATAAGCAACAGGAGACATAGAACACATGATGGTGCAGGACAAAAAGGCACAGGAGAAAAGTGCATAGGATGGGGCTATATGCCAGCATTTATAGCAAAGCTAAGGGGTGTGGCCGGGGTGATATTCAAAGGAGTTGCGCTATTGAGCAACTCCTTTGAATATCACCCCCCAGCCACAGCACTTGCGCATGACGCAGTGGAACTTGTGCCACCGCAAGTTGCCAGAGTTGAGCATTAAACTTGCGGTTGTGCAAGTACCATTGCGCCATGCTCAAATTTCCGATATTTAAAGGTGACATGCAAATGGGGCCATAATTTATGCAAGGCGCAGGGGGGGGGCATTTGCATCTATTTATAGCCCCATTTGCATCTCTCTTTGTATAGATGCGCTTGATCCCGAGGACTTACGCCTGCAGCGCCTGCCAGGCAGCAAGCACGTCGGACAGCCTCCACCTTCCGATCATGAGCAGTATCTCTGTGTCTACATTCCCCACACACACACACACATCCCGAAGCCCGATCGGCGGGCATACAATGCTATGAACCTCCCGTCCACATCTCCACAGCCCGATCGCGGCATACATGATATGAACCCCCGCCCACATCTCCCGAAGCCCGATGCGGCAGGCGTGTATCAGCGCCCCCAGTGCCCGATCGTGGGCAGAATGCCCCAACCGAATATCTCCCTGGTGGTCCAGTGGACGTAAAGCCCGATCACAGGCAGAATGTCAGATTAGCACCCCAAACAACTCCCGGTGTCTAGTGTCCCTCCTCCCACCCACCCACAAGTCCCTCCACCGCTCCCCGCAGCGGTGAGCGGCAGCATCCCACCGCCTGCCACCCTGCCTGCCCGACTGACTGTCCGGTAGGGCTGCACCCAGTGAGTGCAGAGCTACAGCCAATGGGCATGCAACCATACTGTACGCAACAGTCAGTTTGTGAATGATGTTCATTAACAAATCTGGACTGTCATGCGACATGGAGGGCTGCACACCATTGGCTGTAGCTACTCGGCGGCAGCCCGACTGCCACATGAACAGTTCAATCAGCGAGCAGCGGGCGGCAGGCGGTGGATGCTGCTGCCCGCCGCGGCCGCGGGGAGCGGGTGGAGGGGCTCGTGGGTGGGTGGGGACACTAGACACCAGGGAGATGTTTGGGGGTTGTAACTTGACATTCTGCCCGCGATCAGGCTTTTACGGTCCACTGACCACCAGGGAGATATTCAGGTTGGGGTTTACATTCTGCCCGCGATCGGGCACTGGGGGTTGATATACATTCTGCCCGGGCGATCGGGCTTTGGGAGATGTGTGGTGGGGGTTCATACATTGTATTGCCCACGATCGGGCTGTAAGATGTGTGGGCAGGGGGATTCATGTTACTGTATGCCCACAATCGGGCTGTGGGAGATGTGGGCGGGGCATGTTACTGTATGCCCGCGATCGGGCTGGTGGGTGGGCACAGGACTGAGTTGAGGGCCAGCCAGGGTGGCAGCTGCTGTGTTGCCCTGCAATACAGCAGCTCACCTGTGGGTGGCCCTCAACTTGATCCTTTTTTTTTTGGCTCAAAGTTGTGCAGGCGCAGGTTGGGGGTTGCGCCTGCACAACTCTGCACAGCCCGACTGAATATCGGGTTGTGCAGTTTATGCATGGTTCCTCCCCCTCATGTTGAGCATGCATTCATTTGCATTGCGCTGTTGCTCAGCCTGTTTTCTGTGGCGCAACTGCCTCCTGCTGAATATCGCAGAATGGCGCAATGTAGGACTTGCACATGCGCAACCCTGTTGCGAATGGAGCAACCCTTTTGAATATCTGGGCCTATGTGTTTCCTGCTGCAATTAAACATTCCTTCATTGTGTCCCCATCTTCAAATTTTTTTTTTTTGGCTAGTATTTCAGCTATCTTGAATGAATTTATAGTAGCAGCTTTTGATTTAATGGCAGACTTTGTGAAACGTGATTGTTGGGCGTTCAGAGCTGTTTTCAATTCTTGTAATTTGACTTGTCTGAGTTTGGTATGCTCAGGATAATCAGTATCAATTTTTTTGTGAGTTGTCTCAAAGTGGCATTCCAAATTACACTTCTTCCCCACAGACGTGCTGACATGGCAAATCAGGCAAATACATTTGCCATTATGACTAATGAAGAAATAGTTCTCCTCCTATTCAGTTTTGAAATTGTAGGAGTAGATTCTTTGTTTTGTTTTTTAGGTGGTTTACTCAAAGCCATCAGTATCTGTGAATAGTGAAAGGAAAGGAAAGAAAATTAACAGTATATAGTTATGTGACCCCCAAACCCAGTGAGACAGCACAATTACTTATTACACCTGCCCCCCCAACACCAACAACGGAACGCTGTCCAATCGCAGACATTTTTAAAAGACTGTCCATTTAGAAATTATGTTGAATTAAATGCATTCTTACTTTTAGTGAGGATGTCCAGCAATTCTGGCAGCCAGCCAGTGGTTCAGAAAAATGAAGTGCAGTCAGCCTTATAGTGAGGATGTCCGGTGATTCTGACAGTCAGCCGGTATTTCAGGAAAATGAAGTGCAGTCAGCCCTTTAGTGCAGAAAATCCACCACAGTATACGACACTAGAAATGAAACCTAAATGTGATTGAACCAGTTCCTGCTAACTGCACTACAGCTGGGACAGCCTACAGAGTGCAAACAACAGACCCGGGAGAGACTCAATACATCGCGCACACATCAGCAGCATCAGCGCACAAATGACAGACCAGGGAGAAGTCAGATATCACCTGATGTCTGTTTAAAGTTCATCTGCAGCACTCTTGTGCAGTTCTGTGTCAGAATGCTAATTGTGGTAACTGCAGTGATTAGGAACAATAGGAAACCTAGCATACAGCTTAAAATAGATGATAATTTATCTTCACAACTTCTTTAGCAACAGCATGGAACTTCATTAAAGTGGTTGGCATGCTAACTCAGTTAAAATGTGAGCAGGATCATATTTAAAAGAAAATACAGCTCTTGGGCATGATCGTGAAAATAAAATAACATTTTTAAAACTGAACCACAATGCATTCTGCATTATTACAAGGTGTGCCTACAGGTGTGTGCTAACAGATTACTCCTGTAATCTTCTGATTCAAATTGTCTTTTGCAAGGTATATCTTCTGTTACTGCTTTATTTTTCTCTGGAGCAAAGTGTTTCTTACAGCGTATATCTTCTCTGAAATTATTACAGGTGGTGCTTTACAGGTTTTACAGTTTTTTCTAACATTAGGATAAGCTTTCAGGGTTACTGCATTTGTTATAGACTAATTGTTTCTGCTCTTACCTCCTTGTTCTTTCGTCCGTGGTTCTTCTTTTTAGGCAGGGAAGGGCCCAGCCACCCAACCCCATCCCCAACCACCCCACGCTACACTCCTTTTATAGGGTACCACAGTTGTGACATTTCCTGTGGCAGAGCAGGAAGGGGCGGATCAGTGGAGCCTCCACAAGGTGATCTCATTTACAGGGCACTAGTAATTTAACTTGTTATAACAAGTTAAACAAAGCACAATTAAACCATTACTTGCATTTTTTTCCTTCTAATTACTCTGACTAGGTTACAAACCCAGCAACTTATTTGGAATGGATTTCATTAACTGCAGGTACTGTGGAACAATTTTCAGAAGGACAGTCTTACAGGATTTAGGACACTGTCCCATGCTGGGCCTTGGAGATCTTAGGGCTCAGCTCCGGGCAGCATGGGCAGAGATTGCACGCCTCAAATTTCATATTGAAGAGGAAATACATTATAAGAACCACCCGCCATTTCCCCAGCATCCAACAGAAAAACCTCGACCGCAGAGGGTAGTTGGTCCAGGAGGTTGGCAGGTGGTTAGGAGGAGCAAATCAGGTGCCCCATCACTCTCTGCTCTCCAACACATTACCTCCAAAAAACATATAAACACTACAAACAGGTATCTGCCTCTATCTCTGAAATCAAATAAAGAGGCAGAAGACACTGCAGAGCAGGACACTGCGCACAGGAGCTAGCACAACAAAACTCACCCAAATCAGGAACCAAAACTAAACAAGCACAAAGGAAATCCAAAAACTTGATCATAGGAGACTCCATGATTCAGGAGTTGATACCCATCTCCAGCCAGGGGTGATGGTCAAATGTCTCCCAGATACATCAGCATGGAGAGACACTGACCGCATTGCTAAAATTGTTCACAAAGCAGGAGAAAACATTGATGTCCTAGTACACATAGGGACTAATGATCTCACCAGCCGGTCAGTTTTGGAGACCAAGGAACACCTGACTAGGCTGGGTGACAAACTATCATCTATTTCATCTGGCGTCTCCTTCTCTGAGATCCTGCCAGTCTGGGAGAGGGGAGCAGATGGACGGAAGGTCAGAGAAGGGGAGATAGGGGAGCTAAACACGTGGCTCAAGGACTGGTGCCAGGAAAAAGGACACAGATTTGTAGAGAACTGACAACAGTTCTGGGAGCGAAAGTTCTTTAAATTTGATGGACTGCATCTGACTAAAGAGGAGTCAGTGCATTTGGGCAGAAGTTTGACGTCTTTGCAGAATATTTAAACTAGCAAATGGGAGAGGGTGCAGCACCCCATATGTCAAATGGGATGAACACCCTCCCCTCAGCTAGTGGTCAAACAGGAATTCAGCATGTTTGCTGCTCATTTGCATCACCAGGTAAGAAAAGGTTTGTCTCCCACACGACGACAGGGCAATGCCAAACTTCACCCAACAAGTAACACACCAAATCTTGGCCAATGGAAAATCATGTACACAAATGCTCACAGCCTGGGAAATAAGATCCCAGACCTGCAGGCAATAATGTCAGAGGCTAAACTGGACATAGTAGCAATTAGTGAGATGTGGTTTACCAGTAACCACACTTGGAAGACTTCAGTACCTGGCTATGTATTGTTCAGAAGAGACCGAGGTGCAAAAGGGGGAGAGTGGCCTGTATGTTAATGAAAATATCAAAGCTACAGAAATTCAGAATACACATAGGAGCCAGAAGAACTGTGGGTCACCCTGGAAACAGGAAATGGGACAGCCATAAGAACTGAGGTTGTCTACAGGCCCCCAGACCAGGGGGAGGACATAGACACATTACTGTTAGAAGATATACAAAACATGACAGCTAAAGGGGAGGTTCTGATAATGGGAGACTTCAACATGCCAGATACAGATTGGTCAATACAGCAGGAACATCTGCCAGAACTAGACTCATAGTGGATTCCCTGCAGGGGAGGGCCTCAAACAACTGGTACAGCAACCCACAAGAGACAGGGCTATCCTAGATCTAGTACTGACTAACAAAGAAGGGATCACAGATCTCCAGGTAGAAGGTCACCTGGGGGCCAGTGACCATCACATGGTATGGTTCAATTTGGCTACTACATCTAAATCATCCCATTCCAAGGCAAAAATATGGGACTTCAGAGGAGCTGACTTTGATAAGATGGCCAACAGAGTTAAGCTAGCCCTGGCAAAAGAAACACAGGTGAGGAGGTACAGGCAAAGTGGGCAAGCATTAAGGATGCAATACTTGAAGCAACATCCCATTGTATTAGACAGAAAAGGAAGTGCAAAAGAAGAAGGAAACCACTTTGGTTCTCAAATACAGTAGCAGAAAAGGTCAGAGCCAAAAGGCTGGCCTTCAGAAAATATAAGGAAACACAGCGGGAAGAAGATAGGGAGCATACTAAACACCTAACGGAAGCAGGTAAGGCAGTAAGGCAGGCGAAGTCCCAAACTGAGGAAACACTAGCACGTAACAGTAAAGAAGGTGACAAGACTTTCTATAGATACATTAGTGAAAGAAGAAAGTCCAGAGGGTATTGCTAAGCTTAATGGAGAAAAGGGAGCATGTGAGGAGGAGGACCCTGTAAAGGCATCTATCCTAAATAGATACTTTTGCTCAGTATTTACTGAAGAAAAGGTAGGGCAGGGCCCACAGCTCAGCATCATGGACACAGGGGGGAGGTGAGCACTACTCCCTCACAAAAGAAAGGGTCCTCACAAGAGCTTGCTAAGCTCAGGGTGGATAAGGCAATGGGACCTGATGGCATACATCCCAGGAGTACTTAAGGAGCTAATGGAGGAACTAGCAGAGCCATTAGCAGAATTGTTTAGTGAGTCTCTGAGCAGCAGAGAGGTCCCAGAAGACTGGAGAAGGGCTCATGGATCCCGCTCCACAAGAGTGGTAGCAGGGAGGAGGCAGGGAACTACAGACCAGTCAGTCTTACCTCAGTAGTGGGCAAGATTATGGAGGCACTCCTTAAGGAAAGGATAGTGCAACACCTGGAATCCATGGGGCACAGGATCCAAGACAGCATGGGTTTACAAAAGGAAGGTCCTGTCAAACTAATCTCATAGATTTCTTTGACTGGGTAACCAGAGTGGTGGACCAAGGGGAGCAGTTGATGTCGCCTACCTTGACTTCAGCAAAGCTTTTGACACTGTTCCACATAGAAGATTGATAAATAAGCTAGGTAGGCTAGGGTGGGTCAGAAGTTGGTCAACTGGGTGGCAAACTGGTTGACTGGCAGAAAACAGAGAGTGGTGGTAAATGGTATACAGTCAGAAAAGATGCAAGTCACAAGTGGGGTACCTCAGGGATCAGTCCTGGGGCCAGTCCTATTCAACATCTTCATTAGTGACCTCGCAGATGGACTAGAGGGTAAGACTTGTCTGTTTGCAGATGACACCAAGATCTGCAACAGAGTAGATGATCCAGATGGGGTGGGCAGAATGAGAAGAGATCTGGATAAACTAGCAAAATGGTCAGAAGAGTGGCAATTGGGATTTAATGCAAAGAAGTGCAAAATCATGCACATAGGGAAGAGAAACCCTGAAGCCACTTATAGGCTGGGAGGGTTGCTAGCAGTCACAAGGAAGAAAGAGACTTGGGCATCATCATCACTGATGACCTAAAATCATCCAAGCAGACCTCTAAAGCAGTAGGTAAGGCTAGGGGGTGTTAGGGTATTAGTAGGGTATCAAAGTCATAAGAGGGAGGTAATAATCCTCTGTACAAGACATTGGTTAGGCCCCATCTGGAGTACTGCGTGCAGTATTGAGGCCACACCTTCACAAGGACATTAACCAAATTGAGGCAGTCCAGAGAAGGGCAACCAAAATGGTGCAGGGACTGCATCAGAAGACATATGAGGACAGATTAACGGAGCTCAATATGTATACCCTTGAGCAAAGGAGGGAGAGAGGTGATATGATCGAGACATTCAAACACCTTAAGGGCATAAACAAGGTGAAAGAGTCTAACATGTTTAAATATAAGAAAAATAGCAGGACAAGAGGACACAGCATGAGATTAGAGGAGGCCGATTAAGGGGAAATGTAGGAAATTCTTTTCACAGAAAGGGTGGTGGATGTATGGAATGGCTTACCACAAAAGTGGTGGCTATGAATACAGTGCAGGGCTTCAAACAGGCATGGGATAGGCATAAGGGAGCAATACAAATGACTATGAATAGATAGGCCTCTGACAGAGCAAAGGTAGATGGCACATTTATAAGGTAGAAAAAGAAATGGGCAGACTGGATGGGCCTTGCGGTCCTTATCTGCTGTCAACTTCTATGTTTCTATGTTTCAACACTTAAAGGCTTGGCGAGCAACATGCTGCCCATGAGCCACGGGTTGGACAGCCCTGGTCTAGACTATGTTTATGCACTCTAAGTTTGTTTTTACAGACTTGGATTTTTGTTGGTGTCTTGTAATTTACTCATCTTGTATGACTCATTTCCCCCTTATTAGAGTGGTGACCAGCATAAGGTTCCATCATGACTAACTTTTCCCTGATATTACTGTCCCAGCATTTACAGTTGCAACTAGTTGTAATATTTGATGGTGCTTGGTGTTACTGTTTTTATATTTTTAATTTTTCAGTTTTTGTTGACAAGGAAAGAAGCTTGAAAACACTGCCTATTTTCAAACTTGAAAATGAGGTGGGGGTAAGTTACATACAAACTGCCTGATGATATTGAACCAGACTTGTTATTGTTTTTAAATGCTTTTAATATATATATCATTGTCTGCTGTTAAAGTGTCATAGAAACATAGAAATATAGAGCTTGATTCAAAAAGGTTTACAGAGGGCTTGTGTTAAGCCCTGTGTCACACCCACAGCTGTGTCAAACACATTGATGCAGTTTGTGCCCAATTCAGAAAGGTCACACATATTTATGTCACTTTCCCTATTTTATGGCAGCTTGCTCCTGCTATTTGGCACAGACCCTATAAAAAGATTCCCTGTTTTCCACAAAGTAAGATCAGTAAAAAGCTGATCTAACTCATGGCAAAAAGCACATGAGAGCATGAATCCTGATCGATGGCCACAAGCACCAAGTGCCAAATGTGCGGCGCACCCAGGTTTACACTAATCTGGGTAATCTCTGAATCAAGCCACTAAAAGGAACTGTAGGCCTATCTAGACTGCCCATTTTTCCCTGCCTATTCTGATGCTTCTGACCTTATTCAGTCACTGGCATGCCTTTCTTCCCCTTCCTATACTAATTGGCTTGTGTCTATCCCGTGTATGCTTGATGTTTCCCATAGTCTTTGATGCACTACATCCTCTGGCAGGCTGTTCCAGACATCTGTCACCCTTTCCATGAAGAAGCGTTTCTTCACATGGCTCTATATCTTTTAGCTTCATTGTATGCCCCCATGTTCTAGTGCCTTTTTTCTGAAGGAAATACCCCACCTGCACTTTGTTAATGCCTGTGAGATACATGTAATGTACTTGTAGGTCTCAGTCAAGTTTTCTCTCACTCTTCTCTCCACCAGAGAGTACATGTACATGTACATGGAGTAAGCAGGAGGCATTGTGCAGAAACAGTGCTGCCCTTGTGTGTATCTCCACAAGCTCCTTAGTCTTCAGGCTCTAGTGGTCAGTGTGCAAATTACAAGAGGGCAGGCAAGTGCAATGTGATGGCCTTGACTATTCTCCATGGTTTGTCATCTAATATACTAATTGATATGACTATACATGAGAGAACCTGACAGTGGGCACTACTGTCGTTTTCGTGTCTTCTTCAGTGTTCGCACTAGTTTACATTTTCTACCAACCAAGTGAATAGGTGAAAGATTAGGGACCAATATTCAGAAACAAGCAAAGTGGAACAAAGAGGTTTATGCTGCACTTCACAATTACCCATGGGTTCAAGGATGCTATATGCAGTGGAATAATGCATTGGTGCTATCTGACTCAATATAGGGCCATGTCACTGCAACATAGAAACATAGAAGTTGATGGCAGATAAGGACCGCAAGGCCCATCCAGTCGGCCCATTTCTTTTTTCTACCTTATGAATGTGCCATAGGCCTTTGCTCTGTCAATGGCCTATCTATTCATACTCATCTTTATTGCTCCCTTATGCCTATCCCATGCCTGTTTAAAGCCTTGCACTGTATTCATATCCACTACTTCCTGAGGTAGGCCGTTCCATGCATCCACCACCCTTTCTGTGAAAAAGAACTTCCTCACGTTACCCCTTAATCAGCCTCCCTCTAATCTCATGCTGTGTTCTCTTGGCCTGCTAGTTTTCTTATATTGAAACATGTTAGACTCTTTCACCTTGTTAATGCCCTTAAGGTGTTTGAATGTTTCAATCATATCACCTCTCTCCCTCCTTTGCTCTAGGGTATACATATTGAGTTCAGTTAATCTATCCTCATATGTTTTCTGATGCAGTCCCTGCACCATTTTGGTTGCCCTTCTCTGGACTGCCTCAATTTGTTTAATATCCTTGTGAAAGTGTGGCCTCCAGTATTGCATGCAGTACTCCAGATGGGGCTTAACCAGTGTCTTGTAAAGAAGGATTATTACCTCCCTCTTCCAACTTGTCATACCCCTACTAATACACCCCAACATCCCTCTAGCCTTACCTACTGCTCTAGAGGTCTGCTTGGATGATTTCAGGTCATCGGTGATGATGACGCCCAAGTCTCTTTCTTCCCTTGTGACTGCCAGCAGCTCCCCTCCCAGCCTATAGATGGCTTCAGGGTTTCTCTTCCCTATGTGCATGATCTTGCACTTCTTTGCATTAAACCCAGTTGCCACTCTTCCAACCATTTTGCTAGTTTATGCAGATCTCTTCTCATTCTGCCCACACCATCTGGATCATCTACTCTGTTGCAGATCTTGGTGTCATCTGCAAACAGACAAACCTTACCCTCTAGTCTATCTGCAATGTCACTGATGAAGATATTGAAGAGGACTGGCCCCAGGACTGATCCCTGAGGTACCCCACTTGTGACTTGCATCTCTTCTGACTGTATACCATTTACCACCACTCTCTGTTTTCTGCCTGTCATCCAGTTTGCCACCCAGTTGACCAATGTCTGACCCACCCCGAGCCTACCCAGCTTATTAATTAATAAACTTAAAATCTAAGTCAAGTAGCACTGCCTGAATATGGCTCCTGAAGAGGGCCTTAACAGTGGATAGCATCATAGTGCTATCTGCAATTTTCACAGGAACCCATGCAAATGAGTTAACTGGCCATGCAAGGCACTAAGGAGCCATCTGCATGGCAATTATGGGCCCATTTGCATGAGCAGCAGAGGCAGGTTTGCTTGGCACCACCCCCTCTTTCCTTAGCAGAGGCCCACCGGAGTGTGACACACCAACAACAAACCCCCAAAAAAGGTCATTACAGTGACAGTCACTGTAATAATCTGTTTTCACTGATGCAGCTTCTCCTGTTGGTCTGCCACTTCTCCAGAACAACTCTGACCTGGAGTTGATTGTAATTAAAAGCAGGGTGTGTGTGGGGGCAGAGCCCTCCCACAAAAAAACACTGTCTTTTGTGATGGCACAATATTGGTGTCAGCATTGTGTTATTGCTGGGCAGGACATTGTGGAATTTGGCGTCGAGCATAAGCGGTGCTTCCTTTCTCCAGTCCAAGATAAGTGTAGTTATCGCTGGTGCCTAGTGGTCCCCCACCCTCCAGTTGCTGACTTGAAATAGTAAAAACATTTTAAATGTTTGGTGAATATGTGTAGTGTTTGTACAAACTTTCATTTGGCCTGTCTTGTTCACACCCTCTGTAAAGGAGCTGTCATCATTTATGGGAATGAAGGCCCACTACTGAAGGTGAGAAGAGTGTTGGCGAAGGAGGAGGTAGGGAGGATGAAGGGTTTGAAACATGCTAAGCATAGACTAAAGGGGAAGGAGGTTTAAATAGTGCAGGAGGGAGGAGTTATTCCCTTACATTGAATCACGAGTAAAGTCCTGTCATTCAATTTTTTTTTATTTTAAGTTTATTTATTATCACCAGCAGATAACCACTATTATTCTCAATTATTTTTGTGTAAAAGCAGGGGAAATTGCATTACCTGCAATGAATTTCCCATCCAGATCTGGCCTAATTACTCCTTGGAAGAAATCTAGGCATTGGATCAAACTATTGACTATATTTTGGCACTCCAGTGGGGGAACTATTGACAATGATTTGCTAATTCTACCATAACATGTACTGTATCTGCAGCCCAAAAGGGTACTTTTTATTCCCTGGAAGAAGATTCAAGCAATGGAGCATACTGTTCACACTAGTTTGCTTATTCAGCCATGGGCAGAGGCTAGTGGAGATAGTTTAACATTCCAACAAACTATTAACAGTGCTTTGGGGAAGCAAAGTGCTGCTGCAGGACCACTTATTTTTAAGCTGAAAGAAAACTAATGAGATTAAAGAACTGTATTCTGTTAACTGCATTCTACTTTTATTATAATGTAAGAAGTATAATCTAAAACATAGATATTTTAGCTACAATGTAGAGTGTATCTTTAAGATAAATAAGGTTTTATAGCCAAGCTATTTTTTACTGTATTTCCCTTCTCTGAGTGTATCTTTAAGATAGATATGTTTTTTAACCACATTATTGTTTTTGTTGATTAAGCTAATAACTTTAGAAGGTAAAGTTTAGACCCCTCATCGATAAAAAAAAGCATAGCAAGTATATGCTAAGAAACATAACATTATTTTCTCTGCTGCCTTAAGATTCAGCTGACTGATAAGAGACAGACAGACTGTGAAGCCAGGTGTTGTGTCTTCAAGGTTGTGACTTAAAACACATAAATAATGGGGTCAAGTCTTAGATTGTCAGCTTGTAATAGTATAAAAACAAACATGGAATGGCAGTGGATGCATTTGTACCGTGAATAGAAAGCAATGCTAGGGACTCAGATTGACAAGATAGAAGTTCAACATCTCCTATAAAAAACATCCCTAGACAGAGAGAGGTAGTGTGGTCTTTTCTTTTGTTAGTCAGCTCAGCATCAAGACCAGCTGCAGACAAGATTACCCTCAGGGCATTAGTAATCTGAGAAGTGGTTTGAACTAAAGGTGGTAAAATAACTGCATTTTATCCCCAGGCTTTATTAAAAAACAAGGGCAGGGTAACTTATTTAAAACATTATTTTCTTTTTGTAAAGGAATACATTACTATTCCTAGTTGTGATTATTTGCTTGTTTATTCATTCTGCATAAGTTGTTGTCAGTAAAATTTGCTTTAATAAAAATTCATTGTTTAGAAATGGATATGACAAATTATTTTAGAGCTGTAGAAAATGAATCAGCTGACTGTCAAATAAAAAATAGAGATTTCTATGACCACTGCTATATTGGTCACTTGGGGACACTAAAGTTAATGATAGAGGCTTATAAACATTTATTGAGTTGTACAGATCCTGAGTGTCCTGTCCCAATTCACAGAATAGTTGGCTGGTGTAAGTTAAATTCCAGGAAGGATGGTGCTGAGACATGTAAAATGTATAATTGCCCTAGACATGGTCATTTAGGTTTATACTGTGCGGTTGTCAGAATCTTTGCTCAATTGGGAAAAGCCTATTGTCCCTCTCTCTTTACCCACAAACACCAAAATCAGGTGGACTTTGATGAGTTCAGTGTATACTCACACAAAAATAAAACACCTCTAATCACTAAACAGGATCAGGGCATCATAGAGACAGGGGATATTATTAGCTCAAAACATCATGAATGACCATCCTTGTGTTTAGCAACCCCAGTGAGGTTATATCCTAGCATAAATAAATAACTGGCTATGTCTGCTACTTCTGATGGTTATGAAGGAAACTGACTCCAACGTACATGGAGAAAGCTTAAAAAGCCATGCTCTTGAAACATCTCCAAACTTGGACAAAACAGTTGGTGACCCCAGATGTGCAGTTGGTGAACCCCATGTTGGTGAACCCCAATGTGTACTTGGCGACCCCCACGTGCAAATATTTCGCACCTGAGGCCATTCTCAAACTAAATCACCATCTTCCACTCGCTCTACCAGTCTACCCTTTTCCATTTCTAAATTTAAAACAAACCATTCTGACAAACCCAGCAAGGACAAAAGTATTGTTGGCAATCTTAAGAGCTTTTTGCCCTTAAATAGGGGTAAAATTAGACTTAAATCCCCTACACCCCCTTCTAATGAGAAGTATAGCTTACATTTTAACTTCCTCATATCAGAATCAGGCTCCTCTGACTCTGAATCTGATGCAGCACAGGTGGCACCTTTGAAAATAGGTACCACTATATCTACCCCCTCCACTCCAGTCACTGCTATTAACTAGCAGTAATTTTAAAACCATATCTTTTACCCCTCAGACAATTACTGAGGCAATAATAGCAATTCCTGAATTAAATCATATTGTAATGGAGTGCTTGGAGTTAGAATTTCAACATGACCCTACTTTAATGGACATTTTACAACAGACCTTGCAACGGAGGCTAGCAGTATATGATTTATATAAAGGGAAAAGACTACATCTCCTTAGAGTGTTAGCTATTTATATGACACTAACAGACTTATTATATCAGCATAACTCTACTCTTCAAGCTAAGTGTACTAATTTACAGCAGAAAATATCTTCTACCCCACCCCCAACTCCTCATCAACCTGCAACTGTTCATTTGTTAAAGCTTATAGCTCCAATACCCATGCAAGGCAATAAGCCACATCCTTTATTTCAGTTCACCCCTTCTCTTCCTAAAGCACTGCTACTGCACCTTTGCAACCCCACCCCCTTGCCCACTGCACAGGGGACATTAGAACCTCAAAATCTGTTTTCCCCTTTCCAACCCTTCCCTTTACAGCCCATATTTCATTCCACCCCTAATAACCCACCAGTCTAAATGCCAGTCCCACAAACTCCCATCCAGCTGCCTGCACAACCTGCCAGTATTACCACTGCCTCCCCATAACAACCTCTCAAGCCCTTGTGTCTTCATCACAACCACAACCAGCAATGCTAACTAGCCCAGTTATATCCAATGTAAATGTTAAGCCATACATTGGCACTTCAATACCTCAGATATCACCCCAACCCCAACCTCAGGCAGCACAAATGCCCCCAATTCTCCTATTGATAATACCCATCTGCAGCCTCTCCTCCCAGCATCTAAGATGGAAATCCTTAAAATAGCAAAAATGGTGAAAGGTCAAATCATTTTCATTGATGGTATCAATTCCAATAACAATCACACATATGCTAGACAGATTAATGATTTGGCAGATGAATATGGGGAAGTTGTTATGCTTCAAGTTCTCAAACAAACTATGGACCCAGTTAAATACCAGTTTTTTAAAAAACTATTATGATGCAGGTAAAACAGTCACTCACTGTTTAAGAAATACTTATGATCTGCAGGTGGATGGTGTCATACAAAAAGCCACACGCTTGTGTCTGACATCTAAGAAAGACTTCCATACCTGGTTATATAATTTACAATATGAATTTTCTGATTTGGATGTGGAAGATCTGCGTACTTATTTGAATCCACACTTACAAACACAATTTGACTTACATGTCATACATCTCCCTTGGGAAGAAGCGACTAGAAAGTTAGTTCTGTTGCATCAAGCCCAAAAAGGGGCAGAGCAGGACAGGTAGCCTTTTCATAAGGAAGCAGATATCAGAATGGACTGGTCACCTCAACCAAACAGTGGCCCACAACCACCATTTCAGGAACAACCTCAGTCTGGACAGGCAGGCAAACGCTCAAATCAAAATTCAAGGGCCACTGTGTGTGACCTTCACCCTCTTGTTAGTCTCAGTTGCTGGAGAGGGAGATCATACTGGGGAAATAGAGGCAGAAGAGGTTTTGCTAGTTGATACAGGTTCCACCTATACTGTACTCCCCCAGTAATATTTTCCTGTTAATTTTACTAAATACTCCTTAAAAACCTTCTACACCATATCAGGACAGAAAGCATTAACAGGACCTTTAGTCTGTATTAGATTTACTGGACACACCACTGAGGCAATTATAACTGATATACCAGCACATGGTGTCCTAGGAGTGGCAGATGCACACTGCCTGGGCTTCATTAATGCACTGGTACCCACCTTCCCAATCACCACTGACTTACCTAAAGAATATATTCCCAAAATACACAACCTAGTTCAACAAACAACAAAAAAGGAGTGCACAGGTTTAGTACAAACATTACCAGTCCATATTCTTGGCACTACCCACCCCAGACAGAAGCAATACCCAATTAAATCCCAGTACAAACATGAACTAGACAAAACTATTCAGACACTATTAAAATATGGTATAATTAGGCCCTGTATTTCTTTTACTAATTCCCCAGTGCTGCCAGTGCCAAAGAAGGATGACTCTTTTACTTTACTAGTAGATTACAGACAGCTGAGTACGCATACTTTTGATAATGCAATGCAAAATACTGATATGTTGCAACAGTGGGAAGCCTTTCCCATTGCAACATATCAGACAGTATTACGAACATATGAACATACAAAATTTGCCAGCAGATAAAGGCCTAGAGGTTCATCAAGTCTGTTTCTAGTGCAGCTAGCACCCCTTTATTCCTGCAGCTGCCCCTCCTTCCACCCTTCCCTTCATTAACCCTCCCCTTGTCCTGTCCCATCCTCATTTGAAGCAGTCCACTGTTCTACTGCATACCACTTTAGCAGGTAACGATTCCACCCAGCCACCACCCTCTCTGTAAAAAGTGTCTCCTCATCTCCTCCTGAACCTTCCTCGCCTCAGTCTCATATCATGGTCCCTGGTGGCCCTCCTCCTTACTTTGAACAGCCCTCTGTACCCATCTTGTTTATTCCTTTCATGTATTTAAAGGTTTCAATCATGTCACCCCTGTCTCTCCTCTTCTCCAGTGAGTACATGTTCAACTCTTCAACCTCCTCTCGTATGATAAGTCCCCCAGCCCCTTGATCATCTTTGTTGCTCTGTGCTGCACCCCCTCCAGTAACTTAATGTCCCTCTTCAGATATGGACGCCAGTACTGCACGCAGTACTCCAGGTGTGGTCTAACTAATGACTTATACAGTGGCAGAATCACCTCCTCCCTCCTCGAGGATATACCCCTTGCAATACAACCCAGCATTTTGTTGGCCTTTGCAGCTGCCTTCCTACATTGTGCCGAGTTGTTCATTGACCCTGTAATGAGCACACCCAGATCCTTCTCCTCCTCTATCTGGGCTAGCTGCACTCCCCTAGCTGGTAACTCCTCCTTGGGTTCTTCATCCCAAAATGCAGCACCTTGTACTTTTTGGCATTAAAACCCAGTTGCCAGGTGTCTGACCAGGTTTCAAGCTTTGCCAGATCATCCTGCAACCCCTGCCATCCCCCTAGGTCATCCACCACTGCGCCTACCTTGGTATCATCAGCAAACAGACTGATCTTGCTCTTGATGTCCCATGATATATCTGCAATGAATATCCCAAACAACACTGGTCCCAACACTGAGCCCTGTGGAACACCGCATGTCACTGCCCTTGGGTGTGAGAGCTCCCCACCCACCACCACCCTCTGTTGCCTTCCCTGCAGCCAGTTTCCTACCCATCTCACCAGCTTTGCACCCACCCTTGTGCCTACTAACTTCCTTCCCAGCCTTCCATGTGGCACTGAGTCGAATGCCTTACTGAAGTCCAGATACAGGACATCCACTGCATGGCCTCTGTCCAGTTGCCTAGTTACCCAGTCATAGAACTCGACCAGGTTGGTTTAGCAGGATCTGCCACATATGAAGCCATGCTGTCTGCTGTCCTGTAGTCCTTTGGCCTCTAGAGGGCCACCAGCCTCTCCTTCAGGATAGTCTCCATTATCTTGATGTTTCACTAGATGTTTAAAATGTTTTTTTCTCTATTCCCTTGCACAAAAAGGACCAATACAAAATAGCTTTTACAGTAAATTATCACCAATATTGCTTCACATGCTTGCCTCAAGGTTATAAAAATTTTCCTAATGTATTTCAATGAATTATAACCAGGGACTTTGCTGCTATTCCCAATATTAGAATTTACATATATGATATATATTTTAGTCATCATGGCCCCCAGGAACATTTTCAAACATTGCATCAGGTGGCAACAATATTGGCAAATAAAGGTTACAAGGTTAACTGGGAAAAAAGTCAGATAGGGCTTAAAAAGGTCAAATATTTACAGTAGAAGAAACATACAAGATTGAGATAGCCTATCTGATGGGAATACATCCAAAAACTTAGACAAATAAAAGTGCCACAAACTAAAAAACAATTGCAAAGTATTTTGGGGTTATGCACCTTTGCCTGTAACCATGTGCCTAATTACTCAACATCAACTCAGCCACTGTATCAAGTATTACGATATTTTTCATCAGATTGTGAAAAAGGAAAACTATTAGTTGAGTTGCAGCAAGCGATTTTACAGCATCATTCCTTGATGCCTTTAACTTTACCCAGTAAACATTCAAATAGATACAACACACGACAGTTCTTTGGCAGCTCTAATGCAAAACAAAAATTAATCTCTTATCACACAGGTATTTTTTCACCCACTGAAAGTGCTTTCCCCAACTCTATTAAAGCTTTATTAGCACTACACCAAATAATAAAATGTGTGCCTCATTTGCTGCAAGCCCCAAATAATTGCAGTACATTTATCAGATCCCATCACCTTAGCTCTTATTAAGAACCCAGTCTTAACACTAAATAAAGCATGTGCTTTACATCTTAGTGCCTTATTGAATACCAAAAGATCACTTTTGAAGTTGACACACAGAAATATACACATCACATTGAGATTAAAGGCAACCCCCACACCTCAAATATGCCCCTTGGGCGGATATTCCCAATGGGTGCACAATTGCTTATGCAGATGGCAGTGTCAGGTATATTAACGGTCAACATAGAGCAGTTATAGGAATTATACTTGGTCAAAAAACATCAGACAGAGATTTCCTAATTTCTCAGCAAGAATCTATACCAGTCAAGGCTAAATCTGCACAGCATGCTGAAGTATTAGCACTTAAAAATACCTTACAGCACAACCCTAATTTTATTTTTACTGACAGCAGTTATATAGTACATATTTATAATGCATGTCCAAATCAGGTTGAGGCTTTTATCCCAGACTGGGCTGACATTTTACAAGATAGTAACCTCTCAAACCCTTGACCTGAGGTTTCTTACATCCGAGGGCATGGAAGAGACTGTATAAATTCCAAGCATCGCCAAAGTTGTGTGCACCATGCCACTGTGCCACCAACTTAGTCAAACCATATTTGAAGCCCATCCTCAGACTCAGGAGGTTGGCCACCAGCTGGGTACTGAGAATTCTTAGAAAATGCAGGAATGGGAGTCAGAAGACAAAATTAAAAAGTTAACCACTAATGCCTATTTGGTTCAGGATAAATCCTGCAGGCAGGAACTGATTAATTGGCACATGAGGGTATATGACTTGTTCACCCTGGGAGAAAGGCTATGGTCAGATTAATTAGACAAAACTTTGTTTGGCCATAATTAATATATGCTGTCACCAAGTATATACAAAGTTGCTCAATATGTCAACAATATAAGAATGCATCAGTCCTTCTCACTCCTAACCTGCAATTAAGCTCAAATGTACCCTAGGAGAGAGTATATCTTGATTTTGCTGGACCTTTACCTCCCAGTGGAAATAAGAAATATTTACTTATTATAGTTGACCATTTTACTCAGTATGTGGAAACCTTTCTAGCCATGGCTACCACAGCTAAGTTTGTAATAGATACATTAACTAGAGAAATCTTCCCACATTGGGGAATATGTAAACAGATTCATTCAGACCAGGGCTCCCATTTTAAAAATCAGCATGTGTCAGCTCTGATACCTGAATATGGCTTAAACTGGCATTATGGTACTCCATATCTCCCTCAGTCACAGGGTCTAAATGAAAATGTTAACAAGCAGCTTAAACAGGCCTTGTATATGGGGCATACTAAATTCTGGACTAGAAACCTTCATATGGCATTAATGCATCTGAGAAGTAGGCCATTAACAACATGGTCTACTTCCCTATCAATTGTTAACTGGGGCTCAAATGCATATGAAAACCCCACTTGACCCCTCCACCAGGCAAGACCCACAAAAATTAAGGGCACAAGTCATGCCTCCAGTAAACCTATATCAAATTGGAGACTGTGTCTGTTAGAAGAAAATAGTAACTTCCCAAATGGGGTCTAAGTATACTAAACCAATGTAAATTAAGCAAATTTCAAATTATGCTGTCCTGGTAGAACCTAAAGGAAAATCTAAATGGGTATATGTCTTGCAACTGAAAAAATGTTATGTTGCAGATGAGTGAGGCACAACCCAATTCACCACTCCCTTATGTTCATATTGAGGAGCTACCGGATAACCTGAACCCACGAATAACCCGAAGGAGAGTCACACCTGCAATACTTCCCTGTAGGGCCAGATCCCTGAATGAGATTCTTGAAATAGAGGAATAACACAACTGCCTCAAAGCATGAAAGAATTCTGTACATCTGCAACCTGCTGTGTTTCTTGCTTTATTAGCAGCCCTTGGGTTTCTGTGCTTCTGTTTGGGATTTACAATTGCTAAATTATTGACTTAATGCACTGCTGTGCTTTCTTTTATACCATATGTCTTATGGTGTATTTAAGAAGGTTGCACTGCAAATATGCAATAAATTCTGGAAATACTATAAACACAGAAAAGTTAGAGCAACACATAGCCTGCCTGCTCCAAGCAAAAACAACTTTGCATTATGCTTGTTATTTTATTTGTTTATTTTAGTACTCATTTATGGGTTGTTTTTTAACATTACTTTTTGCATTATGACTAAACAGAAAGTCAGGAGGGATGAATGTAGGCCATTCTTACATAGAAAAAATACTGTCTACACTGTTCCTGAGGATCCAATACATGGTGCCCGGGTGCAGCACAAACAGTTTTTTTAAAAAACACAAAAAGCCACATTGCAAAGGAAAAGGCTCATGTAAACCTTTAAAAATGGTTGCAAAAGTTTATTTACACTCTTCTTTTACTGATGGTAGCTGCTTTTCTTATCTATATGGCATATTTTTTACAATCAGGTGCCCTTCTTACCATACTTCAGACCTCATACATATCACCATTGACTGAGGACACAACATTTTTCAACACTTCATATGTATCTCCTTTAACTGGTGACCCATAGCCTCTCAATATCTCAGGCCTGAAATATCCTGATGCCTTTCATCAGGTCACCACTGCAACTACACTTAACCAGACACCATCACCAACAGTTCCTGAATCTACAATGTGCATCCCTGTGGCAGCTGAACCCAAACTTTACAAATACAGCCTCTCTATGGACATATGGCATTACATGAACTTGTTACCTCCTCAATATCAAATTCCATTGACAAAGAAAATACAACAGTTCCTGAAGAAATTCAAGGTCCAGTGCAACCAATGCCATCAAATGAATTATACTCCACCAGCAATGGAAGTCAACTTTACTGCTTTTTGGTGCAACCTTACCAAACAGGAAAACACAAGATGGATGAAGAAATACACAGGTATTCACTACTTTGCCCGAGTACAGCAACATTTAACAGACAATCCGCTGTTGTTACAGAAGTGCCCTGACACTTATTTACCTTACGAACATTTTCTCACTATGAGTCATATTGACCAATTTATTAAGAAAGATGACAAATTTTATCAGCTCACTGCTAAGTGCATTTCATTGCAAAATGCCCTCCAAGAAGAACACAAGGGTACCTGGACTCTTTATGTATGCAGAAAGAACTGGAAGGGGACAGGATCAGTTGTGTTCCAGGACAGTAGCTGCTGCTGTTGTTTTCACAGGGTTCTTGTGGATTTTACTTGGTAGGTTAGTTCTTTTCTTTCTTACTTCTAAGGGGCTAGCAGTGTATTGTTTTGGGGGATGCTGGATGTTTGAAAACTGATTTGGTGGCTGTAAGTGGGGCTCATTTTGTGGATGTTTCACTGAGTAACAGGCTGTGCTGGTAGAGGCCTATTTCTTCTGATTTAAAACCTATTTGGTGGGATTTGCTTGGAGATGGTTATTTGAATTGGAGACCTATATCTGTTAATTTCAAGCCTATTTTGATGTGTTGTTAGTGAAGCTGATTAAATTGGAGACCTGTTTCCTTTGGCAGCAAACATATTTTTGGGGGCTTTGACTTGAATTTTGATTCCTTTTGCTGACTCCACTAGCTGCAAAGGTTAGTGCATAGTGGGGGAGGGGTGTTAATGGTCTGGCCAGGTCTCACTCAGCCAATTGACTGGAGGCAGAACTGAATCAGGTTGAGGTGTTAGCTGCTTTGTCTTTTCAGAAAGAACTGGAAGGGGACATGATCAGTTGTGTTCCAGGACAGTAGCTGCTGCTGTTGTTTTCACAGGGTTCTTGTGGATTTTACTTGGTAGGTTAGTTCTTTTCTTTCTTACTTCTAAGGGGCTAGCAGGGTATTGTTTTGGGGGCTGTTGGATGTTTGAAAACTGATTTGGTGGCTGTAAGTGGGGCTCATTTTGTGGATGTTTCACTGTGTAACAGGCTGCGCTGGTAGAGGCCTATTTCTTCTGATTTAAAACCTATTTGGTGGGATTTGCTTGGGCCTGGTTCTTTGGCTGCTGGGCTTGAGGGAGACACAGGGCTGATACACTCTCTCCCGAGGTCAGGTGTCTGCCCAATACCCGCCTCCCCCCACCCCTCCCTCCCCAGAGTCTGCGAATTTATAGAGAACCTGCCCTGCAATTGGAGGAAAAGGCTGCAGGTGCAGCTCATGTAGTTCTAGCCACTGTGGGGTTGGATTTAAAGGCTGGGAGAGGAGCTTAGGGAGTTGTTCATTTCCCTTATAAGTTTAATGTGTTGTACTGCACCTAGTAACAGTGTTACTGGTGTACAGTGGGACTGTCTCTAAGATTAGTGGGTGACCTGATTAGGCAGTAGGGTGTATCTTGGACTAGGGGGGAACCTGGTGGCTCACCCAAGGAAACCTATTTGAAAGGGGATGGAACCACACGTCATTAGGGCCGGCATCTTTGGGAGGGTGGTGGGGTGCACAGGGTGTGGAACAGCCATGATACTGGACTGGGCTTGGAAGTTCGGTGGTTGCCCAGTGTGCTACCGCTAGCACAGCTTAGGGAGGAGGTCTTGAGGATTAGGGAGAAAGCTGGGGAAGGTGGGTGGTATGGTTGGGGAAGGGCTGGGAATCTCCACTGGGTTGCACCAAGCACTGGGGGTGGGGCATAGGGAAAGGAGTGCAGGAGAATACTCAGGGGTCACATAGGGACCCTGGCAGAGGGTCCAAAGGACACTACCAAGGAAGCAGGCAGGTAACTGGGACCCTCACAAAGGAGGGACAGAGGGACAACATTCTCAGAGAAGTAGGCAGATGGCCAGGGCTGGACAGAAGGAAGCAAGGCGGGGAGGTGGATCAGACCTTACACTCAATAACCGCTTCAATTCTCTTCTTCTGCTCAAGGATGAGGGGGGTGATGTAGCCACAACAGGGGTGGTTAGAGATGGAAAGGGAGTGGGAGGCAGGAGGCAGGGGTCAGATAGCAGGAAGAATGGGGGGGACCTGGAATGCAGGAGAATGGGGGAGCAGTGAATCGGAGCAGGAGGGGCAGGGGGAAGAGGGAGGAAAGTGCAAGGAGAAGGACCAGTTGGGAGGAAAGGTAAAGGAGAAGGACCAGAAGTACAAGGAGGATTCAGTAAAGGGAGCTGAGGGTTTAGGAAAGGGAGCTGATGAGCAAGGAGGAACTAAATGGAGACAGGAAGGAAGGGAGGATGAGCCAGGCTAGTTTAGCAGATGGGGGAGAAGGACCAGTTGCGAGCAGTGAGGGGGGAATTAGCAAGGTACAGAAGGATACTCAGGAGGAGGAGAGGCATAGGATTGGAGGGAGGGGTGGCCATGGTAAATAAGGAGGGGGTGGCATGTGGCACCCAGATAGGGGGAGGAACAAGGAGCCGGCTGGGTGGAGGGGCCGGTAGAAAGGATGAGGGACATGGAAGGGGTGGAATGGAGGAAAAGGAGTGGTCAGAGTGCTCCTGCTGGGGGATTCTATGATCAGGGGTATCAAATGGGATAGGGAGGGAGGAGCCTGGCCAGTTAGAACAAGATGCTTCCCTGGACTAACGGTGCACAGGGCTAAGCAAGAGGTATATCAGCTGGCAAAGGATTGTGGGGGTTCCCCAGACATACTGGGCCACCTGGGTACAAATGACATTGAGGGAAATAGCGAGCTAGAGATACAGGCAAGATTCAGGGAGCTTGCCAGGGTCTGTCATGACATAGGATGCACAGTTTCCTTCTCAGAAATCCTGCCAGTGCCAAGGGCTAGTGGGGAACACAAAAGGAAGATTAGGGAGATAAATCAGTGGCTCAGGGAGTGGTGTGACACCAGAGGGTATGGGTTGATGGGGGATTGGGAGGAGACCTGGGAGGATAAGGAGCTGTATGCTAGAGATAGACTACATCTCAATTTGGAGGGGAGGTGAATCCTTAAGTTGAAAATAGAGGGGTTCATTGGTGAAAAGTGGGGTTTAAACTTGTGAAGGGGGCGGGATGGGAGAAAAGGCTGTCAAGGGGGTGCCGATAAAGAAGGACTCTGTCTCCACCCCCGGGGACCAGGAGGATTGCAGGAAAAGGCTGACTGGCAAAGTGCAGACCAGGGGAAAACAGAATCCCCATGGGAACATGAGCAGGGGAAATGGAAGTATAGGGAAAGGGTGGAAGGTAGTCCTGCTAAATGCCAGGAGCTTGGGCAATAAAATGCCTGAGTGCCAGGCGATGCTAACTGAGGGAGCAGTGGATGTGGTAGCGGTCACTGAGACTTGGGCACTGCAGGACATGACTAGGACCTGAGCCTGGAGGGTTACACTATGTTCAGGAAGGACAGGGGGGAGGAAGGGAGGAGGGGTAGCAATGATAGTCAAAAACTGCATTGGCATGGGGGAGTAGAGGAGGCGGAGGGAACCATGGAGGTGATTTGGGTCACCTTGATAACAAGAGGGGGCAAGAGAGTAAAAATAGGAGTGGTGTATAGACCCCCTGCCCTGGCGGAGGAGCTGGAGGACAGTCTAGTGGCAGATGTTGGGAGGCACTGCAGACTGGGCACAGGAACGGTGGTGGTGTTGGGGGACTTAAACATGCCAGGGACAGACTGGGAGACTATGACATCCTCTGTGACCAGGGAACAGAGGTTGTTGGATGTCTTTCAAGACGCGTTCCTAACTCAGCAGGTGAGGGAACCAACCAGGGAGGCGTGGGTACTGGATGTGGTCCTGGCAGACAATGACCAGATTGGAGGCCTGGAGGAAGGGACCCATTGGCGGGAGTGACCATGCCACGGTCTGGTTCTGCCTGGACCTAGGAGGGTAGAAGGCTGCACAAAGATGGAAGTAACCGACTTCAGGGCGGATTTTAAGGAAATGGGAAGGATCCTTAAGGAGCATTTGGATGGGATTGGGTCAGACATGGATGCTGATAGTAGGTGGGAAATCATCAGGAGAGGGGTGCAGGATGCTACCAGCACCTGTGCAAGAGTAAGACGAAAATGCGGTAGGGCCCAAAAACCCTGCTGGTGGACCAGGGAGGTCCAGGAGGTGGTGTGGGGAAAGAAAGCAGCCTATAAGCAATTCAAGTGCTCAAGGAGTGAAAGGGATTGAGGGGAGTATGAGCTGATGGCTAGAAGGGCCACTAGAGTGGTGAGGGCGGCTAAGACAAGGAAGGAGCAGAACCTGGCCAGGGAAATTAGGAGAGGGAACTAGGGGTTCTTTAGATACATTGGGGAAAAATGAAGGGTGAAGGGGCAGATTAGCAGGATTAAATCAGGGGAGAGATGGGCACAAGACCCAGGGGAGCAGGCTGAGGTACTAAATGAGTACTTCACCTCAGTTTTCACCAAGGAAAATGGGGTGCTGCATCATACATGGGAGGAGACAGAGATACTGAGGAGGGGGACCCTACCCGATTGGCGGGTCTGGGGAGGGGAGGTATCACTGGCAGGTGAGGGAGGGCTAAGCAGGAGAAGAGGTACGGAAGTGGAAATCACAGCAGAGAGAGTGAGGAAGCCTCAGCTCCCTTAAGACGGAGAAAGCACCGGGGCTGGATAAATTACATCCCAGAGTGCTGAAGGAACTTGCAGATGTCCTGGTGAAACCCCTGGTGGAGCTTTGCACCATCTATCTGAGGACAGGGTGGGTGCCCCAAGACTGGAAGGTGGCGCATATAGTGCCTATCCACAAGGGGGGGGATCAAGGGAGGTGGCAGGGAACTACAGGCCTGTCAGCCTGACATTGGTGGTGGGCAAGGTGATGGAGGGCATTGTCAAGGAGAGGCTAGGGGGGGACCTGGATAAGTCAGGGTGCCTGGACGATAGACAGCATGGATTCATCCTGGGGAAATCATGTCAGACAAACCTGGTGGAGTTCTATGACTGGGTGACAAGTGCCTTGGACCTGGGTAGACCAGTGGACGTCCTTTCTAGGACTTCAGCAAGGCATTTGACTCTGTTCCTCACGTGGGCCTGTTGGATAAGCTGGGAGAAATGGGGTGGGGAACCAGATGATCAGATGGATAGGCAATTGGCTCCAGGACCGGACCCAGAGGGTCGTAGTTGGTGGGATAGTATCATCCCCAAGGAGGGTCGCTAGTGGGTCTCACAGGGATCAGTCCTTGGGCCCCTTCTGTTCAATGCCTACATATCTGACATAGGACAGGAATCAGAGTGAGATGAGTCTCTTTGCAGATGACTCAAAACTGAGGCGGTGGTGGATGGGGAGGAGGGAGGGTGGCCCTACAGGGGACCTGGAGGCTCTGGAAAGATGGTCTAGAAAGTGAAAGCTGAGGTTCAATGCAGAGAAATGCAAGGTACTCCACCTGGGGGCCAGAAACCCAGGCCAAGTGTACACCCTGGAGGGGGAAATGCTACAAGTCTCGATGGCTGAGAGGGACCTGGGGGTGGTGTCAAGATGAACAACTCGGAGACTTGTAGGAGGGCGGCAGCCAAGGCCAACAGGATGCTGGGATGCATCGCTATGGGGATCACCTCCAGAAGGAGGGAAGTGATACTCCCTCTGTATAACTGCTTGGTGAGGCCGCACCTTGAGTACTGCGTGCAGTTTTGGAGGCCACACTTAAAGAGGGACATTAACCTCATGGAGAGGGTCCAAGGAGGGCAACCAAAATGATTTGGGGCTTGGGAGACAGGACCTATGAGGAGAGGCTCGAAGAGCTAAATATGTACACATTGGAAGAGAGAAGGGACCGGGGGGACATGATAGAGGTCTTCAGGTACATGAAGAGGGTAAATAGGGGAGGAACAGTCAGGGTGCTTCGAAGGAAGGAGGAGGGGACCACTAGAGGGCATGGGTGGAAGCTGGAGGGGGGAAGATTCAGGGGAGAAAGGAGGAGGTGCTACTTCACTGAGAGGGTGGTGGAGCCATGGAATGCACTGCCTAGGGGGCTGGTGGAGGCAGAGACAGTGGAGGGGTTCAAGAGGGGGTGGGACAGGTACAGGGGAAGGGTTCTGGAAGCAAAATACAATGCAGCAAGAATATCCGGAACTGGGAAGGGAGAAGCCAGAGAAGGCGAGGGGGACAGCAAGGTCAGCACCCAGGGTGGGGGCTGACCAAACAAGCAGACACGAAAGACCGTTAGGCCTATTCTGCTGGCATTTTAGTATGTTAGTATGTTCAGAAAAACCTATCTTTATGAAAAGAATTTCGTCTAATTGCAAGAGGACCCATTAGCAGCCCATGCATCATTGCAATCAAGCAATCCAATAAGAACCCTACCACTATTGATGTCCTGGCCTGCATAAAACTACAACCTTTAACAACAGCTACTGACTTTCAAAATATTTTCATACCTCCTACTGCTTTTTACAACACAACCTACTGTCACTTCATCAGTCAACTCTCTCAAGGATGGGAACATACATATTTGCAACATGCCCCCTGTGATCAAACCATCTACAGTACACAGCCACCTCCTAATAAAGTTACCTGCACACCATGTGGTGAAACAGGGCTAGCAGTTGGACAGCATCAATTCTTAACATGCAGTTCCCTGAAATAGACTAGTTCAGTGAACTTAAGGACATTCAAAATGTGGAATATCCAAATAGAAGACCTGAAAGGAAGCCTTTAGGACTGACATGGGGCTTCATGTCCTGTAAGAATAACACTCTGTCTTATCAAGAAGACATATATGACTACGAACTAGGATATTTTATAAAGCACTGTGGCAAAATGAAACTACCAACATTTAAAACTAAGAGACTTAAATGCTCCTTGAGTTCAGCATACATTGACATTTCTGAGATCACCTGGGAGTACCAAACAACCATTGAATACCTGGAAGAAAATATCAAGTATATTTTTATTCACCTAAATTATCAAATGGAAGAACTGGTGTGCCATTTGAACGTGGCAGAATTCACCGGTGAAGCTATGAATCAACACGTCAATGTCTTATTATGTGGAGACTGCCCAGGCCTAGAACAAGCATGCAAAACTGATACATGTTTTGATCCTATCACATATCAGTTACAAGTTATTAAGCTTAATCATAGCATTCACACCTATCCAGGAACTTTGCATTTATTTAAGATTATATACTTGCCTCATGATATGTTCATATTTACTCAACCTATAATCTGTGTACCTCAGCATACTCCAAAGAATATCACATTACAGTGGTGTTCACCCTTTGAGGGCCCTACCAACATCTACTACCCCTATAATCAGGTTATGATATTTGGTGCTAAATCCTTCTTTTTTACCTGGTCAGTTTGGTGAGAAAAAAAAAATTAAAATAGTAAAGTACTATATCTATCTGGAGCTCATGTTTGACAACCAGGGGAGATAGGAAACACATATTAAGACATTAAATGTCAAACTCAAACAAACAGCTGGAGCTCTTTTGAAATTTAACAGGAAATAAGATGGTTCAGCAGTACAGGCCCTTTTGATGGCCACTAAGGCTAAGTATGTCCACCAAGCTCTCTATTTGGTTGGAATTTGGGGTTATAAAAAACTAAGAAAAATAGAGACTTCTCTTAATAAAATCCTTAGACCTGGTCTGGGTTTAGCTAACTCCATCCTGATTGCACTAGTAAGAGCTGAGCTTGGATTTCCAAGCCTGGAGGCCTGGGTGCTCTCCAGACTGCTTGGCTACTGGAGCTCCCTTACTAGAATGCCTATGTCCAGACTCCCAAGAGGATGCCTGAAGAAAAAATAAGGTTGGGTAACTAAGGGGTGTAAACAATCCTCATGGCTCACCCTGCTAAGGGATACACTAAATAATTTTGGATTTCATATTTAAGATAGGCATATAAGAAGGGGATTGCTCTTAGTACCAAATATAAAAAACACTGCATCAATAATATCATAAATAGTATGAAAGAGAGAGACTATCAAATAATTGCACCATTGAAAATTGCTCTGTGTGTAGTAGATAATGATGTAAATCATGATTTAGATTCTATTTAGAATTATTGTCAGAACAAGAACTAAGAATTGCCTACACACGGTATAGGTTTGACGTTTTCAGGAGCAACATTCTAATGACAAGATACACTAAGTTTTTGGGTACTTCTAGTAGTTTCTGTAATTGTAGCAATAAAGAATTAGAAAATCTTTTGCACATGGTTTTCATGTGCCTATAGTACTGTAAGTCCAGAGCCTATTGGCTAATGCCCGTCTGGTCGCAACTCTGTACCTCAGATAGAAGTATACTTCTAGCGCTTAGGTTAATGACACAGGATGGATACATTATCAACCAAGTGGCTGGGTTTTTTAGAGCCATCTCAATCATAAGTAAAAAGCACAACTAGTCTGTATGTTCTAGTTTTATGCATGTTTATATAATATGTAATACGCACTTTAGTTAGAGAATCTATGGCTAGTGGCTTGTAGTATGTAGATATCATATTATTTGTACTGGGGAATTTAGGAATACTTAGGTGTTTAGACTTTATAGAAGATATTGTGAGTAGATGTAAAGACTTGTGCTAAATTGATGTTGTATAAAATATTGTTCTATATGTGAGAAATTTAATTTAGAATGTATATTGAAGTGTGCATGTTTACACCCCTGTAAAACTAAACTCTGTGGGATTGTGGGATTATTTCTGTAATGAAATTATGTTTACATAATTGGTTTTATTGCAACGGTCTTTGACCAAACTAATACATTTTTACTACTACCCCTATAAAGCTTTACCAGACGATTCCCTGATAGATAGTAGGATAGTGGACAGACTTAACACTCCAGTTCTCATTGCAGGTTACATGTAGAAAGATGTGGAATCCTTTTGCATATTGCATTTTAATTGCAGTCACAGACATGAAAGAAACATTAGTTGCTCGTTTGCATACCTATGACACCCCACAACAGATATAAATTCACTTGGCTTTAGATAGATCCGGGACAGATCTACAAAGCTTGCATTTACTTAAAGCACAACTTAGTTGGAAACATATACACTTTAAAAATGAGCTACATAAGACAGAGCAGCAATTACAAAGACTGCAACAAAAGCTTACACAAATTGTAAAAGTCATGGTAACTTACTCAGAGATGTAATTTAATAACTGGAAGAGAAAGTATAACCATGTGTTAAATTCTCTGTTACGAAACTGGGGGAACTGGACTTTGGATCCCCTGGGATGGTTGGCTTCCATTTTTTCCTGGTTGCTGTCACCAGTCAATTTAATAATAGCAATAGTTTAAATAGCAATAGTACTTTTATTATTGTGCTGCAGCAAGTAAAGTTTTACCCATTAGTTTCATTAGTATTTTAGTTTTTTTTAGATCATGTTCCCAAATCCTGCCTATGCAAAAGCACTGACCTGCCTCAGTCATCATGTCATCTGGCCTACCTTTACTAGAAGCCAGAGCTATGTCTGCCATCACATTGCTCATATCCCCAGTCTCACCTCAGCAAGCAAAGTGCTTTGGTTGTGATTTCATCTTTTCAACAACTCCACAAGCAAGACCCCACCTGAAGGCTCATTTCCTCCATTGTCACCCGGCCTTATATGCCTGCCTTACTCTGAACTGTGGTTGTATCTCTTGTTCCATGGCATCTGCATTACATGCTGATCCTTTACATTCACCAGCAGATAACCACTTTTATTCTCAATTATATTTGTGTAAAAGCAGGGGAAATTGCATTATCTGCAATGAATTTCCTATCCATATTTGGCCTAATTACTCTTTGGAAGAAATCCAGGCATTGGATCAAACTATTGACTATATTTTGGCACTCCAGTGGGGGAACTATTGACAATGATTTGCTAATTCTACCATAACATGTATCTGCAGCCCAAAAGGGCACTTTTTATTCCTTGGAAGAAGACTCAAGCAATGGAACAGACTATTCACACTAGTTTGCTTATTCAGCCATGGGGGAGGCTAGTGGAGATAGTTTAACATTCCAACAGACTATTAACAGTGCTTTGGGGAGCAACGTGCTACTGCTGGACCACTTATTTAAGCTGAATGAATACTAATGAGATTAATGAACTGTATTCTGCTAACTGCACTCTGCTTTTATTATAATATCAGTAGTATAATCTAAAACTTAGATATGTTAGCTACAATGTAGAGTGCATCTTCAAGATAAATAAGGTTTTATAGCTAAGCTATTTTTTACTATATTTCACTTCTCTGAGTGTATCTTTAAGCTAGAAAAGATTTTTAACCAAGTTATTATTTTTGTTGATTGAGCTAATAACTTTAAAAGGTCATGTTTAGACTGCTTATCTGTGAAAAAGCATAGCAAGAAGATGTTAAGAAACACAGCATTACTTCCTCTGCTGCCTTAAGACTCAGCTGCCTGATAAGAGACAGACAGACTGTGAAGCCAGGTGTTGTGACTTCAAGGCTGTGACTTAATTAAAACTTATAAATAATGGGGCCAAGTCTTAGCTTGTCAGATTGAGGTAGTATAAAAAAACAAGCATGGAATGGCAGTGGATGCATTTATACCATGCATAGAAAGCATTGATAGGGATTCAGATTGACAAGATAGAAGATGAACTTCTTCTATGAAAACCATCCAGAGACAGAGAGAGGTACAGGGTTTTTGGTTTTGTTAGTCAGCTCAGCATCAGGACCAGCTGCAGACAGGATTACCCTCAGGGCTTTATTAATCTGAGAACTGTTTTGAACTAAAGGTGGTAAGATAACTGCATTTGTTTCCAGGCTTTATTAAAAAACAAGGGCAGGGTGACTTGTTGAAAAAATTATTTTATATTAGTAAAGGAATACATCACTATTCCTAGTTGTGATTATGTGCTTGTTTTTTCATTCTGCATGAGTTGCTGTCAGTAAAATTTGCTTTTATAAAAATTCATTGTTTAGAAATGGATATAACTAATCATTTTAGAGTTGTAGAAAATTAATCAGCTGACTGTCAAATAAAAAAATAGAGATTTATATGACCACTGCTGTATTGGTCACTTGGGGACACTAAAGTTAACTATAGAGGCTTATAAACATTTACTGATTTGTACAGATCCTAAGTGTCCTGTCCCAATTGACAAAATAGTTGGTTGGTGTAAGTTAAAATCTGGGTTGGATGGTGCTGAGCCATGTACAATTTATAATTGCCCTAGACATGGGAATTTAGGTTTAAACTGTGTGGTTGCCAGGATCTTTGTTCAATTGAGAAAATACCATTGTCCTTCTCCCTTTGCCCACAAACACCAAAATCAGGGGGACTTTGATGAGTTCGGTGTATACTCACACAAACATAAAATACTTCTAATCAGTAAAAAGGATCAGGACATCATAGATACAGAGGATATTATTGGTTCAGAACATCATGAATGGCCATCCTTGTGTTTAGCAACCCCAGTGAGGTTATATCCTAGCATAAATCAATTACTGGCTATGTCTGCTTCTCGAGATGGTAATGAGAATCAGGAAACTGACTCCTATGTATACAGAGAAAGCTTTAAAAGCCATGCCCATGAAACAGCTCCAAATTTGGGCAAAACAACATTTATACAGTTACACACAGTACAGTCATCATTTAATAGGTAAACTCCTCATGCATTGCTATTGTCCCATTGGTAGAAGATATGAGACAAGTAAGTGATTTCCTTTTGTACTTTGTGGCTTTGAGGGGAAATCTGGATAGTATTCCAGGCTTGTGACCGGGACAGTTAGTATTCATGTTGTTGTATAGTGTGTAGATAATTTTATTTCTTCAAACCAAAAGTGAGGAAACCCTCTGTTGTACCTTATAGGCTGATTTGAATAACTTGTCTAGGTCCTGATACTGAAACTTCAAGCTTTCTTTCGTAAACTATGTGCTAGAAAAAGTAAAGTAAGTAGTGTGAAGGAAAAGTCCAGAAAAGAAAAATGACAGCTGGAATAGGGAGACACAGACAGGATCAGAAATGTTTAGGAGTTTGTCTAGGGGAGTGTGTATATACTGCATGTGAGACTCCTCACCCTCCATGGTCCAAAGTCTGAGTAGTGGTCCAATATGTATAGTACCCACCTCCACAAGTCAATTTCAAATTGGGGAAACTGATCTAAATATGTATATGTCATGCATTCCATGTTGCAGGCATCCACCTTTATGGAGTGCCAGCCTTCTAGCATGAGTGATTTGGACATGTACCATAGCCATGTAATGGCCTTTTTCACTGCTATGGGAGAAATAAGGAGGGGAATTCTTATACGATCAAGGTCTGACCCTATCAGTGGGACTGCTAGTAAGAGCAATGAAGGGGTGAGCATTCCTGGACAATCAAAACTTGCCCTGAGTTCCTGAGTTACAGCCTGCCAGAAGAGTTTTGGTTTGGGCATGACCAAAGCTCTGTCATGTGTTTGCTGATGGATGACCACAGCTTCTCCAGCACATAGCTATTCCATTACCTGTGTATTTGGCAACTAGGTCAGGTGATCTAAAAAACCTGGAATGGCATTTGCAGGAGAATTCTCTCCAATGGGTTGAGGACATGAGTTGATATGTGGTAAGGGCAAATTTATTCCATTCGGCTAGCATGTGTGTCATATTTAATTCACTATTCCATCTCTGTAGGATGGTTAATGTGGTGTCTGTTGAGGTCTCTTGATTTGCTCTGTATGGTTGGTCAATTAAACAATCTAATGCATTGCCTTGTAGGTAAGCAGTAAGAAGTTGTGTTAATAAAGGGAGTTGAGCTGGTAGGCTGCAGTATGGGGCAGGGTGATCTCTTATATAGGATCATAGCTGAAGGTATCTGTAGTGGTCCATTGCACAGAGGTGGAGTAAAGATTGTAAGTTACTAAAGGAAATTACAACATGGGAGTATTACAATTGGAAAAAATATCTGAGGCTTATTCATGCCCAGGTCCACAGTACTCCATTTATTTAATTTGGGCTTTAGCCATATCATACCCGAGAGCCTGCAGATAAAAAGAGTTGGAAGGCAAAAGTAATTTGGAGATCTGTTGTCATCGGTTTAGGGTGGTTGCCATGTACTGGTAGAACTGGGATATGGGGGTACACTGTGGGGGGGTGCCCAGCAAATATAAATCATAGTCATGCAGGTCATTCAGGACAAATTCAGTTTGTTTCCAGTAGAGTTGAATGGAGGGAGTAGGGAATGAGCCAGGTGCATATTGCACGTAGATGTGTTCTCTGGGCATATTGAGTAAGGTTTGGGAGGTTAACCCCCATCCCCCATGGTAGTTGTAAGATTGAAAGCTGAATTTGTTGGGCTTTTCTATTCTAAAATGAATCAAGAGATAATGTTGTCCTACGCTCTAAATTATAAATGAATCCAACACTGGGATAGAGTTTGTAGATAGTATAACATACAACGGAGTACATTTTGACAAATAGCTTCTGTTCATTGGATGAAGCCTAGGTAGATCTGTGATCGGTGAGAAAGGTCTTTGGGGATTTGTTGTGTTAGAGCACAAACAAGGGGGCACAATTTGAAGATGGGGGGATGGCTCAGAGGTAATGTTAGAAAGTATTTTTTCACAGAGAGGGTTGTGGATGCATGGAACAGCCTTCCTGAGGAGGTTGTGGAGTCAAGAACAGTGGGAGAATTCAAGAATGCATGGGACAGACATAAAGCAATTCTAGTAGGGGGTAGGAGGAAGTAAGCTGTTGGTTAACTAGAATCTGTAGCTTATCCATTAGATAGGGGGATGGGCAGACTAGGTGGGCCAGGCAGTCCTTATCTGCCATCAAATTGTATGTTTCTATGTAGAGGATCAAAATTAAATAATTCTAGGTGATCTGGGTTTTGGGTAATCTTAATTCCCAGGTATATGAAGGTTGTTTTCTACCACTTGAACAGAAAAATGGATTTAAGTTGTAGGGATGGGGTGTAGTTATATAAGATCACTACTGTTTTAGAAGTATTGAGTTTGTATCCTGCTATTTTCCCCAAAATTGGAAAGATCTCCCATAACTTTGGAATTGAATCATCAGGAGATGCAACTGTGAGGAGTAAGTCATAGACAAATAATGACAGTTCATATTCTCTTCCCCTTACTGTTTTCCCTGATATCTGGGAAGTTTGTTGAATATGGATAGCCTGGGGCTCCAGATATAGAGCAAAAAGGAGGAGAGACAGGGGTCAACCCAGTCTGGTTCCTTGCTCCAATGGGATGGGGTCTGACAGTGCACCATTGAGTTTTATGTATGGCTGTGATGCAGCATATATATTTTTCAGGGTGGTGATAAAGTTTTCTGGGAGGCCAAATCATGATAGGGTGACCCATAGGAATGGTCATGACACCCTGTCAAAAGTCTTTTCTGCATCTAGGCTTAGTAAGGCTATGGGGATCGTATATGTGGTGGCACAGTTTAGCAGCAAGAAGGTCCTTCTTACACTGTTATGGGTGTGGTGGTTCTGTACAAATCCTACCTGGTCTGGCTCTATCAAGGACTGTACAAGATTTTCCAGTCTATGTGCTAATATGATCATATAAATTTTGTAGTCAAAATTTAAAAGTGAGATAGGTCTATAGGATGTGATCTATCTCGGAACCTTATTGGGTTTTGGTAGGGTGGAAACAACCAAATAATGTCAGGTTGGTGGGGGTGAGTCTTCATCTTGGATTGCATGAAAGACCAGTAAGAGTATGGGTGTTAAGCCTGATTGGAATGTTCTATAAAATTCAGCAGGGTAGCCGTCCAACCCTGGAGATTTTCGGGATTTGGTATCTCTGATTGCCCAATGGATTTCATCTGCTTAAATGGGTACTACCAAGCACTGTGCCTCAGAGTTGTCTAGTTTTGAAAGCAGAAGAGAATGTAAGTAGCCTAGTATTTGCTGTGATGTCATCTCCTGTTCTGTGGAGTATAGTTTTTGTAGTATTGAGCAGGGATGGTTTGAACTGCTGAGGAATGAGTGACAAGGGTGCTTGCATCAATGTTGAACATCTGAGTGATTCATGTGCTCAATTTTTGGGCCCAAAGTGCCCTAGTGAGATTATGGCCTCCCTTAGGACCCCCTCATAATGGTAGTGTTTAAGATATAGGAGTGATTGCTCTACTTTTGAATCAAACAACTTCCTCAGGTCCTGTTTGACTTGTTTCAGTTGGGACAGGTTGGTTTTGACCCTTGTTGGCAAAAAGACTGTAGTGTTGTAAGCTGATATTGAAGCTCTCCGTATCTTTGTTCCCTTTCCCATTTTTTCAAGGATGAGTACTTAACAAATTCCCCTCGGAGTGTGGCCTTCATGGTGTCCCATAAGACAGATGGTGAGATAGCTGGATTGGAATTGTCCCTTAAAATCTGGTATTTTTTTCTTGGGTGAGCTGTACAAATGATAGGTCCTTAAGTAAGGCCAGAATGAGCCACCATGAAGCGTGTGGAGGGGGTTTACCCAGGTCTAGTTTAGCATAAACTGGAGTATGGTCAGAGAGAAGTATTGGGCCACCGTTAACATCCTGAATAGAGTCTAGATGTTCGGCCATAGTGCATACATAATCTAGATGGGCTGAGCTTCCTACATGGGTGTTAAAGGTATATGCTGGGGTGGAGAGGAAGAAGCGGTGCCAAAGGTCAATAAATCCTAGATGGGCCAATGTAGCTCAGAGGTATTTTTACAGCCATGTAACTCTGCGTTTTGGAGCTCCTGTTGTGCCAAGGGTACATGACAAGGTGGTATTTAGATCTCTTCCCATTATCAGCTGATCCTGAAGTATGGGTAATAATTTATTAAAGAAACACTGGGTGAGGATCTTGTCTTACCCCGGTGGAAGTATGCTTTGACCAGGGTGACCTGTGTCATATAGATTTGTCCAACTGCAATAATAAAACAATCCTCTGGGTCCAAGTATTGTTCTTTCTACCACTCAATGTTTGGGGAATATGTGTAGTGCTTGTGTGAACTTTAATTTGACCTTTCTCATTCCCACCCTCAATAGAGAAGCAGGGTGGCATTACATGGATGAAGGCCCAAAAAGAAAAGTGTGGCATATTACGAGGAGATAACCCTAAAGGCTTGTCTGATTTCCCTGTTCTGGATTTTGAATACACAGTAGGTTCCAAAACATGAGGAGGTCAATCTTCTAAACATTTTAATGATATGTGCTGGAACATTATTTTGAGAGGCTGAATAAGCTGCTCCAGTCAAGAATGAATGACTAGAAAGGAAAAAGGATTGAGTCACTGTCATTGTAGTAGGATTCTCACATTTCCAAAAACATTTTGGTGGTCATAGGAGAATAATCGTTAGTAGCCAGGAGAGGATATGAGGAGTTTGATCTGCAATGATACAGAATGAGTTGATCAAGCATTTGAATTGGACGTTACTTGTTATGGGTCGGAAAGTATGTGATCTGAATGCCTTACATAACATAGAAACATAGAATTTGATGGCAGATAAGGACCGCTTGGCCCACCCAGTCTGCCCATTTCTCTACCTACTGGATAAGCTGCAGATCCTAGTTAACCAGCAGCCTACTTTTTTCTACCCCCAACCCCTAGAATGGCCTTATGACTGTCCCATGCATACTTGAATTCCACCACTGTTTTTGACTCCACAACCTCCTCTGGAAGGCCATTCCATACATCCACAACCCTCTCTGTGAAAAAATACTTCCTTAAATTACCTCTGAGCCGCCCCATCTTCAAATTGTGCCCCCTTGTTCTTGCACACCTCTTTTTTTGAAAGATGCTACCCTCTTGGACTTTGTTGATTCCCTTGAGGTACTTGAAAGTTTCTATCATGTCCCCCCATTCCCTCCTTTCCTTGAGGCTATACATATTAAGCTCCTTTAGTCTCTCTTCAAATGTCTTCCAGTGCAGACCCTGCACCATTTTAGTTGCCCTCCTCTAGATAGTTTCCATCCTGTCTATGTCTTTGCAGAGATCGGGTCTCTAGAACTGCATGCAGTACTCCAGATGGGGTCTGACCAGCTGTCTGTACAGAGGGATAATAACTTCCTGTTTTCTACTGGTGATGCCTCTACCTATGCATCCCAGTATCTCCCCAGCCCTCCTTGCTGCCCTCTCACATTGCTTGCCCACCTTTAGGTCATCTGATATGACTACCCCTAGGTCCCTCTCCATTTTTGTTGTTGTTAGTATCTCACCCGCCATTGTGTACTTTTCCCCTGGGTTTTTGTTTCCCAGGTGCATTACCTTGCAGTTCTTAGCATTGAATCTAAGCTGCCATACATTTGACCGTTCCTCTAACCTTGCCAAGTCCCTTCTCATCCTTTCCACCCCACCTTGTGCATCAGCTCTGTTATGCTCTTTATGCAGTCTGTCATTTTTTGATTTTGGCAAACAGCAGGATATAATGGTCTGCTTGGTTTGTTAGACAGGCAATTGTAAGAAATGTAGTGGACGAGGCTGATGGAACTGTAAACTGTCCTGGATGAAGAAAGCCATAAAAGGCTAAGCAATGGTTGAAAATATGATTTTTTTTTGTAGGTTCAAAGGGATTAGAACAGAGCAAGTCCAGTGGCTTCCAGAATATTGGTCCATTGGCAGGCTGATGCTAAGAAGCTTTTGTGATAAAGTTTCTATTAATTCCAAATAAAAGGAGCTTAACAGAGGAGATAGATAAAATAGAGGTCATGGATGGATTTGCTTGAGGAAGGAAATATTGTATGACAAAGAGATATTGTTTTATTGTGATAGAAACATAGACTTTGAATGCAGGTAAGGCCCACTTGGCCCACCTAGTCTGCCCATTTTTATACATATTAGATAAGCTGCAGATCCTAGTTAACCAATAGCCTACTTCTTTCTACCTCCCACAAAGAATTGCCTTTTGTCTGTCCCACGCATTATTGAATTCCCCCATTATTTTTGATCCCACAACCTTCTCAGGAAGGCCGTTCTATACATCCACCACCATCTCTGTGAAAAAATACTTCCTCACATTGCCCCTGAGCTGTCCCCCCCTCAATCTTCAAATTGTGCCCCTTTGTTCTTGCACATCTTTCGTTCTGAAGGATGCTACCCTCTTGAACTTTGTTGATTCCCTTGAGGTACTTGAAAATTTCTATCATGTCCCCACTCTCCTTCCTTTCCTAGAGGGTATACATGTTAAGCTCCTTTAGTCTCTCTTCATATGATTTCTTTTGCAGACCCTGCATATTTTAGTTGCCCTCCTCTAGACTGCCTCCATCCTGTCTATGTCCTTGTCTCCAGAACTGCATGCAGTACTCCAGATGCGGTCTCACCAACTGTCTGTACAGAGGGATAACAACTTCCTGTTGTCTACTGGCAATGTCTCTCCCTAGACATCCCAGTATCCCCCAGACCTCCTTACTGCCTTCTCACATTGCTTGCTTACCTATAGATCATCTGATATGACTACCTCAGGTCCTTTTCCACTTTTGTTGTTGTTAATACCCCACACCCCCATTGTGTACTCTTGCCCTGGGTTTTTGTTTCCCAGGTGCATTACTTTGCACTTCTTTGCATTGCATCTAAGCTGCCATACTTTTGACCATTACTCCAACCTTGCCAAGTCCCTTCTCATCCTTTCCATCCTCCCCCGGTGTATCAGCCCTGTTGCAGATCTTTGTGTCATCTGCAAAGAGGCATACTTTTCCTTCCAGTCCTTTTGCAATGTCACTTATAAAGACATTAAAAAGGACCGGACCCAGTACTGAACCACGTGGTATCCCGCTAGTAACCACTCTTTCTTTGGAATGGACTCTGTTTACTATTACCCTCTGTGTCCCGTTGTCCAGCCAATTGTTTTACCCAGGCTACCACCCTGGGAACCGCTCCCAGGCTGGCTAATTTGTTTATTAATCTTTTGTGTGAGACTGTGTCAAATGCCTTGCCAAAGTCTAGGTAGGCTATGTCCACTGCCCCTCCCTGGTCTACTATTTTGGTCACCCAGTCAAAGAAATCTACTAGATTCATCCGACATGACCTTCTGACTGTGAATTCATGCTGCCTTGGGCCCTGTGCTCCCGCTGGCTTCTAGGTACTCAACAATTCTTTCTTTCAGAAGTGATTCCATCATTTTCCCTACCATGGAGGTCAAGCTAACAGGTCTGTAGTTCCCTGCCTCTGCTTTGCTCCCACTTCTGTGAAAGGGAATCACATCCACCCTCTTCCTGTCCTTAGGTACCTCTCATGATTTGTTAAAAAGGGTAGTCAGTGGTGTCACTTGTTCTCCCCTTAGTTCTTTTAGAATTCTGAGGTGAATCCCATCAGGTCCCATTTCTTTGTCCCCCTTCAGTTTTAGGAGTTCTTTCAGAACCCTTTCTTCTGTGAAAGGACTGGTATCAACTCCCTATCCAGAGTGCTTCTATTGATTGGATTGGGTACCTGCCTTCTTCTTCTTTTGTGAATACTGAGCAGAAGTATTGGTTCAGTATCCTTTCTTTTTAAGTGCCACTCTCTTCCCATTCACCATTCCTTTTATTAAGCCTCAATATCCCTCCCTTTGTCTTTCTTTACTCCCTAATGTGCCTATAAAAGGTTTTATCTCCCTTCTTAACTGAGTTGGCTATCTTTTCCTTGGTTTGTGCCTTTGCTATTCTGACTGCCTTCTCCACTTCCTTCTGCTTTAACTGATGCAGTTCTCTGTCCTGCTCCTTCTGTGTTTCCTTATACTTCCTAAATGCTGTCTTTTTCTCCCCTAACTTTCCCCACCACCTCTTTCTAGAACCATAGCGCTTTTTTCTTTCGTTTTGATTTATTTGCTTCATACAAATGCTTGTTGCCTCTGTGATGGTGGTTTTGATATTTTTCCATTGTTTCTCCACTGCTTCTTCTTGCCTGTTTGCTAGTGCTTTTGTGAAGCACTCTCTCATTTTGACAAAGTCAGCCCTCCTAAAGCCCAGTACCCTCACTTTTGTATGGCTTGACTCTGCGACTGTGTTTATTGTGAACTGCACTCTTTGGTGGTCGCTTGTTCCCAGATGGCTACCCATTTCTAGATCTGACATCCTCTTTCCATCCGCATTTGAGAGTACTGGGTCTAAGATTGCTCCCTCCTGAGTGGGTTCCAACATTAGCTGTCTGAAGCATGCCCTCTGTAAGGCATTGAGAATGACCCTGCTCTGGGATGTGGCTGCAGCAAAGGTGTGCCAGTTAACATCTGGCATATTCAGGTCCCCATCAACAATATGTCCACTTTTTCTGCCATCCTAAGGATGCCTTTTATCACTTCCTTGTCCATTTCCTCTCCCTGAGAAGGGGGTCTATATACAGCCCCATGCAGATTGTGGTGCCATTTCTGGTCTCCAGGATGACCCACAGTGCTTCCTCTCCTCCCTGTTTACCCTTTAGTTTCATTGCTTTGAACTCTTCCCTTATGTAGAGAGCTACTCCTCCTCCTCCTCCTCCTCTTCTACCCTCCCTGTCCCTCCTGTAGATTGCGTACCCTGGTATGCTGACATTCCTGTCATGGGTCTCTGTGTACCATGTTTCTGTAACTACCACAATATCCAGGTGTCCCTTCTTCCATCAAGGCCACCAGTTCAGGGAGCTTGTTACCTAGACAATGGGTGTTGGAACTCATTGCCCTCCATTTTATGATGGTCTTATGCCTTTTAGCCCCATCCCTGTCCTTACTGCTTTTGCCTTTTTCTCCATTTGTTACCAGTAGCCTTATTAATATAGGAGCTACCCTCCCACACTCCCCAGTGGTTTACCAATTACCTATCAGGGAGGCTCCAGAAAGTTAAGGCTGATGGATTTTTCTCAGCCTGTGTACCAGTCACTAGAGGTGTCCCAGAATGTTTCATTTTAGGCCCTATACTTTTTTAACTCTTTTTTAACAAACTCAACTACAATATAACTCATTCTAAACTACATTTCTTTGCAGACAATATAGTTCTGTATGCATCTAGCTCAACCCTATCTGAAGTAAGAGGTACGTTACAAGAGGACTTTGTTCAACTCAAGTTGAACCTTATTAATGCAAAGCTCCTACTTAATGCAAAAAAAAAAGGCCATGATCTTTACCCTCAATAACTCCCCCTGCTTCACACCAACTCCTCCTCCTACTACTGACTTTATCATCACCGCACTAGCAGTATCCCTTGAAGTTGTTCCCAAACTTAAATACCTAGGTGTATGGCTAGACAACAGACTTAACTTCACTGCACATATAGATAATTTGGTCTGCAAGCTGAATTACAGAACAGGCTTCTTCTTCAGGAACAGTTCTCTCTTTCCACTTGAAATCAGAACCAGGCTTGTACAGACTACATTCCTTCCTTCCTTTACTTGATTATGCTGACATAATTTATATTCATCTGCAACCACAAATCTGAATAAACTGGATGTCCTATACCATCATGCCCTTGGATTCATCACCAGGTCACCCATTCGCACCCACCATTGTGACCTCTAAGCAGCTGTCGCTGGACGTCACTTACCACCAGATGCTTGATCCACTCTGGGACCTGGACACTTAAAATTCTCCTGAACAAACTCCTGCACTATATTTCTTCCTTTGTCCATACTTCCAACAGCTTCTACTCACATAGGAAGTCCGATCTTATCATTCTAGACTTGCCTAGGACTTGTACCACTTTTGGTAAATGTACCATCTAGTATGCCCTTCCGGCTGCCTGGAACTGGATCTAGTCCCCACTTAAACTCTCCTGCCTAGAATCTGTTAATTTCTTCAAAACCTTTGCCACTACTAACCTGAAAATCACCCGCAGCTGTCACTAGCCTCTATCTGGGCACTCTGTCTATACCTGGGCTCTCCATCACCCTTCTCATACAGACTTAATACTGTTGTGTTGAGCACTGTACTACATTATACTGAACATTGTATACCAATATACCACACATCTACTGTATTACATTTCTATGTCTTTATACTACAGTGTGTTATTTGTTTTTTATGTCTTTTGAATGTCTTGTATTGCTTATATATCCATTGCTGTGCATTGTATACCAAACATCCTTTATACTACAATGCTAGTTCCTCATATTACCATGTATATATGATGCTGTTGTATTATGTTTCATGTACACTAGTTGCCTTTACTTGTATTTGCTTGTACATGCTCCTGTTATATGCCCCCAAGACCTCCGTGTGAATGAGCTTTCTCAATGGAGTTATTCCTGCAAAAAACATGAACTTGAACTTGAATATTTACCCCTGCCCTTCTCCCTATTGACTTCTCTATCTTGGTGTTTACTTTACTAACTACCCTGATTTATTTGAGGGGGAGGATTTCCCCGCTCCTTTTCAGTGCCCCCCGCTAGGTTAAATGCTTGCCAATGAAGCATTTAAACCTACAACTTGGATCCTGCTTCCCCTCCTGGACAGATGTAGACCATCATGCCAGTATAGGCCTGTATCCCTCCAGGAGGTTCCCCAGTCCCCAGTGAAGCCAAAACCCTGAGCTCTGCACCAGTTTGTCAACCACTGATTGAATCTCATGGTGTGGAGTACCCTAGCTTCACCCATGCCATATACCAGCAGCACCTCTGAGAAGGTTACTGTGTGTATAAGATAATTTAAGAGTTTGATGGTGATAATTAATAAGTGCTAGTATGTGATCAATTGAAAAAGGCATGTTACAAATTGATTGAAATGCACAAAACAATATAGATTTCTTCCGGGCATTCAAATATGTAGCTTGAATACTGGGAGACATTGCTGACCACATGAGGGCTTCGGCTTGTTGCTGGTAGAAAGTCACATCATGATGATCTGAAAATTGAGGAGGAGTCATGATTTGGTCTGTTGTTGGACAGATATGATGGAATTCCAGGAACTGGAAATAAAATAAAGAATCAGTTGCTGCATTCACAAAACTGGTAATATAAAAGCATTGAATGGTAAAGTTATGGAACAGCAACAACCAAGTCAGCTTCTGCATGAACAGCATTAGAGATGGGCAACGTTGGCAAACTTTGCTCCACAAATGAATTTGGGAATGTTCATACAATTTGTGAAATTCACAGATATCGCAGAGCGTGGATCAACTGCAAAGTGCAAAGTTTTACTGTGAAGTGAATAATTTTGCAGGTGAAATTCCACACTTTGTAGGAAAATTAGACACTTTGCAGCAAAAATGTCACAATTTAGGTGAAGCTGAAGTTTCTCATGTCTGAGAAAACTTTGGAAAGCTCTGTGAAGTGTGAATTTTCACTGTTTTGCTTAAACATTGCTGGTGAAATTACAGTTTGCCACATCTCTAAACAGCATAGTGGAATGAAATAAGGATCTGCCTTTATTAATAATGTTGATAGTAGCTTAATCAACTGTGAAGACTAAGACAGTTTGGAGGGACCAGTTATGGCTCCTTGTGAAAGCAGCAGCTACAATCAGGTAGATTTCAAATAAGTAAGATGTCTTTGAAAAGTCTTAGAGTTTATATATATATATATATATATATATATATATATATATATATACATCTGGGACCAAGAAGCAGCAAACCAGGAATTTCCAAAAACTGTGGTGAAGCCATAACTGGGAAAAACATCTGTGTAAATTCGGGGATGAAGATCCGGAGATGGATCCTTGCAAAACATAGACCAACCATTCCAATATGTGAGGAAATGGGACCACATTTCTGGATCTGATCTGGCTGTGGCTGTATGGTGATATGATGATGCAGCCTAGGATGGAGGAAGCCAGTGTCAGGAGATATGATATAAAGGAGTGACCCTGAGGAATAATTTGCATGGAGAAATTGAGATATGCCAATAGTGAGAGAAGTTCATCTTTGGTAAAGAAAGAGTGAATGGAAAAGGACTGAACAAGAGCTTGGATTCTGTGAAGTTTATTGAGAGGCACTCAGGCTTTCATGCATAGCAAATCCAATTCAATGCCAAGGAATTTGATAGACATAGAAGTACCAAGTGTTTTCTGTATGGAAAAGGGCACTGCTAAATCTTGAAAGAGACACAAGAGTGCAGAGATGCCATCAACTGGAGGAGAATCATGCAGTTCAATTAGTAAGAAGTTATCTAAGAGATGAATCACAGTTAGACAATGGAATACATTAAGCAATAACCAATTAAGAGTCTCAGAAAACAGATTGAACAGTTTCAGGCTACCTTTGCAACTGAAGGTCAGATGAATGGCAAAGAAGTAGTGTTCTTCCCATTTGATAACTTTGAGATGCCACAGGGAGGGGTGGATGGGCAGCAATTTAAAAGCATCTGATAAGCCCACCTTTGAAAGTCATTAGCCAGTCCTGAATCATTTAATGATGGTGATGGCATCATAAGTATGAGTGTATGAGAATGAGTAGTCATCTGAATGAATCAAGGAGTTGATGCTGGGAATAGACTTAGAATGAAGAGCTGATAGATCGAAGATCAATCATTTCTTGCCTTAAACCTTTCTGGCAGCAATGCCAATGGGACTAATCCAGAAGAAGGCAAAAGGTGAATGCTTGAAAGGACAAATAAGAAATCTTTTTTGAAGTTCGCTTTGCAATGGTAGCTAGATGACTTCCGTTTCCTTTAGAGCAGACTAGATTTTTACATATGAATGAATCTGAGGGAAGGACTAAAATGCAAGTATTAAAACCTTCAGAGAATCCAGAGATGAGAAAGGCCACCATTTGGCAAGAAATATGGGAAGCTAGCACTTGTGCAACAGCCTTAACACCTATGTGGGTAGAGGGATGCACTGATTGTCATTGTTTTGGCTAAGACATTTTTGGACAAATGATTTGGGAATGTGTTTCACCACAAACACTGCAGACATAAAGGTAGCAACAGCCAGAGCAGCCTTTGGTGTTGAAATTATTGCAAATAGGCTTGTTTTCCAAAAATTTTATTTGACAGCCATGTCTATCAAAGTTATGGTGGGGAAGAGCACTAGAGTTAGGAACTGTGTGGATCACATTTGAAGAGGAGAAAGAAGGAGGAACTAATTCAATTGATGATTCCTTCTGAGGTAGATTAAGTGATTCAGATACAGCCAATGAACAAAGAGAGGCAAAATGGGAAAAAGAGCAACATAACAAGCTAGGATAGAGCTTGTTGCCCAACAAAATGATGACAAAATAGTTCATTATCCAGGGTGGCCCAATTCAGCTTAGTACTGAAATGCGCTAAAGCCATTGCTGCTTTTGCAGAGAAGGAGTGATGGTAATCAAATGTGTGTCCCTGTATCTAACGTCTAGATCTACTAAGAAATAAAGATATGAGTCCAGTTCTTCATGTCTGGAAGGGAATGTGGAGCAAACAATGTCACGATACAAGATGAAAGCAAGGACAAATTCCGGAATAGTCAATTTCTACATGAGCCTGAGGTTTTTCTATTTTAGCACTGCAGAAAGATTTCTGCAGGATACAATTCTGTTTTCAGTGGTGTGATAGGAAATAAGAAGAGAGAAAAAACTAATGTCTTTTCCTTCTATGATGTCCTGGAGGTGTCCAGGAATAAGGTGTGTCACAAACGCGCTTCACAGGCCAGGCCTTCTCCTCCTACAGTGACAACCTCGAAGCACAATAATGTGAACAGGGGACAGACAGGGTATACCCTCCTGTCTGTTTTGGGTCTGAATCACCTACTAGCCTTGAGTCCTGGGGGTCAAATGTGAACCTAATGCTACCGCACATAGTTAACCGGCTCAGATATGTACGCTACTCAGGAATGCAATACAATTCTTTACCCAGAGGCACCCAGCCAGGTTTCCAAAATGTTCCCTTACAACTCAATATGAGACCTAGGTATATTCTTACCTTTAGCAAGATTAGTAACACATTCAAGCCCTTTAACATCTGTCAGACTTAAACACTAGTTAAGTATTCACATGCAAAACAAAACTGAGAAGACACAGGCAGTATTTCAAAGAAAATGTTTTTTACTAAAAATTGTAAAATAGGTAATATATCAAACACAGAGCAAATATATCAATAACTTACAGTCACATAAAATAAATGGGAAGTTATAGAACACAAAGACACCTACCACAAATACTTAAAAGTTCTTGCCTAGCTAGATGTTACCATAAAGTGCCTTGTCTTGTGTCCAGAGTTAAAAACCTATGTTTTCCTCAGATGCCTGATCAATTCACAGTCCATATCCTCACCCCTTTTATGAGGTCACAGTTAGAGCCTCCTATAATTTTAACTTCTTAGCATAAATATCCACAAGGATGTATGCTATTACTGTGAAAATCAGCAACTAGCAATTTCCCAAAATATTAGCCTCTTTGACCAAACATTTCTCTTTGATCTGTATGCTGGTTTCCTGCTTTGCAAGAATGATCTTAGGTTTACAACTGACAACGAGGTTCTGTGACCAAATGATCTCTTCCTGCAGGAATCATAAAATTTTATGAGGTCCTATCTCCTGGCAGATGGCCAGAGGCCTTTGTTAAACAGAACAGGAAACCTTTGATTCATTTTTCCCTCAGCCAGATTTTCTAACAGCCAGCTGCTTCAACACTGTCATCTTTGAGGTCAAAGGTCAATTATCACTGTTAGGCTGTTTTCTTGTCGAAGTAGACCTTCACATACCATATATCTACATTACAGATATTATACAATATAACAATAAGTAGGTGACAGAGTGCCACACGGTGTACTGGAGAAACAATGGTGGAGGAGTAACTGATGAGCAAGTATGTGATTCTTGATGATATGGCAGACTGGAAGTCAATGGCACACTGGAGTAAGGTGGAATGCCAGGCAGGGCCACTTCTTCTTGGGAACACCTAGAGGACTGGAAGGCAGCTGAAGTGGCTGAAGTAGATGCCAAAGTAGACTGCACTGCAAGGCAAGCTTTGAGATAGATGAGGTGAGATTGCACATCAGATCCTGAAGTAGCAAGTTGAGCTATGAGGTTCCCTGTTTCAGACAAGGCAGAAGAGGCTGGATGAAGGACTTGCTGGTTAGGAACAAGAGTTTTGTCATGATGAGATTTAGCTGCTACAAATAAATTAAACCATTCTTGCTTTTGAGCTGTTGCTGAGTAGGAAATGCCAAGCTTTTGAAGTTCAGAAATTAGGCATGAAATGAACCGGTCTTTTAAAGAATATTTTGATTTAGAAGATCGTTTGTGTAGAGCTTGCATATTAGGAGAAGTGCAAGGAAGCCCTGAAGGATCTTCTTCAGCATCAGAAGAGAAGTTGCCAGAGGCAGTGGAATCCATAGTGCAAAGTTGCTATAATAGTAGTGATTTAGTAAGCCTTGAGGAGCATGAGGACTGTTTTCTCTGGTGGATCAATTTGAACCATGCTTTCGCTCATAATGTCCATATAGGTACAAAGTAGGGAGATGAAGTCTAAAATGGGTAAGTAGGCTTGAGGAAAATGAGCACTCACATCACTTGTGAATGATGTCTGATACTGCTTATGCTCAGACATCCATGTAGGAAGGAGGTACGGAGACAGAGTCTAAATGAGTAAGTAAGGCTTGAGGAAAAGGAGGACCCACATCTCTCATGGATGAAATTGGACCCTGCCCATGATTGTGACCTCCATGTAGGTATGAGTTAGAGAGATACAGTCTAAAACACACTGTTGGCAAGGACTGTAGAAGGGAGAAAATAATACAGGAAGCTATGAGAAGGAGAATTAGAGCTGAAAAGTAGAAGAGAAACCAGGAGAGACTGGGCTAGATCCAAGGAAACTGCAGCCCAAAAGGGGATGTAGAGGAGAATGCAGAGAGAGAAAACTAAGTGAAATAGAAGACAAGGAATGAGACACTGTAGCTTTAAAGCAGGTGGTGACATTGCACGCCAATATCTGGAAGAGAGAGGAGAGTGAAGAACTGCTATGAAGCAAAGAGAGAAAGTGTTGCCGAAAACAAAATGGACAAAAAGTAAAATCACCAAATAAAAGCAGAAGAAAGAGGATGAGAGGCAGGAGGTATGGGGAGGTATAAGCACAGACAAGCTGCAAGATGACAAGACAAAGAAGGAGTGATGGAGAGGATGGGCACGGACAATCCACAGTGTAGCAACACAGGAAAAGGGAGCAGGAAACAAGTAGGGATGAGCAGTGAGGTGGCAAGACAAAGGAGAAACAAGATGAGAACAAGCACAGACAAACAGGAGAGTGGCAAAACAGGCAGAGGGATTGAGGAAGGAATGAGCAGAGATGAGCCATGGAGCAATGACATAGAATGGGGGAGCAAGAAAGATTGGAGGCAAAGGCAGGCAAGCTGGGAGGAAGACAGGAAGAAGGCAGGAGGCACAGATGGCAGAAAACAGGCAAAATGGCAAGGGAGAGGTGAGGAACACAGCCAAAAGGACCATACAGTGACAGCCATTCGAAACACGCTAAGCATAGATGAGTGTGAAAGGTTTAAATAGTGCAGGTAGGAGGAGTTATTCACCCACATTGAATCACAGGCAAAGCCCTTCCCCCCAAAAAAAACCCTCTCTGTTGCTAATCATCTCTCCCCTTGATTGCCAGCATGTAAGAAAACTAAAACTCTCACTGGGGCCTAGTAGTTCCCCTTTCAATTTCCAGCCTGTAGGAACTCCTACAACCATCTCTGGTGTCCAGTGGTCCTCTCAGGTACCAATCCATGGTACCACTGGTCACAATTCCATAATCCCTGTCATCTAGCAGTCCTCCCACCATGGCAGCGAACACCCACCCCCAGTTACCTTTCCAGCAACCTCAGTGCCACAGGTGCACATATTGTGTCCAGCACAGCCTCCTCACATCTCCTTGGCCCACCACCATATAGTCAGGCACTGAGCTCGTGTCTCATTTCTAGGACAAGGTGACATGCCCTGTCCTATAAATAAGATGCTCCCTGCCTGGACATACGATCACTGGTGAAGAGGTGTGAGGAGGGCTGTGCTGGTTGTCGTATGTGCATGTGGGGCACCAGGGATACTGATAAGGTGACAGAGTGGTAGTTTGGTGCCATGCTGGGGGGGGCACCAGATGCCAGGGATTATGAAACTGTGACTGGTGGTACCATGGATTGGTGCCTGGGGGACCACTGGATAGCAGGTTGGGTTGTACATTTTCTTACAGGCTGGTGATCACAAGAGGGAGACTGCTAGCACCAAGGAGGATTTTTGGGACAACTAGCACCAGGGAGTTTGTTTTTATGATGGTCTAGGGTTCAGGAGGTGCCACAGACAACAAGAGGTGGGTGTGCTTCCCCAGTGGTCAACTGGCTAGTTGGCTTCATTACCTCCAGCAGCTGCTAGGGTTGCACAGAGAAGGAGGGGATTTAGTTTGGCTGCACAAAAGAACCTTGCTAAATTGTTTTACACAGCACAAATCTGCTGAATATTGGCTTGCACCAATATTCCTGTCTTCACCCCTCCATTTGTAAACACCAGTTAGTGCCTGCACAAACTTCTGAATATCAGGCCCCAGGACATTTCTGGCCCTACAAGTTGTGATGTTGTTTTGCACTTTCTTACTGTTGATAAAAGAAATGAGACGTATCTCAAGCTAAGCCTTTTGTGAATGTGCCCTTGTTTGTACTGGTGGTGAGTGCAATGTCTGTGAGCCATCTTAGGGTTCCATGATAATTATTACACGAATCTGGATTATGTCCATAAGTGCCTTATCATATGAACTCGACCCCCACTACAACCAATAAGGTGGCCTATGAACAGGAGCGGAGTTTCCTCCTCTCCAGAGGGGAACCACCTCACCCACTTTCTCCAGGACAACAGAGCACCATCTTACAGGCAGGAGGCTGCTTTAGATTAAGCAGTTGTGGGTTGTCAGCTATCTCCAGATTCTCTTTTTCCACCAACATCAAACAATGCTCCAGGCCTGTGATTGGGAGTGCGACAGGATTGAATAAAACCCTGTCCCAATTTCTTATAAAGAAAGCATTAAAAGCAAGGATCTGTCCTCATTTCTCCTTGCTGTTTCTTATCTGTCTGATCGCGCAATCAAATTTTCTTGAGAGATCTAGGAACTGATCACTCTGACAATCTCACAATTTCCCCCTCCTGTTATCTTCCTATCTTCACTTGCTGTTTATATCTTTTCTTCTCCCTTACTTATATGTGGTTATAAAAATATATGTGGATCTTTATGAGAAACTGTGTTCTTTGGTATGAAAATGTATATAGTTATATTGTTGAAATGATTGCAAAAAGCTATTTGGAGCTTATAGGGTTAACCTTGAGATGCAGTTTGACCTCTATGAATGCTTTTGCAGAGTTATCAGCAGGAGATTAGTTCTATTTCATTGCACCTGCAAGGAAAGACATTGACAATGTTCTGATACATTTTGAGAGAAACATGATGCCTGTTAATGAGCTCAGGATGCAGAAGTTAACTGCCAGGAAAAGGCATTATATATAAAGAGGTAATCTTTCATTAGAGAGAGAGAGAGAGAGAGAGAGAGAGAGAGAGAGAGAGAGACAGACTGAAATTTAGAATTAGAGATATCCTAAGATATAGGTCTTTGTTTTCTGTGTTTGTATTGCCTTTATAAATAGGTATCCTGAACATTTTTATTTTTTTATTTGTTATTGAAAATAATGATACGCTACTTTGGAATTTTATTACTGCTCCTGGTTTTCCTGGGCTTCCTGACCTTTGCCTCAATGACAGGGAGGACTGAATCACATGACCCTCATCAACAACTGGGCAGTTGTGCCTGGAATGAAAGCAGAGATTCCCCCTGTTAATCTACTTCCTAGCAAATTGTTTCCAGTGTAGTAGTGCCCAGCATGAGGACCACAGCAAGAGGGCGTCTACATGGATGCCTTTCATGGCATCTGTAGACCAACATCCTCCTGTCCCATAGAGATAAGTGCTTCTGTTGACTGTAGCCATAAGCTGCTGGACCCCTCATCTTACTTGTAAGCATATGCCCACTGTATATGTTTTTAACCTGTATTTTCTAAACTGCTGGTCCTCTTTAACTAGCGGATATCACCTTTTACTGATTTGGTGTCTTATCTAATTTTCCTTTGTCTTATCACTCCTTCCTCACTGCTGCTGATTGTTAAACATGCTACCATGTTTCCAGTTTAATCAAGCAATTGTTCCTTGACCATTCCCCTCAGAAATCCACACCACACACTTTAACTTTGGGTGCTCAGCTGGCAGTTATGTTTATTATAAGACTCCTGTTTATCATACACCAACAGTATTTAATTTATATCACTAATAAACATCCAATAAACTTCTATTCCTTTTATATTTTGTTGATAATTACAAAACTCTTTGGCCCAGATGTACACCTGGGTCCACCCATTCAATTCATACCACTTTCTTAAATTGTAAGCTATGACCTGGATGTACATCCAGGGCCCTTCCTCTTTTGCTTATACCAGTTGGAACCAGTATGTCGACACAGGCCCTTCTCCACTTTAGGGGCCTCAGCCTGGGGCCCCTAATCCTCCCAGCCCTGGTGCTATCCCAGGCCAGGATCCCCACCCCCTTTTCCCTTTCATTTCTTCCTCCTTCCCTGTCATCCACTTTTGGCAGATACTTTTATCACTCCCTGCCATCCACCTTTGGCAGGTTGTTATGGGTCCCTCTTTGACCCTCCTTTTTCATCCTAACTTCCTTCTTTCCCCTGCATCAATCAGGGTGGGTGGGCGAGTGAAAGCACCATCACTCAGCATAGAAAGAGGGCTTTTCCTGTTCAGGGCACCCTGACATAATCCCCCTATTGCTCTGTCCTCTCTCTTTCTCTACTGGCAGTGGCAGCCAATCCCCTTCCCGCCCTACATTGGGCCCCTCCCTTCTCCCTGTCACTCACTCCCCCACCCTCCCATGGGACTAGCTCTCCCTGCTCTTACCCTCCCCCGAAGTCTAGCTGACACACTGCATTCTGGAAGGGCTTGCCTGGGACAAATAGTCTTGCCTCTTTAGTCAGGCAAGACTCCTTGCCCCTTGACCATCCCCCCCAAAATTCACTCCACACACTTTAACTTTGGGTGCTCAGTCAACAGTTATGTTTATTATAAGACTTCTTTTTATCATGCCCCAAAGTATTCAATTTATATCACAAACAAACATCCAATAAACTTCTATTCCTTTTATAGTTTGTTGATAATTACACACCTCTTTGGCCCAGATGTACATCTGGGTCCACCCATTCAATTTATACCACTTCCTTAAATTGTAAGCTATGACCAAGATGCACATCCAGGACCCTTCCTCTTTTGCTTGTACTGGTTGCAGCCAGTGTGTAGACACAGGCCCATTTCCACTTCAGGGGCCTCAGCCTGGGGCCCTTACCCTTCCCAGTCCTGGTGTAAACACAGGCCGGGATCCTCTCTCCACCTCCCTGTTCCCACTAGACCACTTCCAGCTTGCTTTGGATGGTAGTCTTCCCCCACTGTTACCTAGACCCCCTCAGGTGTCCCTGCTTTCCAGGTCACCACAAACTACCTCCCCATTGCCAGCTTTATTCTGGCAATGCACAGGTCTAGGCCCCATACGAAAGGGGGTGCACCCCGACTGATCTGTAATTGGTATGGGGAACAACCCAACACCCTCTGGTGCAGCGTCTTACCCACCCACTTCAGTATCCTATGGTCCCTAGCCTGTCCCACCAACCTTAGATAACATTTTGAACCATACTAAGGTGGTCCTAGGCCACCACTCTCATCATATTCATGTCCTTTCAACTCTGTAAGTAAGTGTTCAGCCAAGGACATGATCCCACTTCCCTGGCCACCCCAAATGGATGATTCAGAGAGCCGATGATCCATATCTGGGAGTGTCCTGCAGCAGTGGTAGTAGTAGTTGAGTCCAACTCCTCCTCCTCCTTCTCAGACCATTCCACATTGGTCACACCTTGTTCCAATCATGGCATAGCTGGCGGCCCCTTGCACGCACTGCCACTCTCTGCTCTGCCCAGAGGCAAAAGCATGGCTGTACTCCATACCTCTTGCAGACTTTATCTGAGTGGAAGGGAGAGAGAGACAGACATGTAAGTTACCAGAGTGAGTGAGTGCCATTTACCACCTCCCCTCCTCTCCCCCTATGTTGCCATTATCCTGGCCCCTTCCATGTTTTGTGTGTGTGTGTGTGTGTGTGTGTGTGTGTGTGTATGTGATATATTGCCATTCAATTTGGAACCGCCCAAATCTCCAGGGCACCCTGGGCTATGGTGACTTAAAACTTCCATCCTCATAGATCAGAGGTAGGCATGGCATTAAAGGAATTTTATAGGTACACCAGAATCTGTATTCATTATTTGATATACCACCCGAGTGGTGGTCTACTTTTTAGGAGAATTTATATGATCTATTTGTATTTTTTTCCTCAAGTTAAGTTCTAGAAGCTTATGAGGACAAATCTTCTATCTGTATTGCAGACTACCAATACAGTTTGCTCCTGCCAGATCTGTCCAGTTAACGTAAATGGTTAACCTTCAGTAGAATTGCATACTCTGTCTATTTCCTGCCAGCTGTTAGGGGCCAAAAGAAAGAACCCTGGGCAAATCCATTTGGTGCAAACCACAAGGACAATACCATGTTCCTAAGGATACAGAAAAGGATGGGGCCCCAGATGATAGACCTGCATGCCACTTTAGAATTTGTATCAGATCAGTTTAAGGTTTTTTTTTTCATCTCCTGCCCCATCCCTCCAGAATTGGAAAGCCTTTGGCCAGCTTAGAGACACCTTCACTACCTGCCAGCAATAAGAAATTCTGGTTATATCAGCCAGGGATAAGAAATTATCTCACGCCCTTATATGGAAGGAAGATGCAATGAAAACCACTGCCTTCTTAGCCCCAGCTACTGCCCTGAGTGGAGATAGATTTTTACTGGTTGTCTAAATGACTGGAAGATACTCTTGCTACCCTCTCAGTGTGTCTTTGTGACTCCATTTCACCAGTAAAGAGACGTATAATGCTATTGGTGTACTGATTTACTTACGTAAAAGGGGGGCATCCAATGAAATTGTTAACTGTAGACTAAGTAGTCCTCTTGTCTGTAATCTAAACATACTGTCAAAATATTATCTGGCATTGGCCACAGCAACACACTATGCCTTACCTCTTGCCAGCATTTGGTGTTAGTATGCCATCGGCCCCCTCCCCCTCCCTTTAAACAGAAGACTCTGGCTGGTGACAGGCTAGCTCCCCAGGTGCTACCCCATATTGCCCCCCTTGTTAACTACCATTCTCAGACTACCCAATGTTTGGTGCAAACTTAAGTGCCCATTTGTGTTCTTTCTGGTTAAAGTGTTCATATTTATGTGGGCATCTGAAAGGTCTGCCTCACTGTGTATGCAGCTGATTTACTGCTGTCTCAATTAAATGTATTTCTGAGCTAGCCATTTGTTAATAGTTAATGTCTATAGGAATATAACAAAGAGTATGACATGAATATAGTATTTATTGCTTTAAAATGTTTTGGGTAATAGCATATAATTAGCTAACTCTCCTATTTTGAGTAAAATGGATAGCAATAATTCATTAATTGAAGCAGCATGTATAAAGTTAACAATTCCAGTGTTCTACATTCCCCTGCGAGGATGAGAACCAATATGTCTTGACATACCTATAGTGCAGGAAATAACCAAATGTGCAACCTCTTACCTAGAATTACCATTCTGTGGTTGGAGAACCGAAGTGGCTGGTTGTTTGTGTTCATCTCTGTCAGTAGTTTAGTTTTGTGGATTTTCATATGTTTCTGCTTGGAGAAACAAGACTGTTCTTGGACATGCCATCTAGGAAAGTTTCCTGGACTAAGAAACTGCAAAACATCACCACCAGGTATTGGCATTCTCATCATAAATCAACTTTTTTGGAAACCATCAAAAGCAAAAGTAAGGATCTGTGCTTGTCTTTGAGGTCTATCCACAACCATTTTGGAGAACAAGGGGAATACACTAACTAAGGATTTTTACATCCTGCATATGCCCCAAGCCAATGTTCATCACCTTCAGGAATGTAACACATTCTGAGTCTTTGATCTACAATAACAACAGTTTACTGGCCCCCAGTAGTTTACCATTTACTGTGGATTTGAATATTGTTCATCATTTGACTTCTGGTACTTTGGTCAAGATTATTATATTACAGATCCCTGAGCATAACTATCTGCATGATTTAATATTACTACATCAAGAATGCAACCTAACCTGTTCCTGCTGTGAGTTGGACTCACCTACAGACAGTTACAGCTGTGCCTGCTCAAACTTTTACTTTTGCTATTACTGTTGTCTGATAATATTCACCCCAATCCCAGCCTTGGCCTGCCACATACAGCAACTCCCATAAAACAACTTGGGATGCTCATGTTGGCACCCCTAAATACCTGCAGCCTCCTACCAAAGCTGGACACTCTACACATATTTGCTATTCTATACAATCTGGATGTTCTGGCAGTTGTTGAAACATGGCTTTCATCAAAAATCCCTGACTCAGCTATTGCCATACCAGGCTACAACATCTTCAGACAAGATAGGGCAACCAAAAGAGGTGGTGGATGTTCAATTTATCTCAAAGTGTCACTCATGGGCCACCTCTTGTCTGTTCCTGTGGCTGCTACAACCACTCAATTACTCTCCATCAGAATTTTGCTTGGTGCCCAAAATAAGGCACTTACTGTGGCATCCGTAAACATCCCTCCAAAAGAGCAAGGGAGTGGTTTCAACTCGGTACTGGACTTCACATGTAACCAGCCACCTGGGTCAGAGTTAATTCTGATGGGAGACTTCAATATAAACTGACTTTCACCTGAAAATCAGAGCATTAAGGATGCCATCTCTGCTGTAAATTTCTCCCAGCTGGTTAACGCCCCAACCAGATCCAATAAAAAAATGGGGACTAAAAGCCTTTTGGACTGGGTCCTAACCAGTCATACAGACTGCATTACTAACACCACTGTCTTCCCGGATATGCTGAGTGATCATTCCCCTGTCATCTGCACTTGGGCAAATAAATTTTGCAAACCACCACTGTGGACAATTAGCAGCAGAGACCTTGCCCGGGGTCACCTGGAACCTCTTAAATCCCTCTTCAGAGTGCAAGACTGGTCTCATATCTACAGAGCAAAGGATGTTGACACAGCACTTGAACACTTCATCAACACCTCTAATTCTGCCTGCAACTCTCACACACCCCTAAAAACATGCAAAATCAAATGCCCTTGCAACCCCTGGCTCTCTGTAGAACTAGCTCACATGAAAATAAGAGACCACCTCTGACAGTGTGCGTAAGCCACTGGCGCACAATCTGACATCCAGAACTACAAAAAAGCATGAAATGACTGCACTAGGCCCATCAGTCTAGCAAAAATGAAACACTATCAGGAAGTGCTTACTGATACATGGGGCAAAGAAAAAGCTTTCTGGGATAATATTAAAGAAATCACAGGTAAAACCTCAAAATCGCCACCTACCATACTGGACTTAGATGGGATCATTACCCTTGACCATGTAACTATTGCCAATACTTTCAATAACACATTCACAGACCTCAGCAGTGTTCTCCCACCAGACTTTTTGATGGAGATGTCACCTTGCCCACCCATTGGAGATTGGTCCACTAAGCCTTGGTCAACTCTGGAGCAGAAATCTCAGTCATCCATAGCAGTATACAAGACAACCCAGCTATTCGTCACATACCTAGTGTCTCTCCAGCCAACCTAAAGTACATTATCACAGCAAGTACTGCCACAGTACCTATCATAGGCATGGTTCATCTCAAGCTCCACTTTGAATCACAGCAAGCTACTATCAAGTTCTACCTAGTTCCTGATCTACAGCCAGCAGTGATTCCTGGTCTGGACTTCCTCAAAGCTCACAAAGCCATCCTAGACTTTGCATCAAATAAACTGTCACTAGATTCTTGGAGGCAACTCAAAGCTATAGACTCAGTCACTGTGCCTCCTAAGTCAGAGATGGTTTTGATTGTCAAGATTCCAGGTGAACCACTTCCACAAGGAGTTGTTGGCATCATCATGGGATCCCCACTTTGCATTCCTCAGGTCTCCTTCCAAGGAACACCTTGTCTGCTGTGCATGGTGGTGCAGTCTTCCAAAGATGCTCCAACTTCACAGATAAACCAGTGGTCATCTCAAAGGCTGCCAACATTAGAAAGTTTGTTTGCTTGTCTTCAGGGGACCAGCTCCACCTCTGGCAAGAGCCTCCACCTGGTTCCACCAGCTCTTGTCTTATAAGTACTATCATGACCACCCCATCTTCCACAGAGCTAACCCTCAGTCAGCGACTATCCTCTTCAAAACTTCAAAACTGTCCAACAGAGAAAGATCAACTTATGGAATCCCTGGAGAACTACCTGGAAGTATTTGTTGGTCCAGATAATAAATGTGGATGCTGTGATATCCTACAACACACCACTGAGGTGCAGCCCAACTAGCAGCCAATCCATCAGTGAGCCTACAAAGTGGGGCACAAATAGAAACAAGTTCTGGAGGATATAATCAAGGACATGCTTGACCAGGACATTATCAAAGAATCTACAAGTTCCTGGGGTGCACCTTGCTTGCTGGTGGTAAAGAAAGACAAAGGGTATAATTTCATGGTGGATTACAGAAACCTCAATGCCTACATGGTGCAGGATACTCATCCCTTATCTACAAGCGAAGACACCTTAGAGAGCCTTGGTGCAGCCAGCCAAGCTTACTTCACCATTCTAGACCTTCAGAGTGGATTCTACCAAGTTATTTTTGATCCAACTTCTCACCCATACACAGCCCAGCACTGCCGCTTGGGACTTTTTCAATTAAGACAACTGCCTATGGGACTTCGGAACAGATTAGCCACATTTCAAAGTGTCATGGAAGCCATATTGCATGGATTGTCTTGGAAATCTTGTCTAGTCTATCTGGATAATGTTATCATCTTAAGCAGAACTTTCCCAGAGCACTGCCAACATCTCAAAGAGGTGTTCACATTTTTCAGGCAAGTCAATCTCAAGCTTCGTCCAGAGACGTGTTGTTTTGCACAGCATCAGATTCATTACCTGGGACATGTTGTTAGTCCTCAAGGCATCTCTCCAAACCCAGATAAGCTTTCAGCAATAAAAGACTATCTGGAACCTACTAATCTCAAGGACCTTAGAGCTTTTCTGGACTTGTCTGGCTACTACCGAAAGTTCATTTGCAACTATACCAAGACTGCAGCTCCACTGTATGCCCTCACCAAAAAAGGTTGTGACTATGCTTGGATTTACGAATGTAAAGAGGCCTTTGAAACCTTGAAAAAAACCTAATTTCTTCTCCAGTGCTGGCTACCCAAGATTTGACCAACTCTTCAAACTCTACTCAGATGCTAATTCCTTTGCAGTGGCTGCTGTGCTGTATCAAATCCAAGATGGCACAGAATGAGTTGTTTTCTATGCTGGGCACTCTCTTTCCTCAGCTGAACAAAACTATGGCATCACAGAAAAAGAATGTCTAGCCATGCCCATGACATTTGCTGTAAAAGAAATTTGACTGCTACCGTCACTACTCCTCCTTCACAGCTATCATGGATCACTCTGCCCTTGGATGGTTATTCGAAATAAAGAAACCAGTAGGCAAGTTAACCTGATGGATTTCCATATTGCAATGCTACAATCTGAGATTCAATGCCGACCAGATCAAGCTCACACTAATGCCAATGCTACAAGCTGGAGATGGTATCCCACTGCATCATCCAAAAACAGATGAAGAATCCTGCCTACAAGCTCTTCCTTTCTACTCCACATATGTGCTCCCTGTGGACACTCCTATAGCACCTCAAGTTGCTTTGCTTCTACCAACTGTTTCTACAGAAAAAAGCACCAATCCTCACTTACTGCAAGCAGCCGAATAACTTCTTACCTCCTCTACTACTGCTATCTCCCTGGTGACAGTCAAAATGCAGCAAAGAATTGATCCACAGTTTACAGACATAATCACGTACTTAGAGACTGGAACTCTACCACAGCAAAAGCAACACTGCCAGATGTACATTTCCTTGCTTCACAATACTTTCTCAATGACAGTGTGCTTTTTTACATTTAGACCAAGAAAGGCAAGGGCCATCGCGTTCATGTACAGTTAGTTGTGCAGGCCTTTCAAATCAACAAAGTTCTCCAATCCACTCAAGCATCAGATTCAGTTCATTTGGTACCAGCAAAATGCTAATTGCAGCAGTTCCTGATGGGCCTAGCAGAACAGAAAGAAAGTAAGGGTTCCATAGCAGACCAATACCAAAACACTGCACTACTTATTCCAGCACTAACAATATGCTCAGAGCTTTCTTTGTTTTCTTTCCAGGGTCAGCTTTTTCTCCTGGCAGTCCCAACTCTGAACCTCCCACCAGATGGCCTCCTAGATATTAAGGTACCCAGATTAGATACTTGTGAAACAGTCATTCCATGACTGTTACATTGGAGGTCATGAGCATAAGCAGGGTCCAGTTTCATCCACCACAGATGGGAGTCCTCATTCCTTAAGGTTTTCTAAATTGTTGCTCTACAGTAATTTGGCACTCTGGCTCTGGTGCCTCTGACAGCTCATCTCTTAATGCTGAAGAAGGTTCTTCAGAGGTTCCTTGCACATTCCCCAACATACAAACTCCTCGCAAATTATCTTCAAAGTCAAAATATTCTTTAAAGGAATAGACTGTTCCATGCCTGGTTTCTGAACTTTAAAAGCTTGGCATTTCTTACTCAGCAACAGCTAGAAAGCAAGAGCTTTTTATTGTATTTGTAATAGCTAAACCTTGGCATAATGAAATTCCTGATCCTAACCAGCCAGTCATTCAGCCAGCCCCTGATTCCTTCTCTGAAATACCAGGCCTCAAAGCTCAGTTAGCTAATTCAGTGTACGATGTACAACCTCACCTCACCTCTCTTAAAGCTTGCCTTCCAGTTCAGTCCACTTAGGCACCTACTTCAGCATTCCTCATGTCCACCAGCTCTTTCCAAGAAGAGATGGTCCTGCCTAGCATCCTTCCTTCCTCCCTCCAGTGCTCCATCGACTTCTGATCTGTTGTGTCATCAAGAATCAGGAATTCCATCATATCTGTCCAACAGCAGACAAAATCATGACTCCTTCTCCCTGATTTTCAGATCTCATCATGACATGACCTTCTACCATCAACTAGCCGAAGTCCTCATGTGGTCAGCATTATCTTCCAGTACTCAAGCTACATATTCTATCACCTGGAAGAAATATACATCATTTTGTGCAGCTCAGTCAGTTCATAACATGCTGTTTTCAGTCATGCAAACATACGAAAAGAGCCAGCAGAAGAAGACCACTCAGTCTATCATGTCTGCTCGGTAAGTGATACAGGGTCTGGCCTTACAATTTATGCCAGCGACCCTACCCCCCAACTGTCCCTCCTTCTCCCGCCTTCTCCACTTCCTTGACCCCAAGGGTTCCCTTCATGCTTGTCTCAGGCTCTCTTGAATACTCCCACTGTTCTTGCTGATACCACCTTCTCTGGCAGCTCATTTCAGGTGGACAGCACCCTCTACATATGGAAATTGTTCCTTACATCCCTTCTGAATCCTCCCATCAAATTCAGGATGTACCCCCTATTGGTGCTGTTGTCACTAATTTTAAACAGACCCTCCCTTTTCGCTTTGTTAATTCTCTTCATGAACTTGAAGGTCTCTTATCATATCACTCCTCTGCCTCCTCTATTCCAGGTAGTAAATCCCCAGGGATCTCAACCTAGAAACATAGAAACATTGAAACTGGTTGCAGATAAGGACCACTAGGTCCATCCTGTCTGTCCATATACCCTATGCTTGATTTTGGCCTCAGACCCTCATTCTGCCCCACTTGTAAAGTTCCACTATGCCTGTCCCAGGAATGTTTAAATCCCACCACAGTGCTTGCTCCCACCACCTCCCATAGCAGACTATTCCAAGTGTTCTCCACCCTCTCCATGAAGAAAACTTTCTCATATTCCCTCTTAACCTGACACACTTCAGCTTCATATCATAACCCCTCATTCTTGTACTCCTCCTGTATTGGAAGATGTTTCTCCCCTCACCTTGTTAATGCCCTTAAGGTACCTTAATGTTTCTGTCATGTTCCCCCCTCTCTCTTCTCTTCTCTTCCAATGAGTACATATTGGGGTCCTTCAATCTCTCCTCATGCGTTTTGTTGTGCAAGCCCTGTGTCATCTTAATCACCCTTCTCTGGACTGCCTCCACCCTGTCAATGTCCTTATGAAGGTGTGACCTCCAGAACTGCACAGAGTACTCCAGATGAGGCCTGACTAGTGTTTTATACAAAGGCATCAGTACCTCCTGCCTTCTGCTGGTGATACATCTGTCTATGTACCCCAGCATGCCACTGGCCCTCCCTACAGCCTTGGTACTCTGCTTTGACATTTTCAGGTTGCCTGAAATAATAACCCCTAAGTCTCTTTCTTCCTTGCTGATTGTCAGAACCCCCCCCCAATCTTGTAGCTCTCCCAAGGGTTCCTTTTTCCAGTGGCATGATTTTGTTCTTCTTTGAATTAAAGCTCAGTTGCAACACTTCAGACCATTTCTCAAAGCTTTCTCAGGTCCCTCCTCATTGTCTCCACCCTGTCTGGAGTATCCACTCTGTTACAGATCTTGTTGTCATCTGCAAACAGGCAGACCTTTCCCACCAGCCCCTTTGCAATGTCACTAAAGAAGACATTGAACAGGTCTGGCCCAAGGACTGATTCTTGAGGTACCCCGCTGGTCAACCCCTCTCCCCAGATTTTATCCCATTTACCACCACCCTCTTCCTCCTGTTCATTAGCCAGTTCTTAACCCATTTTACCACCTTGTGCCCCATGCTCAGACTACCCATCTTGTTAACCAGTCTCTTATGTGGGATGATGTCAAAGGCCTCATCAAAACTGAGGTAGCAGATGTCTACCATCCTCAATTTACTTTCTTCATCATCCAGTAAAATAACTCTACCATTTTGGACTGGGGGAGTGGAACAGTCCCTTTACTTCTGCTTTATTCCCCTTCATTAGCTCTATCCCCTCTTCTCATATAATATCCTATTCATATAAATTCCTTTTAAAAAAGTCACTATTTTGGAATGCAAAAGGGTCTATTGCTGGGACAATACCCCAACCCCAATTTCTCCTTTCAGGAACTGGTCCAACATTTGGAAGCATTTATATAAATCCATTAAGCGGGATAGATATAGATTGATGCAATTTTATATTAATCACAATTTATTTATACCCTGTTTAAACTTCATCAAATGGGCAGGGTATCATCCAATCAGTGCCCCAAATGTCATCATGTTTTGGTGGACCTGCTTCATATGCTTTGCTCATGCGACAAAGTTACTCCTTTTTGGCACAGTATTGAAATTCACCTTGATCCGCTTTTGGCACTATCAGACTATTTTAACTCAGAAATTTGTATCTTGGGTGACTACGCATGTCTACAAGGGAGTCAACAGAGAGCGCATATGGCTGTAATATCAAGCTGTGCTAAGAAAGTTATTTTGAGACATTGGCAGGAATCAAGTACTCCCGCTTATATGGAATGGTATAAGGAGATTATGTTTGCCTTGCAAGCAGAGCTCATCATTGCTGGAGTTAGTAATAGGATGGAAAATTATAAACTAAGATGGGAATCATTGTATACCCTTTTAGTGATTCAGTAGATTCTAGTTATTTTTATTTTCCCTCTTATGGACATATACACGTAACATGATATTTTATTTTCTTCATAACCATCCTTGGTATTAAGATTGTGGCAGACTGGGGTGGGATGCGTGGGAGGGGAAAAGTGGGTGGGATACAGACAACGATATTATGTTTCAGGACCGATTATAATAAAGTCCTTATCTATGTACTACATATTATGTACATGTATCTGTACTTTTCAAGGACTGCTTTTCTGTCTAATGCTTCAACTCATTGTCTATATTGATGGTTGTTGTTGCTGTAAAAACTTTAAACCAATAAAGTTTACTAAATAAAAAAAAAAAGAACTCTATTAGATTTGTCTGACATGACCTGCCCACTGTGAATCCATGTTGCCTCATGTCCAGGGCTCTGTTGGCTTCCAGATGTCCCAATATTCTTTCTTTCAGCAGTGCCTCCATGATCTTCCCCACTACTGAGGTAAGGCTGACTGGCTTATAGTTCCCTGCCTCCTCCCCACTGCTGAATTTGTGTAGAGGGCCACATGTGCCCTCTTCCAATCCTCTTGAACTGCTCCTGTGTTGAGTAACTTGGTGAACATGGCTGCCAGAGGTGCTGCTAGCTCTCTTTGCAGTTCCCTTAGTATCCTTAGGTGTTTACTGTCTAGCCCCATTGCTGTGTCCACCTTCAGTTTTGTCAGCTCCTCCAGGACTCTCTCCTCTGTAAATGGACTGGTGTCCACCTATCCCTCACCTTGCCATCTGTTGCTTAACTGTGGTCTCTTACCCTCCCCTTCTTTGGTGAATACTGAATGCAAGTATTTATTCAGTATTTCCAACTTTTCTGGATCTCCCTCTTTACACTCCCCTTCGTCCCGTTTGAGCCTTATGATCCCCCCCACCGGGTTTTTCTTCTTTTGCTGATGTACCTATAGAATATCTGGCCCCCTCTCTTTACTATCTGCACTTATCCTTCCTTAGTCTGTGCCTTTGCTCTCCTAACAGCCTTCCCAATTCTCTTAGACACTCTAGGTATACCTCTCTGTCCTCCTCCTCCTCCCTTTGGGTCTCCTTATATTTCCTAATACCCACCCTTTCAGCCCTTTGTCTGCAACCTTATTTGAGAACCATAGTGGCTTCCTCCTTCCTTTGCCTTTGGATACCAACCTGATGCATTGGTTCATCACTTCCACTGTGGCTCCTTTTGGGTGCCCCCACTGGTCTCACCCCCTCACCTCCTTGTTCTCCAGGGCTGCTCTGATACATCTCCCCATTTCAATGAAGTTTGCCTTCTTGAAATCCAAAATCTTTGCCCTTGTGTGACTTGACTGAGTCCCTGTCTCTCTGCTAAACCATACTATGTGGTGGTCATTGGATCCCAGTTGTCCTTCTACCTGGAAATCTGCATTTCCGCCCCAGCTGGTCATCAATGAGTCCAAAATCACCCTGTCTCTGATGGGCTTAAGCACAAACTGCCTGAGATCTGCCTCTTTTAGGGAATCCAGGATGCCTCTGCTTCTGGCTGAAGTAGCTGCCTGGATGGTCCAATCCACATCTGGCATATTGAAATCCCCCAGTAGCAGAACTTAACCTTATGTTGCCATCTCGTGCATTTCATTCTCTAGCTCCCTAGTGGATGAAATAAACTATACCTATCTGGAATATAATATTTTCTTTCTCAAGCAAATCCATCCATGACTTTGGTTTTATTCAACTCCTCCATTAAGTTGCTTTAATTGGAATCAACAGAACATGTATCCCAAAAGTCTCTCCTCATATGACCTATCCTGCAGGACAGCTTCTCTTTATAGACCCTACCCTGTAACCCCTTGATCATCTTGGTTGCTCTCCTTTGGACCCCCTCCAGCATGCTGATGTCCTTCTTAAGGTAAGGATGTCAGTACCTCACCCCATATTCTAAATGTGGTCTCATCAATGACCTATGAAATGATAAAATAACCTCACTCCACCTACTACTGAATCCCCTTGCAATAGACCTCAGCATCCTGTTTGCCTTTGCCACTGCCTTTTTACACTGAGAGATGTGTTTCAGGTCACTTGTAGCCAATACCCCTGGATACTTTTCCTCTTTGGAAGCAGTTACCTGAACCCATCATATGTAATACTCTGTTCTAGGGTTCTAGGCCTCTATGTGCATCAATTTGCACTTTCTGTAACTGAAACTAAGTTGCTAGATTCCTGACCATCTCTGTAGTCTGGCAAGGTCTTCCCTCAGGCCCTGTATCCCATCCTTGGTGTCTATTCTCCAAAAGAGTTTGGTGTTGTCTGCAAAAAAGCATATTTTGCCTTTATTGCCTTCCCTCATGCCACTTAGTAAGACATTGAACAACACAGACCTCAGCACCAATCCATGTGAGAGCCCACTGATGACCTCCTTGGTGCTGGAGAACTCACCCTCAATCACTACTCTTTGGGTTCTACCACTCAATCAGTTTTCAACCCATCTTATCATATTCTCCCCACCTCTAGATCTCTGTTGCATTATCATCAACCTTTTGTGTGGTACAGAATCAAAAGCCCCGCTAGTCTCCACATATATGATGTCCACCGCCTGGCCTTTGTCCGCTGCCCTGAGGGCCCAATTGAAGAACTCAGTCAGGTTCATTTGACACGATCTGCCTGCCGGAAACTTGTGCTGTCTTTCATCCTGTAGACCACTGTCCTGTATATCCTTACCTCAGTCGATCACATTCTATCATTTATTACCTATTGCCATCAAGCTCTTAAATTATCTTATGGGACAATAAACAATATCAATCTGGAATACAATATTTTCTTTCTCAAGCAAATCCATCCATGACCTCTGTTTCAATCAACTCCTCCAGTAAGTTCTTTTACTTGAAATCAATAGAAAATCTCTCCCAAAAGCTCTCAAATGTCAGCCTATTAATGGACCACTATTTTGGAAACTGTTGGACTTGCTCTGTCTAATGCCTTTGAACCACAAGCAACATCATGATATCTTCAGCTATTTGCTTAGCTTTCTATGGCTTTCTTCACCCAGGAGAGTTTACAGTTCCATCAGCCTCTTCTTTATCATTTATCACAACTTCCAATCTAAGAAAACAAGCAGAGCACTATGTCCTGCATTTACCAAAATCAAAAATCAACAGACTACATAAAGGAGTTCAGATCGCATACCTTCCAACTCATAACAACTGTACAGATGCTCAATCAACTCGTCCTCTGTCATGCCACATCTAAACCCTCATATCCTCTCCTGGATACTACCAATCACTCTCCTGTGACCACCAAAATGTCCATGGAACACATGAGAAATGTACTTCAAAGACTAGGACTTAATCCTTTCTCTTTTCAAGTCATTCATTCTGGATTGAAGCTTCTTCAGCTTCTCAAAATAACATTCCCATAAAATCAATAGAAGATGTACTTCCTCATGTTTCAAAATCTATAGTTCAAATCCAGAACAGGAAATTAGACAAGCCTTTAGGATTATCTCCTTGCAGTGTGCCCAAAGGAAGGGCAATTCAGTAGCCATGGTTCCTCAGAAGTTTCGTCCACAGAGGATTTTGTCTCTCCTGCATGTGACTGTTCACACTCTCCGTGAGTTGGAGCAGTCTGTCATAGTCTTCTTTTTGATCCTTCATTCCCATAACAGCGAGACTCCTCTACTGAAGGTGGGAATGAGAAAGGTCAAATAATGTTTGCACAAGCACCACTCATTTTCAATATAAATTAAATAGGAGGGTTTTGCCTGTGATTCAGTGTGTGGGGGGGGGAATAACTCTACCCACCTGTCCTATTTAAACATGCCTCCCCCTTACCTCAATGCTTAGTTCATTTTCAAAAACCATCCATGCTCCCCACCTCCTCCTCCTCCTCCTCCTCCTCCTCTGTCATGCTTCTCACCCATAGTGCTGGGCCTTCATTCCCATAATGCCATGGCTCCTCTACTAAGGGTGGGAATGAGAAAGGCCAAAGTAATGTTTGCATAAGCACCACTCATATTCACCATGCACTGAACATATAAAGGGCTAAGCCCCCCTTCTTTTCTGCCTGTCTCTCCTGCAGAGTTTACAACCATTTACATAGTATGTATTCATGCTTGATGGCTGCTGAAATGTTTATGTATGTCCTACAATATCTATATTCTCTTTATACATGATACACTCCAATTCAGGTTTCTTCAAGATGTTCATACTACAGTACATGCATTTGCAGGAAGGAATTTCAGGCATTTTTTTTTGGTATTGCTTACTACTCCCTTTTCTTTGTCTGTCTATATATCCTCCTTTCCCAGTCTTTGCTATTGGTGTTTGATTTTAGTGAGACCGAGACCCTCAATTGATAGTTTAAAGTTACATGAGCCACTTCTGTGATTTTTGTTTCCAAGACCCTGCTATCCTTACTATTCAGGTGTAAGTTGTTCCTGCTAAATAAATTGTTTCTCCCATAGAAGGAGACTCAGTTTCTAATGAAGGTATATCCACATTTGTTTGCCTAATTACAAAGCCATATACTCAGCTGTTTAATTGCCTATTATCTCCTATATGTATCTCTGGGAACAGGTAAACTATTTACCAGCTTTTTCCTTCAGTTTATCTCCCATGTTTATGAAGTCCTTTTGGATATCTATATTTGCTTTTTGCTCAACGTCTTTGGTTCCTTTGTGCACTACTACCATTGGCATCTGACTGTGCATAACATTTTACAATATATTATAATAATAATCATAATAATAATAATCTTTATTTTTAATGCACCTTTCAAAAACCAAGGTGCCTAACAACCATTAAAAAACATATCACATTTCTCAGCAGCATAAATAGTATAAAACAAATGGTACAGTTAAAAGAAAAGATAAATCAGTCACTGAATGCTTGGTGCCAGAGATTTGTTTTTATGGCTGGTTTAAATCCCTCCACAGTTGCAAACTCCTGTAACTGACAGGGTAGAGAATGCCAAAGGGATGGGGCTGCATGCATAAATGCTAAGGCCCCAGAAGATTTTAAACACACCCTTGGAATCTCTAGCAACCCCTCATCAGCTGAGCGGATCAATTGCCCAGGGCAGTAAGGTACCATAAGCTCTTTCAGGTACACTGGGCCCTGTTCATGTAGGGCTTTGTAAGTCAGAAGACTGACTTTGAAGGTAATCTGCCACTGTACCGGCAGCCAGTGCAGACTGCGTAGCACTGGAGAAATGACGGGACTGGGAGGTTACTGTCAAAAGCTGGGCCACTGCATTCTGCACTAGTGCGGTGGATTTCCACCCTGTGTAGCCCTAGGTACAGGGAGTTGCAGTAATCTAAGCATGAGGATACAAAGGCATGGACTGATAGGGGAAGATCGTTGGATGGAACAAGGTGCTTAACTCGGGAGATATTCCTCAGATGGTAAAAAGGGGTCCTGATGACGGCTGACACCTGCGAATGCAGAGTCAGCCCTTCATCAAAAATTACCCCCAGATTTCACCCCCATTCAGAGGTCAGGAGTGATAAGGCCCCAAGGAAAGGTCCAAGGTTGAACCTACCCCTGATCCCCCCTACCTGGTGTCCTGGGTCCACAACCAACACCTCAGTCTTTTCCAAGTTCAACTTCAACCAGCTCTAATCCATCCAATCCTGCATTTCTTCAAGGCAGTTGTTTAAGACTGAGAGAGCTCCATCCTGGTCAGGTGCAAAAGAGAGGTAGATCTGGGTATCATCAGCACAGCAGTGAAACCTCAGCCCATACCTTCTTACAATGTCTCCGAAGTGCAGCATGTACACTGCGAACAACATGGAGGACAACACCAATCCCTGAGAGACCCCACATGACAGAGGGGCTGGGTCCAAGGAATAAACCCTGGACACCACCCTCTGAGTTCTTCTGGTGAGGAAAGATGTAAACCACCTGAGGACTGCACCTGACAGGCCACAGATAAACCTCAGGCAACCAAGCAGAACCCCATGGTCCACATTGTCAGTGATTAAAGTTCTAGAAAAGCCAAGATGGAATGGTTTTTCTGATCTCTTGCCATCAGGAGATCACTGAGCACTTGAACCAGCGCTGTCTCAGTACTGTGCCTCTTTCAAAAACTGGACTGGAGAGGTTCATAGATGTCATGGACAGTCAAATGGTTCTCCATTTGTATGGTCACTACCTTCTCAACCACCTTCCCTAAGAAGAGAAGGTTAGAGATTAGTCTGTAGTTTGCATGGCAGTCTGGGTCCAAAGAAACTTTCTTCAGGAGGGGTGTTACCACCTTTGTTTTTTGCTCCTGCAGATGAGCTGACAGTCTTTTTGTCTTTGTCATTATTGCACATGAGTCTGCCTGTGTGTTGGAGGATAGGATCCCTGAGTGCCAGCAGTTGCTTATCATTTCCCTTGGATTGTTCCTGATTTAGACTTTCTCATCCCTCAACTATCGTGCCACTCCTCTGGCCTGCAGTGGATAGATTGCCTAGAGGTGTTTATCTGTTCTTAGTTGATATCTCAAAATTCTCTGCCCCCCCCCTTTTAACTTCTTAGCTTCTCTTACTTGACACCATTCTACCCCTGGTTCATCATCAATGTCTTTACCTCTTTTCCTTGTCAGGGTAGGATACTTTTCGTAACATTTTACCTCATCTTTGTCCTCTTTTTATAATTCATGTGTGGTATCAAGGACTGACTATCAAATTGCTCTAGTTCCCTAATTTCTCTTAACTTGCCTATATCATTTTCTAATATCTTGATTTTCCCTTCCCGTTCCTTTATTTTGATACACTATTTGCATATACTGTAAATTTAGAGAATTCTGAATTGTTTTTAGGCTGAAATTCAAGCACTTCTCACTCTGGATTGCTTTACTAAATTAGCAAGAAACAGTGTTTCCGTCATTGTAGCTATCTCAGGATTTTAATGTGGTGCTTTCTTTACCTTTTTGGAAGGGGTTATATCTGTTGCACAGAGTTTCTAGCTCCTACTTCTGGTCCTGTTCCTCCTGACTGACACTAGCAGGCACTTGCTGCTGTCAGTGTCACCTCTGTCCTGTGCTTGCCAACACTCACACAAGCACTGGTGTTTTTATTGGAGGGACTGGATGTTCTGTGCTGCATACTTCTAGTTTACTTACTCCATGGGCTAAAATAAAATATTACGCAATAGGCTTTATAAGCCTCTAAGTGTGCCTCCCAACAATGGTTTGACGTTTTTGGGTGCAGAGATCACAAGGGTCAACATGCTGCCTGCCTGGTCCTAGTAAGTGTCCACCACCAACATCCCACAACACTGCACTACCCAGAAAGATGAAGGTAGAGGGGGAAAATATTTCTTTTTGTTTTTGTTTTTTTAGTTACAGTATATGAGGAGAGGCAAAGAGTCACACACAGCCAGACACATAAAATAAATTTATAAAATGAGTAAAATCAGGCTCAGCTCAGTGACCAAGCTTGCAATATAATATTACCTGACATGTAGTCAAAGCTGCAAGCAACATTGTTTTCTGGCTAAGGGCCCAATCCAGAGTCAAGCCCAGCATAATCTGAGGATTGCCATTCTGTGCTACTTTGCCCCCGATGCGTCTTTACAATTCAGATTCACAGGTAGCATCTACATGCTCCGGCCACCTCGACTGCCATTAAGGAGCTACTTGTTGAAACAGGAAACAGTAATGGCATGGAACTTGGCTAGACATTAGATCCCTTGATCCACATAAAAACAGGAAATTGTAGGACACTATCCTCTTTTACAGGAATGGAAGCATTTTCAAAAAGGCAGGAACACCACATCCCTCCAGTCCTCCAGAGTGGTGGGGCATGGATTGAGAAACCGCTCACAGCCCTGACTGATGGATGCAGGTGCCCATCTCAGAGAGCCACAGAGGAGCTACATCTAGGTTGTGATCCATATACAGTTCTCTCCACACTATCCCTTAGCACTAAGTCAGGTATACTTGCTTTTTGGGTTGCTGTGGAGTACATCTCCATTCTGTGTACCATCCCTGCCTATGTATAAGTAGAGCAGGACTAGGAGCTGGAGCCCCCCATGGTTGTGAGGTAGATGTGCAGGACACAATCCATGGAATTTAGATGCTCTCTGCATCAGTAGAAGATTTTAAGTGTTGGGCTAGGCTTGTCTATAGCTCCATTTCAAAAGAGAAATAAAACTACTGCAAAATGAAAGCTGACTGGTAACAACATATTAATTTCTTTACTGTTACTTAAAAGATATAACATGAGTGTGGCACTTTTCTGAATGTTTTTCAGCAATTTTATATGTACCACAAGATCTCAGGGTGAGGTGGAGTAAATAGGTAGAATTGTAACTGAGGATGGAAGGCAGCCTCTCACATTACTTTCTGCCATGTTGGAGGAAGTCATAGAAACATAGAAACATAGACTTTGACAGCAGATAAGGACCACTTGGTCCACCCAGTCTGCCCATTTCCCTACCTACTGGATAAGCTGCAAATTCTAGTTAGCCAACAGCCTACTTCCTGCAACCCCCCACTATAATTGCCTTGTGTCTGTCCCATGCATGTTTGAATTCTCCCACTATTTTAGACCCAACAACCTCCTCAGGAAGGCTGTTCCATGTATCCACCACTCTCTCCATGAAAAAAAATTTCCTCACATTACCCCTGAGCTGTCCCCCCTTTATCTTTAAATTGTGCCCCCTTGTTCTTACACATCTCTTTTTCTGAAATATGCAACTCTCCTGGACTTTGTTGATTCCCTTGAGGTACTTGAATGTTTCTATCATGTACCCCCATCCCTCCTTTCATCAAGAGTATACATATTAAGCTCTCTCAGTCTCTCTTCATATGGTTTCTGCTGCAGACCCTGCACCATTTTAGTTGCCCTCCTCTGGACTGCTTCCATCCAGTCTATGTCCTTGCATAGATGAGGTCTCCAAAACTGCACACAGTACTCCAGATGGGGTCTCACCAACTGTCTGTATAAAGGGAGAACCACTTCCCTTTTTCTACTTGTGATGCCCCTTCCTATGCATCCCAGTATCCCCCTGGCTCTCCTTACTGACTTTTCACATTGCTTACCCACCTTTAGGTCATCTGATATGACTACCCCCAGGTCCCTTTCCATTTTTGTTGTTGTTAGTACCTCTCCTGCTATTGTGTACTCTTCTCCTGGGTTTTTGTTTCCCAGGTGCATTACTATGCACTGATTTGCATTGAATCTAAGTTGCCATATGTCTGACCATTCCTCCAACCTTGCCAAGTCCCTTCTCATCTTTTCTACCCCCTCTTGTGTATCAACTCTGTTACAGATCTTTGTGTCATCTGCAAAGAGGCATACCTTTCCCTCCAGACCCTCTGCACTGTCATCTATAAAGATGTTAAAGAGGACTGGACCCAGTACTGAGCCCTGAGGTACTCCACTAGTAACCCCCCTTTCTTCGGAATGTGTTCCATTCACTATTACCTTCTGTGTCCTGCTGTGCAGCCAGTTTGCTACCCAGGCTACCACCCTTGGACCCACTCCCAGGCTGGCTAACTTGATTATTAATCTTTTGTGCGGGACTGTGTCAAATGCCTTGCTAAAGTCTAGGTAGGCCATATCCACAGCCCCTCCCTGGTCTATTACTTTGGTCACCCAGTCAAATAAATCAATTAGATTTGTCTGACATGACCTTCCTGCTGTAAATCCATGCTGCTTTTGGTCCTGCGCACTGCTGGCCTCTAGGTACTCAACAATTCTTTCTTTCAGAAGTGATTCCATGACAATCAGCCTCCTACAGAATCTCTCTGTCTTTTCCTTCCCCCTGGCTGTGCTAAAGTACCTAAATCTCTGTTAAACCTCCATGAAACAACATGTAACCTGTTTTTTGATTATTATTGTTACTTTGTTATGTACTGTATTCTCTGTATCATAAGTCCCGTCCCTGTTCAATTTATGTATGACGTGGAACCTTTGTAAATGAGTCTCTGACTCAAAGGCCTTTCTGAATATCACAATAAATAAATAAATAAATAAAAAAATCCATCATTTTCGCTACCACTGAGGTCAAACTTACAGGTCTGTAGTTTCCTGCTTCTGCCTTGCTCCCACTTTTGTGAAAGGGAATCACATCTGCCATCCTCCAGTCCTCAGGTACCACCCCATCCTGCCATGATTTGTTATAAAGCATGGTCAGTGGTGTCACTAGGTCCTCCCTTAGTTCTTTTAGGATTCTGGGGTGAATCCCATCAGGCCCCATTGCTTTGTCCACCTTGAGTTTTTGGAGTTCTTTCAGGACTCTTTCTTCTGTGAATGGACTGGTGTCAACCCCCCTACCCAGAGTGCTTCTATTGTCTGGTTTAGGTAACTCCTCCTCATCTTCTTCTGTGAATACTGAGCAAAAGTATTCATTCAGTATCTCTGCCTTTTCACTGTCTCCCTCTGCCCACCTCCTCTCTCCTTTATTAATCTTCACTATTCCTTCCTTAACCTTTCTATGCTCCCTAATGTACCTATAAAAGGTTTTATCCCCCCTTCATAACCGTGTTGGCTATTTTTTCCTTGGTCTGGGCCTTTGCTAGTCTGACTGCCTTCCCCACTTCTTTCTGTTTTAATTGATACAGTTCCATGTTGTGCTCCTTCTGTGATTCCTTATACTTTTTGAATGCAGCCTTTTTCTCCTTAACCTTCCCTGCCACCTCTTTTGAGAACCATAGTGTTTTTTACTCCACTTTGTTTTCTTTATTTGTTTCACATAAAGGCTTGTTGCCTCTATGATGGCAGTTTTGATTTTTCTCCATTGTTCTTCCATCCCTCCTTTTTGGTCATTTACAAGTGCATTTTTCGGGTATTCACCCATTTTGCCAAAGTCAGCCCTTCTAAAGTCCAGTATCCTTGTTTTTGTATGGCTTATGTCCATGGTTGTGCTCATTGTGAAGCACACTGTGCAGTGGTCGCTTGTTCCCAGATGTCTATTGACTTCTAAATTTGTGATCCTCTCTCCATTTGAGAGTACCAGGTCTAGTATTGCTCCCTTCCGAGTGGGTTCCAACACTAGCTGTCTAAGGCCTGCCACCTACAGGGCATCGAGAATCACCCTGCTTTTGTATGTGGCTGCAGTACATGTTATCCAGTTAACATCTGGCATATTCATGTCCCCCATCAACAGTATCTACCTTTTTCAGCTGTTTTGAGAATGCCCTCTATCATTTTCTTGTCCATTTCCTCCCCTTGAGATGGGGGTCTGTATACAACCCCTGTGCGGATTGTGATGCCATTTCCTGTCTCCAAGGTGACCCAGAGTGCCTCTTGCCCTCCCTCTTTACTTTTTAGTTCTGTAGCTTTGATACCTATAATCTATGATTATGAAATGGTCTGTTTCATTGGGACACTGGACAGGAAGGCAGTACAGGCCTAGAAGATAAGCCTGGATAAATTTCTGCCTATCAAGGGAATATATTGGTACCCTGCAAAGTAGAGGAGATAGGCAATCTATATGAATTAGTTAATGCTTGCAGAGAATGTATTTTTTATTCCAGCTTATGAAGAAGGGGGGATAAACATAAGGGTCCTGGTGTCCCTTTTAATCTTAAATTACCATGTTACTATGCCTTATTATGCATAGGTGTGAGCATGGCTCCACTGGTAGTATATCCACCTCCTGGCAAGGAGATTGTGGATTTTAGTCCCACACAGGGATTGGTCACATACCACTTATGCTGGCACCCTAGTGCAGTATTAAGGGGATACTTTACTGTCGGGGTATGACACCCTTAAGATGAGACTTTAAACCATTGTCTTATCTGCCTATTCAAGTGGTTGTTTAAGTGGATGTTAAAGATCCACTGGCACTTTTGGAAAAGATGGGGGAATTTTATTGAGATAAAAGAAACAAAACATAATGTGAACAGAAGATGTAAATGCAAAACCATGAAAAGATTGTTAAATAGATCAACGAAAAAGGCAAAACAATAACAAAATCAGAATAGTGCAGTTAACTAAAGAGAAGTAACACCTTACAACAGAACTTAAATAAACCCCTAGAATTCCTCACTTTCCTTTTGTATTTAAGAGTATAGTGACATTTTGAAACAAAACAAAAACAGTGTTAATAATACCAGTTCTTACATTTAATCATGTGCTATGATCCAATCACAGTTGTTCCAGAATATCCAAAATACATGAGAAGAAAGGCTTCTACTTTCTCTGGTAAATATATTTATAAAGGTAGACTTTATCATGGATAATATCTCCCTAACCTTTATGTATTTTTGCAGTGTGGTCTAAGCACATGTTCCTTGCCATAAATAAACTCTACATGCCCCAAAGATTATCCTAAGCATGCTAGGATGACACTGCCATAACTGTAGGGGATAAAATGTCCCAACACTATCATTGCATATGTGGCTTGCATGAGTCCCACTGAATGGATCCAGAAGTCTTTAGCTACCAGGCATTCTAACAAAAAATGCTGCTGTGTTTCTAAAATGGTAATACAAGATGGTCTATTCTTTCTTCAAGAGGATTATGTTTTAAAGAATTCTTGAATCTCATTTTCCTGTGACATGCTAACCAGGTTAAGTCCCAATTTGCAGTGGCAGTCTTTTTTATGTCAACTGAAGAAAGACCTCTTCTTTTCTCCCTTGGGGGTAAAGTGGTAATTGGACTCAGGGGCCCAGATATTCAAAAGGGATGCTCCATGCACAACAGAGATGCACCAGTGCAAGTCCGAAAATGGGCCATTGTGTGATATTCAGCGGGAGGCAGCTGCGCAGTGCAAGTTGCAATGCACAAGAGCGCAATGGTAATGAATGCATGTACAACAGTAGGGGGAGGAACCATGAGTAAATGGTGCAGTGTGATATTCAACAGCATGTGCCATGTGCAACTGGGGAGCTAGCAGAAGTTGCGCAATAGCGGAAATGATCCAAAATAAAAAGGAACAAGAGAGAGATACAAGAATGCTACAGGGAAGCCAGAGGTGGGAGTGAGGTGACAGCAACCAGAAACAGGGTAGCAGTGAGTGGGACTGTGCAGGAGCAGCACAGGGCACACCTGGGAACAAACAGGAACAGGACAGGAGTGGAGAGCCTGTGCTACTGTGCAGGAGAGACAGTGTAGTGCCACAGTGGACTGATGGCAGTGGCAGTAGACAGGACAGCCAAAGGCCGGAGGTGTACCTGGTGCAGGGGGAGCATAACAAAGGATAGCGGGGTGAACAGGATAACAGTTGCCAGGGGAGACACCAGCCAGGGACATGGCCAGTGCCACCTTCCAGATGGAGGCGGTAATGAGGGGTGTGAGAAGGCAGGCAGCAGGGAGGCACGGCTGTGAAAGGGCCCGTCAGTGGTATGCCCCCAACAGGCTGTACTGAACCCGCACCACCTTTGAGCACTACTAATTGTGTTGAGTGTACTCAGGCAAAGGCGCAGCTCTGTGACATGTGTAGTAGGCACTGCATGGCACATGCCCGGGGTGCTGACACCTGCCGTGCTGATGACGTGCTGAGCATGGAAGGCAGTGCAGGGTACAGCCACCACTGTGCCAGTGGTGCTAGTGTGCTGTTCATGTGTATGGCACTTGTGCTCTGGAGCACCATAGGTGCCATGGTGCCACAGCACGGTAGGCCACTGCAGGGCATCTCACACAGGCACCCTACCGAGCTAGATGCAGGGAGTCCCAATTGTGCTGTGGCGGTCCGTGCATGACAGACCCTTCACCCTGCAGTCGACCTTTGCCCCCTAGGTGCCATGCATCCACATGGGTGCACCCCATCACACTGTTTGGTGACAGCGCGATGGGGAATGGCAGTGCTGTACCATGCAGCATCTGCATGTGGTGGACGTGCACTACAGAGTGCCATTTTGTGATCCTGGCTGCAATAGAGATGGCACGGAGGAGAGCAGCATTGTGAAGCCCTCTCGAACTGGCCAATCTGGTGGCTATTGTAGAGCCCCATGCTGGGGCCCTGTTTGGGGATGACCCCTTATAAAGGGCCAGAAGTGTTGTGTGGGAGGAGATGGCAGAGGCACTGGAAGAGGCCACTGGGAGCACCACTGCTATGGGAACTTCCGGTGGAGGGACCCAAATAGGCTTGCCCATCTATGGGCACGTGCCAAGTGAGGTGCAGTGCCACGTACAGGTAGGTGCTCCATCCATACACTGGTAGCGTCCATCCAGGTACCGCAGTGGGCATGTGACCACCACATGGGGGGTGGAGGTCGTAAAGTGTGGACAGTGGTGGTGGTGGTGGGGTTGCAGCATGGCTGGACTGTGCCGGATCGCACATACCAGGAGGGGCCTTTGCTACTGGTTTGTACTGATGTTCCCCTTTCCTTGTTCGCACCCTAGGCCCTGAGGAGAGGCACCGAGCCCATGAGGCACGGGCACAATGTGATGATGAAGCTGCCTGGCAACAGGGACAAGCTGCAGGGCCAATACTGCATCAGCACCCGGATGTTGCAGATGCAGGTGAGTGCCTTTCTTCCAGGAAATTCTGTGCATGCTGTGTTGAGGGGAAGGCAGCGGGGCATGGCCACCAGCCATTGACACCACTGACGTGCATGTCACACGGTACACTCAGCACTGTCCTGTGGCACTGCTTGTGTGGGTGTGCATTGCTAGTGGTCCATGCATGACCTGGGTACATGGCTGTGCCACTGCCTTCTCACTGCATAGCCATGTCACTGTACAGCCACAGTGGTGCTGTGCGGAACTTGGGCGGTGGGTGTGTGCACTGGTCTGCATGGCTGTGTGCACCTGGGTAGGAAGGTCTTGTGGACAAGATCACTGTGGGTGGTGGCACACCATCACAAGGGCGTGGCCCACGGCTGTATGCCATGCACAATGGGTGGGCTGCAGGGGGATGGACATTCACACTTATTGACTCTGCTCCCTTGTCCTAGGTGGACGGCGATTGATGGCCATTGAAAGGGGCATTCAGGAGCTGCTGCAGCTGGCAAGGGCATCCCTGGAGATCCTCTAGTGAATAGAGTGGCACGGGGTCAGGAGGAGGAGGAGGGGGATACATAGGCGCCACAGGAGTGGAGAGTGGGGCAGACAATAGGCCCTCCATGCCCCTGGAAACACCTTACCCCCCTGGACCCACCCTCACACCCCTTCTTCCCTCTCCTATTTATTCACCCCTGCCCCATACCCACCCCCACCTGGTATGTGGCCCTTCCTCCCAATTGTAAATATTTGTAAATAGTTTTGTTTGTTACCTCTTTTTAATACATTTGTTTTGTTATGACAACTGTGATGGTCTATGATTTGCAGCGGGCTACAGGTGCTCAGCTGCAGTGGTGTGCATGGCGTCAGGGGTGGTGCAGGCATGGGCGTGTGTGTGTGTGTGTCCGGCAGGGAACCACCTATGGTGTGGGCGGGGGAATCAGTCACTGTCTGTGGTTTGTTGTTCTCTGTGCACTGGATGCCTGTGTGCAGTGGTCCATGGTGCATGCACTGTGCCCATGGCACCCCTGTCAGACCGTTCATGGCCTGTGCAGCTGACACCCTTGCATGTCTGTGCTATGCACGGTCTGCTGGCATGTCAGTGGTGGCTGTCCATGCTGGACAACCCCTGTACCCGGAACAATGCCAGGTTGCCTCCTGTCACCAGTATGGTGCATGTCTTCCTCAGATGGCACTGTGGCCTCCGTTGTTGTTGTCCCCCCTCCATGCTGTCGCTTGTGTCTGTTGCAGGGGATATGCTCCACTGTCTGTCACTTGTGCTCTGGCAGCATGCTGGTGGCGTACAGCTTCATGGTGCATGCGCAGGGTGGCTGGTACACCTGTGCCATGGAGGGGTGCTAGCCATGGGTACACTGCTGCTGTGGCCACACGCCAGCGGGTTTGTTGACCCACTACCTTGTCCCTGTCTTAGTGTGCCCTTGGGTATGTGTGGGTGTTTGTCCATGCACTGTGTTGCATCCTGTGTGGTGCATGCTTCCATGCACCACTGTGGGCATCTGTACTGGCTCTTGTGGCCAGTGCTGGTATAGGGTGTGTCCTTGGGCAGGTGTGCAGGGTGCTGTGCCACTGGTGGTGGGGTCTGAGGCAGGCCCTGTTGCATGTGGAGTACCTCGTGTGCCAACGCATGGTCGGTCTCTCAGCTGTACCTCGGGGGGGCCATGCAGGGTGGCACTGTGTCTGCAGTTATTGCATTGGTGTCTGCTGCTGCCCGCTGCAGGGTGCTCGCAGTGGGGCTGCTTTGCATGGCTCCACGGTGCACAGGGTTGCATTGTCACAGTGGGGGTGGTGGCATGCATGGGGTGTCCTGCACTGTTGGGCGCTGCTCCTGGGCAGGGTGTCTGGGGATTGCTGTGCAGGGTGTGCTCTGCATTGGTGGGTTGGTGTAGCACGGGGAGGCTGGACCTCCTTGTGTGCCAGTCACAGCTTGCAGGGGGTGTTCTGGGGCACCATGCCCCGGCTGTGGGGTTGTTACTGGTGTCCATGGGCCGGTGGTTCTTCCAGCTGTCTTCAGGTTGTGAGGTTCATGGGGTGTGGGGAGCGATGTCTGTTCTGCTGCATGCTCCTCTGACCATATCTTCCAAGGGTGGTGGACCCCTGCATCATGTCCCTGCGCATCCCTGGTTGTGCTGATGCACTGCTACCCTGCTCCACTGCACATCCCTGGTTGTGCTATTGTGCATCAGACCTGCACCAATGCACATCCCTGGTTGCGCCATGGCACAGTTGGCACAATATTCAGTTGTGTGGTGCAAGCACATCTTAGTATGCGCAGTGTTTGAATATCGCACGTGTTGCGCATAGGCACACTGAACTTGCGCCTGCTCCTGCTACTGCACTACTCTGTGGTGCAGTTTGAATATCTAGGCCAGGGAGTAAAATTTCCCTGGAGGATGGAACAATATAACTGTTTCCTAGTATTAGTGAGAATAAGGTTCATAGATAATTTCCACATTCTAATTTTCCTAAATAGAAAATAGTCACTCAGGCCTGCACCTACTGTGGGTCTGTTAATTAACATGCTATCAGGGTCACATGCCTTCTATGTGTTTATCAAAATAATACTGTTTTTAATGAATTTATGTGTATTTATTGAATTTATATAGGAGTTGATGTCTTCGTTGAGAACTATGTTCATTGCATTTCTGTGTAAATGAAAACTGTCACCTCAAATTGGTTAAATATAAAGGATACAAATAGACAGTGATGTCATACTTTGAGAAAGTGCTTGTGAATGAAATCAGGTGGCAACATCCTTGAGCTGGGATGGGAGCTGAACCACTGCTTGTTGAACTGGAACTATTTGGACTGCACAGTACTGAATTTGTTTACTGCATGTGAGTTGCTAAATGCTGCTAATGAATGACAATGCTTGTACTGTTTGTGCATTCTTTCAAGAAGTTTTAAACAGCTGTTAAAGAAGATTTTTTTATTGGAAAACAATATTGGTTCACAGTGTCCATTAATGGTGAGCTACATTAATTAAAGGGTACCTAATCATGCAGTTTTTTAATACTGCAAACTCCAAAATCTGGCTTCATAGTGAGGTAAGTTAAAGGCTGCGGTTTACATTTATGCTAAAACTGCATTTATGTAAATAACATATAAGCAGTTTCATAGCTTTTGAAAAATATAAACATCAGCCTTTCACTTTCAAAAAACAGCCTTGGTTTCTTCCTAAGATGTCTGCCAAGTGTGTTAAGTGATGAGTCATGATGACATCAATGGAGCCAGATCCAGAGACCCACTTATATCCCTATAGTGATAAATAGTTCTTCTTTCCCTCTTTGTTTTGAATTGTTGTACCAGATTGATCGACACCATGGCCCAGATATTCAAACTGCACCATTTTGTGGCGCAAGCCCCTGCGGCGCTCAAAATAGTTGCACAGGGGTGTGGCCAGGGTGGTATTCAATGGAGTTGCACTATGGTGCAACTTCTTTGAATATCACCCCCTGGCCACACCCACTGTGCAAGGCGCAGTGGAACTGGACCAGTGCAAGTGGTCAGAATGGAGCACTGAGATGTGGTGGTGCAAGTTCCATTGCGCCATGCACAGCACCTGCGATATTCAAAGGGTGACATGCAAATGGGGCCATAATTTATGCAAGGCACATGGGGGGCCATTTGCATCTGATTACGGCCCCATTTGCATACTATTATCATGCAGGGGCACCGATCCCCAATGACTTGTGCCTGGCGCCCTGCCAGGCAGCAGCCGTCGGGACAGACCCCCCCTGCAGCCCAATCGCATTACATCCCATAAGGGACAATGCATGTCTCCAATCCCTGGTGGTCCAGTGGACCGCGAGTAGCCCGATCATGGGCATAACAGTATCCCCCCCAGTAGCCTGATCACAGGCAGAAGTGTAACCCCCCACCTCCCGAGTAGCCTGATCGTGGGCGAAGTGTACCCCACCCCGAGTAGCCCGAGTCGTGAGCAAGTGTACCCCACCCCTGAGTAGCCCGATCACAGGCATCAGACCTCTCCCCAAAGTCCAATATCCCTGGTGGTCCAGTGGACGCGGTAGCCAGTCATGGGGCATTCCTCAACCCCACATCCGAAATCCCTGGTGATCTGGGACCCCACCCAACCCCGCCCACGGAGCCCCACCACCCCCTCCCCCGTCAGCGGCGGCAGCAGCATCCACCCACCTGCCACCCCACCACCCACCGGCCACAGCTCGGTAGGTATGCTGCACCCCATTGGTTCAGAGCATGAGCCAATGGGCGTGCAGCTCCACCTACTAGTCCAGTCAGATATGTGAATTCATTCACATATCTGGACTGACTAGTACGGTATAGATGCACACCCATTGGCTCATACTCTGAACCAGGTCGTGCGGCCCTACCAGGCTGTCAGTCGGTGGGGCGGCGGGCAGGCAGGTGGGGTGCTGCCGCCCACCGCTGACGGGGAGTGGGGGTGGAGGCTCTGTGGGCAGGTGGGTGGGGCCAATGATCACCAGGGATTTGGGACGTGGGGAGGGTGTGAGAATGCTGCCCGTGATCGGGCTACTCACAGTCCACTGGACCACCAGGGATATTGGACTTTGGGGGGAGGTCTGATGCCTGTGATTGGGCTACTAGGGGGGTGGGGTACACTTCTGCCCACAATCAGGGCATGGGGGATCACTGCCAGGTGCTGCGGAAACAAGTCAAGGGTCACCCACAGGTGGCAGTTGCTGTGTTGCACCTTGCAATGTGGCAGCTCACCTGTGGGTGGCCCTCGACTTGTTCCTTTTTTTTTCTGCTCAGCTTTGTGCAGGCGCAGGTAGGGGTTGTGCCTGTATAACTCTGCATGGCCCGGGCTGAATATCGGGCTGTGCAGTTTATGCATGGGCACGCCCCCCCCACCTGTGCCTGCATACATCACTGATGCGCCCCGGAGCATCAGGATTTGTGCAGGTTCACTTTTCCCTTTTAAATATCACACAGGGTCACATCAGTGGGTTGTGCATGGCGCAACACTGTTGCGCCATGCGCAACCCTTTTGAATATCTGGGCCCATGTGTTAACTTGTGGATTATTTTGATCAGTACACATGTTAGGCTATGATTTTATTCTTTTTGTTTACTTTAATTTGCTAAACATGTTTTGCAATCCAGCTGATTTTCTCTTTGGCAAACTGCAGTACAGTACAACACTTCAAATACCTGATGATCTAGTGGTTATGTGATGCCCTGAATTTTGTTTTTTGTTAACCAGGAGAGACCCACTAAGCTAAAGCTTGTTTACAGGTGTAGCCTGAGAGCACAAGGAAGTTTAGTGACTTGCTCAGGGTCACACAGCAAAGTACCGGTCTGGTTCAATTCCAAAGCTCATGCTCTCTTGTTAATCCACAAATAAGACTTTCTTTTTCCATGTGAACCCCTGCATCTAGCCTGCCTTCTGTTGAATGCCCCACCATCCATACCCTGCCCTTAGTACTGCCTGGGACCGCATATGTGCTTACAGTCTCATGAAGAGAATTATCACACCTCAGAATGTAATCTTGTACCTCAGAGAGTTGTACACACCTATACTGATACGCATCATCAGTTGGCACTGTTAAAAAATGCCTCCCAAATCACTCTCCAGTCCAATTTCTCAATGTTTGACTTCTGCTCCCACAGTAAACATTGAGTGGATCACCACTCTTCTGCACAGTGAAGGTAGTATGTACAGTTCCCCTGTTGTGTTTTTTTCCACCTCATTAACCAACAACTAGGTCTTCCTGGAAGACCAAGCAATAAGCATCATGACCCACCAGAAAAACTGCTGTTCATGCCCTCATAAGGGCTGCACTTACAATGAATAACAATATTATTAGCAGGAGAGGCATACTAATACCTTGAGCGCATCTACCCGACTTCAAGTGTCAGTCTACTCCTTTACCTGTGATCTACAGGACCCCGCAGGATAGTTTCCAGCATTTTTTCTCCAATACTTTTCTGTGCTCTTTTACACAATGTGAGTTGGCTGGCTACCACCCTTCCAAATCTTGAATGAACTATACACAATTCCCTCAATACTGTCCTAGCAAACATCAACATCCCACCCCCACCCGAAGGTAATCTTCCTACACTGAATTCAAGTAACAGTTTAGGTTCAGCCCTGCCACTCTGAGTATATGTCACCACTGGCTACTCTCATCCACAAGCAGTGATCATGATGCTGGCAGCCTCACATTTCAGATCTCTTAGTGATCTACTCAATATCCTCCTTCCTGTCTTCAACTAACTTGAATATAGCTGTACCCCGCTGAAATGGCCTCTTCAGTCCCTCTCTGGCATTCATTAATCTCACCTGCTCCCCACACCAAAAACTGGTGAGTTCACTACCCTTCCACATCATGAATGTGGTTAGTACAGTCTCCCTTGTTATTTTTACATATTAATAATAAACATGATCTTCTGGTAAGATAGGCTGATAGCAGCATGGTGCAAGTGGAAAAATAGGCTTTCCTATCTATATAAGAGCTAAGCCACCTATGATTAGGCACTATTAAATGATGTGCATAATGATGTGCACATCCATCATTTAATAGTGCCTAATCAAAGGTAGCCTAGATCTTTTAAGGATATGAAAGCCCATCATTCCCCTTGTCCCCTGATGCTATCAGCCTGACTTACTGGAAAGAGATGTTTATATTTGATATGTCAAATAAAAAGGGGACTGTACTACTTGCATTCATGATGCAGAAGGGTGATGATCTCACCATTTTTTGGTGTGAGGAGGAGTAGTGAAGAATGAATACCAGAGGAGGACTGAGAAGGCCACTCTTGCAAGGTATTGCTATATTCAGGGAAAGGGGAAGACAGAAGGAGAGAAATATGAGCAGGTTACTATGAGATATAAGATGTGGGTCTGCCAGCACTATGATCACTACCTGACCCCATTGTCCTGGCCAACATTCCCCTCCCAAAAACCAGTTCATGCAATTGTCCAAGACTGTGTGTGGATAGTAATGTATGAAATGACTGCCACTACGTGTTCAGTCACTTCACTACCAGTCTAGTATTGTCTGTAAAGCACTTTGGGATACAATGTTTATGAAAACCACTATATAAATGCTGATTCTTCTTCTTTTTCTTCTTCTTGTTATTATTAGTATTTGTTTTCCATGGAAAACGAAGACAAGACAAGCATATATTGGACTGCACAAGAACTTTGCTACAAAAAAGTGGTGGATCTAGGGGGTGGTGAAGGGTGTGGCTGCAACACCCCACTCACATTATAACTTACTTGCTTGCTTGCTGCTGCTGCATTTCACTTTGTTGAAGAAGTCTGATTTATTGATTGTACAAATGTTTACATTCAAACTATGGATTACATTTGTAGGTTCTGTCAAAAACTTACTAGAAAAGAATAATAGCAGGAAATATTAAGGTTAAATAAAAATGTTAAAAAAGTGCATATTAGGTATGCACACCACCCCAGCACCCCCACTGTAACACCCTGGATCCACCACAACCACTAAACCACCAGGTTACTCAAGATTTGTACTGCACTGTGGTTTGCCACACAGAAAGTCAGTTGGATTAAAACACAATTTCAGCATGTTAAAGTAAATAAAATGAACAGAACCATAGCCTAACATGTGTATTATACAAAATAATGCACATGGTTTTGACCATTTGTTTGAAATACTTCTATACAAAAGAAAAAGAATTAGTTAGCACTATAGAGAGCCATGTATCTCTCTGGCTTTGGCTCCAATGATGTCATCACATAACACAATTGGCGGCCATTTTAGGAAGCAGGTAAGACTTTTTTTTTAATTGGAAGGCTGATTTTACAATTTTCAAATGCTCTGGAGCCACATTTAGGTAAATTACATGAATGTAGTTTTTGGCATTAATGAATACAGCAGCCTTTCTTTTAGTCACCTACGGAGTCAGATTTTTGAATAGTTTGTTGTCAAAATGTTGTTTAGGTATCCTTTAGCAGACCCTCAGTAGGTGCCAGTTTCAGTGACTATTTTCTATTCAGATTATTTTGGACCAAGGCACTACAACTTCCTGGCTCCATTCAGACCCCTGTTTTGTGACTAATTTTCTGAAAGCACTATACTATAGATTCAAGTAGACCATATAAAGAGGATACAGATAGCAGCAGAAAATGCCCCTTTTCTAATGTATTATATATTGTAGAGAAGTAGGTATATGCCACTTTTTTCCAAGGTTTCTCCATTTGGGAAACCAAAGAAACCAAATTAATGTAAATTAATATGCAATGTAAAAAAAAATAGAGGGTTGCACATTCGTATTCCCCTTTGAGCATAATCTAATAAGTAATTTCTCTTTGCAAGGGAGTCAATCAACTGCCACATAAGCCTTGAAAGAACGCACTGTATAAATGTGCTTCCATACCTACTGGAGGTGAAAACACGTGGGCCAAATGCAAAAATAATGGGAATAACAATGTTTTAATCAAGAACACTCTCTTTTTCTTTGAGATAGGTTTAGATTTCCAAGATGCTGCTCTTTGACTAGCCTGTTCTAAGGCTCAGTCCCATTTAGTTCAGCATCATTAGGTGCAGCAAAAAATAGATCTAATACTTTGAGAGGATCCCTAGTTGTTTGAAAATACTGTAGAGATGAAATTTCTGTAGACTGTATGTTATCAATAAATATACACTGGCTTTTTTTATAATTATTTTGTTCTCCTGAAACTTCTTCATATTCTTTTAATGTTTGCAATACTGCTATTTCTGATTTAGTCTTAAGAAAGAGTATTCAGGTATCATCCTCATGGGCTAATGTTTTTGGAAAAGTATAATGTAAAAATTTAATATGGGAAATTTGATGATTCATTTCCAATTTTCACAATAAAGGATCTAAAGACAGAATATATAGCAGAGGGCTCAGAAGACAACCCTGCCATACTCCCACATTAATTCTTATTGGTTCACCTAGCCAAGTATTTATGTAAGATGTGACTGAAGCATGTCTATACAAAGTCTGAATTCACCTGATGAATGGTAAAGAGATTCCTTAATGTTGTAAAATATCAAACAAAAATGAATATGAAACCTTATTGAAGACTTTCTCTTGCTCCTAAGCTAGTATCCATCCTGATGCCTTCCCCTGTTTACTTGCTTTGAATAATTCTCTAAGGCAGACAAGATCATCAAAAATTGATCTGGACAGAATTCTACAGGACTGTGTTACTAATATCAGTTCAGATTCCACCTTTACCAATCTATTCAAAAACATTCATCAATATTTTAACATCAGTATTCAGTAAGCTAATAGGATGCCAACGGGATAATTTACTACAATCTCCCTTTTTAAATAATAATATCAAGATAGCCTGGGACATAGAGGGAAATAAGCACATGTCATTAAGCTTGTCTGGAAAGACTGTTGCCAGCACCAGGAAGAGCTTTTTAGAGAAAATTTTATACAGCTCAGATGGCAGACCATCCCACCCTTGTATCATGTTAGCACAGTGAAACCCAGAGGTACCAGGTCATATGTCATATGCTTAATAATGTACGCCATTTTGCCAAACCCTGGACCTGTGCACTCTCTGAGTTGGACCCCCTCAGAGTTAAAATCATTAGTGGGGGGTCTGGGGTGCAGCCCCCATAATGGGATGTGTAGGGGCAGAGCACCCCACAAAACAATAAAGAATGAGAAATCACACAATGCAATTGTGCCGCATGGCATTCGGCTGTGTGACATAGTGATGCTGTGCCCAACCCAGACAGCGAAACCTGTTACAGTGACACTTTTGAACAGATTTGAAGTTGTTGCTGTAAGGGTCCTGATGCACAATGGTGCCATTTTCACCAGTGTTTCATCCCCTTCACAATCAACTCTGATTCGGAGTTGATTATATTAATAATGGGGAGTGTGGTGGGCAGAGCCCTTGCATGGGGGTGCAGGGGCACATCCCCCCATATAAAACACCAGCAGATGCTGACAGGCAAAATCTTTGTTGTCGATGTAGCTTGGTGGAACCTCCAACCCTGGAGCTGTATTGTTGCTGAGCTGTTTATGGCTTGTTCCACTCCAACAGTTATAAATGGAGCAGCCTACTCTTTCTGCAATAAAGAAGAAATCTTCAGAATAGCTCTGTTAGGAAAAAAAGGAATGTGGGTACTAGTGTGCTGTTGACCAAAGGTTGCCTATACATGCTCCTGTACTATCTTCATAATATCTTGAGGGGCTGAAAAGACAGTGTTAGAAAAGGGAGGGGGACAGACCCAAAATCTGTCTTCTATTTACCCTATCTGAGCAGTCTTTAAGCATATCCAAATCTTGTTTCTTCCCCCATGTAGCAAATTGCATTTCTTTCTTTAGAGAATACGCTGTATCATATTGGAAAGAAAACACCTCTTTTCTCACGGCACTGATTTCAGGTGATAGATCGCTTTTCTCTGAATGTATTTGTGAGATCAAAAAATGCTAGTTTGTCTGAAGATATAAATATTGTACATAATTTGTACACTGTGACTGAATAGATTGTTAATGAAAATGAGTCTTAAATTTTTCCTTTGTTGCCTCCCCACATTTTGGTAAGTTATCATATGCATAATGGATAGACAGTCTAACTGTAAAAAGAGCTTCTCATATTTATAATTATCTGTGTCTGATAATAATTGTGTATTTAATCTCCATAGTTGGGCTGATCTTTTCCTATAAACCATACCTGGGGAGCAACTACTGGAAACCCCCATGTGATCTGAGGTTTCCAAAGCTTATATGTTTGCCCCATGGATAATAATGTTGCTGGAGAAAAACTAAAAAAATCTATTCTACTAGCTAATATACCCCCAAAGTACATTTTGCCTTCCTTCACATGTCCATACCTATACCTGCCCTGCAATTTAGCACTTTGTATCATTTAAAAAATTAGTATCACTATATAATTTTGTGATCTGTCCCCTTCTGCCTTGTAAGGACAGAGAAAAGAGTAGAAAAGGTAGGGGCATTGCTCCACTGTCCTGGCAAAATTTCCACATTCACTAAAAAAACACCAACAAACATATAATCTGGTTTAATTTCAGTTGGTTTGCATCTATATCCACCCCACCACCAGGATGAAGCTGAAAATAAGAAGTATTGTCAAGTCCTCATTTTTCAGTTAAAAAAACTAACTAAAATAAAATTAATTATGTATGATTTGTTTAAGTACTGAAATGCATTAGTTGAATAAAACCAGAAATTGACCTTGGAGATTAAGGACACAAGTTACATTTTCTTTTATTGCTCACTCCTGATCCCCACCAGCTAAAACCAGGACCTTTTTCGGTCTGACTGCTGAGGAAATCATTTCTGTCTGGGAGCCTTGCCTACTGACACCAGGACAGGAAAGAACATCCCTCCCTCCCTCCAGAGACCTAGTCCAACTCCACTTGTGCTCCTTTTCTTAGCCTACAGATTACAGAATCTGGAAAGTGAACTGTGATAACTCTCAAAGAGAGAAGGCCAGAGAGATGCCCAGGGAACATACTTCCCATCCCTAGGGGGCTTGGTAAACTCCCCCTTGAGTCTGCTGAACCAGTAGTGGAGAGTGCATCCAATTCCAGGGAGGTGAGAAAGACCAGTGTGGCCTTTGATGGTGTAATAGTAGTTCCCACATCATATGCCTTAGGTCACATCAATTTTCTCCCACACTATCCACCCACCTCTGTATCATAGGGGGATAGTGACAGCATCATTCCTATAGGCAGAGCCTCAGTGGCTGTATGTGATCACAACACAGCCTATGCCATACTGCCAATCCACTCTAGCAAGTGTTGCTGCAGAAGGCATCCTCGTTCCTTCCCTTGGAGTGTGTATGCACTACATCAACAGTAAACCACAGACTCCTCTAGCTCAGAGCAAGGGTTGAATAAATTTCAATATCCATTTAATTTCTCATATTCATCCATACATCTTCCAGCATTGGATGCATTCAGTTTTGCTTAGTAATTATTCGCAAGCAGCATAAATAACAATATAATCTGTGCAGCAGCAAGTAGTACAACATGGTTTTGACAAAATGAATTAAATATATGCTGGATTCTTACAGTATGAGTTATGATAACATGTTAGTCAGTGTATTAAAACACACTATAATACTTGAAATTCCCAGTATACCGCACCAGGGCTGGCTGGGATCTGTGTACTTTGTGAAGGCAGTGCACTTGGCTCCTTAGAAGTGTATGAGCCACTCAGCATTTGTGCATCCCTGTTGGTGCAAGCTCTTAAGGCAGATGCTCATCCACCCTCCCTGCAGTCCCTGATCATCAGGGTGGAATGGGATGGGGATGGAGAGGAGTGAGGGGCAAACAGGGAAACTGGGAAAAAGACTAAACAACAGTATTCACAGTGCATTCAATTTATACAGTTTTGATGAGGTGTAATGATTTTATAATGTAAATGATGTTTGAAAATAAGATTGGAATCAGAGCACATCAAGGGTTTATCATAGTGTATGTAAATCCATATTGCCTAATCATTATAAAGTAGTCTGAGAAAAATCTAACCATTTTACAAAATGCATATGTTACTACTGTCTTTTTAGCATTCATCATTTGATGTTCAGCAATGTACAGTATGTAAAACAAAAAACTTCATTGCTGGTCTAATTTATTGAACACCCTAGATTTCAGCTCTATAGTCTAGGAAAAGGGCTTTGCTAATGCACAGCTTCACAAAACTGTATCACATAGTGCAATCTGAAAATTGGTAGGATATAGGGAGCATCAGTGCATTCTATTTCTGAAACCTGATTGGCTAGCACAGGAGGACATACTTATTCTTTATATTTATACTTTGGTTTACAAGATCCAAATTAGTAAAAACCTACCATCTGCTGACTAATACACAACCCCTTTGTGATCTTAATACTAGCTTGCAATCTGTAAATAACCATCTTGTCAAAATTCCACCTTTGATAACAAAAGTAAGCAAGGTATTGTTCTCATACTGTGCAGCAAAATGTTGAATGGGCCACTAGTAGACCTGAGGCAAACTCTGTCAGACGACATGTTTAAAAAAGCTGAAAAAATAATTAGGGATTAACTTCTCTTATACAGTACATACTACAGTATGATGATTTTGATAACTGATCTGTTGATTCTGACATATAGTTTCCTATACGCTACATACCAACTGTATTTCCATGTTCTCCATTTGTCCATGTTTTCACAGACAAATAAGATTGTCCCACAGCATCCATTGTTATACCTGCTCAGTTACTGATCTTTGTCTATGGTAATTTCATCCATGGTTCATTCATGATTCAAGGACAAGAGTTTTTAGTGATATTAGTCAAATGTATTCTATTGCATCTTATTTAAGATTGTATCATGGATGGTATCTTGGTTAAACTATAAACTATAAATATTGTTTTTATCACTGTGGTAGTTCCATCATTTAAAGTATGTATGCCGTAGATTCTACTATAAAGATGTATAACATTTTCTGGTTGCCAGTTTAGCCTCATTTTGAGATGTGTCCAGTTAAGCCCTTTACAAGGGTCTAGATTATATTAAGTGGTGCTAAAGGTATTATCCCAAAGAGGAAGATTATAGTGAAAGATACAACTCTGTTGATTTATTTTATTTCTAATTAGGCTTTTTTAGTTTATACCATCTTTTATTTCAACTAGTCATACTCCATCAAAAGCCTTGACAGGATCAGTTTAATTCTTAAAATAAAATATGCCCTCTTTAATCATAGTTGTAAATGACAGCAACTAATTGTAGCTTTTTTAATTTTTCAGAGTAAAAAGCAGTTTCTCAAAATATTTAGGTCGTTGTTATAGTCCTAAAATCCTCAGGTTATCAGTTGACCATGTGTTTTTTTTTTTTTACTCTAGTTGTAGCCCCCCAACCTGGAACTCTCTCAGGCCACTGCTTTCACCACTTGCTCTACTACCCGCTGTGTGCCCCCTGTCATCTTCAAGTACGTTACGGTTCCTCAGGTCGGGGAGGACAACCCCGGAGAAACCATGGGGCAGTGGCAGAGGAACCAGCATTGGGCATGTGGCAGTGGCACTGGCAGGGCCATTGCCTATCCAGGGCTGGAGGAGTGTTTCTTGTAGTAAACCCAAGATCCCCCCCTGTGTGGGCACATCTGGCTCCGGCGCATGGTAACCCTGCCTACATCAGCCACACTCTTATGTACAGCCCGGCAGGTCAGTGGTACCTCCAGTCTCCACTGGGGGTCGCCAGAGCACCGGGCTTCTCCAACCCTCCCACTCAGAGAGGAGACCTGCCCAAGGGCACTCAGTCTGTCTCCCTCCACTACCGACCCCAGACTTCTGAGCTCGCTCCTGAACTCAGGTCATCAGCACGGCGCGAGGTGTGGCATCCAGCGCCTCAACCCTCAGCACCACCGGTCCCAGCTGACCATGTTAATAAATTATTTTGACCCCATGTGTTTACTATTCTTGGTCAAAGTTGCTGTAGAATTCATCAAGCATGATTTCCAAACATTATGGCCTGCCCCAGCATGTTTTCTAAATGTTCTGGATACACCATTGTAAAACATGGTTTAACCATGGTCCCATCCTTGTTTGACCATGGTTTTTCCATGGTTATAAGAACATATGATAACAACTACATTTGCATAATTTATTTGCATATCAACACGCCACATATGACATTTTAATATAAATAATCACAGCAATATCTTTTATACAATCTACGAAGATAAATAAGGTTTATACAGACAAATTAATTATGTGAACATGCACAAACTGATATGAGAAATTGCAAAAGGGGAAAGGGGAAATTGTTTAAACAGGAAAGGCACACTAAGCTGGAGCTTGTTTCCAGGTCTGACCTGGGAGCACAAGGAAGTTAGATGATTTGTTCAGGGTCACACATCATGTGAGTGGGGGCTGATATGATTCAAATCCAGGTCTCCAGGTTTGCAGCTCAGTACCCTTAACCACTACACTATACTGCCTCCTACTGCCTTACTCCTTACTGCTGAAAATAGTTTAATGATCTGGTTGTAAAAATAACAATTAGGCCATTCTATCAGTTACATAGAAGGAGAGACTCCATTAGAAAGAGGAACAACATCAGCAATAAGAAAGTCAAAAAAGCAATTTCAAAAGTACGTTTGGAGAATATATATTCATTACAGAATATTGAGGTTTTTGGGAAAATATGAACTGAACTGAGCTGTGCGGAAATCTGTTTTATAATGCAAGAAACTTCTGAAATTTACAACTATGGATAACAAAGGAAGACCATGGTCAACTTAAATAATTCCAAACTATACTAACAATGGTCATTCATGATCTTCCCTGAGCCATTCACCATCAGTGGTTGTCCATGGTTAACCATGGTTTAAATTGTGGAAAAAACATAAATGAGCCTGGTTGCTGACCATATACAACAATGGTTTAACCATGTACTGTACAGCCATGATTTATCTGTGCTCCTAAGACAGGGGTAAGTAAACTACCAAATGCACCTGGATTGCTTTGTAACAGGGGATTGTATTGCCCCACTAGTTTGCCTAGTCAAGAAATAATAACTAACTAAATACATTTAATATTAAAATATACATTTAGTTCCATTTTTGATGTTGTACGGTACTTCAGAATAGCTATATGGTTTATTGCTGTATTTCAATGCACTTATATCTTTGGCTGGTTGTTTGTTTTACAGAAATGGATATCTGACCATTCCACCTGATTGCTTTACTTGTCTTTCATTCAAAAAGCAGTGATTACTGGAACATTTTACATACAGTAAAACAGCAATATAATAATTTTATAGCTATTCTGTAAATACATCACTGACTTTTTGTCTTGAAACATACAATAACAAATACTTAGTTGTATCTGTTTGAAATCCCAGGCATGTTTCTTATTTGCAAACTCTGCCTTCGTTAGGTACCAGTATGTTACGGCTCATACACTAAATATACACACTTTATTTCATTAACCTTGTACAATAAAGGCAGAGTTTTATTATTATATAGTTAAGGGAGTGGGTAAACAAATATTTTAAAGGGAAATTTACACTACAGAGTTGATGCTCACACTGCTTTTTTTTTTTTGTCTTCACAGTGGAATCTGGTCTGTGATTCTCGGTCTCTAAAAGAGGTCAGCCAGACTGTTTATATGGGTGGGGTGTTGGTAGGAGCAATCATATTAGGAGGCCTCTCTGACAGGTGAGTAAGCGGTATCATGGAAAAATCAAAGCATCCTTCAAATATGTAAGCACAAAAATGTATGTGCATAGGGACCTGTGACTACTGTATAAGCTGAACCTCTGTAATGAGGAGAATGCCATATGTCAAGATAAATGGGTGTGGGAGTGAGCCTTGCAATATTACTAAGGGGAGGTGCAAGGTTATGTGCTTGGACCTTTTATTTGTACAAGTTCCATAACAGATTTGTTAAATAGCTACAGACATTGTGGAATTTAATTAGATGCTAACAGCACTGTTGCATATTACAGTAGTAACTGTTTGGCAGAATTCAGTTTTAAACTCCTTAAGGATTATTCTTTTTTCCCAATTTGTCAGCAGGCTCAGTGTAGGTACAATCTCATGCAGCACTAAATTAAAGGGAGCAGTCTGCCTAAGAAACCCACAGCCGAGTGTGGGGCTGGTCCCAATTTACACTTTGTGTGCAAACACATTTTTTAACTAACTATTTACTGTAGTATGGTAGATTGTATTAGATGAATTCTGTTGAGTTGAAAGCTGATATTTTCTGTAACTGTAAGTCCCAGAATCCCCTGCGGCTGATGTCAGAAGATGGCTGCAGCGGTAGTTGACTCGACAGCCTGCAGTGTATATTAAAGGTTTGTATAATCTCTGGGGCTTGATATTCAAAAGTTTGCACGGGTGCTAAGTGGAATTTGCCTGCACAAACCAGGTTTTTCACTGGAGCCCAATATTCAAAAGGTTCAGTTGCACCGGCAAACAGAGTTAGTGTCCACACAAACCAAAATGGGGGGTATATAAATGGAGGGCAGGGACAGAAATATTGGTACAAATTGATATTCAGCAGATTTGCACCATGCAAAAGGGTTTAGTGTGGTCCTTTTAACCACACAACTACAGTCGAGCAAAATACCCTCTTAATCCATGCAGCACCAGTGGCTTCCTGAGTTAATCCAGCCAACTAGCCAGATGGCTGCTGGGGGAGCATACCCACCCGCTGTGGTCTGAAGCACCTCTTGATCACCAGCCCATAGTTAAAACAAAACTTCCTGGTGCTAGTGGTCCCCCCACTCCAACTGCCAGCCCATAGTAAAAAAATCTCCTTGGTGCTACTGTTTCCTCTCTCTCCCCAATCACCAGCCCATACTATAAAAACCTCCCTAGTGCTAGTGATCCCCCCCCCCTTTCTGATCTCCAGCCCATAGTAAAACTTAATCCCTCCCAGCATCCAATAGTTCCAACATGACACTGAGCCATGGTACCTCTGGTCACACATCCATAATCCCAGGCATCTAACAGCCCCACCACCATGGCATCAAGCACCCAACCCCTCATTTGCCTTACCAGTATCCTCCATGCCACAGGTGGGTATGCAGCAACTGGCACAGTCTCCTCACACCTACTCAGTCAGTTGCCATATGTCCAGGCAGGGAGTGTGGGTCTTATTTACAGGACATGGTGCATCACCCTATCCTATAAATTAGATGCATGCTCCCTGCCTGAACATATGGTGGCAGGACAAGGAAGAGTGAGGAGGGCTGTGCCGGTCACCATATGTGCATCAGTGACATCAAGGATATTGGTAAGGTGACTGGAGGGTGGGTGCTTGGTGCCACAGTGGGAGGGCACTATATGCCAATAATTATGGATGTGTGATTGGAGGTACTGTGGATCAGTGCTGGAGGGAAATATTGGACACGGGGGGATTTAGGTTATACTACAGGCTGGTGATCAGTGGGAGAGGGGGACCACTAGCACCATGGAATTTATTTTACTAGGGGCTGGTGATCGTAGAGGGGGCAACTAGCACCAGGGAGTTTTTTTCTATTACAGGCTGGAGATCAGTAGGTGGGAGGAACCACTAGGAGCCAGGGCTTTCTACAACTGTTTTGGACCAAAGAAAGAGGGGGTGGTGCTGCACTAACCTGCCTTCACTACCCATGTAAATGCATCCAAAATGGCCATGCAAATGGCCCCTTAGTGCCTTGCATACCCAATGGACTCATTTGCATAGGTCCCTTTAAAAATTGCAAATATGAGCCAGTGCTATCCACTCTTGAGGCTCACTTCAGGCCATGTCCTTGCAGTGCTACTTGACTTAGTGCTGCACTGTCATGGCCCTATATTCCATCAGATAGTCCTGGTCCACTGTCTGGCTTCATATAGCATCCTCTGACTCCTGCGCAATTGCAAAGCACAGTGCAAACCTCTGCATTCCATTTGCCACTTTTCTGAATATCAAGCCCCAGATCTTTTCTTTGCTGGTTCCCTGTCCTCCGTGAGCTAAGTACAGTCCCAGAGGACTGTACTTATCCATGGGAGAACAGCAGGACTGGCAAACATCTGATCAGAGCTTATAAAAACTGTAACATGTACTGCAGTCTATGGAATCTTTCACTACTGCAGTCCTCCTCTAATGTCAGCTGCAGGGGATTCTGGGATTTATAGTTGCAGAAAGTGTCAGCTTGCAACTCAGCATAATTAGTGTGATATAATCTACTATATGAAGTAAACAGTAAGTATGAAAAATGTTTTAAACACAAAGTGCAAATTGGAACCTGTCCCACACTTGGCTATCGGGCTCCTAGTGTTGACTGTTCCATTTTAAAAGAAAGTAGTGGCTAGTGTTATAGTTGACAAACAGTACCAACTATGGCTGCTTTGCAGAGACATTTATTTGTATACCTCCCTTATTGACATCCACTGAAACAGTCAGTTAATTTAAATATATTGGGATATGTGCTGATTCTCAGTTATCATTTTAGTATCGTACAGAAAAAAGTGGTTAAATCATTACATCATACTTTAGAAGTCCTGTTTAGAAACAGACCTTGCACTACTTTACAAATCAGATAATAGGCAGAGTCGAATCTGTTATTGTTTTCAATAATATGTTAATCAGGTATTGTTTATATGAGGGTATCTATGACTCAATTAATAAACTCTGGTCAGAGTCAATTCAGCTGTGGAGAGCTTTTAGGAGCAGCAAGAACTATGAAAAGAATATGTGGTCAGCCGTTATAATGCAGCAATTACAGTACTGCACATGCGTGATATTCGCACATGTGCAGTTTGACCCAAAGTCAGCCTTGTGCAACATGGCAGTACTGACATGACTACATGTAACAACCCAGTCCACTTGGGTCACTAGAATCCCATTAGTACTAGTCTTAGGCAGGGATAAAAAGGCAACTGGTGAGGAGCTCATTAGAGGCTTTCTACTTAATGACATCATTGTTTACCCAGCTAGCGTGAGAGAAGGATGATTATGTCATTTAGAACTCTCACAGGAGCATAACCATTTTTGAGACAGCTGCTCTCGGGGAGCTTAGAATGTTCATCAGTAAACTCAGGTGTGGCAGGAGGTCTACAACTGGGGCTCTATCAAAGTGAGCCCTGGTATTTCTCACCCTAGTTTGGTAAAATATTCAGTTTGCCTGCAGGACTCTTTAGTTTCACTCCAGTGGGACTGAGAGGGACTGCAATTCTTGTGGATCCAAGGGGCAATCCCCTGAAGTTCACAGCTACCTTAAGGAAGAAAAATGAGTAGAATCTGACAGCTCCCAGAGAAAGAAAGGTGCCTTTTGTTCTTTCAATGACTGGGAGGAAGGAACAACTAATCTGTGAGTACTGAATCTGAGACTGTTCTCTGAGGGAGTTGTCTGAGGTGTGTGTGTCCTGGATAAGACTAGATCACACTGGTTAGGAACCCTTTCACCACAACTGTGCTCAATTTAAAGTTAAAGTTGGGAGCCTTTAGCAACTCCTTGGGGATTGGAGACTCATTTAGTGTAATCCTGAAATAATAGTAGAGGCCATTTGGGGCAAAGGATGGGAGGAATGCCATCTGGAGTTTCAGGCAGCGCTAAGTGATACATGGATGGGCACCACTGTTCTCTGAGCAATGACCATGCACCAGGAGGATTTTAAAGTGGCTGGTACATCCCACTGATATACGCTTTAGAAGAGAGAGAGATAGAGATGTTTTTGTGGAAAACAGTACTGCCTAGCAAAGTGTCCTGCAAAAGACAGTGTGCCTATGTTGCAATGATAAATCTTTGGGGGACCACCCTTGCTTTAAGTAACATCTGTAAATAAAGCCATTCTGAAAAATCCCAGTTACTCCTTTGGACATTCTGCTTGTTGCTTCTAGTGTGAATGTTATTGGGGCCTCTCAGCAGCTAGGTCTAGCATATGCCTGGCATCCTCTCCCCTGGACCTGGTTGTAAATAGAAAGGTTCATTTTAGTATGTATCCCCCCCCCCCATCCTTTAGATAATGAGCCTGCTGTACATTCCAATGCTAGGGGTGGTACCATGAGTGTAGTTCTGCCAAAAGAATATTGTATGCCATGTAGTTGGCTGTAGTTATTTTAATGTGGGTGCCAGTTAGCCAAAGGTGGTGTGGGGGTTACATACGTATGCATGATACTTGTGCATGCACACTTTAAGTCAGCGCCACCATGTTGCACACAGTGGCTGGCACTTCTGCAGTTGTGGAAAGGAAAAATAGTGCACCAGGAAGTGGGTATGTTTATGTGGCTCACAGAAAGGATGGGCTGCATAAACAGAAACACTAGAATCTATGCTGCAACACTGTGGCAGAACATCATAGAGCAGTCCAGTTACATGCATCCCTTTTGCAAGGACCACTGCCAACCAAAGGTCCTTTCGCTACAGGGCACCACTCTGGATGAACTCCTTCCCTGATACTGCCCTCTCTATCCCTAGGCTGGGGCCTTTTAAATCTGAGCTATGTACCCACATTATGTCCAGCTGTAACTGTGATTGCAGATAAACTCCTCTACAAGGGCTAAGTTCCATTGCTAAATGTTACTCTGATTCTAATTTATGATTCACAATTACACACCTTTGGTGTTTGCTCTGTATATGTATTATCCATTTTGTCTCTGTACTTAGTCACTGTACAGTACTTATTATACTCTGTATTTGTCCTCATTTAATGTATGACTCAGAGCCTTTGTAAATGAGTTCCTGACTCAAAGGGTTGTAATTCAGAGACTTTATATAAATAAATACAATAAATAAAAAACAAAAAATTTTCCACAGTGCTTTTCTACAAATCTGATGATGCATAACATCTGTGGAGCATGGCCCACACAGTCGTAAAAATCAGACTCAGGAGGAGACTATTAACAAACTAGAGATCTTGTCTGAGATTTTCTCATCATCACAGTCACTTTCTCATTCTTTTCTAAGTAATAATTTCTGGTAAATGTGCCTTAACCATATTGATCTCAGTGCTGGTAGATTACTTCTGGTTTTCCCCTGATCGCATTAGGTGGGGGTAGTAGCAGTCTTGAAGTGGTAGCTGCTGGTGGTGGCATGATCTGAAAAAAAGTGGTCTCCATGCTTGTCTACACATTTTAGAAATGACCCCTTTCCTTGTTTTTGCTGTAAAAAACTGACGCTTTTAACACAAAAACAAGCAGTCAGTTATGGCCTCCACCCCATGCCTTTTCGCTTCAAGTGAGGAATGGTATTATGGGTTTGCATCAGATGTACAGTAGTAGCCATAGATGCCTAATGTTATTGAACAGTAATCAGCTGTGGGCTAAATATTTAATAGTGCACCTGGCAATGGTACAAGTGGTTGCTCAGCACAACTGAGTTGTGCTGGAGCAGCAAAGGGATAAAGGGATATGTTCAAAAGAGATGTGTCATGGTACATCTCATCTGAATATATCAAAAAATGCCTGTTGTGCAAATACAATGCATTGGCGTATCCCCCAGACAGGTCTGAATACCAGGAATGGGAAATGCTCCAGTGCATCAGAGATATGTCGGGTGCAAATTCCTGATATTCAGACCCAACTATGCAAATGGGGCCATAATGCATGCAAGGTACAAACGGGTACATTTGCATGTCATTATTGCCCCATTTGCATGAGTTGTGTAGGGCTGGCCAGCAAAATGAACCTGGCACCCTGCACAGCAGGTGGTCTCTGTCCCAGATACCAAAGTAGTAACCCCTTCCTGATCTATACCTCGATCCCCATAATAATGACATATCTATTTCCCTGGTAGTTCACTGGTACCCCCTCCCCATCCCATACCTCAGTCCCAATATTGAAGATATATTTATTTCCCTGGTAGTAGAGTGGTACCCCCCTCCCCACCTGTAACCCCGATCCCCGTAAGAAATATGTATTTATTTCCCTGGTAGTCTGGTGGTGCCTCCCCTCCCCACCCATGACCCCAATTGCCTGAAAACCAAATCCCCACATCCTTGGTAGTATAGTAGTCCCCCTGCCCCCCAACCACACAGGATCCCATTCCACCCCACTCCCCCATGTCATCGGTGGGCAGCAGACATGCCCACATACCTCTATGGCTGCCCGCCGAATGGCAGCTTACAATACATGCTGCAAGCTTGTTGGTCCACACAGATGACCAATGGGCTTGCAGTGCATACTGTACTAGTCATTCACAACTTAGTGAATGAAGTCATTCATTCACAAAGTTGTAAATGACTAGTAAAGTACACACTGGCAGCCCATTGGTCATCTGTGTGGACCAATGAGCTTGCAGCACATACTGTAAGCTGTCATTTGGTGGGTAGCCATGGAGGTGTTTGGGCAGGTCTGCTGCCTGCCAATGATGGGGGGGATGGGGTGGAATGGGGTCCTGTGTGGGTGGTGGGCTGGCAGGACCACTAGACTAGTAATGATGCAAGGATGCAGTTTCTGGGTGATTGGGGTTACAGGCAAAAAGGGGGGTACCACTGGATTACCAGGTATATAAATATTTATTTCTTAAGGAGCCTGGGGTCATGGGAGGGGAGCAGGATCCACTGGACTACCAGGAAAATAAATATTTATTTCTTACAGGGATCGGGGTTTCGGGTGGGGAGGAAGGTACCACTGGACTACCAGGGAAATAAATATTCACTTCTTACGGGGATTGGGGTTACAGGATAGGGAGAGGAACACCACTAGACTACCAGGAAATAATGTGGGTGCTTATGTATGGTGTTCTTTGGGGTAGCCACCCATGGCTGGCAGTTGCTGTGTTGTCCTCTGCAATTCAGCAGCCCATCTGTGGGTGGCTTCCAGTTGAGCCTGTTTCTGATAGGCTCAGCTTTGTGCCCATGTATGTAGCACATCTCAGGTATGTGCCGGAAGATGCACTGCACATCCTGGCTGAATATCAGGTTGTGCCACATATGCTTGGGTATGCCCCATAGAGATGTGCCACATACATTATCTTTGTACCGTGGCACATTGGGAATTGTGCAGTCCAGTTTTCCCTTTTGAATATAGTCCTGGGGTGCATTTCTGGAGTTGCACCAGTGCAATTCCTTTGAATATCTATCCCCCATGTAAACTTTTTTTTTTAATGTGTGCTTTCTTAATGTTGTCAATACCACTCCACTCATTTTGTACTCTGCTCCTGGATTTCTATGCCCCAAGTGCATTATTTTACATTTTTGTGTTCAGGACAAAAAGGCTTTTCAAATGAGGATAGTCACTAATCTAAATTCTTTATTTTGTTTTAATCGCCAGCAGAAATGTGAATTTTGTAAAAACAAAAATGGAAATATAGGTAATAAGATTATCATATTTTACAAAATATAAGGAATTCAGATAAGTGACTACCCTCATCTGAAAGGTTATTTTGTCCTGAACAACTTTCAGACTGGTTGTTTTTGAGCACCTGGAATAGTTTTAAAGATATTTAAGATTTATAAAATGGCAAGAACAAATCTAGAACTCTCATTGTCCAAGAGAGATCAGCTGACCGTACATTAAATCTCTATATACGCACAGTCGTCCTGGTCCTAAACCACATCACAAAATGAGAAAATCAGTCCTCCTACAACCAGAACTATCTTCCATCAATCTCCCTACAACCAGAACTGATCTTCCACCGCAAACATGGCTGCTACTTTTATACTGCAGAAGCCTTCAGCTGGGCCCTAAAATATAACTACCTTAAATATAAAATAAAACAAATTAATTAAATGTTGTTTACCAGATCATCCCACTCTCCTTACACACATAAACACATTAGAAACATTAAGTACTGTTTATAGTTTTCATTACAACTGTTTCTTTGCTAACAGTGAAAAATCCCCCTTCTGTTTTTACCTGCTCATCAGGGAAATCTCTTCTGCTTGCCCTGACAGTTAGAAAATTGAGTCTCTGGCTCTAAAACAGGCCTTTGTTGTGTGTGTGTAGAGTATGTTAGTAGAGGAACATTCTGCTAGTAGAACTGAACAGAATTTTGAATCCCTGTATTCCATGGTAAACATTCCATGATAAACATTCCATTTCTTGAATGTGGGGAAACACAGAGAAAACAAAAAAACAGAATGAAGAAATAAAGCAATAATACTATATAAACAAAGAAAAAAGGTGGTAAATGACTCACCCTGCTGTTTAACTTTTAGGACAGAGTGATCAGTTTGTGATGCTATCAGTGAGTGTGGCAGTTTTGAACCATGCTCATGCTTGCAGCATCAGGGAACTGAGAAGCCTCTGTTATGGCTTCCTTTTACTTTTGTCTACAGAATGAGGAGCATGAAATAAAGTAAGGGGGCTATGTGTCATACTTAGAATGAGGAAAACAGCATTTGTGAATTGTTGTGGCTGGCAGAGGAATATGAAGCTTAAGTGGACAGGGAGGCACACACTGTATAACACTACTTTAATCCTGCACCAATAGGCGGAAGGACTATTTTATGTTAAAAGCACAGATTCACTTATATTTTTACTTATTTAAAAATGTGTTTCAAAATAAAAAAAATTGCTTCTAAAACTAAAGAGCCATTTTATACTTGCAATAAGACACTCTGGGGTTGTGCATTATGGTGTGATAACCACACTCCTAGGGACAACTGGCACTCGGCCTTTGGCCTCATGCCTAACTACACCCCTAGGAGTGCGGTTATCACACCGTAATGTACACCCCATCATGTCTTATTGCTTACTTGTTTGGAATGTGTGCACATTTGCTAAGAAATCTGCCCAGTGCCTTCAGAAGATTCTCAATGAAAAGCAGTTTGGAGTTCTGTCTCCAACTTTCTAAACACACAATGGGTCTGAATAAGTTAAAGGGGACAGTAATTGATTACTTCTGTGCAGGTGTTTTAAATGCTTCTATTTTCATTAATTACATTCATACCTCTAAATGATCCCTATTTAACTATGCCTGAATAAAAGCTGACACTGTCAGTTGTGTTTTGTTTTGGTTTTAGATTTATAGAACTGTTATTTAATACAACAGCAGATTAGGTACATATGGACACATGTTGATACATGGACATAGGATAAGAGTATCTCAATTACAAGGGGTCTGTGTTAGGTTTGGGTTTTGAATATACACATACACTAGTCAATTGTTACAGAATTACAGATATATCATGTTTAAGACAGTATACGTTTAACTGTTCATGAGTAATATGGACTTATTGTATACAGACTTTAAGAAAAATGTATCTGAACAGTACACTGTGTAAAGTTTGATTCACACTACTATGTGAAACAGCTGTTGAATGCTTAATTTATACTAGGGCAGGTTGTCTTCTAACCTATTTTTACTTAACACATACATATTTTCATATGTATGACTTTTAACATTATTTACTATGTATTGCTGAAAGAGCTGCTGCCGCCTAAAAGGAAACTTTGAAAAACGTAAGTAGGAAAATTCTGCTAGTATTCCATATATATTCTAGATTTCTCCTCCCCATTATTTATTACTGAGGAAAAGTGCATGAATACATGATTTCTATCCCTTCCAGTTACTTTAAACTTAGTTTGCCTCTATAGCTTACTCCCAACTTCAAATCATAATGCTCTGCTGTGACATCACAATCTGTTGCCTTGAGAGTAACTGTGATATCACAAGCAGTGCATTATGACCTCAATAGGGAGACAGCAACATAAACAGACAAACTCTTCAGGAGCAAAAATCCTGTTTTCATGCAATTGACCTCAGCAATAAATAATGGGGAGGAGGAATAATGAACTAATGTGAAATACAAGCTGAACTTTGTCTAAATATTATGTTTTGTTAAAGTTCTCCTGAAGTTGTCAGCTGCTCTTTAAGCTTATTTTTCCTTGTGGTTTTTAATCATTGTCATTTACTATTGCTAGCACAGACACACACAGAGGGTTTTAAAATGAAGCTTCAGCTGGTTTATAGCTTTTGTCAGGGAAGGAACTTTCAAGTCAGTGTCATTTGACCTTGGGATAGCTTTCTTTTGATGGAACCTTTGTGGTCTTTATATTGGTATGTTGTTTTTTGTTTGTTTGTTTTTAATGCAGTTTTAACCAATGGGGTCCTTAACGACTTTTCATGTTTTTTTTTTACATGATCTGGGTTTTGAGAAAGTATGTTCTTCTAAAACAACTGCCAGTGTTTCTGATGAATGATTCTATGTAATCCAAACGCTAAAAGCACCTGTGTTCTTTTGTAACAACTCTGTTGGTCCCATAAAAGGTATCAAATCATCTGTTTCTGTGGATCTTTTGTTACAAGGACCAATACGGCAACAAGTTTTTCTTCGGCTTCACGGTTTCAGAAATGTTAGCAGGAACTTATCAGTACAGTGTCCACGGTTCTGAAACAATGAAGTGACATAGTCAAAACTCCAAAATCTTGGTTCCATGAAAGTAGCTGCACAGATTGTTGTCCATACAAAGAAAACAATAGAACACACAACTGACAGCTTCAGCTTGTATTCAGGCACAGCTAAATAGGGATTCTTTAGAGGTATAAATGTCATTTATGAAAATAGTGACATTTCAAACACCTGCACATACGCAAAAAATTTCTGTCCACTTTAAATTAGGCATGACAAGAGATGAACAAGGTGGTCTGGCTTAGAATTTCACTTAAATGGTGCAGTAATTTACAAAACTGAGGCTGTTTAGAAGTGCAATAGGAATTATGCTAAATAAATGTAAATATCTTTAAAAGTGTACATGTAACATATAAAAAAACAGTATGAAAACTATTCAGGACAAAGAGACCTTTCAAATGAACCTATTCAATAAGTTGCACCCACTGAGAAAGGAGTGTTCACGTTCCGGTCTTTGGGTTTTGTCACATGCATAATAACAACACTGCTGTTTGCTTGTAGTTCCCCCTACAACTCCAGAATCACTTCAGCAGTGGTCAGAAATGGTTCTGTGCCAGCCAGTTTAGTGTGAATGCCAAAAAGACCATTACCATAACCGTTAGCACATAGTAGCATCTGGATGGTATCCAGTATCCCTTTGCCTTCATGACCTTGGATGACTCCCGGCTAGAGGAAGTTTTCTCCTTTTAATACCTGGGTGTGTGGCTGGACAGTCATCCTTACATCACCTGTTATACTACAAAAGTGTCTCACAATAGTTAGGGAGCTGACAAGAACAAGCCCATATCCCACTTCGTACCATGCAGGAGACCATTATGAAAATAATTGCCAGTGTTTTCTATTATAGCACTAAGGCTGGGCAAAATTAGAAAATTCTGTAACTGTAACTGCAAAATTTTCTTTTCATAGATTTTTTCTTAAGTTTGGTGAATTTGATTATTTGGTTCTATCTCAGCTGTTCTTTCAGCTAGAGACATAATAATTAGGATGATTACATGTTGTTCAGTGATCTGCATGCTTGCTAGATATCATGGCATTCAGCTGAACAGTTTTAATATTTACAGACGCTCAAAACTGCCATTTTATTTGTTTTCTAAATATTTGTGGAAATATTTTACTGATTATAATCTGAACACCTTTATAGTTAGACATCTGAAAATTAGCATGCATAACGTTTTTGGAAGGATCTTAAAAACTGCTACATGGGGCAATATTTTGATAAGCAATTTGTAAGGTACAAGGGCTAATAATTTCATAATTTGTGAAGGTTTTATAAAATGTTGTGAATATTTGAATGCTTATAACTCTGCTGTCATCGCAGGTATACACCTGACATTTGGTTTCCATGCCCGGTATCATTGGGTCTTGGAACATAAAGCTGGGGAAACTTAGTTTAGTAGTTTTGCACTTACAGTGGAAATACTGCAGGTTACTAATTGTCAAAATGCTCTCAAAGGTTCATAAAAGCAGAATAAGTAATGCTACCATAATTCCACTTGTGGAATTTTAATTTTGCAAAGCACATATTACCACTGCATACAATTTGACTGATCTTCTAAATTCCAGCAGAGCTGGGTTGTTTCAGTTCTGTAGTACACCCCTCAGTCATTGTCTATATTGCACCCCCCCACACACACACTTTTCTGTGAGCTTGACCAGATAGACTCATTAGAATACTTTGGTCACCTGTTTTCCTCCTTCCTCACAGCGACATTCTCCCTTAAAAACAAGTCCATCTACACCTTCTTTTATATTTATCCCTTCAGAATAGCCACAACTCATACTTCTTGGTGTCCCAGTCATTTTCTTTCCCCACCATACATTTGTGAGTGTCATGATGTCATGCCTATTCAACTGCATCAGGCTCTCAGGCTAGTGAAATTTTGCTAAGTGTGATTCTCATATGATTTGCATTCAAAAGAAAATTGTTCCTTTCTATGCCTCCTTACTCCAAATGGGTGTAATATTTTTGTGCTACCTGGTTCTGTTGTCCTGCCCTTGGTCAACCCTTGTATCTAACTCCTGCCACCAGTGATCCGCTACACAAGCTGCCCTCCCTATTCTTTAATTTAACCCCCTGACTGCCCTGTCCATTCTCCTGACCAGTAACCCCTCATTCATTGTTCAACTGCAGCCCACCTCAGGCATGCAGTTATTCTTGCCAAAAAATGTCCTCTAGCTCACCAAGAAAATAAGACCCTTCTTCCCTCTCGAAATAGATTCCTAGCAAGAGTTATGTTGCCTAGTAGCCTCCTGGCATTCCTCACAGGCCTCAGAACCAGGAAGAACTTGAAGAAAATCACTCTGAATACACAAATCGTATTACATGAAGCCTTGGACAGTTTAGGTAGAGTAGAAGTTACCTGTATTGAGTTGTCAAAAGCTTTCAGCATAGTCAGTCATGAATTGCTATTGGCTAAACTGAGATTTTTTTTCTAGCCCAGTTGTGGATTGGTCCAGCAGCTGACTGGGTGGAAGGGTAGAGACAATGACATTGTAACTGTTAGTGACTATCATCCACAAAGTGGTTTTGATGAGGTCCACTCATTATTTCCAAGCATGATGTCATGTTTGCTTGCTAAGAAAATTAAATGCATACAGTTCTCTAGCAGAATACACAATTTGTCTGATTGGCCTTTGCAAATTAGGATACTGGAACAAGTTAATTCTTATCAATACCTTGGTGTTACACCATATATCATGTCTGGTGTTCCTCAGAGTTTAATTTTGGGTCCCTTACTGTTCCCCATCTTTTTAAACTAACTCTCTTCAGTCTGCTCCTCCTCTAATATTCATCTTTATGCTGATGACGCTATTCTGTATGCTTCTGGCCCCTCTCCCACAAATGTCCAAGTCCCCTTGCAGTCTGATCTGAATGCCATACTTGACTGGTTTCTCAATAATCTTCTCAGGGTAAATGTCAAAAAGTCGGTCTCCATTACCTTTTAGACCCCTCAAAAATTAGCTTCCATTCATGCTCCTCTTATCTTTTATACACTCAATGGTGGAGTCAGTAACCTCTTTCAAATACCTAGGGGTTTGATTAGACCAGTACCTATCATTTTCTTTTCAAGTTGATTTCCTATGTGCTAAACTATGCCGCAAGTTAGGTTTCTTGTGCAGGCACAAGGACTCCCTCACCCTCCAAGTGTGAAAGCAGTTACTTACCAAACTGATTCTGCCCCTCTTTGAATATGCTGATATTGTCTTTGATGTCATCTCTGCAACTACCTTAACTAGGTTGGACACAGTTTACAATTCTTTTTGCCACTTTGCCTCTAACTCCCCCCCCGCACCCACCACTGCATCCTCTACTCTTCGCTGTCCCTCTCTTCCCTCACTCATAAGTGTAACCCACACTCACTCACTTACCTTCCTAGCCAAGTACTGGCTAGGAAATCTCCCATCTTACATCCCTGACCTCCTTTCCTCTACTTCTCCCCTCCCCATATAGATTAAGTTCTAGGGATTTGCTCACCGTCAAACTGCCCCATCCCTGCACATATGCGGGTTCCCTGTCTTTCTCCTCTCACCTTCCTAACCTCAGAATCAGCAATCTGCCACCCTACATAACTTCTCCTCCCTGAAAGTTTTCAAGCAGCTGCTCCAAAGCTTGGTCACTCGCCCATGCTCTTGCCCATTCCCTATGCCCACAGGCAATCCTGCCTGACCTCTCCACTCCCACAACCTGTCTGCTACTGTGTCTATTACACTGTCTATGTACTTCCCTATTCTCCTGGAAGGCATTTGCAGTGACAGCCTAGTCTCTGTTTTTATTTATTACTTTTTCACTCACACTGTTCTCTATTATGCTGTTACATTATCACCTGCTTATTTCATTGTACATAGATACACAGACAGTGTAGGCAGATAAGGTCCTATGGCCCATCCAGTCTGCTCATTTAAGCCTGCAAGTTCCCTTTACATTCTTCTAGAAGTCTGTTGCTCCTCCTTACCCCGACCTCCAGAATTACCTTATGTGTAGCCCATGCATTCTTAAATCAAACTTCATTATCTGTTAGATCCATTATGTAAATATTTTTCTACATCATCATTTGGCTTGATCTTAATGTACACTGCATTATCCTTTTGCACATTTTGTATATATTATAAATTATGTTGTTTATGTGTTGTGAAACTCATCCTTTCCCTTTTCCCTGGGTCACACCTGGAAATGAGCTCAGGCTCAGTATGCCTTTCCCAGCTACCACAATTTTAAATAAATAAATAAACACAATTTCTGTGTATCATATTCATTACATATAGATACTAACATACTAACATACCATTTGCCAGCAGATTAGGCCTTATGGTCTATCAAGTCTGCTCGAACCTAGATCCTTAGTTGGGTGCCGAGACCCTCCCATCCCTTGTGCTCCAGAAACCCCTATCATCCATCCCCACCCCCCCGGGACAGGCCATCATCTGATACATCCACTTTCTGTGTCTGTCCCACTCTCTTTAAAGCTCTCCACTGTGAGTCTCTGAACCAGCTCACCAGGCAGAGCATTCCAAGGGTCCACACCCTCTCAGTGAAAAACCTCCTCCTCTTTCCCCCTCACCCTTCCACCTTCCAACTTCAAACCATGCCCTCTGGTGATGCCTCCCTGCTTTAGTCTAAGATCCCTCCATGTTTACCCTATTTATTCCCTTGAGGTGCCTTGAGACATCAATCATGTCCCCCTGTCTCTCCTCTCCTCCAATGAAACAGGCAGAGCTCCTCAAGTCTGTCCATGTAAGTCAAATCCCTAGCCCTCATGATCATCTTTGTTGCCTCCTCTGTACCCTCTCCAGGAGCTGTATGTCCCTCTTCAAGTGTGGTCTCCAGTACTGTACACAGTACTCAAGGTGTGGTCTAATCCAGTCCATTGTACAACGCAGAATCACTTCCTTGCTCCTAGAGGTGATCCCCTTTGATGCATCCCAACATCCTGTTTGCCTTGCTAGCTGCTCTCCTGCACTGCTCAGTGTTATTCATACATGTATCCACCATGACCCTAGGTCTTTTCCCCTGTTGAGGCTTCCAGCACCTCCCCTCCCAGGGTGTACCTGTGTTTAGGGTTTCCCCGACCAAGATGCAACACCTTGCACTTGGTGATATTGAAATTTAATTTCCATGTGTGAGCCCAGCTTTCCAGGGTGTCCAGGTCCTCTTGCAGGGCCAACCTCCCCTCTTCTCCCTCAACTACTGCTCCCATCTTGGAGTCATCCGCGAAGAGACTCATTTCACACCCTATACCATCCCTGATAGATGCTCCTGTTAAATCAGTAAATATAAAATTTGGAGCTCTTTATCATCATATATGAAATATTACACCTCATAATGTTGATCTATATAATTCTAATGATTGATAATGAGCTTGAAATATAGTCTTCTACTGGAAAAACTGCACTACATTGGATAGAGACACTGCTGAATAGGCTTGCAGATTTGCATTTAGCTTTTTCATGGATTGCCATACTATCACACTCCATTCAACAAAAATACTTTTGAATTTTACCCAGAGAGTAGAGTACCTTTTGGGATGTTGAGCATGGAAAATACATTATGGGAGGGTATCACAATTTGGGTTTACTAGTTAAAAAGAATTGTTTGGATTCTACTGTTACAAGATCATCTTTGAGATTGGGTTGGAAATTACCATGATGTAAAAACAGATTCAGAGGTAAATGGTTTGATACCTTTTATTGGACCAATATAGATGTTACTTGGTTGGTCCAAAAGCATAGACATTGTTTCCTTTTTGTAACACCTATGTTGATGCAATAAAAGGTATCAAACTAGTTGCTTCTGGATCTGTTCTTACAAGGACCAATACGGCAACTAATCTATTTCTGTATGTCACAATGTAAACATAAACTTGGTCAGGGCTCTTTTTACTATAGGATAGGTTGTTTCTGGAATTTCTTGCCTATAGAAATTACTAGTGCTGCAGTATGTCCTACAATCAATTTGCATAATCCCTGAGACTGTACCCAAACCATTTGTACTTTTGTACTTGTTTTAAATAAGTTGTATATTTATCTTGTCTACTTATACACAGTATTTATGTATTGTCATCTATGAAAATGGGCAATTTTGTCCATATGCCTTCTTTTAAATAAATGAATGCATGAATGAATGAATGAATGAATGAATGAATGACTGAGTGAATGAATGAATGAGTGAATGAATGCATGCATGCATGCATGAATGAATGAATGAATGAATGAATGAATGCCTGTCCTCAGAAATTGTTTTCCCTATGTCATTTATGCCAATGTGGAAAAAACAATCAGCTCCTTCTGCCAGCTGCATTACCTGGATATGGATTGCACCCATTTGACAGGTTTGGCAGGCAGGGAAATCACTTTACCTACACTAGCATCATGGTCCTGCAATGCCCCTTCTACTCTCCTGCTACCATTACAATGCAGCCCCATAAGAATGCTACCTTATTACCACTCTACCTAGTATTTTAAAATGGAATATTTGATTGAGGCTGTCTGCCATTATGTATTAAAACCAACACACTGTTGTATACAAAATATTCCATCTCAACCAGGTCATTCTAATAAAATAAAATAAACAATGAAGTTTGAATGCTGTCACTGCCCTAGTACCTTGCATCAAAAGAGCAAACCTAATTCTGTGTATTCCAGGATTTTCAGTATGTCAGGCTTGGGATAAATAATTATTTTTTTTTATTCCATAGAGCTTTTTCTCCCTGAATGCCATCAGCCAAGTTCTCAAGCCTGGAGTTTACCCCAGTGGTAGCCCCCAGTCCCATCCTGTGCTATTCTCACTGTCTCTCCAATGGGCATCCAAGGCAAGAAGTGCCCGAGGGAGCTTCTGGCAGTCATCCAGATGACAGCAGGTTTTTTTTCCCATATTGTCCCCCTCATACCACTCTTCTTCACCAACACAATGGCACTACCAGCCTTCTGGTGGCCACCAACATCACAGCTAACACTAGGAAGTGCAAGCTCCTGATCCTCAGCAGGAGTCACTGTGGAATCAGTTGTAGCATCTTTCTCTCTCTGGCTGGGAAGCTCTTCCCATGGCAGCACTGCTTCCAAGCCCACTCACCCACCCTGCATGCCCCATCTGCTCCCAGGTGCATTGCAAATTTAAAATTCACCCATGAATTATGGTGAATTTTCCCACTACACCCTATGTGTAGTATTTGCGTAGTGCACACTATGTAGTTCTCCACAACTGCACAAATTTATGCTACACAAACTTGAATCTTTACTGTAATGATGCAACTGCCTAGTGTGTCAAATACATGAATTTTACTATGCAAATTGCAGGATTATGCTCTGAACTACATGCATTATCAAGTTTTTCACTTGGTATGGAGCTACACCTGAACCTGGGTCACTGGCACCACCACTGAACTGTGATGTGCTTCTGTTGGGGCAGCAGATGGCCCCTAAAAGGAAGTAGTTAAAGAATATTATACCTTTGTGAGGAGAGAGTAAACCAGCACAGAGTTGGATTAAGGCCACATTAGAGTCAGGCAACTCTTATTTCCCTAATCCAGGGGTTCTCAATGGTGAGGCCAGCCTCCCTGGGGAGGCCCCAACCTGTTCCAGGGGAGGCTCAAGCAAGTCTGAAAAAGTAATGTATTTTATGTGAAGAGGTGAAGCAAACTGAAAGAGGATAATACCAGTAGGTGAATTTTATGTATTTATTTACTTATAGGTGACAAGGGAAGGTGAATGAGCCAAGGCTCATTTCAGGTGTACCCAGGGAAGAGTAGGGAGTGAATACATTTCAAAAGATAACTGCAAAACAATCAAGAAATATACAGTGAGCAATAGTGCAAACAAATATGAACAATAAATTAATAATGAGTGGTGGTAATTGATCAATTTGTAAATTGATGGCAGAACAGCCCAAATACAAGGGTTGAGCATAGAAGTGCTAAGAGCAATAGCAGGAAGGAGCAAAATAATCCCCGAGAAGTTGCTTAGGAGCAGGGAAGGAGGGGGAGAGGCAAAGTATGTAGGAAGCTTATTTCATATAGAGAGAAAACCAAGAAAGTAGTCTGACCCATGAAGGTACTGCAAGAAGGGGTAACAATGGTTCAAAAATGAAAATAGCAGAGCAAGTAGGTTGGTTGGCCTGTGGCGGGGGGGGGGGGTTACAATAAGCTGAATAAAATTATTTGTTTATTTTATTTATTTGTTATTCAGATAACACCTTTGAGCAGAGGAGCTCTTCTTCAAAAGTTCCAAGTCAGTATAAGACAAAGAACTGAATGTGAGCCAAGTACTCAAAGGGGTTTCAATTTATTCACGGTGTACTGTGCAAAGTACAGTGTGTTATTTTTCTTTGGGGAGGCCCAAGATTATTTCAATTATTGGGGGAGGTTCAAAATCTTTTCCATGGATTTGGGGAGGCCCACTGTGACAAAGTCTGAGAACTTGCCTAATCTATCTGGACTAGATGACTACAAGTATCCATACAGGGGTATAGCTAGAAAAATAAGATTTGTACATCAGACTCCTCTTTGGTGGTCCCTCCCAATTGTCTAAATTCCCTGGTTTGCTTCTCTGCCCTTTTTATATCCCATTACAAAATTAACACAGTATTTGTTTTATGCATTAATAGTAGCATTAATTCAAATAGATTGCAATCATCATAGTACAATGACATCACTAGGGGTTGGGAGCAGGCAATGGGAGCAACCAAAATCAATTACATAGACAAAGAATGGCACCCCTCCAAAAACAAAAACTCATCTAGTAAATCATGGCATAGAAGGCATATGAAAGGGACCTTTGGTCAAAGCGGGCCTACACGATCAACAAAATTCAATCAAATAAATAAATAAATCTATGAATATGCAATATACAGTCCTCCATGCAAACATTCACATAATGTAACAGAACTAAATACAGTAGGGACTGACATAACATGTTTCATATGCACTGTATGTCAAACTTCTTTATAAATAAATAAACCTTAATCCTGCTAGTTCGGTGACTATATGTAGGCAAATGTAACATCCATTATACAGTATATTCAACAATGGCCACAGAAAGGCAAGGGCCAATGCTTTGGAACTGTTAGAGAAAGAATATTTGATATAAAACAGGTGATAACCCCCTACTTTTTAATAGTATAAAGGGAAACCTGGAGAGCCACTAGAAATAGACAAAATGATCATTAGTTTGCTGCCTCACCTGAAGTACAGTATAACAACTTCAGCAGTGCAGTACCCACTTAATAATACATCAGTGTTAGAACTGAATACAAACTAAAGTCCTGGTACTGGATATGAAATTGTGATTGTTGGTCCATGGTGGAACATGCCCCAATTGTACTGTATTATTGAAATTGTATTTATTTAGTCATTTGTCTATTTATTCATTATATAGTACTTTTCATTTCCTCTGATAACAGCTCATTTCCAGATGCATTCTGTGAGAGGGAGGGAAATAATTCAACAGAGGCAAAAGTGTAGCAGTAATAATGCAGTAGTGCACAAACATGATGGTATATAGGTAAACCAATTACAGTACAGTGTAAATCACGCAAGATAGTAGTAAAGTAATATAAATATAACACGTGTACACGTATGCGATAGGTAATATGTACAAGTTGAGCTCTGTACTATGTGTCAGGAAAACACATAAACATAACTGAGATGAACAGGACAGTTGAAAATAAAGTAAGCATGGAGGAATAGGGTGCCCAGGGCACTTGCAGACATGGGTGGTATGACTGCATCGAGGTGGGTTTTAGAAGTGAATGAGTAAGAGGTAGAGCAGAAGAAAGGGGAAAGGTTCAATTAGAGACAGGAGAACCTGTAGACAAAACTAACTGACCTGCAGAGGATGTCATATGGAGAAGAGAGAGTGCACGATTCAGAACTGCAATAATGAACGGAAATTAAAAAAGCAAAGGAATGAAAGAACTGACTGTACATCAGTGAAGATTTATAAGGGTCAGGGTTACTAAATTACCAGTTGCCAGAGTTTTATTTCATATTCATTACTTTGCCAAGCTCCAGTGAAATCAAAGTCTCCAACTTCTTGCATGCCATAGGGTGGACTGTTACTACACTAATGACATGATAAACATTTGACTTAGTCATATATCACTCACTCTGATCCAGGCATCTTGGCCTGTTTACCACCAGTGGTCAAGGCTGTGCTTCTGAAACATAGAAACATAGAATTTGATGGCAGATAAGGACCGCTTGGTCCACTTAGTCTGCCCATTTTCCTACCTGATGGATAAGCTGCAAATCCTAGTTAACCAATAGCCTACTTCCTCCTACCTCCCATTAGGACTGCCTTATGTCTGTCCCATGCATTCTTAAATTCTTCCACTGTTCTTGACTCCACGATCTCCTCAAGAAGTCTGTTCCATGCATCCACCACTCTCTCCATGAAAAAATACTTCCCCACATTACCTCTGAGCCACCCCCTCTATCTTCTAATTGTGCCCCCTTGTTCTTGCACATCTCTTTTTCCGAAAGATACTACCCTCTTGGAATTTATTGATTCCCTTGAGATACCTGAAAGTTTCTATCATGTCCCCTCTCTCTCCCTTCTTTCATCAAGGGTATACTTATTAAGTTCCTTTAGTATCTCTTTGTACATCTTCTGGTGCAGACCCTGCACCATTTCGGTTGCCCTCCTCTGGACAGCCTCCACTCTGTTTATGTCTTTGCAGAGATGAGGTCTCCAGAACTGCACACAGTACTCCAGAGGGGGTCTCACCAACTGCCTGTACAGAGGGATAACAACTTCCAGTTTTCTACTGTTGATGCCTCTCCCTATGCATCCCAGTACCCCCCCAGCCCTCCTTACTGCCCTCTCACTTTGCTTGCCCATCTTTAGGTCATCTGATATAATTACCTGCAGGTCCCTTTCCATTTTTGTTGTTGTCAGTATCTTACCAACCAGTGTGTACTCTTCCCCTGGGTTTTTGTTTCCCAGGTGCATTACCTTGCACTTCTTTGCATTAAATTCTGTTGCAGGAATATATTGCTATGGGGTGTGGTTGAGAGAAACTTAGAGAAAAAGCAAAGTGTGACTTTACTCATGAACCAGACTCAGAAGGCCTAAAACTATTAGAATATTTTGACAAACCATACATACTCTAGCTGAAAATGACTGGCTAAACATTCCAAATTCCTAAAGACAACTCAGTATTTTAAGATTATTAAGGTTAGTGTAAGAATATTCACTATGACTTTCTTAATCGGTTTATCTTTCCTCGTTATTTGGTCAAACGCCCTTTCTTACAATAACTTTTAAAGGTGGAATTAAAGGGTTAAAAAGACAACATAAGCTCTTGTCTGCCATTTTGATGCTATAAATGCCACAGAATGTGCTGTGAAATGGGCAGGTATGTTCAATCCAGGCAGGAAGTGTAGGGATAGAGGCTTTTTAAAAGAACAAGTATGGCCATGCTATCAAATCAACGATTTCTGTTGCTGCTGTTCCTTTTTCTCCCTATCTGGGATCTAGGTGTGGACGAAGACTACTTTTGATATTTTCTTACCTGCTGATGGCTGTGGCTGGGACCTGTGCAGCTTTCTCTCCAAACTTCATTGCTTACTGCAGCTTTCGCTTCTTGACTGGAGTAGCCCTTTCAGGGGTCATCTTGAATGGCCTATCTCTTGGTAAGTATCTATATCCAGGTGATTGAGCTTATAAATGTGTCCTCTAAAACCTATCAGCCAAATCTCAAATGGCATATTTTACTGACTTAAAATGATTATTGTAGTTCTGTGTCATCAGACTGTAAAGTCATGGGTTTCAGTTGGGATTACCAATTTCAGAAACAATCTTGAGTCTAAAACATATAATGAGGCTGGGTGAAATAAACTAATTCTGCTTCTGTGGAATTTAATGAACATTCCAAGTTTCAAAAAATTTATTGAATTTTGTGAAATGTCGTCAAGACTTTCAGCTCACCCTAACTCAGCTGTCTTTAAGCTAGAGACCTGGAACTGTACATGTTCACCCACTGATAAACATTTAGGCATCTACCAGATTTCTTGACATTTGAATAATTAAGTTAAACTTACAGGGGCTTAACTTTTGGCAGTTAATTTCTTTGTAAAATGTTGTGGAAATGTCTGAAGTATCTTGTTGCTTATTAGACAAGAACCTTTGTGCGCAAACACTGAGGCAAGGGTTACCCCAAAGGGCATTTGGCTGGGCAGCCAAGTTTCAAGAAAATGCAAAAATCACACATGCCCCCACAATGCAAAGCATCATAGGCTGCATATGCAAACCACCACAGAATGTTATGCTGGTCCAACTTTAAGCAGAATTGCATGGTGCCCGAAAGGCCTCTCACACAGTTTGCAAAGGGTGCTAACAGAAGATGTAGACACGTGTTTCATCCTACCAGAACTCATCAGTATGCCTCGTCTGTTTGACACCCCAGTGGAATGGACCAACTACCCTTAAGGCAGTGTGCCTTGGATATATTGTGGTGAACCCATTAAAATAAAAAAACTATTTAAAAGACAAAGAACCTCTGTGCGCAAACACTGAGGCAAGGGTTACCCCAAAGGGCACTGGCTGGGAAGCCAAATTTCAAAGAAATACAAGATCACAGATACCCCATAATGCAATGCATCATGGGCTGTATATGCAGATCACCACAGAATGTTATGCTGGTCCAACTTTAAGCAGAATTGCATGGTGCCAAAAGGCCTCTCCCACAATCTGCAAAGGGTGCTAACAGAAGACACATGCACGTGTTTTATCCTACCAGGACTCATCAGTGTGTCTGGTCTGTGTGACACCAGTGGAATGAACCAGCTACTCTAAGATGGTCTATCTGGGTTATGTTGGAAAAACTGCCTTGGTTGTGGATGGTTAACCATCCACTGTTTTATATAGTATACAGTTAGGGCTTATGTCTTTTTTTATGATGCTGGTTACCTTCTTTTTATTTGGTGTTTCTGTTTCCGTTGGCTTCTGCTTTTTTCTGTTGCCAGTGCCACTCATTTTGGCTTCACTGTACTCCTGCTGACTGCTGCTTCTCCCCACACCCACTTGTTCTCTTTTAGCAGTACTGTTTGTTTTTTAAAACAAAAAAATGCTTATGCACCACAAAGCCATGTGGTAAAAGGAAGATTCCCCGGGAAGATCCACCAATCCATGACCGCTTAATCCCGCCGCCATGTTTTTACTTTTTTTCACTGTTACAGCCAGTCAAGTCAGCCAATCAGGAGGTAGGACAAGACTGAAAAGTTGTTGTACAATTGACATGACATCAGATTGATAGTACAACAACTTTTGACCTTTGAACTGTCCTACAACAAGATTTTGAAAGCCACTGATTTCAATCTACAATGAGCCCTAACCATATACAATATATAGAATAGTGGATGGATGAACATCCACAACAAGGCTGTGTTTCCTTCGAGGGAGTTGATGACATCATAGAGACCTCGAGAGCGAAGCTCGAGAGGTCTCCTTGATGTCATCAACTGCTCAACTGCTCAACTGCCCAAGAAGGAAACGCAGCCTTAGTTGTGGATGTTCAGCCATCCACTGTTTTGTATAGTATATGACTACCTTCGATTTGGTTTTTATTATTTTATTTCTGAAGTTACTTGCTGTGGGTGCTGCTCCGTTTCTACTGGTGCTCCTGTTCACTCCCGTTCCCGCTGCTGGCACTTCGCTCAATCTATCCTCTTGGCACTTTAACTTCTACGCCCGCTTAGTTTTAAAAGTTAAAAAAATAGATTTTTCCGAGGAGCCACGTATTGGTCTCTTTGTCCCGATTCTAAATCCAAAAATCAGTGGCTCCACTGCCCGGCACTCGCTAAATTGCACAGCCATGTTTGTTTTAATTTTTAAATCGACGCTCGGCTGAGCCAATCAGGTGGCAGGTGAAGGTTAAAAAGTTGTTGTACTATCGATGTGATGTCACATCGATAGTACAACAACATATTTGACCTTTGAACTGTACTACAACAAGTTTTCAACAGTTGCTGAAATCCATGTAGAAACAAGGTTAACCATATACTATAATATGATTACAATTTGTTGTATATAATAATATAATTAGTGCTGCTAGAAAATACAATAGATGACACTGGCATAATATGCTTTGATAGAGAAACTTAGGACATTAATGGATAGGTACATAAATAGGCACACAAGAACACATTTGTTTTCGGATGAGATTCCAGGAGTTCATAATAAGGACTAAAACAGCAAGGTTGGTTATTTCTTTACAAGTTTGAAAGGATTAATACTTGTTAGGATATACTCTATTTGTACAATGGACCAAACAATGAAACTAGGACTAAATTACATAAAGGTATCAATCTCAAAAGACAAATATTTTTTGTAAATGTATGCTAGCTCAAGATAGTAGTAAGATCAAGTTTCTTGTTTTGTTTCTTTACTCAGGATACCCAACTAAGATGCAACAATCTCTTTACAGTGGTTATAGGGTTATGCTTTTCCCATATTTACAGCCAGATGAACTGAAGCACACAGAGGTTAAATAAGATGCACAAGGTCATCCACTTTGCAAATCACTGAAGTGTGATATGAACTGGGATATCCTAGTTTACAAATCAATGTTGTTACTAGTGTAACTCATGGCATCTTAATTTACAGAGAAATGAATAATTGAGGTGGAATATTTGCATTCACAGAGCTCAGTGGAAAGCCATCCAGCTCATTCATTTTCAACCTTACCTCTACTGACATACCCAGGTTGTTTCAGTTTTTATCATTATTCTTCTCCTTACAGTTTTGGAATGGACTCCAACTAGAGTGCGCACAATCACTGGTACATTAACAGGTTACTGCTACACAACGGGACAGCTGATCCTGGTTGGTTATGCCTACATGGTTCGTGACTGGCGCTGGCTACAGTTTATAGCATCTGCTCCATATTTTGTCTTCTTTCTCTATTCATGGTATGTCTTTATGGCTAGCTTAAATGTTTACGATCAATCTAGTTAAAATATGCAGCCAGTTTTCTTACAGTATGAGAGCATGCAATCAAATATGATTAAAGCTGGCCTGCGGGCAGCATTTGGCATTCAATACAAGTAATGATAATGATGAAACCTGCATTCAGTGGATTCTAGTTTCTGGGCTAGAGTTCATCTAAGTATGACAGAGCTGACATATTAAGTCTTTGGAGAGGAGGGAAGATGCTATTCACCTTCTCAACAAGCATCCATATCTTCTTCTCAACCATTTGTCACTCAAATGTGGTAAACTCTCCCACAAAATGTGGCAAAACATGGGTCCAATTTGGAACATATCCAATTCTAAAGACAGAATCTAAGTATACTGTACAATGTGGTGCTTTCATGTTCATAACTAGCAAATAATAAGACACAAGAGGATGTGCACTATAAGATTTTGTTGCACGCCTTGGGTGTAGGGAGGCATGAGGCCAAAGGCCAAGTGTCCTTATGCTCCTGTGAAGTGCCTTACAGTTCTATGATGCACACACTGTAGGGGCTTACTACACCTATAAAATGGCATTAAGGCATTTTTTGGGGGTTGGAAAATGAGATTTGGCATCCGACCATGTGTTTATATAGATTAAATTCATAGTTCGTGTCATCTCTTGACCAATGACATTTATGGATTTTTTTCTTGCCATTTATTGAACAAGATACTACTTATTTTTTATTAATATAATTGTTTTCCTTTAAACCCTTTATGCAGAATGTGGACAGCCCATTCTCAATGATGGGCTGAGGACTTCAGAGAGATAAAATGAGGGATGCTCCTCCTAATGTACAACTAGGAGGCATGTGGGTAGTCTCTGCATGCCAGTCTAGGAGCAACAGTGGATTTGTGATGAGTTTTCACTTAGTTTCTTATCCAATTCTCCTCCCTCCAGACTTTGAAGAATGCAGATGGATGGAACATGTACAATCATGAACTAAATAAGTTACAACTTAGATAAAAATCATACATGCCCTTCCCTCCACCGCATTGACTTTTGCCTCAGCCTGCAAGTTTGATAAAGTTTTATACAGTGGGACTTAGGATTCTTCACGTACTATGAGAAAACATAGTGTTATTGACACTGTTGGTTCCCATACCCCTTCTAAATCCCAGTACCTTGAGTCCTCTTCTGACCAATCAGTCAAATATATTTGAACTTTCTTTAGCTCGGGTTTCCTTTAGTAGTAGTAGTAGTAGTAGTGCAAAGCTTATTCTGTAATTTCAGAAAAGGACAATCCAGTTGAGTCAAGTCTCATTTACAGTGAGGTCCCAAAGTACAAAAATAAAACAGTTTCACATGTTAAAATGTTATTTACAAACATGCAAACAATACAAAATCAAATACAATAATAGCACAATGAATTAGAGTGACTTAGTCACAACAGGCTTTTTGATGCTCAGCAGTATTTACAATCCATGGGTAGGATATTCAAAAGGGTTGCGCCATGCACAATATGGTTGCGCCTGCGCAAGTCTGAAATTGTGCCATTCTGCCATATTCAGCAGGAGGCAGTTGCGCCCCCCAAGTCATGCTGAGCAACAGCGCAATGCTAATGACAGTACGCTCAACTGGAGGGGGAGGAACCATGCATAAACTGCACAGCCCGATATTCACCCAGGCTATGCAGAGTTGTGCAGGCACAACCCCCAACCGGCGCCTGCACGACTTTGAGCCAAAAAAAAAAGGATAAAGTCAGGGTCCACCCACAGGTGAACTGACGCATTGCAGGGCACAACACAGCAACTGCCACCTGTGGGTGGCCCTCCACTTGTTCCCTGTACCCCCTCCCTGCAGCCCGATCGCAGGCAGATCTCACTCCCTCCCCACTGGCCCGATCATGGGCAAAACAGTAGTGAACCCCTCCCCACTGGCCCGATCATGGGCATAACTGTACTGAACCCCCCCCAATGGCCCGATCACAGACATAAAACAACCCCCAAGTCCAATATCCCTGGTGGTCAGTGGACATGACTCAATCGCGGGCATAAGGTCAACCCTCCCAAGTCAAATTTCCCTGGTGATCTAGTGGCCCCACCCCACCCACCACAGGCCCCACCATCCCACTACCCCCGTCAGCCAGTGGGCGGCAGCATCCACCCACCTGCCACCCGCGCCTGCCGACTGACTGCTTGTAGGGCTGCCGCCCATTGGTTCAGAGCAAGGCCAATGGGCATACAGCCAACCGCACAAGAGCAGTCAGATTTGTGAATAGATTCATTCACATATCTGGACTGCCTTAGCCACAATATGGGCTGTGCGCCCATTAGCTCTTGCTCTGAACCAATGGGCATGCAATACTGGCTTTCAGTCAGTCGGCGGAAATAACGTGGCGTCTGGCGAAATAGTGCTACCGCCACAGCACTGACAAATGAAGATGATGAGGCTCCATGAAAATGATAGCGATGAAACCACTAATCCTGAAAATAGACAGAGAGAAATTAACCTAATACCTCGTAATCAAAAAGCGCGCCGGTCACTGAACACCAAGATGTGGGCAGGGGTGATCTTATGCCAGCGGTCGAGCCGGTTGAGAGGGATTTCGAAGCAGTTATACCCTTGATGTAGGCCAGTGGAAGGAGATTCAGTACAGTTATGCCCGTGATCTGGCCAATGGGAGGGGTTACACCACTGTTATGCCCACGATTGGGCCAGTGGGAGGTTACACTACTGCTATGCCGGCGATTGGGCCAGTCGGAGATTTACTTCATGCCACGATCGGGCTGCAGGGGCGTCGGTCCCCAATGGCCGCTGCTGCCTGGCGGGGTGCCAGGTGCAAGTTGTCGGGGATTGGTGCACCTGCATGCTAATGGCATGCAAATGGGGCCGTAAGTAAATGCAAATGCCCCCCCCCATGACTTGCATGAATTCTGGCCCCATTTGCATGTCACCGTTTGAATATCGGAAAGTTGCACATGGTGCAATGGAACTTGAGCCACTGCATCTTGAATGCTCCACTCTGACCACTTGCGGTGGCGCAAGTTCCAGTGCGCCATGCACAGTGGCTGTGGTCAGGGGGCGATATTCAAAGGGATTGCTCAATAAGCGCAACTCCATTGAATATCACCAGCCACACCCAGCACAACTTTTTGAGCAGCGCGAGACTTGCGCCACAGAATGGCGCAGTTTGAATATCCTGCCCCCTGTTTTTATGCAACTCCGGTGCAAGGTTCCTCTTTGTGCTGTCAAATGACCTGGTAAGTTATTCCATAATTTAGGGCCCATGCAGATAAAATTAGAATTACCCTTTACAGTTTTCATGCCTGGTGCCATGTATTCAAAAGCCCCTGCAGTGCGTAAGCTTTTTTTTTTTTTTTACATTCTTTAAGCTTACCAACTCTAGTTTCCAAGTTCTGTTGCACTTTTCTATTTTACAATTCACTTCTAGTACCACTGTTCTTGCATTTTGTCACTCCACGAAGGAGGCAGAAGGAGAAGCAGTTTTGGTTGTTAAAGCCATGAAAGCATAAAAGAAAAAGTTTTCAGGGTCTGCTAATGGACTGGAAAAAGTTAGCATGTACCAGAAACTACAGCTAGCAATAAGAGGACTAGACTGTAGATATGGGGGTTGTCTGGGGGAGAGTGTGAGCAGTTGGGCATAGGGATTGTTTAAAAGATATCACCAACATTTCCAACATGGTATGCTAGGCTCAGGGCCTCTCTTTTCACCAGACCCATGAAGTGGAATGTAAAAATCTGGAGAACCAAGAAAAGAAAAAACAAGCAAACTCCTCACATTTTTTGGGAGAACTTTTTATTTAATGAGATTTTCATTATAAAAAGGTTCTCAGAAATGCTGAAATCTGATTGGCTGTTAGGATTCCAACAGCCTTACATTAATCCATGTTATTTTGTCATGTACAGCCTAATCACAATGGCACATGGATTCTTCCTGTCAGCATTCCATCCTGTAGCACTGCTGAATGACTGGAATGATGCATTCTGATTTTGAACCATCATTCTTAAACTGTTGGTGGAAGAACTATTTTGTTAAAAATCTCTCTAAATGAGGAAAACATTCAAAGATTATTCTTTTAACCCTCTTCTTTTGGAATATTTTTTATAATAGCAATAAGGGACTCCCAGGAGTTAGATTAACAGTCAGTTAATCACCCCCTAGGGGCAATATGGCACTCGGCTGTGCCTCATGCCACATTACACCCCTAGGGGTGATTAACAGACTGTTAATCTAACCCCTGGTCATGTCTTATTGCTTAAATGCAATATATGACAATCACAAACAACAAGGTTAAGACAACACAAACACTGGTTTAAGAACTAACAAATAAGGCCAGAGAAGGAAGATAAATATACAGGTAAAAAACACAGGCTGCAGTTAATATAAATACTTTAGATACTTTTCCCCTGTTAAAACAAGTCTATTAAAATAATTCTACAGGTGAACTAAAAGCATCAGCAGGAGAGATTATGAATGTAAACACATTTATTGTTGCAAATGGAGTCTCTAGTTAAGATCCTATGATGGAGGCAAATGAAAACTTTCATAAATGCAAAAAACAGAACTAATGCATCATTTCGAAACCATTTCTTTATAATGTCCCTCCAATCCTCACTACAGCCAGATACCTGTCTACTCAGGGGGCAAAGTTCTGCCGATGTAACATGATGTATATTATCTACCATCTCCAGAAAAATTTAAAATTGTCAGATCTATGATTTAATAGGGCTGTAATCCATTCCAACTTGTATATGGCTATCATGAAATCTTGCCAGTGTTCAACAGTAGGGACTGTATCCAAAAGCCACCTCTTTGTTATGGCTTTTTTTGCTGTCAGGAGGCAAATGTTTAATAATTTCCTATTAGTGGGGCTGTGAAGGCTGGCATCATAATTAGAAAATAAAAAATCTGCAGTAGGCTGTACTGAGATGGTAAATAATTCCTCCAATGCATCTTGTAGTGCCAAAAAGAAGGGTCAAAGCACAGGGCAACCCACAAAAATATGGACATGCATTGCCAGTGAATGACCACATCGTCCCCAGAGGATCCTTGATCTGGGATATATTTCACTTGGATGGTTGGTGTTTTAAAATATCTGAGTGTCACCTTCCAGGAAAACTCCTTCCAGACGTATGAAGCAGTGACAAAATGTAAAAACTTAAGATGCCTTTCCCAGACCAGGTCCTCCAAGTGGAGACATAAATCACCCTCCCATGTCTGTTTCATGGAGTCAAGAGAGTCCCTTGATAATGAAAACAAAGGAGAGTAAATATAGAAAATCATGTGGGATAATGATGCCTGGCCCTCCAGCGCTGCCCCAAAATGTCAATTATCTAGGGAGTTAGACTATCATCTGGGGGATGCAGCATCAAAGTCTTAATAAAATTAGTTGCTTGTAAAAATTTAAATTGATCCTGAAGATGAACTCCATATTGTACATTATTTCTTCAAAAGATAACAGGTGGCCACCTCTAAACAAGCATTTGTCAATGCCGAATGTTGATTGTGTTGGTCCGTTGAGCTCGCTCACTGCCCCTCTGTCACTCGCTGGTTCTGTTTCTCCCAGTGCTGCAGACTGCTCTTTTGTACTGGTCTCCTGCCTGCATTGGCATGTTTTTCTGCCCACGAAGAAATCTACAGCTGTCCTGACAGAGCTCAGTTGAGGTGGGTCACTCCCCCTCTCTTACTCGCTCATTCTGTTTCTGCTGGTGCTGCAGGCTGCCATTTTGTACGGGGCTCCCGCCTCTGTTGCTGGCTTTTTCTGCCCACAAAGAAATCTGCAGCAGTCCTGACACAGGTCCATTGAGCTAGCTCAGTTCCCCTCTCTCACTTGTTATGTTTCTGCTGGCACTGCAGGCTGGCCTTTTGTACTGGGCTCCTGCCTGCGTTGCTGCCTTTTTCTGCCCACAAAGCAATGCACAGCAGTTACGATAGAGGTCTGTTGAGCTTGCTCACTCCCCCTCTCTCACTTGCTCATTGTGTTTCTCCCAGTGCTGCCCTTTTTACTGGGCTTCTGCCTGCATTGACACCTTTTTCTGCCCACAAACAAATCTGCAGCTGTCCTGACAGAGCTCCATTGAGGTTGCTCACTTTGCCTGTCTCACTCGCTCATTCTGTTTCTCCTGGTGCTGCAGGCTGCTCTTTTGTACTGGGCTTCTGCCTGCATTGGCACATTTTGCTGCCCACAAAGAAATCTGCAGCTGTCCCGAAAGAGCTCCGTTGTGGTGGGTCACTCCCCCTCTCTCATTCACTCATTCTGTTTCTGGTGGCACTGCAGGCTGCCTTTTAGTACTGGGCTCCTGCCTCTGTTGGTGGCTTGTTCTGACCACAAAGAAATCTGCAGCAGTCCTGACACAGGTCCGTTGAGGTAGCTCATTCCCCCTCTCTCACTCACTTGTTGCAGTCACGATAGACCTGTGGTGAGCTTGCTCACTCCTCCTCTCTCACTTGCTTGTTCTGTTTCTTCCAGCACTGCAGGCAGCCCTTTTGTACTGGGCTCCTGCCTGTGTTGGCACCTTTTCCTGCCCACAAAGAAATCTGCAGCTGTCCTGACAGAGCTCCGTTGAGGTTGCTCACTCCCCCTTTCTCACTCGCTAATTCTGTTTCTCCTGGTGTTGCAGGCTGCCATTTTGTACTGGACTTCTGCCTCTGTTGACATTTTTTTCTGCCCACAAAGAAATCTGCAGCAGTCCCAACAGAGCTCCATTGGCCTCACTCACTCCATCTCACTCACTCATTCAATTTCTGCCAGCAGTGCAGGCTGCAATTTTGTACTGGGCTCTTCCCTGCTTTGCCACCCTTTTCTGCCACAAAGAAATCTGCAGTAGTCATAATACAGCTCCGTTGAGCTTGCTCACTCCTTCCCCTCTCTCACTCACGTTCATTCTGTTTCTTGCGCTGCAAACTTACTTGCCCTTTTGTACTGGGCCTGCATGCATGCCTGCCTTTCTGCCCATGCGAAGAAATCCGTAGCAGTTCCAACAGAGCTCCGTTGAGCTCACTTATTCCCTCACCCTCACATGCTCATTCTGTGTCTCCTGCTGCAGCAGGCTGCCCTTTTGTACTGGGTTCCTGCCTGCTTTGGCAGCTTTTTCCGCCCACAAGGACATGTGCAGCAGTCCTAATATAGCTCCGTTGATTTCGCTCACTCCCCTTCTCTCACTCGCTCATTCTGTTTCTGCCTGTGCTGCAGGCTGGCTTTTTGTAATGGGCTCCAGCCTGCATTGCCGCCTTTTCCTGCCCACTAACAAATCTGCAGCAGTCACGATAGACCTCTGTTGAGTGCGCTCACTCCTTCTCTCTCACTTGCTCAGTCTGTTTCCCCCCGTGCTGCAGGCTGCCCTTCTGTACTGGGCTCCTGCCTGTGTTGCCACCTTCTTCTGGCCACAAAGAAATCTGCAGCAGTCACGATAGAGCTCCATTGAGCTTTTTCACTCACTCCACCTCTCTCACTCGTTTGTTCTGTTTCTTCTGCCGCTGCAAGCTGCACTTTTGTACTGGGCCCCTGCATGCATTGCTGCCTTTTTCTGCCCACAAAGAAATCTGCAGCCATCCTAACAGAGCTCCATTGAGCTAACTCACTCCCCTCCCTCACTCGCTCTATCTGTGTCTCCCGCTGCTGCAGGCTGCCCTTTTGTACTGAGCTCCTGCCTGCATTGCTGTCTTTGTCTGCCCACAAAGACATATGAAGCAGTCCCGACACAGCTCCATTGAGGTTGCTCACTCCCCCTCTCTCACTTGCTCGTTCTGCTTCTGCCTGGCCTGCAGGCTTCCTTTTTGTACTGGGCTCCTGCCTAAGTTGTCGCCTTTTTCTGCCCACTAAGAAATCTGCAGCAGTCATGATAGACCTCTGGTGAACTTGCTCACTCCCCCTCTCTCACTCGCTTATTCTGTTTCTCCCGCCGCTGCAGGCTGCCCTTTTGTACTGGGCCCCTGCATGCATTGCTGCCTTTTTCTGCCCACACAGAAATCCACAGCAGTCCCAGCAGAGCTCCGTTGAGCTCACTCAGAAACCCCCGCCCTGACATGCTCATTCTGTGTTTCCTGCTGCTGCAGGCTGCCCTTTTGTATGGGTTCCTGCCTACATTGGCGGCTTTTTCTGCCCACAAAGACATGTGAAGCAGTCCAGACACAGCTCCGTTGAGGTCGCTGACTCCCCCTCTCTCACTCGCTCGTTCCGTTTCTGCCGGGCCTGCAGGCTGGCCTCTTGTACTGGGCTCCTGCATATGTTGTCGCCTTTTCCTGCCACTAAAATCCGCCGTGATCACGATGGACCTCTGGTGAGCTCGCTCACTCCCCCTCTCTCACTCACTCGTTCTGTTTCACCCATCGCTGCAGGCTGCCCTTTTGTACTGGGATCTTGCCTGTTTTGGCACCTTTTCCTGCCCACAAAGAAATCCACAGCTGTCCCGACAGAGCTCCATTGAGGTCGCTCACTCCCCCGTCTCACTCACTCATTCTGTTTCTCCTGGTGTTGCAGGCTGCCATTTTGTAATGGGCTTTTGCCTCTGTTGGCATTTTTTTCTGCTCACAAAGAAATCTACAGCAGTCCCGACAGAGCTCCATTGGCCTCACTCATTCCCCCGTCTCACTCGCTTGCTTCGTTTGTGCCGGCAATGCAGTCTTGCATTTTGTACTGGGCTCCTGCCTGTGTTGCTGCTCTTTTCTGCCCACAAAGAAATCTGCAGCAGTCATAATGCCAGCTCCATTGAGCTAGCTCCTCCTCCCCTCTCTCACTCATTTCATTCTGTTTCTCCCGCTGCTGAAGGCGCCCTTTGTACTGGGCCCCTCGTGCACTGCTGCCTTTCTGCCCACAAAGAAATCTGCAGCAGTTCCAACAGCCCGTTGTTTCTCACGATCTCCCTTCCTCACTCACTCGTTCTGTATCTTCCGCTGCTGCAGGCTGCCTTTTTGTACTGGGTTCCTGCCTGCATTGCTGGCTTTGTCTGCTCACAAAGACAAGTGCAGCAGTCCTGTTACAGCTTTGTTGAGGTCACTCACTCCCCCTCTCTCACTCGCTCATTCCGTTTCTGCCAGGCCTGCAGGCTGGCCTTTTGTACTGGGCTCCTGCCAACATTGTCGCCTTTTCCTACTCACTAAGAAATCCGCAGCAGTCATGATTGACCTCCAGTGAGCTTGCTCAATCCCCCTCTCTCACTTGCTCATTCTGTTTCTCCCAGCACTGCAGGCTGCCCTTTTGTACTTGGCTTCTGCCTGTACCTTTTGCTGCCCACAAAGAAATCTGCAGCTATCCTGACAGAGCTCGGTTGAGGTCACTCACTCCCCCTGTCTCACTCGCTCATTCTGTTTCTCCTGGTGCTGCAGGCTGCCATTTTGTACTGGACTTCTGCCTCTGTTGGCATTTTTTTCTGCCCACAAAGAAATCTGCAGCAGTCCCAACAGAGCTCCACTGGCCTCACTCACTTTCCCATCTCACTCGTTCGTTCCATTTCTGCCGGCGATGCAGGCTGCCCAATTGTACTGGGCTCCTGCCTGCGTTGCCACCCTGTTCTGCCCACAAAGAAATCTGCAGCAGTCTTGTTACAGCTCTGTTGAGCTCACTCACTCACTCCCCCTCTCTCACTCGTTCATTCTGTTTCTCCCACCGCTGCACGCTGCCCTTTGGTACTGGGCCCCTGTGTGTATGGCTGCCTTTTTCTGCCCACAGTGAAACCCGCAGCAGTCCCAACAGAGCTACATTGAGCTCACTCACTCCCCCACCCTCACTCGCTCATTCTGTATGTCCTCCTGCTGCAGGCTGCCCTTTTGTACGGGGTTCCTGCCTGCATTGGTAGCTTTTTCTGCCCACAAAGACATCTGCAGCAGTCCTGACACAGCTCCGTTGAGCTGGCTCACTCCCCCCTCTCACTCACTCGTTCTGTCTCTGCCCACGCTGCAGGCTGGCCTTTTGTACTGGGCTCCAGCCTGCATTGCCACCTTTTCCTGCCCACAAATAAATCTGCAGCAGTCACAATAGACCTCTGTTGAGCATGCTCACTCCCCTTCTCTCACTCGCTCATTCTGTTTCTCCCCGCACTGCAGGCTTCCTTTTTGTACTGGGCTTCTGCATGCATTGCCACCTTCTGGCCACAAAGAAATCTGCAGCAGTCATGACAGAGCTCCATTGAGTTCGTTCACTCACTCCCCTTCTCTCACTCATTTGTTCTGTTTTTTCCGCCGCTGCAAGCTGCACTTTTGTACCTGGCCCCTGCGTGCATTGCTGCCTTTTTCTGCCCACAAATAAATGTGCCACAGTCCCAATATAGCTCCATTGAGCTCACTCACTCCCCCTCCCTCACTCTGTCATTCTGTGTCTCCTGCTGCTGCAGGCTGCCCTTTTATACTGGGTTCCTGCCTGCGTTGCCGGCTTTGTCTGCCCACAAAGACATGTGCAGCAGTTCTGACACAGATCCGTTGAGGTCGCTCACTCACTCACCCTTTCTCACTCGCTCGTTCCGTTTCTGCTGGGCCTGCAAGCTGGCCTTTTGTACTGGGCCTCCTGCCTATGTTGTCACCCTTTCCTGCCCATTTAGAAGTCCGCAGCAGTCATGAAAGACCTCCGGTGAGCTCGCTAACTCCCCCCTCTCACTCACTCATTCTGTTTCTCCCAGCGCTGCAGGCTGCCCTGTTGTATTGGGCTCCTGCCTGTGTTGGCACCTTTTCCTGCCCACAATGAAATCCACAGTTGTCTCGACAGAGCTCCGTTGAGGTCGCTCACTCCGCCTGTCTCACTCACTCATTCTGTTACTCCTGGTGCTGCAGGCTGCCAATCTGTACTGGGCTTCTGGCACTGTTGGCATTTTTTTATGCCCACAAAGAAATCTGCAGCAGTTCTGACAGAGCTCCATTGGCCTCACTCACTCCCTTCCCCTGTCTCACTCGCTCATTCCATTTCTGCCCACGGTGCAGGCTGCCCTTTTATACTGGGCTCCTGCCTGCTTTGCCGCCCTTTTATGCCCCCAAAGAAATCTGCAGCAGTCATAATACAGCTCCGTTGGGCTTGATCACTCACTCCCCCTCTCTCACTCGTTCGTTCTGTTTCTCCCGCTGCTGCAGTCTGCTCTTTTGTACTGTGCCCCTGCATGCATTGCTGCCTTTTTCTGCCCACAAAGAAATATGCAGCAGTCCCAACAGAGCTCCACTGAGCTCTCTCACTCTCCCTCCCTCACATGCTCATTCTGTGTCTCCTGCTGCTGCAGGCTGCCCTTTTGTACTGGCTTCCTGCCTGCATTGGCAGCTTTATCTGCCCATAACGACATCTGCAGCAGTCCTGACTCGGCTCCGTTGAGGTTGCTGACTCCCCCCCTCTCTCTCGCTTGATCTGTTTCTGCCCGCACTGCAGGCTGGCTTTTTGTACTGGGCTCCTGCCTGCATTGCTGCCTTTTCCTGCCCACTAACAAATCTGCAGCAGTCACGATAGACCTCTGTTGAGCATGCTCACTCCCCCTCTCTCACTCACTCATTCTGTTTCTCCCCGCACTGCAGGCTGCCCTTTTGTACTGGGCTCCTGCCTGCATTACCGCCTTCTTCTGGCCAAAAAGAAATCTGCAGCAGTCATGATAGAGCTCCGCTGAGTTTGTTCATTCAATCCCCTTTTCTCTCTCGTGTGTTCTGTTTCTTCTGCTGCTGCAAGCTGCACTTTTGTACAGGGCCCCTTTGTGCATTGCTGCCTTTTTCTGCCCACAAAGAAATCCGCAGCCATCCCAACAGAGCTCCATTGAGCTCACTCACTCCCCCCCCTCACTCGCACGTTCTGTATCTCCTGCTGCTGCTGGCTACCCTTTTGTACTGGGTTCCTGCCTGCATTGCCGGCTTTGTCTGCCCACAAAGACATGTGCAGCAGTCCTGACACAGCTCTGTTGAGGTCTCTCATTCCCCCTCTCTCACTCACTCTTTCCATTTCTGCCGGGCCTGCAGACTGGCCTTTTGTACTGGGCTCCTGCCTACACTGTTGCCTTTTGCTGCCCACTAAGAAATCCGCAGCAATCACGATAGACCTCCCATGAGCTTGCTCACTCCCCCTCTCTCACTCGCTCGTTCTGTTTCTCTCAACGCTGCAGGCTGCCCTTTTGTACTGGGCTGTTGCCTGTTTTGGCACCTTTTGGTGCCCACAAAGAAATACGCAGCTGTCCCAACAGAGCTCCATTGAGGTCATTCACTTCCCCCTCTCACTCGCTCAATCTGTTTCTTCTGGTGCTGCAGGCTGCCATTTTGTACTGGACTTCTGCCTCTGTTGGCATTTTTTTCTACCCACAAAGAAATCTGCAGCAGTCCCAACAGAGGTCCATTGGCCTCACTCACTCCCCCTGTCTCACTCGCTAGTTCCGTTTCTGCCGGCAGTGCAGGCTGCCCTTTTCTACTGGGCTCCTACCTGCGTTGCCGCCCTTTTCTGCCACAAAGAACTCTGTAGCAGTCATGACACAGCTCCGTTGAGCTCGCTCACTCTCTCCCCCTCTCTCACTCGTTCATTCTGTTTCTCCCGCTGCTGCAGGCTGCCCTTTTGTACTGGTCCCCTGCATGTATTGTTGACATTGTCTGCCCAAAAAGAAATCTGCAGCTGTCCCAACAGAGCTCTGTTGAGCTCACTCACCCCCCGCCCCACTCGCATATTCTGTGTCTTTTGTACTGGGTTTTCTGTCTGCGTTGGTGGCTTATTCTGCCCACAAAGACATCTGCAGCAGGCCTTACACAGCTCTGTTGAGCTTGCTCACTCCCCTTCTCATACTTGCTCGTTCCACTTCTGCCTGTGCTGCAGGACGGCCTTTTGTACTGGGCTCCTGCCTGCATTTGCCACCTTTTTCTGCCCACAAACCATTCCACAGCAATCATGATAGACCCCCCGTTGAGCTCGCCCACTTCCTCTCTCTCACTTGCTCATTCTGTTTCTCCCATGATGCAGGCTGCCCTTTTGTACTGGGTTCCTGCCTGCATTGGAGGCTTTTTCTGCCCACAAAGACATGTGAAGCAGTCCCGACACAGCTCCGTTGAGGTCGCTCACTCCCCCTCTCTCACTCGCTCGTTCCGTTTCTGCCAGGCCTGCAGGCTGGCCTTTTGTACTGGGCTCCTGCATATGTTGTCGCCTTTTTCTGCCCACTAAGAAATCTGCAGCAGTCACAATAGACCTCTGGTGAGCTCGCTCACTCCCCCTCTCTCACTCGCTTGTTCTGTTTCTCCCAGCGCTGCAGGCTGCCCTTTTGCACTGGGCTCTTGCCTGTTTTGGCACCTTTTCCTGCCCACAAAGAAATCCACAGCTGTCCCGACAGAGCTCCGTTGAGGTCGTTCACTCCCCCGTCTCACTCACTCTATCTGTTTCTCCTGGTGCCGCAGGCTGCCATTTTGTAATGGGCTTTTGCCTCTGTTGGCATTTTTTTCTGCTCACAAAGAAATCTACAGCAGTCCTGACAGAGCTCCATTGGTCTCACTCATTCCCCCGTCTCACTTGCTTGTTACGTTTCTGCCGGCAGTGCAGTCTGCCGTTTTGTACTGGGCTCCTGCCTGTGTTGCTGCCCTTTTCTGCCCACAAAGAAATCTGCAGCAGTCATGATACAGCTCCATTGAGCTGGCTCACTCACTCCCCCTCTCTCACTCATTCATTCTGTTTCTCCTGCCGCTGCAAGCTGCCCTTTTGTGCTGGGCCCCTTCGTGCATTGCTGCCTCTTTCTGCCCACAAAGAAATCTGCAGCTGTCCCAGCAGAGCTCCGTTGAGCTCACTCACTCCTCCTCCCTCACTTGCTCGTTCTGTATCTTCCGCTGCTGCAGGCTGCCTTTTTGTACTGGGTTCCTGCCTGCATTGCCGGCTTTGTCTGCTCACAAAGACAAGTGCAGCAGTCCTGATACAGCTCCGTTGAGGTCACTCACTCCTCCTCTCTCACTCGCTCATTCCGTTTCTGCCGGGCCTGCAGGCTGGCCTTTTGTACTGGGCTCCTGCCTACATTGTCGCCTTTTCCTACCCACTAAGAAATCTGCAGCAGTCATGATAGACCTCCGGTGAGCTTGCTCAATCCCCCTCTCTCACTTGCTCATTCTGTTTCTCCCAGCACTGCAGGTTGCCCTTTTGTACTTGGCTTCTGCCTGTGTTGGCACCTTTTGCTGCCCACAAAGAAATCTGAAGCTGTCCTGACAGAGCTCCGTTGAGGTCATTCACTCCCCCTGTCTCACTCGCTCATTCTGTTTCTCCTGGTGCTGCAGGCTGCCATTTTGTACTGGACTTCTGCCTCTGTTGGCATTTTTTTCTGCCCACAAAGAAATCTGCAGCAGTCCCAACAGAGCTCCACTGGCCTCACTCACTCCCCCGTCTCACTCGCTTGTTCTGTTTCTGCCAGCAGTGCAGGCTGCTCTTTTGTACTGGGCTCCTGCCTGTGTTGCCACCCTTTTCTGCCCACAAAGGAATCTGCAGCAGTCATGTTACAGCTCCGTTGAGCTCACTCACTCCCCCTTCCTCACTCACATGTTCTGTGTCTCCTGCTGCTGCAGGCTACCCTTTTGTACTGGGTTCCTGCCTGCGTTGCCAGCTTTGTCTGCCCACAAAGACATGTGCAGCAGTCCTGACACAGCTCCGTTGAGGTCGCTCATTCCCCCTCTCGCACTTGCTCTTTCCATTTCTGCCGGGCCTGCAGGCTGGCCTTTTGTACTGAGCTCCTGCCTACACTGTCGACTTTTGCTGCCCACTAAGAAATCCGCAGCAATCATGATAGACCTCCTTGCTCACTCCCCCCTCTCACTCACTCGTTCTGTTTCTCCCAATGCTGCAGGCTGCCCTTTTGTACTGGGCTCTTGCCTGTTTTGGCACCTTTTGGTGACCTCAAAGAAATATGCAACTGTCCTGACAGAGCTCCGTTGAGGTCACCCACTCCCCCGTCTCACTCGCTCATTCTGTTTCTTCTGGTGCTGCAGGCTGCCATTTTGTACTGGGCTTCTGCCTCTGTTGGCATTTTTTTCTACCCACAAAGAAATCTGCAGCAGTTCCAACAGAGGTCCATTGGCCTCACTCACTCCCCCTGTCTCACTTGCTAGTTCCGTTTCTGCCGGCGGTGCAGGCTGCCCTTTTGTACTGGGCTCCTACCTGCATTGCCGCCCTTTTCTGCCCACAAAGAAATCTGTAGCCGTCATGATACAGCTCCATTGAGCTCGCTCACTCACTCCCCCTCTCTCACTCATTCATTCTGTTTCTCCCGCCGCTGCAGGCTGCCCTTTTGTACTGGACCCCTGCATGCTTTGCTGCCTTTTTCTGCCCACAAAGAAATCTGCAGCAGTCCCACAGAGCTCTGTTGAGCTCACTCACTCCCCCTCCCGCACTTGCTCATTCTGTATCTTCCGCTGCTGCAGGCTGCCTTTTTGTACTGGGTTCCTGCCTGCATTGCTGGCTTTGTCTGCTCACAAAGACAAGTGCAGCAGTCCTGATACAGCTTCGTTGAGGTCACTCACTCCCCCTCTCTCACTCGCTCATTCCGTTTCTGCTGGGCCTGCAGGCTGGCCTTTTGTACTGGGCTTCTGCCTACGTTGTCGCCTTTTCCTACCCACTAAGAAATCTGCAGCAGTCATGATAGACCTCCGGTGAGTTTGCTTAAACCCCCTCTCTCACTTGCTCATTCTGTTTCTCCCAGCACTGCAGGCTGCCCTTTTGTAATTGGCTTCTGCCTGTGCTGGCACCTTTTGCTGCTGAGAAAGAAATCTGAAGCTGTCCTGACAGAGCTCCGTTGAGGTCGCTCACTCCCCCTGTCTCACTCGCTCATTCTGTTTCTCCTGGTGCTGCAGGCTGTCATTTTGTACTGGACTTCTGCCTCTGTTGGCATATTTTTCTGCCCACAAAGAAATCTGCAGCAGTCCCAACAGAGCTCCACTGGCCTCACTCACTCCCCCGTCTCACTCTCTCATTCCGTTTCTGCCGGCGGTGCAGGCTGCACTTTTGTACTGGGTTCCTGCCTGCATTGCTGGCTTTGTCTGCCCACAAAGACATGTGCAGCAGTCATGTTACAACTCTGTTGAGCTCACTCACTCCCCCTCCCTCACTCACACGTTCTGTGTCTCCTGCTGCTGCAGGCTACCCTTTTGTACTGGGTTCCTGCCTGCATTGCTGGCTTTGTCTGCCCACAAAGACATGTGCAGCAGTCCTGACACAGCTCCATTGAGGTCACTCATTCCCCCTCTCTCACTCACTCTTTCCATTTCTGCCGGGCCTGCAGGCTGGCCTTTTGTACTGGGCTCCTACCTACACTGTTGCCTTTTGCTGCCCACTAAGAAATCCGCAGCAATCACGATAGACCTCCCGTGAGTTTGCTCACTCCCCCTCTCTCACTCGCTCGTTCTGTTTCTCCCAATGCTGCAGGCTGCCCTTTTGTACTGGGCTCTTGCCTGTTTTGGCACCTTTTGGTGCCCACAAAGAAATACGCAGCTGTCCTGACAGAGCTCCTTTGAGGTCACTCACTCCCCCGTCTCACTCGCTCATTCTGTTTCTTCTGGTGCTGCAGGCTGCCATTTTGTACTGGGATTCTGCTTCTGTTCGCATTTTTTTCTACCCACAAAGAAATCTGCAGCAGTCCCAACAGCGGCCCATTGGCCTCACTCACTCCCCCGTCTCACTCGCTAGTTCCGTTTCTGCTGGCAGTGCAGGCTGCCCTTTTCTACTGGGCTCCTACCTGCGTTGCCGCCCTTTTTTGCCACAAAGAAATCTGTAGCAGTCATGATACAGCTCCATTGAGCTCGCTCCCTCACTCTCCCTCTCTCACTCGTTCATTCTATTTCTCCCGCTGCTGCAGGTTGCCCTTTTGTACTGGGCCCCTGCATGCATTGCTGCCTTTCTCTGTCCACAAAGACATCTGCAGCTGTCCCAACAGAGCTCTGTTGAGCTCACTCACTCCCCCTCCCTCACTCGCTCATTCTGTGTCTTTTATACATGGTTTTCTGTCTGCGTTGGTGGCTTATTCTGCCCACAAAGACATCTGCAGCAGGCCTTACACAGCTCTGTTGAGCTTGCTCACTCCCCCTCTCTCACTTGCTCATTCCACTTCTGCCCGCACTGCAGGCTGGCCTTTTGTACTGGGCTCCTGCCTCCATTGGCACATTTTTCTGCCAACAAAGAAATCCACAGCCATCCTGACAGAGCTCCATTGAGGTTGCTCACTCCCCCTGCCTCACTCGCTCATTCTGTTTCTCCTGGTACTGCAGTCTGCCCTTTTGTACTGGGCTCCTGCCTCTGTCAGCATCTTTTGCTGCCCACATAGAAATCTGCAGTAGTCCCTACAGAGCTCTGTTGGCCTCACCCACTCCCCCTGTTGCACTCGTTCGTTCTGTTTCTGCCGGTGCTGCAGGCTGTCTTTCTGCACTGGGATCCTGCCTGCATTGCCACCCTTTTCTGCCCACAAAGATATCTGTGGCAGTCATGATGCAGCTCCATTGAGCTCGCTCACTCCCCCTCTGTCACTCGCTCATTCTGTTTCTCCCACCGCTCCAGGCTGCCCTTTTGTACTCAGCCCCTGCATGCATTCCTGCCTTTTTCTGCCCACAAAGAAATCAACAGCAGTCCCAACAGAGCTCTGTTGAGCTCACTCAATCCTCCTCCTTCACTCGCTCGTTCTGTGTCTCCCGGCGCTACAGGCTGCCCTTTTTGTACTGGGCTCCCTGCCTGCTTTGTCACCTTTTCCTGCCCACAAAGAAATCAACAGCAGTCCCAACAGAGCTCTGTTGAGCTCACTCAATCCTCCTCCTTCACTCGCTCGTTCTGTGTCTCCCGGCGCTACAGGCTGCCCTTTTGTACTGGGCTCCTGCCTGCTTTGTCACCTTTTCCTGCCCACAAAGAAATCCACAGCAGTCCTGACAGAGCTCAGTTGAGCTCGGTCATTCCCACCCCCCAGTCGCTCGATGCTAATCTGTCCCAAACACTGATTTCCGACATCGACTGCGGTATTTTGTGCTGGAAGCATGGAAACACATTTCCGCCAGGATGTGAAAAATGACAGCTGTACTGTTCATAAGGAGGTGTGAACAAATGCCAGTGTTGAAAATCTGGCATGAAAATATTACTAATTTGCAAACTTTCAAGGGTGCGTGGAACCTGCAAAACACGCTCGTAACACAGTCATTTTATGGAGTTTCATCAAAAAATTTTCAACATAGGAATTTTAGCACCTCTGCTCATTAACAATGTCAGTGTGATTTTCTTAATATGTCCTGAACACTGATTTCCCACAGCTACCGAGCTATTGTGCGCTGGAAGAGCGAAAACACATTTTGGCCAGGATGTGAAAAATAACAGCTGCACTGTTCATAAGGAGGTGTGGCAAAATGGCAATGCTGAAAATCTGGAGTGAAAATATAAGTTCGTGAACTTACGAGCATGCGTGCAAACTGCACAATGCACGCTCATAACAGAGTCATTTTATGGAGTATCGTCACCAAATTTTCAACATAGGCATTTTAGGGCCTCTGCCCATGAACAGTGTTACTATCATTTTTGTAATCTGTCCTAAACACTGATTTCCCACAGCGACCGCGCTATTCTGTGCCAGAAGTGTGAAAACACATTTTGGCCAGGGTGTGAAAAATGACAGCTGTACTGTTCACAAGGAGGTATGAAAAAATGCCAATGTTGAAAATTTGGCTTGAAAATATTGCAAATTTGCAAAGTTATGAGCGTATGTGTAGCAACTGCGCAACTCAGGCTCGTAAAACAGTCATTTTTTGGATTTTTCACCAAATTTGCAACATAGGCTTTTGCGAGGCCACCTCATGACCACTGGCACTGTCATTTCATTAATCAGTCAAGAAAGGTGATTCCGCACAGTAACTGCGGAATCACCTTTCGGGGCCAATTAACGCCATGACAGTGACAGAATTCATGAGGAGGGGTCCCAAAAACCCCATGTTGAAAATTTGGTGCCAAAATTCCAAAAAATGCCTGAGATATGCATCAAAGTTGAAAAAAACTGTTTATCCCATTATACAGCTTACCGGCATTTCCTCAGTTTGCGGTTGGCTTTGAAGAGTTCAGACATGTTCCCGGTCCACCAAAGATCATTGTGCCAGACTCCAGAGGTAAGTATGGGGTGAGGGGGGTGTAGGGAGGCAGGGTGCTCAGTGGGTGGGTGCGGATTGTGGGAGGAGGGAGCAGGGAGACCGTCGAGGGACTGTTTCCTTCTTTACTGGAAAAAAAAAATATGACATCGTGGGATGGTTTTTTAATTTTACAGGGCATGTGAAATGCTGGGGTGGGCTCCCAGCATGCCAACAGAGTTCTGCTTGGGGGGGCAGCTGTAGCCAGTGGGGGATTGGACACCCCTGCCAGCACACAAGAAAAAGGGGGCAGGGGTGTCACAGTATGCCGACGGGAATTGGGCACTCCGTTGGCAGACAACAAAAGGGGGGGTGACATTATGCCGGTGGGGATTGGGCACCCCATCAGCAGAGAAGAAAACTCGGGGGAAGTTACATAATGCCGATGGGGAGTGGACTCCTCCATCAGCAACATTAGGGCACTGAAGCCGACGGAGATTGGGGCCCCCACTGGCAAACAAACACTGGGGAGGAAGCACATGCTGCTGAGGGGGATTGGACACCCCCTCAGTGGGGGGGTGAACATTGTTTGTGAACAGGGCGGCAAGCTGCCGCCCTGTTCACAAACAATATCAGTGTTTTAAGATCCCACCCAGCAATGACGGGTTGCTCCCTCATTGCAGCAAATGGCTGACGCCGCAATGACGAGATGGCCCTGATTGCAGCGGCTAATTTTTTGCAAGTTGGTGGCATGCTGGATGAACTAGTGTCAGCAGCAGCATGCCACGGCATTGGGGGAAGCAGGCAAAGACTTTACAGACTGTGGGGGCATTGGCCACAACAGTGCCATGCCTCCACAACTTGCTTCTGGAGAAAGCTACCACAATATGTTTCTTGTCAATGCATGCAATCAACATAAAAAGTGCATGATTAGGTAAAGATCCAGTATCTCCCAGCGGTGGAATCTGTCATCTAGTCTGGCTGACTGAAATGAGTGGAGATACTGAAGGGAATATAATAGGTATCTTGATTTATTTAAAGGTTTGGGGGCCAGAAACAATCTCCAATATATTTATGTATTACCCATATATGGGTTTAAGGTAATCTTTCCTAGGGAAATACTTGGACAGGTTAATAAAACACAAGTCAAAAGATATAGATCTTCCTCCCTCATTTCCAGCTCCTTCCACTGAGCGTTGTACTGCATGTGGAGCCATATGAAAAGTATTCAAAGTTGAGCTGATAGTAGTAACTATGAATGTCTGGCAAAGTTAGGCCTTCCAGTTTCTTGGGGAGATGGAGAAGTGAGAATCTTATCCATGGATGCTGGGGGTCCAAAATATATTGTGATATCTTTTTACTTAATTCCCCAAAAAACTTATCTGAAGGAGAGATAGGGAGGGTCTGACCAATTATAAAAACCTTGGTAGAAGGTTCATTTGAATTGTATCTATGCATTAGATCTGAGGGAGTGGAATAGCCTTCCAGCTTTCCATATCTGCAGTCAGCTGTTGGAGTATAGGTTTATTTTTATTTATTTATTTGTGTCTAGGATTACAAAGTACCTTTGAGCCAAGGCTCTTTTACAAAGGTTCCACGTCATGCTGGTTACAGGGTAACAGACACTGAAACATAAAACAGTTACAGGTACATGGTTTTAGACAGTAACTTTGCTTGACAAAATCAGACTGAGCGATGAGCAGCTCAAGAAACAATAGGAGGAAGAGGGAAAGAAGGGAGAGGGCTGAGGGTAGGGGAAGGCATAGGTGTGAGGGCCAGGGTGAGGCAGCCGAGGGCCTTGTCAGGACAGACACAGGCAAGTGCATTAGAAGTTGCATTGGACAGGTAAGTGCAAGAAGTGAGGGCAGAAACTGACACCTATAAGGTCAGAAGCAGCGTAGGGAATGAATAAGTTATGGGGTGCAAGCACAGGTGGAGGTGCCAGTTATGGAGTGGCAGAGCTTTTTTTGAACACTCCAAGCATTGCTGTGGATGAGGTGTCACTAGAGAGCTCATTCAGTCAACTTGGAGCCCTGTATGCCAGCCTGTTTTGGAGTAGAGGTCACAGGTGTGGGTGAGACGGTGGGCACCAGTAATGAGTCAGCAGGCTTGATTGAGGGAAGTCGAAACATGCCTGAGAGATGAGGTTGTGGCAGGTCCATAGATAATGAGACTGTAGTCAATGATGCTTATGATGGAGCTCTGGATAGCTATGGACAGAGCTTCTGGGGTTAGATGTTTCCTATGTCGGAATAGTAGGCCCATCCTTGTGTTGGCTACTTTTGCCACGTTATTGATGTGTGGGACATAGGAGAGATTACAGTCGAAGGTGAGGCCGAGGTATTTGAAGATATGAACTTGTTTGAGGGTGATTCCTTGCTTGGTTTTAATGGAGAGCTGATATTGTTTGTGTTTGTTTGGGAACTGCAGAAGATCATGGTCTTTGTTTTTTTCTGGTTAAGTATAAGTCTGTGTTTTGTGAACCAGTTTTCGACTGCAGAGAAGGCCTGTTGGAGGTTACCTTGTAGATGGACTGGATCATGGTGGGATGCCAGGATGACAGCATCATCCACGTAGAGTAGGATCTGTTCAGGGCAGGATTCTGGCAGTGAGTTCAGAAAAAAGCTGAAAAGGAGGGGGCCCAAGATTGAGCCCTGTGGGACACCGGACCGGACTGGCCTTTGGTCTGAGAGTGTGCCAGCAATTCTCACTCTTTAGGAGCAGTTGTCTAAGTAGCTTTTGAACCAGTTCACCGAGTTAGGTGAGAGCCCTGCTAGTCGAAGCTGGGCAAGTAGGAGATTGTGGCTGACAGTATCAAAGGCTTTAGTTAAGTCGATGAAGGTGGACCCAGTAAGATGACTGTTATCGAGTGAGTGATGGATTGCACCAGTGAATTCAAGTTGCGCCGTGGAGGTGCTATGACTTTTTCTAAAGCCATGTTGCTCCTTGCACAGGATGTTGTGATTGTCTAGGAAACCAGTGAGCTGGTCTGACACAATCTGTTCTAGGGCCTTGGAGAGTGGAGGTAGGATGGAAATTGGACGGTAATTCTCAGTAGCTGTTTTGTCACCGCTTTTATGAATTGGGGTTACCATGGTAGATTTCCACAAGTCAGGGAACTGGCTGAGACTGAGGGAGAATTAGATAATTAGAATAAAGTTGGGATGGGTTCTTTACTTAATGAATTCCCAGATATTTCAAGGAAGGCAAGTCCCAGCAAAAGGGATATGACTTTTTATTCTTTATGTAGGGGGAATAATGCAAATGGAGTACTTCAGTTTTCACTGTGTTGACTTTATATCCTGCCAGTCTACCAAACTGAACCAAGGTCTGCCATGAGGGAAGAGATTGTTCTGGAGATGTTAAGTAGATCAGTCAATCATTGGCATACAATGCTAAGTTATGATACCAACTGCCCGCTTCCAGGCCTGTGATGGCTTCATTCTGGCATATGGCCTGGGTGAGGGGTTCCAAATAAATGGAAAACAGCAAGGAGGACAGAGGATAGCCCTGCCAGGTGCCATGGAGTAATACAATAGGATCAGATGTAGAGTCATTCACTTTTCTAAAATGTAAGTCATAGGGTGGTAATATAGCCCCATTATTAGATGTTAAAATTCTTCTGAAAAACCCATGGCTGTCATAGTGTCTGTCAGAAAAGACCATTCCACCCAACTGAAGGCCTTCTTTGCATCTAAACTAAGCAATAAAAAAGGGGTCTCCAACCAGAATGCATGGTATAAAACATGAAGGGTTCTTTTAATGTTGTCCTGTATTTGTCTAGCCAACACAAAGCTGCACTGGTCGTCATCTATAAGAAAAGATAAAAGTCCCTTAAGCCACCTTGCCAGCACACCGGTAAAGAATTTATAATCAATATTACGTACCAAGATGGGATGGTAGGAGGAGCAAGATGTATGATCTTTATCTGGTTTTGGTATACTGGAAATGGTGGCATAACGTCAAGTGGGGGGATAGAGTTTTCTTCTGTCACTTCCCAGCACACCTGAAGCATCTGGGTAAGAAGCAAGTCTTTAAAGAATTTATAGAAGTCCCCTGTATTCCCATCTAGGCCAGGACTTTTACCAATCTTTAAGTCAGTCATTGCTCTCTCTAGCTACTGAAGTGTAACCACAGCATCCAAACGAACTGTTTGGGCTGGAGTAAGCTGGGGTAGCTGCAGTCTACTCAAACAATTTTTGAGTTCACTGAGGGTCAAGTAGGGTATCAGGATTGTACAGGATTTGTTAATAAAATCTGAAGGCCTCTCTAATCTGGGAAGGAAGTTTCACCAATCTGTCTGATGAGGGATGACAAACTTGTGTTACAGTGTCTTGGGTTCTATGCTGTTGTAGGTGGTGGGCTAAGATACAGGTGGTTTGAGGGCCTCCCTCCTATCTCTGTTTCAGATATTGCAGAGCTTGTTCCATTTTTATTTCTAGTAGTTTTTGTACCTGTTGACGAGTAGCCTCTAAGAAAGGGGCCACCATTGCATCCCACTGGGCATGTTGTTGCTGAAGGCCTTCTTTGCATCTAAACTAAGCTATAAAAATTGGTCTCTAACCAGGATGCATGGTATAAAACACGAAGGGTTCTTTTAATGTTATCCTGTGTTTATCTATCCAACACTAAGCCACACTGATTGTCATCTATAAGAAAAGATAAAAGTCCCTTAAGCCACCTTGCCAGCACACTGGTAAATAATTTATAATCAATATTAAGTACCAAGATGGAATGGTAGGAGGAGCAAGATGTATGATCTTTATCTGGTTTTGGCATACTGGAAATTGTGGCATAGCATCAAGTGGGGGATAGAGATTTCTTCTGTCACTTCCCAGCATACCTCAATCAGATGGGTAAGAAGCAAGTCTTTAAAGAATTTATAGAAGTCCCCTGTATTCTCATCTAGGCCAGGACTTTTACCAATCTTTAAGTCAGTCATCGCTCTCTCTAGCTCCTGAAGCGTAACCACGGCATCCAAATGAACTGTTTGGGCTGGAGTAAGTTGGGGTAGCTGCAGCCTACACAAAAAATTGTGCATTCACTGAGGGTCAAGCAGGGTATCAGGATTGTACAGGATTTGTTACCAAAATCTGAAGGCCTCTCTAATCTGGGAAGGAACTTTCACCAATCTGTCTGATGAGGGATGACAAACTTGTATTACAGTGTCTTGGGTTCTACGCTGTTGTAGGTGGTGGGCTAAGATACAGGTGGTTTGAGGGCCTCTCTCCTATCTCTGTTTCAGATATTGCAGAGCTTGTTCCATTTTTATTTCTAGTAGTTTTTGTACCTGTTGACGAGTAGCCTCTAAGAAAGGGACCACAGTTGCATCTCACTGGACATGTTGTTGCTGAAGATCTTTCAGCTGTGCCTGCAAGGTATCAAACTGGGCAGACTGCATTTTTTATGATGAAAGGTGAACCCCACTATCTCCCCTCTAAGCACCACCATAATCATATCCCAGAGCATTCCAGGTCTGATGTCAGGATGTGCATTCTCCCGAATGATTTGCAGGAGATACTCTTTAACCCTATTCTGGAATGCTGGGATATTTAAAAGATAATTATTCAAGTGCCACAGAATGGACCTGCATTCTGAAGCCCAGTCCATGGTCAGGAGGAGTGATGCATGATGCGTGATCTGAGGGGCAGGGGACATCTCGCAATCCTGCACCAGGTGTTGATGTTCACCTGATATATGGCAAAAGTCTATTTGGGTGTATAGGTTATGTGGGGACAATAATGGGTGTAGCCTCTGCTATGGGGTAGAGAGACCACCAGGTATCAATCCAGTAAGGCTCCCTAAAATAGGTCTGTGCAGCTTTTGAGCACTAGATTTCTTAGGAAATCTGGGGTTAGTTGTGTTTTTATTATCATATATCATATTGTGAGCACCACCAAAAACCAATACCCCAGATTGAGACTCAGTAATCTTCTGGAGCAGTGTCCATACAATAACAGCATTTGAGCCTGGAGGGACATATAAACTAACTAAGGTGATTGGGAAGCCTTTGTAGATGCATATAAGAAGTGCTAAGCCTCCATCTGGATCAGTATAAGTAGATAATAATGGAAATGGTGTAGTATGGGGTATTAAGATGGTCACCCCACGATGTCCCCCACCCTGTAGGAGGAGGCCTCTACATGAGTAAAACCAATCTTGCTAAGTTTCTGGTATTTTGTCCTATCCAGATGAGTTTCCTGCAATAAAATAAAAGAATGACAGCATTTTGTTTAAGTAATGTTAGGACCTTATACTTCTTCACTGGATTATTAAGGCCATTTAAATTTTTGGAGTATATTATTAACTTAGTTGGCTGTGTCATTTTAACCACATTTAAGTAGCCATCCCAGCATGAAGTATGAGACCATTGAAAAAATAATATAATTACAGCTGTGTAGGTGGTTCCCTAGCCAAAAAAAAAAGATAGGGTCTAATTTCATCCCAGTCCGGTACTGTATAAGGCCTCCCATATAAACTATGATTCGTCCAAAAAAGGAAAGTTGTAACATAGAGTCCCTGTCTTGTGCAGCCATAATAAGGTAAAGTATATCTGGTCAGAAAAAGAACAGCTGGTTGAAATAACCATAATACAACCAGCTAACATGCAACATGAAAAACACAATGAGAACTAGGCTTCCAAGGGGGAAGGGCTCATAAAGTAGCCCTTTCTGTGGCCGAGCATATCCACAGTAAAACTGTGGAGCACAGCAGGGTGGGAAATTAGCAACAGGAGTTGATAGGCTTCCTAAGTCATGGCCTAAGCCACACCTATCTATCAGCAAGGCTACTAATAAAATGCAGAACAAGGACAGCTGAGTGAACAGGAAAAAACAGCATCCTAGAATTTTAAGCTAAAGGAATAATGCTCCAGTGCCTACACATAGAAAGATTAGTATACATACAAGGGTGTGATCCCAAAATGGTTAAGTACTTGTCAGGGAGCTCAGAGTCCTCCATAAATCTTGGAGGGTATTTTGATACTTAAAAATAAATCATCAGGTGATCCTTTGTAGTTATCCTACATAAAAGAAAAAAAGAATATGTCTAGATGAGCACTGTCACTTTGATTACCTTTCTGGTTTCCAGAAGTAAATCTGGATTCAGAACTTATAAAATACCTTCTTAATAAACAGAGAAAAAATATATTATTAGTTCAGTTTAGCTTGTTCATCTTCAATAAAATTAAATACAGTATATGGGGAAAATGAGTGTCTCAGGAACATGTAGCCACGTGTGCGCTTGTTCTCGCTGAGCCAGAAAAAGATTAGACCCCAAGATAAAGAACTGTCCAAACTTTAGTTCTGTGCCTTTAAACATATGTATATTTGCAGCTTCTGAGTAGAGTAGCACTACTATTAATAAGGGCCACAGAATTCCAAGGTGTATTCCACAATCAATGGGGTCAAACATCGAGCACAGCTGGATTAACACAAATGGATAGTGAAGCAATGCCAAAAGGGACCAGCACTTTCTGACAAAAATGTTCACGCATCGTGGACCAGAAAATGCTAAGAAAAGTCATCAAAAGATAGCTCACCCAAAAATGTTCAAGCAGAAGTGTCCTGTGAAGCACTAGGATCAACTGATGAGGATTGGAAGGTCTTCAATATATTTGAAATGTCCACCAGAGTGGCTAGATCGGCTCACTTTCCGGAGGTTTGATGGTTGTGTAATTGGCTACTCCACCATGATGAATGCTGCTGTTGTGGGGGTAGTGGCTTTGATTCAGCATTAGTGTACGGCCATCTGAAGTCCTCCATGGCTTGTCTTGCTTCCTCTGGTGTAGTGTATATTTCTGTTGCAGTCTCCCAGAACACCCATAGCCTGGCAGGGTAAGGGGTCAGGAACCAAACTTTATGGGTCTTTAGGATATAGAGTACTGCAGCATAGGCCAAGTGTTTCTGTAGGATCTCTGGAGGATAGCCCTAATCAAAGTAGAGATGAGAGACATACTCAACTTGTTTCTGGCCCTAAGCTAACTGGATGAGTTATTCTTTGTCTTTGTAACTTGAGAATTTCATGACCATGGATCATGTTCAGGCCTTTCGGATCCATTGGTTTTGGGGTCAGCACTTGATGGGCTCACTCAATTTTGAAATTTAGAGAAGATGGGACATCCAGTACATGTCTGAGTAAGTCCTCCATAAATTCACTCATTTTGCCCATCTCCACTCCCTCTGGGAGCCCATCTACCCTCAAATTATTCTGCTTGAACTGGGTCTCCAGGTCCTGGAACTTAGCTTGTAGTTGTTCTTGTTGATTCACCAGGAAATCAATGGTGGCATGCAGCTGTAGCAGGTCATCCCCAGTTTCAGTCACTCTATCCTCTGCCACTTGGATACACTGCTACATCACTCTAAGTTTTGTATTTAAGCGGCAAAATTCTTGTTGTGTTTCTGTGTGGAAATTCTTAATTTCAGATAACAGAGTTTCAAAATGTGACCGAGAGTTTTTCAGTTTCCATCACTGTATCTGGGTCTGTAACACTTGCGGGCAAGGTGTTTTGGTTTGGCAGAGAGCATAGCAGGCTGAATCAGTGGTCATCCATCAATTTTGTGGCATTTTGTGTCCAGGATCTGGTAAGTCTGTCTCCCCCAGTCCTTGTTGAAGCCATTCTGCAAGGAATTGTGTCTATATAATTATTAATGAGAAAGTTTGAGTGTAGACAATTGCGGAGCTAAGAAGTCAGCCTGCCGTTCAGATGGTGATGTAACCAGAGGTCCCATTCCTCACATTTTCTAGCTGAAAAAGTTCTAATGAGTTTCAGACAGGCCAGATGTAAAAGCCTGTCCTCAACCCGAAACAGCTGAGCCAGTTTGGTTCTTCCCAGCTGCAATTACCTTAGACATAAAATATGCCTTTTTCCTGGCAATTGCATTCTGATACTCATCTAGATGAGCCATCAAAACCAGTCTGTCCTTTTGGGTTCTAGTCTTTTTACAATGCCTCTCTAGCATCTACCCCTGGTCTTCAACACTCTCAGCTCACCATTGAATCATGGCAAGCCAAGGCACAAAACCAACAGGCATACATGGACCAGTGCCAGAAGGCACAATGTCCCTGCAACATCCCTATTATAGAACACTACAGCCTCCTCAGGACTTTCCATGCAAGCCTCCAGCACAGACAAAATGCCCAGCTCTGCCATCAGTCCCTCTGGTCATAACCCTTTTAAAGGGCAGAACTGTACCATTTTCACAGGGGGAGAGACAATAGTGGGAGTTTTGAAGCTGAACCTAATGATGCAATGACCCAACCAAACGACTGGATCAGTCTTGAAGGTGTCAGTCCCAAGCCCCAAGGAGAACACCAGGTCAAGTGCGTGCCCAGAACTGTGGGTCTCAGGTATGGACCCAAGAGATAAACTAAGGGCCTCCATGTTAGGACGACTCTGGCATAAGATGAACCCCCATCATCCACCCAGGTGTTGAAGTTGCCAAGAACAAGTCATCTCTGCAACTTCAACACCCTCTCGACGCTGAAGGACGTCATCTCCTGGAGGAAGTCCCTGTCCCAACTAGGTGAATGGTAGATCAAGAGCACCCTAAAGTCCATCCTGGGACCACCATGCCCCGCCATGCACTCAAAGGACCAGGTGTCCCCCACTGGGTGCACCACCAGGCCCAGCTTTGTCCTAAAGCACATGGCCACCCCCTGATCCTTTCTCAGGCAGTGAATCAAGGAAAAACTGACCAAGATCGATGCCTCCCGCACTGGGCTGGAGTCACCTCCCAGTCAGATCTCTGTAATGTATGCCAGGTCAACTGATGCCACAAGATCCACCATTATGGCTGTCTTCTTTGCCATCAACCTGGTATTGCACAACACCACCCAAAGAGGCTGAAAGGCGGAGGCTGGTTCCTTAGCTGACCCCTTTATTTGGAAGGTTCCCCTGGTCAAAGAGATAAGGCACGAGGGACCCCGTTACAACTGCCTCCTCATCCCGTGGCGCCTTCTGGTCCCAGCAACTCCAATCAGTCTCCCTCCCATCAGTATCCCTTTTACATCCTGCTACTCTCCTGGCTCTCTTTACAGACCCCAACTCCCTACAATTATGATAAACTGTGGCCCACAGGGGTGGGTCATGAAACAGGTGCAAGGCCTTGAGGAGAGAGGGGGATTGCACTAAAAAACCCAGTACAGCAACCACACTAAATCTACTACTTAGAATTTAAAATTTAAACTACTAACACAGTTTAAAATATAACTCACCTCAACACAACCCTTCACCCACTATCACACTACACAACTCACTAACAACACCATTCACCCTCTCCTCACTCACTCCAACTCTACCACAATAAGCCCACCCACCCAACAATCTTCTCACCCTCCCCACCCTTAAAACTATATTTAAAAACACCCAACAAAATTAGCAAGAATAATAAACATAAAGGGAGTCCAAAGTTCACAGAGCAGTCACCAGAGTCCACATTACTTTATAAGGTCCCATGCAAAGGGTCTTAATCAGAAATACAGTGCCCACTCACTAAGCACCAGATTAGCCCTGGCCAGCCCTGCTGGTGTTGTCCATAGAATAGTGCCCACATCCAGAGCACACATTAAGATTTGACAGCAGAACAGGGGCCCCTCACCCCCTAAACTACATCCATCAAGTCAGACCCTGTTCCCAGTCACAATGTCAGCCCTCTCACAGCCCCATGCTAAGTCCAGGCTTGGGTCCCCACATACTTAAAGTACTCCACATGTACAGCAAAGAAGGCCAAAAATTAGGCAGCAGAGCAAGTTCAGACACATCAAGGGATCCTGATTCTGGTGATGCCAGTGGCCCTCTCATGGCCCCACGCTCACCTCCTGGTTCAAATTCTCAGCTCCCAGGCTGTCACTTTACCTGCACAGTACAGCACCTAATCTGCTTTTCTTCCTATGGTGGTCCAAGCTCCAGGTAAATGCCACTGCAGGTCATGGTTCACAAGATATCTCCTTTTCCCAGCAGTACTTTAGAGCACTTTCAAACAAAACCATCCACTGGAAGCTCTCCAACTCCTTCACTCCTCTGGCCACTCCACACCACCAAGTACCAAACTGGCCAACTCTGTGACTCCACTGCTCCATTGGCCAGTTCTCGAATGACCTCCAGCTGAGCTCCAGAGAGCAGCACTACCTATAGGGAAAGCTCCTACTTCTCACTGTTCTACAGGTAAAATTCCAGAAACACCTCTTCCTGAAAACTGCAGTTGTCTCTAAAAATAAAAAAGGCTGAGCTCCTGTCACTAACTCACTCAGATCCCTATATAACACTTCCTGCCTAAACCTCACCACGGGCTAAAATAAGCACAAAAAAGAGCAATAGCAAAATAAATAAATCACAAACAGAACTAATAAAGCAAGTAGCAAGAATTAGTGAGCAAAATAAACGAGAAAGTGCTAAAATATTAAATTACGAGGACTCTGTTTCTAAGCTCCAAAGGAGAAACCCAGTGTGACTGCCATCAAGGAAGGCATCAGACAGAGCAGTTCCTTGCAGACAATGAAAATGATACAGGTAGATTATAAACAAGCAGGCTCGCACGAAAGTCAGAACCATAGATTCAGGCCAGTGACAAGTCTCTTTAAAGTGTGGGTACGGCTGTGCTTTGGATTTAGCCAGATCTGGAGCCAGATTGAGATTATATTTGTTTTAATCTTCTGAAACTGAGAAACTGAATGCTTATTTGCCAAGTTTCTGCTAGTCCTGGGGATCAGTAAAGTTCACAGAGGCAGAAGATCTCAGTGTACAGCTGGTCATTGCAGGGAAGGTTTCTAAGCCTTCTTCTACCCAACAGTCCATAGTATAATCCTTAGTATGACAAAATTGGGATGGCAGATATGCAGGCACAGTCTCATGAGAGATTAATATAGCAAAATGATCCAATGGTATTTCATGAATGTGTTTTTAATTTATTTCTAATATTTGTTTTCTAGTATCCTATATGATTGTACTGTAGTCTATTTTCCTGCATAGTTGTATTGTATTATAATATATGATTGATATTGCTATATGCTGTACCATTAGTCTTACCATATGGCCCAGGTTGTTCCTGAAAACAATCAATGTGCTTGCCTAGTTGACAGAACCAATCAATCAATCAATCAATCAAAGTAAGCTAATTCACTTGAGATGGTTTTGAAGTAGCAGTGATGGGTGTGTAGCTGACAAGAATAAGAAACACAACCATGTCACCAGAATTGGGACATGGTTGGGCTGGCCCAACAGTGCAGTGATTGGATTTCTGTTTGTGACCCCAGTGACCAGGGTTCAGGAATGAGCCAGGGCGCTGGAGAGCTAGCAGGGGGGAGAAGACTTGAACGTCCCATGACTGCTCATCTTCTCCTAGGAGAGGGAGGGGACCAAGGTCCACAGTTTGCCTGACCCTAAGGGGAGGCTCAGGGTAAGACAAGTCCTGCAATAGCAGGAGGGACCAGTCAGCGACATGTAATGGACATCAGCATGCTGCACCTTGACATCAGGGCGCACACCACATGCTAGGGAGGAAATGGAGGAAAAAGAGCACCAGAGTACTGAGGAGAAGGAGCACCGGCATGATTCTTGATTGCTCCCACCTATCTGACCACTGAATGGGGACCCGGCAAAATGAAAGATTCTCAGGGTGCTCGGGCCCCACCTTATACCCACCTGGGGGGTATAGCCAAGGCTCCATGGGGGCCTCCTGCTGGATTCAGATAGGTGGGAAAGTGGGGGGGCCATTGTGTGTCCCAACTGAGTGGTCTCCAGTGCTAGGGGGGGAGGGATAACAAAACATTTAAAAAAAAAGAATTGGGACATGGTTGAGTGATAAAGTCTGTGACTTGGACGTCGCCATTAGTAACTACAATGTTTTCAGACAGGATAGAACAAAAAAAGGGAGAGAAGTGGCAATCTACCTGATGGATACATATGGGGGACAGGTCAAAGTTGAGAAGTCTATTCCAAAGTTATTAGACTTATTGGTATTACACGTCACAGGATTACACAATTTAATTTTTTATCTAGCCATATGTTATAGACCACCATCTGTTGCATCTAGCTCTCTATAATTGCTGAGCTCCCTAATTGCTCGCTAATTGGGGCATGAATTTATTCTTTTAGGAGATTTGAACTGGGACATGCTGAATCCTTACCAGGAAAGACTTTATCAACTTACAGCATTGAATTTAACACAATTAATATCTATTCCAACTAGACAACATAGTAAAAATAGTGAAAAAGATCATCTACTGGATCTCATATGAACCACAATGCCTCAAAAATTTGTTTCATCTTTCTTTGATTCAGATATTAGTAATCATTGTTATACTGCATGAATGAGAAGCAGTATGACGATATACTCCCCATGTCATGCAATTATCACACGTAACTTTGACTTTTTCTGTGATCAAGCTTACAAAAGAGATGCAGCAAATATTAACTGGATATTTATGTACACTTGCCTTGATATTATAACTCCATGGGACTATTTTAAAATTTCAATACTGGATGTTATAAACAAACAAAGGATCAAAACTAAAACAACTCCATGGATCACTAATAATCTGAAAAGGTTACTAAGAAAAAAAAAGAATATCTATGGAGTAAAGCCAGGGAAACTAAAGACAGATTAGCATATACAGTCTTGAGAAATAGATGCACTAAAAAATAAGGAAAGCTAAATCAGATTTTTATGCTAACCAATTACCAGATTCATCAAGGACCCCTTAAAAGATTTCTAAGGGCATTAATTAATGACTTATTTTTATACTTCATTTACTGTAAATCTTATGCAATAACAATGCATTCCCCATTGGGGATCAGTGTCACCATAAAAAGTGCCTCTGCTCCATTGCAAATGGAGTTTTGGCAGTCAATTGAATGTTATACAATCATTTACATTTTACTAAGAATCTTATAAATTATTTACATATATAACTAAAAACCAAAGTACAAACTTGTCAGCTATTGTATCATAATTCCATAGTTTAAGTGTTCCTATAAGATTGGTGTAAAGAAAAATACAATCACAATCAATCAGACAAATAAGGGTGCTAAAATTCCTATCAGTACATAACCCGCCTTCTACTTCATAATACTTCCTTTGAACACTATTGATAATTTAGATTTAAGAGTCCCTATTTTACAACATTTTCTTCTTCACATTCCCCTCAACTGCAGAGATCCTCAGGTTCTTTATCCCATTTCAGGAGGACTCCAAATCAAGCCTAGGTCAATTGTGCAGGTCCCACCTGGTTCAACGATTTTGGTATGTTGTTGCTCTGTCTTGCAAGTTATGGGTTAATTGTTCCATTTGTTGTTTATAAGTTATTATATTCTTCCATTCTAGTAATGTGGGTGGGTTGGGGAGGAGCCACTTTTTAGTGATCAATTTATAAGCTGCCACAAGACATATTGACCGTAAGTATCTGGCATCCTTATCTTTAAGGGTTTGGGGATATGCCCAATAGCAAGTTTTTTTGTGGTGAGAGGTTCTTGGATTGAAAAAATATTTTCTATTTTATTATTTATTTATTTATTTATTTAAATTTAGTATTACATTATACCTTTGAGCCAAGGCTCTTTTACAAAGGTTCCATGTCAGAAGAACGGACAGTACAGTTTATGAAATTACTGAGTAAGACAGTCATAATGCCCAGTGGTCATAACAACTTGATTTCAAGTACAAGTAACACGACATATTACAATATTAATAGCAGATGTATTACAACATAAGTGAGGGGAAAGGGAGACAGTGGGGTGGAATAGAGTATTGCAGCCTAGAGGGCTTTGTCAGGACAGAGTATTTGAGTATAAGGTTGAGCAAGGGAAAAAGTAGGGGATAGAGAAGTGCAAAGAGCAGGGTTAGCAGGGACAGTAGTGGGTATGGGAGCTGCCAAAATGATGGTGCTCAGCTAAGGCAGTCACAGGTACTAGAAGCTACCAGAGATTTGTGGAGCTTCTTTTTGAAGGCGCCCAGAGTTGGCAAGGCATTGATGTCACTGACAGTATTGAGCCAGCTGGGGCCCTGTAAGGAAAGACCTGACCTTGAGTGGTAATGACACGAGGGATTCACAGTAGCTGTGGTTTTGAGCTCCTGGTGTTGCAGTTGTTTACTCTCATTTTAAGAAGGGAACAGATTCCTTGGGGGGCAAATGCTCATCATTATTTTCTTGGCCGTGATGCAGGTTTGATACTGAATTCATTTTTTTTAATTGAAGCCATCCAGATTGGGAGTAGAGATCGCAGGTATGGGTGAGATGGTGAGCTCTGGTGGTGAGACAACATGCTTTATTCAAGGAGGTGGCAATTCATTTGAGTGTGGAGGTAGTGGCAGAGCAAAAAACTACAAGTCCATAGTCAATAACACTCACAACTGAGCTTTGAATGACAATAAACAATGCTTCAGAGGTTAGGTGTTTTTGGTGATGGTACAGTACGCCCAATCTTGTGTTGGCCATCTTGGCAACATTACTGATATGGGTGGCATAGGAGAGTTTGGAGTCAAGAGTGATGCCAAGATATTTGAAAGTATTAACTTGATCAATGGTGGCTCTGAGTTTGGTGTTGACTGTGAGGTGGCACTGTTTATTTTTGTTCTGCGAGCTGCTGAAGAGCATGGTCTTAGTTTTTTCTGATTTAGTAACAGCTTGTGTTGCAAGAGCCAGTTTTCAATTGATGTGAAACCCCGCTGGAGGTTACCTTGCAGTTATACAGGATCGTGATGGGAGGCAAGGATAACAGCACCGTCTGCATAGAGTATTATCTGTTCTGGACTTGAGTCTGGAAGTGCTTTCAGGAATAGGCTAAAGAGGAGGGGGCCTAGGATAGACCCTTGTGGAACACCAGAGAGGACTGGTCTGGCATCAGAGAGTGGTTCAGTTATTTTTACTCTTTGGGTCCGGTTGCCTAGATAGCTATTGAACCAGTCAACTGAGTCAGGTGACAGCCCAGCCTTCCAAAGTTGGACAAGTAGGAGATGGTGGTTGACAGTATCAAATGCCTTAGATCAATGAACACGGCCCCTGTTAGTTTACCGTTATCCAATGAGTGGTGAATGGCTCCGGTGAATTCGAGTAATGCTGTAGAAGTGATGTGACCCTTTCTAAAGCTGTGTTGTTGCTTGCAAAGGATGTTGTGAGTGTCCAGGAATTATGTGATCTGGTTGGCCACAATATGTTCAAGGGCCTCAGAGAGAGGAGGTAGAATGGAGATTGGGAGGAAATTTTCATGGGCATTTTTTTCACCACTTTTGAATATAGGGGTCACAGTGGCCAGCTTCCATTTGTCCGGGAATTGGCTGTAGCTGAGGGAGAGGTTGAAGATCTTGGTCAGTGGTCTGAGTACTTCTTCAAGTGTTAGGGATAGAAGTTTGAGGTCAAGAGAGTCACTGCTGAATCTAGACTTGGCGATAGCTTTTGTGACATAGCTGTGGACCTGGTGTATCTTGACCAATTTAAAATAGAAAGGAAGGCGGTTTGAGGAGGCAGAGGAGATAGGGTGCATTGGAGTATCATCTTTGCTAAAGAAATTGGGGGAAGTACAGAACTAAGGTCAGTGAAAGCAGTATTGAACATATCTGCAATAATTTTCGGATCAAGTGTGGCAACCCCGTCTATACAGAGCATGGATGGGGGGATTTTGACTGCTTCCCAGTAACTTCTTTAATGTTCCAGAAGTCTCTTCCATTTCCCCATGAATTTGTGAGAGCACTCTTAAAATAGGCAGATTTTGATTGCCGGACGGCTTTGGTGCAGTCATTTTGAGAATGTTTATAGTCACAGGTGTCAGTTTGCCTCCCAGAATTTCTAGCTAGTTCCCATAGTTGATTCCTTTTTTTTAGGTGCCTTAGGAGGTCTCCTGTGAGCCACGGGTTAGAGATGGCATTTATTTTATGCTTTCTGATCTGGGTGAATTTGTTGCAGGCACCATTAAAGGTATTGATAAAGTGGTCAAGGGTGATGTTTACATCTGTTGCATTAAAAAATTGGTGACCAGTCCAGTTGAAGAAGGCAGGTTTTGAGGTAATTGAGATGGCCACGGGGCAAGACTCTGGTGGTTATGGTTCTCGGGGGGTGGCTTGCTGAATTTACTTGTCTAGGTGCAACTGACAGGGGAGTGGTCACTGATTATATCAGGGTGGACTGTGATGTTGGAGATCCGGGTGTGGAGATTGGTAAGTATCCAATCCAGAAGGGTGCTGGTGCCTATTTTATAGTTTTTTCCGATTGGAGAACCAACCATCTGGGTGAGGTTTGCCACTGCTATAGAATCCCTCTAGGCCGCAGCCTCTGTAGCAGGCCAATTTATATTAAAGTCCCCAATAAGGATAGACTCAGAGTCCAGCGGGAGAGACCTGACAAAGTCTAGGGCTGCATTCAGGCCAGAGCCTTGTTCTTTTGGAGGAATGTAGATTGGGATCACTGTAAGGGCTTTGTTGTGAGCACCAAGGAGGATTTTTATAGGTAGAATCTGTGCAGCACTGGTTTGGGGAGCAGTGCTAACGTGGTAACCCACATAGGTATTCTTTAGGTATACTGCGCATCCACCACCTCTTTTAGTTGTTCGGTCAAGCCGAAAAACATTGTATCCAGGGAGGGCTATGGCATGATCTGGGACAGATGGAGAGAGCCAGATTTCAATAATACGTACAATGTCTGGACAGTGTTGGTTAGCAAAGGCCTGAAGGGTATCGAGTTTGTGTAGGAGACTACAGATATTGACAGACATGATAGAGAGGGCCCCTGTGTGATTTTTGTAGTTTGGTGCCTTAGTGGGTGTTGGGCCAGGATTAGGGTGAACATTGCCAGATAAAAGCAGAAGAAGAAGTACTAGTTTCATGGTACACTGGCGTAGTTCCCTGTTTATGCACTTTCACCTTCATATCTGGCATGTACGCTGCTCACTAGTGTGAGTCAAGGGGTGATAGCGTAGGTTAAGGATAAGAGAAGTATGAGAGGAAAATGAGGGAAACCAAGGAGCAAAGGTGGAAGAGGATGGCTCCATGTGGGAAGTCTGATCCCAGTGCAGAGGGCTAGATTCCAGAGGTAGGGTACCTAGATGTTTGTACATAGGATCAAGTAGGTAGAAGTTTGGTAGGGAGGGAAAGCAGGTTCTGAGAGGGTGAAGAAGAGGAAAGAGAAGAAAAAGGAAGAGGAGAGGGGAGCACAGAGTATGTGTATGGAGCATGGTAGACTATCAGTGAGGGTGACGATTTGGTGAATAACTGCCTGCCAAAATGGTAAGAGCTTGGGGCATAATAAAAACACATGGGCATGCAAAGCCTCCACCACCCCACACTGTCTCTAGCACTTAGAAGAGGCCAATGGACTACGCTTGGATAAAAACTGTGGCACTAGGAAATATCTTGTGTGGACTTTCCAAACGTATTCCTTCCAGCTGGAAGAGAGGGTTGTAGACCACGTACAGTGCCAAATCCTTGGCCAAACAGTTTGGGGAGTGGGGCAGCCGAGGTCTCTCTCCCATCTAGTTTAATTAGATCAGTGAAATAGTTCTGGGAGGTAATTAAAAAATCATACAGTAATGATATAGCATGATCACTTTCTAACATTGTCCATATAAAGACAAAGGGACTATTGTCATCATCGTTCAATGAATTAGAGGTTTAAGCTTTTCTCTGAGCATTAATCTAGTCCCTAATTTGAAAATAATATATTGAGTTATTTATGGTCCAACCGAATTTTATTTTTGCCTCTGCAAATGACATTGTACTGTAGTTCCGAATTATTTGCCACAGGGCCACAAACCCCCATTCTGCCTGTGTGGAGTACCACTTATACTCCTGTGCTGGCAAAAATGCAGGGTTTTTAGTGAACCATGCATACCTCCAAAGGTGATTTGTGAATCTTTTCTGCAGGTAGCCTCTCCTCCATCCTTCGATTACAGAACTTGTACTATCTGTAAGGTCGCCTTGCAGTTTCTTTAATATCAAAGGGACAAAGAGAATCACTGGTAAGGGAGTAGATATGGATCTGCCTAGATCAATTTGTTTCCAATGCACTGTATATTGACTAGTTCCCCAGAGAAGGGCCAGTCACATTTGGGAGGCATTCCAGTAAAGGTGTAAGTTGGGGAAAGCTATACCCACAAACTCCTTGGTAAGCATTAACATCTGTGATTTTAGTCGGGGTTTCCGTCCCTGCCATAAAAAATTCAAAAAGGCTTTTTGCCATTTGTTTAAATATTTTAATGGTATCTCGCATGGCACTGATTGGAACAGGTATAAAAATCATGGCAGGGCATTCATTTTTAATGCTTGATTGCTAGTATAGAAGAATAAGGGTATAATTGTCCATCTGTTGAAATCTGTGCACACAGTATTTATTAACAGATCATAGTTCAACCCAAATAGAGAGTTCATGTTATTCGGTATATTTATACCCAGGTACCTTATTACTTGAGTTTCCCATTGGAATTGAAATCTTTTCTTAATTTCTCCTATATGGGAATAATTAAAAGCCAGAAGATCAGTTTTATTAGAATTTAAGGTGTATCCTGCCAGAAAGGAAAATAGTGTTAGCTTTTGAAATAGACATGGGAGGGAGGAGTCAGAGTTTGTCAGTTAAATTAGCACATCATCTGCAAACAGTGCAATTTTGTGTTCGGTTCCTGCCATGGAAATTCCTGGGATGTGGGGGTCCTGTCAGATTAAACAAGCCAGCAGCTCTATATAAAAAGCAAACAGGAGAGGTGAGATTGGGCATCCCTGCCTGGTTCCTCTGTGCAGTTTGAATTTTTGAGACAAATGGTCATTGGACCTAATATATGCTTAGGGGCTTTGGTAAAATTTAAATATAGTATCTATAAATTGAGATGGGATTTGAAAGGCTCCCAGGACTTCCTTTAAAAATGTTCAGAACACCTTATCAAATGCTTTTTCTGCATCTAGACTAAGAAGTAAGGTTGGGATTTTAGAGTTTTGAATATGTTCAATTAAATATACTGTCTTTCTAATATTATCTTGGGCTTGATGACCTCGAATGTAGCCAGTTTGGTCTTGATGTATCGTTGGGGGCTAATTTAGATAGTCTATGTGCTAATATTAATGCCATAATTTTGTAGTCTGTATTTAAAATAGAAATAAGGCAGTGGGAACCAGGCAGGAGGGATCTTTCCCAGGCTTGGGATCACAGAAATGATAGCATATTGCCGGGGGGGGGGGGGATGAGTGTCCCAGGTTGAGTTATATTCTCAAACAAATGGTGTAGAAGTGGAATGACATCTTTTTTTAGGGCTTTATAAAATTCGTGCAGCAGTCCATTGTTTCCTGGGCATTTATGGCATTAATTAATCACAAGGGAAAGATTTAGTATCAACTATACCAAAATGTTCAATATACAAAAATGTAGCTTTTCAGAATCCTAAAGACCAGATAAAGACTTTTAATGATTTTTTTTCCGAAGCTTGTCTTTTGCTCGAAAAAGAACATCCTAATTTAAACTCACCTTCCTTGGATCTGGACTTTTCAACTAGGTTTGATAGACCTGTTTTCTCATTTAGAGCAATTAAGGAATAAGAACTGTACAAGGAACTTGCTAAATTAGATACCAGCAAAGGAGCAGGTTGTGATAATATTGTAACAGGTTTCTATAAAATTGCTGTCAACATTCTTTCCAGACATGTAGCTTATCTGTGTAATTTTTCATTACAAAATGCACAGTTACCAAATGATTAGAAGACTGTTCATTTCACCCTCATATTCAAAGGAGGAGATTCCTCAGACCCCAGTTGTTACCACCCTATATCTATTATTACTATAGCCATTAAGGTATTTGAAAGATTAACTCACTGACAACTTTCTCAGTATTTCTCCAAATATAATGTAATTACAGATTTGCAATCAGGTTTTAAAAAGTGTCATAATACTGCAACTGTTACTTCAAGGGTAACTAATGATGTTTGTTCCACTTTTGATAAGGGACACAGCATGCCAGCAATTTTTTTAGATTTATCAAAAGCACTCTATATTGTGACTCATAACATTTTATTCAATAGACTAAACAAATCTGGACTAGGATTCACTGCACTGCTTTGTTTTCATTCATACTTGAACGTTCGACAGCAATGTGTCAGAGTGGGTGAGGTCAGTTCAGTTATGGCAACCATCAGCAGGGGAGTCCCTCAGAGGTTAGTCCTAGGTCCACTGCTGTTTTTGTTATGTGTAAGCTATCTCCCCAATACTGTATGGACACAATGAACATTAATCTGTACACTGATGACACTATAATGTATACACAACCTGATAACATACTGTAGATTTAGCTATCAAAACATTACAAAAAGATTAGTAAAATCCAAAATATCCTCATGAATCTAACACTATTATTTAATGAAACACAAACATATTGGATACTCTTCACTAGAAATAATTCAGCTCCATCTGACTTGAATATAAGATGCAATAAAGGAACAAATATCACAAGAGTTTACATATATAAGTACTTTGCTTTAATTTTGGATGGCCAGTTAACTTTCAAATTGCATATACAGAAACTATCTGCTGAACTAAACAGACTTCTAGCTTTTTTATAGACACAACACCTATTTCAATTATCCTCTTAGAAAGCTGCTTGTCAGTTTATTATTTTTTTCTGTACAAGATTATGATGATTGCATATACAGAAACCCTACTGGAACCATTATTGGACTATTAGATCTGCTTGCACTTAGATTTGTAACCGGTTTGCCATACAGAACTCATCATTGTCATTTATATATGCATTTAGGTTGGTCTCCCCTGGCAGACTGCAGAATAAAACACTGGTGTTTATTTATGTACAGATTTATTATTAATGCTTTACCAACATTTTTATTAAATACATGTCAACACAGAATAGCAACAAAACACAGTCTTAGATCTATTAAACATTTAAAATTTTATATACTTACAGTAGGTATTGATCAAAGTCTGGGGAATTTAGCTTAGTTTTTTCTATCGTCTGCACTTGGAATAAGTCAGAAGAAATGTAACCTAAATGCTTTGCTACCACTCCCCTGCTTTATGGCATCTCTTGCTAGCCTGATATATATTTGTTGTGATAGTTATGGATGAATATTCATCTTTTTTAATTGTTGAAGTCTAATGTTATCAATTGGTATGTAAATTATGTGACTCACTAATGTATATGTGTTTATGTCTGTTTTATTTGTACTTGGACACAACTGTAAATGAGAGTTTTTTCTCAATTTGCTATCCAATAAATGACGATAATGATGATGACAATATTCATTACACAAAATACCCATTGATTGTGGTATAGACAGATAGGTGGACTGGATGACAACATCCTCATAGTCAAGCATGGGTAGAAGAGAAACTTTCTGACTGCGTTACTTATAGCCTCAGTACCAAATCAATGCATAAAGTGAGTCAGTGGTCAGGAGTACCACCAAACACCAGTTTGAAAGGAACCTGATCAGTGAGTCATGAGTCCAAGCCATAGTTAGAAATAGAAAGTCAGTGGGACAGTACCAGCATTTTTGAAGAGAGTGTCAGCAATTTTCAATGTTCACTTTAATCCCTGGACCCTTATTATACAGTACACTCCACTTAAAAAGGACACGCTTAATTTGGATGTCTCCTTAATCATGACATCCCAATTGGCACAGATTTTCAACCATTGTGTTCAATGGCAGCAGTATCCTTTTAAATGGGATGGACAGGTCATTTAAATGGGATGATTACCAACCATGAATCATGTGCTACTGACTAATTACAAGGTTGTTCTCACCTGCTCATGGACATAAAGAGCAGTGCAGTTCAGTACTGTTAGGTGTCCAACTGTTATTCCATAGCTTACAATGCCCAGAAAACATGTATATCTGCCTCTGTCACTGAAAGTTAAAGGTCTGGAAGCACTGCAAGAGCCAAACACATCACTTTCCATAGCTGCTAAGCAAGTCGGCATTTCAAAAATTCAGGCTGGCCAAAGCTCTCAAAACATGGACAAAATCTTCACTGAGTAGAATGAGGACAACAACCCACACCACAAGCATAAACATAAAGGCAAAGACACCATAGTAAAGGATGCACTTCATGTTTGGTTCTCCCACACAGTGAGTGGGGGGAGAATATTGGGTCCAATGCTAAGACGGAAGGCAAATGAGTTGACAGTCCACATGAAGAATGAAACTTTTAAGGCAACTGATGGCCGGTTGTCTCTCTGGCAAGTGAGACACAACATTGTTTTTAAAAAGGAGCAAGAGAAAAGCTAGGCATGGATGTTCCTTCAGCTGTAGAATGGGTTAAAAATGTTCTGTCAGGTCTATTGTCTGAGTATGCCCCTGTTGACATCTGGAATGTAGATGAGACAGGACTTTTTGTACCACTGGTATCCAGACTGAAGCATACTCAAAAGGACAAGAACCTTATTGACAGCAAGAAAGCAAAAGATAGAGCTTCACTGTTGTTATGCTGTGCTGTTGTACTGCTGCGATTTTCAGGGCACAGAGAAACTGCCTTTGCTAGTCCTTGTTAAAAGTCACAGACCTCGCTGTCTCCCTAAAGATTTCTATTCCCTACCAATCACCTACATGAACAGTGGCAATGCCTAAATGACAGCTTCAGTTTTCTCAGGCTGACTGGCAGAGTGGAACAGTAAGTTAAAGTGCCACCAGAAAAGTATCCTGTTCCTGGATAACTGTGGCACTCACTCTTCTTATCTTGCTGGCAATTTCAGCCAAATAAAAATAGTGTTCTTTCACCCAAACACTCCAAGCTTAATCCAGCCACTCAATATGAAGGTCATCAAGAACTTAGGACACTACTGAGCTATGCTTTCCACCTGAATTGTGGGCATAAGTAACAGCGGCAGCAGCTCACTGGCAACAAAATTGGCCACAGTTTAAACCTCTACAATGCAGTTTTAATGATGCATCTAACTTGGGCATTCATAAAGGAAACAACAATTCATAACTGTTTCCTTAAGGCTGGATTTCTTTGTGATGCTGCAGGAATCCAGGAGGAGGAGTTGTCATCTGTACCAAACATCCTTGCTGACACTGATTGGACACCAAACATGACTGAAGAGAAGTTTGAGGATTTTGTCAACTGTGATGACAGTGAGGCAACTGAGGGTGAAGTTCCCTTGAAGACATTTGTGATGCACTTAAACTGGAGCATGTGGAAGGACTCGAAATAGAGAACTGAGATAATGACTCCTCCCCCGAGATTGTTCAGCAACAAGGAAGCACTGACTTGCATCTCCACTGTGCAAGACTGGTGTACAGAACAACAGCAGGTTTGGGAGCAAGAGATGCTCTTTGATCTTGAGAACATAATTTTAAAGAACATTTCCGAAGCCTCCAAACAGAAGTCAATTATGGAGTACCTGATTTTTCCGGCAGATAAGTGATTCTTTTTAGCCTGCTTTTAAATCTTTAATAAAGTTTGGATCTACATGCAAAACCAGCAGCATATTTATAATGATAGCTTTTAGTTCAAACCATGCTCCAAAACTCAAAAGAAAGCTTTGCATTTTGCATCCAACAGAGGTGAATGGACAATATTAGGATTTTTTTTTGTTTAGATTTTTGTTGAGCAGTGGGTGAGGAAAAAATAAAATATTTCTGCTCTTATTAAACACATTTCTTGAATGACAAGTTTACTGATTTTCTATATCTGGGTAAATGTCATTAGAACTTAAAAAAATTAAATCTTTTATCTTCTAGAATGTAGACATCTATTTGGACATGGTTTAAAACCTATTATCTCTATATTACATTTTGATTTACTCACTTGTGAAAATTCTCCTTCAGGTCACATAAACTTAACATTACCAGTTCCTGCCCTGCAAAAAGAAAACTCATAGTGGGAATTTCTGTTCTGGAAATGCCTCTTGCTTGGAACATGGATTATAAGACATTAAATAGGAAACCACATTTCCCAGGGCGAAGCAGGAATTCATTCTTTTTAAGACTATTTATAGTGACTCTGAACTGATATCAGTGTACACAGTTACTTTTGAAGCTGTTCTTTCCAAGACAGTTGATAGGGCATAGTTTACAGGATCATAGACGTAAAATTACAGTGTCTGGAATCAAGTATGAAATATAGTTTATTTTATTGCTAATTAACTATATGCCTCAGAAAACACATTTAGCCTATGTGAAAGAGTAGGAAAGCATACACACACACACATACACGCACACACACTATTGTTCCAATGTTTATTAGTATAGTGGAAACTACTGTACACATAAACTTTACACTATTTCAACAGCAACAAGTGAGGAAGGATACAAGAGGTGAGAATGTTGGACATTTCCAAAAAGATTGTTATCTAGAACAACAGCAACAATAGAAATGTTTTGGTATTTAAATCCTTACACAAACTTTACCAAAAACACAAACAACACAGAAATAGCCATCAAATTAATGATGCCTACACTGCAATAAATAAATATACTGAACAAAACAGTGACATTGAAGCAGGATTAGTGAAGCTTCCAGGTCTTTTTTCCTCCAGTATACTCTTCTAAACTGCATAATTACTTTTGGAACTTTTGCTGGAAAGCATGAACAACATATAGAATAGTGGATAGCTCACTATCCACAACAAGGCTGTGTTTCCATCGAGGGAGTTGATGATGTCATAGAGACCTCGAGAGCGAAGCTGAGAGGTCTCCATCAACATCATCAACTCCAGACTCTAGTTGAGGATAGTGAGCTATCCACAATTTTTATAGTATATGGTTTCCCCCAAAATGGACAAGGTTCATACCTTGCGGTTGACACTCCTGCACTGGTCCTTGCTCGAGTCCCCCAAGATACTGGTCATCTTCACTGCGGTTATGCTGTTCTGATCACATCCCTGAATACAGCGGTCCCACTCTACTTTTGCATAACTGTGCCAGATATTTAAAAAAAAAAAACCTGCAAATTGAGAGTTTGGATACACGGAGCCAATTATGGCAGTCCATGTCCAAACTGTCTGCTCACCCAACCGCTCGCTAAGTGAATGCGCCATTTTAGAACATATTTTTTAAAATCAGTGCCTGTTTCCACCAATCAGGTAGGAGCTCAAGGGGCAAAAGTTGTTGTACTATCGATGTGATGTCAGAACGATAGTACAACAACTTTTTTGACCTTTGAACTGTCCTACAACAGGATTTGGAAAACTATCATTTTCCACTTGACACCAAACCCTAACCATATACTATAAGGCTAATCTTGTGAATGTGATGGCAATCTGTATATAGGGTTAGGGCTTACTATGTATGGAAATCGATGACCCAAAAAGTTGCTATTGATGATTAAATAGTTGTTATGGATAGTTCAGAAGTTGTTATGGATGGTTTAAAAGTTATTATGCATGTTCTCTCATCAGTGATTCAGTTGTGCTGTGCCTCGTACACTCTCCTGCCTGTTTCTCACACAGTTTTTGACTGTCACTGCCACAGCTACAATAGTGTCATTCCCGTATGGTTGCTACAGCTCTCCTTTAGTAAACCACCCAGAGAAGTAAACAAAAAAAATTTGGCAGCAGTGTTCTCAAAAACAATGACTTCTGTTTGGCAGCTCACTTTCATTTTCATGGAGCACTTTCTCTGCACCACTCATGGCTCCCACTCCCTACTTCCCTCTGAAATCCATATACCATAAAAAATAAAATATGAGTGACCATATACAACTCATTGTGTGTTTCCATTTTGGGGTTGAAATAACAGGGATCGATCAAGCTTTGCTCTCAGTGTCCATATGCTGTTATCTTTATCCCTCAAAGGAAACACAGGCTTGCTGCATATGGTCACCCATACATTATTCCTTGTATATCGTATGGAAAGGAGAAGTTGTTAGCCTTATGATGACTGTTGTGCAGTTCACTGTAATCACTGTATACAATGCTGGACCTATAAGGTATTTCAGACACTACTCAGAAATAAATTTTACTATGTGTGCATACTATTCAGCTCAGGGTAATAAGAAATGTGCTAGCAGTGTAGCAGTTATACTCCACTAAACTTAGAATTCTTGTGACAAAAAAAAACCCTTACATGCATTGATTTTAACATTAATGTACTTGTAAGGGGACAGTGCAAACTGCCCTTGGCTTGTGCAGTCACCCTCATACCTGTCCTTGCTGGCTGGTGTGCAGAATCATACACTGACGTTACTGAACTTCACTCTGTACCTCACCATACAGATAAACAGAGGGCTGCATTCTCCTGTGCAGTGATCCCTCACCATTTAACAGTACTGAATACATTGTAAGATGGGTAAGCCTGAACCACACCTACCCACACAGTACCTGGTCTAGGCTGTGAATAAGAAGAGATTTGCAGATTAGAGTGCTATTATGCCCTCTCTTTCTGCCAGCATCAAGTTGATCATAGTACTGGGAAGCCTGTAATGTAAATGTACGCAGTGTACCTTGAGGTTTTCAGACTACTGTGCTATCAGTCCCTCACCTTTCGCCATGCCAAGTTTCATCATGGTATAGGAAATCTTTCAGGGTACATGCCCAATCCATACCTAGCATGTCTCACCTTTATCCATATGGTGCCTCCATCACCATTCAAGCTTATTTATTTGCCTCTTGGGAGAGTCAACCACCTCGCAGTGGTCGCAAATGTTTCCGTGTCCTCCATAGGCAGAATGGTGTGCTGTACATTGGATGAACCTGTCAGTACAGAAGATATGCTTCCTTCCCAGTGTTCTAGAGGCTAGCCTCCCCACTCCACCCCTGAGCCCCACAACCCATGTCTTGTACCTAGCCTGTGTATAAACAGAGGGCTTCAGTCTCCAGTGCTGACAGTTCCATACTTTCACTAGCATCTACAACAGTATGGGGGAGCTTTCACTGTCCTTATTTCACATTGTGCCAGGTCCCAAGCTTAAACAGAGGGCTTCAGTCATCAATAGTGTCAATCCGCGTCTTTCACACTGCTAAATGTGCTTGATTTTTGGAAAGAGAATCCAAACGTTTTTGTCAAATTTATAATTTTTTCTAACTGCAAATGACTTTCTGTATAGTCCTCTTCATACCTCATCAGCACTGTGACCTCATTCATTGTCACATCACAAGTGAGTGATCTGGCAACAGATAAATGTCTCTTCTTGGTTAGTTGTGATGTCACCGGCAATGAAGCCTTGCAATATAGGAGAAGGAATAAAACAAGCTATGCAAGACTCCAGGTAAAGTATTAAGTATACACCACACCTTGTATTGTCAAGTCAAAAATGTTTTAATTAGTAGAAGGGAAAATAAAAAGATACTTCCGATTTAAGAAGTAATAGTTCACTACTCTCCCACCTGCTTCCAGCCCCACATCCCTCCCTCCTCCTAAGATCTCTTTTCATACTTCTTCCATTCCCCACACTCCAATCAGCAGTTTTACAACTGAGCTGAAAGAAAAATGAATTGTTAATGTTGCACTACTGACAAATTAGCACAGATAATGTTCTGTAAACCTCAAGCTGTTTAGTTTCATGCCAGGCGTATGCTACTCCTTATAGTAGGGATCAATATATTTGAAAGTTTCAAATAGTTTTTTCCATATCACCACTTGATTAGGCCTGTTTTTACATTTAATTTAATTATTTATTTATTTATTTATTACGCACAAGACCCTTTAGGCAGTGATATTTTCAAAGGATCTAGAGTCAGGATACATAGTAAGGTAACAGTGAGATAAGTACATTATGGTAAGTACATATACACAAATACACAATACATAAAAACAGACTTGGAATAATAGGCAAAAGCTGTACAATTTGCTACAGGTAGGGAGGAGATGGGGAGGAGGGTGAACGGGGGCAGAACTACAGAAAGGGGGAGTAAGGAGAGTAAGGAAGAGGGAATAACTGAAAGAGAGGTCTCAGTGATTTGGGGGAGGTGGTTGCTAGTGGGGGTGCAGGAGTAAGAGAGCTACAAGGGGAAAACAGGATTGACTACCAATAGCAGCTGCAGCAACTTGGGGGGGAGATGCTAGCAGATGGGTTTTGAACTGAGCGAGGGAGTCAGTAACCCTGGGTTGGGGGGGGGTTCAACAGCTTGGAGAACTGGAAGGAGAAGCAGGCCTGGCCCAAGGTGGTTTTATGATCAGGGAGTAAAAGAGAGTTATGCAATACCCCTCTGGTACAGTGAGAGGAGGTGGAGGGAGTAAGCAATGAAAGCACATAAGGGGATAATTGCCCAAGCATGGCTTTTTTCCCAGTAACCAAAGTGGTGTAATGTACCTGAGAGTCCAGGTTTAGCCAGCCAAGGTTGTAATAAAGGAAATATTTATGTGAGTCCAACCTGAGATCTAGGGCAAATTGGCAAGTCCTATTTCTCAGCCCCCTAAACCTGTCAAGAATTCAGTCACCAGCAGACCCATATAATGGAAGTTCATAATCGATAAGGCTGAGGATGTAACTCCTGGCAAGGAGCTGCTTAACCTCAGGCTGGAGGGAGCTTCTATGTCGGTAGAGTAGGCTACACCTGGAATTTAAAGTTTTGACCAGATGGTCAATGTGCGTGGTGTACATAAGATATGAATCAAGAGTTAATAATCTGTTCAATGGGGGCTCCAGAGGTGGCGGACAAGCCGGACATACATAGAGCAGCAGGGGGAAGGGATTTGTACCGGGAGTGGAATAGCATAGTTTCTGTCTTTTTTTTTAATTAAGCACAAAGAGGTTGCTTGTGAACCAATCCCAGGTGGAGGCAAAGTCAGTTGGGAGACAATAGTTTTTTTTTTCAGATTTAATAAACTTTATTTAGTTTTCAGTTTTCCATACAGCAAAAGACATGCAGACGTTGTTATACAGAGAGGTAGTTTTTTTTTTCAAATTTAATAAGCTTTATTTTGTATTCAGTTTTCCATAGTGGAGACAATGTTTTTTTTTGAAATTATGCTTTATTCCTCCCCACACTGACTGCTGACTCTGACCCTTCAGGACATCCAAGGGGTCGTCCTCCTGCCGCCTGCTCACCAGTACCTACCTACCTCCCAGTCCCCCATGTAGCTTCGGCTTACCCCTGAATATGGACGAGGTGGGGTCAGAACCTTGTAATTCTTCATTTTTTCAGGCCCTGGAGGTGGCCATTGAGCTGGGCCAAATCGGAGGCATGCCCATTATCCCAGAGCTGGCAGGTATTTTTTCTATTTTCTCCCCCTGACTCAGTGTAAGCCCCTGATGTCAAGGCATTTCACACCGACATCCACTGCACATCTGGGCCACCCATCTCCTTCCAGTTGGGGCTTGGAGTCACCCAGCCTCCGCCCGGAGTCACACAAGTGCAGTGGGCATCAGTTCTCCCCCCCAACCCCTGGAGATGGCGAGTTGTCATGGGACGCACAAACTATTCTCCCCAGGCTGGCCCTCCAATGTCCCGAGTCCACTCCCGAACCCAGGTAACTAGTGTTGCAAGTGGAAATCCAACCACTGCGCCAACAGGCCGGCTAGTGTAGACAATGTTTATATGGTCAAGGTTGCCATAAGTAGCTGTGAAGACTGCATCATCAGCATACAGGAGAAGACTGGTACTAGCATAGGCTTTCAGGAGTTCATTGATAAAGAGGCTGAAAAGAAGGAGACCAAGGATAGAGCTTTGGGGGACCCATACTGTCACAGGCTTATAGTCTGATATGGAGGACCTTTGTTCTACAGCCTGTGATCTGTTGTCAAGATAGTTGCTGACCCAATTGGTAGCATCAATCAAGAATCCAATGTTAAGTAATTTACTGCAGAGGAGGGCATGGTTGACCAAATCAAACACTATAGTGAGGTCTATGAAGATGGATCCAGCTAGTTCACCCCTATCCAAGTATGGAGAAGGTGGTCAGAGTATTCTAATAGAGTATTCTAATAATACAGTCAGGGTGTTGTGATTTTTACAGAAGCCGAAAAACTCTACAGTTTGGAGGTTGTATTTGTTAAGGTGTTCAGTGAACTGGTCACTAAATATTTTTTCAAGCATTTTGGAAAGTGGCGACAGGATAGAGATGGGGTGGTAATTTCCTGGGATGTCTTGTGTCCCCCCCCTCATATGGACAGGGGTAACGTGAGTGATTTTCCAGATGGCAGGGACCATCTCTGTGGAGAGAGACAGCTTGAAGATTAGCTGAAGGGGATGGGTGACTTCAGGTAGTATGACTTTTAATAATTTCATGTCAATGGCATCAGGGCCAACACAGGTTGAGATTTTAGTGTGGAGTAGGTAATTATAGGTGTCCACTCAGGTGACACATTTGAGGTAAAATTTCAGAGTGGAGGTATTCAACAGTGGGATATTGGCTCCAGCATTTCTTTTCCCCAGCTGCATGTTTGATAATTTTCCTCTAGTTACTGTTTTTTCTCCAACAAACCTGTAGTCCACTTTATAGGATTTCAAATGCTACTAGTATTGTCTTGTGGTATTTACCGATCTGAGCAAAATTAAATGTTGTTCCAGTTCTACTCACAACATAAACATAGCTCATTCTACCAGTAGCTTGCTGTGAACAACAATCAGTACACACAAACTCACTCCAGGCTTTTTGTTTGAAAATGTACCATTGTTTTTTTTTTGTAAACTTTATTTTTCAATAGAATATATACAATAGCATTAGGTGACATATGTAGACAGGATATTCACACAGTTAGGAAAAAACAGTTTCAGTGATTTCTCCTATACCGCCATACCATTTCTATACAAACTTGGCCCATGTCAAGAGTCTAGAAAAAAATGTATTCTGATGTCTTTTTACCCATCTACCACATCTTCTAGCAGTAAAAATCATATTGAAAAACCTATATATCATGTAATAGAGTAGACTTCAGTTAAACTGTATGGAGGAGGACCATTGAAGATTGATGACTATGTGGAGTTTAATATCTCTATAGCATTTAATTTTCAAATAATCTCAAGTGGGTCACTCCAGATATCTGTAACTTGACCAATGTGATCCATCAAATGTGATCTACCCAAGAGAAAAACATATCTAACACCTCCTAAAGTCCACCAATATAAACAGGGTAAGGCAGATCCCATTCTCCCCCCATTAAAATATAGGGAACCAGTCAGCTTGAATGGCAGTTTCCACAGACCCCTAGAGCTCCCCATAGCTCCCTATTTGGTCCCTGACATTATATTGTTTTTTGTCAGTGTCATAGTTTCTATCGGGTTCCTTATCCAGGCTGTCATCTTAGGGGGTTCTGAAAACCTCCAGTGCAGAGCCACCTGTCTAAGGCCAATCACCACCCCCAGATGCCAAAGCTTATAGTGAGGAGGGGAAGACCCACACCCCCCAATGGGAGCCCTAACAGGACCTCCACCAGATCTCTTCTAAATGGACAACTATTTGATACAGAATTTCCAGAATGCCCCTCCAGAATCTTTCAATCCTATGACATGCCTAGATTATATGAAAGAAAGTGCCTTCGTGGATTTTGTATTTTGGGCAAAGGTTGGAGCAGTCCCGGTCTATTCTATGGGCCAGGGCTGGGGTAAAATATAATCTCATCAGGACATTATATTGTATGGCCAAAAGCCTATTATTGATAGAACAATGTAAAACATTCTTAAAAATAATGCTCCAATCCCCAACCCGTCAGAGAATCAGGATGGAGATCCTCCTCCCACTTACCTCTCATGTCCACGATCCTGAAGAGCACCCACCAGAAGTTTATAACAGGCTCTGAGAGGTTTGAAGGATGGGTCTGCAGACCTTCCGGTAAAGGTTTACTAAAGTAGGGAGTGCCCATGTCTCCCTCTCCTGTCCCTTCCAGTCAAAGATTAATGCACGTTTTTATTTTCAGGTAAATAAAAAAGTGACTGGCAGTAAGCCCAAATTTCCATACCTAACTCTGGGAAGGGTAAGACCTGCCCTTCATCTAGTATGTGGCATAACAAAAATAGCCATTTAGAATTCCAGCCCTCCAATTCTGTACTGAGATGTCTCACGCCCTTTCCCAAAGCTATCAAAGGGATGTCAGGTGACCTTCCTGGTTTATGTTCCAGTAAATCGTGAGCAGATCTCCAAACCTTGCACAGGGCTCTAGTGCATAGATTCCTGATTCTAGTCATTGGGAAGCTACCCAGGTATTCCACCAGGGGGCTATAATGTAAGGAAAACTGAGGCAGACTCTCCATCCCCACCCAGGCTGGACAAGCACTACCTTCCTGCAGTGAGTCTTGGATGTGGGTAGCCTTGTAGTAAGGTTTAACATTGGGAGACCTAGCCCCCTCAACCTTACCAGTTGCCACAAAATTGCTTTTTTAACCCTGGCCCTCACCCCCCTATAGCAGCTGGGTAATGGCACCCTCCAATGCTTTTATTCACTTATTGAGTATATTAAGAGGGGTGGTTTGAAAATGATATAAAGACTGAGGTAATATACTCATTTTTGTGAGGTTTATTTTCCCTTACAGTGTTAAAGGTAGAGCTCTCCCATTGTAACAATCCTCCTTTACCTTCTGTACTACTCGACTCATATTAATATCCACCATGATGGAAAGTTTGGAGGGCAAATAAATACCTAAATATTTCATATTATTAGAGGGAGGAATAACACAGCCTGTTATTCGAATGGGACTTTTCTTCTTCCCTGGGGTAGCCATTTGCATCTTCCCCAGTTAATCTTATGTCCTGATAAGGGTCTGTAAATTTCAAATATTTGTATTAAGGCTTGCAGTGCCTGATCAGGTCTTCTCAAAAAAAGGAGAATATCATCAGCGAACAGGGATATTACATGATCTGACTCTTGAACCGTTAAGACCTTCAATGTCTGGGTATGCTCTGATGGTAGCTGCAAGAGCTTCAATAGTAAGGACATACAACAAAGGGGAGAGTGGACAACCTTGCCTCGTTACTCTAGTTAGTTGGAAAGGCATAGAAATTGTATTATTTGTCAGGATTTGGGCTTGTGGGCACTTGTAAAGCGTCTACATCCATCTACTTATTCCCCCCTGAAGGCCATATTTCTCTAATATAGCATACATAAAAGGCAACCCTACCCTGTCGAAGGCCTTTTCTGGGTCTAAGGCCAACGACCCCCCCTTCTTCTCCCCGCCACCTAGGCCAATTGTACATGATATTCAAGGTCTTCCTAAAATTGTGCTTAGCTTGTCATCCTTTAACAAAGCCTCCTTGATCGTGGTGTATCAGTTGGGGAAGAACTCTCTCTCTCTAACCTACTAGCTATTAGTTTGGCTATAATTTTATAGTCGGAATTGAGAAGCAAGATAGGGCACTATGAAGAGCTCTTGATGGGGTCTTTCTCCGGTTTAGGGAGGACTGTAATAGTAGCTAGATACATTGATGGAGGCAAGGAGCAATTGTCTATGGCATCACTTATCATTTGCAGCATAAGGGGACTCAGTGACTCCCATGCAATTTTATATAGATCTGCCAGGATACTGTCAGGGCTGGGTGCCTTCCCCTCCTGGACTTCCAAACTATCTGCCTAAGTTCTTCTAACTGGATGGGGGACTCCAGCACCTGCCGATCCTCCTCACTGACCAATGGAAGCCCAGGTTCTGCAAAAAAAGACCTCAGATTAATTTCCCCATTATATTCAGATGCATAGAGTTCAGAACAGAATGCTTTAAATATGTATTTGATGCCCTTCTGACCATATGTAATATTACCAATGACATTCTCCATTCTTAAAATGGTTCTCTCCAACCGCTTCCCCTTCACCACACCTGCCAGTCACTTTCCCGCCTTGTCCGCATTGAAGTAGCTTATAGATTTAGTAAGTAGGAGACTTCTTTCTAAAGTTCTATTCATAATTTGATGAAATTTACCCTCCAGGGTTTTTAACTCAAGTAACTTTTGGGGGGACATATTAATAATCAGCAGACCCTCCAAAGTAATTATCTTAGCTTCCAATGCTTATTCTTCTTCTTTACAGAGGTGCTTTTAATGTAGGAGAAGTAAGAAATGACCTCCCCTTTAATGAAGGCCTTCAGGGTGTCCCATGATTTAGCAATACTAGTATCGGATGATTAAGGGCCAAAAATCTCTTTATACAATCATTAATTTGGGCCTTAAAGCTGTTGTCCAGAAGAAGGGAGGGGTCCATATGCCAAATGGTGCCAGGGGATTCAGGTTCCAAGGGTGAAACCACTACCATCAGTGAGGCATGGTCTGAGACCAAAATGGGGCTGTAATTGGCTTCCTGAATTTCACCCACCAAAGAGACAGGTAAAACAGGTAGTCTAGGTGGGTGTATAGCTTATGTACATGAGAAAAGAAGTTGCACTCCCTGACTTGAGGGTGATAATGCCTCCAGGCTTCGGTCAATGCTGTTCCGTCTGCTATGTTTTTAAGGGCCGATACACGTCTATGGACAGGCCTCATTCAAACCCCTAAATGATCCAACTTCAGGTTCCAACAAGAATTTAAATCTCCTCCTAAAATAATGTTACCGGGGTATGGAGCCAATTTCACAGCTAGATGTGTGAAAAAAGCAGGAGAGTCAAAATTAGGGCCATAAATGGAGCCCATTGTGTAGCTAACCCAAAAAAAAAAATTCCACTACCATCAGAACAAAATGCTCTTGAGGGTCCGAGTATGAGGAGATTAGCTTATGTTGGATCCCTGGGCATAGCCAGACCACCACTCCCCTGGCTTTGGATGTAAAAGAGGCTGTTATAAAGAAACCTCACCAGGAAGCAGCTAGTCTGGAGGCCTCCTCCCCATTTGAGTGGATCTCCTGTAAAAAGACTATGTCTCCCCTTAGCTATTTAATTTGGCTCCCATACCCATTTTCTTTTCACTGCTGTTCTAAGACCATTGACATTCTATGAGATCAAGGTCAGTTTATCCATCACATAGTTTATTAACTATAGAGAAAACCCATACTACCCTTGTCACCAATAAAGTAGGAAATGTTCCATCTAAAGAAAATGATGTTCTATAACATTTTCTCAAAAACATAACTTCAAGAACAATACCCTGAAACTCCACAATAGCACCCTGCCCCCTATCTCCCTCAACAATTGAACATTGTGAATGAACTTTTGAAACAAAGTTCCCTGAGACCAAGTGTAGTGATAAAACATACAACAGAATCTTGAAGGTCAGATAAACCCGCCCCTCACCTGGAAACAAGGATGAACAAATACCCACTCTGTGTCACCCCCCCCCAACTTAAAGGTAAGCAACATAGCTATTAGGTATACTAAATCCCCCACTCCCCTTCCCTCCCAAAATAGCCATCCCATCTATATCCTCTGCTTTTCATGGATAGAGAATTTGATCCTCCAAATAAACTCAAAATATGAAAAGGAGGCGCTCTCCACCAGTGTTGAAAAAAAGAAAAAAATGAGTGGAGCCCTTAAGGAACGGGAGCCCCATGGGGCACCGTCCACCCCTCCAGACCCAAAAAGGAAAAATGAGGTGTCAACCCACCCATCCCTGATCTGGGCCTCTAAGGAGCATGCCTAGTATGGTCCCCTCAGGAGCATCCCCCCCCACAAACTGAAAGTGGCAGGAGGGGAAGCCCCTCCAAGAAAGATGAAGGCACAGTACAGATTAATCTTTAGCACTCTGATGTCCACGTACTATAGAGTAGGACCACCAGCACCCCCACTGGACTGGGGAATAGGCCAGAACCCCCCCCTCTATAAAACCAGCCGGAGTGAGATGGGAGAATGAGACCTCCGCTTACCCATCTCAACTGCGATGTCAAGCTTCTGAATTATCTACTTCTCATGGTCCCCCGAGTGACATAATACTCCCCAAACTGTAATGAATGGGAGCAATGCCTCCTTTAAATGCATATTATAGATTGACTATAGTGCTCTTACAACCCAGAGTTTGAATTAGGGGACCACTGGTATACACTATCCAGCGATTATGGGGCAAATCCCGCCTCCTCAGCATGAAACAAGTTCTCCATCTCATAAAGAAAACTTTATAAATCAGCTAACAACAATGCAGTAACACACCTACATGGTACTGACTTGTGGCTTTAGCAGCTTATTCCATTAGCAAGTTAAACAGTCTAAATTGTCCGGTTCCTGCAGTGAGAGACTGCATACCACATCTCCAGTTAAGGAGCAAACAAGTACCTGCAGGTCAGCAGTTCTTAGTCAAATGGTGGCAGCAAATTGGTAGAAAGCAAAGGGGTACCAAGGAAATAAAAGAGCTACTGAAGAAAGCAAAAAGTGGCTGCAGTCAATGGGCACCCTTGCAGTGAAAGGGGGGTGGAATAAGGAGCCCCCACACACCAACCCTTATAGGCCACCCTGAGGGTGTTGCAGTTAGGGGAATATGCCCCCCCCCCACACCTTTACCTATCCCACAAAAGCCTCTTAAATATCAGTACCTGTTGCTCCAGTATGAAAGACAGGAGTGAGTCATGTAGACAATTATTCATTCAGAGGGTCTTATTGGCGCTTTTCCAGCTCTGACACAAATTCTAATGCGGCCTCCAGACTAGTAAAGGACTTTTGGTTGCTGCCCTGTGGCCGAATAATCAGATGAGCTGGATAGATTAAAGAAATGGGACACTCCAAGGCATGGAGTCACTTTCTGACATCTGTGAAAGCTGTCCTCTGCAGCTGCAATTGCTGGGAGTAGTCCGGGAATATACTCACTCAGCTTTGCTGCACCATTATACGGTCCTATTTTCTCACTGCATATATCAGAGAAATTTAACAATAATGTTCCTGGGCCTTTGGTTGGGTGATGGTTTAGCCCCTGGAGACCTATGAGCTCTCTGGATTTCCAGAGATATGTCTGGTGGTATCTGCAAAGTTTGTCGTAACCAGCTGTGAATAAATGTGGCACATTCTCAGCCTTCCTGCCCCACAAGCATCCCCACAAAGTGGACATTACATCTTTGATCCCTATTCTTGTTGTCGTCAATGGCCTGCTTCAAATATTCAATTTCCTTTAACGCCTTTTGGAGATCAGAGGTTGCATGTTGCATAGAGTCCTCCCATACCCCAGCCAGATCTCCAAATCTCCCAGCCGACTTTCATGGGAGTCAACTGTCTATGAGATGTTATTGACAGTCTGCTGCATGTGTTGGAGTTGGGACATCATGTTCTTGAAATCCATCTCCATTTTGGTAGTGAGATTGTATTTTAAGTTCTTAAGTAATCGTTCTAAAGTCTGGTACCCTTTGGCCATTTCAGCACTGGGTGTCACATTCTGCTGAGTGGTGCTGGTGCTAGAAGTGTCTTCCCGATCCAGGTTTCGTGAAGCACCTCCTGGAGCTGCTTGGCTGGGAGTGCCCGGGTAAGGCAGGCCTTGATTTACTCTCAAGTCTCTCAGTGATTTAAAATGCAATTTCACCTGCTTCTTACTCGATTTTGTGGGGAAAGGCATCAGTAAACAGTTTGCCACTGATCTGAACTAGTTGCAGCTGAATAATGTAGCAGATGGGGAGGATATGTAGAGGATTTTGTAGGAGCTCCTCAGTTAAGCTGTCATCACACTCCCCGCTAGGCCATCCCCCAAAATGTACCATTGTTGTTAAATGAACATTGTAATACTGCTCATATTAAACAGTAGTAGCACAGTAAATGCATATTTGTTCAGTAACTCCACGTAATCTCCTGTTATGGGCTAGTAAATTATAATCCATTAGGAGGATTAATTTACACTATTACAACAACAAGACTCTTTGTCAGTTTACAAACTTATGTGACCAAGTAAAATACAAAAAACATTGAATGAGTTTAAATAGAGGTTCCCAGTCTTTACCAATTTATGAAGCTGTTTTATAACAACTGGATAAGTTCTTTAGGCAGCTACAGATGAAACAATACTGTACTTACTAATGAATGCAAGAGCAGTTAGGGTTTGTAATTAGCTCTGACAACAGTCTCTTTGCTCCATAACAGGTGGCTTCCTGAATCTGCCCGCTGGCTGGTTTTAAACAATAAGACAGAGGTGGCTGTGAAACAGCTAAAAAGAGCTGCTAAACTCAATGGCAAGCATGAAGTACGAGACATGCTCACTGCAGAGGTAAAAAAGTTGTTTCTCTTTTAGCTTTTTTTTTTTTTAGTCTTTGGTAACCAGGTAAGGCCCACTAGGCACACGTGCCTGTTTTCAGGGGTGACTTGGGAGCACTGGGTGGTTAAGTGACTTGCTCAGAGTCACACAGTATGCAAGTGGAGGCTGTGAGAATCAAACCAAGGTCTGGTCTGCTGGATGTACCAAGCTTGTTCACAATTCATTACTCTAACCTGTAGGCTATACTGTCAGCCCCAAGCTTGAATGAATGAAAACTATTTGGCACTATTCCAAAAAAGCTCAAGGTACCTCATTTTATAAATACAATAATTTACAGGTTGTACCTGCAGTTTAGTGGGGCAGCCTATGACATAATCCTCCACAGAACTCTGTATTTCAATCTATGACTCCATCAGATCCTCTGAGTTCACCACATTATGTCATTAACATGCACCAGCCATACTTCCCTGTTACATTTTGCAGCATCAATGTCTTTAACCAAAGCTTGTGGAGCTTACCTGATTCCTTCTCTGACTCCCATTTTTTTACAATCTTGGGATTCATCCAGTCTGCAAGATCCACCCTCCCAGGCTATCCTTCATTGTAAATGAAGTTTCTCAGACTCATCCAATGACTGCCAGTCTCCCAGTTGTGGTCCTTCAGCACCCAATGCACACAGCCCTTCCTTTGCTGGGCTGTGGAGTCATTCTCACCCACCTATAGGGAGAATGTCAGAGCTCTTCCCGTGGATCATTCTGCCACTGTGTTACTCAGATCTGGTTTCAGTGTCGTCCTTTGCTCCAGTGCTATGGCATTTGCCTTCATCATACCATTCCTGTACTTCTTTTATCCCCCCCACCCCAGCCGTCCTTCCTTCAGGCCTATCCCCCTCACCCAGACCTGTCACCCAGCTTCTCTGGCACTTAACTTCTTCTTATGTTCCTCCCTGGCTTACCCACCCCAGGGCAGGGCCTTTGGGGGAGGACTCTGTTTCCTAAAGGAGTTAGAGTTCCAGTGCAAGGAGAGACAGCCACACTCAGTGGTGAAGAACGGTGGTGAGGGGTGGATGTCATCCTTGCTGTGGTCAGAGCATCCCCTTTTTCCCTTTTCCTCCCACTAGGAATTGATGGTGTCCTCTATTGGGCATGCTCAATACACATCCATCCCTCCCTTGATTCTTAGCAGCAGCTTGCACCACCACCTATGGTTGCCCAGGTGGAAGTACTGCTGCAGAGACTAGGTCCCTCACTCTTCTAGGTGTGAGAGCATCCATGGGATGCAAAATCCACCCCATAGGCTGTCCCTTCATTGATCCATTCTTCTTTCAAAACCTGGGTCATTGGCATCGCAAGGAGTAGCACTACCCTTACAGAAATATAGGTGTGCTGTGTACATGCAGAATGCATGCCACATGCTTAATTGTGCAATGACTGCATGCAGTTCTCATACAAAAAGTGAGCCTATGTGAACCAGGGGCAGGATTCATAAAGAAAGACAAAATCCCGCAGCTGTGGCAAAATGGCCTGCAGCAGTGTGGAAACATAGTCGCACTGTATTCTTAAAGAAAACCAGCGCAGCTGTGGATTTCTGCAAAAAGTGCTGCAGATGCAGCAATTTAGCAGCTGCAGGAATTGCAAAATGCTGCAAATCTGCAACTGCGGATCTGCAGCTGTGGCAATGGCTGAGAAGGCACAGCAATAGTAAACCTCAGTAGCTGAAGCGGCAGACTATAACATTGCTGCTATAATATGAAGCTGACAGCACACACACAGAGACCTGCAACCAGTCCCCAACTGGGACCACTGCAGCACCACAGGTATCAGCGATACCATGGTACCACAGTGGACGACTGTCCCTGCTGGTCATCCCTCCCTGGGGTGTTCCTGTGGCCTGTGGGGGTAGCACTTGCTACAGGCTGGTCAGGCTCTACTGCCTTTGGGGTGCCATCATAGGCTGCACTGGGTCTAGTTGTTATTGCCTGTTGCCATATCATGGCAATGTGTGCTTTTGTTGCTGTAACATCAGCCACTGCTATAGTATCTGGGATGCTATTACCTGTGCCTCACATTCACCTTAATTGGCACTACTGCAGTTTTCTGGGGGAGAGTTACACTTCATTCCACTGTGTGTAACATTTTTCCGCAATTGTGGCAAAAAGCTGGCTGTGATTGCCCTTCAGGGGCTGTGCCTTACTTACCTCACACCTTTTTTTCCTCAGGGACTTCCGCAGTGGCATTGTTTTCCACAATCCATTGTGTGTTTTTCTGCAGCTGCGGAGGTTTTTGTGAATAGCACTTGGAGCAATCTTCCCGTTTTTCCATAGCTGAGGCAGTTTTGGGGACTTTGGGAAGGATTTGTACCTTCTGAAAGCTTTGAGAATTCTGCCCCAGGTCAAAAAGCACATCAGTTTTGCATGCTGCAAGCATGACATGTGTGCAGCAAGAAGCTGGTGTGAACATCTTCTAAAAGTTACATCAGAGTCGCGCGTTACACACTTGACATGAATGCAGCAATTAAGTTGGTGTGAACATCATTTAAACATCACATCAGGTTCACATGCTGTTCGCTTGCCATGTGTGCAGCAGCTAAGCTGGTGCAAATCTCATCTAAAAAACACATCTTTCTATTTCTTATACTACTGCTAGCAATTAGAGTCATTAAAATACATTTTTATTTGAATTCCCATAAAAATTAAGTGAACTCATTAATTCAGATCCTTTTGCAAGCTGTTTAATGGCTTTTGATTTTTGTCTTTAAATCGCTATTAATTTGCAAAGTATTGCTTGCTTACTGAATTAAATGCCTAGGATATAGCCAGTCAACATCCCCATTCCAGATGCATGAAGAGAGGTCTCTATGTTGTGAAGCCTATGCTTTTTGTTTTGGAGCATGCAAATCCCTTATGCATATTTAGTGCTACAAATGTGTTTCTCCATGACTGTTTCATCTAACTTACTTTCCATTTGTCATTCTATATTAAGCACATACACTATGGTCATGCTCATCACTCTTTGTACTGAGTAAAGTCTTGCAAGCATGCACCATACCTTACATTTTGTCACTGAAATGAGGGACATGGACACTCAAAATGAGGGACAATGAGGGACACTAACCCACATTACGGTCAGGACACATGGAGATACAGCACTTCAGAACACAGAGGAAGCCATCTCATTAGCACCTGAAAATGAATTTCTACCATTAAGCAAGGTACCATTTAGGTAGGGTAAAGGAAGGCAGTTGCCCCCTTCCCCATATTTGTGCCTAGGTTATTCTTATGGTGTAGCAATAATGGCTTTAAATTTGAATTTACTCTTTTGCACAATAAGTACCTACCTGGCTTATGTGTGCTCATGCTGCAGGTACTCTCCAGATTCGACTGTGTCTATGTTGTGTTGTCGACTCTCTTTACCTATTAGCAGCAGCACAATCACATGTGATGTGGATGAGCTCCAGCCAAGAAAGGGCACATGAGCCTTGCAAGTGCAACACTGTCTTTCCCACCACAGAGTCGATAGACTGCACATTACAGCTTGGAGTCATCAGTAAGCACTTAACTCTCAATAGCAGTGTTGTGGCAGCATATTTTTGTTGGTCTACTCTTAGTGAGTCTCCATCTCCTCTGGTGACTGAAGGGGCAGAGGTTGAGCTAGAAGCAAACTCTAGACTAGGCTACCTACTTACTCTACTAGACTTTCCTTGCAAAAAAAAAAAACAGCACAGACCCCCAAGGCAGCAAGCTAGGCTTAGCAGCAGTGGTGACAGTGGTGTGGGTGGCCTTCCTAGGCCTTGATCAGTGCAGTGCAACAGCAGACACAGCAGCAACCGAGCAAGAAGAAAGCAACCCAGGTAGGAAGGGTTTGGTTGGTGAGGTGACTTGTCACAGATCACGTTGGGGACCGGTGACGGTCGGTTCTAGCATCCAGCTTCTGGTGGAAGGAGAGAGGCGGAGCAGACTGAAAACAGGTCTGGTGGCACACTGTACCTGGCTGCAGGTTCTAGCCATATGGCTAGGTAAGTAAAAGTAAATATTTTTTTTACAAGGGGACTAAGAAAGGAGGAAGGACTGAAATATTGATGTGTTTTTCATATTTCTTCACCTATGGGCAGTTTCATAACTCATAGTGGATGGGTATTGAATGGAAAGGAGTTGGGGAGAAAAATTGGTACGAAGTTCTTTTTTTGGGGGGCAGAACGTCAGCCGGAAAAAAAATTGGTTAGTAACTGGGTGGGTTTAAGCCCAGATCTGATGCACTGCTCTGAGGTATATACAGATTAATCTTATACATTGGAATTTTTCCTGATTTGCATATTACTTTTCAGTCAAAATGATTAAGTTGTACCTTTCAGAGAAGTTGCAGGCATTCTAGAGCTGTCCTTTGCATTCATGGACAGTTGAACAGTATGGTATGCACAGACTATTGGAGCCCCATTATAGTCAGACTTATGCCCCCCATCTAGTGAAGCAAAGGGCAAAGAAGACTACACGGGTGTGCACCATTGAAATGAATGGGGGTATTTTTTATTACTATTTTATACATTATTGATGGAGAGTTGAAGATTGATGAAGGCCACTGCTTGACTAACAAGGGCCTTGTTATTAGAACAGTGGCCTTCATTATTCTCCAACTCATCATCATAGCGTATAAAATAGTAACAGAAAAAACTCCATTTATTTCATGGGGGCATGCCCCAGCACTCTTACCCATGGACATCATCTCTTAAAGACTCCTGCCTTTGGCTCCCTAGTAGTCAAGCAAGAGACGTTTTACTTATAGAAACATAGAAACATAGACTTTGATGGCAGATAAGGACTGCTTGGCCCACCTAGTCTGCCCATTTCCTTACCTAAAGGATAAGCTGCAGATCTTAGTTAACCAACAGCCTATTTCTTCCTACCCCCCCACAAAAATTGCCTTATGTCTGTCCCATGCATTCTTGAATTCTACCACAGTTTTAGACCCCACCACCTCCTCTGGAAGGCTGTTCCACACATCCACCACCCTCTCTGTGAAAAAATACTTCCTCACATTGCCACTGAGCTGCCCCCCGTTTTCAAATTGTGTCCCCTTGTTCTTGCACATCTCAAGATGCTACCCTCTTGGACTTTGTTGATTCCACTGAGGTACTTAAAAGTTTCTATCATGTCCCCCCTTTCCCTCCTTTCCTCAAGGGTATACATATTAAGCTCCTTTAGTCTCTTCTCATATGGCTTCTCTTGCAGACCCTGCACCATTTTGGTTGCTCTCCTCTGGACTGACTCCATCCTGTCTATGTCCTTGTGTAGATGGGGTCTCCAGAACTGGACGCAGTACTCCAGATGGGGTCTCACCAGCTGTCTGTACAGAAGGATAACAACTTCCTGTTTTCTGCTGATGATGCCTCTCCCTATACATCCCAGTATCCCCCAGCCCTCCCTACTGCCTTCTCACATTGCTTACTAACCTTAAGGTCATCTGATATGATTACCCCCAGGTCCCTTTCCATTTCTGTTGTTGTTACTACCTCCCCCCCATTGTGTAATCTTCCCCTGGGTTTTTGTTTCCCAGGTGCATTATTTTGCACGTCTTTGCATTGAATCCAAGCTGCCATACTTCTGACCATTCCTCCAACCTTGCCAAGCCCCTTCTCATTCTTTCCACGCCTCCCTGTGTATCAACCCTGTTGCAGATCTTTGTGTCATCTGCAAAGAGGCATACTTTTCCTTCCAGTCCCTCTGAAATGTCACTTACAAAGACATTAACAAGCATTTGTCAATGCCGAACGTTTGCTTGCAGGTATTTGCAGTGGTGTTTGGCATGTATGGTGCTTTACCCTAATGCCCTGTGCGATTGCTGGTATTTGCACAATAAATTGTCAGCATGACCTTTTTGTTACCCCCATTGTGCGCTACATAGGCGGAAACACGTTTTGGGCAGGATGTGAAAAATGACAGCTGTACTGCTCATAAGGAAGTGTGGTAAAATGCCAATGTTGAAAATCTGGAGTGGAAATATTGAAAATTCGCAAACCTAAGAGCATGCGTGGGAACTGTGCAATGCACGCTCTTAAAACAGTCATTATTCACCAAATTTTCAACATTGCCATTTTAAAACCTCTGCTAATGAACAGTGTCACTGTGATTTTCTTACTGTGTCCCATACATTGATTTCGCACACCGACTGCGCCATTGTGCATTACATGGGGGGAAAGATGTTTTGGGCAGGATGTGAAAAATGACAGCTGTACTGCTCATAAGGCGGTGCGGTAAAATGGCAATGTTGAAAATCTGGAGTGAAAATATTGGAAATTCGCAAACTTACGAGCGTGCATAGGAACTGCACAACGCATGCTCATAAAAAACAGTAATTTGTAGGATTTTTTTCGCCAAATTTTCAACATAGCCATTTTAAGATCTCTGCCCATGAACAGTGACACTGTGATTTTCTTAATGTGTCCCATACACTGAGTTCGCACACCGACTGTGCCATTGTGCGCTACATGGGCGGAAACACGTTTTAGGCAAGATGTGAAAAATGACAGTTGCAGTGCTCATAAGGAGGTGTGGTAAAATGGCAATGTTGAAAATCTGGAGTGAAAATATTGAAAATTCACAAACTTACGAGGCATGCGTAGGAACTGCGCAACGCAGACTCATAAAACAGTCATTTTTAGGAATTTTTTCACCAAATTTTCAGCACAGCCATTTTAAGACCTCTGCTCATGATCAGTGTCACTGTGATTTTCTTAATGTGTCCCATACATTGAGTTCACACACCGACTGCGCCATTGTGCGCTACATGGGCAGAAACACATTTTGGGCAGGATGTGAAAAATGACAGCTGTACTGCTCATGAGGAGGTGTGGTAAAATGGCAATGTTGAAAATCTGGAGTGCAAATATTGAAAATTTGCAGACGTACGAGCGAGCGTAGGAACTGCGCAACGCACACTCGTAAAACAGTCATTTTTAGGAATTTTTTCACCAAATTTTCATCATAGCCATTTTAAGACCTGTGCTCATGAACAGTGTCACTGTGATTTTCTTAATGTGTTCCATACATTGATTTTGCAACCGACTGCGCCGCTGTGCGCTACATGGGCGGAAACACATTTTGGGTGAGATATGAAAAATTACAGCTATACAGCTCATAAGAAGGTGTGATAAAATGGCAATGTTGAAAATCTGGAGTGAAAATATTGAAAATTCGCGAACTTACGAGCCTGTGTAGGAACTGCGTAATGCACACTCATAAAACAGTCATTTAGTCATTTTTTGGAATTTTTGCACCAAATTTTCAACATGGGGTTTTTGGGACCCCTTCTCATGAATGATGTCACTGTCATGGCGTTATTCAAGGCTAAAGGGTGATTTCGTGCAGTGACTATGCAGTGCCTGCGAAATCACCCTTCAGCATGAATAACACAATGACAGTGGCATCATTCATGAGAAGGGGTCCCAAAAACCCCATGTTGAAAATTTGGTGCAAAAATTCCAAAAAATGACTGAGATAGGCAATAAAGTTGAAACCCCCCTATCTAGCCCATTATACAAGTTAACTGCATTTCCTCAGTTCGTGGTCGGCTTTGAAGAGTGCAGACGTGTTCCCGGTCCACCGAAGATCGTCGCTACGGAGTCCAGAGGTAAGCATGGGGTGAGGGATGGGAGGCTGGTGCGCAGGGTGGGTGCGGGTTGTGGGAGGGGCTGGGAGACTCACTATGGGACCTTTTATTTTACAGGTTTAAAAAAGACGATGGGACGCTTGCCACGCTGGGGTGGGCTCCGTGTGGCAGAAGATGTGGGGGAGGCTGAGGAGCCGACGGGGATTGGGCACCCCATCAGCAAAACAACGCGAACATTTGCCACACTGGGATGGGCTCCCAGCGTGGCAGCAGGATGGCTTGGGGGCCATGGAGCTGGCGGAGGATTGGGCACCCCCGTTGTCAAACAACGTTTGCCACACAGAGTTAGGCTCCCCAGCGTGGCATGAAAGCTTTGGGGGTGGGCGGACGCGTGGGGGGAGTGCGTGACGCAAGGGGGGACGGCAGCGGTGCTCAGTATGGCAGTGGTGCTTTCCTTTGAAGCAGAGGAACACCGCTGTCATACTGAGCTCCTGCACCCATTAGTGCAGAACCACCATGCCTGCTCAAGGGAGCAGTGCATTGGATGGGAGAGGCACACCTCCAAGTGTGCTGCTCTCCCAAAACATTCCTTGTGCATGTGTGCAAGCGAACATAAAAAGGACTGGACCCCGTACTGAACCCTGCGGTACCCCCCTAGTAACCCCTCTTTCTTCAGACTGGACTCCATTTACAGTTGTCTTCTGTGTTCTGTTGTCCAGCCAATGTTTTACCCAGGCTACCACCCTGAGACCCACTCCCAGGCTGGTTAATTTGACCATTAATCTTTTGTGTGGGTCTGTGTCAAATGCCTTGCTAAAGCCTAGGTAGGCCATGTCCACAGCCCCACCCTGGTCTATTACTTTGATCACCCAGTCAAATAAATCAATTAGATTTGTCTGACATGACCTTCCCACTGTGAACCCATGCTGCTTTGGGTTCAGTGCCCCACTGGCCTCTAAGTACTCAACAATTCTTTCCTTCAGATGTGATTCCATCACTTTCCCTACCACAGAGGTCAAACTGACAGGTCTGTAGTTTCCTGCCTCTGTCTTACTCCCACTTTTGTGAAGGGGAATCACATCCACCTTCCTCCAGTCTACAGGTACCACACCATCCTCCCATGATTTGTTAAAAAGGGTAGTCAGTGGTGTCACTAGTTCTCCCCTTAATTTTTTTTAGAATTCTGGGGTGAATTCCATCAGGCCCCATTGCTTTGTCCACCTTCAGTTTCAGGAGTTCTTTCAGAACCCTTTCTTCTGTGAAAGGACTGGGATCAACCCCCCCTATCCAGAGTGCTTCTGTTAATTGGATTAGGCACCTCCCCCTCCTCCTCTTTTGTGAATACTGAGCAGAAGTATTCATTCAGTATCCCTGCCTTTTCACTGTCCCTCTCTGCCCACCTACTGTCCATTATATTCAGCCTCACTATCCCTTTCTTTGTCTTTCTACACTCCCTGATGTATCTATAAATGGTTTTATCCCGCTTCTTAACTGAGTTGGCTATATTTTCCTCAGTTTGGGCATTTGCTATTTTGCCTTCCCTCCCTGCTTCCTTCTGCCTTAACGGGAACAGTTCTCTGTCCTGCTCCTTCTGTGTTTCCTTATACTTCCTAAGTGCTATCTTTTTCTCCCTAACCTTCCCTGCCACATCTTTTGAGAACCATAGTGGCTTTTTCTTTAATTTTTATTTGTTTATTTGCTTCGCACAAAGTCTTGTTGCCTCTGTGATTGTAGTTTTGATGTTTCCACATTGTTGCTCCACACCTCCTTCTAGCCTGCTTGCTAGTGCTTTACTAAGGCACTCTCCCATCTTAACAAAGTCAGCCCTCCTGAAGTCCAGTACCCAAATTCAAAATCCACAAAATAACTTAAAAGTTCAATACTGAACATTTGTTTAAATAAAAAAAGTCTTCAGACTGCCTGACTCACTTTATCAAAACAATGCCTAACTCACTTTATCAAAAAAGTCTACCAAGTTAGTAAAGCATGACCTGCCCTTAGAGAATCCATGTTGTAACTTGTCACTCATGTTGTCATTTGTAAGTATGGTGTTAGTGGTAGCCCTAATAAATCTTTCCAGCTTTTTATCAAGAACAGATGTTAGACTTAGAAGGCCCCATATTCAGAGCTGGCCAGTTGTGTGTGCGCACAGGAGCACCGCATGAAAAAACAGGGCAGGCTGGCTCTGGCACAATATTCAAACAGATAGCTTGATCTGAACTGACAGTGCTAGCTGTCTGAATATCAGGCCATGGTAGTGTGGCACACAGCAGGCAGTCACTATGCTACCATAATGTGGGGCCAAAGACTGCGCATAGGGGGTAAAGCATGGCACACACTGATTAGTATCATGACCCGATGGGTGATATCCAGCCCAAACATGCAGATGAGCCCATTGGGCATATATGGTGCTAACAGGCCATTTGCATGACCATTATGGGCTCATCTGCATGCCGTGCATTGACTGAGTGCACCAGGCAAGATCCTCACTCCCAAACCCTGATCCCCTGTCACTATATATATATATATGTCAGCACTCCCTGGTGGTCTAGCAGTCCCTCCCTAGCCCCAGTCCCCTCCCATACATGATATGGCCTGTTCATTTGCCCCTTCCTCTGTTCCCTGCTATGCAACACATGGTCATAAATTGTTACATTTGAATACTCAGAGTTTATTGCCCAGATTGGCTGAAATTGAAAATATTTGCAATGCTTATAAACCCAATTTCATTTTTGTTTCTGAAACTTGGTTAAAACCTAATATAGGGGACCATCTGTGCACACTTCCTGTAACAGTATGGATAGGGCAGACAGGAAATGGAAAAGAAGAAGGGAGGGATGGTAATCTATTTTAGGGATCATTTTCAGGTCACTTATTTTGAGCAGCATGAATAATGCTTGTTTGAATGATTGGTTGGTAATACGTCTGGTTTGGGGGGGGTAGTAATTATGTCTATCCAAGTGGAGTATACAACCCACCAGATTGTGGCATTTTGGGCCTGAAGCAACTATTGGATTATACTGCTAAATTTGTGGGAGGCCCAGATTTTTTTATGCTTGGCAATTTCAATGTGAATTGGGCACAGTCTGTTAATTTATGGCTAGAGAATTTATTGCAATCTTTCTTACTGGTTTAGCTTATTTCAGATCCTACTAGGCTGAACACAGCCACAGGAAACCATTCTGTTTTAAACTGGTGGTCACTGGCAGTCCTCAGAGAGTGTCCCTGGTTGGGATGCCCTTTGACTCTGCCAGTGACTACCAGGCTACATATTGTGTTTTAAACTTTAGGTGCCCTAAAGTCCCATCTTGCCTCTTGCAGTTTAGGAATTTTAAGCATGTTGACATGACTGCTTTACATAGATATATGTTGGAAATTGACATGTCCTTTTTGGGCTGTATACCAGATCCTGATAATGCTTTCAAGTTTTTCTGTAAGACACTCCTGCTCAAAATTTGTTCTTTCAACTTAAAAAGCTATGAGTTAGAGGGGAATACAATAGATGGCTTGCCATTGAAATTAAGGACTGTATGAAAGCTAGGGATATTGCATGGTCCAACTTTAAGAATATGCGTTCTCAATTTTTGATGGATAGATACAGGTTCCTTTGCAATAAGGTGTCTTATTTGGTTAAGGATGCAAACAGTTTTTTTTTTCTGCTTCTATTTGTCGCCAGCCAATTGGTCCCTCTCTCACCACCCCCCCTCATCACCACCACCAGGCGACATGCTGGCCATCACCTCTTACCAATTTGAAGCACCAGTTTGCCCAGTGCAGCGGGGAGACTGGCTTCATCCCACCAGTTGGCTTCTTTTCTCCTCCAGTTTTGTCCCACCCCTGAGCATGGAGCCAAGACAAGCAATGACACCAATGACCAAGCCATGCATGCTTCCATATGTGGTATGTCAGGCATCTTGCTCGACTCCACCCCCTTGCGTGGGTCCATTGCGCTGGCCCCCCACCACTGCTATGGGGCCAGTCAAGCAGCAGACTCCATCCCCGCCCCTCCCCAGAAGAGAAGAGAAGAGCTGTCCGGGTGCTCTATCCTCTCCCTCCCCAGCCAACCCCTGGTGACCCACTTGCACTGTGAACACAGGTCACCAGCATGGCAGGAGGTAAGGCAGGATGCCTCAACCCTCCATTCCACTAGTTCAACTTTAAAGAGGGTTTTTTACAGGAAAAGTATATGTGATAAACTAACCAATTTCAAATCATTTTGGTTATCTGTTAATCAATTTCTGTCTCCCAAAGCAAAATGTAATATTAACGCCTGGGCTGCTGACAGAAATAGAAAGTATACGAATTCTGGACTGATATATCAGTTCACGACACAGCAAGGGTTAAGTCATTGTCTACATCCTCAGGGGTAGTTTCAGATCCTGTTGATATTTCAAACCAGTTTGGTATAAAATTCTCAGATTTATCAAGTTATTGTGGTAATGGGTTTAAGTTACCAGCTCCAAAACCATCTAGCCCACTTGATAGACTACCTTTTTACTATTGCTCTGTTTCTCAGAAAGAAGCCCTCAAATTAGTGCTGACTACACCTAACAAATATAATGACTGCAGGGAAGGCTTAGATAGCAATTTTATTAAACTTGTAGCTCCCTGCATTGCTGGCCCCTTATGATTCAGTCTTTGTCTATGTTTAAAATTTTAGTTTAGTTATTGGATTTTTCCCCTCTAAGTAGAAATTCTCAAGAATTGTTCCTATGCCAAAAAAAAAAATAGGGTACTTCTGGGCTTGATGAGTTTTGCCTTATCGCTGTCCTTAATCCTCTGAGTAAATTACTGGAAAAAAATTGTCAGTAAACAAATTACATCTTATTTGCAAAAGTATGATGTGCTGTGTCCCCAACAACATGACTTTTGGCCTAATCATGGTACTGAGACTGCCTTGGTCAGGTTCACTGATGCCGCCCTTTGTGGTTTTGATAGTGGACTTACGCTGGGGACAGTGTTCATGGACCTGACCAAGGCATTCAGTTTGATAAATCATGCACTGTTATGTGTTAGATTGGGTGGACAGAGATTCTCTGATAATGTGGTTGCTTGGTTTAGGAACTATCTATCTAAATGTTCTCTTTATGTTTCTACTGATTCTTCTATTTCTTCTACCTTTTCTATTCACTCTGGTATTCCTCAAGGGTCTATTTTGGGTCCTTTTTTGTTTTCTTTGTTAATTAATCCTTTGCCGCTACCTGCTCAACCTGTGACAGCCTCCGTTATGCTGATGACTTAATACTTTTTATACAGTCTCAGTCCTTAGCATCTTTAATTCAAAACTTGGGGCAATATTTTATATCAGTTTGTCACTGAGTTGGTAAGAATGCTTTGGATTTGAATTCTTCTAAGACCAAAGCTATGTTGTTCAGGACCCCCTTTCATTTACTGAAAAATCCTAGCTTAGTTGTTTGTGATGTTCATGGAAATTCTCTTGCACAAGTGTATGAATTTAAGTATTTAGGGGCCTTGTTTGACCCTGGTCTATCACTTCAACCTCAAATTAGAACAGTATGCTGCAAGTTTAATCAAAAAACTGGAGGTAATCTATAAATTGGAACAATATTTCATCCTTAAACCAGAAAGGCCATAGCTATTGGTATGCTTTTACCCCATTTAGATTATGCAGGAAGTCTGTATTATAAATTGCCAGTTAGGAAAGCTCAGGCCTTATCAGTTGTATAGAATAACATACTTTGTGTTAGGCCCTCCTCCCCATACACACCACTACTTGCTATATTCTTCCCTTGACTGGTTGCCACCTTATTCTCACTCTATGTATTTTGTTTATTGCTTAATTTTTAAATCCTTATTTGAGACTAAGTTTCCCTTAACTGAATTGCTGAGGGTTTGATGTTCAACACTGAATCTCAGATCTTTTAGTGGTACCCTTCTCCTTAACAAATTTTGTTCCACTAAAGCTGGTTCTAGACCCTTTTCTGTGGCTGCTCCGTATCTTTGGAACAGTTTGACTGAGGATCTTAGAACTGTTTGTATGTTTGAACATTTTAAAAGAAAGTTGAAAAGTGTTTGCTTGCCTCATATGAATGTAAATGTTTTTAATTATGTGTTCTTTAGGCTTTGTGTATTAATGTTTTTATTTTGTATTGCAATATGTGTTCATGTTGGAACTGAAAATGGGCTTGCCCCAGTGTCCTTACCTGATTAACAAAATAAAAACAAACAAACAATGCTGCATGACAGTATTCCCTGGTGGTCTAGTGAGCCCTCCCTAGTCCCTATCCCCTCCAATAATGTATGTCACTACTCCCTGGTGGTCCAGTGGCCCTCCGTAGTCCCAATCTCCTTTACTGTATATGACTGTACTCCCTGGTGGTCTTGCGGTCCCCCTCCCTCATTCTGATCTGCCAGTAGCATACATACATATACACACATATATATATATACTGTATATATATATATATATATATATATATATATATATATATATATGCCTGGTGATCTAGTAGACCACCAGCCCCCCAACACCCCAGCAGGTACTGTCCCACCACCTCTGTCCCCCTGTCCCAACCCTGAGAGCTGGTAATTAGCACAGCTCTCTGCTCACCACCATGTCTGACTGCATACTAAGCTCTCAAGTTGTGTACTGTACAATCAGCTGATTGTACATTACGTGCCTTGAGGGCTCAGTCAGTGGCAAGTAAGTAGTCATATCCTTTCTACCGCTACAGATGGTGGTACCAGTAAATCATAAAACTGAGTCACCTAAAACAACTAGTTCTAGTTTAAAATGTTTATTATGGTCACAAGGATCAGTGGCTACAATTTGTTCCCCTTGTTCCATTTCCCTGACATTTAATTCCTGCAGAGTTTGGTATCTGTTTTCTAGGCATAACTGATGTTCTTCAGCTCTCCTCCCTCTTCCCCCCCCACCTTCCACTAGTGTCCAAAATGGTAGTTTTTCATTCTCAATGTCACTATCATCCAGTGTTCTACAGTATCCCCTTTCCCGTTTTCTCTTATATTGTTTATACCTTCATTACTGCTGTTACATTGTGCATTGTGCCTTTCCCCTTCATGTGTTACACCCTTTGTAGTTAAGGTTTCAACCATGTTATCAACGAATACCTCTAGGTTCATGATGTTGTTTCATTTATTTGCATTATTCTTACAGGTACTTATTTCTTCCTCTAATGCCTGAATGTAATTATATTTGGGGCATATACAGTACAGTCTGATGAGTGATCAGATTTTATACTCCAGGCAAACATCTGTCATTTCCTACAGGTGACAGCAACTGTATTAATTTCCATATTGTCAGATGATCAGAATGTAGATGTACTTGTTGAAGGTGTTTGTTTGACTTATAATATAGTGCTTGCTTTAGAAATTTCAGTGGTTGATCCTGGGCACACTTGTTTACCCTAATAGAGTGGAAATAATGAGATTTAAGAGAGACAGATAGCAATACCCATAAAATGAAAGTGACATTTTGTGTCTGATTAGTATGATTTATAACTCCACCTTAAAAATTACTGAGCCTGTAAATGGACTTATACTTCAGATAACAATGAAATGAAAACAAACTAGCTGTTTGGCTTACTGACCCCTTCTTGTATAATTCACATCCTGTTTAAAACTAATGTGCAGTAGTAGCATTGAATTAATCAAGGGATGTTTAAGAATTTTTGAAAATCCCTATTGAAAACTGTGAAATCTTTTGTTAGGGATTTCTTTTTGTTTGGTAGTGTGTTCACTGCTACCAGGAGAGGGTACTTCCATCTGATAGTCTAGTTGAGAATCTACTAGATGGTGCTTTAGTACTGTAGTAGGAGCTGGCCTCCCTCCGTAGGTATAACAAAAATTCTTTTAGAGCATTTTTTCCCTAGGTTTTTTGAAGGATAAATGGGCAATCTCACAAAATTGCTTGATGAATCTAGTGCTACTTCTGTAATATAAAAAGAATAGTAGCATCACTAGCAACAGTTAATAACCTGCTCTGGTCAGAGCCACAATAGCTGCTAATGCATTAATATGATAAGAGAGGTGTTTATTTCAAATGTTTTGTGAGGAAAGACACACTAAGCTAGTAACAGCTCATTTTCTGATGTGTCCTTGGGGAAGCAGAAGGGGAAGGGGAAGTGGGCAAGAGGAGAAGATAGATACAAAAATACAGAATATAAAGCTCATAGAAATTGAATAAATGTAACAAAGATAGAGGAAAATTATGTATAAGAATAAATTAACAAAAATAAATTACCAAGCAATAAGTTGTGGAACTGACCAAAGAACAAAAATAGTTATTAACTGATTAAAATAAAAACTAGAGGAATAACTGATGCAGGAGAAGAGATATAGAATTAATGTGTGACTTAATTGCATTAGTGTGATGTAAAATCTTTAGCTGGTTAGGCCACCTTCTGCTTCTGCTTTCCTAAACTTTAGAACTTTCTCTCCCTCTAACCATTAATTTTGCCTGTTCCAAATACCCTCTCCTCTCTCTGCTCCATGACCACACTGCTACCTCCTGTGCCTGTTCTTGAATCATAGCCCTTCCCCATTCTTCAGTTTATCCTCTTCCCTCTTTCTCCATGACCATACCACTTTCTCTTGTGGCTGCCCTTGAGTCATAACCCTTCTATACTCCTCAATTTTTACCATATTCCCCTCTTTCTCGTCCTCCTTGACCCTCCACCCACCTCACCAGCCCTTCTCCCTCTCTTCTTCCTCCCTCCCTCACTTGTCTGCATGTTACTTCTCCCTCCAATCTGTGCTCCTTCCTTCAGCACCCTCTCCCCTGCTGCCTTCACCACTGAAAAGTACTGTTACTTGAACTCATGGGGCAGATTCCCCACCATGTCCTTGTAAGATGCTTGCCTATAATTTTATCTGCCTGATGAACCTTGTTCATGTTCATTTTGTACTGTTTATTTAATTTTATATCTCTGTGGGATGTTTTATTGTGTAAGTTATTGTTATGTGTTGTTCTTGCACCTCTCTTCCCTTCCCCCCAGGACACACCATGAAATGAGTATTTTTCAGCTCACTATGTCTTTCTTGGTGAGGCTTTTGAAATAAATAAATAAAAAGCTACTTAGTTACTTAGTTGACATTAGACTGTAAAGGCCAACAGCCCATCAAGTCCATCTCCCATTCCTAGTGGGCAAATTGTGTCAAGAATACTTAAATCATGAACACTTATCTAGCTCAAGTTCAAGTCTATTAAACATTGTTATATCCACTAGATTCTGAGGTAATGCATTCCAAACTTTGGTAGATCTAATAGTGAAATAATGAGCTTGTTTCTTGGTTTAAAAGTTGTGTGCCTTCAGTTGTTTATTATGCAATCTTAAGTAGAAAGGTCAATCACTGAAAGACAGATTGCTCTGGCTCACTAAATCTGGATCATGTACAATCTTAAATAGAAACAACAAGTCACCTCACAGTCTCTGATTCTTGAGGGAGACCAGGTCTAACTCTTGTAAATGATTCATATGGCTCATATTACTGAGTTGAGGAATCATTTTGGTAAATCTCCTCTGAACACTCCAACAACTTAATATCACCATTCAGGTAGGTGTCCAAAAGGGAGACCAATAGGCAAGATAGGGTCTAAGGTAAGTTATGTACAATGGTAGGATACACTGTTCATTTCTTGAGATAAAGGATTTCTTTATGTTCTGTAACAGTCTATTTGAGATTTGAACAACTTTTTTACGATGTGAGGAAGATGACAGTGAATAATTTACAATAATGCCAAGATCCCATTCATTATGAGCATTATTAAGTAGACAGCCATTTAGCTTGTGGTAAAAAGGGGATTATTTCAACCAAAGTGTGGAACTGAGCATTTATTGGAGTTAAATTCCATCTTATTTGTTAGTGTCCATAATTCAATTTAAGTCATTTTTCAGACTTAGTTGCTTAATATAAGTATTGACTTCATCAACCGGTTTAGTATCATCAGCAAATTTAATTAAATGATTTGTGATATTATTATGTAGATCACTAATAAAGAGATCAAAAAGTGTCAGCTTCAATACTGATTTTGTTAATTTATTTTACCAGGAAGGCACACTGAGCGACAAGTTGCTTATCTCCCAGTGCAACCTGGGGGAAGGGGTACAATAGGAGTGAAACATTAAACATTCAGGTTACAAGATCAACATTAACATACAGATTTGAGGCAGGTGTTACAAGCAGTGGTACAACAGTGTTGCTCACAATAGGTAGAAAGAGTGGCCAATAATAAGTGCTGGGTTAATAAGTAGACAAGTGCTTACATGAAAGTAAAGAAAAGGGTGCGGGAAAGTGGGGGGAGGAAAGAGTCATGTTCAAGTTACACTCAAGTTACAAGATCAACATTAACATACAGTTGCAAAGCAGGTGTTACAAACAGTGTTAAAATAGAGTTGTGCATAATATGCAGAACAAGTGAATCAATAATAATTGCTAAGTTAATACGTAACAAGTGCTTACATGTAAGAAAAGGGTGAAAGGAGAGGGAGGGGTGAGATGGAGGGATGTAGGGGGAAGGGAGTAGATGAGGGTTACAAGCCACTGGCGGTAGTAGAGGGACCCATAGATTGCATTTGGCATCCCTTACATTCTGTGAGAAGTCAAGTGAGGCCAGTAAGGGGGAGCAGTTTTGAGGAAGGGGAGGAGAGCTAGAAATTAGTTAGGTGATGGTCGGGGTAGGGTTTATCCAGGGCTTATAGGAGGGAATTAGGGAGTGACATGGCAGGAACAGCTAGGCACAAGGTAATTCTTGAGGGCAGAGCTGATGGAGTAGGCAGAAGATGAGTGCCAGATTTGAAGGGGGAGTGAATTCCAAATTTTTGGAGGTGGTGAGAGTAAGCAGATTGGCTGATTAGGGTGGATTTGTGGGGGACTACCAGGATTCAGGAGTCGGTTGATCTAAGGGAATGGGAGGATGAGGGGTTGTTATAAAGGATGAGGTTAGGTAGGAAGGGAGCTCACCTAACCAGTGCTTGGAGGTGAATTTAGCACAGTGGGAGAGTCGCCTATTTGTAAGAGAGGGGAAGAATAGGGCATGATAAAGATTGCAGTGGTGGGTGCGAAGGAGGGCATCCAGGGCAAAGCTGCAGAAGGAATTGAAGAGGGTGTTCAGTCTGGCCAGGGTGGACTTAGGGGTATCACCACAAACTATGTCACAGTACTCAAAAATTGACAGTATCATCTTCTGAACAAAGTCATGTCTAGCCATAGGAGGGATGCAACTATGGTTCCTGAAAAGGGCGCCAAGCTTGGGCACAGTTTCTTTCTGGATGGCATCAATATGTCCAGAGAAGTTTAGGTGTTGGTTCAGCCAAACGCCTAAGTACCTGAAAGAGGATGTGTCCTCAACTAAAGTCCCATCAAGGGTATGAAAAGTTGGTAGGGATGGAAGCCTAGAGAGTCTTTGCCTTGTGCCAAAGGTCATGGAGACAGCCTTCTTGGCATTGAGGAAAAGTTGATGGTTAGCAAACCAGAACTGAACCTTGCTAAAGTCTCACTGTAAGCTGGTTGTAACCTCAGCTGGACAGGAGCCAGATGCATACAGGACTGTATCATCAGCATACATATGTATAATGGTGGAAGGGGAGCAAACAGAAGGAAGGTCATTTAAGAAGATGGAGAATAGGAAGGGCCCTAATACAGAGCCCTGGGGGATGGCAGTGCTAATTGGGAGGGGAGGTGAATTGGCATCCAAGATCTTAACTGATTGGGTTCTGCCAATATGGTAGGCTTTGAACCAATTTGTGGCATAGGGTGTCAAAGGCCTTGGCAAGGGCAACAAAAATGGCTGGGTTCTCTGTGTCAGTCAGTTTCCTACCCATTTCAGGAGGTAGTAACTAAATTCTGTTTTGTTCAATTTTTCAAGAAGTTGGTAGTGGGGAACTTTATCAAATACTTTTTTAAGGTCTAGTAGTAGAACATCAACAGAAACCAAATTGGTGTTGCAAGACTGATCAATTTTAAACCCATGCTGTGTGTGATCAATTAATCCCAGAGTATGCTGCTCAGTATCAAAAGGGTTGCTTCAGTAGTTTTTCCAATACCTTACAAACATGAGAGGCTAAAGTAAATGATGAAGGTTCCCATAGCAAATGGGAGTAGTAACCTGTAGGAGTTGTGAATCAGTTTCATACCATTCAAACTGCCAAAAAGTGCTGTTTTCCATGAAAAAAATCCTTTTATTTTGGTGCTCTGCTTCATTTGCATAGCCTGCCACTTTTGTTTTCAGTGCTGCGATATCATACCAGGGGAAAAAAAGTTACTGTACCCACAGTGCCTCGCTATGTAAATTAGTATACAGGGTATTACATTTCTGTGCTTACTGAAGAAATGGGAGACAACATCTCTCAGTATAGAAATTGTGTCGCTAGATACGGTATGTACAATGCATTGTTGTAAAAATAAACAAACAAACTTTTATTGTTGACACCACCACACAAATATGGGACAGCATCTCAGAGTAAATAACTTGTAAAACAGGTTTATATTTTACCTACAATGTCTTGCTACAGTTATTTACATATTACTGCTCACCACCAGCAACGTAAAGGACTATATGTCTGAGTAAGGCACATTTAAGGCAACATTATCAGTTACCTGGAAGTCCTTATTGCTGAATGTAAAACAATGACAGCTCTCTTGTATGACATCATTTTGGGGATTTGATCCCACACAGGAAACTGGAGGGCCAAACCCTGATAAAACAGTAAAAAAATGACAATGGCATAGTTTATTTTACAAAACAAATAGCAGCTTCATCATTTGAAGCATGTCTGGCAATGGCATGCCATGTGTATAGGCATTTGGGGAACCTTCAACATTTACTTTAAGCTAACTGGGTGATAGCTAGCTACTAGTGGTGGGTGAAGTGGCCAAAATTCACTCCATGAAGTGATTCACGGAGTAAAGTGGAATCCATGAAGTAGTTCACAACATGAAGCGGGGTACTTCGTGTCACAATGGGGAATGCAAAGTCCATTAGAAACAATGACTTTACGTTATTCTGCCTTCCCCAAACCACTTCTCCACCAGTTTTAAGGTGAAGTACATTGAAATCAATGTACTTCACCTCACTTTGCCTTGTTTTTGAGCTCCAAAGGTGAATTTTGCAGTATTTTATGGGATTGCAGGTCACATGGGCTCTAGATTGTTCTGTACAGCCTCAGTTCTGTGTAGTGTGTGTGTAGTGGAAGATGGAGACAGTTTCCTCTCAGAGCTCTGTGATTCAAATCCTCTTAAAGCTGTTAAAAAAGTCTGTTTGAGCCATTTTCTTGCTCACAATTTAGTACATCGATTACAAGAAACCCTCCTGTGCTCATATCATCGAGTGTTTATTGTTTGTGTGTGGACTTTGAATGTTAATTTAGAACAGACAGTCTGTGTACTGAGAAGTGTGCTTTGGGGGAGGGGTGTATCTGTGGTGTAGCTAGATTAACTGAAAGAAAAATGCAGTCTTTCTGTTTTGGTTATATTTTTCTTGTATAACTGTTAATGTACACATTAATATTTTCAATAATTCTTGACATTTTTTTGCTGATTGTTGTGGAGCACCAGTGTATAATTTCAGTTTGTTTAAAACATGTGGTTATACTACTTAAGGTTTTCAATTTGCAATGCATTACTTGTAGTGTGTGTGTGTGTGTGTGTGTGTGTGTGTGTGTGTGTGCAATGAGTGCCATTAAATCAGACACCTTTTATTGTGCCACAGAGTAATTGCAGTACTGTGAACCTGCTATCCACCACACTTGCATGAATTTTTTATACTGCTTTGTGGTATCTTTACTGGTAGTGGACTGTTACTGGTGTGCACTCCCCTCCCCAAGCAGCAAAAGGTATTCTTTTCCAGATTTGGACTTGTGACTTGTGAGCACTGGTTAGGTGTTGTGCCTTTGTGTCTGCATCTCTTGAATGTGCAGCACAATCTTAATCTGTCTGTGCATTTGTAGTACACCATTAATTCTGGCAGACTTTGCATTTCTTGTTACACTCTTATTTCACTTCATCAGCACTAGTGAATTTTCTGGACATAAGACAGTAGCATTTTTGGGATGCACATTAATTCTGGTGACTGTGTTTGATTACTGCACACATGATAGCGTGCACCATTAATTCTGGGAGACTTTGCATTTTTGTTACCCTTTCATTTCACTTTGTCAGCACTAGTGAATTTTCTGGACATAAGACAGTAGCATTTTGGGGATGCACATTAATTCTGGTGACTGTGTGTGACTACTGCACAAAAGACAGCGTGCACCATTAATTCTGAGAGACTGCATATTTTTTGTTACCCTCTCATTTCACTTTATCAGCACTGGGGACTTTTCTGAACACAAGACAGTAGTATTTTGGGGATGCACATTAATTCTGGTGACAGTGTGACTACTGAATGCATGGCATCTGAGTGTACCATTAATTTTGGGATACTTTGCATGTCTTGTGCTCTGATTACACTTTGTCAGCACTGGGGAGTTTTCTGGACACAAAACATGAGCATTTTGGGGATGCACATTAATTTTGGTGACTGGTTGTGTGATGGCTGCCAATATTGTTATCACTTCACCTTACTTCACGTTAAGGTGGAATGACAATGCAAAGTAATAATCACAAGACGAAGTGAGCCATTTGCATTGTCCACTTTGCATAGCGGAGTGACAAAGTGAAGTGCCCACTTCGCAGGCACTTCACCTGCTGAATTTAAATTTGCTGCATCTCTACTAGCTACTAGCTTCTTACTGCTTTTCTTATAAATTGGAATGACAATAGCTCTCCTCAAATCATCTGGTACTTGCCAAGTATGGATAGGTTTACTAAAAAGAATGGTGAGAGGATAGTATAAAACAAATGACAGCTCCTTGATAAATTTTGGGTGTATTCCATCAGGGCCCAGGGAACCATTACTGTTAAGGCATTTTAAAACAGCCGATACCTCATCTGCTCTAAATTCATGCAGGGTACTGTTTACTTTATTCTGTACCTCATAATGTAAATTACTTTTATTAAAAACTGAACAAAAATATTTATTGAAGACATTAGCTAGATGCTGTTGGCCCTGTATGAGTTCATCACCTTCGACTAAGGGCCAAAATATTCAGAATTGCTTTTAGTACTATTAAAATAAGAATAAAAAGATGTATAATTATTCAGTATGCACAATTTTGAATTCAGAGTTCTTACATTCAGTTTTTATTAACAATTTATCAGTTAAGCATAAATAAATAATGTAAAAATACCACATTTACACTACAATAGTAGAAAAAAAACCCATAAACATCAAGGTAATGCAGTGAAAAGTGTTCTTATTCTGGACATACACACCCCCTTGAAAATGCACACAAGATACACACACACACACACACACACACACACACACACACACACACACATATAGTTATTACAACAGTTGTGTACACACCTAGCATGTGAGTGTCATTAGTAGGATAGAGCAGCTATAGTATTTCATTTTCAATGGGGTCCTACTTTTACATATTTTTTCTGTGTATTTAGTAGAGTTAGCACAGATACAATGCAGAATCTAATTTTTGCTGGGGTCCTGCTTTTATCCATTTTTACAGTGTAGTCACCCAGGATAGGTCAGTTAACATGCAGGATCTCATTTTCAGTTAGGTCCTGATTGTCACTACTGTAACACTAACGGGTCTGGGATGCCTTAAATGAGTTGGCTCCATCACATCCTGAATGTTTTCAGTGACCAGATACTGTATCTCTCTTTGGCCAGCAGGGGGATGTGAATTGTGCTGAGTGCATGTTTTAGTTCCTCATTTTTGCTTTGGGGGCTATATCCAAACATACCTGGGGCACTCGCACTTTACTCCAAACATGTTTGAGCATAGCAAATTTAGTGAACTGTGATCATTTGCACTAAGGAAAGGGACTTTGCAAGGGACAGCCTGATACCTCTTAATATGGGGTCATTACTCTGTGTAGTTTTGGTTTCTAGTTCTAGGTTTGTCTACCTATTTCTGTGTCTAGCTTTTCGCCACTGACTGAATTGCTTTTAGCCACTAACTGCCATGCCAGCAACCCAGGTTCAAGAACAGGCCTGGATCACTTGGGGACTAGCCTGGGAGGGAGAATTCACATCTATAGGACATGAAGAGGAATCTAGGTTGCAGCACCATGGAGCAGCATGGGAAGAGACCCCACACCTGGATGCCTGAGCTGTCTCCATGGAGGCTGAGTACACACATGTCAGGGCCCAATAGGGGAGAAAATAGAGGGAAAAAAGCCTTCTGACTATAGAACAGTGATGGCCTGCTCTCTAGCAGGCCCCAGACTGACGACTAGGCAACTCTGCTCCAAGGTCCTATGACAGGACCACCAGAAAAGCAAGTCCTAGAGAAGGTGGGTGACAGGGTTGAGAAGACTGGACCAAATGGGTAGGATCAGTGCTCAGAAGCACTGTATGAACACAGTTGGGTGACATGGCATCAATTACTTTTGCATTCTGAGTACTGGTAAATGGCGAGGGATTGCCTGCACTGTGTAACAATGCTCAGAAGCACTGTATGAGCATTCTGGTGTGACGAGGCACACATCATGGTGGTGTACTGCTTGATGGTGAAAGATGAGAGAATGCTTGCGTAAGGGAATAATGTCAAAAGCACTGCATGAACAAAATGGGGTGACATGGGGCCCATCAAGGTGGTGCACTGCATGGTGATGAAAGGTGAGGGACTGCACTGTGGAGTGATGCTCAGAAGCACGGCTTGAACACAGTGGGGTGACATGGCACCAATCACACTTATGTACTGTGTGCTGGTGAATGGTGAGGGAGTGCATGCTCTGTGGAGTAATGCTTAGAAGCATTGCATGAACACTGTAGAGCAACATAACACCCATCACAGTGGTGTATCAATCAATCAATCAAAATTTTAATGCTTGACTTAAAAAAGTCATTACATTTTATACTTTAAAAACACAAGTCTCACATTTACATCAGTTTAAATCATAAATAACAATATTACCATCTTAGCTTTCATAAAGTGCCACATGCTTAAAAAAGAAACAATAAATATTCTTAGTTGATTAAACTCCATTATATTTTTAACACAATATTTACACACTGAAATAACTCATCAGGTATTAAATGAAGGCTTATTATTCTGAAGATGTAATTTTTTACTTTCAATTATTTTCGTGAGGGAGACCACAAGGATTAATATGCTATCTGTTTTATTTCTTAACAGGTATGTGACCAAATGTATGGTTTCATATTCAAGAATTCCCAATATGTTCCCCAGAAGTTGCTTCCTATATACATTGTCTAAGGGGCACAGAATAATCAAATGTACTAAATCATCTTGGTCCATAACAACATTTGCAGCTTGATTTTGTTCCCTTATTCTCTTTATTATATTGATCCGTCTTCTATTGACTAAAGAAAAATTCAAATCTAAAATGTGTAAATATCTGTCTGAGGTTGGGCTTTGTTAATATTAATCAATATTTTTCTCTTTTGTGATCGCTTTTATTATTTTCCAGCCATTTGCAAACTTTATATTGATTGCATCTTTCTAGATTTTGTTGTATATAAACATCCCTTATTCTATTTATTTACAAATTTATTGTTCAGCAAATAGCCATTACAATTATACATAAACATGTCATACAAAAAATACAGTACATAAATAATTAAAATCACATTATTAAATGTCTTCAGCACTAAAGGTCAGCAGCAGTAATATGTGCAAGAGGGAGATCCAAGGCTACCTCTAACTCCTCTCCCCAAAAGAGTAGAAATCAGACAAATACAGCAATTTTGTTTACATCTCAATATATATAGTTCTACTATAATAACTTTATATTATTAAGTTTTTACACATAGCCATTCTTTTCTTTCTGAGGTCAGTAACTGTAATCAAATACTGAGCCAAGTTTGTCAATAATTCCATATTTTTTGAATTATACAACAAATCTGTCAGGAATGCCACAAGTATCCAAATACTGCTTCAAGAAAAAGACTCTTTCTTTATCATAACAAGGACACCTTAGTGTTACATGCTTAAGATCTTCAATTTCTTGTAAATTGCAACGGCAAAATTTAGAGGTATTGGATTCCTTGTTATGTCTAGCTTCCAGTACCATGATGTCAAATACTTCCAACCTAAACCTAGTCAAAGTTATCCTATGCTCGTGTGTCTTGATTATATTCAGATATGGTTTGAAACTATGCACTCTAGTATTACCCACTAACCAATTTGACATTTTTATTTTTTTAGTCCTACTAAATCATTTTGCCTAGATACCTGATAAAATTTCTTAGTAATATAGCCCATGTATATACTATTTAAATTAATATTCTGCTTAACCCAAACATTCAGATATGTTAATCCATTATTTTTCAATAATCTCTCTACCCCATTTAACCAACTGTCCTTCTTATAGGGCACAAGCTTTTCTTTTTCCTTCATAACATATCTTGATAAGGTCATCAGTTGTTTGCATTTTTGTCTTAACCTCAAGCTTTTTTTTTTCTTTCTTGTATCATTGAAGTAAGACTTGGCTGACCCAAAGGTGATCTAATCAACTCAGCCAGAATACCCATAGGGAGTCCAAGTAGTTTTTTATGCGCAGCATTCAATGTTGGCTCAAGAGAAGTAACATTAGCCCCACCCCAAACTTCCACTAAATACAGTATCTGTGGAATGACAGTAATATTGAAAGTTTTTATAAAAGGGACTACAGTGCAGCCCGCATACAAATAATTAAACCTATCCATAGCCTTTATTGTATTTTTAACTTTTCCAAGTAAATATTTAATGTTATTCCATGTTAAATTACTGGCAAACCACACCCCCAAATATTGGTATTCATTAACATATTTGAGCCTTTTATTTTCTATATATAAGGATTTGTACTTTTTCCTACAAACTTTATATTGATTGCATCTTTCTAGATCTTGTTGTATATAAACATCCCTTATTCTGATTTTTAGTTCTATACTTATTTGCTCTAAAGGGTATCTAAGGCTGTCTGAAATACAATACATTAGACTGTTAGATCTGATAAATTCCTCAACAGTTTGTATATTAGGAAATATGTTTTTTTCTTTCAATATATGCTATTGCTTCCTCAAGACATAGTCTCAGTAGTCATTGCATTTCCATACAAAACACTTTCAGCCAATAGATTACAGATCTCTGTGCTATTTGGCATCCTATTGGTACTTGGCCTATTTCAGCCCTAACAAAAGCTGAGGGGGCACTTTCTGGCAAACCTAGAATTTTTTTATAGAATTTATTTAGGCATGTGTCTATATTTATTCTAACATGACTACCCCATATCTCTGCTCCATATAATATGTGGTATCTTATTTTAGCATTTATTACATTATATTTCCCTCCACAGACTTACCTCCATATCTATATTAAAATTACTTCATTACTGGGATAAACGTTTTAGTTTTGTTCTCTATTTCTTTGATGTGTTTCCTTCAAGTCCCTTTCTAGGAAAAAATTATGCCTAAATAATAACATTCCCTCACCACCTCAAATCTATTATTCTTTATTATATACAGTACAGTATTTGTACTTCTTATTATTCCCTCTGAATGTTAACACCTTAGTTTTGTCATAATTAATCTGGAGTTCTGCTAAATCACAATCTTGTTAAATTTTTTTCCAATAATCTTCATATACCCGGATAACTGGTGAATAATAGGGAAACATCATTTGTGTAAACTAAATAGGGACATCTACATCACGTTCTATTAAATTCTGTAATCCCTCTAAAATCCCCATACTCTCTAATGAGATCAAAAAATTATTTCCTTCTATAATTCCCCATCCTACACATTTTCTTTTTCTTATCTCTAATGGAATTGTGTACCTATTTGTTTTATGTGTCCCCATTATTCATATCTTTAATTCTAATGCTGAGTGTTAACTTTCACTTTTAGTTTAATTTCTAAACTCTGGCAATGTTGAGTCAAATATACAGTTGCCACAAATAATCTATTATTGACTAACCATTTCCTTCCATATAGGTAAAACTTCCTTCTTTGTCTCCCATGATCCTTCCATTAAGTAATATAATTTTTTTATCCACAAATGACTTATGCATTTCCAATCCTTTATTAGCCATTCTATAGTCTTTAGATTTATGCTCATAATGAATTGCTTCATATCACCTAACACACATAAACTGCATATGGGGTAGTCGTGTTGTAGTTTTTCTATTATGATTTCTGTATGTTTTAACCCAGTTCTTATCTCCATACATGCTATTTTCCGGGTTGGGCATAAATATTTATTACTATTCAATTTTCTTTATTACCTTTACTAATATTAACCACCAGTATGCTTTCACTATTGGTGTCAGTTTCTTCTGTTTTGTAATCATTATTCAATTTGCATAATGCGCCAAGCCTCCAATATTTCTTCCATATTTTTTACCTTTCTTAGCCCTTTTCCAGTATGTTTTATATCCATTTAAGTGTATGTTCCCCATCATCCATGTTTCTTGGATGCAGATAAAGTCAAACTTGTTAAAATATCATTATATTTCTGGGTCTACTAGCTTATCACACCTGCCTGAGATATTCCGGTACAGTAAAGATGCCAAATCCAGGAAATTATATATTTCTTTTTGTGTTAGTTTACCTTTCTTATCAGTAGAGCTATATTGTTCATTTTGTCTCTGTGGCCTCCCTCCTTCAATTCCAAGTTTGTGTGGTCATGCATCAGTTTCTTCCAAAACCACAAATTTATTGGAAGCCTCTATAATATATTCCCATCATCTACTTCTTTCAGTCACTATGCTGTATTTCCCATGCTGTCCTTCATATACGTCTTCTATTTTCACAAATATACCAAGTTCATCAAAATTCTCTACTTGTCCCTCAATAATTCTAGAAATCTCCCTTTTTCTAATCCATATTATTTGTCCCTCATTTTCCCATATGATGGCCCTATTGATTTCCTGATTGCACATGTATGTGTTCACAAAGTGTTTAGATTGTCTGATATTATACCCTTAATATTTCTTTTATTTTCTTTTTCTGTGTAAGTCCATAGATAGATACTATTACCTCATGGGTGTCCTTTCAGGATCTTTTATTTTGTAAAACTTCAGAAATAGGGAATCAAGAGTAAGGACTTCACCTAACTCAATTCCCAGTCCTTCAATTTTATTCTTCTTATTTGCTATTGCTTTTATTTAAAAAAAATTGGTCAGTTACCAATAGGACCAATGCAGTATTTACCATAGGTCTCATAATACTGATGCAGTCTACCATACATGTGCATTCAGTTACAATAGAATTAATTTTTGACCATAATAGACTATTAACTGTTTCATTTGGGGTGCAGGTAACTCTATACAATGGTAGGGTATAATCTGAGCCTCTCATTTCATGTAAAAATGACCCAAACTCCTTCTCATAGTCCCTGTTCATTCTCATTTCCTTTTCTTTTTTATTTCCATTTTTGTTCTCTGTTTTATCCCCTTCTGTCTCCTTCTGAATCTTTCTCTCATCTTCATCAAGGGATACCTCTTGTTGGATTCCATCAGTCTTCCTGTTATCAAAATCTTACCCCTTCATTCCCTTTCCTTTCCCTCATTCTTGTTTGTTTGTGTTATATTGGTTTCCTTGTTTATTACTATCAACTTTTCCCCTCTTCCTTTTTATAACATTTTCATCTACTTGGGTGACCTTCTTTCCTATTTCCACCTCTAAATTGTATATTCCTGTTTCTATTAACCCTTTCCTTTCCTGCAATATTGGATCTTGTTTACTACACCTTTAATTCTCTCTTTGCACATGTTTAATTATTTTCTCCATCTTCTGTATCTCCTTTCTACTTGGGTTATCTGTTCTTTCGTTCACTTGTTTCCTGAGTTTTTTTGTCTTTTGTTTCCTTCCCTGTGCTTTTCTTTTTCTTCCAGTTTTTTCTTGACATTTTTGTTCCTGTTTTATGCCCTTATGCCATAAGTCTCCAAATGTTTGCTCCAATTCTATACAAATACTGTTCTGCCTTATATCTGTATGCAACAGCATAACACATTCATTCTCTTTGATTCTTGTGTTTGTAATATTTGATGTTATATCAATTGTATCAGAGTTGTCCAACTCTTTAGAAGTAGCTTCAATGTCCCCAATAGAATCTGCATTAACTTCCTCAATACTGAGAATCCCTTTCTCCTGTAATATACTGGGTATCCATTCTTCTCTTTTTTTGTTACATGTATGCCATAGTTACCATTGCTCTTTATTTTATTTTCTACATCTCCAATTTTCATTTTGTGTTCAATGCCTATCCCTTTCAAAAATGCTAAATCTTGTTTCATAACTATTAACTGCTGATACATCAAAACTGTTGCTTTAAATATGTCCCTTAAAGTGTTCAATACTTCTCTTGTTATACCAGAGATGTCACAGGGATATTTTAGTGGATCATCCTTCTCTGGACTCATAGTCCATGAGCTAGCATCATAGAATGTTTTTTGATTTGATGGTTGTTGGAGCATGCCCTCTTCCTTATCCATATCTACTTTATTTGTATCTTCCATTTTCTTTGTCAACATTCTCATACTTCTGATTTCATTATCCAATACCAACAAGTTACAAAAAAACTAAAGAAAAATCAGTTTTAGATGTACCCTCTATCTCTTGATTGAATACTTTGCCATCTGTCTGTCCATCAATATTATTGACATTCAATTTATTTCCTTTATTTTCTGTTCTGCATCTGCATCTGTATCTACATCACTCCCTAGTATTATCACCCCAGTTGGCCCAATTATCTTTTCTGGTTTAGTCAGGTATTTTAATATGTTCCCATTTGGGGTTGATGTATTTACGATTCTTTCAGGTCTATCATCTACTATATTATTGACTATCTTATACGTTTTTATCCCATTTGCCATTTTGTTACAGCTTTTATTAATAACTCTGTTGGCCATACATTTCAGTAGGATACTGTTTTTCATTAAGTTCTTCCCTTTGGAATTACTACTAGCCCCCCCCCCCCAACATTCATGCTGTTTCTGGTAATTACAGGCATTATTTCTAAGTTTGTATATTTCATTTGTCTACCTTCAATTTTAGATTAAATAGTATTCACTGAGCAAGTGATATAAACCAATATATATCCAAGAATTCAATAAATAATTCAGTAAATAGATCAATAAATATCTCTGAATGTCAAAATAAAAAATTAAGATTTCAAAAATAAAAATTCAGCAGCATTAAATACTATAAGAAGAATAGAATATCAGAACATTAATAGCAGCAACAACGGAAACAGCAGCAGTAGCAATAGCAACAGTAGCAACACTATTTTCAGAAATAGCAGCAGTAGCAATAGCAACAGTAGCAACAATATCTTCAGTTCAATCTAGTTCAGAAGTATCACAACATCTTTTTCACTTACTGCTGCTTAACTTAAGATCCCTGAATTGATTTTTCAGTTTATTTAATAATCTACAATCCAGTTTACTGACTCCTGTGTGGCTTGGTTTTTCTTAATGCCTTGTTTCCTTTAAATGTTGTTTTTTAGGTCCCTCCAGGCTTACACCAAACTTCCTTAAGCTGCAATAAATTGTTTAATTTGAAATATAATATGTTTAGTGGCAAAAAGAGACAATAATATGGTGACTCTCTAGGACCAAATGTGAAGTCTCGTTACTAATGATTTTTCAGATAGTTAATATAGCTAGTCCAGAGTTTCTGCTTCTTTACTTTTATCTTAAACTCTTCTTGTATGGACTACTCCATTATATGACTGCGTGGCTTGCAGATAAAGAAGAGCAAATACAGGTGGTGAAAATCACTGAGACTCTTTATATTCTTTACATTCTTGATGCTGGTACACTCCCTCTCTGGGTCCCAGACTTCTTTTCTAAATAAAGACACAAAAATCCATAAAATCCATATCCAAATCTTATAATTTCATATGAAACAAGCAGATTATACCCATGTCATTACTGTACTATATTAATTGATTATCTTTATCTGGAGCACTAAATATAAAGCTATCAAAGTTTCACTGTGGGCTGTGAAGTTCACTTGAAAAATGGGACAAAAAGCATAAAGAGAAAAGGAGAAAAGCCAGCTCTATATTAAAGAGGAATGTCTTACTTTACCATTGGTGCAACTGGTGTAGCTAAATGGCTGTATCCAAATCCGATCACGCTTCTACTTTACTTCCACCCTACTCCTTTGTGGATATGAGTTAGCTCAGATTACTTGCAGTAGTCCCTTATACATACATCAAAATGATTCTACTTATGCCAGCACATTGGCCTTGTAGTAAAAGGAGGATGTCAGCATAAGCACTGGCACAATGTATATATAAGTTACAATTTGAATGGCTGTTACAAAATTCCTCAACTAGAATTGCAGAGCGCACAGTGTTCTGTTGTCCCAAAATAATGAATTTACCATTCAGGACACTGTGCACATGCTTTATGGGAGAGCACGACTAAGTGTGCCGATCACGTGAGCTAATAAGGGGGAGAAAACAAATTATAAAAAAAATATATATATTTAAAAGTATTTAAAAGTGTTAAAAAGTCTTTGCAATACAAAATGAGAAAAACTGGGTTTAAACTGATAATTACTCACAGTATGACATAGCACTTATGAAAAAGAAAATCTTATATCCCATGAGGAAAGATTTAAAACATAACTGAGAGGAAAAAAGAAAGGAAAGCTAAAACTGCAGAATATGCTAGTACTCCCCTGCCACATATACCACTGCTGGGAGTCTGCACTGCACCATAAGGTACATTCATAAGGTTTGTTCCAAGTTCATTCCAGATATGTAGCTAATCTGAAATTTCCCTCTCCATAGAAATATGGCCTTCTATGTTCCTGTTACAGCCCCTACAGGCAATCATTATTGGCCTCCCACAGGCACAGGCTCCTCCACCATGGACTCCAAGTAGCTGTGGAAAAAAATAACATCAGGGCAGAGCAAGGCAATAACTGGTCTGTGGCACAAGACAGTCCAGTAAGGATCTGAACGCATTCATGCTGATTAAAGCTTATGCCTTTTAGTTCAGTTGTCCAAAGTTATCTAAAATCCAGCACAATCCAAGAAAGGCAGCAGTGGCTTACCTGCTATAAAAATGAGAAAGCTTTTCAGATCCCTGCTGTATATTCCTTGAATTTTCAGCATGCAACCACCATCTTTCCAATGTCACGAGTTCATCACTCTGTCCATGGTGGTGTAATGCAGATTCATGAAATGGTAGGGGTTATATGCACTGAGGAGCAATGCTTAGAAGCACTACATAAACAAAGTGGGCTGCCATGGCACTCATCCCTGATGTATGCTGTGTGCTGGTGATAGGTAAGGGACTGCCTTTACTAGGGAGCAATGCTCAGAAGCAATGCAGGAGTACAGATGGGCAACATGGCACCCATAAGAGCTGCATACTGCATCCTGATAAAAGATGAGGAACTGCCTGCACTGTGGAGTGATGCTCAGAAGCATTGCATGAACACAGTGGGGTGACATAGCACCCATCACGGTGGTGTACTGCATGATGGTGAAAGGTGAGGGACTGCCTGCACAGAGGAGTGATGCTCAGAAACACAGTAGGACAACATGGCATCAATCATGGTGGTACGCTGCATGCAGGTAAAAGGTGAGGAACAGCATGCACAGGGGAGTGATGCTCATAAGCACTGCACGGACACAGTGGAGCTAACTGGCAACCAGCATGCTTGTATACTGTGTGCTGGTGAAAGGTCAGGAACTGCCTGCACTGAGATGCAGTGCCTAGAAGTACTGCATGAACACAGTGATCAGAATTCAGTATTGATATCCTTATACTCATAAAACACTTTTTTAATCAGAACATTTAGTATACTAAACATAAATCCAAAAAATGCAATGATTCAGTATGTGTGCTGGTGAAAGGTATGGGACTGCCTGTAATTGGTAACAATGCTCAGAAGCAATGCTTGAACATGGAACACAGGCACCTTGCATCAAAACATGAGCCTGAGCTTTTCACAAAAGCAGTCTGCATCAAACGCAGGCTGCATGTGTCGGGGAACTGTGCCAGCTGTGCACCACATAATGAGCTATGGCATGGTGCTAGCGGGCTTGTGGCAGACACAGGCTGCCACAAGCCTGTCTCTACTCCCCAGGACCTAGCAAACTTCAAAGGACTGAGCATCCTCCACACAAATGCATGCAGTCTATTGAAAAAATTGGATGTTATCCAGACCTGGATTTTTCATACCAAGCCAGATGTTTTAGTGGTCATGGAGTCCTGGCTCAAATCCTCCACCTTGGACTCAGAGGTGAATATTCCATCCTATAATATTTTCTAAATGGATAGAATGGCCAGAGAGGTGGGGTTTCCATCTACATAATGGAAAAATTTACTGCTTCTTTCTCTGACACATCTGTCCCGAATGAATTTGAAAGCTTAACCATCAAGGTTCAGCTTTCCTCTTCCTCATCCCTGTACATCATAGGATGTTATAGGCCTCCTTCCCACAGGTCTGCATTTACTGAGCCACCTAACTAGTTGAGTACAATGCATTCTGAAGTCATCATTCTGGGAGACCTCAATCTGGACTGGCTTGCTGACTGTTCTAAACCTCTCAAAAATCTGTGACACCTTTAGGCTTGTCCAAATTATTACAGAAATAACCCAACTAAAAAAATAACCCTGACAAGTTACTTGTTAGACCTTATACTAGTAAGCAAACCACATTTATTTTCACACTCAGGTGTCTTTTTTCACAGACTTTAGTAACTTTGCTTCATTGCTTGTATAAGGTCCACACCCAAACCAATCTCTACATCCAGGTACATCTTTAAAAGATGCTTACGTAACTTCGATCCTCTGGCCTTCCTCTCAGACTTGCAGAATTTCTTGCTTTTGTAGGACTTCTAACTAGCCAAGTTTGTCAAGAAGGCATATGAGACTAGCCAGCCCGGTGGTGCTGAGGGTTGAGGCACTGGACACCACACCTCGCACCACGCTGGTGACCCGGGTTCAGATGTGAGCCTGAGCTGTCAGGGGTCAGTGGAGGGGGTGTGAGGATTGAGCATCTGGTGGACTGCTCTCCTCTCCCTGGGGAAGGATCCAGGGAGCCATTGCTCTGCAGTGGCCCCTGGTGATGATCAGAGGCACAGCTAGAGTGGGGCATTGTAGGATGGAGTGCGACAGACTTTGACACATCATGCCTAGACATCATTGCATGCTTGCACTCTGAGGGGACAGAAAAAGCAAAAATGGGGCAGCACAGATCGTGGCAGTTTGATGGCCACACTCCGCTGGCTGATGATGCCCAATGCGCGTGCTGGTAATGGTTCCTCATCTGGCATGGGGGAAATAGGGGGTGTCCTTCTTGAAGGCAGTGCTGCATATGCCAGCTGGGCATGCCACATCGGGGTCGGAGGTGGAGCTGAGTAATGGCTGGATGGATAGCAGGTCAGTGGCTGCCAAGAGGGTTAAAATACGCCATAAAAAAAAAGAAGGCATTTGAGATTTTCCAAAATATTGTCCTTGGGGCGCTAGACAAACATGACCCCCTGGTCAAAATCCGCACTAAGAAGAAATTGTTTCCCTGGTTTACGGACAAACTGAAGTCCACACTGCATAGCACGTACAAACTCTGGATAAAGGAACAGAGAAGAAAGCTTCCTTCTGATGGGTCTGCCTTCAAGATAGCCAGGAACCTCTGCATGAAGCTTATCAGAACTGAAATGGCTAAATACAACCGCACAATGTTGGACTCCTCCTCCACTTGCCCTGCCAAGTTCTGAAAAGCCCTTAAAGCTATTAAAGGGCATGCATCTCCTAGTTCCTTCCCCATAAAAATCACACATGATGGCTCCTCCATCACCGACAAAGCCAGGATTCTAGACCTCCTTAATAACCACTTTATCACCGCAAGGATGACCTTCAACTCATCATCTGCCAATAACCTCTGAACCAAGCTCTCAGCCCAAGCCCCCAAAAACCCTGCCCCTATTTCCTGTGCCTCAGTCACATTTTTCTCCTTTCAGCCTGTTATACTCAAAGAAGTGGAGGACCTTCTCCTACAGCTGGATACCAGAAAAAGCACTGAAGCTGATCCCATTGGACCGTATTTTCTAAAGCTTTGTTACCATATCTTGGCAGTACCAGTCACACACCTCTTTAACTTGTCCCTTGGATTAAGTGAACTCCCGTCAGTCTGGAAGACTGATGAAGTCATACCTCTTTTCAAATCAGGAGACCCATGTGACCTCAATAATTACAGGCCTATTTCTTTACTTCCCATCCTCTCTAAATTGGTAGAGAAAATAGTTAATATTCAACTCAGAAATTATCTAGACTCTTCCAACCTGCTTAATCCTATACAATCAGACTTCAGGCCTTGCCATAGTACAATTTCAGCACTTGTGAAGATAAAAAACAACTGACAAAGAGCCCTTCACACATAGAAATGCATTTGTGCAGTCTTTCTTGATTTAAGTAAGGCTTTTGACACAGTGGACCATGAGCTGCTTCTGGGTACCCTTTGTAGCATTGGATTGGACACCTTATAATTGAAATGCTTCTCCTGTTACCTTACCGGTCATGCCCAGCAGTTCAAAGCAGTGAGTGATCTTTCTCCACTGAAACTGAACTTCAGAGGAATGCTGCAGGGCTTTATTTTGGTACTGCTGCTATTTGCACTATACATTAACAATACTGACTCTGGAATCAGATCATCCGACATCCATCTATTCGAGGATGATGCAGTCCTCTACACAACCAGGCCTACTCCTGAGAGTGCCTGCATGGACCTTCAATCAGTTTTTTACCTACTACAACAAAACTTGCTTAACCAAAAACTATTCTTAAACACCGAAACAACTAAGGCCATGCTCTTGTCACCAGGCAATATTGCCTCAAATACCTTCATGACTGGCCCTAGACCACCTATTAACATGCTGCTAGGTGAATCATTGGATTATGTAGCTAAATTCAAATATTTAGGGCTGTGGATTTACAATAGAATTTCATTTATTGAGCATGTAGAGGAACTCTCAAAAAAACTTAAGCAAAGGCTTGGTCTAGTTCAGGGGTTCTCAAATGGTGAGGCCAGCCTCCCTTGGGAGGCCCCAACCTGTTCCAAGGGAGGCTCAAGCAAGTCTGAAAAAGTACTGTATTTAAATTTTGAGTTTTATATATTTTGTGTGAAGAGATGATGCAAACTGAAAGAGGATATTAGCAGGTGAATTTAATGTATTTATTTCCTAATAGGTGACAAGGAAAGGTGAATGAGCCAAGGCTCATTTCAGGTGTACCCAGGGAATGGTAGGGAGTGAATACATTTCAAAAGGTAACTGCAAAATAATCAAGAAATACACAATGAACAATAGTGCAAACAAATATGAACAATAAACTAATAATGAGTGGTGGTAATTGATCAATTTGTAGCCTGATGGCAGAACAGCCCAAATACAAGGGTTGAGCATAGAAGTGCTAAGAGCAATAGCTGGAAGGAGTAAAGTAATTCCAGAGAAGTTGCTTAGGAGCAGGGAAGGATGGGGAGATGCAAAGTATGTAGGAAGGTTATTTTATATAGAGAGGAAACAGAGAAAGCAGTCTGACCCATGAAGGTACTGCAACAAGGGGTAACAATGGTTCAAAAATAAAAATAGCAGAGTAAGTAGGTTGGCCTGTGGGGGTACAATAAGTTGAATGATAATACATTTATTTATTTATTATTCAGATAACACCTTTGAGCACAGGAGCTCTTTTTTCAAATGTTCCACATCAGTATAAGACACAGTACTGAATGTAAGCCAAGTACTCAAAGGGGTTTCAATTTATTCATGGTGTACTACGCAAAGTACAGTATGTTATTTTTCTTTGGGGAGGCCCAAGATTATTTCAACTTTTGGGGGAGGCTCAAAATCTTTTCCATGGATTTGGGGAGGCTCACTGTGGCAAAGTCTGAGAACTATTGGTCTAGTTTATAGAATTAAACATGTGTTTACCCAAGAGGCAAGGAAGAGGTGGTACAAACCACTTTCCTAGCACTCCTGGACTATGCTGACTTCCTCTATGGTCAAATTCCAGGGTCAGCGCTAGCAAAGCTTGATATCCTGAACCACAGAGCCCTACGTTTCATCTCTGGTGCAGCCTACACCATGCATCATTGTGTACTTAATTCCCTAGTGGACTGGTCATCCCTTATGTTCAGGAGACAGAGGAATATGACTCTTGGAACCTACAGAGCAGTTATTAAGAAGCTACTCCATTATATCTATGATTGCTTGCCCTTCTGTACCCTAGGTAATTATGTCCTGAGAAGTTATTCCTACATCTGATTATTTGTACCAAAGGTCAAATCCCATTTTGGTAGACTTCCATCAGCTATGTGCTACCCCAGATATGTAATAAGCTTCAAAAAACCTTAAAACTGGCTAGACCAATTAATCTAACTAAACATAGTTGTAAATGAGAGTTTTCTCTCAATTTGGCATCAATAAATGATGATGATGAGTTCAAAATGCTTTACACAAGATCCTTCATTGAGTCCTGTAAGAGTTTTACTTGATGCTTATCGATGCCCAGATCTGATTTGTATCCTACAGTAGCACCCCTGGTGTTCCTCCCCTTCTTCTACCCTGATCCCTCCTTCTTCCATTCTCCCTAAGCTTACTCACACTATTCAGTTTTTTATCCCAGTGGACTATTCTCAATGCTTGCCTACCCTGTGCATAGTCTGTAAATTGTTATCATTGTATGAGAGATATAGTGTACATATTTCTGTATATTAATGTCTTCTGAGTTGTTTTATCACCCCATTGCTATTGTCCTTACCTTTGTTGCTCCTGTTATATTGCTGTACTGACAATATGTTCTTGTTTAATGCTGTAATGATTGGGCCACCTTGCAAATGAGCTTGCTCAAAGGTGTTCCACCTGATAAAATAAAGATTGATTGATTGACAATGAGGAGGGGGGCTCATATAAGACCCTTTTGTTGAAGTCCTGCTTGAAATTAACTGGGACTGTTGTATTTCCATGACAGCCAGTTGTACTACTAACTTGAAAAGCTTGTAACAGTAGCCCACCACAAAAGTGAATACCCTATTAAAATTATGAAAACTGAAAACAAATTCTGCAAAAGTCAACCTATCATGCATTAATGCTCTAGTAGTCAAATCTGGCAACAAAAGCATGTGGTTTAGTTATTTCATTCATAGATATACAGACTGCTAATTTGATGAATTGATACAACACAAGTGCCACCAAAATTATCAGGCTGGGGCTCTTAACATGGTCACCCCAGAGAAAAGGATACTGAGGAGGCATTATTTCAGTATTCTGCATACTCAAACATATCAACAAGCTTGAACAGAATGAGATGGGTGGAACCAGTATACTCCAGCAAGATGCTGGGAGGCACTGTGAGATTCAGAGGTGGCAAATTTAGGGGTAATATTAGAAGATATTATTGCTTTAAAATGGTGTTGAACCTATGGCTTAGTTGACCAGCAGAAACTGTGGCTATGAAAACATGGTGCTGGTAAAAGGTGAGGGAGTGTTTGCTCTGTGGAATGATGCTTTATGTCTCCTTGCCTACTTAACAACACAGGCCATTTTGCATTTTTTGCCAAGTAGCAATCTCCAGTTTTGTAATCTCTAACCTCACTTGTCTGGATCTGTATAATTCAAATTATTATTGTTTAATTGCATATGTAAAATGTTGCTCTACCGACCTTTCTGTAATCATTATCCTGTACTGCTCTTATCAGGAATGTACTTCCCTGGGTCACCCATGGAATAGTGATATGTTAGTCCCAGTGAGCTTACCTAGTCATCAAAATTCAAATAACTAAATAAATAAATGGTGCACCTGGACTAATTTCAATATACCAAGAGAACTGCAGGGTACCTGGAGCAGTAGAGGGGGTAGAAAATCTGAATAAATCTGTACAAGATTTCACAGCATACTTAATGGATCCAGAGTCCATTTCAATCTACATCATTATATTGCCAATTGGTGTGTGTAGCATGTTACTGCTCTACAATGTCTTGCTTTGATGCATGCAGTCCTCAGCATCTAACTCACTGCTCCAGTGCTTCATTTAAGAAAGTCAAATGCACTGTCAAAGTCAACATTCCATTCTTTTCTTTTCTTGTATATAATGAATTTTGCATCTCAGCTAATGGGTATAACATGGACACTTGTTTTTTTTTTTTTACAGATTGTTAAATCTAACATGCAGAAGGAGATTGCAACAGTTAAATCAATGTATACAGCCATTGATCTGGTCCGTTCACCAACTGTGAGGCGAATATCCTGTTGTCTGTCATTTGCATGGTAAGTACTATAGGTGTGTTTTATTTGGATTTTCATAACCTTGTGTGTAAAGCATTAACGTTTGAAGGAACATGGGCATGAAAACCCCAATGTATACCAGAATCATGATATAGCACTGTCATGGAAATTTATCAAGTGTAACTTACATATGTGATCTAGCTCTGTTGCACCCAGAAGCATATTACTCAGACACCACTATAGAACATGCATGTTTAAAGCAGCAGTATGTGTTAGTGGGGGAAATTTTCATCACATAGTTTTTTTTATTGTTGTTTGTTTGTTTTTGTTTTTTTGGTAGTAATAATGCTTTTCCATAAAACAAAATACATAATATTTGCCCATTTTTCTTTTCACTGTATTTCACTTTTGAACTGAGAATTAGAGGTTTGAAGTATTTAAAACCTCTGCTTGTTGGCCATGCTCACTATGAACAAATTTAGCATTTTGATGTGGTTCTATGATGTTTACCATCAGCAATGTGTGCTAGCACCCTGCTAATATAAATTCAGTATGTAAAATCAAAAAGTAACCTCAAGGGACGGGATTGTTAAGCATTGCTAGTGGTGGCCATCTTTAATTATCTGAGTCACAAATTATAAAATTAATAATCAACATGTTTTTTAAGCATCAGTGAGAAAAATATACTGATGAATCAAATTATGTCATGAAATCTATTAATGGTAAAGGAAAAAAAAACTATATGATGTGTTCTTTTGGCCAACTAACAAATAGTGCTGCTTTTACCTCACAACCTGTTAACTCTACAAAGATGCACACTCCTTCACTCAAACAGACTATTAGACTCTATACTCAACTAGGCTGTTGCAATCTTCTTCCTGTTTAAATAGTAGAGATTACAGTTTATTGAAGTAAAAACAACATGCTAACATCTCAGCTAATGGAAATTTTTGTTTTACTGAATGGTTGGAACTGCTGTCTCTGGCACTGGAAATACAGCAAAGCTCACTAAACACATTCAGTACCTCTTAAATGCGTAGCCTGCTTTAGTGCATAAAATTTTAAGGTCTGAATTCCATTTGCAAATCTTCTCAGTTTTAATTTGACTTACTAAATGTATTTGGGAGCCATTTAAACACATAGATTGAACTCCATAGGACAGTGATTTAACTGGTACTCCATAACCTAAATATTTTAGTCATTACCAGCCATTGGTAACTGTTTACTGCAATGCCAGTGAACCACCCAATCACTCCTAATACTTGCAGTGACTAACAAGACCAAAATAATGGAATCCCAGTAATTAGCAAAATAAAATAACCAATTTGTAATCTTATAAATGCAGCCATTTTTGTTACTACAATAGAAAACATACAATATTTTTTTTAAATGCATAGCCTGCTTAAATATATACTCACAGCCAGCAAATGGGGTATGTATTTAAGAGGATTCTGCTGTATGTTTTTTGATCTCACAGTCCAGCATGTACTCAGCTGGTCTATAATTGAAAGTTCCAATAATGACTGCTCTCAAGTTAGAAAACATGATGCTCGAGGCACTGCTACAGTGACTATACAGACCAAAATTTGTTGGAAAATCTATGTAATGGCCTTAGTGCATGTGTATAGTCGCAATCATTCTAACATTAGGAGTGGGATTTTCAACAGTCCAGAAACAGCATTTGCATAATTTCTTCCATCGCTGCCATATCTTGTTAAGTATATCAGGATGTTTGCACCTTATTTTTAAACTTCCTAATGTATTTATAACACTTTCCCTGATTATTGGCAACAATAAATGACACAAGCGCTAGGGTTTTGATGCACATGTCATTTTCTGAGCACAATCTGTAGCAATCTTCAGAAGTTAGACCATCTTTTAAGTGGTCTTACAGTGTTATCACATTTAGTACAACTGTGTCGGGGTAATGACATGATGTCTTTGAAAATCCAGTACATAATAGTAAAAAATAGTAGACAGTAAAAAATCCTTCATATAAGTATTCTACCTATGGTGAACAATAGACCCCAAAAGTGGAAGGAAAATATTGTTATTATTTGTATTTTTCTTGTTTAAGTACCAAAACATATACAATAGTAAATAAAGTCTAATATAAAAATATAGTCAAGATGGGACACCTAGATAAGAATTAGGGAATCCGCTACTAGGTTTACTAGGTTTCTATATGGAAAGAAAAGGAGGCCACAGCCCATCTAGATTCTTTCCCCCACACATGTGGGTTAATATAAATAAGACTGATTTAGCTTAGCCCAGTTATCAAAATGATTTTTAAAGGTATCGACATTTAAAATATCCACCAGTTCTTGAAGTAATAAATTCCAAGGCCTAGATGCACTTATAGTTATGTAATTATTTCTTTTGTTCAAATTTGCTTTCATAATAATAATAATCTGTTTGTTATGTGACCTAAGTGTTGTTTTGTTTGAACAAATAGAAAGATTACACTGGGCTAACAAAGATGGAGATTGTATCACTTTATGAATAAACAAAATATCACCCCTACAGCATCTAGCTTGGAGGGTCTGAAGGCCAGTCATCTCCAACCTCTCAGTATATAATTTATTAGTCAACCCAGAGACTATTTTTGTAGCACTGCACTGAACCCGCTCTAATAAAACTGTATCACCAATAAGGTAGGGATTCCAGAAGGGAGAGCCATAGTCCAAATGGGGACTAACATATGATCTATACAGTGGAATCAAGCACAAGCACTCCTTAGTTCTTGTGACAAATGAGTGTTTGATTTGGCTCAACAATGAGTGTGCTAGATTAGTAATGTTCATACAGTGATCATGTGGAGTTAATTTGTTATTAACACAGATTCCTAAATCTCTTTCTACTGAAGATGATTTTAACAGGAGATTATTTATCTTATATATATTCTTTTTTGTTTGTTCTACCAAAATGGAGAACAACACATTTATCAATATTAAATTCCATGGAATTCAATATTGCCCACTGTTTAATAGAGAATAAATCAGAAATTAAACATTCTAAATTAATCTCTGAGTCCACATAACCACCAAGTTTTGAGTCATCCACAAATTTAGAGAGCCAATTTCAAGATGACATTAACATATCACTAATATACAGATTAAACAGCGTAAGTCAAACAACAGAGCCCTGGGATACTCCACTAGTGACTTAGCATGGGCTAGAAATAGAATTATTAAAATTCACCCTTTGCATTCTATTTGACAACCAGTTCATTATCTACTTTGTCAGACAAGATGAAAACCCGAACGATTCCAATTTATGTACCAACCTATTATGAGGTACTTTATCAAATGCTTTACTGAAGTCCAAAAGTATAACATCCGATGGAATATTACTATCTAGGCCACTGTTTATATTATTATAAAAAAGTCACCAAATTAATGATGCAAGAGTACCCAGTTTTAAACCCATGCTGGGAATTGTCAATTAAATTAAGTTCTCCCATTTCTCTCTCAATTAACAATTCAATAATCTTTTCCATGATCTCACAGGTAACTGATGTCAGGCTTATTGGGTGATAATTTTGAACATTTGCTTTATTACCTTTTTTATAAATGGGTATAACTAATGCTGTAAGCCAATCAAGTGGAATCTGTCCAGTTGTAAGAGATTTATTAAAAATTATTTTGAGATGGACTACTATTGCCTTAGCTGTTTCAAGTAAAAATCTTGGTGTAACATAATCGGGCCCAGGACTAGATGATTTTTTTTATAGTACGTAAAGCAGTCAGGATCATTTGCTCTGAAATATTATAATAATAATGTCCAGATTTTAGAGGCTGCTCCTGGCAACTAGAAAGTGAAATATCTTTAGAAGAAAATACAGAAGCAAAATAAGAATTAAATATGTTTGCTGTTTCTAAATCTGAATTGATGGTGTTATTATTGTGGACAATATGTCCCATCTTCCTAGTATTATTTTTCTTACTGTTTAAATAGGAATATAATGTTTTGTGAGACTCTTTGGTATGTGCCATTTTAAATTCTAATGCTTTTTTAGGTTTTTTTATGGTGTGTTTAATCAAATGCAGTGTGGATTTATATTTTAAATAAATTGTTTCCTTGTTTTGAGATTCCTTCTTTTTAAGTTTACGGAATAATCTTAGTTTTTTTATTGATTAAACATTGAATTTTTTTGTTGAGCCATCTTGGTATCATCCCCTTTGTATTATATTTTTAACTAGGGAGATCCATGCTTTCTCAATTTTATGAATTAGATTTTTTAGTAAGATCCAGGCATCATTTACTGATAGATGTTGCATAAGGGTTTCCCAAGGTTTATTTATAAGTAATTTATTTATGCTATTGAAATTTGTTTTATTATAATTCCTGAAGATAGTGAATTTGTGAACAATAGAATGCCTAATCTGCAGGGAAAAAAGGATGGCTGAATGATCACATTTTTAATGTTAGACATTACAAGATCTAAAGTATTAGGACCTCTAGTTGAAGAAGTAATAAATTGTGAGAGGCCATGTTCAGAGAGACAGGACAAGAACAATTTGTCCTGGCTAGTAGTACCCCTTAAAGATGTCCAATCAATACTGGGGAAATTAAAGTCACCCAATATAATAGTGTCCCCTTTTTCAGAAAAGTGAGAAATATCATTTAAAAGGGCTAAGACATAATTAGAATCCATTGAGTGTGGTCTATAGCATATGCCCAGAAATATCTGAGATAGCCCTTTGAATTGAACAGAAACCCAGATACTTTCCATCATAGTGGAATGTTGAATTTCATGGGATTCAATATCATCATGGATATATAAACAAATGCCACCACCCTGCTTATTCAATCTATCTTTATGATAGAGTTTATAGCCCTGGATAGATTTCATTAGAATGGATGAATTGTCCCACCAGGTTTCTGTAACTGCTATAATTCCTATATTATGAGTAAATAGAATGGTTTCTAATTCTAATATTTTAGACAAATTTAGGGATCAAGCATTTAGTGACAGAACTTTACAAAATGCTGCTGTCTTAGTATGCTTCAGAGACTTGGGACTAATCCCATTCTCCCCTTGTTCGCTAGTTAAAAAGAACATCAATTTTTTTCAGCAGAGATGTCTCAAGAAGAGAACTGCCATGCCTGCTGAGGTGGAGTCCACCCCAACAGTACAATGAGGGCTTGTCAAAAAAGTTTTCCCAATGGATAATACAAGGAATGCCCTGCTTGAAACAACATTTGTGCAGCCATTCATTAATTGTTTTGATTTTATTAGAAAGAATTTAGTGGCCCTAGGAATTGGTAACATTTCTGAAAAACTAACTGCACACCCTTTATTGATCAGTAAATTGCTTAAAGCAATAATATCATGCTTAATATGCTCAGATTTATCGTATAATATATTATTGGTTCCAGCATGAATGATTACCAAGGCCGGCCCATGTTTGCTGTGATTTGGATTTCGCTTGCGGCGCCCGGCGACCGGGTTGAAGTGGACTCCGGTCGGTCGGAGGGCTGGCTGGGTAGGATCGAGGCCCCATGGACTGCTCTCCTTCTCTGGGGGGAGGGCTGGGGTAGCAGTCAGCACGAAGGGGAACCCTAGCAGAGGCTAGGGATCACCCACGTGGCTGTGCTTATGTCAGGGAGGAGGGGAGTGAGGCAGGGGCAGATGCTCAGTGTCATTGCACGTCCCTGCCTCCCTCAGGGAGTGGGCTAATGGGGGTTAAAAACCACGCCCAGCGTCTATATGATGCTTTACTCCGGGACGCCCTGATTGGTCACCAGAGCCATTCCCCGACCAGTTACTAGTTCCACGGTCCGATACCGGGGGTCGGAACCGCGGCCCCACTCTCTGGGGGGGAAGCCAGGGATGACTGGGGAGTTGGCAATGTCCGGTGACTGGGGATCCCGAAGTCCATGACCAGGCTGAGGACGGACATGGGGCATGAAATAAAGAGCAAATTTCAAAAAAAAAATAAATAAAAATGAATGATTACCAATGGATTGCTACCTGCTTTGCTTAAAACATCAAGTAGCATAGAGGTAATATCTGAAATCTTTGCACCACGAAAAGTGGAGCAAGTATGGTTTAGTTTATCAGGATTACATATGATGTGGTCAATGTGCTTAATCATTGAATCCCCAAGTATAAATGTCTGCCTTGGTTTTGAGCTGGGGGAGACTGAGGAACTACTGTTTGTACTCAGATTAGATGACAGATTAAAAGTAGAAGGTGAGATTTCTCCTAACTAAGTAGTAGTTAACTTCCTTGGTGCATATGTTTTTAACTACCCAATGGAAGTTACATGTTAACACTATAAACTTTTTGAGGAAAACGTTAAATCAATATTTTTGTGAGTTTCAATGCACCTTCTTATATGATCTTGACCTGACTTGCTTCATGGTTTTTATAGCCTCGCAATATTCAAGTCTACATCAGTCAGTATATAGTAGCATATTGGTGGAACTGACTTTTGAAGTGAAGGTTAAAGTGTTCAAATCTCAAAAGGGACAGCATGTTTGTTAAATACTATATTATTAAAATATGTAATTTTTTTTTGCTTTGTAATACATATATCTAAATCTAATCAGTATATTTTTATGGACTAAAACAAGAGTTTAATGGGGCCATCAATTATGATCTCTCAAACATGCATAATGCCACAAAAAATGTTGGATTAGTGGTTCAGTTATAACACACACACTCACACACACACACACACACACATATATGCACACACCCATGCACACACACACACTTACAGTATAGACCTACACCGTTACTGAAAAAAGGCAAGTACCTTGTAAGTATTTTGATTGGCACACATGTATTGATTTAAGACAGTATATGCAAGTTTTTACTAAGTCGCATGTACGGTTTTCTGTAAGAATTATATGCAAGGAATACACAAGTAATTTGACCTTTTCCTTGGATGGAAACACACCCTTCTCCATGCATGGAATCTTTTAAATGCATAGCCCACTTAAATGTATACTCAAGAAAATTTCCTTGCAGAAAATTCATGAGATGCAAAGAAACTTCCTTGTTCCCAAAACATAAGAAATCTATATGAATCTTGCAAGAAAATAATAAACACCTTGTATATTTTTTGTTCACCTAACTGTAAGAAATGTGAAAGTATCCTGAAAGATAGTAAACAGGAACATAATCTTGCTCAATTCTGATTTCTTTCTTACATTTCATAATATTCGTTTTGCACAAAATATTTTCAATAAATCATAATAATCGAATAATGCATGAGGAGGGGTGTGTTTTGATTCCACTTTAGAGACTGACAGCTATTATAGAAGGAAAAGGCTCAGAGACAGACAATAATTCTACAACCTCCACCACACACACAATCTTTCCACTTTCCATCTCCTCCCCACTTTCACTTACAAGTCACAATTAAGTTGTCCTCCAAGCCTGAACCAATAAACTTTTAAGCACCTTATCCCACCATCCTCAATGGAAGTCACAACCACCCTCCCTCCTACCAGACATTCTTCAATAATACCATAATCCTGTCCTGTGGCAAGTGACCAGCACAGCCCTCCCTCAAAGTCTCTGAAAGGTTGCCTTCTACAGTAAGTGAAGATATCATTTTTTTATTCAATATAGCAACCAGATAATCAAGTCAGCTGATTGTTCATGTGTGGAATATCAGACATGTACCTTTTAGGCACTTGAGGGTGACAGTAAGTTAACTTGTCTCTGTTTTTTTTTTTAGCTTATTTTTTTCATTGATCTTTTAACCATCTTTTCAATTGTCATATGTAGACATCAGTAGCCACAGCCACATGGAACTACTGTTTATAAACCATGTCATAATGTAGAGTAGTGATAGTTACAATTCAACAAAATGTATCTATCAGTAAGTTTGTAATACAGAAAAAGAGAATTATATATTGATTCAGCATAACCTAATTCAATAGTCATAGGTTTGTCCTATATCAGATGGATGATTCCATATGAATAACCCACCAGTGCTTAACCTTGCTAGGCTTTATCTCTTATCTGCTCTTTACAGTATTTGTACCTGACTAACACGGCATGGTCATCAACAGCAGCAATGTAGTCCCACTTCACACCTACAGGCGGTGTTTAGAAAGCAGAATGCCCTGCACTAATCCCCGGAGTTGGTCATGATGCCTGTGTTTTAGACCCCCTCAGCAGCCAAGCTTTTTAAAAGTGAGTGGTATAACATAGTTTAATCATGGTTTACTAAAGCGGTGACTCCATCATCCACGTCGATGCTGATGTGCTTGCTTGGAGTCATGACTTCAGTTTTCAAACCATGATTAAAGTATCTTATATTGCTTGTTTTTAAAAATTACTTACTTTCTCAGTTCTATCTCACAGACTGCCAAAAGAAAATGCCTTAAGCTGACACTATGCTAAAATTGCTAAACTCATCCATGCATGAGTTTACACTGGTGCTTTGGTAACATTTAATAGTGTGAACGTGCTTTGCATTGGGCAGCTGAGAATATGGGACAACCACAATATTTAAATAAAGAAAAAAAATATCATTAAATAAATATTTCATGGCATTCTGTGACTATATGTAATGACAATGTATACACGCTATTGCATGCATACAGTGTTAAAGTGCTTTTAAACATACCCATTACATTTTCATTACAGTAAGCCATTAAATACCCATTAATCATTACATAAACAAATTCTCTTCAGATCCACCACGGCTGCATACTGAAGTTAGTGAAGTTGTGTAGAATTGTTAAGGAGCAATGGAGAAACAAAATTATAGCTGCAAATGCCATTAACTTGATAAGGGTGTTTGATGGGCTTAAACATAAACATGAATTGCATTTAGTAAGGCCTATGATACCATTCCAGGTATGACTTGCAAACACGTTGGGCAGCCTGGGAGTGTGTCACAAGGTGGTAAACTGGGTTGAGAACTGGTTGAATGATAGAAGATGGAGAGTCATAGTAAATGGTGTTCAGTCAAAGGAAAAGAGTGTGCCTAGCAGGGTGCCATAGGGATCAGTCATGGCCCAGTCCTAGTTTATGTCTTCACAAATGAAATTACAGAGGAGCTGGAGGGGAAAGTGTGCTTGTTTGTGAATGACACTAAGATATGCAACAGGATGGACACTTCAGAAAGAGTGGAAAACATGAGAAGGAATCTAGGAAGACTAGAGGAATGGTCCAAAATGTTGCAGCTGAGATTTGATGCAAAAAGTGCCAAATCATGCATCTGGGTTGTAGGAACCCAGGAAAGGATTACGTGGGGGGGGGGCTGATGGTCATCAAAATGGAAAGTGATTTTGGGGTAATCATATTGGATGACCTATAGGTGACTAAACAATGTACCAAATCTGTGAGGAGAGCCAGTGGAGTGCTGTGGTGCATAGGAAGAGACATTACCAGCAGAAGGAATGACTTGGTGATGCCACTGTGTAGATCACTGGTGAGGCCCCATTTGGAGTATGGTGTCCAGTTCTCGAAGCCACATTTCTGTCATGCAACTTTAAATCACAAATGAGTCAAATGGCTCTATTTTAGATTTCTATCCCTTTCCTCTACTGCTCCCACTGGTTAGCCTTATGGATCACAAGCAAAACACATCTTGGCAAACATGATGAATTCACCTACATAAGCTGCTTCTCAGTCTATAGAACTGTCTTTTTAAAATGTTAACTTCTTGTTGAAAATATGGCATAATCATTCTATCCATGTTATTACTAGACATACTGTAGCTAGCTTGGCTTGAGGAAGGGTGAACATGGTCAGGACCCCTTAGCAATTGATATGCATATGCAGCAAATAAATCCAGAAGCACTAACTTACCCTACAACTGTTAAGTGTCACAGACTTACAGTGATGAATCTTCATATGATTTGGCTGGTGTAGGTTCTGATGTAACTGCACAATTGCTTGCCGTTTCTTTTGTCTACAATTCCATTTTCTTCTTGAAATGGTTATTTTTGCATGCATGCTTATTTTAAAATATTTAATAATCTGACCATGTGATTATGCCATGGACCATAACTGTTATCCAGCCTTAACCCCACCCCCTCCCCATGCTCCAGTCCTGTTACCAAGGTCCTCCTACGTGTATTCTGTGCATGTTTGAAATCTATAACTATTTTGGTACCCATTACCTTTGTTGGCAGGCTGTTCCACATGTCCCCCACCCTACCTCTAAAGAAGTATTTCCTTGTATTCCCCTGGACATGCCACTTATCAGTCATTTAAAATAACACAAATGTGGTTTCACATTCTTACTATAAGGGAAGCAAGAAAGATCACTGAGCATGATTAGCAAATACATTGATTGACACCTGTGAAGGAGTGGGAAAGGAGAGCTTTTTTTTAACATTCCTGGTAGTGTTGTGCCCCCTGGAACCTACCTGATATGCAGTTTTTTTGTATTGCATCTTGTCCCAGACAATCTTCCCAGAGTGCACTTTGCCCTGCTGGAGGCCAGTGTCTTGGTACATTGGCCTTTTGTTTCATTGAAGAGAGAGCATGGCAGCCAAAAGGAGTCACACTTTGAGTCTTAGGGTATGTGCAGCATGATTAACACATTTTCTAAATATTAGTATTTTATCCAGGTGTGTTTGTGTGTGTGTGTGTGCGTTTTGATTCAATTGCTTGTGTCTTGAATTTCAGCATTTTAGTGGAAACTCTGCACTCTGATTTTCATATTCTGAATTTTTTGCAGTATGTTGTCTGTATTTATATTAATTCTGTTGGCATTCCTGGTCATGTACAGGGACCGGGGACTGAGTTGTGACTGAGTTTGAATAAGGAACACAAAGATTCATTCCATTGCTTTGCTATCTCCACTGGATTTTTTACTGCATCCTGTTTAATATTAATATACTTGCATATTTTTTTTGTTTGTTTAGGCTATTGATGTAACGGCAAAAAAGGCAGTACTGGGGGTAGCTCACTTAAAGGAAAACTACATGGTGTGTGTGTGTGTGTGTGTGTGCGTGTGTGTGTATACTTTTGATTCAATTGCTTGTGTCTTGCATGGAAAACAGTACTCGTAGACAATCTAATCATTTCACCACTGTGTTCTGGGGGGGGGGGTGTACTTTTGCTTCAGTTGCTTGTGCCTTGCATGGGAGAACATGCTTGTAGACAAATCTAATTATTTTGCAGCTGTGTTCTATTGTGTGTGTGTTCCTCTGAGGCTGTTCTTACAACCTAGAAAAGGTAGAAATGATGAAGTATCTCCTCCCTATTCCTGGCTGCAAGTTCTCTCCTCCATGGGAACACCTGCTTGTCCCTAGTGAGAGGCACCTGCTTGCCCTCTTCCCCCAACCTGTCCATCTAGGTGTCCTGGTCATGCCCCTAGAGAAAGTCCTGCCTCCTTTGATGCCTTGCAGGGGGGGAACATGAGTCAGAGGGAAAATAGTGCTCTCTAAATCCCATACACACACAGGCAGCATAGTAATGAGGCTTCAGTGGAAGACACTATTTTTAACACTCTACCATGTTGTTGGGAAGGAAATTATGCAGGTAGTCCTTTTCTCAAAGCAATACATCTGCAGGATCCACCTACTGAAGCCATAAAAATGGGTGAAAACACACACACACATTAAAATCCTAAAAACCATTAGTGCCCCATTAATCATAATGGGTTCATTTGAAATGAAAAGCCCATTAAGGTTTACTGGGCATTAAACAATTAATGGTAAAGGCATTAATTAATGCATCATTAATACTGTTTCATGCCCATTAAAGTAATTTAATGCTACCATTAAACCATCCATTAAAGGGCCATGAAATGATCTAGGATTTTTCAGTGGATTTTCATGGGCATTGGTTAATGGCCAGTAAACAACCACATGTAAACCCTTTAAAATTTCCCATCAATTTTCCATTGAATGATACATAAACAATGGTGCCATTAAAATGTAAATTTTCACTGTAAAAGTGCTACTTAGATTAATGGTTTAGGCAGGATTCTAATGGCTCATAATTGCATGAACTCTTGTGACATGATGCCATTCATTATTGTTTTTTACAATCAGTGGGGCTTATTCATTATCGGGCAGAGGGTATGCACTTTGGGTGTATACTCTGGTTGTAGCCCTCTACACCATCACATTGCACACAAATCTATGGCCCTGCAGGCATGTAGGAACACATCTTGGATGCAGAAGGAGTCTAATCTATTTGGATGCCCATACTGCCAATGGGGTGGATTCTTTGTTCCCTGCAGCACAGGGGCATAGTGGACCAGACATACCCCAGTAATGGCCAAGCTACAGATTCTATGGGAGAATACCAGCCAGGAGATCCAAACCCCCAATAAATGTTAGGAGGGCTTGGGATTGTAGTAAAGGTGTGGCCATTGTTTCTGTCAGGCCACCCACCACCAGCTGGAGGGGGTATGCAGGGACTACAGCAGGGTGCCTATAACTATAGCCAATGCCCCTCTACACATGTATTCTGTGCTTTGGAACATGGTGTAGAGTCCAACACCACCCCTGGGAACATACCCTGCCCATCTACAGAAGCATAGCTGGGGCCTGCACAGAGATCAGTGTAGAAGGGAAATGTGACCCCTGCCTAAATGGTACAGGCATCTGACAGGACCCCAGATGTGCAGCAAGTAGTCATATATAAACTTACATGCCTTATATATGAGGTGTGTAGACTTCCTGCATAAGCCCCTTTGCCATTAATTATTTTGAGTCAAACACTGAGACACAAAAATTCTGCAACCCATCCCACAACAAAGTATAAAGCTTTTTGATGTCATTCCTCCCCACCTCACACTATCCTCAACCCAAAGAACAGAACTCCAGTATCCATCCCTCTAAAGTAGAGGGCTCCATCACTCGTGCACCCCACTATACAGATCTCAGTTTTCAGTCCCCCCCCCGACCAGGTAACAGATATACAGGGGCTTCATTAAAAGATAAACCTATGAATCAGTAAGTAGGTTCTTACTTGGCCTGGAGAGATCATTAGCAGGTGCCTTGAACCAGCTATCCTCCAAGGATGAGAATTAAAATTCTAATGCAGCTCACTGAGTGCCATCCAGAGAGGACTCATAGTTATATCTGATGCTGTAGGAGGCCATGCAGTGGCTTTCCCCCTGCAAACTGAGTGTGTACCCATTAAACAGCACCTTTCTTGGTGATTACAATACTAAACAGTGAGTTCCCTTACCTGATTGGGAGTTCCTGTTTGCTGGTAAATAATGTTTTCATGTACCCCTTAAAGGAAGGGATGGGGTTATAATTTGCCCCTGAGGGGCTTGCTACATGTTCTCCTTCCACTTCCTCATAGCCAGCTCTTCCCCTGCCATCTGATGTTTTGGGTGCCGTTATAAGGAGAGCATGTGGGCGAGATTAATTCACTCGAATAGAGCATTTTTCTTCGAGTTGATTTCCTGATTTTAAATTGAGTTTTGGCACAGTTCAATGCCAGAGTTCATCTAACAAATGAGCCATGTCAATCAACTAGTGAAAATACACTCCATTCAAGTGAATGGAATGTGTCCCCATGCTGTCCCTTTACAATGTCACAAAATGTTGGAGCATGGAGGCAGAGGCGGCTATAAGAAAGTTGAAAGGAATCATGTAACAAGCCCCTCAGTGGCAGATTACATTCCTTCCCTTCCTTTAAGGGGTACATGAAAAAATATTTACTACTACAGAGGAGCTTCCATTCAGGTAAGGAAACTCACTGTTTAAGCTTGTAAGCACCAAGAAAATATGAATGGTGTTCTTTAAACACAGGACTTCTGTTACAGAAACAATTGTATGAAATACTTGCATGTTGCAAGTATGAAACTACTTCTGTGACATGTGTGCTGCAAGCAAATATTTTGTGGTAAATTGAAACCCAGTGCATGCATGTGGAATACGTGTTGCAAGGAAGTGCACAAGCAAGCATTTAGAACTAATATCTGCAAGCATATAGCATGCTTATAGCTCAGTACAAATCTACACACATTTGGTATGCTTGTATCTTAATACTGACAATTTAAGTCAGCTTCCACTGCCCCAGCCATAGACTGTCCTGTTCCACACTGCCCATCCCCCAGCTCTTGCCCTGGCCCACCTCAGCCCATGGATTCACTGGATGAACCTGGCCCCTGGTTCCTATTACAATGCCCATGGACCAACCCAACTCACACTGCTTCTCCCTCTGGCTATCCTCATCGACACTGCTCCCCCTATCACCCTTGACCCTGCCATGGGACCACCATAGCTCCCCACAGCACCAGCCACTGGTAGCACATGTCTACGCTGGTCCTCTGTGACAGTCAGCCTCCCTTGGCCTGGTCCTGGACCACCTTAGCTCCCTCTGCTCCACTCCCAGACTGTTCTGGTCAATGCTGACTAAAAGACCATCCTGGTTCCCATCGCCCTGCCTCTGGACCACCCCAGTGCCCACTGCACCAGGCTATTCTGGCACAACACTGGCCCTTCCCAAGATCACCTTAGCTACCCCTGGCCCAGCCATAGGCTATCCTGGTCCACATTGCCCCCCTAGTTTCCTTGGCCCTGGACTACCATATTCTCTCAGCCCAGCCCAGCCATTGTCTGCCCTAGCTCTATCCATGGCCCATCCCAGTTCTCCATGCCTTGGGCTTCCCTGGATCCCCCTGCCCCCCCGAGCTCCCATAGCCCTGCACCTGGAGCACCATAGCTCTTCCCTCCTCAGCCACTGGCTGTTCTGGTCAACCTGGCTCTCTCAGTTCCTGTGGCCCTTCCCCTTGACCACCAAAATTCCCATTATCCTGGCCCATTCCATCCCAGCTCATCCTCTGCCCCAGTCCCAGGCTGCCCTGGTCCATACTGTCCCACCCTTCCTTGGTTTTCATTACATTAATTCCAATAAAATTTTCCATCTGTAGCAGCACCAGTCAATGACCCAGAGCAATGGTTCAGCATTCACCCAGAACAGGTGTGTTTTTTTCTTGTAGAGAGCTGGAGGTCACATCTCAAGACGCATCATTTCACTGCTTGGATCTCATTGTCCTGAACTCATGAGGAGATAAAAGCTGTCAGTGTAGACACCCAATAGGTCCTAGACCTGCCGCTATACTGATGTTCAGGGAGGGTCAGGGACACTAATGTTGCCACCCAAAGAGGCCCTCACCTACCTCTGTACTGATGCTCAGGGAGGTCAGTCACCAATAACATACACTGAAGGGAACCACCAGAAATTGCTGCATCAGGATGCAATCTGTAGGGGGTGACCCTGCTGCATGCTGACTGTGAGGGACATATCAAGAGGCCCAGAAGAGACAAGAAACAGAAACATAGGGCTCGATATCAAAAGATGGATGCAGGGCTTGCATCAAGCCCTGTGTAATCTGTAATATTTGCAATCGCTGCGCCAATCAGTTTGCCACAACCTGCACCAAACTTTAGTATATTTGGAGCACTTGTGACATTTTAATCAATTTATGGCAGTTGCGCCAAAGCTTTGATGCAATCCCCATAAAATGGGCCCCCATGGACACAAAGTTAGACTGGAGGGAGCAGGTCTAATGCTCTGTGTTCGGTACAGAGGACTAGAAGCAGGGCTTTTGCAGAAGGTGGCTTCTAAGATTGTGCTTGCTGCAATGTTAGCCGCAAGTCACCATTTGCATACCACTCTGTGCAGAAAGTCCCTTGCAGCGATCTAACTACTTTGTAAAATTGGGCCCATAGAGTTTGACAGCAGGTAAAGACTGCTTGGCTTACCTATTCGGCACATTTTTCCTCCTACTGTAATACCACAGACACTACTTGATCTCTGGCTTTTCCCCCTTTCTTTACCATTAAGATTCCCCATGCCTTCTTTTATCCCGTTACAGTTTTTGCCTCCACCACCTCCGCTTGGAGGCTGTTCTAAGCATCCACCACTCTTTCTGTGAAGTAGTACTTTCTCATATCTCTCCTGAGTCTAACCCCCCCCCCCCCCAGTTTCCTAGCATGACTCCTTGTTCTGGAGCATCTTTTTCTCTTAAAAAGGCTTCCCTCTTGAACCTTATTTATACCTGTGAGGTATTTAAGTCTCAGTCATATCCACTGCTCCTTCCTTTCCTCTAGGGTGTACATATTGAGGTCCTTCAGCCTCTCCTCATAGGGCTTGTGATGCAGACCCTGTACCATTTTAGTTGCCTTCCTCTGGACCGCCTCTACTCTGTTTATGTCCTTCTGGAGATGTGGTTTCCATACCTGGACACAATACTCCAGGTGAGGTCTCACCCGTGACTTATATCACCACTTCTAAAATACAAACCAGGTGAACCACAGGCAGTTATAGGGAGAAGCATTGAAGATGCAATGGTAGTAAATTCATTTTATTTTACTTTTTGTTGATCAGGAAAGTAGAACTAGACAAATCTGCCTATTTTCAGCCTCTTCCCAGGGGAGGGGGATAGAGATGGATGCCAGCTGACACTGAACCAGATTATGCTGTTAGTGGTATTTTTAGTGAATGGGGGAAATTTGGCCAGGACACCGAGGAAATTCCCCTACTCTGCCTGTAGGAGGATAGCTGGCCGTCTCAGGATGGTCACTCTGTGGGAGACACCGGATGGGATGGACATCACAGAGGCAAAGGAGCAGGCCTCCTTCTGTGCTCTTTTATCTCAAGAGGTCTCTACGATTTAAATGAATATGCCTGAAAATAAAGATGACGAAGGAGAAAATGACATTTTCCAGTCAACAAAATACTAGAAGAGGAACAAAGTTTGGAGACTGCTGCACCTGAGATAAGTACAATAGTTCATTTAAATAACTCTGAATCTCAAGAAGTAAAATTGAAAAAATTAGCCAAGGAAGAACATAGACATGCTGCAAAACCCACCTGCAAGCCGAGTTAGCAAAACTAAGGATCGGGAATGCTCCTGTCAGTGGGTACAGCACAACCTTTACCTTAAAGGATGCCAGGGAAGAGGAGTGATTGGACTACAGTGGGTTCAGGGAAGGTGGTCATAAGCACATCCCCCAACCAGTCCCACTTAATAACTCCAACACTGTTTTGGAGAAACGGGAAAGCACCACTCAGGAACCCAAGGCTGGGACCAGGGAGGATGGGAGGATCCTCCAGGATGGAGCCCCAGGGAAGGAAAGCAGGGAACCCCGGAGGAGGGGGAAACTTCTCCTAGTGGTGGACTCTATTGTCCAGGGAGTGGAGTTAGGGTCACCTAGCTGGGGAGGGAGGAGGGAGGTTAAGTGCCTTCTAGGATGCGCTTTATGGAGGGATGGGAAGCAGATCCATCAAATAGCTATGGCAATAGCTGGAAGGGAGCAGTTCGATGTCATTGTCCACCCAGGGATCAATGACCTGGCCAGGAGAAGTGTGGAGTTAATCAGAGTCCAAGATGATTTCAGGAAGCTGGGGGGAACCTGAAACAGCACGCTTTGTCTCATTCTCAGAGGTGCTTCTTGTCCGGGGCATAGGGGAAGCTTGGACACTTCACATCCATACCTTCAACTCTTGGTTGAGGAATTGGTGAGGAAGGGAGGGGTTTGGCTTCATAGAGGACTGGGGCCTGATCTGGGCATATACAGGCTTATATGAGGAGGACGGCCTGCATCTGTCTGAGAAGGGTACATTGGTCTTTTGTGAGAAGTTTAAATGCTTCAGCTGTGAGCATTTAAACTGGCCAAGGGGGGGAGAGCCAGGAGGGTCAGGAGGCTTAGGAGCACCCCCCATGGGAACATGCAGGAACATAAGTTGAATATGGGAACAGCAAAAGCAGGCTGGCAGGGTCAGGGAGGTGAAAAATGTATAAAGAGCGCTATGAGGGGAGGGGGGCAAGAGCACATAGGAAAGGAAACCGGGGTGGGAGGAAGATGCTGGAGAGGGAGAACAAGAACAGAGGGAGACAGACTGTAAAACATGGAAGGTCAAGCTAATAAATACCCGTAGCCTAGAAAATAACATTCCAGACATGGAGGCCTTGTTGGCAGATGTAGACCTTGACATAGCAGCAATAACAGAGACATGGTACTCTGCTAGTCATGTCTGGGAAGTCAATGTACCAGGCTATACATTGTTCAGTAGGGACAGGGAGGGTAGAAAGGGTGGGGGAGTAGCCCTGTACATCAATGATGGTATAAAGGCTACAGAAGTTCAGGAAAGACAGTGGGAGGCCCAGGTAATGTGGATCATCCTGGAGCCAGAGAACGGAACAATATACACAAGGGTGATCTACAGACCTCCAGCACAGAGGGAGGAAGTAGACAGGGAACTAGTGGAGAACATACATGACATTGCAGCTGAGGGCAAAATCCTGCTACTGGGGGATTTCAATATGCCGGACACAGATTGGGCCACCCAGATGGCTGTTTCAGCCAGAAGCACAGCCCTTCTAGGATCCCTGCAGGGGGTTGGATTCAGGCAGCTGGTGCATGAGCCAACCAGGGATGAGTCAATTCTGGGCCTGGTATGGACCAATGGGCACAGAGTCAAGCAAATACAGGTAGAAGGGCAGCTGGGGTCCAGTGACCACCACATGGTATGGTTCAGCATGGAGACATGGACTCAATCAAGCCATACAAGGGCAAGAGTATTAGATTTCAGGAAGGCAGATTTCACTGAAATGGGTAGATGTATACAAGCAGTCCTGAGGAAAGGAGAGGTAGTAGAGGGGGTGGAAGAACAATGGGAGAAATTGAAAGGAGCCGTACTGGATATAACAAACCAATGCATTAGGATAGTGGCCAAAGGAAAAAGAAGAAGGAAACCACTATGGTTCTCCAAAGAGGTGAGGGACAAATTCAGAGCTAAAAGGCTGAGTTTCAGGAAATATAAGGGGAGCCAAAGGGAGGAGGACAGGGAGGTGCACCTTGAATGTCTAAGGGAAGCAGGGAAGGCTTTTAGGAGGGTGAAGGTGCAGACAGAAGAGAGCTTAGCACAGTCTGTAAACAAAGGGGATAACACATTTTATAGGTACATCAGTGAAAGAAGAAAACCCGGGTAGGGGGATGTGAGACTCAAAGGGGAGAAGGGAGACTGTAAGGAGGGGGATCTGAACAACGTAGAAATACTGAACAAATACTTCTGTTCAGTATTCACTAAGGAAGGGGGTGGGTCAAGGACCACAGTTGGGTTGCAGAGGCAATGGGGGGTGAAGACCAGTCCATTCACAGTAGAGAGAGTTCTGGAAGAACTCACAAAGCTGAAGGTGGATAAGGCCATTGAGCCAGACAGCATCCGCCCAGGGATATTAAAGAAGCTGCGAAGGGAACTAGCAGCGTCTCTGGTGGCCCTGTTTACAGAGTCACTCAACATGGGTGTCATTCCGGAGGACTGGAGGAGGGCACATGTAGTCCCACTGCACAAAAGAATCAGTAGGGAGAAGGGGGGGGATTACAGGCCAGTCAGCCTCACCTCAGTGGTGGGAAAGATCATGGAGACACTGCTGAAAGAAAGGATAGTGGCACATTTGGAATCCAGTGGTGCTCAGGATCTGAGGCGACATGGATTCACAGCAAGAAGGTCATGTCAAACAAATCTAATCATTTTTTTTTTGATTGGGTGACTAGGGAACTTAATCAGGGAGAGGCAGTAGACGTCACCTACCTGGATTTCAGCAAATCTTTTGACACCGTACCACATAGAAGGCTGATTAACAAGATGGGCAGTCTGAGCATGGGAGACAAGGTGGTGAACTGTGTTAGGAACTGGTTAACAGACAGGAGACAGAGGGTGATGGTAAATGGGGTTCAATCTGGGGAGAGGAGGGTGACCAGTGAGGTACCATGGGGATCAGTACTAGGACCAGTCCTATTCAACGTCTTCATTAGTGACATTGCAGAGAGGCTGGAAGGAAAGGTCTTCCTGTTTGCAGATGACACCAAGATCTGCAACAGGGTGGATACTCCAGAAGGGGTGCAGAAAATGAAGAAGGACCTGGAGAAGCTTGAAAGATGGTCAGAGATGTGGCAACTGAGGTTCAATGTAAAGAAGTGCAAAATAATGCACCTGGGTAGAGGGAACCCTGGTGAGAGCTACAGGTTGTGGGGGGAGCTGACTATCACCAAAGAGAAAACAGACCTAGGGGTCATCATCTCTGATGACCTTAAGGTATCAAAGCATTGTACAAAGGCAGCAGGGAGGGCCAGTGGCATGCTGGAGTGCATAGACAGGGGTATCACTAGCAGGAGGTGGGAAATGGTGATGCCATTGTACAAAACATTGGTAAGGCCTCACCTAGAGTACTGTGTACAGCTCTGGAGGCCACACCTGCACAAGGACATAGATAAGGTAGAGACTATCCAGAGGAGGGTAACAAAGATGGTGCAGGGCTTATACCATAAAACATATGAGGAGAGACTAAGGGACTTTAATATGTACTCGCTGGAGGAGTGGAGACAGTGGGGGTACATGATTGAAACTTTCAAGTACCTCAAGGGCATACACAAGATCCAGGCAGGGGAGCTTTTCCAATGTAGAAAAAGTACTAGAACAAGGGAGCACAATACGAAATTGGAAGGGGGTAGATTAAGAGGTAATGTGAGGATGTTTTTCTACACAGAAAGGGTAGTTGACACATGGAATAGCCTGCCAGAGGAGGTAGTGGGGCAAGGACAGTGGAGGGGTTTAAGAATGCTTGGGATAGGCACAAGGGAAGCCTGAGAGGGGAAGGAGTGATAAAAGCCATTGCTCACATAGGGTCAGTGGCCACATACAGTACAATGTATAGGGCCTACGGGCAGAGTGGATGGGCCTAGCAGTACTTATCTGCTGACAATTTCTATGTTTCTATGTTTTTTAAATGCCAAACATTCCTGTGATGCACTATCATCAAAAGGGAACGCCGCTCAAGTGGACAAGAGTTTAAAAATTGCTGTTACCTTGCACTTCTTCTGAAAATACAGCTAACATCATGGCTGGCGGAAGAAACACTAAGAGTAGCATGTGCTAAATGCCACCAGAAGAAGTAGAATTTAATCCTACAATGACAAAAATCCTCAGCTCCAGACAGAGTCAAACAGTGCTGCAGAGAATTTCAAGCACATTGTTGTTTCCCCCATTAAAACTGACAGTATTCTTACTGGGAAGTTCAAACCAACAGACAATCCCAGACCAAGCAGTACTGAGAATGTTCTCAGCAATTCAGTAGTCACTGACAAGATGAGGAATGACATACCAGATGCTGGAAAAGGAGTAAAGCAAGGGGAGTCACTCGCAGAGCAAGGAAGTCCGTTAGTATTTCAAACAGATCCCCAGAATCAGGACAGAGCAACAAGTTTTTCTTTCTCTGCCAGAGGCCAGATGTCAAAAGCAGTCCTTAATGAAGGGATAAAAAATAAAATAACTTTCTTTACTGTCGCTAAGAAAAATATTCCCCTTGACCAGCAAAACATGAGTGATGACTCGACGGAAGATCATTCCCCTGAACAGAAACCAAGTAGACAACAACAAACAACATCTGCCGTAGTTCAATCAGTCTTTTAATCAATCCAGTATCCACTGACCCCTTTGCACAGTGGTCCCTGGAAAAAGCTGTGTTTGAGGCCAGCTGGAAGAAAATGCCAGATGGCAATGGCTACAAAACCCAGAATGGGGCCCAAAAGATCCCTTGTCTCAGCTTTCTCTTGAATGGCACCCACTGACAGAAATACAAGTACCTGCACCACAAGGTGTCTTCAACACCAGAGCTGAGATGCCTATCTAGTATGGATAACACAAAAAAAGAGAGACACCCTATTAAAACCACAGGGTCAAATACCAACCAGACAGAGAAAGAAATGGTGCACCCTAATTAACAAATTCCTTTTGAAAGAACCACAAAAGACTCAGAAGAATGACTCCAACTAAGACCTTTATTATCTGAACTGTGTTCAAAACTAAGAGGCAGCTCCTAGAAGAAATGCCATAAGGATCAGATACGGGGGTGGGGGGGGGGTTAGAAGTAAGACCAGACATGCATTACGCAGGGAGAACTTTGCTGAAAGAGTTTGAAATTTTCCTCTAAAGAGGTCTTTGCCTTTATTAACCTCTCAGACGAAGACAATTTTGATGTGAGCTTTTGTTCTCCTTATATACTTGACCTATTTGACAGAGGTACAACCAAGTGAAGTTTTCTCCTTTCTGGACCCCCTTTTTATGTTTTCTTGCATGTGCAGTGCACAAGAAATATATTGAGGTATTGGAGCAATGCAGAGGTGTGGCAGTGTTGTGGCCAGTCCAGCAAACATATTCAGGGGCATGTCCCTCAGCCACCAATCAACAGGGAAGCTGCCGATGACGGCAGTTTCAAAGCAAGCACCGCACTTGAAAGAAATCTGCTGCTCCAATCAAGGAGAGTTTCATCATTGCAGTGGCAGATCTTTTCCCTTCCCCTTCTTGGCAACCAGGCAAATTCCAGCCATGCGCATTACGGTGCACAGTAATGCGCATGGCTGGACTTACAAGCAACTCATTTGCTCTGTGTGCCTTTCCTGGAGAAACATATTAATTAATAAATAAATGAGCCATGCCACTGCCTTGCATAATTGGTGGCTCCTGCTGCCCAACACACACTCTCTCTCCAAAGCAGACACTGGGGTGCCCAATCCCCATGTTGGCATGTACCCCCATTAATGTAGCACACTGGGAGTCCACTCCCAGTGTCGGATGACTCCCCCAAGGCCGAATATATCATTTGCCAATGACAGGGTGCCTTATCCCTGTGCTGGCATGCCCCCCCAAGCCCGAACATATCTTTTGCTTACAGTGGGGTGCCTAATCCCTGTGTCAGCATCCCCCCACTCCACTATTGTGGCACACTGGGAGCCCACCCCAATGTACCAAAGTAATTCTTTATCTTTTTCTGACACTGGGATGCTAAATCCCAGTGTCAGATGTGCCCCCTAAGCCCCATTTTTTTCAGCCTACCTCGGGATGCCCAATCCTCGGGTCAGCACTGATCCCCCCGACACTAGTCTGGCACACTGGAAACCCACCTCAGTGTGCCAAAATTTATTTTTCATACCCTTTCACCTGTTAAAAACATCTTTTTTTCTAAACCTTAAGAAAAAGAAAATGGTCCCTCATCGTCCTCACTGCCCCTTCCCCATCCTGACAATCCATGTGCACACCCCATCTTCCCACCCTCCAACCTCATACTTACCTCTGGAGGTCTGGTGCTGTGATCTTTTGTGGACTGGGAACACATCTGTACTCTTCAAACACTGACCGCAAACTGAAGAAAATCACGGTAAGCCCTATAACAGCAGTCACTGGGGGGGTTAACTTAGAGTGATAGCTCAGCCATTTTTGCGAGTTTTGGTCCTGAATTTTCAACTTGGGGTTCTTGTGACCCCACCTCATGAACACTGGCACTGTCATTTTATTTTTCAGTCCTGAAAGATAATTTTGTGGTCACTGCGCGAAATCACCTTTTGGGGCCAATTAATGAAATGACAGTGCCACTGTTCATGAGGTGGGGTCCCAAAAAGCCCATGTTGAAAATTTGGAGCAAAAATACCAACAAATGCCTGGGACATTAGGGTTTCCAACAGTAACGCCCCACCCTGTACAGGCTTACAATTGTTGGGGGTGTGACTTGGGGTCATTGGCTGTAATGCTCATGCTATTCCACCCCCACTCTGCAGCCACTAATAGGCATCGAGGTGTGCCTTGGGGTCCTTGGCCCTAACGTTCACCACTACACTCCTATACTGCATCAATCTCAGCTTATTTCCTTATGGAATGGGGTGAGCATAAGGGCGGAAGCCCCGAGGCACACTATGACACCTGTCAGTGTCTGCAGGGTGGGGTGAGGTGGATTGGCAAGAACGTTATGATTGACAACCCAAAAGTACACCACAATGCCTGTCAGTCTCTGCAGAGTGGGGGTTGGGGTAGGCATTAGTTCAATACTTCACTGCCATTCCTATTATGCATCTCTCAAACTCCTGCAGTACCAATGCCAATATTAGCAAGCAAACATTCAGCATTGACAAGTGCGTGTTTGTGATTCCCCTAACCAAACCCTTAATTAAATATGTACTGTAACTGTCATGTTTAGGAATGAGGGGGTCCATGTAGAGGACGTCACTTATTGGTTGTCTCAAAAATGTGAGATCCCTAGTTCTCCAGAAGCAATCTTAGACTCGGCGCTCTCCTGGATGTGGGCTGGAAAAACAAGGTGAAACTCTGACAGAATGAGAATGAAATCAAACATATGTATACCAAACTCCTTTCTGTTAGTAAGGGACAGAGGTGTATGCTTCTATATGAAACACACATGAGGCAGCACCAAGACAGAAGTGCTCAGAGTGAAAAAGCAGTAGACCAACAGGAAACTCTGGCACTCACCACCTCTAAATTAAATGTGAACACTTGTCTATAACAATAAAGAGCTTTAATCAGAATAATAAAACTGCATGCCTGACACATTTTGGACTTTGGAAAAAGGACCTGCATTCCAAAATGCGTCAGGCATGCAGCTTTATTATTCTGATTAAAGCTCTTTATTGTTATAAGCTAAGTGTTCACATTAATTTAGAGTTGGTGAGTGCCAGAGTTTCCTGTTGGTCCACATGCATGCTACTATGCAGGCCAACCTTGGAGCATGCTACAAGTGTGGTTCTAGATCACACTTATCCATTGTATGCAATACTCCCTGCTGTGACATCTGTGGGGAGGTTGGTCATATCAGTCACCAGTGTGCCAACCATCCTAAGTGTGACTTATGTGAAGAGTCAGGGCATGTTTTCTCAGAATGCCCATGGATTGCTAAAAATAAAGCCACTGTGATAAGCCCTAAATTGGTAATTCAGAAAGCCCAGGATGCAACTTCCACACCTAGGCAAGCAGAGGAAGGGAGTCACCCCAACCTCAACCCCCCCCCCCATCACAAGCACAGAACCATCATCAGAAAGGATGCCCAGAAGAAGCTGGAATCCAGGAACTGAAGATGGAAGTGGGAATCCCAAACCCCCCGATCCATCTAACAAGGCCAATTTCCCCCTTGTATGTTATCAAAACCCACCTGGGGATCAAGATCCAGTAGTGGTTTCAATATCTCTAATACCCCCCCCAAACCATCTCCCATGCCCAGACGATGAGCTACTGAGAAGCTCCAAGCCCCCTTTACCAGAGCCCTCTGATGTAGAAACTGAGAACCCCTATGCAGCCTTAGCTACTCCATGGGGAGACTCTAATATGGAAATTGGGGAGTCAGATTCTCCATCCCAGAATTAAGTTAATACGACTCAAGTGGACTATAAGGGGAAAAAGGAAAAAAAGGCCCTTGATTAACTAGGAATTCATGATACAACTGTGCATAGGATCGTTCAACTGCTGTTGCTTAATAAACACTACAAAAAGTCATGCACTTTTCCAATACATCTACAACTCCAATATTGATAAGAGACCTGGTTGTTCACTCCGGACCAGGCTCAACTCTTTCAGGCAGAATGCTGATGGGGACCTTCTTTCTAGTTCTTTGGCCCAGATAGGAAGGATGGCATTGGAATTATCTTTAAGTCTTTTGCCTCCCCTCTATCTAAAGTAATTGACTTTATACCTGGCAGGCTCCTAATTACTGACAAGCTATGGAGACAATCTGTTTATAGGTTTATCATATTGTATGGTCCTAAATCAAAAGCAGAAAGAGTAGCTTTATTGAACACATTACAACCCTGTCTGATATCCTCCACATATATTATAGTGGGAGGAGACTTCAACTGTGAAACCCCAAAACCAGTGAGGCTTCTAGATGGGAAGAAAATATATTGTGACACAAATGCATTAAGAAAAACTATTAATGTTGCAGACCTGATAGATTGTGCACAATTTCAAACCTATGGACCACCCTATACAGTACATATAGAATAGGTAGAATAACCTCACCTATAGACCATTTTTTATTTCTAGAAATTTGCCTACCCCTACTTTAGAAACCATAACTCTTGAATTTCCAAACCACCTACTGCTAAGAATAGACTTTCATACACCCTCCCACAAAATCAAAAAAAATAACAGCACTTTAATACATCAGTATTGACAGACCCCAGGGTACTGAATGGAATTACTAGAACACTATGGACAAGAACCTCAGTATTTGATCTTTATGATAATATAGGAGAGTGCTGGGATGGTACAAAATCAGATATAAAACAAGTATTTGTAAATGCCAAATGTTGTTTGCTTATATGTGCCGTTTAGGTATTTGGAAGTGAAAGTACCATGCCTAAGAACTGTTAGTGGGGGCCAGAAGCTCATGCTGCCTGACGATAGCCCATTTTCCACTTTTCTCCTCTTTGTGGAGTGCGGGCGAGCAATGACGCTTAGGCACAGCATGCCAACATCTGCCATACTCCGCTCCCTTTACTACACCGCTCTAGTAGTGCCCCTGGTTATCACCAGGGTCCACTACAGAGTGGTGGGTCCCTGGATCCTACCCCAGGATAGGAGAGGAGAGGAGTCCTCTGAATGCTCAATCCTATCCCTCCCCTGCCAACCCCTGGCAGCCTGGGCTCGCGTCCGAAGCCGGGTCACCAACGTGGTGCGAGGTGTGGTATCCAGTGCCTCAACCCTTGGGTCCAGTGGGCTGGCATTAATGCTGCCTTTAATACTCCTCTCCCCTTCCTGCTCCAGTGTACCCTCTCCCCCGTGTATAAGTCACTATTCCCCCCAGACCCTACCCCAGTTGGTCACTAACCCATAATGTTTGGTGTGGCACCAATTCCTCAGCCACTCGTTGAACTCCTCAAGCCTACCCTTCCTCCCCATGCTTGCACATGGTACCGGCAGTACCTCCAAGAATGCCACCGACTTTCCCAACCCCTTTCCACCCCATCTCCCCCATTTCAGTATAGAAGCCCCCAGGAGGAGCACCCTTCCGTCTCTTACCCCCTTTCCCTTCTAATGCCCCTTCCACCACCCCAGTATTCATTCTTCCCTGCTTCTTACCCCCACCAGCTGCATCCTGTGTGACTTCTGTATCTGTACCCCTACCTCCACCTCACCCCCTTTTCTCTGCCTTATTCCTCCCATTCCCCTTGAACCCCTTCCCTGTCTGATTACTTTCTATTGGGCTTCCTATGTCGACCTCTCCTCCTACCCTGCTGATTTCCAACCCCTCTCCTATCCCAGCTGTTGTCAGTTTAGAGCCCCCATTCCCTTCTACCCCCATAGTGATGCCCCTCCCATCCTTCCCCCTTCCTGTAGCCTTCTCTCCTCCAGTCACCACCCCCTCCTTCCTTACTAGCCCCTTCTACCCTTTTGTCCTCTCTATCTCTTCCCCTACCTGTTGTTCTCCCTCTCATGTGCTGCTTGTCCTCCCACCTTCAGTATGTTTCTGCTCCCCCCCTCTCTCTCTCTCCCATAGCAATGGTTCAAATCTATTCCTAGTCAATACCCCTCCTACATCTCTTCCCCTATTGGTTCCCCCCTCCTACTTGCTCCCCTCTGTGCCACCCCTGGTCCCTCCCTACCCATAGCCATCTGCTCTCTCCCCCCGGTACTCCTCGTGGTCTCTTCTCCCCCATCCGGAGGGCCCCTTCTGCCTCAGGCACCCCTCCCTTCTCCTGTCTTTTCTGTTAGTGCCTCTGATACTGGGATCAGTTTCACTCCCTAGTTGTTCTTTCTGCTTTCCTCTTTGCCATCCCCTATCCCCCGGATGCCTACCATACTCATCTGCCCTGCCACTTAGACTCCTCCTTAACCTCCACAATTCCTCCCTCAAACTAGCCAGTCATCTACAGACCATGCACTCACCCCACCCTCCAAGCCCAGTCCAGGATCATGGCAGACCCACACCCTGTACAGCCCACCACCTTTCCAAAGATGCCCACCCTATTGACATGTGGCACCTGCCCCATTCTGGCCCCCATTTTATGTTATGGGCACTTACTCCCAGATTCTGTACCCTACTACAACTGTTAGGCCCCTATTTACTCAAATTCCTGTTCACCCCCACGCTAGTCCCTCTACTGCCCCCTTGCCGACCAGGTTAATTCAGTCTCAAATCTCATCCATTAGATACTGTATTACTGTAGCAATCCTAAAGCCTCCTTGTCATTTTTTCACCCCACAGCTGCCATACTTTTTGTTCTCAGCTGTCATATAGTTTAATTTAGCCCAATTAGAAATCCTATTGTACTCCAAGTATTACTCAGCTCAGTTAGAGAAATAAACAGAACAAATAAATATGTATTATTACAGCAATCATAACAGTATAGCTCAGTACTTAGTTCAGTTAGAGAAATAAACAGAACAACTAAATCTGTATTATTACAGCAATCCTAAAAGTATCCAATCATTGCTTTGTCTCCACTCCAGAGACCCTGCTGTAATATAGGACCACAGAGGACACTGGGTGGGAGGTGGGCAACTCTAAAGTCCAGCAGAGCTCTGTTGAGCTGGCTTACTGCCCCTCTCTCGCTCGCTCATTCTATTTCTCCCGACACTGCAGGCTGCCCTTCTGTACTGGGCTCCTGTTTGCATTGGTACCTTTTTCTGCCCACAAAGAAATCTGCAGCAGTCCCAACAGAGCTCTGTTGAGGTCACTCACTCTCCCTCTCTCACTCACTCCTTCTATTTCTCCCAGTGCTGCATGCTGCCCTTTTGTACTGGGCTGCTGCCTAGCTTGGTGCCTTTTTCTGCCCACAAAGAAATACGCAGTAGTTCTGACAGAGCTCCGTTGAGCTCACTCTGTCCTCCTCCCTCACTCATGCATTCTGTTTCTCCCGGCACTGCAGGCTGCCCTTTTGTACTGGACTCCTGCTTGCATTGGTGCCTTTTTCTGCCACAAAGAAATCTGCAGCAATCCCAACAGAGCTCCACTGAGCTCGCTCACTCCCACTCTCTCACTTGCTCGTTCTGTTTCTGCCCTTTTGTACTGGGCTCCTGCTTTTTTCTGCCCACAAAGAAATCTGCAGCAGTCCTGACAGAGCTCAGTTGTGCTCGTTCACTCCCTGTCTTACTAGTTCAATCTTAATCTGTCCCAAACACTGATATCCCACAGCGACCATGCTATTCTGTGCCAGAAGTGCAAAAACATATTTTGGCCAGGATGTGAAAAATGACAGCTGTATTCTTCATAAGAAGGTGTGAAAAAATGCCAGCGTTGAAAATCTGGCTTGAAAATGTTACAAATTTGCAAAGTTACAAGGGTGTGTAGAAACAGTGCAACACACGCTTTTAACACAGTCATTTTATGGACTTTCATCACCAAATTTTCAACATAGGCATTTTAGGACCTCTGCTCATGAACAGTGTCACTGTCATTTTCTTAATCTGTTCTGAACACTGATTTCCTACAGCAACCACTCTATCCTGCGCCTGAAGTGCGAAAACACATTTTGGCCAGGATGTGAAAAATAATAGCTGTACCGTTCATAAGGAGGTGTGAAAAAAGGTCATTGTTGAAAATCTGGCATGAAAATATTACAAATTTGTGATGTTATGAAGGTGTGTAGAAACTGTGCAATGCACACTCAGAAAACTAATTTTTTGGATTTTTTTCACCAAATTTGCAACATAGACCTTTTGAGAGCCCACCTCATGAACAGTGGTACTGTCATTTCATTAATCTGTCTAGAAAGGTGATTCCGTGCAGTGACTGTGAAATCACCTTTCAGGACTGAATAATGCAATGACAGTGACTGAATTCATGACGAGGGGTTCCAAGAACCCAATGCTGAAATTTGGTGCCAAAATTCCCAAAAATGACTAAGGTATGCACCAAAGTTGAAAAAAACCTACTTATGCCATTATACAGCTTACCGGCCTTTTTTTCAGATCGCTGCCTTCCTTGAAGAGTGTAGACGTGTTCCTGGCCCACCGAAGATCATTGCGCTGGACTCTGGAGGTAAGTATGGGGTGAGGTGGTATGGGGAAGTGGGGTGCACAGAAGGTGGGTTCTGGTTGGAGGATAGGCCCTGAACTCTCTAGGGACTGTTTTCTTATTTTACAGGTGTTGGGGGGAACAGCGCTGGATTGTTTTTTTTTTTCAGGGACTTTGGCATGCTGGGGTGGTCTTCCAGCATGCCACCTGAGTGTTTTGGGGGCTGTATCTGATGGGGAATTGGGCACCTCCATTGGCACATACCAGTTGGGGGGAGCCAAGGGGGATGAGGCACCCCCCTCGGCAGACAACAAATGGGGGGGAGACATTATGCCAGCTAGGAGTGGGTTCGCCCATTGGCAAATTCAACTGGGAAGGGGGGATTGAAGCCGACAAGGATTGGGTGCCCCATCTGCAAAGAAAGTGGAGGGAGCATGCTGCCGAGGGGGATTGGGCATCTCCTCAGCATACAGCAGAAACTTGGGTGTGAGGACATTATGCCAATGGGGACTGGGCTCCCCATCGGCAAACTAGGTTGGAGGCATGCAAGGTACCACCCTGCAATGATGGGTCGATCCCTCATTATAGTGGAATGGCTGACACTGCAATGATGAGGCGGCCCCTGATTGCAGTGACTAAAACATTTTAAGGTGGTGGCACACTGGCTGAACTAGTGTCAGCAGCACTGTGCCATCCCATTGGGAAAGCAGGCCAAGCCTCAAAAGGCAGTCGGGCATTGGCCACAACAGTGCCACACCTCCACAACCTGCTTCTGTAGCTAGCTGCCCGCAAAATGTTTCTTGCACATGTGCCCAAGCATCACAAAAATGGTCTCAGAATTATGAGGAAAAGAATGAAAAATACAGGTTTTTCCAATATTTACAACTGCAGAATCAGTTGCTGTACTTGTACTCACTGGATGCAACTTCCAGATATGATTATTACCCCAAATATAAAAAATAAAAAAACAAAATGAACCTGTACCAATATGACAGAGATATAACCTTAAGAACAGAGATACAATTTGGTACTCAGAAATCCCCCATTGGAGATCCTTTTGAGGCCTGAAAGGCCAGAAAAGAGGCCATCTCCCTGGAGGACTTAATAGATGAAGATGAGAAAGTTGTCCAATCTGAGGAAGAATTACACCAACAAATTAATAAACATTTACAATCCTATAATATTTCAGACCCTCCACATACTGTACAAGAGACATATTGACATATTTCCAAAAATGTCAAGTTCCCACTCTTGACACTGAAATAGAAGCAGTCATAAAAACACAAAAATCAGTGACCTCTCCTGGACCTGACAGTCTCCCTTATGAATTTTATAAAACCTTTGCTGGTACACTAGCTGTCTACTTAGAAATAGCCTTTCCTATTTATTAAACTACACATCAGTTCCTTACCACTCTACTTCAGGTCTTCTAGTGTTCTTATTCAACTCTGGTTGTAAAGAAACAAATCTCAAACTGGAGACCTATCACAATCTTAAATTCAGACTTTAAAATCCTATCCCAAATCTTAAACCAAAGATTACAATACATGGTCAGAGGACTAATTCATCTATCTCAGTTCTGTGGATTACCTGATGGAAAAAAACAACATGCTATAATGATTATTAGGAATGCTATTAAATACTTTACTCCAAAAAACAAACAAGGCTGTACACTCTCACTGGACCAGTGTAAGACCTTTGATAGGGTCTACCATCAGTTCATATTTTCTGCATTAGAATATTATGGAATCCCAATAGAATTAATAAACTGGATAAAGTTATTATATTCTTCAGTTATTGTACACCCAATAATCAAGGGAAGAGTGACTCCAGTCATAACAATTTCATCAGGAGTAAGGCAGGGTGCTCACTAAGTCCCCTGTTGTATATTTTTCCCTGGACCCTCTTCTTAGGTGAATCAGCATTTCCTCTGAATTACATGGTCTTTCAGGGGACTCAGATCAAAACAATCTGAGAGTCCAAGCATATGCGGATGACATATGTCTAGTTCTGTCAGAAGTGTCACAGATATCAGCTGTGCTTCAAGTATTACAAAAATATGCATCAGTCTCTAACTCTAAATTAAACATTGAGAAATGCAGAGGCCTATTTATAGGGTCTCCCTGCCCAGACCCCATAAGAATAAAAGGTATACAAATATGAGCAAACCCACTTAACATATTAGGGATTATGTTTGGACTACAGAACTACCCACAGGAAAATTGAGAATCTGCTCCAAAGGGAGAAGAGATGAAGGTACAAAGATGGAAGGGATGGAAACTATCCAAAATAAAAAGAGACCAAATTATGAAAAGATTTATTATTCCCTGCCTTCTATACATTGTAATGATTGCCCCCTCACTAGCCCTTAAAACTAGACTCTATTCCTGTTTCTTTCAAATGTAATGGGGAAGTAGGCTGAACCCCATTAAACACTGTTTCACATACCTTTCCAAAGCACAAGGAGGCATAGGGATGATGGACTCCATAACCTTCTTTCATTTGTTTTTTTGTCCCAGACTTTTAGAATAGGCCTCAAGCCCACCAACACATTACAACACTTCTGGACTTAAAACATCCTAGCTAGTTTTTTTTAAACTTCAGGATGATAACCCCCCAACCCAAAAAATATCTTCATGCTTACAGATACCAGATTTTTTTAAAACCAGTACACAAGAACTTTTAAATGGCCACTTTCAAAAACTCAGATATCTCAGAACACCAGACCACATCTGTATAACCTAATCATGGCACAAACCCACCCTTCAGAACCTGAATCTAAAAATTGTCCTGATTTTTTTACAGGAAAGGTACTAAAAAGCTAAATAATGAAAGGATACCCATGCATACAGTATGTGGGAAAGTTGATGGCTGCAGTATATGGTAGACTGAATATTAGTAGTAATTGCAAACATAAAATGTTGAATGAAGGATATTGGCCATACAATTCTTGTCAAGCCACAGAAGAAACAATGGGGCACTTTTTATTTGATTGCTCTTATGCAAAACCCTATGGGAATTTCTAGCACTAAAGTGGAATCTAGGATAGCTAAAGAAACTAGACTATCACTCTCTAGGGTAGCCCATGACATGGGCATCGTCAATTGAGCACTTGCAAAACTGGGGACTCAATCCTGGCACATGTCGACAGGGCTACTGCTGAGGAAGGGTGACTGGATGGGGGAGGTGGGTGCATATAGAAACAGGACATCACTATATGTATACGTGCATGGGGGGAGCAAACATGACAGAAGGGATGGAGTGTTGGCCTGGCATGGTTGGTATGGGGCTGACAAGCTGGCTCCATAACATGGTGGGTGGGTGGCAGCCTAAAGCTGCGACGTTCCAGGTTCAGGTCCAGGCATAACTACATTTTTGTGTGCCTGGTCCAAAATGTCTTCTTCTCCAGATTTTGCACCCCTGGAGTTAAGAAGTCTTTAGTAGGGGGCATGAACGATCAAAATATAAGACCCCAGCTCCGTTTTATTGTGCACTGGAGGTGTACATTGCCAAATTGATTTTTGGTGATGTACACTCCCCCTGCCACCGATCATGATTGTGCTTTCACAGTTATCACATAAATCTCTCTCTAGTGTTAGGCCATTATCCCATCTATGCAGCAGATATGATGCAGGAACAATAGCAGTTTTTTATTGTTGTTTAAAATTGTATTTATGGCAGGCAAGGTGTCAATGGGTACAGCAACAAAAGTTAATGTCACATGATACTTTATGGATTTTAGAAATGCAGGCAATGTATACTGTATATGAGAAAGATAAAATGTTCCACTCCACCAACAAAGTTTTCAAATGGTGGAAAGGATTTGCCACTTTTATAAAGCATAAATAGATAAAACTAGAAAGGGTTCCGAATGGGAGATATGATTTCTCTAGTAAATGTGATTTGCAAAATAAAGGGATATAGTTTAAAAGAAATGATCAAGGAGAGGGAAATCAGTATGAAAACAAATTCATGTTGTGACCAAGGATGACTGTAAGGAAATTAACCTTAACCATGTATAGGATGTTTTGTAGTTTGTAAAAAGTAAGCTATTGTATTTATGAACGTGCTGATTATGGCTGTATACAGTATATGTTTTTATTGATGCGATTTCAGAATAAAAATTCCCCTACTCATTTTGAGAAGTGCCATGGGATCTTTAACATCTACCTGAACTATCACCAGAACAGGCAGATGGGACCTCGGTTTAATGTCTCATCCAAAAGATGGCACTTCAGGAGTGCAGTATCCCCCCCATGGTGCACTACAGTGCCAGTACTGGGATTTAATCCAAGTGCCTGGTGTGGGGATAATATTACAACCAAAGGGGGAATGCATGCAAACACTTTTTGCAGCTAATCATAAATTCTACCTCAAGAGGCTCCACCATGCGTAAACAGTTGAAGCTCCACCTGAAGTAAGAATATTTGATGCCTACAGGGGTCATGCTTTAGACAGCTAGTGTTGGAACCCACTCAGGAGGGAGTAATCTTAGACATGGTACTCTGAAATGGGAATAAAGAGAGTATCAGATTTAGAAGTGGAAAGCCATCTGGGAACAAGCGACCACCAAACAGTATGGTTCACAATAAACACAGCTGTAGAGTCAACCCATACAAAAGTGAGGGTACTGGACATTAGGAGGGTTAACTTTGGCAAAATAGGAGAGCACATAAGGAATGCACTAGCAAATGGTCAGGAAGGAGGGATGCAGGAACAATGAGGAAAAATCAAAACTGCCATCACAGAGGCAACAAGCCTTAGAGTGAAGCAAATAAACAAAATAAAATGAAGGAAAAGATCCCTATGGTTCTCAAAAGAGGTGGCGAGGAAGGTTAGAGAGAAAATGATAGCATTCAGAATGTATAAGGAATCACAGAGGGAGCAGGACAGGGAACTGTATCAGTTAAAACAGAAGGAAGCAGGGAAGGCAGTCAGAATTGCAAAGGACCAAACTGAGGAAAAGATAGCCAACTCAGTTTTATGGGTACATTAGGGGGTGAATAAAGATCAGGGGGTTACTGAGGTTTAATAAAGGGGAGGTGGGGTGGGTAAAGGGTGACGTGAAAAGGCAGAGATCCTGAATTCATACTTTTGCTCAGTATTCACAAAAGAAGGGGAGGTGGAGGTACCTAAACCAAACAATAGAAGCACTCTGGATAGAGTGGTCGATACCAGTCCATTCACAGAAGAAAGGGTCCTGAAAGAACTCCTAAAACTCAAGGTGGACAAAGCAATGGGGCCTGATGGGATTCAGCCCAGAATTCTAAAAGAACTAAAGGGAAAATTAGTGACACCACTGACTACCCTTTTTAACAAATCATAGAAGGATGGTGTGGTACTTGAGGACTGGAGGAAGGTGGATGTTATTCCCATCAACAAAAGTGGGAGCAAGGCAGAGGCAGGAAACTACAGCCCTGTTAGTTTGACCTCAGTGGTAGGGAAAATGATGGAATCACTTCTGAAATAAAGAATTGTTGAGTACCTAGAGGTCAGCGGGGCACAGGACCCAAGGCAGCGTGGATTCAGAGGGGGGCGATCACGTCAGATGCATCTAATAGATTTATTTGACTGGGTGACCAAAGCAGCAGACCAGGAAAATGCTGTGGATGTGGCCTACCTAGGTGTTAGCAAGGTATTGGACACAGTCCCACACAAAAGATTAATAAACAAGTTCTCCAGCCTAGGAGTGGCTCTCAGGGTGATAGCCTTGGTAAAAAATTGGCTGGACAACAGGACACAGAGGGAAATAATAAACAGAGTACACTCTGAAGAAAGGGTGGTTACTTGTGGGGTACCATAGTGTTCAGTACTGGGACCGATCCTCTTTAAAAACCATTATACCCACTAGCGCCATATGGCATCAGAACCATTAATTGCTTAACCTGACCCAAAATGGTGGCATCAGATAGAATGAATTAATGTCTTGATAGGTGACATTGCAGAGGGGCCAGAAGGAAAAGTATGCCTATTTGCAGATGATATAAAGATCTGCAATAGGATTAATACATAAGGGGGTGGAAAGGATGAGAAGGGACTTGGCAAATTTAGAGGAATGGTCAACACATTGGCAGCTTAGATTCAAAGTAAAGAAGTGCAAAGTAATGCACCTGGGAAATAAAAACCCAGGGGAAGACTACACAATGGGGGGGGAGGTATTAACAACAACAAAAATGGAACGAGACATGAGGGTAGTCATATCAGAGGACCTAAAGGTGGGCAAGCAATATAAGAAGGCAGTGATGAGGGCTGGGGGATACTGGGATACAGAGAAAGAGGCATCACCAGTGGAAAACTGGAAGTTGTTATCCCTCTGTACAGACAGTTGGTGAGACCCCATCTGGAGTGCTGCATACAGTTCTGGAAACCCCATCTCTGCAAGGACAAAGACAGAATGGAGGTAGTCCAGAGGAGGGCAACTAAAAGGGTGCAGGGTCTTCACCAGAAGCCAAATAAAGAGAGACTAAAGGAGCAAAATATATATACCCTTGAGGAAAGGAGGTAGGGGGCGACATGATAGAAACATTCAAGTTCTTCAAGGGAATCAGCGAAGTGCAAGAGTATAACATATTTCAGAAAAAGAATTATACAAGAACAAGGGGGCACAATTTGAAGATAGAGAGGGAATGGCTCAGGGGCAATGTGGGGAAGTTTTTTTTATAACAGAGAGGGTGGTGAACACATGGAACAGCATTCCAGAGGAGGTAGTGTGGTCAAAAACAGTAGGCACATTCAAGAATGCATGGGACAGACATAAGGCAATTCTAGTGGGGGGTTGGAGGAAGTAGGCTGTTGGCTGTTGGTTAACTAGGATCTGCAGCTTATCCAAAAGGTAGGGAAATGGGCAGACTGGGTGGCTCAAGCAGTCCTTATCTGCCATCAAAGTTTATGTTTCTCTTTCCACTATGGGCCAGTGTGGTAGGACCCCACTCAGGCTTCCACATGCTCAGGATGCTGAATAGGGTGCAGAGTGATACCATCTGCTGAGAGTGAGCTCAGAGACAATAAATTGATGGGCATGGTCAGCTAGTCCCCTTTAGAAATGGAGCTGGCCATACATGGTAATGCAGGGAGTAACAGGTAGTATGCAGCACGGTAAACACCTTTAGCAAAGGAGTAGGCCATACATGGCAATGCAGTGAGTAATAGGCAAAGTGCAGCATGGTAAACAAATAGTATGCAGAAGGATGATAGCAGTAGAAATTGCACAAACAGCTCAGGGTAACCTGGCCCTTTATTCAGTGTGAGGCGCTTGCCTTGTAAGGTTATAGGACATGCAATACAAGTAAAAAGGAAGGAATGCTACCCAACCAGTCCATCAATGAGTGACAATTAAAGGTGACATAAATATCCAGAGGATTTTAGTGGTGAAGGCAGTTATGAACATGAAGTAATTGAACCATATGGGACAACAAATCTGCACTATAACCTCTCTTCCTCTGCTGTAGGAAAAAGTAAGAAGCCACGGTAAAGTGCTGTGACCCACAAGTGGATAATAAAACTAGTTTAAAGAGACAGCTGAGCTGACCTTCACAATATAATGAAGCATTGTACAAATAGTAAGTAATTAATTATAGATTCCAGCAGTAGTTGAATTAAACAACTGAACAAGCATAGGAATTTGTAGGTTTGGGTAATATTGCATTGAAACTATAGTAATAATTGAGTTCACACATCCAAGAAAACTTGAAGGAATTGGTCAGCACTCCTTTTAATACTTTAATGTGCAAAGTTACTCACATACATGATGCAGCAGCAAGTACCAGCACCAATAGGCATTCCATTCTGCAAAAAAAGCAATAATCCAATAGTCCAATTGTGGCAAAAAAAATTTCAGTGACTAAAATGTAATTTAAGCCGCAGACAACACTTTACTCGGACGCTAGATGCCAGACATAACCACACACAACCACAAGACAATTCATGTTTCAGCAAAAGCCTTCATCAGAACATGTCATCACACAGACCATACCCACATGTGCTGAAGTGTTTAGGTGCAAATATATTAGAAGTGCAAAATTGCATGCTGAGTGTATTTACATAATACATATGTGGACATAAACATAGTACATAAGACAAAGAAGGACATAACATCAAAGCACACAGAGACAGAAAAAAGCACAATAAATAATATAATTCAAACATCATTTTAAACACAAAGACAGATGATAGAAAACACAATAAATAACATGGTTCAAGTACTATTTTAAACATCATTTTAAAGTATGCAAATGCAGGGCATCATTTAATCTTTTAGACTTAACAGTGTCTAAAGTAATTATCCAAAAGGCTTCTCTGTTTAAGAGTTTATCTTTGAGACTGCCTCCTCTCTGATCCAAAGTCACTCTTTTCCATAAAAAAATTGCAGAACATAAATGGTCATATACCTAGCTTCCTTAAAGTGCCTGTCAATCGCATAGCTTTCATTACCAATTCTAATGGCAGACTTGTGTTCAGCAACCCATTATTTTGGAGCTCACTTTATTTGCCCTATACAGTTTGATACCACAAGGGCAAGTAAGGGCATATATTACCCCTTCTGTATTGCAATTTATAAATTGATCTATTGTATAACATTTTCCAGACCATGGATGAACAAAATAATTCATGCTTTTAGTATTGCCACAATGTGTACAATAGCCACATTTGTAAGTTGCCAGGCAGTTATTTTGGAAGCCAAGTATTATTGTCATCCACTTTAGGAAGCAGAGTATGTACTAAAGCATCTTTCAAATTCTATTCCCCTTTGAATGCAATCCTAGGCTCTGTGTGACTGATGTTATCAAATTTCTTGTCTCCTTGGAGAATATTCCAGTGCTTTTTAGGGCTGTGGGTGGAGCCTACAGCCCTTCTGCCATCGATCATATTGTAGCTCTAAAAACAGCTTTTCATAGAACTTCCTTTTTAGACACGTGTGTGTATTCCTCCACAGCTGCAAAGTAGTGCACTCCCCCTCTAATTTTTGATATTTGCTGCTCTATATTAAAGGCATCTGAAGGATTGAGGGGGATGCAGCTGTATTGTACCTCAAAACATCTCTGGATATTAACAAAAAGAAAGTTTTAAACTGCTGTTTCTATCATCTGATCAGCTCAGTTGAACATATTTGTTATATTTCTTTTAACAACCTAGGGGTTACTTCATTTACTCTTGGCTTTTGTGAAGTGAAAGTCAGACTCAGTGTCAGATTACAGATAGTGGGATTGCAGTCTGTTACCTATCATTCCTTGGGCAGGACAGTGTGCAGGCAAGCACTGGGAACAGAAGACTGTTTTTTTTTCTCATTTTATAATATGATGTACTGAGTGTGTATTTAGTTGCAGGGTCAGGGCCTTGAAGAAAATATTAACATTTATGTAACTCATTCAAGATTCCATAAGGTGGTCAGAAAAAAGTCTGAGAGAATTTGTATAAAAACTAACAAATGAAAGATGCAAAAAATAGCATGCACACTGGCCTCTGTGACTAGAAGATCATAAGGCTGTGGGTTCTATCCCCACACTAGGCATGTGGGTTAAAGAGGTAGTGTAGTGCCTAAAACTAATATTAGATTTTAAAAGCAGTTAGCTATTACCTTTTATATTTTAGTTACTTTGTCCTTTTCCCTTTGTTTAATTAGAAGATTGTTTACCTGATGTTAATATGTGTGATGTGTGGAACATCACACTGTGTGGCAGCTGACATACCTAGCTATACAGCTCCCACTATATTATCAGCATTGTGACCTCACTGACTGTGACATCACTGCTACTTAGGAACAACAATTCAGATAATGCCATGTCATTCACCTATGATTTCACTGTCAGTAAAATCACAATTTATTTTTTTTTTTTGTTAACCAGGTAAGTGCACTAGCTAAAAATTGTCTATTTTCAGGCATGACCAGGGAGAGTACAACAAGTATAACAGACTGGTATAACTTCACGAGAGCAACAAATACAGAATGGTATAACTACATGACAGCAACAAGTAGATACAAAGGAGGGAAAGCTCCATATCAAAAAATATAACAAATTGTCAAGAAGCAAATTGGTAGACATTACAAAAGTGCAGGAACAGTTACAGCATAAATGACCCATGTCACAGGTAGTCCAAAAAAAAAACAGTACAACATAAGGCAAAACAGTATAACATAGAGCAAAACAGTATAACGTAAAACAAAGTATTGGTTCACAGTGAAAAGTTTAATTAATTCAGCATTATGCCTGAGGTAGCATTCAAGGAGTAGAGAGTAGATCATGAAATGAGACATTGGAGAGAGAAACTGAAGTAGAAAGCACCGATGATGTAGTGGGGGGCAATAGAGCTAGATATGTCAGCTGCTATGCTAAGAGCTGTTCCACACATCCACCACAACATTACGACATGGAAGACTCACTGATGGAAAAGAGCAAAAAGCAAAGGTACTTCAGAAATAAAATGTTATAACTGACTATTCTTAAAATTTGTATTTTTTTACCCATCTGTCTGGTTTGGCTCCTCTAGCTCTTTAAATCCCAACACTGACATTGCAGTGCAGCATATGGGGGCAGGTGCTGCACTCCTGAGGTGCTGTCTGTTCTGTCTGCCTGTTCAGGTGGATGTTAAGATCATGTGGCACTTTTCAAAAAAGTAGGGTAATTTTCATGGTGTCCTAGCCAAATTTCCCTCAAATTTCCCCTATTCACTAAAAATACCACCAACAGCTTAATCTGGTTCAAGTAAGGATTTATGCCATGTTACAATTTCAGTTGGTTACCATCTGCATCTCCCCCTATCACCCCTGAAAAAGGGGCTTCTCATCTTAGTGGGCTTACCCGGTCAACAAAATTCAACAAATAAATAAATTCACCCATTATGCCTTCTGGATTCCATATAAATCCAAATCATTCCAAGGCCATCTTGACAAATAATTTTAATACCTAACAGCAAATCAGAGCCCTTTTCCTGATAAAAGACTGCCAACATATTAAATTTAAATAAACAACAAAGTCACAAATAAGGAACTAGTGGCTTATGGAAACATCTACAGGGATTTATACAGGGATTTGCTGCTGCCTCTACATAGAAGATTCAGGAAAAATTAGGTGTTGTTACAGGAAAATGGTTGTTTGTATCTGGGAGCACTGTGATTGTAACTAAACAGCACTATATGGCACTAACAAGAAATTAACTTTGGTCATTCGGTAGCTCTTCACAGCCCTATCAGCTCTGGCTAGTGTTTGTTAATATTATTTGTTACTTGATTTGCTTTTGAAAAAAAAAACTGAATAACAAAGGTAACTTCTGGGTTAGATCTTAATGCAGAGCTGGTGACTGTCTGAGATATGTTTATAAGCTGCATTCGATTACTGCTCTTTGATGTCTCATAGGCTTTTTGAGCAACATTATGTGAACATTTTCTGTTCAAAATTCTTGTTTTCATTTCTGAACTACACTGTACAAAATCCTTGTCTGTGGAACAAGTATGTTTTGCTCCCAAAAATTGTCCCTTAGGGATATTGTCAAGTTGTCAGCATTTAACAATAGTCTGCAAGCCTCGTTTAGGGCATGGCAATATTTTTGAGGGCTGTATCAGTGGCAGTGCCATAAACCACCAGCCTGTAGTCGACAAAGGAGAGGACAGAGCTGGAGAGTGAGAGTCGGAGGGCTTCAGCGGTTAGGCTTTTCTTGTGCCTAAACAAGATCCCTAATTTAGTGTTCACAGCTTTCACCACCATGTCAATGTCCTGAACATACGAGAGGGTATCATCCACAATGATAACCAGATACCTGAAGGAGTGAACCTGTTCCATTGGGGCAGTTAGGTGGTTTGTAATTGTTAGTTCTGGACATCTCTTTTTTGGTTGGGAGCTAGAACGGAGTATCAATAATACTTGGCTTTCAAAATAACCATCTGGCAACTTCAAATGTGGGCATTGTACAGTACATACTGTAGCAACACTGAAAACATGAATTATTTTGTTCATCCATGATCTGAGAAATGTTATACAATAGAACAATTTACAAATTGCAGTACAGAAAGAGGTCATATATACCATTACTTGCCCCTGCAGTATCTACTATATAGGGCAAACAAAGTGAGCTCTAAATTACTGAACATAAGACTGCCATTAGAACTGGTAAATAATGACAGCTATGTGATTGCCAGGCACTTTAAGGAATCTATAGAGATATGTCCATTTCTGCTCTGCAATTTTTTGGTATCAAAAAACTCACTTTGGATCAGAGAGGAGGCAGTCTCAAAGATAAACTCTTAAACAGAGAACCTTTTGGATCATTACTTTAGACACTGTTAAGCCTAAAGAATTAAATGATGTGCTTTGCATACATTAAAATGATATTTAAAATGATACTTGAACCATGTTATTTATCATATTTTCTGCCATCTGTCTTTGTGCTTAAAATGATGCTTGAAGTATGTTATTTATTGTGCTTTTTGCTTTCTGTCTCTGTGTGCTTTGATGTTGTTTACTTCGTACCTTGTCTTATGTGCTATATTTATGTCCACATATTTATTATGTAATTACACTCAGCATGCAGTTTTGCACTTTTAATATATTTGCACCTAATTACTTTAGCACACTGTTGACTGAATTAGTGTATTGTGTCTTTAAATGTGGTCCTTTTAAATGTGGGTATGGTCTGTGTGATCACATATTCTGATGAAGGCTTTTGCTGAAACATGAACAGCCCTGTTGTCATCTGTGGTTATGTCTGGCATTTGACATCCAAGTAAAGTGTTGTCTGCATTTTAAACTACATTTTAGTCACTGAAAGTTTTGTTGCCGCCATTAGACTATTCGATTATTGTTTTTTGCAGAATGGAATGCCTATTGATGATATTACTTGCAGCTGCATAATGAATGTAAGTAAAGGTGCACATTAAAGCATTTAAAGGAGTGCTGGCTGATTCTTTCAAATTGTCTTGCAGGCAGCAGTGCACCCATTACTTGTTTAAAGTGTTTACCCAGAATTTTTAGCAGTGCTGGCTTGTTTCTGTAACAAAAATAATTTCTTGGTAAAAATTGCATTTAAGCAGGCTTGAATCACATGGAGAAACCTGTTAAAAATGAACCCTGGCCTGCCTATAGGTTACAATAACCTAACAAACAGCAGAAAAATGACCCTGGCCCACAGTTAAACTTACAAAAATAAATCCCTCTTCCCACCCTGGAACACCTGTTTTCCCACCTTAGCTTACTTCCTAGGTCATTACAGTGGTCTGGAATGATCAGCCAGGGCTCAGTTCAGCTATCTGGACCATTATTACCAAATTTGGGCTCAGTTAGAACAGGAATTATTTACAAAGGACAGCTTATCTCCCAAGGTGGTATTCTATATCAAATTTAAAGACTTACCTAAAAACTTAAAACACTCTTCAATAGGTATCTGTCTAAAGATCTGTATCCAAATGTGTAGATATCAGATATTTACAGATTAACCTGGAAACTAACATTAATCAACTTGAAAGGTAGCTGATCTGTTAATAGAAGACTCTCTCTGTGCTTCCGGAGATATATAATACTTTATTGCTAAATAAGAAACATATGCAAAGTGTTTGTAAGCTAATTTTGGCCCTGAAAGCATATTTTGGTCCCTATTCTTGACTCAAGACAAAGATTAATTTATATCAGATCTAGCACTTGTAGGATCTAGAAAACATCCCATTTCCAATATATATAGAGGTACTTGGCCATAAATAAGGAAAACAGTAAAACCTATTCCTTAAACCAGAAAACTTGAACTGGAAGGAAATATGGCACAATACAGGCACATTTCTCATACTAGATAATCTTAGAACTATCCAGATTAAGAACATTCATAATGCCTATTTCACCCCTTACAGACTATTTAAAATGGGTTGCAGAGAAAACAACAGATGTACAAGGTGCTCTGCTGATAGAGGTTCCTTAGACCTTATATTTTGGTACTGCACATCCATTCAAAATCAATGGCTCTTAATTAAAGCCAAGGTAATGGTGCACCTTAATATAAAGTTTTCTTGGGATATGAGGACCTTAATTCTGGGTGATTATCCAACAGATCAATCTATAACGGAAAAATATTAGCTCTAACTGGAGCTTCTGTTAAACAAATAATTTTGAAACATTGGCTGGACCCAAATCCGCCGGTCTTTAAAGAATGGTTAGAACAGATTAGACAGAATATAGTTCTTATTAAAGCAATCAACTGTCTAAAGGGAAAGGCAGGACTTGATGAAAAAAGTGTGAAGCAGACTATCATCTGTACTATATTCTTTATAGTTTCATCAAGAGATCACGTTCCTTCAAAACATCTGTATGAGTTTATCAACTTAAACATGTATAGTTATTAATCTTAAATTATGTTAACTCAGGTTTTACATGCTTTCTTGGTAATTTGACACATTAATGGTGGCTATGATTTTTTTTTCTCTTTCTTTAGTTGATATTCCTGATAATACTCTCAGGATGATATATGTAGTATGTTCATCTTAAAGGTTGATATTGCATATTTAGTTGACTAATCATTATTCATCTAGCTTTTAAAGGCTATATTGTTGGGGGGTGGGATTTGTGGGTGGGGTAAGACACACGTACAATTTTACTTTATTACTCAACTATCTAATCTAGTATGGACTGCTAAGGTTATTTTGTTGTTTGTTAATACTTTGTTTGATAATTGAAAATATAATAAAGAATGGAAAGTAAAAAAAAAAAAAAGGACTCAGCTCAGCTGCTGGCAGGTAAGGTGAGCAGGTCAGTGCTGGAGATGTGATCCTGACTCTATGTTGAAGATATCATCCCTCATCTACATGCCACCAAGAGCCACCACTACAGTCCCAGTGCCACCCCTGATCATGAGCCCTGCCTGCTTGGTGCCACTGTCCACCCCAGCCACTGCCATCTAGCATCTCACTGCTGTAGTCCAACTCCCAAGTCTATGAGAACAACTTGGTTCTTTCTGAATAAGTTTACTTTAATCTTTTATCCTCCAACTATAAATTCCAATTCAAACTGGAGAGATGTGTCCAAGGAAAAAATCAACATCTCTTGACAGAGATTGCCTTGCCAGTCACAAATGATGACAAAAAATATTTTTATTATTAAATGGCAGTTTGTAAAATTGATCGGCCCTATTAAATAGAGTTGAGGATAGACGAAAATCAAGACAACCTACCATATTGCCAGCTGAGGACCTCTAAACGGGTGCAGGATCTGGGTGTGATTCTTGATGATGGATTGACGCTTAAACATCAGGTGTCATCCATTGTCAAGACTGCCTTTTACCATCTAAGGAATGTAGCCTGGATCAAGCACCTACAGTACAAGTCACATTAAACTGTTCCATCAACTCATTGGTGTAGCATTTTTTTTGTGTGTGATTCTACTGCAATGGCAACTTGAACTGTTGAAGCTTTTAATTCTTTCCCAACCATTCTTCACTGCTCAATCAACTCACTTGTACCTGTTTAGTGATATGGCAGTAGCTATTTTGCAGTGTTTATGCAATGCATATTCATGGCATTGTTTATAAATATCACATAATTCTGTAAGAGCATTGTTTATAAACATCACAGCATTCCTTAAGAGCATTGTTTATAACTATCACAGCATTTCTTAAGAGTTGTTTAGTCTGTCTTCTGAAATGAAACTCATAAGCACTCAGCTGAAAATAAAGCTTGTAGTCCTAACAGCTAGTTGCAAACCAATGCTAAATTTTTACTAATTCATTGAATTAAACACTGCACAGATTAGGAAACTCATTGAACAATGCTACACCAGTGAGTTGAGGGAACAGTTTAATGTGACTTGTATTGTAGCTCCACCCAATGGCCTACCAGTTTTGGTTCATGCCTTTGTAACCTCTCGCCTTGATTATTATAAAGCCCTGTACCTAGGGCTACCAGGAGTTGATATCTGCCACCTGCAGCTGGTGTAGAATGCGAAAGCTAGGCTGTTGACTGGGCTGCCTTGTAGTTGTCATGTCATGCCAGTGCTGCACAATCTGCACTGGCTGCCTATTCAGTGGCAGATCTCCTTTAAGGTTGTTTTACTGACCTATAAGGCCCTACATGGACTGGGACTGAGTTATCTTCAAGATCATCTTCTTCTTCTTCCCTATTGCCCCTCCTGGCCACTTCACTCAACCAATGAGGGATTGCTAGAGATTCCCAGGGTTTGTTTAAAGTCATCTGGGGCCTGTGCATTTGAATTTGTGGCCCCATCCCTGTGGATTTCTCTACCATGTCGGATTCAACAGCGTCTGTCAGTGGAGAGCTTTAAATCTGCATTAAAAACTCAGTTGTTTACTTTGGCATTTTTTTATTTTTTTTGATTTGTTGTACATATTTTTATGTGTGTAGTTGTATTTTATGGTTTTGTACTATTGCTATGGTTTTGGAATAGCGTTATTTTATAAATAAATTATGATTGATTGATTGATTGATATTGCACAAAAAACATACAGTATTTTTGAGAAGATATTGGTGCCAAAAGATAAGCCAGAACTAGCTAGCCCTGCTTGATGTGAGAGAGGTAAGAGAAGGTCTGACTAGCATACAAACCCTGGGTCTTGTCTTGACCACACACTGTAAGTAAGTGTCCGTTCAGGTCATGGTGGCCCAGAGTTTGTGTGCTGGTCATCCCCCATGTGACATTTTGCCATGGCTACTTCTTTTCAGTTTGGATTGGAACTTAAATTAGAGGATGGAGTATTAAATTAAACTTCTTCTGAACAAAACTGGACACTTGGACTCAGGAGTTGCACTGCTGCAGCTGGCTGCTAGATGTCACTGATAGTTATACACATTTCTTTTACAAAACACACTTTTTCTGGCTTCAGCAATGGTCTCAGGCTTCATCATTTGTGAGGAAATTGCCCCTTCTTTGACCCCCATATTTACAGGAAGCTTCTTGCATGGGTAAATTGTACTGGCATGTGGCTTTTAGGGAGGCATATTCATACAAGGAGCACCTCTTGTCCAGTACAGGTTGCTTGTACAAATATCTGGTTTTCTTAGTGCCATATAAAGAGCAGAGCCATAGTGCTCTGCAGGCCCTTGAAGGCAACAGACACCCAAGAGAAAAGGGGGCAGCACCTTTGCTCCAAGATTCCCTTTTCAAAACCCAGCATGCCAGTGACCATGAAAGATATGCAAATCACTGAGGCTATTATGGAGCTATTAGCAGCTCTGCATAATACCTCTATGCCTTTGTATACCATAAGGTAATGACATTATGCAAAGTGTCAGACATTCCCCCCTCCCTCACATGATCCCTGTTGTAGGTAGCACTACAGTACTTCCTTGTCAGTCTAATGGTACCCTACTCCCAGTCCCTGTTCTTGTAAAGCATATATCCATGTCAGTCCAGTGGTAACACCCTCCCACCCTACCCTTGTGACATGCTTATGTAAATCCCCCTCGCAAACCCACCTACTTAGCACTCACTACCATCCATCTGGCACTTAACTCACCCTAAGAAACAGTTTGTACTGTATGCATGAGCTCAGTCCCATTCATTCAGATGGTGGCCAGTGCAGTAGAACTGTATCTCTTGTCACATAGTGGGTGGAGGGTGTTGTAGGTCAGGAAGGGCTACATTATGACAGAGATTGTAGGCTGCCAAAGAGATATGCTTTACAAGAATGGGGACTGGGGCATAAGGAAGATACCACTAGACTGCCTGGGATAAATGCTCTTTGGGAATGGGGATCAGACAGGAGGGAGTATCACCAGACTTCCAGAGGTACATACAGCACATTAGGAGAGCAAGAATTGGGGCAGGAGGGTGCCGGTTTTCTGGCATTACTTAGCACTGCTGTGTCCATTAAGAGTAGAGTTTTAAAGTCAGCCCAGTGGCGTAGATGGCTGAGGCGCTGGCACCTTACCTCCTGCCACTCCGGTGACCCACCTTCGGGAACTGATGCAGGTCACTTGGAAGTCAGCTGGGGGAGGTAGGCTTAAGCATCCAAAGGACAGCTGTCCTCCCATGGGGAGGGGAGGTTACCATGACCCACTGCAACACAGCCTCCAGGAGATGTCCAGTGGCAGTGCAGGTCTGGGCGCATCAGGATGCAGGGCTATGGCTAGACATGTTAGGATGTCTCCGTGAAGTCAGAGATTGCCGACTTACACATTGCACAGTCCAGGCCCTTGGGGAACCCACAAAAACCAAGGTAGAAATCCCATCTTGGACGCCGGATGAAGTCTGGTCCCTCACGGGCTGCATACCACTGACAGCACCTCACCACAGTCCAGAAGCTGGGACATCAGTGGGAAGGTAAGTCCTAGAGAAGCCAGCTGATGGGACTGGGGGACCGGATGGAAGGAGAGTTGCCAAGGATGACTGGGGGCATGAAATGTATATAGAATGAAAAGAGTAAAGTTTTTAAAGGGGAACATAGTGAGACTCTGGTCCATGCAATATAGCACATTATATTTTATGAGCACTTACTATGTTATTATGTAGCTGAATATGCTTGTACTATTCAGATTTTTTAAAACATTTAACTATAGGGGGCACAGGGGACAGAGAAGCTCAAATCTCATCTGTAAATTTTGTCTGCATATTATGTGTTATACTACATCTTTCTTATCAAAACCTCTCAATGTACAAGTGTGCCTTGTATGCAAGAGGTTCACCTCATTTGCATGGGTACACTGTTGTATTTAGTCTGACTACATTAATCACTTAGTAATGCATTAAGTTTACTTTTGCATATAGTAGCTGCCACACTATATCCCATTAGCACAATGTCTAAGCCACACTAATGGTATGAATATGGGGACCATTGCACCCTACCTTGCAGCCAGGAGTTGGAAAGAACCACCACTTCTGGGCCAAATGGCCTTATCTGTTCCAGCATAACAGGAGCCAGAGGCACCATTTCATAGACTCAATAGCCTAATCCAGGAGACAGAACTGGTAGAAGAGGGGCATTTATAGCCATCAGTTGCACACCCTTCTACTGTTTTCCCCTCCATCCCCATTCATAGGCCCCCATCTCCCACTGCTGCTGTATGCTATAAAATGTCCTATAGTTACCTGCTCAGTGCAATGTACATGTGATCTGCTTCTGATGTGCCAATGTTTGTCTTGAGCAAGAGGTCTGTAGCACAGTGGACACACAGTCACTGTAGCAGAATGTGTGCTGGTTTAGTAATATGTGGATACCACAAATAGTCACACTCATAAATGGAGCTAAGTATCTGCTGCTTTGTTGGCACAAGGGATAGAAGGTGCAGCAAGGGTGATACAATATACCCAAAGCCCAGGGTTTTCTTGCTGCACTTTTTCTCCATTTGAGTTAGTCATACATAGAAACCTACCTTGTCCCTTCATGAATGGCCCTCATTTCCCTCATGCTTTCACTGTACAGGTTGTCTATGAAAGGCAACATTTCTGCTGGATTAAAAAAAAAATACTACATTACCTTGATAGTCAAAAATTCTTACTCTGATTGAGCAACATGCATCACTGATCCTACCATCCTCCCCAGCACCATGCTAGTATTCATCAGTGGCTGTCTGGGGCATGAAAAGAAATGACGTCAGTTGTGGTTTATTTATTTATTTAAACAGCAGTTTGGAAAATCTTTGAGCCATAGGCTCATTTACAAAGATACCTTGTCACAAAAGGCTGGTTGCACACAAGGCTATCCCATGCAAAGTAATGTAGCACTCAGGAGAAAAGGATGATAACTAAGTGATGGCATTTGCTCATTTAAAGTAATGGTTTCTTTTATCCTGCCCAAATGCTGCCTTTAGGAGTTAGCCTGTACATTGAATGGGGGAAGGGGCTGATTCAAATAGATGGGGAATCTTTGATGGTGCATTGTTAAACACATTTTGAAAAGAAAGTGGTAGAGGGTCATTCATGAGGTAAGGGAGGGGAGAGGGAGGGAAGTGGAATGCTTAAAAGAGGGAAAGTCTGTGAAAAGAGGCACGTGAGCTGAGGCTGCAAGAAAGGGAAGTGGACATCAGACAAAAAATGGGGTTGCATTTAGGATGCAGAGCCAAAATTAGAGAGGGAGAAGTCAAAGTTTGTAGGCTGGTATGGCTTGCAAACTGTAGGGGACAAGAGACTGCAAAGAAAAGGGAGATGGCAGAGTTTGCATAGTGGAGGGGTTGGGAAGAGTGTATGTGGAAGGATGGGGGCCTGAAAAAGAAAAGGGGAGCAGTAGCTTGCATTACAGATGAAGGGGAGCCTGAAAAAGGGAGGTGGATCATGCAAAAATGGGTTGGCTATGGTATGCAAAAACAGGGACCAGCTCCTACTTCCCTTTGCATGACCCAGAAAGTACAGCATGAACAGCCTTCCAGTGGAGGTGGTGGGGGCAAAAACAGTGGTGGGTTTCAAGAATGCATGTTATAAGCACAAAAGAATCATAGTGGAAAAGAAGGAGGAGGGAGAAAGAGCTGTAGAATGGGCACAGTCCAATGTAATATTGTAGGTAGGGAGAAATGGGCAGACTGGATGGGCCAAGTGGTCTTTATCTACCATAAAATTCTATGTTTCTATGCCCCCCTTGCTGGCATTAGAGCCTTTTCAAGGAACTGCCACATATATTCAGTCCTCCCCTGTATTCTGTCAACCCTTTGTGATTACCCCATCAAGTTTTAATCCCCCTTTTACTGTATATAGGTTTCCCCCACTCCCTGCCTCCTCTGTCTGCAGCATTTTAAAGCTAAATTGTGCTGACAAGTGATTTTTAACACCACAATGAAGATATGTATTTTCTTAACTGCGCACAAAGTATAACAGCCTTCCTTGCACTATTCTTACAAAGAATTATGTGCCATGAAACATTACATTTGATGCATGCATAATTCTTGTATAGCAATTTAAGTAAAGAAGTTATTCTTGCACTATTCTGGGGAAGAGAGGAGAGAGAAAGGTAAGTTGCTTGCCTGGTGCCATGGCTTGGAGGGACAGGAAGGGACAAGAAGCAAATTCTCAAGATTGCAGGAACAGCATCACAGAAGAGGGAGCTAGATATCACTGTTCAACTTGGGACAAATGACCTAGCTGGGCATGAGATCAGTGCAGTGCAGGATGAGTTTGTGGAGTTGAGGAGGGGCCCCAGACAGGTAGCAAGCATGGTAACCTTCTCAGAGGTGCTGCCAGTCTATGGCATGGGTGAGGCTAGGGTACTGCACATCATGCAGTTCAAGTGAATGGTTGCAAAACTGGTGCAGAACACAGGGCTTTGGCTTCATTGGGGACTGGGGGCCCACCTGAAGAGATGTAAATCTATACTGGCATGATGGTCTGCATCTGTCCAGTAAGGGAACCAAGCTCCTAGGTGATAGGTTTAAATGCTTCCTTGGCAAGCTTTTAAACTAGCCAAGGGGGGAGGTGCTGATAGGAAGCAGGAAATGTCAAGCCTTCCTCACAAAACATGGTAGTTACTAAGGTAAACACTGAGATACAGAGTTTGACTGAGGGCAGAACTGGGGTAAATGGAAAAATAGACAAAGGCAATAAGAGCAGGGATGGGGGGAAAAGGATAATGCCAACATTAAATGGAGGGCAATGACTACCAATGCCCATAGTCTGGGAAACAAGCTTCCTGAGCTAGTAGCCCTGATGGAAGAGGAACATTTGGATATTGTAGCAGTCACAAAAACATGGTACACAGAGAACTATGACTGTGATGTCAACATAACAGGGTACACAATCTATAGAAGGGTCAGGGAGGGTAAAAGAGGAGGTGGAGTAGTTTTCTACATAAGGGAAGAGATCAAAGCTACAGAACTGAAAGGTAAAGGGAGAGGCCAAGAGGCACTGGTGGTCACCTTGGAGACAGCGAGTGGCACCACAATCTGCACAGGGGTTGTATACAGACCCCCATCTCAGGGGGAGGAAATGGACAAGTAAATGATAGAAGACATTCTCAGAATGGCTGAAAAAGGGGAGATATTGTTGATGGAGAACTGAATATGCCAGATGTTAACTGGACGACTTGTACTGCAGCCATATCCAAGAGCAGGGTCATTCTCGATGCCCAATAGGGGGCATGCCTTAGACAGCTAGTGTTGGAACCCACTCGAGAGAGAGCAATATTAGACTTGGTACTCTCAAATGGGGAGAGGATCACAGATTTAGAAGTGGGTAGCCATCTGGAAGCAGGCAACAACCACACAGTGTGGTTCACAATAAGCACAACCATGGAGACAAACCATACAAAAACAAGGATATTGGACTTTAGAATAGCTGACTTTGGAAAAATGGGTGAATACCTAAGGAATGCACTAGCAAATGGTCAGAAAGGAGGGGTAGAAGAACAATGGAGAAAAATCAAAACTGCCATGATGGAGGCAACAAGCCTTTGTGTGAAACAAAGCAGAGTGAAAAAACACTTTGGTTCTCAAAAGAGGTGGCAGGGAAGGTTAAAGAGAAAAAGGTGGCATTCAAGAAGTGTAAGGAATCACAGAAGGAGCACGACAGGGAACCGTATCAAATAAAGCAGAAGGAAGTGGGGAAGGCAGTCAGAATAGCAAAGGCCCAAACTGAGGAAAAGATAGCCAACGCAGTTAAGAAGGGGATAAAACCTTTTAAAGATACATTAGGGAGCAAAGAAAGGTTTAGAGAGGGATAGAGAAGATTAATAAAGGGGAGGAGAGGTGTATAGAGGGAGACAGTGAAAAGATAGCAATACTGAATGAATGTTTTTGCTCAGTATTCACAAAAGAAGGAGGAGTTACCTAAACCAAACAATAGAAGCACTCTGGGGGAGGGGGGGTGTTGACACCAGTCCATTTACAGAAGAAAGGGTCCTGAAAGAACTCTTACAACTCAAGATGGACAAAGCAATGGGGTCTGATGGGATTCACCCCAGAAGCCTAAAAGAACTAAGGGGGGGCCTAGCGACACCACTGACCACCATTTTTAACAAATCATTGGAGGATGGGGTGGTACCTGAGGACTGAAGGAGGTCAGATGTGATTCCCCTTCACAGAAGTGGGAGCAAGGCAGAAGCAGGAAACTACAGAACTGCTAGCTTGACCTCAGTTGTGGGGAAGATGATGGAATAACTTCTGAAAGAAAGAATTGCTGAGTACCTAGAAGTCAGCGGGTCTCAGGACCCATGGCAGCATGGATTCACAGCAGGAAGATCATGTCAGATGAATCTAATCAATTTCTTTGACTGGGTGACCAGGGAGGGGCTGTGGATGTGGCCTACCTAGACTTTGTGATGGGATTGAGTCTGTGTTTGTTGTGTGGGCTGCAGAAGAGCATGGACTTGGTTTTTTATAATTGAGAACCAATTTACGTATACTAAACCAAGTTTCAGTCGAGGTAAAGGCAAGCTGTAGATTCTTTTGAAGGTGGCCTGGATCCTTGTGAGTGGAGAGGATGATGGCGTTGTTAGCATAAAGGAGGATTTGTGCTGGACACGATTGTGGAAGATCATTCAGAAAGAGGCTAAAAAGAAGTGGCCCAAGAATGGAGCCTTGAGGAACTACTGAGTGAACAGGACATGCATCTGAGAGAACATCAGCTATTTTCACTCTTTGAGAGCAGTTCTCCAAGTAGCTCTTGAACCAGGTAGTGGACTCAAGTGAAAGCCCAGCAGAAAGTAGCTGTGTGATTAATAGTTTATGATGTACAGTGTCAAAAGCATTGATCAGGTCTATGAAGACCAACCCGGTTAGGAGGCTGTTGTCCAACGAGCTGTGGATAGCATTGGTGAATTCAAGGAGGGCTGATGTATTACTGTGACCTGTGTGGAAGCCATGTTGTTGGGGGCAGAGGATGTTGTGTTTATCCAGGTATTCCATTAGCTGGTCAGATACCATATGTTCAATGGCCTTGGGGGGGGGGAGTATGGAGATAGGCCGGTAGTTCACATGCAGGTCCTTGTCCCCACTTTTGTGGACTGGTGTTACTGTGGCTGATTTCCATCTGTTGGGGAACTGGCTGAGTAAGGGAGAGGTTGAAAATGTTTGTTAGTGGAAGAAGCACTTCATCAAAGGTGAGGGACACCAGCTTGAGGCTGAGTGAGTCCCCACTAGTTCTGGATTTGCCGATTGAATTAGAGATATATTTACAGACTCATGTGCCCTGACTTCCTTAAAGTAAAATGGTTGGCGGTTGGAGGGATGGGTTTGTGGGCTTGGGGTATGAGATGGAGGGTGGCCACCATTGAAGAAGTCTGAAGGGAGAACACTACTGAGGTCAGAGAACGCAGTATTGAAAGTATTTGCAATTGAATTAGGGTCGAGATTTATGCCACCACCAATGACCAACATAGTAGGTGAGGTTTATAGCTACTTCCCAGTTACTTCTTTAAGATTGTCCCAGAAGGATTTCCCTTTTAACCATGTGTTCGTGAGGGTATCTCTGTAGTATGCATTTTTTTTTCTGGTGGATTGATTTAGTGCAGTTCTTTTGAGACCATTTGTAGTTCTGAATATCGGCTTGATTGCCAGTGGCCTGAGCCCGAATCCAGAGGAGGTTCCTTGCTTTCAGATCCGTAAGTAGTTCAGCGGAGAGCCAAGGATTGCAAAGGCCTTTGATTTTATACCTTTTGAAAGGGGCATAGGTGTCACAGGCAGCATTGAAGGAGTTGATGAAGAAATTCAAGGCCGAGTTGACATTAGAAGCATTGAATATAGAAGACCAGTTGAGCTATCGGAGGTGGGATTTGAGGTGTTGCAACTGACCATGTGGGAGGACTCTACTATTGATTAATTTGGGGGGCTTGCAGAATTTATTTGATCATCCACAGAAGATTGGGGAATGGTCACTTAGTGTATCTGGAAGGACAGAAACATCTGAGATACAGAAGGGATGGCTGGTCAGTATCCAGTCCAGGAGAGTGCTTGCACCAGTTTTATAATTGTCTGGTGGGGGAGACTACCAGCTGTGCCAGGCTGGCTTCTGAGATGGCATCCTTGAGGTCCCTCATGTCAGCGGCTAGTCAATTGATGTTAAAATAACCCATTAGGATCGACTCTGTGTCAGGGGGTTGGGCACGGATGAGGTCCAAGACTGAGTTGAGGCCTTTACGTTGTTCTTTCAGAGGAATGTAAACAACAGCAACAGTCAGTGCTTTGTTGTGAGCCTCCAGCAGAATTTAAATAGGTAGGATCTGCGTAGAAGAAACAGAGAGGGAGAAAGGCAAGCAGTGACCCAGGAGGGTGTCTTTGAGATATGTAGCACAGCCTCCCCCTCTTTTTGTACTCCTGTCAAGTCTGAAGACATTGTACCCTGGCAGGGCAATAGCAGTGTCTGGAATTTTGGGTGATAGCCAGGTTTCAACGATTGCAAGGATATCAGCATTGTTTTGGTTAGTGAATATTTGCAGGGCATCAAGTTTAGGCAGGAGGCTGCAGATGTTGAGAGATGCAAAGGTAAGAGTCCCAGAGTGCCTTGATTGATGGCTGGAGCAAAGAATTTTAGGCCCAGGATTTGGGCGAACGTTCCCAGATAGCAGCAGCAGGAGTAGCAGAAGCTTCAGAATGCACCATCTTAATTGTTTTAAGGAAGATTTGTTTACCGGTTTCATGCACAGTCTATTGCAGTGATTCTGTCTTAGGTCCCAAAGTGAAGTAATATGAGCCAGTGTTGAGAAGGGCAACAGGTGATCATACTCCGCCCTATCACGGTTCTTCAGGTGTTGCCAGCCAACCCTAGAGATGAATGGGAGAGTATAGACAAGCTCAGTTGGAGGGGTCCCAGAGTGGGTGTAGATAAGGTCAATCCTGTAGCCTGGAGGAAGAGAGGGGTATCTAGTTCCAGGCAGGAAAAACAGTGGTAGCAGACAGCAAAAGAGAATGAGATGAAGAGGCAGAAGGGGCAGAGCCATAGTGCTTAGAGGATGTGTAGAGATAACTGAGAGGGTCTCTAGGGCAAGAGCCACCCATGAAAGTGAAGCAAGGAGAGGGAGAGGGAGCGGCGGCGGGCAGGACCCAAGTAAGTGAGCCCAATAAGTTTCAAGTAGGGTGGATACTAAGGTCGAGTGGGTGGAGCCAAAGCCTATTTAATAAAGGTAGGAGGTGGGGTGGGGGGGCGAGCACAAATTCTCAGCAAAAGTCAATGCAAAGCAGTTGGCACTGAAGCCCAGAGACTGAAAATCCAATAGGAAAAAGGCAGGGCCAATCAGTGGCCAAGCAGAGTGCAGCGGTCCAATTAGAGGAGGGTGGCAGCAGGCAGTGGCCTATCAGAGCTGTGCAGTGCTTCCTTGGAGCAGCTGGGACTGTTACCCAGCTTTGAATGTGTCCTGGTCGGCTGGAGGATGGAGGAGCATATGGCTGGCAGGATTAGTCACGGACGCTCGCTGGAAGCCCAGTCAGGGCCAGTGGACCTAGTTTAAGATATAAAATGTAGGTTAAAATAGAGCGTTTTAGCTACAGCGGGGGTGGGGGGTAGCAATGCAACTTCAAGTGGAGACTACTAGGGTCACATTCTAAGCTTCTGTCCTGCTTGCTTGCACCAAATAAAATCAACAGATCTGGCACATGTGCTGTCTCAGAAGGTGCTTTCCTAATTCCTGATGGTGAGTACCCCAGTTGTTTTCTCTGTTGTGGCTGCCATCAGTGAGCACCTGAGCTGTGGTGCAGCTTTCTTATTTCCCTATTCTTTGAATAAATGAAGCAGCCTGGGGTGCATTTACACTTATAAAATGTTCTGGCATTATTTTTTTTTCTTGGAAAATGCAGAAAAGTGTGTTCATGGATAGATAGATAGATAGATAGATAGATAGATAGATAGATAGATAGATAGATAGATAGATAGATAGATAGATAGATAGATAGATAGAATTAACTTTATTTTCATCCAGGAGAATACATGTTGGGATGGAAAGTCCTGTTTTCAATGGTGGTCCTGTACAAAAGTACTTAAAAACATACTGTATGAAAACAAACAATATGAGGAGTAGTTTGATAGAATTTATCCAAAACAATTGCATGGTTGAAATAGTATCTTTCTTATGCCTTCTGGAATTTGGATATTGCATTTTTTGCATGGATTTTTATATGTGTTTGGTTCCAGAATCCAGCAACACTCACCTTTGGAAACATTTTAAAATCTTGTATTCATTTTGTGTATGGTTGTATCTCTGTTAGCGACCTCTCTCGAAGAATACTGTAGGACAGTTTGCACATTACAGTTAATTTCCTTTAGGGGAATGACTGGGAACTATAGTTTACATTTTTAAAATCCAAGTTAGCTGATTCATTTTTCTTTTACTGTCAGTTGCAACCAATATAACAGCAGAAACATAAGACAGTGTTGAGTATCAAATTTACAAAAATAAAGTAATATCTATCAATTTTACTGTTTATTTTTTTAAGTTTACATAAAGAGGAAACAGTGGTGTTCCTGTAGATCAGAATCCCATAGTTAAAAATGGGAATTAAAAAGCTGCTTAGCAAGTCTGGTTCTAGGCTCCCTTTTTAAACAGTAAAAAAGTCTTTGGAGTTCTTTTGTGTTTTTTTAAATTTGTTTTGCATCGATATATTTAGTACAAGTTTATTTATTGTCTATAATCATGCCTAGAAAGGTATACCCATCTGAATTTACAACTAGCTTTTGTTGCTTTAACCTGATGGACAGCCTTGGATATTTTTTTTTCACAGACCTGGACTGGTGTTAAAAGTAGACACATTGGCCCAGATATTCAAACTGCACCAGGCTGTGATGCAAGCTTGGGCGCAGTGCAACTTGGCTGCTCAGGGGTGTGGACTGGGCCATATTCAATGGAGCTGCATCATGGCACAGCATCGTTGAATATCGCACCCTGGCCACCCGCAGTGTGCATGGGGATGCGCTAGTGCAAGTGCCATTGCGCTATGCACAGCAAACGCGATATTCAAAACTTAACATGCAAATGGGTCCATAATGTTTGTAATGCACAAATGGGGACATGTGCATGTCATTATGGCCCCATTTGCATGCAGGTGCGCTGATCCCCGACGGCTTGCACCTGATGCCCTGCCAGGCAGCAGCTATCGGGGACCGAAGCCCCCTGCAGCCAGCAATGTGCTCCACAGCCCGATCGTGGGCTGAAGTAAAATATAGTGCACTTCAATATCCCTGGTGGTCCACTGGACCGCTATCTGCACGATTGTGGGCATATGTAATAAATAAAGATCCCCAAACTCCCTGGTGGTCCAGTGGACCTCTGTGTGCCCGATCATGGGCATTTGTAATAAAAAAAATCCCCAAACTCCCTAGTGGTCCAGTGGACTGCTGTCTGCTGTCGTGGGCATTTGTAATAAAAAATAAAATATTTCAATATCCCTGGTGGTCAGCGGTAACCCCCTACCACCGCCCACTGAGACCCTGCCCGCTCCCCAGTCAGCCAGGGGTGGCACACCTCGCCTGCCACCCACCACCTGCTGACTGACACCGTCGATGGGCTGTATGCCCATTGGTCCTGGCGTGAACCAATGGGCGTGCAGCCATCTGATACTACACATTCCAGATATGTGAATGGGATCCATTCCATATCTGGAATATGTAATATGGGCTGCACTCATCAGCACGCGGTGGACCAATGAGATACAGCCTGCGACGGTGTCAGTCAGCGGCGGCTGAGGAAGGCAGGCAAGTGCTGCCACCCACCAGCTGACGGGGAGGAGGCGGGCAGTGGCCTGAATGAGTGAGGAAGAGGTTACCGCTAGACTACCAGAGATAAGGAAACTATTTTGGTTGTACAAATGCCCATGATGAACAGTGCAATGATCACTGGACCACCGAGAAGTTGAGGATCTTTATTTATTACAAATGCCCGCGATCTGCCACACAGCAGTCCACTGGACCACCAGGGAGTTTGGGGATCTTTATTTATTACAAATGCCTGTGATCAGGCACACAGCGGTCCACTGGACCACCAGGGATATTTGACAGACTTCTGCATTTCTTTTTACAAATGCCCACGATCAGACATGGGGGGATGCCGCCAGATGCAGCCAGAGTTCGGGTGGCCACCCACAGGTGGCAGCTGCTGTGTTGTGCCCTGCAATGCAGCAGCTCACCTGTGGGTGGCCATCCATTGTTCCTTTTTTTTTTTGGATCAGCTTTGTGCTTGCACGGGTAGGGGTTGTGCATGCATGGCTCTGCACATCCCGGGCTGAATATCGTGCTGTGCAGGGTATGCATGGGCATGCCCCCCCTACCTGCACCTGCATACATTACTGATGCACTCCGGCGCATCGGGTTTTGTGCCGCGCACTTTTCCCTTTTGAATATCGCACCGGGGCGCATCAGTGGGCTGCGCATGGCACAACACTATTGCGCCATGCACAACCCTTTGAATATCTGGGCCCTTGAGTTTTCCTGTGGTTCATTAGTATCATTGACCAGGAGAGCCACTCCTCTATTCCTAAGAAATCTTCTAGGAATTGAATTTTCAGATTCGCATAGCTGCCTATGGAAGCCATCAAAAAAGCACTGTCCATGTACTGTATAGACAGAACTATTTATGAAAACTTTTGGCAACTGACTGATGTACTGTACATAAGAAATATAGGGGACCTTATATTGATCATTGAGAACTCTTCAGGAGGTACAGTATTACACAGTGCCTATATGATATACTGTATCAATTGTATAGGCACAGTATATTACCCGGTTTATCCAATCACAGAGCAAATATTACATAGAAACATAAATGTTGAAGGCAGATAAAAACTGCAAGGCCCATCCAGTCTGCCCATTTCTTTTCCTACATTATGAATGTGCCATTGGCATTTGCTCTGTCAATGGCCTACCTATGGCCTATCTATTCATACTCATCTGTATTGCTCCCTTATGCCTATCCCATGCCTGTTTGAAGCCCTGCACTGCATTCATATTCACCATTTCCTGAGGTAGGCCATTCCATTCATCCACCACCCTTTCTGCGAAAAAGAACTTCCTCACATTACCCCTTCACTGGCCTCCCTCTAATCTCATGCTGTGTCCTCTTGTCCTGCTACTTTTCTTTTATTGAAACATGTTAGACTCTTTCACCTTGTTAATGTCCTTAAGGTGTTTGAATGTTTCAATCATATCACCTCTCTCCCTCCTTTGTATTGTGTGTGCACTGTTAATTAAATGGCCTTGTGCATGTTTCAGGTTTACAGGGGTTAACAATTGTATTACTATTTTGCATAGATTTATACTTTGTATGCAGTTTTTCTTCCTTTCTGCCCCACAGAGCCTCATCCCTTCAGAAACACCCATTAAGCCTGCCCCTGCCAGCACGCACCTGCAACCTCTGGTCCCTCCATCATGCCGCAGAAACTCCACCCCCGGGTGGGGTTGGGGTCAGGGAACCCCTGAATCTTTAATCTTGTCAGGGTCCTGGGTCATAGGCAGGCACTAGCACATCAGTGCCCGGTTAGGCATTCCTTCATCTACGGCTCTGAGGGGATTTTTTCCCATGTTCCCTCATGGGATGCTACATGCGTGCATCAAGGTATCTGCTGGCAACCATAGCATTCCCCCCTCCTTCCTTGAAGGAGCAGCCCCTGAGGCTGATTGGCTGCTGGCCTATGCCATGTCTTTTTCTACCTTATGAATGTGCCATCGGCATTTGCTCTGTCAATGGCCTACCTATGGCCTATCTATTCATACTCACCTGTATTGCTCCCTTATGCGTATCCCATGCCTGTTTGAAGCCCTGCACTGTATTCATATCCACCACTTCCTGAGGTAGGCCATTCCATGCATTATTAGGTTAAGATTATTATGTAATTGTAAGATTTAGATAGCTGCCCAATTTCCCTGTAAGAGAGTAGAAATACTGCTTTTGTGAAATTGTTTACATTTTCTTGTATTATCTGTGAAAAATGTGAAGTATTTATAGCAAGAAGGCAACAAAAAATAAAGCAAAAACAGACTTGAATGCCTTGTCTGTGTGACATTGTGTTCCATTTGAAAATTATAGCACAAGCCTTGTGCCAGTAATAGGAACTTTAATTGCAATATTGGCAGGTACTGATTGACCTGCATACTGTAACACAATATTTTAACTACAGTATTGCATTTACCTCAATAGGTTACTTTAAAGACATTCCCTGGTGTTTCAAATTCCCATTTTTCTGATGCTCTCAAAAGTTTTCAAGGTTGTTTTCTGCCACAAGTACATTCTTAAATATATGGAAGCATTATTAGAATAATGATTTATCCTATTATGTCAGGTCCAGCTAAGAATAAATACAGGATGGCAGCAAGGAAATTAATTTCCACAATTGCAGCAGTTGGTGTCATTCCAGATGCTTTGCCTAAATATCTGTCTGCCTTTGGTTACGGTGTTTATTTTATGTTAAAGTCCTTGCCATTCTGCACGTACTTTTGAATTGTTTGAACTGCAGTCTTGCAACTTTTATTTTTTATCGGGATGTTTCAATTATTTTTGTCCTAAGCCAACAACTTCTGAAACTGCAACTTTGAAAGCAGATATAATCAAAAGAAACATGGCAAGTCCTGCATTTCTTTTTGTTTCTATATTCGTAATCATTTTCTACATCTATCAAAAAACATTTTATGAAAATGACTTGCAGTTGAAATGGCTTTATGTGTTGAAACATAAATATTTCCTCCTTTGGGGGAATATAAGCTCAAGAGGGTGTCATGGTATTGGCAATCTACTCTGTTTTTGCATTTGTAGAAAAAAATGAAGCTATCATTATGACAAATGACATGCCCTTGTTTCACATTTACTTTCTCACTCATGTATCAAAAATACAGATGTTATGACCACATGCAACAATCTGACCCTTTCTGGATTCTTTCTATGAAGAGAGATTAAATCTCACCAATGTAATTTAAAACAAGCATGGCAACCATGTTTTTTTTGCTATGGATTTTTATTGTTTCGATGACCATCATGTATTGGGCAAAACATTATGACTATGACATGGGGTTGCTGAAATACCAGGGAATGTCCTTAAGCATTTGTTGACATAAAAATCTATATATTTCATACATTTAATGAGATGCCTTCTGTTTCTGTTTCCAACTTTAGGTTTTCAACCAGTTTTTCCTATTATGGTCTGGCTATGGACCTCCAGAGCTTTGGATTAAGTATTTACCTTGTTCAGGTTATTTTTGGCATTGTTGACATACCATCCAAACTGATCTCCACAGTTGCCATGAGTTACATTGGTCGGCGCATCACTTTGGCAATCTCCCTCATTCTGGCTGGACTGACAATACTGGCAAACATCTTTGTGCCCCAAGGTTAGCGGGTTTGGAGATATATTTTCAAGCATAGCAGTTATAACTTTATTTCCATCTTTTTATGGTTATCATTCATCATTATTTATTATTATGAGACAGCTCACTACTGGCATTATTCATTTAGACCATACCCATAGGATATTTAATTTTGTAAAATATTAGGATATAATTTTTCTGGCAGCTAAATCACCACAAACCCCACACTCTCTGTGTGGTCCCCTAATACATTTATAAGAAAGATCTTCATTAGATGGGAAAATTCAGCACTAAGAGACCCACACCCAAGAGTGGGTCTGGCCCCAATCTGCACTTTGTGTGAAAAAACACTTTCTTTAACTTACTGTTAATTGCAATTCCAATGGGGTTACACAACATAGTTTGGTGTTATGCTTGTGCAACTGTTGATAAGTTTTGTCATTTCCACTCTCTGTTCCATAGGGTGCTACCACCCTGTATGGGTACTGAAGGGAAGGAACCTTTGAGAAGGGTGCTACCATAGAGGTGCTATGGGAATGATTCCCCTGGCTAAAGATACCTTAGGAAGGAGCCCTGAGGAGAAGAGGCATGCTACTGGATGAGGAAGAGAGGATGGGTGATGCAAAATGTGCTTCTGAATGAAACTGGAAGGAACTGATTTATATAGCTCAAGCAATGGGAGTGGCTAGTTGTTGTAGCCCATTGAAGTGCAGGCATAGCTTTTGAATCCAGTGGGCTTATGCAACTTAGTGTTGTGTTATGCTTGTGCAGTGATTGACAAAACCCTGCTGCAGCTCCACCTCCCACCCACCTAAAAACCAGCATTCCTTCTCTTCCCCTGATTCCCTTCCTTCAGACCTTCCATTGTTCTCTTACTGTGATTTCTCAATCATCCAAAGTTGTACCAAGGGCCTGTCCCTACCTTCTCCTTACACCATTAACCCAACTCTTCCTTCCACTTCTCCACACACTGAAGGGCTGGGATTCGGCCTCTCTTCTTTCTCACCTTCACCCTTTTTTCTGTTCTTCTGAAGCCTATTCCCAATGGCAGCCTACAACCTGCTTTCCTCCTATCATACTTTACCTCTCGTTGCCACAACCTGCTCCCTTCATGTCATGCTTGACCCCTGCCTTGTGTAGGCAGGGTCCTCAGCATACAGGAGGGGCCAGGCCCCAGCAGACCTTTTGCCTCCAACCCTTTGCTGTCACCTCTTCCTTCCATCCCCTTCCACCCCCCCACTTTACTGTCTACTGACATACCTACCTCTCACCTTCCCTTCTCCCTCTTATGTAGCCCTAGCTATGGCTGACCCCTAATCTCTACTGCACTTGTAGTTAACTTGCACTTCAGTTATACCTTAGCCTACCTATTCTGCCTGTGTTTACTCCTCACCAACTTCCCTAGATCAAACTATAACAATTCTATTCAGCCATTTTCTAGCTACACAGTTATGTGTCATTTAGTGTATGCCTAAATGTTATTTTGTGTTGTTGTATCTAGTTAGTCCAAAAGTGTTGGAGTAGTATCTGTCTAGCTCAAAACTGTTAGCATCCTGCTATTTCATTACTCCTGTACACTCTGCTCAAATTATTTCAGTGTACTCTACTGTAAATTTATCTTATGTGCCAAATTTCTGTAAACTATCCTCATGTTCCCCTATCCCCAGGTCACAGTGGCAGACGAGCAACTTGTTGCTCAGTGTGCCTTCCTTGTGAACCATTTCAATAAATAAATAAATTACTTTACACATTTGCATTTTTTGTTCCATGGGGAACTACCACCTTGTAGGAGTACCAAAGGCAAGGATCCCTTGAGGAGGGTCCCACCCTTAGAGGAGCCACAGGAAGGATTCCCTTGGCTAAACATACTTTAGGGAAGAGTCCCAAACAGGAGTGTTGAGCAGTAAACATTGACCATGAGGGATGAGAGCATAGCTTGACAGCAACCAGTGATGACTGGAAACAGACACAGACGGAAGAACAAGCCAATAGATATCAGCTGAGCAGAGGGGGTCTGACTTCCTAAGGAGAGATGGAACAGCAAAGAAGGAGAGCCATCAATCAATTTTTTTTATTGTTTGACATAAATAATGTTACAATTAAAACATTTTGTTTACCTTATATAATATCATTAAAACAATATGTTTACACCACAGAGTTAATCAACAATACATGTCTCTTTCAGAAATTCATATATTAATACAGTCAATATTACCTCATTATCATTCATCTGCACTTTCCTATTACTTCTCTATCAAATAAGCTTCTTTCTATTAAAATTTCCTTTCCTTTCCTTTATTGTGTTTTCATTTACATTGCACCTCCCCTATATCCACATTTATACAATTCTAATATGCCCTTCCTCTATCATCTTCCTCAATTTGAGGGTTTTATCCATCATTCATTCTTTCATTCCTCATGTTTTATGTGACATTTCATTTTTTCTATCGAAAGGAGGAAGGAGGACACACTATCCAGCTCAGTATATTTTTCAGCTTTAAGTAAGTATGTTACCTTGTCCTTAGGTTCATATTGTGAGTTCCTCATAATCTCCTCCAAATACATTTATCTTTCCTTCCTGTATAGGGGACAGAGTATCATTATATGATGTAGATTGTCAGACTCCAAGTTACATTTATATCTTACCTTTCCATCCTTCATTTTCCTGTATTTTGCATTAAGCCAATTACTTTCATATTTTTCAAATCAAAATCTAGTTATACCTTTACTTTTTTTGGATCTTTGATTTGTGTTAAGTTACTCTCCATTTTGTGCTGTTGTTTATTTTTTACCATCCATAGGCATCTCTTATTTTGTTTACAATGCTTTATGTCTTTCTGTGCTTCTACATCCTGTATTCTTGTTTTAATGTCCATTCTCACTACTTCTATTGTTATTTTAAAAATGTTTATTAAACTATGCTTTAGTCCATTTGGTTTTATTATTTTTGCTATAATTGCTATACTGGGGAAAACTATACCTCATCCTAAGTTTTCAGTTGATGATTGTATACAGCTCCTTGGTAGTCTATTCTCCTCCATCATATATGCTTTAAACCAATAATTTATACATCCAGTTTTAATTGAACTCTCCATGGTATATTGGCCAAATTCTGCCCTTACTACCACTGATGGTATGCCATTTGATACTCCCAGTAATTTCTTATAATGCATATTTAGACATTTATCTATTCTCCTACCACACCCTGTCCCCACATTTCTGCCCCATACAAAATCTGACTTCAGGTTTTTGCATTTATTACTCTTAGATATCCTAGCACTGAATGTCCTCCATATTTATATAGGAATTTGTTCATTGAAGGTAAAAATCTTTTAGTTTTTAACACAGTTTATTTAATATGTCTTCTCCACTTTAGGTCTTTTGTTATTATTGCCTCTAAATAACAGAATCCATTAACTATTTCTAGTTTTTCTTCAGCTTTATAAACATCATTTTTGTTTGTTTTAACACATACCATTACTTTTGTTTTCTGATAATTTATTTTCAATTCTGCCTTTTTACTTTCTTCTTCAGATTTACTCAACATTCTTTTTATGCCCAGATAACTGGTTGACAGCAGTACAATGTCATCAGCATAAGCCAGATATGGGCATACTTGGTTTCCTAATTTTGGTTAATGAAGATTTATATCACACATCTTTTCTAATATTTGATTCCGATATAAACTGAACAATACCGGTGACAAAGTATACCCTTGTTGCACTTCTCTATTTGATTCAAATGAATCACTTTTATTTCCCTTGGAGTCATATCTGATTTGTGTAAAGTTTTTGCAATAAAGTGTTTTTATTATCGCCACCAGCCCTTTATCCAATTTTATTTTTTCCATTACTTTCCATAATTTCATTCTGTTTACTTTATCAAATGCTGATTTCAGATCCACAAACACATATTATACAATGGCAAAGAAAAATCCTGGGCTCCCATTGGTCACTCTGGCACTGGACCCGTGATGTTATACCAGCACAACATTACGGCTCTAGTCCCAGCACACAGATGACCGCATGAACATATTTTAAATCACTACACACTGCCCACAATGAGTGATCCCTCTTTCTTTAGGCAGCCCATTTCCCCCACTCACAACCTGCCTGCCTTACTCCCGGCGCCTTCATCATAAAACTAAAAATCTTCAAAACAGAAAAAGATCTCCAATCCTGAAATATACCATTTTATATTGGTACAGCTCTTTCCTGACCAGCTTTAAGTGCCGTTCAGATTCTGCCTTCACATCAGCGGTCTTCCGCTCACAGCACATACAGCCTCACGCAGTAACTGCGAGACCTCAGCTTTACAGCAACCAGTTTTTCCACAGGAATCTCTGGCTCCCGTACACAAATTAAAACAGTTACAGAAGCCCTCAGTTCAATCTGCTACCCCCCCATCTAACTGCACCACTCACGGCATTCCTCGCTGACAACCCTACACACACACAGTAATGGCAAGTGTGAGACCATGCCTTAGCGTGTCTTACCTGATCATTTCCACTTCTTGTTTTTAACATCGCAGGACCAACATATGGGGAAAGACTTAAAATAAAAAATGAAAGCTGAAAAAAAAAAACACTGGACTTAACAGTACACCTGACCAAAGCAATGACACAAAAGAAACAAACAACACATAAAGATTGATGTGCAGACTCGGGACTGCAGAGCCACAGATAAACAGGGCAGCTCCACCTACTGGCAAGAAATCAGCACTATTTTTTTAAACAGTACACCTTCTCATAAAAAAAAAAAAAACAGCAAACAAACTAGTTTTAAACATATTTCTTCATCTTTTTTTTTTGTGACTCATGAGCCATTGTATAATAGCAATAATGCACTCCAGGGTGTGTGTTGTGCTGGGATAACGTCACTTCTGGGGTGATTAGTCACACTCTGCCTGTGGCCTCATGCCTAATCACCCCAGGTGTGACATTAACCCAGCACAACACACACCCTGTCATGCATTATTGCTTAAATATAAGCTATGTTTCTTCACCTTCATGTATTTATGAATCAAATGTGCCAGTGTAAAACACTGATCAGTTGCTGAATATGTAAATCAAAAGCCTGCCTGGGCCTCATCTAATTTACCTTCCCTACCTATCCATTCCATAATCCTGTTTTTTATTATTTCTGTGAACACTTTTTGAGTGCACTCTATCAGGTTTATTGGCCGATGGCAACTTGGATCATTTTGATCCCCTTTTTTAAATAAGGGTACTATTTTATTATACCTCCAGCTCTCTGTGATGGTCCCTTTTTACATAACTACTCAAAACAATTGTTTGTAATAATAGAGTCCATATTTCAATATTTTGTTTTTTTCACCTGTATTGGGACTCCATCTAGCTGAGGTGCTTTATATGATGCAAAACATTCTATTGCCTTCTGTATTTCTGTTAAATGTGTACCCAAATCTACTTTTGTCCATTCCTTTCTTATTTCTATCTTTTTAGATTTTACTTCTGATTGAAATATATCTTTATACTGTTCTACCCATTTATATGGTCCTATATTTGTCTTTGGATTGTTTTTATATTCACCTAAATCTCTATTTGTTATTGTCTAGAATTTCTTATTGTCTTTCTCTTCTTCTGCTATTTCTAATTCCCTCCATAACTGTCTAATGTACCTGGCCTTATTTTTGTTAAATACATTTTTATATTCTTTTCTTAATTTTTTAAGAGCCCTCTTGTTTGTGATATTTCCTACTCTTTTAACCTTTATTATCTGTCTAGGCACTGCTTTTTTAGCTACCTTACATTCTTTAGTGTACCACTCTAGGTTCTTTTTTATTGTACATTTTTATTTCTTTAGTGGTAATTTGAGAGATAGTCTCCATTATTTGTTGGTATTATTTTAATAATGCTGTTTGTTGTTTCATTTTTCACGAGTTTCTCCATTTTGTCCCATATTCCTTTATCCTCCAATATATGCTGAAACCCTTCCCATTCTATCTCTTTCTGACCTACATATTTCCTCTTTTTAACTTCCAGAGGTATGTGTTTCTTCCTAATATTTATCCCTTGTTCTGTCCGAATAATTAATTCTAATCCAGAATGTGCACTATCTGCCCTTAGTTTTATTTTGAGGTCTAAACATAGTTCTATCATATCCATATTTATCCATATATGATCAATTAATCAGGAGCCCATACCTCCCATGTAGGTGAAATTCCCCTTTTCATCTGAGCTGGTTCTTATATTAATAGGTACATAGGCATGGATTTCAGGTCCAATTAGCTGCTGAAGCCAAAGATAGGACCTACCACTGATAACAGTGGTCAAGTTTCCCTTTTTTTTTGGACCCATGTAGGAGTCCAGTAGTTTTTTTTTAAACTGTCCATACTATCAGTACTAACCACATCCAGTGGGAGTGCATTACATGCACTTACAACATGCTGATTATGCCACCTAGCTCTCCTTGTGGTAATCAATAATCAATTCTTATCCATCATATTTCTATAATATTTTTCTCCTGGTTTCATCTTTTTCCCATCTTTAGAGGTCCTGGTTAAGTTTACATTTTCATTTTCTGCAATACCTAGAACATCTATTATATCATCTGTTATATTTGTCAAATTACCTATCCTGTAATTGAAATCTCCTGTAATAATTATATCCCCTTTATATATGACTATTCATGTATTTATCTGTAAGTATTCCAAGATCTTTATTTATGTTATCATTTTTATATTTACTTCCATCTGGTGGGTGATATACATTGATAAAAATGATCTCTCTATCCTTGTCCTTATTTTGTATTGCCAAAATGTTATCATTATTTGATTATATTTCATTAGTATATCTTGTTTCCTTTAATTTACACATTGTCACCAACCCCCCTGCATAGTACTCTACTTTCCCTACTTTTGAAGTGGCTTTTAAATATGTTTTAAATCCATTCACATGTACTTTTCCTTTATACCAGGTTTCTTGTAAATTAATATATTCAAAAATTTCCAAATATGCTACAAATTCAGCATCTGCTAAATTAATAGCCAACCCTGATATATTCCATGACAATATCTTTGCAATTTGTTCTGATTCACTGATGTCTGTCTCTCTGGCCAAAAGATAATTTGGCCTCCTTTCTCCTTCCTTTCCAAGTCATCGTACTTCTTGCTCATTTTCTAGCACCCTGCATCTATTTGATGTTTTAATTATTGCTTCTCATTTCAAATTCTGTTTATTCCTTTTTTATTTGCTTACACTAGTGTCACAATTAGTATCATCATGAATATATATATCTAACTCATCAAGCTTCTAACTTTTTTCCATTAATAGTTTATATATTTCATCATTTGAAAACCACATTGAAATATGTCCATCTGCTTCCCATCTGATCGTGCTAACATCTGTCCTTTGAATTTTCATTTGAAGTAGCATTCCCAAACTGTCCAACAATTTATATTGTAAATTAGTTACTGCTTCCCTAGGAAATTGTTTTAACCCAAATATAGATACCAATCTCTCTTTCTTTGTGAATTTCTGATATTGATTATACCTTCCTGGGAATAGTTCTTTTAAAGTAAGTACATTGTCATTCCCAATTTTTGTAGTTCTTTGCTTTTCTTCCATATTGCCTTTAAAATATAATACTGATCTGAGATTATTAAGAGCAATTCTTCATTTTCAATTGGTCGTACCATACCGGTATAATCCAAAATGTGTTTATTGCCTGCTAGCATAGCGCTCAATAAGTTTTTCAACATTTTATTCAAACCCTCAAAATTTTCTTGTGGTAGGATTCCTACCCCATACATTGGGAGAATAAAATCTGATCCCTTTGTTTTTGTCAAAAAAGTTTGAAATATATATTTGTTTTAATCCCCCCTTTCCCCATCCCTAAAGGAAAAGCACCTTGCCAATCCTAAATTAATGCACTCATCAAGGGCAAAGATGGAATTATCCCTCAAAGTATGAAAGGATCTACTCTGACCACACCATGGGAGATAGGCACTATCTTCAACCACTTCTTTACTGAACTTGGTGTGTACAAGATGGGTCTTTCCACTGTTCTTCCAGCACAGCTTAATATGCTTCCATGTATTACCCATCCCCAGTTCCATATAAAATAGCCCCTTAGAAAAAGCTATTTAAACTTTTGACAGGTCTCAACCCTGACAACTCTCCTGGTTTTTACTCCCTGCCACCTACATTTCTTAAGATGGGAGCACCTGCTCTTGGTTATCCTATTGCCTTACTAATTAACAGATATTTCCTCACTCAAACCATCCCTAACAAATGGAAAACAGCAGTCATCATTCCACTCCATAACAGCGGGTCATCCAACCTCATTCAAAACTATTGACACATATCCATATTATGCCCTATCGTTAAAGTCCAAGTAAGAATACTATATAACCAACTATATTCTTATCTTGAGCTGTCCAATGCCCTTACTATCCACCAGTATGTCTTTCAAAAGCTGCACAGTACAGAACCTGCTCTTCTAAGAGTTACCACTGATATATTACAGGCCATGGACCAAGGTAAAGCCACAGGGGTGATCTCCATGGACCTCATGAAGGCATTTGACCTTGTTATCCACCTCCTCCTCATCTCCAAACTATACCAACTTGGCCTCCATGATAATTCCCTTTCCTGGATATCCTGCTATCTATCAAATAGGTCCCAATGCATGAAATGGGCAGGAGCTCTTTCGCCCCTATCCCCTATCACTGATGGGGTCCCCCAGGGGTCAATCCTTGGACCACTTCTATTCTCAGTTTTCATTAATGACATGCCAAAGAATTGTGGAGGGGCATCCATTCAGCTCTATGCTGATGATGCCATACTTTACAGAACTTTACAGAGATGTCAACTGTATAAACTTGGACCTGGAAAACAACTTCAACACCCTGGAAAAGTGGTTTAAAGATAACCTGTTGCTATACACCACAAAAAAACAAATGCTGTTCCATCACACCTCCTTTGATACTTTCCTGACTCCTCTGGTGTGCCACTCAAGGGGGTAGCCCCTTTCAAGTACCTGGATCTGACCCTGGATGAGTACCTATCCTTTAATATGCACATAACTAACACAGTCAAGACCACCAACCAGAAAATTGGCCTCCTTTACTGCACTGCCCCCTACCTCTCCAACTGTGCAAGGAGGACCATAGCCTCAGCTACCTTCATCCCAGGGATCTTCCATGGGGCCCAATAGTTCACTCAGCCAAGTCAACACTACTGGAGAAATTAAGGGTGACCTATCACATAATTGCTTGCTTTGCTGCCAAGGCCCCAGCCCAGGACCACCATTGTAATGTACTAAGCACTCTGGGTTGGCCTTCCTTCAAAGCCAAGATGGACTTCCTGGTGGCTTGTTCCACCTCCAAACTCATCCACCTCACCTCCCAGCCTATCTAATATCCTCACCTTGAAAACCTCCCTCAGAACCTTTAGATTCTCCCACCTCCCAATCTTAAGTTTACCTAAAACTCAGTTAGCCATGGGTAGAAGATCCTTCTCCTTTGTGGCACCCCAAAAATGGAACAACCTCTCACAATCGCTGCTTGCATGTAAGTCTCTCCCATTATTCAAGCAATGGTTTAAGGAATCATTCTTCTGTCTGCCTATCTGCAATGAAAATTGCCAGTAATACCACCTCTAACAACCCACTGCCTCCTATTCCCCCCAATCCCTCTCAGATCTCTCTCTTAACCCCACTATTGTTATGGCTCACCTACCTATTATCTCTTGTTCTGCCTCCAAATCTGGTTGGAAAAAGTAAGAATGTTGTAAATTAACTATAACCTTATATGACTGCCAACCCATCATTTACCATGTTTCTTATGCTCACTATGAACTCTGCTGTAGATATCCTTTAATTTGCACATAACTATCATAGTCAAGGCACAGAGGTTCTTTGTCTTTTAAATATTTTTTTATTTTAATGGGTTCACCACAACATATCCAAGACATACTGTCTTAGGGTAGCTAGTCCATTCCACTGGGGTGTCAAACAGATGAGGCATACTGATGAGTCCTGGTAGGACGGAACACATGTCTATGTCTTCTGTTAGCACCCTTTGCAAACTGTGTGAGAGGCCTTTCAGCACCATGCAATTCTGCTTAAAGTTGGACCAGCATAACATTCTGTGGTGATTTGCATATGCAGCCCATGATGCTTTGCATTGTGTGGGCATGTGTGATTTTGTATTTTCTTGAAACTTGGCTTCCCAGCCAAATACCCTTTGGGGTAGCCCTTGCCTCAGTGTTTGGGCACAGAAGTTCTTTGTCTTTTAAATAGTTTTTTATTTTAATGGGTTCACCACAACATATCCAAGACACACTGTCTTAGGGTAGCTGGTTCATTCCACTGGGGTGTCAAACATATGAGGCATACTGATGAGTCCTGGTAGGATGAAACACGTGTCTATGTCTTCTGTTAGCACCCTTTGCAAACTGCGTGAGAGGCCTTTCGGCACCATGCAATTCTGCTTAAAGTTGGACCAGCATAACATTCTGTGGTGATTTGCATATGCAGCCCATGATGCTTTGCATTGTGTGGGCATGTGTGAGTTTGTATTTTCTGCTGTAGATTTGTTGTATATACATGAACTCTGCTGCAAATGTTGTACAATGTATGATTTATTGTGTCCCGTACTATTGTCAATACCTGTATGCACTGTAAAATGTATTTCACATGTTGTTATATAATGCCTTCTCTAGATATTATGGAATATACTATTCCCCATATCGCCCCTGAAAAAGGGCCATGCTTATCTTAGTTGGGGCCATCCGGTCATCAAAATTCTAATTAATAAATTCATACCCACTCAACTCTTCCTTAAGCTTTTCTTTTTGTTTCACTTGTTTGTCCATTTCTTTAACTGTGTCATCTTCCCCTTCTAGAGGTTCAACCTCAGCTTTGACCATTTCTGTTTATCTCTTATTTTTCTTTCCTTTTCCCTTCATCCCCCTATTTTTCCTCTCTTTTTTCCTCTACCTCTTTTCCTTTATTCTTTCCCTGTTTTATTTCTCTTACCACAATTCTAAGGGTATCTTGTTCCTTTGTTTCAACCTTTTGTTTGTCCTGTGTATTACTAGCCCCTTGACTGTGCCCCTTTTTCTATCATCTCAAATCAATTTAGTGGTACAATTATTTTTCTATCACTTTTCTTCTCCTTGTTTCCTGCCTTACTATCCTTATTTTTTCTTTGCTTTTTATATGTAATTTCACTATTTTCCACTTTTCTTAATTTTTCTCTCTTCCTGTCTTTCTCCTTTCTCCTATAATATTGCATGTGTCCCTTTCAGTTCTCTGCATATGCTATTCTTCCTTTGGCTTTCTGCTGGGAGCATAATTAGTTCTTTCAACTCAGAATCCTCTCTTTCTACTGTCAAAGGTGACCAAATACTATGATCTTTATTGCTTCCCTCCTCAACTAGAGCTACTGTTTCCTTGCCTTCTTTATAACTCTGATATTCTCTATAGTGTTGTTTCTTGGTCCCTTTTCTAATCTTTTCTATCCTTTTCCAGTTTTTCAGACTTACCCCTTTTAAAAATTAGATTTCTTTTCTAATCTCCACTAATTCTTTGTATATTAATAAATTAGCCATATGTGGGTCCCTTAATGCTGATTTGACATCTCTAGCCAGGAGAGCCATCATCCAACTCCATCCAATAGGAGAACCTATCTGGGGTAAACTGAGGACTATACTAAATATGAACTACCTAGTATTTATGGGTTCTGGCTGATAACATCACCTGCATAATAAAGCGGGACAGAACAATGGAGGCAAAACATTGTGGTCAGAAAGACTGCCTGGCCACAACATCGCAGTGCAAAATACCGAGGGCCACCACTCCACCTTGTGTTGCCAGAGTCCCATAGTGCCAGCAGGACATGTACGGACTACAGGGCACCCTGGAAATGAAGCACAGGGCAGGCACGACGAAAGGCACACAATGCCTGATGGCTGAATCCCACTGCCTGCCCCACCACTGCAAGTGCAGCAACAGCTGTTCTGGGAAACCTCAGCCTGCGTGTGAATTCTCTAAGAATTGTTCTCCTCATGTTATACACAATACCAATGTACAGTGTAATGCACAATGGCATATAGCTAAGGATTCTTATAGTATTATGGATACCCGTTGTCCTCTGACACAGAAGTATCCATCCCCCACTGGCGGGGAAAGGTACCAGGATTCAGCCATCGGTCATTGTGTGCCTTTCATCGTGACTGCCCCGTGTTTCATTGCCAGGGTGCCCTGTTGTTTGTACATGTCCTGCTGGCACTGTGGGACTCTGGCAATGCAAGGCAGAGTGGTGGCCCATGGTATTCTGCACCTTGATGCTGTGGCCAGGCAGTCTTTCCGGCTGCGATGTTTTGCCTGTGTTGTTGTGTCCCACTTCATTATGTGGGTGATGGAACTGTATTTATGACTCTCAGCACATAGGAGAGGAAAACCCCCCCCATGAGGAGGAAACCTCTGGGGATCTAAGACCTAGATCACCTTCCCTTCAGGCTTGGGATACTTTTAATGACTGCTTGGCTACTGCAATTTAGAGATCCAATTTGGGAGCGGGTTCCAATTTGGAGCAAGGTTCCTCCTTTATCTCTGTGATGGGAAATGTCATAAGGGGGTTGTAAGCACTCTCTACAGCAAATGGAGAATCCCACTCAGGAGGCCCTCACCTCACTGTAGGAGGAGGAGAGCAACAACTGCTAAAAGGCACTCACCCAGCCTCCACATGGGAGGCCTAAGGAGAAGGAAGACATCCAGAGGCCTTCCCTAGGGACCACCTTCAAGGTGAGTTGTTGAGGAAAGCAGAGAATATACAGGGAAGGGGAAGGGGAGGGGAGGATGTGGATACCAGGTGAACCTTAGGTGGTTGTAGGGAGAAAAGTTTTCAAGGTGCTGATGGTGTGGCCTGCACAGCTAAAGGAGACCCCTTGAGCTTAAGGGCCCCACCCTTCGGCAGCTGAAGTCTTAAAAATTCTACATCAAGAGGTGTTGATGATGATCTGCATGATTAAAACATTCTGTGTTGTAAGTGCAACCTCTTCAGGTAGAGATACACCCTCTAGATGTGGACTTGTGTGGGGCAGAGTGAGACTGTCAGCTACACGGCAAGCCCTGAGCCATGTAATGGTTGTAGCTGGCATGCATCAGACTGTAAGAAAGAGGGGCCATGATGAAACCTGACTGTCATGAACACATGGAACATGATGTAGGTAAGGCTGAACAGCTGCTTTAACTGAATGCAGGGGTTGTAGGAGACTGGGTGAAGCCAGACAGCCATAGGTTACTACTGACTCCATAGCCCATTCCCAACTCGAAGCCACAATGCCCTGCTGTGACATTACTTTCCCCACCATCGGCATATGATGGCAGTATAGCCTAGAGGTTGGAGGAATGAGGTGTGAACGAGCTTGGTATATGCAGCAGATCAGACCTGAGTTTGATTCTCACAACCTCCACTTGCATACTGTGTGACTCTGAGAAAGTCACTTAACCGCCCAGTGCTCCCAGGTTACCCCTGAAAACATGCACTTGTGCCTAGTGGGCCTTACCTGGTTACCAAACACTAAAATAAAAATAAAATAAAAAATAAAAATAACTGATGGCACAAGCAGATTACCAGGGCACCTCTCCAGGAAGAAGCAACAGGAGACAGGGGGACTGATTCATTGCAGCAGTTATAATTGCAGCCTCATTTGACAAAGCAATGTAGCATAAGAGGATTTATAGCAGTATTTGCAACAGCAGTATAATTGGGAGGCAGCACATGTAGGCATGTAACAGCAGTATCAGGAGCGACTGAAGGCATCAACAGAATGCAGGGTTGAACACTGAGTGAAAGTTTGACTGATAACAGGACAGAGAATGAGACTGAATGATGCAGCCAAAAACCATGTGAACCAGTTTGAAAGGAGTTAGTGCGAGCTGCAGATGCATTGCAAATTAGGCAAGCTGAGGCAGCAATATAACAATGAATTGTTAAGGAAGCAGAGAGCAACAATAAAACTCCTAGAAAAGTCAGCAAAAGGGAATTGTAAAGTTGGGAGTTGTAACTGCTGAATGAATCCAGGCAATGAGTGGAGCAGGTGTAAACAATTACGGATGAATGTTCAGGGCGACAGCTACATCAAGTGGGAGCTGAACAGCACACAGAGAACAGTTGCAGGTAAACTGAGGATTACTAAAAGTATTATAAAAGTAAATGCGAGCCTCAATAGCATGAAGCAAGCAAAAGTAAACAACAGAATACTGGTAAAACTAGAAGCAATCACCCCCAAAAAAAAAAAAACCCTGAAGAAACACAAGTACAGGAGAACAAAAAAGCAGACACAGACAATAGAAAGAAGCACCAACAGAAACTGGAGGCAAAAAGCAAAGTACTGATTGAGAAAGGCAGGAAAAATCACAAACCAGCAGAAGGGCCAGTGTAAACCAAGCAGAAAATCCAAAAGAATGCTGAAAGGGCAGAGATTCCAGCTGAGGAAGGCAGAGACCAGCAGAGCTTCTGGCTGCAAAGAAGTACTTCTGAATGAGGTTTGAAGGAACTGTGTTATATAGCTCGGGCAGGGGGAGTGGCTAGTTGCTGTAGCCCATAAAACAGCAGGCATAGCCTTTCAAATATTAGATTGTATCAGACTGATTCTACTGAATTCCAAGCTGATATTTTCTGTAACTGCAAGTTCCAGAAACCTCTGCAGCTAGCATCAAAATAGGTCTGCAGAAGTGAGGGAGCCAATAGCCTGCAGTGAATGGTAGAGTTTGTATAAGCTTCAATCAGCTGTCTGCTGGTCCTGCTATTCTCCTGGGTTAAGTACAGTCCTCTGTGGCTATACTTAGCCCAGGAAGGACAGTGAAACCAGAAAACAAAATTTTAGAGCTTATGAAAACTTTAACACTCACTGCAGGCTATTTTTCCCACTGCTGCAGTCCTGCTCTGATATAATCTGCAGGGGGTTCTGGGATTTATAGTTACAGAAAGTGACAACTTGGAAGTCAGTAGAACCTGTCTAATACAATAGCAGGACTTTAAGCCCAAGGTTTAATGTGTGGAGTAACCACGTTACTCCCCATCAGGCTTATAAGGTCACTCATTCTGGACCTCTCCAGGATTCATTTCTCATTGTGGATGGAGGTGCTGCTCTTCCTCGCTTCCTGTTTCTGCATCTAATCTATCTGTTCTTGCAGTTGCCTCTGGCCACCGTCTTCCTCCCTATATCGCTCATTTCTACGGCATTTTTTGCCACTTGTCCCTGATGCTTCCATCTGGTCTCTGACTTTCCCATTTGCGTCCTTCATTCGGGCACCTGCCCTGTTTGCAACCTGCCCTCTCGCTTCTTGCTTTTGGTACTATCTCTGCCCCGTTCTTGTTGCTTTCTTAGTGTGCCTTGCCCACTTGCATACATCTTTTGGGGGCTCTCCTTGCCTGGCTGCCCTCCTTCCTGGCCCCTGCCTCGGCTTGCATGCCCTGTCTGTTCCACCAATGATCTCTCTGCTTTTGTCCAGGACCATTTATGTGCACCTATCTCCTGCGCCCGCACCTCGTCTTGCCTTGGATTTGGGCAACCTTCCCGAGATCTCCTCACCTTTTCATGTCACCTTGCTGTGGCACTCCTGTGGGATTCTTTGCCTCCTTTTGTGGCACTCTCTCTTCCTGTCTGTACCTATATGCTGCAGTCATTTCTGTGCATCCTGTTTGGACAGACTGGCTCTATGCTAAACCGCCAGTCTGCTGCAGACCCGGCCGTCTCCCATAAGGTCTCATTCAGCCCGCTTATGTTGTTTTGGCAGTTCCATCTCCTCACTCTAGCCTGCCCCTGTGGCTCCTGCCTTCCTCGCTGAGGCTAACCATAAGTTGTCTTTCTCTTCTGTATTGTGTTGCATGCATCTAGTGCCTCCTGCCTGTTTCTCTCCATTGTTCCCGATGAGTTGCTGTACTGTGCTTTTTCTCCCTCATCAATGTGACCCCCTAAGCTTCTCCCTCTCCTCTATTTGTCTCTCTGTGAAATTTAATTCTGCTAACACACTGCATTCTCTTCTGCTATCAACTGGAGAATCAGTCACTATGAGAGGGTACCTCTCTCCTTGACTGCTTTAACCATGTTCTGAGTACCAGGTTCAACCCCGGCTCACTCTTTATTGCTTCTTTACTTGTGTACTACCAGGGCATCATTGTTGCTAGATTCATCGCAACCTCACATCACGTTGTCTTTCTCTAATGTGCCTGGACTCTCATCTTTCTTAACCATTGCTGTGGTTCTGTTTTTCAGCTTCTTCACTGCCTGCTTAGTTATTTACAACCTCATGTATCTCTGCCATGTTTTGCATTGCTCGGCTTGCATTATTTCACTACCGCATAACATATCTGCAGTTCTGCTTGTCTACTGTTCCTGCATGCTTCATTTTGTTGCATTTCAAGGGATGTGTGGGGTTTGAAGCCCCTCCAATGCATTCTTTGTCTGTCATGGATGACTGCAGCATTTCTGAGCCTTTTTGGAGTTGGGTTTTTAGGTGCTAAGTGCTTTCAGGCTAATTGGTTTGCTGCATACTGTATTTGAGGTGTTGCGGTCCTCTGGTCCCCTCCGATCTCCTTCTCACCCCTCAATGTTTTGCATCCTTCATTTCTGCTACTCGAGATATCACTCCTCCAACTTCTACATGGGTCTCCTTCTTCGTATCGACTACTTGAGCTGTATCCTTCCCATTGCCTCCTCTGCTCAGGCCTGTGCATTTCTTTTGGGGGTTCCCCTGTCCTACCATCACCTTCCCCCTGTTCCAGCCTTCAAGGATTCCCTCCATCATCATACCTCATCAGTTTCCTATTTTCCATACTCATACTGGCGATCAAGGGTTCACACCTATCATGGCTTTGCTCCGTCATCATACTTTGTCCAGTTCATATCTCACCTTTCTTGCACCAGCCTTCCAGACTTTATCTCTTTATCTTACAACATCCTTTTCGTTCCTCACTTTGACCCATTCAGGCCTTCAAGGCTTCTCTCCGGCATTGTCCATCGTCCATTTTGCTTCATCATCGTGCATGCGACCGATATCTTCTTTAGGCATAACTATCATTACTTATATGCCACCTCATTGTTCCGTGGCCCTCCTGCAACATTTATTGGGTTCCTGACTCCAGTCATCATTAACCATTCCTATCTCATCAATCCTCCCATCTGAACTTCAATCCATTATCAGCAGTCAAGGATTCACTCCAATCGTGGCTTCCATCTCTCATTCTGCCTTTTCTCATACCAGCCATCATGGATTCACTCCACTCATGGCTTCACTCCTTATAGTCCATCGTCCAGTTTGCTCCACTTGATCACTCAACCCAAGTGTACCACCTCATTGAACCGCTGCTTGGCTGGCTGCTCTCCACCATTGTTCAAGTTCAATTTCCCTCTGGTTATAGACATGTCTTCTTGGCCTCAGAGTCTACCTCCTTTCGAGGAGCCTACTTAATCACGTTGCTCTATTGAGCATGCCACCAGTGTTTAAGTTAATTTTCAGGTTCATTTCATGTCTCCTGTTCTTCACACTCACGTTGATTAATCAAGCATACCTTTCATGGGGTCTTATACTACCTCATCAACCCACTGCACCCCTGCAGTGCTCAGCAGTGTCCATCCTCATCATCCTCAGCCTTCTCTTCTTGGACTGCTGCACTCCTGTGGTGATAATCAGTCTTCATCATCCTCAGTCTTCTCCTGAGTACATCTGGATACCCATTGCTCATCTGAATTCTACATGGATCTGACTTCTGCATGGATCTACTTCTTCCCATTGACTACTCAAGCATACCCCCTCTCAGCTAACTGTTGCCTCATGTTCCTGCTTCAATCTGTGCTTTCTTTTGTTTTTGGTTTTCCCTATCCCATCATTATCTCCCCAACTCATATCCTTTTCTTTAAATGAATCCTTCTCTTTAATGACATATGTCCTTAAATCAACCGTCGTCTGCCTGGAGGGAAGGTGACCTAGGCCTTGGATCCTGAGAGGTTTCCTTCTCAAAAGTTTTTTTCCCCTCTTTTGTGCCAATGGTCATAATATTAGTTAGAGTTAATGCTTTCTTAAGTTAATTAGTTGGGTTCCGCTGTTGGATGCAGGTGGATGGTGGCCCCGGCTTTCCCCTCTCTTCTTAGGAAGTCTGCCCTTATCTTCTCAGAATTCATTCATTCATCATCTTTGCCTCTTCGATTCTCGACATCCAATTGAATATTTTTTGGGTTTCTTCCTAACCTAGCTTTAGCCAACACGATCATTCCTGTGGCAGTTGTAAGGGGGGAACCCTCATCTAGGGTTCCTTGCATCATACCCCTACAGGGTGTTATATCTCATGGATTGAGAGGCAGAAAGCCACAAAGTAAATTAGGTCATACAAGCATCATTTCATCTAGTTGTGTAAGCACAATTGAATTGGTTCAATGTGTGGAGCGACTACGGCCCTCTCCCATCAGGCTTATAGGGTCACTCATCCTGGACCTCTCCAGGATTTGTTTCTCATTGCCCACCATCCACGCCTCCTCCTCCTCCAGCGGTTCATCTCTCTTACCCATGGGTTTCTTCCTAACCTACCTTTAGTGAACGCAATCATTCCCATAGCACCTGCAGGGGGAGAACCCTCCTGTTGGGTTCTTTGCATCGTACCCCTACAGGGTGATATAACCCATGGATAGAGAAGCAGAAAGCCATAAAGTAAATCAAGTCACACAAGCATCATTTCATCTAGTTGCATAAGCACAATTGAATCTATTGTACTGCAGTAAACTGTAAGTAAAAAGAAAATAAGTTTTTGCACACCAAGTGCAAATTGAACCAAACCCAAAATTGGGTGTGGGTCTGTTAGTGCTGACTATTCCCATTTAAACAGATTTGCTTAATCTAGTTCTTTTGGATCAGTATTACTATTCAAACAGTGCTAGAAACAGATTTTGATGGCAGATAAGGGCTACTTGGCCCACCTAGTCTGCCCATTTCCCTACCTACTGGATAAGCTGCAGATCCTAGTTAACCAACAGTCTATTTCTTCCTACCCCCCCATAACAATTGCCTTATGTCTGTCCCATGTATTCTTGAATTCTCCCACAGTTTTAGACCCCACCACCTCCTCAGGAAGGTGATTCCATGCATCCACCACCCTCTCTGTGATAAAATACTTCCTCACATTGCCCCTGAGCCATCCCCCTCTATCTTCAAATTGTGTCCCCTTGTTCTTGCACATCTCTTTTTCTGAAAGATGCTACCCTCTTGGACTTTGCTGATTCCACTGAGGTACTTAATGTTTCTATTATGTCTTCCCTCTCGCTCCTTTCTTCAAGAGTATACATATTAAGTTCCTTTAGTCTCTCCTAATATGGCTTCTCTTGCAGACCCTGCACCATTTTAGTTGCCTTCCTCTGGTCTGCCTCCATCCTGTCTATGTCCTTGTGGAGATGGGATCTCCAGAACTGGACATAGTACTGCAGATGGGTTCTCACCAACTGTCTATACAGAGGGATAACAACTTCCTGTTTTCTGCTGGTGATGCCTCTCCCTATACATCCCAGTATTCCTCCCCTGCCCTCCCTTCTCACATTGGTTGCCAACCTTAAACACAGAAACATAGAAACATAGAATTTGACAGCAGATAAGGACCGCTTGGCCCACCCAGTCTGCCCATTTCCTTACCTAGTGGATAAGCTGCAGATCTAGAATTGCCTTATGATTGTCCCATGCATGCTTGAATTCCACCACTGTTTTTGACTCCACAACCTCCTCTGGAAGGCCGTTCCATGCATCCACAACCCTCTCTTTGAAAAAATACTTCCTTAAATTACCTCTGAGCTTCCCCCCTCTATCTTCAAATTGTGCCTCCTTGTTCTTGCACACGTCTTTTTTTGAAAGATGCTACCCTCTTGGACTTTGTTGATTCCCTTGAGGTACTTGAAAGTTTCTATCATGTCCCCCCTCTCCCTCCTTTCCTTGAGGCTAGACATATTAAGCTCCTTAAGTCTCTCTTCATATGTCTTCCGGTGCAGACCCTGCACCATTTTAGTTGCCCTCCTCTGGACAGCTTCCATCCTGTCTATGTCTTTGCAGAGACTGGGTCTCCCAGAACTGCACACAGTACTCCAGATGGGGTCTCATCAACTGTCTGTACAGAGGGATAATAACTTCCTGTTTTCTACTGGTGATGCCTCTCCCTACGCATCCCAGTATCCTCCAAGCCCTCCTTGTTGCCCTCTCACATTGCTTGCCCACCTTTAGGTCATCTGATATGACTACCTCCAGGTCCCTTTCCATTTTTGTTACTGCTAGTATCACATCCCCCATTGTGTACTCTTCCCCTGGGTTTTTGTTTCCCAGGTGCATTATCTTGCACTTCTTAGCATTGAATCTAAGCTGCCATATATTTGACTGTTCCTCCAACCTTGCCAAGTCCCTTCTCATCCTTTCCACCCCACCTTGCGCATCAACTCTGTTGCAGATCTTTGTGTCATCTGCAAAGAGACATACTTTTCCTTCCAGTCCCTCTGCAATGTCACTTTTAAAGACATTGAAGAGGACCAGTCCTAATACTGAACCCTGCGGTACCCGACTAGTAACCCCCCTTTCTTCAGAGTGGACTCCATTTACTATTACTCTCTGTGTCCTATTCTCCAGCCAATTCTTTACCCAGGCTGTCATCTTGGGACCCACTCCCAGTCTGGCTAACTTGTATATTAATCTTTTATGTGGGACTGTGTCAAATGCCTTGCTAAAGTCTAGGTAGGCCATGTCCACAGCCCCTCCCCGATCTACTACTTTGGTCACCCAGTCAAAGAAATCTATCAACTTTGTCTGGCATGACCTTCCCACTGTGAATCCATGCTGCCTTGGGTCCCAGCCCTCTGGCCTCTAGATACTCGACAATTCTTTCCTTCAGAGTGATTCCATCATTTTCCCTACCACTGAGGTTAAACTAACAGGTCTGTAGTTTCCTGCTTCTGCCTTGCTCCCACTTTTGTGAAGGGAATCACATCTGCCCTCCTCCAGTCCTCAGGTACCACCCCATCCTCCCATGATTTGCTAAAGAGGGTAGTCAGTGGTGTCACTAGTTCTACCCTTAGTTCTTTTAGAATTCTGGGATGGGAGGTACCTCCTCCTCTTCCTTTGTAAATACTGAGCAAAAATATTTGTTTAGTATCTCTGCCTTTCACAGTCACCTCTGCCCACCCTCCCTCCCTCCCCTTTATTAAGCCTCACTATCCTCCCTTGGTCTTCCTTCACTCCCTGATGTACCTATAAAAGGTTTTATCCCCTTCTTAACTGAGTTAGCTATCTTTTCCTCGGTTTGGGCCTTTGCTGTTCTGACTGCCTTCCCAGCTTCCTTTTGCTTTAACTGATACAGTTCTCTGTCCTGTTCCTTCTGTGATTTCTTGTACTTCCTGAATGCTTTCTTTTTCTCTTGAACCTTCACTGCCACTTCCTTTGAGAACCATAGTGGTTTCTTACATCGTCTTGTTTTGTTTATTTGCTTCACACAAAGGCTTGTTACCTCTGTGATGGCAGTTTTTATTATTCCTCATTGTTATTCCACCCCTCCTTCCAGCCCATTTGCTAGTGCATTCCTTAGGCACTCACCCATTTTGGCAAAGTCAGCCCTCCTAAAGTCCAGTAATTTTGTCTTTGTATGGCTTGACTCTATTGCTGTGTTTATTGTGAACCATACTGTTCGATGGTCGCTAGTTCCCAGATGGCTACCCACTCTCACATCTGTGATCCTCTTCATCTCCATTTGAGAGAACCAGGTCTAAGATTGCTCCCTGTCGAATGGGCTCCAATACTAGTTGTCTAAGGCATGCCCCTGTAGGGCATCTAGAATAACCCTACTCTTCGAAGTGGCTGCTGCAACTGCACTCCAGTTAACATCTGGCATATTCAGATCACCCATCAGCAATATCTCCCCTTTTTTTGCCATTCTAGATATACTTTCTATAATTTTCTTGTCCATTTCCTCCCCCTGAGAAGGGGGTCTGTATACAACCCATGTGCGGATAGTGGTGCCATTGCCAGTCTCCAAATTTACCCACAGTGCTTCTTCTCCTCCCTGTTTTCCCTTTTGTTCTGTTGCTTTGATTCCTTCCCTTATGTAAAGAGCTACTCCTCCTCCTCTTTTACCCTCCCTGTCCCTCCTGTAGATAGTATATCCTGGTATGTTTATGTCCCAGTCATGGTTTTGTGTGTACCATGTTTCTGTGACTGCCACGATATCAGATGATTTCCTCCTCCATCAAGACCGCTAATTCAGGAAGCTTGTTACTCAGACTATGGTCATTGGTACTCATTGCTCTCCATTTTTATGGCTTTACCTTCTGTTGCAGCATCCCCTACTGACCTTTCTACCTCGGTCTTTTTCTCATTTAGTACCCTGTTTTGTAGGGAGGCTGGGATTTTCCTGCAGCTTATCAGTGCCTCCCCCTTGACTAGTTTAAAAGCTTGCCAATGAAGCATTTAAACCAATTGCTCAAAAGACTTGTTCCCTTCCTGGACAGATGCAGACCATCCTGCCAGTATAGGCTGGTGTCTCTCCAGGTGGAACCCCAGTCCCCAGTGAAGCCAAACCCCTGTGCTCCACACCATTTTTTCAACCATTCATTAAACTGCATGGTGCAAAGTACCCTCGCCTCACTCATGCTATTGACAGGCAACCCCTCATAGAAGGATTCTGTGAGTGCTACTTGTCTTAGGCCCCTTCCCAATTCTACAAAGTCCTTCTGCACTGCTCTAATCTCATGATGAGCCAAGTCATTTGTCCCTAGGTGGACAATGATGTCCAGCTCAGACTCCTGTGCAGCTGTTCTTGTGATCCTGAGGATGTGCTTCCTGTCCCTCCAGGCCATGGCACCAGGCAGGCACCTTACTTCAGTTTTCCCTGCTCCCCCCAGTTCTGTTCTCCTAATAATTGAGTCCCCCGCCAGGAGCTACTTACTTTCCTTGTGGTCTCCTCTGCCTCCTTCCTGTGGGCCTCCCTTGTGACAGTTGTCCTCAGCCTCCTTAGTCTCCTCTGCAGGTGCATCCATGGGGAGATATGCTCCCCAGAATGGTGTATGGACTGTGGAGTGGAACAACTGACTGGGTGTGCCTCTGTTCCACCATCCTCACCCTTCCTGAGCCCACTGTGGTTCAACTGCTGTGTTTTCTTCCCAACCTCTGAGGTAGCGGTGGTGGCTCTGGTGCTCCGTGGATGGGGGAGGTTCCCTTCCTACCGTCCAGTGTGGCCTGGGGGAAGGTTCCCTTACTACTGTCCAGTGTGGCCTGAAGACAGGCAACTTTCTTCCTCAGGGCAGAGAGTTGTCTGCAAATAGGGCAGCATCTCAGCCTCCAGAAAGACTCCCAGAAGACTTCTGCCCCACAGCCATTACATTGCACTACTCCCCACATGTTTATCTACTTTTTTTTGTGTGTGTGATTGGTTTGTTATATAGCAATATATATATTATACAAGGTGTATGCTTATATTGTCTGTGCAGTGTGCTAGAGAGGATATGACAGTGATATGCACCTTGCACTCTTGAGGAAATGATGTCAGAACCCCAGGTATAAAGGAACTATTTTCAGGGGAGGGTGGGGTGAGGGGTGGGAAGGGGTTTGGCCTAAACTGTGCCCTCACAAAACAATCAGCTAAAAGGTCATCTGATATGATTACCCCCATGTTCCTTTCCATTTTTGTTGTTGCTACTACCTGCCCCCATTAACGTAAAAACATAGACTTTGACGGCAGATAAGGATCATTTGGCCCACCCAGTCTGCCCATTTCCCTTCCTATTGAATAAGCTGCAGATTCTAGTTAACCAACAGCCTACTTGCTGCAACCCTCCACTACAATTGCCTTAGTTCTGTCCCATGCATGTTTGAATTCTCCCACTGTTTTAGACCCAACAACCTCCCCAGGAAGGTGGTTCCATACATCCAGCAATCTCTCTCTGGAAAAAAAATTCCTCACATTACCCCTGAGCCGTTCCCCTTCTATCTTTAAATTGTGCCCCCTTGTTCTTATACATCTCTTTTTCACAAAGATGCTACCCTCCTGGACTTTGTTGATTCCCTTGAGGTACTTAAAAGTTTCTATCATGTCCCCCCGTACCTCCTTTCATCAAGGATATACATATTAAGCTCTCTCAGTCTTTCTTCATATGGCTTCTGATGCAGACCCTGCATCATTTTAGTTGCCCTCCTCCGGACTGCTTCCATCCTGTCCTATGTCCCTTGCATAGATGGGGTCTCCAAACTGCACACGTATTCCAGATGGGGTCTCACCAACTGTCTGTACAGAGAGATAACCACTTCCTTTTCTGCTTGTGATGCCTTTTCCATGCATCCCAGTATCCCCTGGCTCTCCTTATTGACTTCTCACATTGCTTACCCACTTTTAGGTCATCTGATATGACCACCCCAAGTCCCTTTCCATTTTTGTTGTTGTTAGTACCTCCCCTGCTATTGTGTACTCTTCTGCTGGGTTTTTGTTTCCCAGGTGCATTACTTTGCACTTTTTGCATTGAATCTAAGTTGCCATATGTCTGACCTTTCTTCCAACCTTGCCAAGTCCCTTCTGATCCTTTCTACCCCCCTTGTGTATCAGCTCTGTTGCAGATCTTTGTGTCATCTGCAAAGAGGCATACCTTTCCTTCCAGACCCTCTGCAATGTCACTTATAAAGATGTTAAAGAGAACTGGACCCAGTACTGAGCCTTGAGGTACTCCACTAGTAACCCCCCTTTCTTCAGAATGTGTTCCATTCACTATTACCTTCTGTGTCCTGTTGTGCAGCCAGTTTGCTACCCAGGCTTCCACCCTGGAACCCACTCCCAGGCTGGCTAACTTAATTATTAGTCTTTTGTGTGGGACTGTGTCAAATGCCTTGCTAAAGTCTAGGTAGGCCATCTCTACAGCCCCTCCCTGGTCTATTACTTTGGTCACCCAGTCAAATAAATCAATTAGATTCATCTGCATGACCTTTCTGCTGTAAATCCATGCTCCTTTGGGTCCTGTGCCTTGCTGGCCTCTAAGTACTCAACTGTTCTTTCTTTCAGAAGTGATTCCATCATTTTCCCTACCACAGAGGTCAAACTTACAGGTCTGTAGTTTTCTGCTTCTGCCTTGCTCCCACTTTTGTGAAGAGGAATCACATCTGCCCTCCTCCAGTCCTCAGGTACCACCCCATCCTCCCATGATTTGTTAAAAAGTGTGGTCAGTGGTGTCACTAGGTCCTCCCTTAGTTCTTTTAGGATTCTGGAGTGAATCCCGTCAGGCCCCATTGCTTTGTCCACCTTGAGTTTTAGGAGTTCTTTCAGAACTCTTTCTTCTGTAAATGGACTGGTGTCAACCCCCTACCCAGAGTGCTTCTATTGTCTGGTTTATGTAACTCCTCGTCATCTTCTTTTGTGAATACTGAGCAAAAGTATTCATTCAGTATCTCTGCCTTTTCACTGTCTCCCTCTGCCCACCTCCCCTCTCCTTTATTAATCTTCACTATTCCTTCCTTAACCTGTCAGCATGGCTCAGTTGGTAACACATCCGCCTCTGGACCAGAAGGTCATAGGTTCTTGTCCCACACCATGATTGGACTTGCACCTAAAAATCACTGACATCCGAGTGCAGTATTGGGGGGTGCTATACTGCTGGGGTGTGACGTCCTTTGGATGAGATGTTAAACTGAGGTCTCTTCTGCCCATCCTGGTGGGTGTCCAGGTAGAAGTAAAAGAACCCAGGACACTTTTTGCAAAGAGCAGGGAACATTCCCAGTGTCGTGGCTAACATTTCTCTTCCTATAAACTGGTTCATGCAATTACCCAGGCTGAGTGTGGGTGATGATGTGCGATATGGCCACCACCACACTGACCACACAGTCACTTCACTACCAGTCTAGCATTGCTTGTAAAGCGCTTTGGGATACTGTGTATGAAAAGTGCTATATAAATGCTGATTCTTCTTCATCTTCTAACCTTTTTATTATCCCTAATGTACCTATAAAAGGTTCTATCTTCTCAGCACACTTGCTCTTCTGTCTTTCTCTCTGTCTCTCTCGCTCTGTCATGCACCTCTGTTTCTGACTCTGTTCTGTCTGAATCCCCCTATGCACTGAAAATGGCTGTAGCCTTCTCTTCCCTCTCTTCCTTTTCTGGGTTGCAAAGGACTTTGGAATAAAGTCTGTATGAGAGGCACTATAAACAGGCATTTGTCATGTCCAAATGTTTGCTGCTTGCATTGCTGTTGTACTAGGTCTTGCTTGTAACACATGTTTAATATATATTATCCGGGATAGACCAGATGAGATGCAATATCTTATTTTCAACAATGCCCTACTTTTACACATGTGTTTAATTACATTTACCCAGGATAGGCCAGATGAGGGGCAATGCATAATTTTCAGTAGGCTTCTACATTTTGACCCACATTTTCAGAAGTCTATTTATGACCTGATGTTATGATCAAGATAGGTGGAATTTTCTAGAATCCCATCCAAAAAATGATTTTGCTGTGCGATTGTGAAAACATGTTTCAGAAGGGATTTGAAAAATGACACCTCTTATGCTCAGGTGATGGGGTCAAATAAAGGATATGTTGAACAATAGGACCCAAAATCTACAAAATAATATAATTGTTGGAAAATTCAACATTTCTTCATAACTTTGTTGTCATTTTTTTCACATTCTGACCCCAAATTTTCAACATAATCCTTTTATGACCATGCCTCCTGAACATTACAGGTGTCATTTTTTAGCATAGTAGCCAAAATGTAATTTTGCAGCACAAGTATGAAAACAGATTTTGGCCAGGATTAAAAAAAAATGACAGTTGTCACTTTCATGAGGTAATGTAAAAAAATGTCTATGTTCAAAATATTGAGTTAATAAGTTATGTCAATTGAAAAATGTCAACGTACCCTCATAACTTTTTATGTTTTAATATTGTTACCCCACATTTTCAACATAGCCTTCTTATGACCCCACCTCATGAACAAGGGTGGAGAATTTTTTCAAATCTTGCCTGAAACATGATTTTGTACCACAAGTGTGAAGCCTAATTTTGGCCAGGATTTGAAAATATGACAGCTGTCACGTTGAAGAGGGTGTGTGAAAAAATTGATCCATGACCAGTTGGAAACAAAACATTTGTTGAAGGACCATACAATGAAGCCATCATGTTGACCACATTTGCAGTTGGCATACAGTTTCTCACTGGGACTCTTGCTTTCTTTGGGGGGCTTTTCCCCAAAAAGACCCATGTGGCTGTGCCCCCCCACACCCCCCACTAAATATAATCAACTCCAAGTCAGAGCTGATTGGGAGAGAGGGTGCAAGTTCCCTGAAATACACTGCCAGAGTCCAGTGCTGACACTACAGTGACCTGGCACTGTAGTCGCTGTAGTGACGGTTGCCGATGAAATGTCGCTGTCAGCAGCGTATACTTGAAAAAATGGTTATGTTGAAAATTTGAGATTACAATATTGAAAATTACCAAAGTTACAAGTGTGCATTGAAAAATACAAATGTATACTCATATTTTTTTTTAATGTGCTTACCCCAAATATTCAACATGGCCTTTTTATAAGCCACCTCATGGACAAGGGTAGAGCAAATGTTCAAATCCTGCTTGACAGGTGATTTCATGCAGTGACTGTGAAATCACCTTTTGTGACAGATTTGCATAATTTCACTGCATTTGTTCATGAGGCGGGGTCCCAGAAAGACCAAGTTAAAAATCTGGGGAAGCAAAATTGTGAAAAATAACCAAGTTATGAGGACAAGTTTAAAATCAATACATTGAACCTCACACCTGACTTCCTCAGCTCCTGATCTGGCCTTGATGAGTGAAGACTTGTCTCAAGTCCAGAAAGTATTACAGCATTGGACCTCCTGGTAGGTAAGGGTATAGGGGTGTAGGGTGATGGGTGCTGAGTGGGAGGATCAGGTGGGGGAGGGTAATGGTGGCAGTATGCTGGCAGTGGCAACAGACATCAGTGGATGGTTTTCATTTTTACAAGGTGTCTAAAAATATAAAAGACTATGAGGGACAATTTTCTTTATTGCAGGTACCAACACTAGGAATTGGCCACCCCAGTGTTGGTGTTATGTTTGGCAGTACTGAGGGTGGACTCTCCAGTGTCGTAGAGTAAAAATGGAGTAGGTAGTAGCCAGATCCAGGGACTGGGCACCCCAGCATCAGAAAATTAAGAAGAGGGAAGGAATGGGAGGTGGGAGAGATACTTGGCAGATGGTGGGAGGGGATGAATTGTTTTTATGTTGGGGGACTGCAGCAGGATGGTTATGACTCTGATCAGCTCTGCTTGCTGGGTGAAGTTATGCAGATTAAAGGAAGAAGCCACTCTATGATTCATGCAGCTTTTTTCTTTGAACTACACAAATTTTCTGCCCAGCAAGACCTGAAGAGTGTCATGGTCAATCTGGTTGATGATTGGTCTGACACTGTCAAACCCCTTGCAGGTTACCCTGCATTGGGCCAACAGTGACACACCTCTCAAAACCTCTGTCATATCAATATGTGCACCTTGCACAAACACAAGGATGAACATAAAAAGTGCAATCTTTTCATCAAGTGACAGTTGAGCTTCAGTAACAACGGTCAATTCACAAGCATTGAGAAGCTATTTCCCCACCTCTACCACCACCAAAATATTAACTACTCTGCAAAGAACAACCCTTACTGTGGGCTGCGTTCCAAAAAAGACAGAGAAATGATATAATGTTGTACCCCTTTCAAACTGGAAGGTCCAAGATTCAAGATGATAGCTTTTTTTGTTGATGTAGTTTCAACATACTGGAAAACTAGATTTGGTTATGGAGCAAAGAAAAATGTACAGTGTCCCAAAATGATCATCAGAACTGTAATTTCCACCTTGGTATCAGTATGCTGAACTGTCTGAACTGTTTCCAGCTGAGCACATCTGAAGTGACTCCGAGTGCCTGCTGAAAGATGTCTGTAACACCACCATAGTCCAGTAATTGAGGGGGTTACTGGCTGATGGATGTGGGCCTGGAGACATCATGGGGGGCAGACTCCTTATATTTAAAACAGAACCACTCCACAGTTGATACAGCTGCACTTTCCACCTTGCTATCAGTGTGCAGGACTGCCTGAAATTTCCAACTGAGCATACCCTAAGTAGTAGTAATATCTTTATTTCTTAGGCGGTAAATCCCACCAGGCTCTGGGTGCCTTACAACAATCATACAGAAAGATAACAGCACAATAAAAAAAATATGTAACAGTTTATAAATAAAATAATTACTCATTGATACAGTATTTCCTATGTATAGATGCCAAGGAAGACAGATGGCACGTGAACCCTTGTTTAAATGTCTGAACACAGGGGACCTCCCTGAGTTTATGAGGTAACTGATTCCAAAGAGGGGGACTCTGCAAGGGTAAATGCCAAGTCCCCAAGTAGTTTTAACTGGGACCTGGGGACTCTCAGGAGGCCCACCACAGGAAGTTTTAACTTGGATCTGGGGACCCTATGGAGGTCCACATCTAAGGAGAGTGATTAGGAGAATAAGGACGGGTAGACTGAGGGCCCAGATTATGTATGGTCTTGTATGTTAACAAACCTGTCTTGAAGGAGACACACCAGCTCACAAGAAGCCAGTGCAACATCCCAAAAATAGGAGAGATTTGCTCAGAGCAGGACACTCTGGCAATCAATTGAGTGTGACATTCTGCTCCAGCAGCAAGCAACACATCAGACCTCCACATAGCCCTAGTTAGGCAGCATAGCAATAATCAGTAACAGGTTAGAACAGTGCTTCCTGAGCCGCACCATCTACTGTAAACTGTTACACGAACCACGTAAAACCTGAATAGCGACAGGGATAGAATAGAGAATGTCAAGTACCACTACCCTTGGTAGCTATCCAGGCATTATTGAATTTAGATAAGAAGGGAAAAAATGCGGAAGCAGGCCACGCTGCTCCCATGGTGGAAAGAGCTAAAGCAGAAGCAGCTCATTCAGCACAACAGGAGAGACCAGCGTTCTGTTCTTGGTCTCTCGAATCATACGCTTTTTTTGTTCTCACCACCCCAAGTGTGTTTTTTTTTTATGTGGATGGTATGTAAATAAAAGAGAACCCTCTCCCAAGCTTTCAGTTTTCCCCATGATCCACCCCCCTCAGAGTTAGTTATATTCAAAGTGTTGTGTGGGGGGGGGCAGAGTCCTCCACATTGCAGGGGTACAGAGGAGTATCCCACCATAAAAATAAAGTGTAAAGCATGTTATTTAAGAATGGTAGCTGTTCTCAGTGTGGTTTCTGAATGCTACCATTGGCGTTGTTTGTTATTATGGCATTTTCAGCTAACCCTGTATTTGACAGCACTGTTGATTCTGCACTGTTCTTGACAGTGCTGTTATTGCTGTCTTGATTGTAACCTAGTGCCACAATAATCCAGTCTAGCTGTCATGAAGGCATGCATCAGTATTGTTAGGTCTTGAAGACTTAGGTAGGGCTTAATCCAGCAATATTTCTAAAATGGAAAAATCCACTATGGTCTACCACTGTCATCTGATGTTCTAGCATCAGCTTCTCATCCATGATGACACCCAGATTCTTCATCTTATTCCTGGCAATGAGTGGAGTGGTACTGAGTTTTATAAAATGGCAGGGTAAAATCATGTAATCTGTTTGGCTCCTAGTTACGTGTAAAATATGGTTTACATGTGGTTAAAAAAAAAAAGGACTGCTCAGCAGTGAAGAGTCTGCAACCCAGATCAATGGGCATTTGGAACACAGGCATTTCAGTTAGCCCCCTACACCCGAAACTAATCTTTCACCACAAACATGGCTGCTAGCATTACACTGTAAAACACTTCAGCTGGGCACTACAAATAAAATTACCTTAAATAAAAAATAAAACAAATTAATTAAATGTTGTTTACTTGATTATCACACTCCCCTTAAATACATAAGCATATTAGAAACAATAAGTATTGTTTATAGTTTTCACTACAACTGTTTCTTTGCTGACAATGAAAAATTCCCCTTCTATCTTTACCTGCTCATCAGGGAACTCTCTTCTTCTTGCCCTGACAGTGAGATAATTGAATCTCTGGCTGTAACAAAGGCCTATGTTGTCTGTGTGTACAGTGTGGTAGGAAAGAAACATTGTGCCAGTGGAACCGAGCAGAATTTTGAATCCATGTATCCCATGGTAAACATTCCATGACAAACATTCCACATCTTGAATGTGGGGAAAAACAGAGAAAAAAACAGGAAGAACAAAGTACTGTAGGCAACAATACAATTACATCATCAATTACATCATTTGTAGTGGGCAGAAGGACTATTTTACCATAAATGCACACAAGTAAATCTATTGTTTCTACATATAAACATGCTTTTCCCAACTGTAAAAAAGGTTTTAAAAAGGAGCCCATTTTATAAGCGCAATAAGGCACTTTGGGATGTGCCTAGGATACATTTGACTGTATGGCCAGCAGCTAAAATCACTCGTCTTTGGCCTTGTGCCTTATTACACCCCTGGCCATGTGATAAAATGTGTTTCACGCACACACCATCATGCCTTAGTGCTTACTTACTCTAGCAACCACCCCAAACCTACCATACTTTGAGCACCAGCATCCACCAGTAGCACTGCCATCTTGTCTGGTTTCAACCTAGGCCAGTTGGAGAGGAGGCAATCTTGCCATTGATAACAACCAGGCAGTCATTTAGTGCATTGACATCATAGGAAACCTAGAGGCAGGGAAAGAAAGGGTAAGCAAGGAACACTGTAGAGGTTAGGGAAAATTGAGCAGACTGAATGGACCAAGCAGTCCTCATTTGCTTTCAAATTCTATGTTTCTATGACAGCATTTTTCTCTCTGGGGCAAATGATAGGCATAGCTGAGTATAATCAGAATAGCAATGAAACTGCAGACTATACCTATGAATGACTTCTCCCAGTGGCAGCATACATACTGTAAACAACATAGGTAACCAGATAATACCTTAAGGGACCCTACAGGTCAGGGCAGCAGGGTGAAAGAAAAAATGTCCCCATGCAACCTGATGAACTTGAACCATCTCAAAATGGTGCCCCCAAATCCAACCATGCCCCTAAACTGAGTTGTTAAAATCCCATGCTCTACAATGTCAAAACCTGATGAAAGATTGATAAGAAAAAGAATGAAACATTCCCCTCTGTTTCGAGCTAGGAGAAGATAATTTTGCATCCTGACAAATGCCATTTCCATGCTATGATTCCTCTAGATCCCAAATGGAATGGCTCATAGGTGGAAAAGCCACCTGATAACACTTCAGCTGCATTGCCACCACCATCTCAATAGATTTCCCCAAAAAGTGAAAGTTCAAGACACACCTGTAATTAACTAAGACATCAGGATCCAAAAATTACCTCTTTAGGAGAGATATAACCACAGCCTTTTGCAGAGCTCAGAAAAAAAGACATTATCCTTCTTAACATACCAAGACACTTCATAAACTTTGAGAAAATGGCATTAAGCTGGCTTGTTCCTTCCCTTTGGATTACTCTACAAAAGTTGCTTAAATTGAGTGCATTCATTAGATTTAACTCTTTTAACAAACTAATTGTTAAGCATTGTAATGACATACGTGAATGTTTTTGACCTCCCTGATTCTGTATATCAATGGAATATGATATTTACCTTATATTCCCCCTCAGTTTATTCCCTTCTTAGAAACATAAAATTTGACAGCAGATAAGGACAGCTAGGCCCATTCAGTCTGCCCATTTTCCCTACTTATTAAGCAAAGTCTCTTGACACTACCTGATCACCGGCTTAACCCTTTCTTTCCTAATGGTAGGGTTCCTTGATGCCTACCCAATGTATTTTTAAATTTCCCCACTGTGCTTCCCCCCACCACCTCCACAGAGAGGCTTTTCTGTGAATTCACCACCCTTTCCTTAAAACAAATATGTCCTTATGTTACCCTTAGTCTACCTCCTTCCAATCTCATGTTGTGCCCCCTTGTTCTTCAACATCTCCTGTTCTGAAAGATGTTACCCTTTTGTACCTTGTTTATGCCCTTTAGATATTTATAGGTTTCAGTCATATCTTTCCTCTCTCTCCTACACTCCAGGGTATACATACTGAGGTCCTCCAGTCTCTCTTCATATGACTCTGGGTGCAGGCCCGGAACCATTTCGTTCAGCTTCTCTGAACCGTCTCCACCATGTCCATGTCCTTATGAAGCTGTGGCATCCAGAACTGGATACACTATTTCAAAGGAGGTCTCAGAAATGTTTTGTGTGGTGGCATCACTACTTCCTTTCTTCTGCCGGTGATACCCCTCCCTATACACCATAGCATCCCAATGGCTCTCCCCACAGCCTTGGCACACTGTTTGGCCAACTTTAGGTCATCTAATATGATTACTCCCAAATCCCTTTCCTGTTTGCTGACCACCAGTTTCTCCCCATCATGTAATACTCTCTTGGGTTCTTGCTCCTCAAGTGCATGAATCCTAGCTGACACACCTTGGATTATTTTTTCAGCTTACTTAGACCCTGCCTTATATTTTCCACCCCTCCTGGAGTGTCCATTCTGTTGCAGATCTTTATGTCACCTGCAAAGAGGCATAGATTCCCTTCTAGCCCCTCTGCAATGTCACTTATGAAGACATTAAACAGGACTTGCCCCAGAACTGATCACTGTGGCACCCCACTGGTCACCCTCCTTTCTTGGATTTATCCATATTTACCACCACCTTCTGTCTTCTATCTCTCAACCAATTTTTCACCCAGTTTATCACTTTGTGACCCACTCCTAGGCTGTCCAGCTTGCTAGATGGCAGTATAGTGCAGTGGTTTAGGGCTCTGAGCTGCAAACCTGGAGACCTGGGTTTGAATCCTCCAGCTCCTACTTGCATACTGTAGGACCCTGATCAAGTCACTTAACTTCTTTGTGCTCCCAGGTTGCAACTTGAAACAAGCTTTGGCTTAGTGTGCCTTTCCTGGTAAACAATTTCCCCTTTCCCCTTTCCTTACAAGTCTTCTATTCAGAACATAGAAACATAGAAGTTGATGGCAGATAAGGACTGCAAGGCCCATCCAGTCTGCCCAATTTTTTCTACCTTATGAATGTGCCATCGACCTTTGCTCCATCAATGGCCTATCTATTCATACGTATCTGTAGTGCTCCCTTATGACTATCCATGCCTGTTTGAAACCCTGCACTATATTCATATCTACAACTTCCTGAAGTAGGCCGTTCCATGCATCCATCACACTTTCTGTGAAAAAGAACATCCTCACATTACCCCTTAATTGGCCTCCCTCTAATCTCATGCTGTGTCCTCCTCGTCCTGCTGTTTTTCTTACAGCTAAACATGTTAGACTCTTTCACCTTGTTAATGCCCTTAAGGTGTTTGAATGTTTCAATTATATCGCTTCTCTCCCTCCTTTGCTCTAGGGTATACATATTGAGCTCTGTTAATCTGGCCTCATATGTTTTCTAATGTAGTCCCTGCACCATTTTGGTTGCCCTTCTCTGGACTGTCTCAATTTGGTTAATGTCCTTGTGAAGATGTGGCCTCCAGTACTGCACGCAGTCCTCCAGAAGGGGCCTAACCAGTGTCTTGTAAACAGGGATTATTACCTCCCTCTTACGACTTGTGATACCCCTACTAATACACCCCAACATCCCCCTAGCTTTACCTACTGCTTTACTGTGTCAAAAACCTTGCTTGATAAAAGTAGGCCATGTCCAGCCTCCCCACCCGATCCACTATCCTGGTCACCCAGGCAATGAAAGCTATCAAGTTTGTTTCTTATGACCATCTCACTGTGAACCCATGTTACCTCAGATCATGTCCTCTGATGGATACAAGATGGTCCACATTCCTTTCTTTCAGCAGTGATTGCATAATCTTCCTCATTACTGAGTTGAGGCTGACTGGTCCATAGTTTCCATCCTCCTCCCTACTCCTGCTTTTGTGGAGTGGGACTGCATCTGTCTAATCCAGTCCTCTGGAACCACCTCTCTATTGAGTGATTTACAGAACATGGCAGCCAGTGGTGCTACCAGCTCCTCCCTCAGTTCCCTTAATATTTTAGAATGTATCCCATCTGGTCCCATTACCTTGTCTACTTTCAGTTTTGTGAGTTCCTTTAGAACTCTCTTTTCTGTAAATGAAATGAACTGGTGTCCCGCTCCCTCCTATCTCTGTTCCTGTAGGGCCTGCAGTACCCCACAGCCTCTGTGCTGTAGGACACCGCAGGGTTCGGTCTTGTCTCCTCTGTTGTTCACGGTGTATATGCTGCCACTAGAGGTCATCATCAGGTGGTATGGTCTGGGTTTTCACTGCTATGCTGTACCTGTCTTGTGCACCCAATACCTGGGTATCGGACTCTCTATTTGACAGCTGCCTTAATGAGATCCAGGCTTGGATGACTCAAAACTGGCTTAAGTTCAACCCAGACAAGACAGAGGTACTCCATCTAAACAGGTGAAGGATTTGGGTGTGATCCTGGAAGATGGCCTGACACTTGATGCTCAGGTGTCGGCCGTCATCAAGAGTGGATTTTATCATCTACGGAACATTGCATGAATCCGAGCCCTGATCCCACCAGAGGATCTGACCACACTTGTGCATGCATTTGTCACTTCCAGGTTGGACTATTGTAATGCCCTATACCTAGGGTTATCTGGGGGCAACCTCTGCAGGCTATAGCTGGTGCAGAATATGGCAGCAAGATTATTGACTGGGGCAAGATGCAGTGATCATATCACCCCAGTTCTCCATGGACTGCACTGGCTGCCAGTCAGGTGGAGGATTGTCTTAAGGATAGGGCTCCTGACCTATAAAACCCTACACAAATGGCGACCTGTCTATTTGCAAGATCTTCTTGCCCCCTATCATCCACCTCGGGCACTTCATTCCACTGGGGGAGGCCTCCTTGGAGTTCCCAGAGTGAGGTTGTGGCATTCTGGGGATAGGGCATTTTCAGTGGCTGCACCCACTCTGTGGAATTCCTTCCCTCGTTATTTAAGGGAGGCCCCCTTGGTAGAAGTATTTAAGAAGACACTAAAAACGTATTTGTTCAAGTTGGCTTTTAATGATTGAGTGGGCTTTAATGGGATGGATGGATTTAAGATTATGTTGAGCTGCTGTTTAAATGTATTTTGTTATGGATCTGTTTTGTAGAGCACCCAAAGTTTATGGAAATGGGTGCTTTATAAATAAAATATCTATCTATCTATCTATCTATCTATCTATCTATCTATCTATCTATCTATTTAGCAAGCCACCTTGTAGCCCCACGGTATGTTCACGCTGGAGATCGGAAGAGGAGAGTAAGGAATGCATAATTATAATGCTCAGGATCATGTAGTATGCTGATATTAATCAGGGGTATCTATTTTAGTTGGTAAAAGACAACAAGAATAGAGGGCATTGTGGTGGAGGGGCACTATGGAGCCTGAGCAAGATGGCTGCTCCAAATTAATGCTCTACTATCTATTAATCAATCAATCAAAATCTTTATTTAATGAGGCGGACATCATTGAGCAAGCTCATTTTCGAGATGGACCTGGTAAGGAGAGGTAAACAACACATACAAAGGAATACTCACTTACATCAAAATTGGGTAAACAATACATAAAACAAGCATTTGTCAATGCCGAATGCTTGCTTGCTGGTATAGCATTGGAAGTGCAGGAGTTAGACAGATGCAGAATAGGAATGGCAGTGAAGTATTGAACTCATGCCAACCCTACTTCCACCTTGCATAGATGGACAGGCATTGGGGTGCTCCATTAGGTCATTGCCCATAACACTCCAGCCATTTCACCTCACCCTATCCTGCAGACACTGACAAGTGTTGAGGTGTGCCTTGGGGTGTTAGGATTTTACAGTCACCCCATTCCATAAGGACATATGCTGAAATTGGTGCAGTATAGGATAATTGGGTGAACTCTGGGGCTGAAGAGTCTAAGGCACACCTCAATTCCTGTCACTGGCTACAGGGTGGGGGTGGAATGACATGAGCATTACAGCCGGCAATCCAAAGGCACTCCTCTGACACCTGTCAGTCTGTACAAGGTGGGACTTTATGGTTAGAAACCCTAATGCCCAGGGTGTTTGTTGGTATTTGCACTACAAATTTTCAACATGACCTTTTTGTGACCCCCACCTCATGAAAGCATCTGGGACCTCTTCTCATGAACAGTGGCACTGTGATTTTGTTCATTTGTCCCGAACATTGATTTCCCAAAACGACAGCACCATTGTGCGCCAGATGTGCGAAAACACATTTCAGGCTGGATGTGAAAAATGACAGCTGTACTGTTCACAAGAAGGTGTGCAAACATGACAATGTTGAAATCGTGAGTGTAAATATTACAAATTCTCAAAGATATGAGTGTAAGTGGAAACTGTACAATGCACACTCGTAACATTGTAATTTTTTGGAATTTTTTCACCAAATTTTCAACATAGGCATTCTGGGACCTCCATTCATGAACAGTGTCACTATGATTTTCTTAATCTGCCCCGAACACTGATTTCCCACAGTGACCATGATATCGTGCGCAGGATGTGCGAAAACACATTTCGGCCAGGATGTGAAAAATGACAGCTGTACTGTTCATAAGGAGGTATGAAAAAACTTGCAAAGTTGAAAATCTGGAGTGAAAATATTAGAAATTCTTGAAGTTACGAGTATGCATGGAAACTGCACAATGCACACTTGTAACATAGTAATTTTTTGGAATTTTTTCACAAAATTTGCAATATAGGCTTTTTGGGAGCCCACCTCATAAACTGTGACACTGTTGTTTTGTTAATCATTCCCAAAAGGTGGTTCCGTGCAGTAACCATGAAATCACCTTTTGAGAATGAATAACCAGATGACAGTGACTAAATTCATGTGGTGGGGGTCCCAAGATCCCCATATTAAAAATTTGGTGCCAAAATTTGCAAAACTGGCCAAGACATCCACCAAAGTTGAAGAAAACCCATTTATGTCATTATACAGCTTACTGGCATTTCTTCAGTTTGTGGTCAGCTTTGAAGAGTGCAAATGTGTTCTCGCTCCACCGAAGAACATTGTGCTGGGCTCCAGAGGTAAGTATGGGGTGAAGGGGCATGGGGAGGTGGGTTGCACAGAGGGCGGGTGCAGGTTAGGGGACAGGGCAATAACACAATGAGGTCTGATTTTCTGTTTTTAGTGGTTTCAAAATAAAACTCGCAGGATGGTTTTTCTACTTACAGGGACAATGGGCATGCTGGGGTGGGCTCCCAGCATGCCACCGTGATGTTTGTTGGGGGGGCTGGAGCCAACAGGGACTGGACACCCCGTCAGCACATACAATGTGTTGGTAGGGGTGCATGAGCCAAGGGGGACTGGGCACCCACCTCAGCACAATGAATGGGGAGGATATTATGCCAATGGGGATTGGGCTCCCTCATCTGCAAATGAACTGGGGAGGGGGTATGCTGACAGGGAGATTGGACACCCCCATCAGCTTTCATAGGGACTATGAGAGGCAAACGGTGACAGCCGCCACCATGTTTATTGAAATGTGACACTAGACAAGGCAAGCTGCTATTTGCTGCTGCAATCAGGTACTGCCCCAGCATCAGACTATTCAGGAAAAACAGTTGATTCTACAATGACAGGGCGCTCCCTGATTGTAGCGGCAAATTTCTTTCAGGTTGGTGGCATGCTTCAAAACTGCTGTCATTGACAGTGTGTGCCTCCTTTGGTCCCACAGAGACCATCCCCAAAAATCACTGCCACAAATAACCACAACACTGCTGAACCTCCACAACCCGTTACTCTAGCAAGCTGCCACAAAATGTTTATTGTGCATGTGCACAAGCAAACATTAAAATGAATTTACATTTGCATAATAATTACAGACAGCAGTAATTATACCCAGTAGGTTTATAATACACACAAAATAAAGTATTAGAAAGAGCCATTAAAGGAGAACCGTATTATTCATAAATTACCCATCCCTGCAAGCCTTACCCCCCCGATTAGAGTTTTCGCAAATAGCGCACCCTTTTCAGTGAAGTTGCAATTTACTTTATTTAATTCTTTGTAAAGTCCAGCATTAGCAATAGGAGCATGCTCTGTGTTGCCATTTACGTGACTAAGTGCGGCGCGACCACGCTAGCTCCAATACACTTGTATTGGAGCCGAGCAATCTGGCGCCCGCGCCATCAAATAACTAACACTACAAGCATGCGCCATTTTGTCGAACGCCGGACTTACAAAAATAAAATAAAGTACGTCTAATCTCACTGAAAAGGGCCTATTTCATGAACCCTAATCGGGGTATTTAGGATGGGTAATTTATGAATAATATGGTTCTCCTTTAAGCTAAACCCATGAGAAATATGTGGCTAAAAGTATGGCAACTGTACTACAGTATATACAGATTAATCCTACGCAACTATAATTGCAGCATGTATTTGAAGCATCCTTGAACACTGATTTGAGTGAAAGGAGTTTGGTGGGGGAGAGGAGGGGGATGCTAGAAGGTGAGTAGGAAGAGGTACATGGGGTGCCCATAAAAGCCAGTGACTGCAGGGGGAGGGTGGCAACAGTTAGGGAGTGGAATGCAAAGCACAAAGAATGGTGTCAGGGGGGTGGTAAACAATGAGTGTAGGTGGAATCCAAGGGGACCATGGAAAGGGAACTAATGATAAGGGAAAACACAGTGTTTGGATAGAAGGAGCAGTCAGGTAAGGTTCTTATAGGCTCTAACATTGCCCAATGAGGGGTGGGACAGAAGTACCAGTAGCGGGATGCACTAGAGCAAAAGGAGCTGAGGCCAGGGGAAGGTGACATCAGGGGAAGAAGTTACAGGATTCCTTGATCGAGCAAGAATAATGTGCTTTGAAGGCTGATAATTTGATTTTGTAGGCCATCTTCAGGGTTTTTTGCAGGTTGTTCCAGACAGAGGGTAAAGCATGAGATATGGCAGACCTGCCAATGTGCAACTTGAACTTGTGAGCACTATACTTTAAATCAAACTGTTCATAAACTGCTGGTTTCAGAACAGACAGAATGTTTTAAAAATATTCCACACAGAGTTAAGAGGTACCTGAAGAGAATGGGAAATCCTTCTAAGGAAAAATGTCTGCGAGAGAGCTAAAAATAAAATGCCCTCCAGAGCACTGGCCATGAGGTCTAATCCAGGTCTCACTGCAGGACATGTAGAATCTTCAGGTGAAGAGATCCTTCAATCCTTGGGGTCAAAACTAAATAGACTCATTGCATCAGTTGCTGGACTATCTGATAAATTCAACTCTGATTAATCGTGCTGCTGGCATTGAGTCTACAGTGGAATTCATACAGGGAGTTGTGGCTGAGGCCAAAAAATGATCTGATGCAGCCATGAGGGCCATTAATACAGTAGTAAAAGAAAATCATCATCTCAAAACCTAGTTGGAGTCCTTGAAAATCAGACAAGGGCAGCTAATGTTTGTGTTCTGGGTTTGCCAGAGGGCTGCGAGGGTGACCATTTGCTACTCTTCATACAAGAATGGTTACTGCAACAACTCGGGGAGTAAGTTGCCCAATTCCTGTACCCCACACCCACATTCCACCTTTCCCCACCTTTGCAACCCCCCACAACATGCCCCATATATCCCTAGTGATCCAGTGCCCTCACACCCAATAGTGCAAGCCACCCTGCCCCCCCACCAATGCCCCTACCATCGACTGGCATAGTCCACCTCTCATCACTGCAGCCATCTGCTGACTGAGATGTCTGTGAAGCATATACAGTTAATATATGCACTCTGTGAATGACACCCATTGTCATTCTTGGAACGCATATATTAACTGTAAGCACTCCATAGACAGATCAGTCAAAGGCTGGCAGTGGTAGTGGGAGATGGGCTACGCCAGTCACCAGTGGGGTATTAATGGGGGAGGAGAGGGTTGGGCTTGCACTGTAGGGTGAGGGGCCACTGGATCACTAGGGATATATGGCAAACAAATAGTGTAGTTGCTGTATTGGTCCTAGTAAGAACAGATCCAGAAGCAAAGGGTTTGGTACCTTTTATTGAACCAACATAGATGTAACAAAAGGAACAAAGCACACTAACTTTCAGATCAACCAATTCCTTCTTCAGAATCTTTATGACAGTTATTTAGAAAATCCCGTACTATTAACACCCAGATAATGCATAACAAACTGAAATAATTCTCATTGGTTTAATATACTCACTTGAAACATAAAAGAAGATTACATCAGAGGAGCTAATTAACACTAGTGTGCTTTTAGCTGAGAAGCCCCTGCAAGTCAAAGGTTATCAGAAAATAGCAACAAAGAGTTCTCCTCACATAAATTTTAAAATGTCTCAGTACGTTTCAAGAAAACAGTCTACTGATAGAAAAACCTTAGGATACTATTCTCCCTAAATATAAATAAGATGAGGAGCTTACAACTTTAATTGCAAGTGTCCTTGTGATTTGAAGAACACAGTCAATGACAGGCAAATCTGTGGATAATAAATACATGCTAAAATGAGGCCTAATATATATATATATATGGCATACAGAGGGTTTAAAGTGAAGTTTACTCAAACTGAGCAAATGTTTCACACAAAATGTAATACAGAACTTAGCTTGAGACATTTTCCCAACTATACTCTCAACTAATTAATACATTCCATAAACTTTAAGGCTGTCAGTGTTGAAACAGGATTTAATTCATAATAATATAAATTGTAAGTATACATGCCAAACAGAAAACTAAAAAAAAAAAACTATTTGTCAATGACCCATGAGAAATTGAGTCCATGAATCTGATATGTTCAGATTTCAATACAGAGTCAGTGTATAACCAACCTGTACAGAACCAGTCTAAGGAATCTGAATAAAAACTCATAGGAATTAAATCCCCTCACCCCCTTCCTGGGAAAGATAACTAGTTAGATTGAGATATATTTATAAAAGTCCTAATACATCATCATTCACACCAATCTTTGCCATATTTACCCAAAGGAATTAAACCTTTTATAAACCCCCAAGTAAATGAGATATGCATCTTAATGTGTACATAATTAAAAAATGTGACAGTATGTAATCCAACCACTGACAAATAGTAGAAGGAAGTAAATATTCACTATATATAAAAACTAAGAGTCCTAGCCACTGTAACACAATTATGGCATGTGCCTGAATAAAAGCCTACCTCAATATCACCACAATAACCCCACCCATTATACCCACCAAAAAAAAAACACCCACATAAAAATTGCCCATGCCACATCCCCCCCCCCCCAATACACACACAGTGTTAAGGTGAGAAGCCAACATGTAGATAACCAGATAGAGGGGACTGTATATGTATAAAACTAAAAAAATAAAAGGCTCGCTGAAGAACTAAAGAATTTATATCCATCCTTTGAAATAAAGATCTGTGTAAGTTTAAGTGGAATAATGCGTCATATACCCCACATCAATATTCTTTCCATTTTCCACCATATTGAGAAGGAAAATAAGTCTAATTTCAGAAGCCCGTCTCTGTTGTGTACTGTTGAAATGTCCTTTTAAGACGATCACAGACATATGAGATTGAATGGCCATCCTGGGAGAAGTGCTGCACCACTGGTTTGTCAGTCATCTTCATATTAATAGAATGCCTGTGTGAATTCATTCTAGTGTGGAGTTGTTGCTTTGTCTCCCCACATAGACTGTGTGAGGACATTTCTTGCATTGAATGAAATAAACAACATTACTTGATGTACATATATAATTCCCCTGTATCCTGAATTGTTTGTTTTGTGATGTAACCACACAATCTGAAGTAGAAATGAGCTTACAAGTCTTACATCTGAGTTGATGACAGGGTCGTGTACCATATGATGTCATGGTACTCTGTTATGGTTCAAATTGACTCCTAATTACCAGATTGACTAAATTAGTGGTTGTTTAAAAGGTAGTAGTGGTAGTTCTTGAAACATACAATTAAGGGTTTCATCCTCACTAATTATTGGGTGGAGGTCCTTAATTATCTTACATAGAAGTTCAAGGTCAGGATGATACGTGACTACTAAGGGTATTCTGTTGGTAGTGGTCTGTATGGGGCATGATGTGGGTGAGTTGTAAAGGTGGGGATGGGATGGGATGTGGGTGTGGGGTGTAAGTGCAGGTACAGGAATTGGGTATCGGGGTAGGGCAGAGGGGTGTTCAGATAGCCCATAAGGGCTTGTAAACTGGCATTATCTGGATCGGGATGGGGGTGATAGCCCACACTGGGCATTTTGAAGACTACTGTGGGGACCTTAGGCATGTGGGGGTGGGATGGCAGTGCTGAAACTAGGAGAATGGGGCTGTTGGGGGGCCATAGTGGTCTTTCGGTTGTGCATCACTGGCTGTACATTGGCAATCCCTGATTGACAGTAAAGGTCACTGACAAAACTTCATAGCTGGCATAAGTGTTCTTTGACATATGTCCACCGGGGGTTCTTTCTGAATCCCAGTTTGGGGACTTTGCATTCACCCATTCTGAATAGGGTACAACTGCTGCCATAAACCCCCTTAGGCCATGTTGCAATGGAGTTTATGGTACATTGGTCCACTTGGGTGCAGGCAGCCTGCAGCATGTCGCAGGCTGCCTTTCTGAATACCAACATGACGCAACTCATGATGCAAGTGCTAGCTACACCATTTTTTGGGACACAAGTTGCCTTGCATCCTGAGTTGCCTTCTGTGAACCTGGCCCATAAAGTTTAAAAAAAAAAAGAATAGGGGAAGGGGCATTGCTTTAAACTTAAGAGAGACAGTATACAGGTACAATGTAAGAGAACATGCTTTTACTCAGAGTCCTGAGATTATGAACTGATTTACCGGGGACCACATCAAAGGAAACTACAGGAGTTAGAAGTTGAGCTTGTCACATTTCTATTATATAGCAGTGTGTACTGTGAGATATGGAGAATACAGAATAAATGGATGGGTATAGTGCTATATGAGATTTAATTTTGTGAGAATTTCAGTTGAGTTATTCATTCATCTTCAGTGAAACTGTGCAAAAATGTATGTAAAATTTCACCACAGCTTAATTGTCAATGTTTTCCTTTTAACTTTAAAACCAGAGAGCAAGGAGAACAAGAACTGACTGCTCACCTCTGTCTCCCACCCTGAACAGTCCATTATGCACCCTGACTAATGTTTTTTCTGAGCTATGCCCAATGGCATAAGTAGGATAATAAAATTTGTAAGCCTGAAACCCTTGGAACCACATGCCCCCCATTGTAGATATGTCCATATTTATTACCTGACACTCTTGTAAAATACATATTGTATATTGGGAACTACATTATAAAAGAAAAAAATACAGCAGTGCCTAATTTTATGCATTTATCATTATGTTTAATTCAAACACATCATAGCAATCATATTATAATACCAGTAAAGGCAAAGAGATAGAGCAAGAGTAACCAAAATCAGTGATCAGGGTCCAGAATACCACACCCTCTAAAATTAACTTGTAATTCAGGGTTAATTGAGGTTTGCTGCATTGCCTGCTGCTGGTGAGCTTGAGTATGCATTCATACACACATGGCTATGCCTGGACCTAAAACCAGACAGGAGGGGTTCATAGATGTCAAAGGCCATGAGGTGTACCTAAAATTGCAATGCCACAATCTTCTCCATGACCTTTTCCAAAAACAGCAGGAAAAAACTCTCCAGCAAGGAGTACAAAACAATCTCAACAAACACTGAACCCTGTTGCCCCACAGAGCTCACTAGTAGCCTCTTAGGGCCTGGATACAGTTCACAAAACATGGATTGTAAGTCCAATATTGTACCACCAACCTCATTCACCATTGCCGACTTTAACTCCCCAGCAGAAGTAGATGCTTCTAGGATTATCATAGCCCACTTAGAGAAATAATGTCACGAATGGACAGTGCCCTGTCAGAGAACAATTAAGCAAACTCATCACATTTGCCAGATGACAGTACCCATCCAGATTCCAGACAGGCTGGATATAATAGTCTGTCTACCATCTGAAAGAGCTGAGCCAGTCCGTTCCTCCCAGCAGCAATCTCTAAGAGAAAAAAGCTGCCTTCACCTGGGTAATTGCCCTCTAATAGTCCTCAGAATAAGTACTCAGAGCCAGTGTGTCATCCATAACCTTGGATTTTTTCCAACAACACTGCAACCTCTGGTCTTCAGTTGTTATAGCTCACTGACAAATCATGGTGAGCCTTGAGGAGAGACCAGGGGCTGTACACAATAGGTGTTATAGTACTGAATGAGGCAGTAAGGGCCATATTACAAGCCTCCAACACCTTGCCAGCACCCATCTGACAGGCCATCAATACATCAAGACACTCAACACTGCCAGTAGCCTTTCAGGCTCTGGCCCTTTTAAAAGGAAGTATCAGACTGTCTCCAGTAGGGGTGGGCCAAAGGGGGCCCATGAAGAAGACCTTTACAGTGCAGTAATCCAACCAAAAGACCAGATTCATTTTGATATATTCTACATTCAGCCCTAGAGAAAAGACAAAGTTCATGATGTGGCCATTCTGGTGGGTCTAAGAATTACTGTAGCAACCTGTGGAAGGTCCTTTATTCAGAGAAAATCTTGACCAAATCATGAAGATTTTTCATTAACCCAGGCATTGAAGACACCTAGAATTAACAATCTGAGCAACTCCAACATCCTGTGAGAGACAAAGTCTGCCATTTCCTGCAGGAAATCCTCTTCATGTGTAGGGGTTGGGTCCATAAGGAGGATCATTCAGCCTGCACCTGGTTCCACACAGTCACACATTTAAATAACAAGGGCTTTCCCACTGGGTGCTCAGTGAAGCACCACCCAGCTCTAATACAGATGGCCACCCCACCCTGTGATTTGTTCTGGGGAGTTATCCCCAACTGCACTTCCATGATGCACATGAGGATGACCAGGGCAGACAGGACCTCACTTTACAGTCTCATCTGAGTGACAGCATACCCTGACAGTATAGCATCCCATAGTACTACATTTAGGTGCAAGCATTTATGGTAACAGATCAATCCTGGTGTGTAACTAGAACCCATGTCCTTCTAGCCTAGATATGGATGTGTTACCAGCTGAGACACACAAACACCCTAAATGGGAATTTAATGGGAAGTGGTATTAGTAAATGTAAATTCCTCTTGAAAATAATATTTCCCTGCTCTTTTACTCTTGTTAAATGCTTAAAATGCTTTATTTTTGCTTGTCATTTGTACAGTATTAGAAGAATATACTGTACATCTCATTTTGGGCCCAATTGTATCATGAATCATGACAGACCCTGTTTCTGTAGTTATGTTTAATGATCCAGTAGGAGTGGTTGCACTGGGGATCCCTGCTGCAAAGATCATTAGTAGAAGGAAACCTGAAAATCAAGTACTTTGTATTCTGTCTTCTTTTTCTACCTTTATGATTAACAAAGTTTGATTAAAGATATGCTGTATATTTTCCATATATTATAGTTTCTATTTTCACTGACCTTTCTGTAAACCTTGCAACATACTTTTAGTTTACCTTTAGCTACTTCACAAACTCACCTCACAGAAGAGGTGCCCCAGAACTTGACTCCAGTCAAAGTGTAGCAAATGATGAGTTTATTATGGCAAAAAAATTAAAAAATAAACTCAGACTATGCAGATAGCTACCCCAGCATCTCAAACTCTCACTGAGCTCTTCCTCAGGGGACATGGCCAGAGGGCTACAGAGAACCAATCTGAGCTGAAAATTTAAACATATAACACTTCTTTTCACAATGAGTAATATCACGTTTGAAGCCTCAAATTGCTGCAAGCTGCGTTATATATCAGATACTAACCTTATAACAACAACAATAAAATGCACTCAGTGACATATAAAATGTGTATAAAAATACAGTTGTAGTAGTACATATAAAAATGTAATGAGTAATTGCCCTAAACTGGTATACCAGAGAAGTAAGTGTTTGGGATTTAGTTGTACAGAGTCCCTTTGATAATTCCAAGGTACAAAACCAAATAGGTGTGCAGGATAGACCAATGGTTTCCTATCAGTGTGGTTCTTGTAATGTATGTGGGTATATGAATCAAGCAAAAAAAGTAATGAGTCCCAACTAATAGCAACACATTTCACATCAAACAACTTATTATTTCCAGAACTCCCCTTGTAACATATGTACTTTGGTGCACCTGCCCCTCTAGTTATATTAGTCGAACCATTAGACCAATAAAAGTGAGGATACAAGAGCACATGAGATTGATTGGAAACCCCAACAGTGAGAGACCAGTTGCTGTATACTGGTGTCAAGTACATAATTCTGACCTTAACACTTATCATTTAATGGGGTTAGTCTACATGATAAAACTGTTCAGAGAAGGAAACAGATTGGAGAATTTGTTGCATGTTAAAAGGAGACTTATTTGTCAAATGGGTGCTTTGAGTCCTCAGGGACTCACTGATGTTTGGAACATTGTTCCTTTTCTGTAATCAGCAGAGATGCTTGTTTTCTGTTTATGATATTATTAAGCTCATTTCAGTATTTTAGCAGACTCAGTTTTCTACCCCATCTTCCTTACCCCACCCCTCATCCCTTATCTTCACTTTTTTTCCTTTTTCCCATTTTGTTTATTCAGTTTTAAATATGCCCTATGTCTTTTCTTTTTATCCTTGCTGTTTTGAGTAATTATTATAGTAACAGTTATAATCAAAATTCAATGATTTTTAGTGTTAGCTAGATACATTTGATTAATTATTAGGTACTGGAGACTAAGTGAAATTTTTTTTCTTTTCAGACAAATTACTGTAATTATTGTTCCAGACTTGCAGCTTGAATTCTGTGAGACAGATGTACCACTGATGTTTTAACTTTATAATACTGTTTATGGGTGCTATTGAGCCCTTAAAAATATTTATAAGCACTTATTGGACCTGAATAAGCTCAAATATGAATTGACTTCATTGCCCTGTTTATCTACTATTATTTGTATGCAAATGTTATGGGTTAGTGTCCGATATACAAGATAATTCAGCTTGAGGCACTTTGAGGCCTCTGAAGTGATATGATTTGTTGTGAAAAAAGTACTGTACCTTTAAAGAGCCCTTGACACCGTCATGACAGCTTTGTGAAAATGTAATGTTTTGCATAGGTGAGCTTATATTTTCATATTGTTTCTGTATTTCTCATTCTTCTTCATTATTAAGGACATTTGCATGTAAACAGGATCACTTCCCTATCTGTTCTGGCTGCTTGCCTACATATGACATCACAGTTATGTTTATGACATCACAGTCTATTACTATGGGAATAATTATGATGCCATAAATGGGGATTACTTATTTTATTTATTTAAAATTTGCTAACTGGGAAAAGCACCATGACCAGAAGCTCTTTTTCAGGTGCAGCCTGGATTATGATGTCACATGTAGGATAGAAGAAAGAGCAGACAAAGTCTAAGGGACAGTACGCCTCTTTCATACAGCTGTCCTTGGTAACAAAGAAAAAAGGTAAATAATTATAGAAAATACATAAGATATAAACTGAACTGTCTAAATCTCACATTTTTTCCAAGTTTTTCTAATGGCGTCAGGGGCTCTTTAAGTTTTCAACTTTAATACTGTAGGTTCTGTATAGCCCCAGTAGCTGTACCCCCCCCCCCGAGGAAGAACTCGGCAAGAGTTCAAAGCATTAGGATAGCTGTTAGCACAGTCCAATTTGTTTGTTTTCCCCACAGTAAGCTGTTCATATGCTACACTTTGACTGGAGTCATGTTTTGAGCACCTCTTCTGTTTGGTGAGTTTGTTACTTTTGGTTATTTAAGAGTGGCTCCTCATTTCTTTGATGCTCTGAGCCACTGAGTTGTTTTACTTAGCTTACTTTAGATGTCATAATTGACATCACTCAACATGGAGTCACTAAGGGACATTCTTGTATAACCAACTTCATCTCTTTCTATGAACGTATTAGTGAACTATTAGACATTAGAAAATTGGCTTCAAAATGTGACCAATCTGATTGACTGCCAGGGGTACATTAACTGACAGTGAGAGCCCTCTGGAGAACAAGTACCAAACTGCAATGCCCCTTCACCCACTAGAATATTATAGTGCCCACCCTCCTTTCTAATTGGCCAACACCACTGAAATTAAAAGTCAAATCAGCACCATTTTGTTTCTCACTTAGCGAGAGATACTGCCCCCAATGTTGTGCACTTCCAGCACAAGCTGCCTCTTAAAATCAGCCCAACTTATCTTTTTCTTTTATTAAATGTGACTACCCCAACTCTGACAGAGTTGACTGAGGTCACCTTTGTTCCTCCTGCACTTGCCGCTCGCTCAACCCTGAAAACAAAGCTTACAGTTGGCACACCTAAAGGGCTGCAAGAAAAAGTAAAAACACTGCAGTATTTTGTCTGCGGTCAGGGACAAACACAAAGATAAATCAGTGTTTCCCCAGCCATGCTTATTCTTAACACTAGCAATTTCCTCCTCACCGTGATCTCATGCTCCATTCTCCACATGCTGCCCACCCGCTCTGCTGGTTAACGAGTAGCTCTCACTCCATCACTGGCTCGGTTCTATCATCTGATGACTAACAGTCAGACCGCGATGTGACAAATGTGTAGGAAAAAAATTGAAATGAAAACACTGGCGTAGGATGGTTAAGGTTCAAGTAGCATTGCTCAGTTGGTAACACATCCGCCTCTGGACCAGAAGGTCATGGGTTCTCATCCCACACCTGGATTGGACTCATACCTAAAATGCTGGCACCTGAGTGCAGTATTAGTGGGGTGCTGTACTGCTGTGGGTGCCCAGATGAAAGTAAAGGAACCCAGAGCATTCTTTGCAAAGTCTAGGGACATTCCCGGTGTTCTGGCCAACATTCTCCTTCCCATAAAACCGGTTCATGCAATTGTCCAGGCTGTGTGTGTGTGTTTTGATGTGCAATATGGTTGCCACTACACATTCAGTCACTTCACTACCAATCTAGCATTGCTTGTAAAACACTTTGGGATACACTGTGTATGAAAAGCAGTATATAAATAATGATTCTTGTTCTTTTTCTTCAATACCACCAACCCTGTCAGGTATTATTGCTTGCATAACATTCCCATTAATATTATATATCTCGACTTTAACAAAGCCTTTCAACAAGTCCCACACAGCAAGCTCATCCATAAATTAAAGAGCATAATTCCGACTCAAGGTGGGTAAGAGTGAAAGTGGCACTGTGGTGACGTACTGTACATGTGGAATAGAACAATGTACAGAGTTCCTTTCTTTATCGAAGCCCCCTTTCATCTGCCACCCTTGCTTACCACCAGTGTGAGTTCCTGTTCCATTTTCCAGAAAGGTTACATCTCCCTTTAACCACCACCATCTATTATCCACTACCTTCTTTTATCTGTCAACATTTAGGATGTATGGAGTTTGGTGGATAAAAGGGGGTGCACTGTATGGGTTACTTATAAACTACAGTAGAGACCACTGAACTAAAGGCTGTAAGTGAGGAAAGGGACTTGGGGTACTTATCCAGTCAAACCTTAAGTTCAGAATAACAAGGTTGCAGCAGCTAAAGCATCCAGAATACTGTGATGCATTAGGAAAAACTATGTTCAATGTATGGTACATAGCTCAGTGCTTGTGTATACTTATGAGCTTGACTGTTACGTGCATAATGTTTATAACTTAGACTTTGATTTTTCTCTGTCTCCCACCCTCGGTGGAATGCTGGGAAAGTGTAAGAGTTAAGGCCCAAAAAGATTATTAGCATTGTGATTACCTTCTCCAATTCTGGAAAGTGTGACCAGTAGCACACTAGAAAGAAATAAATCCCCTTTGGGGGAAACTTCCAATGACCCATGGCTACTGCCCTGCCCATCCTCTGGGCATACTAAGAGGAGAATAATCCTAAATGTGGGCTTGTGGTTCTGGTTTTGTCCAAGGAGTAAATCCAAGCTTGCTGGTTGATGAGTCATATCTCTGAATCTGATGATGAGCAGGAAAGGTAAGTCTGGAAGATGAAGGTTCCATCAGATGAAGAGGGGTCCGATTCAGATGGATGTTTGGATGAGAGAAGATGATTAATTCATGTCCAAGTTAGCTGGATGGGACTGAAGAGCATATTAAACTGAACATGAAGATACATCCAGGGGGCAAAGTCTAGGGACAGTAGCATTAGGTACTATCTCCCTGACCGATAGTTGGTGAAAAGGCCTCCATGAAAGTCAGAGAGGAGGATCCGTCACCAAGCCCTGAAATGGCGCTAACCAGTACCTCTACATAGGTTGGTTAGGATGCTAGACAGAATGTTGAAGATGTTATTTGTCAAAGGCTGAATAGCAGGTACAGGAGCAGGAGTATCTGAAGTGGCTAAATTGCAGGGAAGGGACATGTGGTGTTGGAGGTACCGTGCTAGTTGTAGAGGATGAATTGTGAGCTTTCTGAGGTCCCCAGGGAGGCAGAGCTGAACCAGGAGAATTCCATGCAGAATGACTGGATAAATTAAACATAATTGAAAGACAGAACATCAACAGAGGTAGGCTGGACAATGATATCCTCACAAGGAGTAGTGAGGAAGGTGTAGAATGAACATACGTGGTCTGCCCTGATAGTGGAATGTCCCGCCAAAGATGCAGATTTTGAGGGACAGAGATATCATTGATGCTGAGCATTGACTGGATGGGAAACGGTGATGAGGTAGTCTCTGAGAGTGGTACATGTATCATTTATGTAAAGAAGAAGTATATTTGATTTGAAAGGCTTGCATGAGGCTGTCATGAGTCCTGTAAAATATTAGTTACGATCGAGTACCTCCATTGGAAGGTAGACAATATCCCAGGATATCCGAGAAAGTGAAGAGCACTCCACAGAAATGTCTTGCATACACAACCCAAACAGGAACATGAAGGAAGCTGAATTGCAGTGGAGGAAGTGAATAAATTGATGAAGAAACAGGCTAGGCCTGAATATGGGCTAGCTAGAGCTTGGGACCCCACGTAAGTCATTTGTATGAAGAGTTCAGATGAGAAAACTATAGTGCAGGTCTTAGGTGGTCAGATTAAGGAGACGAGATCCACATGGGTCTGCCTTGGTGAAGATGGAAATACGTTTGAGTAATGAGAACTGCCCCGTCATGGGGACACGTTTGTTTGGGATAGTATTGAGCCCACCATGGCTGCAGGATTGCACTATCCGAGGAAGAAAGGCAAGGCCCCCATGTGAGTCTACCTGTACATGATAAGTAAATATGTTTGAGCAATGAGTAATGCCCTGTCAAGGGGCAGGTTTGTCTGTGATGGTGGAACCCTAGGTGGGTCTGTCATAGCCAGATATTGCATGATGTAAGGTAAGAAGGGCAAAACCCTGTTCACTTGGATAGCTGGACTCCCCCACAGGTCTGGTTTTGCAGCGATGGAGGAGCTCCTCATGATCTGCCATTGCTGCATTATTGAATAGATGAGCAAAGCCTCCCTCGCGGGCATGTGTGGATAGATGGTGGGACCACGCGGGTCCACCGTTGCTATAGTACTGCACACACTGAGTGAGGATGGCAAGATCCCCATGTGGGTCTGCCCCAATGAGATGGAACTACGCTTTGAGCAATGCCCCATTGCAGGCATAGTTGAATGGGATGGCAGGGCACCCCCGTAGGTCCACTGTTGCCATGATGTTGCACTGGTTGAATGAAGGATGGCAAGTCCCCCACATGAGTCTGCCATTTGTGAGCAAGAATAAGTTTGAGCAGTGATTGATGCACCTTCGTGGGGCTTGTTTTTTTGGGATTGCAGACCCCCTTGTGTGTCTGCCGTCTCCATATTATTGGACTGGTTGCCGGGCAAGAATCCAGACCCCTGAACTACTGAGAATGTTGTATAGCACCAAGAAGGCCAAACTGAAATATGCCTGTGCTCAGTATAGGCTGAATGGTATTCTCCAGGGAGGACAAGCATTAGCTGGATGCTGAAATCAGAAAGTAGAAATAGTCTGGCAGACCGCAAGACTGTCCCAGATTGGAAGGGGTGTCCCTGATGTGCCTCAGAATGTTGCCACATCATTTTCTATAAGTTAGCAATAGGTGAGTATGGCAGAGCCTGCTGTCATCAGACAGCCAGTGGATATAATTTGAAAGATTCAAGGGCTCTCTATGTACAGTAGGTGTGGTTGTCATTAACAGTTATATTATTTCTTAGACTAACAGTATTTTCCTGAGGTACATCATGTCTCACTGAAATGTTGGGCCTACATGGCCCAAAATAAAATGTTCCCACAGCTGGAACTGATGTAAGAAATTAAATAAAGCCACCTTAGTATGAAACAGAGAACGCAGTAGAAGGGACAAAAAGAAGGCATTTGTAAGCACTGAAGCTGTGCACTCAAAAATATTGTGAGAGACAGGAATTACCTTCTAGTCAGATTCCTGTGGCATGGGGACCATCACACATGTCCCCACATGCATCTGTTCTGGCCATTTTCCATCATCTCTTCCAAAGTCGGTGAGTTCATGACTGAACAGAGGATTGGAAGCACAAAAGAATGCCAAACAATGGAAGCACTAGTTTGAGTTCGGCAGAAATTGCCTGTAGCATGGAGCCACTCAATCAGGTTCATAGCTGATAGCACCGATTTGTAAAATTGGTTGTCCTGCAGTGTAGTCCATTGGATATGAACATCTGAAGCCCCTGCTCTGAGTAATGAGGTAAAGGTGGGAAAAGGTATGTAGTCCAGGGTAATGAGTCAGGAAGGGCGGTGCAGCCACAGAGGTAAGGTTTTAGGCTTGTCCATATCTGAAGTACTGAGGAGAAGGTGTACCACTGCTGTCTATGAACAGAGAGCAGCAGTTTGAATCAATGATGCAATGGGCAAATACGAAGTGAAGGAGAGCACAGGGCAGAAGCACTAGTGAGGGGCAGCAGTGGAATGGAGGCCAGGTTACAAGGAGCCTCAGACAGCAGCAAGATGATCCAGTTGATGAACCAGCAGGGAGCAGTGTGTTGGGCGAGAGAACCAGAGCAACAGTGGAGAAGGTAATCCAGCAGGGCACGCAGTGGTGGCGTGGAGTGGCATGGAAGCCAGCAGAGGAGAGAAGTGCACAAAAGAAGGAAAGGGAAGATAGGATGAAAAAAAGGCATGAGGGCAGAAATGCTGGGGAAGGGAGACAAATGAACAAAAAGAGCACAATGTGAGGAAAGAAGGGTGCATGGGGGGGACAACGAAGAGGGAAACCAAATGGGGAAAGCAAGAGGCAGGGCTAATGAGAGGGAGGGGGTTAGAAAGCAAGATGAAAGGAAGGGCCTTAAGCCAACCAGCCCTGCAGCTGCATTCAAAATGCTCGAAACTGAGTGGTGGAAGTGCTGCAGATTAAGTAGGGGATGTGGGAGGAGCTATTCCCCAGCCCTTGAACTACAGGCTATAGCCTTTCAAGAGACAGCACAGGGATGTGATCATCCCACTTTATCAGTCTTTGGCTAGATCTCTTTTGGACTACTGCTCTAAATTCTGGTCACCATACCAATGGAGGAATATCCAGCAGCTGGAACGGGTACAGAGCAGATTTACTAAGCTGGTCCTTGGTCTGGGTGATAAGGACTACAAAACAAGACTAAAAAATCTAGGTTTGTACAGCCTTGAGAGGAGGCTTGTTAGAGGCAACTTGATTTTATTGTTCAGTATCATCAGGAATGACAAGTTATTGGCTGATATGGGATTTGATGAAAGGGATATTGAATACTACACTAGAAAGTATAGCCGACAGATCAAAGGTAGGATCAATAAGAGTGAAGCATTTTATACACAAAGAGTTAATGGTCACTGGAATGGACTACCACAGGAAATTGTTGATACCCTTAGCATAGAATGTTATAAACAATGATTAGATGAACGCATGGACACATGGGAAAGTACATTTGCAATCACTGTGTAGAGGGTGTAGACTAAAAGTGCCTTCTGGTATATTTCTACTCCTTGAAACCAAAATTCTAAGGTACACTAATGTGATAACACAAAATAAGCAAATAAAACCTACTGTACTTAAATTACTTTGCAACTAGATAGTGGGATGTGATGTTCAGCTTAATGTTGTCTTTCAAATATTTTTATATGTATGTTTTACTATGGGTGGTGATGATAGTCACAAACCTAATAAAGTAGAACATGTATTGTATGTAAGGCCTCCTCCCCCAATGTCTAAGTTTATATGATGGCATCTCTCATTAAGAGGAACACCTGCCTTACACCATGAAACACCAGCATCTCTTCTTTTACCTTGCCACCATTATTCAGGTCAAATGGGGAATAGGGGCAACTAATGCACCCTTTTAGGTACCACAAACAAGAGGCTACTCACAAACCAATGTCCACACTGGGAGCTGAGAACAAGCAAGATGTATTTGTGAAGCTGCCTGCCACAATGTCACACAGCTTGGAAGGGCATTACCCTTGGTTGTTCACTTCATCTTAAGTTGTCACCAAATTTCTCATTATATTTAACATATTCATGTTCCATTTGCCATAGATGTGTGTGATGCCCACTATATTACACTATCACTTCATTTAATATACCAGGATTACTTTCCTTTTGTTTAATGGACACTGCTTCTGCTACTTTTAATCTTACTTCTTTTCTCAAATCCTAGCTCCCATTTACTGGGGTCCCTGTAGCACTAGCACTACCAATACCTTTGTGCTGTGGCATCATAGAAACATAGAAGTTGTCAGCAGATAAGGACCTCTTGGCCCACCTAGTCTGCTCAGTTTTCCATTCCTACTGTGCCACCTCAGACCCTACTCAATCTCTAGCTGTCTCCTCCCCTTGCCTTACTACCAAGGTCCCCTTGTATCTGTCCATTCATGCTTGAATCCTGTCACCATTTTGGCACCCACCACCTCCCCTGGAAGGCTGTTCCAGGCATCCACCACCATCTCCTTGAATAAGCATTTCCTCACATTTCCTCTGAACCTTCCCCCCCAACTTCATAGTGTGACTCCTTGTCCTTGAGCTTCTTTTTTTTATGGAAAATGCTATCTTCCTGCACCATATTAATAGCTGTTAGGTATTTGAATGTTTCTATCATATCCCCCTTTCCCACCTCTCCTCCAGAGAGTACATATTCAGTTGTTTGAGTCTCTCCTTGTAGGGCTTTTGATGCTGGCTCTGCACCATTTCGGTAGCCCTTTTTTATACTGTCTCCACCTTATCCTTCCAGAGTTGGGGCCTCCTGAACTAGACACGGTACTCGAGAGGAGGTCTTACCAGTGATCTATACAGGGATAATATTACTTCCTTCTTCCTACTGGTGATACACCTCCATATGCATCGAAGCATCCTGCTAGCCTTGCCAACTGCCTTATCACACTGCTTGGCTTCCTTCAGGTCATGAGAAATGATTACCGCCAAGTCCCTTTCCTGTTTGTCGGTTGCCAGTACTTCCTCTCTCAATTGGAACATAGTCCCAGAGTTTCTGTGCCCCAAGTGCATGATTTTGCACTTTTTTGCATTGAAACCCAGCTGCCAAACCCTTGACCATTCTTCCAGCTTTTTCAAATGATCCCTATCCCCCCACATGTGTCTACTCTGTTGCAGATTGTTGTGTGATCCGCAGACAGTCATACTTTCCATTCTAGCCCTTCTGCAATGTTGCTAATAAAGACATTGAAGAGTACCGGGCCTAGTACTGACACTGTAGCACACTGCTGGTCATCTTTCCTTCTACAGCGTGAACACCATTTACCACCACCCCCTGGATCCTGTAGCTTAACCAGCTTCTTACTCAGTTAATAACTTTTGGATCCGCTCCCAGACATCCCAGCCTGTTCACCAGTCTTCTGTATGGAGTGGTGCAAAGGTCTTACGGAAATCCAGCTAGGCCACATCTACTTGCTTCTCCCTGTTCTGCTATACTGGTCACCCAGTTGAAGAGCTCGATTAGATTTGTCTGGCACGACCTGCCCCCTGTGAAGCCATATTGCCTTGGATCCTGTAATCCACTGTTTACAAGGTATTCCACTATCCTTTCCTTCAGTAGTGTTCCCATTACTTTGGCCACTACTGAAGTCAGGCTGACAGTTCTGTAATTTCCGGCCTCTTCCTTGTTCCCACTTTTGTAAAGTGGGACCACATCTGCCCTCCTCCAGTCCCTTGGAACCTTCCCTGTTTCTAATGATAAGTTGAACAGAATTGTCAGAGGTGCAGCCAGCACCTCTTTGAGCTCCCTCAATATCCTGGGGTGCATCTCATCGGGTCCCATTGCCTGCAATTGTCCAGGCTGTGTGTGGGTGTTGATGTGTGATATAGCCGCCACTACACGTTCAGTCACTTCACTACCAGTCTAGCATTGCTTGTAAAGTGCTTTGGGATATATTGTGTATGAAAAGCGCTATATAAATGCTGATTCTTCTTCTTGTCTAGTTTTAATTGTTTTAGTATCTTGAAGACTTTCTTTTCTGTGAAAGGACTAGTGTTCACCTCCCCACCATTTATGCCCTTGTCCATTAGCTTTGGCCCATCACCTACCCCCTTCCTCTGTATATACTGAACAAAAGTATTTGTTTAATATGTCTGCCTTCTTTTGTTTCTCCTCCTCTCAAACCCCTTATTCCCACACTAATCCCCACTATTCCCCCTTTGGTTTTCCTCTTCTCACTTACATATCTAAAGTAAGTTTTATCCCCTTCTTTTACTGATTGAGCAATATTCTCCTCTGTTTGTACCTTTGAGCATCTAACTGCCTTCCCTGCCTCCCTTTGTTTCTCCTGGTAGTTTTCCCAGTCCTTCTCCTTCTGTGTCTTTTTGTACTTTCTAAATGCTAGTTTTTTGCTCTTACTTTCTACTATATCTTTAGAGAACCATAATGTTTTCTTTGTTCTCTTGCCCTTGTTGTCCTGCCTGACACAGAGATTTGTTGCTTTTTCAATGTCAATGCCCCCCTTTATTTTTGCCCATAGTTCCTTGTATTCCCCCCACATCCTCTATTCCTGCCAGGACATCCCTAAGGCATTCTCACATTTTCCTGAAATTGGCCCTTCTGACATCAAGGACCCTCATCTTAGTGCGGCTCAGTTTTGGCCCAGTCCTTACATTGAACCACACTGCATAGTGATTGCTGGACCCCAGGTTGTCACCCACTGTGACATCAGCACCACTGTCCCCATTTGTCAGTACCAGGTCCAGTATTGCCCTCCCTCCATGAGTGGGCTTCTTAACTAGTTGCCTAAGGAATGCCCTTTGCAGGGAATCCTGGATGTCCCTTCTTCTGAATGTTGCTGCATCTGGTAGGCTCCAATCCACGTCTGGTAGACTAAAGTCCCCCACCAGCAACACCTTCCCCTTGCATGCCATCCTTTGGATGACATCCATCATATCCTTATCCATCTCTCCCTCCTGTGCTGGAGGTCTATAGATCACTGTCATGTGATTTGTGGCCCCTTACGTATTTCCTGGGTGACCTACAGTATGTCAGCTCCTCCCTGCTCTCCCTGTATTTCCGTGGCATTTATTTTGTCCCTAACATAAGGAGCCATCCCTTACCCTGTTTTAGCTACCCTGTGTTTTCTGAACAGAGTATAAACTAGCATGGTTGCATCCCAGTACTGGTTTTCATTGCACCAGGACTCAGTAATAGCAACAATATCCAGGTCTGCTTCTGCCATGGTAACCTCTAGGTCTACAATCTTGTTGCCTAGACTTTGAGTGTTTGCACACAGTTTGTGCTGCCAACCCCCTCTTGTTTCCCATTTGCCCCCCTTTGTTCCCTCTGGTAGCCTGTGATGTGGGTGGCCGCAAATGAGTGACCCGTGAAAGGGCGACTCAATTGTGGCACCCATCACAGGGGCTACCAATGAGGCAGAGCAACCGGATGAGGGGGAGGGCGACCTGTAGCAACAGGAAGTCGCTACATGTACACACACGCGGGGGGTGGGAGTGAGCATGCATGGCGAGGGGTGGGAGGGGATATGAGGGGTGGCACTGTGGTAGGCTGCCAAGCTGGCACCATGGTGTAGCAGGTCGGCTCGTGGCTTCAGTGGTTAGGGTGCTAGGTTCGAGTCCGGGCATGGGTTCATTTTTGCTGCCCAGCCAGAATTACATTTTTTGTGTTTGCCTCCCCGACATGCACCTCCCTAGAGTTGAGAATCCTTTAGAGGCACGTATCGGGGGCAAAGCCCCACATAAACATAGAAATAAGTCCCCAGTGCCGCTTTGTTGTGCACTGGGAGTCAGGAGACCAAAATTGATTTTCGGTGCTTTGACTTCACAGAACAGCGATTGCCCTTAGCGTCACCATTATCACATAGAACCATTTCCTCAACTATCTCATCATCTCTCTTGCCTTCTGTCCCCCAGATTCCTTTGTTATATGATTCTTTTTGGGTTTTATCTCCTCAGGATTCCCCTTGCTGACCTTGTTTGCCTGTGGGGGGGGGGGGTTATGTCTCTCTTCATCTTTCTGCCTCTCCCCTTGGCTTGTTTAAATACTGACCAATGTAACATTTAAACCATTCACTGAGGACCACAGTTTCCCTCCTGGACAGATGCAGGTCATTACCCCTGTACAGACCTTTATCCCTCAAGGTGGAGCTCCAGTCCCCAATGAAGCTGAAACCCTCCTTTCTGCACCATTCTTTCAACCATGTATTGATTTTCCTAGTGCAGACAATCCTGCCTTCCCCCTGTTGTAGGCAGATAGCACTTCTGAGAAGGTCACAGATCATGCCACCTGCCTAAGACCACTCCCCAGTTCCCTGAACTCCTCCTGAACTATTGCTCGCTAGCTCCACAGTACAGACAATGATGTCCAGCTCTCCCTCCCTTCCTTTCTGCTGCCCCAAAAATCCTTTGGATCTTCTTTCCATCTCTGCTAGCCATGACATGGGAAAGATACCAAACCTCCCTCTCCTCATCCTTAGCTGTCCCCAACTCTGCCCCCCTCACTATGAAGTCCCCCACCAGGATTTGCTTCCTCTCCCTTTGGTATCCTCTTCCACCCCCCTTAGAGTCTCCTCTATGGAGGACCCCCATATCCACCCTGGTCAGTACTTTGGGTGCCTCTGTGGTACGTTCCCAGTCTGCCAGTGTGGTGTAGGAGTGTTGCAGTGGAACCAGGTGTGGGATGTGCCTATGCTCCACCACCCTAACCTTCCCTGAACCCACTGTTGTCCAGTCACTCTTCCTTCTGGGTAACCTTTGAGGTAGTGGCGGTGGTGTAGGTGGTCCCTGGGTGAGGGAGAAAGTCCTCCAAAACCACGCCAACTTGGCCTTGAGTCTGGCAACCTCCTCCATCAGCCCAGAGAGGTGCACAAAGATAGGGTGGCAATGCAGCCTTAAGAAGTCTCCTTGAAAACTGCCGCCTCACAGGCACTACACAGCACCACTCCCATCATCTTATCCTACCTGCTTTCTCTTCCTTTATGGTTTGCGTATGGCCACTGTCTGCCTCCCCTGGCTGACTCCCTCCTGGCAGACTCCCCTGTGTTGTCCTTTGCACTGCAGTCCTTTGTGCTGAGGTCCTTCTCGTGCAGGTCTGCTTGATGGATACTTCCTTATATATCAGACAATGGCTGATTGACAAATTTGAGGAGATCCCTGATTGGCAGTTGTGAGTGAGTTTTTTGTATAACAATCCAAAACCAACCTGCAATCAGAAATGCAACTCACTCAGCCCCTCCTCCAATTATCACCTAGCTGAGGCTCCAGGCCAAACAATTCTCATCCTGCCCTCAAACTATAGGGCAAGACACAGCTCTTTATTAAAAAAATCCCTGAAAACCTTTTTGTTCAAACAAGCATTTTCAGAAACTTAATGTATTCTGTGTAGGTCTTTGTTATTAATAGTATGAATTTTAAATTTATTTGATTCTGTATGGACTATTGTAAGGGTGCCCTGATCTCAGGAAGGGCACCTTCTATAAATAAATTTTACCTTACCTTACCTTATTATGGCCATTAAATGTGAGCTACTGTGACTGGTCTATTTACCCTACAGACAATAATAAAGACACTATTTCAGCAAGTTTCTCCACAACTTACCCCACATATGTTGTCCCAAAAAGCCTCATCAATTTCTGTCTTGGAGCAAAACACACAGACGTCCGGATTTGTAGTTCCATTTTGTGGCACCAAGTCATCAGCTGTTGTCTCCATGCATGATGCTGGAACCAGAGGCCCTCCAGTTTGCTGTTGGTAGTCCTTGTCTACTGCCCAGGTCCCATCAGCTATTCATCTCCATCCGGCCTGTGTTAAGGCCTCATCCACCGACCATCCATCTTCTCCTGGTATGCAGCTATTTTTTCTGCGCATCTCCTCGCTTTGCAGCCACAAAGACCTTAGCTGCAGACATCTCCGGCGAAGGTGAGAGACACTGTAGTCTCTTTCATTTCTTCTCTTCCTGTAAATGCTTTGAAGCCTTCTCGTAATCCATATGTGCTGACTGAATTTTTTCTTCCAAGGTTTTTTTTAAAACCTACTCACATTCAGCCTCTTTTGCATTAGAATCCATTTCCAGAAGGATTCTTGGACTTTCCATTGGCTGCTTCTCGTTATCGGCACTTTCTACACCCTTCAAGGAGACCTTGCCGCATCCACTTTCCTCCAACTCCAGTTCCACTGCTATTGACAGGCACACCTCCAAGACAGGGCCCCCTATTGAAAAAGTAGGGGAATCTTCCCAGTCTTACCAGGGGACCAGTGCCACCTGGGCCCAGGGATCCTGAGTCTGCAGGGTCCCTCTGCTCAATTACAACTGGGGCAGCTGGACTCTTCTGCAGTTCTCTTGCAGGTTCCAAGGACAAGGACCCATAGCTTGCTTTCCTGTCTAATGGTGTAAAGAGGAAGAGCAGAAGCATGAATGCTCATGCTTGAGTTTTCAGCTGCTAGATGAGTTAGGAAGCTCTAGACACAAACTCCAGCTATCTAGTCTCCAAGCTGGAGCGCACTAGAGAACATCTGTTAGAGTCAGGCTTAACCATTCAAATGCTGTCTATTAAACAACCTCAGCCTGAGCATTACTCTCTCTGGCTCCTGCTTATGTGACCCATTTCCTTCTCCCTCCCCCACCCTCCTCCCCTTCCCCCACACCCCTACACCACTCCACAAACCTCATTACCATATTCTCCTGTACTAGACCCCTCCCCACTCCCTCCCCTATGACAACAGCCCCTCAGCCTGCCTACTTCTTTCTGTCCCTCTCCTACACTATCTCACGCTTATATTCTGTTTGCTTCTTAATTCCCTTACTGTGTTACCTCATCTAGCTGCCTATTTAAGTTGCTCTCTAGTAATGTCTTTTATTTCTAAAGTGTGTCACAACTGTAAATCAATGTCAACCATGTCTGTATTATGATTGTATACCATTGCCAACCTTTGTATGTATGTTTCCCCCCCATCCTTTGATGTGGAACCTTTGTAAATGAGCAGCTCCTGCTCAAAGGTACTTGTAATCCTAGAGTTCAATAAAACAAAATAAAAAAAGCTGGGTGAAGAGAGAGGCTGGTTAAATGTACATGTTCTGAACTTTGGCTGTATCAGTGTCAGTGGCTAGATAAACACAATGATTGTCCCTAGGGACAGCTGATAGGAAGGTTGTGGGATCTAGACAGACACTGTAGTGCAGTATGAGGTGGGTGCTGCACTGTTGAGGTGCTGTCTTTCTGATAAGACATAAAACCAAGGTCCCTTCTCATCTGTGGTCACTGTCTAGGTGGACATTTAAAGATCCCATAGCTCTTATCAAAGAAGAGTAGGGGAGTTTCACTGGTGTCATGGTGATCATTCCCCATCAATGCAACAGGTCCATATAACCCAGCCCTCAGAAGGCACATGGAAACAAGATGTCACAGCTTAGTGTGCCTTTCCTGGTCAAAACATTAAAAATAAATAAATCCATGGAGAGAGAAACCCCAGGTGTCATAGACATTTGAGGACTGTGGCCAAGAAATGCACTTGCTCATCCCAGAAGTTTAAATTCTGCCATAAGGTATAATCCTTGGGACCCTCCACCCTTTCCCAGTTGAATGAATACTGCATCCAGCAACATAATTCCACATACTGTACAAAACTTATAAAGCTTGAGTTTAAAAGATTCAGCACTCCCCATTTCCATCACTTCCTTTGAGAGCTTGTTCTATAAGTTTGCCACTTTCTGGGTAAAATAAATGCTTCTTCACATTACCCTAATTTCGCCCCCGCTTTTTAAGTGTACTATGAGGTATGCCCTCTTTTTTCACTGTGCTGAACAGACTGAAAAAACTTCCCACATCTGCTTTATCTAATAATACCTTTAAATTGAAAAAGTTGAAATCATGTCTCTGCATTAGCCTTCTTCTTGCCAGGGGAAATAAACTCAACCAGTCTAAATGCTCCCTATGGTTTTACTTCTAAATTCCCTTAATCATGTTAGTCAGTTTCCACTGCACTCTCTTGATTGCCTTAATATCCTTTTCATTCTGTGATAACCAGACTTGCACAGAATACTTCATGTGAGGCCTATAAAATGGCAGAGTTGTCGATCAACAAGTGAGACTGACATGATGGGCATTGACAATATTCAGGCTGAAAGTGTACCAACTGACAAGAAAAACTCTAACAAAGGAGACATTTTAAATAAAATGCTGTTTGAGAATGCATTTCTACTCTGTAGCCCCATTTACACTGCCAACTTTGCAGCTCATCAACCCATGCGCACTGGTTGATGCGCTGCAAAGTCAGATATGTGGACACATTCTGGAGTGCTGCAAGTGTGACTCTGATGCATTTTCTGCACCGACTCAGTTGTCGGTACCTGTACTGGAGTGAGCGCAGCAGCCTGTGGTGTGGACACTTTACTGCACTCACTCCAGTTATTTTCATGAGTTTCATGGCATCCTCCATGCCATTCACAAACCCTCCTCAGAGCGACCTGAAGCTCTGTGAGGGTGGGCTATGTAAATGGTGGATTGCTGGCAGAGCAGCTACCACAGCAGGAAGTGAGCCATGCAAATGCCAGAGTGCTGCAGCCATGTAAACATGTCTTGTAATGTGATGACAAAAGGGGATATACTGTGCCTGGAAGATATACATAGTGTATATTGAACCAAGTGGTACTTGAACCAAAGGCTATGTTTGAATTAACTATGTTACTTTATCTAAACTAAAAAATGTGATGTTTGACAGTTCCATGTGAGAAGGGTGCCCCATGAAGGGCGACTAGAATATGGGCTCAGGAACGATGCCGAATGGCACAGCAGTGCATGGAAACAAACCTGGAAATGAAACCGGGTGCAACACACACCTGGGTGCTGGGAAGAATGGCTAGTGGCAGAAGACCCCCCCCCCTGCAGAACAGCACACAGGAAGCATGGGTGAGCGTCAAAACAGTGAATGGGCCAATTAAAAAAAATGCCAACCAACACCACCACGGAAACAGAAAGCCAGGACACAAAATGGGAGTGCATGGGGGTAGAAGACACGAGGAGTGGAGATGGATGGACCATGGGTGCACAGGCCAGGGTGGCCAGGCACAGGCCAGGCAGGGATGCGTGCAAAGGTGAGGTGCAGCAGAGCATGAGGGGGTAGCACAGGAATGCCACACATGTGGACAGAAGGCATGGGGTGCAATGCACCCAGAGGTGGCAGTGAGCAATGGACATGGTGGACACAGGTGTGCATGGCGCTGGTGTGGATGGTGCATCAGTGGCAGATGATGCAACAATGGGCACAGCTACATGGCAGAGGAATGGGTATGATATGGCATGGATGCACCCAGGAGTGGCATACGTGGTGCATCAGGGGGCACAGAAGCCAACAGTAGCAGCAGGCTAGCAGCAGCAACTGGAGGGAATGAGACCTTCATGCTGTGAGATGGTGCAGGTAGGATGGGCACAGAACATGGCAGCAGGCACTGGAACAGGCAGGAAGGCAGAACTGAGGATGTGGGTGACAGCAGTGCACCAGCTGACGATGTCCGGCTACACCTAGAGTTGGAAGTTGTATGCCAGGCCCCTTAGGTAGTCAGTCATTGTGCTCTGGTAGTACCCCTCCACAATGCCCTCAATCCACCCTGTCAGGTCCCGGTACTTCCTGCGCTTCACAGCACTGCCACACCCAGAGACAAGCTGCTCAATGCAGATCTCAGATAGGCACTGTTCCACATGGAGGCAGTCTATGAATTGCCAAATGCCAGGATGGGTGGCACCAAGATGGGTGTTAAAAGACCTGTGACAGCCCTCCATGGCATTGCTAGTATGAGCAAGCACTACCCATGTAGCATTGTACACGTTCCATGCCTCCATTGGGAAGAGGGTCTTGTGCCAGCCCATGCGGCCAATGGGACGTCCCAGGCTAGGTCTCCTCTACATAGTCAAGCATGGGTCTCAGGAGGTCCTCATTCACATGATAGTATGCAGAGTTGCACAGGGCAGCATATGCATCCAGCACATCATCAACAGGCACAATGGTGTACACGGGGAACATCCTGAGCTGCAGGGAGGACTCAACATCACTGGAATTGCGATGTAGGATCTTGGGTGATCACTGTATTTGCTGCCACAGGGCCTGGCTGAAGTGAAAGAAGCAGCCTCTCAGCAACACCCCTGGGAACACTGTGGTGAACCCGTGCCAGGCAGCCCTCTCAAAGTCCATGAGGGCTGTATGGGATGTGACATCCCCCACCAGCCTGTGCATCTCTGTAAATACCCTGTGGTAAGTCTGCTCCTGATGGCTGCAGATGAGGATGTAGACCGCTGGCACTATGACATCTGCACGCAAGCCATGGACAGTGTAGACTTGCATGAAGAGGGGTGGTGCAGTGTGAAAGGTGCCATCAAGGAACCAGTCCTCACTGTCACCCAGGAAGCACAGCGTGCACTGCATTGTGAACAGTAGCACCCTGTCACCTGTCTGGCCACTGTCATGCAGGAGGAAGGGCTCCTCTGCGCAAGTCACACGGTATTCAGGGGGTACATCCAGTTCCCTGACAGTAGCAGGCATGGCTGGGCAGTTACATGCAGTCTGCTGGACATGCTGTGCTGTCCTCTTTAGCAGGGGCAGGGTGGGCAGCATGCCCGCAACTGCATCTGGCACACCCCAGGTGCACTGGGCAAATCACCTGTCCAGTGCTCTTCATGCTCGTCCAATCTCTTTCACGGACATCGGCCATAACCCTGTGAACCCCCACCTCACCAGCATCAGGGACGTGATTGTGTCCTTGCTCCTGGTGCATCACATGGTCAGCAACTGTAGGGATGTGTGCAGGGCATTTGTGGTGGTTGTACTGCGCACACCACCAGTACACCTTCCCTCTCACCTCTTTGTCTCTCTGATAGACATATTCCAACAGGGACAATAGGGTCTCCCCTTCTGGCTTGGCAGGAATGTTGGGGTATCCATCCTACATATGCCAAAATGAACTGAGGCACTCTCCCTGTGCAGGCAGATGCCTTATGTAGCCCTACATGATCACATGGCAGGCGAAGTCACAGCAGCAGTACCACAGGTGCATGTCCACATCTTGCAGGTGGTGTGTTTTAAAAGGGGAGCACCTCCCACTGGGTGAGTTTAGAAGGGAAAATGAGTGCTGCTCCATGCAATGACGGCATGTGGTCTGCTTTGCGCTGCACAGCCATGCCCACATGGATGGGCCCCTCTGACCTTCGCACGAACAGGAGTCTGCACAGTGTTCCCACCAGGTGAGTGATTTACCATACCTGCACAGCCCTGTTGGGGCTGTGTGTCATGTTGTATGCCGAGCTGTTTTCCCACCCCATTGGACTTGAACACACAACTCTATAGTGATGCTGCTCTGACCTGCCTGCCTAAGCATCCACCTAACACTGTACACCACAAAGGCTTGACGGCTGCAGTGGCTCTAGGTGTTTTAGTCCACTACAGGTCTGAGTATGCATTGTTGTGGCCTGCTGCACCCACTGCATGAGGTGGTGCACCACACGGTATGCCACCTGCAGGGATGAGGGGTCCTCACTGTCCTTCACATGGTGGGGGGCAGCATGCATACACAGCACTGGTGGAGAGGTGAGTAGCTGCATTGTGCTCTCACCATCTAGGCCCTGCCCATTCCACCTGCAGTGGGTCTGACTGCCACACTGTGTTGCCTGTAGTGGGCAGGGGTCTTGCAGTCCTGTGTGCGATGCACGGCTTGTGATGTGCTGTGATGGGGGCATTGTGTGGCATGCCCTTGGTATGTGGATGTGGGGCATGGACAGGGACTGCTGATTCGTTGCTATGTGGGTGAGTGGTGCGCTGGGGTGTGGGCACTGCATGCCACACTGGGGCCTGCCTGCCATGGCTGCATGTCCCTACTGGGCTGTGGGCACTGTCTGAGGCTGATGTGTGTGTTTGTGGTGTGCACGCATGCTAGCATGTGCATTTTTTTGGGTTCACCCTTTTCTCCAGTCACCCTTCTTTCCAGTCACCCTTCTGTCCAGTTTCCCAGTTCCCAGTTGCCTTATTTGCTACTCTCCAGCATGCCTGTCACCCATATGACAAGTGCCCTCCTGCGCTGTGTCTGTCCTTTGGCAGTAGCCTGTCTTGCTGTGTCAACATTATGCTACTCCATCATGTTGACATGCTCTACTTGCAGGTGCACACATTCAGGAGCTGTTATCACTGGCAACCGTGTTTGACAACTGTTCTGCAAGTGATCACTCACCACTGATTCTCACACAGGAGTATAATTTCAAAATTAATGATATTAAGGTAGAAATGCAAAATACTGAAATAAGAAATAAGAAAAGAATTAACTTGTAATTTCAAAGAAAATGCTATTCTCAAAACTCATCTGGGAAAATGTATGACAATATCATGGCTGTCTTTGAATGCATACTTTCAGAATGGAGACACCTTTATGGTGCGGAGTCAAAACAGCGCCAGATTATAGTGACTGAAACAATCAGTGAACTCTCTCTTACCCCCGTCCCCAAGGTCCACCCCCCCAAAGTTGGTATATTTAGAAAGGGGGGATGTGGGGGACACAGCACCCCATAAGGGGGGTGAGGGGTGCATTCCCCCACAAACAGAGTCGTCTGTGTGAGTCACCATAATCTGGTGCTGTTTGATTTTGCACCATAGCGGTATTGCCATTGTGCTGTGGATCCATCTTTGAAAACTTTAGGAACATCTGATTTGTTAAAGAGAATAATAGGAGAGTGATGATAACAGCTGGTTTAATGCGAGATATAAATTACAGAAAAAGAAGTTAAATTGTTATAGCAGACTGGTGGGGAAATCTCGTATGGAGCAAAATTCAAAATATCTGAGGGTACACAGGCCTTTGTATAAACTGATTATTACAGAAGAAAAAATATTTCCATTTAAAATATCAGGAAAATGAAACCAAGCAATCTATACAAAAAATAATTGCCTATTCTGAGCATGAGTCAACTCACACAAGGCACAGCCAGTTCTGAACATAATTTTTATGGTGCAAATTCTAGATCAGGTATGGATAGATTACTTTAATGGTGAATTTACTAACTTAGATATTTTGATGGAACACAACTCTCCAAATGATATGCAGCAGTAATCAGAAGAACAGGTAACGTGGGCAGTTCTATCACAAAAGCTCCCAGTCCAGATGTTATTCCACCTGATGTTTATAAAATTAATGTAAATTGGTGGTTCTAACCCCAGGAATCCATAAGTATAGTTTTACAGTAGTAATCTGTCCACTGGATTGAGTTACCCCAGAGATACAGTAGAACATATGTTAATTTTTGGAACTGTAGAATTAGTACTTAATTCAGACTGCACTGTGATCACTCTCCCCTACAGTCAGATTTGTTTTTTAAATTGAAGACAGCAGCACCCTGAAGCATAGCTCCACTTTTCTGGCATCCAGAATGGTTTAGTGTTTCTATTTCTTAAAAAAGGAAAAAATCTATCTATATATCTATTTATCTATTTATCTATCTATCTTATGGTAGTACGGTAGTGCTACCATAGATAAGGTTGAGTAGCCCTTTTAAGGTTAAATGGTGCAACTTTGCACCTTAATAACTTTGCAACCATTCAATGGATTTGCTTGACATTTGGTATGCATGGTTGGGCATCATAGGTCTTGGAATCTGCCAACTTTCGTACTGGCCAGATATACAGCTATGGAGTTATTAAGTGACATCCGAATGCACAATTATGCTTTTTTGCGCATTCTTTGCTCATGCCTACTTATAGTACAGTTTGCATGACCAGTCTGAAAACTTCAGGGAACATGTTACCGGGGTCCCCAATGTGCCTTTTGAAGATTTCATGAAAAAATATTGAATGGTTCAAAAGGTATTCAAAAAACAAGTTCCCATTATAAGTCAATGGGAAAAGTTAACAAAAAGTTTGATGCTTTCGCAAATGCAGTTTTTAGTGTCGCAAATGGCCATAGTAGTGCCGCAAATCCACTATTTTGTTTTCAGTTACTGATCATAGAAATGCTTGATATTTAAAATTGGGACCATCTAGGGACATAATTCTTTTTGTGTTTACCTATTAAGAGCCCTGAGAATGCCAGTCATGTCTTTATTTTGGGGTTAAACACCCCAGAAATTTGTTTTTCAATTTTCTGGGAAAAGTAGTGTCACAAAGTAGTGCGAAACCTTTCACAAATCACAACACTACTTTTCTAGACTTTGGCCAAAATGACAGGAATTCTTTGCCACCCTGCTGCAAAAAAACAGTTTGGTCTTTTGAGCTGAAATTTGGAGGGAAGACAGCCAACATCTCAAATATGTGCCTTTTGGTGGTTTGCTGACTAAATATTGCATGGATGCAAAGTTACGGTACTCAAAAATTAACATTTATTTCCCATAGACTAACATGGTGGCGTCCACCGCACCTTTCAGGGCTCGTATCTCAGAAACAGTGCATGATACAGAACTTTCATTGTGACAAAGTGTAGCACTATGGGCTATACATTTAGTGAAAACGTAGCCAGGAAACTCATGAACCATGTGAAATTAAAATTTTGTTTCTACGTCACACGGTTCCTGAGATATGAGCAATTTAGTATTTCAACAGCTCATTTTCTGCTCCGAGGCCCATTATTATGCATACATTCTTTGTACACACTGTGTTTCTCTATGCAGCTGTTGGGCAAAAACAGGGTGTGCACTTCCGTTACTGTTACAGTTAGCATTTCCACTTGCGTTTCCGCACCCATTTGCATTACCGTTCCCGTGTACGCCACCGTGTGTGTTACACTTTGCGTTCTCGTTTGAGTACGTACTTGTGTTTGCATTTCTGTTTCTGTTTCCTTTGATATTATTTCTGCTGTTAACATTACCATTTGCATTTCCAGTTGTGGTACCGTGACCATACATGTCACAGTTTGTGTTTCCTTACACGCTTGCATCTCCTTTTGCGTCACTGTTCGCTTTGACATCACTTTGTGCTTGTGTTTCTACTAATGTTTGCTTTACCATTTACATTTCAGTCACCATGTGCACAACCGTTAGTGGTTGCATTTCTCTTGCACTTACTGTTACTATGTCACAAAAAATCACGTGGTGGGAGTACGGGTCACCATCACCACATTCCATTCACTATTTCTATTACACATTCTCAAAAACAAGGGAAATTAGAGGCAAAAAACTCCATTTAATGCATCAGTTAGGGTTGTTCCACAGTGAAAAAAGTGAGGAAATTCAGTGTTAGGGTTGAAAGTCCCCCTTGAACCCCCCCAGCCCACCACCCCAACCACCAATGGGATGTGCTTTGGGGTCATTGGTCCTAACTCTCACCCCATTCTCCTATACCTCAGCTTGTTTACACATGTGATGGGGTGAAGTTGGGACAGTGACAATACTGTCCGAATTAACTGAGGTGGACTGGGGGGGAATGCAAGGGCTCAACCTAACAATTTCCTCACTGTCACTAATGGAACACTTAATAATACGATAAACAGAATTTGCCTCTATATATATATATATATATATATATATATATATATATATATACACACACACACACTATATATATATATATATATATATATATATATATATATATATATATCATTGTAAATAACTTCATTAATGCATTACTTAGGGTTAAAAGTGGCAAAGTGGGAAATGAGACATTAGGGTATAGCCCTAACCCCAACACCACCCCATCCTCCACAGATCGATCAGATGGACACATGAGGCCCAACTCTCACCCTATTCCTTGTGCAAACAGGTTGACATACTACAGTAAAGGAGAATAGGATGAGATTTAAGCCTCACAACCTCTAGGTACACCCCAGTGTCTGTCGGTCTGTGGAGGATGGGGGGTGGTGTCATGGGGGGTTAGGGGCTGTTCCCTAATGTCTCATTTCCCCACTTTTGTCACTTTAATTCTAACTGATGCATTAATGAAGTTTTTTGCAATGAATTTCCTTACTTTTTGGAAAAGTGTAATTTAACTAGTAAATAGCATGTGTTGGTGGGAGCGTGGGGCCCCAACCAAGCTGCCCATTTATGCATAATGATATGTATCTGTGGGAGCATGGGCCTTCCGGGCTCTGTACTCCCACTTATTCATAACTACGGAGCCACACAGCAACCCTATAGGGCAAGGAACCCTTGTAACACTAATTTGCCAATGTCTTAGCAACCGTAGTAGCTATGAAAAAAATACAAGTGTCATTGTAATCATGACAGCGAGACCTCCATGTGAGATAAATTGACTAAATCTGTATCTCACATGGTTTACAAGATATGGGCACCGAAATGGGCTGAAAAGGCATGCTTGGAACCCTTGTGACACTAATTTGCCAATATCTCCGTAATCGTAGCAAGTAGGAAAGAAATTCCACTGCTGCTGTAATCTATGATTTTCAGACTTGTTTCTGAAGATTAGAACACTCAAAAGTGATCTAAGCTGCAAGTAGTGAAACATCCGTATCTTGCTTCATTTTTGAGATATGGGCACCAAAAAGTCTCACAGGTGCTGCAGTGTTATCCCTCATGACATTTCTCAACTTTGGAACACTGTAACTTTGGGCCTATTGAATGTTTTGGCACCAAACCACCAAAAAGCACATCTGTGGGACCAGAGCTTGCCACCCTGCAAATTTTAGCCCAAAAGTCCCAACCATTTTGTTGCAGGAGGACAAAGTACTTTCACCGATTGTGACAGTTTCGCAAAAACAGCATGACACTTTTGTGATTTGCAAAAGGTGCAGACATTTCTTTTACAATTTGTGAAAGTACTGGGATGCCGATTTCAAAAACAGCATTTTTGGGGAGTTTTACCCACCAAAAAAGATAGGGTTGGCATCTTCAGGACCCGACTAGGTAAAAACAACAGACAGTGTTTACCTAGGTGGTCCCAAATTCAAATGCCAGGCACTTTTCTCTCTCGCTAACTGAAAACAAGATGGCAGCAGCATGAAAGTAAAAGGGCTATTTGCAACAGTAACATGTACTGGTGGCAGCTTTCATGAGACACATATATTTTTTTCACATTGACTATAATGGGAAACTTGTCTTTTTAATAAGTTTTGAATGGTTTAATATTTTTTCACCAAATTTTCGAAAGACACATCAATGATGCAGACTGCATCATCCCTGAGGATTTCAAACCAAATGGACAAATAGTGCGGGCTGTGGGCGTGAGCAAAAAAACACACAAAATGGCTGTTTTTTTAAATTTTTTGGCATTCTGCAGCTCTGCAACCATACTTCTGACCATAATGCAACTTGCCAGATCCAAAGACCTATGGTACCAGACAGCGCATGTGGAGTTTCAGGCAAATGCGTCATATGGTGACAAAGTTATTAAGGTGCAAAATTTGAGGTTTAACATTAAAGTGCTTACTCAATCCTAACTATACTGGCCCAGTATACTACATATATATATATATATATATATATATATAGTTATTTATTCAATACTCCACATTTTTTTTGTGTGTTATTTATTTGTGATTTCTGTGGTTTCTCCAGTTCCCTTTTTGTTCCCAGGAACTGGAAAAGGCCACAAGTAAATGCAATATCCACATTCTCGGAATAACTTTCTTGTAGTTAAAAAACTTTTAATTTTATTACTATAACTGCGATTGTTTCTTGTTTTATCTAACAGCTTTTATTTCAGTTGTGGTTTCCATTAGGTTCTCAAATGGTGAGGCCAGCCTCCCTTGGGAGGCCCCAACTTGTTCCAGTGGAGGCTCACGCAAGTCTGAAAAAGTACTGTATTTAAATTTTGAGTTTTATGTATTTTGTGTGAAGAGATGAAGCAAACTGAAAAAGGACAATAGGAGGTGAATATTATGTATTTATTTACTAATAGGTGACAAGGGAAGGTGAATGAGCCAAGGTTCATTTCAGGTGTACCCGGGGAAGGGTAGGGAATGAATACATTTCAAAAGGTAACTACAAAACAATCAAGAAATACACAGTGAACAATAGTAAAAACAAATATGAACAATAAACTAATAATGAGTGATGGTAATTGATCAATTTGTAGCCTGATGGCAGAACAGTCCAAACACAAAGGTTGAGCATAGAAGTGCAAAGAGCAATATCAGGAAGGGGCAAAGTAATCTGTGAGAAGTTACTTAGGAGCAGGGAAGAAGGGGGCAAGGGAAAGTATGTAGGAAGGTTATTTCATATAGAGAGGAAACAGAGGGTAATCTAACCCCATGAAGGTACTGTAACAAGGGGTAACAACGGTTCAAGAATGAAAATAGCAGAGCAAGTAGGCTGGCCTGTGGGGTGGGGGGATGTTACAATAAGCTGAATAATAATATTTGTTTATTTTATTTATTTGTTGTTCAGATAACACATTTGAGCACAGGAGCTCTTTTCAAAGGTTCCATGTCAGTATAAGACAAAGAACTTAATGTGAGCCAAATACTCAAAGGGGTTTCAATTTGTTCATGGGGTACTGCGCAAAGTACAGTGTGTTATTTTTCTTTGGGGAGGCCCGAGATTATTTCAGTTTTTGGGGGAGGCTCAAAATCTTTCCCATGGATTTGGGGAGGCTCACTGTGACAAAGTCTGAGACCAATCTGACAAGTTTAGAAACTGACATAAGGGGCCCGATTCCAAAAGCATCTGCAATGGCTGCAGGGGACTTGTGGCAGGCTGTTTAACACAAGTGCTGACGTGCGTCAAACTTGGTATTCCAGAAGCCGATGCTGCAAGTCCCTGATGCCACAAAGTTAGACCATCTCACTGATGGCCTAACTTTGCATCTGTGGGAGTACTCTTACTACAGAGCTTGTGCCAATCATTTGGCTCAAGCTGCTGTAAAGTGGGAAAACTGCTGAAACTGCATCAGCCCTTCTGGAATAGTGTAGAGTTGCATCAAAGGGCTTTGACACAGTTGCATCAAACTCCACTGTGGACACAGAGCTTGGCGCAAGCCCTGTGACCACCTTCTGGAATTGGACCCATAAGCGTCATACTTACTATTAAAAATTGTTATTTATTTGTGATTTCTGTGGTTTCTCTGGTTCCCTTTCATTTCCTAGGAACTGAAGGAGGCCAGAAGTTAATGTGATTCCCTTTTTGGGAACTGCTTTTTTTTTGTAGAAAAAAATGTAATTTTATTACTATAACTGCAGATTGTTTCTTGTTTTGTCTACTGTTTTTTATTATTTGAGTCACAGTTCCCACCAGAGGGAATGAAACTGCTCTGACAACTTTTTTAAATTGACATATAAAACCTCACAGTTATTACAGGGGTGCAGTAAAACCCCTATAGTTCGGGTAAAGTAGGGTGTTCAGTGTTGGATCCACGATGGGTATTCGACAAAGTTATCGGCGGCCCCAACAGTGAAACCAGCAGGTCGACCGCATTTAGCAGTTGGCTGCCAGTTTCCCAAGTGCTGAAGTGTTTTCTTAGGGGGGTGTCACCCCTGAACCCCCCATAAAGGGGGTTGAGCCCCGCATACTTCCCCACTAAGGATTATCAACTCCGAGTCCGAGCTGATTCGGGGGGGGTGCAGGACCCCCCAACAGACAGTGCCCTGTTCCAGTGGGTCCCCTACAAGTGCTGTAGTTGCTGTGGGGGACCTCGCTGTTGAACATTTGCTGTCAGGTGAGTATACCTTCAGTGTTAAACTCCTAACTTTGCACGTCAGTTGATTTGGCACTGTTTGAAGAAATCAGCAGAAATTTTGCATGTGTTGCCTAGGAAGCAAGATGTAAATTTGTGGAATGTTTTGTGATGGCAGATTGTGTGGTTTCTGAGATCCACATATGTAATTTTTCTGTAGATGCCTAATTTTGTTCCTGTACTTAACATGGGACTTTTTTGCTCTTATCTATAGCCTACACAGAATGGAATTTTCTATCAAAACTTTCAGGGTGCAGGCATGATGTCGTAATGTAATGCATTTGAAAGGTTTACTGAAAAAATATTAATTTGTTCCAGAGTTATAACACTTTCATTTTTTTTTTTTCTATTTTGAGCATGTTCAGTAGGGTTTGGGGGATTATGTTCTGATAGGACACCAAACATGCCGTGTCGCAGGACCCTTTTTTTGTTTCTCACCACTTGCTTCTCATAGTACAAAATGTTTTTTTTGTGCCATGATACCTGACATCTTATTATGTTTCTCCTCAAACTAATAATCATGGACATTACATAAAAATGCCATCATTTATAAACACAAACACCAGAATCTAGTTAAGTGAGACCCTTTTAGCTAGATTCTTATGTTTGTTTTGTGAACTAATGGCCAGAAATACATTTTCTATGCACCCCAAAATCCTGGATGTCCAGCTTAGCAAGAGGAGCCATTGGCCCATGTTCTCTATATGAGAACAGTAGAAGTTTTTTGAGTTCTGCAGCTGTAGCTGGAACCCATGCTGTGGACTGTTCTGAGAGTAGTGAGCAGCTCTTTCCCTGGTGCCTAGTGGCAACCCCTACCCTCTGCTTGCCATCTCATTATGCATGTTATATTAGTGGCAGCCCTACCCTCTGCTTGCCATCCCATTATGCATGTTATGTTAGTGGTAGCCCTACCCTCTGCTTGCCATCTCATTATGCATGTTATGTTAGTAGCAGCCCTACCCTCTGATTGCCATCTCATTATGCATGTTATATTAGTGGCAGCCCTACTCTCTGCTTGCCATCACCATGTTGATATAATATTTCCCTGATAGCTACTGGTGCCCCCCACCCTCTGATCACTGTCTTCTTATTTATATAATGTTTCCCTGATGTCTTGTGGTGTCCCCACCATCAAATCACCATCCCCTTATATATAGTGGTGCCCCCACCATCCCATCACCATCCCCTTATTTTTTCCAGTGTTTCCCTGGTGTCTAGTGGTGCTCTCCACCCACTGATCACCATCCCCTTATGTATAGTAGCACCCCCATACTCCTGTTACTGTCCCCTTATGTCTTCCAATGTTTCCCAGGTGTCTAGTGGCACCCCTTCCCTCTGATAACAGCCCCTTAAGTATTTTGTTTCCCTGCTGTCTAGTGACACTTCCACCCTCTGATCACTGTCCCACTATGTGTGTTTTTTCCCCTAGTGTCTCGTGGCACCCTTCTACAATCAATTGCTGTCCCCTTATCTGTGTGTTTTTTTCTTCTGGTGTCTAGTGGCACCCCAAACCTCATATCAAAATCCCTGCATTAATGTAACCTAGAAAAAGAAAACTATGCCTCAATGTTTTTTTACTAAATCGATAAAAAAAGAAAATGATCCTTCACCGATCTGACCTCCCGATCTCCTAGTCCTACATCCCCCACACACCATCTCTCACCTGAACAGGTCCCAGGGCAAAGATCCACTCTCAGATCAAATACATGTTTTGCTGCTGGAACTGCCAACTGCAATATGAGAAACTAAGGTAAGTGCAGTTCAATGTATTTCAATAGTTTTTTTTTTTTAACTTGGATGCATACCTTTGTCATTGTTCCATATTTTGACTCCAGACTTTCAACATGGCCTTTTTGTAATCCTGCTTCATAATGAAAGGTGGTGAATTAAGGAGACTGGGCCCAAAAGGTGAGTCTGTGGTTGCTTGGCAAAAACCCTTTCAGGTGGGATTTAAACATTTTCACCAATCTTCTTAATGAGATGGGGTCATGGGTTCAAAACGTGGGATCAAAATATGTAAAAATGGCAAAGTTATATGCATACGTTAAGATTTTTCTATGCTTGCTCGTAACTTTGGTAATTTTAAATATTTTGATCCAACATTTTTAACATACTACAGCCATTTTTTCACATCATGTCACAAACCTGACATCAGTCATTTTTCAAATCCTATCCAAAATGTGTTTTTGTACCTGTGGCACAGAATGAAGTTTTGGTGGTGTGGAAGGAAGTTTCAGTGGGGACTTGAAAATTTTAATCTACCAGGTTCATGAGGTGGGGTAGTGAAAAGGTTATGCTGAAAACTGGGTGTACAAAAACAGTAAAATGCCAAGGGTTATCAGAAAACATTGTAGTATTTCAATGTTCACTCATAACTTCACTAATTTAAAATAATTTGACTCTGTTCTTTTAATATTGCCATTTTCCACACCACCTCATAAACGTGACGTGAGATGTGTTTTCAGACTTCTGGTGAGAAATGACATATCATCCGATATACTATAAATGGTATATCTTATGCTTATAAGGCAAACCATAAAATTAGTATCTTGAAAATGTTGGTAAAAACAAAATATTAACAACATTTGTGTGTAGTGCCAGTCTTGACCCCAGTGAGTATGCTTTGTGATCCTGTGCTGGTGAGCTGAGTTCACTGGTAAGATCAGTGACCCAGCTAGATGACATGAGAGTGAGGGGATGGTGCTGTTATAGAACACCACTTTAGCCAGGGAATGAAAGGTGCAGGGTTTTTTGCATGGGCCCGGCTACCATATAGTGAATACAACTGTCCTCTTGCCATGGGTCATTGCATCTCTTCCCCCTTGGGTGGCAAAGGGCAATGCACAATGGCTGACAGATGCATTATTTTCCCTGTGCATCTGCAGCTGTGACCACATAGAAGTGCAGGGACCACAGGGCACTGCACTTTTGCAGCCAACCAGACAGTCCCATGAATTCTTCACATACATGCACTTCTGTAGGTGGATGGGGTCTTCCCTTGGGTACTGGGGATCTGCATCTGTTCATGTAGAGGATACAATTCCACTATCTCAAAAAGAAAGGAAATGATTTGCAAAAGAACTTCATTAATGCAGTTAGGGTAACTAAAGTAGTGAAATGTGGCATTAGGATCAAACCCTTACTCCACACCCACACACCTCAAGCAGAAAAAGGAAAAGACATTAGGGTCTGGGTTTCCAGATTCATGACAAATCAGTGTTGGGTTCCTCCATGGAGTTGTCAGCCCTAATGTCCACTCTGTTCCCTGAGCAAACAGCATGACACATTATCTCATTTCTTCATACAGGGCCCGCAGGACCCTGCATGAAGAAAACTACAAAAATTGTGTTGGCAAAATGTGGCAAAAATTTCTCTACCTTTGAAGAGTGTACCACTATGAGGCACTGGCTTGGAGCTGTTCCTTTTGCATTGGACTTCAGGCTATAACCTAGGGTGGAGGAGAGACCATTAGGGTTGACAACTCCAAGGAAGACACCACCACCACTGATTTACCAAAACTCCGGAGAGCCAAAACCCTAATGATTTTTTTTTCTTTTGCCGCTTGGGGGTTGGGAATCAGGGTTGACCTCAGTGCCTTCCCTGCTTCACTTAGGGAAGTTTGGTATGCCTCCCTGTCTTTGTCCCACTGCATTCTCTTATATTTCCTGAAGGCCAGTCTTTTGGCTCTGACCTGTTCTGCTACTGTTTTTGAGAACCAACGTGGTTTTCTCCTCTGTTTGCTCTTGCTTTTTTCCATAACACAATGGGATGTTGCTTCAAGCATTGCATCCTTAATGCTTGCCAACTTTCCTTGTACCCCCTCACCCCCTCACCTGTATTTCTTCTTGCCAGGGCTAGCTTAACTCTGTTGGCCATCTTATCAATGTCAGTGCCTCTGAAGTCCTATATGTTTGCCTTGGAATGGTATAATTTAGTTCTAGTGGCCAAACTGAATCATAGCATGTGATGGTCACTGGCCCCCAGGTGACCTTCAACCTGAAGATCTATGATCCTTTCCCCATTAGTCAGTACTAGATCTAGGATAGCCTTGTCTCTTGTGGGTTGTTGTACCAGTTGTTTGAGGACCTTCCCCTGCAGGGAATCCACTACATGTCTAGTTCTGGTGGATGTTCCTGCTGGTATTGACCAATCTGTGTCTGGCATGTTGAAGTCTCCCATTATCAGAACCTCCCCTTTAGCTGTCATGTTTTGTATATCTTCTAACAGTAATGTGTCTATGTCCTCCCCTGGTCTGGAGGCCTGTAGACAACCCCAGTTCATATGGTCATCCCATTTCCTGTTTCCAGGGTGACCCATAGTTCTTCTGGTTCTTTATGTATATTCTGAGTTTTTGTAGCTTTGATATTTTCATTGATGTAAAGGGCTACTCCACCTCCCCCTTTTTGCACTTTAGTCTCTTCTGAACAGTACATAGACGGGCACTGAAGTCTCCCAAGTGTGATTACTGGTGAATCATGACTTTTAATGGCTACTATGTCCAGTTTAGCCTCTGTCATTTTTGCCTGCAGGTCTGGAATCTTGTTTCCCAGACCACGGGCATTTGTGTACATGATTTTCAATTGGCCAGATTTCAGTGCGTTAGTTGTTGGGTGAGACCTGTCATTTCCCCTGTGCATCGTGTGGGAAGCTGGACCTTTTTCCTTACCTGGTGATGCTAATGAACTACAAACATGCTGAACTCATGTTTGATCACTAGCTGAGTGGGGAAGGGTGTTCTTCTCATTCAATGTATCTCATGCTGCACCCTTCTCCCCATTGGCTAGTTTAAATATTCTGCAAAGACATCAAACTTCTGCCCCAATGCACTGACTCCCTCCTTAGTCAGATGCAGTCCATAAAATTTAAAGAACATCCCAAAAGGTGATTTCACAATTGCTGTGTGAAGTCATCTTTCAGGCAGGAGCTGAACATTTTCTCTATACTTGTTCATGAGGAGGGGTCACAAGAAGGCTATGTTGAAAATTTGGTACACAAATGTTAAAAAACAATGAGGTCATGAGCCTATGTTGGAATTTACAAACGCAGGCTCATAACTTTGCTTATTTTCAAAATGTTGACCTCAAACTTTCAACATAGTAATTTTTGCACATTACCTCATAAACATGACATGTCATTTTAAAAATCTTGTATGAGATGTGCTTTTGCACCTCTGGTGAGAAATGACATTTCAGCCAATATACTATAAATATGCATGCACGTCCATACATGGACATACAATTGGCCATGGACAGGGGTCTCATGGTTAGGGCCATATTTATAGATTTATCAAAAGCTTTTGACACTCTGAAACATGATGTCTTGATTAATAAACTACAGTCTATTGGACTCAGCCATGAGACCCTGAAATGGTTCCATGGCTACCTGTCTGAAAAACAGCAAAGAGTAACTCTGAATAACACTTTCAGATCTGGATATTTAACTATCAAAACAGTGGTCCCTCCAGGATTAGTTTGTTTATTTATTTATTTATTTTATTTTATTTTATTTTAGTCTTTGGTAACTGGGTAAGTAGTTATGGGGTCTTTGCTGTTAAATCTGTATACAAATGATGTCGGACACCTATTAGGTGGTGTCCGGCATCATTTTTATGCAGATTACACTATTCTCTATGTCAAGGGTCCTTCTGTGGCTCAAATGCAAAAGAAACTCCAGAATGATTTTGATAGGCTACAGGGCAATTTTTGTGATTATAGTTTGCTGTTAAATGCCACAGAATCTCAGCTAGTGTTGTTTTCAACAATCCAGAAGCTATTCAACAGCCTCGGAAAATAAATACTTTCAATTCTTGTACAATTGACTTAGTTGATTCCTATAACTATCTGGGGATCAGAGTTGATTACAAATGTAAATGGAATACTCATATAGAGTCTCTAATTGGTAAATTAAATAGAAAATTGGGGTGTCTATATAAATATAGAAAGTATATTCCATAAGAAACAAGATTAAAATTAAGTTAATTCAACAGTTACTCCTCTGTTTGACTATGGAGACATTTTGTTCAGGGTGGCTTCTAGGTTATTGCTTCATATACTGGATGTGACCTATAACAGATTTGCCCAGTATATTTTGGATGATCTGTGGAACACTCATCATTGTCTCCTTTATGAAGCCCTAAACTGGACAAGCTTCTCTGTACATAGAAATATCCACACAATTCACTTGGCTTTCATGTGCTATTTTAGCAAAGTACCTATATAATTATCAGATATAGTAAAACTTAGGAATGTAGAGTGGTTTGCATTCAGTTAATTTGATTGAATATGAAGTGCAGTTATGAAAATGTTGAAAGGAGATTCAAATTTTGTTCATGTTGCTCCTAAGTTATGAAATAATTTACCATATCATTTAGGTTTACAGAAAATGGTCCCACATTGGAACACTATAAAACCTTAGTTGATGAAGAATGTTGCCTTACCTAAGGCTTGTTGTGATCAAACTGTGAAAATTTACTTTAAATATGTCCTGGTGTTAATCATGCACAGATTGTAAATTTGCATACTTTGTTATTATATGTGTAACATGTTTGTCTTTTTTTATGCCCATGGGATCCTACTGTAAATGAGTTTAGGCTCAATTGGGTTATCCCTTTCCGAATATCAGAATACGATTTTTACTACTACTACTCATATCATGCCTACATGGCAAATCCTGAAACAAGTCTCTTCAAAAGGGGCCAAAACATTAAAAGCAAAAAAATTGTTTAACAAGTATCAAACATTTGGCATTGACAAATGTTTGTTTTAATACCCTTTGAGCTCTGTTAAAAATGATTTGACTGGTTTTGGAAACCCATATAAATATTCATGGTCTATCAGTGTTTGGCATGAGTGACAGACTAAACAAGAAATACATAGGACCTACATGTTTTAAAAAGTGTACAAATCCTTTCAAGCTCCTGGCAAGGGCAGATTGCCTTGAGCTATGTCTAAGGTATTTGGATCCAGATTGTGATTTTATAAACTGTGAACTCTGCAAAAACGTTGCCCTAAAACACCAAAGAAAAGGGCCAAAAAAATGAAAGACTTTATGGCTTCTCAGTCTGCCTCCATGCCATCAAAACACAGTAAAGGCTTAAATGAGGGTTCTTCTCCTCAGAAGCAGCAATTAGTACCTGTTAAAAGGGACAGATAAAAATGATACAGCTGCACAGCCATCAGAAAAGCATGGTAAGATGGTTTAGAACCCAGGGTGTCTGCAAGGGGGAACTTGGGTTTGATTCTCAAAGGCTGACGCAGGGCTTGCTCAAACCCTGTATCAATCCTTGCACTGCGCTGGACACATTGGCATACCAGGCACCTTATTCCAAAAGGTCACATGCACTAGCTACTTAACCTTTTTTATGGTTGCTTGAAACAAATATTTGGCACAAATCCTGTAAAACGGTCAGCAAAATTAGACCAGAAAAAGCTGGTCTAACTTGAGCAAGAGGAGCTCAGGATCAAAAATTGCCAGTCAGAGAATGCAGCAAGCCCCATGTCTCACGTGTCCACTGCAACCAGAGCTTGCAGCATTCTAAATCTTTTGACAATCGGGTCCACTGAGTCCAACGATGGCAAAAGTAAAAGAGCCTCAAAGCAGGCACTGGAAATAGTGTCTGTAAAGAGAAAAACCAAAAGAAAAAATCTCTGTCACTCCTGAAAAGGGAAGGGAACAGACAGTGGACACAAGACAAATGCCTTTAGCAGAGGACATGACAAGACATTTCAATTTTTCCAGGTCTTCCAGGCCATGGGAAATTTTATGAACATGCCTACCTCCCCTTCACAGGCTCCAGTTCCACACCAGCTGCCTGGGGAGGAAGAAGAAATGTACTGTGAGAATGATGAGGAGGGTAAACCCCTGGAACCAGATGTCTCCTCTGAGCAAGAATTTGGCTATCCTAGGCTTTCAGATGATTACACATCCCATTATTTCTTTATTAGGCAAATGGTAAATGCCTTTATCATTCCCTCCCATGAAGCTGTGAAGGATGAAGAGGAGGTAGAATTTATGAACATGATGGGTCTGGCTCCCACAAAGAGGTTGCTACTCCTCATCCACAAATCTCTCCAAAAGAACACTGCTAAAATCATGTCAGCACCTACTTCTGCTGTGGACATTTATATGAAAATTGTGAAGAAGTATCAAGAGGACAGTCAGGGAGTTGAGTGTCTATATGCCCACCCTGATCATGTAGGAGTGGTCCAGACTGCTGCGTGTGAGAAGGTTAAGCCTTATTCTGCCCAGTCTCCAGAGAAGGATTCCAGAAAACTGGATTATATGCCCCGCAAAACTGTACACAACAGCTTCTTTGGTCCTCAGACAAACAGCCTAGTACCAGAAGGCATTATTGAATGTGGTCTTGTCATTGAGAACTGGCATAGGATTTAGTTGACACAGCCAGATCAGATGAAAAAGAAAAGCCTCTGCTTCCTACAGGCCCATATTGTCCCCTTATGCTTATAGCAGCCTCTTTTGAAGCTGCTCACTGACTTCATTAAGACCACTTCCTCCAACAGCACATTCCAACTGGCCACCACCCTCTCTGTGAAGAAGTGCTTCCTAACCATCCTCCTCGAATGTAATAGTTCTTTAATAACCGACTCAATCATTATCATTATAAATGTAAAAGGTGCTATAAACCCCTGCTGTGCCACCCGATTGACCCTTGAGATATCAGGTGGACTATGGATATCTAACACGCCCATTTTACTGAAATAATCATTAAACCGGTCAGCTACCAATTGTGACATTGGGGTCAACTGTCCTTCTATATTGAACACATTGACATAATTATTTCCTAGGCCTTTCAACAATTTATTAATCATTTTTCCAGAAATCCTTAGGGTGTTGAGTACAGTTTTTGTCCAGTAAATAGGAATAATGTCTTTGTTTGGCTTGTCTGACCTCCCTGACATAAGAGTTACGGAGTCTTTTGTAGTTTTCCCTGTCCTGCCTACACCTGCTTTTTTCTGCCTTATCCCATGCTTTATCTCAGAATATTTTGTGCTTCCTAAGTTCATTTGTGTACCAAAAGGCATTTTTTTTGTTTCGGGACCCTAGTTTGTAAGGGGACATGCTTATTATAAACTGTCATAAATTCACTCAAAAAATATTCCCATACGTCATCTATATTGGATAGTAACTGAATACGATCCCAAGCTATACTAGCCAACTCTATCATAAAATTAATATAATTAATGGTGACTCATTTTATCAACCAGATTATGAGTACTGTGAAACACCATAATAACCCAAAATCTGGTTATTACGGTGTTTCCAAAAATGTGCCTTTCACTAGCTTGTCCCCAGGCATCAGTTTCCACAAGCGCACCACCTCACAGGCTCTTCGGCTGTGTGTGTGTGTGTGTGTGTGGGCTGAACATCAGGAAAAACATGACGGCTCTGTTTTATTGCTTCGAGAACTCGCGCCGACAGATGTACCCTCATGCTCCTTCGAGGTAACACGACTTCTCTTTTATTAGTCATCTGGTTGATCCTGTCTTTACAACTCCCTCCCCCCCCCCATGAAAAAATTATCTGGTTGATCCTGCTTGTAAAATACTTCTACCAGGTGGTGCTTTGGTAGACAATGAGTCAGACTGGGAAGGGACTCATGGATTACTGTCTATCTATTGTGCTTCCCGTCCTGGCTCCAGACAGTACAGCTAAAAAACAGGAGAACACAAAAAAGAGAAACAAATGTCTCTAGAAAGAGACAGACAGAGAGGTGAGAGTGCGTGTGTGTGTGTGTGTGTGTGTGTGTGTGTGTGTCATCCACAGAACTGCTTCTCAACAGAAAACAAACTAACTCCCTGCACCAGTAATTATAAAAAATAACAGACAACTGTGGTGTTATGGAGTTTTTTTTTACTCACCCTTGGTGTGTAACAAAACTCCATAACGCACAGTTGCCTATCCATTATTTCCTATGTAATCAAATGTTTTTAATCTGCACCAAGTAATGGTTCTGTTTTTTCCTGATTTTAATGATTTATCCCTAGTACAAAAAATTAACTGATGGTCTGCGATAGAATCTGGCAAAACACCACTTTTTGTTATGTTATGTACAGTGTTTGTGAAAATTAACTCCAAGGTTGTAGAAGTTATGTATAGAGATATGTTAATCCTCGTTGGCTCATATATCAACTGAGTAAGTCCCAAATTTTTCTGCAGTTCCACAAGTGGGTGTGATTCTTCAATATTCAGCCAATCTTAGTTAAAATCACCAGTCATCTGAATTTCATGGCTATTATTGCAATCAAACAACGTGTCCTGCAGTTGATCAAAGACATGACAGTTTACTTTTGGTGGACAGTAAACTCCTGCTACCAAAATGTTCTTATTACAGGGCAACCTTAACTCTAAAGCTAATAACTCCAAACCACCCATATCTTTATTTATTTCTATCTGGGTCAACATTAAACCTGATTGTCCATAAATTAGGATCCCCCACCTGTTTTAAATAGAAACATAGACGCTGATGGCAGATAAGGACTGCAAGGCCCATCCAGTCTGCTCACTTCTTTTTCTACCTTATGAATGTGCCATCGACCTTTGTTCTATCAATGGCCTATCTATTCATACTCATCTGTATTGCTCCCTTATGCCTATCCCATGCCTGTTTGAAGCCCTGCACTGTATACATATCCACCACTTCTTGAAGTAGGCCATTCCATGCATCCACCACCCTTTCTGTGAAAAAGAACTTCTTCACATTACCCCTTAATCGGCCTCCCTCTAATCTTATGCTGTGTCCTCTTGTCCTGCTATTTTTCTTATATTGAAACATATTAGACTCTTTCACCTTGTTAATGCCCTTAAGGTGTTTGAATGTTTCAATCTTATCACCTCTCTCCCTGCTTTGCTCTAGGGAATACATACTGAACTCCGTTAATCTGTCCTCATATGTTTTCTGATGCAGTCCCTGCACCATTTTGGTTGCCCTTCTCTGGACTGCCTCAATTTGGTTAATGTCCTTGTGAAGGTCTGGCCTCCAGTACTGCACACAGTACTCCAAGTGGGGCCTAACCAGTGTCTTATAAAGAGGGATTAATACCTCCCTCTTCCGACTTGTGATACCCCTTTTATCCCTATGCCACAAGTTGTACCCAGGGATATTTAACACAGAATCCTCCGTTTCATCACTTAGCCATGTTTAGTTATTATGACAATTTCTGGGTTATGGTCCCCTATGTACTAATTAAGTCCATGTTTTTTCAAACATACTTCTAGCATTGAAATTAATTTTGTTAAATCCCTTCTCTGAGTCAGTAGTAGCACCCAGAGTATGATTTACAACGGGTTGGACAAGAGAGTTCTGACTTTGTGATGAATTACTCACAGGCCCTGAGTTTGGATGGACATCTCCGCAAATCATCAGGCACACCAAGATCAACCCCGTAGTATTCTTATGTATCTGCTTTTTATTGTATGGCCTCCACCAGCCCTTTGTAGTAGACTATTCATTATCCCATGGTTCAAAACAAGACTAGTTTTTGTCCATGTTGAAAAAAGGCCTACTTTATAAAAGGCAATACAAAGTCCATTTATTAGCAGATTTGCTGTGATTGGAACAGTGCTTTTCCTGCCATGGCTACGGCCAGATAAAGTGATGTGTCTAACAAGAACATGCTCTTGCAATGCCCTCTTCATCTTTATAGTGTCCTTCCCCTTGCCTGTTGGCTGAAGTTCCCCTATTAGAAGAACTAGACCCAACATTACAATTTAAAAAAACATTTTCCAGTCTCTGCTGTCAATACCAATGACTAAATACATTTAAGACTGTTTATAGCCAGAGCACACAGACTACAGTAACAATGTAACTACCCCTACATGAAATACTTGCAACAAAACTGTATGTCTTTTAGGTTTCAGAGGCCCCCATTTGTGTTAGCACACTTAATCTATAAGCTTTCTGGGGCTGAATGGTGCTCATACCACTCATTTTACTCATGCCGTGGCACTCACGCCATGCAGCATGGGACTTTTAAAGCTATATGGGTGCCCTGCTCCCTCAGCAAATCAGGCACTGTTTGGTCTACCACCGAACCCCCTCCAACCAATGTAAACAGCTGAACAGTCAAAACAGCAGCAAAGTTGTGCACCTGGGACTCAGAAACCCTGGGGAAAGCTACAGGATGGTGGGGGGAGTTGCTGACAGTCACAAAGGAGGAAAGGGACCTGGGGATTATTATTTCAGATGACCTGAAAATGTCAAAGCAGAGTGCTAAGGCAGCTGGGCGAGCCAGTAGCATACTGGGGTGCATAGGCAAGGGTATCATCAACAGAATGAGGGAGGTAGTAATGCAATTATATGAAACCATGGTCAGGCCTCACATGAAGTACTGTGTGTAATTCTGGAGGTCACACCTTCCTAAGGATATTAACATGCTGGAGATGATTCAGAGAAGTGTGACTAACATGGTACAGGGCTTGCAACACAAGACTTATGAGGACAGATTAAGAGACCTCAATATGTACTCGCTGGAAGAGAGGAGGGAAAGAGGGGACAAGATAGACACATTCAAGTACCTCAAGGGCTTAAACAAGGTGCAGGAGAAACATTTTTCAAAACAGGAGGAGCATAAGAATGAGGGGTCATGACATGAAATTGAAGGGTGGGAGGTTAATAGGGAATGTGAGGAAGTTTTTCACAGAGAGGATGGTGGACGCATGGAATTATCTGCCTCAGGAGGTGGTGGGAGTGAGCACTGTGTATGGATTCAAGCATGCTTGGGACAGGTATAGGGGAACCATAGAGGTACAGCAGTGAGTGGGTCAGGAGCAGTAATCCAGTAAAAGGGCTTACGGGCAGACTAGATGGGACATCTGGTCCTTATCTGCTGACAATTTCTATGTTTCTGTTTGTATCCCCCTGAACTAAACTGCTCAGTGAAGAGACAGGCAGAGTCTCAAACCTTGGATCACCTCAAACAGATTGGGGCTGTTGTGCCAGTGCCCCACAATGAAGAAGGATGGGGGATCTACCTGATGTACTGGGCAAGGGGTCATAATGTTGCAAGACATTATGCCTCATGGCAAAATCACGCTGCCACTACAGCTCGATTTCTGCATAAGTCTTTTTTCTGTGGGAGGCTCCGCCCCCACACCCCTATTACAGGGGGCTGCGCCCCCAACCCTCCCACTAAAGATTCTCAACTCTAGGGGGGGGTTCAACTTGGGGAGTACACAAGCTGAAAAAAAAAATAAAAGTTTCTGGGACCAGGAATCAAATCCGGTCCCAGACGCAGTGCCTGGGTTCCTACTGCTGTGGCTCAGTCCTGTGAGCCACAGCAGCTGTTCGATGGAACCCACTCCCAGAAGAGGTCTTGTACTCTGCTTGGGAAAGTGCTACTGGTGCAATATTGCACCAGTAGTGCTAGCATCCTACACTGTAGTGGGTTAGCCATAATGTCGTACGCTACTAAGTGTGCAACATTATGACCCAGTAGGGATGTACTATGTGGTTCCCAAGAAGTCGGGGGGATTTCAGATGAATTCTGGACCTGAAGTACCTAAATAAATTTGTCTGCCACATAATCTTCAAGATAGAGTCCCTGTGGTCAATCATATGGGGTGTCTAGCCAGGCTGACTATCTAACATCCACAGACTTGAGGGATGCATATCTCCACATTCCCATTTGACAGTCTCAGCAGAAGTTCTTCAAGTTCACAGTTTTGGGACAGCACTTCCAGTACAAGGCATTCCCTTTTGGGCTGGCAACACGGTCCATCCAGGTTGTACCAACAAGAAAAAAACAGGACCATTAGGGCGCCAACACAATGCCAATGGTAAACATCATGCCCAGCAATTGTGGTGCCCAACCCCCATCATTCCCAATGCCATGGGCCACATTCTGATTGTTTGAGGGAGGCTGTGTCCCCCATACCCCCCACTGTAGGGGGCATCACCTCAGCACCCCGTGTACTTCAATATAATCACCTCCAGGTCAGAGGTGTATGGGGCAAGGATCACAATACCTGGAAGGCACTGTCCCTGCTGAGTGCTGCAAAATCCAGTTCATTAGCATGACAGGCAAAGTGGTTGTGGTGCCCTAATTATGGCACCATAATTGTGTCACCCACATAACAGTATACAGGCAACAGCACCGAGGGTGTTCTTGAAGGTCCTTATAGTACTGGGGGCTCAGCTGAAGCAAGAGGTACATCATGTATGTCCCAACTTGTTCATTTGAGCATCCTCTGCTCAGCTAGTTAGGAAATCAATGGCCAGGACCCTGGAGATATTGGAGTTCCATGGCTGGGTAGTCAGTCAGGAGAAGAGTGCCCTCAACCCATCCTAGAACCTGGAACACTTGGGCCTGGTGTTCAGGACAGACAAGGGGAAGGTCTTCCTCTTGACAGCCAGGAAGAAGACCCTGAGATGTTAAGTTCAGTGACTGAGAATCCAGTCATTGGCGTCTGCTCAGACTACTACAGATTTTGTGGCTCATGACTGCAGCAGTATAACTAGTTATGTGAGCCCACTTACACATGTGATCCATTCAGAATGGAATTCTAGCAGTTTGGAACCTGACCTTGGAGGACTACCAAGCCATGATCCCACTTAATAGTCACTGAATTGGTGGGAGAGCTTTGAGACCCTAAGCAAGGGGTTCCCCTTAGACATTCCTCCAGAGCTGATCCTGCCAACAGATGCCATTCTTTCAGGCTGGAGTGCAGTCCTGGACCAAGTTCCATTCCAGAGTTTTGGGATTGCACAGGAACAGCAGATACACATCAACATGCTGGAAATGTTGGCAGTAAAACTTACCTTTCTTCACTTTTACAAGCTGGTATAGTCAAAAGCCATGAAAGTAAGGTCAGACGATGCCACCATGGTGGCGTACATAAACAATCAAGGAGGTACAAGAAGTAGGGAGATTCTTGCAGAAGCAACTGAACTGCTGCTTTGGACAAAGGAGAATATTTTAGCTCTTTCAGCAGTTCACCTGACAGGAGGGCTGAACACCCAGGCTGACTGGCTAAGTCAAGAGACTGTACATCCAGGGGAGTGGATCTTGAATTCAGAGATGTTTGACCATCTGTGTAGAAGGTTCAGTCACCTTCAGATCAACCTGCTCACCTCCAGTCAAAATGTTCAGATACTAAGTTTCTTCAGTCAGTACTCATGTCCACAGGTGAATGCAGTGGATTGCGTACCACAGACATAGGATTTCTGCAGAGCATATGCCTTTCATCTTCTGCTGCTCCTCCCCAAGATCATTCACAAAATAAGACACTCAAAAGGAAGCTTTTTTCTGATAGCTCTAGAATGGGCAAGAAGGCCATCAATCTCAGATCTGGTGAATCTAGTTCAGCACGTGCTGTTCTGACTCACAATTCCAAAGGATCTTCTCTCCCAAAGACCCATTCTGCATCCAAACCCAGAGGTGATGCAACTGGTGCCCTGGCTCCTGAGAGGAGAAGACTGCTAAAAAAGGGATTTTTGAAAAAGTAATGCTGGCTCCATGGCACCGGGTGATAGAGAATCGTTTGGCACACTGGCAACCCAGGTTTGCACCCGAGTCTGGGATGACAGGAGCGGAGGCCAGTGGGAACGGTTTGGAGCATCTGTTGGACACTCTCCTCTGGAGGGGTCAGATCCTGCACCACTCTGGACTGGCTCCTTGTGGCCCATTGTGGTGGTGTAATTTATGGCATGGGTGGCCACATGCTACAGTACGTTCAGGCAAGATGCCATGTGTGTGTAGCCAACATGTGGGCAGGGTGTGAGCTGTGAGAGAAAACAGAAAATATCCACTTAGTTGAGGAAGATGGCTGCCAGTTCCCCTCCACCATGAGCACCCAGCGGAATGCCCTCTTGTAGCTGCACCCATAGTCTTATGCCCTAAATCCAGGTTGAACCCCAGTCTCTCCTCCCTGCCCCTACGGGGGGGGGGGGCTTGTCAGGTGAAGGGATATGCCAAGCACATCCAGGGGCATGGAATTGGGGTCACCAGTGAATGTCAGGAGGGTGGCGGATCTGACTGGTTTAGGGCCCTTGTTAGCCTCAAGGAGTGGTCAACTGATCTGTGTGGAATGGAGCAAAAATAAATGAAGCAAAAGAAAGAAAAAGGTAATGGATACCCTGATGGCTGCCAGGAAAATCTTGGTGTCTTCAGTTTAGGATCAAGTGTAGATCACCTTCTAAGCTGGGGCGAGAGAGAGAAATATCAAAACTTCAAAAGCCATGATTCTGAACATTTTGGATTTTTTGCAGGTTGGGGTGGACATAGGATTGGCACTGAGCATTTTGAGGGGCCAGGTTTCAGCACTTGGAGCCACCTTGAGCTCATCACTGAGGACAAACCGACTTACTTAAATCTTAAAGGCAGTTAGCAGAAGCAGACCTTTGTTTCCCTCTCCAGTACCTCCATGGGATCTGAATCTGATGTTTAATGCTTTTTGTAAAGAACCCTTCAAATCTCTTTCATCAGTTCCCCTTGATGTTCTGTCAGACAAGAGCTGCTTTTTAACTGCCATGTGCTCAACCAGAAGGATTGGTGAGTTTCAGGCCTCATTCCACAAAGAACCTTACCTCATCATTCATAGAGACAAGGCGGTTCTAAGGATGGTTCCATCTTTTATTCTGAAAGTACCTACAGCCTTCCACTTAAATCAAGAGGTATATCTCCCATCCTTCTGTCCAATGCAGATTTATCTAATAGAATGAGAGTTGAACGAGTTAGATTTTCAGTGACAGCTAAGATATATATTAAATGAACTGCAGAGTTCAGGACATTAGAAAGATTGTTTGTGCTCTTCAGAGGAGAAAAAAAGGTCAAAAGCATCCAATGCCACCTTGGTAAGGTGGGTGAAGGCATGTATCTCTAAAACCTATGCTGCAGTGAAAAAAAGGAAACTCCAGTTCTCATCAAAACTCAACCCACCAGGGCTCTGGATACTTCCTGGGTGGAGAGAGGGAGACACCTGTGTTAGAACTGTTCAAGGTGGCAACGTGGCCCTGTGTTCACACATTCACTAAACACAACAGTCTGTATGTTCAAAGCTCCACCAATGCAGCCTTTGACCGCAGAGTTTTGCAGACAGCAATTAGCAGATACATTATTTCTCCTGTATGGGTTGTATATGAGACAATGTTTCTACTACACAGTAGGAAATGGTGACTGCTTATTAGAATCCATATGTACTAACTACCAATTGACAACGTGGAGTGCTACAGAAAGAAAAAAATGACTCCTTACTTACTGAAATTTCCTTTTCTGTTAGCCCCAATACTGTCAATGAGGCCTCTCTCAGAAGCCTTTTCTGCCATTGATTTTGGCTGCTGCAACTCCGTGGACATGAAATTGAACTTTGTTTCCACTGTTGTCGCCCTCAAAGTGAAACCATTCACATTCTTGTCTAATTCTTTCATGACTTATTCTAAGTGCTTTCAAAATAGCTGTGTTCGAGGGTTCTTCCTCGGCGCCATCTGGCTGGCCTGGCTGTTGAAGAGTTTTGGGTCTTCGGGTATCACAGTTCAAAATACAGAATAAAATCAACAAGAGCAATTCCAACGGGAAATTGGTGGTAGGGGAAATGATACTGGGGGCCTTCACAACCAAAATTGCATTTAAAATGCCCAGAAATAAAGATATGCACTACAGCAGTCCAGAGTTCTGTGAAAAATGACTATGCTGTCGGCTAGTAGCCACCCTCCCCACAAAAACTTTGATAAAGGCATTAGAGTGGTGGAAATAAGACAGCAACCTCAGAGAGCATTCCTTTCCTCCTGTTTTCACCCACATGCTATTTTCGCAACAGACACCTCACTTCTGGGGTTAGTGCTTACCTGGAGGATATCCCCATGAGTGGCCCTCAGAGCAAATAGGAGACCAAGGAATATATAAGCCTCAATGAGCTCAGGGCAGTTCTCCTAGCAATGCAAGCTTTTCCTCCAAGATACAGGGTTAGTTCATTAAAATCAGAACAGACAACATTACAGCAATGCATTACATAAACAAGCAGGGAGGAACAAGATCCCAAGGCTATGCATAGAAGCCATGAAGATCTGGAACCTAGACTATTTCCTGGATGTAGAGCTGTCTGCAGTAGATCTACAAGAAAGGACAATGTTCTGGCAGACTCACTAAGCAGAATAAGCCAGGGAAACTGTAAGTGGGCTCCGAATCAGCAGATGTTGGCATCAGTATGATGGGGTACACCAGAAATAGACCTGCTTGCTTCCTGGGAGAAAAATCAGCTTCCGTGATTCAGTTACAGATCCTAACAATGTGGAAAGTCCAAGAGGATGCCCTTTTCCTGAACTGGACAAGGAGGTTCCTGTATGCCTCCACTCCATTCCCACAAGGTGTCAGTGTGGCTCAGTTGGTAGCACATCTGCCTCTGGACCAGAAGGTCATGGGTTCTTGTCCCACACCATGATTAGACTCATACCTAAAATGTTGGCATCTGAGTGAAGTATTAGGGGAGTACTGTACTGCTGGTGTGTGCCGTCCTTTGGTTGAGATGTTAAACTGAGGTCCCATCTACCCATCCTGGTGCTGTCCTGATGGGTGTCCAGGTGGAAGTAAAAGAACCCAGGGCACTCTTCACAAAGACTAAGTCCATTCCTGGTGTCCTGGCCAACATTCCCCTTCCCATAAACTGGTTCATGCAATTGTCCAGGCTCTGTGTGGGAGCTGATGTGCAATATGGCAGCCACTACACATTCAGTCACATCACTACCAGTCTAGCATTGCTTGTAAAATGCTTTGGGATACACTGTGTATGAAAATTACTATATAAATACTCCTTCTTCTTCTTCTTTGTCACTCTTACAAATGGTGCTCATAAAGCTCAGGAGGGAGTCAGCAACAATGATTTTGATGGCACTATAACTGGACAGACAGGCTTGGTTCTCCACTTTCCTAAGCCTGTACAGAAGGACTCCAATCAATCTGCCACTGAGGCACAGTTTGTTGACCATGTCTCAGGGAAGGATAACATTCCCACACCTCAGAACTCTGTAGATCCGAAGTACATGGGGTTCTAGTTTTAAAGCCTGAGGAATGATGCAAGGTGCCTGCATCAAACATAACTGATGCAGTGGCACCTTGTGTAAAAAGAATGTGGCATTTCCAAATTTTGAATGCAGTCTGTGTCGAAAAGGGGATCTGCTACACCAAAGTTGATCTGCGCCAGCCTTGTACCATAAAGCAGGGTGCGATGGGTCACAAGGGGAATTGTGCCATGGGGGTACTGCAACATCTCTCTTTTTTAAGATTTTGCAAACCCTGCCATGGACGCACCAAGGGGCTCAACTTAGACCAGCCAGGAGGTGGTTTAAGTCACCTGCACCAATGCCACACAGTGTGGTGAATAAGAGGGATCTGAATGTGGGGTCATGGGCAAGAGGGACATGGAAGGTGGAAAAGGGGAGTTGGGGAGACAGCTGGGGATGAAAGGGAGTGATGTGGCACCCAACAGGGTGTGTTTACTGTTGTATTAATTTGTTACTGTCTATCAATTTGTAGTAGATTACTACACAGTACTGTACCTATTAATTATACTGTACATATATGAACAGATGAATCCAACGTAGTCAAGGAGGGGCAAGTGATATTTCCAAAAAACACAATATCATAGTGAAACATAATGCATCAAATCTTGTGGCTGTTAAGTTATACAGACTATAACAATCATCCATTATATACCTATTATTGGGGTGCCACATGATTGTTATAGTCTGTATAAATTAACAGTTGCAAGATTAGCTGTGTTACATTTCACTATGATGCCATGTTATTTGGAAATATCACTTGCGCTCCTTGCCTGCATTGGGTTTTATCTGTTTATGTATGTACAGTACACTTAATAGGTACAGTACAGTGTAGTAATCTAATAAAAATTAAGTGACATTAACAATTGAATACAACAGCAACTGCATCCCACCGGGTGCCTCATCTCTCCCTTTCATTCCCAGCTGTCTCCCCAATTCCCCATTTGCCATATCCCATGCCCCTTATGCTCCCAACCCCCTCCTGTCTGACAGCTTCACCACCTCCCCAACCATCCCAGCCCCTCTAGTGTTGCAGTTCCCCCAGGTGTGCCATATGTTTAGCACTAGCCTGAGATTGTGGCAGCTTCTAGGTTTTTGATGCAGGACCCTCCCCTTTTATAAAATTGGGCACAGGGGCCCTGACGCACACAGAGTTCATTGCAGCCCTAGAGTGAAGAAACTTGCATTGCACCAAAGTCCTTTGGAAATCGAGCCCATAATCTTCCATAGGGACAAAGTAGTCCTCCGGACTAATAGGAAATGTTTCCCTAAAGTTGTGGAACTGCTGTTTTTCAGAACCTTTTTCTTAAATAGGCCCTACACCCAGCCTCCAGAGGTACTGCTATGGAGTCTGATATTGTAACTATACTGATGGATTCATGGGGTTAGAAGAAAAAAAAATACTCACTGTGGTAATGTTGTTTCTTCTTAAGGGATCCATCGGTAAGTTTTATAATCCCTTACCCTGTTTCCCTTTCCAGAACCTGAAAATATGTTCATAAAAGAATCAGTTCTCTTTCAATTTGCTTGAACTTTACTTGTTACAGTGCCTTTACAAATGTTATTAAGTGGTCCAATCGCAAAAGCGTTTTTTTTTTCATCTTATTTTGTTTTGCCTTCACTCAATAAAATGTGAACACATTTTTGAAAACTCTTTTGGTAGCCATTTAGCTAATTTTAGTGGGCACAGCTCCCCTTACTGGTAGAAACACATCTGACCATTGGGGGGAGTGTGACCATAGTGCAGAGTTTTAATTTGGTTCTAATTCTAAGATTTCAAAATTAGCATAAACTATGTCTCCAGGGCAATTCAGTCCAGTGGACTAATTGTTACTGTAAAGATTATTAATGAATCCTTTAAGAAAAACAACATTACTATAGTGAGTAAGTTTTTCTTACCTCTAATTTTGCATTTCATTAGTAATGTGGTAGAAAACAATTTAAGATTTTTGAAGGGGCACATTAGTCATGTTATTCTTCAAAAAAAAAAGGGGGACAACAAGGACCAACATATGTACAGGCATATGGGCCTGTTCAATACTCTCTATAAAATCTTTACAAAATGCTACTTAATGAACTATTGGCTTTGTTAGAAAATAATCATTTATTCTCAGTGGCACAAATGGATTTTAGGGCTGGAAGGAACAACTACAGTATTGACACATGCAGTGTACCAAACTTTTTGTACTACAAAAATAGAACAAAATAAAAAAAAACAGCTATTGCGTACCACATTTGTGGATTTCAGCAAAGCATTTGATAAAATTGATAGAGGGATTCTAGAAAGAAATTAGAAAAATTGGAGTTCCATTGAACATCTAAACTTAATTATTAACTTGTAGTCCAATACCTGGTCACAGATCTCAGTTATAGACAAAGGTGAGCTCTCTGAAAAATCTTAAACATACTATGGCATCAAACCAGGCTGTTTATTGGCATCATCAGTCTTTGACATCATTTTTAAATAAAGATTCAGAAGGGATGAATAATTCAGATTTCCACAAACTTAAGGTGAATTCTGAGTAAATGAATATTTAGGCTTATGAAGATAATGTTACAGTATTTTAGTTTCAACATCAAAATTTAGACCTCAAAGAAAACTAGACAGATTTCATGTTTTATGGATAGAGAATAAGATAGAAATTATTACACAAAACAAACAAGCATTAGTCAATGCTGAATGTCTGATGCTTGACAAACAATTTCCACATATATGAAACAGGTAGGGGAAATAGGCAGACTAGGTGGGCCAAGCAGTCCTTATCTGCCATCAGATTCTATGTTTCTATCTTTCTATGTTCTGTGTATTTTGTTTTTTTGCAAGTTTGACCCCAAATTTTGAAAATACTTGTTTTAGGATTTGCATTATAGATATGACATGCACTATTTATAGTATATTGGCCAAAATGTCATTTCACACCAGAGATGCGAAAACACATACCATCCAGGAACATTGTTAGAGAGGTGTCAGAGTCCTTGTTTGTGAGATCAGGACCAGGTGGCCCTATCTCATGAACAAGGATTTTGACTCCTCACAAACAAGGATTCAGCTTGCAAAGAGGGGTCTTGACACCTCACGAACAAGGATTATAAAAAGGAATTCTTGTTCGTGAGATGTCAAAATCCTTTGTTTTTTTTCAGTTAAATGTTTTATTGGGTTTCAAAACATACAGATAGAAACAATATTAAATCTTTACTTGGAAAAAGAAATGGGAGAACTCCAACTTCATGACAAGACTCAACATGGCTTTAGAACAGGAAATTCTTGTACTTCAAACCTAATCTCTTTTTACAACAACATAAATCAGGATATGGATAACAATATCCCAATGGACATTGTATTATTGGATTACAGTAAAACTTGTGATGAAGTCCCCCATGATAGACTCATAACCAAGCTAGAATCCTTAGGGTTCTCACCTAGTCTAACAAACTGGATAAAACAATGGTTAATGAATAGGACACAGAGAGTTACCATTAACAACTCCTTATCAAATCAAGGCCTGGTAACCAGTGGGGCCCCCCAGGACTCTGTCCTGGGGCCCATACTATTCAATATGTACATTAGTGACATGCCGATTGACTCTCAAAATTGGTTATGCAAATTCGCTGATGATTCCAAACTGGGAGGGAAGGTGGACACCCCTGAAAACTTACAAAATCTTATTTCCGATCTCAAATGTATCGAACAATGGGCACAGGCCAACAGTATGGAGTTCAATGTCCATAAATGCCTAGTCCTTCACTTGGTCTGAAGAATCCTAACAACACCTACTATATAAACAACACCCCACTAAAAGCATCATGCAAGGAAAGAGATCTTCGTATTCTGGTTAACAACAAGCTATCCTCCAATGACCATTGCTTAAGAGTAGCCAGTGTAGCAAACACCCTTCTTAGACAAATTAAGCATACTTGTGTGTCCAGGACTAAGCAGTGCCTCCTACTCTTGTATAGATCCTATGTTAGATCATACATCAACTATGGGTCCCCCTTTCCGAATCCACACCCTAAAGATGACATAGCTCATATTGAACAAATTCAAAGATGTGCTACCAAAATGATTCCTAGACTATGTCACAAGACCTATCAGGAGAGATTGAGTGCCACTGGCCTACATTCCTTAAAACATAGGAGATGCAGGGGTGATATTTATTTATTTATAAGATCTTTAAATCCCCTGAATTAATGGCCCAACCTCTTCCCACCCCTCACCCCACCCATCACTGGAAATAGTTCCTTTATACCTGGGGTTCTGACATCATTTCCTCAAGAGTGCAAGGTGCATATCAGTGTCATATCCTCTCTAGCACACTGCACTGACAATATAAGCACATTGTATAATACATATATATTTCTATATAACAAACCAATCACTCACACAAACACAAACACAAAAAAGGAAAAAGTAGATAAACATGTGGGGAGTAGTGCAATGTAATGGCTTTGGGGCAGCAGTCTTCTGGGAGATTTTCTGCAGGCTGAGATGCTGCCCTATTTACAGACAACTCTCTGCCCTGAGGGAGGAAGTTGCCTGTCTTCAGGTCACACTGGACAGAAGTAAGGAAACCTTCCTCCAGGCCACACTGGATGGTAGGAAGGGAACCTCCCCCATCCAGGGAGCACCAGAGCCACCACCACTACCACAGAGGTTGCAAAGAAAGCACAGCCGTTGGACCACAGTGGGCTCAGGGAGGGTGAGGATGGTGGAACAGAGGCACACCCAGTCAGTTGTTCCACTCCACAATCCATACACCATTCTGGGGGAGCATAGCTCCCCTATGGATGCACCCACAGAGAAGACTAAGGAGGCTGAGGACAACTATCACAAGGGAGGCCCACAGGAAGGAGGCAGAGGACACTACAAGGAAAGGAAGCAGCTCCTGGTGGGGGACTCAATTATTAGGGGGATAGAACTGGGGGGAGCAGGGAAAACTGAAGTAAGGTGCCTGCCTGGTGCCATGTCTTGGAGGGTGAGGAAGCACATCCTCAGGATCACAAGAACAGCTGTACAGGAGTCTGAGTTGGATGTCATTGCCCACCTAGGGACAAATGACTTGGCTCAACATGAGATTAGAGCAGTGCAGAAGGACTTTGTAGCATTGGGGAGGGGTCTAAGACAAGTAGCACACACAGTATCCTTCTCAGAGGTGCTGCCTGTCAATGGCATGAGTGAGGCGAGGGTACTTTGCACCATGCAGTTTAATGAGAAAATGGTGTGGAGAACAGGGGTTTGGCTTCACTGGGGACTGGGGTTCCACCTGGAGGGACACCAGCCTATACTGGCAGGATGGTCTGCATCTGTCCAGGAAGGGAACAAGTCCTTTGAGCAACCGGTTTAAATGCTTCATTAGCAAGCTTTTAAACTAGTCAAGGGGGGAGGCACTGATAAGCAGCAGGAAAATCCCAGCCACTCCCTTCAAAACAGGGTACTAAATGAGAAAAAGACTGAGGTAGAAAGGTCAGTGGGGGATGCTGCAACAGAAGGTAAAGCCATCAAAAAATGGAGAGCAATGAGTACCAATGCCTGTAATCTGAGTAACAAGCTTCCTGAATTAGTGGCCTTGATGGAGGAGGAACATCTGGATATTGTGGCAGTCACAGAAACATGGTACACACAAAACCATGACTGGGACGTAAACATACCAGGATACACTATCTACAGGAGGGACAGGGAGGGTAAAAGAGGAGGAGGAGTAGCTCTTTACATAAGGGAAGGAATCAAAGCAACAGAACAGAAGAGAAAACAGGGAGGAGAAGAAGCACTGTGGGTAAATTTGGAGACTGGCAATGGAACCACAATCCACACAGGGGTTGTATACAGACCCCCTTCTCAGGGGGAGGAAATGGACAAGGAAATGATAGAAAGTATACTTAGAATGGCAGAAAAAGGGAAGATATTGCTGATGGGTGATCTGAATATGCCAGATGTTAACTTCGAAGAGTGGGGTTATTCTAGATCCCCTACAGGGGGCATACCTTAGACAACTAGTATTGGAGCCCACTCAAAAGGGAGCAATCTTAGACCTGGTTCTCTCAAATGGAGATGAAAAGAGGATCTCAGATGTAGAAGTGGGTAGCCTTCTGGGAACTAGTGACCATCAAACAGTATGGTTCATAATAAACACAGCAATAGAGTCAAGTTATACAAAGGCAAAAGTACTGGACTTTAGGAGGGCTGACTTTGCCAAAATGGGTGAGTACCTAAGGAATGCACTAGCAAATGGGCAGGAAGGAGGGGTGGAAGAACAATGGGGAATAATAAAAACTGCCATCACAGAGGTAACAAGCCATTGTGTGAAGCAGATAAACAAAATTAAATTATGTAAGAAACCACTATGGTTCTCAAAGGAAGTGGCAATGTAGGTTCTAGAGAAAAAGAAAGCATTCAGGAAGAACAAGGAATCACAGAAGGAGCAGGACAGAGAACTGTGTCAGTTAAAGCAAAAGGAAGCTGGGAAGGCAGTCCGAACAGCAAAGTCCCAAACCGAGGAAAAGATAGCCAACTTGGTTAAGAAGGGGGATAAAACCTGTTATAGGTACATCAGGGAGCAAAGGAAGACCAAAGGAGGGGTAGTGAGGCTTAATAAAGGGGAGGGAGGGTAGGGAGAGGGTGACTGTGAAAAGGCAGAAATACTAAACAAATATTTTTGCTCAGTATTTACAAAGGAAGAGGGGGAGATACCTAAAACAAACAGTAGAAACACTCTGGATACAGAAGTTGATACCAGACCATTCACAGAAGAAAGGGTTCTGAAAGAACTCTTAAAACTGAAGGTGGGCAAAACAATGGGGCCTGATGGGATTAATCCTAGAATTCTAAAAGAACTAAGGGTAGAACTAGTGACACCACTGACTACCCTCTTTAACAAATCATGGGAGGATGGGGTGGTACCTGAGGACTGGAGGAGGGCAGATGTGATTCCCCTTCACAAAAGTGGGAGCAAGGCAGAAGCAGGAAACTACAGACCTGTTTGTTTAACCTCAGTGGTAGGGAAAATGATGGAATCACTTCTGAAGGAAACAGTTGTCGAGTGTCTAGAGGCCAGAGGGACACAGGACCCAAGGCAGCATAGATTCACAGTGGGAAGGTCATGCCAGACAAATCTGATAGATTTCTTTGACTGGGTGACTAAAGTAGTAGATCAGGGAGGGGCTGTGGACATGGCCTACCTAGAATTTAGCAAGGCATTTGACACAGTCCCACACAAAAGATTAATACACAAGTTAGCCAGCCTGGGAGTGGGTCACAAGATGACAGCCTGGGTAAAGAATTGACTGGAGAATAAGACACATAGAGTAATAGTATATGGAGTTCACTCTGAAGAAAGGGTGGTTACTAGAGGGGTACCACAGGGTTCAGTATTAGGACTGGTCCTCTTCAATGTCTTTATAAGCGACATTGCAGAGGGACTGGAAGGAAAAGTATGTCTCTTTGCAGATGACACAAAGATCTGCAACAGAGTTGATACACAAGGTGGGGTGGAAAGGATGAGAAGGGACTTGGCAAGGTTAGAGGAATGGTCAAATGTATGGCAGCTTAGATTAAATGCTAAGAAGTGCAAGGTAATGCACCTGGGAAACAAAAACCCAGGGGAAGAGTACACAATGGGGGGTGAGATACTAACAACAACAAAAATGGAAAGGGACCTGGGGGTGGTCATATCAGATGACCTAAAGGTGGGCAAGCAATGTGAGAGGGCAGCAAGGAGGGCTGGGGGGATACTGGAATGCATAGGGAGAGGCATCACCAGTAGAAAACAGGAAGTTATTATCCCTCTGTACAGACAGCTGGTCAGACCCCATCTGGAGTACAGCATGCAGTTCTAGAGACCCAATCTCAGCAAAGACATAGACAGGATGGAAGCTGTCCAGAGGAGGGCAACTAAAATGGTGCAGGGTCTGCACCGGAAGGCATATGAAGAGAGACTTAAGGAGCTTAATATGTATAGCCTTGAGGAAAGGAGGGAGAGGGGGGACATGATAGAAACTTTCAAGTACCTCAAGGGAATCAGCAAAGTCCAAGAGGACAGCATCTTTCAAAAAGATGAAAAAAGAAATTATAAGCAATTTGAAGATGGGGGTGGCTCAGGAGATAATTTTAAGGGAAGTATTTTTTCACAAAGAGGGTTGTGGATGCATGGAACGGCCTTCCGGAGGAGGTTGTGAAGTCAAAAACAGTGGTGGAATTCAAGCATGCATGGGACAGTCATAAGGCAATTCTAGGGGGTGGGGGCAGGGAGAAGTAGGCTGCTGATTAACTAGGAACTGCAGTTTATCCATTAGGTAGGGAAATGGGCAGACTGTGTGGGCCAAGCGGTCCTTATCTGCCACCAAATTCTATGTTTCTATGTCTTTTCTTCTCAACAGACCATATTGTCCCCAGGCTCCATAATAAGCAAATCAAAATTAAAAAGGCAAACACTAACCTTAGGCATAATTTCTTCATGTTATGTGCTTCAGGATTATGAAACACCTTACCCCATGATTTAGTTGATTGTGAAAATGTTAATACATTTAACAATAGATTAAATATTTGGTTTATTGCCAACCCAAATTTTAGAAATTAGCCCAATCATATGTGGGGGAAAATCTCGATGGACCTCTGACTTCTTTTTTCCACTAAAACCTAATAAACCTAGTAAACACACATTGCATACATGTGTGTGTAGCTGGCAGAGAAATACACTCAGTAAGTCTGACTGTAGGATCCTAGAATTAACATTTATAAGTCACAACAAGTCATGGTCCAAGAAAGAGAAAGAAACATCCAGACTGATCTGGTATAAGGCACCTACTTAGTCTCATATGATGAGCAACCATGACCATATAGGAGGTACAGCTGCTGATTCATGCCAAGGCTTAAAGTGCTCAGAAAGACAAACCTTTCAGCGGTCATTCTCAGTGCAGAATCTGGGAAAAGAAAGAAGTCACCACAGAGTGAACACAGTCTGATAGTCAGAATTCTTGGGACCATGAGGATCATAAAAGGTTGAGCTACATCCAGCCATAGAAACATCATGTAGCAAAACTAAATACAAGACATCCTATAAAAGACAACAAACAACTACTGCTTATTATTACACTACCATGAGAACAGTCACTATCCAAGTGATAAGTCACTGATTATATTTATCCATAAGTGAGACATAAGTAACCTCAGCCTATACTAGCCCTGGGGGCCAAATGTGCCATATATGGAGCCCAGCATTGTTGGAACTTTCCTATCTGTCCAAGTATTAAGTGGGAATGTCTGTCTAGGTCATGCAGTGCTGCAAGAGCTAAAAAAATTTCTGTAATAGTGGGTGTAGCAGGGTTTCTCCAGTTCCTGAGAATTATGTGCTTCACCTGCATGCCAAGAAGCATTAGCCATCTGAACTCTTAAAGGGTAAGGTGTGGCTCTTGTGACCTCAAGCAGAGCAATATCAGAGGGGCTGAGGGTGGGATAGGGTGGTGGAGAATTTTCCTGGCCTCTTGTGAAGCTCTTAGCCATATAGGGGAGATTAAGGGGCAGTGCCAAAGAATATGTAATAAGTCCCCTCCGGGCTGATGACACCTCCAGCAATTATCTTGAGGCAGCACATTAGCCCTCTTAAGCACTGAGGAGTTTCTATACCAAGAGTGCAATATTTTGTTATGTATCAGCCTACTCCGGGCATCTCTATATATTGTGTGTCTGGCAGTCCAACATTGATCCCACTGGGAGTCCAAGATCTGTATTTGTAGGGCCTTTTCCCATTTGTTCTTTGATGAGGATGCCTGGTTGATCAGAGAATCCCTGACAGCAGTGTATATTACCCCTGCAGTCCTCTTCGAGAGCTGAAGTCAACTATTAAGTTTAAATAGGGGTCCATCTGGATTTATGTCAGGGAGAAGGATAGGTTTAACAGCATCTCTCAACTGTAAATACCTCCAAAAGTCAGATGTAGATAGGGACCACTGAACTTGCAAGTTTTGAAAGGTGTTTATCACCTGAGTGTTGGAGGCAGAATGTCACTAAGGAAATGAATGCCACTGTTCCACCAGCTTGGCCAGAACATAAGGCATCACCCTATCTTTATGTTAGAGTTTCACCATAGTGGGGTGTATAGAAAAGGTTGTGAGGGGGTCCCCAATTTTTTGTGTAATAGCTTCCAGCAACGAATTGTAGGCTCCAAGGTTGGGTCACATTGAAATGTGCAAGGTATATCAGCCTGTAGTAAGGAGGCCAGCAGCGGGGTGTCTCCAATTGTCTGTTCTATATGTTTCCACTGAGGAGAACAACTAGAGCTGGGCTGAAACCATTTCAAAGTTTGAGCACATTGGTATGCCAACTTATATCCTTCTACCCAGGGTAGCCCCCAGCCCACCTGCTTCCAGTGCACCCTGAGCAAGTTTCAGCTGTACCGTGGCCTGTTGGTGCCCCATAGGAAGGAGCCAACCATCCCATTCAATTTCCGGTACCAATGTGAAGGCAAATGTAAGGGAATATGTGAGATAATGTGAAATAATTTGGGTGCCATGGACATTTTGAAGGTGGCTATCTTGCCAGCCGTAGTGAGATGTAATCGATTTCATTGTTCCAGTTCTCCCTTGACCTCAAGCATCAGGGGTCCTAGATTGTTGTCCCACCATTTATTAATATTAGCCCCCACCCTAATACCTAAATAAGTAATGGTATCCTGTGACAACTTGAGACCTGATTGAGGATACTCTGGTGGTGGTATTTTGAATTAAGGGGAAGTATCTCCGTTTTATTTGGATTAACTTTAACACCTGAAATATGTGTAAATTGTGTTACGAGGGCAAGAAGGGAGGGGGGATTGATATCTGTGCATCTTCCAAGAGAACTAACAGGTCATCTGCATACATCAGAGTGGAGTAGTGAGACTTCCCTAAATGTATGCCCCTGATATGTGGGTTCTGCTGGATTGCGGATGCCAGAGGTTTGACTGCCAGTACAAAAAGAAGGGGACAGAGGGGGGCACCCCTGTCTGGTTTCTCTATGGAGTTGAAATGGGTTGGACAATATGGAACTGGTTAAGACATGAGATTGGGGGAGGTATTTAAAGCTGTGATAGAAACACAGAAACATAGAATTTGATGACAAATAAGGGCTGCTTGGCCCACCTAGTCTGTCCATTTCCCTACCTAATGGATAAGCTGTAGATCCTAGTTAACCAACAGTCTACTTCCTCCTAACCCCCACTAGAATTGCCTTATGTCTGTCCTATGCATTCTTGAATTCCCCCACTGTTTTTGACTCCACTATCTCCTCAGGAAGGCTGTTCCATGTATCCACAACCCTCTTAGTGAAAAGGTACTTCCTCACATTACCTCTAAACCTTCCCCCCTCTATCTTCAAATTATGCCCCCTTGTTCTTGCACATCTCTTTTTCTGAAAGATGCTAGCCTCTTGAACTCTGTTGATTCCCTTGATGTACTTGAAAGTTTCTATCATGTCCCCCCTCTCCCTCGTCTCCTCAAGGGTATACATATTAAGCTCCTTTAATCTCTCTTCATATGTCTTCTGTTGCAGACCCTGCACCAGTTTAGTTGCCCTCCTTTGAACAGCCTCCATCCTGTCTATGTCCTTGGAGATGGGGTCTCCAGAACTGCATGCAGTACTCCAGATGGGGTCTCACCAACTGTCTGAACAGATGGATAACAATGTCTTGTGTTCTACTGGTGATGCTTCTCCCTATGCATTCCAGTATCCCACCAGCCCTCCTTACTGCCTTCTCACATTGCTTGCCCACCTTAAGGTCATCTGACATGACTACTCCCAGGTCCCTTTCCATTTTTGTTGTTGTTAGTATCTCACCCCCCATTGTGTACTCTTCCCCTGGGTTTTTGTTTCCCAGGTGCATTACTTTGCACTTCTTTGCATTGAATCTAAGCTGCCATACTTTTGACCATTCCTCCAACCTTGTCAAGTCCTTTTGCACACTTTCCACCCCATCTTCTGTATCAACCCTGCTGCAGATCTTTGTGTCATCTACAAAGAGACATATGTTTCCTTCCAGTCCCTCTGCAATGTCACTTATAAAGACATTAAAGAGGACTGGTCCCAGTACTGAACCCTGCAATACTCCGCTAGTAGCTCCCCTTTCTTCACAATGAACTCTGTTTACTATTACCCTCTGCATCCTGTTGTCCAGCCAATATGTTATGCAGGCTACCACTTTGGGACCCACTCCAAGGCTGGCTAACTTCTATATTAATCTTTTGTGTAGGACTGTGTCAAATGCCTTGCTAAAGTCTAGGTAGGCCATGTCCACAGCCCTTCCCTGGTCTACTACTCTGATCACCCAGTCAAAGAAATCTATTAGATTCATCTGACATGAACTTCCTGCTGTGAATCCATGCTGCCTTGGGTCCTGTGCCCCACTGGCTTCTAGGAACTCAACAATTCTTTCCTGTAGAAGTGATTCCATCATTTTCCCTACTACTGAGGTCAAACTAACAGGTCTATAGTTTCCTGCCTCTGCCTTGCTCCCACTTTTGTGAAGGGAAATCAGTCCACTCTCCTCCAGTCCTCTGGTACCACACCATCCTCCCTCAATTTGTTAAAAAGAGTAGTCAGTGGTGTCACTAGTTCTACCCTTAGTTCTTTTAGAATTCTTGGGTGAATCCTGTTAGGCCACATTGCTTTGTCCACCTTCAGAACCCTTTCTTCTGTGAATGGACTGGTATCGACTTCCCTATCCAGAGTGCTTCTATTCTTTAATGTAGGTACCTCCTCCTCCTCTTCTTTTGTGAATACTGAGCAAAAGTATTCATTCAGTATCCCTGCTTTTTCACTGTCACCCTCTGCCCTTCCTCCCTTCCATTTATTAAGCCTCACTATCCCTCCCTTGGTCTTTCTTCACTCCCTAATGTACCTATAAAAGGTTTTATCCCCCTTTTTAACTGAGTTGGCTATCTTTTCCTCAGTTTGGGCTTTTCTATTCTGCCTGCCTTCCCCACGTCCTTCTGCATTAACTGGTACAGTTCTCTGTCCTGCTCCTTTTGTGTTTCAATATACTTCCTGAATGCTACCTGTTTCTCCCTAACCTTCCCTGCCACCTCTTTTGAGAACCATAATGGTTTTTCCTTTGTTTTGCTTTGTTGATTTGCTTCACACAAAGGCTTGTTGCCTCTGTGATGGCTGTTTTGATTTTTCTCCATTGTTCCTCCATCCACCTTCTTGCCTATTTGCTAGTGCTTTTCTGAGGCACTCTCTCATTTTCCCAAAGTCACCCCTCCTAAAGTCCAATACTCTTGTTTTTGTATTGCTTGACTCTGTGGCTGTGTTTATCATGAACCACACTGTTTGGTGGTCACTTGTTCCCAGATGGCTACCCACTTCTAAATCCTAGATCCTTTCTCCATCCCCATTTGACTGTACCAGGTCTAAGATTGCTCACTCCCAAGTGGATTCCACCACTAGCTGTCTGAGGCTTGCCCCCTGTAGGGCATTGAGAATAACTCTGCTCTTGAATGTGGCTGCAGCAAAGGTGCTTCAGCTTCATCTCTCATGTACAGGTTCCCCATCAACAATATCTCCCCTTGTTCTGACATTCTAAGGATGCCTTCTATCATTTCCTTGTCCATTGCCTCCATCTGAGATGGGGGTCTGTATACAACCCCTGTGCAAATTGTGGTGCCATATCCTGTCTCCAGGGTAACCCACAGTGCCTTCCTCTACTCCCTGTTTATCCTTTAGTTCTGTTGTTTGATCCCTTCCCTTTCCTTACAGACAGCACTACTTCTCCTCCTCTTTTACCCTTCCTGTCCCTCCTGTAGATTGTGTACCCTGGTATGTTGACATCCCAGTCATGGTTCTTAGTGTACCATGTTTCTGTTACTGCCACGATATCCTCTTCCATAATGGCCACTAGTTCTGGGAGCTTGTGATGGCAGCACGAAAGTGGAAGCCAAAGCCAAAATGGTCAAGAACAGTATGGAGGTAGTCCCATTCAACAGGATTGAATGCCTTCTCAAAATCTATTGCTAGAGCAGCAGCAGCAGCAGCAGAGGTATCCACCTGCTTAGCTAGATGAATAATTTTGAGAAGCGTGCATATATGGTCAGTACTGTATCTCTCTTTTATGAAATCAACTTGGGATAAGTGAATCAGGGAGGGTAGGAGAGGGTTTAATCTGTTGGCCAGTGCCCTTGCATACACTTTACTGTCAGTGTAAAGGATTCAAGACAGTAACTGGCAGCATCGTTGTAGTATTTCCTTTCTTTGGAAGAACAGCTATTATTGCCTCATGGAGAGTAAGCAGAAGAAGGCCCTTGTTTCCTGACTCAGTGAAAACCTGGCATAGTAATGGGGAGATCATTGAGGCCATGGCCTGAAGGAAGTCCACCAAGAACCCATTCACCCAAGGGCTTTCCCTTTTTTTAAGGACATCAGAGCCATAAGTATCTCTTCTTTGTTCAGCGGAGCCTCAAGGGCAGTACTCTGAAGTGGTGATAGCTTGGGCAGGGATAAGGTGTTCAGGAACTCTCGAGTTTCAGACCTTTTTTCAGTCCAGGATGAGGCATACAGCTGGGAGTAGAATGCAGACATGACATCATTTACCTCCTGTGGTTTGGTTTTTACCTTCCCAGATGAGGGGTCCTTAAGACCATTAATGCACCTATTCACCTGTTGTTTGTGGAGTTGGTAAGCCAGTATTTCCCCACTTTTGTCCCCACCCTCCCAGTATGTATGGTATACCCTTAGCAGAGCTAGATCGGCCTTTCAAGACAGGAGCTCATTAATTTCCATGTGTCGGGTAAGGACCTGCTGGCCAATGGAAGAGTGGGGAGTGGGGTGGGGCATGCCCTTAAGTGCCTTTTCAACCTAGTCAGCTCCTGCTCTCTATCTTTCCTCCTGTGTGTAACATACCCTATGACCTTCCCCCTCATATTAGCTTTACTGTATATGCCTCCCACATAGTTTGAGCAGTAGTATCAGAAATAGGATTCTCCTGCAGAAACAGATTAGTTTCAGATTTAGCCCAAATAACAAACTTGGCATCATGCATAAGGAGAGGGTCAAACCTCCATGTGGGGGATGGAGGTAAATGAGAACCCCAAGATAACAGCAATTGAACAGGGGCATGATCTGAAATAACCACGAGAAGAATGCCCGAAGTCAAGGACATGTTGAGTAAGCATTTGGGAGATCAGCCAGCAGTCCAATCTGTTGAATATGCCATGTATCCCAGACTGGAAAGTGTAGTCACGTTCCTTGGGATGAATGAGCTACCAAATGAAATTCTGAGCTCAACCTCAGGGTGGCCTGCACCCCCCTGGTGTGTGTCTCCTTACCCTGGTCACTCCTATCTAGAACAGACATTAGCGTGAGATTAAAGTCCCCCCCATCCCACACTATAATGGGTATATCTGGCTCACCCATGGCTTCCATTTTGGTTGTTTAATCATGAAAAAAAGTGGGGTCATCCTCATTTGGAGCATAGATATTTACCAAAAGGATATGCCCACTGTGGGTGTCAAGCAATGTCAGTACCCACTTGCCCTGAGGGTCTGACTTACTATTCAGGACAGACCAGGGTAGAGATTTGTGTTGCAGAATGGCTACTCCTCTTTTCCTCGTGGGAGCACTGGCATGAAGTTCTTTACCCACCCAGTCTCTCACCAGGTCCTGTCGGGTCAATTTCATTTCTTGCAAGAAGGTGACTTGAACTCTCATTCTCTTCAGCTGTGCCAGTAGCTTTTTTCATTTTATCAGAGTGTTAAGTCCCCTGACATTCCAGGTAACAAGGGAGATTTCATCCAAGATCAAGGGTACATCGGAAAATCTTTAAAAACAAGGTTCAAAGAGCTGGCAAGAATTAGGGCCCATCTAAGATAACCAAGAGAGGAGCAATGCATGCCTGGTGCGTTAGTGCGGCCCCGAGCAGTCAGACTTAGGCACAACAGACAGTAACAGGTAGCGGTTGAAATAATAACCAGCAGACGGGCATAATATCAAAGTATGTAATCAACAATGACAGTAAAATAGTTTAACTATTAAAACTATTTACAAGAAGTGTGCAAAACTACACATTAGCCGAGGTTGGTATAGCAGGCGGAGGTAATAAAATCCTCTCAGACCTAGCCCACCCTTCTATTGTGGGAGCTATACAGAGTGGATCTCTGCAGATGTTAAGAAATCCTAGTCCTGTGGGTACACTAGTTAGAAAGCGGTACAAGCTAGACTAACCTAGCCGAGATTCCGCCAGCCCAGGGTACTGCGCAGTTGAAATAAGTATGTCACCAGACAAAAGCATTTGAGCCAGAGGCCACCAGGGATTTTAGCATTATGTTGGCATTGGAAGCGCAGGAGGTAGTGATGCTGAGAGCTCATATATTTGAATCCAACCTTTTTGCTGCACTCCCCAACACTATTCCTGTGCCCACATCTATCATCCCCATTGAAGGGGAAGGTGAGCCTTCAAGGTAGAAATCATCTATTCTAGCTGGGGAGTAGGGGCTTAACCATATAAACCATCACCTGAGGCAGTCCCCCCCCCCTTTTGTTTTCTGCCTTATTGATTCAGCTACATTTAAGAACTAATTTGCGATGACATAACATTAGCTAATTTAGGCAGGTAGGGCATCACTATTCAGGCTAAAGGGCATATCGTAAATCCAGAGGTGAACATCTTCATTAACCCAGACAACTTCTGGTTGTAGTGTTAGCGTCCTTGCCCTCTGGTATTCTGTCAGCTTGTACTGTTTCCCCATCCCCCTCGCCCAAGAGGCATTATTAAACAAAAAAGTGCAGCTAATCTAGATATTCAGTAAACATCAATACAGTATATACACCATCCCATGTGCATTTTCCTCTTTGGCAGGGCAAAGATATTAGGCCAATAGACCATAAGAGGGCAATAGAGATTGGTGGGGTCAGTAAATGACCTTTGTGACAGCCATCGACTATTACTAACCAAACTGGTAATTAGCCCAGAGGATACTATCCCCTGTAGCCCTTACCCATGCCCTGGTTACAAACAAAAATGACAGAAATTACACTTATCTAGGTCTGATTCTGTGACATCACTGCCTGGAGGTCTTCTGCTCTGACTGGTGAGGGAAGTACCCACTTGCCTGGGCCAGAATCCACAAATTGTGGTAAATGATATTGCGCAGGGGAGGCTGCGCTAGGATGCTCCTCCACAGTCCATTGTTGGAGTTCAGCTTCAATAGCAGAGGCCTCCAGCACCATCTCCTCCTCTGGATAATCAGGAAACTCCCTGGGCTTGGTCAGTTCTGCCAAGGTCAGTGCAGCATGTCAATTTGGATTGGAGAACTTGCTGATGCTAGTATCAGTGGTCACAGGTGCCTCTTCGTGCCGATGTCCCTGATCTGCTTTGCAGTCCTGTAGGTGAATCCATCTGTCATGCCTGCCAGATTGCTGCCATTTGTGAGATCTAGCAGGGAGGCCAGAGCCTCCCCCTTGAAGTTGTGTCCACTTGGCCTCTTTCCTCCTGCATTGGTTGTAGCAGCCACCTGATTTGTGGCCCCATTACAACCAAGATTGTTGTTTCAGTGGGTCGGAGGTTCTGGACTGGTATGAGGTGGCCAGTTATGATGAAGATACTCCATGAGAGCTTCTGGGGTCGAGAAGGAGACAGGGGCTCCATTAGCCTCCAATCGCATGGTTGCAGGATATCGTAGTGAGAACCGAATGCCCAAAGAATGTATCAGATGATGGGCTTCCATGTACACCCTTCGTTTGGCTGCAAGCTCCCAGGAGTAGTACTGAAAAATCAATATTTTATGGCCTTGCCATGAAAGGACATTGAGCTATCATGCCCTGGTTGTGATCCGTTCTTTATCAATGAAATTCAAGATTCTGACCATGAGGGGTCTAGCACTCTCCCCTGGTTTTGGAGGAGGGTTTAAAGTTCTGGTAGCACATTGTATTACCAGGCCAGAGGGCAACTCATGTCACAGGACTTCAGGAAGGACATTGTACAGAAAGTCCAGAGGGTTCCCCTGCTCTGTCCCCTTGGGAAAACCCAGGAGCTGTAAGTTGTTGCGCCAGCTCCTGTTCTCCATGTCATCCATTTTTGTCTGAAGCAGCTGAATTATTTTTTATCATTCGCAGTCAGTGGAAACAAGTGAGTTAATGGTATCCATATTTTGGCTTACTTGTGATTCAGTTCTGCAGACCCAAGCATCCATCTATTGAATAGCAACAGTAGTATTATTTGAGGCCTGGGTGACCTCCACCATATTTTGCATCAGGGCCGCAAACATGTCATTAACTTGTGGTACTTAGGCACTGAGGGCACATTCAAACCTCTGCTGTGCGCCATGCTGTGGGATCAAAAAAACTCTATTGACACCAGTGTAGTTTATAGAGAGTGAGAGGTAAGAACAGACCTTCTTAAACCTGGGCATTCCCAGACTGGATATTTCTGCTACACCTGCTGAATGAAAGGCTTTAGGTGGTGTAAATTGTAAAATTAAATTCCCAGGTTGGCAGTGGGCTTGGATTAGGCAGCCATCATGATTGGAGCTAAGCAACGCCTCCCTCCAAAAATCCATGTTTTTGAGGAGTCAAAATCCTTGTTCAAAAGGTGTCAAAATCCTTGTTAGTGAGAACAGGACCAGATGACTCTATGTCACGAACAAGGATTTTAATGCCAAACAAACAAGGATCTGGCTCGCGAACATGGATTTTGACACCTCACGAACAAGGATTATAAAAGGAATCCTTGTTTGTGAGGTTTCCAAATCCTTGTTCGTTAGGTGTCAAAATCCTTGCTCATGAGAAACATTGTTCACAAAGTGCCAAAATCCTTGTTCATGAGGGGACAACCAGATGTCCCTATCTCCCAAATAAGGAATCTCAAAAACAAGGAATTTGACACCTCACAAACAAGGATTCTGCTTGTGAACAAGGATTTTGACACTCCGCAAACAGGGTTTTTTAGAGGTTGCTGTTTCTTTGCCATTTCACTTCAAAGAAATGGTTAGGATGTTTGGATTGAAATTTGCAGTGTACAAAGGGATTGTCCCACAGATGTGACCTGTACTAGTTTGGTGTAAAGATTTGCATTGGTTCCATAGCTATGGCATTCAGAAGTTGATAAATTTCCAATAGGGTAACATTGTGGCAAGCATAGTGCCTTTTGGTGGCTATAACTCAAAAATGGCTCGAGATACAGATTTTTTGTTAAGTGTGGCTTAGTAAACATTAAGCATGTGTGCAGGTTGCCAGTCCATCATTGCAACTGCAGTGGAATTTTTCCAAGGCTGCTACAGTCAGTGAGATATTGTGCCATTTTCAGCACAAGGGTTACTTGAAATGTGTCTAGGCCTGTGCTATGGCTCTACAATTAGAGATAGGTGGGAGCACAGGGCCCAGAGAGACCTGTGCTCCAACATGTGGATACCATTATGCAGTAATGGGACTGCTGGGCCATCTGTTATGCAATATTGGGAGTGCAGGACCCTCTCACAGGAAGATGATAGTTCATTACAGGCCCTGCACTCCCAAAAACTGATACCACTGGAGTGCAAGGCCTGGAGGGCCAAGCACTCCCAAAACCTTATAAGGGTAAGATTACACTTTATGAAAAAGTAAGGAAATTCATTGCAAAAAACATTGTTAATGTATCAGTTAGGGTTGAAGTGACAAAAGTAGGGAAATAAGGCATTAGCGTTGAGACCCTAACCTCCCTCTACCCTACCACTCCAACCCCACCATCCACAGACCAACAGTCAATGGGGTGTGCCTTGGGGTCATCAGGCCTAACTCTCACCCCATTTTCCTATACTGTACCATATCAGCTATCTTACACATGGAATGGGATGAGAATTAGGGCCAACGACCCCAAGGCACACCCCATCAACCTTTGGTCTGTGGTGGGTGGTGGTGGGGTGGTAGGGTGGGGGGGTTAGGATCCCAACCCTAATGCCTCATTCTCTATTTTTGTCACTTTAACCATACCATAACTGATGCACTAATGAAGTTTTTTGCAATGACTTTATATACATATATATATATACACACACATTATATATATGTAACTATATATATATATATATATATATATATATATATATACATATACATATACACAGTGAAGCCCACCAGGAAGAAGCACAGTATCACAGATTTATTGCATGACAAAGGATTAACTCCCATTGAAACTGCATTGTTTGCTGCAGTAACTCTACTGCAGAATTCTGCAGTGCTGTGCTTCATCCTGGTGGGCTTTACTATATATATCTAGATATATATCTAGATATATATATATATATTTATTTATTTAAGAGATTTACCAGATAAGCATACTGAGCGGGATCCACTCATTTCCAGATGCAACCTGGGAGTTACATACATGAGCATACATGAGTATACATGGGTTACAATTGGAGCATAGGCGATGGTGCAATACAAGAGGTACAGAGTGAGTGCAGTAAAGTGTGTAACAATCAGGTCCAGGAATATGATACAGGCTGGATTATGCATTAGGTATTTAGTTACAGGTTTTAGTTTAGAGTGCATGAGTTGCTAACACATAGTAGGGTTTTAGAACTGTAGTGCATAAAACAGACAGTGACACATTGGTGAGGGCATCTATTATAGTCAATTGTTGAACAAATTTACAGTTTATGGCACGTTATGAAGCCTCCTGCTAGCAGAACTGGGCTGCAGGTTGCAGTTACATGTGTCTGAGAAGTGGGCCCGAAGGAGAGTTTTCACAGTCCTTGGGGTGGAGGACTGCCTAATTACAGCAGGGAGGTCATTCCAGAGTTTGGGCAGTCTGTATTTGAAAGCAGATTGTCCCTTTGAGGTGTGCATGAAAGGGATATGCAGAAGTCTGGAGTCAGAGTCTCTCAAGGAGTAGGCCAGGGTGGGATGGGCTGACAGGATGGAGCTGAGATAGGTGGGGAGGGTGTTGGACCAGTGCTTTACTATGAGATTTGCACACTGAAGCTGGCGCCTGGAGTGCAGTGAGGGGAGATCTAGGGCGCTATACAGGTTGCAGTGGTGGGTGGTGGGGGGCATTCAAGGATGAGCCAGCAGAAGGAGTGAAAAGGGGTCCAGGTTTGCCAGGGTGGATGGGGGATGCGCGTAGATCACGCTCCATAGTCAAGATTGGGAGAATCATTTTAAGTACTAACTCCCTCCTGACCGGTGGGTAGGCAACCTTTGTTGTGTGTAGTGTGCCTAATTTTGGGTATAGTTTTTTCTGAAGGAGTCTATGTGGATGGAGAAATCTAAATGAGATCAAGCCATACACCCAGGTACCTGAAGGAAGTGCATGATTCCAAGGTGGTACCATCTGGTGTATGGAAAGTGGGGGGTGCAGCTGAGTCGGGAGAGTCTGGGCTGCGTGCCGAAAGTTATGGAGAGCGGTTTTCTTTGTGTTTAGGAGGAGTTGGTTAGAGCTAAGCCAGGTTTGCTGACATCAAAATCCTGCTGTAGGGCAGAGTTGGGACCTCACTGGAAGGGCTGGAGGCGTACAGGACGATATCGTCAGCGTGCATTTGAATAGCTGAGTTTGGGCATGCCAATGGGAGGTCATTTAGAAATATAGAAAGAAGAGGACCCAGGACAGATCCCTGGGGACCCCATGGTGACTGGGAGTGGGGGATACGCAGTGGCCGATTTTACTACTTGTTTCCTGCCAGATAGGTAGGCTTGGAACCAGCTGGTGGCTAGATGGATAGGGCCTGCACCTTGTAGTTTTGTGAGGAGTTTGGGGTGGGAGACGGTATCGAATGCCTTTGCCAGGTCAATAAATATAGCCGAGGTGAGGAACCCTTTGTCCATGCCTGAGGCAATATCGTTAGTGAGTCTTAGTAACGCAGTGGTGGTGGAGTGGGATTTGAGAAAGCCCAATTGGTAGGGGGTGAAAAAGAAGGTGGTATCAAGGAATTGAGTGAGCTGTGAGAGGGCTAGGTGTTCCTGTATTTTGGCCAGGATTGGGAGTAGGGAGATAGGGCGGTAGTTCCCAGGCTCAGATGGGTTGCCACCCTTTGGCAGCGGAATGACTACTGCCTCCTTCCATGTTGTTGGAATTTGGGCAGAGGAGAAAGAACGGTTAAGGAGGTCAGCTAGGGGTGCTGCAATGGCAGGGGCAGATAGATATAGGAGTTTTGCGTCCAGTCCTAGCGGGCATTTACCTTTATTGGGGTTAAGGGAACGTAGGGCGGTTAGGACTTCTGTTGTGGAGATGGGATGGAAAGAGAACTTGGTGGCATGGGGGGAGTGCATGGCAGGTGCCGGGGGATTAGGTGTGGGTGATAAGGTTTGTAGGTTTGTTAGGAGATATTTTGTACAGTTGGTAAAAAAGTTATTGAAAGTTGTGGCAACTTCGCTTGGCTCAGATACATTTTTGCCCTGAAAGGTTAGGGTAGGGGTGGGTGGCTGGATAGGGGGAGTGAGCAAGGTTTTGATAGATTTCCAGAATTTTGATGGATGGCTAAGATTAGAGGAGAGGGCTTCTCGGAAGTAGTTCTTTTTTGCCTGTCTTATGGCTTTGGTGCAGTTGTTTTGGAGGGTGCGGTAATGCTGCAGGGATTCCAGGGAGCCTGTTTGCCTTTGTTTTTTCCAGGCCTGGTCTCTTGTGTGACATCTGGAGATACTGTCGGCAGAGACCCAGGGGAGATGGGTTTCCCTTACCCTTTTGCTGCTGAGGGGGGCGTGATGATCCCAGACAGCAAGAAATTGATTTCTGAACGTGTCAAAAGCATGGTCGATGGTAGGTGCCAGTTGGATGAATGACCAGTCGGCCGAGGTGAGGTCATTTAGTAGGGAGTTGAGGCAGAGAGAATTGTATGCTCTCATTTGGAGTTTCCTTGGGGGGAGGTGGTTAGTGGGTCTGTGCACCTTTCTGATCACGTAGATCATGTGGTGGTCGCTCATTGAGTCAATTAGGAGGCCAGCCTTAATAATCCTGTGTGGGTGTGTTGTAAGAGCCCAGTCCAGGAGGGAGTGGTTCTGGGATTTTGGGTTTAGGCGGGTGGGTTGCTCAATCTGTTGGGAGAGGTTAAGGGCTTTGATCTTACTACATAGTTTTGTGCAGTCATTGCCTAACCAGTTGTAGTTAAAGTCCCCGAGGATGTAAAGCTCACCGGCAGTAACCATCTATTTAAGAGCTATACTGTGGCTGGTGTAAATGGCTGGTGAAAATGGGCCTATGGGCCCTGCAATCCATTTACACCAGCCAGATATACTGTATATATATATATATATGTATATATATATATATATATATATATATATATATATATATATATATATATATATATATATATATATATATATTATAAAATGGTGTGGTAAAATCATAGAAATCCCACTTATACAATTGGACAAAACACGTCACATGACCGTGCATTATTTCCCAACGACACACGCCTTCCACTACAACCGCACTCTGAACTACTTTCCAGTCCTCAAAACCTTTTCACCAGCAGCAAGACCACTCCACACCTGGTGCAGCTAGACACCACACTAACACACATATGCAACTGACACCCACAGGCATAAGTAAATATACCAGTAGTAGCCCCACACTGTAGAAACTGATCTCTTCATCCTACCATTAATGTTTACCTAAAATTTAATTTAAAAATCAAATCCTGCCTGCCATTTTCACAGTCTCACAGTGTACAACCACTTTTATTACTGTAACCACTGTGACCAATCAGTCTGATTAACAGAAACCTAACTGTATATATAAAAGTAGAACATACATTCTTTTGTTGTCTTCTCTTAATTTCTGTAAAAAAGCGCATTTCCATGGAAATACGCGATCCTGCCGACTTTCACTTTCACTGCGAATATAGCGTGACGACGGTCGTATCTCAGAAACTGAAAACCTGTTAAAAAGCTGAAAGTAAGCCCGCTGTGTTTAAAAATCAGAAAAGTGACTCCTACGTCTTGGTTTGTCTTGCCTTTGGGTAATAGTAGTTGCATACTGTATGCGGAAGACGATGAAGAGCGGCGAGTCGGTAATTTAAGGCATTGGAAGGCGGGCGAGGAGGCGAGTGTTGCTATGGCAACACTGCGCTCTCACTCTGCCTTCTAAAATTACCGACTCGCTTCGATCTCGCTCCTTCCGCGCCAATGGGCTCTATTACCGAAAACAACACAAACTATACGAGGAGTCACCCTGTTTACAAACACAGCAGAACTTACTCGACTCTTACAACTTCTCACTTTCGAAATGTGCACCGCTCGATCATCTAATGGTAAAAATGAAAGTCATTTAAGATACAGTTTTTTCACACAAAAAGTGCTAGTAAAGTGAAAGTCATTTACAGATACAGTTTTTACACCAAAAGTGCTCCCAATCATCCTTGCCTCCCTCATTTTCAATACAACTTTATTTTAAACCTCTGCCAACATATCATTTATTTACCAACTACACAGAGGACTACTTTCCACCCACCCCAAAAAAAATCTAAGCCATTTATAAGATAGATATACCACTCTCTGAGGTGTGTGGTCGCGCTCTGTATATACTGCGCCTTGGTGGTTGGCCTTTCGGCCTGCGGCCTTGTGCGCTGCCTACCAAGCGTGCGTATATCAGTGCGACTACGCAACAGAGTGGTATATCTATATAGATAGATAGATAGACATATACAGTTTATATTCATTGCAAAAACATCATTAATGCATCAGTTAAGGTTGATAGCACAGCAAGAAAAGTTTGGAAATTTGATCTTGGGGCTACCCAGCCCTTCCATGTACCCTGCCCAATGTTGGGGTGTGCCATGGGAATCATCAGCTAACTCTGATCCCATTCCATGTGAAAACAATCTCACATGCTCAGTATAGGAGAATGGGGTGAGAGTTAGGCCTGATGACTCCTGATGGCACACTTCACATTGGGTGGTACGGTAGGTGGGGATGGGCTAGTGGTAGGGATGGTAATCCTAACATTGCATTTCCAAACTTTTGTCACCATGCTATCAACCCTAACAGATGCATTAATGAAGTTTTTGCAATGAATTTCCCTTCTTTTTGTGAAAGTGTAATGTAACAGGTAACTGTTATGTCTTTGTGCTAGCATGGGCCCTATGGGCCCTGCAATCCATTTACACCAGCCATTTATACATAATGGTATTGTGTATGTGGGAATGCATGCCCTCTGGGCCCTGCGCTCCAACTTACACATACATTAACTACATAGCCATACAACAGCTCTATAGTACTGAAAAGAAGACCTTGCAACACTAATTTGGCAATATCTCAGTAACCATAGAAACTATAGAAAAAAATGCATTGTTATCCTATAGTAAATTTTGCAAGAAAGTGCGCAACAGACACTCATAACGTGGTGACTGTTTGTGATTTTTTGACCAAATTTTCAACATGGGCTTTTTGGGACCTCCCCTTATGAACACTGGCACTGTAATTTTGTTAATCCATACCAAAAGTTGATTTCGCGCAGCGACCATGCCATTCTGTGGCACAGTTGCAAAAACACATGTTGAGCAGTATGCTAAAAATGACAGCTGTACTGTTATGAGGAGATGTTAAAAAATGTCAATGCTGAAAATCTGGAGTAAAAACATGAAAAATTTGCAAAGTTATGAGCATGCGTAGAAACTGTGAAACTCACACTCACAACACAGTCATTTTTTGGGGATTTTTTCACCAAATGTTTAACATGGCTTTTTGGGACCTCCCCTCATGAACAGTGGCACTGTGATTTGGTTAATCCATGCCAAACATTGATTTCACACAGTGAACACACCTCTCTGCATCACAGTTGTGAAAACACATTTTGAGCAGGATGTAAAAAATGACAGCTGTGCTGTTCATAATATAGAAACATATGGGTTGCCCTCCCAACAGTGACACCAACACAGTGACCTATCAACCCATCAACAAAATCGACAGGTTACTGACAGGTCACTGTGTTGGGGCGCCCAACACAAAGGCACACTGTCTCCCAGTCCTGCAGCCCCTCCCTGAATCAACTCTGACTGGGGTTGAGAATCCAAAGTATAGGGGGTATTGGGCAGAGTCCCCCCCCCATGGGGGGTTTCGGGTGAAGCCCCCAATGAAAATATTGGACCGGGAGACAAACGTGATTTCTGTTGACTGCAACTTGCAGTTGACATAAATCCTGTCTATGAGAGGCTGGTCAACAAATGTGTTGTCAAACCAGCATCATACAGCCAAGACATAGCAGTTGATGGCAGATAAGGAATACAAGGCCCATCCAGTCTGCCCATTTTTTCTACCTTATGAATGTACCATATGCCTTTACTCTGTCAATGGCCTATCTATTCATATTCATCTGTACTGCTCCCTTATGCCTATCCCATGGCTGTTTGAAGCCCTGCGCTGTATTCATATCCTCCACTTCCTGAGGTAGGCCATTCCATGTATCCACCACCTTTTCTGTGAAAAATAACTTCTTCACATTACCCCTTAATTGATTTCCCTCTAATCTCATGCTGTATCTTCTTGTGCTGCTATTTTTCTTATATTGAACCATGTTAGAATCTTTCACCTTGTTAATGCCCTTAAGATGCTTGAATGTTTTGATTATATCTTCTCTCTCCCTCCTTTGCTCTAGGGTATCTATAGAAAATCTTATCCCCTTCTTTTATTGTTTATACTAGTGTTTCCTTGGTATGGGCCTTTGCCTGCCTAACTGCCTTCTCTGTTTCTCTTAGGGAAGTTAGGTAAGCCTCCCTATCTTCGTCCCGCTGCATTCCCTTATATTTCTTGAAGGCCAGCCTTTTGGCTCTGATCTTTTCTGCTACTGTTTTTGTGAACTAAAGTGGTTTCCTCCTTCTTTTGCTTTTGCTTTTCTCCATAACACAATGGGATGTTGCTTCAAGTATTGCATCCTTAATGTGTGCCCATTTTGCCTGTACCCCCTCACCTGTATTTCTTCTTGCCAGGACTAGCTTAACTCTGCTGGCCATCTTATCAAAGTCAGCTCCTCTGAAGTCCTATATTTTTTGCCTTGGAATGGGATGATTTAGTTCTAGTGGCCAAATTGAACCATACCATGTGATGCTCACTGGCTCCCAGGTGACTTTCTACCTGGAGATCTGTAATCCTTTCCCTGTTAGTCAGTACTAGATCCAGGATAGCCCTGTCTCTTGTAAGTTGTTGTACCAATTGTTTGAGCCCCCCCAACAGGGAATCCACTATGTGTCTAATTCTGGTGGATGTTCCTGCTGGTATTGGCCAATCTGTACCTAGCATGTTGAAGTCTTCCACTAGCAGAACCTACCCTTTAGCTGTCATGTTTTGTATATCTTCTAACAGTAATGTGTCTATGCCCTCCTCCTGGTCTGGAGGCCTGTAGACAATTCCAGTTTGTATATCTGTCTCTTTTCTTGTTTCCAGGGTGACCCACAGTTCTTCTGGCTTCTTATGTGTATTCTGAATTTCTGTAGCTTTGATATTTTCATTGACGTAACGGGCCACTCCCTCCCCCCCTTTTTTGCACCTCGGTCTCTTCTGAACAGTACATAGCCAGGTACTGAAGTCTCCCAAGTGTGGTTACTAGTGAACCATGTCTTGCTAATGACTACTATGTCCAGTTTAGCCTCTGTCATTGTTGCCTTCAGGCCTGGGATCTTGTTTCCCAGACTGCGGGCATTTGTGTACATGATTTTCAATTGGCCAGATGTCGGTGTGTTAATTATTGGGCAAGGTCCGGCGTTTTCCTTGCATGTCATATTGGGAGCTGGACCTTTTTCTTTACCTGGTGACACAAATGGACTACAAACATGCTGAACTCCTGTTTGATCACTAGCTGAGGGGTGACAAGTAGTGCCAACCTGGCTCCATGCCATCTTGGTGTCCTGTCTTCTGACCCTGTATTCTTGTTCTAGGCTTTGGACTGGGTCCCCAGTTGCTCAATTGACTGCAGGAATAGCAGGTGTAGTCATCACTTATATTGCTGCAGGAGCCTTGTCTCTATCTGGAATAATTTTCTTCCATGTAATCCCTGGGGCTCAGTTCTGCTATTTGCGGCAAACAAACAACGAGGAACAGATCAGGGATATTTTCTTTTTCATGCATAAACCCTTATCTGATCCTGCTCTTTTTGTTTGCCTCAAATATTGGGACCGAGCCGCGGAGAGCAACGGAAGGGCTACCATGGAGGTGATTGATTGATTTCAAGTTTAGACAAGGCTGCTGTACTTTGCTCAGACAAGTGATGACTAGAGCTGCTACTGGCAGCCCAGGAAAGCCATGGGGGCTTCAGTAAATAAATCCCATATTCAAAAAGAGACATTTTCTTACCAGCCCATTTGGGGAAAAAAGTTGTAAGTAATGTCCTGTGCCCGTGGGTTCTCTCTACATCTGCAATTGCTGTGTCTTGAGTGGTGTCTGAGGTCTGGAACACAGCTGTCAGTATGGAATATCAATCACTATGTGCAGGTTATGCAATGCAGCTTGCCCCCTAGCATGGAGGATGCCATGATGGGACATCCTAGGGTTTTCTTGTTTGTTTTTTTTTTACCGGGTAGGGTTTGGAGCCCCAGTGGAGTAAATGAATAAATTAATAAATCTATACTGGCCACTTGTCTGGAGTTCAGTTCAGTTTAGTCTTGTGGTTTGATTCACTTCTGAATTTATCTCATGGTGCTGAGAGAACTCAGTAGATGTATTTTTCTTCTGGTGTACACTGCCTATTGTAAAGTGCTGGACTGTGAGTAAAAATCAAATAAGGAAGTGGTTTTCTGGGGTGCAGGAGAAGTGGGTGGAATGTGGAGTCTGTTACACATTAATTTTTATTCAGATAAAATATGTTCTGAGCTGCTTCTTACTGGTGGTGGGGCTGTAATTTAAAAAAGGTAGATTTATCCAAGATATTTTTTATGTAAATAAGTTCTCAATGAGGAGCGATTATTAGTTATTCAAATATCCAATCAGATTGATTAGTAAAAATATGAACTCTTAATACCTGAAAAGGATCTACTAAAGATTAGTTTTTATTTAATTTGTTAACTGTGTAAGAACACAAGGGCAGCAAATTTCCATTTTCATGGGTGACCCAAAAATTACAGTTACAAACTGGTACAATACAAACAGGTACAATACATAAAACATCCACAGTAAGGCAGCCCTAAAAATTACTTTTGGAATGGCTTTTAAATCTGTAAATTAGTTTTATTGTTTAACATTTAAGAATGAACTACGTATGTGTACTGATGTACTGATTGATGCTCACTGATACTTTTCAGCACAACTACAAAACTCCTGATTGTACTTGGCTGGTTCATTTATATAGACTTTTTTTGACATTATTTTTTGTTTTTTGTTTTGCTAGTCTGCTTATGCTTGTGACTTGTCTACATGAACCAATGTGATAACCGTGATTTATTAAACTTAAGTTTACATACACATAAAGATATATGGAACATAATGAACTGCTTATGATGTGTGTGTGTGTGTGTGTGTGTGTGTGTATGTTTTCCAAGCATTATTAATTATAAATGGTATTTATTATGTGTCATGCATTACCCATTCATCTTTGCTTGAAAAGACGTGAAGATGGTACCTAGCACAACTAGCATCTTTAATTGCATCTTGTCACTGTACAAATAAAACAATTAAAACAAAGAAGACACACACCCAGTTTGTGAAAAGGTTTTATTTGTGGCTGAATAATTTTCTTGTGTGTGATCACACTACAGGTACCCTCATGTAGTTTCTGTAACAAAAGCATTTCACAATAGGTTATTCTAATTTACCCTTACTGCTTGCATCACAAATGTAATTATGTTTGACCAGAAACAAACGAAGTGAAATTAACACAGACTATGTTAACAAAAGTGACAAATAGATCAATCATCAGATTAGTTGAATATATGCATAACAAAACAAATATGTGTGTGTCCGTGTGTCTTGTCTATCTACCTATCTATCTACCTATCTGTCTATCTATCCTGCAACAGTGTGTCAAACGTTTTACCAGGAATACTGTTCTAAATCCATCAAGAAGCTAAACAAATCACTTCACCCCAAGAGCTTTGGGCTCATGTCTTTATGTCCTGGCCTTCCCCTAAGTGGGTTTATTCCCTTGTACTCCACACTTAGCAGTTTATTTTTCAAGTTAATAAAGGATGAAAGCCAAGGGTTAACGTTACAATATACTAAGAAAATGTCAAATATGAAGAAAACAAAAAAAAGAGTAAAAAGATAGGGAATAGTGTGAAAATTATGTGCCGCAGAATTGCCACAGAAATAGCCGTCCACCACTTTAGAAGTTCTGCGGCATATGGAAACCTGCCACAGAACTTTGTTCCAAAGTGCCGCAGAAAATTTGGGGCCCTGATCATATATCACAAAAATAGATCTTTTGCTGCAAATTGTGGCAAAGGATTCTGTTTTACCATTAAACAAAATTATTTTGCTGCAATTTGCATAACAGGATTTTTTATGTATCTAAGGCAAATGTCAAATGCCAACATTGTCCATTGTATGATTTTGGTTACTTTTGTTACAAAGTTCATGTGGTCTAACACTCCTGCTTGAACTGCAGATGAATGGAGTAAAATGACAAGATTTACAAGTGATGACCTAGGAAAGTTGGAGCTAAACCTATGACATGTGTGAATTATCTCAGTTGCTGGATATAGTGGCAGCAAAACTAATCTGTTGTGCTGAACTGTTGGTAACAGTATAGCAGTGCTTCATGACCAGAGAATTCATGTTGTTTCTTTTTGGCAGCACCAAGACACCATGTAAGAGGAGCAGAGCAAGGAAACCATGCTGGTTGAACAGCGAGGTAGTAAAGGCGGTGAAGGCAAAATGAGAGGCACACCGGAGGTATAGGAGAATAGGGAAGGAAGAGAACAGGGAGGAGTATGCAGGATGGTCTGGGGAGGTGACCAGAAAATTGAGAGAAGCCAACACCCAGAAGTAGCAGAAATTAGCAGAGGGAATTAAGTGGGGGAGAAAGACTTTTTCAGATATATCAGGGAGAAAAGGAAGTGCAAAGAGACAATAGTGAGGATAAAAAAGTGTGGTCAGTGGACAGAAAAGGAAAGGAACAGGCAGAAGCACTGAATGAATATTTTTGCTCAGTGTTGACAGAAGAAAAGGGAAGACCACTACCACCTTGAGTTGGGAGGGTGAGGATGGGGGAAGAGGAGGTGACAGATGGAAGGATTGAGAGAGGTAGTCCTAGAGGGACTGAAGGCACTGAGGGTAGACAAGGCACCAGGATCAGATGGTATCCACCCTGAGGTGCTGAGGGACATTGCAGAGGTGGTGGAGCCATTGGTGGAACTGTACAGCACCTCACTGGAGTCAGAATGTGTGCCACTGGACTGGAGGATGGCACATGTAGTGCCATTACACAAGAACAGACAAAGGGATGAACCAGGTAATTATCATCCAGTAAGTCTCACCTCCTTAGTGTGCAAACTCATGGAAATGATACTAAAGGAAATATTGGTGTTGTAACTGGAGGACAATGGCCTCCAGGATGTGAGGCAGCATGGGTTTGTTTCAGGGAAGTCCTGTCAAACCAACCTGATACAATAGTATGACTGAGTGACATGTGAACTGGATAAAGGTCATGCTGTGGATGTTCCTTACTTGGACTTCAGCAAGGCCTTCAATTTGGTGCCTCATGGGTGGCTTGGGGGAAGCTAACTGGTGTAAGGGTAGGGGCCAAAATGATAAACTGGATTACAAGCTGGCTGAGTGGGAAGCTGGAACAGGTAATAGGAGGGGTGCTCTCAATTCTGAAGCCAGTGACAAGCAGGGTGCCACAGGGCTCTGTGCTGGGACCAGTATTATCTGAGATCTTCATATCAGACATTGCACACAGGGTGGTGAGCAAGGTAAGTCTGTTCACGGACAACACCAAAATGGGAGCAGTGGTGCATGGAAAGAAGGAATGGAAGCAGCTGCAGGGAGACTTAAGAAAGCTAGAGGAGTGGTCAGAAAGTTGGCAGCTGGGGTTCAATGCAAAGAAGTGTAAGGTAATGCACTTCAGGGTGAAGAACCCAAGGAGAGAATACTGGCTTTGGGGGTTAAGTTGGGGATCACTGAGGAGGAGAAGGACCTATGGATAATGGCAACAGGGACCATGTGCAACTGCCCGGTGCAGGAGAGTGGCTGCAAAAGCAAACAAAATGCTGGGATGCATAGTGAGGGGAGTTTCATCCAGGTAAAGAAAGGTGATCTTGCCCCTCTACAGGTCACTGGTAAGACCACACTTGAAGTATTGTGTGCAGTTTTGGAAGCCATACTTAAAGTGTGATATCAGGCTACTGTAGGGGGATGCAGAGGAGGGCTACAAAAGTGATATATGGAATGGAGGGGACACACTATGAGAGCAGATTGGGAGACCTGAATATGTACACCCTGGAGGATAGAAGGGATGGGGGGACATGATAGAGACATTTAGGTACGGTATCTGAGGGGAGTCAATATGGATGGGGTACACTGGGTCTTTAAGCTAAGAAGAGGGAGGGACACCAGGATGCATGGGCCCAAGAATAGAGGGGGGAAGTTTTAGGAGTGAAATGAGGAGACACTATTTCACAGAGAGGGTGGTAGCAAAATGGAATGCACTACCAGAATGACTGGTATGATGTAAATCTGTGAACAGCTTTAAAAGGGTATGGGACAGGGAGCAGGGGAGAGTGAGAGTAGGGGAGGTGGGGGAGACAGTGGGATGACAAAGGGGAGGGGTGGGGCAGCTGCAAAACTAGGGATGCTAGATGCACACATGAGCAGACACAGATAGACTGGATGGTCTGTTTCTGCTGGCACATTTGCATGTTAGTATGTTCATATGTTTATAATATTGACAGGATGTGAAACTTAATAAGGACTGGCCAGCCAGTCAGATCCTAAACTTGTTAATTGCTTGTTCTCCACCTGCATTGCCCCTCTGTCATGTGACTTTGGTTGGCATGCTTACAAAAACTGTGCCACTCAACACTCCTACTATAGCAACAGGCTAATGGAACAGAAGAACAAGATTTATGAGTGCAGGGCTGGGAAATTCTGAAGCCTGATCCTCTAAAGGTACGACACTAAAAGATCTGCATTGCTGACATTCAACTTTCTATGAGTAGTGCTTTTGAACTACTGTAAAAGGGCTTGTTGCATTGCTCTGGCACCACTTGAGAACTGTTGTCACTGTATAATTTTCCTCCCTTTTCCTGAGTGTGTATAAGACATGACCAGCAGGTTTTAATCTCACCCCTGTACTCTCTCTCAACAGTAACTGAGTTACAGGTACCAACTAGAGAGAAAACGTCCATTATTTGCAATAGGAGAGGGGCAGTCATGATACCAAATCATATATAATCATCTGGAATTTGTTTAACATGTTTTAAAAAATGATGATCAGTCTGATGGGTTGAGAGTGTGTTTAATAATAGCATAGAATAATATGGTATAGAACAACACATTAATGTAAACTGAACTTTTTATCAACTGAAACATCGTCACTTGTTAGCCTATTTGTGTTATGTCACAGTTACCACCTGCCTTGGTAGATAGCTGCTAAATTATAAATCAAACACTGGCAGAGTTCAGATACTAAAGATCCTTGATGAAATTCACTTTCCCACTTAAGGATAGTGTTGACAACATGTTCTTATAGGAAGAACATACTGGTAGATCAATAATGTCTGTTGTTTCTATAATACTCTAAATTTAAATCTGACATACTCCTCCCACTTCTTGGGGGTTGGTGGGTCCAAGTTTATTGTGTTTTCTTGTGCCAGTATTGAACAATGTATGATATTACCAATGATAAAGAATTATTGATTGTTGGGCCCTGCATTCCCCCAAAGCAAATAAGGCTATAATTATACTTTTTCAAAAAATAAGGAAATTCTTGGCATTAAACATTGTTAATGCATCAGTTAGGGTTCCACCATCAAAAGTTTAGAAATGTTGTGTTAGAGTTTCCATGCCTAACAGCCCACCCACTCTCCATGCACCAACAGGCATCAGGGGTGCACCTTGGAGTTGTAAGTCCTAAGACTCACCCCATTCTCTTATACTGTAACAACTTAGCTTTCTTACACATGGAATGTGGTGAACGTTAAGACTGATAACCCCAAGACACACCCCCGACACCTGTTGGTGCATGGAGGGTAGGGATGGGGTGTAGTATTAGGGTTGGAAATGCTAATACCACATTTCCAAACATTTGATAATGGAACCCAAACTTGCAGTCTTGTGCTATTATTTAACTGCATAACCCTGCTGTAAATAACTTCTCGGTACTATTTACTACTGTGCACTGTCTTTGTAATCCTGTATGACTTGTCCAGAAATGTACTACTTGAATGTACATACCTTGCTATATGTAACTAATTCTGGGTCACCCATGAAAAAGGGACCTTTAGAGCTCAGAGGGACTACCTGGTTAATGAAATTGAATAAATAAAATAAATAAATAAATAATGCATTAACTATGACGCAAAGATCTGCAACAGGTTGATACACAAGTGGGTGGAAAGGATAAGAAGGGACTTGGCAAGGTTGGAGGAATGGTCAAATATATGACAGCTTAGATTCAATGCAAAAAAGTCCAAAGTAATGCACCTAGGAAACAAAAACCCAGGGGAAGAGTACACAATGGAAGGTGGGGAGGTACTAACAACAACAAAAATGGAATGGGGACTAAGGGTAGTCATATCAGATGACCTAAAGGAAGGCAAGCAATGTGAGAAGGCAGTTAAGAAGGGCTGAGAGGATACTGGGATGCATAGGGAGAGGCATCAACAGTGGAAAACAAGAAGTTGTTATCCCTCTGTACAGACAGTTGGTGAGACTCCATCTGGAGTATTATGTGCCATTCTGGAGAACCCATCTCTGCAAGGACATAGGATGAAGGTGGTCCAGAAGAGGGCAACTAAAATGGTGCAGGGTCTACATCAGAAGCCATATGAAGAGAGACTAAAGGAGCTTAATATGTATACCCTAGAGGAAAGGAGGGAGGGGGGACATTATAGAAATATACAAGTACCTCAAGAGAATCTGCAAAGTCCAAGAAGGTAGCATCTTTCAGAAAAAGAGATGTACAAGAACAAGGGGGCACAATTTGAAGACTGAGGGGGGAAGGCTCAGGGAGTATCACATCAATACAGTGAGTCAAACACAGTAATGCAAATTTGAGCAACACTATTATAGGGAGTACAATTACAGCACCTGGGAATATGGGTGACCACCATTAGGATGACTAATATATGCCCTTTTCCCCAAGGTGCTATGACCTCGGGGTTGGATATTTTAGTAACGGGATGCAGGGGGGCAAAGCCCCCCACAAAAGAGGGTGTGGGGTGTGAAGCCCCCAAGATAAATACATTTAACAAAGTTCACTCTAATTGTTGTCACCCATATTTCATGGCGTAGTAACTGCAGTTGCTATAATAGCATCGCTCAAATTGGCGTCACTATTATTGAATTGCTGAATTGATATGGAACCAGCTCAGGGGTAATGTGATGAAGTATATTTTCACAGAGAGGGTGGCAGACACATGGAACAGCCTTCTAGAGGAGGTAGTGGGGTCAAAAACAATGGGGGATGTCAAGAATGCATGGGACAGATATAAGGCAATTCTAGTGGGGGGTAGGAGGAAGTAGGCTATTGGTTAACTAGGATTTGCAGCTTATCCAAAAGCTAGGGAAATTGGCAGACTAGGTGGGCTAAGTGGTCCTTATCTGCCGTCAAAGTCTATGTTTCTATGTAACAACGTTTTCTGCCTATATATATATATATATATATATAAAACCATGCAGTGGCATCACTGGGGGATTGGGCATTACCGGGGCACCAACAAGAGACACCGATGGTTGTTTTTCTTTGTTGCAAGTGACAATTATAGGGATAAAAAACTCTCAGCTAGACACTGGGGGAATTGGGCACCCCCAGTGTCAGTGTTGCACTGTGGAGGTGAGGGTGGGTGGGGTGGGGTGTGGTGAGATGGAGGGTCAGGTGGGGGAAGTAACAGAGCACTAGCAACAGTCTTTGATGGATGTTTTTATTGTTACCAGGGTTCATACAGCAGCTGCACACCGGTGACATCTTTAGCAAACTTCCAGTGTCCATCTGGTAACTTGTTTTGAAAGCCACCAGCTGTTTGCTGACATGACTTCATGCAGATCAAAAGACCAAAGCCCACTCTCTGATTGGAGTGGCTTCAGTCCTTTGAAGTACACAAAGTTTATACCCACCAAGCAGAGAGTTTCATTAGGACCACAATTGGTGGGCATTGGTGTAGACTGCCAAGCCCCTGCTATTCTGAGCTGCAATGAGCTCGACAGTGACCCTCCACTCCCTTTTGTTTCACTGGACATAAAACCTTTGGTACACAGGCACATCAAATGTAACACAAATTATGGTATTTTTTTACTTAAATTAACCAATCTTTTTTCTAAACAGAAAAAGGAAATAGTAGCCCACTATGACTATCTTGGTATTAGATTTGTTTACAGTAAGTAATGAAAAAAGCATTGCTCAAGAATTCTAAATGATGTTGAAGGATCTGTTACAGCCTTTATGAGATTCTAAGTTTGGAGGTATGAATTGTACATCTGTAACTCAAGCTTTTAGGGCAAACATAGAAACTGATATACTATATGGGTGTGAAATCAGGGGAGCAGCTAATGCCAAGTTATTAAACAAACCATTTGATGGATTGTATAGGGGTTTCCAGCAGCATTAGGGTTATGAGTTCCAAGATCATGCTCATTAGTGCTTGCAAGAGCTGGGAGCAGAAGGGCTTCATCCTTTGTTAGATGAAAGATTCATCAGATATTGACTAACAGTAATTTCAAACCAAGAAGAAAGGCATTAAAATTGTAGTAGAGGAAATGATGGCCTACAATGAGAACACATTTCAGCTCTGATGGATTTCTCATCTACAAATGAAATTAAGCAGCCTGGGCCTTGCTTATTTATGTGTTTTCCCATTGCTAGAACCTTGGGACTATGAAATCAGTAACATAGAATTAAGTATTGCTAACAAATATAAGCAAGCAGAAATTGCATTGCTCAAGAAACAAAAGCAAAAGACTGGCTAAAAAAATAATCAGATATTAAAATAGAACCTTACCTACAAATCCTTACACATCATGATATCAAAAACTCTTTACAAAATGCAGGTTTAAATTCTGCCATAGCAGCTTTTTGAATTACAGGTACAATGTTAAATAGGATACCTATCCATTTTACAAACATAACCTAAAGATGTAAATAATTTGCTCCACATTACCATGATCTGCTCTCTCTTCCATGCTCAAAGAAACCTATATTTGGGTAATTATCTAGATTTTTTAATTAAATACAAATCTAAGTTATTAACAAGATTGCAAACTTATGCAGATGTATGAGCAATCAAAATAATTTTAAAATTATTTTAAACCATTGGAAGTATTAATACTGGAGTTCCAAATAGAAATAACCAGGAGTAAATAAATTGGACTGCTTTTAGGGCCTGTTAGACTTATCTTTCCATAGGGATATATGATAACAAGTCAACTCATCTGTGGGTCTGCATGCAAGTGGCCAGATTCAGGCTACCCAGAATGAATACTTGTTTCTTTCATGAATTGCCATGAATTATCACAGCAATTCAACCATTTACTTCTGAATGAATGATTCCACTGTTCTTCTTATATCAAATTGTGTCTTACTGTAATTAGTCTAAACCCCTTTTACTATCTATGGGTCCCACTAAAGATATATACAAATACATATTAAACTAGCTTTTTAATATTTGTAATTTACTGTTATGTCTAGTGCTGTGATGAATGTTTGTATATATAATTTTAAGCATTCTGTTTCTTGTGTATTAACTATATTGTTGATCAAATAAATAATTGTCCTGATCTGAACTAAACAGAGAAAACTGAGTATTTGCCAGCACCTGGTTAAACAGAAAAAAATGCTTCACTTGCAGTACCTTAGTAGTTTTTGCAGTCAGACAAGAAAAGTGTGAGGAGACCAACCTTCTGTGAACTCAATGCATTTTATTTTTTGTGTCACAAACACCATGAAGGCGCTCCCTTCAGCACTCACCATTCACTCACACAGGCTCAGTAAAGTCTCTCTTAATGTATTTCATGTTCCTTGGTGCTTTGTCAAAGGATGGCATGCATTAGATATATCTTAACCTTCCTTATATTTTAATTGACTTAAAGACACAGAGCCAAATTGTGAACAAAGTGCTAAGTGCATTAAAAACCTTATTGTACAAAAACATACATAATAAATATTACTTCACACACACACACACATATATATATACATATACATATATATATATATATATATATATATATATATTAGAGGCAGAAAAGCTCCATTTAATGCGTAGAAAGTTAGGGTTGTTCCCAGCGACAAAAGAAAGGAAATTTGGTGTTGGGGGTTGAAAGCCCCCTTGTACCACCCCAGCCCGCCACCGAACCACCAATGGGTGTGCATTGGGGATCATTGGCCCTAACTCTCACCCCATCACATGGGTAAACAAGCTGAGGTATAGGATAATGGGGTGAGAGTTAGGACCGATGACCCCAATGCACACACCTATTGGCAGTTCAGAGGTGGCAGGCTGGGGAACCTGAGACTTTCAACTAACATTGGATTTCCTCACTTTTGTTGCAGTGTAACAACCCTAACTGATGCATTAAATGGATTTTTTTTTGCCTCTAATTTCCCTTCTTTTTGAGACTGTGCAGTAGAAATAGTGAATGGAATGTGGTGGTGGGAGTGTGGGACCCTTTAGGCCCCGCGCTTCCACCACGTGATTTTTTGTGATATAGTAATGGTAAGTGCAAGGCAAACACAACCACTAATGGTTGCACACAAGGTGACTGAAACATAAATAGAAAAGCAAACATTAGTAGAAACGCAAGCACAAAGTGACGCCAAAGTGAACAGTGATGCAAAAGGAGATGCAAGCACATAAGGAAACGAAAACCGTGATGCGCACGATGACGGTACCACAATTGAAAATACAAATGGTAACGGTAACAGCAGAAATAATGCCATAGGAAACAGAAATGGAAACATAAGCATAGCGCATCGCAAAATGAGGAGCATAAGCGGTAATGCACACGGTGGTGTACATGGGAACAGTAACGCAAACAATCATGGAAACGCAAGTGGAAATGCTAACTGTAACAGTAACAGACTCGCACACCCTGCTTTTGCCCAACAGCTGCAAAGAGAAACACAGTGTGTACAAAGAATGTATGCATAACAATGGGCCTCGGAGCAGAAAATGAGCTGTCGGAATACTAAAATGCTAATATCTCAGTAACCTTATGACTTAGAAAAAACATTTAAATTTCACATGATCCATGAGTTTTTTGGCTATGTTTTCACTGCACATGTAGCCCATAGGGCTACACTTGGTCACAATGAAAATTCTGTATCTCACACCATTTCCAAGATACAAGCCCTGAAATGCGTGGCAAACACCACTATGTTAGTCTAAGGGAAAAAACATCAACTTTGGAGTACTGTAACTTTGCATACATACAATACTTTTTCAACAAAATACCAAAAGGCACATCTGTAGGATGTTGGCTGCCTTCCCTTCAAATTTCAGCTCAAAAGACCAATCCATTCTTTTGCAGCAGGGTGGCAAAGAACTCCTATCATTTTGGCCATAGTCTGGAAAAGTAGTGTCTTGATTTGCAAAAGCTTCTGCAAAATTTGCGAAAGTGTTGAGAGTGTGACACTACTTTCCGACACTACTTTTTCCAGAAATTTGAAAAACATATTTATGGGGTGTTTAACCCCAAAATAAAGACATGGCTAGCATACTCAGGGCTCAAATAGGTAAACACAAACATAATTATGTCCCTAGATGGTCCCAATTTTAAATGCCAAGCATTTCTGTGATCAGTAACTGAAAAAAAAATGGCTGACTCATGACAATACTAGGGCCATTTGCGACACTAAAAAGTACATTTGTGAAAGTGTTGAACTTTTTGTTAACTCTACCCATTGACTTATAATGGGAACTTGTTTTTTAAATAGCTTTTGAACTGTTTAATATTTTTTCATGAAATCTTCAAAAGGCAAATCGGGGACCCTTGCCGCACCTTTCCTGAAGTTTTTGGACTGGTCCCGTAAATTGTGCCACCTGTAGGATCAAACAAATAATGCGCAAAAAAATGTAAATACACACACAAATGTTGCTTAATAACTCAACAGCTGTATATCTTACCAGTACAAAATCTGGCAGATCCCAAGATCTATGGATATGCCCCATGCCTGCGATATTTCAGGCAAATCTGTTGAATGGTGACAAAGTTATTAAGGTGCAAAATTTCACCCTTTAACCTTAAAAGGACTACTCTACCATAATATATATATATATATATATATATATATATATATATATATATATGCAATATCACTCCATTTTTCTTTTCATTGTTACCTTAAAGTGCTAATACAATTTTACCAGATCACAGTATCCAATTGCACTTCCCCAATCATCTTGATTTAAATATTCATGACATTTGTTTCCGTAAAGTGCAACATTTTACCACTTTGAAAGAGTCCACTAGTACTGGTCTTGTTATTTTTCATGGTTTCCCCACAAGGGTTCACTACAATGACATCCTTTCTATCTGTATCTTAGAAATTAAAAGCAGCAAGTTAATCCAAAATTTGTCTGAAAGCATCTTAGGGCAAAGCAAGATGCACTTCAGTTTTAAAAACAGTTCACATCATTTTCTTGAATGCTTATCTCATCTTGAGTCCCCACAGGGATCTGAATTAAAGCCTGCAAAACTCCAAATAATCTACAGTAGCTAAAAATACATTTTACTATAAAAATATTTGTTTCAATCAATGTTGTTTTCTCTAGTAATCTGGGTTAACATGTTACTGTGTTGCAATGTAGGAATATCAATTCTAGCCACCAACCACCTGTCCACGAGCCTTATAAACTTTCAACCCCTATTAAACTGATTGCCCCAAATGTTGCATTACTGTATCTTTACTTACATTTTTTTACTGTAATAATAGCTGCTATAATGAATATTTTAGTACATAATGAATTGTATCATATGTATAAAATATAGGTGTTTATAGTCTTGTAATCATGTGCTGATGTCAGTGCCAAACAATTATAAGATTTCAGAAACGCACAGATATAAGGCTATACATCTCCAGTGCTTATATTATTCCAAAAAAGAGCAATACTGAAAAGATTATTGGGCCAGATTTCATGTTTGGCATTACAGCCCTTAGGCTGGAGTTTCAAAAATGGAAACATTGTGCATGTGTGCAACTGCAATTTTCTCCCAGTGCACAACATTTTCCAAAAGACTGCTTTTTATGACCTTTTCTAGATGTTACAGTAGTTTCTACAGATTGTTTTGTGCTGGTATGCTCAAAAGGAGAATGTACGTATGTACAAAAAAGAAATGCTGAAAATAGGATTTTTACTAGTGCAAGCTTTTCCCCCCACGCCATTGAGTTGCCCAAGAGGACTTAGCCTATGGGCCACAACAGACCCCTAAAAATTAAGCCATAGAGGTATCCACAAGACAACAGAATCTTTTTCTCTGTAGGTATTGCCTGCCGTTGCTGCTTGTTTACATCAGGGTCTTGATTCAGAGACAAGCCAGACTGGCAAGAGCCCCATGTGTGTTGAACATTTGGCACATGGGACTTGCAGCCATCAATTGGAATACATGATCCCATGCACCATTTGCTGTGAATTAGACTAGCTTTTTGCTGGCTGAACTTTGTAACAAATGGGGGACCTTACTACAGAGTTTATGCCAAATAGTTGGTACAAGCCACTGTAAAGTTGGAAAAGTGTCACACATGCATGTGACCTTTCTGAATTGGGAACAAGCTGCATCAATTTGTTTGGAGCAGCTGCGGGTTTGACACAGGGCTTAACACAAGTCCTGAGTCAATGTTTCTGAATCAAACACCAGATGTTATTATCCTGTGCTTATGCTATCACACACTATTGCTGTGAGAATAATTATATTACAAATAGATGATTATAATGTTGTATACCGTATGTTTGATTGTGTCTAAATAAAAACATTTGTGATGTCATCTATTGCAGTTTAAGTGATTCTGTACCAGCATTTGCAAGTTAACAGAAAGTTAACAGAAATTAAAAATGATACCATAAAGTATTTTTTATGGACAAGAAATGTAGAATTCTAATAATAGCTCATATCTTTGCTTCTTTAATAATCTGTTCTCTGTTTTCTCCCCAGAAATGCAGATTTTGCGTACATCTCTAGCAGTGGTGGGAAAAGGCTGCCTTGCAGCATCATTCCAGTGTGTATATCTGTACTCTGGAGAGCTTTATCCCACTGTAATCAGGTAGGAAAAGCCAGGCAGGCCATTTCATCTCAAGTGCACTGGGGTCTTTTGTTAGCCAACAACTTAGATTCCCCTTTATTTCATTACTTATATATTACCTGTAACCCCTGCAGTGGTACTTGCAATCACATTAAATGACGTTCATGATCATATGGCAGATGACCTGTAGTATTTTTCTGCACCTCTTTGGGATTGAATGTGCTGTATTTTCCAAATTTCATCTGAAGTTTGTTTATTTATTACAGAAGAACCTTTTCCAAATGTTTTACAGGACTGCCAGCTGAAGAGTTCTTGAAAAACCACTTTGCTGTTTCTGAGTTTTCAACCAAAGCAGGATAGAGAATATATGATTGAGAAATATGATAAAAGCAAAGAACTGTGCAAAAATTGAGAATACAGGACCAATTGGCATGTCTAATTTGGTTTTACAGAGCAATTAGGAATCAAAACAGCAGACAGAAAATATTATTTTTAAGCTAGAAAGGTGTTACTTTTTATATCTAAAGCATTTTCTTTGTCATTTACCCAGTTGGAAGGTTCTCTACCTGGTAGGTATTAGATGCAATAAATAGAATAGCATTATCCTGGAAGCTAACATGTCTAGTTTTTTTTTCACTTTACTACATTATCAGAAGAGATGGGTGAAGTGGCCTTAATTCGCTCCACAGAGTGATTCATGGAGTACGCTGCAACATGAAGTGGAATACTGAGAGACAGTGGAAGTGTGCTTTGGAGGAGGGGTGTATCTGTGGTGTAGCTAGATTAACTTGGAGAAAAATACAGTTCTTTCTGTTATGATATTTTTCTTGTATAACTGTGCTAATGTACACACAGTAATATTTTCAATAATTATTTTTTGTTGCTTTGTTTTTTATTAAAAGATTACAGTACATCAGTATACACAGCACAGTATGTAGGAGTAAAATATAGAATCACATCATCAGTAAGAAGCATGCTGACCACATGGGAAATTTCTAGATCAGTGTGCAGGTTAAGAAAATGTTTCCAGGAGAGTACAAATTCACAAATTCTCTGTATCTAAAATAAAGTACAGTTAAAATGCACTCCCCCCACCATAAAATCTTCTTATTCATGGTATAATGTCCTGTCTATGTTGCATGATCCACTTTATCAACTTATTCCAGAAGAGTTTAGTCCTAGCCTCCCTCTGGTGCAAGACTGCTGTTATTTTTCCATTGTGTAAATCTCTCATACAGTATTCTCCCAATCGGTTACAACCAGGGAGGGAGGGTTGTCTGCTACCACCTACTTGAAATCCCCTTCATAGCTGCCAAAAGTAATATTGGCAGCAATTTCTTTGGACTATATATTCCTGACTCCCTCAGGGAACCAGTGTAATAGTGCCAAACCAGGGGTGAGCTGCATGAGCTCAGGGAAGAGTTGCCTCAGACCATGCTCTAATTGTGCCCAATACTGATTAAGCACTGGGCAATTCCAGAATATATGTATATGATCTGCCCGGGTCTCTCCACATAATCTCCAGCAACCAATTCCTCCCTTAACCCCATATTTCCCAGTTATTATGGGTGTATTAAAATATTTTACCATACATTTCCAACTATATTCTTTCTAAACATGGGAGCTAGATATCTTATGCTGTAGACTGCATATCTGGTCCCAATTCAACTCAAGAATCTCTTGTTCCAGATCCTCCTCCCAGAATTTCTGTACTTTCACCAAAGATTTATGCTCCTTCTGCTGGAGAGTACGGTACAACATTGAGATGATATGACAAGGAATCTGTCTGGTCTGGGTATGGATGGTAATTTGCACCAGAGGAAGTGCCTGAGCCAATGCCCAGTGGATTCCATATTTCTGCACTATATAATGATATATTTAAAAGAAGTGGAAAAAGTCCCTCCCATCCAGGTGATAAGCCTGCTGTATTTGGGCAAAGGCTGTAAAAGATCCCTGCTCATACCATTGATATATAAATTTCAAACCTCACCTTTTCCAGGTGTCATATGTATGATCAATAATGGCCCGGAATGAATGATGGGTCATAGATAGAAATCAATAATATAGCAGCTGAGGGGACAATATCTGATGCCCCCCAAAACCTACGGCATATAGTAAGTACAGCTTTTGTAAAGATAGATCTAATACCATCAAGTCTGTAATTCCATAAAGTATAAGGAGTACCCATGCCTCTCTCTATGCCCTCCAGCTGATCATCTAGCTCTAACATCTTCCAATGTGTAACTATGTTTGAGTCCCACCAGTGTAGGGTATGTGCCATATGGGCCGAGGAATAATAGTTTTTCAAATTTGGAAGGGCCAGACCTCCCATGATTTTAGGCAGCTGAAGTAAGACATAAGCCTTCCTGGGTCTCTTTCCCTGCCCTTTATAGTGGGAGAGCATTCTGCCCAAATCTTAAAACACTCAGATGGGTGTTGGATGGGAAGGTTCTGGAACAGGTAGAGAAATCTGGGCAATACTGTCATTTTAATAGAGTCAATTCATTGTATGAGAGGGATTGTAAGGTTATACCATCATTGTAAATCAGTCTTTAAAGTCTTGATTAATGGGGGATTCATTTAATACACCTTTGATAGATCTCAGGGGATTATAATCCCCAGGTATCAGAAACTATGGGTGTCCCATTTCAGAAGGAAAAGTGACTTGGTAAGACTATCCGGATCATAGCCCCAGCTAAGAACCTCCATCTTAGCAGTATTACGTTTGTATCCTGTTAAAGATTCTATATCCTGTAAGAGTGTAAATAGTCAGGGGAGAGAGAACTCTGGGGATGTTAAATAGATCAATAGATCTTCAATATAAAATGCTGTCTCATGTTCTACCTCACCCTCTAATAAGCCTGTTATCCCATCTACCTTCTGTATTGCTTGTTGCCAGATCAAAAGTTCTCCTTCTAGTTGTCTCCATTTATTCTCTCTGGCTTTCTTTTTCCTTGCTGTAAACTGAATGGTGTCTCCCCTAAGTACAGCCTTCAATGTATCCACAATATTCCTAATGAGACTCAGGGGGACTTATTTTGGACTATAATCTCTTGTATATTTTGGGTAGTAAACTCTACATAGTTCCAGATTCTTAATAAAGAATTATTAAAACACAATTGTGTGGGCTGCTTTTCTTGATGGCTATCCATTTCTAGTACCAGAGGAGCATGAACTGTCAACAAAATAGGGAGCATCATCTCTCGGTGCACCATGTCCTTATGTTTCACTGTAATTAAAAAATGGTCTATGTGGGAATAAGTATGGTGGGCTATTGAATAGTATGTATAATGTCTGCTACCCTGATTACTGGATCTCCAGATATCAGCTAAGCCCATTTATTTGATCAATAGCTGACCATGACTCTGACTTACCACTAAAACTCCTTGTTTAAAATAGACAATTTTATCTATCAAGGTCTGATGTGTTTGAGGACTTGAGCCTGGGTTGAGATAAATACTAGCCACCATATAGGGAGTGCCCCACCAAAATCCCCAGACCATTGCCAAGGTACTCTCTCTCTCTTAGTATATGAGTTCTCCAGTTGGAAAACTGAGTGGTTAGGAATTAATATCACTACTCCCCTCCATCTGCCGGAGCAATGGGAGCTTTCCACCACCATATTCATGACAAATCTAATCAGCTTTAGATGCTCCATTGGGGTGATATGTTTTTTTGTGCAATGAGATCATATGTGGGTGCAACTTTTTAAAGTAAGACATCACCTTTCCCCTTTTAATAGGTCCCCCCAAGCCATTCACATTCTGAGAAACTAGTTTAATTTTCTGGTGTTCGGCCATACTGGTATTGAAAATAAATCTCAATCCTCCTAATCTGTCCCCCCAATCCAATCCATCCATGGTCACCTGACCTAATATCCCACCTGCTATTTCCAATAATTCTTGACATTTTTTTTACTGATTGTTGCAGTGCAGCAGTGCATAATTTTAGTTTGTTTAGAATACATGGTTATATTACTGAAGTTTTCAATTTGCTACGCATTAAACTTATTGTGTGTGAGTATGTGTGTGATGCATGTCATTAAATCAGACACCTTTTTATTGTGCCACATAGTACTAGCAGCAATGTGAACCTGCTGTCCACTGCAGCTGTGTGATTTTTGTGGTATCTTTACTGGCACTAGTTGTAGTGACTGTTACTGCAGTACACCCGTGGCATGCCCCAACCGGCAAAGGTATTCTTTTCCAGATTTGAATTTCTGACAGTGAGCACTGGTTTGGTGTTGTGCCTTTGTGTCTGTATCTCTTCAGTGCGCAGTGCATTCTTAACCTGTCAGTGCATTTCCATCTCTTTAGGGCCCATTCTCCATCTGTAACTTAAGTCACAATTGTTTCTTTGGCTTCCTTTCAGAGTACTGGACTGGTGTGGTGCATATCTCTTCATGACCATTGTACTCATAATATGCGTTGTTAAGTCAGGGCCACCATCACGAGTCACTCGTGATACAAATCACATTCTTCATCATCACGGTCACAAATGCAGTCAAAAATTATGATTTACGATCATGTCACAAATCACAAAATTAATTTTTTCACTAGTTACTTGGATGTATTTAAATCCTGTTTTGTAGTATCTATCCAGGCTTCACCACCCCACCACTTAACTCATTAATAAGAGTTTTTAAATTGGGGAGTTTTGTGCAACAGCTCATCAGGGAAGTACAGCCATAGGCATTCACGTTCCCATAAAGTTTCATATTGGTTATCTCACACTGAATCACGTTCTTCATCAAGGTCACAAATGCAGTCAAAAATTATGATTCATGAATCATGATCATGTCATGAATCACAACATTTATTTTTTTATTAGTTACTTGCATGTATTGTAAGCCTGTTTTGTAGTATCTCTCCAGGCTTCACTCAATCACCACCACTGTACTCATTAATAAGAGTTTTTAAATTGGGGAGTTTTATGATACAGGATCAGCTCATCGGGGAAGCACAGCCATAGGTATTCATGTTCCTTCCTGTACAGCATGTGAGTTACAGTACTGTAAGTAATGGTGGGTGAAGTGGCCCTAATTCGCTCCACAAAGTGATTCATGGAGTAACATGGAATTCGCAGAGTACTCCACAATGTGAAGCAGAGCACTTCACTTCATAATGAGGAACGTGAAGTCCATTGAAACTAATGACTTTGCATTATTCCGCCTTCCCCAAACCACTTCTCCACCAATTTTAAGGCGAAGTACATTGAAATCAATGTAATTTGCTTCACTTTGCCTTATAATTGAGCTCCAAATGAAATTCTACAGTGATTCATGGGATTGCAGATCACATGAGCTCTAGATTGTTCTGCACAGCCTCAATTCTGGCCTGGGTAGCGTGTGTGTGTGTGTGTGTGTGTGTGTGAGTGTGAGTGTGTGTAGTGGTAGCTGGAGACAGTTTGCTCTCATAGCTCTGCGATTCAAAACCTCTAAACGCTGTTTAAAATGCTTTTTTGAGTCTTTTTTTTACTCAGAATTTAGTACATGGATTGTAGGAAACCTTCTGTGCTCATATCGAGTGTTTATTGTTGTGTGTATTTTGAATGTTAATTTAGAACAGTCAGCCTGTGTACTGTGAAGTGCGCTTGGGGAGGGGAGTATTTTTGGTGTAGGTACATTAACTGGAAGAAAAAGACAGTCTTTCTGTTTTGGTTATATTTTTCTTGTATAACTGTGTTAATGTACACACAGTAATATTTTCAGTAATTCTTGACTTTTTTTGCTGATTGTTGTGGTGCAGCAGTGTATAATTTGTCTGTTTAAAACATTTGGTTATATTACTAAAGGTTTTCAATTTGCTACACATTACTTGTAGTGTGTGTGTGAGGTGTGTGCGATGCATGCAATTAAATCAGACACCTTTTATTGTGCCACAGAGTAATTGCAGCAGTGAGAACCTGCTATGCACCGCAACTGTATGAATTTTTTTGTACTACTTTGTGGTATCTTTACTAGTAGTGAATTGTTACTGCCATGCACTAATCCTCCAACTGGCAAAAGGTATTCCTTTCCAGATTTGGATTTGTGACTTGGTTGCAAGCACTGGTTAGGTGTTGTTGTGCCTTTTCATATGCATCTGTTGAGTGTGCAGTGCAATCTTAATCTGTCTGTGCGTTTGCAGTGCGCCATTAATTCTGGAAGACTGCATTTCTTGTTACGCTCTCATTTCACTTCGTCAGCTCTGGGGAATTTTCTGGACACAAGACAGTAGCATTTCATCAGCACTGGGGAATTTTCTGGACACAAGACAGTAGCATTTTGGGGATGCACATTAATTCTGCTGACTCTGTGTGTGACCACTGCACACAGGACTGAGAGTGCTGTTAATTCTGGGAGACATTGCATTTCTTGTTACACTATCATTTCACTTTGTCAGCACTGGGGAGTTTTCTGGACACAAGACAGTAGCACTTTGGGGATGTACATTAATTCTAGTGACTGTGTGTGTGTGGTGCTGCCAGTATTACTGTAATTTTGCCTTACATTGCGTTAAGGTGGCATGACAACGCAAAGTAATAATCACAAGGCAAAAGTGAGCCTTTCCTATAGGGCATTCCACATAGCGAAGTGCCAATACAAAGTGCCCACTTCATGGGCACTTCACAGGTGGAATTTAAATTCATTGCATCTCTAATTATTAGTACTGTGATGACCTTACATATTGCGACATTAATAATGACTAATTTCAAAGAAGGTAAGAGTCGCTTCACAGTCAGTTGATATATTGCAGTCTGTGAGGTCACAGTGTTGGTGAAGTATGACAGGGAATAGAACTAGATATTTCAGTCTTCATCTAGTACAGTATGACTTACTTTATACCTGATACAGTTATGCAGAATTCTAATTAGTAAAACAGAAAAGAAAAAGTACTTCAGATAAAAAAGTAACAGCTGACTACTTTTAAACATTGTCATTAATTGCAGGCATTGTTAAGGGTGTCAGTATTGTTTAGCTGGTAGCACATCTGCTTGTGGGTGAGAAGGTTGTGGGTTCTAGTCCCACACCAAGATTAAGCTTATATCATCAATGCTGGCATTTGAGTGCAGAACTGGTGGTGCTGTACTTTTGGTTTGTGTTGTCCTTTGAATAAGATGTCAAACTGAGGTTCTTTCTTCCCATCTCTTGTGCTGTCCTGGTAGGTGTCCAAAAGAAAGTAAAAGAACCAAAGGCACCTTTCATAAGAGATGGGGATTTTCCCCATGTCCTGGATGGGAACATGGCAATTCACTCCAGATATTTTACCCCGATTACTCACTCCCAACAATAAGCTCCGGTGATGACTCACTCCTGTAATAAAATGCTACAGCAACTATTCAGTCCCACTCCAGCTCCATCTCCCACTCCCTGTGTGCAAATCATAGGCAGTGCATAATAAAAAAACATGAACTATTAGATCTCTTACCAGCTTGTGCTTGCCCAGTTGAGCCTCTGAGTCACAGGAAGTGTTGAGTGTGGATTTCAGGAAGTGGGTCGAGGTGACAATAGTAACCAGGAGTATAATCCAATACACAGAACAGTAACCCTGTGATGTCTCAGTTTGCTTGGTGAGTTAAAAATATATATTTTATTTATTCTATTATTAAAAACAAGTCTTAAAGTTGTTGCACTAATAATCAAAGCTGTGTGCAACTCAATGTACAAATTCTTCTGTGGTATGATGGGCACATTTCTCCAGTATACATTCTAGCCTTGCCATGTTATCTCTGTAAACACATCCTGATAGTGCTGGGGGATTGAAGGCAATTATTTGCTCCACCTCAGAATCGCATTTTCTTTGAACTCCATGGAGGCCATCAATGAATTTCCACACTGCGGGATGCATCATGCACAGGATGCTCTGCATCCCATGGTGGAAGGCCCCCACAGTGTTGTTTGTCTTTGCTCAACCATCTGAAACACTTTCCAAATGATTCCGCACTTCGATTGGAAAAATGGGTCTGTCTCCGCCCTATCCCTCTTCTGTTGTGGGTGCCAACCCAGACATCTTCAAAATAGTCTATGATTGGTACAAGCTATTCAGGAAAAATGTTTTGGCTTTCTTCTGTAATTTCCTCAAATCATGGAATTACTTGTTCAGGTGGATAGAAAGCTAGGGCTTGAAGGTATTTGCACTTATGTGCAAATTCTGGAACCTGTGCATACCTCACAGCCAGACCTTCCATTTGGATCTTGCAATACAGACATTGAGTGAAATGGAAAAAGCATCCCACATGTTTTGCTTGTGAGAACACTACTTTAAATGCTGCAATACTTGACCACTCGAAATCTGTCATAATAACTGTCACAAACCCATTCAGCAGGTCAGTTGCCTACTCCCAAGGTGCCAACCTCTGAGCGTAGAACTGTGAACAGTTAACAGAACAAGGTAGCCTTCTTGTCTGTTTTGTGGGTTCTAGTCACCTTAGTCCTAAGTTCTGGAATGATTCAAACTGATAACCTCTTGTTAGCATACCCATTTGTCATGCTCAGATAATTCTGTCTTCAGAGGGCCAGATATATTTGCTTATGGGCACCTGACCAGGTATTACAAAATGAACCCTTAGAACTCTATGCTAGACCTAGAGATCTCTTATCTATTTCCCAGTTTGGTACCACAATAAGTGCATGCACAGTGTCAACTATAACCATCTAAGCTTCACTTATATAAAAAGAAGTTTCAAGGCACACCAGGCAGTTTCTGTTTTTAAAATATATGTCTTTACTTTAAAATAGGTAAAATAGGAAAACAGTAACATACAGAACAAGATATTACAACGCATGCAGCCTTAAAAACAAAACTGGTTTAAAACTGCAAATTCCTACAATACATACACTCAGATAGATCTTATCTAAGATCTCCTTAATTCTTAATCTTTCAGTGTTTTGTTGTTCCCCTTTTCTCAGTCAGGAAATAATGTGTCTGTGTAAGGACTGCTCAGTATATTTAAAAGCAGTCTTGAGCCAGCCTACTCTCTGAGGCCACCTAACTCCACCTTGGTGTATTAAAATTTTATATTTTATACTACAGGATGTACTACTAAGATATTTAAAAAAATAATAGGTGATGTAAATAATTCTCCTCTCCTCATGTGACTTGCCAAAACCGGTCTGTGATCTGCTTCACCCAGACATCAAAGCCTCTTTGATGTGATTCTGGCTTCCTTAGATGACACCCCCCAACACATGCATATTGGACTTCTTGAACCAGTCTGTGATCTGTTTCACACATACATCAAAGGCTCTCTGATGTAATTACTGGTTATCTTGGGAGACACCCCAACAAATGCATATTCTCCTTCCTTCCTGACACCTAGTGCAAATCAAAGGATTTCCATGAGGATGTAATGAATGTATATTTTATTTCCTGGGCTTCAAAGAAAACTTAGCAAAGTAATTGCATTTCAGATCTGAAGTTTAAGCTACCTCCTGTCCTTTGAACTTATCCCTGGGGGGGGGTGATGTGTCAATTTCAGCAAGACAGCATTTTCTCCTGACAGACATTTCCTTACACATTTTATATTGCAGAAAAAATATCATATTGAAATCAGAATCAGCTGTCCACATACCACAATAACCTCTGGGCAAAGGTTGGGGTTCAGCTCCTTAAGCACAGTTAACATACTTTCATAGCAGTCCTTGCTTTTTCCAGGCAAAAGTGCAAAAATAGCAGTTTGCACATTGTCGAACCTTTTGCCCATGATTATGTACAATTGCTTGAAGAGAGGTGGCACAACACTTAATGTGCCATCTACATACCACTGCTTACACCTCTTAAGGAATTTAAGGTTATTCTCCATCCCTAACAATAAAATTCTATTGCTTTCAGGGCCACTATCATGAAGTAAAAACTGGACAGATTCACCAACACAGTCAGGCTTGCTTAAAGCATGCAGTTCAGGGATTTGTAATTCACACAAGTCCTTTGTATTTGGTGGTGCTCCATGGACTCAAACCTTTTGTATTGTCCACTTTAAGGTTTTATAAATTATTTTGCCCTGAGCTGCAAGTGACATTTGTTCTTTTGCATGTAAGAGAACTTGGGCAGTTGTGTCCTGTGTGGAGCATGATCTTTCCTTAGCAGTATTCACTGCTTCATGTTTCTCAACTGCACATGGGTCTGGTGCATGGGTATGTTGTGAGACGAGATGCTTGATGGGGACAAAATGGCGTATTTCTTATAGTGAATGTGTGTGTTAATTCATTGCAGGTGGTAATATTCCTTGTTTGTCCACTAGGTACTGTACTAATTGAGAAGATATAATTACCAACCAATCACAGTATGTACTGACACTAATTGTGGATACTAATTATATAGAAGCCTGTCCATCAGGGAATGGTAGTGGTAGCGAATAGTCTCAGTAGCATGTTGTTGCAGGAGTGAGTCATTGTCAGAGCATAGTGTTGGGAGTGATTCATCGGGGGGTGAAATATCAAATCGAATTGTCATGTACCCATCCTGGACAACATTTCCCTTCTCATAAAACTAGTTCATGCAATTGCCCAAGACTTTGTGTGAGTATTGATGTGCAAAATGAGTGCCACTACAGAATCAGCCATTTCACTACCACTCTTCCCTTGCATTTAAAACACCTCAAGATACACTGTGTGTGAAAAGTGCTATATAAATTCATATTATTTTTCTTCCTTCTCTTCCTCTAAAGAGCCAAACAAACAAAAGAGTAGAGCACTCGTGGGTTAATTCAGAAAATTCTTCTATTTGTTGAGTAACAAGCAGCTCTGAAACTGAAAACACTGATTTTCCCCCCCAAATACTGCAGTTCTGAAACTGAAAACCCTGCCTTGAGCCCCCCCGAATACTGCAGCATATCTCTGTGATGAAGTGTCAGTAAGAAAAACAAAAAAATGTTCCACATTAATCCAGGAGGGCACTGCTGTAATTATCTGTTGATTGGCAGCACTTGTGTATGGCATTAGACCCCAGGTCCCAGTCAATGTAAGTACTCATCTTCTGCGGAGGAAGCAATCAGTCTTCTAGGAGCTAACTTCTCTCACAGTTACAGTTAGCAATGACATAAATTCAGATGCACCCTTTTTCATTGCGACAAGAAACAGCTATGCATAAGGGATTACTAATGGTACATGCTGAGGCAGAGGTCTCCCCAGTGATTAAGTCACCATGGAAATCAGCCAGATATGAGTGAGCACAAACAGGGTTTGTAACCCCTGGAAGTCTGGCTTGCAATACCCAACTAGTTTTGGCCATTGCATAGTGCCAGTTGGATGGCACTATGCCACAGACAGATCTAATGAGAAATAGCTGTACCACAATAATGTTCTAAGCTTCTGATACCTAGGCTTTGGCCCACTTCTGGGTTGAAGACTGTCCTAATTTTCTTGTTCTTGGATGTACTTCACTGGTGGTAGAGTATCCCCCTTCCTTTTCCCCATTGCCGGAATTAACCCTGGTGTCCAGTGAAACCTGTTTTGCCCCATTTATTACCACTGCCAATTCTTGTTATAGTATAACAATGATCCTGTCCTTTTCTGGCTGCTCAGATGTTGGTAACTGTTTTTCAACACCCCTACATCCTTCTTGTAATGGTTGTACAAGCAGGGGTTGGTAAAAAAACTCTGTGACTGCTGATGCAAGGGGTACAGTGTTATGTGCACGGTGCTGCAGACCATGTGCATGGTGACCATGTCCCTTTCCTCACATCATCACAATGTCATTAGTGGCCATGCAAAGAAAGGCTTATAACCCTTCTGTGTATACCCCTAAGGTATTTAAAATAAATGACATTGTCAAGAGGTGACTTATTGCTGCTTGTGAAAGAGAGATGGTGGTCACCAATAAGACAGTACCTCTTCCAGGATGGTGGGCAGCATTCTTCATTGAAATTATGCCATCAACCACAATTGGTGGTGCAGAAGGAGGGAGGAGGAAGGAAGGAAGGAAGGCAGGAAAAGAAGGAAGGCAGGAAGGAAGAGAGGAAGGAAGGAAGGAAGGAAGGAAGGAAGGAAGGAAGGAAGGGAGGAAGGAGGAGGGAGGAGGGAGCCTGGCTTCAGTGTGATGTGTATGTTTCCATCGAGAGCCCTTACCATCAGTGTCTTTGTGACTGTGAGAAAATAAAAGGAAAACCACCAGCATGTGGCAGCATGATAGTGGCATACTAGGGTCCCACCACTGTGACTGGCTTCTGTCCTCTGCAGTTGCAATTTGGAGGGGCATTTTCTTTGTCAAGTCACAGATGGAATCCACCAGGGGTATAATGGCATATGGGCCCAATAAAGACAGATAAAAGCCAGAGAAGGTGGTGGATGCAGTGGATCAGTAGCCAGACTAAAATGGATAGTTCTAGTGACCAGAGAATAAAAAAAAGGTCAAAGCCAGAGAAGGTTGTGAATGCAGTGGAGCAGTAACCATACTCAAATGGGTAGTTCTAGTGACCAAAAAAATAAAAGAAAGTGAGTTGGAGATTAGGTCTATCAGTTTAGGTTTGGAAACAAAAGTCGTAGCCTTGGTTTTTATTGCATGCAGAGTTATTTTGTTTGAGCACAACCACAGATGAATGCTATTCAGGCTTGAATGAACTATGGATTCAAGAGAGTTTGGCTACTGGAAAAAAGAGCTATGTCATCAGCATACATGTAACTATGGGAGGAGCTGCAGATGGTCTGCAGTCCATTTAGGAAGAAGACGAATTGAATGGGGCCAAGAACTGAGCCTTGGAGATTCCATATGTATTAATTGGCTGGCAGTATAGCCTAGTAGATAGACTAACAAGCTGTGAATGAGCTTGGTACATCCAGCAGACTGTGGTTTGATTACCACAACCTCCACCTGCATAATGTGTGACTCTGAGCAAGTCAATTAGTCAGCCTAGAGCTCCTGGGTCACTCCTGAAAACAGACACTTGTGCCTAGTGGGCCTTATTTGGTTAACAAAGAATAAATAAATAAATAAATGTAGTGAGCTGAACCCACTAATGTAAACAGCTTGAATTTGGTTTAATTGATAGGATCTGAACTAGGAAGTAACCCTCTCAGACAAACCAGCACTACTCAGATATTTAGTAGGAGAGTGTAAGAAGCTGTGGCAAAAGCTTTGAAGAGGTCTATGAAAATGGCAGTTGTGAGGAGTTGAGAGGATTCCCTGATCAGTCATACAAGGATGGAGATGAGGTCCTAATGCAGTGAGGTGAAAGTGGAATTATTTGGCTAGAAGCCCAACTGAAATTTGTAGAGGAAATATGAGGATAGAATAGCTGTGATTTGAGAGTGGGCAAAGTGCTCCTGAATTTTATGAAGAGCAGAGATGAGGAAGAGTGGTCTGTAGTTCTATAGTTTCCTGGAGACAGGTTCAGTGATAGCTGGGACAATCAGAAAAATGTGTTCTGGATAAAAGTCATCTGGGCTGCTGATTTCAGAGGATTTCAGGGTCATAAGTTTGTAGGTGGGAGAAATGGGAAAATACAAAGGAGAGCATTGAGGAGGAGGTTGTGAAAAAGTGATGGAGGAAGGAGTGGGAGAAAAGTTTTGGGTCAGTAGGGAAATACTTGGAACTGCAAGTAAAATACATGTTCAAAGTGTCTACAACTTTAAGAGGCAGAGAGCAGAGGGAATTGGCAGCATGTAAGAAGGAGGTGGGGAGCTGAGGTGGAGTTAAAAAAATATTGAATCTGACCTCCAGAAATTTTACCCTGATTGCTCCCATCAACTTGCTTAGGCTAGGAATGCCAGGTGAGTATATGTGTGTGATATATTGTGTATATACTGTATATATATATATATATATATATATAGAGAGAGAGAGAGAGAGAGAGAGAGAGATCAGTGCACCATATATCTTATGAAAGCCGCCATGTTGTTGTCAACCATGGCTTCTATTCAAGGGTGGCTAGTATTAGAGGGCCCCATCTTTTCTGTTTTAGAGACTGCCAGCACCAACTGCCACATTTTTTCTGCCATCACCCACTGGCCATCCTTACTCTTTTAGACACTTACTAACGTATCATCCACACCATCCAAAAGGATATAACAGGACACTGACATACCGTGATAACTCTCCTGTCTCTCAATCTCATCAGTAGTAACTATGGAGACCACTCTCCCCATAATAACTGTGCATACTCCCTCTCCTCTCCTCTCCTCTCTCCTCTCCTCTCCTCTCCTCTCCTCTCCATGGTAACCATGGCAGGTGAACCATAAAACAGCCCTCTCCAGCAAACCAATCCATTGCTGGTTAATAACAAAGTAAAGAAAACAAAATAAAAACAGACCTAGGAGGGATTCGGGAAAACAGCATGGGTGTGAAGTATGCAATGTAGACGTGGAGTCAAACCCTCACTCCATTCCAACTCCAAATAAGCTCAGATGTGTAAGCTATATGAGAATACAGTGAGCATTAGGGTTGACAAACACAAGGAAGACCCCAGGCCTGATTTTCAAAAACTAATGAGAGGCAAAACAGTAATGCTTTTTTTATTTTGCTGTTTGCAGGGTATGAGTAGGGTGTTATGATTGGAAACTGTAACACCACATTTCCATACTTTCATTGATGTAGTCTTAACTCTAAATGGTGCAGTAACAATGTTTTTTGCATAGAATTTCCTTACTTTTTTAGATAGTAGAATAACATCAATTTGCCTATGGAAGCATAGGGCCCTCTGCTTCCATCCCTTCATAGATGCAGACATCCATATTGGTGTTGAAGCAAAGGGCCCTCTGGACCCTGTGTTTCCATTTGTAACAAAAACAATATTTGCTTGCTTGTATGGTTTGTTCAACTTCTAATTTAATACTATGGGAATTTTGATTTTCTTTAATTTTTTTTTATATGGCCCCCAAATTTTTTTGGGAGGGAGGACATTATGTGTTAGTATTGTAATACATAGTAAGACCTTTGGTTTAATATACAGAGTATCCCTTAACTGCAAATCCTCAGGGAGTTATGGCTAGTTAAATATGAAATGTGGAAAAGAAACAAAGTCCAAATTCTTTTCTCATATGAAGGATTTTTTTTTTGTGAGATCAAAATAATCTCATAAAAAAAGATTCTTTCATACTAAAAAATAATGTAAAAAAAACTAAGTCCAAATTCCTTTTTCATATGAAGCACTCTTTTTTCATGAAAAATACACAATGTCGAAAAAGAATCCTTCATATGAAGAAAGAACGTGGAAAAGACTAAGACCAAATTCTTTTTGTATGAAACATTCCTTTTTTCATGAGTATGACATAATCTCATGAAAAAAGAATCCTTCATATGAAAAAATCATCTAAAAAAACTAAGTTCAAATTATTTTTTGTATGAATCATTCTTTTTTTGTTAGACTGTGTCTTACTTACAGAAAAAGAATACTTCATATGAAAAATGAATCTGAAAAAAACTATGCCCAAATTATTTTTTGTCCTTTTTTGTATAAAGCCATTCTTGCTTCATACAGTCGATTCATTTTTCATATGGCCACAAGAAAAGAGAAAATCAAGTCATGAAAAGAGATTTTAAAATGTACTAAAAGCACATTCATTTCTGGGTAACTTTTCCAAAAAGTAACTGCAGAATCCATCTAATGGGGTCTTGCGTAGCAAGATGCATATGTTGGTGTGTTTGTATGATACCATTTTATTTGGTTTTGACTTTTTTTAAATGGAAACAGTGGCAGCTACATGAAAAAATAATTTTCCTCTTGAAAAAAGATTACCCCCATACAAAACTGAACCCTTTTTCACATAGGCCAATTTTTTTTTTCATTCCAAACACCTATCCAAAAGATCATACTGCACATGCTCAGAACTGAAATTTTGAATCCTTAGGGCCAGATCTTTAAAACTTTGCACTAGGAGCAAACTGTTTGTGCAGGATTAATGCTGGGTTAGCACGGGTCCGCTATATTCAAAAGGACAAATAGTGCACACAAATTGCATTAGCAGCAGGCAAAATTATAATGTATTACAAAGGCAAACTGAGAGGGCTGTACATGAACACAGGTGCAATGCTATATTCAGTGAATAGCACCATGCAAAGTGTTTTTGCATGACTTAACACAACACTTTGAGCAGTGAAAATTACTGCCCAGGAAAAGGTAGTCTTAACTCTGGGCAAACCAGCTTTGCACAACTCTGTGGCTTTGCATGAGTTTTGCGTGGCATTGCATGATCCTAACCAATAAGTATGACACATAGAAATAAGCCAGACATAGAGAAAACATGCTGCTCACTGACCGCATCCCCATAATGCCATCATTTGCTACCAGTCCCAACCATGTCAGGCAGTAAATGGTGACCCAGCTCCCAGTGGACACCATGGCAGTGCAGCCATACAGCACATACCTGCAGACTACCCTTCTGTAGACATCAACAGATGCCAGTACACACATGCAACACTATGGGCATGGAGGGTGTTGAGGGGAGGGTGTACAAGTGGCCAGGCTGCACCACAGACTGGGTGTGGCCATTAGACTGGGAAAATCCATGCAGTGCACATGGGCCATTGTTTGGAATACCCCAACACCAGTGTGCATGTCTGATGGTACGTGCTCCCACAGCCGCATACCACACATCTGTACAGACACCACAGCACACACAGCCAGCCATGTATATGTCACTGTGAGCATCCCATGCTAGTGGTGCAGCATCTGTGGGTTGCATAACAGCCTAACTGTAATGTCCACTGCCAGTAAACACCTACAAGTTGTGCCTGTCACTGTACAGTGCAGTGGTCATCTCTGCACTACACACCATAAGCATTGCTGTGTCTCTTACACTACTGACCCCCTTGCTACTGTAGTGTCTGCTGTGCACTGTAGCATGAACTACAGTTTGACAATTGCATGCAGCACCACCACCTGTGCCTGTGCTGTGTAATCCCCTGGAGCACAATATTCTATGCTGTACTGTACAAATGTAGCCTGCAACCGCCACCATGCACTCCCAGACTGACCTACAGATAGAGCTGTGGGCAGACCCAGCCAGCTTCTGTACTTCCAGACTGACTCAGAGGTGGAGCTGTGGGACCCTGCAATAATGCTGGGCAAACTGAATGCAAATCAGGTCATAATGAGATGCTAATCTGGATGTTTGCCCACAGATTACCTAAGTAGGCTCATTTGCATGTCACTTTTGAATATAACAAGGTTGTGACCTGGATAAATGTTATTGTGCCTGGCAAACATCTTAGCTCTGCGCTAAACCTGTGCAAATGTGTTTGGTAGTGCAAACATTTTGGAAATATTGTACATTTTTGCATGATGTAATTTCACATGCACTGCTGCTTGCAGCTTTACTGACTCTACTCCTTTGCTAGCACACACATTGGACACATAATTCAACTCTACCTTCCTTCATGTTGTGGTGAACTGGGATGTTGCTCTGGTTTGCACTTCCTGGTTGCTATATTGAAAGCTGTCTTATTCCTGGGCTATTTTTGTACTGCACTCCCAGCCCAGTATGCCCGGCTTCCCTAGCATACTATAGTAAACAAGTTTAGCACCAGGGCTATCTCTTTTGAATATAGCAGGCTATTGGATCAGGGCTAATTTAGCACACTGGGCAGTGCTAATTTAGCCCTGGGGCAAAGTTTTGAAGAACTGGTCCTTATAATTTAGGAATGGATTACTATTTATTTTACCAAACCAGTGAAAGGCACCACTCTGAGGCCAAGCCCAGAGTACCCTGAGAATTTCAGGCCAAAGTTTCAAACCATCTGGGTGCTAGGTGATCAAAAAAAAACAGAAAAAAAAACCTGATTTTTTTTTCTTCACCTTTTTTGTTATCCAGACCTTGGAATCCACATATCCAACTGGAACAATACTTGGCATGTCAGACGAACTTGGTCCTAAGACCACACATGCAAACTTAGGGGTTTAAATTAAGCAACCTACTCAACCTTAACCATAGTGCAGCAATCACACCACTATAATATATATATTCTTGGTAAAAAAGTGCATTAATGCAACATTTAGGGTTTAGCCTAAAGTGATAAAAGTAAGGAAATGTGGTTTTAGGGTTTCCACCCTAAAACCTCACCCCCATCCCTGGAGCAAATCAAGGGTGCAGTCCTCCTTGGGGTTGTCAACCATAGAGCTCATCCCAATTGCAATAGCAAAAAAGTTCAGATGTGATGGACATGATGGACACTTGTGTGTACTGTTTTTCAGAAGTGTATAGAATGGGGTGATCTTTTGGGTTGACAACCTCAAGGAAGACTGCACCCTGATGTGTTCATGGGTGGGGGTTCAGACTTGAAAACCCTTAAACCACATGCCCCTACTTTTGTCACTTTGTCTGAACCCTAAAAGTTGCATCAACACAGTTTTTTTTTTGCAATGGATTTTCTTACTTTTTGAGATAGTATCATCATATCCTCATTTTCCTGTGGGAGTGCAGGGCCTTCTGGGCCCTGCACTCCCATCCCCCCATAGATTTGTACATGTATGTTGCTGGGGAAGCACAGGGCCCTCCACTGACTCCTATCAGACCAACTACCCTGTCTCCCATGATAAAGTCTCAAACTGACCACAGTAGATTACACATACCCATCCTGCCATTTGGACAGTATATGAGGGAGACCATCCTAGACACTGACTTACACACACCTTCTAATGACCCCCCTCAAAAAAGTGTAACACAAAAATTAAATTAAGTGCATGATGCTTGAATTTTGACAGGGGCTATGCAGAGTGTCTAATGGTGAAGTGGCTAAAATCCATTAGTTACCAGTCTAGTATGAATTAAAATATATTTTGTCAATGGTAGTATCACCCAGTTGTCCCAATATTAGTCAATCAGGTGTTAATACTAATGGAGAAAGTCATTTCAGTCATATTGAAATGAGAACAACTGCAAGGCAGCCTCTCATCCATTAGTCCTGTTGAGCAATGTCAATGTTACTGGAACCTATGAATTATATAAGGCTATAATGGTTCCTAACTGAGGGAAAGAGCTGATGTTATTGATGGCTGATGGGTATATTAATGTATTATGATGTGGGTAATTTATTGAATATGGGTAATGTGAGCTTTGAGACTTGGGTGGCTTTGCATGCCTAGGATTTAGTGGGGGTGGGAGACTTATCTTGTATTTAATATTCTCAAGATAAGGTGATGACAGTTACATGATAAAATACCTTAACAGTGGGTTATTGAGAGGAAGGGGATCAAAGTCCAGGGGATATAATAATTTTATATATGAGTGACAGAACAGACATCTATTTTTTTACAAATTCCATGCTCATCTGCACATTGTATTTCAAGCCCACACAAGTGTTTATCAAATAAATAAGAAACCAGTTCCAATTTATACATATCCTGTTCATATTTCATGACTGAGAATATCTGTAACTGGCTTCCTTAAATTTATTTATGTACTGTATTTGTTGATGAAAGTCAGATCTCAATATCTCTCACTTTTACTAAGTATCACTGGATGACGGACTTACGTTGGATCAGAGACAGAAGCTACCATGCAAATGAACTAATAAATGATGACCAGCTTGTTAGTATATAAAAAATATCTACAGAAAAGGGCAGATTCAAATTATTAATTTATGCATATTAAAGCACTGTTTACATATATTAAGAAATAATAAAAAGAAGTTCAATTGCAATAATCAAAACAACTGTGTATAAACTTAAATAAAATGAAATTGATGCAGAGCACTATCTTAGTATGCTTCATTAATCAAATTTAATATTTTGTTTTCAACTAGTCGATATCTGTATTGCAGTACTATGCAAATTCCTGAGTGCTTCTTCATGCAAACTGTTCCAGGAGCCAAAGACATAAAAAAAAGCAAAAGTTCAAAGGAAATAAAGAAAAAAATGCAATTACTAAGTCAATGTAAACTAAAGCTGAGACTCCCTGTCAGCTACAATGATTTAGTTAGCTGAAAAATTTTAGTGTGTGCCAAAAAGTAAAAGTAAATGTGTTGTGCGATAGATAAGTGATCATTCACAGCATCCACATATAAAAGATTAGTAGTTAAAAAGGGGCTATAGAATGCCAGCCTGGTGGTGCTGAGGGTTGAGGTGCTGGACGCCACACCTCGCACCATGCTGGCAACCCATGTTTGGGAATGAGCATGGGCTGCCAGGAGATGGCAGGGGAAGGAGGATCGAGTGTCTAATGACTGCTCTTCTCTTCTAGGGAAGGGTGGGTGTGTCATCCCACTTCTTGGCTGTCCCCCAGTGGAGGATGGAGGGGTAGCACCAGAGCAAGAGTGATCAGAAGCGTGGCTATGCAGCGCATCCGCACCTCCATGTACGTGCATTTGTGGCCACAGAGGGAGAGCCAAGAAAACCAGTGAAAACATGACTGTCAACTAAATGAAGCCCCTCTAGCACTCTGGCATTGCCTCCTCAAGAAACTCCTGGGCTCGCTCTGGATTGTGCTTGGCAGGGGGGAGGACGGCCCTTCCCCTTCCATCCCTCCATGGGGGGTTAAGCCATGGGGATGAAGAGCTTGGAAAGCCTGGAGATAAGGTGGTGTCCTGGCTGGCTGGAGAAAGGTAGATGACTCTCAGCAGGTTGAGGAGGAAAAATGCTTCCATAAAAAAAAGGGGCTATTGAGCCAAATTGAAAAAAAAATACTTGCTAATAAACATTACAAACATTTAGATATCACACACTGTAGTGCCAAAAGTGACTGACAATACAAACTCTGGAACCGCACCCTGTGCTTGCTAAAAAATAGTAAAACTTTGTAGATTTCATGTAGTGCTGAGAAAGAGTATGCCCCCCCCATACAGCGAATCTTCTACAGTGATGTACATCGCTACAGACAACAGTGACAAGTCACTGTAGAAGTCCTCCTGGGACCCAGCAACACTTTCCTCGATCCTGCATCCTCTCCTGGAAACAAATCCGACTAGGAGTTGGAATCCAAAATTATGGGGGGTGTGGGGACAAAGCCCCCCACATTGGAGGTTTGGGGCCAAAGCCCCCCAAAGAAAAAACACATTCTGATGTGTACAGCTCCCTGCCAACTGCAAATAGTGGTTGACAGAAAGTCTGTCACTGTGATGCTGGTCAACGAGTTAGTTGACGAACCGGCATCGTAGAAACCTAATAAAGACTGGCAAAGTAAACTTTGGAACTACACACTGTGCTCAAGGTAAGGTAAGGTAGGTAAACTAAAATGTATTTATATGGTGCCCAGTCCCAGAGGTTCTAGGCACCTTGCACAATCAAGACAGGAAGGGTAAACATTAATGATAAAAAAAATTCTCCAAAGGGTCAAAGAGTTTTAAAATGCAAGAATAAATCAACAATTATAAATAACTAATATACAGTAAAATCACAGTAGTTAGTCTGGAAAGGCCTGTTTGAAAAGTTGAGTCTTTTGGCCCCTCTTGAATGACTCCATCAATGGGGCCTCCCTTACAGAGTTGGGAAGCGAGTTCCAGAGGGCCAGGCCAGCCACCTCAAAAGCTCATTCAATGGAGGTTTTCAGCCTGGCCCTCTGAACTGCATGATGACCCTTGATGGAGGAGAGGAGGGAGTGGATCAGAATAGCAGGGGTAAGGAAATGCATCAGGCAGCCAGGACCCAATCTGTATAGGGCCTTATAGGTAAGCACGTCCTCTTTGGAGATGATCCTACATCTGACAGGCAGTCAGTGCAGATCTCGCAGGATTGGGCTTATATGACATGGTCTGGACAAGCCCATCAGTAACCTGGCTGCTGCATTCTGCACCAGCTGAATCTGGCAGAGGGTCCCTCCACAGACCCCAAAGTAGAGAACATTACAGTAGTCAATCCTGGATGTAACAAAGGCGTGTATTAGTGATGGCAGTTCCTTGGGCGGAACTAGGGGTTAATCTAGGTGACATTCCTTAAGTGGTAAAAACCACTCTGGACAACAGATGACACTTGAGTATCAAGTGTCAGTCTGTCATCTTGGAAGATGTCCATATATCAATGGAGTGGTTCCCAGGACCAATCCTGTTGACACTCCAGAGGCACTCTCATCACACCCATGACCAGGCTCAATCACCAAGACCGCCATCTTGTTGAGGTTTAGCTTCTGCCAGTTAAAGGCCATCCAGTCCTAAATTTAAGCCATGCAGTTGTTTAGCACTTTCACTGCACTTTTTTTCCAGGGGCAAAAGATGTATACAGCTGAGTATCATCTACATAGCAGTGAAATCCCAGACTGTAACATCTAATGACCTCTTGCAGGGGTAGCATATACACTGCAAACAGCATAGATGTCAGGATCAACCCTTGAGGGACTCCACTGGAAGGAGCTTCAGGGAGAAGAGAAATTCCCCATCACCATCCGTTGCTTCCTGCCTGACAGACAGGACTCAAACCAGTTGATGACAGTACTGGTGAGTCCACAGTACTCTCTAAGGTGATCCAAAAGCACAGTGTGGTCCACGGTGTCAAATGCTGAAGATAGAGATTAAGGAGAATGAGAAATGACTAGTCTCCTCTATCTCTCACCCTGATGAGGTCATTTTGCACCCTGACCAACACTGTTTCAGTGCTAAGCCTAACTCTGAAACTGGACCGGAATGGCTTATAGATGTCATAGGCCGTGAGGTGTACCTCGAGCTGCAGTGCCACTATTTTCTCAACAAACTTCCCTAAAAATGGGTGGTTGGAGATAGGTCAATAATTAGCCAGGACATCAGGGTTTAGTGATGGTTTCTTCAGGAGGGGTCTCACCAATGCCTCCTTCAAGACATCAGGAAAGATTCCCCCCAAAATTGAGCACCACATTATCCTGGCAAACACTGGACCTACAGATTTGGTACATCCCACTAGGAGACAGGTCAGGGGCCCAATTCAGTTCACAAAATGTGGCCCAGAGCTTCAAGATCGCACCAACAGCCTCAGCCACCTCCACTGGCCTAAATTCTTCCCAGAAAACAGGAGCGCCCAGGCTTCTACCTGGTGGACCACGGCGGGGCGGTGTGTCATCAGTGCAGTGAAACCCCTACATTGATGGTAATGTGGGTAATGCAACCCGATCAACAGTCATTCCATTGATAAGGATTTTGCATTGCATGCTGCCTTGCCACCTCAGAGGTGTTGCACTGTTTCCCACCTACATCTCTGACCTGAAGGTGATTATATTATTTTTTGGGGGTGCAGGGGGATAAAGCCATGATGTGCCTCAGTACTTTCCTGTGATGTGGGTTGGACGGCATGATTGCTGGATGACATTGTCACCATTGGCATTTTGTTGTCGCTGTGGTGTCAGTTGACATGATGGATATCGAACCAACATGGTGGAACCCCATGGGGCTGACCTTGCCCCAATGGGGAGATCCCAGACTGGATAGAGGACACCCTATCAGAGAAGAACTGAGCTAATTCATTGCACAATCAATTTAAAATGCTTGTTTTGATTGCAGGCAGACCAGATGAAGTAGTCTGTCCACAGTCTGAAAAAGCTGAGCTGGTCTGTTCCTCCCTGTGGCAATTTCTCTGGACAGGAACTCTGCTTTCTTATCATCAATTGCCCCTTGGTACTCTTAATAGTGAGCTTGCAAGGCTAGTTTGTCCTCCTTGGAACAGATCCTCCACAAGCAATGCTCCAACTTCTGACCCTTGATCTTCATCTCCTTGATAACCCCATCCAATAATGGGGTTCTCAAGAGAGAAGATCTAGGTCATATATGGACTTGTGCAATAGCATTGAGTGTTTCAGAGATGGCATTATTATAGGCAACCACCACCTCACCCACACCAATTGCTCATGCAGTACTCACACTAGACAAGTCCACTACCGCCAAAAGTCCCTCTGGGGAAAATCTCCTTATAGGACAATAACTGATCATCTCAATAGGGGAGGAACTATCAGGGGGCCCCAAATGAGAACTCTACTGTGCAATAATTGGACCAAACAACCTAATCAGTCTTGAGGCCCATGGCTTCAAGACCCAGTGAGAACACTAAGTCCAAAGTGTGGCCTTGGTGATGGGTCACAGAGGCAACTGCCTGTGTCAGGCCTAGTGATGTCATCAACTGGAGGAGGTCATATCCAAGATGTGAGGATTCATCGTCAACCCAGGTGTTGAAGTCCCCCAGAATTAACCCTCTGGGGGACTCCAATACCCTTTCGATGATGAAGTCCACAACCTCCTGCAGGAAATATATCCCCCCAGATGACAGTAAACAAGGAGAATCCTGCAATTTGTACATAGACCCCCACACAATGTCACGTATTCAAAGGATGAGGTAGAACCTGCTGGATAGATGGCAAAATTCAGGCTGGTTCTAAAGCAGATGGCCATACCCCCAACCCTGTGCTACCTCCTTGGGCAGTGCACCACAGAGTACTCAGCAGGGATGGCTGCATCCAAAACTGGACAGGCGTTGTCTCCCAGCCAAGTCTCCATAATGCAAGCAAGATCAACAGATGAAATCAAGTCCACCATAACTGCAGTCTTGTTTCTCATTAATCTGGAAGTGCACAGCATTTCTCAAAGAGGACCGGTGGAGACTGTAGGCCCACCAGTTACCTGCCCACTCAGTCTTGTGGGAGCCCATGAAATGGACACTAAACATGTAAGGCCTCTGTCCTGGCTCCATTTAGCTGCAGGGCCTCTTCTGCTCCTAACCAGCCTGATCCTGTTCACCTCCACTGTGCCTGCAGCACCCCACCACCAACCTACTCTCTCCCTAGTAATACTGACCTCCTGACTGTCTTACCACTGCTGTTGGAATAGGGAGGTCAGTAAAGGGGTGGATGTCATGCAGCAGGGATGCTGCATAGCCAATATGGAGGAATCTATAGTTCTGATATGTCTTCTGGCGCTAACCTCTAATCAAAATCCTATTAAAGTTAAAATATAAAATACAGTACAAGTTAAAACCCTATAACAACCAAGAAAATTACATAAATCACAACCAAAATAAAATTTCAAAACCTACCCCTACACATACATCCCTACACATCCATACCTTACAATGCACAAATTTCCTCGTCACACTCAAACCACTCTCAGACACTAACTAACCCATATCCACCCCAGCCTTGTAAAATAAACCAAGTGAAAAAGGAGAATCCAAACTAATTGTTTAATTCCCAAGGGCTAGTCCAGCAAATAGTTTTAACAGTTTTATGTCAGTTTCCATAGAGTTTGGTTTGGTCTGCTGCAGTGCTCTCAACACTGCTGGGGGGAAAGTCAGACAGAAAAGCACTCTCACCGCTTTTCATGCAGGTAACACAGAAACTAGCTGATATATTGGTGGAGACAGTATAATGTAGTGGATAAGGACACTGAGCTGCAGACCTGGAGACCTGGGTTTGAATCCCATCCACTCCCACTTGCACACTGTGTGACCCTGAGCAAGTCATTTAACTTCCTTGTGCTCCCAGGTCACACCTGGAAGTAAGCTCTGGCTTAGTGTGCCTTTCCTGGTTAAACAATTTCCCCCATACTACAGGCACAGCATCCACGAGTGGTGCTTTCACCACCACCCCAGATACAATAGAAAAATACAGTACTCAATGGAGAAATAAGCAAGAGGAGCTCCATCACAGAAATTTAATCTCAAGTTACTACTAGCAGGGAGGGCAGTAAACAAAGGGGTGACCTCCAACCTAGCATTACGAAGTACATGAAAAGAAAAGCAGTGACTAACTGTTAGCAGAGTTGATTTAATTAGCTGAAAACTACTAGCATTTGCAAAAAAGAAAAGTGTGTGGTGGCTCGGGGATAGTTCACAAAATCCATAGGGAAGAAATTAGTAGTTTAAAAGGGAACTATCGCCAAACTCAAAAAACTGCTTGGTAATAAACAAGGAACACTTTTAGATCTCGTATAGTGCTGTGATTGAAGACTGGCATTGATAACTTTGAAACTGTACACAGCTATAAAGAAACTACTAACAGGGAGGTCACTGAAAAAAGAAAACTACATCCCAAAGTGAGCTTTTTGATGGATGCTAAAAAATGTTTGTATATTGTGTTGCATGATAATATATGTGTAGAATTTAGACACCCCTTGAAGAAAAAATGTGTTAGACTAAAGATAAATGCTTTATAATAGTTATAGCAAATTGTGATTCAAAAGGATCAGAAGTACAAAGATGGGATCACCAATTATGTAGATTCTCTACTAGTAGTAACTTGAGCACTGGGGATAGGGGGGTGCCACTAGAGACCACTGAAAGATTACATAAATATGGGAACAGCAATTAATACAAACATTTTTGTATGATATTTTCATTCATATGCCAAATTTCATATTGGAAGTGAGTCACAAAAAAGGATTTAAAATGCATACCAAAAAAACATTTTCAGATAATTTCTCCAACAGTTAAGCGAAGAATCCAGATAAAGGAGTCCCAGTGAGCAAGATAAATGTGTTGGTCTGTCAACAGGATGTCACTTATGTAGTTTTGAAAACATTTTTACCAAAAAAATGGAAAACAAGATGGCAGCAAACTAAAAAGGAATTTTTGCTCTCATGAAAAAGGATTGGCTCAATTCGAAAAATACAGTTATTTTGAAGTACTTACTGGGCATGCTCAGAACCTGAAATTTTTAAATTTAGTATCTTTGGAATGGATTAATATTTTTTCACCAAACCAGCAAAAGGCACATATGTGGGCCAGCCCAATGCTACCCTGACAAGTTCAGACCAAAATTCCAAGCTGTCTGGGAACTACAGGTGTCAGAAAAAACAACAACCCCTCCCAAAAAAAAAAATTACATTGTGCTCTATCCGTATCTCAGAATCCACACATTCAATCAGAATGAAACTTGGTACATTCAGTGATCTACCCCACAAGGCCATGCAGGTAAATTTTCATGTAAATCCATTGAATGATTGCAAAGTCATTAATGTTCAAAAATTGAGGTTTAACATTAACTTGCCTATGTAACCCTAAATATAATGGTGCTACTGCACCACTATAATTACATGTTTGGGCATTCATTCCTCTGGAAAATGCCATCATATATTTGACTGTATACCTCGGTACCAAATTAGCATATTGTTTATGAAAAAAAGAATTAGCGTATTTGAAGTCAACCAGCTAGTTACATTGCATTACACTGTATTATTGTGTTATTAACATCTTAGTACCACTTTAACATCTAATGTACCACAAACCACCCTATTACACAGCCAACACTTGTAACAAGTGCCTTAATAACATATGTAACAACCATCATACCAAACATTTAACAGTCACCGTATTAACACATCCTGTATAACAATCACCTTAACGAGTTCTCTAACAAAGACACTATACAAAGTTCTCTAACAAAGTCACTATACAAACAGCCTCTTGCATACCTGTCAACCGCCTGCCTCATAAATCAGGGACAAGGCTTAAAAAAAATCAGGGACAAAGAACCAAAATCAGGGACACATCTTCAAACTTGATGATATCCACTCAGGAAGCTGGTAAAATATGGGGCTTAGTGCAAAATGCATTTTCTAAGGAAGAATAATTCTTTAACTTTAAAGATTGACACTATTTTGTGCTTCCAACTCTCACTGTTTGGTCACAGAAACACAATTTTCAGGAGGGACAGAGTAAAATTTTGAGGCAAAATCAGGGACGTCCCTGAAAATCAGGGACAGTTGAGAGGTATGGCCTCTTGAAGTGCAGCCCTTAAAACAGCAGCTCACAAGCTGGGGAAAAATGTGCCTAACCAACAACACACTACAGCAGCTCCATACGACATTCTTCCCCAGACAGCATGTCATCTTTCAGGCAGCCAGAACACACTTTAACTGTCAAGCCCACCATGCTGCTACAGGCCATGTCCATCCTGTATCTCCAGAATACTTGTCATCATAGACTGTTGCTCCCAACCTCACAGCTTCACTTGCTGGCTCATAGCATCACATGCCAGCTTTCACATAGGGTTCCTCACTGTGTACTGGTGGGTAAAACCACCACTCAAAGTCCTGACCATTTAAGGATGCCAACTGCTGCTCCTGATCAGACCTACCAAACCCACTGACATGCCATCCTAAAAAGGAATTCCTACAAACCATTCCCACTTTTATAGAGGAAGTGCATGAATGTGCACACATATGTAACAGTGCACATGCTCCAAAAAATGTTGCACTCTGGGGAATCAAACCAAGGCCCCCTACCCTCTACTGCTTGGCAGCCTATAACTGTACTACTGTACTAATCTTCTTGGACAACATACTCATGGTGTGGCAAGGGACATCCGACAGTGAGTGTAGATGTTCCCAACACATCTGCAGTGGATTTTCATAATTAACAGTCTGTCTACTTGAAGTAGTGTTTTCCACATTGAATTTAAACCTCAAAGTCTGGCCTGGAACTTTTCAAGTTATAAGCAATATAAAACATCAAACCTTGCTAAATGTATGTCACTGTCATCAGCAATGACATCTAACACGTTTTAGTATTATTTAAGAGTTTTAGATACTGAATAACTTAACATCAATCACTTATAGAAATTGATCAGATTAGGGCCAGTCAATGTATAAAAAGCAAAGTGCTACTTAGTCAGTGTGTTAGCTACAAAAAAAATTAAAGTACTGATGGTACTAAAGGCACAAAAGAAGGTCTGGATGAAATAATTATATGGCAAGAAAGAAGGCTGAAATGTTCCCCTGGCAATAAAAAGGGAAATGGCTTGGGGTATGGGATCTGAGACACTGCATCTATCAATTGTAGCAAGAAAGAAAAACATTTTCCATTATGGGGGGGGCCGGATAAAAAATGATGCATTATCGGGATCAAATCCAGGTCCCCTACCCTCTACTATGTGGTAGCTTGTAGCCCTACCACTGTACTAAGCTTCCAAGCAGGAAATGCAAGCTGTGACAAAGGACATTTGATATAATGTTTGTAGGTTGCATTTAAACCTCAAAGCCAGAGCTGAAACTTTTTAAGTTATTAGTGATATAGAATTTCAAACCTCACTGAAAGTCTAACTCTATCATCAACAACGACATAAAACTATTTCTCTCATACTACAATAATTACTGTGAGAAAGCAAAAAAATGTTCAACTCTGGGCATCAAACACAGGCCCTTCTTTCCACTGCTTTAGCTCTGCCACTTTACTAAACTTCAGCAGGTGCATGCTGTGGCAATGGACATCCAGCAGTAAGTGCAGACCCCCCCCACGCACACACACACACACACACACACACACACACGAACATGCATGCGTGCATGGACACACACACACACACACACACACTCACACATATGCAGTGGATGTTCCTAATTAAAAGATAGTCTATATGAAATAGTGTTTCTCAAGTTGCATTTAAACCTCAAAGTCTGAGCTGCAATTTTCAGTTTTCAGTAGTATAAAACTTCAAACCTTGCTGAAGGTATGTCACTATGATCAGCAATGACATCTAACAATTTCTGTCATACTAGATGATCATGTTTTGTTTCCTTTGTTTACAGATTTATTTGCAGAACCTCTGTTATATGCACATTGTTAGATTTAATGTAAATTGCACTGTATTGCCTGTACATACAATGTCTTGAAGTTGCATAACTGTGTATATAATGTACTAAACATTGTTGTTTATCACCTCTCCTTCATCATCCTGCTTTTTCCCCCAGGTTGCACCTGTAAATGAGACTATCCATGTATCTCAATATGTTTGCCAGGTGAAATTATTTCAAATAAATAAAATAATAATAAATTGTAGTGAGAGATTAGAAAAATAAAAAGCATTGTACTCTGGGGATCAAACACAGGCCCCTACCACCATCCTACTAGGTAGCCTGTAGCTCTACCACTGTACTAAGCCCAGCAGTGAGTGCAGACCCCCAGGAACACACAGTTAGACTGAATTTTCATAAAGAAACATCTGCTATTTCAAGTAATGTTTCCCAAGATTCATTTAAACCTTAAAGTCTGAGCTGCAACTTTATAGGTTATCATACATAGAAACATATATAGAATTTGTCAGCAGATAAGGATTACCTGGCCCTTCCAAGCTGCCCTTTTCTGCCGATTGACACTATTACCACAGACCATGCCCAATCTATAGTTTTTTCACCCTTCTCCCCTTCCTTTCCACTATGGTTCCCGTGTGCTTATCCCATACATTCTTGACTCCTACCACTGTTTTCACTCTCACTACCTCCACTGGAAGACTTCTAGGAACCCACCACTTTTTCTGTGAAGAAGTAATTCCTTACATCCTCCTGAATCTACTCCCTCCAGCTAGATAGCAATTTCCTTGTCCTTGAGCACCTTTTATTCCTGATAAATACTTCCCTCCTGTACCTTTTTACCACATGATGCATTTAATCATATCCACCCTCCTCTGTTCCAGGGTGTACAGTACATATTGAGGTCTTTATTTTCTCCTAGGGCTTTTAAAATGGACCCTGCACTATTTAGTTGCCCTCCTCTGGATCAGCTCCACTCTGTCTATGTCCTTACAGAGTTGTAGTCTCCTGAACTGGACACAGTGCTCTAGGTGATGTCTTACTAGTGCTCTATACAGAGAAAACACCACTTTCCTCTTTCTGTTGTCAATACACCTCCCCATGTACCCCAGCATCCACTATCCCTCCATACTGCCTTGTGTGCCTGACCACCAGTAATTTGATATGATTACCAACAGGTCTCTTTCCTGCTTGGTAGTCATCAGTACCACTCCATCCATTTTGTACTCCACCCTGGGTTTCTGTACCCAAGGTGCATTATTTTCATTTTTCACATTGAAATCCAGCTGCTGTACCCTTGAACACTCCTCTAGTTTTCTCAGGTCTCTGTTCATCTTTTCCACCTCAGAGTGTCCACCCTATTACAGATCTTTGTGTCACCTGCAAAGAGGCAGACCTTCCTTTCCAGCTCCTCTGCAATGTCACTTATGAAGACATTAAGAGAGACTGATCCCAGCACTGACCCTGCTGCACCCCTCATTGCCTACCCTTCCTTGACATAAACTCCATTTATCACCACCCTCTGTCACCTATAACCTAATCAATTTCTTATCCGGTTTACCACCTTTGTACCAACTCCTAAACTATCCAGCTTGCTTACTAGTCTCTTATGTGAAATGGTGTCAGAAACCTTACTGAAATCTAGGTAGGCCACATTCGCCACTCCAACCTGATCTAAATCCTTTGTCACCCAGTCAAAGAAATCTATCAGATTCATTTGACATGACCTCTCCCTGGGAAATCATATTGCCTAAGGTCTTGTAATCCACTGGATTGAGGATATTCCACAGTTCTTTCCTTCAGCAGTGATTCCATTAACTTTCTCACTACCAATGTCAGTGTGACTGGCTTATGATTGCCAGCCTCCTCCCTGCTACCACTTTTGTGTACTGGGACTACATCTGCCCTCCTGCGGTCCTCTGAAACCACTCCTATTGCCAATGAACTGTTAAATAGGACTGTCAGAGGTGCAGCCAGTAGTTCTCTGATCTCCCTTGGATGCATCCCATCTGGCCCCATTGCTTTGTCCACCTTCAAATTAGCAAGACCCTTCAGTACTCTGTCTTCCAAAACAGGACTAGTGCCCACCTCTCTCCCTCCAAAGATTTTGATACTTTTTTGTGGCCCCTCCTTCTCCTTTCTCTGTGAACACTGAACAAAAGTATTTGTTCAGGATGTCTACTTTTCCTGATCCCCATCTGCACAGTCCCCTTCCTTTAACCTTACAATTCCACCCCAGGTCTTCCTCTTTTCACGTACATTCCTACTTACATGCTAGCAGCTGACACTCATCCCACCTTGAGGTTGATGAGAAAAAGACTGCAATTATGGTAAACTTGAGTTTTTATGATTCCACTCAGTTTGCATTACAGAGACCTAGTTGAATGATGGTGCTGGACCAATATTGGAGGCATAAACTCCAGCCAGGTTCTCCATTGTGCACTGCCTATGGATGGACTACAGAGGTGGAGAAGTGGCTATATGCTTGAGATCTACAGTAGCATGAACTCCTCTGTGCTCTCAGTGGAGTCTACCTCATTGTTTGAAAGTGTATCCATTCAAGGGGTCCAGATGCTGGCTGCAGGGTCCTTCTTGATACCAGCCCCTTGGACATGTGATGGATTTTCTATGGAAGTGGCAGATTATGTCACACTGATCGGGTGTTGGAGTCCCCCTGATAGTTAATTCTGGGTGATTCGAATGCCTGGGTCAATGACAAACTCTCACAATTTGGTTGGGACATCCTCCAAATTATGGAATTGATGGGCCTGTCACAAGTCATTACTTCTGTGATCTATACTCATGGCCACAAATTGGACTTCACATTCTCACTGGGACTCGAGATTAATAACCTTGACATTGATCCAGTCATTTGGTCAGATCATTACACGGTGAACTTCTTGTTTGTGGAAATGGTTTGTTTCTGTCCTTTAAATCAGGTGACCCTAGAAGGTTTGATGGCAGAGCTGGACCTATCCAGTGTGCTAGATGCTTGGGAGACAGGACCAGAGGAGGCAGTAGTGGCCTATAATAGGGCTGTTACTGCAACTCTTGATTCTGTAGCAGAAGACCATTCATGACCCAGGCCTTCATGCTTGAGGTCTGCATGGTTCAATGGGGAACTCAAGGATATGAAGACCTTGGGTTAGAGGTTGGAATGCCACTGAGAGAGGTTCCATGTTGAGGGAGCTAGATCATCTTTGAAAACCCTTTATAATGAATGTCAATGGCCAATCTCCTGTAAGAAGGCAGAGATTCTGTCCATGGAGATCACTGCAGCAAAGACCAGATCAGCTCAGCTCTTCTGGATGGTAGACAGGCTTATTCAGCCTTCCTGTCTCCAGCCAGTAAGAGCATTGTCTGTTGCCAAATGCGATGAGTTTGCTGTATTCTTTGCTGACAAGGTGTCTTCCTTCAGGGTGGGTATCTCCCCAGCAAGGTTTATTGGATATGCCGTGTTAGAGCTAGGGAAAATAGAAGCAATATTCATGTCTGGTGTGAGTTTAGCTTTGTGGCTGTGGATGAAGTTAGGTAGATAATCTTGACGCTACAGCCTTCATGTTGTGAACTAGAGTCATGCCGGCGTGTCTCATAATTGGATGTGTGAGTCCTTAGATCCAATGTTCACTGAAATAACCTGGTGCTCCTTCTCAAAAGGGTATTCCCCAGTGCTCTTAAGGAGGCATTTATGAAACTCCTATTAAATAAACCGTATTTGGACCTGGATTGTATCACAAATTATAGACCTGTCTCTAACCTCCCCTTTTGTAGAAGGTTATCGAGAAAGTAGTGGCTGTTCAGCTCAAGGCACATCTCACCAACTTAGATAGCTATAAGCCACTCTAGTCTGAAACATAAACATAGAAACATAGACTTTGATGGCAGATAAGGACCACTTGGCCCACCCAGTCTGCCAATTTCCCTTCCTAATGGATAAGCTGCAGATTCTAGTTAACCAACAGCCTACTTCCTACCACCCCCACTACAATTGCCTTATGTCTGTCCCATGCATGTTTGAATTCCTCCACTGTTTTAGACCCAACAACCTCCCCAGGAAGGCGGTTCCACATCCTCCCTCTCTCCAAGAAAAAAAGTTTTCTTACATTACCCTGAGCTGTCCCCTATCTTTAAATTGTGTCCCCTTGTTCTTACACATCTCTTTTCTGAACGTTGCTACCCTCCTGGAACTTTGTTGATTCCCTTCAGGTACTTAAACATTTCTATCATGTTCCCCCTGTCACTCCTTTCATCAAGGGTATACATATTATCTCAGTCTCTCTTCATATGGTTTCTGATGCAGACCCTGCACCATTTTAGTTTCCTCCTCTGGACTGCTTCCATCCTGTCTATGTCCTCACGTGATGAGGTCTCCAAACTGCACACAGTACTCTAGATGGGGTCTCACCAACTGACTGTAGAGAGGGATAATCACTTCCTTTTTCTATTTGTGATGCCCTTCCTATGCATCCCAGTATCCCCCTGGCTCTCCTTACTGACTTCTCACATTGCTTACCAACCTTTAGATCATCTGATATGACTACCCCCAGATACCTTTCCATTTTTGTTGTTGTTAGTACTGCCCCTGCTATTGTGTACTCTTCTCCTGGGTTTTTGTTTCCCAGGTGCATTACTTTGCACTTCTTTACATTGAATCTAAGTTGCCATATGTCTGACCATTCCTCCAACCTTGCCAAATCCCTTCTCATCCTTTCTACCCCCCATGTGTATCAACTCTGTTACATATCTTTGTGTCATCTGCAAAGAGGCATACCTTTCCCTCCAGACCCTCTGCAATGTCACCTATAAAGATGTTAAAGAGGACTGGACCCAGTGCTGAGCCCTGAGGTACTCCACTAGTGACCCCCCCTCTCTTCTGAATGTGTTTCATTCACTATTACCTTCTGTGTCCTGTTTTGCAGCCAGTTTGCTACCCAGGCTACCACCCTAGGACCCATTCCCAGGCTGGCTAACTTGATTATTAATCTTTTGTGAGGGACTGTGCCAAATGCCTTGTTAAAGTCTAGGTAGGCCATATCCACAGCCCCTCCCTGGTCTATTGCTTTGGTCACCCAGTCAAAGAAATCTATTAGATTCATCTGACGTGACCTTCCTTCTGTAAATCCATGCTGCTTTGGGTCCTGTGCCCTGCTGGCCTCTAGGTACTCAACAATTCTTTCTTTCAGAAGTGATTCCATCATTTTCTGACATCATTCTGTCTGGTTTATTGACCAGGCACAGTACAGGGATGGCACTAATTAGGGTGTAGAATGATCACCTCAGGGTGAGAGATACAGGCAAATGGTCAGTGCTCATTCTCCTCAATTTCTCCTCAGTGTTTGACACCATGGATCGTGAGTTGTTGCTGGATCACCTGGGGGAGTTCTATGGAATCACAGGTACTGTCAGCAACTGGTTTAAGTCCTTTCTTACAGGTTGGATGCAAAGCATGGGAAATTATTCCTTTTGCCCAATAGCTCTGCCCTATGTAGTTCCTCAGGGTTCAATTATCTCACCCATGTTATTCATGGTGTACATGCCACCCTGGGAGATATCATTAGATGTTACAGGGTGAGCTTTCACTGCTGTGCAGATGATACCCAACTGTATATGTCATTTGCATCAGGAACACAAGGTGCAGCCTTTGTTCTGAACTCATGTTTGGCCAAGATTCAGAACTGAATGTCTTTCAACTGTCTGAAAGTTAATCAGGCAAGGTATCAACCAGTGTTGTTTATTTTTCTTGGAAATTCTAAGAAAAATTAAAATATGGAAAAAAAAATCAGGCAAGGTATACGCAGCTGAGAGCCATGCTTTGAACTTAGCGCCTGACATTTTCAGAGGGCTATGGTGCTCTCTAGAGAGACTTATTGTTTCTGGCACTCAGCACACCCTGGTGTTGTGGCATGTGGTGAATTGATTGCCTGATGTATTGTTGGGAGTCCAGCTGTAGCAGTGTAGCCTGATGGATAGTGCTGGACTCCAGGAATATTCTTGGGGTGGAAGTAGTTTAATACTGTATAGTGCAACCACCCTATGTAGAAAGTAAAAGTACCGAAAAGACATAACGTACAGTACAATGCTGTGCAATCTGTGAGATGTGGCAAACCCCTGTAAGATATCTGTTGTTAGCACCATTGTAAACCATAAGAGAGAGAGAGCCACTTTGTAGAGTTCATCAGGAAGCCACTCTGCTAAAGTTTTGTTGCCAAGATAGATAAGGTACACTGTTAAATTAATATGGTCAGAGAAGACAGATAAGACACTATATTGGCAGAAAAAAACAAATAAGACACCCAGTGCAATTTATATTGCTAGGTAAACAGATAAGAAACTCTGTATAAGTTAGATTGCTTAATTAGACAGAAAATGAGCCATTCATGCTTACGTAACAGCTGATTCTTACCTATAAGCAGGATTTGGTAGCCTAGATCCTGCTGTTCACTGATTTGCACTGTAGTAGTATAATCCCCTTCTGTGTGTTTTCCCTCTCGTCTCCAGTCCCATTTCTATTGTTTCACCCCTGCCATCCATTCTTTATACCTAGTTTCCCACTGCCATTTTCTGTGATCTTGCTGAGCCCCCAGTACCCTCCTCCATAGTCCGCCATCTTCAATACCTGTGTGAGTCATCTGTAGCCTCCCCCTGCATAGTGTTTGGTGATTGATCTCTCCCTTCTGTTTCCCTCTTCCCTCCCCAGTGTCCCAGCAGAGATTGTCTGTGCCATTCAATCAAACAGGACCCAGCATTCTGTCTAGTAAAGCAACAGACTCACCAGTTCTTACTGCTTTTAAACTTCGTTTATTGTGAAACACATTAGAAAAAGACTGTGGTATAGCCCAGGGAGGCCACCTGTATTGCCCAATGAAACGTTGGGCAATATAGGTGGCCTCTCTGAGCTACACTGCAGTCTTTTTCTATTATGTTTCATAATAAATCAATTTTACAAGCACTAAGAACCGGTGAATCTGTTGATTACTAGGCAGAGTGCTGGGTCCTGTTTGATTGAACTGTGCAACTACTGGACTTTCTTGAACCTTTCCCCATAAGAGCGACCCTTGCCATTTGTTCATTCCTTGTGCAGCTCAGGGTTGAGAGAGCTGACTGAGGAAGCCCTCCCCCACCACTCCTGTCTGATTTCCCCAGGGATGCCATACAAACTATACTCAGCTGAGCAGCCTGGAACCATGCTTTAACTTGGTGCTTAACATTTACTGAGGGCTGCAGTGCTTCCTACTGAGACTGATTGTTTCTGGCGCCAGCACACCCTGGTGTTGTGGCATGCACATACCTCCTCCCACCCCAACCATCCTCCTGCCTTCCCTGGGTGGTCCCAGTTTTAACTACTACCTCCTTGACCAAACCAGTGAATCTCCCATAATCTTTCAGTCTGTCCTGCAGTTCTGATTATTTTAGACTGCATCTGAGCAGTTTGTCACCTTCCCCATTGGCTTTCCTTTTAAGGTCCATTTAAGGCTTCTTTTCCTCAGCACTCCTAGTGCTCACATAATTGCAGTATGCTCATAACTAACCTGTATAACTGTGCTGCATTTCCTGTCTTCCTGTTGTAAGGGTTCTCTGCCAAATTTTGTTAGCTGCCTAATTTCACAAGCCCTTTTCCTATTTCCTCAGGTCAGTTTAACAACCCTTGATACCTGCTGCCCTCTTATCTGACATCTGTCTGTCTAAAGCTCTATATTCAGCTGTGATTGGTAGTTAGTACTGAGAGATGGCAATTATATTTGGGAGCATTGGACCAGTGTTTATTGTGCTGGGTCCCTGTCTGATATCTACTGGTGTGGATATCACCTGCACCTGGCACAGAGTCTGTGTTACGTTTATTCATTGATTGTGCTGTATGGTACAAGACTGAATGCTTATTTGTGCATTTATTATGGCTGCTTTGCTACAATCTCATTTGCTTTTTGTGGATTAAGCTGTTACTAAACAGTCAAATTCAACATTTGATTACAAGGGCAGATGCTTTTACAGCAGACACTGTTTGACTGGGAGTATACCAGTATTGTTCATTTGGCATTTTGTCACACTCAAATGTGTCTCTTCAGGATGGAGGCTGTCATTTAACTTATTTCTGTGATATTATTTGCCTATGCCCAGGAAGAAGTCAAATTTTTCTTTCCAGGTCTGAGTCTTCAAATATTGTTTGTATAGTATACAGCCTGAGCTTGGTTGCAGGCTGTGAGTTGACCTTTTTTAATTAGCTTTTGCTATAATTTCAGAGGTTTCTAATTTAGTCTTTCAGCTAAACTTATTATATTCTTTAATTGAACATGGAAACAATTTGGTTTCGATATTTGCAGCTATTGTGCTGTCTGGTGAATCCCCCTTCTGCTGAAACCATAACAACTCCTCATACACCAGTTTTGAGATGACACAGGGTCATGTTGTCGCATACAAAAACAGTGCTGCACTATACCATGCTGTCAAAACAGTGACTAAAAATAAAAACACTAGAACAATTGCTTTCTGTGGGGGGACTATACCCCCTGCAACCCCATAATAGGGGTCTGTACCCCTGAACCCACCCTATTAAAATATCCTCCTCGGGGAGCAACACAGGGACAGGGTGAAACTCCAGCGAACTGCACGAAAGACAAGAAAAAAAATTAAGTAACCTAATCTGGGACTAAGAATAGAACCTTGGTCCACAACTGCTCCATTGTCCTCCAGCACTGATGGCTATACTCTGAGCCACCGCAGCTGCTCAGCAGACCCCTGTCCAGCAGAGTTCTTACTCTCTGCAGCAGAGCTTTCCAGAAATAGCTACAGGGTCACCGCTACTGTGCCACACTATTTGTGTCATGTGTCATTGTGTACCCTGTAGCTGTTCTTCCCCACACTGTTACTGTTGCACAGTTTTGCCCTGTGGCATTTTCCATACACCATATTGACCTGGTACGTTTTGAGACTAACCACAAAATGGTGTGCTAATACCCCAAATTTAGCCTATTATCTAACCACTGCTAAATCAGTGTACATACAAACACTGCTAGCGATACAGGGCACAACTTGCAGAGGCAGAGCTCCTGTAAGGAATGGTCTATACAAAGTGCTAAGCTAAAAAAATTTAAATCAATCCTGTAAGCTGAACATTAAAACCCATAGGATCAAAAAGTTATTTCTACTGCTATTGTTAGGTTGAGGCAATATTGAAATCAATTCTGGCCCTATCTGTCCAGTAGTGTCACCTACCAAACTAACTTCTATCAGAGGAATGAAATTCATGTTAATTAAAGTATGCAGCCTGCAGAAAAAAACTCGATGATATAAAAATGTGAGTGTCTCATACACACCTGGATGTCCTCAGATTGGCTGAATCGTGGTTAAAGGGGATAGTATCACAGCATGAGATGGCTCTTCCCTCATATAGAAACACAGAAACCTAGACTTTGATGGAAGATAAGGACCGCTTGGCCCACCTAGTCTGCCCATTTCCGTACCTATTGGATAAGCTGCAGATCCTAGTTAACCAACAGCCTACTTCTTCCTACCCCTACAAGAATTGCCTTATGCCTGCCCTATGCATTCTTGAATTCCCCCACTGTTTTTGACCCCACAGTCTCCTCAGGAAGGCCATTTCATGTGTCCACCACCCTCTCTGTGAAAAAATACCTCTTCATATTGCCCCTGAGCTGTCCCCCCATCTTCAAATTGTGTTCCGTTGTTCTTGCACATCTCTTTTTCTGAAAGTCTTCTTGGACTTTTTTGATTCCCTTGAGGTACTTGAAAGTTTCTATCATGTCCTCCCTCTCCCTACTTTCCTCAAGGGTATACATATTAAGTTCAGTTAGTCTCTCTTTGTATGGCTTCTGTTGCAGACCTGCACCATTTTAGTTGCCCTCTTCTGGACTGTCTCCATCCTGCCTATGTCATTGCAGAGATGGGGTCTCCAGAACTGCACACAGTACTCCAGATGGAGTCTGACTAACTGTCTTTACAGAGGGATAACAACTTCCTGTTTTCTACTGATGATGCATCTCCCAATGCATCCCAGTATCTCACCAGCCATTCCAACTGCCTTCCCACATTGCTTGCTTACCTTTAGGTCATCTGACATGACTACACCAGGCCCCTTTCCATTTTCGTTGTTGTTAATACCTTCCCCCCTTTGTGTTCTTTCCCCTGGATTTTTGTTTTCCAGGTGCACTACTTTGCAGTATATTGCATTGAATCTAAGCTGCCATACTTTTGACCATTCCTCCAACCTTGCCAAGTCCCTTCTCATCCTTTCCACCCCCAAGTATCAACCCTGTTGCAGATCTTTGTGTGGTCTGCAAAGAGGCATACTTTTCCTTCCATTATAAAGACATTAAAAAGGACCATACCCAGTGCTTAACCCTGTAGTACCCCACTAGTAAACCCCCTTTCTTTGGAGTGAACTCAGTTTACTGTTAGTATTTGTGTCCTATTGTCCAGCCAGTGTTTTACTCAGGCTACCACCCTGGGACCCACTCCCAGGCTGGCTAATTTGTTTATTAATCTTTTGTGTGGGACTGTGTCAAATGCCTTGCTAGAGTCTAGGTAGGCCATGTCCACAGCCCCTTCCTGGTCTACTACTTTGGTTATCCAGTCAAAGAAATCTATTAACTATGTCTGACATGACCTTCCTGCTGTGAATCCATGCTGCCTTGGGTCCTGTGCCTTGCTGGTCTCCATGTACTCAACAATTCTTTCTTTCAGAAGTGATTCCATCATTTTCCCTACCACTGAGGTCACAATAACAGGTCTGTAGTTTCCTGCCTCTGCTTTGCTCCCACTTTTGTAAAGGAGAATCACATTTGCCCTCTTCCAGTCCTTAGGTACCACACCATCCTCCCATGATTTGTTAAAAAGGGTAGTCAGTCTTGTTACTAGTTCTCCCCTTAGTTCTTTTAGAATTCTGGGGTGAATCCTGTCAGGTCCAATTGCTTTGTCCCCCTTCAGTTTTAGGAGTTCTTTCAGAACCCTTTCTTCTGTGACAGGACTGGTATTGACCCCCCCTATCTAGAGTGATTCTCTTGGTTGGATTATGTACCTCCCCTTCCTCTTCTTTTGTGAATACTGAGTAGAAGTATTCATTTAGTATCTTGCTTTTTCACTGTCCTTCACTGCCCACCCTCCCTCCTCTTTATTAAGCCTCACTATCCCTCCCTTTGTCTTTCTCCACTCCCTGCTGTACCTATAAAAGGCCTTATCCCCCTTCTTAACCAAGCTGGCTATCTTTTCCTTGGTTCAGGCCATTGCAATTCTGGCTGTCTTCCCCACTTCCTTCTGCATTAACTTTTACAGTTCTCTGTCCTGCTCGTTCTGTATTTCTTTATACTTCCTGAATGCTATCTTTTTCTCCTAACCTTCCCTGCCACCTCTTCTGAGAACCATAGTGTTTTTTTCTTTCATTTTGATTTGTTTATTTTCTTCACACAAAGGCTTGTTGACACTGTGATGGCAGTTTTGATGTTTCCCCATTGTTCCTCCACACCTCCTTCTTGCCTGTTTGCTAGTGCTTTTCTGAGGCACTCTCCCATTATGACAGAGTCAGCCTTCCTAAAGTGCAGTACCCTCACTTTTGTATGGTTTGACTCTGCAGCTATGTTTATCATGAACCACACTGTTTGGTGGTCACTTGTTCCCAGATGGCTACCCACTTCTAGATCTAAGATCGTCTCTCCATCCCCGTTTGAGAGTACTAGGTCTAAAATTGTTTCCTCTTGAGTGGGTTCTAACACTAGCTATCTGAGGCATGCCCCCTTGTGGGGCATCGAGAATGACCCAGCTCTTGGATGTGGCTGCAGCAAAGGTGCTCCAGTTAACATCTGGCCTATTCAGGTCCCCCATCAACAATATATCCCCTTTCTCTGCCATCTTAATGATGCTTTCTATCATTTTCTTGTCCATTTAGTCCCCCTGAGATGGGGGTCTGCATACAACCCCTGTGCAGATTGTGGTGCCATTTCCGGTTTCCAAGGTGACCCACAGTGCCTCCCCTCCTCCTTGTTTACCCTTTAGTTCCATTGCTTTGATCCCTTCCCTTACGTAGAGAGCTACTCCTCTTCCTCTTCTACCCTCCCTGTCCCTCCTGTAGATTGCGTACCCTGGTATGTTGACATCCCAGTCATGGTTCTCTGTGTACCATGTTTCTGTGACTACCACAATATCCAGGAGTTCCTCTTCCATCAAGGCCACCTGTTCAGGGAGCTTGTTACCTAGACTAGGGGCACTGGCACTCATTACCCTCCATTTTTTGATGGCCTTACCCCTTTTTGCCCCATCCCTGTCCTTGCTGCATTTGCCTTTTTCTCCATTTACCCATGCTCTTCTCCCTATCGACTTCTCTATCTAGGTGTTTACCTCACTAACTAACATGCTTCTCTTTTAGGGGGGCTAGGACTTCCCTGCTTCTTTTCAGTATCTCCCCCCTTGGCTAGTTTAAATGCTTGCCAATGAAGCATTTAAACCTATCACCTAGGATCCTAGTTCCTCTCCTGGACAGATGCAGACCATCACGCCAGTATTGGTCTGCATGCCTCCAGGTGGACCCCCACTCCCTAATGAAGCCAAAACCCTAAGGTCTGCACCAGTTTTTCAACCATTGATTGAATCTCATGGTGCAGAGCACCCTAACCTCACCCATGCCATATACAGGCAGCACCTCTGAGAAGGTTACCTTGCATGCTACTTGTCTAAGGCCCCTCCCCAACTCCACAAACTCCTCCTGCACTGCTCTGATTCCTTTCCCAGCCAGGTAATTTGTCCCTAGATGGACAATGACATCCATCTCTCTCCCCTGTGCAGCTGCTCCCAGGATTCTCTCCCTGTCCTTCTAAGCTATGGTGCTGGGCATTCACCTTACCTCCCTCTGCTCCTTCCCCCAGTTCTACCCTCCAAACAATGGAATCCATCCCCAGGAGTTGTTTCTTTCCCCTTTGGGGTCCCATGCTACCCTCTTGTGGGTCTCCTTTGTGGAGGTTCCCTGCATCCTCCTTGGTGTCCACTACTGGTGCCTCCATAGAGGAACCACACTCTGCCAGAATGGCATCTGAATTGTGAAGAGGTACAACTGGAGTGATGCACCTCTGTTTCACCACCCTCATCCTCCCTTAGCCCACTGTGGTTGAATTGCTCCTCTTTCTCAGCAACTTCTGAGGCAGTGGCAGTAGCTGTGGTGGTCCCTGGGTGGTCCCCCACATCCTGGCCAACTCAACCTGGAGATGAGCAACCTCCCCCCTCAGCCCAGACAGGTGCCTACAGATGGGACAACACCACATCTTCCAGAACATCTCCTGGAAGACTGCCGTTCCATAGCCACTACACAGCACTACTCCCACCATGTCTTATTTGTGGCCCCTCAACTGTTGTTTTGTATGCTTACTCTTTCCTTATTCTATTTATTTATTTAGTTCTTTTTTAGTTGATATATTTTTTTCTCCCTACTTTCCTACTGCCTCCATACCCTTAAAGCTGCTGTGCTTCCTGTTCTGGGACAGAAAGTTCCTGTATTCCTCAGTAGTCTCCCTTTTACTTGTCCAGATTGAGACCTCCAGCAGCTGGGGAGGAATGAAGAGCTACTATTTTCCTTCAGCAACTACCTTGTTTGCCTAGACAGACCATCTAGAGAAGGTGACCTTGTTATCTATGTTAATAGCAATTTGCTGGCTAATGAAATTAGCTCCCTATGAATGCCAAAGGAATTTGAGTGTTTGGCTATTAAACTTCCCATATCTGATATTGAATCCATTAATATCATGAGTTGTTATAGATCACCAGGTGGTGATATAGAGCTCCTGAAATTTTTAATATGTTATTAGTTTCTTATCCAAATGGAAACAATCATTCTAGGTGACCTGAATCTGGACTTGAACTTTACCAAATCTAGCAACTTAAAAATATGTGTGATGAGTTAGGTCTGTCACAATTAATTACCGAACCAACAAGACCTAACTCAAAAAACCTTACAAACAATACTACATTGGATCTCATCCTAACCAACAGACTCCATAAATTTACCCATGCATGTATTTCACAATGGTATTAGTGACCATAATGTAGTCATCTGTGTCAGGGGCACTTTAAAGCACAAACATACCCCAAAGTTCATTATCAAATGAAAATTTACCAATTTGAATATAGCTAATTTCTTATCTGAGCTGGGTTTTCAATAAATTGACAACAGTTTTACCTTGCAATTCAATTCATAAAGCAACCAAGATTTTCAACCAATTGGTGATTGAAATCATAAATCAACATGCCTGATCGATGAAACACAGGGTTAAACAGATGTCTTGCTCATTGTTTAATAATGACCTTGAAAGAGCATTGCGTCACAGAGGCATTCTGTGAGGTACAGACAAAAGTTCAAAATCTGAATCAGATTGAGCATTATTTAGGAAAGCAAGGAACGCTTGTGCAAAATTAATAAGGGACACAAAAGCAAACTTCTGTCTGAAAGCCTTGGATAACTCAAAAGGTAATGCAGCCAAAATATGGAAGGTCCTAAAGGAAACTGAAGAACATAAGACTCCCCCTTCCTCACGATCAAGACTGACTGGCAAGGTGAATTTCTAACACATAGAAAATTATCTTAGAAAATCTAAATATCCACTTTGCCAAAGCTGGATTGATATTTGACAATTCACCTGCGGCATAATATTCTAACATGATCATTAGTTCAGAAACTAGAAGCTCTGATACAAGGACTAAAAACATGCTTTCTTTCCAACCAGTTACATTTAAGCAAGTGGAAGACTTATTACTTAATCCTGATATCAAGAAAAGTGCTGGGACAGATGGGTTAGACCCAGCACTTAAAAAAATTGGCTATTATCATCTTCTGACACCCATAACACATCTCTTTAATTTATCACTTGCCATTAATGAACTCCTAGTCATTTGGGAAACTGTCCATATTAGTCCTCTCTTTAAAGCTGGTGACCAATGCAACCTAAATAATTATAGACCCAATTCGATACTCCCTATTTTAGCCAAACCACTAGAAAAATTAGTCAATAACCAACTAGAGGACTGTTTGGAGGTTACTAATAACATAAACCCTGTACAATCAGGATTCAGAGCCAAGCACAGTTCAATTACAGCTCTTGCTAAGGTAACTAATGATTGGATAACATCACTAGATTGTAAGGAGCTCACAGGAACTGTGTTCCTTGATCTGAACAAGCCATTTGATACAGAAGATCATGATATACTATTACATGAGCTAAACCTAAGTGGCCTGGGCACCTCTGAACTTTCATATGAACATACAAATTTGCCAGCAGATAAAGGCCTTGTGGTCTATTGAGTCTGCTTGCACGTGCAGCTAGCAACCCTTGTACTGCAGTTGCCGCTCCCTCTCCTCCTGATGCTCCCTCTTACCCTATCCCATCTCCTTTGAAGCAGTTCACTGTTCTACAGGATACAACTTCCTCAGGCAATGCATTCCACCCAGACACCACTCTTCTGTAAAAAGTGTCTTCTCATTTCCCTCCTAAACCTTCCGCCCTACAATCTGAGATCATGGTCTAGAGTGTCCCTACTCCCCTTAACTTGAATAGTCCCCACAATCCTGTCTTCTTTATTCCCTTCATGCATTTGAAGGTTTCAATCATATCCCCAATGTGTCTCCTCTCCTTCAGTGACTACATGCCCAACTCCCTCAGCCTGCTCACATAAGGTATGTCCCCTAGTCCCTGGATCATCTTTGTTGCCCTGTGCTGCACCCTCTTCAGTAACTTAATGTCCCTCTTCAGGTATGGGCACCCAAACTGCATGCAGTACTCCAGGCGTGGCCTAACCAGTGACCTATACAACAGCAGGATCACCTCCCCTCTTCTTGAAGATATATACCTGGCAATACAATCCAGCATTTTGTTGGCCTTTGCAGCTGTCTTCCTGCATTGTGCTGAGTTGTTCATTGAGCCCATTATAATCACCCTCAGATCCTTTTCCTCCTCTATCATGGTTAGCTGTCCCCCCCCAGCTGGTGGCTCCTTCTTGAGTTTTTCACCCCAAAATGTAGCACCATGACACTTTTGCATTGAATCCCAACTGCCAGTTGTCCAACCAGCTCTTGACAGATCATCTTGCAACCCATGCCACCCTCCGAGGTCATCCACTACAGCTCCCATCTTGGTGTCATCTGCAGACAAGCTGATCTTGCTCTGGATGCCCATTGAGATGTCTGATATGAACAACCCAAACAACACCGGCCCCAGCACTGAGCCCTGCAGCACTCCACTTGGCACTGCCCTCAGAGATGAAAGCTCCCCTCCTACCACCACCCTCTGCTGCCTTCTCTGTAACAGTTTACTACCCATCCACCCATTTTCACCTCTGAACCTATACCTGCCAGCTTACTACCCAGCCTCCCATGCGGCACCAAGTCAAATGATTTACTGAAGTCCAGATACAGGACATCCACTGCATGGCCCTTGTTCAACTAACTAGTTGCTCAATCATAGTAATCCACCAGGTAGGTCTGACAGGATCTGCCCATGACAAACCCATGCTTCCTAATGTCCTGCAGCAATTGGTCTCCAGAAGGGACATCAGCCTCTCCTTCAGAATTATCTCCTTCAGTTTCCCCCATGATGGATGTGAGGCTTACCGGCCTGTAGTTTCCCGGTTTGTCTTTGTGACCACTCTTATGGAGGGGTACCACATGAGCCATCTTCCAGTCCTGAGGTACACTTCCTGAGACCAGGGAGGCTTTAAACAGGTCTACTGAAGACCCCACCAGGATTTGTGCCAGCTCTCTCGCACTCCTGGGGAGAATGCCATCTGACCCTGGTGCCTTGTCCACCCTCAGTGCCCGCAGCCCCTCCAGTACCTTGCCCTCTGTGATTCCCCAATCTGTCACCTCCCTTCCCCTGAGCCTGACCTCCCATCCCCCTTTGGTAGCACCCCTCCTTTCTCCTAAGTAAACACTGAGCAGAAGTATTCATTAACTGCTTCTGTCTGCTCTACTCCTGTTTTCACCCACCCCACCCCTCTTAATCCTTACTATTTTGTCCCTTCAACTCCTTTTCTACCTGATGTACCTGAATAATTCCTTCTCCCCTTCTTGTTGCCTTGCACCAGCCTAAGCTCCTTAGATGCCTTGGCTGCACTTGCTGCCTTCATCACCTCCTTTGGTTCCTATAGGTAATACTCTCTGTCCTCCCCTCTCCCTGTTTTTGTGAACCTCCTAAAGGCAGCTATTTTATTTCGTACTTTCTCCATGACCGCCTTGCTCATCCAGCTGGGTTTCTTGGCCCTAGCACTCTTACTCTGGACCCTAATGCAGATTTTGGTTGCCTCCTCAATCCCCAATTTTATGACCTCGCACCTCTGGCTAGTGTTCATATTAGTTTGGATTCTGGCTAGATACCCTTTAGCTACCTCCCCATCCTCCTGAAGTTGCCCTTCCTGAAGTCAAACGCTCTTGCACCTGTTTCTACTCCCTCCTTACCCATTTTCAATGTGAGCCACACTGAGTTTCATGGATTGCTAATTACTTTATGGATAGACACCAGCAAATTAATGTAGAAGGAGAATACTTGTCCTTTTCAAATCTAACAAGAGGAGTACCACAAGTCTTGATCCTGGGTCCCCTGTTGTTTACAATTTACATAAATGACCTCAGCAGGAATATTGGAAAGGCCAAATTACATATTTTTCCTGATGATACAGTCATGTATTTATCCAGACCAGCCCTTGACAGTGCATGTTATGACCTACAAGCTGAATTTAACTTTTTATAAATGAATTTTTTACAATCTACTGTTAAATGCAAAAAAGACAAAAGTTATGTTCTTCCAGTCTTCAAATATGGCAGTATCCTCCAAAGTCATATGTATAATTTCCACGCTTCTTGGGGACATACTTGAAATAGTGGCCAGTTATAAATACCTGATCGTATGACTGGACCAATGCTTGTCCTTTATTAATGCTGTAGAAAACCTCTGTAAAAAAATTTGAGAATAATGTTGGGGTTTTTCTTTAGAAATAAGAATGGTTTCTCATTTAATATTAGGAAAAGGGTGGTACAACCCACATTCCTTCCATTACTGGATCATGCAGACTTAATTTGTAGTCACTGCCCAATTACATATCTGAGTAAATTACATGTATTGTATCATAAGGCCCTTCGATTTGTCACAAACTCTATGCTCAGAATGCACCATTGCTCCCTATACTATACAATGAGATGAGCATCATTAAACACAAGGAGGCTTAGAATAGCTACATAAGGCCTATAAGCTATGAACTATCAAACTGCCACAATACATCACAGAACTCTGGTAGTGGCACTCTCTGAAAAAATGGTAACCATGCTCATTTGCACATTTTAGAAATGACCCCTTTCCTTGTTTTTGCTGTAAAAAAATGGACCCCTTTAACACAAAAGCAAGGAGTCAGTTACGGCCATCACCCCCCTTTCTGCTTCAAGTGATGGACATGATTTTAAGTTTGAATTAAATGTACACATAATGTTGTTAAACAGTAAACAACTGTATGTAAAAGCTTATTTACATTTTTGGAATGTGTGCTGTCTTAAGGTTGTCAATACTATCCTACCCATTTTGTACTCTGCCCCTGGATTTCTGTGCCCCAATTGCATTATTTAACATTTTTCTGTTGAAACCCAGCTGCCATACCCTTGACCACTGTTCAAGTCTTCTGAGGTCTCTACTCATACTTTTCCATCCTCCTGCAGATCTTGGTATAATCACGTACAGTCAAATTTTCCCTTCCTGCTCCTTTACAATTTCACTGACAAAGACGTTAAAGAGGACCAGGTCCAGCACTGATTTCTGAGGTACTCTCCACTTCACCCTCCCTTCCTTGGAGTGAACTCAGTTACTACCAGCCTCTGTCACCTGTTCCCTAACCAATTTCTTGCCCAGTTTACAACTTTTTTACCCAGCTTGCTCAATAGTCTCTTGATGTAATGACAAAAAGATTTGCTTTACCAATGACTACATACTCAGATCCTACAATATATGTACATAAACCCTGACTCAGGGCCCTACTAATGGCTCTTCAAACTGTAACCTGCAGTATCCCTCAACGATTGACCTAGGGTCTTCTCTAAGATCCTGGATGATGTTATCCTACTATGTAAATAGAAACATAGAAACATAGAATTTGACGGCAGATAAGGACCGCTTGGCCCACCCAGTCTGCCCATTTCCCTACCTACTGGATAAGCTGCAGATCCTAGTTAACCAGCAGACTACTTCTTCTTATCCCCACACCCTAGAATTGCCTTATGGCTGTCCCATGCATGCTTAAATTCCACCACGATTTTGACTCCACAACTCTTCCTCGAAGGCCGTTCCATGCATCAACAACCTCTCTGTGAAAATACTTCCTTAAATTACCTCTGAGCCCCCCCATCTTCAAATTGTGCCCTCTTGTTCTTGCACACCTCTTTTTGAAAGATGCTACCCTCTTGGACTTTGTTGATTCCCTTAAGGTACTTGAAAGTTTCTATCATGGCCCCCCTCTCCCTCCTTTCCTCGAGACTATACATATTAAGCTCCTTAAGTCTGTCTTCATATGTCTTCCGGTGCAGACCCTGCACCATTGTAGTTGCCCTCCTCTGGACAGCTTCCATCCTGTCTCTGTCTTTGCTGAGATTTGGTCTCCAGAACTGCACACAGTACTCCAGATGGGGTCTCACCAGCTGTCTGTACAGAGGGATAATAACTTCCTGTTTTCTACTGGTGATGCCTCTCTCTATGCATCCCAGTAACCCCCAGCCCTCCTTGCTGCCCTCTCACATTGCTTGCCCACCTTTAGGTCATCTGATATGACTACCCCCAGGTCCCTTTCCATTTTTGTTGTTGTTAGTATCTCACCCCCCATTGTGTACTCTTCCCCTGGGTTTTGTTTCCCAGGTGCATTACCTTGCACTTCTTAACATTGAATCTAAGCTGCCATACATTTGACCATTCCTCTAACCTTGCCAAGTCCTTCTCATCCTTTCCACCCCACCCTGTGCATCAACTCTGTTGCAGATCTTTGTGTCATCTGCAAAGAGACATTCTTTTCCTTCCAGTCCTTCCGCAATGTCGCTTATAAAGACATTGAAGAGGACTCGGTCCTAATACTGAACCTCAAGGTACCCTCACTAGTAACCCTCCTTTCTTCTGAGTGGACTCCATTTACTATTACTCTCTGTGTCCTATTCTCCAGCCAATTCTTTACCCAGGCTGTCATCTTGGGACCCACTCCCAGGCTGGCTAACTTGTATATTAATCTTTTGTGTGGGACTGTGTCAAATGCCTTGCTAAAGCCTAGGTAGGCCATGTCCACAGCCCCTCCCTGATCTACTACTTTGGTCACCCAGTCAAAGAAATCTATCAGATTTGTCTGGCATGACCTTCCCGCTGTGAATCCATGCTGCCTAGGGTCCTGTGCCCCTCTGGCCTCTAGATACTCGACAATTCTTTCCTTCAGAAGTGATTCCATCATTTTCTCTATCAGTGAGGTTAAACTAACAGGTCTTTAGTTTCCTGCTTCTGTCTTGCTCCCACTTTTGTGAAGGAGAATCACATCTGCCCTCCTCCAGTCCACGGGTACCACCCCATCCTTCCATGATTTGTTAAAAAGGGTAGTCAGCGGTGTCACTAGTTCTGCCCTTAGCTCTTTTAGAATTCTGGAATGAATCCCATCAGGCCCCATTGCTTTGTCCACCTTTCAGTTTTAAGAGTTCTTTCAGAACCCTTTCTTCTGTAAATGGGCGGTATCAACTTCTGTATCCAGAGTGTTACTACTGTTTGTTTTATGTACCTCCCTCTTCATTGTTAAATACTGAGCAAAATATTTGTTTAGTATCTCTGCCTTTCACAGTCTCCTCTGCCCACCCTCCCTCCCTTTATTAAGCCTCACTATCCCTCCCTTGGTCTTCCTTTGCTCCCTGATGTACCTATGAAAGGTTTTATCCCCCTTCTTAACTGAGTTGGCTATCTTTTCCTCGGTTTGGGCCTTTGCTGTTCTGACTGCCTTCCCAGCCTCCTTTTGCTTTAACTGATACAGTTCTCTGTCCTGCTCCTTCTGATTCCTTGTACTTCTGAATGCTTTCTTTTTCTCTTGAACCTTCACTGCCACTTCCTTTGAGAACCATAGTGGTTTCTTACATTGTCTTGTTTTGTTTATTTGCTTCACACAAAAGCCCGTTACCTCTGTGATGGCAGTTTTTATTATTCCCCATTGTTCTTCCACCCCCTCCTTCCTGCCCATTTGCTAGTGCATTCCTTAGGCACGCACCCATTTTGGCAAAGTCAGACCTCCTAAAGTCCAGTACTTTTGTCTTTGTATGGCTTGACTCTATTGCTGTGTTTATTGTGAACCATACTGTTCAATGGTCGCTAGTTCCCAGATGGCTACCCACTTCTACATCTGTGATCCTCTCTCCATCTCCATTTGAGAGAATCAAGTCTAATATTGCTCCCTCTCGAGTGGGCTCCAGTACTAGTTGTCTAAGGCATGCCCCCTGTAGGGCATCTAGAATAACTGCACTCTTCGAAGTGGCAGCTGCAACTGCACTCCAGTTAACATCTGGCATATTCAGATCACCCATCAGCAATATCTCCCCTTTTTCTGCCATTCTAAGTATACTTTCTATCATTTCCTGTCCATTTCATCCCTGAGAAGGGGGTTCAGTACAACCCCGTGCGTATTGTGGTGCCATTGCCCATCTCCAAATTTACCCACAGTGCTTCTTCTCCTCCTGTTTACCCTTTTGTTCTGTTGCTTTTATTCCTTCCCTTATGTAAAGAACTCCTCCTCCTCCTTTTACCCTCCCTGTCCCTCCTGGTATGTTTATGTCCCAGTCATTGTTTTGTGTGTACCATGTTTCTGTGACTGCCACAATATCCAGATGTTCCTCCTCCATCAAGGCCACTAATTCAGGAAGCTTGTTACCCAGACTACGGGCATTAGTACTCATTGCTCTCCATTTTTTGATGGCTTTACCTTCTGTTGCAGCATCCCCCACTGACCGTTCTACCTCAGTCTTTTTCTCATTTAGTACCCTGTTTTGTGGGGAGAGGCTGGGATTTTCCTGTTGCTTGTCAGTGCCTCCCCCTTTGACTAGTTTAAAAGCTTGCCAATGAAGAATTTAAACCAATTTCTCAAAAGACTTGTTCCCTTCCTGGATAGATGCAGACCATCCTGCCAGTATAGGCTGGTGTCCCTCCAGGTGGAACCCCAGTCCTCAATGAAGCCAAAGCCCTGTGCTCCACACCATTTTTTCAACCATTCATTAAACTGCATGGTGCCAATTACCCTCACCTCCCCCATGCTTTTGACAGGCAGCACCTCTGAGAAGGATACTGTGTGTGCTACTTGTCGTAGGTCCCTCCCCAACTCTGCAATGTCCTCCTGCACTGCTCTAATCTCATGATGAGCCAAGTTATTTGTCCCTAGGTGGACAATTACATCCAGCTCGGAATCCCTTGCAGCTGTTCTCATGATCCTGAGGATGTGCTTCCTGTCCCTCCAAGCCATGGCACCAGGCAGGCACCTTACTTCATTTTTCCCAGCTCCCCCCAGTTCTGTACCCCTAGTAATTGAGTCCCCCACCAGGAGCTGCTTCCTTTCCCTGTGGTGTCCTCTGCCTCCTTCCTGTGGGCCTCCCTTGTGACAGTTATCATCAGACTTCTCTGTGGGTGCATCCATAGGGGAGCTATGCTCCCCCAGAATGGTGTATGGATCGTGGAGTGGAACAATTGACTGGGTGTGCCTCTGTTCCACCCTCCTCACCCTCCCTGAGCCCACTGTGGTCCAACTGCTGTGCTTTCTTCGCAACCTCTGAGGTAGTGGTGGTGGCACTAGTGCTCCCTAGATGGCAGAGGTTCCCTCCTTACTGTCCAGTGTGGCCTGGGGGAAGGTTTCCTTACTACTGTCCAGTGCAGCCTGAAGACGGGCAACTTCCTCCCTCAGGGAAGATAGTTGTCTGCAAATAGGGCAGCATCTCAGCCTCCAGAAAGACTCCTGGAAGACTGCTGCCCCACAGTCATTACATTGCACTACTCCCCACATGTTTATCTAGTTTTTTAATTGTATTTGGTGTGTGTGCTCACGTGCATGTGTGATTTGTTATATAGATATATATATATATATTATACAGTGTGTATGCTTATATTATCAGTGCAGTGTGCTAGAGAGGATATGACAGTGAAATGCACCTTGCACTCGAGGAAATGATGGCAGAACCTCAGGTATAAAGGAACTATTTCCAGGGGTGGGTAAGAGGTGGAAGGTTGGGCCTAAACTGTGTCCTCACAAACAATCAACTAGAAGCTCTCACCCACCCATCCAGTGATGAGTGCCTTCCTGTCAGCAAGATACCCTACACAACAATTTGACAGAGAAAGTACCTGCTAATCAAACAGAGAAAAATCCAGACATCCAAGTCAGACACAGGTAAACCTCTCCAGTCCCAAAACAGCCTGTTGGTTTGTTAGTCACAAAGGAAAATCAAATATGCAGTTATTTCAGCCCTTCTGAGAATGCTGACAAGATAAGCAGTTTTAAACCCCCCCTTCCTGAATTAAAAACTAAAACAAACACCAAGCAATACCACTTTAAAAGTGAGGAAAACTTCTCTCAGATGTAAGCAAGAGAGAGAGAGTTTAGTTACAGATATTTTATCCAAAATAGTATATCCCACGCAGCTTCTCAGTTGTTTCCAAGCACTCCTGTACACAAATTGGAAGAAGATGGACTTCTGCCTCAAACAGGATCACACCACTAGTTTATAGTAATTGAATAATGCTGAAATGGTCTAGCTAGACAAATGGCTATGATGCTCAGCTCTGACTTGTGAAGACAATTACCCCCACCTCAGGCTATGTTTGACATCCAATTACAACCTGCAGCTTTTGCTATTTTGAATCACACAACCCCACCAAAAGTTGTAAAATATATTGATGCAGATTCTCACAGAATTCTAGTAATCAGTCCAGTTAGCCACAAAGGAAAATCAAATATGTAGAAGATAAGCAGTTTTAAAAAAACCCTTCCTGAATTAAAAACTAAAACAAACACCAAGCAATACCACTTTAAAAGTGAGGAAAACTTCTCTCCGATGTAAACCACCAAATGTTGCAAACTATATTGATGCAGATTCTCACAGAATTCTAGTAATCAGTCCAGTTAGCCACAAAGGAAAATCAAATATGCAGAAGATAAGCAGTTTTAAAAACCCCCTTCCTGAATTAAAAACTAAAACAAACACCAAGCAATACCACTCTAAAAGTGAGGAAAACTTCTCTCAGATGTAAGCAAGAGAGAGAGAGTTTAGTTACAGATATTTTGTCCCAAATAGTATATCCCATGTAGATTCTCAGTTGTTTCCAAGCACTCCTGTACACAACTTGGAAGAAGATGGAAATAATGTATATATACCAGAACTGAATGATTTATGTTTAATACCTGTGTAACGTAGTGTTTTAACCTTTCTTGTTCTGACATGGAGCCTTTGCAAAGGAGTTTATGACTCAAAGGATTGTAATTCCAATTTCTCTTCAATAAACAATGTAATTCCTTTGTCACCCCATTAAAATCTGTCAGATTTGTCTAACATGACCTTCTCTCTGAAAACCCATGTTGCTTCGGGTCCGACTTGACTCCAGCAGCACAAACTTTAAAGTCAGTGCCCTGCTGTAAGCAGTCTGTGTGTGTCTCAATTAGTTTCCTTTAAATTGCCTTATAAATCACACAGTTCATAAAAATCCTAGGTTTAACAGTTTTATCACAGCAAATAAAGCTTGCCTACTTAGCCTATATTGCACTAGAGTAATACTGTCATGTTAGTTACTGGCAGCAACCTCATTGTTGCACCACAACAGAAAATGAATACAACAATCAGCACAGCAGATTATGACTTCCAGTGCAAACAGTAATTTTTTTTTTCACACAGTGATCGAGGAAGATAGGGGTGAAACTGTGTTTAATATGAACAGAGAAATCAATAGTGCACTAACTACTGTAGGTACTCTGTACATCCCAGTCTCCTGCTTGGTCCACCACCATGTTGGCCACTACACCCATGGTTATTTTTTGACCTCTGCCCCATCACTTAGGTTCAGAAATGTGGGGAGCAGATTTATAGGTGGCTCTGCAGGGGAAGGGGGGTTGAGGAAGGCAAAATGGGTAGGAGGGAAGGTGAGGGGAAATGTCCAGTGTCTCAGCAAGCAGCACAGTGTTTTATTAGCCAAGTCAGAGTTTGGCACAGCATATCAGAAAGAATAATTGCATAGCATGCAGTAAAGGGAACAAAGCTCACTGGATCCCCTCCCTGGTACTCCAAGGTGTCCACAGGCCCGGGCCACAGGCACTTACTGCTCAGCAGTCAGCAAGGCCATAGTGACACTCTGTCTGGATCTCAACTGGATAAATGAGTCGATGATGTCTATGTGTTGGGACTCAGGAGTCAATCAGAATGGCGGCTGCTGGGATGGTGGTCAGGGGTTGGGGTATCAGTCAGTGCTGCACTACTACCTATTCGATATCACCAAGCTGGTGATCAGTGACAGCTGATCTTTAAAGGTGGGCTTGAATGAATGACCATGAAGAATGTTTATTGTTGATCAGTTATTTAAAGCCATTTCAACATGCAAAAGCTTAAAATACATTGTGAAATACAGTCCACATTATCAATACATCTACACATCTAATATTTCAGGAATCCATAAATAACAAATATAAGTCATCCTTCATCTAGCATCAATCCAGAAGAAAAATAAAGATGAGGTAACCTATAGCTCTATTAATTCATACCCTTTATATTAATAATAAAGTAATTATTTTCTTCAGATTGCTTTTTCACTTAAACAAGGGCTTCAGGAACTAGCCCATCCAGGCTCTCTCAGTGTGCAATTTACCACTCTGACTGCAGCTTTCCTAGTTCAGGGGACCCTGTCTACACCCAGCAGGAGACAAACTCAAGTCATGAAAAACTAGCCCACACCAATGTCCCCTGATTAGCGCAAACCGTTACTCTGTCCTGAGTATGAATTATCAGATCTTTGCAACATCATCTGAATTGTGCCCATACATACTACTGGGCTAAATCTGTCCCTGCTCCCAAGGGAATACCCCACAGTGCATGCTGCCCCGTATCCCCGTTGGATGACCCATAGGTCGAAAACCTTACCAGCTTATATCATTGGAAGCAAATACAGAATCTAGGAACTGGACCCCCAATTGTATATCAGATCATTTCAGTTCCTGCCCAAATCCAGACTTCAGTAGTAGGCCCAACAACATGCTTCAGATATGCCCCTCTACTACCGTACACATAAATTCACTTACTATAGAAACCAACAGCCATTTCAGCATAGGCCCCACTGGGCATTCCCAGGTAGCTTCCCCAAATTGCCCACATATATACCTCCCTATGACACCATAAATAGGTTATGTCATGAAAGCATGAACGTTCCTCTCCTAAATAAATATACTGTTCTACTAGTATGAGGACTGAGACTATAAAAAGAGAAATACAAAAACATACCGTTATGATTAAATAATTACAAAGCAAGATTAAACATTCTTTGATATAACTACGAACAATTAAATAATTAAACAAGATTTACCTTTAAGGCTATAATCACAAATGCTATAATAAAACATTCAAGTAGAATCTAAGCGTAAACTGTCAGGAGTGGATTCTATATAAATTTCTACACTTGTGAATTTTATTAGGAGTAGGATGGGAAAGTCAAAAATGCAGATTTAGGCACCCAAATAGGAGTCCATAATAATCTCCTCAAAGAATACCCAGTGCTTTCAAACTCAGTGGGTTTATTGCAATAGATTATCTGGAGCAATAAATTATAAACCAGAAAAGGAGAATAACTCACTACAGGTCCCAAATAAATTGACACATTACTGTATCAGGTTTACCAGCTTAACAAATAAGAACAGGTTTACTGTGGCACCCTTGGGAGTCCAGAGTTAGCATTTAAGTGACCATTATTTTACTCAGGTTTAGTAAATAAATGCATTCAATATTAACAGAGTCATTCCTTAAATACACAGGAGTACAGCCACTTATTTCCAAGCTTTTTAACAATACCTTGGCATAAGCATGTAAACTGTAGTGAAAGACAAAGAATGTATTTACACTCTGAAGCATTCATAACCTTTCCCTTTTAGTGAACCACGTGGAACAAATGTGTGTAACAGAGGTACAACCTGCCAAGACTCCATTGTGGACTCAAACAAAGCGAGTCACGTTTTAAAGGCATGTTGAAATGTACAAAGTGCCACTCTAGTTTTAATCATAGAACCACTCATGACGTTATGCTCAGCTGCAGCAGCACTTCAATAAATGTAGTTTAAACATATAGATACATATGTAGTTTTCTCTGTTTGTTCCAGACAATACTGTCTCCAAAGAATTCCATGGCATCCCCTTCTCCAGGGCATGCGTACACCTTAGTTCTCAGATTTCTAATGCTTGCTCCAGTTCTGAAAACTAGCATCACAGCCCCGGGTCACAGCAACACTTTTCCACAAAGAAATTCAATTCATTTGAGAGCCCCAGCATTCGAGTCATAAGCTCTTCCATTAATTTAAAACTTCAAACCAATAATATGATGATCTTAGAGCAATGTTTCTTACATTGTTCACCTCTCTCACTCTAGTTCACCAAGTATCTGTTGAGGCACCAAAAACAAATGGGAGTTGGCCAGCATGACTGTTTAGGGCCTTGAAGGTGGTCTTAGTGCCTGACTTAGTGATGACTGACTAGGCCGGGGTTGGAGGCCATGTGGTCGGGACCTGGGTTGGGAAGAAAAGAATCTAATTCAGGACAGCTCAAAATCATCAACGCTCAATAAAAGACACACATACCTGATCTCCAGGACCTGATTTCCTTCATCAAACAAAGCACTGGCCTACACTGTATGTCCGGACTGTATGGGTTGGGGGGTCGGGACTCGGGAGGTGATCAGGATGGTGGGCTGTTTGAATGGAGGTTGCAGCCAGGGGTTGGAGGTTTGGAGGACAGATCTTGGAGCTAGAGGACTGAGCAAGTGAGCGATGACAGACTTCCCTGCTTTCATGAACTCCCACACGAACTGCAAGTCGTAGCCTGGGGTTGCTGCTTTCCTCTTCACTGCCACCAGTACATGAAGCCTGCAGTTCTACTCAGCACCACCTCAAACAGTGCAGTCTGTCCAGGCCCACTTGCTGTGACTGCTTGAAATTCAGAGGGTACAAGACAGATAACTGGACTAATCATAGGGTGGCTTAAATCTGGGAGAAAAAAAAAGGCTGGGAAAAAAGTGCCTTTCTATGAGTACAGGACATGACCTCCTCTCCCAGCTCTGGGTCCGGATCAGGTTCCCAGCTCTTCATCAGCCCCGGTCACCAGCCCACCCGTAATCATAAAAATCAAGGAGCCACATTGCAGGAAACTATGAAAAACACTACCCTATCTAAGAAATATAAGGAGGCAAGCAACCGCATTTGCACTTTGAAAAAGACCCCTTTTCCTCAACACAGAGGCGTACCTCAGTGGAAAGAGAGTGCAACCACCAGGACAGAACTCTTCTCTTACTCACATAGTAGTTACTCTTTGAGAAGAATTCTTATGTGTTATTAGAAACTCCTAGGTTTATCACTCTCTGTGGAAAGTCAGCTAGCGGTAGTGTCATCCCTAGAGCGTGGAATAAACTTCAGAATGCACTCAACCTGTCAACGTAGTGAGTATAGGTGTCTCTAAATCCTTGCTGGAAATTGAATGTGAAGTGAAATGTTCCTGTAACTATAATACATGAGCGTGGTTGTGTCTGTTAATGACATTCTTGAATATTTGTTTCTCCTAAGCTGAACTTCTGTTTCTACATCTTGTTTATTCAGTTCTGTATTTAATTTGTATTATCATTATTGTATTTATTACAGTATATTGTTTATTAGCTATGGCACTGCAACTGTATCTCTGCTCATCACCTCTTTTGTATTTTTTTTCCAATTGTATTTACCTATTCTGTATGCTGTCTTACTCAGGACCTCCGTGAAAATGAGCTTGCTCAATGGAATCTTATCCTGGTAAAATAAACTTGAACTCAGTCCAGATAAGACAGGATTATTAGAGATCGAATTTGGTTGCTGGTGAGGAACTGAAGTGGGAGAAGAGGAGATCTGACAAATACTTGATTCTTCTTCTCTAACCACTTCAGGAAAGGTGAAGAAACTGGGTGTTATTCTGGACAGTGAATTGACACTGCAGGCTCAATTGACATCTATTGTACAAAATGGTTTTAACTATCTCTGAAATATCACCTGGATTAAACCTTTTATGCCATCCACTGACCTACCCTCACTTGTAAATGCATTTTTGTAACATCCAGCCTTGATTATTGCAATATCCTCTACCTTGGGCTAAATGGAGGGACCCTATATCACGTACAGCTGGTGTAGAATGCTGCAGCCAGGTGGTTGGTGGGCCAGCCTGGGTCCTGTAATATAACCCCTGGTCTTATATGAGCTGCACTAGCTGCCAGCGATGCGGCAGATTTCCTTTAAGATCGGTTTCTTGACCTATAAAGACCTACTTGGACTGCACCCTAGCTAACTGCAAGACCTTCTATTTCTCTACCAGCCCTTCCATCCTCTCTGCTCCTCTGAATGCATCCTTGCAGTTCACAGGGTACCATTAAAATCTTTGGGTGAGAGGTTCTTTGATGTTGATGGCCCAATTCTGTGGAACTTGCTTCACAGATCTATGATGGAGAACCTCACTGGAAGCCTTCAAAAGGGGTCTGAAATCATATCTTTTATAGCAGCTTTCAGTTTATCTTGGTGGTCTAGCAGTTAAATCTATTTAAATATATATATTTTTTATTTTACTGTATTTTATTTCAATTTTGTACTTAATTCTTGTTATTTTTCATTTATATTTCAACTGTGTTCTAATATTGATTTTATTGGTTGGTTTTGTAGTTACTCCCTTTATACTTGTAGTTTGTATATAAATGCTGTGGTATTGTATTGTATATCGTATGGCACTCAGAGGCCATGAAAATGGGCCTTTCTGGCCATCAGAGTACTGGTGTTAGTGTGCTGGCACATCAGGGCACCAATTCTGGGATTTGTGTCCCCTTCCCAAACTCCACCCTCGGAGTTAGAATATTTTTAATTTTTTTTTGTTTATTTATTAAAGTCTAGGAATTACAACCCTTTGAGTCAGGGACTCATTTACAAAGGCTCTATGTCTTACAAGGAAACAAAGTCAAATACAGGTGATTATGGGAACAAATACAGAGAGAAACATACAGAGACTTATTTAATAACAAACAATTAGAGCATACACTTAGAGCAACACCATAGGGGTTTTCAGCAGTCACATTTGGAGTTGGACATGACATAGTCTCATAACTCAATTTTAAAAAGTCCCAGCCTTGCTATTGATAGGGTAGTACCAGGGATTTGGTTAATCCAGAGTGGAGCCCTGTAACAAAAGGACATTTGACCAGCATTGGTTTTAACAAAGGGGATGCGAAAGGCAGTAGTGTCAGAGAGTCTGGTGGACCATTTGGGTAGACTGGGTTGGAGAAGCAAGAGCCAGCCCGGGGAGGGATAGCCCTAGTTGGATTTTTTTGGCCAGTAGACAGATCTGGTAAAATAGCCACCCCTGAAAGTTGAGCCAGGATGATCGTTGGTATTCATAAAGGGGCGATGTGGAGGGTGCGTGGAGTGCAGCCCACTACAAAAACAGAGGTTAGCGAAATCCCGACTTGGTGCCCTGATGACCGGGTGCACTAACACCAGTCCTCTGAATGGGTGGAATCAAAAATGGTTACTTTATAAATATAGTTTGCTTTGCTTTAGCTTTGCTAAAAAAAGTTTTGTCCCCATCTGTTACCTCCTCAGCTATTCACTCTTCAGTTTGCACCTTTGCTCTCCATACTGCATTCCCTGCTTCTCTCTGTTACCCAGATATATCTCCCTATCCTCCTCCCTCTGCGTCTCCTTATACCTTCTGAATGCCACCATTTTAACCTTTAGGTTTTCAGCCACCTCTTTTGAGAGCCATAGCAGTCTCTTTTTCTTCTTGCTTTTGCTCACTTGTTTGACATAGAGGTTTGTTGCCTTTACTATGCTCTCTTTTAATTTTGCCCACAGTTCCTTCATCCTATCCAGACCACCCCCACCCACCATCAGGTCATCCCTGATACATTCATCCATCTTTATAAAATCTGCCCTCCTGAAGTCGAGGATTATCACCCTTGTGTAGTTTAATTCCAAAGCCATCCTTTTATTGAATCACACCGTATGGTGATCACTGGTCCCCAAGTTTCCTCCTACGTTGATGTCTGTAACACTGTCCCTATTAGTGAGTACCATGTCCAGTATTACCCCATCATGAGTGGGTTCACTGAGGAGGGGCACAAAGGGGAGGAAGCTTGCCCTAGACACAAGTGTTTTGACTTTTTTTTGTTTTCCTTCTTTAAGAAAAGTATGGTATGTGAGGATTGGTGACAGTATTTTCAGGACAGTAAATTAACAAAGAGGGAACTACAAGGAGAGCTTCAATAACAGACAAGCACTGGAATAGCAGTAGTAGTGCAGTATAATGTGAGGAGTGGTGTAATGCAGTGGATGCAGGGCAGCCATATTCAGGCAGACCTTCTGGATGCTGAGGTGCTGCCCTATCTGCAGACATCTCTCTGGACTGTGGGATGAGGTAGCCAGATTCAGAATGGAAGTAAACTGGGTCATTATTAGCAATAAAGAACTTCAAGGTTTGATGAAAGTATGTCACTATCATAGAACATTAACATTTAACAATTTCACTCGTACTTCACAAACTGTAATGAGAAAAAAAAATATTCCACTCTGGAGATCAGATGTTGGCACCCTGTACTCTACTGCTTTGTTGGCACCCTGTACTCTACTGCTTGATAGCTTGTAACCCTATTGTTCTACTAAGTTTCCTATACAGGAGATGCATTCTGTGGCAAAGGACATCCAACATTGTGTGGAAACCCTCCCATACACAGCTGCAGTGGATATTTATACTTAACAGGCTGTCTGTTTGAAGTAGTGTCTTCTAAGTTGCATTTAAGCCTCAAAGACTGAGCTGCAACATTTCAAGTTATTAGCAATATAGAATTTCAAACCCTTCTGAAAGTATACCACTATCATCAGAATAACACTGAACAGTTTCTCTCATACTACATAAATTGTAGTGAGAAAAAAAATGATCTACACTGTGGATTGTAACTAAGCATTTGCCAAAAGCCCTATCACTGGCATTATCAGTGACATCCTGGAGTTGAATGACTTACTCTGGAATGTACCTTTTTACTTGACTAAATGCAAAAAATATTATTCATGATAACAGGCATTTACAGCTATGCTGTTCATACCTACAAAAAGGGTTGAATTAAATACATTCTGACAATAGAAATAAAAATGTTAAAATCAACATTTTTGCCACAGGCCTTTTCGATTTTAATCCAAAAGGGTTAGATATATCTATATACCCCCACCCTATTCCTTTCCTCTGCTTACTACCACCCTCTCCTCTCTACTTCCTCCCTCATGCACATACCTATGCCTTGTTGACTGCTGGGCTATCACTATTGTACCATCTTGAAACAATTGTAATGAGAGCACTTATTTTAATTGTTCATTGTGTTTGCTGTCCTAGCTTAGTCTGCACTTTCTCCATATCTCCCTGAACCTAGAATACTATCTTTAATGTCAAATCTAATTTTGTAGCATGCAATGTTCAGTGTCTAATATCATTTTGTACTGACTGTTATCTTGCATTGTACAGTATTCAACTACCTGATCATTGTTTTGTTCTACTACTATGGTTGTCTTGTATTGTATTTCACCATATTGTAATCTCCCAGGTCATGCCTGTATATAGGCATTTTTTTTCTTGCATTGTATAGTATTGAACTACCTGATCATTGTTTTGTTCTATCACTATTGTTGTTTCATATTGTATTTCACCTTATTGTAACCTCCCAGGATGTGCCTGAAGATAATCATTTTTCTATGTCTAGTGCACCTACCCTGCTACCGAAACAAAAAAATATCTCTATCTCCTGTATATCTATATCTATATCTAGATCCATATCCATATCTATATCTATACCTATACCTATTCCTATTCCTATACCTATACCTATTCCTATTCCTATACCTATACCTATGTCTATGTCTGTGTCTATGTCTATGTCTATATAATGCTAAAGTGTAGTATATGAGGACATAATACTGTTGAGGGATTGAACAAGCCATAAAGCCATGAGCCTGAAGGGCCTTTATGAACTTGTTCGATCTCGAGATGTTATTATTTCCTCACATAGGGCTTTGGCATCTTTTATTTTATATAATACATAAAGTTGGACACTTTTTGTTGTGAACTATGTGTTTCTATAGTGTAGTGGTATGTGTTAGTGTTAGTTCTGAGGGAAAACATTGGTGAGTGTGTATTGGGTGTTCATGTGTTCTTCAGGTGTTCATGATACTTTAATTCAGTGTAATTAGCTACTTGGGGTCATAATACCCTAATTGGCAGCCAATTAAAAGTCATAACACCCTAACTGTGGCCAATTTAAGTCACATTATCCTACTGGTAGCTAGTTGAGGTCATAAATCCTAATAGGCAGTTAGTTAAAGTAACAATACCCTACTTGGCTGCCATCATGTATGATAAATAATGGCTTTTTTAATAAGAAAAGGACCCATATTTTTTCATATATATTATAGGGTGTGGTCAAAAACAGAGTTTTAAACTTTTAAGTTCTTGATCATGGCTCACTAACAATCTTTGATCATGAGCTTGCTAATTCTTTGATCACAAGATTCTTTGATCGCGATCTTCGTTCGTTCGTGAGGGACGAGATGGCCAGATTTCTGACTTGGATGGGTGTTGCTCAGAGGGCTTCCCTCTATTGAGCCATGCCTGTGGTTTAATGTAGGTGTGTCCAAAAATGGAGTTTTAACATTTTTACATTATTTGATCGTGAGCCTGCAAATTCCTTGATTGCAAGATTTCTTTGATTGCGAGTTTCGTTCGTGAGGGCGGGATAAGATGGCCAGATTTTTGCTAGATCAGATGTCTCTGGGAGGGACCAGATAGCCCAAATTTCACAACCAGATGTCCTCTCACAACAAAGATGATCTTTTATCGCTGGGTCGGACCATTCTCGCGATCAAAGAATTTTTAAAGGTGCAAAACTTGAAATTTGGAGGGTGTTTGTGGGATGTCCTGTAGATGTGAATTATGGTATTTAGGTGTCGAAATTAATTTGTTGCAGAGATATTGCATGACGCAGTTTATGTTTTGCGGATAGCGTTCTGCATTGTGGTAGTGGCTTGAAATTTATAGGGTAGCTAGTCTTACTGCCACAGAGGTACTTTTCAGTGGTTAGGTGTGTAAAATGTAAACAGGTGTAGAATTCTGCCACTCCGATGAATGAAAATCTAAAACCTTAAAATTAAATATCTTGGAAATGGTTTGGTCTTTTAACTTGAAATTAGGAGGGTGTTAAGGGGGTGTCATGTAGGTATTTAGGTGTTGGAGAATTTATTTATAGCAGAGATATTGTGTGATGCAGTTTACGTTTTGCAGATAGTGTTCTGCATTGTGCTAGTGGCTTGAAATTTATAGGGTAGCTAGCCTTACTGGCATGGATGTACTTTTCAGTGGTTAGGTGTGTGAAATGTAAACAGGTGTGGAATTATTCCACTCCAATGAATGAAAATTTGGTTCATTTCACTTCAGTAACTTTTGAACCATTTGCATGATATGCGTGAACTTTGGTATGTAGAAAGAGGCATCATAGATCTTGGATTGTGTCAGTTTTTGTGTTGGTGCCAGTTACAGCTGCTGAGTTTTGACACATGTTCATTATAGTTACTGGGAAAACATTTCTGTGCATTGTGAAAGGCATGGTGAGCAGATATTTGGGTGTGTAGGAAGAGTTCATGTTAACGCATAGGACATCTAAAAATGTAAGGCAGATGTATGTAGTTATAGAGTGCAGGGCAATGTGGGAGGAAGCATGGGGCCGAAGGCAGAAGTGGACAAGTTGGTGGGAGCATGGGGCCCTGCTCCCAGCAATCTGTGCTCCCACCAATACATATGATATCCAGTACTGCAGCTGTTGAAGAATGCATTTGAGTGACTTCAGATTGGGTTGTATGCATGGGTGCTGGGCTTTGATGGTGTCCTTTGAAAATTTCATTAAAAAATATTGTTCCGTTCTAAAGTAATGCTTTTTTGGGGGGTCTGTCACTATAGTTAATAATGGGAAAATATATCTGTGTGTATTGTGAAAACAGTGATTTTGGCATCTTTTGGTGTGAAGCAAGGATGTGTTTGACTGACTTCAGATTGTTTTGTATACATGGGTGCTGGGCTGTGGAGTTGTTTGAAGATTTCACGAGAAAATGTTGCTCTGTTGACAAGTGATTTTTTGCCACTTGTGTGCACTTTTCCGCTTGTGCCACTCTGGAACTGTTGAAGATATTTGGATAATATTTGGTATACTGTACATGGACTGACATGGTACATCTCTTTATTTACCAATTTCTATTTCACTAGTGTATACGTTTTTTTGTGCAGAGAAGTGCCAAAAATGCAATTTCTGCTATTTTTGTTCACTGTGTTCCATGACACATAGCACAGTCACTGTGTGGTTGATTTGTCTGAGTCATGGCACATAGAAAGCCTTTATTTATTGAATATGTCAGTTTTGTTCGTGAAACAATGTTGTTCTGTTCCAGAGTTATAAGGGTTTGAGTTGCCCCCTCACAATCAAAGATTTTTGGTCTAGAGGTCCGCCATTTTGTGTCTCATGGCTGATTCTCACAATCAAGGAATTCTTAAAGGGCACAGACTTTGAAATTGAATATCTCTGAAATGGTTTGGTGTTTTAACTTGAAATTTAGAGGGTGCTGAGGGGATGTACTGTAGATGTGAAAGGTGTTTAGGTGTTGGAAAATTCATTTATGCTGAGATATTGCATGATGCAGTTTATGTTCATGGATAGCATTCTGCATTGTGCTAGTGGCTTAAAATTTATAGGTAGCTAGCCTTACTGCCATAGATGTACTTTTCAGTGGTTATTTGTGTAAAATGTAAACAGGTGCAGAATTATTCCACTCTGACTAATGAAAATTTGGTTAGTTTTGCTTCAGTAACTTTTTAACTGTGCGCATGATTTACCTAAAATTTGGTATGTAGAAAGAGTCATCATAGATCTTGGATTTTGCCAATTTTGTGTCAGTGGCAGTTACAGTTGTTGAGTTGTGGCCCATGTTCATTATAGTAATCCTAGAGTTTAATAAATAAAAAAATAGAAACAAATAGTTACTGGGAAAACATTTATGTGCATTGTGAAAGGCATGGTGAGCATATATTTGGACGTGTAGGAAGATTTCATGATAAGGTATAGGAGAGCTAAAAATGTATGGCAGATGTATGTGGTTATGGAGTGCTGGGCAATGTGGGAGGGAGTGTGGGGCCCAAAGGCAGAAGTGGACAAGTTGGTGGGAGCATGGGGCCCAAAGGGCCCTGTGCCCCATCAATAGGTGTTCCCTCCAATACGTATGATAATCAGTAGTTGCAGTGTGATGTTAGGCAGAAGTAGACATAGTTGGTGGGAGCATGGGCCTGAAGGACCCTGCGCTCCCAGCAATCTGCACTCCCATCAATACATATGATATTCAGTACTTGTACTGTGATGTTAGAGAGAAATGGATGAGTTGGGCCCTGTGCTCCCAGCAACTGTTGAAGAATGCATTTGAGTGACTTCAGATTGGGTTGTATGCATGGGTGCTGGATTTGGTGCTGTCCTTTGAAGATTTAGTTAAAAATATTGCTCCATTCTAAAGTAATGCTTTTTGGGGGTCTGTCACTATAGTTAATAATGAGAAAATATATCTGTGTATTGTGAAAACAGTAGATTTTGTCATCTTTTGTGTGAAGCAATGATGTATTTGTACTGACTTCAGATTGTTTTATATACATGGGTGCTGGGCTGTGGTGTTGTTGATTGAAGATTTTGTGAGAAAATGTTGCTCTGTTGACAACTAAGTTTGTGCCACTTGTGTGCACTTTTTCACTTGTGCCATTCTGGAACTGTTGAAGATATCTGGATACTATTTGGTATACATGCACTGACATGGTACATCTCTTTATTTGCCAATTTCTATTTCAATAGTGTATACGGTTTTTGTGCAGAGAAGTGCCAAAAATGCAGTTTCTTCTATTTATGCTCACTGTCTTCCGCAACACATAGCACAGCCACTGTGTGGTTGATTTGTCTGAAACCTGGCACATAGAAAGCCACTTGTTTGAGGAACAAGCCAGTTATTGTTTGGTGAAAAAATGTTTTCCATTCCAGAGTTATAAGGGTTTGAAGTTGCCCCCCTCACGATCAAAGATATTTCGGTCATGAGGTCCACCATTTTAGCGCATTTTTGGCCATGAAGTCTGCCATTTTGTGTGTTGTGGCTGATTCTCATGATCAAAGAATTCTTAAACTTGCACAAACTTTAAAAATTGAATATTTTTGAAACGGTTTGGTGTTTTAACTTGAAATTTGAAGGTTGTTGAGGGGATGTCCTGCACATTTGAATTATGGTGTTTAGGTGTCAGAAAATGAATTTGCTGCAGAGATATTGCATGACATAGTTTATGTTTTGTGGATAGCATTCTGCATTGTGGTAGTGGCTTGACATTTATAGGGTAGCTAGTCTTATTGCCACAGAGGCGATTTTCAGTGATTAGGTGTGTAAAATGTAAACAGGTGTGGAATTATGACAGTCCAATGAATTAAAATTTGGTTCATTTCAAATTGGTGGCTCATGAGGCCCAAAGGGCCATGCGCTGCTATCAATATGCACTTCCACCAATAAATATGATATTCAGTACTTGTACTGTTATGTTAGGCAGAAATTTGCAAGTTGGTGGGAGCGCGGGGCCCACCAACTTGCGTGACATTGTACTTTACTATGCTTTTTCCAAAAGTAAGGAAATTCTTTACAAAAAACTGTGTTAATGCAACAGTTAGGGTTTTTTATAACGATGAAAGTTAGGAAATTTGGTGTTAGGGTTTTTAACTCTAACTCTGACTTCCCCCCACTGCTACACATACACACACACACAGACACACGCATAGACACACACTCACAGAGAACACGCAACTATGGGGGGGTAGTACAAGGCAAGACAACCAATCACAGGTACACATAATGCAATAGAAATAACAATCAACTTTTTAAACATACCACAACAGGCATCCAGCATCATGTTTCACCAACTGTATCACTTCTGCTGCCATCCCATTGGAATCTTGTGGCTTATCCTTTGCATCTAGGAAAATTGTCCCCCGACTTCATAATAAACAAATCTTAATTGAAAAAACAAGAACAAATAAAAGACAGCAATTTTTCAATGTAAGAGCTCCAAGAGTATGGAATTCCCTGCCACAGGAAATTGTTGACTGTGAGAATATTAATACCTTCAAGCTTAAATTAGATAGATGGCTTTTGAATAAATAAACTTATTAAATGTCCACATGTGTGGAGGACATTCTCGATGGGCTTCGGCCTTTTTATGTCCCAATTACCAAGTTACCAAGTTACCAAGTTATCCCAGTTTCTTGGGTGTGTACACTGACATTCTATACAAGCATCTGAGATGCTGCTACCAATACATGTGTTTTATTACTTATATTATGCTGTTATACAGAAATGGACAAGTTGGTGGGAACATGGGGATATGTTGTTATGCAGAGATTGGTAAGTTGGTGGGAATACATGTGTTTTGCTACTTATATTATGGTGTTATGGAGAAACAGGTAAGTTGGTGGGAACATGGGACTATGCTGTTATGCAGAAATGGGCAAGTTTGTGGGGCGTAGGAACTGAAGGGCCCTGCACTGTCACCGATACATGTGTTTTACTTCTTATATTATGCTGTTATGCAGAAATGGGTAATTTTGGGAAAGTTGGTGGCAGTGCAGGGGCCCGAAGGGTCCCAGGGTCTCACCAACACATGTGTTTTGCTACTTATATTATGGTGTTATACAGAAATGAAGAACTTGGTGGGAACATGGGGCTGTGCTGTTATGCAGAAATGGACAAGTTGGTGGGGTTGGTCCCACACTCCCACCATACATGTGTTTACTAGTAATGTTATGGTGTTATGCAGAAATGGGCAAGTTGGTGGGGGCATGGGGCTATGCTGTTATGCAGAAATGGCCAAGTTGGTGGTAGCATGGTGCTATGCTGTTATGCAGAAATTGGCAAGTTGGTGGTGGCTGCATCCCGTGCTCCTATCAATACATGTATTTAACTAGCTATGTTATGGTGTTATGCAGAAATGGGCAAGTTGGTGGGGGCATGGGGCTGTGCTGTTATGCAGAAATGGCCAAGTTGGTGGTAGCATGGTGCTATGCTGTTATGCAGAAATTGGCAAGTTGGTGGTGGCTGCATACTATGCTCCTACCAATACATGTGTTTTACTAGTAATGTTATGGTGTTATGCAGAAATGGGCAAGTTGGTGGGGGCATGGGGCTATGCTGTTATGCAGAAATGGCCAAGTTGGTGGTAGTATGGTGCTATACTGTTGTGCAGAAATTGGCAAGCTGGTGGTGGCTGCATCCCATGCTTCTACCAATACATGTATTTAACTAGCTATATTATGGTGTTATGCAGAAGTTGGCAAGGTGGTGGGGGCATGGGGCTAAACTGTTATGCTAAAATGGCCAAGTTGGTGGTAGCATGGGTTTATACTGTTATGCAGAAATGGGCAACTTGGTGAGACCATGGGGCCCAAAGGGCCCTGCACTCCCACCAATATATGTGTTTTACTACTTACAGTATGCTGTTATGTAGATGGATGTATGCAGTAAAGAGACTTGAATGGCAGCAGAAGTGATACAGTTGGTGAAACATGATGACTGATGCCTGTTGTGGTATGTTTAAGAAGTTGTATGTTATTTCTGTTGTGTTATGGTGTGTGTCTGTGATTGGTTGTCTTGTCTTGTACCACCCCCCATAATTGTGTATTTTGTGTGCGTGTGTGTGTGCGCGTGTGTGTCTATGTGTGAGTCTCTGTGTGTGTGTATGTGTGGCAGTTGGGGGGGAAGTTGGGTCAGGGTTGGAAACTCTAATGCCGAATTTCCTCACTTTTGTCACTGTAAAAAACCCTAACTGTTGCATTAATGCCGTTTTTTTGCAAATAATATATATACTGTATGTATGTGTGTGTGTATATATATATACAAAAACTTAGTTAATGCATCAGTTAGGTCAAGTGACAAAGTACAGAAATGTGGCATTAGGGTTTCCAACACTAACACCCATTCCCCACCCTGCACATACCAACAGGTGAGGAGAGAGGGCCTGTCTTGGTCTGTGATCACTAACACTCCCCTTTCCAGTACAAAATTAGGTGACATGGGTACAGCATAGCTGAATGGGGTGTGTGTTAGAGTTCATGGACCCCAATGCTGACCCTCCCCCAACTGTGCATCAGTGCAGGGTGGGGAATGGGGTGTTAGGGTTGGAAACCCTAATGCTACATTTCCCTGCTTTTGTTGTTTGACCCTAACTGATGCATTAACAAGATTTTTTGCAATTTATGTCCTTACTTTTTGAGATAGTATAATAGTATCCTTATTTAACGGTGGGAGCACAGGGTCCTTATGACTCTGTGCCTCCATCCCTCCATTGAGACAGTATAACAGTAGCCTTATTTTACAGTGACAGACCCTGTACTCCCATCCCTCCACTGACAACAGTATCCTTATGTTACAGTGTTAGTGCAGGGTCCTTTGGCCCCTGTGCTCCCATCCCTCCATTCAGATAGTATAGCAGTATCCTTATTTGACCCCAAATTTCCAACATAGCTTTCTTATGATCTCACCACACATACCCAGTACATAAGATTGTTAAACCCCACAAAACAAATTCATGCTAACCATAATGCCATTCTGCACCACAAGTGCATGAACAATTTTGGCCATGGTTTGAATTAATGACAGCTGTCACATACATGAGGTGGGTAATAGCAAGGCTGTGCTGAAAATACGGTGTCACTATGGGAAAATTTCCAAAGTTATTAGCGCACTAGTGAGATAGCAATGAACACTCATAATGCAGCCATTGTGTTAATGTTGACTATTAGATTTTCAACATAGTTTCTTATGACCCCACCTGATCAACAATGTGACTGTTACAATATCCTACTGGAAAGGTGGTTTTTCCAACTGTCCGCAAAATCACCTTTCCAGTGAGGATTGCCTAACAATAGTCATATTGTTCATGAGGTGGCTCCTAGGAGTCCATGTTGAAAATTTGAGCCAAATGTTAATAACTGCCAAGTTATGGCCAAATGTTGAAAGTTATGGCCAAATGTTGAAACCCCTCATTGAAATATATAGGACTACATTTACCTCAGTTCAGATTGCAGTCGCTTTTTCCAGCAGCAAGACATGACTTTGATCACTGGAGCAGCTCTCAAACCTCAGACCTTCTCAGGTGAGAGGAGGTCTGGGTGGACATCAGGGGGTTTGTGGGGAGGTAGCTGCACAGTGGGGGGTAGGATGGAGATACGGGCATGATCGGCGGTGGATGTTTTTTTCTCTTTACAGCTCCAAATGAGCAAAAGACAATGAGGGGCGGTTTGCTTCTTTCTAGGAAACAAAAAAAAAAGACTATGAAATAACTGGGGGTTGCCACTGCCACCATCGATTACTGTGGCATGGGAGGGTGGGGTGCCACTAGTCACCAGGGCTTATCTATTTAAAAAAATATATAAGTGGCAGAATGCCACTAAAGCAATGAATTTCATTTTAAATACAAAAAAATAATATAGGAATTAAGAGGGTGGTGCCAGTAGACACTAGGGCTAAAGGGTGGAAAAACAATGTTCAGCATAATTTTTTTACCCAAGGAGATGGCCAAAAAGCAATCCTTGCTTGCCATCTCCTTTCCTTGTCCACCACCATGATTCGTCGATCGACTGGTGGACACGGATTCTGGTTATGGCCATCTGGTCAGAAAATTTGGCTGACCAGATAGGAATTATTTTCCACCAGCCAGATTCCTTGTCTACCACCCTGATTCTTCACTGATGGACAAGGATCCTGGTCTGGCCATCTGTTTGGTCAGTTTTGCTGACCAGATACCCAAATCCAGAATCCTTGTTCACCACCCAAATTCCTTGACTGCCATCCAGGTTCATCACTGGTGGACAAGGATCCTGGTCTGACCATCTGGTCAGCAAAATTGGATGACAAGATGGCAAGACTGGGATCCTTGTTCGTGAAGTCGAATTCCTTGTTCACCACTGATGAACCAGAATGGAGAACAAGGAAGTTAATGAGAGACAAACCAGTATTTAAAAAGTGCTAAAAATAACAAAACTGCTCTGAACAAATGCAGGAAGCCACAGAAGACAGCTCTTCTAGTCCCCATGAGCAAAACACATCCATAAATGTGTTAAACAGACATTTCTAGACAGAGATATCAGGTATTTTGGGGGGCCAAAACTAAAAACAAGATGGCAGCTCATGAAAAGGATTTTTTTCTGGCAAACCAGGATTTGCACCTGGCATGCAAGGAATGGCCCCTGGCAAACCAGGATCCTGGTTCATACCATGCAGCTATCCTGAAAAATAAAACTCCCATTGAAACAAATGGGACCTTAAAAATGCTATAACATTTGAACAGATTAATAATTTTTCATCACATCAATGCTGGTCTGTTGTGCGACCCAAGCTCTTTCTGCCATACAAATTTCAGATCAACATTCAACATTGTCTCTGCACAGTTTGATGAGAAGAACATTGCCAAGACTGGTGAATTTTAGGGTTTTTTCACTATCCGGATCTAAGAATCTGCAAATTTGAACAGAACAAAACTTGACACATCACAGGATCTGCTTAAAGAGACAGTGCATGCACAACTTCATGCACATCCATTGAATGGTTGCAAAATTATTAAAGTGCAAAATTTGAGGTTTAACATAGAAACTCCATACTAACCCTAAGATATATTTCTTTAAAGAGAGAGGGAGAGATAGGCATGGTAGCACCCCTATAGTTAAGGTTGAGCAGAAGTTTCTATGTTAACTCATTCAAGCCTAGATACATACTGTAGGTGGCACTTGAAAGCACTAGCCACCAGGCCAATAACACCTTAGACATACTCAGTTGACTTGCACTCAGGCCTGGAACGTCTGAGAAGTCATTAGTTTTACCTAAATATTAAACCAAGTCAAATTGCTTAGAATTGATTGCATAGAACCATTAGAAAGGTAATTTCATGCTGAACAATTTTGCTAATGATACTTGTGTCTATCATGTATACTTTAGGAGTTATTCAGCATTTGTTCAAGGTATGGTGTGCATGGCTGACATCTGTCTCTCAAACCTCACCTAAGCACCTTGAATAAATCTGAAACAAAACCCACAGCTGTTTGGTATTTCAGCCAGTATAAAAGAAAAACTAAATGGATTACAATTGATTGCAATGCACCGTTAGAAAGGTAATTTAGTGCTGAACAATTTTGCTGCTGATACTTTGTGTCTACCACATATACTTTAGGAGTTATTCACATTTGCTTAAAGTATGATGTGAATGGCTGACATTTGTCTCTCAAGCCTCACCTAAGCACCTTGAACAAATCTAGAAAAAAACAGTTTTGTGGTATTTCAGCTAGTATAAAATAAAAATTGATTACAATTGATTGCATAGCACCATTGGAAAGTTAATGGTGTGCTGAACAACTTTGCCACTCGTACTTTGTGTGTAACACTTACGGTTCAAGAGGTATTCACATTTGTTTGTGGCATGCTGATGATGACTTGATTTTGCTTAGAAAGGCCCAGGATGCAGTATTAAAAGTATGCAGGGCACAAGTGATGGAAGTTTCAAAGAGCTCTTATGGTGTGAATGAGTTAAACCTCAAATTTTGCACTATAACAACTTTGCAACCGTTCAACAGATTTGTACTCCTTGGGTCACTCTCTTCACGTCCCAAGTTTTGCTTCAGTCAGATTTGTGAATTCTGAGATCTGGATAGTGGAAAAACCCTACAATTCACCACTTTCTGCATTCTATTTTCTTGTTGCAATGTGCAGAGACAGTGTTAAATTTTGGTCTGAAATGTTAATGGTGGAAAGAGCATGGGTGACAGAACAGGACAGTGTTTATTTGGTAAAAAAATATTAATCCATTTAAATATTATAGCATTTTTAAGGTCCCATTATTTTCATAGGGACTTTTATTTTTCAGGTTAGCTGCATGGTACAAACCAGGACCCTTTTTCGTCAGTGGCCAATCCTGGTTCACCAGTTGTCAATCCTGGCTCACCAGAAAATGTCCTTGCCTCATCAGCTGCCATCTTGTTTTTGATTTCCCCAAAGAAAGGTCCAAAACTCTGTCCAGGGACATCTCTCTAACACGTGAAAGTGGTATTTCTGCTGATTGGGAGTTGATGAGCCATGCTGTGTTGTTTTTCAGGTCTGTGTGCCCACAGAAACATGTTTTTTTTAGTTATTTTAATCCTTGTTTGCCACTCGCTAAATTCCTTGTCAGTCATCCTGGTTCATCAGTGGTGAACAAGGAATTCAGTTGTCAGACAAGGATACTGGTCTGGACATCTGGTTGGCCAATTTGGATGACTAGACGGCCAGACCAGGATCCTTTTCCACCAGTGATGAACCAGGATGGCAGACAAGGAATTTGGCTGGTGGACAAGGATTCCTATCTGACCATCTAGTTGTCCAAATTGGTGAACCTAAGCCCACTCCCTCAATGCCTCCTGGTCTCTGCAGGGCAGAGGTGGTATGTTGGGGGATACCCTAATGCCTCATTTCCCTACTTTTTTTGCAGCAACCCTAACTGATGCATTAACAAGGTTTTTGCACTATATATATATATATATATATATACTGCATATATATTTATGCAATAGGTGTCAAGATAAAAGTGGCAGATAACTAGTTATCTGAGTCACTGTGTGGATAAATGGAGTATGATGTAATCACTATGGAACAACTTCAGATTATTACCATAGTGATTACATCATCCCATTAGTCACTGATGACTATCACCTCCCTTGGTCTGCACTTCTTACACACTTTTTAATGTTCCTGGGTCAACTGTGCATAAATAAAAGGACTACACAGTGGGACTCTTTTCATCTTCTAACCCCACTTCTACACTCCTCACTGTTCCCTACCTACCATACATCTACTTTATACCCCAGCTCCTAGTATTTTGTTTATTTTCCTATCAAACAAACTCTTGACTGAAATCTTCACTACTCAGCATTCCTCCCGCATCCCCACAGGTGCACTTTCCAGCCATCCACAAATGACAGCAATATATGACTGACTGCAGTACTCGTTACACCAAAACAACTTTCTTTTACCTCCAACTTCTCTTTTCACTTTTGGTTTTTATCTTTTTTTCAGCAACCTTTCCTACCTCAATTCCGGGCCTCCATTTATATTTTACTGCTGGCACATCGGCCGCCAGCATGCTCACCACTCCAACATACTGCTGCGTGTCACGTCACTTAACAAAAGGAAACTTCACATGGCAATTCATATAAGTTTTACCACCAGTACCAAGTCTAAAAACACAATATTTTTTCCCTTTTTATTTAAATATGAAAGTGTACCTCGCTCACTCAGTAAATCAGAATCAAAGATACCATATTTTTTAAACACTTTAGCCTGCCCACATGCAGAGTAACAGCCAAGCACAACAGGAGATCTAAATGAGTGATGTCACTTCTCTAGAAACTCAGTTGTTGTCCTGCTAACCAGACTCATACTCCCAGAAACAAAAAGCCGCAGAAGATTAAAACGAGAAACAAAAGAGTACCATTCTAAAATAATAAAAATACACCAAAATGCCTCATCATTTTAAACAAAATAGATGTATATGTATATAAAACACGCAGGGCCCTAAATCCAATATGTGGAGGGTACCTGTGAGATAATGAGTTGTACAGTTATCTGTGATTTCTTCTGAATCTCACTGGCTTTGCCACTCATGAGGTTAAGCAAGGTCACAGGCAACTGTACAAATGAGATTAGCCAGTCATATACAGATAACTTTGTTGTCCCACAGAAATCCTCACATTTCATATCATATATCATTTCATATACATATATATATATATATATATATATATATATATATATATATATATACATATATATACACACACTACCCTTCCCTCCTGTATAGTTTATATCCAGGGATTGCAAGGTCCCAGTCATGGCGTGATGTTGCCCAAGTCTCAGTTACTGCAGCTATGTCCACCCTCCTGTCTGCTAATAGTGCCTACAGGCCTTCCATTTGTTTCCAAGACAGATATTGCAACAACTTGGCAGATAGTGCAAAAAGTGAATTTTTTGGGGGCGTCTGTTGTTTTTTATACATATATATATATATATATATATATTTATAAAATGGGTAGATAAAATAATAGAAATTCCACTAACATGATTGGACAGAATGCATCACATGACTGTGCATTATTTCCCAATGACCGCACACCTTCCAGCGCAACCGCACACCTAAACTACTTTTTATCCTTCAAAACCTTCTCACCAGTAGTGAAATCATTCCACATCTACCACAGATAGGCACCCACATGCATACAAGTGGTACATTCAGACTGCTACCAACATAAATGACAACTGCACCTGGTAAATGAATTGCTGCCAAAAGTTCAAAGCAAGACTGACTGAAATAAAAAGAGGTTTATATTCCTATTTATTTTCCTTTACTGTTCTTAGAATAAAGTCGTCCTCTTTACAGGGGGGAAAACGAGTGGGGAGCACTTCCACTTTTATCAGTGAGATGTACCGTGAACGAGCTTGGTCAATAATAGTACCTAATATGCAGGCAGACACTGAAACCAAGTCCCTCACTGTTAAAAAACTAAAGTAACTGCATTTTACGTTATTTTTATTGAGAATTCTCTAAAAGAAGAAGCCAGCTGAAGCTAGCGGTAGACAGCACTTTCACTTTTATCAGTGACATGTAGCATGACCGAGCTTGGTCAAAAGTGATAAGTAATATGCAGCCAAACAGTGAAACTAAGTCACACTCTGTGCCAGAAAACCAAACAAACTGTGCACTTCAGGTTATTTTAATTTAAAATACTGTAAAAAAGCTGCCATCTGAAGCAAGTGGAGAGCTAGCACAGAGCGAGAGTGTCGGCAGCGTCAGAGAGGTAACGCAGGGCAGAGCGAGTGTTGCTCTAGCAACAGTTGCTAGAGCAACTTATAACTGATTCTGTGGGCTACATGTGGAGAGCCATACTTGTCCAGATCCAAGTACTAGGCCTATGGGGGATGGACTTGGACCTGTAGCTTGTGCCTGTGTCATGAAGCTAAGGGTTGAGGGAGGGGATGGGCATTACAGTTGAAAACCCCAAGGAACAGCACACCATCACTTTACCAAGACTCCTGTGACGCCAAATCAAATTTTTTTATTTCCTTACTTTGTGCACATTACATTCATAGAAGCATAGACATTGGTGGCAGATAAGGACCTCTTGGCCCACCTAGTCTGCCCATTTCCCTACCTAGACGATAAGCTGCAGATCCTATTTAACCAACTTCCTATTTCTTCCTACCCCCCACAAAAATTGCCTTATGTCTGTCTCATGCATTCTTGAATTCTCCCACAGTTGTAGACCCCACAACCTCCTCAGGAAGGCTGTTCCATGCATCCACCACCACTCTGTGAAAAATACTTCCTCACATTGCCTGACCGTCCACCCTCTATCTTCAAATTGTGTCTCCTTGTTCATGCACATCTCTTTAGCTGAAAGATGCTACCCTCTTGGACCTTGTTAATTCCACTGAGGTACTTAAATGTTTCTATCATGTCCCACCTCTCCCTCCTTTACTCAAAGGTATACATATTAAGCTCCTTTAGTCTCTCCTCATATGACTTTTCTTGCAGACCCTGCACCATTTTGGTTGCCATTCTTTGAACTGCTTCCATCCTATCTATGTCCTTACGGAGATGGGGTCTCCAGAACTGGACGCAGTACTGCAGATGGGGTCTCACCAACTGTCTGTACAGGGGGATAACAACTTCCTGTTTTCTGCTGGTGATGCCTCTCCCTATACATCCCAGTATCCACAGCCCTCCCTACCGCCTTCTCACATTGCTTGCCAACCTTAAGGTCATCTGATATGATTACCCTAATGTCTATATCTACCTACCTATCTATCTATCTGTCTATCTATCTATCTATCTATCTATCTATCTATCTATCTATCTATCTATCTATCTATTTACAGTCAAGCCCACTTAATCACATACCACTTAAAGGAATAACCTGCATAAATGCATACAATTCCAAATCCCTGAATCCTTTCCTATCTCTTCCATTATATAGAGATTGTTTAATCACATTATAATAACTGGTCAGCAAATTTTCCCATTGCCTGACCGAGTTATAATTTGCCATTATAACCCGTGGGTTATAAAGACAAACATGAGCCAAGTCACTCAGACACAGCCACTCCCTCATTGGCTGTTCATGTCCTCTGGGCAGGCTAAACAGTTTTTCAAACATGGCGACTCCTCACTCACTTAGCGAGGAGCTGTCCAACCGACTTCTCCTTGCTTTGTCTTTTTATTAAAAAAACAAAACACACATATTATGATTAAAGCAATGTATCTGGTTGATCCTACCATTCAGAAACTCCAGCACACAACATTTCCAACTGTCACTCTCTAGTTCGGTTGCTTGTTCAGCGTCCGAACAGAACAGGAAGTGGCAACCGGAGGTAAAAGGCAACTGCAAATAAAGTTAAATAAAAAATTGCTAACCAGCAATTATAATATTAAAGGATGGAAGTCTTCTAAACTTGGATTTAATGATCGCCCTTGGTGTGAGATGCTGTAATAAACTCCTCAGGCTTCACCCTTGGGGTTTATGTAGCATCCCACACCCCGGGCGATCATTAAATCCTCATTAAGAACACTTCCCCATCCATTATTGTATATGTTATAACCCTTTTAATAGCATAAAAAAATGCTGCCTTTTGTTAGTTACTGGATCCACCTGTGGCCATTCACACTACTCCCCCTACCACACACCCACTCTGAATTAAAAGGTAATCATGTTAATTACCTGTTGCCAAACCTATCAGCTGTTAGCACTTGCTTACTGGCCACTTCAGGAGTATCTGAGCTCACCTGCATGTTTTGTTTCATTCGGAGAGTTGAGAATGAAAGACACACCTAAGAAACATAAGGAGCTTTCGCTTGCAGGCAAGTAAAGGCACTTAAACTTCTTTTCAGCCTGGACTGCTCTCAAAGTGATGTTGCAAGGCAGTTCGGTATCTCGCAGAGCCAGATCTGTCAGCTGGTGAAAAACAGAGCATAGAAAGAAGGACAGTCTAAACTAACTGAGCACTTTACAGCTCTGCAGGCTGACCAAGTCACAGTTAAAGTACGTACAATGAACATTAACATACACAGTACTGTACTTTACTGCACATTCTAAATTAAAGACACAGAATAAAGTTTTTGAAACCAGCCTTTAACAGTCACAAGCACTCCTCCATAAAGTCCTACAGTCCTACATAAAGTCCCGTCCATTCAGAATCACATGATTATATTGAAAGCATGAAATAGTCAGCAGATAATACAAGATCGCTCATAAGAATAACCCGCTTAAATGCATAATTGGCGGTCGGCCCGAGACTATGCATTTAAGTGAGTTTGACTGTATATATATATAGCTTTTAACCCAGTTATGTGACTACATGTTCAAGCTAATTGCCCTTCCCTATAGGGACCCCACTCAACACATGGGGTATCTCTGAAATAACCACCTTATAATCCCTGCCCTTAAATTCATCACCCAAATCCTTTCTAATCACTTTATCTATTCTTGATTTTTATGGTTTTCTGAGGTGATTTTGTTTGCTGGAGGCTAATACCATTTATTTTTAGAGATAAGAAAAGATAAATGAATGACATTGTACTTTATGGCTAATCAAACTCTCCAGAATTTATAAGTTTTCTCGTGTTATCATTTTAACAGGTTTTAGTTTCTTATATGTTGCAACATGTACAATCTGATGGTTTACCAGAGTTTAAGTTACTGTTTTTATTTTTATTTTATTTTTTATTTTATTGAAATCTAAGATTACAAATACCTTTGAGCAGGAACTGCTTATTTCCAAAGGTTCCACGTCGAAGGTATGGGGGGTATACATACTTACAAAGGTCTACATAATAATACATAGTTACACAATAAAAGAAGTAAGAGACTGAGGCTTAGGAAATTCCAGTAATTCAAAATGTGCCAAATGTTAGGTAGCATGATATACCAGCCAAGGGCAATCCTAGAAATAAGCACTGCAGGTGAGAGGGAAGGGGTTATGCAGGCAGGAAAGTCATTGTCAGAGGGTACAGGGTGAGGGTAAGAGCTCTAAAGGGGAGGGATAAAAGTCAGAAAATGCCCAGGGAGAGAGGAAAGGAGGGGGGGTAGGCAGGTAGAAGGGGGCAAGGTGGGCAGAGGTAGCTCTCAAGACTGAAGTGGAGGGCAGTGAGCAGTGGGCCCCTGATTAGGTGAGGCAGTCACAACCCACCAGTTGAAATGAAATGAAGTCAGAGTTGTCTCTTAAAAGGGCCAAGAGCAGCAGCAGTAAGAGTTTCTTTGTTGAGAGTATTGTACCACTGTGGTGCTCTGTGGGCAAAGGCCCTCTGGCCCATGGTAGACCGGCATCTGGGGACAAGGAAGGTTAGTTGTTGTGAACTTCTAGTTTGCTGGGTGCTGTGGTGGTCAATGAGGAGCTTTTCAATGTCTGGGGCATGACCCAAGGAGGACTTATTTGGCTAAGAGGCAGGTTTGATACTGTATCTGGCTGATGAGAAGAAGTCTTCCTACATGAGTGTACAGGTCACAAGTGTGTGTAAGTTGGTCAGCCCCAGTTAGCAGCCTGCATGCTTTGTTGAGTGCAACTGTAATTCTCCGGAGGGCAGAGGCAGAGGTAGAGCCATAAATTGCTAGCCCATAATCGATGATGGAGGTGACAGAGCTGTTGATAGCCAGCCAGAGAGTGTCAGGAATCATGCAGTGCTTGTGCCTGTAGAGCAGGCCTATACGGATGTTGGTGGCTTTGGCAACAGAATCTATGTGCCGATGGTAGGAGAGTGAGCTGTCCAATGTGACACCTAGTCATTTAAATCAGGAACGTGTTCAAGTAAGGTCCCTGTTTGGTTTAGGATGGTGAGGTCATGGGATTTGTACTTGCTTCTGGCATTGTAGAAGGTCATAGCCTTTGTTTTGCTGTAGTTCATGACCAGTTTGTGTGACTTGAACCATTCTTCGATGTGCATGAATTCAAGCTGTAATCAGCTTCGATGAGCTCTGCATTTTGGTGGTTGGTGAACATGACTGCGTCATCAGCATAGAGCAGTAATTTCTGGTGGCAGACACTGGAAGGTAATTGAGGAAGAGGCTGAAGAGTAGTGACCCAGGATGGACCCTGTGGGACCTCTGAAAGGACTGGCTTTTCTTCTGAGGTGACACCGCAATCCTAACCCGCTGGACCCTCTTCCCAAGGTAGCTTGAAAACCAGAGCAGCGCTTCATTGGGAGCCGATGTTTGATAATTGCTTGAGTAGGAGTAGGTGGTTCACAGTATCAAAGGCTTTTGTAAGGTCGATGAATACTGCCCCTACACAGTTTCTTTGATCGAGCATGGTATGGATGAAGCCAGTGAATTCTAATAGTGCAGTGGTGGTATTGTGCCCTTTTCAGAAACCATGTTGCTCAGGACACTGGATGTCATATTTTTCCAGGTACTTGACTAGTTGGTCTGAAGTGATGCACCCAGGCCTTAGACAATGAAGGAGGATGGAGATAGGTCTGTAGTTGGAGTGCAGTGATTTGTCTCTACTTTGTGTACCAGTGTGTTGGTCGCCTGTTTCCAGTAAGATGGGAACTGGGACATCCTTAGTGATGGGTTAAGGACCTTTGTAAGGGGTTCAAGGACTTCTTCAAGGACAAGTGCTAACAACTTCAGGTCAAGGGAGTCACTGCTGTAGCCTGCATTGTGAATGGTCTTCTGAATATAGGTTCTGGCTTCATGCACTGGGATCTCCTTGAAGTAGAATTGTGGGGCAGGGTGTAGGAGAGGAGTAGTTGCAGGAGGGTTACTACCAGAGGGGCATCAAAGAAATTAGCAGGGAGGACACTATCCAAGATGAGGAACGATTGTTGTGTTGGTGATTGTGTACAGGTCAGATGTTGGTGTTCCATTTATGTTGAGCATGGTGGGTGGTGACTTAGGTCCTTGCCTGTAAGGTCTTTCAAGGTACTCCAAAATTTTTTCCATTACCCCAGGAGTTGGAGAGAGCTTCCTTGAAGTATTTGCATTTGGCACTCCTAACTGCCCACGTGCACTCATTTCTGGCAGTTTTATATTTATGAATATCCCCAGGTTTGGATGTTGCATGGGCACAGTGCCAGAGATGATCCCTATGTTTGAGTAAAGTGATTAGATCGGGGGTTATCCAAGGGTTAGCTCTACCCCTGACCTTCAGCTTTTTGAGAGGTGCAAAGGTATTGCAGGCCGCAGTTAAGTGGCTGATGAAAAGGTCTAAGCTTGGTTTACATCAATGGCAGAGTCGATTGGTGTCCAGTCCAGGTGGCTTAGGTGTATCTTTAGTAGCTCAAGGTACCCCTGCTTTAACACTCTGGTGTGGATTATTTTAGGAGCGGGCTTAATGAATTTGTTTGTCCAGGTACATGTGACCGTGAGTGGTCACTGATCCCATCAGGAGCACTGAGACTTTGGGATTCATTCAGGGTGATTAGTAAGGATCCAGTCCGGAAGTGTGTGTGACCCTGTCCTATAGTTGCATCTGGTGGGGTGGTAACAAGCTGGGTGAGGTTCTGTGATGTGACAGCATCCTTGTAGTTTCTGGCCTCCAGTGATAGCCAATTTATGTTGAAGTCGCCTAGTACTATGAGTTCAGAGTTATGCTGTAATCCCTGTAGGCTTTCCAATATGCTCATAAATCCATTGGGCTGATCTTTAGGGGTAGGTACACAGAGGCAATGGTGAGCCTTTGTTGTGCGCCTGAGTAGAACTTTAATAGCAAGAACTCAGTAGGGTGGTTTAGGGTTTGAGAACGGGAAGACTTGATCCAGAAAGGAATTCCTCAGGTAGATGGCACAGCCCCCACCTCATTTGGAAACCCTGTTCTGCCTGAATATAGAGTATCCAGGGATGGTGACTGCAGCATCTGGTATCTTGGGGTTAAGCCACATTTCAACAACAGAGAGTACATCAGGGCTATGTTGCTGGACCCAGGTATGCAAGATGTCAAGGTCGTTAAGGAGGCTGCAGACATTGATTGAGGCTAATGTGAGGGAACCCTCCCGCCTTTTTGTGGCATGGGGTGCTAGGCCGGTAGGCCCCGGGTTAGGATGAACATTCCAGATATCAGAAGTAGCATAAGTAGTATCCTAAGAAGGTACATTTTAATCATTTTGCAGACTAGTTTTATTGTAGGGCATCTAGTCCTCTTGGCCTTGCTGGTCTGCATTTGCCCTGTGATATTGCAGAACACAGTATATAAAGCCGTGTTCTCAGAGGTGCCACGTGATTGATGAAAAGTAATCAAATCCACAGGAAATGGTGAACTACCAGGGACCAGAAAACTGTTATTGTAGCTCAAAGACCCAGAATGTGATAAATTCCTGAAGGGGTTAAATTCCTGAAGGTGATGAACATTGGCCTGATGCATATGCAGGATGTAAAAATCCTTTGTTAGTATCTTCCCTTTGTTCTCCAAAATGGTTTTGAATAGACCTCAAAGGCAAGTACACATTCTTTAATAACAAGTCAGGCAGAAATGTGGATTGTCCGCCCGGTGGTGCTGAGGGTTGAGGCGCGGGACGCCACACCTCGCGCTGCGCCGGCGACCTGGGTTCGGGAATGGACTCGGGCTGCCGGGGACTGGCAGGAGGAAGGAAGGATTGAGCGTCCTGCGACAGCTCTCCTTCCTTCGGGGTGGGTGAGGGATGCATGCGGCGCTGTAGTAACACCCAGCGGAGGCTGGGGGTAATCAGCACACGATTTGACCAGGGGAGAAGCCACCGACGCCTGCATGTTATGCTGAGTCATTGCCACCGCCTCCAGGATACATTCAATACAAAAAAAAATGGGGACTCCGCCTATGAAGGCCTCCCAGAGTTCCTCCATGTCACGATCCTCCCAACCAGTTACAGGACCGTGGGTTGGGATGTGGAGAGTCAGCTCTGCGGCCCCATCCTCTGGGGGGTAAGCCAGGGGTGACCGGGGGGATCGACTGGCATGGGGGACCTTAGGGGGCCATGACTAGGGTGGATACTTGGCGGAGTATCCCAAAAAAAAAAAAAAAAAAAAAAAGAAATGTGGATTCAACGCAGCACTCCACAACTCAGTGCTTGTATAATAGATTTACTGACCTTACTTTTGGCTTTGATGGCTTCCAAAAAAGTTGATTTATGATGAGAATTCCAATACTTGGTGGTGATGTTTTGCAGTTTCTTAGTCCAGAAAATGTTCATAGATGTTTTGTCCAAGAATGGTCCAGTTCCTCCAAACAGAAACACACGAAAATCCACAAAAACTAAACTACTGACAGAGACAAACACAAACAGCCAGCCACACAGGCTCTAGAGGCACTTTACTGTTTACAATCCCTTATTTAAACCTCAGTTTACCTTTCTTGCTTTCTCCTGTCATACATTGTTTCCTGACACAGGTACACAGTGTCAAATATTGGTGACAGCAGGGATGCAGCACTTGTGTAAGTCTCTTGCTGTGTTCCTGTACAATGTCCAATGGGAAGTGGAAGCAGGCTTCAACTCTTTGGGCCACATATTCAAAACTTTGCCCTGGGGCTAAATTAGCACTGCCCAGTGTGCTAAATTAGCTCAAATCCAATAGCCCACTATATTCAAAAGGATAGCTTCGGTGCTAAACCTGCTGAATATAGCATGCTAAGGAAGCTGGGCAAACTGGGCTGGGAGTGCAGTGCAAAACTAGCCCTGGAGTAAGACAGCTCTGAATATAGCAACCAGGAAGTGCAAACCACAATAGCATCCAAGTTCACAGCTATGTCAGGGAAGGTAGCGGTGAACTATCTGGCCAATGTTTGTGCTAGCAAAGGAGTGAATCAATAAAGCTGCAAGCAGCAGCACCACATATGAAATTACATTGTGCAAATATGTACAATGTTTCTGAAACATTTGCATGGCGCAAACATATTTGCATGGGTTTAGCATGGGCTAAGCCATTTTCCTGGTGCAATCACGCTTGCCTCGGCAAGACTTTCATATATTCAAAACTGAAGTGCAAATGAGCCTACTTAGGTAGTCCATGGGCAAACATCCAGATTAGCATCTCGTTATGACCTGATTTGCATGCAGTTTGCCCAGCACTATTGCAGGGTCCCACAGCTCCACCTGTAGGTCAATTTGAAAGTACAGGGGCTGGCTGGTTCTACCCACAGCTCCATCTTTAAGTCAGTCTGGAAGTACAGGGTCTGGTTGGGTCTGCCCATGACTCCACCTGTAGGTCAGTCTGGCAGTGCATGGTGGTAGCTTCACACTATAGTTGTACAGTACTGCATAGAATATTGTGCCCCAATGACTACAAAGCACAGGCACAGATGGTGGTGCTGCATGAAACTGTCAAACTGTAGTTCATGCTACAGTGCACAACAGACACTACAGTAGCAAGGGAGCCAGTAGAGGGAGGGATACAGCAATGCCTATGGTGTGTACGGCAGTGATGACCACTGCATTGTACACAGTGACAGGCCCAACTTGCAGGTGTTTATTGACAGTGGACATTACTCTTATGCTGTTGTGTGACCCACAGATGCTGCACCACTGGCATGGGATACTTACAGTGACATATACAGGGCTGGCTGTGTGTGCTGTTGTGTTTGTACAGATGTGCGGTATATGGCGGGGCACATACTATCAGACAGGCACACTGGTTTAATACTACAAGTCTCAATGGCTGAGAGGGACCTGGAGGAGGTGGTGGTGGATGTCAAGATGAACAACTCTGAGACTTGTAGGAGGGCAGCAGCCAAGGCCAACAGGATGCTGGGATGCATCACTAGGGGGATCACCTCCAGAAGGAGGGAAGTGATACTCCCTCTGTATAACTGCTTGGTGAGGCCGCACCTGGAGTACTGCGTGCAGTTTTGGAGGCCTCACTTAAAGAGGGACATTAATCTCCTGGAGAGGGTCCAGAGGAGGGCAACCAAAATGATTTGGGGCTTGGGGGACAGGACCTATGAGGAGAGGCTCGAAGAGCTAAATATGTACACATTGGAAGAGAGAAGGGACCGGGGGACATGATAGAGGTCTTCAGGTACATGAAGAGGGTAAATAGGGGAGGAACAGTCAGGGTGCTTCGAAGGAAGGAGGAGGGGGCCACTAGAGGGCATGGGTGGAAGCTGGAGGGGGGAAGATTCAGGGGAGAAAGGAGGAGGTGCTACTTCACTGAGAGGGTGGTAGAGCCATGGAATGCACTACCTAGGGGGCTGGTGGAGGCAGAGACAGTGGAGGGGTTCAAGACGGGGTGGGACAGGTACAGGGGAAGGGTTCAGGAAGCAAAATCCAATGCAGCAAGAATATCCGGAACTGGGAAGGGAGAAGCCAGAGAAGGCGAGGGGGACAGCAAGGTCAGCACCCAGGGTGGGGGCTGACCAAACGAGCAGACACGAAAGACCGTTAGGCCTATTCTGCTTGCATTTTAGTATGTTAGTATGTGTTGGGGTATTTCCAACCCCTGGCCCATGTGCACTGCATGGCTTGTCCCAGTCTTGTGGCTGCACCCAGTCTGTGGTGCAGCCTGACCACCTGTATACCCTCCAATCAGCACCCTCCATGCCCACAGTGCTGCATGTGTGTGCTGGCATCTGTTGGTGTCCACTGAAGGATGGTTTGCAGGTGTGTGCTCTGTGGCCACACTGCCATGGTGTCCACTGGGAGCCGGGTCACCACCTACTGCCTGGCATGCCTAGGACTGGTGGCAGATGATGACATCATAGATATGCCATCAGTGAGCAGCATGTTTCCTCTATATCTGGCTTATTTCTATGTGTCATACTTACTGGTTAGGGTCGCACAAAGCCATGCAAAAGTCGTGCAAAGCCACAAAGTCACGCAAAGCTAGTTTGCCCGGAGTTAAGACTACTTTTTCCTGGGAAGTAATTTGCACTGTACAAAGTGTTGTGCTAAGTCAGCAAAAACATTTTGCGCAGCACTATTTGCTTAATACAGCATTGCACCTATATTCATGTACACGCCCCCTCAGTTTGCCCCTTGCATACATTATAATTTTGCATGGTGCTAGTGCAGTTTGCATGTGCTATTTGACCTTTTTAATATAACATACCTGCACTAACCCAGGGCTACCCTGTGCAAACGGTTTGCGCCTAGCACAAAGTTTAGAATATCAGGGCCCAGATATTCAAAGCTTTGTGTGGTGCACAAACTGTTTGTACGGGTTTACCATGCGATTTGCATGGGTCTGCTATATTCAAAAAGCCAAACAGCATGCACAAACCACATTAGTGCCGGGCAAACCATTATGATATGCAAGAGGCAAACTAAACATGAATACAGGCGCTATGGGATATTCAGTGACTAGTGTTGCGCTAAGGTGTTTAGCGCGACTTAGAGTGACCCTTTGCACAGTATAAATTACCACTCAGGAAAAGCTGATCTTAACTCTGGGCAAACAGCTTTGCGCAACATTGTGGCCTTGCACGGCATTAGCATGGCTTTAGCATGGCCTTGTGCAACCCTAACATATGACTATGACACAGAGAAAATGCCAGACATGGAGAAAACATGCTGCTCACTGATGGCACCACAATGAAGCCAACTGCTGCCATCAGTCCCAGCCATGCCAGGCAGTATGTGGTGACCCGTCCCCTTGGGGTCACCATGGTAGTGTTGCCATACAGCATACACTTGCAGACCATACGTCTGTGGTGACCAACAGATGCCAGCACACATACAGCACTGTGGGCATGGTGGGTGCTGAGGGGAGGGTGTACGGGTGGCCAGGCCTCACCACAGACCAGGTGTGGCCACAAGACTGGGACACAGCATGCAGTGCACATGGGCCATTATTGGGAATACCCCATTACCAGTGTGCCTGTCTGATTGCACATGCCCCCCTGTCACATATTGCACAGCTGTACATACACCACAGCACAGACAGCCGACCATGTCTATGTCACTATGAGCATCCCATGCCAGAGGTGCAGCATCTGTGGGTTGCACAACAGTGTGACAGTAATGTACACTGACAGAACACACCTGCAGGGTGGGCTTGTCACTGTGTACAGTGCAGTGGTCTTCACTACCCTACACACCATAGGCATTGCTGTGTCCTTCACACTACTGGCCCCCTTGCTACTGTGGAGTCTGCTGTGCACTGTAGCATGCCCTACAGTGTGCCAGTTGCATGCATCACCACCATCGCCTGTGGATGGAGGTTTGTTCCAGCCTGACGGCCTGCATCCATCCTGGAAGGGAATCCAAGCACTCAATGATAAGTTTTAATGCTACATTGACAAGCATTTAAACTAGCAAAGGGGGGTGGCAGGCCAGCAAGGATGATACCTACTTGCTCACCCCCACAGCTAGTAATGGAACCAGTGAACCAGAGGAGGGCTATCTCTGCAAAGCAGTGTGCAAAAGATGGAGATTAGTGTCCAAAAGGTGGATAAGCAGAAAAGGGCAAAATTCAGCAGAAGGGCAGACAGCAAGGAGAACCAGGGATAAATGACAACCAAGGAAGGGGCTGGAGTAGAACAGTGAAGCAGTCTAGGAGGTCAAATCATGGAAAGCCATGTGTGCAAATGCCAGGAGCCTTAGCAACAAGATGGAAGATCTGGAGGCTGTCATGGTACAGTCAGACCTGGACATTGTGGCCATCACTGAAACCTGGTGTATGATAACCATGACTGGGAGATGGCCATACCTGGCTACAACATATTCAGAAGAGACAGAGCAGGCAGGAAGGGAGGAGGAGGGCACTGTATGTGAAAAATGACATAAGGGCCACACAGATCCAGGAGGAACAAATGGGGAGAGATACTGTGGTAAGCTGGAAAGGAAAATGGGGCCAGCCATCTGCACAGGTGTGGTCTATAGACCACCAGCCCAGGAGGAAGAAACAGATAGGAGTTGATGCTAGCCATCCAAAGGATGGCAGACAAGGGTGCGGTAGTACTGGTTGGAGACTTCATTACACCAGACGTGGACTGGAGCATCCCAGCAGCAGCATCAACTAGGAGCAGATTTATCCTGGACTCCCTTCAGGGTGCCTTCCTCAAGCAACTGGTCATGGAACCAACTCGGCAGAAGGCAATACTGGACCTTGTGCTCACAAACAGGGACAGTGTGATGGGGGTAACAGTGGGGAGCACCTGGGTAACAGTGACCACCAGTCATTGTGGTTTGAAATCACAGAAAGAGCAGAACCAAACCACACAAAAACACGATCCTGGATTTTAGGGGGCAGACTTTGGGAAAATGGGAGATGCTTGAAAGAGGCATTAAGGGAATGGGACAGGAATCAGGGATTGAGGAACAGTGGGCAGTATTTAAAATGGGATTATAAGAACAACAGAATTATGCATTAAGCAGGTTAGCAAGAGGAAAAGAAAGAGGAGACCATTATGGTTTTCCAAAGAGGTAGCAAAGAAAGTGAAAGCCAAAAAGATTGCATTCAGGCAATACAAAAAGACACAGGCAGAAGGGGATAGGGAGAAGTACCAGGAGAAACAAAGGGAGGCAGGGAAGTCAGTAAGGGAAGCCAAAGCTCAGACAGAAGAACACATTGCAAAATCAGTGGTTAAAGGGGACAAAACCTTTTACAGGTACATAAGTGAAAAAAGAAGGACAAAGGGAGGGATAGTGAGACTGAAGGGGGAGGATGGGAGCCATGTGGAGGATGACAACAGTAAAGCTGACATATTGAACAGGTATTTCTGCTCAGTCTTTACTAAGGAAGAGGGGGTAATGGGTCTGAAGGGAGTACAAGGTGAGAATGGTGCAGAAATGGACACAAGTCCCTTTACACCAGAAAGGGTCCTGAAGGAACTGGAAGTAATAAGAGCTGATAAAGCAATGGGGCCAGATGGGGTACCCTAGGGTCCTTAAAGAACTAAGAGAGGTGGTGGCTGAACCTCTGGCTATCCTGTTCAGCCAATCACTGGAAACAGGGGAGGTACCCAAAGACTGGAGGACAGCAGATGTAGTCCCCTTATACAAAAGTGGGAACAAAGAGGAAGCAGGGAACTACAGACCAGTCAGCCTCACCTCGGTAGTGGGAAAGATCATGGAAGCACTACTGAAGGAGAGATTGGTGGAACATCTGGTTGTCAATGGACTACAGGACCCAAGGCAGCATGGTTTCACCAGGGGGAGGTCATGTCAGACCAACCTCATTGAATTTTTTGACTGGGTGACTAGGGAGGTGGATCAGGGAAGGGCAGTGGACATGGCCTATCTGGACTTCAGCAAGGCCTTTAACACTGTGCCACATAGAAGACTATTACACAAACTGGGGAATATGGGTGTGGGCAGGACAGTAGTGTGGTGGGTAGGTAACTGGCTGGGTGGCAGGACACAGAGGGTGGTGGTAAATGGCTGTCACTCCACAGAGGGAAGAGTGACCAGTGGGGTACCACAGGATCAGCGCTGGGACCGTCCTATTCAACATCTTCATCAGTGACATTGCACAGGATATAGAAGGCAGAATTTCACTGTTCGCTGATGACACAAAGCTCTGTAACAGAGTAGACACACCAGAGGGTGTAGACAGAATGAGAAGGACCTGCAGAAACTTGAAGAATGGTCAAGGGTTTGACAGTTGAAATTCAATGCAAAAAGTGCAAGATAATGCATATGGGGCACAAAAACCTGACAATATATCAGTTGGGGGTGAGGATATAGCATGCACCAAGCAGGAAAGGATCTTGGGGTTGTCATCTCTGATGACCTCAAGGTAGGGAAACAGTGTGACAAGGCATCAGGTAAAGCAAATAGGATGCTGGGATGTATAGGCAGGGCATCACCAGCAGGAAAAGGGAGGTCATAATTCCGCATACAAGACACTAGTGAGGGCCCCACCTGGAGTACAGTGTACAGTTCTGGAGACCATACCTCACGTAAGGACATAGACAGGGTAGAGAAGGTTCAGAGGAGGGCAACAAAGATGGTGCATGGGTTGCATCACAAGTCCTATGAAGACAGGTTGAAGGAACTAAACATCCCTGGAGGAGAGGAGGAGAGAGGATATGATAGAGACATACAAGTATCTTACAGGGAGGAACAGGGTGCAGGAAAACACTATTTTTAAGCGAAAAGATGTTTCAGGACTAGAGGGCATGGGATGAAGTTGGGAGGGCAGATTCAGAGGAAACATGAGAAAGAATTTCTTCACAGAACGGGTGGTAGAAAAGTGGAACACCCTGCCAGAGGAAGTGGTGGGGGCTGAAACAATCACGGGATTTAAGAATGCATGGGATAGACATAAAGGAATTCTAGAGGTCAGGGGTAAGGGAAAATAGACTTCTAGGAAAACAAACTGAACTTACAAGCTCAAATGGGCAGACTAGGTGGGCCATAGGCCCTTATCTGCCGACACTGTCTATGTATCTATGTATCTATGTATCTATGCTGCGTTGTTCCCTTGGGTACACAATGCTATGCTGTACTGCATACATGTAGCCTGCAGCAACCATCATGCACTGTCAGACTGACCCACAGGTGGAGCCGCGCCAGACCTGGCCAGCCCCTGTACTTCCATACTGACCTACAGGTGGAGCTTTGGGACCATTCAGTAACACTGGGCAAACTGCATGCAAATCAGGGCATAATGAGATGCTAATCTGTCTGCTTGCCCAGAGACTACCTAAGTAGGATCATTTGCATATCAGTTTTGAATATGGCAGGCCAAATATTCAAAACTTTGCTCCGGGGCTAAATTAGCACTGCCTGGTGGGCAAAGTTAGCCTGAAGCACAAAGCAAGCTATATTCAAGAGGAATATCCCAGGGCAAACTACCTCTGAATATAGCATGGGAATGAGGCCTGGCAAACTGGGCTGGGAGTGCAGGGCAAACATAGCCCTGTAATATGACAGCTCTGAATATAGCAACCAGGAAGTGCAGACCACAACAGCAACACAGTGCACAGCAATGTGAAGGTAGGTAGAGGTGACCTATGTGACCAATGTGTGTTCCAGCAAATGCGGACCCAGTACAGCTGCAGGAGCAGCCTATGGGACAGTACAGTGTGCAAAACAGTATAATATTCCCTGAACCATTTAGCAGAGCTAACATTGCATGTGGATTAGCGAGGCGCTTGTTATTTGCCCAGTGCAAACACGCTTGCCTGCTAAGCAACTTTGTCATATTCAAATGTGACATGCAAATGAACCTACTTAGGTAGTCTCTGGGCAAACAGTCACATTAGCATCTCATTATGCCCTGATTTGCATGCAGTTTGCCCAGCATTACTGCAGGGTCCCACAGCTCCACCTGTAGGTCAGTCTGGAAGTACAGGGGCTGGCCAGGTCCAACCACAGCTCCACCTGTAGGTCAGTCAGGCAGTGCATGATGATAGCTGCAGGCTACATGTAAACAGTACAGCATAGCATAGTATATCGTACTCCAGAGGACAACACAGCATAGGCACAGGTGGTGGTGGTGGTGCTGCATTCAACCGATCACACTGTAGGTCATGCTACAGTGCACAGCAGACATTACAGTAGCAAGGAGCCAGTAGTGTGAGGGACACGGCAATGCCTATGGTATGTAGGGCACTGATGACCACTGCACTGTACACAGTAACAGGCCCAGCTTGCAGGTGATTACTGACAGTGGACAGTACTGTTACGCTGTTGTGTGATCCACAGATGTTGCACATGTGGCATGGGATGCTCATAGTGATATATACATGGCTGGCTGTGTGTGCTGTGGCATCTGTACAGTTGTGCGGTATGTGGCTGGAGTGAGCACATAAGATCCGACAGGCACACAGGTGGTGGGGTATTCCCACTACTGGTCCATGTGCACTGCATGATGTGTCCCAGCCTTGTGGCCGCACCTGGGCTGTGGTGAAGTCTGGCCACCCGTACACCCTTCCCTCAATGGCCACCATGCCCACAGTGCTGCATGTGTGTGCTGGCATCTGTTGGTCACCACAGACTTATGGTTTGCAGGTGTGTGCTGTATGGCCACATTACCATGATGTCCCCTGTGGGCCAGATCACCCCTTACTGCTCGGCATGGCTGGGACTGGTGGCAGCTGTTGGCATCATGGTGGTGCCATCAGTGAGCAGCATGTGTACTCCATGTCTGGCATTTTCTAAGTGCCGTACTCATTTGTTAGGGTCGCACAAGCCACACAATCACTGCGCAAAGCACCAATGTCATGCACAGCTGTTTGCCCTGGGTTAAGACCAGCTTTTCCTGGGTGGTAATTTGTACCACGCTAAGGGTCACACTTGTTGCGCTAAACACCTTAGCGTGGCTCTAGCTGATGAATATCCCATAGCACCTCTATTCATGTTCAGTGCCCTTGCATATAATTATGGTTTTCCCAGTGCTAATGCGATTTGCACTTGCTTTCTGGCCTTTTGAATATAGCAGACCCGCACTAATCCTGCACTAAACCCATGCAAACGGTTTGCGCACCGCACAAAGCTTTGAATATCTGTGCTATAAACTTCATTTTGCTGGACATTTTTTAGGCTACTAAGATGTAACTGTAAACAGTAACAAGAAATAATATTATTTAAAAGAGATATTTATTTAAGTTTTGCAGTCTGTTATCGGTTCAGCTTTTACTGTTTAGTGCAAGAGTTATTGCTTTGATGATTGGGATGCCATGAAGATGCTGAGGTGAAGTGAGAGAAAAAAATGCTGCAGGGAGAGTGAGGAAGAGACTTCGGAAGCATTGTTAAAGAGCAAACTTTGTTCAGGCTTTTACACAGTTAATACTGCTGATTTGGGATTTAGGGGTTTGTTGCTTAATCCAATGTATCTGTCAGGTTAAAATCTTATTTATTATAATCATATTTTAATCAAGAGAAAATGTGAGAAATATGTGGGGAGTTGGTTTGCAAGGCATTCAGTGATCATGTAGGCAGAGTGAGGGAACCTGATGTTTGAGTGCTACAATAACCAGTCAATTATAATGGCAAATATTCATGGTTTTCCCTATGGTGAAAACAGTATCCAATCATTTTTTAAGTCTTGTTCATGAAAGACCATGTCTGGAAAAAATGGTAATTACTTTTTCTTTTTCATTTTTAGGCAGACAGGAATGGGTGCTGTTACCACGATGGCACGATTTGGGGCCATGATAGCACCCATGGTGAAACTGACTGGTGAATATGTATCATTCCTACCTTCGCTGATATATGGGGGGGCCCCTGTTATATCAGGGATCATCTCCTGTTTCCTACCAGAGACCATGGACATTCCCTTACCAGATACCATAGATGAGGTGGAGAACAGGTTGGTAAAATCTTATTCTTCTGTCCTTGCCCATGAATGTTTTTATACATTGTTTAACTACAGTAAACAAATCAGAAAATAAGTTGGAAAATATGGAAATGACACACCCACAAAACATAACTGAAGGACTTAAAGCTTGAGCACTGTCTTTGCTCTACAACCGTGATCTGAGTGGAGTTCCAATCAGTGGTGACAATGTAGCTTGGGTGGACAAAGCTGAGGAATCACCCAATGGTGTGCAACATTAAATTAAATATATGAAATTAATAAATTGCATATGGTGGTAGGCTAAAAGGAATAGGTGGGGAGAGAGAGAGAGAGAGAGAGAGAGAGAGAAAGGTTTGATATAAATGGAGGAAGAGCAGTCCAGGCAAGGTCACAAACCAACTAGCCAGAATGAGAACAAGTGATTCTGGGGATTTCGTATACTATTACTTCAATGGCCTATGTAACCAGAATGATATTATGCTTGTGCAACTGTATAACAATTTTGTGACTGTTCAAACACACTGTTCCATTAGGAATTACCACCCTGTAGGGGTACTGAAGGCAAGGAACCCTGTAAGAGGGTTGTACCCCTAGAGGTGTCGCGGGAAGGGTCCCTTGACTAAAGGTACCTTAGGAAGGAACCCCCAGGGAATAGAGAGGCAAGCCACTGGAGGAGGATGGGAGGAGGGTGAGGCAAAGAGAAAGTGCTTCAGAGGTTGCTGGGAGGAACTGTTTATATAGCTCAGGAAGTAGGTGTGGCTAGTTGCTCATGCATTGAACTGCAGGCACAGTTTCAATTTAATTGCCTATGCAACTAGAATAATGTTATGCTTGTGCAACTTTATAACAACATTGTGGCCATTTGCAATCTCTATTCCATTAGGAATTATCACCCTGTAGGGATACTGAAGGCAAGGAACCCTGTAAGAGGGTTCCACCCCTAGAGATAGCATGGGAAGGATCCCTTGGCTAAAGGTACCTTAGGAAGGAACCCAAAAGAACTGTATCAGCGATTGATGACTAGGAGGAAGAGAAGCAGGCTGACAGCAACAGGCAACTTAGTGAAACATAAATGAGGTGCACAAGTTAGCAGGATAGCTCCAATAATATGGCTTGCACTGATGACAGCAAGAGGCTTCCTAAGGAGAGAGGGAATGGCTAGTTGGGCCACCATACATCTTTATCCAACAGTGGAACCTACCTAAGTAAGCTACGAATATATTTAATACTAAATAAGTATTATGATCTGTGGCACAGAGGAGAGATAAAGACCCCTCTGACAAGGAAATCTTTGGGGATCCAAGACTGACATCACCTTCTCTCCAGGCTCGGGCTATTTTATTTAGTGACAGCTCAGCTGCTACATTTGAAATTCAATTCCAGGGGGTGGACAATGTTCCAATTTGGTAGAGGGTTCTCACTCTATCCCTCAAAGGGAATGCTGTGAAGGGTTGCAATGGTTCTCTGCAACAAGCACCTCCAATGTGGGAGGAGAAGAACAACGACCACCGAGGCACTCTGCTGGCTTACCAATCTAAAATACAAACCAGGTGAAATAGAGGCAGTTGTAGGGAGAAGCATTGAAGAAGCAATGGTAGCAAATTAATACTACAGCCAAAGGGGGAACGCACATAACCACTCTTCCAGCTAGACATAAATTCTGTATCAAGAGGTGCCAGCACACATGAGCAGCTAAAGCTGCACCTGGAGTAAGGATACTGTGGGCCAAAGAGGAAGAACCTCACCGAGGCTTCACATGCTCAGGATGCAGACTAGGGTGCAGAGCGAGACCATCAGCTTAGAGCAAGCTCAGAGCCAATTAATTGATGGGCATAGTTGGCTAGTCTCCTTTAGCAATGGAACAGGCCACACATGGTAATGCAGAGAGTAACAGACAATTTGCAGCATGGTAAATACTTTTCATAATGGAGCAAGTCATACATGGTAATGAAGGGAGTAACTGGTAATATGCAACAGGATAAACACCTTTAGTAATGGAACAGGCTATACTTGGTAATGCAGGGAATAACAGGAAATGTGCAGCATGGTAAACACCTTTATCAATGAAGCAGGCCATACATGGCAACAAAGTGAGTAACAGGCAATGTACAGCATGGTAAACAAATAGTATGCAGAAGCATAATGTAGTAAGAATTGCACAAACAGCTCATGGTAACCTGGTCCTTTAGTCAATGTGAGTCACTTGTCTGGTAAGCTCATAGGACATGCAATGCAAGTAAAGGAAAGAATACTAGCCAACCAGTCCATTAATGAATGCCAATTAAAGGTGACATAAATACCGAGGATTTTTAGTGGATAAGGCAGTATATGAACATGAGGTAATTGAACCACACAGGGCACTACCTCCCTATAACCCCTCATCCTCTGCCGTAGGAAAAACACATGCTTACAGTAAAGTGCTGCAACCTACAAGCAGATAGTAAAGCTAGTTTTCAGTGACAGCTGTAGCTAAGCTGACTCCAGAGTATAATGAAGCATTGTACAAATAGTGAATATATTCCAGCAGGAATTAATTATAGATTCCAGCAGTAGTTGAGCTGAACAACTGAATGAGCATAGGAATTTGTAGGCCTGGGCAATAATGCACTAAAACAACAATAATAATTGTTGGTATCATTGCATTAAAGCAGGTTTTAATAGCATGGAGAAAGTAATATAGAACTGCAGTAGATTCAGGTTTGATTCCCATTGAGAGTAAATAAATATGTTGAGAAGATTTAAATCCCCAAAAGGGCTGGATAAGACTGAGGGTGTAGAAGAAATTAAGATAAATAAATGAAATGTTGAGGTAAATAAGCAGGAAAGAATCATAGTGGAATGCATGGCTGCTGGCAGTATCAGAGTAGAGCTAGCACTGAGAACTGAGGGCAAGCTGCAACAGGGAGAGGTAGCAAACTGAGAGCAGAAGCCTAGGCCAGGTGCAATGAATTTACATAAGCAGCAGCAGCAGAGAAGTTGGAATGGGAGCAAAACATACAACAATTGCCGGAAAACTGAGGTGGTAAGGAGCAGAATAGGAAAAGTGGGTTGACACAGGCACGGGATTACATAGCACACAAAGGGCAATGAAAAGCCCAAAAGGAAAGACAAAACAAATACACAAACACAGGAAAACAGAAATCAAGCACATAAGGAAGCACACAGTGCCGGAAGCAAAACAAATTCTAACCAAGCAGGAGAAAAACAAGAACACATCCAGCAGAACCAAGCAGGTCCCAGGGCACTAATAATGGGAAAGGGGGGCAAGGCTAAAGCAGGCCCCAGGCAAGGCTGCAGCAGGCTCAAAGTAAGAAGACAGACCAATAGAGCCTCTGGCTGGCAAAGGGAAAGTGCTTCACAGGGAGCTGGGAGGAACTGGTTATATAGCTCAGGACATAGTCATGGCTGGTTGCTCACCCACTGAACTGCAGGAGTAGCCTTTCAAAAGTCTGTAGTGAATTTCAGCACAATTTCCATACCCCTTTTTGATATCACCAAAAGGAAAATGCCTAAGAAAGTTTAGTGAACAGAATGCCAAAATGATGCATTTTGAGAGCTGAAGGAGGCATTGTATTAAGTACCTGTGTAAGCAAGTCCCAATTATGCTTTGAATTTTTTGACATAGATGGATGCTTCTGATCATGGTCTGGGTACTGTTCTAAGCTGGATTTTTTCAGTGGGAAGGAGCACAACATAGTGTGCAGTGGAGTCAGCTAGCATGTACTGAATTACTGCAGTAAATGACATGTCACAAAATACTGCATGACAAAGGACTGAATTGCCATTGAACTGCACTGTTTCCTGAGGCATACTGTAGCTTTCACCAGTAATACTGAAAGGTATTGTGTTCCATCATGTCTGTTTCCACTGTACCTGAGCTGAAAACTATAACATAGGAAAGTACTGCATGCCATGAATGAGAAGGAGTGCATGGGCATAATTTGGGCTTCACAAAACATGAAAACCTACTTGTACAGTAGAAAATTCACTGTCATTGCAGACAGGAATAACCTTATAATTGTTTTCTACTAACCAGCAAGACAAATTGACTCAAAATTGCACTAGTCCATTCAGGTTCAGGTTTTCTATTGTGCAAAATGTCTGTCATTACACACATTAAAGTACATATTAAAGAGGGAGGCCAATCAAAAGTATTACATTGTAGAATTAGAATCAGCCTACCCCAATAACTCTCATGCCAAAAATTAGGTTTCTATATTACTTTGTTTTAGAGTTATGAGCTATTTTGTAACCCTGATTTTACTCTCTGTTCAAAAAAGCCAGTTTCAGTGAAGAACCGCTAATGATGTCACAACCAGAACTCACAGACAGCTCCCTGTCAGCAACATTATAGGACTTATTTCTCAGATGTTATACAAACTGTAACTGTAGTAATCATTAACAAAAAAATACTGGCACAGGGTTGCCTGCAGTGCTTGCATTTCCAGAATGTTCAGATGCATGATACTTAAGCAATAATGCACAACAGGGTGTGGTATATCATGGGATATCGTCACGCCTTGGGTGGTTGGGCATGAGGCCGCAGGCCGAGTGCATCCAATGACCCAAGAAGTGATGAAATCCCATGATATACCACACCCTGAAGTGCATTATTGCTATTATGAACTGGTTTAAATGTTTTAGAAGAAAAAAAAACAGTTTTAAAACCTTATAAAAATGCAATTTATGGGGTTGTTGGAGGAGTACCTTTTCAGAAAAAAGTTCCTGGAGGGCTGTGGACAGCAGGTGGCGCTGTTGAAGTTTGTGGAACTCTGTTGCATTGTGGCAATACTACTCCTGGTTTTAAAGTAAGCTTTTTGTGAGTTTAACCCGGTCCATTTAGCTGCAGTTATGCCCCTGTGCTGAGAAGCGCAATTTGAATATGAGGAATGTAGGTGGAAACTTGTGTTTCATCTTGGATAGTTGGTAAGTACCCTGAGTAGCTGACAGCCATTTTGGTTTGTTTTCTGAGGAGAGTGAGTGCTGTACTGTATGCTGTGGTTGGTGGCGCATTATTTGTTCAGCACATTGTCGGGACTGTTTATTTGGTAGTTTAATTGTTTTATTTTCATAGTGGTCATCTCGTTGATCTGCAGCAGGCTTTCTTGTGGTGTTGTGTGCTGTGCAGTGAGGGATGTGGAGACACTGCAGTAGGAGGTTTGTCACTGGCGGGACCGGCTGTTTCAATAGGAAGCTGCCAGCGAAAAAAAAAAAAAGGCACAGATGCTCATGGTGTGGCCAGTCAGGGGTCTTTTCCAGTTTTTTTTTTTTTTCAGTTTGATGAGCCGACCGACAGGAACAATATGCGAGATATCGGGGGATGCTGCAGTTGGCAAGTGGAGGAAGTTGTGGCAGTGACAACGCTGGTAGCCAGAGGCTTTTTGAAGCCATGATGATATTGCTAGATATCATCTTGGCTTCAAAGAGCTGCTGGCCAATCAGCTTCTTAGATGTACGGTCTCCAGTTCATAATGTACTTTAGAACACATCAGAAGGTGTTTCTGAATGCAGCGCTGAACCAAAGTATAGAATGTCAAAGTGGTGCACAATTTTAGAATGTTTGGGGTGGGTCATGCAATCTAGTCATGGGCAGGGATGTGTCATTTCGCAGTGCGGTGGGACACTCAATCTCAGAATGCTAGAGGGACTCACATCGAGGAATTTCATGGGGGCTGGCAATTCTAGAATATGAAAAGGAAGTACACTGTTGGAATGTGATAGGACACACCATTTTATTTTGAAACTGCTCGTCCTTGCCATATTCCAGTATTGTATGCACCCACCACATTTCAGAATTGTGCATCACATCCCTGGTGTCCCAGTTATATTCCAAAATTTTGCATCCCCACCATATTCCAAAATTTGCACATCCACATGACATTCCAAAGTTGCATTTCAATGATGCATTCTGAAACTGTCACCATCACATTCCAAAATTGTGCCACCACCAAACTGCATCACTGCCACATTCTGAAACTATGCATCACCACCACATTCCAAAACTAAGCACCACCTCCACATTCCAAAATTGTATGTCGCCATCTCATTCCAAGACTGAGTATCACTGCCACATTTCGAAACTGTGCATCACGGTGTAACCCCCCTGCAAATGGGGGTTCCCAAAAGACTTCCAGGAGCTTGCTTGAATGCTCCAAGCCTGAATGGTGTTTGGCGTTTAAGCCATTTATCAGTGAGTGTTTTTAGAACCTCTGGTACTGTCTCTTTAAGAGCTGTCTGCTTGCAGACATAATTAGTTTGTATGGGGACTGTAGCTTCTCTGTTTGAGTACCACTTGAGCTGCTGCCAATTCACTCCATTTTGCAGTCACTAGAGTGCAAAGGAACCTATCTGAAAGATGTAACTGTTTGCCAGAAATCATTTACAGTAATAATGAAATTACAGTTTGTCTAACCTACTTTCTTTGCAGTCAGAACTGTGTCTGCCTAGTTCCCCATTCTGGTTTTGAACTGCTGAACTGGACCAATCAGTGTGGTGTAAGCTCTCTAAAATGTTGCCTTTGGACGAATCAGAACTTGGACTCATAATCTGAGCCAGCCACAAGAGGATTGTATGGGCAGTGACTCTGGGAGATGTAGTTTAGACTTGGCGCCTTTTTGGACCAACAGCAGCAGTCTATTGTGAGTGACAGCCAATCCAGTCAAGAACTGGGAGGAACTCAAAGGAAGTGCCTGGTTTTGTCTGTTGGGAGTTTCAGTTGAGCTTTGGCAGTGAAGGGGAAAGGAACCCTGTGCTCCTTCAGTGCACAGTTTTAGTCAAAAACATGTGTAAGGTCCAGAGTTCTGGTCTGCAGCTTGTTAGGACTGAATCTGTCCTGTGAAGAGAATCAAAGGATATCTGAAGAGTAGAAACCAGGCTCACCCTGTAGAAGACTGGAGGAATTGCTGAAAATTGCACTCGGTCTGTCAGGAACTGAATCTGCTGTGTGTTCTCCCGGCATTGTGCAGTAATTGTGATCGGGATACAGATGCAGCCTGCCTGGTATAGTGCTTTCTTTTACCATATAAATGTGTGAAGAGGTTTGTGTACCTCAAGTGAATCCTGCTGCCATTAAGTGACTTTTGCCTGTGACTGTTTACCATATAAATGTGTGAGGAGTCTCTTGGAGCTCAAGAGTAGCCCTGCTGACATTGAAGGACCCTATCTTATTTGGAGGTCGTGAGTACTAACTAGGGTCACCCTGTTGAATTGCCACATTAAATCCAAATGGAATTACTGTACTGCTGACTGTTTAATTCTCCTTTTCTCTGTGTGAAAGGGCCCCTACCAGCTGCCATGGTTTGGACTAGCCACTAGGGCTTGGGTACCCAGGGACAGTAACTGATAGGGATAGGCCTGTGCACAGAGCCATAGGTAGATGAGTAGAGTGATAAGCTAATTAACCTGATTTCCCCCTGTCCTTGTTATATCCCCCTAAATAAATCAGAGCTCTTGTTTCAGCAAAGTTATACTGCCTGAGGTATTTGTCTATGTTAAAGTACTGTACTGTGATTGTTGCACTGTATCTTATTTCACAGGAGGTCCCAGTGCCGGAACCAGTCCTGGGGTAAGTGTATACTGTAAAGATAATTCTGATGTATGTGTGTGGGCCACTAGTGGGAAGAAGGGGTTACAGTGTCCCAGAGGGCTGTGACCAAGTTAGTTTAACTATTGTAAACCCTGACCTCTGGTGGAGGCACCCGCCATTGAATCCAGGCCCCCAACCTGTTAGTGGCAAATCAGGCAGGGGTAGTAGCCCCTGGGATAGTGCCATCTAGGGGTTACATATTGGAGGCTCACCGCTGGGATTGTGTGTCCTCTAGTGGCCATATTTATGAACCACTGTTAAGAAAAAAATGGGTACCCCGACAGAAGTGGCTGTGTGGAGTGGTGTACTGGGGAGGAGATCGACCCCCAAAATGCTATGCTTATCCTGGACATCCCCCTGGGTATCAATACGGACACTGTGCAGGGAGTACTTTCCAAGGTGGAAGGTTTACAAAACCCTGTGGTGGTGGGTCGGCATGCTAATCTGCTCACCCACACTTTCCTGGCCCTAGTAGAGTTTAGGATCCCATAGATAGCTCCAAAGTGCCACAGACCATTACCCCAGAGGAGCCCTCACTGCTTGGAGAGTGATAACTAAGGACAGCAAAGACCGGGGAAATGAGCCCCACCACTATCTGAAACTTTGAGGAGAAATTTACAATGGTTGCTGGGGAAGGGAAAACTGTGGAGGACTTGAAGAAAGTATTCTTGCCACCTGGGGTGTTCCTCCCAACACCTTCTCCCGCTCCAGTGCCCGTAATGGTGGCTGAACCAATGCAGACTCCAATTTCTGCACCTGCCATTAGTCACGACTCTTACGAGGTTGAGGATCTTCTCTGGCACCTCCCCACCCCCAAGGGGAGGATGACTGGGAGACCTGGATAGACTATGTTGCCCCCAAGTGCTAGAATGGCAATGCTCGGAAGTCAAAGGTGAGAAAGAGGGTTAGTGAGAGCCTCCGAGGTCCTGCCCTGGCTACCATTCATGCTAAACGGGCCAGTAACCCTGAAGTGACTGCACAGGGCTCATCTTGAGGCCCTGGAGAATGTGATGGGAGCCCAGATTCTGATGAGGACCTATGGTGGAGAGTAAGAGATGCACAACAGTACCAAGGAGTTGTTGTCTGTGTATGTATCTCGGCTGGAAAAATTGTTGCAAGAATGCCTCAGAAAGGTAGTTTGCCAGCATTGAACTGGACCGAACCAGGCTGGACAGGATCCTAAGTCTGCCCCTTCTCAGAACTGCTGTTGCTTCAGTTATGCCTGGCAGATCGACTGGAATCCCCACCTCCTATGATGAGTTAATGAGAGAAATTGAGGAGTTGAGAAAAGATGACCTCGGGAGGACCTGCACCAATAGCTGCGGCTCACGACCCGAGTGACTGAGGGTGACCCATCAAGTGAAGTTCAGGGCAGAGGTTGGCAGTAAATGAGTGCTCTGGCAAGGAAAGATATGCCACAATGGGGCGTAACTGTTGAGAGAGATCCGAATTCAAAAACAGTCCCTTTATGAAGGCCACGCCTGCAAGTACGGCCCTGACCTATATCCGACTGCATCTGCTATGGAGGTGGGGTACCCACCCATGTATCTCCTGCTGATAACAGCTCCAAACTCAATTCCTTGACCATGGAAGTGGAGAAACTGATGAGATGTCTCCAAATGCTTATCACGCCACAGACAGAGATGGCACCCAGGTTTCCAGTTAGTAATACCCCGCCCTGGCTCCCAGTGTGGCGCCGCCAGCTCAAACTCCAGAAAGTATGTTTTGCTATAATTGTGGGAAAGATGGGCACATGAAAAGGGAATGCCAGTCCCCAAAAGACACTGACAAAGTTGCATATAGGCTACAAGGAGAGCTTGGAGAACAAATCAGTGGTTAAGAGGTGCACATGATCCCAGTGAGGGCACCAAAATTATAATTCATGTCCTTTTGTGGCAAGGTCAGTTGCCCAGGCCCCCACTACCGCCTCCAGACTGGTCCAGAATAGTGGGTCCTCCATGGAGACCACTGTAAAGGTGAATGGAGTGTCTACAAGAGCTGTATTAGACAGTGGCTCCTAGGAACAATTATGTTCCAAGATTGGTATCAGAAGCATTTGTCAGACGTATCTTACAACCATTAGAAGAACTGCATGTATGGGGGTTAAGTGAGAAGGCCTACCCCTATTCCGGTATATCCGAATTTGGCTGTCTTTCCCCACCTCCGTGGCTGGAGTGGCGAACAAGTAGAGACCCTAGCCTTAGTGTGTCCCCCACTGGACTGTATGATGGTGTCCCTTTGTTGATTGGAACAAATGCTCATATGTTCGGAAGGCTGGCACAGTTGTGTTATGAAAAACAGGGGTCAAAGACTAGTAGAGCTTTAAGAGTTCTGGCTTTAATTAAGAAGGCCTATGAGGCACAGAGAGATGCTGAAAAAATAGAACCAGAGGAACCGGTCGGAATTGTATGGAAGAAGGATCCTGAGTCTCTGATCCTGGTGCCAAATGCCCAGTGTACCTTACAGGGAGAGGTCCGTATCAGAAAGGATGTTAAGAATAAAATATTAATGTTGGATGCACCAGGCGATGGAAAATTGCCAGAGGGACTGCTGGTCAAGCCTAGTATTTTGCCCACTAGAGCCCATGCTTATGCCAGAAGGGTAATGGTCCAAGTTCATAATGTGTCTGAAAGAGACATTCGAGTAAATAGAGGTTGAATCCTGGCTAATGTGCATTGTGCAGACACTGCAGTGCTACCCAGCAGCAAGAGTTCAAGGAAGAATGACAGAGTAACGCCTGACTTGTTTGATTTCGGCGACTCCCCGCTGCCAGCTGAATGGAAAGTGAGGATCAGTGAGAAGCTTGCCCAGAGAGACCAGGTGTTTTCTTTAAAGGAATGGGACGTAGGATGCGTGCAAGGAGCTGAGCACAATATCTGGCTGCATGACGAAAGACCATTTCGTGAGAGGTCTCGACGCCTGGCACCTGCTGACATAGATGATGTGAGACGGCATCTGCAAGAGATGTTAGCTGCTGGTGTAATACAAGAATCCAGAAGCCCTTATGCTTCCCCATTGTGGTAGTGAGGAAAAGAATGGAACAGTAAGGATGTGTGTGGATTATCGCACCTTAAACCAGCGGACTATCCTGATCAGTACACAATGCCCCGCATTCAGGATGCTTTGACTGCCTAAACGGGAGCAAGTGGTTCTCTGTGCTGGATCTCCAGGGGGTACTACCAGATCCCTGAGGCCCCTAGAGGACCTGGAAAAGACAGCCTTTATCTGTCCGCTGGCTTCTATGAATTCATGAAGATGCCTCAAGGGATTTCAGGTGCCCCAGCCACTTTTCACCGATTGATGGAGCGTGCAGTGGGGACATGAACTTACTAGAGTGCCTGGTATACCTAGATGATGTTATTGTGTTTGGCAGCTCACTGGAGGAACATGAGACAGATTATTTAAGGTATTGGACTGACTGGAGGACTTTGGCCTTAAACTGTCCATTGATAAGTGTCAATTCTTTCAAACATCAGTAAAGTATGTGGGACACATAGTATCCAATCGAGGGAATAGAGACCCACCCAAGTAAAGTTGAGGCCTTGACCACCTGGCCGCAGCCCAAAAATCTAAAAGAACTGCAAAGATTCCTGGGATTCTGTGGTTATTATCGATGCTTCATCAAGGACTATTCAAGAGTGATCCGCCTTTACTTAACCTTACTCAAGGGTATCCCCAACCCACAAACAATACCAAAAGTCAGCGCCCCTCAAGACTGAAAGAGTGTATTTTCATCCGAGTGAAGTATTTGGGGCCCGCTGGACTCTGATGAGACTGCTTTTCATGAGATCATTTATCAACTTACCCATGCTCCAGTGCTGGCCTATGCCGATCCAAGAAAATCTTATGTCCTGCACACTGATGCTAGCTTGCAAGGGTTGGGGCTGTGTGTACCAAGAGCACGAGAATGGCCTGAGACCAGTGGCCTTTGCCAGTAGAAGTCTGACCCCATCCGAAAAGAACTATCCTGTACATAAGTTAGAGTTTCTAGCTTTGAAGTGGGCTATTGTTGACCAATTCCATGAGTACTTGTATGGGGCTAAAATACTAGTAAAACTGACAATAATCCTTTAACCATGTGCAGACCTCAGCTAAGTTGGATGCCACTGGCCATAGGTGGCTTTCTGCATTATCTACATACGACTATGCTCTCGATACCGAGCAGGTCTGAACCATAGATGCTGATGCTCTTCCAGGAGGCCTGTTCCCAGAATGATTGGGTCCGACTGGCAGAACCTGACATTCGGGCACTCTGCCGGAAGTTTGACAGGGAGGAACAATGTCCACGGACGAGTGGACTGCATGGTGGATTGCTTGGGACCTCTGAGAATTGCATACCTGCTGCTTATTGCCACTTTTCTGCAATAGACATTGGTGCCTGCCTCAGCTGGACAATGACAGTATTCAGGGGCTCAATCCGTGATTCCATGATCAAAGCAGCTTTAGAAGCCCTCTATGCAGGAAAAGATGTCCAAATTACGTCCACTGATTTGAGAACTGGCGCTGTTATACAAAGAAGGTCCTAAATTGAAACTGATCAATAAACTGTTATACAGAGAAACAGTAGACAGAGGGGGACAAGTAGACAAACAACAACTAGTGCTGCCCACTGCCTTCGAGACTCAGTATTGAGGTCCTTGCACAACCACATGGGGCACCTTGGTATAGACAGAACACTTGACTTGGTGAGATCCAGATTCTATTGGCCTAAGATGGGGCTGATGTGGAGCAACACATTCGAACTTGTAGTCGCTGCTTACAGAGGAAAGCTTTGATTCAGAGGGCTGCCCCCTTGTTAACATAACCACCAGTGCACCCATGGAGCTGGTCTGTATTGATTTTCTGAGTTTGGAGTCAGATCAAAGAAATATCAGTAATGTGCTGGTGGTCACTGACCATTTCACGAGATATGCCCAAGCTTTCCCCACCAAAGACCAGAAAGCATCCACTGTAGCCAAAGTACTTGTAGAAAACTTTTGTTCACTATGGGGCTCCACAAAGAATCCATTCTGATCAAGGAGAGACTTTGAGTCGCCTGATCAAAGAGATGCTTTCTGTGGGGAGTGCGAAGTCCAGAACCACTCCTACCACCCCCAGGGGACCCACAGCCTGAACGTTTCAACCGTGACTTTGCTAGATATGCTAGGCACCCTGCACCCAAAGGACAAGCTAGATGGAGCCAACAAATTAGCACCCTGGTACATGCTTATAACTGCACCAAAAGTGATGCCACTGTCTCTCCTCACCGCCTGATGTTTGGAAGAGAAGCTCGACTACCAGTAGATGTGTGTTTTGGGGTCTCTCCTGATGGGGTTCAAGCTGACAACTATTTACAGTATGTGCAAAGTTAAAGGCCCAGCTAACTCATGCGTACTAACTGGCTCAAACCATGGCTGCCAAAAGAAATCTGGCCAACAAAGAACGGTATGATAAAAAGTGCAGCACAGGAACTCCAGGAGGGAGATTGGTATTGCTAAGAAATCTGGGACTGCATGGCAACACAAGTTTGCTGACAGATGGCACCATCTTCCTCACATTGTAGTGGGCAAACTAGATGATCTGCCAGTGTACAAAGTAAGGCCTGAGAACAATTCAAAAGATGTAAAACAATGCATAGAAATCATTTACTGCCCATTGGACAAATCCTGATTGAGTCTGAGCCCCAGAAGATGCCCCTCTGGACCAGTGACTAGAGCTGCTGCTAAGAAAAGATCAAGGAAGTCTGCACCTACAGAAGCAGAGTTAAAGTGTTCCCTGCACAAGTCCCAGTTGAGCATGACTGTCAGTCCATAACAGAAGAAAGTAGAGTGACTTTGAATACTATCCTTCTACTTAACTGAGTCAATTGTTTCGGGCAATCCCCTAGTCAATACTGGAGACAAAGCTGGGCCTTCTGGACTGTCTAGCCTCAGCTTCATCCCTGGAGCCAATGCTCCCAGAAAGTGAAGTGCAAAGCATCAGATCAGATGAAATGGAATCATTGTGCATGGTTGAACTGTTTGAGCTTGCAGGGGAGGAAAATGATAGATTGGGACAGACTGGTGATACACCCGAACAAGAAGAGTATTTTGAGTGCCCTGACAGTCCACTGCCAGTGTCCGAAAGCTCTCCATGTGAGCTAAATGTTGTGAACTCAGGAACTGTAACTCCTGGAGCTGAAAGTGCCCCAAGTTCTAGCCTCTCTACCCCCATGGAGACTCCCCTGACAAGTGAGGACAATGCTGAAAATGAGGCTCAGAGTGCAGAGACTGTAACAGTTCCCCTAGAAAGACTGGTCGAGCTGTAAAGCCTGTGGTGCACCTCAGTTATGATTCCCTGGGCGGCCAGTGGATCTCCTCTCAATGTTGTCCATAAAGGAGTGTATGTGTCCCGAGCTCATTGCCCAAACTGAGCGTCCAGTGCTAACTCAAGTTACTTGTGTTGCCCTTTCATAATGGTGCCCTTGCCCCATCCAGCCCCAAGGTAACTGATAGGGAAGGCCCTCTTCAGGTTTCATGTACAAGAGGTAATAACTTGAGTTATGGTACAATGTGTGTAATACTATGTAAAGAGGACGTACTGCAATGTTTCAGAAATGTGTTCTTGGTAAAATGATATACTGACTGACGATTACATGTGTGAGCCTAATGCAAATGTATATGGTTGCAGTTAAAACTTATGGGGGTACTTGCTTGACGCGGACGTCAAGCTTTCCCAGGCTAGGAAGGGTGTAACCCCCCTGCAAATGGGGGTTCCCAAAAGACTTCCAGGAGCTTGCTTGAATGCTCCAAGCCTGAATGGTGTTTGGTGTTTAAGCCATTTATCAGTGAGTGTTTTTAGAACCTCTGGTACTGTCTCTTTAAGAGCTGTCTGCTTGCAGACATAATTAGTTTGTATGGGGGACTGTGTGCTTCTCTGAGTACCACTCGAGCTGCTGCCAATTCACTCCATTTTGCAGTCACTAGGAGTGCAAAGGAACCTATCTGAAAGATGTAACTGTTTGCCAGAAATCATTTACAGTAATAATGAAATTACAGTTTGTCTAACCTCATTTTCTTTGCAGTCAGAACTGTGTCTGCCTAGTTCGCCATTCTGGTTTTGAACTGCTGAACTGGACCAATCAGTGTGGGGTAGCTAGCTCTAAAATGTTGCCTTGGACGAATCAGAACTTGGACTCATAATCTGAGCCAGCCACAAGAGGATTGTATGGGCAGTGACTCTGGGAGATGTAGTTTAGACTTGCCTCTTTGGACCAACAGCAGCAGTCTATTGTGAGTGACAGCCAATCCAGTCAAGAACTGGGAGGAACTCAAAGGAAGTGCCCGGTTTTGTCTGTTGGGAGTTTCAGTTGAGCTTTGGCAGTGAAGGGAAAGGAACCCTGTGTTCTTCAGTGCACAGTTTTAGTCAAAAACATGTGTAAGGTCCAGAGTTCTGGTCTGCAGTTTGTTAGGACTGAATCATCCTGTGAAGAGAATCAAAGGATATCTGAAGAGTAGAAACCAGGCTCACCCTGTAGAAGACTGGAGGAATTGCTGAAAATTGCACTCGGTCTGTCAGGAACTGAATCTGCTGTGTGTTCTCCCGGTATTGTGCAGTAATTCGATCGGGATACAGATGCAGCCTGCCTGGTATAGTGCTTTTACCATATAAATGTGTAAGAGGTTTGTGTACCTCAAGTGAACCTGCTGCCATTAAGTGACTTTTGCCTGTGACTGTTTACCATATAAATGTGAGGAGTCTCTTGGAGCTCAAGAGTAGCCCTGCTGACATTGAAGGACCCTATCTTATTTGGAGGTCGTGAGTACTAATTCAGGGTCGCTCCTGTTGAATTGCCACATTAAATCCAAATGGAATTACTGTACTGCTGACTGTTTAATTCTCCTTTCTCTGTGTGAAGGGCCCTACCAGCTGCCACGGTTTGGACTAGCCACTAGGGCTTGGGTACCCAGGGACAGTAACTGATAGGGATAGGCCTGTGCACAGAGCCATAGGTAGATGAGTAGAGTGATAAGCTAATTAACCTGATTTCCCTGTCCTTGTTATATCCCCAAATAAATCAGAGCTGCTTGTTTCAGCAAAGTTATACTGCCTGAGGTATTTGTTTCATGTTAAAGTACTGTACTGTGATTGTTGCACTGTATCTTATTTCACAGGAGGTCCCAGTGCCGGAACCAGTCCTGGGGTAAGTGTATACTGTAAAGATAATTCTGATGTATTGTGTGGGCCACTAGTGGGAAGAAAGGGGTTGCAGTGTCCCAGAGGGCTGTGACCAAGTTAGTTTAATTATTGTAAAGGTGGAGACACCCGCCATTGGATCCAGGCCCCTCAACCTGTTAGTGGCAAATCAGGCAGGGGTAGTAGCCCCTGGGATAGCACCATCTAGGGGTTACAACTGCAACATTCTGAAATTGTGCATCACTGCCGCATTTCAAAATTGTGCATCAATGCCACATTCTGAATTTGTGCATCGCCACCACATTTTAAATTTGTGTGTCACCACCACATTCCAAATTTATGCATCACCACCACATTCTGAAAGTATATGTCACTGATACATTCCAAAATGGGGCATCACTGCCACATTCCAAAACTGTGCATCACTGCAATATTTTGAAATTGAGCATCATGCACATTCCAAAATTGTGCATCACCGTCACATTCTGAAATTGTGTGTCACCACCACATTCTGAATGTGTGTGTCCCTGCTACATTCTGAAATGGGCCATCACTGCCACATTCCAAAACCTAGCGTCACTGCCACATTCCTAATTTATCTGCCACCACCACATTCCAAACTGCATGTCTCCTCTACATTCTAAAATTGTACCTGCCTACCACATTCTAAAATTGTGTGTAATCTTCCACATTCCAGTATTGCCTGTCATTGGCACGTTCTGAAAATGTACATTCCTACCATATTCCAAAACTGCACATCCCCACCACATTCTGAAAATGAGTGTCACTGCCACAGTCAAAAATTGCATGTCCAAGTTACATTCCAAAATTAGGCATTCCTGCCTTATTCTAGAATAGTATGTGACTGCCACATTCTGAAACTGCATCACTGCCACATTCTGAGATTCCATGTCCATGCCACTTTCTGAAATTGAATGTTGCCATCACAATCTGAAATCAAGCATACCAACCATGTTTTGAAACTGCATCAGCACCACATGCCAAATTAATTTCAGAAAGTGGTGGCACTGCACAAATTTGGAATGTGTGGTGATGCCCAGTTTGGAATGTGGTGGTGATGCACAAATTCAGAATGTGGCGGTGACATATTATGAAATTATATATTCCTGCCACCTTCCATAACTATGTGTTTCTTGCCTTTCAAAATTGTGTATCTCTGCCACATTCTGAAATGATACGACACCACCACATTATGAATTTTAGTGTCCCTGTCACTTTCCAAAATTGTATGTCCCAGCTACTTTCTGAGATTGTGTCATTGCTGCATTCCACAGTTGCAGGCAGGTTGCCTTTCAAAATCTCATTTTTGCAGTATTCTAGAAATTGCACACATTTTTGTTATTCTAAAGCCATGTTTGCCATTGTATTCCAACCCCCATCACTTTCATAAGTACTGTACCTTGCATCTGCACAATATGGAAATGCATGCCCTGACCCACCCAGTTTCAGCTTTCCTTTTTCAGACGTTTACTACAACTGCAGTTTATGTAATAGGGAGAAATAAGTCTTACAAGGTGGTCTGCAAGAAGGACTAGGCTGAGAGTTCTGGTTGTGACATCATCAGTAGCTCTTTACTGAAACCGGCTTTTTTGAACAGGAAGTGAATTTAGGGTTGCAAAATGACTTGTAACAGTTAAACAAAATACCGAGAGATCTAATTTTGACAAATAAATCACTAAATAAATAAATATGGAGCCAGAACATTAGCTAGTCTAGTGAAAAAGAGGAGTATCACTGCTGGGACCATAATCAGTACAGAACCTATAATAATTTCCATGGGACCTAAATGGCAATACATAAAGACATATCTGCCATCTTTGTCTTGTATTTCAGATGCAAGGGAAAAAGGGAAAGACTTGTGTATTAAAATTCCAACTCCTGTTTGGTAACTACTATTGCTGGCTCCATTGGCCTGACCTATCCACAATCTATGAAATAAAGTAATATGGTTGGCAGGAAGATGGGTCTCCTTTAGTAAACCTATCTGAGCAGTGATGAAAATGAACAGGAACGCACAGGAACTCGGTTCCTGTTCCTTTTTTGCAGCAGGAACGGCATTCCTGTTCTTCTTCCCATTGACACTAAAACTGAAATTCTTAAACCAGCAACATAGTGACAGTTTCTGGACCTGTGATCTGCCATCAGGGCTTCCATAACACCATTTGACTTGTACAATAAAGCTGTTTAGCTAGAAATACTTCAGTATCTCTAACTGAATCTACTAGTATTGAATTAGATAGTTGTGTCTTGACACCGCTATTCTTTAGATTAAGGATCTTCTCTCTGCATTTCGTAATTGCCAGTGCCTGAGTTCCTGTACTTCTTATCTACCACTTGCACCACTGTATCTGAGTATTAAGTGTTTTCAAATGTTTGAGTATGGCTTGTTGTTTAGCCCAGGATTGCCCTCCTTTCACATTCCACATAATTACATTCCTTGGAGTTCCCATTATGAACAATGACATATTAAGGCAAAGCAAATATAGCCCCGGACAATAAACACTAATATATCCCCCAGTGTAATGCAGAGAGGCCCCCCAAAAAACTAAATAATAAAACCTACTAATCACCATAACCACCTGAACCCACTAAATATAATTACAAAAAAAAAACTTAGCATGAACTATTCCAATTGCCTTATAAAAGAAGGGCAACAACCCACCCATTATGCACTGGCCCATGAATGCTGATGGATGGGAGCCTCCTGGGTTCCATCAATGCTAGATCTAGTCATCTAATGTCCCCAGAGGTTTGTGTCTAAGAGGAGATTTTACAAAGGTCTTCAAACTGTGTAAAAGAGGGGTAATAAACGGTATTATATGGGGGGAGCCAAAAACATAAGACTGCTACTCATATTCTCTTCCTTCAACAAATTAGTGAGCTTGTAAAAACCAGTATTACAGTTGAATTAAAGTACAAAAATTTTCCAAGTTCTAAAAAGGACAGGAAGAGAGAAAGAAAGAAGGGGGTACAGTGTAAAATAGAGAGTATCAAGAAAGATGAGAGGCCAGAGATAATAAACCTCCAATAAAGACCAAATTGTAACTGCCATTCAGACCACATAAAAATAAAAATTTACATACTAGGAAATCATAAAGTACTTAGTGTTAAAAAACCAAAAGCTGTAGTTTATACCAATTAAAATATAAGTTTATCTGAAAAAATAGCAGTTAAAAAAGTAAAAGGATAATGGAATTCTGAAATGAGTATGATCCCATATCAGAGGCTGAGAGATAGATGGCCATCAAAGATCCACTCCCCACCCTACTCTAGGCTATATCTGTTGGAGGAGAAGCAAGCACAGCCAAAAGTCAATTATTTAAATCTGAGGTGTATTTCTAAGGAAAGGGTAGCATAAAAATGAGAAGAAGCAAAGACAGGCTTGTGGAAACCTGTGCATACAGTATAACCGAGGATATACAGCAGTGTGAATGCTGAAGCACCCCAGAATCCAGCAGGTGTTAACCCACAGCATGTAAGGGAACAAAAACCTTCAGAGTACATGGCAGCAGCCATCTGCTGGAAAAGGGAACCCTCCGGGTTGCCAATACCAGCCACCTAGGCTCTACATATTGTGCCATTTACTTGCTTATTACAAAAGCACCAAAGTCTGGCATGTCCACATACAACAAATTAGTCTTACCATGGCCACCACTCTGTGATCAACCTGGAGGCAAGCAGCAGTAAAGAATTGTAGTCCTCATTAATAAAAAGTCCGGAGCCTGCTCCGCTCACTTCCATCATACTTAACACAGCCATCAAAACCCATAGCTGCACCACAGCCTGTTCAAATAGAAAATATTAGAAAAAAGAAGGTTGAAAGGAGGAAGGAACAGAATAGAGAAAAAATATAGTAAACCAAAAAGTCAAACAATGGTATCTGAAAGCACCCCAATATTGATGGTGTGTTCACATTCCCCTCCACCACATCCCAGTAAGGAGAAGGGATCCCTCCAGCCACCCCCCAGCCTGTCATGGGGTCATCTTCAGACCTACTTTACAAACTGATTCATCCCCCTATCCAGCATTTTAGAAAACTGGCATCATGCCACAAAAATTGAATTATTGTTATAAGCATTGCAGAGGAACAATTAAACAAATCCAGACCCTACAACTAAAGTAGATAGGCTAACCATCTGTGAGTGAAATGAACTTCCCAGAATCAATTCATTGCTAATTTAAAGAATCCAGGAAAGAAATCAAATGCTAAGGGAAATAGAGGGGCTGTATACTAACAAAAATACTACCATCTCCTCAACTTACCCTTCTAATATAGGGCATGGTCAGAGCAGAGATCGCCCAGTAAAAGAAAAACCTAAATCAGGGGTGTTCTGTCAATCCCCAACCAGCAAAATCAAAAAAACAATAATAACTCCAGCATATTTCTATTCAGAGAACATTTCAACAAGCAACAACCCTTATGAAACAATAACAATAACTGTCCTAATATGAAGTGGAGACTATTCTTAACAATGGAACATTCTAGAAATGTATAGCAGTCTTGAAGATAAAGTGCCAAGTCCAGTGTCATTTCAGTAACAATCCCATCCATACAACAGTCAAACTAAAGAAGTGAAATCAAGTAAAATAGCTGTTATAAAAGTTCACATCCACGGTTCCATTGCCAACTGTCTTTAGAAGCAAGTGCCACTTACAAATCTTAGACTGAACTTCATAATTAAGAAGAAAACTTGAGTGGCATAGATTCTAGTAAACTGTTCTAGAAATGGCATAGAAAGTTCTAGAATGAGCCCTTCAGATTTTTGATTTAACTGAAAAGAACCATATACAGTAACTGCTATAACAACATACAACCATCATAACACTTCTAAATGTCAGAGCAGATAAACAGGATTGGTGTTGCAAATCAGCCAGATGATTTTGAACCAAATAAGTTCAGGAAGATCTTTGGTAATTCCTGCATAGCTTGAGTCACTGAATCAAATTGTCTGGTCCCTGAGTCGGTATTCACTTCAAGGCAGACCAGATAGAGCATTCAATGTCTAATATGCGCTGCCCATAATTGAGATTCACTGTCCTTATATTCTACTCTTTTCTGGTGCACTTGCAAAGTTAAATCTTGTACCAGCCAGAGCCAGTGACCCTCCCACTGTAGTGATTGCAGGGAGTGGACCTGTTTGAGGGTGTGTACCTGGTCCAAGTAGTTTAACAAGTGAAAAATCAAAGGTCTGGGTCACTCGCCTGATGCTGGTTTTGGTTGGATGTGCCCTGTCCACAATGTAGCTAGGGACATTTGGGGAAGGACCCACAACTTTGGTACAGAACTTTTGAATAAAATTAACTGGGTTAGTAACTTCTTCATTTCCAGGAAGCCCAAGGAGCAACAAATTATTTCTCCACAATTGCCCCTTTAATTCTTCAATGTTTTCATTAAGCTGAACCACAGAACAACAAAGTTGAACCATTTTTAGGTCTATTTTGACATGTTTATCCTCTATTAGCATCAGCCATCCTGATTGCTAAGTCCTGAAGCACCAGTTTGAACAGTTGAAAATCAGAATTGTTGTACACAGCCATTTTAATTTTAGTAAATTCTAAGAAAAATATGCTCTGTTGTAAGGTCTTGTGGGGATGCCATTGATGGTGTTGAGATGAGGTGCTCCTACATGGGTATTTTGGTTGCAGTGCAAGTGGGGTAATAAGCCACTCAGTTTCTGTTTTGGTATCAGGAGTTTTGATGACCATCATTGCAGAATCTTTAAACTGCTTGGTGGAATCCATGTTACTGGTACCATAAGTAGTTATTTAAGTAATAAAACACCACAAATAAACTAAAACCATTGAGAAAAATGATTTTGTAGAAGGACCAATTGGAGCTCACCTGACATGTACCTAGCCCAAAGCAAGAATCACGTGACCTCCTCTTACCATTTTTTTTTTAATTAATTTCAGTAGGGCTCCTAAGCTTTTCTTCTGTCTGCTTATGCACTAATATAAATGTTTATTCAAGGATCTATTAAATCCCAATCTAATAAAATCATAAAAATAAGCTTTTTCTGTTCTGAATTTCTCAAGAACTGTAAGGCCTTATATGATTTCTGTTTGCCGATAACCATGCACTGAGTCGTTTAAAGGTTTATAACCAATACACTGCCATGATAGAGAATCAAAAGAATTCAATTTTCTCTAAAGACCTAGGGCTCCATTTTCAATCAGCCCTTAGAGCAACACAATTTACATCAATCTATGACTGCAGCAAACTCTGGGTGCATCAGGGACCATGTGCCCTATTTTATAAAACAGGGTGTCCAGGCACCAAAGGCCCAGGAGTTGCAGCAGCTGCAGGGCTGCACCAAACATTTGGCACACTTATGGGGTTTTACAGAAGTTTACATCAACCCCCCCACCCAGTGTGACCCTAGAGGGGCCACAAAGGTGGGGAATGAATATGCAGACAAGGAGGGGACCGGGTGCGGAAGGATCACTGGGGTGTGGCCTAGTGAGCAACAGGGGCATGGTGGCAATGTCAGAGTGCTGAGGTGGCACCTGGTGGGGGTGCCATGTAACTGCAGTGAACCATTGACCCAGGTAGAATGGTTGACAGGGATGGACCATGACTTGGCCCCAGGTGGATACAGTCCTGGCACTTGCCTCATGGTGCCACAGACCTCAATACTGTAGGTGGGCAGTATGACTTCAGGTTTTGGAGTGCAAGAGGTGGAGAGGAATGTTCTCCAGGAATCACAACAGTCCCTGGTGTTTAGCCCTCGATGGTGGCAGGCTGCTGCCTGCCTTCATGCTGAGGACTTTGGCACCTATAGTGCAGGTGCCAGAGCTTGTCTACTATGGTCCATCCCTGCTAAACTCCCTACTGAGGCTGATCAGCTCTCTGCATTGGGTATGGCACCCTTCCAGGTGCCACTGCAGCACTTTGACATTGCCCTTCTGCCCCCATTCCCTCCTTGCAGGTCCCCACACTTGCTATCCAGCCTGGTAGTGGTGCATGGCCTTAGACCACCTCTGACTGGTCTAAACTGAGCCCCTGATGTAACCACATTGGGGCTTCTAAGATTCCAAAAAGGATGGTGTAGTCTCACTGTGGCACAAGCCACCTTGTGATCTAGTGCACAAGTGCTTCTGCTGCAGGAGTGGTGCAGGGTGGTTTTGGCTCATGGCATCCCAATTTCAACACATTTGAAAATTGGGATTGCAGCAAACTTTAACTCAAGGTGCCACTTGCATCAAAGCTGTTTAGTGCAGGCACCTTGCACCATAGTTTTCTTTTAAATGGAGCCTACAGGTTGAAAATTGATATTAACATGGTATCCACAGTATACACAAGGTAACCTATGTTACAATTCAAAACTTTTGGTTATGAAACTCAATACTTAAGTCCAAAAGAATTGAGTTAATATAGAAGTTAAATAGCATAGAGCTAATATACAGTCTTTTCTAATTCCTAAATGAGTGTTTCATTTAACTGATAGATTACCCTCAAGAGAGTATCTCATGTTGATCCACATACAGTATCCATTTATAATCCATTCATAATATTTAACATATTTGATGGGGCTCATGTCTCGGTTATTCTTTCCACCAGCAATTTCCTGCTGACTTTATCAAAGACTGGGGAATACTCTGCAAGTTCCACATATACAGTCAGTTACTTAATTGTGGAATATTTCCTAGTCAGATAATCAAACACAAAACAGTTATTGGAAAATGAACAATTTTCCCTAATGTACAACTGGTCTCCAGCAAGAATTTTATTTTCTTGGATCCAGGCTTCTAGCCTCTTCAAAACTAGTCTGCTAAAGAGTTTTGGGAGATTGACCAATAAGCTAATGGGTAGCACAAAGGGGTTATTGAGATCACCTATTGTGAACTTGGGGTTATAAATTTCTCCAAGATTTAGGAATATCTAGAGAAATCTATGCAGCACTGAAAAGTTTAACCATATTGGAATCCAGCATGATTTTCCTATTTTAAAAATGTTAACCTGGATGGAATCTGGACTCAGTGTTTTTCCCATTTTCTGTTTAAGAAGAACTCTTCTATTTTATTTGCCACATGGGGACTAATCTATTGCAGGGAAGAATTTTCTATAATGTTCATCTCTTATATTCACCGGTCCTGAAAAAAAAAACCTAAAGAAAATTCCAACTAGACAGATGCATCTTGGCATCAGTATTATGTTGACAACTTCCTTTGGCTGTTATTGTTTAGAATTTGCTAGTCTTTCTGAATAAATGCAGTATGCAGGTCATGCCATAACTTCTTCTGATATACAGATGTTTCTTTTTCTAAAATTAGTTTATACTTTTTCCTCTCCTGTTTTAACATCTGCATGCTTCCTTTGGGTTTGTCCCATCTAACCATCCTTAATGTTCTGTTCACAATTTTCATTTGTTTTCTGCAAGCAGTACATATCATGCTTTGTACTGTTTATATTTCTTGATAATTTCCCCTGAAATTAATCTTAACACAATTTCAGTATTAATTCCACTAGTGAAATTGTCCTTGCTAGTAGTCTCCTCCTCATTGCTTGAAGCTCTGTTATTTGATATGTTTACTATGTTCTCTGTATTTATAATTTGCCTATAATATAGAGGACTTTTCCACTTTAATCATCATAGGATGGATAATTTTAGTGGCTGGTGGGTAGGCAAATGGGCTTTAGCAGTAACACTGACAGGAAAGTGATCACTATCTGCTCTGGACAGTTTTCAGATATTCCATAAGTGGCCATGATGAAAAAATTACAAAAGACAAACCTGACAGTAGAAACACTTTTATTTCCATAATAGGTGTACTCTCCTTGTAATTCTAGTTTTATTCTCCTATTTTAGGTCAAATATGCATACGTAAACATTAATTGCACCAGATCATTCCCTGCAGTGTTGACTTTCCTATCCTTTGTATTCCTTTTGGGCACAATATTTTCTGTTTCCTGTGACTCTGTATTTTGGCTAAGTTCAGAGGTGTTACACAGTTCTAGATGTCCTGTCCTACTATTGAAGTCTCCTGCAATAATTATGGAGGCTAATTGGAATCTTTCTTCCTAGTTCTCCAAAAGATTACAATAGTCTGTCTAGATAGGTATCCCATGATAAGGGTATCCGCTATTGAGCTCTTACAAAGGTGACTCAATAGTGGTGCCAGTTCACAGGACTCTGGATAGGGGATGAATACAGCTACAGCAACATCCTGTCACTGTATGTATATGCGCATGCAAGGAAGCAAGCACACCATGCGGTGGGTAGAAGGGTATGTGGGTGTAGCATGATGGTGGGTTGCTAAGCTGGCCATGTGGCATGGTGGGGTTCATGGCAGGCTAGGGTTGGGAGGGTGTCGGGTTCAAAAACTGGGCGAGTCAATATTTTTACTGGTTTGTTAATTTTATTTTTTTTTTTTAACTCCCCGACATGCACCCCCTGAGTAGAGAACTTTAGTAGGGTGGGTGGGGTGAAGCCCCACAAAAACAAACAAAAATAACTATGTTTCTGGCTTCCTTTGTTTTGCACTAGTGTACATTGACAAAATTGATTTTCGCCAGTGCACACTCCTAATGGTGATCACCATTATCACGTAGAACCATATAAATATCATGCTTATAATACTTTGTGTAAGTTGGGGGTGATTTGTATTCACCAAGATTAGAACATCTTTACCTAGAGATATTCTTATAGCTATACAATTTTTAAAATTATCTAAAAACCTTTTCACCTTAGCCCTTGAAACTTGAAAGGTCCTTTGAATTTCTGCCTAGTGCTAGTTATCACTCACATAACTTGCTCCTCTGTATTTCAGAGCCCCAAGAATATAAACAACAAAAAAACTCACATTTCAGTGGCTCCTGCTGCCACCACTTCTCTTGAAGAAGACAAGATCTAAAAGAAAGTGCCTAAATCCTTATCAGATTTTTCTCGGTGAGGCCTGAAATATTCCAGATTAAAAGATTCAGAAAAGATTCCAGTTACACCTGGGAAGAGCTTGTTTGTGTTTGCCTTGCTTGTGTCTTCCTTCATACATACATTTGTTTTTCCAAAAATAATAGGTAACCATTGATGTGTGCTGGCTGTAGACCTGTTAAGCTATGCCCACTATTTTGCTTCACACCCTGATTAGACTTTCGTAGGGGTCATGGAAACTATTTATCTCCAGTCAGTTATTGTGATCCTAGCAGGTCTAATTTTTCAGCCTCAGTCATTACTCATCTAGCCATCTCCGTGCTCCTTACAGCCATGTCAAGCTGCATATTTTCTGAATTTTTCTGTATTCTATGTTACTATTTAATGCCATAATTGCCCAATTTGATGTTCATTATGATAGCAAACAACATACACACTGTTTTCAAGAGTTTCAAATTATTTTCACCTTTTTTCCGTGGTATTCCAAAAACAGATAAAATCACTTCCTATTGAGGTTGCAAGAAAGTTATTCCTTTTTGATAATCGGTAAAGCTTATTGTATGATCAGTTATTGCATTTGTACTTTCGTATTGTTTTGAATTGTATAATAAATCTGAAAGCTACATGTTTTTCTACTAAGATGTCCAATTAGTCTAAAACCTGAGCGCTCTCCCGAATGCTGTAAGCTGCATCAAAATTATTTAAAACCACAATGATCTGCCCACAGTTATTACATCCAATGTATCTATGGCCTGTTCCTCTATCTATGGACCAGCCTGATATGCTGCTGCAAGCTACCTTATTTCATTGTGCTGCTGCAAGTAATTTTGTTCTAAATTACTTTGTCTTTTATTTCTAACTTCTGGGTCTATAGGTGGGGTTATATCAAACTTAGAAACATACATAGAAACAGATTTTGCTGGCAGAAAAGGACCCTTAGGTTCATCCAGTCTGCCCCTTGTTCCTGCTCTTATTCCAGCACCACTGACTCTAGCTGGTCATTGTTGTCACTCTCTCCCATTTCTCTATCTAATATGCACCAGTGCTTATCCCATGCTTTCTGTAGCTCCTCATAGTCTTTTGCCCCACTATCTCCTCTGGCAGGCTGTTCCAGTAATCCACCACTCTTTCCATGAAGAAGTATTTCCATACATCCTCTTAAACTTCCCTCTTAGCTTCATTGCATGCCCCCTTGTTCTAGCACCTTCCTTTCTCTGAAATAGACCCTCCACTTGCATCTTATTAATTTCTGTAAGGTACTTGTTGGTTTTAATCATGTCCCCTTTTGCTTTCCTCTGTCCCAGGGAGTACATGTTGCATTCCTGCAGCTTTTCCTCATATGGCTTCTTGTGCAGTCCCCCTTAACATTTTGATTGACCTCTTCTGTACAGCTTCCATGCTTTCTATGTCCTTGTAGAGGTGCAGACTCCAGAACGAGACACAGTACTCCAGGCAGGGCCTCACTAGTAAGCAATGCAATGGCAGCACCCCCTCCCTCCTTCTGATAGAAATCCCTCCCCCAATGCACTCCAGCATCATACTAGCCTTTCCCATTGCTTTGTCACACTGCCCAGTCACCTTGCAGTCATCAGATATTATGACCTCTAGGTCTCATTCTTGCTTGGTGACTGTAAGCACCACTCCCCCATCTTATACCTAGCCCTTGGGTTCCACAACCCTAAGAGCAAAACCTTACGCTTTTTGGCATTGAAACCCAGCTGCCACACCCTGGACCATTCCTCTAGTTTCCTCAGATCCCTTTGCATTCTCTCCACCTTTTCCTGAGTGTCAACCCTGTTACAGATTTTTGTATTGTCTGCAAAGAGACTCAACTTACCCTCAAACTCCTCTACAATGTCACTTATAAAGACATTAAAGTGGATCTGTCCCAGCACCAAACCCTGTGGCAACCCACTTGTCACTCTAATATCACCAGAGTGGTTACTGACTTTCTCCCTAGCCCCCAGGCTGCTTAATTTCTTAATTAGCCTCCTGTGTGGCACAGTGTTGAGGCCTCCTGATGATGCACCTGACTGTGTGAAACCAGTAGAGATTCTTCTTGTCTGATGCAGGAGATGTTTTAATGGTGGTTTGTTACTTTTAAACTGACTGAAGCTGTAATTCTGGCACTCTTTGAGTGGTGTGGACATTTGCTGCTTTGTTTATTTGACTTTTGTGTCCAGCACACTCATTCCATGGTAAAGCTGTTTTGCTGTGCTTGTTTAGTATCTAAGACTGCATGACCTGATTTATAATTATCACCAGAGCAGTTTATGTTTTTAGCCTTCTCTTCAAAAATAGCTATTAGTTTATGAGAAGAGTCAAAATCAATCAGTAGGTTAAGGGTCCTATATTGAAAACTTTGCCCTGGGGCTAAATTAGCACTGCGCTGCATGCTAAATTAGCCTGGAGCCAATAGCCCACTATATTCAAAAGGGATAGCCTCGGCGCTTAACCTGCTGAACATAGCATGCTAGGGAAGCTAGGCAAACTGGGCTGGGAGTGCAATGCAGTGCAACAATAGCCCAGGAATAACACAGCTTTGAATATGGCAACCAGGAAGTGCAAACCATAACAACAACCCAGTGCACAGTGACCGGAAGGGACTGTAGAACTGAAATATATGGACAATGTGTGTGCAAGCAAAGGAGTGAGTCAGTAGAGCTGCAAGCATCAGCACATGGAATGTACAGTGTGCAGATGAAAATGATTCAGTAACATTTGGGCAGTGCACATACATTTGCACAGGTCTTGCTTGGCGCTAAGCCATTTGCCCGTGCTATCACTTTTGCCCAGGGCAAAATCTGCTATATTCAAAAGTGACATGCAAATTAGCCTACTTAGGCAGTAAGGCCCAGATATTCAAACTGCACCCAAAAAGTGCACAATAGCAGAAGCTAAGCACAAGTCCTATTGTGCCCATGCACAAGAGCAGCGATATTCAAAAAGGGCAGGCCAATTTGTGCCTACAATAACGATCAATATTGCACCACACTGCCATAGCGCGCAACTAGGGAGGGAAGCTGAGCAGATCTGATGCGCCATAGTGCAACAAGGGATGTTCAGCTGAGCAGTCCAGAGGTGCCATAGCACAACCAGGAGCCCCCAGCTGCAGAGCAATGTAACTGCACAATCAGGGAGGTAGGGGCCCACCACCCATGCCACAGATGGGCACAGCAATACACAGCAGAACAGACATTGTCCCCCCACACCCCAAGCACAGCACAACCAGAGGAGGGCTGGAATAACCACTGGTCCATGGAGACAAGCAACCAACCCACAGCCTGGCCATGGTGCCCCATCACACCTTCCGGCAAGCTGTGACTGGCACACAAGGAGGGCAGACCACCCTCTGCCACACCATCCCCCCCCAGTGCACAGCACACCCTGCACTGTGACCCCCAGACACCCTCCAATGAGCAGTGACCACCACTGCAGGAAATCCCATGCATGCCACCACCCCCACTGTGTCAATGCAACCCTGTGCACCACAGAACCATGCAAGCCAGCCCCACCATGAGCACCCATCAGCAGGTTGAAGCACATGGCAATGCAACAATGGCAGACACAGTGCCACCATGCACAGTCCCCTGAGGTACTGCTGAGAGACTGACCATGCGTTGGCACAAGAGGTACCCCATGTGGGACAGTCATGTCCTTGACACCACCACCAGTGGTACAGCGCCCTACACAGTATTCCAGTGACACCCCCAGCCCACCACTGGCCACAACAGCCAGCACAGACACCCACAGTGGTGCATTCAAGCATGCACCACACCGGATGCCACACAGAGTATGGACAGACACCCACCCATACCCAAGGGCACAACAACACAGGGACATAGTGGTGGGGCAACCAAGCCCCCACTGTGGGCCCATGTAAGCCGTGTACACACAACCCGCAGTCCACCATGGCACTGGAGTGCCAGCCACCCTGTGCAGGCACCGTGGACCCGTACACCACCAGTAGCCACCTGGAGCACAAGCCACAGACAGTGGGGCACATCCTCTGCAACACACACAAGCCAGAGCATGGAGGTGGGACAATGACCGTGTCACCCACAGTGCCACCTGAGCCAGGCATGCACCACACCAGTGACATGAGCAACCCAGATAAGTGACGGGTACAGTGTCCACCCTACAGGGAATGCCACCACTGACATGGCAGTGGACCATGCAGGTCACAGGCAGGCATGTGTGTCAGCTGCACAGGCCATGGACGGGCTGATGGGTGCACCATGGACACAGAGCATGCGCCATGGACCACTGCACACAGTCATCCAATGCACAGGGAACAACACACACAACACAGACACTGACTGATATCTACCCCCACACCATAGTCACCTCCACAAGGACACACACACATACCCATGACTGCACCATCCCTGATGCCATGCACACCACTGCAGCTGAGCACCTATAGCCCGCTGCAAATCAGAGACCACCACGGTATTCATATAAAATTCAAATGTATTGTAAAAATATAAAACTGAACTATGTACAATAATAACAACTATTTACAAGCTTTGGGGGACACAAACAAGGTGGGGGTGGGAAGGGGAAGGGTGGACAAATGGTATGGGATAGGAGGGTGTGAGGTGGGTCCAGGGGTAGGAGAAGTCAGGGACCAAAGGACCATCTTCATGTCCGCTGCTCCTGGCTCTGGGAGCACCTGCATCTGTGGCGCTGCAGCACCTCTCGCCGTGATCGAGCCTCCTCAGGATCGCCACGGACTCACGGGCCAGATTAATGAGCTCCTCAAGGTGTTCCTTATTTCCTGGAGATGTCTCATATCTAGGACAAGGGAGCACAGTCAATAGCTGAGAATGCACAACCCCATACAGCCCACCCACTGTGCATGGCATACGGCCATGGGACATACCACTGTGATGGTGTGTGACCACCCGCAGTGATCACGTCCACAGGACCTGCCCACCCAGGCACATACAGCCATGCAGAATGCTGCACACACCCACTGGCCAAGTCATGCACAGCACCACTGTGGCCATTTAGTGACATGGCTACGTGGTGCAAAGGCAGTGGCACAGCCATGCACCTGGTGCATGCATGGACCACCAGTGATGCACACCCAGACATGCATTGCCACTGGACAGTGTTGACTGTAACAAGTAGTGTGAATGGCAGTGATGTCGATGAATGGTGGCCATGCCCCGCTGCCCACCCTGTCACAGAGCATGCAATACTAATCATGGAGGTCTGGCACTCACCCTCATTGGGCCGGTCAGGTGGCCATTGATGGTCCTTGGCCCGCCTGGCTGCGGTTTCCTCACCCCTCCACCGCTCTGCCCGCACCCTGCGGATTTCGTCCGGGCCTGTGGGGCAAAAAAAGAGAGAAGAACATCAGTACAGTCCTGAAGCAAAGTCCCCCTGCCCCAAGGTGTGTGCCCTCCCACCCAGCCAGACCCACCCACCCCACACCCTGTGAACACCGCCACTGCCAACCCCATACGGTCCCTCCCCTATGTGCTGGACACATACAATACCGTGACTCATATGGATGATAAAAGTGTGTTGACGGAACCCCTACCTGGATGTGGCACCATGCCCCTCCTGGCACGTGCTCACAGTAGGGCCAGTAGCTCTGGCTCCCTCCTGCGCAGCTCACCATAGCAGTGCCTGCACTGCTCAGCCGAACGCCCCCATCATATTGCCTCATCCAGGGCAGTGGCCACCTCCTGCCACACCTGGGTTCTTGCCCTGTCTAGGAGGCCTCCCCAAAGAGAGGCCCATGGTGTGGCTCAACTATGGCCACTAGATTGGCCAGCTCAATAGCCATCCATGGAGCAGCTCATCTACGCGCCATTCTAACAGCTATGTAGGCAATATGGCACTCTGCAGCGTGGCTCCCCATGTGCAGATGCTGCATGGTACAGCACTGTCATTCTCTATCATGCTGTTACCGAACAGTGCAATAGAGGTGCACCTATGCCTGACGCATGGCGCCAAGGGGGCAAAGGACGGGCACAGGGTCAAGGGTCTCTGGTGCAAGGCCATGCACAGCACCATCAGATGAAATGCATGTAGCACAATTGGCTGCCTGTGTGCCAGTGCCACAGCAGACTATCGGGCAGTTGGGCCATTGTGCCTATGAAGGCCCAGTGCCACAGCGCCATGTAGTGACCATCGCTATAGCACCACTGGCACAATGGTGGCCATGCCCTGCATTGCCTATCATGCACAGCACGTCATCAGGGTGGCAGATGCCTGCGTCAGCAACCTGGGCATGCGCAGTGAGGTGTACTACACATGCCACAGAACTGCGCCATTGGCTCAGCACGTTTAACACAATTGCGCAAAGTGCAACAGTGCGATATTCAGCCGTCATATGCAAATCATCTAATCAGCTATTCAATGGCACAGCACTGCAATTTGCATCTAATTAAAGTTGCTCCTCGCCCCATTGCATGGATTGCGCTATAAAGGTGCAACAATGTGCTGCAGTGGACATAGTCAGTTACTGCAGTTTATTGGTGAGTTGCATGCTGTTTGGGAGTGTGGAATGTGGAGTCAGGGACATGCATGGGACTGCACAGTCACAGGTAATAACTGCCATTCTTACAGGCTACATGATGACCGAGCACGTTGTTGGAGAGGAGAACACAATGGTGGGAGGAGGAGGCGAATTTTACAAAGGCTGAAACAAGCCCTGTTAGAGGCCTACCTGGATCAGGAGCCACTGCTCAGTGGACGGCGGGGCACCCCTCAGGCCTGTGCTGCTGCATGGGAAGAGGTGGCATGTGCCATGAACCTGCATGGCAGCCACCAGCACTCCGTGCAGGAGTGTAAGAAGAAAATGGACACGGACAGGAGGAGGGTAAAGGAGAAGGTTGCTGTCATCAGGGCAGCACATGCTGCAACAGGTGGGGGACAGCCGGAAGTGGTACAGCTTTCCCCAGTGGAGGACAGGCTTGCTGGAAGCATGCAGCAATGTGCCATTGAGGGTGTTCCGGGTGGTGGCTTCCAGATGGGTGGTGGCCCATCACTGCATGGTAAGTCATGGTCTATCTATGGGGGACAGGGTAGGTCACACGCAGTAGCGACTTTGCTTTCTCTTACAGATCCTGAGCATCTGCATGAGTCAGCGGTGGTGGGCCTGTCCACTGTGGACAGTGGGATGCAGGCAGAGGTGGGATCATCCACCTCCACGGTATATGTGGATCATTGCGACAGTGGGGCAGCCTGGCTGTCCACACTGATGTCAGTGTGACAGGTGTGGAGGAAGCCCTGCCTGTGTCCCAGCATGCTGGCATCTATGGATGCCAGCACGCTGTGACTGTGGCTGGGGCAGAGTCCAGCACCAGTGATGATGACATGATCGTCATGGGTAGTGACACGTGTGTGCCACAGGATGGACACACAGCAGGGCAATTCACGCCCATGGCTGTGGGTGGTGCCGCCGTGGAGGCCTGAGTGTCAGCACAGTCCCAGGCTGTGCCTGTCAGCACCAGTGGGGCAGCACTGGTGTCTGTTCAGGACAGTGGGACTGTTGCGGCCACTGCCGCGGCACCACTGAGCCCTGGGTTGTGGCAGCTGGAGGGGCAGCATCAACAGTCACCCACTGGGCTTGGGGGTACAGAGTTCAGTGGCGGCATCTGTGCACCACCTGTGGACATGCCCAGACCTGGTTCTGGTGCACAGCACCCACCCTCAAGAGGTGCTGAACATCAGAGCCTTGCACACCCTGAGAGGCAGGATTCTGAGGAGGCTGATGACCTCTTGGATGAGCACACCTGCCTACTGCGAGCATCTGTCCAGCAGCAGATGCAGCTTGTGACATCCGTGGATGCACTGCTTGTGGCTCTGGAGCCAGCAGAGGAGCATCGCAGCAGGGACACTGAACAGATCCTGGCACAGATGGACCATTTGCAGAAGGATGTGGCCGCTGCCATTGAGAGGCATGCACAGGCGTTCATTGCAGTCATGGTCACAATGGGCACACAGTCAGGTGCCGATGCATCGCAAACACCACGCAGTGCACTATCCACCCCCCGTTCCCAGCGTCATGCGACTCCCACCCTGTCGATACCTGGTTCAGCTGTGGGCGTCCCGAGCACTCCTGGTGCAGGCATGTTTGGTGTGCTGCAGACCCCTGCGTGGGCACGGTCACGTTCATGCAGTGGAACCCCTGGGGAACCATCGGTGCCACCCCATGAGGCCAGTGGTCAGCCTGCCAGTACTGGCGGGTCTCAGCGGGGCCGCCCATGCATCCGTGGCAGCTGTGGCACTGTGTCATGGGACTGAACTGTCTCCCAGCATGGCTACTGTCTGGTGCTGCCCTGTGTGCATTGTGTGTGTTGGTGGGCAGTGCACAGGTGGGTACCTGGCCCTGCACGCAGACACACAGTCCACCTGCACACCCTCCCGGCTGCTGTCCACAGTTGTGTGTGCGTGATGATGCCTGCATTCTGCTGTACACCAATGTGCAATGGTGCTCAGCATCTGACACATGCACACGTACAGGCAGTGGGCATGGTGGCCTGTGGACATGTGTGTTGCTAGGGTGTGCGTTCTGGGTCGGTGTGCCTTCTGCCATCTGTGCACGTTTGTTGCATTCTGTGTGTGCATGTGTGTGTGTCCTTTGGCGTGGCATGTTAATGCTCACCCATCCCTGGCTGTGTGTGTGCCCCTCTCTGCCCTGCCACTTCCCTTGATGGCATGCACCCCCGATGTGTGTCCCTGCGTGTTTGTGGGTTGTGCCTTGGCCACTGGTGGTTGTGCATGGCCCCATGACTTACCTGGGTTGGCTGAAGTGCTCCTTCATGATGGTGTCCCAGTGCAGCTGTGCCAGCCGGAGCAGTCGGGGGTCCCATCGGCCAAGGGGGGGCTGCCCATCACCATCATCACCGGCATCCCTATCATCCTCATCGCTGTCCCCCTCTTCTCCCTCTTCGACCTGTATGGCTATCCCACATTCGTTGGCCATGTTGTGCAGGATGCAACAGGCTGGGAATATCCCGCAGGCCTTTGAGGGGCTGTACTGTAGGGCACCGCCAGAGGTGTCCAGGCAACGGAAATGTGCCTTCAGCATCCCGAACACCTGCTCAATGACATTACGTGTGGTGGCGTGTGCCTCATTGTTGCGTTGCTGCGATGGGGTCGCAGGCCGCCGGTAGGGTGTGAGCAGCCAGGGACGGAGTGGGTATCCACTGTCACCTGTGTGTAGAGGGTGGAGGTTAGTTTGGTGATCAGCAGCACCCTACTCCAGACCATGTAGGCCACTACCCATGCCACCTCTGGCCATGCCCCCCCCAGGCCCTATGATCATCCATGTGGTTTGCATACTCACCCACTAGGTGGCCAGTGGGGATGTCCCCACTCTCAAATCTGTGGCACAGTGCCGACTGGTGCCAGATGAATGAATCGTATGCTCCCCCAGGGTGCATGGCACAGACATTGATGATGCGCCCCCTGGCATCGCACACCACCTGGCAGTTGATGCTGGCATAGCCCTTGTGATTTATGCATGCAGTTGATGCTGGCATAGCGCAAATGCCTCCTGCTGAATATTGCAGAATGGCGTGATTCCGGACTTACGCCAGGCGCCCAACCCTGTTGCTCATGGCTCAACTCTTTTGAATATCTGGGCCTAAGTTGTCAAACATTCAGATTAACATCTCATTATGCCCTGATTTGCATGCAGTTTGCCCAGCACTATTGCAGGGTCCCACAGCTCCACCTGTAGGTCAATCCAGAAGTACAAGGGCTGGCTGGGTCTATCCACAGCTCCACCTGTTGGTCAGTTGAGAGGAGCATGGTGGTAGCTGCAGGCTACATATGTACAGAATTGCATAGAATAATGTACTCCAGGGGACTGCACAGCACAGGTACTGGTGGTGGTGGTGGTGCAGGATGCAATAGTTTAACTATAGGTCCTATACAGTGCACAGTAGGCAGTACAGTGACATGGGGGGCCAGTGGTGTGTGGGACACAGCACTGCTTACGGTGTGGTGGGCAGCATTGACTGCAGCACTGTACATAGTGACAACCCCATCCTGCAGGTGGGTACCGACAGTGAACAGCTCTATACTGCTGTTGTGCGACTCACAGACACTGCACTACTGGCATGGAATGCTCATAGTGACATATACATGCTAGCTGAGTGTGCTGTGGTGTCTGTACAGCTGTGCAGTATGTGGCTGGAGACCTACCATTGGACAGGCACACAGGTGTTGAGGTATTCCCTACACTGGACCAGTTGCACTGCATGGTTTGTCCTAGTCATCTGACAGCACCCAATATGTGATGCAGACTGGTCACCTGTACACCCCAGAGCTGCATGTGTGTGCTGACATCTATTGAGTGTCCACAGAAGGGTGGTCTGCAGGTGTGTGCTGTATGGCCACATTGCCGTGGTATCCTCTTGGGGCTGGGTCACCACTTACTGCCTGGCATGGTTGGGACTGGTGGCAGATGATGGCATCATAGTGATACCACCAGTGAGCAGCATGTTTCCTTTATGTCTGGCTTATTGTTATGTGTCATACTTAATGTTTAGGGTCATGCAAAGCCACAAAAATTTTGCACAAATCCACACAAAACCACAAAGTCGTGTAAAGCTGGTTTGACCAGAGTTAAGACAACCTTTTCCTGGGCAATAATTGGCACTGTGCAAAGTGTTGTGCTAAGTCACGCAAAACCACTTTGCTCGGCACTATTCTCTGAATAAAGCATTGCACTGACATGCCACCTCAGTTTGCCCCTTGCATACATTATCATTTTGCCCAGCACTAATGCAGTTTACATGCGCTATTTGACCACTTGAATATTGCAGGCCCGCATCTCAACACAGCGCTAAACCTGCAAGCGGTTTGTTTCAGTGCAAAGTTTTAATATAGGGCCTTAGGGCCAGATATTCAAAAACTTTGCCCCTGAGCTAAGATAACACTGCCTGGCAGGCAAATTTAGCCCAGAGCACAGCAAACTATATTCAAAGGAATAGCCTAGGCAAACGGCCCTGAAAATAGCATGGAAAGAAGCTGTGCAAGCTGGGCTGGGAGTGCATGGCAACCGAGTCCTGAATATGACAGCACTGAAAATAACAACCAGAAAATGCAAACCACAGCAACAACACAGTGCACAGAGACATGAGGGTAGGTAGAGAGAACTATATGGCCAATGTGTGTGCTAGCAAATCGTGGATCCAGTACAGCTGCAGGCAGCATCAGATGTGAAAGAACAGTGATAAGAACTGTAAAATATTCCCTGAACTGTTAGTGCCATGCTAACACGTTGGCACGGCTTTAGCGGAGCTAAGCGGTTTCCCAGTGCAAACCCGTTAGCCGGTGCTAAACTTTGCCATATTCAAAAGTGACATGCAAATTAGCCTACTTAGATAGTCTCTGGGCAAACAGCAACATTAGCATCTCATCATCATGCCCTGATTTGCATGTGGTTTGCCCAGCGTTACTGCAGGGTCCCACAGATACACCTGTAGGTCAGTTAGGCAGTGCACGATAATAGCTGCAGGCTACATGTGAACAGTACAGCATACCAAAGCATATCGTACCCCAGGGGACAACACAGCATAGGCACAAGTGGTGGTGGTGCTGCATGCCACCGTCACACTGTAGGTCATGCTACAGTGCACAGCAGACACTACAGTAGCAAGGGGCTGGTAGTGTGAGGACACATCAGTGCCTATGGGATGTGAGGTGCTGGGCCACTGCACTGCACACAGTGACTGGCCCAGCTTGCAGGTAATTACTGACAGTGGACAGTACTATTATGCTGTTGTGTGATCCACAGATGCTGCACCTGTGGCATGGGATGCACACAGTGTCATGTACATGGCCAGCTGTGTGTGCTGTAGCATCTGTACAGTTGTGTGGTGGGTGGCTGGGGAGGCATGTAAGATCTGACAGGCACACAGGTGGTGGCGTATTCCCACTACTGACCCATGTGCGCTGCGTGATGTGTACCAGCCTTTTGGCCACACCTGGACTATGGTGAGGTCTGGCCACCCGTATCCCCTTCCCTCACTGGCCACCATGCCCGCAGTGCTGCATGTGTGTGCTGGCATTTGTTAGCACTCAGATGTATGGTCTGCAGGTGTGTGCTATATGCCATGCTACCATGCTGTGCTCTGTGTGTTGGGTCACCTTACTGTCTGTACTTGGCTGGGACTGGTGGCAGCTGCTGGCATCATGGTGGTACCAGCAGTGAGCAGCATATGTCCTCCATGTCTGGCATTTTCTAAGTGTCATACTTCTATGTTAGGGTCGCGCAATCCATGCAAATCCCACGCAAACACCAAGCAATGCACCAGTGACGTGAAAAGCTGTTTGCCCAGGGTTAAGACCAGCTTTTCCTGGGCAGTATATTGTACCACGCCAAAGGTCATGCATACGTCGGGTTAAACACCTTAGCGTGGCACTAACCACTGAATATCTCATAGCGCCTTTATTCATGTTCACTGCCCTTGCATATCATTATGCATTGTCCTGCTTCACGCTAGTTGCTTGCTTTTGAATATGGCAGACCACTTTTCATCGCGCTAATCCCATGCATACTGTTTGCGAACGCGCAAAGCTTTGAATATCTGGCCCTAGGTGTCTTATTTGTCAGAGTTCCCCTGAGTTAAACTAACACTGTGTCCTCTTTCTCTTACATTAGAAACTTTTGGCAGCACTGTGTCAAGGAGAATAAACAAATTAAGTAACAAAAAACTTCTGCAAAATTACCTTTACATTCATGTTCCCACAACCTATTTATTTATTTATTTATTATACATATCGAATTACAACCTTTGAGTCAAGGACTCGTTTCCAAAGGCTCCACGTCAGTTCCAGTGGATTCAGCACATGGACAGCAATACAAATGCAATATGATAGACAGGAGGTTACAGAAGTTTTTGTTACATAGCGAACAGCGAATAGCAAACAGTATTCATATATTTGCAGGTGTCAGAACAAACAACATTTATTTATTTTATTTATTTATTCTAGGATTACAAGTACCTTTGTGCCAAGGCTCCTTTACAAAGGTTCCATGTCAGAAATAACAATCGACAAGGTAGCAACAGTGAAATAACAGTAAACAATTCATGTACAACAGTGTTATTGAAAGGGGTCAATTATAGGAAGAGTAAGGTGTAGAGGAGGAGGAGATGTGTAGGTAGTTTACAGAGGCAGCAATAGTAAAATGGTGAACACAGCTAGGATGCATGCGCCCACATTGGGTCAGGTGCCCAGGGGTGGCAGACAAACAGGGATGAGAGGAGAGGGGGAGGATGAAGATGCAGCCAGAGGCATTTGTCAAAAAATAAATGGGAAGGAGTGATAGAAGAAAAAGGGGCAGGGTGAGGGGGTGAAATAAGTGCTATAATGGGGCAGGAGAGACTAATGAGGTGGTATGAAGACCTGATATTTGAAGTGGCGCCTCAGGAGCTGGGGGGAAGGGGACTTGGGGGGCCTGGGGTTAAGCAGTATGTAGGTTATGATTACAGCTGTGTAGGTCATCAGCTAGGAGAGGCAGTCTCAGGAGCTAGAGGCAATGAGATGGGCTCGGAGCCTGGTTTTGAACAGACCTAGTGTTGAGGCAGAGGAGATGGTGTGGCTGAGACCATTCATCCATAGCGGAGCCCTATAGGTGAAGGAGCGTTGGCCCATCATAGTTCGACAGCGAGAAACTTGTAGAATCTGGGTTGTCGAGCTCCTGGTGTTCTGTCGGTTGGTGTTTTGATGTAACAAGGCAGTAACACCGGGGGGTGTGAGGCCAAGGTTGATTTTGCCCGCGATAGCACATGTGAGATACTTTATACGGTTGGAGAGTTGGAGCCATCCAGATTGTTCATAAAGTGCACAGGTGTGGGTGAGGCGGTGGGCACCAGTTGTGAGTCAGCATGCTTTGTTAAGTGCAGCCTATATTTGCTTTAGGAGTTGAAGTAATTTTGACTAAGTCCATTAACTCTGTTCCTGCTAAAGTCTCCATATGTTCTTTTAGAGGTATCTACCAATAACTAGGGAAGCATGATCTATATGTTTATTTATTTATTTGAATTTTGGTAACTGGGTGAGCCCGCTGAGACCACGCAGTCCCTTTTTCGGAATGAACGGGGCAGACACTGCAATACAATACAATGCAATCCAGTGCTATATATAGAACAGGAATACAAATAATGAGCAGGAGAAGTTATAAACAGCAGTTATAAAATGGTAAGAAAACATCTAGAAATCTCATTGGCATCAGCTGACTGTACATTAAATCTCTATATATGCACAGTCATCCTGGTCCTAAACCACATCACACAATGAGCAAATCAGTCCTCATACAACCAGAACTATCTTCCATCAGTCCCCTTCAACCAGAACTAATCTTCCATTATAAACATGGCTGCTACCTTTACACTGTAAAAAACTTTAGCTGGGCCCTAAAAATAAAACTACCTTAAATAAAAAATAAAATAAATTCATTAAATGTTGTTTCCTGATCATCACTCCTTCACACATAAACTAATTAGAAACATTAAGTGTTGTTTATAGTTTTCATTACAACTGTTTGTTTACTAACAGTGAAAAATCCCCCTTCTGTCTTTACCTGCTCATCAGTGAAATCTCTCATGCTTGCCCTGACAGTGATATAATTGAGTATCTGGCTCTAAAACAGGCCTTTATTGTCTGTGTGTACAGAATGTCAGGAGAGTAACATTCTACAAGTGGAACAGAGCGGAATTTTGAATCTCTGTATTCCGTGGTAAACATTCCACGATAAACATTCTATGTCTTGAATGTGGAGAAAAACAGAAAACAAAACAATAGGATGAAGAAAGTAAGCAATACAGCAATACTTTATAAACAAAAAGAAAAGTTGGGAAAACACAGTTAAATAGGCAGAGGCAGATCCAAAGTGCCCAAATACATTGCTAATATTAATAAAAGCAATCCATAGAGGTAATCGGCTGGTGACACGGGCTATCAGTTAACTCAAACACACAACGCGAGTGCAGAGAGGCATTGAAAAAAAAAAAGCCTATCACTTCCCGAGATGGAAATGTGCAGTGCATGATGGTAGGAACCAAAAAGTTAAAGAAGTAGTGACTGCTACGGTCATGGAGGGAATCTAATATTAAAGGAGGCAGCATACTATAGAGGTTAAATGGTCTATGCTGCAATTCTAGAGACCTGGGTTTGAATCTCACATTTGCCGATGGGGGTCCCAATCCCACGTCAGTTTCACTGCCACCCCCAAACAATTTTCATATGCCACACTGGGCCCACCCAGCATGGCAAAACTTCCCTTAGCCAATGGGGTGCCCAATCCCTGTTGGCTTCACTGTCTCCCAAGCTTCCTGGTGCCATGCTAGGGAGCCCACCCCAGCATGGCAAAAAGCAATAATTGCCGACGGTGCCCAATCCCCGTCGGTTTCACTCCCCCAATGTTAGTTTATGCCATGCTGAGCCCACCCCAGCATGGCAAAAACTTCCTTAGCTGACACAGGTGCCCTACCCCATCAGCTTCACTGCCCCCAAGCCATGCTGGGAGCCCACCCCACGGGCAAAAGTCCCTTGTGTGTAAATAAATTAAAAAATGGAACAAAAACCTCCCTCGTTGATTCTTTTGCTCCCCTCCCCAACCAGCACCCGCCTCTCCATTCCCACCTCCCCACACCCCACCTCACCCCCACTTCAACCCATACCACCTCCGGAGCCCAGCGCGATGATCTTTGGTGGACCGGGAATACGTCTGCACTCTTCAAATCCGACCGTGAACTGAAGAAATGCCAGTAAGCTGTATAATGGCATAAATGGATTTTTTTCAACTTTAGTGCATATCTCAGCCATTTCTAGGAATTTGTTCACCAAATTTTCATCATGGGGTTTTTGGGACCCCCATCTCATGAACTGTACCACTGTTATTTCATCAATCGGTCCTGAAAAGTGGTTCCGCAGTCACTGTGAGGAACCACCCTTCCAGAATGATTAACAAAATGGCAATGTCACAGTTCATGAGGTAGGCTCCCAAAAACCCTATGTTGAAAATTTAGTGAAAATATTCCCCAAAATGACTGTTTTATGAGCGTGTGTTGCGCAGTTCCTACGTACTCTCATAACTTCGAGCATTTTTAATATTTTCACTCCAGATTTTCAGTATTGCCATTTTACCATACTTCCTTATGAACAGTACAACTGTAATTTTTCACATCTCACCCAAAATGTGTTTTCGCATTAGCGACACAATGGTGCAGTGTTGTCGAAATCAATGTTCCGGACAAATTAATAAAATCACAGTGACACTGTTCATGAACAGTGGTCTTAACTGGCTATATTTGTAAATCTGGGAAAATATTCCCCAAAATAGCTGTTTCTGGCGTGCGTTGTGCAGTTCCTACGCACACTCATAACTTTGAGCATTTTAATATTTCCTCCAGATTTTCAGTATTGCCATTTTACCACACCTCCTTATGAACAGTACAACTGTCATTTTCCTCTCATCCAAAATGTGTTTTTACACATGTAGTGCACAATGGCGCTGTCAGTTAGCGAAATCGAGGTTCGGGACGGATTAAGAAAATCACAGTGAAGTAAAGTGCAGTTCATAAACTAACAACAAGTAAACTGTTGTTTGCTAATGTAGTTAGTAATTGCTATTTTTACCATTCAAAAAAGTTTACCAAGGGACTATTTTATCTCAATGTTTCAATTAATTCTATTCTATATTTAAATAAATGTTACAAAGTTTTCAAAATATAAACACCTTGTCATTTCTTTGTTTCCATAGTTATTTCCCATTTTATAAAGCGCAATAAGACACTCCAGGGTGGTGGTTGTTATGTGATAACCGCACACCTAGGTGTGAAGGACACTTGGCCTTCAGCCTCGTGCCTCACCACGCACCTAGGTGTGCGGTTATCACATAACAACCACCACCCTGTCGTGTCTTATTGTTTACATATACAATCAGCTAACAGTTGATAGTGGCAGCTGCACTGCAGTGAGTATACTATAAAGACTGGGGAGTAAGCAAGGTTATCAAAATTGCAACAGTAAATAAACAGAAATATATAAATTACAATATTATATACAGGAAGATATACAAATTTACAGAGAAAATATACATATTTATAAAAGTTCAATGTAGTAGATTCAATAAAGATGTAAACAGCAGAATATAGAAAAGTTATAGGATTAGGATGTACATAATAGAGCAAAAAGCAAGCACGCTTTGAAATGCACCTAAGCTTGTTAAGTTGAGAGTATATAGGGTTCAGAGAAAGCAGGGGTTAATGAAAACAAATACAGGTAAGAGGTTTAAGCAGGTGTGCAGTGAGTGATGTTTTAAATAGTGAAAGGGAGGGGCAAGAGAGGAGATGAGGAGGTCGCGCATTTCAGGCTGAGGTGGCAGAGTTGGCAAAAGATCACCTACCAGTGAGACAGTTAGGTTTCATGGCTGCTAGAATAGGTAATGAGGATGACCTGGGTGAACAAGCAAATTCTTTGCAATAGAAAATTCCACTTAGACAAGGCTGATTGAAAAGATTCAGTAGCTTATATATTATACAAAGCATAAAGTGAGATACTGCAGCTTTCAGTAATATTCCAGCCAATGTAGAGTAGTCATGATATTACAGTGTTGTTTTCTAGGGTCAGCCTCTAAGGCAAAGCTCCTAATCCTATAATAGAGTTGTTGGAGCCAGGCAATTGATGAAGGTTGAGCAGAGTGAAGCAGTGGTCTGTTTGACACCCCAGTGGCATGAACCAGCTACCCCTAAGGCAGTGTGCCTGGGATATATTGTGGTGAACCCATTAAAATAAAAAAACATTTATATCCCAGGCACACTGCCTTAGGGGTAGCTGGTTCATTCCACTGGGGTGTCAAACAGATGAGGCATACTGATGAGTCCTGGTAGGACGAAACACGTGTCTATGTCTTCTGTTAGCACCCTTTGCAAACTGTGTGAGAGGCCTTTCGCACCATGCAATTCTGCTTAAAGTTGGACCAGCATAACATTCTGTGGTGATTTGCATATGCAGCCCATGATGCTTTGCATTGTGGGGGCATGTGGATTTTGTATTTTCTTGAAACTTGGCTTCCCAGCCAAATGCCATTTGGGGTAACCCTTGCCTCAGTGTTTACGCACAGAGGTTCTTTGTCTTTTATATATATATATATATATATATACACACACACACACACACACACATTTTACTGTGCCACTATAGTTAGGGTTGAGTACCCCACTTAAGGTTAAATCTGAAATTTGGAAGCTTAATAACTTTGCCACTGTATGACAGATTTGCCTGAAATTTGGAATGTACAGTCTGGTACTATAGATCTCTGGACCTGCCAAGTTTTGTTATGGTCAGATGTATGGTTGCAGAGCTACAAAGCACCAACAAATGCACAAATTACACATTTTTGCGCATTCTTTGCTCACACCTACAGCCTGCACAGCTTGCACGACCAGTCCAAAACATTCAGGGAACATGCAGCCAGGGTCCCCGATGTGCCTTATGAAGATTTCATGAAAAAATATTAAATGGTTCAAAAGTTATTCAGAAAACAAGTTTCCCATTATAGTCAATGGGAAAGGTTAAACTATGCGAAAGTGTCACAAATGCAGTTTTTAGTGTTGTAAATGACCCTTTTACATTAGTGATCCAGTCATTTTGTTTTCAGTTGGTGGTCAGAAAAATGCTTGGCATTTAAATTTGGGACCCTCTATGGACACAATTCTTGCTGTGTTCACCTAGTCGAGCCCTGAGGATGCTAACCTATGTCTTTTTGGGGGTAAACACCCCAGAAATATGCTTTTAAATTTTTGTAAAAGTAGTGTCCAAAGTACTTTTACATATGCGATACTTTTGTGATTTTTTTATGAAAGTGTCAAAATTTGGAGGAAGAAAGCCAAGATCCCACAGATGTGCCTTTTGGTGGTTTGGTGGCAAAATATTAGAGGGCTGCAAAGTTCTCGCACTCCAAATTTGATGATTTTTCCTCAGGCTAACATTACAGCATCCACCATGCCTTTTGGGGCCCGTATCTCGAAAATGCTTTGAGATATGGTCTTTTTGTCAGAAGAATGCTTAGTCCCCTGCTAGGGAGCTAAGTACAAAACTAGCCTGGAAAGTCTTAAATAATATGAGATTTAAAATTTTTTTCTACATCGTACGGTTCCTGAGATATAAGGAATTTAGTATTCCAAGGGCTCATTTTCTGCTCCGAGGCCTATTATTTTGCATACATTGTTTGTATTCATTGTGCTTTTGAATGCACCTTTTTGGGGAAAAAAGGGTGTGCATTTGCGTTACTGTTACCGTTGGCATTTACGCTTGCGTTTCCATTACCATTTGCATTAGCGTTTCCATGTCCATTTGCGTTAGCGTTTCTGTCACCATGTGCATTACCCTTTGGGTTTGCATTTGTGTTTGCATTTATGTTACTGTTACCATTTGCTTTTCCATTACTGTTTTTGTTTGCATTTACTTTTGCGTCACTATATGCATTACCGTTTGCATACACACTTGCATTTGTGTTTCCGTTCATGTTACTGTTTTCTTTGGTGTCATTGTTGGTGTTACCATAACCATTTGCATTTCCAATTTCGTTACTGTTACCATTTACATGTTTGTTACTATTTGGATTTGAGTTGGCCTCAGCGTTTACATTTTTGGTAGCATTTCCATTGTCAAGTGCGTTACTGTTTCCTTCTGCATCACCACTACCATTACCATTTGTGTTTCTGTTTTCATTTTCATTACCGTTTTTGTTACCGTTTGCGTTTCTGTTGCCGCTAGCATTTGCGTTACCATTTGCGTTACCATTTCTGTTTTCATTTACGTTTGCTTGAGTTTCTTGTATCACTTGCATTATCATTTCCATTTGTGTCACCGTAGTGCATTATCATTTGCACTTGCTTTTGCATTACCATTAGCATTACTATTTTCTTTTACCTCACTGTTGCCATCACTGTTTGCGTTAATGTTACCGTTTGTGTTTTGTTGTTTGGGCCGTGCACTGCAAAACATTGTTTTTCTATTTTTCTGCACTGTCTTCCATGATGCATAGCGTAGCCAGTGTGTGTGGTTAATTGATCTGAAACTTGGCTCATGGAAAGATCTTTGTTAAAGGAACATGCCATTTTTTGTTTGATGAAAAAAATGTTGTTCCGTTCCAGTGTTATTGCCATTTGAAGTTGGCCCCCCTCATGGTTACATATTTTTTGGCCACCAGGTCCACCATTTTAGCACACTTTTGGCTGTGATTTCCACCATTTTGTGGTGGAAGACTTCTTAAAGGTGCAGAAATGTAAAAATTGAATATCTCTGGAACGGTTCGGTCTTTTCACATGAAATTTGTAGGGTGTTGAGTGGATGTCCTGGGAATGTAAACAATGTTGTTTACATTCTTTGCTGCAGAGACACTGCATGATGCAGTTAATGTTTTGTGCATAGCATTCTGCGTGGTGCTACTGGCTTGAAATTTATAGCATAGGTAGCCCTAGTTGTATACAGGTGCCTTGCAGTGGTTTGGTGTGTAAAACATTAACAGGTGTGGAATTATACCACTCCAACAAATGAAAATTTGGTTCATTATGCTTCAGTAACTTCTGAACCATGTGCCCAATTTGTCTGGCATTTGGAATGTACAAATATTTATAATACATATTTGACTATGACAATATTTGGGTCACTGGCACTTAACGGTTGCTGAATTTTGCATGCTACGTTGTTTGCTCATGATGCTGTGCGGCCGTTGAATGGATGTACACACAATTCTGTACACACGTTGTGCTATGGTACATGTCTTCATTTACCAGTTTTCATTTCAGTTGGTCATACAGTTTCTGTGCAGTGAAGTGACAAAAAAATCACATGCTGGGAGTGCCCAAAGGGCCCCATGCTCCCACCACCACTTTCCATTCACTATTTATAGTGCACATTATCAAAAAGAAGGTAAATTCATGGCAAAAAAAATCCATTTAAAACATCAATTAGGGTTGCTCCACAGTGACAAAAGTGAGGAAATTCTGTGTTTGGGTTGCCAACCCTTGCACCCTACACCCACCCCATCCCACCAACAGGCATTGGGGTGTGCTTTGAGGTCTTCGGTCCTAACTCTCACCCCATTCTCCTATACTGCACCACCTCAGCTTATTTACACATGGAATGGGGTGAGAGTTAGTGCTGATCACCCCAACACTCCCCAATGCCTGTTGGTGGGGGCAGGGTTGGCTTAGGGTTCAAGGGGTGGCAACCCTAACACTGAATTTCCTCACTTTTGTCGCTGTGGAATAACATTAACTGATGCATTAAATGGAGTTTTTTGCCAAGAATATATATATATATATATGTTACTAAAACCTTCAGCACAGGGTCCCACAACCACATATGAGTAACATTACATTTTCTCATAAGAAGTGAAATTCATTGCAAAACACTTTGTTAATTCATCAGTTAGGGTTATCATTATAGTGACAAAGTTTGGAAATTCAGTGTTATGGTTACTAACCCTACCCTCAGCCCCACCCCCATGCTCTACACATCAACAGGTGTCAGGGTGTGCCTTGGGTTTGCCAGCCCCGGTTTATCAAGGAGGCAGTATAGCACAGTGGGTTAAGGCTCTGAGCTGCAGATCTGGAGACCTGGGCTTGAATCCCACAATCACCTAGGTGCATACTGTGTGATCCTGAGCAAATCACTTAACTTCCTTGTGCTCCCAGGTTGCATCTGGAAACAAGATTTGGCATAGTGTGCTACTCCTGGTTAAACAATGTTCCCTTTTCCTAACTGATGTATTAATGAAGTGTTTTGCAATGAATGTCCCTCCTTTTTGAGAAAGTGTAATGTTTCTCCTATGTGGTTGTGGGAGCTTGAGCTCCAGCCATGCATACATTTTGTAATTGTCTCTGATTTTCATGTGGGAGCATGGAGCTCAGAGGGCCCTGCGCTCCCATCTATACATCAGTGTATTGATATTTTAATGATATTACATCTCTGTGTGGCTCCCATAACTGTATAATATAGGGCCCTATGCTCCCATTATTGCATAGTAGGATCCAAATGTGTGAGCACCACTGCTGCATAATGTGGGGCCCCGCACTTCCATTATTGTGTAATGGGATCCATATGTGAGTGTGCCAGAAGTATAGATACATAAGCGTATGCCTAGAGCCATTCCAGGTAACCCTTGTGCTGCAAACTTTGCAATATCTCCAGGATCCATAGGAACTTTTGAAAAATTCCTTTGCAGTTGTATTCATGGCCTAGCCACCTCCATGCAAGCTTAGTGCACTGGTGTACTAAACTGTGCTTAGCAAAAAATCAATATCTCAAACCATTTTTGAGATATAGCCACTGCAAAGTGCCACAACCACCACAGTGTTATCCTACAGGAACATTTGCAACTTTGGAGTGCTGTAACTTTGGAACTGGTGTCCATTTCTTCACCAAACCAGCAAAGGGCACATCTGTGGCGCAAGGGCTAGCCACCCTATAAACTTCAGCCCAAATGTTTTAACTGTTTTCTTGCTATGAAGTGGCAAAGAAACTGGTTTTCAGGGCTGTTTACCTGCTTTCACTTTCAGATCATATTTTTTTGCCCCATAGCTATAATGGGAAATGTTGAAGTTTAATAACTTTTGAGTGGATTAATATTTTTTCACCAAACCTTCAAAAGGCACATCGTGAAGCATGGGCTTTCTACCCAGAAAATTTCAGACTACAACCTAAAGCCATTTTTGAGATCCAGGCGGACAAAGAAATGTAAAAAGACACAGGTTTTTTTGTTGTTGCTTTTTCAACACTCTATATCTCATCCCTCGAGGGAAAAAAAAAAAACACTGCTAGGGAACGTAAAAAATAAAATACTTTTATTCATGAACATGGTAGTACACCCTCGAACACACATGCATGGGTGTGCTACATGTTTATGAATATAATGTATTTTAACGTCTAACAACGGTGGGAGATTTTCCCCGCGAGAACAAGTAACTAATTTTGTGTGCGGGAGAAGACTAAGTTGTGTTTTGGCACGCTGAGTAGATCTGAAGTCACAACTCTTGTTTCTTTGTACTCTATATCTCAGACAACACCCAAAAGAGTGCCACAAAATTTCTACCCCTAAATAGTATGTATACAGATGTCATGCAAATCTTGAATGGTTCCAAAGTTATTAATGTTCACAAATTCAGATTTAACATTGAGTTACTTTTCACCCTAACTAAACTGGTGCAGTCACACCAGTGTAGTTAAGGTGAAATGGCACTTCTATATTAAAGTCCAAACTTTCAGCTTTAATAACTTTGGAGTCCTTCAACAGATTTGCATGAAATGTGGCACGCATAATCTGTAGGGGTAGGTCTCTTAACCTGCCAGTTGCATGGGAATCTGTGAAGAGGTTTCTGAGAAAAATCTGTTTTATCATTTCTTTGCACACCTGTATCACAGGAATGCCTTTATGTTGTGGTTTGAAATTTTAAACATAGAAAGCCTTTGGGTCACAGATGTGCCTTTTGAAGGTTTGGTGAAAAAAATATTAATCCATTCAAAGGTTTTGACATTTTTAATTTTCCCATTGTCTCCTATGGGAAAATTTATATGTCAGGCATGAAAAACAGCAGCATATTTTCGACTGATAGGAGTACTGTGTGAAAAATACCAGCTTCTTTTCATAAAGAATGCAGGTATATGTCACACAGTTCACAGTCATGCGATCGATTGAGCTGTGTTGTGGCCGCCATCTTGTTTTGCAAGGATGTTGAAGTACTGAAGGTTTTAAACACAAAAAAACACCATCAGAAAGCAACTACAGATAACCTCTTTGGGTGTTTCATGATAGTTTTTTTTTTGTTGTGTGTTTTAAGCTGGACTCAAAGAGTTTTTTTCTTGTGTGCCAATTTATACAGAGAATGACTTGGAGTCTGTTCTTTGTATGAGAAGAGTGGTATTTTCTTGACTTCTGCAGCTGCAGCTGGAACTCGTGTTGCCACTGCAGAGTCCAGGAAGACCCCCTTTGTGTGCTTTGTGTGCACAATACATAATTTGTACTGGGCATACTGGGAGCCCACCAGTGTGCCCAAATGCATTATTTATTTATAAAATCCTGTAAAAAGAAGAAAACTGTCCCCGAGGTCTTTTCTTCGATGCAGTATCCTGCATCAAAATTTTCAATTATTTTGATGCAGCATCCTGAATCAAAGTTCTGTAATGTGCCACGCAATGCTTTCTGACATGCGGTGCCCAGTCCCTGTGTCAGCATTGTGCACACATTACTACTGTATCCCTGCCCTTATTATTCTGACACACTGGGAGCCCACCCCAGTGTGCCCCGATAACTTTTAATTTCCAACACTGGGGTGCCCACTCTCAATGTCAGATGTCTCCCCCCACCACCATCTTTCATTGATGATGGGGGGTGCCCAATCCCTCTGTTGACATCATGTATGCCACCCCAACTCAAGTGGCACACTGGGAACCCACCCCAGTGTGCCCACATTTGTATTTAAAGGTGTTCTTCCTGTAAATGAATAAACATCCTTCGATATCTGTTTAATTTTTTTTACCTGTAATGAAGAAAATGGTCTGTCATCGTCTCCTTCCCCCATCCCCACCCTCCTCTCGCACCTCCTCACCCCCATCCATACTTACCCTGCAGAGATCAGAAGCCGTGATCTTCTCTGGACCAGAACACATCTGCACTCTTCAAAGCCAAACTGTGAACTGAGGAATCGGGCAAGTGCTGTAGAATGGGAATCAGTGGGGGTTTCGACTTAGGTTGATATCTCGGCTAATTTTAGGAATTTTGTCACACAATTTTCAACATGGGGTTCTTGGGACCCCTCCTTGTGAATACTGTCACTGTCTTTTTGTTTCTCAGTCCCAAAAGGTGATTTTGTGGCGACTGCTTGGAATCACCTTTTGGGACCTTTTCACAAAACAACAGTGCCACTGTTCATGAGGTGGGGTACCAAAAAACCCATGTTGCACTTTTAGTGAAAAAATTCCCAAAATGATTGCATTACTAGTGTGCATTGTGCAGTTTCTATGCATGCTAGTAACTTTACAAATGTTTAATATTTTCATTCCAGATTTTCAACATTGCCATTTTTTTAACACCTTCTTATGAAAAGTACAGCTGTCGTTCTTCATATCCTGCCCCAAAATGTGTTTTGAATAACTTTTGAACCATTTAATTTTTTTCACAAACTCTTCAAAGGGCACATTGGGGATCACAGCTGCATGTTCACTGAAGGTTTTGGACCAGTTGCACAGACTGTATGACCAGTAGGCATGAGCAAAGGAATGCTAAAATGTGTAATTACCACATTCTACGGCATTATGTAGCTTTGCAACCGTGATATCTGACCATTACTAAACTTGGCAGATCCAGAGATCTGTGGCACCTCTATGCATGCCAACTTTCAGGCAAATCTGTCATACAGTGGCAAAGTTATTAAGCTACCAAATTTCAGAGTTTAACCTTAATTGGGGTACTAACCCTAACTATAGTGGCACTACTGTGCCACTATAATATATATATACAGTATATATACACACACACACATATGTTCATTGCAAAAATCCATTAATGCATCAGTTGGGTTGTTTCCACAGTGGCCAAAGTGTGGAAATGTGATGTTAGGGTTACCAGACCCTGATGCCCTCAACCACTCCACCCCTATCCTCCACTGACCAACAGATGCTGAGGTATATTATGGGGTCGTACATCCCAACTCTCACCCCATTCCATATGTAAACATGTTGACATGCTACAGTAAAGGAGAATGGGATGAGAGTTAGGCCACACTACCCCAAGGCATACCGCGGCATCTGTCGGTCTGTGGAAGATGGGGGTAGTTGAGGGATCAGGGTCTGGTAACCCTAACATTACATTTCCACACTTTTGTCACTGTGGAAACAACCCTAACTGATGCATTAACGAGTTTTTTGCAATGAATTTCCTTCTTTTAAGAAAGTGTAATATAAATAGTAAATGGTATCTGTTGGTGGGATTATGGGGCCCTTTGGTCCCCACGCTCCCACCCAGGTGCCCATTTCTGTATAATGATATGTGTTTGTGGGAGCATGGGCCCTCCAGGCCCTGCACTCCCACTTACACATAAGCATGGAGTCATACAGCAGCCTTATAGGGCAAGGAAGCCTTGTAACATTAATTTGTCTATATCTGGGGAATCATAGCAGCTAGTAAACAAATGGAAGTGTGGTTGTAATCATGACAGTGACTGGTTCCCACAACATGAAGTCAACTGAATACGTATTGTGCATTGTGTCTGACATAGGGGCAGCAAAAAGTGCTGTGAATACGAAGTCTGTAACAGTGGTACTCAGACATGAAAATGAGCAACTGGAACAGTAAATTGCAAAATATCTCTGTAACCATAGCAAGTTGGAAAAAATTCAACTTCAGGTATCATGTACTATTTCCAAACTTGTTTCTACAGCTTGGTTCACTTAATGGTGAACCAAGCTGCCAGTAGTGAAAACTTCGTATCACACTTCGTTTTCGAGATATGGAAGCCAAAAGGCATCACAGATGCCACAATGTTATCCTATGGGGAAATTGCTGAAATTTGGAGTGCTGTAACATTCTGCCCCTGTAATGTTTTGGTACCAAACCACCTAAAGGTACATCTGTGGGACTATGGCTTGCCACCCTGCAAATTTCAGCCCAAAAGACCAAACTGTTTTGTTGCAGGACAGTGTCAAAGATTTTCAGTCATTTTGAACATACTTTTGTGAATCACAAAAGTTTCACTATACAAATCATGAAACTTTCACATTTGTGAAAGAATTCTGTTCAAGTATTTTTCAAAAAAATTCAAAAATGCATTTCTGGGGGTCTAACCCCCAAAAAAGATATGGCTAGCATTGTCAGGACTCGACTAGGTGAACACAACAATCAGTGTTTCCCTAGAGGGTCCCAATTTTAGACACAAGGCATTTTTCTGTGCAGTAACTGAAAATAAAATAGTTGACTCATGAACGTAAAAGGGCAATTTGTGACAGTAACAATGGCCATTTGAGAAAGTTTTGTGATATTTGTTAACTTTTCCCATTGACTATAATGGGAAATTTGTTTTTTGAATAACTTTTGAACCATTTAATATTTTTTCACCAAATCTTTGAAGGGCACATCAGTGACAAGGCTGCATCATTCCTGAAGTTTTTGGACCAAATGGACAAACTGTGGAGGCAGTGGGGGCAAGCAAGAAAACCCACAAAAAGTCATTTTTTTTGCATTTTTTGGAGTTCTGTAGCTCTGCAACTGTATATCTGACCATAACACAATTTACCAGGTCCAGAGATCTATGGTACAAGACCACGCATGCAAAATTTCAGACAAAGCCATTGTATAGTGGCAAAAGTTATTAAGGTGCAAAATCTGAGGTTTTGCAATAAAGGGGCTACTCAATCCTAGTGCACCACTATTATACATATATGTGGTGGGCTTCTGTGGGGTACTTCATTTATTTGAAATTTCTTCTCAAAATGTGTGCACAAGGAAATGTGGTGCTCTACAGTTAAAACAAAGTACATATGCAAACCAAAAACTGGAGCACTCTCACCCATCTTCAAATACCACCAGGGCGCTTCAAGTAAATTATAAACTTCTATTAAGTAAAGAAATGACACTTATCACCTGACGCGTTTTGGATAGAATATCCTTTCTCATTTGAACAAGTAGTGTGTGACCTTAGTTAACCTCATGAGTGGCAGAGCCATGAGTGAGGTACTGAGGTCATACACTGTGAGTTCAAATAAATGATGTATCCCACAGAAGCCCATCACATGTGTGATTTATGTAATAGGCAGCTTTTATTTAATTTATTGTTAGTTTTAATGTTTTATGTGTTTTTTTACGTGGACTATTTGTGATGCGGTCTGTTGGGAGCGTGGAATTTTACTTTTTGTGTGGTTAGACAGTGTGTGGATTGTGATTGGCCAGTGTTTTGTGAACGGGTGATGTATTGAAATTGTGACTGGCTGCTTGGAGTGTGGGAATATTATTTTGATTGGCTGAGGGGTGTGACTGCATGTTAATGGATGAGGCTTCTTGTATGGCACAGATGGCTTTCAGTCATCAAGTGGGAATGTTATCTCATGCTTTTTGCAGTTTGTTTCAGTGGATTGGGCCTAGTTTAGTTATCAAAGAGCAGGAGAAGGATTTTGAGGGAGGTACCAGAGAAGAACTTGCTGGAGCAGCAATGGAGAGGTGATGAAGGAGTCGGGGAAGGAGTTTGAAAGAGCCGGTGGATGAGGGCTCTCTCTCAAGGAAGGACTTAGTGGAATGGCAGCGGAGAGGTGATTAAGGAGCAGGGCAAGGAATTTGGGACAGCCTGTGGATGAGTGATCTGCCAGAGTGTGTGTACTGGGGTGTCAGCGGACAAGTGGAAATTTTATGGATTACCATGAAGGAGGTGGAGTCAGCCAGTGCAGGGAGTTACTTTATATTGCAGTTACGGATTAGGGCATAAAGAGCCTGAAGACTTAAGGGATCATTTTATTTGTTTCATTGGTTGCATGGGAGTTGTTTGGGGTGTTTTGTTTTGCACTGTGGATTTAGGGCTGGAAGAGCCTGAAGATTTTCTGGTTCCTTTTATTAGTGTGTATTTACAGTTGGAAGAGTCTGAAGGCAGTGAAAGAGGTTGGTGGTCTATGTATAATGAAACTGCAAGTAAGGGTGACTGAAAGTAGTGCCAGAAGACAGGGGTTTGATTGATGGCAGGGTGTTGAATAAATGGTGGTTGACTGATGGTAGGGTGTGGGACAAATGTTAGAACCACCGTTTATCTAACAGTAGTGAGAATAAATGCATTTATTCCACTGTTTATCTCCTCACACCCATTGTGCATGCATATATATCTATATCTATATTTGATATATATATATATATATATTCATTGCAAAAAACTCCATTAATGCATCAGTTAGGGTTGTTTCCACAGTGACAAAAGTGTGGAAATTCAACATTAGGGTCACCTCCCTAGCCCCATGCCCCATCCTCAAAGCCCTAACTCCACATTCCCCACCCCACCCTACCCCCACCCTCCACCTACACATGCGAGCAGGGGAAGGGCCAAGGCAACACAACCAATCAGAGATGACCAGCATCAGATAACAAAGTAACATAGAACTCTCTAAACATAGTACAAGACACATCCATCATCATGGTCCAGCAACTGTATGAGTTCTCCTGCCTTCAGAGTGCCTTTGGGGTACACACACATGCTGGGCAACCATGGGAAATGGTCCAGAGTGAGCATTTTTCTGTGACAAACATCAATAACAAGATTTAAGCAGATGTCGATATTTCAGTTGTCAAGAAATGATGAAACACACAGTATGTTATCTATAGATAGCTATATTGGAGGTAAGAGTTTGGGTAACCCTAGCAGCAGTCATTGGATGTTTGCATATTTTTTCTGATGGAGTGAGTCAGTCCTAATAACAAATGGTAGTAATATTGAAAGTAATGCTTTGTAGTATAGTGTACAAGCAACATGTGACAGCAACAGTTGTAACATCCAAAGCTAACCATAACATGCTGCTAATGAGTATTTCCAGGTAATGCAGCACTATAACAACATGTGATGGGGCTAGTTTCATACCTGAACAGCATCTGAAAAGTACTATGTGTGTGTCAGCTCTATCTTTCCTGCTATCACATGCCTATGTGAAAGCAGTGATACCTGCAGTGAACCAATTGTTAAAGTATGACAAATAAAAATCAATATTTAGAAAATTTGTACAGACTAAATTTCATTGTACGAAAAAGATATACCAGCTATAATGTGTCATCATACTCTGCTCGCAGTATAGAGTTAATCATACTGTAGTTGTTTTGTATTACATAGTGTTATGTGAAATGAGTACAGTGTAGTGATTATTGTGCTTACAGATGTGACTGACTTGTATAGTGTCTTACAATCTTGGATGTGTCTTGCATGTGTGTGTGTGGGGGTAGGGGGAATGCAGAGTTAGGGTTTTGAGGATGGGTGCGTGGGGGTGGGGTGATGGGGTGGTAACCCTAACGTTAATTTTCCACACTTTTGTCACTGTGGAAACAACCCTAACTGATGCATTAACAGAGGTTTTTTCAATGAGTTTCCCTTCTTTTTGAGAAAGTGTAATGTAAGTGGTATATGTTAGAGGGAGTGTGGGCCTTCAAGGCCCTGTACTCCAACTTATACATAAGTGCAGAGCCATACAGCAGCCTTATAGGGCAAGGAAGCCTTGTAACAGTAGTTTGCTAATATCTCAGCAACTGTAACAGCTAGGAAACAAATTCCATTGCTGGTGTAATCATGACAGTGAGTACTTCAGGCAGTATACATAGTTGGCCAAATTTGCAACTCACATCATTTCTGAGATACAGACTCTGAAAAGCACTGAGACAGCACCTTCGAACCCTTGGAATATGTTTTTGCCAATATCTCTAACCTATGGAGTAGGAAAAGATTCCACTGCAGGTGTCATCTACTATTTCCAAACTTGTTTCAGCAAATTAGCTCACCTAAAGGTGAATACAGCTGCCAATAGTGAAAACTCTGTATCTCACTTTTGTTTTGAGAGATGGGTGCAGAAAGGTGTGATGTGACGTCCACAGTGTTATCCAATTGGAAACTGCTCAAATTTGGAAAGCTGTAACTTTGAGCCCCTTGAATGTGTTGGCACCAAACTACAAACAGGCATGTCTGTGGGACCAGGGCTTGCCACCCTGCAAATTTCAGCCCAAAGGAACCAATTGTTTTGTTGCAAGAGGATGGCTAGATTTGCAGTTATTTTTAAAATACTTTCGCAAAATACTTTTGCAAATCATGAAAGTGTTGCAAAAAAAAAATCACAAAAACTTTGGCATTTGTGAAAGTATTTTGAGAAAGTACTTTTTCCTCGAATTTGGAAAAAGCATTTCTGGGGGGTTTAACTTCCCTGAAAAACAGGACTAGCATCCTCAGGACCCCACTAGGTAAACACAACAGTCAGTGTTTACCTAGATGGTCCCAATTTTAAACGCCAGGCATTTTTCTGTGTCATTAACTGAAAACAAGATGGCAGAATCCCCAAAGTTAAAAAAGGGCCATGTGTGAAAGCAAAAATGGCATTTGTGAAACTTTCGTGATGCACAGCTAAATTTCCCCATTAACTATAATGGGAATTTTTTTTGAATAACTTTTGAACGGTTTAATATTTTTTCACCAAATGTTTTAAAGGCACATCGGTGACCAAGACTGCATCTTCCCTGAACATTTTGGACTGAACAGAAAAATTGTGCAGGCTGTGGGTGCAAACAAAAATGCACAAAAAGTGCATTTTTTGCGTTTTTTGGCATTCTGTAGCTCCGCAACCAGACTTCAGACCGTAACGCAACTTATCAGATCCAGAGATCTATGGTTCCAGACTGGGCTTGCAAAACTTCAGGCACATCTGTCATATGGTGGCAAAGTTATTAAGGTAAAACTTTTGAGATTTAACATTAAAGTGCTTACTCAACCCTAACTATAAGATATTGATATGTTCTTTGCAAAACACTTCATTAATGCATCAGTTAGTGTGAATACTACAGTGACAAAAGCACAGAAATGAGACATTAGGATTTCCAACCCTAACACCCCACACCTGGGTTCCCACCCCAACCACCTCATCCCATGACCCCTTGGCACACCCTGACATCTGTTGGTGTCTGGAGGTTGGGGAGATGTAGGTGGGTTGGTAGGGGTGGGAACCTAGGAGGGGGCATTATGGTTGAAAACCAAATGCCTCATTTCCTGCTTTTGTCACTGTGGTATCCACCTAACTGATGCATTAATGAACTGTTTTGAGACAGCATATATATATACATATATATATATATATATATATATATATATATATATATATTATATTAAAAGACTCCATTTAATGCATTACTTAGGGTTGTTCCACAGCGACAAAAGTGAGGAAATTCATTATTAGGGTTGAAAGCCCCCTTGGACCCCCAACCAGCATTGTGCACGCTGAGTCATCGGCCCTAACTCTCACCCCTATCACATGTATGAAGAAGCAGAGGTATAGGAGAATGGGGGGGTTAGGACTGATGATCCCAATGCCCACCTTGATGCCGGTTGGGGGTGGACTGGGGGGTCCAAGGAGGGCTTTCAACCATAACACCGAATTTCCTTGCATTTGCCACTGTGGAACAACCCTAACTAATGCATTAAATTTATTTTTGCCTCTAATTTTCCTTCTTTTTGAGAATCATGACGAGAAATAGTGAATGTAATGTGGCGGTGGGAGCGCTAGGTCCAAAGGGGCCCGGGCTCCTGCCACGTAATGTCTTGTGACATAGTAACAGGAACAGCAATGCTAACAGAAGCGTGAACAGTGGCACACATGGTAACATAAACATAAATGGTAAAGGAACTGTTAATAGAAATGCAAGCGCAAAGTGACGCCAAAGCAAACAGTGACACAAATGGACATTGAAACACATACAAAAATGCAGCTGGTAATGAAAACAGTGATGGCAGTGGTATTTTAAATGGAAATGTTAAGTGTCACAGCAAAAAGAATGCGAAAGGGAACAGAAACGGAAACGCGAACGCAAGCACACACATAAATGCAAACCGTAACGTGCACAGGCACGGTACCGGAATTGTAAATGCAAATGGTAATGTTAACATGAAGAATAACATCAAAGGAAAGAGAAATGGAAACAGGAACAGAAGCACATACAGAAAGCATAAACCAAAATGCACATATGGGCACAGTCACGACAATTATGCGCAAATGGTAACGGTAATAGCAACAATAACAGCAAAGGAAACAGAAGCACAAAAGGAAATGCAAGTGCATATGGAAACACAAACTGTAATGCACAAGGGCACAGTAATGCAATTGCAAATGCAAATGGTAACAGTAATAGCAAGGAAGATGCAAAACGAAAGAGAAATGGAAACGCAAACAAAAGGGCTGCTGTAAACACAAATGGCAATGCACATGGCGATGCAAACAAAAACACAAATAGAAACAGTAGTGGAAAGGCAAATGGTAACAGTAATGAAGACGCAAGCGTGAATGACAATGCAAAGGGTAACGTACACGGTGGCGTACACGGTAACGGTAACACAAACAGGGACATAAACGCAAGTGGAAATGGTAACTGTAACAGTAATGGAAGTGCATCACCTGTTTTTGCCAAACAGGTGCATACAGAAACACAGTGTGTACAAAGAATCTATGCATTGTAATGGGGATCGAAGCTTAAATCGAGCATTGGAAGTACTTAATTGCTAATATCTCAGCAACCGCATGACATAGAAAAATAATTTAAATTTCACAAAAATCTTGTTTTTCCTGGCTAGGTTTTTCTATTACATGTACTCATAACAAAAATTCTGTATCTCACACCGTTTTCGAGATATGAGCCCCAAAAAGCAGATGCCACCATGTTAGTCTATGGGAAAAAATGTCAACTTTGGAGTACTGTAACTTGGCAGTCATACAGCATTTTTTTCACCAAACCTCAAAAAGGCACATCTGTGAAATGTTGGCTGCCTTTCCTCCAAATTTCAGGTCAAAAGACTTAAACCATTCTTTTGCAGCAGGGTGGCAAATAATTCCTGTCATTTTGGCCAAGTCTGAAAACGTAGTGTCGCAATTTGCAGCAATTTTCGAAAAATTTTGCAAAAGTGTCATGCTTGCGACACTGCTTTGCAGCACTACTGGTTCCAGAAATTTGAGAAACATATTTCTGGGGTGTTTTACCCCCCAAAAAAAAACATGGCTAGCATCCTCAGGGTCAGACTAGGTGAACACAAAAAGAATTGTGTCCCTAGAAGGTCCCAAATTTAAATGCCAAGCATTTTTCTGATCACCAACTGAAAACAAAATGGTGGATTTGTGACACTACTAGGACCATTTGAGACACTAAAAAGTGCATTTGCGAAACTGTTGAATATTTTAACTTTTCCCATTGACTTATAATGAGAACTTGTTTTTTGAATAACTTTTGAACCATTCAATATTTTTCACAAAATCTTCAAAAGACACATCGGGACCCCGCCACATTCCTAAAGTTTTGGACCGGTCGCACAAACCGTGCAACCTGTAGGCGGGAGCAAAGAAATTGCAAAAAAGTGTAATTGCGCAATTGGTTGTTGCTTAATAACTCCACAGCCGTATATTCGACAGATATAAAACTTGGCAGATCCCAAGATCTACCATGCCCAATCATGCGTGCCAAATTTCAGGCAAATCTGTTGAACAGTGGCAAAGTTATTAAGGTGCAAAATTTGACCCTTTAACCTTAAAAGTGCTTCTCAACCCTAACTACGGTAGCACTACCGTGCTACCATAAACATTATGGTAGCACAGTAGTGCTACCATAGTTAGGGCTGAATAGCCATTTACATGTTAAACCCCAAATTTTGCACTTTGATAACTTTGCGACCGTTGAACAGATTTGCCTGGAATACATGATCAAGACCCATACACCTTGGGATCTGCCAAGTTTCGTACTGGTCGGATATACAGCTGTGGAGTTATTAAGCATGATCTGCATGTGCGTTTACGCTTTTTCTGGAATTCTACAGTCGTGCCTACAGGTCATACAGTTTGTGCGACCGGTCTGAAATCTTCAGGGAACGTGCGGTTGGGGTCCCTGATGTGCCTTTCAAAGATTTTGTGAAAAAATATTAAACGGTTCAAAAGTTATTCAAAAAACAAGTTCCCATCATAAGTCAATGGGAAAAGTTAACAAAAAGTTCGACAGTGTCGCAAATGCTGTTTTTACTTTCGCAAATGGCCCTTTTACTGTCGCAAATCCGCCATTTTGTTTTCAGTTGGTGATCAGAAAAATTGCTTGGCATTTAAATTTGGGACCCTCTAGCAATCTAATTATTTTTGTAGTCACCTAGTCAGACCCTGAGGATGCTAGCCATGTCTTTATTTTGGGGTAAAACATGCCAGAAATATGTTTTTCACATTTCTGTAAAAAGTACTTTCACAAAGTAATTTCGCACGCACGACACTGTCGAATGATTTTGAGAAAGCTTTTGCAAATTGCAACAGTGATTTTCTAGGCTGTGGGAAAATTACAGAATTATTTGGCACCCCGCTACAAAAGAACGGTGTTGGGTTTTGGGCTGAAATTTGAGGGAACACAGCCAACATCTCACAGATGTGCCTTTCAGTGTTTCATTGAAAAATATTACATGACGACACAGTTATGATACTCAAAAGTTGACACTTTTTCCCATAGGATAACATTATGGCATGACGATTGCAAACAATCGCTTGGCGCCCTGCTGCAAAATAACGGTTTGGTCTTTGGGCTGAAATTTGTAGGAACACAGCCAACATCCCACAGATGTGCTCTTCAGTGGTTTGATGAAAAAATATACCAGAGAGGCAAAGTTTTGGCACTCCGAACTTCTGTTTTTTTCCCATAGGATAACATTACGGCGTCCGCTGCACCTTTCAGGGCCTGTATCTCAGAAACGGTGCGAGATACGGACTTTTCATTGGAAAAATGCTTAGCCCCCTAACAAAGGTTAAGTACAAAACTAGCCAGGAAAGTGATAATTCATATGACTTACATTTTTTTTTCTGTCGTACGGTTCCTGAGATACAAGCAATTTACTATTCCAAGTCCTCATTTTCTGTTCCGAGAGTCATTATTTTGCATACATTCTTTGTACTTCACTGTCTTTTTCTATGCAGCTTTTGGGCAAACCAGCCTGTGCGCTTACATTACTGTTACCATTACTGTTTCACTTGGCGTTCCGGCATCGCTTCACTTACCGCTCACGCTTACGCCACCATGTGCGTTACTCCTTGCATTTTCATTTGTTGTGTTTGCATTGTTTTTAACATTTCTGTCACAGGACTGTTTCTCTTTCTGTTTCACTTTGCATCACCATGCGCATTCGATTTGCATTTCTGGGCACTAATGTTACTATGTGACAAGACATCCCACCGCTGCATTACATTCACTATTTCTCATTATCATTCTCAAAAGAAGGAATTAAAGGCAAAAAATCTGTTTAATGCATCAGTTGGGTTGTCTCACTTAGCTTATGAAATTGATAAAGCAGTTGAAACTCCTTGCATTTTCTTCATTCACTTTCCAACCGGAATCAGGGTGCATTGGGGCCATCGGTCCTAACTCTCATCCCATTCTCCTATTCTCAGCTTCTTTCCACATGTGATGGGGTGAGAGTTAGGACCGATGACCCCAATGTGCATACTGATTCCAGTTGGGGTGGGGTGAGGGGTACAAAGGGGTTTCAACCCTAACATCGAATTTCCTCGCTTTTGTCACTGTGGGAACAACTCTAACTGATGCATTAAATGGAGTTTTTTGTTTCTATTATATATATATATATATATATATATATATATATATATATATATATATATATATATATATACATATATATATATATGGCAAAATGAATGTTTTGTTAGTGATAGTGAAGAATGAAATATTAGGTTGAGCCTTGCCTCCATACAATCCACACATCTATCTTCCACAGACTCACAGATGCCAGGTGCGCTATGGGGTTTTCATGGCCCAACTGTTACCCTATTCCATATGTAAGCAGGTTGACATGCTACAATAAAGGAGAATGGGGTGATAGTTATGCCTCACAACCCCATGGCACACCCTGGTGTCTGTCAGTCTGTGGAAGATGGGTGTGTGGGTTGTATGGGGGAGTTAGAAGCTCAGCCCTAACATTTCATTTCCTCACTTTTGTCACTTTAACCCTAACTGATGCATTAAACACAGTTTTTTGCCATGAATGTCTTACTTTTTGTAAAAGTGCAATGTACTTAGTAAAAAACATGTATTGGTGGGAGAAGGGCCCCGGGCTGCCACCAACTTGCCCATTACTGTATAACAATATGCATCTGTGGGAGGGCCCCTACCCCCACTGACACATAGCTATACAGCAGCCCTATATGGCAAGGAACTCTTCTAACACAAATTTGACAATATCTCATTAACCGTGTAACCTATGAAAAAAATTCCTCTACAGGCTTACTGTATGGTTTAAAATCTAGTTTAAGGTGCTCTGTGCCACCAGTAGTGAAAACTTTGTATCTTGCTTCATTTTCGAGATAACGAAGCCGAAAGGCATGACAGACACCGCAATGCAATCCTATGGGGAAAATGTCAACTTCATCATGGCATATCTATGCAACCACTTAATTCCCTAACACCAAAACAGCATACTTCACATCTGTAGGGCATCCCCTCAACACCCTGTAAATTTCAAGTAAAAAGACAAAACTGTTAATGAGATATGCAATTCTAAAGATTTTACACCTCTAAAAAATGTTTCATTTGTGAGATAGCAAAATCTTAGGCCACAAGATAAATCCTAGTTTGCAGCCTAAGAAAGTCCTAGTCTGTGAGGGGACATCTGGCCATGCCAGTCTGGGCCATCTGGTCATCTCCAGGGACATCTGGTCATGAAATTCTGGCTACCTGGCTGTTTCCTCGTGAAAGAAGCTTGCGGACTAGGATCATCTCATGGACCAGGATTTTGCAGGCTTGCAAAAGAAGATTGTTAGCGAGTCACGAAAGAAGTATTTAAAAAATTTTTAAAACTATTTTTTGACAGAAATGAAGCAAACCAAAGGCATGACTTTGCAGAGGGGGTCACCCTGAACAAAACCCATGCATCATTTGGCCCAAAAGTCATCCATGGAGAAAGCTACAACATTTTGTTTGGTTGTAAAACTGAAAGCAAGATGGCAGCTCATGAAAGAAGAATATTTCTGATGGACTAGGATTTTCTTTTGCGAGGTAGCAAAATCCTTGACTGTGAGACAATTCTTAGGTTGCAAAATATACATATAACATTTTGAGTGAACTTGAGCATGATCAGAACTCAAAAATTTATAATGTAATAACTTTTGAATAGATTAATACTTTTTTACCAAACCAACATTGGATTGTTCCTTGACCTACACTCTGTCTATGTTCCAAATTTCAGACCAAAAGACTGCATGGTGTGGTTGCAGCGCCATGGGCAAACAACACATCAAAACTGGTGAAAAGTGCATTTTGTGGTGTTTTGCTGTGTGGAAACCATATGTCTGACTAAAATGCAACTTGGTAAATTAAGAGATCTACCATACCAGACCGCGCATTCCAAATTCCGGGCAAATCTGTGGAACGGTTGCAAAGTTATTAACATGCAAAATTTGAGGTTTAACATTAAAGTGCCTACTCAACCCTAACTATAGGGGCATGATAGGGTTGAGGAGCCATTTACATGTTAAACCTAAAATTTTGCACCTTAATAACTTTGTAACTGTTCAACGGATTTGCCTGAAATTTGGAATAAGTGATCAAGAACTATACATCTTGGGATCTGCCAACTTTCATACTGGCTGATATAAGCTGCGGAGCTATTAAGTCAGATCTCAAGCACGTTTACAGTTTCTGGTGAATTGTTTGCTCATGCCTACAAGTTGCACGGTTTGCACGACTGGTCCAAAACTTTAGGGAACGTGCGGCCAGGGTGCCCGGTGTGCCTTTCAAAGATTTTGTGAAAAAATATTAAATGGTTCAAAAGTTATTCAAAAAAGAAGTTCCCATTATAAGTCAATGGGAAAAGTTAACAAAAAGTTCGAAAGTGTTGCAAATGCAGTTTATACTTTCTCAAATGGCCCTTTTACTTTCACAAATCTGCCATTTTGTTTTCAGTTAGTGATCATTAAAATGTTTGCCATTTAAATCTGGGACTGTCTAGCAACCTAATTCTTTCTGTATTCACCTAGTCAGACCTTGAGGACGCTAGGCATGTCTTTATTTTGGGGTAAAACACCCCAGAAATATGTTTTTCAAATTTCTGGAAAAAGTACTTTCGCAAAGTAGTGTCGCACTTGTGACACTGTCGAATGAATTTGCAAAAGCGTTTGCAAACTTCAACAGTACTTTTTCAGACTATGGCCAAAATGACACTGGTTCTTTGCCACTGTGCTGCTAAAGACCTGTTTGATCTTTTGGCTTGAAATTTAGAGGGAAAGGCAGCCAACATCTCACAGATGTGCCTTTTGGTGGTTTGGTGACAAAAAATTGCATGGCTGCCGAGTTACGGTACTCCGAAGTTAGCGTTTTTTCCCATAGACTAACATGGTGGTGTATGCCATGCCTTTCGGGGCTTGTATCTTGGAAACAATGCGAGATACAGATTTTTGCTGCAAGTTGCATATCCCTAAATCCTAGCCAGGAAAATCATGATTTTTGTGAAATTTAAATTTTTTTTCTACGTTGTGTGGTTGCTGAGATATTAGCAATTAAGTACTTCCAATGCTTGTTTTAAGCTTCAATGCCCATTACAATGCATACATTCTCTGTGTTTCTCTATGCAGCTGTTCGGCAACAACAGGGTATGCACTTCTCCGTTACTGTTACAGTTACTGTTTCCACTTGCGTTTATGTCCCCGTTTGCGTTACTGTTCCCATGTACACCACCGTGTGTGTTACCCTTTACATTGTCATTTGCACTTGCATTTTTGTTACTGTTACCATTTGCATTTCCACTACTGTTTCTCTTTGCATCACTGTGCGCATTGCCATTTGCGTTTCCGGCAGCCCTTTCGTTTGCATTTCCATTTCTCTTTCATTTTGCGTCTTCCTTGCTGGTACTGTTGCCATTTGCATTTGCAATTGTGTTGCTGTGCCCGTGCTCATTATGGTTTGTGTTTCCCTATGCGCTTGCATTTTCTTTTGTGTTTCTGTTTCCTTTGCTGTTATTGTTGCTGTTATCATTACCATTTGCATTTACAATTGCGGTACTGTGCCCGTGCGCATTTTGGTTTGTGTTTCCGTACGTGTTTCTGTTCCCATTTCTGTTTCTGTTTCTTTGGTGTTATTCTTCATGTTAACTTTACCATTTGCATTTACAATTGTGGTACCATGCCTGTCGCGTTACAAGTTGCGTTCACGTGTGCGCTTGTGTTAGCATTTCCGTTTCTGTTCCCTTTCACATTCTTTTTGCTGTGAAACTTAACATTTCCATTTAACATACCACTGCCATTGCTCTTCATGTTACCAGTTGCATTTCTGTATGTGCTTCAATACCTGTTTGCGTAACTGTTCACTTTGGCGTCACTTTGCGCTTGCGTTCTATTAACATTTCCTTTACCATTTATGTTTCTGTTACCATGTGCACCACTGTTGGCACTTCTGTTTGCATTGCTGTTCCTGTTACTATGTCACAAGACATCACGTGGCGGGAACATGGGGTCCAAAGGGCCCTGCACTCCCGCCGCTGCATTACATTCACTATTTCTCGTCATCATTCTCAAAAAGAAGAGAAATTAGAGGCAAAAAACTCTGTTTAATGCATCAGTTAGGGTTGTTCCACAGTGACAAAAGTGAGGAAATTAGGTGTTAGGGTTGAAACTCTCCTTGGTCCCCTCCAGCCCACCCCCCAACCGGCATCGGGGTGCGCATTGGGGTTGTTGGTCTTAACTCTCACCCCATTCTCCTATTCCTTCAGCTTCTTTACACATGTGAGGGGTGAGAGTTAGGGCCAATGACCCCAATGCACACCCTGATGTCAGTTGAGGGGGTGGGCTGGAGGGGTCCAAGGGGGGTTTCAACCCTAACATCAAATTTCCTCATTTTTATCGCTGTAGAACAACCCTAACTGATGCATTAAATTGAGTTATTTTGCCTCTAATATCTATAGATAGATAGATAGATAGATAGATAGATAGATAGATAGATAGATATTATGGTAGCTTGGTAGCTTGGTAGTGCTACCATAGTTAGGGTTGAGTACCCTATTTAAGGTTAAATGGTGAAATGTTGCACTTTAATAACTTTAGATCATTCAACAGATCTGCCTGAAATTTGGTAGGCATGGGGTGCAACCATAGATCATAGGATCTGCCAACTTTTGTACCGGTCGGATATAAGGCTGTGGAGTTATTAAGCAACATTTTGGCATGCAATTATGGGTATTTGTTAATTCTTTTCTCGTGCCTACAGGTTGCACACTGTGCGACTGGTCCAAAACTTCAGGGATCATGCAGCCAGGGTCCCTAATGTGCATTTTGAAGATTTTGTGAAAAATATTGAACGGTTCAAAAGTTATTCAAAATAAGTTTCCTATTATAGCTAATGGGAAAAGTTAACAAAAGTTTGACAGTGTCTCAAATGCACTATTTAGTGTCAAAATGACCCTAGTAGTGTCATAAATCCTCCATTTTGTTTTCAGTTTCTGATCACAGAAATGCTTGGCATTTACAATTGGGACCATCTAGGGACATAATTATTTTGTGTTTACCTAGTCAAGCCCTGAGGATGCTAGCCATGGAAGACTAGGTTTGCTGGCCAAGGCACCTAGCTTCACCTGAGCTCTTTTCTTCTAAGTTGCTTGAAAGGACTGAGCAAAGAACCTTACCAGAGCAACAATAAGGATTAAGGCTTCTTTGGCTAGGCAGGTTTACTGTGTGTTATTTTTATTTTGTACTCACAAGGGATTGTTACTGTTTGTTGCTACATTTTATTGCTTTATTTTTCTCAGATTCAAACTGTCTTGCTGGGTATACATTTTGCTACATTATTACAGGGGTGTGCCTGCAGGTGTGTGCTTACAGATTACTGCTGTAATGTTCTAAATCAAATTGTCTTTTGCAAGGTATATCTTCTGTTATTGCTTTATTTTTCTTTTAGCAAAGGGTTTCTTACAGGGTATATCTTCTGTGAAATTATTACAGGTGGTGCTTTACAGGTTTCACAGTTTTAGCTGTCATTAGGATAAGCTTTAGGCTACTGCATTTATTGCTGGCTAATTGTTTCTGCTCTTACCTCCTTGTTTCTTTCTGTCCGTGGTTCTTCTTTTTCATCACGGGAAGGGCCCAGCCTACCACCCCACACTACACTCCTTTTATAGAGTAGCACAGTTATGACATTTCCTGTAGCAAAGCAGGAAGGGGTGGTTCAGAGGGGTATCCACACAGTGACCTCATTTACAGGGGCACTAGTAATTTAACTTGCTTGAACAAGTTATACAAAAACATACAAAACACAAAATCAAACTTTTGCTTTCATTTTCTTCCTTCTAATTACTCTGATCAGGTTATAAACCCAGCAACTTACCTGGAATGGATATCATTAACTGCAGGTACTGTGGAACACTTTTCAGAAGGGCAGTTTGACAGGATTTAGGGACACTGTCCTACATGTTGGGCCATTGGAGATCTGAAGGCTTAGCTCCAGGCAGCATGGGCAGAGAGTGAGTGCCTCAAATTGCATGTTCAGGAGGAAATATATTATAAGTACTGTCCAACATTTCCCCAACATCCAACAGAAGCACCTCGGCTGCAGAGGGTAGTTGGTCCAGGAGGTTGGCAGGTGGTTAGGAGGGGCAAATCGGGTGCCCCATCACTCAGTGCTCTCCAACAAATCACCTCCACAAACCATAAAAAAACTGCAAACAGGTATCTGCCTCTATCTCTGAAATTAAACAAAGGGACAGAGGACATTGCAGAGCAGGGCACTGCAGCACAGGAGCTAGCACAACAAAACACACCCAAAACAGGAACCAAAACAAAAAGCAAAAAGGAAATCCTAAAACTTCTGATCATAAGAGACTCCATGATTTGGGGAGTTGATACGTATCTCCAGCCAGGGATAATGGTCAGATGTCTCCCAGATACATCAGCATGGAGAGACACTGACCGCATTGCTAAAATTGTTCAGGAAGCAGGAGAAAACATTTATGTCCTGGTACACATAGGGACTAACGATCTCACCAGCCGGTCAGTAGTGGAGACCAAGGAACACCTGACCAGGCTGGGTGACAAACTATCATCCATTTCGTCCGGCATCTCCTTCTCTGAGATCCTGCCAGTCTGGGAGAGGGGGACAGATGGATGGAAGGTCAGAGAAGGAGAGATAGGGGAGCTAAACATGTGGCTCAAGGGCTGGTGCCAGGAAAAAGGACACAAATTTGTAGGGAACTGGCAGCAGTTTTGGGAGCGAAAGTTCTTTAAATTTGATGGACTGCATCTGACTAAGGAGGAAGTCAGTGCATTGGGGCAGAAGTTTGATGTCTTTGCAGAATATTTAAACTAGCAAATGGGGGGAAGGGTGCAGCACCCGAAACATCGAATGGGAAGAACACCCCTGCCCCTTAGCTAGTGGTCAAACAGGAGTTCAGCATGTTTGAAGTACATTTGCATCACCAGGTAAAGAAAAAGGACCAGCTCCCCATACGATGCACCGGGGAAACGCCAGACCTCGTCCAACAACTAACACACAGAAATCTGACCAATGGAAAATCATGTACACAAATGCTCGCAGTCTGGGAAACAAGATCCTAGACCTGCAAGCAATAATGACAGAGGCTAAACTGGACATAGTAGACATTAGCAAGACATGGTTTACCAGTAACCACACTTGGGAGATTTCAGTACCTGGCTATGTACTGTTTAGAAGAGACGGAGGAGCAAAAAGTGGGGGGTGGAGTGGCCATTTATGTCAATGAAAATATCAAAGCTACAGAAATTCAGAATAAACATAAGGAGCCAGAAGAACTGTGGGTCACCCTGAAAACAGGAAATGGGACAGCCATATGAACTGGGATTGTGTACAGGCCTCCAGACCAGGGGGAAGGCATAGATGTGTTACTGTTAGAAGATATACAAAACATGACAGCTAAAGGGGAGGTTCTGATAATGGGAGACTTCAACATGTCAGATACAGATTGCTCAATACCAGCAGGGACATCTGCCAGAACTAGACACACGGTGGATTCCCTGCAGAGGAGGGCCCCAAACAACTGCTACAACAACACACTAGAGACAGGGCTATCCTACATCTAGTACTGACTAACAGGGAAAGGGTCACAGATCTCTAGGTAGAAGGCCACCTGGGGAGCCAGTGACCATCACATGGTATTGTTCAGTTTGGCCACTAGAATAAAATCATCCATTCCAAGGCAAAATATGGGACTTCAGAGGAGCTGACTTTGATAAGATAGCCAACAGAGCTAAACTAGCCCTGGCAAAAGAAATACAGGTGAGGGGGTATAGTCAAAGTGGGCATTAAAGATGCAGTACTTGAAGCAACATCATATTGCATTAGTGAGAAAAGGAACTGCAGAAGAAGAAGAAGGAAACCACTTTGGTTCTCAAACACAGTAGCAGAAAAGGTCAGAGCCAAAAGGCCAGCCTTCAGGAAATATAAGGGAACTCAGCAGGATGAAGATAGGGAGGCATCCCAAACTACCCTAAGGGAAGCAGGGACGGCAGTAAGGCAGGTAAAAACCCAAACTGAGGAAACACTAGAATGAACAGTAAAAGAAGGTGACAAGACTTTCTATAGATACATTAGTGAAAGGAGAAAGTCCAGAGGGGGTATTGCTAAGATCAAAGGGGATAAGGGTGTGTGTGAGGAGGAGGAGGAGGACCATATAAAAGCATCTATCCTAAATAGATACTTCTGTTCAGTATTTTCTGAAGAGAAGGGCCCACAGCTCTGCACCATGGACATGGGGGGAGGGAGGTGTGCACTAGTCCCTTCACAAAAGAAAGGGTTTTACAAGAGCTCGATAAGCTCAGGGTGAACAAGGCAATGGGACCTGATGGCATACATCCCAGGGTACTAAAGGAGCTAACGGTGGAACTAGCAGAGCCATTATTAGAACTGTTTAGTGAGTCTCTGAGCACAGGAGAGGTCCCAGAACACTGAAAAAAGGCTCATGTGATCCTGTTCCACAAGAGTGGTAGCAGGGAGGAGGCAGGAACTACAGACCAGTCAGTCTTACCTCAGTAGTGAGCAAGATTATGGAGACACTCCTTAAGGAAAGGATAGTTCAACAATTGGAATCCATAGGAGCACAGGATCCAAGACAGCATGGGTTTACAACAGGAAGGTCCTGTCAAACTAATTTCATAGATTTCTTTGACTGGGTAACCAGAGGTGGACCAAGGGGAGCAGTTGATGTTGCCTACCTTGACTTCAGCAAAGTTTTCGATACTGTTCCACATAGAAGATTGAGTAATAAGATAGGTAGGCTCAGGGTGGGTCGATGTTGGTCAACTGGGTGGCAAACTGGTTGACAGGCAGAAAACAGAGAGTGGTGGTAAATGGTATACAGTCAGAAGAGATGCAAGTCACAAGTGGTGTACCTCATGGATCAGCTAGGGCCAGTCCTCTTCAATATCTTCATCAATGACATTGCAGATGGACTGGAGGGTATGGTTTGTGTGTTTGCAGATGATGCCAAGATCTGCAACAGAGTAGATGATCCAGATGGGGTGGGCAGAATGAGAGAGATCTGGATAAACTAGCAAAATGGTCAGAAGAGTGGCAACTGGGGTTTAATGCAAAGAAGTGCAAGATCATGCACATGGGGAAGAGAAACCCTGAAGCCACCTATAGGCTGGGAGGGGAGTTGCTGGCAGTCACAAGGGAAGAAAGAGACTTGGGCGTCATCATCGCTGATGACCTGAAATCATCCAAGCAGACCTCTAAAGTAGTAGGTAAGGCAAGAAGGATGTTGGGGTGTATTAGTAGGGGTATCACAAGTCAGAAGAGGGAGGTAATAATCCCTCTTTATAAGTCACTGGTTAGGCCCCATCTGGAATACCGCATGCAATACTGGAGGGCACACCTTCACAAGGACATTAACCAAATTGAGGCAGTCCAGAGAAGGGCAACCAAAATGGTGCAGGGACTGCATCAGAAAACATGTGAGGACAGATTAACTGAACTCAATATGTATACCCTAGAGCAAAGGAGGGAGAGAGGTGATATGATTGAAACATTCAAACACCTTAAGGGCATTAATAAGGTGAAAGAGTCTAACATGTTTCAATATAAGAAAAATAGCAGGACAAGAGGATACAGTACGAGATTAGAGGGAGACCAATTTAGGGGTAATGTGAGGAAGTTCTTTTTCACAGAAAGGGTGGTGGATGCATGGAGCGACCTACCTCAGGAAGTGGTGGACATGAATACAGTGCAGGGCTTCAAAGAGGCATGGGATAGGCATAAAGGAGCAATACAGATGAGTATGAATAGATAGGCCATTTACAGAACAAAGGCCTATGGTACATTCATAAGGTAGAAAAAGAAATGGGTGGACTGGATGGGCCTTGCAGTCCTTATCTGCTGTCAACTTTCTATGTTTCTATGTTTCTATGACTTTATTTTGGGGTTAAACACCCCAGAAATAAGTTTTTCAAATTTGTGGGAAAAGTAGTGTCGCAAAGTAGTGTCGCACTTGCTACACTGTAGCAAATTTTTGCAAAAGGTGTCGCAAATCACGACACTACTTCTCAACACTATGGCCAAAATGACAGGAATTGTTTGCCATCCTGCTGCAAAAGAACAGTTTGGTCTTTTGGGCTGAAATTTGGAGGAAAGGCAGCCAATATCTCACAGATGTGCCTTTTTTGTGGCTTTGTGAAAAAATATTAGATGGCTGCACAGTTATGGCACTCTGAAGTTGACACTTTTTCCCATAGTCTAACATTACGGTGTCCGCTGCTTGACAGAAATTCTTTGCCATCCTGCTGCCAAATAACAGTTTGGTCATTTGGACTGAAACTTGGAGGGAAGAAAGCCAACATCCCACAGATGTGTCTTTTGGTGGTTTGGTACAAAATATTACAGGGTGTCAAAGTTGCGGCACTCGAAGTGCACATTTGTCCCATAGGATAACATTACAAGCGTCTATTGAGCCTTTAAGGCCCATTCTGAATCGTGCAAGATACGGAATTTTCATCTGAAAATGCTTAGCCCCACCCCCAATTGGGGGCTAAGTGCAAAACTAGCCAGGAAAGTCATAATTCATACAAAATTTTAATTTATTTTTGCATCGTACGGTTCCTGAGATATAAGCAATTTAGTATTTCAACTCCTCATTTTCTGCTCCAAGCCCCATTATTATGCATACATTCTTTGTACTCACTGTGTTTCTCTATGCAGCTGTTGGGGAAAACCCAGGTGTGCGCTTACGTTACTGTTGCCTTTACCGTTTCCGCTTCTGGTTCTGTACCCGTTTGCATTACCATTCTTGTGTACGCCACCATGTGTGTTGCCCTTTGCATTTTCGTTTGCGCTTGCATTACTGTTACCATTTGTGTCTACAGTACTGTTTCTGTTTGTGTTTCACTTTGCGTCACCGGGCACATTACCATTTGCATTTGCGGCTGCCCTTCCATTTACATTTGTCTTTCATTTTGCGTTATTGTAGTTACCGTTTCCATTTGCATTTCCAATTGCGTTCCTGTACCCATGAGCATTACGGTTTGTATTTCCATATGCACTTGCATTTGCATTTGCATTTCTGTTTCCTTTGGTGTTATTGTTGCTGTTACTATTACCATTAAGCGTTATAAATGCGGCACTGTGACGTGCGTAACGGTTTGTCGCTTTCCGCATGCACTTACAATTGCGGCTTCCATTTCTGTTTCCTTTGGCGTTATTGTTGCTGTTACCATTACCATTTGTGTTTACAATTGCAGTACTGTGACCGTGCACATAACAGTTTGCATTTCTGTACATGCTTGCATTCGCGTTTCCGTTTCTGTTTCCTTTGGCATTATTTTAGCTGTTACTGTTACCATTTGCATTTCCAATTGCAGTACCATGACCGTGCACTTTACGGTTTGTGTTTCTGTACTCACTTGCATTTGCCTTTCCATTTCTGTTCCCTTTGGCATTATTATTGCTGTAACAGTTAATGTTTGTGTTTACAATAGCGGTACCGTGACCCTGCATGTTATCATTTGTGTTTCTGTGTCCGCATGCATCTCCATTTGTGTCACTGTTTGCTTTGGCATCACTTTGCCTTTGCATTTCTATTAATGTTTACGTTACCATTTCCATTTGCGTCACCATGTGCGTAACTGTTAGCGCTTGCTTTTGCATTGCAGTTACTGTATAGTCCTCATTCTTAAAAAGAAGGGAAATTCATGGAAAAAAAATCCATTTAATGCATCAGTTAGGGTTGTTCCACAGTGACAAAAGCAAAGAAATTCAGTGTTAGGGTTAAGCCCCCTTGCATCTGGCCCCAATGGCATCGGGGTGTGCATTGAGGTCGCCGGTCCAACTCTCACCCCATTCTCCTATACCTTAGCTTGCTTATTACGTGATGGGGTGAGAGTTAGGGGCTGACGCACCCTAACGCACACCCTCGATGCTGGTTGGGGGACAGGTTGGGGTTGCAGGGGTTTTCAACCCTAACACCAAATTCTCACTTTTGTCACAGTGGAACAACCCTAATTGATGCATTAAACTGAGTTTTTGCCATGAATGAATATGTGTATATATATATATGAAATCTCTCTCCCCCATGGCAAACAAGTGCATTTAATGCATCAGTTATGGTTAAAGCAACAAAGTGAGGAAATAAGACATTGGGGTTGAGCCCTAACCACCACAGACACCCATCCTCCATGGACTGACAGATGCCGGGGCATGCCATGGAATTGTGTGGCCCAATGCTCACCCTATTCCACGTCTAAACAGGTTGATATGCTACAGTAAAGGAGAATGGGGTGAGAGTTAGGCCTCATGAGCCCATGGCACACCCTGGCATCTGTCAGACTGTGGAGGATGGGTGTGTGTGGTGTAAGGGGTTAGGGGCTCAACCCTAACATCTCTTTTTCTCATTTTTTTGCTTTAACCCTAACTGATGCATTAAATGCAGTTTTTAGTCATGAATTTCGCTACTTTTTGAAAAGTGTAATATAAGTAGTAAATAGCATGTGTTGGTGGGCTCCCACCAGACTGCCCATTTCTGCAAAACAATATGCATCTTTTGGAGCCTTCACTCCCACTTACACATAGCTACAGAGTCATACAACAGCCCTATAGGGCAAGGAACCCTTGTAACACTAAGTTGCAGATATCTTGGGAACCGTAGCAGATAGCAAAACATTCAAGTGTCTTTGTAATCATGACTAGCGAGCACTGCTTGCAACATAATAGACCAAATCTGTATCTCACATTGTTTCCAAGAAATGGCCACCAAAAAACACAATGAGTGGCACAATGTAATCCTATGGAAAAATCTGAACTACGTAATGGTATATTTATGGAACTGATTAATTTCCCGACACCTAAATAGCATAATTCACACCTGTAGGACATCACCTCAATACCCTGAACATTTCAAGAAAAAAAGACGAAACCATTCATTAGCAGTGCAGTGGTAAAGTTTTTAAAATCCAAGTCCGTGAGGTAGCAAAATCCTTGACTGCGAGCTTGTGGACTAGGATTTTGACAGCTTGAGGACTAGGATCGTTAGCGAGTAACGGTCAAAGAATTTTTACATTTTAAAAAGCTATTTTTTGACCAAAACAAGCCAAACTAAAGGCATGGCTGAACAAAACCCATGCCTCATTTGGCTCAAAAATCATCCATGGAGAAAGTTACAGCATTTTGTTTTGGAGAAAAACTGAAAAGCGAGATGGCAGCTCACAGACAAGGAATTTTCTGGCAGACCAGGATCATAGTCCCTGAGATACAAAATTGTTGGCTGTGAGCCCAATCTTTGTCTGAAAAATAACCATATAAATCTTGAAGTGAACTGAGCATGCTCAGAACCTGAAAATTAAAAATGTTATAACTTTGGACCAGATTAATATTAGTTTGTTCCTTGACCCAACCTCTTTCTACTTTCCAAATTTCAGACCAAAAAAATACACAGTGTGGTTGCAGCACCACGGGCAAAAAACGTATCAAAAGTAGCAAAAAACACATTTATTTAGCATTTTGCTGCTCAGAAACCAGAAGTCCAACCAAAACGCAACTCAGTAAATCAAGAGATCTACCATACCAGACTCATGATTCCAAATTTTGTGTAGATGCGTTGAACAGTTGCAAAAGTTATTAACACGCAAAAATTGAGGTTTAACAATAAAGTGCCTACTGAACCCTAACTATAGGGGCACGACTGCATCCTTATAAATATATAATATATATATACACACACACACACACACACACTAAGGATGTCATACAAAGTATACCCCATGACCAGGATATTCAAAGGGCATTAGTGATCGCAAAATGGGTTAAAGACTTGCTAATATCACTATGTGCTTGCAAAGCAGGAAAGGATCACAAACTGCCATATTGGATGATGTGGTTAGCAAGTTGCTAACCTGTTTGTGACTGACATTAAAACATGCCAGTGCACCTATGCAAACCAACTGATGGCAACTTGCATATACAGTAAGCACAGTGGCATATTGGTCTGTTCAGACAGGTGAAAACTAGCCTTTAGAGTGGTCTAATTACCACCTTAACTGGACCAGGCCTTATAGCTGCACCCCCTACCCCCACCTACAATTTCCCATCAGCTGTTGTAGCAATTTTCCATGGTGTCCCATGGTCCCACTGCACCCTGCTCATCCTGCCAGGATCCTTATGCAAATTCCCTAGTGTCCTCTGGTCCCTCTATGCCCCAGTCACTCCATCAATAGCCATATTAAAAGTCTCTGATGTTCTGAGACCCCAGCCTATGATTGCCTTGCCAGTATCTTTATGCAAAGTCCCTGGTGTGTAATGGTCCCCTTGCTTCTTGATCATCATGCTGGTATCCTTATGCAAAGTCCTTGGTGTTCAGTGGTCCCCCACCGCCTATCACCTTCCCAGTATCCGTATGTAAAGCCCCTGGTGTCCAATGGATCCCCTACCTACCTTTGCCTTACAGGTATCCTGGTGCAATTTCCCTGGTGCCCAGTGGTTCCTATAGTATCTATATTTGAATTTGCAAGCCTTCCTGCCCACTCAGCCCCCACTGCTGCAACCACCACTCCCTGCACCCACTGACAGTATCAGTGTGCCACCAATGGCTGTCAACTTGCACAGACTGGCCCACTGTCTTCTGTGATTGGGCACAGCCTGACAGTTTACCATTACACACCTACTGTAGCAACAGTTGTTTACAGTAGGCACACAACTGCAAACTGTGGAGATGAGCAGAGGGTCTGTGCTGGTCGCTGTCAGGGGGGTTTGGACACTGTCAGCATGGGGCCAGGGTGGTGGTGGTACTGGCGAGGGCTGAGTGGGTGGGTAAAGTGGATGACTCTAAAGAATGGGGATCCACTGAACCCCAGGAACTTTGCATAAGGATACCAGAAGGGCAATTTGGGGGTGGGGCAGACGACTGAACACCAAAGAGGGTGAATTACACAGTTGTTGGGGGAATCATGGGCAGGTGAACCACTGGATACCAGGCACAGTCCACAGGCAGCCCAGCTAGTGCCATGGGGAAGAGCATACACAGTTTGCTCCAGGCCTGTAATGAGGTCCTAAAGGAATGCAAATGACCCAGTAGTGCCTTTGCTGATGTTATGGAGTCATTTTCATGTTAGGGTACAGATATGGAGCAATTGCAATTACTGGGTCCTAGCAGCTGGATTTAGTCCACAATCCCCATAGCACCCTACTGTCCACTTACCTCCTGTGGCCAGTAGGGAGGCTGTGGATTGTGAGCACAATCTTGATAGTAACTAACTGGTATATTGTAACATGCCTTTAGTGATCGCAGTGCACAAGCATGTTTCAGTAGACCTATGGTTTGCTCCAGGCAGCTGATTTCCTTTCCATGGAGGATAGGTGTAATTTATGTATGGATGTCATGCTCCCAGGGCATACTGGAACAACTTCCACAAACTGTTTCTTCTTTATTCAGTGTAGCTCTCAACCCACAGTGAACCAGATTTCTACACAGGGCTATGCCAAATTCCCTTGTCCAAAAATATTTTTGTCAAAGACCTTTACTGTTTATAGTACCTACAGCACCTTTTATAATTTGTTTCTAAGAGTAGTTGTTAATCGTTCCAAGCTGAATACTTTTGATGTTGGGCTCAAAAAATTACTATTGAATGGAAATGACTGCACATGTTTTTGAAGGTCATCTGCACATGTCACTGAATGTTATAATTTTATATTGTATTTGTCATCATGCTGTCTCAACTGTATTTTGCTTTCTGCATTTGTTCTGGGTCAATGTTCATCATTTGTTCTGTGGTGAATCACTTCTAGTGTAAATTTAATTGTATTTACTATATATACAACAGTTTGGAAGTTTGTGTATATCTTTTGTGGAGGTGTCTTTGTGACTAGAATCTGCTGGCTTGTTGCTTCAGTAGCCTGTTAAGACTGCTATTTTGTTTCTCACTGTTTTGTGGACTTTCTGGGCTGCTGAGTTCTTTTTCTTTTAAAAATAAGTTGTTTACAGGCATTCTTAATCCAGAATCTGACTGTTGCTTTGAAACAGCTTTTCCTGGCATAGTGTTCTGGTTCTAATACGATATCTGAAGTAGCAGCCCAATGAATTCTAGAATATTGAGATTTGCAGTTAACATCTGGATAATTTGATATGGTACAAGTGAGATCGATATTTATGTATTTTCTTATATTATATTTATGTAAGGTTAAGGGAATAAGGGAGGTGTGTGGAAGTACTCCACATGTTTTGTTTCTAGTCTAAGGGTACTGGGCAGATAGAAAGTAAGAGAACAGAAGTTGGGAGTGCTGAGAGTAGTGTGAGTGTGCAGTGGCTGTAGGGTGGCAGTTTTCAACGACCTTCTGGAGACTGCAGTGCTTTGCCATCTGCCCACAACCCTCTTGGTTGAGGGAGGAGGTCACTAGACTCCTGGCTGAGTTGGCTAGGATTTGGAGGACCTCTTCCTCTACCCAGGAGTGACCAAGACTGCTACTGTTACCTCAGAGGATACCAGGGAAGAGGAATAGCTGGACTATGGTGGGCTCTGAAAGAGTGGGGGTGGTGGAACAGAGGCACATTCCTCAACTGGTACCACTATATAATTTCTACACTGCTCTGGTGGGGCAGAACTGTCAGAAGGAGGTACCTGCAGTAGACAGCAGGGAAGATGTGAGGGCCCTCCATAGTGGAGACCCCAAGAAGGGTGGTAGAGGACCTAATGAGGAGGAGGAAGCAACATCTGGTGGGGGACTCAATTGTGATGGGGATAGATTTGAGAATAGGAAAAAAAGGGAGAGGCAGGTTAGGTGCCTACCCGGCACCATGGCCCGAAGGACAGCAGGATGGGAGCGAGAGATGGACATCATTGTCCACCTGGGAACACATGATCTAGCTAGTGACAGGGCTGGGATAGTGCAGGGGGAGTTTAGGAAGCTGCTGAGGGGACTTAGACAGGTAACTAGCTATGTGGCTTTCACTGAGATGCTGTCTGTCTACAACAGGGGAAAGGAGAGGATCTCTGCACCAGGAGCTTCAATTCATGGATATAGGAATGGTGCAAAGAGGAGAGTATAGCTACACTGGGGAATGGGATGAGATGATAATTTATTTTATTTATTTATTTTTATTTATTTATTTAACTCATATATCGGATTTACAAACCTTTGAGTCAAAGACTCATTTACAAAGGCACCTCGTCGCAGGGAGGGGAGACAATATGTTTGTGAAGCAAGACAGTGGGGAACAGTACAGGTGAGATGCAAACAGCATACATAGCAGACATTTCAAAGAGCAAGTAAACATAGACAAGTTGCAGAAGAGCACACAACAATAAGTCATTAGGGGTCCCAGTGGGTCACACAAGATACAGTGTGTGGTGTACAGACTGAAAACAGGCTAATCGAGAAAACTAGTGCATACATAATACTATAGGGACAGGTTGGTTTTGAAAGGCTCTCTCGGAAAGCCCTATAATAGGGATATACAGTTCCGAGTGCTGGTGAGGTGTTTGTGTAGGGTGGTTTTGAAGGGCCAATTTTGAGATGTTTGTGGACGTGGAGTGGGAAGGAGTTATACCAGGAAGGTGCTCTCTGGTGAAAGAACCTTTGGGCAAGTGAGGTCCTGGCTCTAGGCACCTGGAAGGTGGCTTTGGTAGTATTATGGGTGGCAACTGAGTGGGAGGCCTGTAGAAGCGGTGTGGCGACTCCGGGGGGGGGCATAGCCCAAGTAGAGCCTTTTTAGCCAGTATACTGGTGTGATATTGCAGGCATTCTTCAAAATTGAGTATGTTTGAGGTGGAGTAGAGCTGGCATGTGCGAGTTCTGCTGGGGGCACCGGTCAGGAGCCTGCAGGCTTTGTTGATAGAGGTCTGGACTTTGGTGAGGGCAGTGGGGTCAGCGGCTGCATAGGTGGGGAGTCCATAGTCAACCAATGACAGGATGGAGGAAGTGATAGCCAGCCATAGGGTGAATTCAGGGAGGCAGTCTTTGTGATGGTAGAGGAGTCCAATCTGGGCATTCATGGCAGAGGACAAAGCATTGACATGGGCATGGAAGGAGAAAGCCGAGTCGAAGGTGATGCCCAGGTATTTGTGTGTTGATACCTGCTCAAGGGGGTAGAGGGTGCTGGGAATGATGCAAAGGGGAGCATTTTTGGAGTTACTTTGTCGGTGTGCAAAGATCATAGATTTTGTCTTCTTGAGGTTCAGAACCAGGCGGTGGTCGAGGAACCATTTTTCAGCTTGGCTGAAGGACAGTTGCAGGGAGCTCTGGAGAGTGAGTGGGTCGGGGTGTGAGGCGAGTAGGACTGCATTGTCAGCATATAGAAGCAGTTTGCCTGTACAAGAGCTGGGAAGGGTGTTTAAAAAGAGACTGAATAACCTAGGGCCCAGAATGGAGCCTTGTGGGACCCCGGAGCATACAGGCAGTGCAGTAGATAGTATTCCATTTAATTTGACCTGTTGGGATCTATCCCAGAGGTAGCTGGAGAACCAGGCCAGAGGGCCAGATGAGAATCCCAGCTGATGGAGGGTGTCAAGCATTAATGGGTGACTCACAGTGTGAAAGGCCTTGGCTAGGTCAATGAACACTGCCCCAGCAATCTCCCCAGCGTCAAGTGCCGAGTGTATTTGGTGGGAAAACTCCAGTAGGGCTTGGTGGTGCTGTGACCAGGTGGAAGCCATGCTGTTCTGGGCACAGTCTGTTGTAGTTGGATAGATAATCCACGAGTTGCGTGGATACTATTTTCTCCAGAACCTTGGGGGGGAGGATAGAGATAGGTCTGTAGTTGTTTGGTACTGTGCAGTCTCCATTTTTATGGATAGGGGTGATTTCAGCCTGTTTCCATGCACTTGGGAATTGGCCGAGGCACAGAGATCGATTAAGAAGGTAATGGCAGGGGGGCTAGCATGACATCTAGTGTTAGGTGGAGTATCCTGGAATCAAGGGGGTCACAGATCGGGTTGTGGGAGGATAGGGCTTTTAGGAGGAGTGGTTTAGCATCGTGGGGGGAGATAGCCCTGAAGAGAAAAGGGGGGCGAGAAATAGCTGGGTGGCTGGTTACCGGGATGGGGTCAAAGAAGTGGGCAGGAAGGATTGCACTTAGGTCAGAAAAGATGTGTTAAGGCAGTCAGCAACACGGATAGGTCTGCATTAATTGTGCCATTAATAACCATCTGTGAGGGAGGAGGGAGCAGGTCTTCCCGTTTAACTCCTTTATGTTGTCCCAGAAGGCTCAGGCAGAGCCCTGGGAAGAGGTCAAGGCAGTTTGATAGTAGTTGGCTTTGGCTTGTCTTATGGCCAGGTGCACTGGCTGTGAGCCGCATTATAGGCTTGCCTGTTGCTATCCTGCCAGTCTTGACAGCAATGTGCCATAGGTTATCACGCTGCTTCAGTTGTTGGATCAGGGAGGGGGAAATCCAGACAGCAGTGTGTCTCTTGGAGCGGGTGTTGGTGACAGGGGCAAAGATGTCACAGGCCTTGCAGAAGGCACTGGTGAGGAAGGCTAGAGCAGTATCTATATCCGTTGCAAGGGAGATCGGGGACCAGCCGAGCTGGGCAAGGTGCTGCTTTAGCTTGTTTAGGCCCCTGGGGTGGAAGCATCGACGAGGGGTTGCTTTGTACGCAGGATTGAGTGTGGGGGAGATCCAGAAGCAGAGAATAGGTGAGTGGTCACTGAGGGAGTTGGCTAGAACGTTAACAGCCTTCACTTTGTGTGGGCGGTTTGAGAGCACGATGTCTAGTAACGAGCTGGTCCCACTTGATTGGTTAAATCTGGTAGGCCAAGTCACTAATTGAGATAGGTCAAGGGCTGTGAAGTTGTCCTTAATTTGTGTTGAAGTGGAGCCAAGCCATTTGATGTTGAGGTCTCCTAGGATGAGCTGTTCAGCCTTGTGATAGCTTGATTTTGTACATGTGGGTGTATGTAGGCAGTTGTGAGGTAAAGAGGGCCATGGCCTGGGTCAGGGGTGATTTTTTAGGGTGATGGCTTAGGCCCCATGGTCGAGCTTGGGGGCGGGTAGTACATGACCAAGGAGGGAGTTACTTAGGTAGACTGTGCATCTGCTGCCACACTTACCCACACGATCTTCTCTAAAGAGGGTGAAGACAGGGAGGGAGACAGCAGAGTCTGGAGTTGATTGAGAGAGCCAGGTCTCCACTATGGCAAGAATGTCAGGCTTATGTTGAGATACCCAACTCTGGAGTGTAGCAGTCTTCCTTGGGAGACTGCAGATATTCATGGAGGCAATGCGGAGTCCATGACCTGTGGGAGGCGATGCAGCTGGTCCCAGTCCGGGTTGGTGGACATTCCCAGAGAGCAGGAGGTAGAGATGATGAGTCAGAGAAAGGACTACAGTAGTAGTAGGGTGCTTGGGCAGATCCGAGGATCTGGGGGGCAGTGCAGGGGATGGGTAGGGAGTTAAGGAAGGGTAGGGCTAGGACAGAGGGAGACCACCGACCATTGCGAACTGGGGGGTATGGGCACTGGTGGTAGGTGTGTGGGGGCGGTAGGGTGGTCCAGTGTGTGTGGTGCACTACTGGTGAGCGGAAGGCAGATGGGAGGGTTAGGAGCAGTGGGGGGTTGAGCTTGGGGAGGCTGAGATGCTGGCAGATGTGCATATACAGGGGTGTTAGAGAGATTGTTGGCAGGGATGTTGGGGGGGGATAGGATAGTGAGGAGCAATGTGAATATACAGAGACCTAAAAGAGACATATTGCTGTATGAGATAAATGAAGGGGTTAGTTGTTGGCAGGCAGGATCCCCCTAGTGTTCAGCGGGTATAACCTGCAGGTGGAAAAGTGGGCTGATTGATTCTGCAGCCTCACGTGACACCGCCTATATAATATAGAGCCGGCCAAGGGTGGTGGTGGGGGCGGCGGGGTCAAACAACGCGCCTTGAATTGCTGCAGTCTGGTGCTGCTCCTGCCATGTACCTGGAATTGGTAGTCTGGTGGGGCGAGTCCTGGTCCGATCGCGGTCTGTGGGGAGGGAGGGCAGTGTTTCCTCGAGCCGCCAAGTACCATTTAGTCCTTGCTACAGGAGAGGGGAGACTAATTATAGCAGAGCTGTAGGAGGTGGACAGGTAAGAACAAAATGCAACAGCTTAGTCAATAGCGACTAAATTATAAAGGCTTTTAGTGTCTTAAAGTACTTTACTACTGCAGAGAAAAGTAAAACTGTACAGAAAAACAAGCACAAAAAAAAAATCTGGCCTATACATGGCTGATGGTGTGCATCCATCTGGGAGGAGAACTGCAGTCTTCAATGAGCAGTTTAAGAATTACTTCAATGAACATTTAAATTAGCCGATGGGGTTGCAGAAGGAATTGGGAAGGCAGAAATTGCCCCCCTTACAGGCTGAAGTAGAGAGTGAGGACTACTTGAGGGGAGAGGAATCCCCCAGTGTGCAAATTAATGAAGGAAGCATGGTGGTAGAGATAAAGGGTAAGGGAACAGGAGTATTAAAAAGACAGTGGGGAAGGAGATAGGGAAAAAAGGAAGAAAGGGGATAACAAGCAGAGTGGAAACAAAATCAGGAAGGCCATGTGTGTGACTGCTAGAGGTGTAGGAAATAAGATTCCAGATCTAGAGACCATCATGGCAGAGGCCATCCTGAATATTGTGACCACTACTGAGTCATGAAGCACTGAAAACTATGACTGGGATATGGCCATACCAGGCTATACTCTGCCCAGGCAGACCAGGTGAGAAGGAAGATGTTTGGTGCTTTATGTGAGGGAAAGCATAAAAGCAATGGAGATACAGGGAATACAGGGTAAGGGAGAGGTACTGTGGGTCATCCTGGAGACAGGGAATGGAGCCGCTATTCACACTTGAATGATCTACTGTCCTCTAGCATGGGGGAAACAGATAAGGCACCAGTGAAAGCCACTGGCAAGCTAGCAGAAAAGGGGGAAGTGCTGCTGGTGGGGAACTTCAACCTGCCAGATGTAGATTGGAGCATCCCAGCAGTGGCTCCAGCTAGAAGTAGGGACATACTGGATTCTGTGCAGGGGGCATTCCTCAGGCAACCAGTCAGTGAACCCACTTGTGATGGGTCAATACTGGACCTGGTACTCACTAGTGGAGACAGTATTGCAGACTTCAAGATAGGAGGCCACCTGGGGACTAGTGATCACTGTACAGCGTGGTTCAATATGAGGACAGCTGCAGAATGAGACCACACAAGGGCAAGGGTCCTGGAATTCAGCAGGGCAGATATTGTAAAGATGGGTGGATGACTCAGGGATGAGCTGGTGGGGGTAGTGGCCTGGGTGGGGTGGGGGAAAGTGAGAGAAGCTGAAAGGGACCATAGTAAAGGTAACAACAAAGGTAACGACAAATCTCTGCATCAAGCAAGTGAACATATGCAAGAGGAATAAGTTTTGGTCAGAACCAACACAGCTGCTGTGCATTAACATTAAAGAAAGTTTTCAATTCTTTTTTCTTTGTTACAGAAGTCCTTCAAAACATTTAATGCTTTAATTGATATAGTCTACTTTGGCTGGTTTTGTTGTTGAAGTGTGACATGTACATTTTAGGGGTGCAACTGTAAGAGCTAATTACTGTCCATTATGCATAGGTTTAGGTACAAAACCATGGTTGCTCGATGTTTTGCAGGCTTGGCCTCTGATGGTAAATTGTGTATGCATTGATGTGTGACTACTTTTATATTGTATATGAGGATATCCATAGTGTTACAGCAGCAACACAAACCTATTCCCTCAGACACGTTTTCAAATCTGTCTTCTTTGATTTACCCATATGCAATATTACAATAATCATACATCGATGTATGCTCAATTTATTATCAGAGGTCAAGCCTTGCAAACATTGATAACCAGGTGCTGTTGCACCTCACCCTATACATACTGGAACAATAGCTCTGGGGTTGAACCTCTAAAATGTATCACATCACACTGTTCCAGAGATGATCTTGATATCCACCAGCTCTAGGTTCTCAGTCACTGCTTCACAGACACCCCTATTCTACTGCCAGTAACAGTTCTATAAGTAGGGATGTCACAAAGTCTATGCCCAGGTTTCCAAGGGTTACCCTGCTTTTCCATGCATTGGCAATTTGACCCTTGCCCTTCCCACATGGTCCTTATAGTAATAGTCCTAGGGCTGAGGCCCTTGAAGCTGTAAGTGCTCTGGCTGCAGTTGATAAACCAAGCACAACACTCTATTGTTTCAGGAATGAAACATTTTTACATTAAGATTCTAGACTGGCTGCCTCCTTCTGTCTTCCCTTGTGCTGTGTCATTGATGGGAGATCAATTGGATCTGATTACCCACCTAAATTATAGTGAGCTGTCCATGGGGGGCCCCATGGAGTGGACCTTGGTGGACCCCATCAGCATTGAGAAGAATGAGCTCTGGGTCAGGGTCACTTGTTTCTTCTCAGATGAAGAGGAGGAGATGATCAATGACAGGGTGATATCCCAGCCGAGTGTGAAATTCAACCAGAAGACAGATGCATGGGAAAAATACACAAATCCATCACCAACACAGGCTACTAGAATACCTCAAAACAGCAAAAGCTAAACTTTATAGAGACTTTCAATTTTCTAATTGCATGCCAGGCACACACCGGGTGCACACACGATCAAAAATGTCCTAAGTTTCTATATTTTGTATTTTTCCTATGCTTCTGTAAATACCATATTGAAATGATGTCTGTTTAAAACTGCCAGGGGAAGCAAGGAACTATCCCAATGAATCTGCTGAGTCCACTGAGCAGACAGGTCAGTGGAATCTGGACCACTGATAAAATTACTTCTGGAAAGGCTAAGCTGGGTGCCCTGCTGAGGATAACTGTGAGGGTTGGTAAGTGGACTGATCTTAAGCATAGATACCTCTCCTGAGGTCAGTTCTCCTACCTGTTACCAAGTCCAGTCCCAGTTCTAGACTAGTGTGCAGCTACGGGGCATAGACATCTGTACTTCTATATAGGGGTTACTGTGTAGCCAAACACAGAAGTAATCGAGACTAGAATGGGAATTTTTTCTATGTTTGGCTGCACATAAAGCCATCAACTGTTCTGCATAGGTGGTACTCCCACTGGAGCGTGAAAAAGTGTTTTCTCTGTAGGACAGCTGGATCACTCATAATAGGCTGAGTGATAACATCTGCTGTTTTTTAAAATAAAAAAAATGGCACATTGATTCATGGTTTCACTGCCTAACAAAAAGTAACATCTGCATGTTAAATATTTTAGCGCAGTTGTGCAGATCACTGTCAAGTTAACACCAGTGAAATCAGTCAAGAAAATTAGTTGAGATTTCCAGGAGATGAATCCCCCCTCCCCCCATCCCCTTGTGTAGCCATATGGGCTATATACATGAAAGTACTCTGTTTCATAAACACAATCATAGACAATAAACAATAAAATATGGACTGCTGCTTTTTTTTTTACAAAACTTGCTCACCCTGGCACGCCTCTGAAAGAGTAATCAATTCTCACTGTGGAGCTGTTTAAAAAAAAATCACCCTGTCACACATTGATTCTGGTTGATGATGATGATGATGATGAAAACTTTATTTTTATACAGGAAATTCTAATCATTAGGATTATACAATCCTGTTCTCAAGATAGTCCTGTTTATATTTCACTTAGTTACATCTAAACAGATAACATTAATCAAATAAATACAAAATATACACAATACACAGCATTTCAATATACAACAATACATTAAAACACTAATACAAAAACAAAAAAATACAAAATTTCACAATAAGGATTTCCCATACATAATCATATACAACTACATTCTATTTTATAGAGTTTCAGAATTTCGCTTTTAAAATCGTGTGGTCTTCTAAGGATCTTATTGAAGGGTAAAATATTCCATACTTTAGTTGCCTGACATGAAATGGAACCATTTCATATTTATTATGAATTTTTATGGGACAAACTCTATGTCTATGCACAGATCTTAGAAACTCATGTCTACCTTTACTAACTTTAGGAAAAATATTTGTGTGATATAATGTTCAGGGTAAGATATCTTATATTTATGTATCAGTATTAACCAGTTTTTTTGAAAAATCATTTCTAAAGACTGCCAGTTCAACTTTATGAACATATTACAATGATGAGTTCGATAGGAACACTGCAAAACATATCTAGCTATTCTATGTTGCACCCTATCCAATCTAATCAACTGATGTTTACTCGCTGTTCTATAAATTAAATCCCCATACGTCAGGGTTGGCATAATCAGATGTTCGGCCACTTTTTGTCCTATCCTTAATTTGTAAACATTTAGTAGTTCGTCTCAAAGCTCCTAATTTCTTGGTCACCTTTTTTATATTATTATTTATGTGGGTATCAAAGGTCAACAAATAATCAAAAGTCACCCCCAAATAACAATAACTATCCACCTGTTCTATAAGTTTATTTGTGTGTGTTACAATATGAATCTGTGGTTTAGGCTTCTTATTTGAAAATAAACTAATTTTGTTTTTGTAACATTCATCAAAAGTCTCGACCTGGTGAGCCACTCCCCTACCCCGCAAAATCTGTTTGAAGCTTTAGTTGAAGATCCAAAACAGAACTTCTGGTGGTTATGTTTTTCCTTTTGATTTTGTCAGTGTGTGTGTTCTAAAACATAGTACTTTTACATAAATAGTGCCATGTCCCACCAAACAAACTTTGACCAGAGCTGATAGGGCTGCAGCTGTGAATTCGGTGTAAAAATATTGCAAATTACCAAACTTATGAGCCTGTGTTAGAAAATGTGATGTTGGCTCATAAATGTGTTGTTTTGTAATATTTGTACACCAAATTTTCAACATAGATTTGTTATGACCCCGCCTCATGAAGAAGGGCAGAACAAATGTTCAACTCGTGCCTGAAAGGTGATTTTGTACAAGGACTGCGAAATCAACTTTCGGGATGCGAAAACACATGTTGGGCAGGAGCTGAAAAATGACAGCTGTCAACTTCATGAGGTGCTGTAAGGAAATGGGTATGTTGAATATTTGGGGTAAAAATATTGAACATTACCAAACCTATGAGCTTGCATTTGCCAAATTTAAAAAAGCTTCATCATTTTTTGTTTTAAATATTTTTACACTAAATTTAGAACATACTGCAGCCTTCTTATGTATCCAATTCATGAACAATGGCAGAGAACATTTTCAACTCCTACAACAAAGGAGATTTCACACAGGGGCCAGATATTTCAAAACTTTGCCCCGTGGCTAAAGTAGCACTACTTGACAGGCAAACTTAGCCCAGAGCACAAAGCAAGCTATATTCAAAAGGAATAGCCCGGGGCAAACAGCTTCTGAATATAGCATGGGAATGAGGCCATGCAAATTGGGCTGGGAGTGCAGGGAAAACGTAGCCCTGGAATAAGACAGCACTGAATATAGCAACCAGGAAGTGCAAACCACAGCAACAACAACACAGTGCACAGCAACGTGATGGTAGGTAGAGGTGAACTATGTGGCCAATGTGTGTGCCAGCAAATGCATGGACCCAGTACAGCTGCAAGCAGCAGTGGATGTGAAAGAACAGTGTTCAAAACTGATAATATTCCCTGAACCATTAGCACCTGCGCTAACACGTTAGCAGTTTGCTCGGTGCAAACACATTGCCCGTGCTAAGATTTGCCATATTCAAAATTACATGCAAATGAGCCTACTTAGGTAGTCTCTGGGCAAACATCCAGATTAGCATCTCATTATGCCCTGATTTGCATGCAGTTTGCCCAGTGTTACTGCAGGATCCCACAGCTCCACCTGTAGGTCAGTCTGGAAGTACAGGGGCTGGACAGGTCTGGTCGCAGCTCCACCTGTAGGTCAGTCTGACAGTGCATGATGGTTGCTGCAGGCTACATGTACACAGTACAGCATAGCATTGTGTACCCCAGTGGACAACACAGCAGAGTCACAAGCGGTGGTGGTGATGCATGCAACTGTCATACTGTAGGGAATGCTACAGTGCACAGACTACACCACAGTAGCAAGGTGGCCAGTACTGTGAGGGACACAGCAATGCCTATGGTGTGTAGGGTAGTGAAGACCACTGCACTGCACACAGTGACAAGCCCACCTTGCAGGTGTATACTGCCAGTGGACATTACTGTCACACTGTTGTGTGACCCATAGATGCTGCACCTCTGGCATGGGATGCTCATAGTGACATCGACATGACTGGCTGTGTGTGCTGTGATGTATGTACAGCTGTGCGGTGTGTGACTGGGGGGCATGTACGATTGAACAGGCACACTGGTATTGGGGTATTCCCAATATTGGCCCATGTGCACTGCATGCTGTGTCCCAGCCTTGTGGCCACACCTGGTCTGTGGTGAGGCCTGGCTACCCATACACCCTCCCCTCAGCATCCATCATGCCCACAGTGCTGCATGTGTGTGTTGGCATCTGTTGGTCACCACAGACGACATAGCCTGCGGTGTGCTGTATGGCCACACTACCATGGTGGCCCCCGGGCTGGGTCACCACATACCGCCTGTCATGGCTGGGACTGGTGGCAGCAGTTGGCATCATTGTGGTGCCATCAGTGAGCAGCATGATTCCTCCATGTCTGGCATTTTCTCTGGGTCATAGTCATATGTTAGGGTCACGCAAGGCTGCGCTAATGCTGTGCAAGGCCACAATGTCATGCAAAGCTGTTTACCCAGTGTTAAGACCATCTTTTCCTGGGCTGTAATTTGTACTGCGCAAAGGGTCACGCTAAGTCGTGCTAAACACCTTAGCACGGTGCTAGTCACTGAATATCCCATAGCACCTGTATTCATGCTCAGTTTGCCACGTGCATATAATTATGATTTACCCGGTGCTAATACAGTTTATGTGCTTATTTGGCCTTTTGAATATTGCAGGCCCACGTTCATCCCACGCTAAACCCATGCAAACGGTTTGCGCACCGCACAAAGCTTAGAATAGCTGGGTCAGGGACCCCAAAATCACTTTTTGGGACGTCAAAAAATTACATTTTGGCCCGGATTCGAAACATTACAGCTGTCACATTCATGAGGTGCTTTAAAGATATGGCTATGTTGTAAATTTGGGGACATCCTGATCATGACACTGGGGATTGGGCAGCCCAGTGTCACTCTTATGGTTTTTGGGGGTGGGGGTGATGGACACTGAAAGGGACGGTCAGGTGGGGTAATACAAAAAAAAAAAACATGGCGGCATGCTGATCGCAACACTGGGGGATTGGGCACCCCCCAGTGTAAATCTCATGTTTCTGATAGGGTGAGACAGTGAGTGCTGAGAGGGAGGGTTGGGTGGGGAATATCTTAATTTAAAAGAAAAGCAATTGGCAGTCACGGCACACATGCATCATGCTCAAGATTGCCACCACAGTCTATCAGTGCATGCGACCACTCAGCCATATGCAGTGGTGTGCAGCAACCATGTTTTAACACGGCAGAGTGTGCTGTGACTGCTGATTTTTTCTTTCAAATTATAGAGAACCCCCAACTGGCCCTCCCTCTCAGCACGCAACCGCCCCCGGACCCCTCCAGAAACATGAATGACACTGGGGGTGCCTAATCCCCCAGTACCATGATCTGGCAAAATACAGTGCAGCGCCAGTTGAGACAAGGAGCAAAGTACTCCAAGGATACCATAGACATGGAGTCAACTGTGCTCCATGTCAAACATGTTGTTCAGTAGCAAGGAATACAAGGAACGTGGGAGTACATTTCTCATAGCAAGAGGTCTGCAGGACTATGCCCACTGCAGCCCTAAAAAGGAAAGAAGGCTTTTGCATTGTGGTGCAGGGGCAGAGCTCTCTGGAGGCTGGCTAAAACTCAAAATAGTCACAAAAATCTAAGTGTGGAGAGCATTTAGGGTAGACTATGACCATACAGTTCAATTTGGTAATTTAATGCACAAATGCAATCCACAATGAAGGCTGTATTTAAAAAATACATTACTTCCACAACCTGCTAACAGCAACCAGCAAATGGCTATGAGTTGAAATTAGGGTCAGATATTCAAAACTTGCCCCAGCGCTAAATTAGCCTGCCCAGTGTGCTAAATTACCCAGACTCAATAGTCCCCTATATTCAAAGGGATAGCCCCAGTGCTAAAACCTGCTGAATATAGCATGCTAAGCAAACCGGGCAACTGGGCTGGAGTGCAGTAAAAACAGCCTGGGAAGGACAGCTCTGACTATAGCAACACCACAACAGCATCCAAGTTCACAGTAACATGAAGGAAGGTAGAGGTGAAGTATGTACAGTGTGTGCTAGCAAAGGTGTGGAGTCAGTAAAGCTGCAAGCAACAGTGCATGTGAAATGACATTGTGCAAAATGTACAATGCTTCTGAAATGTTTGTGTGTGCAAACACATGTGCACAGGTTTAGCGTGGAGATAAGCCATTTGCTCGAATAATCACGTTTGCCCGTGGCAAAACTTTGCTATATTTTAAAATGACATGCAAGTGAGTCTACTTTAGGTCTGTGGGCAAACATCCAGATTAGCATCTCATTATGACCTGATTTGCATGGAGTTTGCCCAGCACTGTTGTAGGGTCCCACGGTTCCACCTGTAGGTCTGTCTGGAAGTACAGGGGCTGGGTCTGCCTCAGCTCCACCTACAGGCCAGTCTGGGAGTGCAGATGGGTGCTGCAGGCTACATTTGTACAGTACACCATAGTATATTGTGCCCCAGGGATCATACAGCACAGGCACAGGTGGTGATGTTGCATACAACTGTCAAACTGTAATTCATACTACAGTGCACAGCAGACACTACAGTAGCAAGGGACCAGTAGCGTGAGGGACACAGCAATGCCTATTGGTGTGGGGCAGTGATGACCACTGCACTGTACACAGTGTTCAAGCCCAACTTGCAGGTGTGTACTGACAGTGGACATTATTGTTATGCTGTTGTGAGACCCACATATGCTGCACCACTGGCATGGGATTCTCACAGTGACTTATACATAGCTGGCTGTGTGTGTTGTGGTGTCTGTACAGATGTGAGGTATGTGGCTGGGGGGGGCACATATGATGAGACAGGCAAACTGGTGTTGGGGTATTTCCAACACTGGCCCATGAGCACTGCATGGCTTGTCCCAGCCTTGTGGCCACACCCTGTCTGTGGTGCAGCCTGGCCACTTGTACACCCTCCCCTCAACACCCTCCATGCCCACAGTGCTGCATGTGTGTGCTGACATCTGTTGGTGTCCACAGAAGGGTGGTCTGTAGATGTCTGCTGTATGGCTGCACTGCCATGGTGTCCACTGGGAACCAGCTCACCTGTTACTGCCTGGCATGGCTGGGACTGAGGGCAGATGATGGCACCATAGTGATGCCATCAGTGAGCAACATGTTTCCTCTATGTCTGGCTTATTTCTATGCGTCATACTTTCAAATACCTCAAAGGTATTATTAATAATGTACAGGAAGGTGACATTTGACACAGAAAGAGATGTTCAAGGACAAGGGGGCATGATATGAAGTTGGAAGGGGGAGACTTAGAGGGGATAAAAGGGAAACACTTCTTTACGGAAAGGGTGGTGGATGTCTGGAAGAGCCTCCCAGCAAAGGTGGGGGGTACTGAAATGGTAACGGGTTTCAAACATGCATAGATAGATACAAGGGGACCTTGTAACAGGTCTGTGGGTAGGGCCAGAGACCAGTTAGGGTCCTCAGCTGCAAAGTCGGTAGAGACCTTAGGGCAGACCAGGTGGGCCAGCAGGTCCTTTTCTGCCGACAGCGTTTATGTTTGTATGTTTCCATGTAATAACAGAGGTATTGTAATGGGTAATGGGAGTGATGAGGTAAATATGAATCAAGCAGCTGTGAGAGAAAGGGAGAAAGGTGTTTGAGGGTTTACAGATAGTGAAATGAGGCAAATGGAAATAAAATCAACAAAAGCATGTATGTCAGTAAACATATTGTGAAATACGCGTACATGCACATCGGCACCATACATCCACATCTCAAAAGATTTGTTTTAGAAAATAAAACTTGAAATAAACGATGTACAATCAAGTTGCCACAATCCCTTTCACCTACCAACCCAAAACATTTGATGAATCCATATTGTAATCTAACACCCGCAGGCATACATTTCCATGAATCACAGGTTCAAATCTTAAAGCACCAAGCTTCTGAATAAATGCAATTACTGTAGCACCAGTAGACAACTGCATGAATAAAACATAGTTTTATTAATATACAATGATCCTATAGTTGACTTGAGTATCACCATCCATTCATGGACCAGAGCATACAACCCACTTATGATCAGTTGTGTAGTACAGAGACAGATTGTACCACTGGTTAAAATAAAGGATATTCATTAGTTTGAACTTTGCAGCTTGACGTTTTCACACTAGGAAATCATGAGCAATGCAAGTCATCAGAAGTTCATGTAGAGAAGCAATGTTTCTGTTAAGAAACATAGAAACATATAAGGTAATGGCACATAAGGCCCATGTGGCCCACCTAGTTTGCCCCTTAGTTGATTCATGGTTTACCTTCTTCCCTATTGTGAGAGTACTTTCATGTCCATCCCATGTATTCTCGAATTCCGCTACCATTTTTGCCCATCACCTCCACAGGGAGGCTATTCCAAGCATCCACCACTCTTTCTGTGAAAAGTACTTCCTCATGTTGCCCTGAGCCCACACCCCAGCCCTCAATCATGGTCTCTTGTTCTTGTACACTTTCTTTTCTGAAATATGCTACCCTCCTGTACCTTGTTTATACCCCTGAGGTACTTGAATGTCTGTATCTTATCCTGCCTCTCTTTCTTCTCTCCTCCAGAGAATACATATTGGGGTAATAGAAACATAGAGGTTGACGGCAGATAAGGACCGCAAGCCCATCTAGTCTGCTCGTTTCTTTTTCTACCTTATGAATGTGTCATCAGCCTTTGCTCTGTCAATGTCCTATCTATTCATATTCATCTGTATTACTCCCTTATGCCTATCCCATGCCTGTTTGAAGCTCTGCACTGTATTTATATCCACCACTTCCTATGATAGGCCGTTCCATGCATCCACCACCCTTTCTGTGAAAAATAACTTCCTCACTTTATTCCTTAATCGACCTCCCTCTAATGTCATACTGTTTCCTCTTGTCCTGCTATTTTTCTTATATTGAAACATGTTAGACTCTTTCACCTTGTTAATGCCCTTAAGGTGTTTGAATGTTTTGATCATTTTACCTCTCTCTCTCCTTTGCTGTAGGGTATACATATTGAGTTCCATTAATCTGTCCTTATATGTTTTCTGATGCAGTCCCTGCATCAGTTTGGTTGCCCTTCTCTGGACTGCCTCAGTTTGGTTAATGTCCTTGTGAAGGTGTGGCATCCAGTACTGCACACAGTACTCCAGATGGGGCCTAACCAGTGTCCTGTAAAGAGGGATTATTACCTCCCTCTTATGACTTGTGATACCCCTACTAACACACGCCAACATCCCCCAGCCTTACCTACTGCTTTAGTGGTCTGCTTGGATGATTTCAGGTCATCTGTGATGATGATGCCCAAGTCTTGTTCTTTCCTTGTGACTGCCAGCAACTCCCCTCCCAACCTGTAGGTGGCTTCAGGATTTCTCTTCCCTATGTGCATGATCTTGCACTTCTTTGTGTTAAACCCCATTTGCCATCTTCAGACCATTTTGCCAGTTTATCCAGATCTCTTCCCATTCTACCCACCCCATCTGGATCATCTACTCTGTTGCAGATCTTGGTGACATCTGCAGACAAACAAACCTTACCCTCCAGTCCATCTGCAATGTCACTGATGAAGATATTGAAGAGGACTGGCCCCAGGACTGATCCCTGAGGTACCCCACTCGGGACTTGCACTTCTTCTGACTGTATACCATTTACCACCACTCTCTGTTTTCTGCCTGTCAACCAGTTTGCCACCCAGTTGACCAATTTCTGACCCACCCTGAGCCTACCCAGCTTATTAGTCAATCTTCTATGTGGAACAGTATCTAAAGCTTTGCTGAAGGTAAGGTAGGCTACATCAACTGCTCCCCCGGGTCCATCATTCTAGTTACCCAGTCAAAGAAATCTATGAGATTAGTTTGACAGGACCTTCCTGTTGTAAACCCATGCTGTCTTGGATCCTGTGCTCCTATGAATTCCAGGTGTTGCACTATCCTTTCCTTAAGGAGTGCCTCCATAGTCTTGCCCACTACTGAGATAAAACTGACTGGTCTGTAGTTCCCTGCCTCCTCCCTGCTACCACTCTTGTGCAGCGGGATCGCATGAACCCTTCTCCAGTCTTCTGGGACCTCTCCTATGCTCAGAGACACACTCAACTTTTCTGATAATGGCTCTGCTAGTTCCACCCTTAGCTCCTTTAGTACCCTGGAATGTATGCCGTCAGGTCCCATTGCCTTGTCCACCCTGAGCTTAGTGAGTTCTTGTAGGACCCTTTCTTTGTGAAGGGACTAGTGCACACCTCCTCCAATCAGTGTCCATGGTGCTGAGTTGGCTCATTTCACCTTCTCCTCAGTAAATACTGAGCAGAAGTATCTATTTAGATGGATGCTTTTCCCTTGGTCCTCCTCCCACACACTCTTATTCCTTTGATCTAGCAATACCCCTGAACTTTCTCCTTTCACTAATGTATCTATAGAAAGTCTTGTCACCTCTTTTACTGTTTGTGCTTGTGTTTCCTCAGTTTGGGCCTTTGCCTGCCTTACTGCCTTTCCTGCTTCCCTTAGGGAAGTTTGGTATGCCTCCCTATCTTCATCCAGCTGCATTTTCTTATATTTCCTGAAGGCCCGCCTTTTGGCTGTGACCTTTTCTGCTACTGCTTTGGAGAAGCAAAGTGGTTTCCTTCTTCTTTTGAACTTCCTTTTCTCTCTAACACAGTGGGATGTTGCTTCAAGTATTGCATCCTTAATGCTTGCACACTTTGCCTGTACCCCCTCACCTGTATTTCTTTCTTGCCAGAGCTAGCTTAACTCTTGTTGCCCATTTTATCAAAAGTCAGCTCCTCTGAAGTCCCATATTTTTGCCTTGGAATGGGAAGGTCCTCTAGTCTTTCCTCATATGACTTTGGGTGTAGTCCTAGCACCATTTTTGTTGCCCTTCTCTGGTCTATCTCTATTTTGCCTATATCCTTCAAGAGATGCAGCCTCTAGAACTAGGCACAGTACTCCAGATAAGGTCTCACTAGTGATTTGTACAGTGGCATAACCACATCCTCTTTTTCTGCTGATGGTATCTCTTCCTATGTACCTTAGCATCCCACTGGCTCTGCCCACAGCCTTCTCACATTGTTTGACTACCTTTAAGTCATCAGATATGATTATACCCTGGTCCCATTCTTGATAGGTGGCCGTCAGTACCTCTCCCCATCTTGTACTCCTCCCTTGGATTTCTGTGCCCCAAATGCATGATTTTGCAGTTCTTTGCATTGAATGTTTGCTGCCACACTCTCCACCACTCCTCAAGCATGTTTAAGTCATTTCTCATTTTTTCCACCCCCACCCCACGGAATGTTGACCGTGTTGCAGATCTTAGTGTCGTCTGCAAAGAGGCATACCTTCCTCCAGACCCCTCTGGAATGTTTCTTATGAAGATATTAAGGAGGACTGGCCCAGCATGGATCCCTGTGGCAACACACTGGTCACCCCTCTCCTTGGATTAAATGCCATTTACCACCACCCCTGCATCCTGTCACTCAACCAGTTTCTGACCCAGACTGCCACCTTGGGGCCCACCCTAGGCTGCCCAACTTATTTACCAACCTCCTATGTGGGATGGTGTTGAAGGTCTTGCTGAAATCGAGGTAGGCCACATCCACCACCCCTCCCTGATCTACCTCCTGGTCATCCAGTCAAAGAAATATATTCCTAACCGTATCAGACAAAATGATCTGAATTTATCACTCTCATGTATTCAACAACAGCATATTACAGAATTTTTCTAGTGTTTTTTACTTAATCAAAACAATAACATACTTATAAATATGTGATCAATAAGACAAGCTGTACAAAATCAACAGTAGCTCACATCACATTTAACAGACTTAAAGGAATGGATGGTACCTGTTCTAATTTAAACATGTATTCTTTGTCATGTGAATACAAATGACCAGTGCTAAGTTCATGTACCAACAACAACACCAAAAAAACAACAAAAAAGGCATGCTTTATTTTAAGCCGAAAATCTAATGCTTCTTTCTCAATGCACACATTACTGACAGCTTCTCGGTAGTCCACATACCTCAGCAAAAATTGAACCAATATTTAGAATATGACTTACAGTTTTAGTGCAGTGCTCCTTTAGGATAAGTAACTAGTATTTATATATATATATATATATATATATATATATATATATATATAAATATATTCATATATATATATATATATATATATATATATATATATATATACATATAGTTTTGCAATAAACTGAGCCCCAAACCATGTTTCATATTTCAATAAATACAGAATAAAAACTAAGCATCTGAGCTGAGTTATACTAACTAAATGTAATAAAAATGCATCAAAGCAGGACCCCATTGAAAAAGAGATATTGCATCACAGGTGAGTTATCCTGGGCAAATCTACTGCAAAATTGTGCAAAACACATAACCCTACAGCAGAACCCTACCGAAAGGAACTGTTTCATCTAAAATTATCTGTCCTAGAAAAATACATTATGAAACGAGGACCACACTAAAACTGAGACATTGCATCTTGCCTCTACTATACTGGCTAAATGCAGTATAAAACTGTGTAAAATCAGAAGGCCATTACAAATGACATATTATATCACATCTGGTCTGTTTTACATTAATATATAGTGACATGTACAAGCAGAACCTTGTACAACAGCAATGCAAGCCCCTAACATTAAGCATTGACAAATGCTTATATTCATATGTTTTTGTGACTCTCAAATAGTACAGTATGTCTTTTTTCATGAAAATTGCCTAAAGTGAGCAGGGCAAGAGTTTTGTGGTTTCATGATTCTTCCAAAGTAAAAGGCTATTTCTGGAGGTAACTGGATGATTTATGGAGGTTTAACAGGAAGTGGTCAATTTGTTTTACCACACTTTGGCTCAGTAGAGTAATTTGTAGTTGTTACCTCCTTTTATGGCTTGCTTAGCCTCTGATGAAAGTTGGTGTGTGTGCTTGAAAGATCACTGTTTACTTTTGATGAAAGTCAGTCAGTGTGTGTACATAGGAACATAGACTTTGATGGCAGATAATGACCGCTTGGCCTACCTAGTCTGCCCATTTCCTACCTATTGGATAAGCTGCAGATCCTAGTTAACCAACAGCCTACTTCCTCCCACCCTCTAGAATTGACTTATGTCTGTCCCATGCATTAAATTTCTCCCACTGTTTTTGACCTCACAACCCCTTCCAGGAATGCCATTCCATGTGTTCACCACCCTCTCTGTGAAAAATACTTCCTCATGCTGCCATCCCTCTATCTTCAAATTGTGTCCCCTTGTTCCTGCACATCTCTTTTTCTGAAAGAAGCTACCCTCTTGGACTTGTTGATTCCCTTGAGGTACTTGAAAGTTTCGATCATGTCTCCCCCTTCCTCAATGGTATACATATTAAGCTCCTTTAGTGTCTCTTAGTATAGTTTCTGGTGCAGACTCTGTACCATTTTAATTGCCCTCCTCTGGACTGCCTCCATCATGCCTATGAACTTGCGGAGATGGGGTCACCAGAACTGCACGCAATACTCCAAATGGGGTCTCACCAACTGTTTGTACAGAGGGATAATAATTTCTTGTTTTCTACTAGTGATGCCTCTCCCTGAGATTCCCAGTATCCCGGCAGCCTTCTTTCCTTACTACCTTCTCACATTGCTTGCCTACCCTTAGGTTGTCTGATATAACTACCCCTATGTCCCTTTCCATTTTTGCTGTTGGTAGTACCTCCCCTCCCATTGTGTACTCTTCTTCTGGGTTTTTGTTTCTCATGTGCATTACTTTGCACTTCTTTGCAGTTCCAAGTCCCTTCTCATCCTTTTCACCCCCCTTGTGTATCAACCCTGTTGCAGATCTTTGTGCCATCTGCAAGGAGGCATACTTTTCCTTCCAGTCCCTCTGCAATATCACCTTTAAAGACATTAAAGAAGACCAGTCCCAGTACTGAACCCTGAGGTACCCCACTAATAAACCCCCTTTCTTTGGAGTGGACTCCATTTACTATTACCCTCTGTGTCCGGTTGTCCAGCCAATTTTTTACCCAGGTTACCAGCCTGGGACCCACTCCCAGGCTGGCTAACTTGTTTATTAATCTTTTGTATGGGACTGTGTCAAATGCCTTGCTAAAGTCTAGGTAGGATATGTCCACAGCCCCTCCTTGGTCTACTACTTTGGTCACCCAATCAAAGAAATCTGACATAACCTTCCCACTTTGAATCCATGCTGCCTTGGGTCCTCTGCCCCACTGGCCTCCAGGTACTCAACAGTTCTTTCTTTGAGAAGTGATTCCATAATTGTCCCTACCAGTGAGGTCAAACTAACAGGTCTGTAGTTTCCTGCTTCTACCTTGCTCCCACATTTGTGGAGGGGAATCACATCCACCCTCCTCCAGTCCTCCGGTACCACACCATCCTCCCATGATTTGTTAAAAAGGGTAGTCAGTGGTATCAACAGTTCCCCCCTTAGTTCTTTTAGAATTCTGGGGTGAATCCCATCAGGCCCCATAGCTTTGTCCACCTTCAGTTTTAGGAGTTCTTTCAGGACCCTTTCTTTTATGAATGAACAGGTATCGACCCCCTCTCCAGAGTGCTTTGATTGTTTGGCTTAGGCATCTCCTCCTCCTCCTCTTCTTCTTCTTTTGTAAATACTGAGCAGAAGTATTTGTTCAGCATCCCTACTTTTTCACTGTCACCCTCAGCCCACCCCCTTCCCTTCATTAAACCTCACTATCCCTCCCTTGATCTCCCTTCACTCCCTAATGTACCTATACAAGGTTTTATCCCACTTCTTAACTGAATTGGCTATCTTTTCCTCAGGTTGGGCCTTTGCTGTTCTGACTGACTTCCCCACTTCCTTCTGCTTTAACTGGTACAGTTCTCTATCCTGCTCATACTGTGTTTCCTTATACTTTCTGAATGCTATCTTTTTCTCGCTAACCTTCCCCACCACCTCTTTTGAGAACCATAGTGTTTTTTTCCTTCATTTAGTTTTGTTTATTTGCTTCACACAAAGGATTGTTGCCTCTGTGATGGCAGTTTTGATTTTTCCCCACTGTTCCTCCACCCCTCTTTCTTGCCCATTTGCTAGTGCTTTTCTGTGGCACTCTACCATTTTGCCAAAGTCAGTCCTCCTGAAGTCCAATACCTCACTTTTGTATGGCTTGACTCAATGGCTGTGTTTATCATGAACTACACTGGTCACTTGTTCCTAGATGGCTACCTACTTCTAAATCTCAAATCCTATCTCCATCTCCATTTGAGAGTATCTGATCCAACATTGCTCCCTCCTGAGTGGATTCCAACACTAGTTGTCTGAGGCATGCCCCAGAGGGTATTGAGAATGACCCTGCTCTTGGATGTGGCTAGCAAAGGTGCTCCAGTTAACATCTGCATATTCAGGTCCCCATTAACAATATCTCCCCTTTTTTCCACAATTCCAAGGGTGCATCTATCATTTCTTTGTCCATTTCCTCCCCCTGGGACGGGGGTATACAACCCCTGTGCAGATTGTGGTGCCATTTTCTGTCTTCAGGGTGACCCACAGTGCCTCATCTTCTCCATGTTTACCCTTTAATTCCATTGCTTTGATCCCTTCCCTGTCATAGAGAGCTACAGTATGCCTCATCATGCGTGTGTGTGTGTGTGTGTGTGTGTTTCAGCTTGAAAGATCACTGTTTTCTTTTGATGCTCTTTTAAAAGGGACTTGTTTCTCTTGGAGACATCTCCCACTCCACACCCAGCTGATACAGCAGATCTGTTGAATGCAGAGGTATTCCATTCCAGCCAAACAATGCACATCTGGGGAGAAGAGGGGAGGGGAGGTAATTGGGCACAGTTGTGGTGATGGAGTTGGTAACCACCAGAACCTAAGTGTCATGGTGCAGGGCTCATGAAGCTGTTCAGTTACAAAAGTTTAAAACTCCAGACTAATGATAAATGGGCCAAGAAGAAGTAAATCCACCTTCACTGCCAGCCTGTTCCACTTATCTGCCACCCTTTCAGTAAAGAAAGCTTGTGGACATCCTTCCTGAACATTTTCCCATGCCAGTTACAAGATGGTAAGATGTAATGCTTTATGAATTACAGCTTCCCCCACATTAACATATTACAGAATTCAGAAAGTCATAGCACTTGCTTTTTGAAATTGTAAATGTATGCATCATGTGTAAACACAGTATTTATTGTGAAAATGATTTTAAAAGTTGGACTTTTAGGACTTCGATGACGCCACCAGTCAACATGGCAGTTTAGAATGTGGCCCCATTCCAATCCAGACTAAGGGAAAAGGGAAATTGTTTAACTGGGAAAGGCACACTAAGCTGAAGCTTGTTTCCAGGTGCAACCTTTGAGCACAAGGAAGCATAAGTAACTTGCTCAGGATCACTCAGTATGCAAGTGAGTGCTGTGGGATTCAAACCCAGGTCTTGGTTTGCAACTCAGAACCTAAACCACTGCACTATACTGTCTTCTTGTGACTAAATCATACTTCATCCTGAACATAAGTATTTAAAACTAAACTCTGGTACTAGTGTCATGTTCTTCATGGTGGCTAGAGCAAAGGAAGTTTTTCTGCACTGGCAGTGCAGTACTTATTCTCCCAGGAACGCCACAAAATCTCAGCAACTCTCCATCATGTACCTCTGGTTCCCCAATGGTCTTGCTCAGCAACCATGATGCAGAGGATCAGATAGTCTCCAGTTCCCATCTATTGCAAAACTCTACTGCCTAACATGCCCCTTGGACCAAGTATATACTCCACAGTCAGAAACATTTGATGGGACTTCTAGAGTGGAAAACCCCTACAACTGAATTGACCCTGTCAGATGTGTCAGACAGTGTGTGTGTGGGGGGGAGGGTTATTAGGCCCTTACTAATCTGCACAACAAACAGGAATCTGGAGACAAGGACAAAGAGAAGAAGGTCAAAGATCTGGAGGACAGGTTCCATCTTTCTAAGCTGCACATTTTTGCAGTGCCAGATAAAGTTGAGCCAGCAGATGTCTTCACATTTATAAAAGCATTGCTCACAGAAATCTTGCCATTATCTGATAAATGAATCCAGGAAATTGAGTGGCCATGCAGGGTAGGCCAGCACTATGAGATGGAGATAATATCAGGTCTAGGTCATTTATAGCTAAATTCATTGACTATCAGGTCCAGCAGCAAATCTTACACATTGCTTGGCAGTAGAAGGATCTTAAATACGATAGCCACCAGATCTTTCTTGAACAAGACTTGTCTCCATCTACACTGTCTAATGCCAGCAGATCTTGCATGTTATCCAGCAACTGAAAGAAAAACATTGTCAAGGCTTAGCTGTGGTCTCAGGTTAAAATCTGGATTCACTTTGGCTCGGGCCTTAAGTGTTTGATTCCTTATATCTCATCAGAAAACCTTTGCGACAGCTGGGCATTGAACTCCCTTCATTTGAGATGCAGGACTTTGTACAAGATTTGAAAGTCACAGCATAGATACTGGCTGGATGCTGCCCATGCAGGATGCCACAGCTTTCTAAATTCCAGATCCATGATACACTGAGAACACATCCAAGCTGCAAAAAAGAAGAGACTGACATGATGCTTCAAGGATTTCCAGTTTGAAGCACTCTTTTGCCATTGGAGTGCATTGAATTTAAAATGCCCAGGGTGGTGTGATGTCACTAGAGTACCCAGGTTGAACATGCAAAATCTGGATGGAATACAATGGAGTATCTCCTTTTAAATTACTTCAGATTGCTGTGGGTCAGCTATTTCAACCAGTTGATTTCCAATGACACATTGAAGCTATGAGGGCATCCATGAGTACTGTCTTCAACATTCCTCTCTATTTGCCATAGCTTGTAGTGGCTTGACAGGGTGTACATCATTAAATATTACACTGTTCTCATAGTTATGTTTAAAAAGCTAGCCAGTATTTATTTTTTGTGAGCTGATACCAACCTTCTGAGCCGCATGGCTGGGTATATCCCACCTTATACATATGAATTATACTTATCTTTATATGCTGCCCAACATACTGTAGTTATAAGTGGTTCCCCTTTGGATTTTGGTCACATTATATATACCTTATGATTTATAAAACACTGTTTTGTGGCAATCCATTTTGCTATCCTATTCCTGTTGCTTCTCTTCTCCCCTCTCCTCCTCAGGGGTATCCAGAAGGTTCCAAACTTCCACCCTCCATGAGATTTTTTTTGCCTAAGAGGTTTACTTGTGTTCCCCAGTGACAATCACTTACCTGCATAGTAGTATATTTTCCACTAGAGGAGACAAATTATAAATTATTGGAGGTTCTACAGCTAGAGCAATTTTACATTGCACTGTTGATTTATTTGTTACCACACATAGGCAGAAGAACACCTCAAAGCTGGTGAAGATTGTATTTTTGTTCACTTTATGGATTCTTGTTTTTGACACCTAATGCTTATTTTGCCAAGGCTGTGTTAATTGTTTTATGTGGCTAGCTCACCTGGATTTATTTCTTCTTGGCCTATTTGCCTTTTCCCTGCTAGCCTATTAGACTGGAGTTTTAAACTTTTATAACTGAAAAGCTGTATGAATTAACAGTTTCTCATGATGGATAGTATTATTTTTTTTTGTTTACTGTTTAGTATTTGCACCAGGACTATATCTGCCTGGGATTAAATACTTTCCTTATCTTTATGTTATTCAATTGAAAGGTTCCACATTTAGTCTTTTTTATTTTTGGGTGGGGGCATATTTGACTTTGGTGACTTCTCTATAAGTGCTTGGTTCAGCACTTGGCATAAACCTATCACCATCAGTTACATTCACCCAGGTGACATGGTTTACCCATTAGCCAAACCTTGATGGTTCACAGTCAGTGGCTCAGTTGATAGCATGCTCACCTCTGCATCCAGAAGATCAGAAGGCTGTGGTTCTAGCCCCATACCTGGCACTTGGGGTAAAACCCGTAACTGACACTGTAGTGCAGTACAAGGTGGTGCTACACTCCTGAGATGCCATCTTTCACATGTTTATCATGTTTCATCCCTTCTACCCATCTCTGGTCACTGTCCAAGTAGAAGTAAGTGATCCCATGGCACTTACTGATGAAAAGTGGGGGAAGCGGGTTCACCCATATTGGTGCAACAATCATTTTATCAATGCCAATATGGGTGAAGGTAATATGCTGCCCGGCATTACGGCACCAGGCATTGTGGCTCCTGGGACGTATAGTGCCAATGAGCCATCCCAGGAAACAGTCCTGCTTTGTGGGGAGCTTTGCCCCCCCCCCACATCCCCTAAAACTAAAAATAACCTCCTCCAGGGTTAGCATGCCCTAGAGGCGGCAGAAATTGTGTGGACTCAAAGGATAGCATGAGTGAGGGGTGATCTAAAATCAAGATCACCCCTGTCACTGTCGCCCCTGTTGCGGCACCTAACTGTGGCACCAAATGAGGTTGCTGCACCAGCAGTATACCAGGAAGTTTTATTATGAAAAATCGTACATCATATGAGGGCAACTGGTGCATGTGTACAAAGGAGAAATGAACAATAAACAGAAATCAGACTAGAATGGAGGAAATAAAGGCATATCAACAAATAAAAGAAACAGGCAAGCAATAATAAACTAAAGAAAAAGCATAGGTCTTATGTAGTCCATCCTAAAAGCTTGTCATAAAATCTGCACCTGTTGGTTGGGAAGCCTTTGTAAGTCTCAAGAATAAAAACAGTGCCCTTGGGTCTTAAAGAAGATCAAAAACTCATTCTGCCTCATGTAGCATTACTGCAAAAGTAATTGACGCTGCACCTGCCATACTTAATACTTAAGGATACCACATAATACTCCCAAAGTGCTCAGGTGGTATCTCTTCCACTGGCCAGTGTAAATCCCCAGAACTAAGACTTCATGGGGCCAATTGTAAAACAGGTCAGCTGGATGCAAGTGACTTGTGACAAAACAGACCCAGTTTGTTAATTTCCTGCTGTGAGGCGAATAACTCCCCCGCTGAAAACACTCCCTCTCTTACAGCGATATAATCTCTCGCTTTTTCTGATTTCTTCCCTTAGCTTCACCCTTGACATGCTTGCCTCTGCTGCTGCAAGCAGCTGGGCAGGTCCCCTCTGTCCGTTGGCTGCCTTCCTCGCTGTACTGCCTGCCAGTCACCAAAGCGAAGGTATGCTGCTGAAACTTCTGGTGTCTCCACGTCGACTGGTTGGAACCATCGGCTCTGCCTGATGCTGATTGACTGCTCCACTTTTTAAATTCTTTGCTACTCCTTTTGGACTTTGAGCTAATTTTATTTATGGATTCTAGTACTGGTTTAGTTTCTCCAGATTGTTCTGTGGATGCTAACTGAAATGTGAATCTATGCCTATTTACAGCAATTTTGCACGTCAAGGGCTGTTTGAAGTGCAGGATCCTTTAGAGTACAGGTTGTTTAGGTTTTAAAGCATTACAGTTCTCTGTGTAGAGCAGGTTTCATTTTTGCAACAGTTGTAAGCTACACCCTGCAAATAATTCCATTTTTGTTTCACTTTCTCTGCTTCCTGCTTGAATTTTTTGCCCACCCAAGCCTTTATTAAATACTCTCCCTCCCCCCTTGGCACCGCCCCTGGGCAATTTTCATCCTCCCTAAAACTCACTCTTGATCCCACCAGGGCTCCCCTTGTTATCACCGTGGCTTATATCCCACCGTGGAACCAAACCCCTGCAATCCAATCCCTCTCCGGTTATCTCTCCAGCCTCCCCCACAAAGTAAAACAGATATTGGTGTGCGATCTCAACATAAACTTGCTCACCAGCTCAGCAGCCCATGACAAGGACACTTTCGCGGCCCCAGACCTAACTCAATTGGTAACACAACCCAGTAGATCTAGCCCCTCAAGCATCTCTCTCACCCTGCTGGACATCCTTCTAACCAATCGCCCCCACAGAATCACGGACGTTGTGGTCCTCCCTAACTCACTGAGTGACCACTCTTCAACACTCTTCACCTGGTTCTGTCAGCTACCCAAAGCACCGCCCAGCATTGTTTCTCATCTCTGTCTATGACCTGGCAGTCTCAGTAAGCTCAGACACTACCTGACCTACTGGGATTGGTCCAGAATATAGACGAGGCCCTCAACTACTTCACTAGCTCCCTCAACAATGCCTGTGATATATTCACCACATTTGTCAAAACTATACCAAGAAGCATAATAAGCCTTGGGTCACTCCCATGCTTCTTCAACAACTGCAACTAAGGGACAACCTCTGACACAAAGCCACCGCCTCTGGCAAACAGACAGATAGACAAGCCTACAATACCAAGCGTAACAGATGCACCTGGGCCATATATAAAGCCAAAGTAGAATACTACAGATCCTGTCTGGCTGCCTCCTGGGGGAGTGCCCACAAGTCCTGAGGCAATATAAAAGAACTTAACAGGAAATTCTGCCCTCTACCAAGTCCCAACTTGACAGTAATGGCACCAGCTCCACAGACCCAAAAAGCATTGCTGACTGCCTCAACACTGTCTTTTCTGATCTCAGTGCAGTCCTCCCTGGTGACTTTTTTGACCCAGCTCCACCCTCTCTGGCTTCTAATCTCCACCGCCCACCATTCCACTTATGGATCATTAGTCGACAAGAAGCCAAACCTTACTTAACCAAAGCACTCATTGGCACTAGCCACTGCAATAACCCCCTTGACATGAGACTCCTGCAACTGGTCCTTGCCTCTGTCCTTGCCCTTCTCACAAACTTACTCAACCACTCTCTGTGTTTTGGACAGTTCCCAATTGCCTGAAAAACGTCAGTCATTAACCCCATACTGAAAGGTATGGATAACTCCTCCCCCAACAATTATCGACCAATCTCCATCCTCCCTCCGCTCTCCAAAGCTCTCAAAAAAACACTGGCTGATCAACTCACAGAGTACCTTGACACCATGGCCTGCTATGCAGGGAGCAGCATGGCTTCTGATCTACCCATAGCACAGTCACTACCCTCACGGAATTCTCTAACTTCCTCCACTCTGCCCTAGACAAGGATAACCTCATTGGAGCCATTTTTATCGACCTCTCCAAGGCCTTTGATACGGTCTCACACCCCCTCTTAATGAACACACTCCACCAACTCGGCTTCTTTCACAGACCCCTCTCCTGGTTCTCTAGCTACCTTTCTTCAAGGTCCCACTGTGCTAAAATTCACACCACCCTCTCCAGTTTCTAGCCAGTACATACTGGTGTCTCCCAGGCTCCATCCTGGGCCAGTTGCTCTTTAGTCTTTACCTAAATGCCCTGCCCAGCTTTGGTTCAGGCAGGGTTCTTCATTATGCAGATGATGCGGTCCTCTTTGCCTCCCACTCTGACCCCTCTGCACTCCACTCCTCCCTCCAGCACTCCTTCAGTCAGACTGAGAACTGATTCATGGACTACCGACATCGTAAATATTAAAAAAAAAATCCATGCTTTTGCCCATCGCCAAAGCAAAGCCAAGGACTCCCCCTTCCAGATCCTCTCCAGCTCACTCCATCCACTGGACCAAGTCCTCACCTGCAAATACTTAGGCATCACTTTTGACTCTACCATTTCATTTCACTCTCACATCAAAATGTTCACTTCAACCACCAATGCACACCTTGGCCTGTTATACAGACATAAGGACTGCCTGCCACCTGAAGCCCTCCGCTGGCAGTCACCTCCTCTGTACTGTCCCTAGTGGACTATGGACTAACAGTATATGCAGCAGCTGATGCCACCACGCTAAAAAAATTAAAATTTCCATTATTAAGGCATGCTGGCTCCTGTTCGGAGCCAACAAATGGACACATACCTGCACCCTTTATTCCTTAACCAATGTACTCAAACTCGAGGAGAGACTTCAATATCAGTCCTGCCTCCTTGCCAAAAAAATACAACTGGGTATGTACCCCCAGGGTCTCTACATCCCTTCTTCCTGCCACCCATACTGCTGCCACTTGCAGTGCTTCCAGGACTATATTGCATATCCCTAGGGTCAGGATGGCACTAGAACAAAGATCCTTCACATTCAGAGCATCTTCCTGGTACAATGCTGTCTCCCACCACCCTACCATCACTTCTCTCACCAAAACAGCGCCTTTCAAGGTTGCACTCAAGAATCACATTCTTTACACCCGCAACTGTGAATGTCCTCTTCCAAAACCACCCTAGGCCTCTAGCTGCCTCTCTTCAGGGGCTGGAGCCTAGCCAGCCTTGACAATGTCTCTCCTGAGACAGCACACTTTGTACCGCATAAGAAGTTACTGTGCTTGTACATTAGCAACTGCCTAGCTACTGATTGTATAGGACTACATCTCGTTCTGCTAATGGACATGTTAACAACTGCCTAGGAACTATTTGTATAGAACTGAAGTATTCAATGTTTTCCATCGTATGTATTACCTGTTCCTTCAATTTTCATTACTATCTGTATTTTTCTGTTTGTATCATGATGTGGAGCCTTTGGAAATGAGTCTATGACTCAAAGGGTTGTAATTCCGATATGCTTAAAAATAAATAAAAATAAAACAAAAGAGTTTGACACAAGTGGTGACTTGCATCACCACTTGTATCAAACTGCTGTTCTGGAAGGCTGCCTGCAACTGCTGCAGAGACACTGCACCAAAACTCCCCTTGCACCAGGGTTGCATCCAGCAACCCAGAGCAACAGGTTGCAAGGGCGCTTGTGCCATTGTGGAGCTGCCACAACCCTTTTTTGGGGATTCTAGAAGCTCCACCATGGATGCAAAGGGGGTGCAATTTAGACCAGCCAGGAGGTGGTCCAACTGGCTGTGCCATGGGACTCAGGAGTACACTGGACATTGGGGTGCCATATGTCACTGGAGTGTCAGGTGAGGGGCCATGGGGGGTATCAGGGCACAGCTGTCGGACAATGTGTAACTTATTCCCAATGTGTATGGCCCAGGTCCCTGCCACTGTAGCTCCCACTCCCCAAATGGCATCCAGTGGCCATGGTGATATTATTGCATCCCCACCATGATTTGCAGTTACCCCTAAGACTGTAGTCAGTGTGGCTTGGAAGTACAGGGCCCCCGCTATCTCTGATCTCCCAGTAAACTGAAGGACATGCAAATTCTACCCCTCAGTGGTCTAGTGACCCTCCACCCTCCCCACCCCAACAGGCAATGGTGCAGCACCATGCTCCCCTCAACCCTGACCCACTGCTGTGACTGGCCTCCTCCACACACTGACACAGCCAGCTGCGGAATGTGATATGCGCATGTTGTATAGTGTCATACAGTACACAGATATGGCATTCTCTGGCTGGCCATGGTGGTGTGGAGAGAAGAGCCAGTTGCAGCAGTGGGTCAGGGGTGGAAGGGGGGGTGGGTTGCTGCACCACTGCCTATTGGGGTGTGGATGGTGGGGGGGCCACTACACCACCAAGTACTGATCAGGCACTTCTGTGTGGGCATGTGGGAGCATGGGGGGAGTTGAAACAGCTGGACCGGGGATTGGGGCTACTGCTGTGTGTATGGAGGGGGTCACCCAAGCTCACCACCTTAGTCATCGGGGACTGCAGGGGTTGGCACTAGTCTGCCACAGCAAGCAATTTGCATTGGGGGCACATGGGTGTACCAGCAGTACTGGGATGGTGCCCTATGGGAGCAACATGTATCAGCTGCTCGGTTTGTGGCCAGATGACATGCTTCCTGCCCTTGGGCACCTGGGCGAGCCTCTGCCACCATGTCCTTGGCTGCATCGCAGACTTGTGATGATGCTGCCCATTGCAGCACTCCTTTTGGCACAGGGCCGTAATGTGTGGCTATTCCAGATAGTTTGGTGCCAGTGACAAACTTTCTGGAATAGCACCTTTTGCGTTTGCTGCAACTGCATCAGGCATAGCCCCTATTTGTGCCACAAGTTGTGCCTGATGCAGGCAGCTTCCAGAACTGACCCCCATATGTCATGGAGCTGAACTTTGGACTGGTCACACCTCGGAAAAGGAAGGACCAAAAAGCAATAATGTAAGGGCAATCTGAGAGCCACAGCCATGGCTCTCTGACGAACCCGACCTGCCAGACTGCCACCCGCAGTCCAGGTCTGAAGCCACCAGCCCCTCACAGAAACGCAGGTAGTCTGAGAGCCACAGTCGTGGTTCTCTGATGAACCCGACCTGCCAGACTGCCACCCGCAGTCCAGGTCTGAAGCCACCAGCCCCTCACAGAAACATAGGTACGAGCTTGCTCTCAGGGACTGATTACCTCCAGGAAGGGAGCCCTAGCTGCCAATTTTTGCTTTCTTTACATGAGGACAGTTGTCTCTGGGTTTAATTCCAGAGTATTTTACTGCTGTGGCCCACTGTCTGCAGTCAGTCCCAGGAGCACTCCGATTAGCTCCATATAGCTCTGCACTGTTAATGTTTGATTATATTGTGCTAGATTATGTTTTCTGTTAAAACTGCCTTGTTTGTATTTTATAGCTGAAGTTTTCTGATTTAATGTAAATACCTGTATTGTGTTCCTCATAAGACCAGTAGCGATCTCAGCTCAGGCCTTTGAAACCCCCCCCCCCTTCACATTTTTACGCTAGTATTATGTTTGAAATAGGCCTGTTATTGCCCACTCAGACTTGGAGGCACCTTGCCTAACATTTTGGTCTGCAACAACCCCCCTGTTTAAGCCAGTCTGCATTTCTTTTTAGCTCCACGAGCAGCCCCACCCCCTACGACTATCTTATTTAATTCTCCTCTGCCTTCTCCTTCCAGGTAGTCTGAGAGCCACAGCCGTGGTTCTCTGATGAACCCCACCTGCCAAACTGCCACCCGCAGTCCAGGTCTGAAGCCATTAGCCCCTAACTGAAACATAGGTACGGACTTGCCCTCAGGGACTGATTACCTCCACGAAGGGAGTCCTAGCTGCCAATTTTTTCGCCCCCCCCGGTCCTGATTAAATACACATAAACCCCGCCCTATCCTTCTAGCTCACTCCTACTGACTATTGCCAGCCACTCCTCATCGGTTATCTAGGCCTTAATTTTCACTGGTACCCCATCCTCCCACAAAAACCACTCATTTCCCTGGCCCTCTCAAGGAAGTGTTGCAAATCCTGTGTTTATTACTGGTAAAAGGAAATATCTCCACGTTAAGAATGCCATTTGTGCCTATCCTTCTCTATAGTTGCCTTATATTACTTTGTTATGCTCTACCCAAAATTTCGGTTTGCAACTCTGACAAAGGCCAGTTTCCCTCTTCTATCATTTACCAAGATATAGCCTCCCACATTAGACCATGGCATCTTACATCAGGGGCGTCTCCTCTATGGTCATGCCCCTCATCCCTCCAGGCCATAACTACAGAACATGTGCAATTCCCAAGGATGGTGTTGGCTACATCAGTTCTCTATGTTTTATCCCTGGCAAATAGCAATCCTGCCCTTAACACAGCCACCTCTAAACCAATGTACGCTAGGAGTAACAAAAGAATATTTAGCAGGCTAAGACACCACCTTAAAAAAGTACTACTGCTTCTCCTACTCTGTTCGGGAAATGTTGAATTAAACCCAGGCCCACCTATTTCTCTGGACACCCCTACGGACCTCCCTCAATATAAAGGGATTAGCTTTCTCCATATCAATGTCTATAGTTTGCTAAAGCAGATTGACTCTATACAGACCTGGGCTCTACATGCATCTCCTGATTTCTTCACGATAACTGAATCCTGGCTCACACCCTCGATCCTGGACAAATCTATCAACATACCCGGATATATCATCTACCGCTGTGATAGATCGACTAGAGGGGGAGGGGTTGCAATAGAAATATAGAAACATAGAATTTGACAGCAGATAAGGACCGCTTGGCCCACCCAGTCTGCCCATTTCCCTACCTACTGGATAAGCTGCAGATCCTAGTTAACCAGCAGCCTACTTCTTCCTACCTCCACCCCCTAGAATTGCCTTATGACTGTCCCATGCATGCTTGAATTCCACCACTGATTGTGACTCCACAACCTTCCTCCGGAGGCCGCTCCATGCATCCACAACCCTCTCTGTGAAAAATACTTCCTAAATTACCTCTTGAGCCCTCTATCTTCAAATTGTGCCTTCTTGTTGTTGCATACCTCTTTTTGAAAGATGCTACCCACTTGGACTTTGTTGATTCCCTTGAGGTACTTGAATGTTTCTATCATGTCCCCCCTCTCCCTCCTTTCCTCGAGGCTATACATATTAAGCTCCTTTCGTCTCTCTTCATAAGTCTTCTGGTGCAGACCCTGCACCATTTTAGTTGCCCTCCTCTGGACAGCTTCCATCCTGTCTATGTCTTTGTGGAGATTGGGTCTCCAGAACTGCACACAGTACTCCAGATGGGGTCTCACCAGCTGTCTGTACAGAGGGATAATAACTTCTTGTTTTCTACTGGTGATGCCTCTCCCTATGCATCCCAGTATCCCCCCAGCCCTCCTTGCTGCCCTCTCACATTGCTTGCCCACCTTTAGGTCATCTGATATGACTACCCCCAGGTCCCTTTCCATTTTTGTTATTGTTAGTATCTCATCCCCCATTGTGTACTCTTCTCCATGGTTTTTGTTTCCCAGGTGCATTACCTTGCACTTCTTAGCATTGAATATATGTCAAAAGCAAATTCAAAGTCACATTCTTTGACTGTACCTCAAAGGCTAAGGAATTTGAATGCCTTGCTCTAAAATTATCACTTTCCAGCGAGAAATCACTCCTTATGGCAGCATGCTACCGACCATCGTCTGATGGCTGGGCACTTCTGCCACACCTTCAAAACCTTCTTGACTCTGCTAATACTGAGTGAATTCTAATGGGGGATTTCAATCTAAATTGGAATGATGACAGCTCTAACAAATTGAAGGATCTATGCAATGTTAATGGTCTGTTACAAATGGCGACTGCTATAACCAGACCTAACAGAAAAAACCCTGAGCGCAGCACCCTCCTGGACCTTATGCTAGTAAGCAAACCTCACAATATCTCGCATACTGGAGTATTCTTCAATGATATGAGCAACCATTGTGCTATTGCCTGCATCAGACATCCTTCCCAAATAAAACGGCCTCAAATTCAAACTGAAAAGATGCCTGAAAAAGTTCTGCGAGTACACTTTCCTGAAAGATCTAAGCAACATTCATTGGCAGGATTTCTATCTAGCCCCCACCTTTAACGAGGCATTTAACATCTTTCACAACCTCTTACTGGGGCTAATAGACAAACACATCCCACTAAGACTGATCAAATCAAAAAATAAAACTCCTGGCTGGTTCTCTCCCATCCTGAAGAAAGCACTTAGGGAAAGGGAATCCTGGTGGAAAAAAGTGAGGAAATCCCACCTGGAGGCCGATTGGTTAACATTCCATACCACTAGGAATGCTTGTACCAAGCTAATTAGGTCCGAAAAAGCAAGGTACTTTCAAAAAGAACTAGAAGACAATAAAAACAACTCTGCCAAATGTTGGAACATCCTCAAAGAAGTCGAAGGTCAGTCCACTGCAACACCTATTCCAAACAATATTGTGTCTGATGGTACCACCTATACGGACAAAGCAGATATACTAGAGAAGCTTAATGATCACTTTGCCACTGCAGGGCTTGCCTATGACACCTCACCTATCAGCAAACTTAGCCCGGCAAGAGACTACACTGTTGGCTTCACTGATAACCACAACCATAACCAACCGCATCCCACCCCCTTCAGCTTCCTCACAATAATGTTCAAGCAAGTGGAGGACCTCCTCCTTTCTCTGGATACAAAAAAGAGTGTGGGTGCAGATAATATTGAACCTTACTTCCTAAAACTTGGCCATACCTATCTGACCGCCCCCATTACACACTTAATCAACACCTCTCTGATTCAAGATGAGCTGCCTATCTCGTGGAAAACTGCCCACATCCTACCATTATTCAAGACTGGGGATCCGAGTGATCTGAACAATTACTGGCCTATTTCTATACTATCCGTCCTCTCTAAATTACTTCAAAAAATTGTCAACATCCAACTTAGAGAACATTTGGATTCACAAAAGTTGCTAAACCCGGCTCAGTCCGGCTTCAGAGCCAAACACAGTACAGTATCGGCTCTTGCCAAAGTAACTACAGACTGGCAATGGCCTTGGACTCTAAGAAGCATGCATTTTCCCTCTTCCTTGATCTAAGTAAGACCTTCGATACTGTGGATCATACCATCATGCTTACTGCACTGAGTAATATCAGACTTGATAGTTCTGCCATTAAATGGTTCACCAGCTAGCTAACCAATAGGTTACAACAAGTCAAAGCCATAGGAGATCTGTCCCCACAAAAATCCTTGTTACAGGCTCCATCCTGGGTCCTATCTTCTTTGCAATATACATCAATAATCTGGACTCACTGCTGGGCACAGCAAATGTGCACTTATTCGAAGATGATACTGTACTCTATACCACAAATTCATCCTTGGATTTGGCCCATGAGTACTTACCGAAAGACTTCATCACCCTCCAATACAACCTTCTCACTCATAAGCTCCTCCTCAATGCCAAAAAGACTAAAGCAATGATTCTCCCACCAAAGTCTACTTCCGGATGTCCACATATCACACAGATCTGAACACTTTTAGATGAACCCCTTGAAGTAAGTTGGTACCTTTAAATACCTAGGGTTCTGGCTAGATAACAAGCTGAACTTTCTGTGCCACTTAAATGAAACCTGAAGAAACTAAGACAGCGATTAGGTTTATTCTATCGCATTAAACACCTACTCACGTTAGAAGCCAGAATGAGACTAGTATGAACGACATTCCTACCTATACTGGACTACGCTGACTTCCTTTACAGTCATTGCCCATCAACGATGCTAAACAAACTGGACACCCTTTACCACTGGGCTTTAAGATTTATCTTAAATCTACCCCGCAGTACACATCACTGTCGTCTATACCAGGTTTCGGGATGGACCTCACTCTCAACTAGAAGAAAAAGGAACGCTCTCCTCTGTATTTTTAGAGCATTATCTGATAACCTCCTTGCATACATCTTGAATATCTTCAAACGGGCTAAAGGTTCCTATGGCCTGAGATGCTTCTCCTTAATCTGCTTCCAGATTCCTAGAGTGAAAACTACCCTTGGCTTAGCAGCAATCAACTTCTCACTTCCATCACTTTGGAACACTATGCAAGACTCATTAAAATTATCCTCACTTCCAAGCATTTTCACATTCAAAGCTCTATTAATAGATTATCTGAAGGAATCATGCAACTGTTTCAGACGCCGATGACCCCTAAGCCCCAGTGCCACTCTCGAATCCTACACCTAAGTATCTCATCCACCCCACATTCCTAACAACAGAAACCTAGGACCTACAAGCCTAGTTCCCTTAATCTGAGATGGCCCTGCCTATTCTCTACCTTTTACCTATTCTGGCCTCCCTCTTGGCTGCCTACTCTTTCACCCCCAATTTCTACCCTCTTCCTTAATACCTCCTTATTTTTTATCATTTAGGTATGAGCTCTTACTTAGTGGAGACTATATGGGATTGTTGTCTCCTCTCATTCCAGTAAAGCTTATCATTATGTACCTTGCATGTTAATTATGTTGACCGGTATGTATAGGCCCATATTGATTGGCACCTTCACAATGGTTTTTTTTTTGCACCACTGTCCACTATAATTGTAATCTTATGAAGTATTAATGCCCAGGACCACCTTGAAAATGAGCTTGCTCAATGGTGTTTATGCCTGGTTAAATAAAGTGATTGATTGATTGAAGGGCAGGTAATAAATAAATGCTCCTGTGTTTCCAGCACTAAATTACAGGTATCCCTAGGGCAGTGCCAGTTAGGGATAGGCTTGTGCTTGTGATCATCTCTGACACCAAGTCTGCTGTGACAGGTGAGCCAAACAGTCTCCCACATATATTTTGGGAGTCGAGCCTCTGCCAATTGTTTACTGGAAATTAGTGAAGCCAAGAGCGAGCCTTTCAGGAAAATTATGGGTTCCAAGAAATAAGACAATATAACATGACTGTATAGTGCTCTCCTGGAGGAGGGAACAAAGTGCCCCTGTGTCAGCTTCCATGCCTTCACTTTACCTAAGGCAGAAATTACAGCATATGTCAATCGTATATGTAGATTACATTTGCTTTGTATCCAAAGATACAAAGTAAATGGTTCAGGGTTCGGGGGCCTCCCTTCAAGACCAGGGAAGCTCCTGAACCAGGCGTTCCCCTTGTGGATCGTCAGTGCAGTGCAGCCCCTCTGTCCAGCCACTGCCTGCTGTAACTTTCCCTGGACCTACAAGTTGGAACCAGGCAGCTTCCAATGCCATTCACCCCAAGCTCTATGACTTCTTCAAAGTCCAGGGAGGCTCTTGAACTGGGTGCTCCCCTTGTGGATCATCGGTGTGGCATGTTCCCTCAGTCCAGCCGCTGCCTGCTGCAACTCTTCCCAGTCCCCAGACTTGCATGTTGAAACCGGGCTGCTTCCAACGCCATTTGCCCCAAGCTCCAGGACTTCGTCAAAGGTATGCCCTCAGGAGCAACATCATTTGCTTGAATCGACTGGTGCTTTTCAGCTTCTTTAACCTGATTGGCTGCCTTAGACCTGACCTGCTACCGATTCACTAAAACTCTCTTCCTTAGCTTTTTTGTTGTTTTCCAAGACAGACCCAGTGATTACAGCTCTCTTTAGGAACTTGGCCGAACATTGTAACCTGTTTCTCTGTTTTACCATAAACTAAATGCTGTTGTTGTGTGTGATAATTAATATTTTAGAGTATTCTATTTAAAAGTATAAGTAAGCTACTCTTAAAGTGTTTTGCCTGTTTCTGAAATCCTATACCCCCTGCCTACTCCTCTTTTTCTCTACACTTTTTCTTCTTGATTCCCACCTGTGGCTCCAGTGTGCCTGACAAAGCTCTGGTGTCCTCACCTACTGTTAATTCCTAATAGCTTTCTGAGTGCTGGAACGCTACCCCTCCTCAGCTGGCCTGTTCTTGGCTAGCCCCCTGCTGACTTTTTGTCTCCTCTCCTCTGTCTGGCCCCCGCCCCCCTGATTAGTGATTTGTACTCCTCCACCCCCTGTTCATCCTCTTACTTATGTTTCTTCCCCTTCTAGACCAGGGAGGCTCCTGAACTGGGCGCCTCCTTGTGGATAATTGGCGTGGCACAGCCCTCAGTCTAGCTATTGCCTGCTGCAACTCTCCTCCAAACCTGCAAGTTGGAACCAGGTGGCTTCCAATGCCATTTGCTCCAAGCTCCAGGAATTCTCTCTGGCACCTCACCTACCCTCCACCTGGCATCCCTGTCTGGGCACTTTGTTTTATAGGTACTAGCAGTCACATGACTGCACGAAAGATACTTAGGGCCAGATATTCAAAACTTTGCGGTAGGCACAAACTGTTTACACAGGTTTAGCTCTGGGTTAGCGTAGGTCCGCTATATTCAAAAGGCCAAATAGTGCGTACAAACTGCATTAGTGCTGGGCAAACTTATAATGTATGCAAGGGGCAAACTGAGGGTGTGTGTCAGCACAATGCTATATTCAGTGACTAGTGCCATGCAACTTGGTTTTGCACAACGTAGCACAACACTTTATGCAGTGCACATTACTGCCCAGGAAAGGGTAGTCTTAACCCCGGGCAAACCAGCTTTGCATGACATTGTGGCTTTGCACAGTGTTTGGGCGACCCTAACCAATAAGTATGACACATAGAAACAGCCATACATAGAGAAAACATGCAGCCCACTGATGGCATCACAATGATGCCATCATCTGCCACCAGTCCCAGCCATGCCAGGCAGTAAGTGGTGACCCAGCTCCCAGTGGACACCATGGCAGTGCAGCCATGCAACACATACCTTCAGACCACCCTTCCGTGGACACCAACAGATGCCAGCACACACATGCAGCACTTAGGGCATGGAGGGTGTTGAGGGGAAGGTGTACAAGTGGCCAGGCTGCACCACAGCCTGGGTGCAGCCACAAGACTGGGACAAGCCATGCTGTGCACATGGGCCAGTTTTGGGAATACTCCAACACCAGTGTGCCTGTCTGATCGTATGTGCCCCCCCCAGCCACATACTGCACATCTGTACAGATGCCACAGCACACACAGTCACCGAGTATATGTCACTGTGAGCATCCCATGCCAGTGGTGCAGCATCTGTGGGTCGCACACAGCAGAACAGTAATGTCCACAGTAAGCAGTAAGTAAACACCTGTAAGTTGGGCCTGCACTGTACAGTGCAGTGGTCATCACTGCCCTACACACAATAGGCATTGCTGTGTCCCTCATACTACTGGCCCCCTTGTCACTGTAGTGTCTCTTGGGCACTGTAGCATGACCTACAGTTTGACAGTCGCATGCAGCACCACCACCTGTGCCTGTGCTGTATAGTCCCCTGGGGCACAATATGCTATGCTGTACTGTACAAATGCAGCCTGCAGCTACCATCATGCACTCCCAGACAGACCTGCAGGTGGAGCTGTGGAAGACCCAGCCAGCCCATGTACTTCCAGACAGACCTGCAGGTGGCGCTGTGGGACCCTGCTGTAACACTGGGCAAATTGCATGCAAATCAGATCATAATGAGATGCTAATCCAGATGTTTACCCAGAGACTACCTAAGTAGGCTCATTTGCATGCCACTTTTGAATATAGCAAAATTTAGCCCTAGGCAAACGTGCTTGCACTGTGCAAACGGCTTAGCTCCATGCTAAACCCACTCAAACGTGTTAGCACCACGCAAACATTTCAGAAATATTGTACAGTTTTGCACAATGTAATTTCACCTGCAATGCTGCTTGCAGCTGTACAGAGTCCTCGCATTTGCTGGCACACACATTGGCCACATAGTTCACCTCTACCATCCTTCACGTCGCTGTGTACTTGGCTGCTGTTGTGGTGTGCACTTCCTGGTTGCTATATTCAGAGCTGTCTTATTCCCAAGCTATGTTTGCACTGCACTCCCAGCCCAGATTGCCCGGCTTCCTTAACATGCTATATTCAGCAGGTTCAGCACCAGGGTTATCTCTTTTGAATATAGCAGGCTATTGGGTCCGGGCTAATTTAGCACGCTGGGCAGTGCTAATTTAGCCCCAGGGCAAAGTTTTGAATATCTGGCCCTAAGTGTCTAGTTCACCATAATCAGGTTATAGACTAGTGCCTCCAGTGGCTCTGTTGCACTGCACTTCTGCTCCCTAACTGCTTATTAATCGAACCTCACAAGCTTACAGCATAGGACCTGAAAGCTAACACAGTTAGACAATGAAGTCTCCTAAATTGATTCTGTGTCTACTCATCTTCCTATCAATAAATGCTCAAGCAGGCTTATTAGTCTCTTGCTACCCTACTCTCAATTAAGATTGCCATCCACTTGGAACCTTATCCTCTCACACCCTTGCAGCCCATTGTGGATGTACGTACCAAGTCTGGTTACATGAACTCTCCCCAAAGTTGTACACTAAGAACTTTAATACCTCCCTCACCCCACTACCCTTTTTGCCCACTTTCACCATTAGTCATCATAAGAAGGGATGGACCTCTACGCAATGGCAAACAAATGCCTTTGAGTACAGGCAGCTAAGGTGGTGCCTGCTTAAGCTCATATTACTGTTGCTATTGATGTCTGGAAATATCCATCCAACCCGGGCCCCTGCCCACAAAGTGCAACTGCTACCTCAAAATGACCAGGATTGCTCACACTTGCATCTCTAAATACAGTATCTGTAGACTCCTCTCCAAAATTGATGCATTCCAAGTCTTTGTGAATCTACACAACCTGGATGTCCTCACAATTGCTGAAACTTGGCTTACACCTCAAGTCCCAGACACAGCCATTACTCTTCCAGGATATACTATGTTTAGGCTGGATAGGATTGCCAAAAGGGGGGTGGCTGTGCAGTATATCTTAAAGATACTTTTATGGGGTTCTCCCTGCCTGTTCCTGCAGCTGAGTTAGCTGTTCAAATACTGGCAGTCAAAATAATGCTAGGTGCCCACAACAAGGCACTCACAGTGGACTCAGTTTGCATTCCCCCAAAGAATCAAGTGGTAGGTTATAACACTATGATGGAATTCATCCAGAGTCAGCCCCATGGCTCTGAGACAATATTGCTGGGGGACCTTAATATTAATTGGTTCACCCCTGAAAATGTGGGCTATAAGGATGCCATCGCCGCTGCTAATCTCTCCCAGCTGGTTGACTCCTCAACTAGGTTTAACTACAAGACTGGGACAAGAACTCAATTGGACTGGGTCCTAACCAGCTACCCAGTTCACATCTCAAATGTTACGGTGCTTTCAGATTCAGTCAGTGACCATTCCCCTGTTATCTGCATTTGGACTAACAAATTCTCAAAGCCTCCACCAAAGACAGTCACTAACAGGGTCCTTGCCAGGTTCAAATTGACCCTCTGAACTCGCTCCTCAGAGAACATGATTGGACCCCTATAATGCATGCCAAGGATGTTGACACAGCACTGGATTATTTCATTAACTCCTTCAATGTGGCCTGTGATGCTCATGCACCCCTCAAAACATGGAAACTTGAAGGCTCCTGTAACCAATGGCTCTCTGCTGACCTTACGGTCCATATGAAAATAAGAGACCACCTATGGCATCGCTCATGTGCCACTGGCAAGCAAATCGACGTTCAAAACTACAAAAGAGCCTGGAATGGTTGCACAAGATCTATCCAGATAGAGAAAAATAAATACTTCAAATATATATTTACTAATACCTGGGGTAATGACAAATCTTTCTGGAACAACATAAAGGAGGTAACTGGGAAAAATCCTAAGCTGGCTCCCCACTGTACTAAACATCAATGGTACCACAACCCTGGACCCTGCGTTCATTGCCAGCATTTTCAATGATGCCTTTATAGATCTCCGCAGTGTACTTCCCCCCGACTTTTTTTACGTTGACGTGACCAAAGTCATCTCTGGTAATATTCTACCGCCTGTTGACCACCCACCTTTCTACTTTAAAACAGCATTCACCACAGGAGGCAAGAAAGTACATACGTAAGCCAATTGGAAAGTCAAGACATAGCAGGGATTCACTTGATCTCAAATTGTTGGCCCTCACCCTAGATGAAGTAATAGCTCCCCTAACCAGTCTCCTCTCTCTCAGACTTTCTCAGTTTCCACAAAAATGGAAATCTGCCATGGTTACTCTGGTTCAGAAAAGTGGTGATAGGACACAGCCTGGGAACTACCACCCGATCTCGATACTCCCCCCCCCCAAGGCATTTGAATGCATTGTAGCCGACCAGCTGGTTGATTATGTCGAAAAATATAATAACCAATGTGCTCAACAACATGGGTTCGGAAAAGGGCACAGCACCACCTCTACCCTTTTGGAATTCATCGGTTCTATCCATAATGCTCTGGACAATGGCCAACTTGTGGGTGCTGCCTTTATCAGTTTGGCAAAAGCATTGGATATGGTCCACCACTCCCTATTGCTGGAACAACTTACCAATGCTGGGCTCTCATGTGACACTGTTTCATGGTTTCAAAGTTACCTGGAAAACTGCATACAGCAAGTAAAAATCTGCAGTGTCCTCTCCGAATGGGAGCCTGTCCATTCTGGGGTACCTCAAGGGTCCATATTGGGCCCACTCCTTTTTAGCCTCTTTTTGAACAATCTTTGGAACTCCTGCCAAGAATCAATTTTGCTATACCGTGGATGGTGCTATAATATTCACTAAGCACACTGATCTCTTTCATCTTGAAAGTCAGCTGCAACTAAGCTTTGACACTGTGGAGAAGTGGTTTAGTGCCCACAACCTGGCATTACACTATAATAAAACCAAGGTAATGCTTTTCAGTAGCTCCCACAATAAACACAAGCATTGACCATTGACTGTCAGGAACTGCAGTGGTACTGCTCTGGAACAAGTGCAAAACTTTAAATACCCCAGAGTAACCAATGACAGCTTTTTATCCTACAGGACAAATATAGATAACATCGCCAAAGCAGTAAATATACATATCGGCCTACTCCATTGACACAAGCACAGATGGACACCTGAAGTACTAACCTTGGCTGCTCAGAGTTCAGTCATTTCTATCATCGATTATGGTTTAACTGTTTCTGGCTCCGCCACTGATACTGCCCTTTGGCACATTTCCATTGCTCTTAATAAAGTGTGTAGACTTGTGTCAGGGGCCCCACATCTCACTCGCACATGTGGCCTGTATGCCCAAACAGGTTGGCTGCAGTTAAAAGGGTGTATAAAGTACCAAACTTGCCTCCTGGCCAAGAAAATTACCATGGCTGCCCTGCCTCCCAAAGTACAAAATCTACTAAGCCCTTTCCGTCATTCTTGCCGCACTCAGAGCTCTGAATGTCAGCTTCTTAAGGTTCCTCAGTGCCACATCTCGTGGGGCAGAAGTCTTTTGCCTACAGAGCATCTCTCTGGTTAAATGCTCCCAACACTGACATCTCCTCTGAAACCAGTCTCTGCCTGTTCAAATCCAGGCTGCGGATGCACCTCTTTGCTGACAGTAGCTGTGACTACTTCCCCTAATTTTCTTGTCCTGTCCCTTCAGCTGTGACACCCTAGCACTTCTATTAAAGCAGTAGATTTTTTGCACTTCACCCTCCATCCCCATTTTCTACACCTTCCCTTCCCTCTCCAGTTCCCCTACCTCCTCTTTCCTTCTCCCCCACCCCTCTTCTCTCCACTAATCTTTCTTTCTCTTCCCCTTCCCCTTCCCCATCTTACCTACCCTATCTCCTCCCCAATTTCTATTTATGTACTCCCACATGTTCTTTTGTCATGACTAGACCTGTTGGCTGATTTATGTATGTATCATTTCTTTAAGATGTTTTGCAGTGTGCTTCCCACTAATCTTGTATTCTCCATAGGATAATGATTTGTTCACTGGTATAATCTAGGCTATGTCTAACTATGTACAACCTGTTTGTTTTTGCATATCGACGTGGAACCTTTGTAAAAGAATTCATTGCTCTAAGGTATTGTATTCTGAGACCTTTATAAACAAATAAATAAAAGAGAAAAAATAGGCCTTAATCTAGATAGCCCATAGTACCTCTGTATCAAGAAAAAGCACAGACAAATTCGCTGACCAAAATAAAGTAAAAAAGAACACCAAGGGATTCATCATCCCTAAACCCCTTTTACTCATAGGCAGATATGTGAACTGCCAGTGTACAGGGTTCAGTCTACTCCCCCCAAAGGGGACCATGCATAAATGCAAAAAAAGAGGGAGAATAAAGGTTTTAATCAAGTATATTCTCTTTGACTTTTAAATTGCAGAAATTTCCAAAGAGCTAGTTTCTTGTCCATGTCCCATAGCCTATTATCCCAATTAACCCAGTCCATCTCAAACTTCCCAAAGAGAATACCAAGGATAGAGACCTCCGAACCCAGTGGGATGTCACATAAATGCAACAGCCCCATGTTCCGAGTCTGGCCAATACAAATGGCTTTACATTTGCCAAGATTAACCTGAGCCCCTGCCACAAAGGAGTAAAGCAGAATCAAATTAATTGCCAGCTGGCAGGATGGTACGCTATCCAGAAAAAGATGAACATCAGCAGCATAAACTGACAGTTTAAGTGGCAGTGTATCAGGGTGCAGGAATAGACTCGTGATCAAGGAGCCTGGGTCAATTTCAAAATCAGAATATTGATACAAAACATGTACAGAATGTGGCTCAATGGACAGCCCTGCCTCACTCGCCTGGCTATATTAATCCTGTTACCTACAATCCCATTCATCAAAGGGTGAAAATGAGCCCTGCTTTTCAATATTTTAAGCTAAGCAATAAATACATCTGGTATGCCATGAAGGGACAAAACAAGTAATCGTGTGAGACCCTGTCAAATCCCATTTCCTAATTTAGGGATACCAGAAAGCTGTGAAGCATATCCAAACAGCAGTGAACAAAGAACCCCCTTATCTGCAAAATGTTATTCTGCACTGATCTTCCCAGAATGGCACAAGTCTGAGTTCTGGCAATAACTTTGTTGGCAATAATACTCAGTCTCTGACTCAGAATGCCTGCTATGATTTTAACATCCAAATTCAGAAGGGAAATGGGTCTCCAATTTCCCACCTCCAACTTATCCCCCTTTTTAAATAACAAAATAAGTAGGACCTTAGCCATATTATCAGACAGTTACAGATATGTCAGCATGTCATTAAAAACCTCTCTTAGCATAGGACCCAACAAGGAGGTAAATGCCTTGTAAAAAGGGGCATTGAGGCCATCTAGCCCAGGAGCTGCAGCAGAGCATAATCTAGTTATCACAGAGTGTAACTGTACTTCCAGTAAAGATATAGGCTGTACTAAACCCACCAGTTACTGAGCTGATAAGTTTGCCATGTGCAGATCAGAAACAAAACCATCAAGATTGTTGTCAACCAGCAAAAACTCCCCAAATCAACACTGTAACTGATTATTAAGAATATGAGAGATATTAGCATAGTCTTCATATACAATGCTCGGCCGATCCCTTAGTAGCCCTAAAGGTTTTAGTATGGACTCTGTCTTGACAGCCCTGCATGCCAAGAATTTGTTCAGCCTACAGTGATTTAGCCCTATCGTAAAAACACAAATTCATCCCACTTTTAATCTGGGAAATCAAGTCCTTACAGGAGAAGTTCCCTGTATTTTGCAACGAGATGAGATGGAACAATTGTGTCGAAGCTGGAGAAACTGAAAATAATCAGATTTACCTTTAGCGCAGCCCAACCTTTGAAATAAACATTTATAGCTCACCTTAGTGTCATCCCACCACTCCGTTAGGGAATTGTAACAGACAGCAGCTGAAGCCTTCATCCTTAAAACCTCTTCGGTGCTACTCATAACATGTTTGTCGCCAAAAATTCAGTTAGTAATATGCCAGTAGCCTTTCCCTCAGGCAATATTCTGGAGTCCCCCAAGTCTCACACACAACTCAAAATGGTCAGAGGTGACAGAGGGCAATATTTTTGTCTCTAAAACCATCCAACATGGGGAAGTGGAAACATAATCTATTCGAGAGGACAAGAAGCCTCTATGATATGTGTGCCCCCCCCCCACATCATGGAGGACTCTATTGGCATCCAGCAGCCCAGCCAGATAAATTATCTGAAGAAGGGAATTAGAGTCACAGAAACATTTTGCAGTATCTCCCGTTTTGTCTTTTAAAGCTAAAAGGCAATTAAAATCCCCACCAATGATGACATTCCTAGCAGTCTGCAAATATGGCTGGAGTAAGTGAAAAAGTTTGACCTTAGAAATCTTAGTTTGAGGGCATATACTACCCCCAGTCACAGTAGCTGTCCCTGCCACTGAAAATCCACCAATAAAGCCCTCCCCAGCTCAATGTCCATAACGTTTTGAATATGGACAAAACATCAATTAAGCAAAATCCTGACCCCCAAGCAGGGGTTTTACCCCAAGGACCATAGTGATGGTCCCAGCAGCCAGACTTTCTGTGCCAAATGGATGTCAGTGAACATGTGCAACCTAGTGTCCTGCAAGAAAACAATATGTGCATCTGAAAGATGCAGGGATGATAAAGTTATGCTTCTTCTTTGTGTGATTGTGAATGCTGTTGATATTTGAGTCAACAGTTTGATGTTGCTTAAACAACCTTGATCCACAAGTCAAAGAAGAAAAAACAAGGAGGGGAATAATCATTATGGTACTGTATTTTTTTTCTAGTCCTATTTTAACCTTTGGGAGCTCTGGCATCTCCCCATCCACATCTGAACAGTCCTTGAGTGAGGATGCAACAGACGAGGCATCCGAATCCCCTCCTTATCCTTGTTTCAGACTTTAACAGCAGCAAAACTGTTTGTTTCCATACCATCCAGTTTCACCAGTTTTGATTCTAGCGAGCCTCTGGCATGGCATTTCTTTCCCCTTATGAGCTTAAAATCCTCCTGTGGGTTGGGGGGTGGCATGGAAGCTGAAGAACCGAGATCTTGGTCTATTGGGTGTGGTATTCCAGTGTGTTCTGCATAGAAACATGGAAACATAGAATTTGATGGCAGATAAGAACCGGTTGGCCCACCCAGTCTGCCCATTTGCCTACCTAATGGATAAGCTGCAGATCCTAGTTAACCAACAGCCTACTTCTTCCTATCTCTACCCTCTAGAATTGCCTTATGACTGTCCCATGAATGCTTGACAAATTCCACCACTGTTTTTGACTCCACAACCTCAGGCCATTCCATGCATCCGCAACCCTCTCTGTGAAAAAATACTTCCTTATATTACCTCTGAGCTGCCCCTTCCCCATCTTCAAATTGTGCCCCCTTGTTCTTGCACACCTCTTTTTCTGAAAGATGCTACCCTCTTGGACTTTGTTGATTCCCTTGAGGTACTTGAAAGTTTTTATCATGTCCCCCATCTCCCTCCTTTCCTTGAGGCTATACATATTAAGCTCCTTAAGTCTCTCTTCATATGTCTTCCAGTGCGGACCTTGCACCATTTTAGTTGCCTTCTTCTGGACTGCCTCTATCCTGTTTATGTCTTTGTTGAGATTGGGTCTCCAAAACTGCATGCAGTACTCCAGATGGGGTCTCACCAGTTGTCTGTACAGAGGGATAACAACTTCCTGTTTTCTACTGGTGATGCCTCTCCCTATGCATCCCAGTATCCCCCCAGCCTTCCTTACTGCCCTCTCACATTGCTTGCCCACCTTTAGGTCATCGGATATTACTACCCCAGGTCCCTTTCCATTTTTGCTGTTGTTAGTATCTCACCCCCCATTGTGTACTCTTCCCCATGGTTTTGTTTCCCAGGTGCATTACCTTGTACTTCTTAGCATTGAATCAAAGCTGCCATACATTTGACCATTCCTCCAACCTTGCCAAGTCCCTTCTCATCCTTTCCACCCCACCTTGTGTATCAACTCTGTTGCAGATCTTTGTGTCGTCTGCAAAGAGACATACTTTTCCTTCCAGTCCCTCTGCAATGTCACTTATAAAGACATTGAAGAGGACCGGTCCTAGTACTGAACCCTGCGGTACCCCACTTGTAACCCCCCTTTCTTCAGAGTGGACTCCATTTACTATTACCCTCTGTGTCCTGTTCTTCAGCCAATTCTTTACCCAGGCTACCATCTTGGGACCCATTCCCAGGCTGGCTAACTTGTATAGTACTCTTTTGTGTGGGACTGTGTCAAATGCCTTGCTAAAGTCTAGGTAGGCCATGTCCACAGCCCCTTCCTGATCTACTACTTTGGTCACCCAGTCAAAGAAATCTATTAGAGTCATCTGACATGACCTTCCTGCTGTGAATCCATGCTGCCTTGGGTCTTGTGCCCCTCAGGCCTCTAGGTACTTGACGATTCTTTCCTTCAGAAGTGATTCCATCATTTTCCCTATCACTAAGGTTAAACTAACAGATCTATAGTTGCCTGCTTCTGCCTGCTCCCACTTCTGTGAAGTGGAATCACATCTGTCCTCCTCCAGTCCTCAGATACCACCCCATCCTCCCATGATTTGTTAAAGAGGGTAGTCAGTGGTGTCACTAGATCTACCCTTAGTTCTTTTAGAATTCTGGGATGAATCCCATCAGGCCCCATTGCTTTGTCCACTTTCAGTTTTAAGAGTTCTTTCAGAACCCTTTCTTCTGTAAATGGGCTGGTACCAACTTCTGTATCCAGAGTGTTTCTATTGTTTGGTTTAGGTACCTCCCCTCTTCATTTGTGAATACTGAGCAAAAATATTTGTTTAGTATCTCTGCCTTTTCACAGTCACCCTCTGCCCACCCTCTCTCCCCTTTATTAAGCCTCACTATCCCTCCCTTGGTCTTCCTTCACTCCCTGATGCACCTATGAAAAGTTTTATCCCCTTTCTTAACTGTGTTGGCTATCTTTTCCTCAGTTTGGGCCTTTGCTGTTCTGACTGCCTTCCCAGCTTCCTTTTGCTTTAACTGATTCAATTCTCTGTCCTGCTTCTTCTGTGATTCCTTGTACTTCCTGAATGCTTTCTTTTTCTCCCTAACCTTTCCTGCCACCTCCTTTGACAACCATAGTGGTTTCTTACATTGTTTTGTTTATTTGCTTCACACAAAGGCTCGTTGCCTCTGTGATGGCAGTTTTGATTATTCCCCATTGTTCTTCCACCCCCTCCTTTCTGCTCATTTGCTAGTGCATTCCTTAGGCACTCACCCGTGTTGGCAAAGTCAGCCTTCCTGAAGTCCAGTACATTTGCCTTTGTATGGCTTGACTCTACTGCTGTTTCTATTGTGAACCATACTGTTCAATGGTCACTGGTTCCCAGATGGCTAGCCACTTTTAAATCTGTGATCCTCTCGCCATCCCCATTTGAGAGTACCAGGTCTAAGATTGCCCCCTCTCAAGTGGGTTCCAATACTAGTTGTCTAAGGCATGCCCCCTGTAGGGCATCTAGAATGACCTCACTCTTAGAAGTGGCTGCTGCAAATGTACTCCAATTAACATCTGGCATATTCAGATCCCCATCAGCAATATCTCCCCTTTTTCTACCGTTCTAAGGATACTGCTTATCATTTCCTTGTCCATGTCCTCCCCCTGAGATGGGGGTCTGTATACAACTGCTGTGCGGATTGTGGTGCCATTGCCTGTCTCCAAATTGACCCACAGTGCTTCCTCTCCTCCCTGTTTACCCTTTTGTTCTATAGCTTTGATTCCTTCCCTTATGTCGAGAGCTACTTCTCCTCCTTTTTTACCCACTGTGTCCCTCCTGTAGATAGTGTATCCTGGTATGTTTGCATCCCAGTCATGGTTCTGTGTGTACCATGTTTCTGTGACTGCCACGATATCCAGATGTTCCTCCTCCATTAAGGCCACTAATTTAGGAAGCTTGTTACCCAGACTATGAGCATTAGTACTCATTGATCTCCATGTTCTGATGGCTTTACCTCTTGTAGCACTATCCCTGTCCTCATTGACTTTGCTTTCTCCATTCACCCCTGTCCTGCTCCCTACTGACCTTTGTACCTTGGTTGTTTCCTCATTTAGTACCCTGTTTTGTAGGAGGAGGCTGGGAATTCCTTGTTGCTTATCAGTGCCTCCCCCCTTGACTAATTTAAAAGCTTGCCAATGAAGCATTTAAACCGGTTGCCCAGAAGACTTATTCCCTTCCTGGACAGATGCAGACCATCCTGCCAGTATAGGCTGGTATCCCTCCAGGTGGAGCCCCAGTCCCCAGTGAAGCCAAACCCCTGTGCTCTGCACCATTTTTTAACCATTCATTGAATTGAATGGTGCAAAGTACCCTCGCTTCACCCTTCCAATAGACAGGCAGCACCTCCGAGAAGGATACTGTGTGTGCTACCTGCCTTAGGCCCCACCCAACTCGACAAACTCCTCCTGCACTGCTCTAATCTCATGTTGAGTGAAGCCATTAGTCCCTAGGAGGACAATGACTTCCAGATCAATCTCCTGTGCAGCTGTTCTCGCAATCCTGAGGATGTGCTTCCTGTCCCTCCAAGCCATGGCACCAGGCAGGCACCTTACTTCAGTTTTCCCTGCTCTCCCCAGTTCTACCCCCCTAATGATTGAGTCCCCCACCAGGAGCTGCTTCCTTTCCCTGTGTTGCCCTCTGCATCCTTCCTGTGGGGCTCCCTTGTGACAGTTGTCCACAATCTCCTTTGTCTCCTCTGTGGATGCATCCATAGGGGAACTATGCGCCATCAGAATGGTGTATGGACTGTGGAGTGCTACAATTGACTGGGTGTGCCTCTGTTCCACCACCCTCACCCTCCCTGAGCCCACTGTGGTCCAACTGCTGTGCTTTCTTCCCAACCTCTGAGGTAGTGGTGGTGGCTGTGGTGCTCCCTGGATGGGGGAGGTTCCCTTACTACTGTCCAGTGTGGCCTGAACATGGGCAACCTCCTCCCTCAGGGCAGAAAGTTGTCTGCAAATAGGGCAGCATCTCAGCCTCCAGAAGGACTCCCGGAAGACTGCTGCCCCACAGCCATTACATTGCACGACTCCCCACGTCTGTCTGCCTTCTTGTTTATCCTGTTTAATTTTTTTTCTGCAACCTCAGAAGGCAGAACAGCAACAGTTCCAAGCTCTCCATCCATCTGTTCCAAAGACAGTAAGGAGGCTGAGTCATTAAGCAGCTGAATCACTGGAGCTGTGAGGTATGGAAGATGATTAGAGTCCAGCAGAACATTGGCAGCTGGTTTCGAAGGGTGGTGCTATATGTGGTGCAGGAGGTCCTGTTGGAAGTCAGCAGAGGTACTGTATTCTTGGCCTGAGTCTCGTGGACTATGTCATCATGGTCATAAAATGAACCCTTGTTATGGACTGCCCAAGGACACTGAAGAAACAAATGCCCAGTCTCTTTGCATAAGTTGCACCAAACAGGATTAGGGCAACACATATTTGTATGCGCAAGTTGGAAACAAAAGTTGCAAACAACTGTGTCACACATACTGCTGAGATGTGAGAAAACCCACACCTGTGGCACATCTTTGGGTGAAACATAGAAACATAGAATTTAATGGCAGATAAGGACTGCTTGGCCCATCTAGTCTGTCCATTTCCCTACCTAATGGATAATCTGCAGATCCTAGTCAACCAACAGCTTACTTCCTACAGCCTACTTCCTCCTACCCCCACCCACTAGAATTGCCTTATGTCTGTCCCATGCATTCTTGAATTCCTCCACTGTTTTTGACTCCATAACCTCCTCAGGAAGGCTGTTCCATGCATCCACAACCCTGTCCATGACAAAATACTTCCTCACATTACCTCTGAGTCGTCTCCTCTCTGTCTTCAAATTGTGCACCCTTGTTCTTGCACATCTCTTTTTCTGAAAATACTACAGTCCTGTTCAATGTAAAAGCAACTCGGAAGATGTAGTGGCCCTGTGTCTGCAGATCGCAGTCTGACTTTTATTTCCCATCCTCCGTTCCAGATGTTTTTAGTGTCCAGAATAGGCACAGGCTATTCAGGACGTCAGCCTTTTGTTTCACCCAAAACAGAATGTCAGCAATGTGCACACTCTCACTGTGAAATAAGATAGTAACAGTTTTAACTGTCTCTTTGGTCAAGGGTATAGTCATGAAAGAGGTCCAAAGTGGGTGAAACTTCAACAACTGATAATGTTTCCAGAATTTCTCAAGCAACTGCAGGGCATTAAAGCTTATGTCAAACTAGGTGTTGCCAGAAACATGGATTATGGCAAAAAAGTCTGTGACCAAAAACTGCATTGATTCTTTCAGCAGTCTTCTTTTTTTATCATATTTATTTTATTTCTTAGAAAAAACTCTTACATATATTATGTTACAATTCAATACATTTTTGCAAGAAAAAAGAAAAAAAGACATCTTAAAGAGACAGATATATCAAGTCCAATTCAAATCCGGGGGGGGGGGATCATACTAATTCATACAAATAAACTATTGAAATAACAGTGTGGTGAGCAAATCAGAGGTATTACCACCTCAAATGACCTTTATGCATCAACTCCCCATTATTCCTTTTATAACATAACCCCCCAACAGAGTATAATTGTATAACACAAATAGCTAAGCAACAACTTAGTATTAAAAAAGGAAAACATATAGGGCTGGATATTCAAACTGCACTATTCTGTGGCGAAAGCCCTTGCGCTGCACAAAATAGTTGCGCAGGAGTGTGGTCGGGGCGATATTCAACAGAGTTGCGCTATTGAGCAACTCCTTTGAATATCATCCCCAGCCACAGCCACTGTGCATGGCGCAGTGGAACTTGCACCACCGCAAGTGGTCAGAGTGGAGCAGTCAAGATGCGGTGGCGCAAGTACCATTGCGCCATGCGCAAATTTCTGATATTCAAAAGGTGACATGAAAATGGGGCCATAATTCATGCAAGGTGCAGGGGGGGCCATTTGCATCTATTTATGGCCCCATTTGCATGCCATTAGCATGCAGGTGCGCTGATCCCTGAGGACTTGCGCCTGGCTCCCTGCCAGGCAGCAGCTGTCGGGGACCGACGTCCCCTGCAGCCCAATCGCGGGCATAAATTAAAAAATCCCCCACCCCGACTGGCCCGATCGTGGGCAGAAGTTCAAACATCCCCACCCCTGACTGGCCCGATCGTGGCAAATGTTTAAACATCCCCACCCCCGACTGGCCCGATCGCAGGCAGAAGTTCAAATATCCCCATCCCCGACTGGCCTGATCGCGGGTATAAGTGAAATAAAATCCCACCCCCACCAGTCTGATCACAGGCAGAAAACAGTTCAACCCCCAAGTACATATCCCTGGTGGTCCACTGGACCTCAAGCCCGATCGCGGGCAGAATGCCTTCAATCCCCAAGTACATATCCATTGGTGGTCCAGTGGACCTCAAGCCTGATCACAGGCAGAAATGTATTCAAACCCCCAGTGACTACCTCAGCCTCTGGTGATCTGAGTAGCTCTCACCTCACCCACCTCCATAGCCTCACCACCCGCCTCCTCGCCATATGTGAGCGGTGCAGCCTCACCCGCCCGCCACTCGCTGCCATCGAGCTCGATTGCCCAGTAGGTTGCACGCCTATTAATTCAGGAGCAATAGCCATACGCAGCTCCATACATACAAGGAAGTCCAGATATGTGAATGAATGAATGAATTCATTCATTCACATGTCCTGACTTCCCTTAGACGGTATGGGCTGCACGGCCATTGGCTCTTGCTCTGAACCAATGGGCGAGTAGGTTCACCGGCAGTCAGTCGGTGGTGGGTGGCGGGTGGCAGGCGAGGGATGCTGCCGCCCGCCGGGTGATGGGGGAGCAGGGTGGTGGGGCTCCATGGTGGGTGGGTGGGGGCCACTAGATCACCAGGGTAGGTGGTACTTGGGGGTTTGAATGCATTTCGCCTGCATCGGATTTGATGTCCACTGACCACCAGGGATATGTACTGGGGGTTTGAATCGTTTTTTCGCCCGCGATCGGGCTGGTGGGGTGGGATTTTATTTCATTTATGCCCGCGATCGGGCCAGTCGGGGGGATGTTTAAACGCTGCCACGATTGGGCCAGTCGGGCGGTGGAGGGATTTTTGAACTCTGCCCGCGAGTAGGGCCAGTCGGGGTTGGGGGTTACTATATGCCGCGATTGGGCTGCAGGGGAGTACAGGGAGTAGGTTGAGGGCCACCCACAGGTGGCAGCTGCTGTGTTGCGCCCTGCAATGCGGCAGCTCACCTGTGGGTGGCCCTCGACTTACTCCTTTTTTTTTGGCTCAAAGTTGTGCAGGCGCAGGTTGGGGGTTGCGCCTGCACAACTCTGCACAGCCCGCTGAATATTGGGCTGTGCAGTTTATGCATGGTTCCTCCCCCTCCAGTTCAGCATGCCTTCATTAGCATTGTGCTGTTGCTCAGCTTGACTTGGGGGTGCAACTGCCTCCTGCTGAATATGGCAGAATGGCGCAATTTCGGACTTGCGCAGGCGCAACCCTATTGCACATGGCGCAACCCTTTTGAATATCCAGCCCATAGCATATATTATTTTATTATGTTATATGTATGTTAATCCTCCAAAACCCTCAACAGCGTCCAGAACAGCTGACATCTCTAATTAAGAAGTAGTTGGGGATTCAGGACCCTCTGCAGACTCTCCCGACTCTCCCGACTCCTTATACTGACCTCTCAAAAACTCTGTCAATTGGTCATGTTCAAAGAACACATATGTCTTATCCTTATATCGAATTCACAGCTTTGCAGAAGTCTTCTGGCAACATACACTTGGTCAGAGGATACCTCCAAGCCATCCTTGTACTTCAAATAGATGGCATTTCTTCAGATATCGGGCTTGCCCAAATTCGAAAGTAAGTCAGATATCCTGATTTGGTCAGATTTATTAAAGTCTTGCTTGTCTTCAAATGATCCCAGAGCAGCAGTACCAGAAACAGGGGGTCCTGGATGGGGGACATCTGCCACCATGGGTGGAAAGCAACAGCTGGGAAAGAAGCAGTAAGGCTCACCAGTGCAGGTGCATCTGTGGGCAGCCCAGGAGAAGGGCTAGCATCCAGGTTGTCCATAATAGCCCACGAGATAGATGGAAAAACAAGTTCAGTGACAGCTGAAGATGGATCCACTGTGGTGGATGCAGTAGGAGGCATCTGTGAAGGGACCATAGGAGCACTATGAACAGAGATGTTGGCAGTGCCAAGTTATGGAGGAATACAGACCAAACTTTATCGGGGTAGGTAAACCTGCCTGCAAAGGGGGAAGAACAGCATTAGGGCCAGGTTGCTGAAGCATGCCTTGTAGCTCGGTCACACCAACAGCAATGTCACTCAAGGGGGAATCCCCACCTTTGCCTGTAAAATCATCTGAATAGCAGAGCTAGGTTCAGTGGAAGCAACGCTGCATACATCAGACTACACAGTGTTACCTGCAAGTCCTGGAAGAACAGGAGCAGTCGATCTACATCCAAGCTCCTGCATCACCATAGTGACCATTGTAGAAAGACCTGCCAAGAAGCAAGCATCCCGTATGGAAGTAGAAGTAGAAGCAGTCACAGGTTGACAGTTGTCTCTGGAAGCTCTAGAAACAGGGGGCTGGATATTCAAACTGCGCCCAAAAAGTGCGCAACAGCAGGAGCAAGCACAAATCAATTGCGCACATGCGCAATAGACATGATATTCAAACATGGAGCAAGACAAATTGCGCAACCAGCCAACGTCTGAATATCGCACAACCTGCGCTATAGTGCAACCAGGAAGGGGAAGCTGAGCAGAGACGATACACCATAGCGCAACAAAGGCAGCCCAGCTGAGCAGTCCAGAGGTGCCATAGCGCAAGCAGAGAGACCCCCAGCAGCAGAGCAATGGAACTGCACAACCAGGGAGGTAGGCAGAGGCCCACCACCTATGCCACAGATGGGCACAGGGACACACTGCAGAACTAACAATGTACCCCCACACCCCAAGCACAGCATAACTGAGGGAGGGATGGAATATCCACCGGCCCATGGGGACAAGCAAACAAAGCACATCCGGGCTGTGTTACCCTAGCACACCCACTGGCAAGCTGAGACTGCCACACAAAGGGGGCGGACCACCCCAGTGTACATCAGCCCTCCCTTGTGCACAGCACACCCTGCACTGTGACCCCAAGACACCACCCATGAGCAGTGACTATCACTGCAGGAATCCCCACGCATCCCTCTGTCACACAGAACCATACAAGCCAGACCGCCATGAGCACCCAGCAGTGGGTGGCAGCACACGGCAATACTGACTGAAAGCCACACCCACACCAGAGACACCACCCCACACATACACACACATACACATACCATGACCATACCACCCCAGATGCCATGCACACCACTGCAACTGAGCACCTATAGCCAGCTGCAAATCAGAGACCACCACAGTATTCATATCAAAATATATAATTGTAATAAACAAGAATAAGAAGAACAACAAATAGAACTATGTACATATATATACAAATCAGGGGTTGGGGTATGGGTACAAGGTAGGGGTGGGTAAGGGGCAGGGGTGAACAACCGGGAGAGGGAAGGTGGGGTGAGGTGATGGGCAGCTACTGCCTTCCAGCCTGCCCTCCAGCCACCTGGTGCTGGGCCCAGGGCCTCCTCCTGTGCCTCACTTCATGACGCTGAAGGTCCAACAGGATGGTGAGTGAATCAATGGCCACCTATGTCAGCCGCTGCAGTGACCGCTCCATGTGTCGCGGGATCTGGATACCTAGGACAAGGGATCAGAGTCAATGGCTGTGACTGTCCATATCCCTGAATCTCACCCATCATGCATGGCATACAGCCAAGTGCCCCACTTCTGTGATGGACTGCACCCACCCACAGTGACCGTGCACAAGACATGCCCAACCAGGCAGCAACAGCCATGTGTACCACTGCACACACACACACCACCCATGTCCATCACAGCACAACCAAGGCTGTCCAGTGACATGGCTACGTGGTGGGATGCTAGTGCCACAGCCATGTGCCCAGTGCATGCATGGACCACCAGTGATGCACTCACAGACATGCAGTGCCATTGGACAGTGATGACTGTCACTTGTTGCGTGCATGGTAGTGTTGTCCATGGATGGTGACCGTGCCCCCCCACAGCATGCAATAGCATCCATGATGTAATGACACTCACCCTCATCAAGCCGCTGCTGCTGCTGTGGCTGTGGCTGCTGCTGCTGCTGTGGCCCAACACCTATGCCACCTCTGCCAGCCACCTCTGCACTGCCATTCCTTGCCTCAGCCCGGGCCCGCCTCCGCTCCTCTATGCCTGTGGAAGACAAATGATGAGAAACACATCGGTGAGATCCCAAAGCAGACAGCCTCCTGCCCCATTGAGTGTGCCTGCCCACACAGCCAGACCCATACATCACACACCTGCAAACACCATCACAGCAAACCATAGCCCAACCCACCCCCATGCGCTGGTCACATTACACAGTGTCACCCATGTGGACAATACAAGTGCATAGACAGCACACCCACCTGGCCTAGGCACAATGCCCCTCCTGGCACGTGATCTGAGGCACTCCAGCAGTTCCTGCTCCCTCCTGCGCAGGTCACTATATCAGTACCTGCACTGCTCTGGTGTTCTCTGCTGCCCAGTGGCCTGCTCCAGATCGGTGGCCACCTGCTGCCACACATGGGTGCGGGCCATGTGCAGGGGTTCTCCCCCAAACAGTGACCCATGGTGAGGCTCCACCACAGCCACCAGGTTGGCCACCTCCAACACACTCCACTGTGGAGCTCTCCTGCATGCCATCCCTGCAGTTGTATAGTAGGCAGTATGGCACTCCGCAGTGTGGCAACCCCACGTGGAAATGTTGCGCAATACAACTCCATCAGTCCCTATCGCACTGTTCGTATAGTGCCATCGGTCCACATCACGCTGTTACCGAACAGCGCGATAGAGCCGTAGACATGCCAGACGTACAGCGCCAGGGGGCAAAGGTCGTGCACAAGGTCATGGGTCTGTGGCGCAAGGCCACGCACAGCACCATCGGATGTCTACACGTCCAGCGTGATCGGTCACCTGCGTGCCAGTGCCACAGTGGACTATTGCGCAGTTGTGTCACAGATCTATGTGGTGACCAGCACTGTAGCACCACTGGCACAATGCTGGCCATGTCCTGAATTGCTGATTGCGCACAGCACGTCATCAGCATGGCAGACACCTGTATAAGCTACCTGGGCGTGCGCAATGTGGTGTACTATGCGGTCACAGAAATGCACCATTGGCTCAGCCAGCTCAACCGTATAGTGCAAAGCGCAACAGCGCGATATTCAGCCGACATATGCAAATCATCTGATCAGCCATTCAAAGGCACAGTGGCGTGATTTGCATCTCATTAAAGTTGCTCCACTCCTAATTTGCATGCATTGCACTATAAATGTGCGACAGTGATCTGCGGTGGCCAGAGTCGGTTACTGCAGGTGAGAGGTGAGTTGCATGCTGTGTGATGTTCTGGGCAATGGTCATGGGATAATGCTGTATACTGCACAGTGACAGGTGTCCACTTCCACCCATACAGACCGACATGGCTGAGCAAGGACTGGGTGAGGAGGACGATGGTGGGCAAAGGAGGAGACCCAACTTCACGAAGTCCGAGACAGAGGCACTCTTCCAGGCCTACCTGGATGAGGAGCCACTACTTAGTGGACGGCGGGACACCCCTCAGGCCCGTGCTGCTGCATGGGAGGGTGTAGCTCACGCAGTAAACCTGCACAGAAGCCACCAGCGCTCTGTGCAGGAATGTAAGAAAAAGATTGGGACCGACAGGAGACGGGTGAAAGAGAAGGTGGCAGCCCTCAGGGCGGCACGAGCTGCTACAGGCGGGGGCCAGCCAGAGGTGGTGCAGCTGACCCCAGCGGAGGACCGTCTGGCTGCATTCATGCAGCACAGTGCATTTGAGGGCGTTCCAGGAGGTGGCTTCCAGACAGGTGGAAGCCCATCACTGCACGGTATGACATGGTGGTGGTGGGGGGGGAGGTTGATCCCATGCACTAACATGTTCTCACTTTCTGTTACAGATCCTGTGTGTCTGCAGGGGACAGTGGTGGTGGGACCATGCAGTGTGGACATCCAGCCAGAGTTGGAGGAGGGTCCATCCACCTCTGCTGCCAGCCGGCATGCACTGCACCAGTGTGCATGCCTGGCTGCCATCTCCGATGTCGGTAAGTCAGGTGTAGGGGGTGCCCATCCTGTGTCACAGCAGTCTGGCATGCAAGCATGCCAGCACGCTGTGACTGTGGCTGTTGCACGAACCTGCACCATTGATGATGTAAGGACTGCAATGGGCAGTGACACATGTGTGTCTCATAACAGACACACAGCAGGACAGCACATGCCTCTGGACCTAGCTGGTTCCAACGAGTGTGCCAGCACATCAGCACAGTCCCAGGCTGTGCCTGTCGGCACTGGTGGGGCAGCACCGGTGGCTGTGCAGGTCTCTGGCACTGTTGCAGACACAGCAGTGGAATGACTGGTCCCTGGGGCACAGCAGTTGGAGGGGCAGCAGCAGCAGTCACCCACCAGGTCTGGGGGTACAGGGTTCAGCGGTGGCACATGCACACCGCCTGTTGACTTGCCCATGCCTGGTCCTGGTGAACAGTGCCCACCCTCAAGGGGTGTTGAGCATCAGGACCTTCCATACCCTGCGGGACAGATTGCCGATGTGGCAGATGACCCATTTGACGAGCACACCCGCCTGCTGCAGGCATCAGTACAGGAGCAGATGCGGGTTGCAACGTCCGTGGAGGCACTGTGCATGGCTGTGGAGCGGCACAGCAGGGACAATTCAATGATCTTTGCAGAGATGGTCCAAATGCCGATGGATGTGACCGCCGCCGTTGACAGGCTGACCCAGGCATTGGTCGCTGTCGTGGCCGCAGTGGGCACACAGTCAGATGCCCCTATACCGCACACCCCACACAGTACGCTCTCCACTCCCCATTCCCGGCATCGTGTGACACCCAGCCTGTCGATGCCGGGTTCTGCTGTGGGCATCTGGTGCAGGTATGTTCAGCATGCTGCAGACCCCTGTGCGGACAAGGTCGCGCTCGCGCAGTGGGACCCCTGGTGGTACATCGGTGCCACCCCATGTGCCCCATGCTCAGCCTGCCAGTGCTGCTGGGTCATGGCAGGGCCGCCCATGCATCTGAGGTGGCCATGGCACAGTGCCACCTGACTGACCTGTCTCCCAGTGCGAGCCCTGTCTGGTGCTGCCCTGTGTGCAATGTGTGTCATGGTGGGCAGTGCACTGGTGGGTGCCCTGCCCAACACACCGACACACAGACCACCTGCATACCCACCCAACTGCTGTCCACAGGTGCGTGTGCATGATGATGCCTGCATTGTACTGTACGCCAAGGTACAAGGGTGCCCAGCATCTGACACATGTACTTGGACAGTACAGGTGGTGGGGGTGGTCCATGGATCTGTGTGTTTCACATGTCTGTTCCTGCTCTGCTGTGCACCTGCCCATGTACGCTTTGTGCCTGGTGTGTGTGTGTGTCCATATAGCATGTAACTATTCACCCCTTCCTGATGGTGTGTTTGTGCGCCTGGACCCTTCCACTCCCCTTGCCATCATGCACCCCTGGTGTGTTACCCTGTGTGCCTGTGGGTTGCGCCTAGACAGTGTTGGTTGCACATGGCCCCATGACTTACCTGTGTCATGTGAAATGCTCCTCCGTGATGGTGTCCCGGTGCAGCTGGGCTGATCAGTCGGGGGTCCCGCCGTCCACGGGGGGTCTGCTCATCTCCATCATCACCGGTGCCACCGGCATCCCCATTGCTGTCCCTCTCCTTGACCTGTATGGCTATCCCACAGTCTCTGGCCATGTTGTGCAGGACACAACAGGCCAGGAATATCCCACAGGCCTTTGAGGGGCTGTACTGTAGGGCACCGCTGGAGGTGTCTAAGCATCGGAAGCATGCCTTAAGCATCCCATACACCCGCTCTATGATGTTGCGTGTGGCGGCATGTGCCTCATTATAGCATTGCTGCGATGGGGTCGAGGGGCGCCAGTAGGGTGTGAACAGCTAGGGACGGAGTGGGTATCTGCTGTCACCTGTGTGGAGATAGTGGAGATAAGTATCATATTCAGGTCCATATTGCCCATAGCTCTGTGTGCCACTACCATGGCACCTGTGGCTTTCCCACCCTTGCCTCAACTTTGCCACTCCTACATGCATACTCACCCACTAGATGTCCTGTGGTGATGTCCCCACTCTTGAATCAATGACACAGTGCAGATTGGTACCATATGAAGGCATCATGTGCTCCACCAGGGTGTGTGGCCAGGTGGCATGCGAATAGCCACATGGGTGCAGTCTATCGCCCGTAGCATGCCAGGCATACGTGCTACCCTGTGGAACTCCTGCATGTTTGCTGTACGCTCTGCCGCGTTGCTGGGGAAATGGATGTACTCCGTAGCGTATGGCAGCAGTGTGCTGAGGAATTGGGTGAGGATGCGTGACATGGCCAACTGTGTTATGCCTGTGGTGTCCTCTGTTGGCCTCTGGAAGGTACCCGTGGTGAGCAGGCACATGCAGGCTGTTACCTTTGTCTCCACTGACAGAGCATGACTCCGTCGTGAGGGTGCCTGCATCACATCACTGCACAGCTCACAGAGCTAACTCAGTATTGCCCTGTTCAGGCGGTACCGGCCCACAATCTCAACATCCGTGTACAGCTCAAAGCTGATGTGGGCATGGTACTGCCTGTTGGGGGCGTACTGCCGACAGGCCCTTCCACAGCCACGTCCCCCTGCAGCATGCCTTCTCACCCCCCTCATTACAGCTGTTGCGCATTGCGCAAGCCTTTAAATATCGCATTGCGCTCTTTATGCATGGTTCCACCCCTTCAGTTATGCATGCCTTCATTTGCATTGCGCTGTTGCTCAGCATGTTTTCGTTACGCAACTGCCTCCCGTTGAATATCGTAGAATGGCGCATTTTCGGACTTGCGCTGGCGCAACCCTATTGCGTATAGCACAACCCTTTTGAATATCCAGCCCAAGATCTTTGCCTGACAAAGACATAATTGCAGCAACTGTCAGTAGCATTCGAGACACCCATGTAGCCCCATCCTGCAATCTCTGCCACCCTGCATCCAGAAGGGCCTTCTCTGGAGACCAAGGAGCCCCCATGTCCACATTTAACCCTGTAACCAGACCTCTTATCCTGTACTGTAGCTTTCTAGTGAATTCTTTTCAGGCATAACTGTACAGCAGATAAAGAAGCTGCACTGCATCCAAGTACCGAAACTGTTAAAGACTGTGGAGATGGGACAGCACCAGCAGGCGACTCTGTTCCTGTAGTGTCATCCTCCACTGTGAGCATTTGCAGCAGCTAGGCTTCTCACACATACTTGTTTATAGGCAGCATCATTTTCACCAGTGTCCAAATAGGAAAAGTATTCTCCAGGACAGTCCACAGGGATGGGCTGCGCCTTCTTCCCACCAGCCAATTTGCCGGTCTCTTGTATCACGCAGGAGACTGAAACAGTCCCAGTGCTCAGCCCCTGCAGTGGTATCCATCAGTTGTGATCCAGAATCATGTAAGTCCAGAGAAGTAGTAAAACACAGCTTATTGTGTTCTGCCAGAATGGCTCCCCCTAGAGCTCTGAGTCCACCTCTACCACATCCTCCTCCTCCTCCTCCTCCTCTGTGGGCGGCCATTGTGCCACCCAGCAAGCAGCAGCTCCCCTGCTGGAAGAGCAGGGGAGTTTTCCCAGTGTCATGGCCAACATTCCTTTATCAATAAAACAGGCCCATGCATCCCACCTCCATCCCCCAGGATGCACCTGGAAACAAGCTGTTGCAGTGTAGTGGGTCTTTCCTGGTCAAAGCTTACAAATAAAGAGCCAGCCTGCAGGCGCAGCAGTAGTGCTACTGCTCATGATGCTGATGACCCGGGTTCACAAATGAGCCAAGGCCATCTGAGTGTTGGAGGGGGAAGAGGGATGGAGAACACTGCCACTGCACAACTGCCACCGGGGTGTCCATGGGTGGTGGTGCAGGCAGGAGTGTAGTTTCAGAATCGAGGATTGTTGATTGGCAGATGGACAGACATGCCTTGGGATGCTCAGGCCCATCAGCCTAAGCATCTCCAGGCAGGAAAATAAGATAAATCCAGCCATGACACATGACGGCTCTGGGCAGCTCACAGGCTCTACACTCTGCCAACCTAGACTCACTCTGGGAGCGCCACAGATGGCCTTTCTGAGGGACCTGGCCCAGCCTAAAGACCTCCATTGTGAGGAGGAGATACCACACAGCAAAACTCCCAGAGCATGGTAAGTCCTGGGAGGTAGATGATGTGATGGGGTTGAGGCTGCCCAGGGTTCTGAGAAGCACTTATGCCAGCTGAGGGGAGCATAAGAAGAAAGTAAAACAGAAATGACAAATAATAAACAACTGGTGAAAGTAGGAATAATGTTTGTTGATATGTTTTTCATGTTGTTCCCTCCAGTTGGAAGGGTTACTGTAAGTTGGTATCTCTCCTTGTTACTCTCTCTTGTTGGAGGGGTTTCTGAAAGATTTGTGGTGCCCTGTCTTTTTAATTTCTTTTTCACAAGTATGAGCACACCCAGATCTTTTGTTGTTATAGGGGAATTTCTATTTTGAAGTAAGTGCTTGGAGTCTGAGTTCAGTAGGGTGAGAGCTCATAAGTCCCATAATTCTTCCTGTGTCCCTAATGTCTAATGTCATTAAACTCAAATCATCACTTGCTGTATAGTGTGAAGGGCATCAACTCTCTGATCAAGCAAATCAAAATCACAACAGAACTCTCTCATCTCAACAGTCAAGTTTGTTTTCTCCAAGAGACACATCTTTTCCACCAAGTACACCAGATATTAGCTTAGGGATGGATAGGTCAAGTCTTTTCCCCAGCCCACCCAATTGTAAAAAAGCTGGGTTTGCCATCCTTATACACAATAATTTCCCTTTGAGTTAGGGTTATCAGAACTAATTCTAAAAATAGTAGAACACTTTTAGAACCTAGGAGTTTAAGTTCTAATTTAAAACTGGAACACCCATGGGTTCTATGTAATAGGGTTCTAAATACTAAGCAAATTTTTTTTGTGTGTTCAAACATTTCAAAAACAGGAGATGCCAGCCTGGAAAATTTTTTTATTTTATTTATTTATTTATTGAAAATGTTTTACCAGGAAAGGCACACTGAGCAAAAAGATGCTCGTCTCACGGTGCGACCTGGGGGAAGGGGTTACAGAGGAGGCAGGTATACATATAGTAGTTGAACTTTACAGTAGCACAATTCAGAGACTGTACATAGGTGGAAGGGATTACAATTGAGCATGTTACATAGGGAGAACAGTACAGTACAGTACACCACAGTATCAACAATGACAGGTAATACAAATCACGGTTACACAGCGAGGTAGGAACAGTGCAGAACATGAACATAAGAGTATGGAATACAAATCATGGGTACACATTGAGGCAAAGCATGAGATACATAAGTGCAAGTTTCAGAACAGGGGTAGTAATAGCAGAAGTTGAGTGCCAGTAGCAGAAGTTGAGCTAAAGGGAGATGTACCAAGTTGACAGGAGGATTTGGAGAGCAAGATGGGGGTAGAGAAGGAGGGAGTAGGGGTGATTAGCTGTGTAGGGGGGAGGTTAGGTGAGGAGGGAGGGAGTGGGGATGGGGAGCATGGGTTGAAAGGAAGGGGGGAAGGGAGAAATTGAGAGTGCGGGAGTGAGTAATAGAGAGAGTGTAAGTGCGCAGGGTAATAGATAAGCCAGACAATTAGGCGATGGCTGGGCTTCTGGTCAGGCGTAGGGGGGAACAGGGGAAGAGGAGCTAATGGGGGGGTGGTCAGGGGCAGCAGCAATTGGGTGTAAGGAAGTCAGAGAGGGCATCGGAAAGGGAGAGTATGGATGAAGAAAGGCGGATCTGGGTGGGCAGGTCATTCCAGAGTTTAGGGAAGAGGTAAGAGAAAGCAGATTGGCTGGTGGTGGTCCTTCGGTGAGGGATGAATAATAGCCTAGCGTCAGTAGACCTGATGGCGTGCGAGGGGGTAGGTGGGGAGGATAGGGTGGATGCGAGGTAGGAGGAGGGAGGGAGCCAAGCCAGAAGTTAGAAGTGAATTTAGCGCAATGACTTAGGCGCCAGTTACTTAGAGAAGGCAGGGACAGGGAATGATAAAGCATGCAGCGGTGTGTCCGAGGTGGGGCATTGAGGGCAAAGCGACAGAATGCATTGAAGAGGGGGTCTAATCTGGCTAGAGTGGTCTGTGCAGCGGAGCTGTAAACTACATCACAGTAATTGAAGGAGGGTAGAATCATTTTCTGGACAATTTCACGTCTGACAGGAAGTGGGAGACTAGTGCGGTTTCTATAGAGGGCATCAAGTTTTGGGCATAATTTTGAGATGATGGCATCCATGTGTGTAGAGAAGGAGAGGTGATGGTCAAGCCAAACCCCTAGATACCTGAAGGTGGGTACTTCTTCGAGGATGGTGTTATTTAGGGTGCGGAATCTCAGAGGGGAGGTGAGTTTGGATAGGCGCTGTCTGGTACCGAAAGTCATAGAGTTGGTTTTCTTAGCATTTAGGGAGAGTTGGTTGCTATTTAACAGTGTTGGATTTTGTTGAAGTCGGTTTGAAGTTTGGAGGTGATTTCTTCGTGGGTCCGGACGGAGGTGAAGAGGACTGTGTCGTCTGCGTACATGTGAATAGCGGAAGAAGAGCACTAGTTTGGCAGGTCATTTAGCAGGACGGAGAAGAGGATGGGGCCGAGAACTGAGCCTTGGGGTATGCCAGTGGTGATTGGGAGGGGGGGAGATGTGGTCAGCTATTTTAGTGGATTGGGTTCTATTTAGTAGGTAGGCACTGAACCAGTTTGTGGCGGATTCTGCTAACCCAGCTCCAGAAAGGCAGAATAGTAGGAGAGAATAGGATACAGTGTCGAAGGCTTTTGCTAGGTCAATGAAAATGGCAGCAGTGATTAGCCCTTTGTCCATCCCAGTGAGGATATGGTCTGTGAGTCATAGCAGGGAGGAGGTGGTGGAGTGGTGCTTTCTGAACCCGGACTGGAAAGCGGTGAAATAGTTAGTTTCTGAAAGGAAGTGGGAGAGTTGGGATAGCACTAGGTGTTCCTGGAGTTTAGCGAGGGTGGGGAGGAGGGAGATGGGGTGGTAGTTGGATGCAGAGGTAGGGTCCCCGCCTTTAGGGAGGGGTAGAACAGTGGCATGATTCCATTCGGAAGGGAGTGACTCAGTAATGAAGGAAAGATTTAGTAGGGCTGTGAGGGGGGTAGTGATGGTGGGATCAGATAGGAAGAGCAGTTTGTTATCAAGACCATCGGGGGATTTGCCTTTGGAGGGGTTTAGGGTGCAAAGGGCGTCTAGGGTTTCGGTGGGGGAAATGGGTCTAAAGGAGAAGGGGTTCATACCAGATGGATGGGGGAAGGAAGACTGAGGAGATGGAGTGGTTGTAGGCAGTAGGGAGTCAAGGAGGGCCAGGGCACAGGTAGTGAAGTAGGAATTAAACTCGGAGGCAACCTTCAGGGGGTCAAAAAGGAGAGTCCCTTGGGCAAGGAGAAGAGGAGGAGGGCTAGCTGTTTTGGGGGAGAAAAGGGAGTTAATGACTTTCCAGAATTTGGATGGGCTGCCAAGGTTAGCATTAAGTGTGTTATTAAAATATTCCAACTTAGCTAGGCGGATGGCCTTAGTGCATCTATTGCGGAGCATGCGGTAGGAGGTATGGTCGCCTGGGAGGAGTGAGGATTTGTAGTTTCACCAGGCCTTATCATGGGCTTGTTGGCAAGCAATCAGCTCGGGGGTTATCCAGGGTAGGTGGGAACTGCGGACTCTAGCCCGGCGTATGGGGGCGTGCTTATCCCAGACGGAGAGGAAAGTATTCTGAAAGTGCCTAAGGGCTGAGTCCATATTAGAGCAGTTTGAGCTTGGGACCCAATTAGAGTGGTAAAGGTCGTCCAAAAGGGGGAGAGGTTGAGAGATTTGTACGAACGCTGGAATATAAATTTGGGAGGGGGTTTTAACTATTTGCTTGTTTTTGTGGTGTGATCCAGAGAGGGGAACTGGAGAGAACAGTACAATGCATGAAGCACATAAATACGGCACATTTGATAAATAAGTTTGTACAAAATGTTTAGGTACAAAAATAAGTTATTTAGACAAATAAAGTGTGGACTGTGCTCAATATGAGATGCTGTTTCAAGTGCAATGGGAAAACAACAAGCCACAGTGTGTAGTACTAATCTGACTATAGTGAAGAGACCTGAGGAGAGGCTTACAGTACATCTAAACCTGTGGTAGATCGAAGAACAGTGGAGATGAGAAAGTGCAGTCATTAGGCAGGTAGAGGAGACCCAGTTGGAGGCCCAACCAGGGGCTTTTAAGGCATTGCGGGGGGGGTTAGGAGGAGGGGGTAACAGGAGCAGGTGGGGTGTGGCTGGAGTTTCAACTGGTGCCTGAGGGAGTCAAGAGAGGAGGAGAGGAAGAGGGAGGAGGTAAGTCTGTTCCAAAGTAGGGGAAATCAATAGGAAAAGACAGATTGCACAGCAGATGAGCAGGGAAGTGGAGTGGGGAAAGTGCAGTGATCCCTGGAGTGGAGGGACAGGAGATAGGGGGAGTTGGGAGAGGAGAAAGGAGAGGTTAGAGGGACATGAAGCAAACCACTATATGGCTATGAAGGCAAAACAGTGAGGCTGGTGACATGAGGTCAAAGGGAGGAATAGAGCAAGCACTGGTGGGTACAGGGGTGGGAGTTTGTAGCAAAGCAGCAAAAGGAGTTGCAGAGGGGTGTCTAGTCTAGCAAGAGAAGTAGAGGGGTCTGTACCATAAACTGCATCTGTGCAGTCAAAGACAGGGAGCACCATTTTGGTAATAAGCTCCTTGTGGATCTGCAGAGGCATACAGTCTTTGTTGCAGTATAGAACACTGAGTTTGGGATGGAGTTTAGCATACAGTAATGGCATCAGTGTGGGCTAATACGTCAAGCTTACTGTTGAGCCAAACACAGAGGTACTTGAAGGACTGCACAGCTTCAAAGGGGGTGTCCTTGAGTGTGGTGAAAACTTGTGAGGGTGGGGGGGGGCATAAGTCTAGCCAGTTTCTGACTGGTTCCAAAAGTCATGGCTACTGTATTTGTAGTGTTGACACAGAGTTGTATCGATTGGAACCTAGACTGGAAAATAGGTTGAGGGCACTGGGACTATTGTCCTTAGAATACTGCTCATTGAGAGGTGATCTCTATTTATTATACAGGGCCACTAGGGATGACACCCTGTCTGAGACTTAGAGTGGCATATCACATTATCACTCAAGGTAATACTAGGTCTCATAAATTGAAATTAAAGACTAACATTAATAAAACTGTGAAAAGAAATTGGTTTGTCACTCAACGAGCAACACCAATTTGGAACTCTCTACTAACTGAAGTAGTTCTAAGTACCAATTTGCAACAGTTCAAGACAAATCTAGATATGTAAATGGGCAACAATAAATATCTCTTCCAATAGTAGATACTGGTGGCGAGTTCATTATGGGCTTGTCCTTCAGACTTGTATTTACCTATGAACCTATACAGAATATTTTTGAAGTCTTGCATGAGCGTGTCCAGGAGGGATGGATGGGACACAGAATCGAAAGCTTTGGCCAGATCGATGAAGATGAGGGTTGTAATGTGCTCCAGATCCATCCAGGAAAAGATGAAATCAGTGACACACAGCAGCTTGGAAATGGTGGAATGTTGCTTCTAGAAACAAGACTACAAGGGGCACAGGAAGTTGGAGGATGAGAGGTAGTTGAGAAGTCTGGAATGGACCAGTCTGTTTTATAGTTTTGAGAGGGAGAGGAGGAGGGAGATGGGTTGGAAGTTGATAGGGAAGGAGGACTCACCTCCTCCTTATGGAGTGGAATGGCTTTGGCCAAATTCCAGGACTGAGAAACAGCACATAGAGAAAAGTACAGGATTAGCAGGTGAGTAAGGGGATCAGTGATGTCAGAAGCAGAGAGGAGTAGGAGTTTGGGGTCCAGCCCATCTGGGGGCAGAATATAGATGGCTTGAGGTAGGACAGGGGAAGCAGAGTTTTCTGGGTGGTGAGATGGGGGAATTACATCCTAAAATGTTTTAGAGAGAGACAATAGGAGAATGTGCTGCTCATATACAGATGTGCCAATGACATGGAATTGTGGTACTTGGTATTTACACTTTGAAAGTCTTAACGAGGTTCTCTTTTTTTTTTGCATGTGCAGTGAAACAATACTATTGTTGTGAGGGCAGGTCTTTTAATCAATCAATCAATCAATCAATCAATCAATCAATCAATATTTTCTCCTCTCAGTATCTCAGTATCTTATCCATTTTTCCTCTCCAGTCCAACACACAAATGAGTTTTGAGTTCTAAAGATTAAAACCCTGGAACTATTTGTTAAGTTCTAGATCAGAACCAGAACCCAGAACTTCAGAGGGTTCTGACAACTCTATTTCGAATTACATTATCACACTGTAGATCCACACTAGGGGTGTGCGAGTACCTTAACGCAGCAGTGCAATGAAAAAAGTTATTCCAAAAAGATAATTTTCTGCTATGGTTATGAAAAATATTGGCAGAACTGTTGATTTGGGTTTTCTGGATGCTTCCTATGCTGTGTGCTATGCATTTGTATTTTGGTCTGAATTCTTACCCTCTTCAGGTCCTCAATATTATTTCTATGCAAAAATGAGGTGCACATCTTTTTTCTTGAGAAGTCATTATTTTAAAACATTCATAAAATTCTTAAATTATCATGGAAACTGAAAATTTCACCACCAAACTAAACTAGAAGACATCTGGCATTGATAGGAAGAAAAAAACTTGGTGTTGGATTTTAGCCCATTTTCATTGCACTGCTGCTTTAATTTGAATATTTGGATGAGTATTCGTATTTGGGACTCCAGATATTCATTATTCATTATTCAGCCCCGCATAAGTGTTCTTTTTAAATAAGACATTGTAAAACTGTTAAAGTCCACCACTTCCTTCACTTTGACAGTACAAAGGTTCATTCTGCCATGAGCACCCATTAACAGCATTTCAGCAGCCCAAAAATGCAACAAACTATTCCACTGGTCAATAGTCAGGAGACAGATGGTCATCCTAGATTGACCAAAGGCTGTAGATGAGGTGATGTCCTGTGTCTTGTCTAGGGCAACTAAAATGGCACTGGTGTAAGTGCATTGCACGTGTACCCTTGAAAAGATAAGAGTGAGATGTGCCATGATAACGACCTATACAAATACCTTACAGGGGTAAAAAGGGCACATAAGGGGAGTCTCTTTCAAATGAGAAAAAGCACAAGTACTGAGGGCAGTGGGGACATGTGATGAAACTGAAGGGGAGTTCAAGACAGATGTGAAGAAATATTTATTCACAGAAGACAAGGAAGATGCCTGACACAGACAGCCAGCATAAGTGATGGCGGCGAAAACAGTATGGGGCTTCAAGCATATGTGAGATAGGCATAGGGGCGTATCTCAAAACAGACAAGGAGACAGCAGGGTTGCTTTAGGGTCTGCAGAAGAGATCGATAAGGCAGGGATGGACAGCATGGGCAGACTGTGTGGGCCAAGAGATCCTTTTCTACCAACAGATAATTAGTAACCTCAAGTACACAACAGCAAGTGCACTAAAACATGATTCAGTATTTAAATGTTTCTAGTTTAAAAGGGGGTTCATGGTGGTCCTGCAGTATATATGCCAGGGAGTGGAGAGTTACCCATTAAATTAAATATTTAATGTGCTAGAGAAAAAGAGGTAAGCCAAAAAAAAAAGTAACATTACTAACATTAGACAGATCGAGAGCATTACTATACCACCAGTTTTATGTGGGCAGATCACATTTGTAGCCAACTACTGGTAAGGTTAACATAATGTACACTAGCTGTTCAATATGTTGAGGGTCCAGCTTGGAATGGTGTGGGTCAACAATGTCACCAGCAGTGCTAAACATCCTCCCAGATGACACATTTGTAGGAGGGCAACTTAGGTATTCTAGAGCAAGTTGTGCCAGGTGAGGAGAGGAGTTCATTTTCTGAATCCATTCTCCTAATGGTTCTCCTTCAAATGGCTCAACTTGATTCTGCAAATCAGCCATTAAGTAAATTTTCTGCAGTGAGAGGCTGATACTGTGAGCATTTGTGCTGCTGTTGACACAACAATGTGCTGAGTAATGCACAGTTACTCTCCTCTGCACTGCCACTTTGCCGTCTTTCCCAATCTCCACCAGTACCATACAATTCCAAACCACCACATGCCTGTTTCTCTCCCTCAGGAACCTGAACTGGAGCATCGTCTTCCCCTTTCGAGTGTCTCTCTGCCTGTATGGCACTATTTAACTCTTCACTCAGCTGTTGCCTAAAATGAGTCATCCTGTGGCCATCCTTGGCTATATAGAAGATCTTGCATTTGAACCTAGGGTCCAACATGGTAGCAAATATGAGGTAACAGTTATCCATGACTGTATTAAACCTTGTATCAAGTTCTGCATCAAGATGAATAGCAAGCTAAGTGACATCTTGTGTACTCATTGTTTTGTCAGCCAAACACCATTGTAATGATATTTTGAGAGTATACACAGCTGGGATAACCTGACTAAGTAAAGCTGTGGTAGCACTTATGTCATGTGTACTCCTCTCAAATGGCACAAGAACCTTAACCATGCCCTCAAAAACTAACCAGTCATGATGTCTTCAGACCCCTCCAGTGTCTGCCTCCATAGAGATTTTGTGTAGTGCCCACTTTTGCTCCAGCAGTTTTGAAAGCATCAGGTGTGAAGAATTCCACCAAGTGCTAACATTTTGTATTACACGATGATAGGGCAGACCAAGGCATTTCTGAACTTCTCATAATTTGTTAGAGGCTTTTACATGGTGATGGAAATGGCTGCAGATGGAATGGGCTGTAGATAAGTTGTTGGTCCAAGTACTTTAAATTGGTATTAACACCAGTCCAAGACTGCAACATGTGTTGCAGGAACATGAGAATATTATGTGCTCCGTGGTCTTCCTCCATCAGTCCGATGTTCAGCAACCTTATGTGACTACCAGATTTTTTTTCGGCGGGGAGGCAATGATGAGCCACAAGGTGATGCATCAGAAACAGCACCAGCAGGCTGTTGCACACACCAGTGTGCAGATAAGGAGACAGAGGCATGCAGGGAGTTATTGCTAGTCCAGACATCTGATGTGCAGTGAAAGACACCACCGACAGCCTCTGCAAGCAGAGCAGTAACAACAGATGGCATGCCATCATACATTCATGGCAATACACTCTGTGAAAATGTAGTACAGGATGGTATCTGGTAATGTGGGTGCAACCTGACATAATTGAGCTGGTAGAAACATGGCTCTCCAAATCCACCCTGACTCTGCTATCACCTTCCCTGGATATAGCATCTGCAGGGAAGACCAAGTAGGCAAACGCGGTGGTGGCTACGCACTACTCGTACGGGACTCCCTTATAGGTCAGGCACTCCAAGCTCCTAAACTTGATTATGGAGCCCATGCCCTCACCTTAAAAATCACACCTGACCCGCCCGAGGCCCTCTCTTCCTCACAGTCTCCTACATACCCCCGAGGAATCAAAACCAAGTGGTCCAGTCCCTCATTGACTACCTCACATCTCTCCCTCACAAAGTGGAGCAAGTCATCCTAGGTGACCTCAGTGTTAACTGGCCTGCCTCCACTGCCTCCCACATAAGGGACTCCTTTGCTGCCCAGGATATGTCCCAGTTAGTCACCCAGCCCACCAGATTCAATTACTATACTGGCATGAGCACTCTCCAAGATGTTGTTATATCTAGCCGCCCCTACAAAATCCGGGATGTCACTGTCCTCCCTGACTCTCTTAGCGATCACTCCCCAGTCCTCTGTCTATGGTCATCCTCCACTCTGAAGCCAGTGTCCCAGGCCACTCTATGCTGCCGTTTATGCCCCAGTGGCCTCAGAAATTAAAACAATACCTAGCCCAGCTAGAATGGCCCCCTATCCAGCGTGCCCCTGACATTGACTCAGCTCTTGACCACTTCACAAATGCCTTCTGTAAGGCTTGTGACCTTTTCGCTCCCCTCAACAGGATCAGCTCCAAAAAATGCAATGCCCTATGGGTCACCCACCCCTCTCGAGAGACTCAAAAACAGAGATAATCTCTGGCACATTGCTGTAGAATCTGGAAAGGCATCTGATAGACAGGCCTACAAAGCAGAACACAATAAGTGCACTTGGGCCATTAGGTGGTCCAAGGCAGAGCATTACCAGACCACCCTAGCTTCCACTTGGGGTTCAGCCCGGACCTTATGGGATAATATGAAAGAGCTAAATGGGAAGTCCCGCTCCCCCCCACCATCTCAGCTCTCCATCAATGGCATCCCCACCACAGATCCACTCCTTATAGTCAATTGTCTTAACACTGCCTTCTCTGACCTAAGCTCGGTCCTCCCCAGCAGTTTCTTTGACCCAATCCTCACCTCTCTCCCTCCCTCCAGTCCTGCATCACCCACCATTCTACCTGTGCACCCTATCCCCCCAAGAAGCCAGGCTGCACCTACTAAAAGCCTTATGCAGCAATAACCCCAGCAGTGACTCCCTCGACTCCAGGATCCTCCGTATGGTCTTGGACGAAGTCCTAATTCCCCTGACTGACCTACTAAACTGGTCTCTGTGCTTGGGTCAGTTCCCAAGTGCTTGGAAAACTTCTGAAATCACACCCATACATAATAGTGGGGACCGGACCACCCCAACAATTACCGGCTGATCTCCATCCCCCCCCCCACTCTCTAAAGCCCTTAAAAAAGTGATGTTGATCCAGCTCTCTGAATACCTATCCAAGTACGACATTATGTGCCCAGAGCAACACGGTTTCTGCCCAGGGCACAGTACAACCACTGCTCTCCTGGAATTCTCCCAACACCTGCATGCTGCTCTCAACTATGGCAGCCTTGCTGAAGCAGTGTTCATTGACCTCTCCAAGGCCTTTGACACTGTCTGTCATCCCCTTCTACTCGACTCTCTCCACCAACTTGGCTTCTCTGGTGGTCCCATTTCCTGGTTCTCTAGCTACCTCTCTGCTAGATCCCAGTGTGTCAAGATCAGCAACTCCCTCTCCAGCACTCTTCCTGTTTGCTCTGGGGTCCCTCAGGGCTCCATCCTGGGTCCAATGCTTTTTAGTCTCTACCGCAAAACCCGCCCCAGCTCATGTTCCAGTAAAATGCTCCTCTACAACGATGATGCAGTCCTCGTTGCCTCACATCCCAATCCCACCTCCCTCCAATTATCCCTCCAGCAAGCTTACAACCAAGCCGAAAGGTGGTTTGGCAACCGCAGACTGGTCATTAACCTAAAGAAAACCAAATCAATGCTCTTCTCCCACCACCAAAATAAAGCTAAAAATACCCCCCCTCTTGATTATCCCCAGCAATCTGCACCTGCTAGAACAAGTGACCACATACAGGTACCTAGGCATCACGTTCGATACTGCCCTCTCCTTCCACACCCACATTAATGCCCTGTTAGCCACCATTAGCTCTTGGATTGGCCTGCTATACTGGCACAGGGACTGTCTGCCTCAGGTTGCCCTCAGGCTGGCCATCACCTCCTCCTTCTTGTCCCTCATGGACTATGGCTTGCCCATCTATGCCACAGCTGACAACACTGCCTCTCCAAAATCCAACTCTCCATCAATAAGGCCTGTAGGCTCCTGACCAGTGCCCCCAGCTGAACTCACACCTGCCTTCTCTATACTACCACCAATCTGCTCAACTTTAGGAGTGACTGCTCTACCAGACCTGCCTTCTTGCTAAGAAATCACTGCTAGGACTCTGCCCCCGGGGGTCTCCACCTCCCTACAGCAGTCATCATCGTCCATCACCACCCATAGCTCTGTTAAGGCCACTTTCAAGGTGCCCAGAACCAAGACCTCTCTTGTCCAGAGATCCTTCCTCTACCGAGCCCCCACCTGGTTCAACTCCCTCCCTAGCTGCAACTCCAACTTGCCAAAAGTAGGATCCTTCAAAACAGCCCTTTGGAACCATGTCTTTAATACCAGCTGTTGTAGGTGCAACTAACTCCCTGTTGTAACCTGTGGTACCCGCCCGCCTTGCCCCCTGGCTCGACAACATCCAGTGGATGGCCTCTCTCTCCCCCAGACCCACTCCTTCCCTACTAGGTCCAAACAGGGATGTAACCCACTGTTTCTCTGAGGTCCTACTATATCCATGAGTGTAACTCACAGTTTTGTAACATTATGTAACCTAAGTAACATACAAACTTCTACATTATGTAACCCAAGTGTATCTATGTTAAATGTTCCTTTTACTGCACCTGTAATGTTATCCTCTGTTTTAATCTGCACTGTAATAACTGTCTTGATGTCTGCCCCCGCTGCGATGAGGTGCCTTTGTAAATGAGTCTCTGACTCAAAGGTTGTAAACCTGATTTATAATGAATAAAATAGTCGAGAAACTGTTAGAAGCCAATATCTTCCACAACAATTGAGATAGGCTGGAGATCCAACATCATCATCTCAGCAAACAGCTGTGTGGTTTGCTGTGCTGTTGGATGTGAAGTGTGATACTTTGTTCATGCATGCAGAGCATCCATTACTGGAACTGCCATGGAAGACATTGATGTGGACCGCTTCACCAGTGGTATATGAAATAGAAACATAGAAACACAGAAATTGTCAGCAGATACAGACCGCTAGGCCCATCCAATCTGCCTATAGGCCCTATACATTGTATGTGGCCACTGGCCCTATGTGATTGATGACTTTTCATCACTCACTTCCCTCTCAAGATTCCTTGGTGCCTGTCCCAGGCATGCTTAAGTTCCTTCACTGTGATTGCACCCACTACCTCCTGTGGCAGACTATTCCAAGTGTTGACTACCCTTTCTGTGTAGAAAAACTTCCTCACATTACCTCTTAATCTACCCCCTTCCAATTTCATATTCTGACCCCTTGTTCTAGTACTTTTTGTACACTGGAAAAGGTCCCCCACCTTGTTTATGCTCTTGAGGAACCTGAAAGTTTCAATCATGCCCCCCCCCAACTCTCTCTCTCTCTCTCTTTTCTCCTCCTCCTCCGGTGAGTACATATTGAGGTCCCTTAGTCTCTCCTCATATGTTTTATGGTGCAAGCCCTGCACCATCTTGTTGCCGTTCTCTGGATAGTCTCCACCTTATTTCTGTCCTTGCACAGGTGTGGCCATCAGAACTGCACACAGTACTCCAGGTGAGGCCTTACCAATGTTTTATACAATGGCATCACCACCTCCTGCTTCCTGCTAGTGATACCCCTGCCTATGCACCCCAGCATGCCCCTGCCGCCTTTGTGCACTGATAGATGATAACCCCTAGGTCCCTTTCCCCTTTGGTCACAGTCAGCTCCCCCCCTAACTTGTAGCTCTCCCCAGGATTCCCTCTACCCAGGTGCATTATTTTGCACTTCTTTGCATTGAACCTCAGTTGTCACATATCCAACTATCTTTCAAGCTTCTCCAGGTCCTTTTCCATTTTCTGCACCCTTTCTGGAGTATCCACTCTGTTGCAGATCTTGGTGTCATATGCAAACAGGCAGATCTTTCCTTCCAGCCCCTCTGCAATGTTACTAATGAAGACATTGGACAGGACCAGTCCTAGTACTGATCCCTGTGGTACCCTGCCTGTCACTCCCCTCTCCCCAAATTGTACCCCATTTACCACCACCCTCTGTCTCCTGTCTGTTAACCAGTTCCTAACCCAGTTCACCTCCGTGTCTCCTATACCCAGACTATCCATCTTGTTGATCAGCCTTCTATGTGGGATGGTGTCGAAGGCTTTGCCGAAATCTATGTAGGTGACATCTACCAGCCCTCCCTGATTTACTTCCTTAGTCACCCAATAAAAAAAAAAATCTATTAGATTCATTTGACATAACCTTCCTGCTGTGATTCTGTGTTGCCTCAGATCCTTAGCACCACTGGATTCCAGATGCATCACTATCCTTTCTTTCAGCAGTATCTTCATGATCTTTCCTACCACTGAGGTGAAGTTGACTGGCCTGTAGTTCCCCGCCTCTTCCCTACTGCCACTTGTGTGCAGTGGGACTATATGTGTTCTCCTCCTGTCCTCTGGAACCACACCTGTGTTGAGTGACCCTGTTAACAGGGCCACCAGAGGAGCTGCTAGTTCCCTTCACAAACTCCTTTAATATCCTCAGGTGAATGCCATCTGGCCCCATGGCCTTATCCACCTTCAGCTTTGTGAGTTCTTCCAGAACTCTCTCCACTGTGAATGGACTGGTGTCCACCCCCCCCAATTGCCTCTGCAACCCAACTGTGGTCCTTGAACCTCCCCCTCCTTAGAGAATACTGAGCAGAAGTATTTGTTTAGTATTTCTGCCTTGTCTAGATCCCCCTCCTTACACTGTCCCTTCTCTTCATTGAGCCTCACAATCCCCCCCACTCAGTTTTTCTTCTTTACCTATAAAATGTCTTATCACCTTTATTTACAGACTGTGCTAAACTCACTTCTGTCTGCGCCTTTGCCCTCCTGAATAGCCTTCCCTGCTTCCCTTAGATGTTCAAGGTACGCGTCCCTGTCCTCCTTCCTTTGGCTCACCTTATATTTCCTGAAATACAGTCTTTTAGCCCTGACTTTGTCCCCAAGCTCTTTACAGAACCATAGTGGTTTCCTTCTTCTTTTCTCTTTGGCCACTACCTTAACACATTGGCTTGTTATCTCCACTATGGCTCCTTTTAGTTTCTTCCATTGTTCCTCCACCCTTTCTATTACCCCTCCCTTCCCTAGGACTGCTTGTATATATATCTACCCATTTCAGTGAAATCCACCTATTGAAATCTAATACTCTTGCCCTTCTGTGGCTTAACTGAATCCATGTCTCCATGCTGAACCACACCATGTGGTGGTCACTGGACCCCAGCAGCCCTTTCACCTATATTTATTTGACTCTGTTCCCATTAGTCTATACCAGGTCCAGAATTGACTTGTCCCTGGTTGGCTCATGCACCAGCTGCCTGAGTCCATGCCCCTGCAGGGATTCTAGGATGGCTGTGCTTCTGGCTGAAATAGCCACCCAGGTGGCCTAATCCACATCTGGCATATTGAAATCCCCCAGTAGAAGGATTTTGCCTTTAGCTGCCATGTTGTGTATGTTCTCCACTAGTTCTCTGTCTAATTCCTCCTTCTTTGTCAGAGGTCTATAGATCACCTCTGTGCATATTGCTATTCCATTCCATGACTTCTGGGTAGCTCACATTACCTCAGTCTCCCCCTGCCTTCCCTGAACTTCTGCAGCCTTTAAACCATCTCTGACATACATGGCCACTCCCCCACCCTTTTTACCTTCCTTGTCCCTCCTGAACAGTGTATAGACTGGTACACTGACTTCCCAGCCTTGATTAGCAGAGTACCACATCTCTGTTATTGCTGCTATGTCAAGGTCTGCATCTGCCAACAAGACCTCCAGGTCTGCAACCTTATTTTCTAGGCTACTGGCATTTGTTAGCATGACTGTCTATGTTTTACAGTCTGCCCTCCCTCTGCTCTTGTTCTAACTCTCCAGCATCTTCACCCCATCCCGCTTTCCTTTCCTATGTGCTGTTGCCAACCCTGTAGTACTCTTTATACATTCTTCGCTTGCCTGCTCCTCCCTGCCTGCTTTAGCTGTTCCTTTAGTCAAGTTATGTAGTAGTAGTTTGTAAACGTTTTTATAATTTTAATATTGTGTGTATTAATGGATTGCAATGACTTATATTTAAGTTAATCAATAAACAAACTACTACTACTACTAGTGAACTTATGTTCCTGCATGTTCCTATGGGGGGGGGTTCCTAAGGCTCCTGACCCTCCTGGCTCTCCCCCTTGGCCAGTTTAAATGCTCACAGCTGTAACATTTAAACTTCTCACTAAGGACCAAGGTCCTCTTCTTGGACAGATGCAGGCCATCCTCCTTAGCATCTACCCAGGTCAGATCCCAGTCCCCTGTGAAGCCAAAACCCTTCCTTCCACACCAATCCTTCAACCAGGAGTTGAAGGTACAGATGTGGAGTGCCCTAGCTTCCCCTGTGCTCTGGACAGGTAGCACCTCCGAGAATGAGACAGAGCATACTATCTGTTTCAGGTTTCCTCCCAGTTTCCTGAACTCCTCCTGGACTCTGGCTATCTCCACCCTTCTCCTGGCCAGGTCATTGGTACCCAGGCAGACAATGACATCCAGCTGCTCCCTCCTTGCTATTACCCTAGTGATCCTATGGATCTGTTTCCCATCCCTCCATGTAGTGCTTCTTGGGAGGCACTTAACTGCCTTCTCTCCCTTGCTAGGTGTCCCTAACTCCACTCCTTAGACATAGGGAAGGGAGTCTCCCACTAGAAGAAGATTCCCCCTCCTCCTGGGTTCCCTGCCTCCCTTCTCTGGGTCTCCATCCTAGAGAACTCTCCCATCCTCACTGGTCCTAGCCTCGAGCTCCTGAATGGAGCTTTCCTGTTCCTCCAAAACTGTGTAGGAGTTACTAAGCAGGACTGGTTGGGATGTGCTTTTAACCCCCCTCCCTCACCCTACCCGAGCCCACCATAATCCACTCACTCCTCTTTCCAGGCATCTTTTGAGGTATGTACAGGTTGTGGACCTGGTGGTCTCTGGGTCTGCCTTCAGCTTGGCCAACTCTGCTTGAAGACAGGCAACCTCCTTCCTCTGTCCAGAGAGGTGCCTGCAGATAGAGCAGCATTGCAGCCTCCAGAATGTTTCCCTGAAGACAGCTGCTTCACAATCACTGCAATGCACCACTCCCACCATGCCTGTTGCCCTCTTCAATCTACTGCCTGCTTAAGATGGCAATTTGTTATCCCCCTAAAATGAGTTTTATTATTTTGTTTTTGTGATGCTTTCTTTCTTCACTATTTCCTGTATGGATGCAGGATGTTGCAAGGCCCTATGGGACTCTCCCTATAAAAGTAGGCTGAACCCTGGGGTGTAGGGGTTGTTGGGTAGGAGGGTGGGACTACACCACAGGCTGAGTCCAAAAAACAATCAGCCAAGGAGTGGCAGTGGCTCCTCTCTCCACTCACCATGGTCCAGACACAGACAATTAAAAACACACAGTCACAAACTTACCAGATAGAGTCCCTTAATCCTGCCCAAACTAAATGGAGAAGCACACTGAAATGGCAGTTAAGAAAAGACCTCAAATTCAATTACAAATACACAGTCACAAACTTACCAGATGAATCCCTCAATCAGGCCCAAACTAAATGGAGAAGTACTCTCTGATGGCTGTCTGCACCTTGTAGTATCACTGGATTCAGAAGTGACCTGAGTAGAGAGACTCTGTGCTGGTGAGAGGAAAGGAATGCTGTGACCACTGGGTTGCTTGAAATCAGATCTGTTGGTACCACCATCACTGCCAACAGTACATACCTGTCCACCAGAGGGGTTTGGTCTTGGTGAAACAAGGGTCCAGATCCAGACCAAGATGAGTTTTGGTACAGTTGAGGGTGCTTAAGATTCAAGTGGTTCTGTAATAATTTTGTGGTTACGTTAGACAGTGATTTCCCTCGGATTATAGTGCTGTTGCAAAAAGAACAGACTGGCTTCCTGTGTCCACCTTTTACACAGTGAAATGCAGCCAACACACAATATTAACACTGTGGTTATCAATGATTCTGGTAACACCACATCCCCTATTTCTTTTTTCAACAGAAGTGCCTGCCTTGTCCTCATGTTCTTGCCCTGTGACCACTGTCCCTGATGGTGCCATGCCTGTGCTGCCATCACTTGGCTGTCCTTCAGGCTGTGATGGAACCTGCCCAAGAAAAGTCAGTGTTGTTTGTTTGGTTTTCTTAGGGGAAGGGGAATCCTTACACTTACTGCTACTTCTACTACCTGAGTACTAGTGCTACTCCTAGCGTCTCTTTTGCCAGCCACTTTTTTTTCTGCCATGAAGATACATAGCATACTGTGCTTCATCCTCAAAGTCACTCACATTTGCCTCTGATGAAGAAGATGACATATCACTGGGCAATTCATGTGGAGGGAAATACTCAGAACCAGATGACTGGTCCTCCTCTACATCTTTTTCAGAAGTACTGAGAAGATGAGAAGCAGGAGGCATAACCTGGATCCTGGACACAGCACTACGTCGGCCTTACTGGAGTTCTCACAGCAAATACACTCTGCACTTGACTCTGGTGATGTTACCGGGGCAGTGTTCATAGACCTATCTAAGGCCTTCAACACTGTGTGTGTGTCACCCCCTCCTGCTTGACTCCCTCCACAAACTGGGTTTCTCAACTACCCCCTTGCCTGGTTCTCTAGTTACCTCCATGACAGATCCCAACAGGTCAAGATAAATGGTAACCTATCAACCGCACTACCTGCCCACTCCGGTGTCCCCCAGGGGTCCATCCTGGGCCCCACTCTCTTCATTCTCTTTCTTAACACCCTTCCCAGTTCCTTCTCAGGCAAAATGCTCCTATATGCCGATGATGCGGTCCTTGTCGCCTCCCACCCCGACCCCATCACCCTCCGGGACTCCCTCCAGCTTGTTTTCAGCCAAGCTGAAAAATGGTTCCTCAACCACCGTCTGGTCCTGAACCTCTAAAAAACTAAATCAATGCTCTTCTCCCACCATCAGAACAACTTCAGTAATGCCCCCCTACTCATCCTCCCCAGCACCAAACACCCCATTGAACAGGTGCTAGCATACCAATACCTGGGCATCACCTTCGACACAGCACTCACCTTCCACGCCCACCTCAAAACCTTGTCCACCGCAATAAACACCCAGATTGGTCTCCTCTACCGCCACAGAGACTGCCTCCCTCAGACTGCACTCCAGCTGGCTATCACTTCCTCTATCCTGTCTTTGGTTGACTTTGGGCTTCCTATCTATGCCGCAGCTGACAACACCAAGTTCACCAAAGTCCAGATCTCAATAAGTAAGGCCTGCAGGCTCCTGACAGGTGCACATAGTAGAACTCACTTATGCCAATTCTACTCCTTCTCTAATCTATTCACCTTTGATGAGTGCCTACGCTACCACACCTGTATTCTGGCCAACAATCACTACTTGGTCTCTCCCCCCTGGGGTTTCCTCATCCCTAGAACCAGCCTCCCAGAAGGCTGCCACCCAAAGCACAGACAAGGCCACCTTCCAGGTTCCGAGATCCAGGACCTCACTCACCCAAAAGTCCTTCTACCACAGAGCACACTCCTGGTTGAACTCCCTCGCCCCTCATATCACTAGCATCCCCAGAATTGGCCCTTTTGAAATCGTCCTCCAGAAACACCTCACGGACAATTGGATCTGTAAGTGCCCCTGACTGCCCTAGAGCTTGCACTCTTCCAGCTCTCTGTATCTGACAACATCCTCTTGGGCTGCCTCTTCCACCCCCAACCCCCCCCGCTCACTGGAGGCCATGGTCCTACTCTCCCCAGGACTTGCTCCATAGACACACTAGAGCAGGCCTATCATCTTATGAATGTTGGTTGAATATGAAATTAATTGCAAACCTCTGACTTTCCACATTTATGTATTATTTTGAAATTGCTGTGTATTCTCACTTTCTGTTCCTCACCTGTATCATTTCCCCATTGTTTTATTTCACTGTCATGTGTTGTATACCCTCCCTGTGACGAGGTGCCTTTGTAAATGAGTCTATGACTCAAAGGTTGTAAATCCAATTTATAAAATAAATAAATAAATAAAAATAACTGAATCAACTGTAGAGGTCATAGTGTTACAGTAGTGACAGGGTTCGTAGTGTCAGTAGTGGCTGGAATGACAGTCACAGTTGCAGGACTGGCTATATTAGTCATGCTGCTAGTTTTTTGTGGAAGACAGGGTCTCTATGGTGGTGGTAGTGTGGATGACAGATGTGATGGTACTGATTAGAGATGGGGACAGATGGTGGCTGTGGGAGTTAAGAACAGTGTCCTTCTGCTTGTGTTTCTTGTATCACTGTCTCCTGTGTCAACCACAGTACTACTGTTGCTAGAAGAAATAGGCTTGGAAGGGATAAAGCATAATTTTGGGTGTCAAATACTACCTGACGATCACTCACATTCAGGTTCACCATCACCACCATCAACCTGTTCCTCCATTGTAGATTTGCATGGATTGGACAAAGTATGTTTTTAGCACCATTACCTGCCATTATCTATGCCAAGAATTTCTAAACACTCTCAAGTATTGTAATACTTTTTAAATGTACAGATGTACTGATTTATTTTAGCACAAAAAACTTCTTGCAAGCATCATGCAGGGCAGGCAAGGCTGTGCACGCAGTGCAACTGTGTGGCATCACTACCTGGCCCTAAACTGTGGGTGGTGGGAGAGCAGTCAGCTGACTGCCCTCTGAGACTGCTGGCTGCTACTGACTTTCATGAAACCTGAGCCCAATCCAAGATTACACCACCAATATTTTTAAAGGCAGATTTCTACAGAACTACTGTAATACTTTTTATTTTAAAATGTATTGAAGTACTGATTTATTTTAGCACAAAAAAGTTTCACAAGCAACACACAAGGCAGGCAAAGGTGTGTGTGCAGTGCAACTGCACGGTGGTGTCACCACCTGGCTACAAACTGTGGGCAGTGGAAGTGCAGTTAGCGGACTGCACTCTGAGAGTGCTGGCTGCTACTGACTTTCGTGAAACCTGATTACACCACCAATATTTTTAAAGACAGATTTCTACAGCAGAACTGCTATAATACTTTTTATTTTTAAATGTACAGAAGTACTGATTTATTTTAGCACAAAAAAATTCTTGCAAGCAGCATGTAAGACAGGCAAAGTTGTGCATGCAGCACACCTGCACGGTGTCACTTACTGGCCATAAACAGTGGGCAGTGGGAGTGCAGTCAGGCAACTGCCCTCCGAGACTACTGGTTGCTACTGACTTTAGTGAAACGTGAGTCCAAATTACTCCCTATTATTCAAGTCAGAACTAAAATACTTCTAAATGTACAGAATTACTGATTTATTTTAGTACAAAAAACATTCTGCAAGTGGCATGTAGGCAAGGATGTGTGTGTGTGTGACTGCATGGTGTTACTACCTGGCTTTAAGCTGTGGGTAGAGGTCTGGGAGTGCAATGAGCTGACTGCCTTCTGAGATTTCTGGCTGCTACTGGCTTTCATGAAACCTGAGCCCCTTCCCCAATACTTATTATTTACATCACCAAATTAAAGACAGATTTTTTTTTAAATAAGTACAGCAGTCAAGCTAGAAGTTAGAACTACTATAATTAATAGATATAAAATAGTTTCAGTAACATCATCTTCTTCTCCTTCACCTCTACAGAGCACTGAGGCTTGTGAAATCAAAGTAGTGAAACTGTAAGTCTCTCTCGGCACAGCTCATGGCAAAAAAAAAAATCACTAGATCAGATGATTTCTCTGAAGAAAAAAAAAAAACTCCCATTAGTGCCAGGCACTAACAAGCATTTGTCAATGCCGAATGTTGTCTTGCTGCCATTGGCAGTGCAGGAGTTAGAGAGATGCAGCATAGGAATGGCAGTCAGGTATTGAACTGATGCCAACCCACCCCCACCCTGCAGAGAGTGACGGGCATTAGGGTGTCCCTGTGGGTGTTTGTTAGTGTAGTGCAGGAAAACATGCTGGGCAGGATGTGAAAAATGACAGCTGCACAGTTCATAAGGAGGTGTAATAAAATGCTAGTGCTGAAAATGTGGCATGCAAATATACAGAATTTGCAGAGTTGCAAGGGTGTGTGGGAAATATGCAAGGCACGCTTGCAGCACTGCCAGTTTATGGGCGTTCGTCACCAAATTTTCAACATAGGCGTTTTAGCACCTCTGCTCATGTACAGTGTCACTGTCATTTCCTAAAAGTGTCCCAAGAAGTGATTTTGCACAGTGACCACGCTATTCTGCGCCAGAAGAGTGGAATCACATTTTGGGCAGAATATGTGAAGTGACGGCTGTACTGTTCATCAAGAGGTGTGGAAAAATGGCAATGGTGAAAATCCAGAGGGAAATATCACAAATGCATGACAGTACAAGCGTGTGTGCAATCTGACAACGTACGCTCATAACACAGTCATTTTATGGAGTGTCAGCTCCAAATTTTCAACATAGGTATTCTAGGAGCTCTGCTCATGAACTGTGTCACTGTCATTTTCATAATCTGGCCCAAACACTGATTTCCCACAGCGACTGCGTTATTGTGCACCAGAAGTGTGAAAACACATTTTGGTCTGGATGTGGAAAATGACAGCTATACTGCTCACAAGGAGGTGCACAAAAATGCCAATGCTGAAAATCAGTGGTGGAAATATTTCAAATGTCTTGGCGAAATTCTGGCCTGTGCTGGGAACAATACAGCATGCAGCTCGTCATTCAGGCATTTGTTGGATTTTTCCACCAAATTTGGAACATAGGCTTTTGAGAGGCCACCTCATGAACACTGGCATTGTCATTTTGTTATTGGGTCCCGAAAGGTGATTTCGCGCAGTGACTGTGAAATCACCTTTTGAGGTCGATTAACGCCATGACAGTGATAGAATTCATGAGGATGGGCCCCAAAAACCCCATGTTGAAAATGTGGTGCCAAAATTCCAAGAAATGCCTGAGATATGCAGCAAAGTTGAAAAAACCCTATTCATTGCATTATACAGCTTACCGGCATTTCCTCAGTTCGCGGTCGGCTTTGAAGAATGCAGACGTGTTCATCCACGAAGATCATCACGCCGAGGAGGGGGCATCTAGACTACAAGGATGGTTTTCGTTTTGCGGGGGAAGGAAACCGCTATGGACAGTTTTCGTTTTACAGGGCATTTGGCATGCTGGGGTGGGCTCCCAGCGTGCCACCTAAAGTGGATTTTGGGGGGTGTCAGTAGCCGACGGGGATTGGGCACCCTTGGCTGGCACACAACACAGTAATGCCGACGGGATTGGGGCACCCAGTCGCCAAACAAAGAAAGTGGGGAGTGGCGAGCTAAGGGGATTAAGCACCCCTAGGCATTCAACATTTGGGGGGTGGCGATGGGAGTGGGCCTCCCAGCACACACAAACACGGGGTTGCCGACAGGGGATTGGGCACCCCCCGATGTCAGCAAGCGTGAGCCAGTCGCCCATTCACCGACCATGGTCATAATGGCAGCGAGCACGGCAAGCAAAGGACCACTGCGTATGACGAGCTTTGCTTGGATTGCAGCGGACCTTTGTTTAGATGTGCTCACCCCATTATGTATGCATGGTGTGGTGCCAGCATGAAGGCTGATTGGGGAATGAGGGACGCACTACTGATGCATGCCCTGCATTCGCCCAACAGCAGCCGCACCCCCAAAACCCGTACTAGCGCAAGATGTTGCTTGCGCATGCATGCAAGCCAACATAAAAAACACAGTACACTGCACATCCACAGAGCACAGCACAGACTCCTGTGAAATCAAGGTAGTGAAACTGCAAATCTCTCTCTCTGCATAGTTCCTGGCAATTAAATCACTAGATTGATGATTTCTCTCAGAAAAAAAAAAACTTCCACTAGTACCAGGCACTAAGACACACAGTATACTAACAAAAAAGCAGAGGTGTTGTGATGTAAATATAATTTACTAGTGCTTAATCTCTCTCTCCCACCCTCAGAGCTCTCTCCACCATGTCTTTCTTTGCTGCAATGTGGCACTTACATGATCTGGCTTTGACAAACACTCAGTAATTGGCTAACAAGTCCTATGAGATCTTAAAATCCCATGGGAAAGCTAAATTCCAAATACCGAATAGCATATTATTCATGGTATTTGGAATTTAATATTTGTTACTCACACACACCTAATCCAGACAGTTGATCTGTCTTGTGGGCTTCTTATATGGGGCAATGATCTGCTTTTCAACATGCACATATTTTATATAGCTAACAGTAGGGGTGTGTGAGTGATGAATATTGAATTCCGAATACCACAAATAATACACTATTTGGTATTTGGAGTAGCTGCACTATTCATCCAGGACTCGGTATTTGGCTTTCCCATGGGATTTTAAGATCTCATGGGACTTGTTGGCCAATCACTGAGCATTTGCCAAAGCCAGATGATGTGACTGCCACTTTTTAGGACAGAAAGACATAGTGGAGGGAGCTCTGAGAGAGGGAAAGATTAAGTACTAGTAAAGTATATTTACATCACAAAACTTTTGTTTTTTTGTTAGTGTACTGTGTTTCTTAGTGCCTGGTACTAGTGGAAGTTTTTTTCCCAGATAAATCTTCTGATCTAGTGATTTATCTGCCAAGAGCTGTGCAGAGAGACTTGCAGTTTCACTACCTTGATTGCACAGGCCTCTGTGATGTGTGGAGGTGAAGGAGAAGACAATGTTACTGAAACTACTGAAAGTGAAACCTACTGAACCCCCTCCAGTCCAGATTCAGGTATAAGCATAGCACAGTGCTGGCTCTGGCAAAAATCACCAATGATTGGCAAACCTCTCTTATATCAAACATTATGTATTTGCTCTCTTTTTAGATCTGAGCAAGGCTTTTGACATTGTTGACCATCAAATTCCTTTAACAATGCTATATAACCTAGGTTTGGATGACATTGCTATAAAATGGTTCTCCTGTTACCTTACTGGTAGACAGCAGATGATAAAAGGTTATGGTGCATTTTCTCCTCTAAAACCATTGCAGAGAGGAGTACCTCAGGAGTCCATCCTGGGGCCACTATTATTTGCTATTTATATAAATGACATTGACTTCAATATTAAGACTGCAAGTGTCCACCTTTTTGGGCATGACACCATGCTCTGTGTTGCTATTCCCTTCTTACATCTTGCTTGTCTAGAATTGCAGCACAAATTTGACCTTCTCCAACAAAACCTGTTTCAACTGAAACTACTTTTCAGTGCAAAAAAAACAACGTTTTGCTCCTCTCCCCTTACACCAAAGAGCCAACTGCCCACTCCTCAAATACTAACCCACAGATCATCTCAGTTCTGGGGGAACCACTCAAACTAGTAGAAAAGTGCAAATATCTAGGTTTCAGGTTGGATTGTAAACTTTCTTTTGTTACCCATATCAAGGAACTAGCTAAAAAAACTATGCCAAAGACTTGGACTCTTCTACTGCATCAAGCACCTACTTATGAAACCAAAGCAAGATTGGTCTAGTCAACCTTCTTCCCCCTAATTGACTATATGGATTTCCTCTACAGCCAATGTCCTAAAACAATCCTCAGTACTCTAGACACACTTTGTCACAGAGTCTTGAGATTTATCTTAAAGGCACCTTTCAACACCCACTCCTGTTCTCTTTATCTAAAGATTAATTGGCCCTCTCTCAGTACTAGGGGGTGACGCAATGCGTCCCTCTGGGTGTATAGTGCCATCACTCTGCAGCTTTCTCCTAACATCTACAGCCTATTTAAATGCTCCCCTTGCAAGTAGTCCCTCAGAAAACTTTCCAATATTACATTTGACAACCCTAAGATAAGAACCCATTTTGGATCAATATTACATTTGACAACCCTAAGATAAGAACCCATTTTGGATCTGCATCAGTCGGATATGCACTACCCACTCTGTAGAACTCCCTACAAAAAATACTAAAACTTATGCATAATGTTGGGATGTGTACCTTTAAGTCTTTGCTTAAACTAGTTTTGTAGGCTAAGAACAAGTGCACTTGATTTGCAAAATAACGAGCCCTGCTCTTAAAGAAGCTTTCCTGCACGTATTGCTTTCACCATTTTCTATCCTCTTCCTTCTCCTATCTATCTCTTGCTCTTTTGTTGCCTTGTCCCCATACTTTTACACCTTATTCTAGCAACTCTTCCTTTTCTCCCACTCCTTTTAGTGTTAGTTCCCTTTCTGTAATTATTTTGAGTTGTACCTGCACATTACCTGTCTCGTATCCCTTGTACAGTTAGCATTGTTTTTTGTATCTTCTACCCTGATTTCTGTGTATAGAACCTAAGTAAGCTGTACCACACATTACTTGTTTTGTACCACTGGTTTTGTTACCACTGTTGTTGAATCTGCCATTACAATTAATAATTCTATGTACCGCCTATGTTTGTTAGTCCTTCCAGGACCACCTTGCAAATGAATTGTCTTAATGGTGTTATCCTGGTAAAAATAAAATTGAATTAAATTGAATTGAAACTATTTCATATCTATTAATTACAGTAGTTCTAACTTCTAGCCTGACTGCTGTACTTATTTTAAAAACATCTGACTTTAATTTGGTAGTGTAAATAATAAGTATTCTGGAGGGGTCAGGTTTCATGAAAGCCAGTAGCAGCCAGAAATCTCGGAGGGTAGTCAGCTGACTGCACTCTCAGGCCAATGCCCACTGCTTAAAGCCAGGTAGTGACACCACTCAGTCACATGCACACCCTTGCCTGAGTGCTGCTTGTAAGACCTATTTTGTTTGCTAAAATAAATCAGCACTTCTGTACATTTGAAAGTATTTTAGTTCTGACTTGAATGAATGGGTGTAATCTGGGCACAAGTTTCATGAAAGTCAATAGCAGCCAACTGCCTCAGAGGGATGTTTGCTGACTGCACTCCAACTGCCATAGTTTAGGGCCAGTTAGTGCCACTGTGCAGTTGCACTGCACGCACACCTTTTCCTGCCTTGAGTGCTGCTTGCAAGAATCTTTTTGTGCTAAAATAAATCAGTACTTCTAAACATTTAAAAATAAAAAGTATTACAGTAGTTCTGCTGTAGAAATCTGCCATTAAAAATATTGGTGGTGTAATCTGGGGTTGAGCTTAGGATTCATGAAAGTCAGTAGCAGCCAGCAGTCTCAGACAGCAGTCAGCTAACAGCACTCCCATCACAAACGGTTTAGGGCCGGGTAGTGATGCCACACAGTTACATTGCAGGCACACCTTTGCCTGCCTTGTGTGCCACTTGCAAAAATTGTTTTGTGCTAAAATAAATCAGTACTTCAGTACATTTAAAAATAAATAGCGTTACAGTAGTTCTGCTGTAGAACGCTGTCTTTAAAAATGTTGGTGGTATAATCTGAGGTTGCGCTCAGGTTTCATGAAAGTCAAAAGCAGCCAGCAGTCTTGAAGGGCAGTCGGCTGACTGGACTCCCACCACCCACAGTTTAGGGCCAGATAGTGATGATGCACAGTTGCACTGCACGGACACCTTTACCTGTATTGTATGCTGTTTGCAATAATTTTTCTGTGCTAAAAGAAATCAGTACTGCTGTAGAATTAACAATTAAAAGTACTACAGCAGTTCTGCTGTAGGAATCTGTCTTTAAAAATATTGATGGTGTAACCTGAGATTGGGCTCAGGTTTCATGAAAGTCAGTAGCAGCCAGCAATCTTGGAGGGCAATCGGCTGACTGCACTCCCACCACCCACAGTTTAGGGTCAGGTAGTGATGCCACACAATTGCACTACACGCATATCCTTGTCTGCTTTGTGTGCTGCTTGAAACAATTTTTTTGTGCTACAACAAATCAGTACTTCTATACATTTAAAAATGTATTACAGTAGTTCTGCTGTAGAAATCTGTCTTTAAAAATATTGATGGCGTAACCTGGGGTTGGGCTCAGGTTTCACAAAAATCAGTAGCAGCCAACAGTCTTAGTGGGCAGTCATCTGACTTCACTCCCACTGCCCACAGTTTAGTGCCACGTAGTGATGCCACACAGTTACACTGTATGCCCACCCTTGCTTGCCTTGCATGGTGCTTACAAGAATTGTTTTGTGCTAAAATAAATCAGTACATCTGTACATTTAAAAAGTTTTACAGTACTTGAGTGTTTAGAAACTGTTGGCATAGACAAAAGCAGCTAGAGGTAGTAAATGTACTTGGTCCAGCCTATGCAAATCTACAATGGAGAAACAGGTTGGTGATGGTGTACCTGAATGTGAGTGACAGTCACGCCAAATTCGACACCCAGAATTATGTTTTATCCCTTCCAAGCCTATTTCTTCCAGCAACAGTAGTACTGTGGCTAGCACAAGAGACAGTGATACAAGAAACACAAGCAGAAGGAAACTGTTCTCAACTCCAGCAACCACCAGTGTGTCCCCATCTATCACAAGTATCATGACATCCGTCATCCACACCACCACCACCACCATAGAGACCCTGTCTTCCACAAAAACTGTCAGCGTGACTACTACAGCCATCCCTGCAACTGTCTCTGACACTCCAGCCACTACTGACACTATGAACCCTGCCACTACTGTAACACTATCACCACAGTCTGTTATCCCTGCCATGGTGAATATTACCAGTATGACCACTACGGTTGATTCAGTTATGCCTCCTGTTTTTCAGCTTCTCACTACTCTTGAAAAAGCTGTAGAGGAGGACCAGTCTTCTGGTTCTGAATATTTTACTCTGCATGAATTGCCCAGTGACATGTCATCTTCCTAATTAGAGGCAAATGTGAGTAACTTTGAGGATAAGGCAGAGTGTGCTATGTACTTTGAGGGCAGAAAAAAAAAGTGGCTGGCAAAGAGACTCCAGGAGTAGCACTAGTTCCCAGGGTAGTAGAAGTAGCAGTAAATGTAAGGGCGCCCCCTTCCCCTAAGAAAACCAAACAAGCAGCACTGACTTTTCTTGGGCAGGTTCCATCACAGCCTGAAGGACAGCCAAGTGATGGCAGCACTGGCATGGCACCATCAGGGCCAGTGGCCACAGGGCAAGAACATCAGAACAAGACAGGTACATTTGTTTGTTTGTAAAATTGTATTCATATTCATAATAAAATGAACAAGAATATAGGATAAACTCCGTTGAGTTAAAAACTCATTTCCAAGGAGGTCCAATCCAAGCATTGAATTGCAAACTTTTAGGACATACAATCACAATATGCAATCACAGTCACAGTTTCATATAATAAAGACCATATAAGCAAGAACACAGACAAATACATAGATCACATAACAGACCATATCCACACATTTATGTCAATATAATAATACACAAAATACAGGAATTAAACTTTGTTCCATCTAATACAGTACTCAATATCACAAATTTAAAATGCTATAGCAGGATTTGTTTCATATTATTTTTATATAAAGTACCTTAACTTTGGGTTAATAATAATGCTTAATATAGTTTATATAGAGAGAAAGCCCCCCCCCAACTAATTCATTGGCAGCACTGTTTTAGACTATGTATAGATTTCATAAACCAATGTTTTAACATCCTAGAGTTAATAAGCACATTACTTTCTCTCATTTCCAATGGCAGAGTATTCCAAATTTTGGAGCCCCTTGCATAAGACAGAAGTTCTACCCACCCATAAATTAAATTTTGTAATAACATATTGTATACTACTTGTAGATTGCAATCCTTCTTTTGGATCTCTAACAACAAACAAGTTCAAAATATAGTTGTGCAATTTTTTCCCACCTATTTTACCCATAAAAGTTGCAAAATGAACATTCCTCCTGTCTTCCAAACACCACCAAACTAATGCCTTATACAGATCACAATGATGGGTATTTCTGAGGGCATCAAGGATGAAGCGAGCAAGCCTATTGTACATCACATCCAGCCTGGCCAGCTCCACCCCCGATGCCCCCCCATAAACCAAATCCCCATAATCAAATACCGGCAAGATCATGGTTTCCACAATTCTGCATTGTATTTCTTTAGTCATATAATACTTTAGTTTATGGAGCATTCCCAGTTTCCTACTGATACTACTCAACAAACAATCCAAATGCTTATCCCATTTTAACCTACAATCCAACCACATCCCCAAATATGTATAACTTGTTACTTGTTGTACTCCCCCAATTTAGTTCTAATATCTAAGGGTGGATATAAAATAGTCAAGCCCCTAAAATGGACCACCTGTGTTTTCTTTACATTTATAATCAAAGTCAGGGTATCAAAAAATGTTTGTAATTCAAAAAAGGCAGATTGTAACTTAGTATTAATACCTTCCAGGGAACTCCCCTCTACATATATCAATATATCATCAGTGTATATGTGGTATCTAATTTCAGAGTCACTAACTTTTAGGCCATTTATATAAATATTAAAAAGTAGGGGGCCCAATATAGAACTTTAGGGTACCCCTACATTAATCGGAAGTACTGTACATTTAAATTCCCCAATTTCTACCATTTGTTCCCTATTTGTAAGATAAGAACTGAACCATTTCTGTTCTGATCGTATTATGCCTAAATCCCTGAGCCTGGACAGGAGGACACCATGATTTAGGGTGTCAAAAGCTTTTGACAAATCAATAAAGATAGCCCCAACTGAGTTCCTCCTGTCCAGGCTCAGCTGAATATCCTCTACCACTTTTACCAGAGCAGACTGGGTACTATGTTTTGATTGAAAATCAGACTGACACTCATTTAACAAATTACCCCCGTCTAAATAATTTTTCAATTGTCTAGCTACCAACATTTCCATTATTTTAGAAACCTGTGAAAGCAGGGAAATGGGTCTAAAATTACTAATCTCCATCCTCGAGCCCCCCCCCCTTCTAATCTGGAATAATTTTTGCCACCTTCCAACCCTCCAGGTAACTATCTGTTGCAAGAGAATAATTAAATATGTAGGCCAATGGGAATGCAATACATGGAGCAGCAAATTTCAATAGATTGTTAGGGATATTGTCTAAACCCTTGGCCTTTGAGGCATCCAAATGTAACAATTCAGTTCTAACCTCATCTACTAAAATGTGACCATTTACCATTGCCATATCTCCCACACATCCCTTATTCTAATCAATCACTGACCCTAAACTATAATTTTGAATCTGCACCCCCACATTATTAAAATAATTATTAAACATGTTGGCTACTTCCATGCCAACAGGTACAGATTTCCCCTCACTCTCAGTCCTCATTATTTGTTGTCTACTTTTATTACCCATAAGATCTGATACAATACCCCAAAACTGTCTTGGATCTGATTTATAATTCAGATGAAGTTTTCCCTTAAAATACTCCTGTTTTACTCTTCTGAGCTCCTTAGTGTACTGATTTCTTAACTGTCTATAGGTTGTTTAGCTCTTGCCCAACTATTATTCCTTGCATTCTTCAGTTTATGCAAGGAGACATTGTACCACCTGGCATTATTTGCCTTAACCTTCCTGCATCTTAAAGGAGAATGGTAATTGCAAACATCAAGGAACTCTTGGTAAAAATAGAACCAAACCTCAGACACCCCAGGTATCAATACCATTCTATCCCAGTTCCTACTTTGTAGCTCAAACATAAAATTCACATAATCAAAGCTTTTAAAACTTCTCCAAATTGAAAAAATAGGTTTATGGGACACCTTTATGTCCTTATGTGTGGCAAATATTACCTGATGATTTGAGAAAGCATCCATCCACCAGGACCCCTTTTTGCCCATACACTTCCGGACAATTTGTAAATATAAGGGCCAAGATTGTAGAATTCTGCAACTGTTTCATATTCAATCAAGCTGGATCCTCTATTATTTGTACTAATCCCAGCACTTCCTGTAATTCAATTAGGGGGTGAGTGGGATTTATCTGGGCCCAATTAACATTAAAATCCCCTAACCAAAGAATCTCATGGGTGTCCCTATACTCCATACAATACCTTTGCAACTGAAGGAGAATCTCATTTTTAACCTTAAGTGGTTTATAAATTCCCATTAATAAAAGAGATTTTACATATGGAAATTTAATGATAATGGGTAAACATTCCAATCCCCCTTCCACAAGTATGCCCCCCTTATCTTCAATTTCTAACTCGGAATTAGCATAAATTAATATGCCACCACCCTTCTTATTTCTATCTTTCCTGAGCATTTAATAATGCTCTAATTCTATAGCAGCATCACTAACCCTTTGATTTAACCATGTCTCTGTCTATACAATAATCTGATGTTGCTTTTCCACCACCCAATCTTTGATAGAATCACATTTTCCCTTTATACCTCTAACATTAAAGTGCACTACATTGAAGTCCCCATTAAGGTACTCATTTCCATCCCTCAAACCAAATAAATCTGGGCCTGGATTGGGATGTATATCTGCACAGTACATCAGATGCAATATTAATAAATGGCATAACAAAACCAGCAATTTTCTTGAAAATGTCCCCTGTGGCCTATACAACCATTTTAAAAACCTCCCAATTATTCTAACCATTGTGGGAGAAGAACTGCCCAAGAATCGATTAAAAAACCTCCCAGAATTGGTTCATCCCGATACAGCTATTAAGACACTTGTGTACACAATAAGGGATTAGTGGCAATAGATTCCACCACAGATAGCTTCCACATTTGAGTATATGTACCCCCCTTTTTTAGCAGACATGGGGGAATCACAAAGCATCATTTTTGTAGGCCCTACCACAAAACTAAATATGGCTCCCTCCCCCCAGTCAAAATCCGTAATAGTACCAAAGCTAACTTCACTTTCCCTTATAGCTTAAATTGCATTTAAATTGACAATATCAGTTTCACCCTTTCCCCTAAGGTCACACAAGGACATATAATTACAAACTTCCCTATAATATATTCACAATATTAAAATCCTAATGCAATAGTAACATATAGTAAATTCACTATATTAAACACTTAATCAGTATTGACATTTGGGTGCACATTATGCAAAAAGCTCAAACTCAGAACATGAAGTTCACATCTCTCATAAAAGAGAGACATGAATTCCAAACATTATAGAGCATTAACTAATTTTAAAGGCTTACAGTTTTAGTCCAAATGTCCCAAGTGAAATTTCTCTACTGAGTGGCACTCACACCACTCATGCTCACGCCACTGCGCTCTTGCAGTAGCAGCACGAGCCTTTCAAGTGTCCTGCCCCTCCTCCTCTGCAAACGTATGCACTGATTCTGCTCTGGGAGCTCAACAATAAGTGCAGAAATCACCTCACAGTCACAGAGCAGATGATAGAAACATACAAGGAAGAGCACTGGCACACTATCTACTGGCACCATTGTTCAGGTGCGTAGCTGGATATGTTAACACAGCAGATAAAATATACCTTTTAAATAGCAGTAGCAGCGCGAGCCTTTTAAGTGTCCTGCCCCTCCTGCTCTGCAAAAGTAAGCACTGATTCTGCTCCCTGACTTCAGCTGGTATCACTTTGGCCAATTCAAAGGTCCGATAACCGAAAAAAGAACTGGGAGAGGTGGTGCTAACAGAATCACTGGTAACTGCAATGTTAAGACAGCTGTGTGGCTGCACTGCACTGTGTTAAAGGAGGACACAAGGAAGCCAATCTGTTCTTTTTGCAGCAGTACTATTAGCCGACAAAAATCACTCTCTAACTTAACAATAACATCATTACAGAACCACTTGAAGCTTAAGCACTCTCAGCTGTACTGAAGCTCATCTGTGTCTAGATCTGGACCCTTGGTTTCACCAAGGCCAATTCCCTCCAGTGGATAGGCATGTACTTCTGGCAGCGGTGGTGGTGCCAACAGATTGAATTTTGAGCAACCCACTGGTCATGGCACTTTATCCCCCTCACCAACACTGGGTCCCTCTACTCTGGTCATTTCTGACTCCAGTGATACTATAAGGCAGAGACAGTCATCACCACTTTGCACACCACCAGTGCAGTGGTCCACATCAATGTCTCCTATGGCAGTTCCAGTAATGGATGCTCTGCATGCATGAACAAAGTATCACACCTCATATCCAACAGCACAGCAAATCACACAGCTGATTGTCAAGATGATGGCACTGGATCTCCAGCCAGTCTCAGTTGTGGAAGTTACTGTCTTCAAATGGCTTCTGAATCATTTACACCCACATTATCAGATACCATCTCATACCACATTTTCAGGGAGTGTATTGCCATGACTATATGATGGCATGCAATCTGCTGTTGCTGCTCTGCTTGCAGAGGCTGTTGGTGGTGTTTTTCTTTGCATGTCAGATATCTGGACTAGCAGTAACTCCCTATATGCCTGTCTCTCCTTAACTGCACACTGGTGTATGCAACTGCCTGCTGGTGCTGTTTCCAATGCATCACCTTGTGGCTCACCCTTGCCCCCCCACCACAATCAGAGAGTCACATTAGGTCAGCTTTGCTGAATGTCGGACTGATGCAGGAAGACCACGAGAACATAATAGTCCTCACATTATTGCAAGACATGTTGAAGTCTTGAACTGGTGTAAACACCAAGTTAAATTTTTTTTTTTTGCATTTATGGCACAAATGTGGTGACAGCCATCAATCTGTGAATATTCATTGCTTTGCAGACATACTGAATTTAGTGGTGACTCATGCACTACGTAACAGTACTAGGACCAACAACATATTATCCACAGCCCATTCAATCTGCAACCATTTCCATCACTATGTAAAAGCCACTAGCAAATTACAAGATATTCAGGAATGCCTTAGTCTGCCCCAACATCATGTATTACATGATGTTAGCACTCTGTGGGATTCTTCATACCTGATGCTTTCAGGTAGACATTGGATGGGTCATATGACATCATGATTGGTTAGTTCTTGAGAGCATAGTGAAGGGTCTTGCACAATTTGAAAGGAGTACACATGACGTAAGTGCTTCCACAGCATTACTTAGTCAGGTTATCCCAGCTGTGTATATGCTCAAATGATCATTGCAATGGTGTTTGGCTGACAATATAATGAGTACACAAGAGGTCACTGAGCATACTATTCATCTTGATGCAGAACTTGATGCAAGGTTTACCACAATCATGGATAACTGCCACCACAAATTTGCTGCCATGCTGGACCCTAGGATCCTTCATATAGCCATGGAGAGCCACAGGGTGACTCAACTTAGGCAACAGCTGAGTAAAGAGTTAAACAGTGCCATGCAGATAGTAAGACACTCAAAAGGGGAAGAAGATGCTCCAGTTCAGGTTCCTGAGGGAGCAAAACAGGTATGCAGTGGTTTGGAATTGTATAGTACTGGTGGAGATTAGGAAAGACAGCATAGTGACAGTGCAGAGGAGTGACTGGGCAACACTCAGCACATTATTGCATCAACAGCAACACAAACACAGTCTCAGCATCTCTTTGCAGAAAATTTACTTAATGGCTACATTGCAGAATCAATTGAGCCATTTGCAGTTGATCCACTGGGCTACTGGATTCAGAAAATGAACTCTCCTCACCTGGCACAACTTGCTTTAAAATACCTAAGCTGCCCTCCTACAAGTGTGCCATCGAAGAGGATATTTAGCACTGCTTGTGACATTGCTGACCCACATCATGTCAAGCTGGACCCCCACCATGTTGAACAACTAGTGTTCATTAAGCTAAACTTACCTGTGTTGGCTACAAATATGATCTGGCCACATAAAACTGTTTTTGAAATACTGTCCCCAATCCACCTAATGTTACCACAGTGTAATGTTATTTTTTTTTTTTGCCTCACCCTTTTTTTTCTATCACGTTAAATATTTAATCTAAAAGGTAACTCGCCACTCCCTGGCATATATACTGCAGGACCACCATGATGCACCTCTTAAACTAGAAGCAATTAAATATTGTATAGTGTTTTAGTGCACTTACTATTGCATACTTTAGGTTACTAATTTTCTGTTGGTAGAGAAGGACCACTTGGTCCACACAGTCTGTCCAGATTGTCCATCCCTGTCTTATCGGTCTCTTTTGCAAACCTCAAAGCAATCTTGCTGCTTCCCTGCCTGTTTTGAAATACACCCCATGCCTATCTCACTCACGCTTGAAGTCCCACACTGATTTTTCCACTATCACTTATGCTGGCAGTTTGTGTCAGGCATCTACCTTGCCTTCCGTGAATAAATATTTCTTCACATTTTTCTTAAACTCCCCCTTCAGTGTCATCACATGCCCCATTGCCCCAGTACCTGTGCTCTTTTTTCATTTGAAATAAACTCCCCTTATGTGCCCTCTTCACCCCTGTGAGGTACTTGTAGAGGTATCTATCATGGCATATCTTGGTCTCCTTTCTTCCAGAGTGCACATACAATACACTTACACCAGCATCATTTTAGTTCCCTAGACAAGACACAAGACCTCACCTCATCTGCAGCCTTTGGTCAATCTATGATAATTTTCTGTCACCTGACCACTGACCAGTGCAGTAGTTTGTTGCCCTATTGTGCTGCTGAAAGGATGTTAGGGTATGTTCATGGCACAATTATTGTTGTACTTCAAAAGGGAAGGAAGTGGTGGACTTTAACAGTGTTACATTGTCTTTTAAAAAAGAAAACACTAACGTGGAGCCAAATAACGAATAATGAATATTTGGAGTCGCGAATATGAATAGTCAACCAAATATTTGAATGAAGGTATTCACACACCACAGCTAGCAAATCCCTATATGACCAAGCCAGAGTCTTCTGTAATGGAATACTAGTTTCCTATCTCTAGAGGTACTCATCAGGTATGCCCATTACCCCCTTCTATGTTTTATCTCAGTTGAACTCTTGGTTGAATTAGTACGTAATGCATCTGACCTAGAGATAACCATTACCCTAGTCTGTGAATCCCACATTACTCTATATACGCATAACACTTTAGTATTTGTGCAAACTCCTGTAAATGTATTTCCCAATCTAAAGAACTCTCTCTCTCAAATGATGGTGCCTATTTGGGGTTCAAGCTCACCACAAAAAAGAGGTTAATTGACTAAGTGTCTCATATTCAGTAGAAGAGTGCCATTGAGTGCCACATCAGTCGACATCACAGACTCTTAAATACTTGAGACTGTATATTAACTCTGAATTACATAATCTTTATGAGCAAAATTAAGTGCCCTTTCTTTACAAACGAAAACAGACAATGCTAGGTTGGCTCTACTGCCTCTCGACTTTATGGAATGACCTGAAAGTGTCCCAATGAATGTACTACCTCAACTGATCTTCTTGTTTGACACTTTTCCCATTCTACTTCCTAAGGAATTTTGATCCAAATTATAGAAATTAATCCGTCAGTTTGTTTGGAACAATGCTAGGCCTAGACTCCACTGGTCTGGTTTATGGACCCTGAAATCCAAGGGAGGCTTAGGGCTTCTGAACTTTAAAAACTACTACAAAGCTGCACACCTATCAGAAATCTCAGGCCCATTATGGAAACCTCTGGACAATGATTGGTACGATTTGTAGGTTCAATCCTGTCTCTCCTTCTTACTTTCTCTTATCCTGTCGATGCCTGTTTCTCCTCACAACTGTTCAAACATTTCCTATCCTTGGAATAAAACTTCCCTGCATACTTGCTACCAAGTAGTGAAACAAAATAGACTTTTTTGAACACCATCTCAAAACTAACATCAGTAGCACACTGATCGCAGTTAGTCTCTGCAGGGATTCACAGATTTTTTCTTCACAATGGCGGGACAGAGGCCTGCTCCAAATGGAACAATTATTTCAGGATGATGTTTTCTGCAACTTTCAATATTTTTTCTCACCTTCTTTTTTTGCTTTCTATTTTCTGACCCAATTTCTCCTCGCCAGCTCCCCCTTCCACCTATCCAAGACCTTCTTTCCTGCCGTATGAGTCCTTCAGTGATCCAACTTGCCACCAGACTATGCTCATTAACCTCTTCAGAATCCTGATCGCACACCACAGCTTGTCCTTTGAGGCACTGGAGAAGTCTGTTGGGTCCTTGAGTGGCATTGGGTTGGTGGGACTTCCTCTGCTTGGGGCGGCTTGGGGGATTTTTTCCCAATAAGTCCTCCCTTAACTCTCCCCAGGGTGTGGTCCTCTGGAGCAACCTCTCTGGAGAGTATCTGGACTGTCAGATGAGCAAGTAAGCCCTCCCACCTTCTGGACGCCCTTGCTGGACCCATTCTGGGCACATATGTTTCCATGTCACTTGCCTGGTGAGTGGGTGAATTCTGATGTAAGGCTTTTCCAGATGGACCACTTATTCCTTCTCACTTGACACTCACTCCCCCCCCAGGTCACAAAGGAGCAGTCATGCAGTGGAAGGTAGTGCTCTCCCTCCCTCCCTCCCTCACTGAGGTAGGATATGTATGAGACAAACTCCTAAACCCCACTTCACCAATTGGCACCAGGCATCTGGGGCACGGGTGCAAACTCAGATGATCTGGATGACAAGGATAGCTCTTCCACTCCACTAGCTAAGCAGTACCTTTCAAGGTGTACAATAAGAGTTTCACTTTCACCAGTCTCAGTTCTTTCATTGCTTACAACTTTCAGTTTCAGTTTATTTTTATACTGGAAAGGTATGTGAGCAAAACTGTCCATTTTCACAAGCGTCCATGCAAATAGTGACTGAAAAAAACATTATCTCCATTCTCACCAATGTTCAACTTGTGCCTTCAGATATCCATGAATAGAGGCCTGATTGATCACTTTTACTAGTTATTGCTGTCAACCACACCACATCTTATTGAAAGGATTCAGTATAAATAGCATGCAGAGCTTGAACAAACACTTTTGGCGAAATAATAGCTGCAATCTGTCACACAACTGCAGCAGCAGTCTGGAGGGAATTCAGGTGGTGGATGGTACAACATTATTTCTGAACCCCAGTGGTTACCTGCCATTTTTAAACAAAAGACATATGATTTTGCTGAAAGGACTGTTAGCAGATTGTCTTTTATATTCATATTTCATGGGATTGCCCAAAGTTGGCACCTTATTGAGTGGTTATTGCTCAATGCTTAAAGAACGTTTTTTCCCTTTCCAGTAGCAAGACATGAGTCAATATAATTTTAGGGCTAACACCTCCATAGCTGAAAGGCAAACATGTTAAGATGATTTGCAGTATGTGCATTACAGCTGCATGTAAATACATAACACTGAAATGGGTCATACCTCTTGTTCCTAATAGGTCAAACTGGATATTAAAATGTCAGGAACTACATACTACAGTATGTAAAGGATCACTGCATGACTCTTTCATAAAACAGAACAATACACAGCAGAGTGGATGCTATATACTGTATGTCATTCTTGGACCAATCGGAGGGGCTCACAGTCCTGGACAGATGGTATTGGCAGAACTGAAAGTGTCAACCAGAGTTAGGTCTAAGTAACGTACCCACATTGCTAACCACTTCCTTCTGATTTATCTATTTCTTTAACAAGTCAAAGATTTACATTAGGTGCCAGGGTCCCTTGCTTCACACAGCACTAGTGGTTATACCTTTCTGGAGAATAGGCCTAAAAACCCACAATAGCCTGTCAGATGGTTGGGGACCCAATTAATCATAGTAGAATAAGGGGCAGATATTATGAGCACTGGAGGGTGTGATAGTTCTATATTAATATTTTGTGCACAAATACCATGCCTTTTGCATACAGTTGGTCTGTATGTTATAGACTGTGCACCTGTTTGTTTTGTACTGAAATAATAATACTGTTTCTGATCTTGTGCATCACTGTTTTCCACCTGTTGGGGAATGCACTCAGAAAACATAAAAATAAAGCATAAAAAAGTTGAACTGTATATGTGCTTTAAATTTGTTTCCTCCTAAAGCATATATATAAGTCGAAATGTTCTATGCTCAACCTTAATCAAAATGGTCTCTCCCAACTGAATGACCACTTTGTCATATTTCAGACAATGTCTCCACAAGATGTAACATTTTACATTTATCTAAAAAAACTCAGAGTTTAGACTTGTGCAATTCATATCATGACATCCAAGTCCACCATGATAAATCAATTCATGTTATTTGCCAGTGGCCACAGTTCTATATTTGTGGTGACTGAATTAGAAACATACAAATACTAATCTCCATGAATTCCAAAACAATCATATTTAATTCAGGTGTCCATTATTGTGTGTATTAGGCAACAGTTTGTTTTAAAATGTTTAAAGAAAAACTACCCCAGTTTAATTCAAACAGTTTAAAATTGTTGGCACCTGTGTACTTTTGGGTGTGGTGCACATTATTGAGTGTGACAGGGAGCTCCTGCCACTCTTGAGAACTGACCTTCTATTTCTTAACCTAATCTATCCTTTACAATTTCTAGTCCATAAGGTTGGCCACCAATGTGCACCCCCTTCCCTTTCTTGACTATGCTGTAGCGTTGTCTTTAATTTTCCTTTTCCCTCTCAGGTCTTTGTACATGGAGGTTATTGTTGTGACCTCCAAGCTAATATAAAACAGGCTGTGTTCCTAATTGCTGGATTTAGTATGCAATGGCACTATGTCATAAAATACTTATATACCTTATGTGTATAAAATCTGTAAATGTTGAAAATACCATGGCACTAGGTGTTTTTGATAAAGGTAAAAAGCACTAGGTGACTGTATATTATAGAAATTAAGTTAGTTGTGCTATTTAAAATGCACGTAAATTGCTGCAAGTTAAACAAGTCTGAAATGTCATGGTGATTTACATATATCCCATGATGCTTTGCATTATTTAAGTATGTGTGATGTTGTGGTTCTTTGAAACTTGGTTTATTGTCAATGCCATTTGGGTAACCCATGTTTCAGTGCTTCTGCACTGAGGTTCTTTGTCTTTAGCTTGTTTTTTTTTTTTATTTGCGCCCCCACTACCAAAGCAAACAAGGCCCGCATGGGGTGGAGGCTGAATCTCAACTGCTAAGTTAGACCAGAAATTAGTGAGTTAGTAGATATTGGCTAAGTACAGAAGAAAAGCATACAAAGCCTGTTGCTGCAAACTGATGTAATGAAAAAGGAATACGCTATTGCTGAAGGTTATTTGCTGTATTTTGAATAAACATCAAACACAGAGATTGTGTGTTGAACCTGAAGAGCGGAGGAAATGAAGAAGTAGGCAAAAAAATGTGAAAGTTGTCTGAGCTGTTCTCATGGTGGAGAGGGCTAAGGCAGAAGCAGCTCGGGTGGTACAGCTCAGGAGACTAGGGTTCTGTTCCCGAAAAATAAAGGTTACAGTTTTGTTTCCTTGCCATGGTAGCAGTCCTCGCTGTGTTTTTTGACAACTACCATTGATGTTATTTTTTATTTGGCATTTTGGATGGGCACTGTTGTTGTCAGTGGTGTTTTTACTGCATGGTTCTTGACCATGTTGTTCCTGTTTTCAGCATTATGACCTAGTGCTGTGGTGCACACCAGTAAAAGTATGTGCTGAGTCATACAGCTACATGCCATGTATATGGCTCCACAGCAGTACATGGGATCATCATTCACTATCCCTTGGAGGTCCCTCAAGTGCATAGCAATGCACAGAAGACAGTGACATCTTGGGGGTTGAGTTGGCCGGGATACTGCACTTCCAAATCTATGCTCAGTGTAGCTCTGAAGTGGACACCTTGCTTTGCAGATGCAGGAGATCATGGGATAAGGCAGAATGCAGCAGGACTTCTGTATTCCCTTCAAGATTGTGCTTTTCTTTATGTAGCAGAGACCACTAGCCCAATGGCATTCAGCCTTCCATACCAAGTAATGAGTTGTGCACAGGCTTGCATTTAGGGCAGATTGTCCATATGATGAAATGTTTTAAGTGTGCTAGAGGTTACATTCCAATATGCATGTGAAGTCTTTCATAAAAGGCTTCATGAATGTACATACTGGAGGGCTTACATGGCCATTCTATCACATCCCACTTGTCATTGAAAAGGGCTAACCTTATAACCTTTTTTAGCTATTCTTTTTCTCCCTGTGCACTGACTACCCTCATCCTTCAGTCTCCCCAGCCTTGTCACCCCAATGCCCTCCAGGACCTACCTCTGTCTGGCTTGTTCCCCCTGGGCTTAACCCCCCCATCAGGGTCAGCAGGGTCCCCCAAACACTGGAGACAGGTTATAGTTTGCTTGGATGTTACCTGGATAGCTGGGTGCAGGACCTGCATGACACTGGATTCATCCTACTGGTCAGCACTGTGCTCCCCTTTTTCTGTGCCCCTCAGGAGGTGTGGACGTGCAGTGCCATAATGATGCATGTCACATGCTCCTGCATGACATGTGTCTATGGCAGCCACACTTCCCATGCATCTTAACAGCCTGGGGTACCGAACCCCAGTTCTCTACCAGGTATCAGGGATCCATCTCCCCCACCCCCCAAAGAAGGATGATAGCAGTCCATTGGATGCTTGATTCTCCTGCCCCCCATGATAGCCCTCCAAATCCTGATCTCACCACTGAACTTGGGTCGTCAGCCTCACAGGAGGTAGTACTACTGCTGTACCTGAGGGATGGTGGCTAAGCTTGTAATTATTTTTGCTAGGACTTCTTTTTCTTAAATAAAAACTTGGAGTCATTTCAACATAACCATATTTTGTGTTAGTTTCCATAGACTAATACATGTTAAAACAGGTCAGTATATATCAATATACTTTAAACTATAATGTTATGATTAACAGTTCTTTGATGTATATTGACATGCATCAGTCAGACTTATCTGTTTTGACCTGATTTCAAACTTTCATTCCAAGAAGATTTAGTTCAGTAGGTATCATGCTGCTACATGGGGATGGACAACACCTGATACAATATAGACCTCTGCATCATAATACTGTACCTCAGTGGTTTTCTGTCATGGAGAACCAGATTTGCTTTTCTAATTAAAGAATTTTAACTACCTATCATGTACTGATGGCCTACAGGTAACACATCTTGTTACCATATGGGAAATCTAAGTTTGAGAAGGAACATGTTTCTTCATGGTTATGTGTCTCCAGGTCATGGGTACTACTGATTGCAGAGCTTTCTGGTTGAGAGAGAGAAGTGGACCCAGAATTGCTTCTACAGTGAACCTGTGGGGGTCAAGGAGACATGCATCTTTATTTCCTTTATGTGAGGTCACTGCAGCTGTGTGTTTGTGTCATTCAGGGATGCCTTTGTGGTAGCATGGGAACATAGGGGTGAAGAAACCCCATGACTAGGGCTGTAATTTTTTCATAGTAGAAAAGGATGAAATTCACAGCAAGTTCACAGTAAGGTAGAACTAACTTGTGTCACACCCGTACCTTGCCCAGGTGAAACATGCTGCAGCTACAGGATTCTGTGCAGCATAGCCTTTGTTGTGCCATGTATACCCTTTGATGCCCTTTAATATGATCCTGTCAGCCCAATACAGCATAAAATTGCTTCTTTTTCCTGCTGTATATATTCAAAAGATTACATAATAAACCTATGTGGCATAACATTTTGATATTTCCATACATAATACTGTTTTTCCTGTGGAACATTCTTTCACTCACAGATTTAGAGCAGCCAGCACTTAAAAAGTTACAGTACTCTCAGTGCTCTCCAAGAAAGTAGTGCATATGCAGACGTGTGGCAGAACTGCAACCTGCTATCACTTTGAGAAAGAATGAAAGAGAGAGAGAGAGAGAGTATCCGTTTTCCGCAAGGTCCTCAGTTTGGCTGTCAGGGATGTAAAGACAAGCTCCACCTCCCTGTCAGTATAGTAGTAGTAGTGACAGTGGATTGTGATACTACTTATATAATACTTTCAGCTGACCCAAATGCCCAACTGGCTTCTCTGATTCTCCGGTAAGGAAATGATAGCATACATTAAATAAATAAATAAATTTAAAATATATGTAGAAAACAGGATTAGGTGTGATTACTGAAATTTGGGCAATTTCACAGGGGACTACTGATTTCACAGTACTTGTGAAATCCGTAACCCCCATGAAATACTTACAGCCCTACCCATGACCATTCAAATGATTGGCTCCAATTCATCAGGCCCCACATCATGGCCATGGCTGGGCAACATTGCTGTGGCTGAGAGATTGCTGTTTGAGGCCTCATATGGGGGGGGGGCAATGGTCACGAACAGGGTATAAAAGCTTGAATAAGAAAACAAAAATGTCAACTACTCTATTCCTTATGCACAAGGCAGACTTTAATTTGTACAAAATTTAGATGGTTCTGTGTTACTAAACACTAACTAGTTTTCCAAGCCTTAAAACATAACTGAATGTTGATACAGTAATGATGAATTTTAAATGCAATAGTGCACAGCACAAGTTCTGTCATGTCCCAGCACTTCAGTCAGTAACTGTCAGAAACTTCATTTAAAAAGGTTATAGCCTGTTTTGATACCTATTTAAAATATGATTCCTAGTGTTATGCACTGTAACTAATAATGAATGAGGGAATCATGATAATTGTATCTATATATCTTCAGTCATACCAGAGCCTGTCACTGAGTGCCGTTGCATTACATAGACTTTGGGCACTTGACAAAGAAGCAGTCTGCAATGATTATATAAACTTTCTTGAATTGTTCATTACAGTATGCACATAAGCAGAATTTAAACTAAATTAAAAAACGTTTTTTTTTCTAGGTCAAGAGAAAAAAAATGTACAAAACCAAACAAGGAAGAAACTGCTCTTCAGGAGATTGAGAAGTCACCTCTTAAAGATTTTGTTTGATTTCACAGTAACACAAACACCACAGAAATGTCAATCCGTTTCAATTGCTTCAATGTTAATCAAGTTGTGTTTCTTTTTTTTTTTCATGATTTGTTGAAAGTTGTCTAGATAAAAGTAAAAACATTGCTCATGGGTCTTGAAACTACAGCACAAAAGTGAATTGCCAGAATTAAACTGGCAAGACACTATTCCTACTGGCAACCTTCAGGACTAGGTGCCAGTTTGTGGGGGGGGGGTGAAGGAGGGGAAGGAAGCAAATTAGGCTGACAGAAAGGTTGGCACAGGAGGGGGATGGGAAGCAGGGGTGGCCAGGGATTGGTGGGCAAGAATACAAACAAAAGGGCTTTAAAATGGAAAGGAAAGAAGGGGACAGCCTCTTTTTCTACTACTCTTTTGACCTGCCTGCCCTCCCAGAGGAAAAGGGATGGCGGAGGAGAGAATAGTGAAGCAAGATTTATGCGCTAATGGCAAAGGGGAGCCTGCTGAAATGGACAGTAGAGATGGCCATGCCTGAGGGAAAGAGAATAATTGGATGAGGAAGGAAGGAAGGAAGGAAGGAAGGAAGGAAGGAAGGAAGGAAGGAAGGAAGGAAGGAAGGAAGTGAGGGAGGGAACAGTGCTGTGTAGTATGAGAAAAGGGGGCCTAGCAAAGAAAGCCCAGGAAGAGGGACATGGTCTGGGTGTACATGTTGACAAGAAAACAGCATTAGTGTGCTTGTATATGTATTAGCACATTACTGAGGGTATCACTGGCAAAGGTTTGCCCATAGAGGTTAAATGGCAATGTGTGGAAGGTGGTTGAAATGTAGTGGTAATGGAAGTAGACAGAAAAACTATGTATTAGTAAGAAAAATCTAACATGATAAATGTATGTTCAGGATGTTGTGTTTAATAAAGGTTATGCCAATTGTACATTCTCAAAAAGAATAGTAGTAGTGGTTGCTTTTTGGAGGAATAAGAGGATCAAGTAACAAACAGTGTTTGTTTAAAATAAGGCTGTACAACAGATAAACTGCATGTATATCTTTGCAGTAACTGTACTCATTCTCAGTATTTCAGATGCTCTGGCAGTAAATGAACAGCTCTGGATCACTATCTGTGGAAATCTCAAGTACCCATTTCCAATGCAGAAAGACCCAAATAAAGGTTCATCTGTCTGGGTAGTCCTACATAATCAAAACAATTTATCAGGATAATGATCCACATTGTGTACCTCATTATCTGCTCCAGACAAAACGATCTAGATATTCATGATCTGGGGTGTCTGAAAGACAGCCTGTCTAATCTGAGAATCACTATTGCAGACCTATCCAGCTGCTCTCATTCTTTGCGGAGACACTAATTTAACAGTTTAAGCAGGGAAAAATGTATGAATGCTGCTTCATGAAAATTTTGCTGAATTTCATGAGTTTTATGTGCAGTAGTTTTGACCATGCAGAATCTGCAGACATTCTTTTTCCCATAGGACATGGTAAAATTCTATAGTTGACATTGCCGTCTATTTTATATGCAAAAATATCTATAGAAACAAAACCTGCAGTTTACCTTGACTTTTTTCATTGCAATTTACTTTGACATCCATTCTGTTCTATATGCATAAAACAACTGTGGGAAAACAATCTGCAGATTACATAAACGTTAAATATTCTGCAGTTTAATATGAAATAATTTACATGTTTATGCACGTAATCACCATGCTTGCTAAACAGGCAACCAAGCACAAATGGGTTAACTGTCAGCACTAGCATAACACGTGCAATCATCTCACTACTTATGCCATCCAAACCATTTGCGTTCACCTGCCAGTTTAGCAGGAATGATGGTTATATGTGTTGGCATGGAAAAAGCTTCTTACTGTGAATTAAAAATTCCTCAGTGTACTTGGTGGAATTTTATTGAACTAGTCAACAAATTCCATGAGAAAATTTCTGTAGTATAATTGCAATTCCATGAAAATTCTGCTGGTAAAATTGAATGCTATTGCACCTGATGTAGGGGGTCTGTAGGGCCCCCAAAACTTGTATACTGAACCATCTTTGTACAGGAGATATGTTGGGTTAATAAAATATATCAAACTGTGTAGCAATCCTTGCAGAATTTAACATTTTTCACAGCTCTTTTAGGAATTACTATAACACCATGAGCATATATTGTTGAGTAAGTCCTAATAAGTAGACATTTTGTGAAGTCTTAATTTATGAATGAAGTTCTGATGAAGTCACCCAATTTGCATTCACATTTTTTCTGATACAGCTTTTTGGACAATGGTGCCCTTCTCACACCTGCTTCAGGCTTATTATGACACTCCCAGCCCTACCCACCACTACCCATGCCATCTCTTTGCAATGGGGATCATCGTGTGGAAAGACCCAAGGGTACTGGCACTGTCATTGATGGCTAGTGGTGCACATGGATATTTCTGTTTTGTCTCCCTTGGTCTTCCCCGCACCCCCTATCCCTGGCACTTGGGAGCAGAATGTGCTTCCCCATGCACATCACCGTGGTCACACATAGCAACATCTTATGGTGGAGACAAGCTCCCTTGGACCAGCACAGGGGTCACTATGGTGTCAGAACCAGGGTGCCTCTCTCCCCTGGCTGGGAGTGCTGCTGCAGCCCCCTGGCCACCCAACCAACTTCATGGGTCCACCCCAAACCTGCATTTTCAGCATGGAAGCACATGGCTTTTCTGCTGGGCCATTGGGTGGCCTCCTTTACTGCAACATTTGCCTGTTTTCTCATTTCAGCCACTTTGCCTGGACTTCACCTGAGAATTTTGCCTGCCACTTTGCTTTTAAAGCAAAGTTTTTTTCAGACCAAGGTTACTGGTAAATAAGTGCCTCTAGGTCACATGCAGTAGCTCCTGCAGGTCGTATTGTACAGTTGCATGTGTACAGTGACCTTCAGTTTTTGGTTTTGTCTGTGAGTGGAAGAAGACAGTTCTGCTGCTTTTTCAGCTGGATAAAAGCAGATAAAACAAGCTCTATTTTACCCTTTGTTCATTTCTGATCTGTCTCTTACTTACACCTTGTTAGGAATTTCTTGTATTTTCATTCTGAATTAGTTGATATTTCTGTAGTTGTTTCTACATTATTTTCCATCTCTATTATCATCTGACTTGTGTTTTCATACACTATTATTTAATAATTGGATTTGTTTCCTTTTTCTGCCTTATTTCTTAACTTTATTCATGCTCACAATGTTATTAATGTTTTATATTTTTTTATTGATTAAAATGAGTGGAGGGGGAGGATAGTGCTCTGAGGAGTTGGACTGAGAGTGAGGAGAGGGAGAGAAAGATGCAGACAGTGTATGAGACATGCCGTCCCATACATCTGCAGCAAACTATATATGTGGCAGTACTAACAGCACTGTATGATGGAGAAAAGAGGCAGCAGCCTCCTGCAGCAGCAGCACCGGCGAGAGATTTATTTGGTGGTGGACCTCCCCAGCACAGCAACAGAAGCAGCAGCAAGAAGTGGCACCCCCAGTTGTTCCAGATGTCCTAGAGGCAGTGGCACCTCTTTGCTGCCAGAGCCAGAAGATAGTGCAGAAGATTAGCCACTCCCTGTGGAGTCACCTCCATCTCTAACCAAAACTAGCCTCTTCAATGATCTCCCTACCCTAGGCAGCACAAGTCCATGGTTTGGGATTTGTTTGAGACTGATCCCACAGACAATAATACAGTCAAATGCAAAATCTGTAATGCTGTTGTCCACTGCCCTGTATTTGTTGCAATATACAGAGGCCTTTCAAGTTTCCAAATTATCCTAGCCTGCAGAGGGGCCTACTTATAGTGAGAGTTTGTAAGGCCCTCAGTCCTACCATGCTGTCTGTGTAACACTATAGTCTGTGACTATACCCATTTGTTTTAATTGACACTAATCTGGGACCCACTTAGTAGCAGTAAGTTGGATTCTGGGTAAAAGTTTTCACTTTGTTCTCTGGGTGAGAGCCAGAGGGCCATTCTTAAGTATCCAGTGTGTTTGCCATACTCCTGGGCTGCTTTACAGTGTTGCTGTTACTTTGGTTTTAGGAGTTTCTCTTTCACTGGGAGACGGGGACAATTTATTACCTTAAATAAACTCATCCATTGAAATGACACCTAGTTGAGTCATTCTAACTGTTTTACTACTATTTATTTTAATTTTGGATGAGGTACAAACATGCAGCCTGTAGCTTTTCCTTAAGGGAACATCTTGAACCGGGACTTTAGGAGTGATGTTTCCTTTATTCTGAGTTATTTCCTGGTGTTTTAATTTGCCTTATTTTGTTGAAGTTTGTCCTTTTTAGAGCTGCAGTGGGTAGAGCCCTACAGACCTTTTATGATCATCAGAAAAAGGATTCCTCATTCCTTCCAAATGAACAACATATTGGACTTCCATCACAGTCTGTGAAGCAGTCCCCCCACTTTGTCCCTACCAACTGCATCCCTGCACTATTTCATGCTCCCTGATGAAGGGTTAATTTACCTAAAGCACCAGGGCTAGTCTGTGGTACTCCATACATCTGTCTGCACTGTACCTAAATATTGTGCATTAAAGCAGTTAAACTCGAGTTTGGTAGTGTGCAGTTTCTTTCTTTTGCGTGCACACTTTCTGGAGAAGTACTATTTCATAGTGCACGGTGCCAGTGGTCACAGCACACTCTGTCATGTTCAAGATAGCTGCCGCTCTCTACTGCACATGTGCTAGCAGTCATGCATGCCAATAGCAAGCAGTGCCATCTTGGTCATGGCAGAGTGGACCATGTTCTGCTGTGACTGGGTAATGTATTTATTTATTTATTTTATAGTATTAAAATTCCCCCACCTGACCCTCCCTCTCAGCACCCTACCAGAAACAGAACTGTGACACTTAGGATGCCCAGCTCCCAGTGTCAAGATCGGTGATCGTCCGTCTTTTTTGTGATACTGGGAGTTACCAATCCCCCCGTATCATGATTGCAGATTGTCTGTCTTTTGTTTTTGTTTGTTTTTTCACCTGAAATTAAAAACAGTCCATTGATGTCTTCTCCCACATGACTGTGACACTGGGGGTGCCCAATCCCCCAGTGCTGCAATCAGGGATTGTTGGTCTCTCTTTTTTTTCACCTGTAAAAAAAAAGGTTCATTGATGTCTGTTGCAGCCATTCCTTACCCCCACCCAACTCTCCCACTCAGCAACCTCCACCCTGCACCCCCAATCCCTTATTTACCCATTGGGGTCCAACACAGTAATCCTCTCTGAACTGAAGACATGTGTTTACTCTTCAAAGTCAGACCTCAAACTGAAGACACAGGTATGCAGTTCAATGTATTTCAATGGGGTTTTGAACTTAGTGCCATGGTTTGGGCATTTTTACATATTTTTGGCCCACATTTTTAACATGCCTTCTTTGGAACCCCACCTCATGAACAATGTCATTGTCATTAGGCAGATCTGTTCCAGAAGGTGATTTTGTGGTCCCTGTGCAAAATCACCTTTCAGGCAGGAACTGAAAATTTTTTCTGCCCTATTTCATGAGGTGGGGTCATAAGAAGGTTATTTTTCAAATTTGATGTACAAATATTGAAAAACAACAAAGTTATGACCTTATATTGAATTTTGTGAAAGCAGGCTCATAACTTTGGTACTTTTCAATATTTTTACCCCAAATTTACAACATACCCATATCTTTATAGCACATCATGATTGTGATAGCTGTCATTATTCAAATCCTGTCCAAAATGTTTTTTTTTCTCTTATTTATTTATGCTCCTGGGTGTGCTGGGGGCAGGAACTCCATCCTGCACCACACGTCCATCGGCCCGACCGCCCCGAGACCCCCCCCGCAGATTACCCCCCGTGGTGGGGCCAGCAAGGGAGCTACCTCCCTCCCCAAAGCACAATCCAAATCTGGGGAGGCCTGGACAGTGGACTGGTGGAATGGGGATGGGACCTCATGGAGCCCCCAGCTACCATTTTCTGCTTTTCTATGTCCCTCCCTCCCAGCATAAGGCATAGCATGTGTGTGTGGTGGCACACACATGTTACTCTTGCTGACTGCTTGTCTCCCTGTCTGCATCACCCCCCAGCAGCCGCTTGAGGGTGATTAATGGGTGGGATGTTGATCCCTATGTCCCCAAGAGAGGAGAGCAGTCCTCTGGATGGTCAGTCCTCTCTCACCCCTGCTAACCTCCGGCAGCCTGGGCTCATTCCCGAGCCCAGGTCACTGCTGTAGCATGTGGTAAGACATTCGGTGCCTCAGCCCTCAGCGCCACCAGGCCAGTTCAAAATGTTTTTTTTTACATCCCAAAAGGTGATTTTGCGGTCCCTGTGCAATATTACCTTTCAGGCACCAATTGAACATTTTCTTTGCCCTTGTTCATGAGGTGGGGACATAAGAAGGATATGTTGGAAATTTGGTGTAAAAACATTAAAAAACTAAAACGTTATGAGCCTACATTGATGTTTGTGAATGCTGGCTTGTAACTTCAGTAATATTCAATATTTTTACCTGAAATTTTCAACATAAACATTTCTTTACAGCACCCCATGAATGTAACAGCTTTCATTTTTCAACTCCTGCCCAAAATGTGTTTCTGCATCTCGAAAGTTGATTTTGCAATCCCTGCACAAAAACACCTTTAAGTCAAGAGCTGAATATTTTGTCTGCCCGTCTTCATGAGGCAGAATCATAACAAGGCTATGTTGAAAATCTGGTGTAAAAATATTACAAACCAACACATTTATGAGAATATCTTACATTTTGTAAATGCACTCTTGTAACGTTGGTCATTTACAAAATTTTTACCCCAAATTCCTCAGCTGCAGCCCCATTAGCTCTGGCCAGATCGTATTAGTGTTGGAATTCCAGTCCCAACTTATATTTTACTATTTGCCTGGCAGCTGCTTGAACTATTTGCTGGCTTGCATTATTTAAGTTTGTTTCTAAACTTGTCTACTTATTTGTCTGTTACATAGCCTATTGAATGCTGCTGTACCTTTTAGTTGGTATATTTTGTTTTTATTTCTTTTTTGGATTACAATACCTCTGAGCCAGAGGCTCTTTTACAGAGGTTCCATGTCAGTTCAAAGACGAAACAGTTTATACAGCAATGAGACATTACAAAAAGGGTGCACAGTGCTTCATAAAAGCTCATAAATCAGAGTAAAGTGCATGTTTAGAGGCTAGGGCAGCCTGACTTTGTCCAGATGGGGGGGGTGAAAAAAAGGGGGAGGGGAAGTGATGGCAGGATACGTGAGGCAGAGCAGAGGTGGAAAGGGCCAAGGAAGGAGGAGGAAGGAGGGAGGGAAGGAGAAAGCAGGGGCAGAATTGACGTGAGGGGTGGAGTAGAAAAGAAATGGAAGGGGGTAATGGGAATTACAAGGAATTATAGGGGTTGCATAGTGGAGGAGAGGTATGAAAGTGCAGATAAGTTGTGAGTATAGGGTAAAGGCATTCTGGCAGCAGGTTGGGGGGAAGGGGTGCATACTGTGAACAGGGGTGGGGTATGTACAGTGACAGAGGGAGGGTTAGGTCTCAAAAAGGAGGGAGCAGCTTAGGGAAGACTACCACAACTGCATTGTGCAGTAAGGTACTGGTGAAGTTGGTGCTTAAAGGCGCCAATCTTAGACTGATCTCTGATTGACAAGGGGATGTCATTTAGTTAGCTAGGTGCCCTAAAATTAAATGAGTGCTGAACCAAGGTGGTTCAATAGACTGGGACTTGAAAAGTCTGTTTAGACATTCTGTGGGTATGGTGGGAGTTATTTACTTGGTTAAAGAGTTTTGGAAAACAGGAGGGTTTAGGCTGAGGTATTTTTTTTTTTCGCTAACAGACAAGTTTGATACCTTATCCTGTCCTGAAGGTGGAGCAAGTTAGACTGGGCGTACAACTCACAAGTATGGATGAGTCTATGAGCCCCCCGTAGCTAACCTACAGGTCTTGTTAAGGGCTATATTGACTCTTTTGAGCATATTATTTGTGGCTGGACCATATATGACAAGACTATAGTCAATAATAGAAAGTATTGAATTAGTGATTGCTAGATGGCGTGCATCAGGGGTGAGACAGTGCCTGTGCCTGTATAGGAGCTCTAACCTGGTGTTTACTGCCTTAGGAACATGATCAACTTGGGAGGTAATTGACATGGGGGAGTCTAGAGTTATTCTAAGGTATCTGAGCTGCTGGGCCTGCTCAAGGGGAGAGTTCAGGTTGTTAAGAACAGTCAACTGGTGTGATTTGTGCCTATTGTGCCGGCTGGAAAAAAGCATGGAGTTCTTTTTTTTGTAATTCAGGAGAATTTTATGGTCAGAGAACCAGTTTTCAACAACTCTGTAATTAAGCTGTAGTTGTAATTCGGGGGGGGGATAGGATGACTAGAGAAAATAACGGCATCATCCACATAGATTAATAGATTAGTTGAACAAGCCAGGGGAAGGGTGTTAAAGAATGGACTAAAGAGCAGAGGACGAGGATTTGAGCCTTGTGGTACCCCAGATCTTACTTGTTGGCAGTTGAATAGCACATCACTTATTTTGACTTGCAGGGTTCTGTCACCAAGGTAGCACTGAAACTAGACAGTTACCTCGACTGAGAGACCCATGGTGAGGAGTGATTCAAGAAGGAGGGTGTCATTGATCATATCAAATGTTTTAGGTAGGTCAATATCAATTGCCCCCACTAGGTGTCCCCAGTCCAGAGCATTGTGTATAAAACCAGTGTATTTAAGTAGTGCAGTGATGGTGCTATGTGTCTTCTGAAACCCATGCTGTTTTGGACAGTGAAGTTGGTATTTCTCCAGGTATTCAGTAAGCTGTTCTGAAACAGTGCATTTCAAAGCTTTGGGGGGTGGAAATGGGGCAGTAATTAGAGGGCTGAGATCGGTCTCCACTCTTGTGCATGGGAGTAAGCACAGCTGCTTTCCAGTGACTAGGGAATTTCCCTAGGCAGAGGGGCAGGTTATGTAGTTTAGTTAGAGGCACTAGGACTGCATCCAGGGTTAATCTGAGTAGTTTGAGGTCCAATGAGTCACTACTGGATCTTGATTTGCAGAGTACCTGTATTTAAAAAAAAATATTTGTTAATTTTTTTGCTGGTTGACTATCTTGTTTGAATATTTAATTTGCATTTTAATTAGGTTGCTATTTGTCCTGGTTATTATCAAGCTGAGGCTTTTAACTCTTACTTTGGTCCTAAGCTTTTTAATCATGTTGTTTATTTTTTATTGTATTCTTACATTTGGTTTGACCTTATTATCCCATATCCATTTTGACAAGTTCCAGCAGAGTGGGGATACACATGTTTTTTTTTCATTCCCATCACCATGGTCTGACATTTCCTCTGTGTGCCTTCTGAGTCATTCCATTCTTGAGGGGCATCAAATACTGCTCTCAGCACTGCTATCAAAAGCCCCAGGTGGTTATGCAGGCCTAGAAAAGACTTTAAGTACCCAGTTTTCTCAATGTGCTATTATTTTTTTTTTCAGTTGGTGTCAAGTGACATGGAAATTAATCCTCCTCCTTACTTCAAGAACTAAATTTGTTTCATTCAAATGTTGAAATCCTTCTCCCTAAAAGAGACCTTCTGGTGAGCTGTAGTTTTGTTTCTTGCCCCTCTATCCATGTTTTATCTGAAACATGGCTAGAGTCCACTGTTCCAGATTCAGATATTAACCTCCCAGACTACGCAGTTTTCAAGTCTGACAGGAGAAGACAGGGATATGGTGTAGCTTTATTTGTTCATGCTTCCACTCTTTGCTCATTTATTCAATCAGACACTGTGGGTGACCTGATCAGTTCTGTTTTTTGTTTTTTGTTTCTTTAAAGTTATTTGTGAAGGAAATGATAGTTTGCAGCTTATATTCCCCATTAAAAACAGTAAAATTTTCTCAACAGTATTTACTAGATTCACTCTCTGGGTGATTTTCCATTTTCAGTTCTATTGGGTGACTTTAATGTAAACTGGCCCTCTAGTATGGGACTTAGACTGAAGGATTCCCTTGCTCCTCTCAACCTAAATCAGCTAATTAAAAAGCCTACATGAGTTTACTTAAATGGTAGGGTAAAATGAAAAAAAAAGGTGACTAACTGGCAAGTAGTCTGCAAAATTAAGGCGAGACAAGATGAAATTTCAGTCTCTAAAAGTTAAATAGCTTTTAAGTAAAATGCTAACATCCACTCACACCACCAGCATCAGCCAACGATCATTTCACCCTCATGACTGTGGGCTTTCCCAAGGTGTGGCTAGTGTGGCTACTACCACCCCTATTTATATATCCATTTTTAAAGTGGCAAAAAACAATTTACATCTCATATAGCCACTTTAAACCCTAATTGTCAGCAGAGGGTACTGCAGATTTGGTAAAGCGTTTTAAACAAAGAGGCTACAGTGATAGTAGCATAGAAAAGGGCATTATGAGAGCAATAAGTAGTGACAGAAATGACTTAATTAAAAAGAAAAAAGAATGAAATGAGGTTTGTGATGTTGGTGGAGAGAGTACAAAAAGAATGTTTAACTTTATCACTTCTTATAATTTGCAGGCACATCAATTACACAGGATTTTAACTAAACATTGGGAAGTTCTAAAACCTGAACCTAAACTGGATGCGATTACAAAAGAACATCCTCAAATTGTTTACAAATGAGCCAAGAATCTGGGAGATTGGATGGTGCATAGCCTATATCAAGCTCCAGATATGACCAAAGATAATAAGAGAAGTTTACCAAAGGGGACTTTTAAATGTGGCAGTTGTAAATTCTGCAGTAGCCTTTTACAGGCAAGTGATTATTTTAGCCATCCAGTCACAGGCAAGAGATATGATTTATATGGTTTTTTGAACTGTATTACAGAGGTTGTGATTTATGTTGTAATTTGTTCCTGTTCAGCATTCTACAGTGGTGATCGTATAAAAGTTTGGAAATGCTGAGGTATACCTCGAGGTACCATGAGGTACCACTGAGGCACTCAAATTCATGTGGTGAGGATATAAAAGTTTGTCAGTGCTGACGAGGTATGAGGAGGTATCTGGTACCTCAAGGTATACCTCAACACTTCCAAACTTTTATACAATCACCACTGTATGTGGGAAAAAACATACGTAATTTTAAAAAATGGATCAGGGAACATCTTAATGCAGTGACACACAAGGATGTAACAAATGCTTTAGCACTGCATAAAAAAGTCAGTGAGAATGATGATTAAAAACATGATTATTTTGTTTACTGCATTAGAAAAGTAACATTGGGACCAATAGGAGATGATCTAAACAATGAACTTTTAAAAATGAAAACTTATTGGCAATATCTTTTAAGAGCAAACAAGCATCCAGGCTTAAATGAGGCATTCCAGTTGGCACCTTATTTAGAATGACGTATTTTTAAATGATACATTTCAAATGTTAAAATCATAATAGAAACATACAGGACATTTGTTGGATATGTACTTGTAGATGCATGTATTATTATTATTCTGCACTAGGATTTATCTATAAAAAATCTTTTAATATATGGATTGTTGAAATAATATGCCTGAAAAGCATAAAAAAAATTCTTGTAATACTATCACTCCTGGAGCGATAATACTACTGTTCCGAAGTGATAATACTATCGTTTGGGTGCCGTAATACTATTGTTCGGCACCCGAACTATAGTATTATCAAGAAAGCTGAAGAGCGCATGCGAAAGTCTGTCCCTGCCATCTTTGAAAGCGTGCCTTGTGATTGGCCGCCTTTGCTCTGTGGGCGGGCACAATGAGTCTGAAAACATGGCGGCCTGCTCGTTCGCTTAGTGAGCGAATGGTCTGGAGCAGCAACCGTTTTTCTTTAGTTTAAAAAAAAATTGTCATTATGAAGAATTCGACTCTGTCCATGGCTCCTCTGCTCGCCTGATACTGCCGCTGACAAACAGTTTCGAAAAAGGCAGTGCTAAATGAAGCCCACATCACTGGGGAACCCTGCCAGCATGCACATGAACCGCTGACTGCACTATTCAAATGAAGATCTGAGAATTCATCTCGTATCCATATGTTAAAAAAAATAACAAATAGATTCTGGTGTATTACAAGGTAGTAATTCCATCTCGAGGTTCTGGGGACACATGAAACCTCTTGAGCTTCGCTCTCGAGGTTTTCTGTGTCCCCAGAACCTCTCGATGGAATTACTACCTTGTAATACACCAGAATCTATCTATCATTCTATTTATTATTGCACAAATACATTTTTTGATCATGTTAAGTCCCTCTTTTTGTTCCTTTATGCATATCTGAACAAATTCTGTGGTGGTTGCATTTATTGTGTTTCATAGCAATGAAGTAAATAATAGTAATAAAAAAATAATAAAAACAAATTAAATTAGAAGAATTGATGGGTGGTTAAAAATTAAATATCATTGTATTGAGGAGGCATTAAATATGCCTTCATTGGTCTGGAACCATGTTCTTGTCTTTTCTTTATTATGTACTATTAAAATACATCTTTTTATGTTAATAATGAGATAGCAGTGTCCTATATACAAATAAAAAGTTTGATTCGTTTAAGTAGGGAGTTTATTCTAGCATTTATTTCTTAAATAATAAGATTTAGGGCTAAATACATATGTATATTAATAAAATTGGTTTGTAGATATGGATATGTATATTTGTTCTTTTAAAAGTTGACATGTTGATGGAATGTACCTTAATTATCAACGCTGACCTTTTGCAAATAGATATGACCTCCTTTTATATTAGCATGTGTATGCTGACTCAGATTTAAAAATTAACTTAAAATTATAATGTAAATAAATGTTTTTTATTTATAGGATTTGAAGCACTTTGTTGTCATTATTGTGATTTTGGTGCATTTTCTATTTATGTTTTCTCTTCTAACATTTTGGGTTTAAAGTGGCTATATAAGATATAAATGGTTTTGTACCCCTTTAAAAATGGCTGTATAAATAGGGGTGGTAGTAGACACACTAGCCATGCCTTGAGAAAGCTCACACTCACGTGGGTGAAATGATCATTGGCTGATGCTGGTGGTGTGATGGGTGTGAGCATTTTACTTAATAGAAGCTATTTAACTTTTTGAGACTGAAATTTTGTCTTGTCTCACCTTTATTTTGCACACTAGTTGCCAGTTAGCCACTTTTTTCATTTTACAGGTTTGTATGTGTGTGCTCCTGGCGTGGACTCCCTTTAGTCTCTGTTTTTTTTACTTTTCTTCTTTAAATTGTAGGGTCTCTACTATTTTAGACCTTATTTTTGTTTCTTTGGAGCTCCCATCTGGTTCTTCTGGTTGCCAGACAAACCTATTAGTGACCATGCCATTATCTTTTGTACAGTTACTCTTTCCCCACACAAATTCATCACCAATACCATTCAGTTTAATTACTTAAGGAATTTCATTATGGAAGGTTTTTGCCTTGTCTTGTTCAAGATTATCTGAGGGGAGCTGTTTTCTTTTTCAAATGTGAATGCTGCCTGGGATTATTTCTTCAAACCATTAATTTGCTTTATAGACAACATGCCCCTTTTCTTGAAAAAAGAGAAGTGGCAACTTTAGTAATATGAAACCATGAGCTGCACAATTCGGCAGCCTTGATAGACCTGTGGGTCTTTTTCTGCCAGTAATTTCGTATGTTCATATGAGTTAAATCCAAACATGTTTTTTGTTTACTCCTTTTAGTTTTACACAGCTGAAGTCTTGGGATAAATTATACCAAAAAAACCAACAAATTAGGTAATTCAGAGTCATGGCAAACTTTTCAGAAATTCTTTAATTACTGTGTTTCAGTCATCAGGGAATCTAAATCCTCTTTTTTAAAAACACATTTAGCTAATGCTAGAAAAAAATCCCAAGAAATTTTGGCACATGGTGGACTTTGTTTGGAAGGTGACTTCAGAGTCTTCTACTTTAAATGTGTCCTATGGTGGTTCTATAACTTTCTCTAAGGAGGATGTCTGTGCTATGTTTAACAATTTTTTTTTCTGAGGCTCTTACTATTTTGTTGAATAAGGCTGACTTATCCCCTTTGGCTTATTTCATGATCCACTTGCAATGTTTCCTCTCTCAATGCCTAAATTTTAGTTTAGGTCTATTAACACCAATGAAGTAGTTATATTACTATCCTTCCTGAGATAGGGGACTGCCAAGGGAATCAGCAACTTAGATCATTGGCATCTTGGCCTCTCCCTTAACCTACATTTTTAGTTTATCTCTTTGAACATAAATGTTTTCTTCAGCCTGGAAATAATCATCAGTCATTCCTTTACACAAAGGTGGGTATACAACATTAGTATAAAATTATTGCCCAATTTCTTTGCTGCACAGTTTTTCTAAATTCATGGAGAAAATTGTTCTATTTATGATTAGTGAATATTTGGCTAATTATCGGGTTCTCTTTAATTTTCAGTCAGGTTTCAGGCCCAGTTCCTCTACTCAAACAGCATAACTTTCATGACTCTGGCTCTAGGGCACTGCACAAAGGGTGTTTTTGTGGGTTGTCTTCACTGATCTGTTGAAAGTTTTTGATGTAACCAGTCATTCCTTGCTTGTAACTCGTCTACCTTCTTATGACTTTTCTTCAAATGTCACCACCTGGGTTTCATTCTATTTATATGGGAGAACTCAAGCTGTTTCATGGAATGTCTTTCCTCTCCTCTTTCTATTTCTACTGGGGTTCCACAGGGGTCTATACTTAGTCATATGTTATTCAATCTGTTTATTGACCCACTAACTTCTATTATGGACCTTTGTTCAGTCAGACTTTACAGTATGCTGATGACACAGTACTTTTCTATGCTCACAAATCTCATCTTCCCTTGCTTCAACTCTCCAGGGCAACTTTGACAAAACTGTGAAATGGTTCTCTGATATTCTACTACTCTTAAATAGCATGAAGACTCATGCAATGCTGTTTGAGTCCCAGCATTCTCTGTCTTTGGTAAACTCCTCTGTCTCAATTTTTGTTTAAATAATCATCCACTTGATCTTGTGAATGAATGTAAGCATCTCAGTCTTGTTTTGGATTCCTCTTTGACCTTTAAAACACACATTGACAAAAACAGTTTCAAAACTCTGTCAAAGTCTGGGGAGCTTAAAACCTGCCAGGCACTGCTTGTCAGGCTCAGATTGTAAATACATTATTAGGCCAGCCATTCTTCCCATCTTGGATTATGATGACACTACTTACTGCCACTCCCCTGTTTCACATCTTCTTCCTTTAAATACCACTTCTTAGGAGCATAGAATTTGCAATAAGAAAAGGACCATTAGGCCCAACTAGTCTGCCCTGTTCCCCTGTCTATTGCTACACCTTGGACCCTATTTGGTCTCAGGTGTCCCTCTCTCGTTCCTTTCCTCTACTTATTATGCCCATGCATGCTTGAAGCTTGCAAGTGTTTTCACCCCCACCACCTCTTCTGGTAGGCTGTTCTATGCATTCATCTGAAGAAATGCTTCATTACATCCCTCTTAAACTCCTCCCCTCATGCTTGATTGCATGCCCTGGTGTTCTGGTACTCTTCATTTTCTTAAAGAGACTCCAGCCTGCACCTTATTCACCCCATGAGGCATTTATATGTCTCAATCATATTAAATCATGCTCTCCTCTAGGGAGTACATTTTGAGCTGCCACAGCCTCTTACGGTTTCTTGTGCAACCCAGCATCATTTTGGTAGGTCTTCTTTATATAGTTGCCACTCTGTCAGTGTCCTTGCAGAGGTGTGGCCTCCAGAACTGGATGTAGCAATACAGTGGCAACAACACACCCCTTCTCCTGGTAGACATCCCCCACCCAATGCACCCCAGCTTACCACTAGCCTTGAATACTTCCTTGTCACACTGCCTTACCACCTTGAAATCATCAACTATGATTAGCCCAAGATCCCTTTCTTGTTTGGAGACTGTAAGACACCCCCCCTCCATTTTTATTCACAGCCTCTGAATTTCCCCACCCAAGGTGCATGACTTGCACTTTTTGGTATTGAAACCCAGCTGTCACACCATATACCACTCCTCTAGTTTTCCAGATCCCTTTGCATGCTCTCCACTCCTTCCTAGGTGTCCACCCTGTTGCAGAATATTGTTTCATCTGCAGAGAGAGAGACAGAGAGACAGACACCTTTTCCACCAGTTCCTCAGCAATGTTTCTTATGAAGAGGACAGGACCCAGTAGCTATCTCTGTGGCACTCCACTGGTCACTCTTCATTCCCCTGAAACATAGAAACATAGAATTTCATGACAATAAGGACTGCTTGGCCCACCTAGTCTGCCCATTTTCCTACCTAACAGATAAGCTGCAGATCCTAGTTAACCAACAGCTTACTTCCTCCTACCCTCCACTAGGACTGCCTTATGTCTGTCCCATGCAGTCTTGAATTTCCCCACTGTTCCTGACTCCACGACCTCCTCAGGGAGTCTGATCCATGCATCCACAACCCTCTCCATGAAAAAAATACCCTCACATTACCTCTGAGCTGGCCCCATCTTCAAATTGTGCCCCTTATTCTTGCATCTCTCTTTTCTGAAAGTTACTACCCTCTTGGACTTTATTGATTCCCTTGAGGTACTTGAATGTTTCTATTATGTCCCCTCTCTCCCTTCTTTCCTCAAGGGTATACATATTAAGCTCCTTTAGTCTTTCTTTGTATGTCTTCTGGTGCAGACCCTGCACCATTTTGGTTGCCCTCCTCTGGACAGCCTCCACTCTGTCTATGTCTTTGCAGAGCTGGGGTCTCCAGAACTCCCCACAGTAATCCATATGGGGTTTCACCAACTGTCTGTACAGAGGGATAACAACTTCCTGCTTTCTATTATTGATGCCTTTCCCTGTGCATCCCAGTATTCCCCCCAGCCTTCCTTACTGCCTTCTCACATTCCTTGCCCACCTTTAGGTCATCTAATATAATTACCCCCAGGTCCCTTTCCATTTTTACTGTTGTCACTATCTCACCCCCCATTGTGTACCCTTCCCCTGGGTTTTTGTTTCCCAGGTGCATTACCTTTCACTTCTTTGCACTGACTCTGAGCTGCCATACATTTGACCATTCCTCCAACCTTGCCAAGTCCTTTCTCATCCTTTCCACTCCATCTTGTGTATTAACCCTGTTGCAGATCTTTGTGTCATCTGCAAAGAGACATACTTTTCCTTCCAGTTCCTCTGCAATGTCACTTATAAAGACATTAAAAAGGACTGGTCCCAGTACTGAACCCTGCGGTACTCTGCTAGTAACCCTCCTTTCTTCACTGTGGACTCTGTTTACTACTACCCTTTGCATCTTGTTGTCTAGCCAATTTTTTATCCAGGCTACCACCTTGGGACCCACTCCAAGGCTGGCTAACTTGCATATTAATCTTTTGCATGGGACTGTATCAAATGCCTTGCTAAAATTTAGGTAGGCCATGTCCACAGCCCCTCCCTGGTCTACTACGTTGGTCACCCAGTCAAAGAAATCTATTAGATTCATCTGACACAGCCTTCCCATCATGAATCCATGCTGCCTTGAGTCCTCTGCCCCACTGGCCTCTAGGTACTCTCAATTCTTTCCTTCAGAAGTGATTCCATCATTTTCCCTACCGCTGAGGTCAAACTAACTGGTCGGTAGTTTCCTGCCTCTGTCCTGCTCCCACTTTTGTGAAGAGGAATTACATCCAACCTCCTCCAGTCCTCAGGTATCACCCCGTCCTCCCATGATTTGTTAAAGAGAGTAGTCAGCGGTGTCACTAGTTCTACCCTTAGTTCTTTTAGAATTCTTGGGTGAATCCCATCAGGACCCATTGGTTTGTCCACCTTCAATTTTATTAGTTCTTTCAGAACCCTTTCTTCTGTAAATGGACTGGTATCAACCCCCATCTTCGGAGTGTTTCTCTTGTTTGGTTTAGGTACCTCCCCCTCCTCTTGCTTTGTGAATACTGAGCAGAAATATTTGTTCAGTATCCCTGCTTTTTCACTCTCACCCTCTGCCCACATTCTCTCCCCTTTATTAAGCCTCAGTATCCCTCCTTTATTCTTTCTTCTCTCCCTAATGTACCTATAAAAGGTCTTATCCCCTTCTTAACAGAGTTGGCTATCCTTTCCTCGGTTTGGGCCTTTGCTATTCTGACTGCCTTCCCTGCCTCTTTCTGTTTTAACTGATAAATTTCTCTGTCCTGCTCCTTCTGTGTTTCCTTATATTTTCTGAATGTTATCCTTTTCTCCTTAACCTTCCCTGCCACCTCTTTTGAGAACCATAGCATTTTTTTCCTTTTTTGTGTTTTGTTGATTTGCTTTACACAAAGGCTTGTTGCCTCTCTGATGGCTGTTTTGATTACTCCCCATTGTTCCTCCACCCCTCCTTCTTGCCTGTTTGCTAGTGCTTTTCTGAGGCATTCTCTCATTTTCCCAAAGTCAGCCCTCCTAAAGTCCAATACTCTTGCTTTTGTATGGCTTGACTGTATGGCTATGTTTATTGTGAACCACACTGTTTGGTGGCTGCTTGTTCCAAGATGGCTACCCACTTCTAAATCTGAGATTCTTTCTCCATCCCCATTTGAGAGTACCAGGTCTAAGATTGTTCCTTCTCAAGTGGGTTCCAATACTAGCTGTCTGAGGCGTGCCCCTTGTAGGGCATCAAGAATGACCCTGCTCTTGGATGTGCCTGCAGCAAAGGTGCTCCAGTTAACATCTGGCATATTCAGGTCCCCCATCAACAATATCTTCCCTTTTTCTGCCATTCTAAAGATGCCTTCTATCATTTCCTTGTCCATTTCCTCCCCCTGAGATGGGGGTCTGTATACAACCCCCATGCGGATTGTGGTGCCATTTCCTGTCTCCAGGGTGACCCAGAGTGCCTCATCTGCTCCCTGTTTACTCTTTAGTTCTGTCGCTTTGATCCCTTACTTTACATAGAGACTGAGTGACTTCCATTTACAACCACCCACGGTCTCATATTCTTTATTAATACTCATTTTGCCACCTGCTCCCCAACCCTCAGGTTGCTAGTTTTTTCTATTCGCCTCCTGTGTGACAGTGTAAAGGTCTTACTGAAATTCAAATAGCATTAGATAGATACAGAGATGTATAGATAGATAGATAGGTAGTAGATAGTTATTATCAGTTAATTTGTTTTTATCATAAAATCAGAATGAGATGAGCATCTTTGCACTTTATTGCATCAATTGAATTCATTGTCACCTTCCTCCAGGTGTACTCTCCACTGCTCTCCCTTATTTATAAAACAACAATGAATCAAATCTCTACATATCTATCCAAAAGGTTAACTGTTCCTGTTTGTAAATACAGTCTCAGAGATGTGACCCAGCACAGTGTTTTCTTACCTAAGTTTTATACGCCCTATGAAAAGGCACCTTTTTCTTGGAAAAACTTGTCCCCTCAGTTTGGAAATTCACCCAACTTTGGTATTTTTAAACATGGTTTGAAAAAGTTGCTGCTGCAGGAACAATCCATCTGTAATTATTATTAACTAATTTGCGTACATTTTTTTGTCTTATTTTTATGACTTAGGAAATTCTGTAAATGAGACTTGTTCCTCATAGAACTTATCCTGTATTTTATGCAATTTGTTAAAATAAAAAAATAAAAAAATGGGATAAAAGGGGCAACCACTTGGGTAATGGTGGGCAATACACCCATCTCAATGCAAGGCCCTGGCATTAGTGGGATGAGCACCACAAGGAGGCATGACTCCCAGTGTTCCTCCTGTGCTATGGGGGAAAGATAATGAGATATCCATTTGACTGAAGGGCATAAGGAGAGGTGAGAACCTGTAGCCAGAATTGGGTGCTGTTGAGGAGAGCACCTGTGACCTAGCTGTAGATCCTCCTTCCCCTCATCTGGTGTCTTCCATGTAAGTGGAAATGGCACAACTCTGCAGAGAGATGAGGGAACTCAGTTGCCAAGTTGCCTCCATGGAGGCTACACTGCAGACTGTGTTAACCAATGAGAGTCTGCTGCTAGAGGAAATGGCATGTTTGTGTCATGACGGTGCACCCTTGGTCCCATCCAGGCCATAGCCATTACTTGAAACCTGTTCTGCCTCCTCCTATAATCACCTACAGTATTTTCCTTGTGTTGTTGACATAAAAAATAATAAAATGAAAACAATAAAAAGAAATTTAAGTCTTTTAATTTCCAGGTGCAAATTAATAAAGGAAGCTGGGTGGCAGAAGTAGATGGGGAAGGGAATAAGAGCATTAGAAAGAGAGGGGGAAGGAGGGAGGGCAAAAAGAAAAAATGGGGGACAACAAGCAGAGTGGAAACAAAATCTGGAAGGTCATGTGTGCAAATGCTAGAAGTATAGGAAATACAATTCCAGACCTAGGGACCATCATGGCAGAGGGCAATCTGGATAGTCTAGCTATTAGTGAGACATGGTGCACTGACAACCAGGACTGAGACATGGCCATATTAGGCTATCCTCTTTTCAGGAAGGTCTGGGTTGGAAGGAAAGGAGGGGGTATAGTACTTTAAGTGAGGGAAAGCATAAAAGCAACAGGGACACAGGGAATAGAGAGGAAGGCAGAGGTACTATGGATCACTCTGGAAATGGAGAATGGAGCCACTATTCACACTGGAGTGATCTCCAGATCTCCAGCACAGTGGGAGGAACTAGATAAGGTACTGGTGGAAGCCATTGGCAAGAGGGCAGAAAAGGGGAGGAGTTGGTGAGGGGGACTTCAACCTGCCAGATGTGATTTAGAGCCTTCCAGTAGCAGCTTCAGCTAGAAGCAGGAACATACAGGACTTTCTGCAGGGGGAATTCCTCAGGCAACTTGCCAGTGAACCCACTGATAATGGGGCAATACTGCAAGTGGTACTCACTAAAAGGGATGGTATTGCACACGTCAAGGTGGGAGGTCACCTGGGGACCAATGATCACCCTATGATGTGGTTCAATTTAAGCATGACTTCAGAATAGAACCACAGAATGGCGAGGGTCCTGTATTTAAGTAGCGAAGATTTTACAAAGATGGGTGAATGCATCAGGGATGTGCTGGTGGTAGGCGGGATGGCCTGGGTGGGGTAGAGGAAAAGTAGGTGAAGCTAAAAAGGGAGCCTAATAAACAAACCTCGGTATCAAACATGTGAGCAAAAACAAGTGGAAAAAGAGACAGTTGTGAGTCTCAAAAGAAGTGTCTGAAAAGGTAAAGGCAAAAAAAAGGATCTTTTAGAAGGTGTCACAAGCCAGTGGGGCAGAATTCTCTGGGCCACAGTGAATCCCCTTGTGCTCAGGATCAGGGATTCTACTCCTCCTCCTCTGTCCTTTTAGCATGCTCACTGTTTCGCAACTGAACATATGCCAGAGGATCCCAGGGCTCCCTCTCTCTCTCTCCATGTGAGAGGGTGTAAATACAGTCTTGAGTCTGTGTTCCTGGGAGAGAACCATTTCAGCCACTGCACAATGAACTAGAAAGCCACAGGTGTGTATAGACCTTCAGGGGATGCCCGATACACTCTATTATGTGTCTTTCCCCAGAAATGCAGAGACCGATTCAACCTCCCACAGACTCCTTCTTGAGATCTTTCATATTTCCTCCTCTCCTTTCATCCACAGAGTCCCTTGTGGTACTTTACTTCGGTAGTGTTTGGCCCTTAAGAAGTCATACAGGCATAGTATAGTTTGAACAAACCCTCCCAAACCAACACACACAAAAGACACTGGCAGAATTATCTTAAAGTAAGCCAAAGGCTTTACTAATCAATTATTAAATACAGTCAATAACTTAAACACAGATAATTTTAGGCATTGGTTACAGGATATGGAAAAGAAAATGGAAATATACAATAAAAACCTACACTTTAAAATTCTGAGGTTAAAATTATACCTCACCAAGTCCTTGGTTGCTTTTGATGTACAAAGTGTCCTTAGAAATGGTAGCTGAAACCTTGGTTCTTGTGGTCCAGGAGAATTTCCTGAAAAAGAAAATGTCTCTGCTCTCTCAGCAGGACAGGGTCCCAAGTGGAGTGTCTTTCACAAAGGCAAAAGGCAGCAAGCAGAAATAGAAGGCAAAAGGCCCATATAAAGTCTTGCACCTCTGTTTTATGGGGTTTCTCAAAGGGCAGTCTGGTGGATACTGGCTTACCCTGTGATTGACTAGCATGCCATCTCCATGGCAATGCAACCAATCAGATTTTAATATTTTATTACAAAAAACAAATGTTCATCTCTGAACAGAAGAGAAAATGGGATCAGAGGCCAGCGAGTTAAAACCAGAAGTTGTAGGAGATGATCCAGCTTCCTCCCCCTTGAAATGGCTGTAATCAAGTTAAATTCAGTACAGCAATTTATCTAAATGTTACTCCATTCAACTGTAATTAGATTAACTCAGGGCAGACCTGCAGAGACAAAAGGTCCTCAGATATCTCAGCTCCTCTAGAGACCTGGGCTGTACACAAGCAAATTGGGATTCCTGGCCTCCCAGCTATGCTTAATTAGCCCTTTTGTTTCTATTAAATGGTTTAATCAAACTCCAGTCCCTGGCTAAGCAGAAACAGTTTCTGCTCAGCAACAAGAAATTACATCAATCCAGGGCCCATGTTTTCTTTGTACCCATGATCTCTCACAAGTTAGACTGGGCCACCATAGGCATTCCTGATGTATTACACACATAAAATAACTTGAAATATGATTAGAACAATATGGTACAGCTTTATCCCACCACAGAAGGTATAAGGCAATGCTGAGTTAGGAGGATATTGAAGTGTATCAAGGGAAACAGAGGGAAGCAGGGAAACCAATAAAGAGTGCAAAGGCACAAAATGAAGAGAGAATAGTCCAGGAAGGAAAAAAAAGCAGACCAGACATTTTCTAGGTGTATAAGTGAAAAGAGGAAGACCAAGGGCAGGATTATATAGTTAAAAAGGGAAGAGGAGACTGTGCAGAGGGGGACTGGGAAATGGCAGACATCCTGAACAAATACATTTGTTCAGTGTTCACATCATAAGTATAAGGGGAAGGGGCCACAAAAAAGTAACAGAAGCTTTGGAGAGAGGGAGGCGGACACTAGCCCTTTTTTGGAGGAGAGAGTACTGAAGGGACATGCTAATCTAAAGGTGGACAAAGCAATGGGACCAGATGGGGTGCATCCAAGGAAACTGAGGAAGCTCAGGGAAATACTGCCTGCACCTATGACAGCCCTGTTTAACAGCTCATTAGAAACAGGAGTGGTTCTGGAGGATTGAGGAAGGGTGACTGTAGTCCAACTACACAAAAGTGGTAGGATGGAGGAGGCTGACAATTATAGGTCAGTGAGCCTAACATCAGGGGTAAGAAAATGAATGGAATAATTGCTGAAGGAAAGGATTGTGGAGTATTTTCAATCTAATAGGTCCCAAGACATAAGGCAGCTTGATTTATTGGGGGGGGGGGGTCATGTCAAATGAATCTGGTAGATTTTTTTAACTGGGTGACAAAGGAGTTAAAACAGGGTGGAGTGGTGGAAGTGGTGGAAGTGACCTACCTAGATTTCAGTAAGGCTTTCAACACTGTTCCACATAGAAGACTAATAAACAAGCTGGGTAGCTTAGGAGTGGGTCCAAATGTGTTAAACTGGATAAGAAATTGGCTAGGGGATAGGCAACAGAGGGTGGTGGTGGTTAATGGAGTTCATTCTCAGGAAGGAAGGAAGAGTGATCATTGGGGTGACTTAGGGAGCAGTGCTAGGATTGGTTTTCTTTAATGTCTTTATAAGTGACATTGCAGAGGAGCTGGAAGAGAAGGGCTGTCTCTTTGTGGATGACACCAAAATCTACAATAAGGTGAACACTTCAGTGGGAGTAGAAAGGACGGTTAGAGATCTGAGAAAACTCAATGAGTGGCCAAGGGTGTAGCAGCTGGGTTTCTATGCAAAAAAATGCAAAATAATGCTCTTTTCCCAATTGTTTAACCAGGTGAGACACACTAAGCTGAAAGCTTGTTTACAGGTGCAACCTGGGAGCACAGGGAAGTTAAGGGACTTGCTCAGGGTCACACAGTATGCCACTGGAGGCTGTGGGATTCAAACCCAGGTCTTCAGATTTGCAGCTCAGAGCCTTAAACCACTGCATTATACTGCCTCCCTGCTCTTAAGGCGCACATTCCCAGGAGTAGTATTCAAAATGGGTGGGCTGATATTGACAACTATGAAGCAGCAAAGAAACCTGGGGTAATCATATTGGATGACTTAAAGATGACCAGGCAGTGTGTCAAGGCAGTTGAGAGAGCTAGTGGGATGCTGGGATGCATAGGGAGGGATATCGCCAGCAGAAAGAGGGAGGTGGTGTTACCTCTGTATAGATCTCTGGTAAGATCCCATCTAAAGTACTGTGTCCATTTCTGGAGACCACATCTCTGAAAGAACATAGACATAGTGGATGTTGTCCAGAGTAGGTCAACTAAAATGGTGCAGGGTCTGCATGAAAAGCCTGTGAGGAGAGATTAAAGAACTCTAATGTGTACACTCTGGAAGAGAGATGGCAGATGGAGGATATGAGGGAGGCCTTTAAATACCTCACAGGTAAATAAGATACAAGAGTCAAGTATTTTTCAGAAGAAGGGGTACGCAGGAACAAGGGGACATGCTATGAAGCTGGAGGGGGTAGATTCAGGAAAGATGCTAGTAAGTACTTCTTCGCCGAAAGGGTGGTGGATTCCTAGAACAAACTTCCAGCAAAAGTGATGGGCTGAAGACAGTGGTGGGGTTAAAGAATGCATGGGACAGACACAAAGGAATAATAATGGAAAGGAAGGGAGAAAGGGCTGTAGATCAAGTATGGTCTGTGGTAATAATGTAGGTAGGAAAAGGGGAAGACTGGGTGGACCAAGAGGTCATAATCTGCCATAAAATTCTGTTTCTGTGTTTCATCTCTTATTCTGTCTTGTCCTCTCTACTGATCCTGAATCCTAATTTATGTGATTGCTGCTGTGTTTCTTATATCTTCTTGACACCTTACGGAGTACCTGAGATAGTCTCCACTTTATAAGATTAATTCTGTTTTAGTCAGTTCTGCCTTCTGAAAAAAAAAACTGATATCCTCTGTAATGTCCTCTTTTATTCCTAACTGCATTGTCCCTCCATAGCCCTCTCTAGCTAAGTACTTTAGTGCACATACAGTACATGCACAATATATGAAATTCTCACTTCCCCAAATTGTCTCAAGAACCATACATTTATGCTGGTATATGGTGCTGCTGCTGTGCTGTGTCAGTTGCCCTCTCAGACTGAATCCTTAACAGATCCTCTTGTTAATCACTTTAGTGCACATAAATGTAGAACATAAGAAATTCACACTTCTGAAATTGTCTTAAGACCTAGAAATTATTTACGCTGCTGTGTGGTGCTGATGCTGCACTGTGTCAGTCACAGTCTGAGTCCCTCCACAGTCCCTCTTGTTAATCACTTTAAGGCACATTACTGCACAATACAAGAAATTCATGAATCTCAAAATTGTCTCAAGAACCACAAATGATTCATGCTGCTATGTGATGGTGCTGCTGCACTTGTCAGTCACTGTCTCACATTGAGGACCTCCACAGTTCCTGTTGTTAATCACATTAGTGCACATAAATGCAACACATTCAAGATCAATGATAACACAAAAAGTTATAAAAGAAAATAAAAAGATGAAGGAAATGAAAGAATATCTTAGAAAGAAAGAAAATGTAAGAATATGTGGTCCAGGCAAACAGTTACAAAACACAAAGATGAAAAATAATACACAACAAGGATACATAAAGCATAGAGATATTCTAAACTGTATAAATGGGAGATTCAGTTAAAATACTATTCCAGAATGTAAAAGGTCTTAAAAACAGAATAAAAGTGAAAAATATAGTAAAATATTTACAAAAGAAGAAAACTACTGGCATCATGTTACAGAAGACACATTTTGCTGTAAAAGATTCGAAATAGTTCACTGACCGATGGGGTCCAGGAGTCTTTCCTGATTATACAAATAATTCTAGAGGTGTCACAATCACATTTAATAAACAAAATGCTCTTCCCAAAATACATAGTAAAGAAGTGGACCCACAAGGAAGATGGGACATTATAGAAATAAGCGTGCCAAACTTTAGCAACAATATATACTCCTAATCTGAACAATCCATCTTTCTTTAATTATTTTTTTTATTACTAGCAACATACAGCCCACTATACATAATTGGAGGGAATTTTAATTTAGTGCTTCATGAACAAGACAGAACTAATAAAATAGACAATGCTCATCAATCATCAAGGAGAATTATAAAGAGGTTTATGATGGATCTGGGGCTGGTTGATCCATGGAGGGAGAGGAGGTCAGAAATAAGAAATTATTCTTTTTTATTTGTGGTTCAACCGTCATATTCCAGAATAGATTTTTTTCTAATTTCTGAAACATTAAAATATACTATTACAGATTTACAGTGCCCGATTATAATTATTTTGTATCACTTATCACGTATTTTAACACTAAAAATAGCAGAAGATGGTCTACAAAACAGATGTTGGAAAATGAATCAATACTTACTTAAAATTACCTCAGATATCAAATAGTTTGAATATAAATATAAAACAGTTTTTTTTTTTTAAATGGAACATTATACACAAACATGATACATATATAGGAAGCCTTTAAGACCTGGTTAAGAGGAAACATGATGAGTATAGATGCATTACAGAAAAAAGACAAAATGTAATTATAAAACAACTAGAAGAAGAAATATAGAGTCTATGTATAATAAATACACTGTAACACTGTGGACAAAAAATAGTTAATCGATTAATCCAAAAAAAAAACAATACAGCACAATTATGACAGAAACAATAGAAAAACAAACTGCAACAACAAGATCAAATTATTATGTAATGGTGGATAAGCCCTTAAAATTATTACCATGGAAGACAAGAAAAGAGCAAAAACAAAATTATATTCTGGCTGTAAAATATGAAAATGATAACGTTTTAAATGAACCAAAAGAAATTAAAAAATGTTTTGAAAAATAGCACCAACAATTATACATATCAGAAGAAAAAGAATGAGAAATAGAGAAGAATATAGATGGATTTCTAAACCAAATTAAACATCCCTATATAAGTCAAGATAATAAAGGAACTCTAGATCAAAATACAAAAGAATACGAAGCAGCACAAGCAATTAATGAATTACCAAATGGAAATACTCCAGGTCCCAATGGAATAGTAATAGAATTAAATAAACAATACAAACAAATATTGATACCAATATTAAAGCCTGCCAGGTCAGTATCTTGTACACTTAATAGCATATGTTAAAACCACACAACAGAAACAGCACAGTAGGGTAGACTGAGAGGGTGCAAAACCACAAAAGGGTGTGTATGCGCAGTAGTGCACCCTCTCACTCTTCCCAGGTGGGGGATGAGACTTGTACTGGGAGGTGGGGCCAGCGAGCAGCTGATGTGGCTCAATGGGATGAGCCACAGGCTGCAAGGGAAAGAGGCAGTGGATTTGCAACCTGGTTTCAATTCTCAGTCTCAGATGCAAGGAACTTTTTTAATTTTTGCACTTTTTGCAAAGTTAAGTGTTAACCCTCCCTCCAGAGTTGGTTATTTTAGTTGGAGGGTTCAGGGGCATAGTCCCCCATAACGGGAAGGTGCAGGGGGCATAACTCCCCTGTAAAAGAAAGACATATGCCTCTTGCAATATATACTGCGCTGTATTGGTAGCGTGGTATATTGCTGCGGGATAATGTCTTGCCACATTATGACCCCATGCCATATTAAAGGACTTGTTCAATTCTTTTAATATAGGAAAAAAAATACCAAAAACATTTAAGGAAGTGAATATACACGTTTTTCATTAAAAAAAAATGAAGATCCACTGAGTTGTGCATCATACCCTCCATCTCCTTATTAACCGTGGATTACAAAATTTTTATGAAAATTATAGCTAAACGATTAGAATCCATATTACCACACATTATACACAATGATCAAAATATATTTATAAAAGAAAGAACATTGATAGAAAATATAAGATGTACAATAGATATAATATCAGCCAAAGAAAGAGACAACACAGTTTTATTTGCAATAGATGCAGAAGATGCTGAAAGGTTTGATACCTTTTATTGAACCAACAAGATGGAATTCTACACAAGCTATCTCTTTTTACCATTAGATGCAGAAAAAGAGTTTATTCGCTTGGAATGGAAGTACATTTTTGCAGTTATAAGAGAGATGGGATTTGGTGCCCAGTTCAGTAGATGGCTATAATTAATATATAACACACCAATAGCAACAATAAAAACAAATGTTAACAATTTAGACAAATTTATATTACAAAGAGGTAACAGACAGGGGTACCCTTTATCTCCCTTAATATTTGTATTTCTAATAGAATCACTGGCAATACGAATAAGATCAAACCCCCCACATACACAGTATAAAAATAAAAGACAAAATGTAAAAATAAAGTTTATATGCAAATTATATTTTATTATATTTAACCCAATCAGAAATATCAATAAAAAAATTAATCAAATTAACAAAAATTTTCAGGAAAATATCCGGCTACAAAATAAATTGGGCCAAATCAGGTATATTAAAATTGAATAATCAAGTTGATATCTGGCTGTGGTGGTGTGTGGAGCGCTGTGCCAGTCAGTGAATCTGGGGTCCAGGTGGGGGGGAGCGGGGTGGTGGTCACCTGCCTGGGTGGTGGGGGTGGTAGGTGGCCACTAGATCAACAGATATTTGTGTTCCTGGTACAATTTAATGGGGATCAGAGTGGAGGGGGCACTAGGGGATAATTCTAGGTTACTAGTTACCCTATGGGCAGATTGGGGCTTAGTGGTGGTGGTGGTGGTGGAGGCACTGGATCACCAGGAAGTCTACTGTTAGGGGCACATCAGAACTGGGGGATGATACTGTATGTACTGGGATATTGTGGCTTGGGGGAGTGACACACTGGCACAACACACTTGACACCGTCCAAGGGGTTAAGTACCATTAGACCAGCCCTTGGCTGGTCTAATAATACTTAGCCCTTTGTCCCTGGGGAGGGTTTTGAAAATAGGACCTTGGGGTTCTCACAGCCTGTGTCTGGCACAAGCCCCCTAGCACCATGCTGCAGCCACTATTGTGGCACAAGGCTGGTGCAGGCACACTTTGGTGGAAGCAGCTTACTGATTGACCCAGGCTGCTTTGCAAAATAGCTGGGGATGCAGCCCTTGGTGCAAGGTGCTTGTTGCATCCAACATGTTTGGCGCAAGCACCTTGTGTCATTCTAAGAGCTTTGAAAATCTGGTCAACTGAATTTAGAGAAAATATATTACATAAAACATGAACAAAATTATATATTTGAAAAAATATTGACTCCATTTGGGTTTATATACAACAAGGTACTATGTAGTAATAAATATAAAATATATTACATTAAAAATGTGTTCTCCTTTCTCCCCCCCTTTACTCTCATCTTTTCTGACTTCTTGTTTCCCTTACTGATGACTACTGCTTTATCAGCAAAGTAGTATTAGTGAGCTCAATTCTGTGGACCACCCTAATAATCAGGATTTTACATACGTTTTATTGTTCCTTAAGTAATAATATACTGTGCTTATAAATACAAGCAATTTAGAGTTTCAAGAATTTACTTTAAAATTAGATATATATGTTCTGTATTATAATTAGAAATATGCTGTTTTTGCACTACAGTTATGGAGTCACAATTTTTTTCTGCTTTACTCCTTCCCCCCTTCCCCTTTAAGTTTTATTTCTGTTCCCTGTTTTTCCTCTCTCTTACCTATTTTTTCTATACTGTTTTGGTTCTTGCCTTAGTACATGCTGTCACACAGTGTGGTTTTACAATTTTCATGTTTGCTTGCACGCATGTGCAAGAAACATAGTGCCATCATCGGAGATTTCAGAGGTGTGTCACCTCCTCCTCCAATTCAGGCAGCGAGCTGGCAGGCGCGGCCCCTGCAAGCCAATGCATTTTGGAGCTGTCTATGACACGCTCCAAAATGCAGTGGCATCCCCAGTTGAAGGGAGCTATGCTTGAGTGTGCAGCTAGATGAAGCTGCTCACGCGCAGCTCCCCCCCAGCCACAGGCATGCACGCCCCCGCACGCAGCATATAGCCGACGGGTGCCCAACTCCGCCGGCTGCACTGCATCGCCTCCTCCCCTTCCCAGTATTTGGTGCCACGCTGGGAGCCCACCCCAGCATGGCAATCAATAATTTGCCCGCGGGGTGCCCAATCCCCCATCGGTGAAACGCCTCAAAGTCCTTGTGCCACGCTGGGGCCCACCCCAGCGTGGCAAGCATCAATAGTTTTTTGCCAGTGCGTCCAATCCCCGTTGGCTGAGCACCCAAAGTCATTGTGCCATGCTGGGAGCCCACCCCAGTGTATGGCGGTCTGACGTCTTTTTTTTTTTTACCTGTAAAACAAAAACTGTCCCGCAATGGCGTCTCCCGAACCCCCTCCCACAACCGCACCCACCCTGCGCACCCAGCCTCCCACACCCCCTCACCCCCATACTTGCCTCCGGACTCCGCGACGATCTTCGGTGGACCGGGAACACGTCTGCACTCTTCAAAGGCGACCGCGAACTGAGGAAATGCCGGTTAGCTGTATAATGGGCTAGATAGGAGGTGTTCAACTTTATTGCATATCTCAGGCATTTTTGGGAATTTGTGCACCAAATTTTCAACATGGGGTTTTTGGGACCCCTTCTCATGAATGATGTCACTGTCATGGTGTTATTCAGGCTCGAAGGGTGATTTCACGCAGTGACTGTGAAATCACCCTTTGGGACTGAATACCACCATGACAGTAGCATCATTCATGAGAAGGGGGCCCAAAACCCCATGTTGAAAATTTGGTAAAGTCAAAAATGACTGTTTGATGACATCGTTATGCAGTTCCATGAGGCTCGTAAATTCACTTAAATTTCAATATTTTCACTCCAGATTTTCAACATTACCATTTCACCACACCATCTTATGAGAAGTACAGCTGTCATTTTCACATCTCACCCAAAATGTGTTTCCGCCCTTGTGCGCCAGAATGGCGCTGGTCGATTCTGAAATCAATGTACAGGACAAATTAAGAAAATCACAGTGACACTGTTCATGAGCAGAGGTCTTGAAATGGCTATGTTGAAAATTTGGTGAAAAAATCCTAAAATGACTGTTTCTGACGTGCGTTCGCGCGGTTCCTATACGCTCATAGGTTTCGTAATTTCCATATTTCCACTCCAGATTTTCAAAATTGCCATTTTCCACACCTTCTTATGAGTAGTACAGCTGTCATTTTTCACATCTCACCCAAAATGTGTTTCTGCCCATGTAGCGCTAAATGGCTAGGCCGTCGTGAACTCAGTGTATGGGACACATTAAGGAAATCACAGTGTCACTGTTCATGAGCAGAGATCTTAAAATGGCAATGTTGAAAATTTGGTGACAGAATTCCTAAAATGACTGTTTCACAGTGTGCATTGCACAGTTCCCATGCGCTCGTAGGTTTGCGAATTTTCAATATTTCCACTCCAGATTTCCAACATTGCCATTTTCCACACCTTCTTATGAGCAGTACAGCTGTCATTTTTCACATCCTGCCCAAATGTGTTTCACATGAAGACATGGCGCAGTCGGTGTGCAAGCTCAATGTATGGGACACATTTAACAACCACAGTGACACTGTTCATGAGCAGAGGTCTTAAAATGGCAATGTTGAAAACTTGGTGGAAAAATGCCTAGAAATGACTTTTACGGTGTCGTTGCACAGTTCCTATGCATGCTCGTAAGTTTGCAAATTTAATATTTTCACTCTAGATTTTCAACATGTCCATTTTATTAAACTTCCTTATGAACAGTACAGCTGCAATTTTTCATATGTCACCCAAAATGTGTTATATCGCACATATGGCTAATAATGGTGCTGTTGGTGTCACAGCAATGTTTAGGACAGATTAAGAAAATCACAGTTACACTGTTCATGAGCAGAGGTCTTAAAATGGCTATGTTGAAAATTTGGTGACAAAAGTCCATAAAATGACTGTGTTACGAGTGAGCATTGTGCAGTTTCACGCATCCTCATTAGTTCATGACTTTGTAATATTTTCAGTCCAGATTTTCACTAGTGGCATTTTCAACACTTCCTTATGAACAGTACAGCTGCCATTTTTCACAACATTGCTGAAGTGTTTTTCACCTTTCAGTGCAGAGATGTGTGGTCGCTGTCAGAAATCATTGTTCGGCACAGATAAAGAAAATCACAGTGACACTGTTCATGATCGAGGCACCAAAATGCCTGAGTTGACAATCTGCTATAAAATATCCCCAACCTACTTATATAACGGGTGTGCGTTGCACAGTTTCTATGTACGCTCGTGACTTCACCATTTTTTTAAATATTTTTACTACACATTTGCAACATAGCCATTTTTACACATCCCCATGACAGAGTACAGCTGTCATTTTTTACAGCCTGTTCGGAATATTTTTGCACCTGTGGTGCTAAATCCCATAGTCACTGTGCATAAGCAGCTTTCGGCTACCAAACTGATATTCTTCCTGTTCATGAGGTGGGGTCACAAAACAAACATGTTGAAAATTTGGAGTTAAAATACCAACGAATGCCTGAGGTATTAGGCTTTTCAACTAAATCGCCCAACCCTATAGAGAATGACAGGAATCAGGGGTGTGACTTGGGATTCTTGCCTGTGATGCTCATACCATTCCACACCCTGTAGTCACTGAGAGGCATCGAGGTATGCCTTGGACTCTTCGGACCCAAACTTCACCCCATTCTCCTATATTGCACCCATCTCACGTATCTCCTAATGAAATGGGGTGCGCATAAGGGCCAAAGACCCCAAGGAACACGTGACACTTGTCAGTCTCTGCAGAGTGGGGTGTGGTGAAATGGCATGGCTGTTATGCCTGACGACCCAAATGCACACCCCAATGCCTGTCACTCTCTGCAGGGTGGTGGTGGGGTTGGCTTCAGTTCAATACTTCACTGCCATTCCTATTACGCAGCTCTGTAACTTCTACACTACCACTGCTAATGCCAGTAAGCAAACATTCGGCATTGACAAATACTTGTTTTAATCACTATGTGTATTTTTGCATTCATGATCTTAAGAGTTCTATCTGTAAATCACTAATAGTGATGTGATTGTTACTCAGTAGGTATAACAGACCGTTTCATTGGTGACTATTTGTATGAAATCAATAACCAATGAAATGTACTTTGCTCAGTGAGTGTCATAGCATAACATGGTGTATTTTAACTTTAAAGGTGTGTGCTTTTATTGAATTCCTAGTCTTTGAAAAAAGACTGTCAAGTCTGAAGCATGTCAGGTGGGATGGTCATCTGTGTATGTCTTACTTAACCTGAATAAATAAATTTTGTGAGTAACTTCATTTTCATCTGAATTTTTGCATCCCTCCTAAGGGTTTTAGTGTGTGCCCGAAACCTTGTGGCTATTGTTACTTCAGTGAGTCTTTGGTACACCACGATCACTGTCTGCAATTCTGTGGTTAGTAAATGTAAAGTACTTGTGTAGATAGATGCCTGATCCCCATGGCAATGATGTGAAGTAAAGATCATTTATACTGACATCAAACAGAAGAAACATTGGTATGTGTTGGGTGGTGAGGTAGGAAGCCACTGAGCTTGCTGTATGGCACAGTGGTTAGGGTGGCTGGCTCTGTTGGGGAGGATGCTGGGGAGGAGCATGATATTTTGTCCTTTACTGTGCTGGTGTTTGATTTTCCCCCCAGTTCTCCCCATCCCCAACATGCACCCCCCCCCCGAGTTTGTTATTTTCAGTAAGGAGGGAGCAGGGGCAAATAGTAGAGGGGAGTTTCCTCACTGTGAATGTACATTGCCATTTTTATTTTTGGCGATGTACATTTGCCCTAACAGTGATCACCGTTTGGCGACCGCCATTATCACATAGAACACTTTGGAACTCGCTTCCAAAGACTTTGAGGGAAGCTCTGCCGGTGAAGGCATTTAAGAGGGGGCTGAAAGCACATCTGTCTAAATAAGCATTTAAATATTTAGTGATATCCCAGTTTAGTTTATTCTGTGTTTTATTAACTTATTTTAGTGTATGCTATTTATTCTACCTGACCCTTGTAAATGTGTGATTGTACATTCTGTTCCTTTTTTGTAAAGCACCCAGATCCTCTGGGATTGGGCACTCAAGAAATTAAAACTTACTTATTAATAATAATTTATTTTGTTTTAATTGTAACTTTCATTTTTAAGATAGTCATTTTATGACTACCTCTTAAAAACAAGATATGTGGCATTTATAGACTAGTGTCTGAAATGTCATTTCGCACTACAAGTGTGAAAATACATCTTATCCAGGATATGAAAAATGACACCTGTCACATTTATGAGGTGGTATGATAAATGGCTATGTTGAAAGTCTGGAGTCAAAAATACTGAAAATCAGTGAAGTTATGAGTAAACATTGAAATATTTCAACCTTCACTCATAACGTGGTTATTTTACCACATTTTTCCACCAAACTGAAACATAGATTTTGTCAGTGGTCATAGGTGTCACTCTCTGCCCTGGTCCTCTACCTAATATGCCCTTGTGCCTATCCCATGCATGCTTGAAGCTCACCACAGTTTCTGACCCCACTTCATCTTCTGGCAGGCCATTCCAGTTATCCACCACCCTTACTGTGAAGCAGTATTTCTGCTCATCACTCCCAAAATCCTTTAAGTTTTATTGCATACCCCCTTGTTCTAGTGCCTTCCTTTCTCTGAAATAGACCCTCTACTTGCACCTTGTTTACCCCTGCTAGGTACTTGTAAGTTTCAGTCATGTCCCCTCTTAATCTCCTCTCTTCTAGGGAGTACATGTTCAGCTTCTGCATCCATTTCTCCTATGCCTTTCCATGCAACCCCCCTCACCATTTTGGTTGCCTCCTGTGTACTGCCTCCACCCTTTCAGTGTCCTTGTGGTGGTGCCACCTCCACTACTGGACACATTACTTCAGGTGGGGCCTCACCAGTGAGTGGTAAAATGGCGGCACCACCTCCCTCCTCCTGCTAGAAATCACTCTCCCAATGTACCACAGCATTCTGCTAGGCTTTCCTACTGCGTTGTCACACTGCCCAGCTACCCCGAGGTCATCAAATAGGATGACCCCTAGGTCTGTTTTTTGCTTGGTGGCTGTAAGCTCCACTCCTCCCATCTTATATACAGCTACTGGGTTCTGCAGCCCTAAGTGCATAACCTTGCACTTTTTGGCATTAAACCCCAGCTTACACACCCTGGACTATTCCTCTAATTTCCTCAAATCCCTTTGCATTCTCTCTACCCCTTTCTGAGTGTCAACCCTTTTTTGCAGATGTTTTTTATCATTCACAAAGAGACACACCTTACCCTCAAGTTACTCTGCAATGTCACTCATGAAGACATTGACGAGAACTAATCCCATCACCAAACCCTGTGACACCCCACTAGTCACTCTACTATTGCCTTAGTGGCTGCCATTTACCAAGATCCTTTGCCTTCTACCTCTTAACCAGTTTGATACCCAGCTTATCACTTCCTCCTCCACCCCAAGCTGCTTAGTTTCTTAACTAGCCTCCTGTGTGGCACAGTGTTGAAAGCCTTACTGATGTCCAGATAGGCCATATCCACTGCTCTCCCCTGATCCACCTCCCTAGTAAACCAGTCAAAGAAATCTGAGATCGATTTGATGTGGCCTCTCCACTGTGAAACCATGTTGCCATTGGTTCTGCAGCTCTTTTGCCTCCAGGTGCTCCATGAGTCCCTCCTTCAGTAGTGTTCCCATTAACTTCCATACCACTGATGTGAGACTGACTGACCTGTAGAAACATAGAAACATAAAATATGATGATGGCAGTTAAAGACAGCCTGGTCCAACTAGTCTGCCCATTTCCCTATCTACTTAAAACTGCAGATCCTAACTGATTTGCAGCTTACCTTCTCTTTACTACTGCCGGGGTTGCCTTCTGTCTATCCCATGCATTCTTGAATTTACCCACTGTTTTTGACCTAATGACCTCTGCAGGGAGGCTGTTCCATGTGTCTACCACCCTTTCTGTGAAAAAGTACTTTCTCATGTTACCAATGAGTCTCCCCCCCAGCCTCATATTGTGACCTCTTTTTCTTGCACATCTTTTCTTTTGCTGCCGTCCTCTGCCTTGTTTATCCCTGTGAGGTATTTGAATGTCTCTATCATTTTCCCCTCTCCCTCCTTTCCTCCAGAGTATACATATTGAGGTCTTTCAGTCTTTCCTCATGTGAGTTATGGTGCATTCCCATCACCATTTCCATTACCCTTCTCTGGACTGCCTCTACTCAGTCTATTTCCTTTTGGAGATGTGCTCTCCAAAACTAAACACAGTATTCCAGATGTGGTCTCACCAATTGTCTGTATAGTAGCATCATCACCTCCTGTTTTCTACTGGTGATGCTTCTCCCTATTCACCCCAACATCCCTCAGGTTCTCCCCACCACCTTTTCACACTGCTTGGCTACCTTTCAGTCATTCATTATGAGTACCCCCCAGGTCCTCTTCCATTTTTGTTGTCATTAGTATCTCTCCCCCAACTGTGTATCCTTCTCCTGGATTCCTGTGCCCCAAGTGCATGACTTTGCACTTCTTTGCATTGAATTTAAGTTGCCACACTTTTGACCCTTCCTCTAACTTGCCTAGGTCTCTTCTCATTTTTTCCACCCCATCTGGAGTGTCCACCCTATTGCAGATCTTGGTGTCATCCGCAAAGAGGTTTAACTTCCCTTTCAGCCCCTCTGCAATATTGCTAATGAAGACATTGAAGAGGACAAGCCCTAGCACTGAACCTTGTGGCACCCCACTGGTCACTCCCTCTCCCAGGATTGGACTTCGTTTACCAGCACCCTGTGTCCTGTTGTTGAGCCATTGTCTAATCCAATTCACCCCCTTCGGGCCCACTCCCATACTGCTCAATTTGTTTACTAACCTCCTGTGTTCGATGGTGTTGAATGCTTTGATAAAATCCAGGTAGGCCATGTCTACCGCCCCTCCCTGATCACCCAGTCAAATAATTCAATCAGATTTGTTTGAGAAGATCTACCTGCTGTGAATCCATTTTGCCTCTGGTTTTGTGCCCCACCAGCATCGAGATGTGCCACAATCCTTTCCTTCAGCATAGATTCCATTATTTTCCCCATCACTTGTGTCAAACTGATTGGCCTATAGTTCCCAGCTTCTATCTTGCTCCCACTCTTTTGTAGTGTTGTGTGCCCAACCCCCTCCTTCTGTGTTTTCTTGTAGTTTCTCTGACAGTTCCACCGCTCCTCCATGTGTATTTTCTGAATGCCTGTTTTTTTCCCTAACCTTACCTGCCACTTCTTTTGAAAACAATAATGTTTTTTTTCTTTCTTTTTGCTTTGTTTACTATCTTAACACAGAGGCTTGTTGCCTCTGTTATGGCTCCTTTAAGTTTTTTCCACTGTCCCTCTACCTCTCTCCCTTCCTCCCTCTTTGCTGGAATTTTCTTGAGATGTTCCCCCATTTTTGCAAGTTGGCCCTCTTGAAATCTATGATCCTTACTTTTGTGTGGCTTGGCTCTATCCCTGTCTTCACCTTAAACCACACTGTATAGCGATTGCTGGACCCCAGATGGTTGCCCACTGTTAGGTCTGTTATTCTGTCACTGTTTGTCACAACCAGGTTTAACATTGCTCCCTCCAGGGTGGGCTCCACCCCCAGCTGTCTGAGGCATGCCCCCTGCAGAGCATCCAGGATGTCTCTGCTCCTGGTAGTGACTGCAGCACAGGTGTTCCAGTTAACATCTGGCATGTTCAGGTCCCCCATTAGCAACACATCCCCTTTTTCTGCCATTTTGTGGATGGTTTCCAGTAATACTCAGTCTATTTTCTCCCCCTGTGCTGGAGGTCTGTAGACAACTCCTGTGTGGATTGTGGTGCCATTTCCTGCCTCTAAGGCGACTCATAGTGCCTCCTCCCCTTCCTGATGTCCCCTTAATTCTATTACTTTGATCCCCTCCCTAATGTAGATAGCTACCCCCCCCTTTTGCCCTCCTTGTCTCTCCTGAACAGGTTAACTGCCAAATAAGTCCCCAAGTTGCAAGGTGAACTTTACATGTCCCACACTCCCGTGGCCACCATGGAGGACTGAGGAGCTATCTGGAGTCCACCCTTTATAAGCCCTTCTGTCCCAATTGAAAATTGGCACCCTTTTTAGTACTACAGCTCAATTGGCTGCCGTCCATCTCTTTGTTCCCTCAGCCAGTTCCTGGTCTTGTTCTGTGTATGGTGACCATTCCTTTGCTGACCATCCTTACAGAAAAACAATCAACCCCTCACTGCTTGAGCTGCACCTAGATACCTAAACAGAAAAGGAAAACAGAGCACTGGAGATCAACAGTCCCTGCTTAGATTACTGCTGTCCATGTTTTCTGCTCCTGTAAAGATACGCTATCAACCAGAATTACCCAAAGAAAAAGTAATTTTAGTTATTCGGGAAAAAAACAAACTAATTGCTGTGCAATCTATGGATCGTGTGACTGCCTTGTCTCCAATCCATGACTCCCCTTTCAGTGTTCTGCTCTGTGAACAGAAAATACACACAGGTTAACTGCCAGATAAGTTGCTTACATCCTCCCTACTGCTGCTTTTGTGCAGCAGGACTACATCAGCCCACTTCCAGTCCTCTCGAACATCACCCATACCCACTGAGATACTAAAAGGCACTATGAGAGGGGTGGTCAGTGCCATGCTCAGTTCCTTTAAGACCCTTAAATGAATCCCATCCAGCCCAATCACCTATTTCTCCTTTAAGGCTTTCAATCCATTCTGGTGCTCTCCACTGAGAATGGACTTGTGCCTACTCCCCCTCTTCCAGTTGCTTACTGCAGCATGCTGGTCCCCCCCCCCCATGTGTAGACCAAGCAGAAGTAATTGTTTTTCCACTTTCTCTTGATCTTCCTCTGTGCAATCCTCCCTACCCTTTTGATTTTCACTATCCCTCCCTGTATCTTCCTCTTTTCCCCTACATACCTCAAGAAGGTCTTGTCCCCTTTTTTGACCTCCTTAGCTGTCCTCTCCTTTGTTAGTGCTTTAGCTGCCTTCACCCTCCTTCCTTCCTTCTTTTGTTTTGTCTTCATCCTTCTGGGTCTCCTTGTATTTTCTAATGCTGTTTTCTTCTCCTTCATTGCCTTTGCCACCTCCTTTGAGAACCATAGTGGCCTCTTCCTCTTCTTTCCCTTGCTTGCTTCCTTGAAACAGCATGCTGTTGCATGGACTATACCCTCTGTTATTATTCTCCATTGAACCTCCACTCATCCTCTGCCATCCCTCCATTGAGACATTCTCTGAGGCAGTTTCCCATTTCTTTAAAATCTGCCCTCCTGAAGTCCAGGAACCTAATCTTTGCTGTGTTTTTTTTTTCTGTCCTAGCTGTATGTCAAACCACAACATACGGTGATCACTTGTACCAACAGGACTACCTACTGTGATGCCAGCAATGTTGTCTCTGTTTGTAAGTACCAGGTCCAGAACTGCCCTGTCCCTAGTGGGTTCCAAAATCAACTGTCTGAGAATGCCCCTTGTATGGAGTCCAGGCTGGCCCTACCTCTTGATGTAACTGCATCAAGAATGTCCCAATTTAACTATGGCAGATTAAAGTCTCCCATTATCAGAGCTTTCCCCTTGCTGGCCATTTTGCTAATGGCTTCCACTAGGACTCTGTTAAAATCTTACTCATATGTTGAAGGCCTGTACACCACCCCCATATAAATAATGGCCCCCGACCCCATCTCTAGGCTGACCAATAATACCACTAACCCTTCATTTTCTCTCTGTTGCCCATGGATCTCAGAGGCCCTTAGACCCACCTTCATATATAGAGCAACCCATCTGTATTTTCTCCCTGACTTGTCCTTCCAGAACATGGTGTATTCTAGGATGGCCACTTCCCAGCTGTGGTTATTTGTGATTCTGTTATGGTCACCAGATCCAGGACTGCTCCACAGTGATTACTTCAAGGTCAAAAATGCTGTTTCCCTGACTCCTTGCATTGGCACACATGGCACTCCCTTCTCTTTGTCCCTCTCTTCCTCTAACCTACCTCCCCTTCCTGTTTCCTCTCTTAACCCCTTTGTTGTCCCAGCCCTACCCTCCCCTGTTACATTGTCTTCCTGCTTTCTCTCCTTCTCCTCTCTTCCAACTGAAAATCCTCTTACAGATTTGCCTGCCCTGCCCTCCTTTTTGCTTTCTTCAACCTCCAGGGAATTTCTTCTTCCTGTGTTAACCTTCCCTGTTGCACTAGTCTCGGGGTGGGGGGGGTGGCAGTCTCTGCTTTCCTCGGTCTTTCTGCCTCCACCCACCTTGACTAGTTCAAATGCTCATCAACGTAGCAAAACCATCTACTCAGGACTGAAGTTCCCCTTCTGGCTGAATGGAAGCCATCACCCTTGGACATGCCTCCATCCCTTCAAGTGTCATCCAAGTCCTTGTGGCAGCCCAAGCCCCCCTACCTGCACCATGCCTTCAACTACTCATTGAAGGAACTGGTATGGAGTTCCGTAGACCTCCCCTGGCCATGCATGGGTAGCACCTCAGTGAAGGCCACTCTGCAAGCTACCTGCTTCAGGCCCTTCCCCAGATCCTTAAACATATCCTGCACTACCCCTACAGCTTCCCTTGCCAGATAATTGATCTCCAGGTGGAAAACAACATCCAACTCCCACCCTACCATCTCTTTCTTGGTGATCACCAAGATTAGCCCTCCAGTCCTCCCACTGAAGCATCTGGAATGCATGGTACTCCCCTGTCCCATCCTTCCCTTGCCCCCAACTCAGTCCCCCTGAGTATGAGGTCTCCCACCAGCAACTACCTCCTCCTTGGCTGGCAGACTCTCTCACGTTCCTTGGGGGCCTGCTCCCTTGAGGACTCCCACCTCCTCTGTTACTCCTGTATTGGGTGCCTCCTCTTAGCTTCTCATTCCACCCAGAATAATGAAGGAATTGTGCATTGTTAATGTCTGAGGGGTGATCTCCCTCCTTCCTCTCCCCCATGGTCCTTGAGTCCACCAAGGTCCAGGCACTCTGCCTTCTTACTGGCATCCTTTGAGGGAATATTTGCAAACTAGTTAACCCCTGGGTTAGGCAAATGGTGCCTATACTCATGCCAGTTTGGCCCAGAGTACAGGGACATCTGATATCAGCCCAGAGAGGTGCCTGCATAACCTCGCTGACTAGTCCAGGGAGATTTCCAACAAAGTCATCTTATGACCCCGCTTCATGATTCTGGTAGCTGAACATGTTCAAAACCTGCCTGAAAGGTGAGTTCGCAGAACAAATGCAAAATCATATTTTGGGACAGATCTAAAAAATGTTACCTATCTTGTTCCCGAGGTCAGTTCCCAAACAGGCTGTGCTGAAAAGATAAAAAAATGACAACATTATGAGTAAAAGTTCCAAACCCATTGAAATACATTAACTGGTCTTACTTATTTTCTCATATCACAGTTCCCAGTTCAAGCAGCATGATGTATTTTCTTTTGGAGAGTGGATCCACACTGTGGAATATGTTTAGGTGAGTGAGAGTGTGTGCAGGGGTGTAGGGTCATGGGTGTTGAGGGAGTCAGGGTGGGTCAGGGTGGGGTGGGTAGTAGTGGGGTCAGATCAGTGAGGGACCATTTCTTGTTTGCAGGTTAAAACAATTATCTCTGTTGGACAATTTTGTTTATTTCAGGACTGGGGATTGGGCACCCCAGTGTTGGAGGACACTTTTGTAGCACCATCTAGGGGCACCCTGGTGTCACTTGGTATGGGGGGGTACACTTAACAACTTGTGCAGTGGCACTGGAGGTGAGCACCCTGGTGTCACTATACACTAGTCCAGGGAGATGGCTATCAGCCAGCACTGAGGGTTGGGCACTAATACAATACAAAACTAATACTAAAACAGTGGAAGGATTGGGCACCTGCTGTCAGTTATAGAAACTTGTTGGGAGGATGCTGGCAGTGGAACTGAGCACCTGCAGTATGGGTATGATAGACTGCAAAGTGGGTTGGGAGGGAAGGAGGTAGCCACTACTCCAGGCGCATGCAGGAGTATGGATTGCTCAGAAAGCAGATTTTAGATTTTTTTTTTTAAACAAACACCAGAATCTAGCTAAGTAGTCTCATTTACATAATTTTAAATGTTATAGACGTTTTTACTTAAACAAAAAAACAAGATGGCCAGCCAGCTGGTGATCAAGGTTGAAGTGCTGGACTCTGGGTTTCCGGGTTTGGGAATGAGCCTGGGTCATTGGGGGTTGACTGAGGGGGAGGAAGAGAGTAGGACTAAGCAGCTAAAAGACAGTTCTCCTCTCCCAGGGAGGGACTTTGTCACCTCCACAGTCCAACTGCCCCCAGGTGGGGGCCGGAGGGTAGTGGCACGAATAGGGAGGGCACTGTGGTACCATGACATGAGCATGCCCCCCACATTTGTACACATGGCCATGGCACAGGTGGCAAAAGGCAGAACTGGCAGGCTCCATGATGCCCTAGTGGCATTCCCAGTGATGAGGATGTCAGCTGGGGATGGATGTAGGGTCCGGAGCTCTGCCTGCCATCTCCTGGAAAAAATGAAGAAAAAATGTATATAGAAAAAAAAAAACAATATGGTGGCTGTCATGACCTGTATTTTTTCATGAAAGATAAATCACTAATTTTGTAAAAGATTAATGTCTGTGAAAGATAAATTTATCTTTCGTATCACAGAGTTATCCAAAACCCTACTGAGCATGCTCAGAAAAAAAATAAAATCCTTATAACTCTTGAACCAATTAATTTTTATTATGAAACTTTCAAAAGGAACATCCCTGGTACAGGCCACTTCTACCCTAAAGTTTTGGAAAAACATTCCATACTGTCTAGGCTGCAGACAAGAGAAAAAGTGTGAAGTATAGCAAAGAATTTCATTTGCACTAAAAATTGACATTCTGTATCTCAGAAACCACACAAGATGCCATCACAAAGCTTTTCACATCTTGAGAACCGGACAGTCACACGTGTATGCCAAATTTTGCCATATTTCATCAAACACTGCCAAAGTTATGAAGGTACAAACCTTAAACACCTTACTCAGCACTATACTGGTGCTATACATTGTGGGTGGGATAGTCAGACTGTGCTAGGCTGTGGCGCAAGCCTGGGTGCAGCGCAACTGGGATGCGCCAGGGCATTGACAGGGTGATAGTCAATGGTGCTACACCATGGCTCAGCACCGCTGAATATGGCACTGTGGCCACCCACATTGTGCATGGTGCAGTGGCACTGTGCCAGTGCAAGAGGCCAGAGAGGAGCAGGGGGATGCGCCAGCGCAAGTGCCATTGTGCTAGGCACAGGAACCGTGATATTCTGCGGTGGATATGCAAATGGTCCATAATGCTTGCAAGGAGCAAATGGGGCCATTTGCATGTCAATATAGCCCCATTTGCATGTAGGTGCGCCAATCCCCAGCGACTTGCACCTGGCACCTTGCCAGGCTGCAGCCATCAGGGACCGAAGCCTCCTGCCCCTCAGTGGTCAACGCACCCCAATGCCCGATCACGGGCATTCAATGAATCAAACTCCCTGGTGGTCCAGTGGACCCAATCCCACAGCCCGATCACGGGCTTTCATTATGTTTATATCCCTGGTGGTCCAGTGGACCTGATCCAACAGCTTGATCGTAGGCTTTCAATATATCGAATAACCCTGGTGGTCCAGCAGTACCCCCACTCAACCCGCCCACTCAGTCCCACCACCCTGCTCCCCCTTCAGTCAGCGGTGGGTGGCAGCACCCCACCCACAAGCCACCTGGCCACCTGCCGACTGACAGTGTCGCGGTGTGGCTGTCGCCCTTGGTCTGGCGTGGACCAATGGGCATCAGGCACTGCTATACTACAGTCCCAAAATGTGAATGAATCCATTTCATTCACATTTTGAGATGTGTAGTACAGTCGGGTTCGCACACCCAGTCGACCCACGCTAGACCAATGGGCGTATAGCCATACCACCGTGACACCGTCAGTCAGTGGCGGCTTTACAACACCCCACCGCTGACTGGGGGAGCGGGTGGTGGGACTGAGGGTGGGTTGGGAGGGGTACCGCTGGATCACCAGGGTTATTCAATATACTGAAAGCCCGCGATCGGGCTGTTGGATCGGGTCCACTGGACCACCAGGGATATAAACATAATGAAAGCCCATGATCGGGCTGTTGGATTGGGTCCACTGGACCACCAGGGATATAAACATAATGAAAGCCCACAATCGGGCATGGGAGGGGCGACCATGATGGATGGTGCCACCAGAGCTCAGGTGGCCACCCACGGCTGGCTGCTGCTATGTTGCACCCTGCAATATGGCAGCTCACCTATGGGTGGCCAGCTGTTGCTCCTTTTCTTTTTGGCACAACTCGTGCAGTGCACATAGGGGTTGCACCTACCTATGCTCAGCACATCCCAGACTGAATATCGGGATGTGCAGGGTATGCATGGGCACGCCCCCCCTACTTGTGCTGCATACATTACTGATGCACCATGGCACATCTGGATTTGTGCCAGGCACTTTCTCTGTTTGAATATCATGCCGGGGCACATCAGTGGGTTGTGCATGGTGTACCCCTGTTGCACCATGCGCAACCCTTCTGAATATCCCACCCATACAGTACACACTTTGCAAAAAAATGTGTTAATCCACTAGTTAGGGTTCAACTTAACACAATAAGAGTAGGGAAATGTGGCATTGGGCTTCCAACCCTAACTCCCCACCTCTACCCTCCAAACAGCAAAAGAAGAAAACATTACTGTTTTGGGTCTCCTCAGTCTTGGAGAATCAGTGGTGTGGTCTTCCTTGGGGTTGTCAATCCTAATGCTCAACCCTCCCCCAAGCCCATAGCATCCTGTCCGAAGCACAAGGCACAGCTCCAAGCCAGTGCTCATACTGATACACTCATCAAAGATAGATAAGTACCACTCATCACATGTTGCCAACAATATCTGTTGTAGCATTCTTCACACAGGGCCCTGTGGGCCTTGCTTGAAGAAAACAGATCACATCTGACCTTGTTTGCTTGAGGTTGAATATTAAGGATGACAACCCCAAAGAAGACCCCACCACTGATTTTTCAAGACTCAGGAGACCCAAAACCCTAATTTTTTTTCATGTTGCTGGTTGGGAGGTGGTGGTTGTGTTAGGGTTGGAAACACTAACGCCTCATTTCCCTTCTTTTGTTGCACTATGTTGAATCCTAACTGGTGCATTAACTACTTTGTTGTAAAGAATTCCCTTTCTTTTTGAGATAGTGGAATCATATCCTAATTCCTCAAGTTTCTTCAGGACCTGCCTGAACAGATGCAAACACACACATGGACATCTGGTCCCTGCACCAAGTCAACACTCTGTCTGCCAATGGACGTGCAGGGCCCTGGTGACGCTGCATGTTTGTGCAGCAATGGATGTAAGAAACTTTTCAAAGTTAAAAAAATGCATAGAAAAATATTAATGTACCTTCATAACTTTATAGTTTTTTAACTATTGTGACCCCAAATTTTCAACATAGCCATCCTAGGAACCCACCTTGCAAACCTAGTAGGTGATAATTTTCACATTTGAATGAAATGTCATTTTGTACCACAGGTTTGAAACCACATTTTGGACAAGATTTGAAAAATGACAACTGTCACATTCATGGTAAAGTGTGAAAAAAATGGATGTGTTGAACATTTGGGGCGGGATATTCAGACTGTGCCAGGCTATGGCACAAGCCTGGGTGCAGTGCAACTGGGATGCACCAAGGCATTAACAGGTGACGTTCAATGGTGCTGTGCCATGGCTCAGCACCATTGAATATGGCACTGAGGCCACCCACATAGTGCATGGCACAATGGCACTGCACCAGCGCAAGTGGCCAGAGAGGAGCAGGGGGATGCACCAGCGCAAGTGCCATTGTGCTAGATGCAGCAGCCACGATATTCAGTGGTGGATATGCAAATGGAGCCATAATGCATGCAAGGTGCAAATGGGACCATTTGCATGTCATTATGGCCCCATTTGCATGCAGGTGCACAGATTCCCGGTGATTTGCGCCTGGCGCCCTGCAGTGGCTGCAGCCATCAGGGACTGACCCCCCCCTGCCCCTTGGTGGTCAAAGTGCCCCAATGCCTGACTGCAGGCATTCAACTAATTCAAATCCCTGGTGGTCCAGTGGACCCGATCCCACAGCCCGATCATGGGCTTTCATAAAATAATATTCCTGGTGGTCCAGTGGACCTGATCCAACAGAACGATCTTGGGCTTTCATTATGTTTATATCCCTGGTGGTCCAGTGGGCCCAATCATGGGCTTTCATTATGTTTACATCCCTGGTGGTCCAGTGGACCCGATCCAACAGCCCTATCATGGGCTTTCATTATGTTTATATCCCTGGTGGTCCAGTGGACCTGATCCAACAGCCCAATCGTGGACTTTCAGTATACTGAATAACCCTGGTGGTCCAGCGATACCCCACACCCAGCTCAGTCCCACCACCCCGCTCCCCCTCCAGTCAGCGGCAGGTGGCAGCACCCCACCCACAAGCTGTCCGGCCACCCGCCAACTGACAGCATATGATATGGCCGTACACCCATTGGTCCACAGCGTGGGCCAATGGGCATGCAGACCGTACTATACTACACATTCCCAAAATGTGAATGAATCCCTGTTTGAAAATCATGCCGGGGCACATCAGTGGGTTGGGCATGGTGCACCCCTGTTGCGCCATAAGCAACCCTTTTGAATATCCCATCCTTGGGATCTAAATAGTGAAAATTACCAACATTGTGAGTGTGTGTTGAAAAATTTCAAGACAAGCACATAACTTTATTGCTTTGTAATATTTTACCAATAATTTTCAACACATACTTCTTATGACCCACACCTCATGAACAAGAGTGGCAAACATTTTTAAATCCCACATGAAAAGTGATTTTGCACAGAGACAGTGAAATCACCTTTCAGGATGGAGTTCCATAATATCACCATTCTTGTTCATGAGGTGCAGTTCAAAATAACCATGTTGTTTACTTGGTGAAAAAATGTTCAGAAATGACAAAGTTATGAACAAAAGTTTAAACCCCATTAAAATAAATTTGACCACACTTACCTTATGTTCTTGTATTGCAGTTGCTGCTTACAGCAGCAAGATTTGTTTTTAATCAGAGAGTGAATGCATGTCATGGGACATGTTCAGGTGAGTGAGGGTGCATGGGGAGGTGTGGGGTGGTGGGTACTCAGTGGGTGGTTGGGGTGGGTGGGTGGGAAGTGACAGGGGTGAGATTGCTGATGGACAATTTTGTTTTTTCCATATATAAAAAAAAGTTCTGTGAGAGATGAATTGTTTATTGTAGGGAACAGCAGCAAAACTAGGGATTGGACACCCCAGTGCTAGGATAATCTTTAGTGGCACAGGGGTGGGCACCTTGATGTCGCAACCTATTTCTTTGGGGGGGAATGACCTGGAGAGGAGGGGGTGGAAAGAAGCTGTACCAGGGTGGGTACCCAGTCTGCTATTATTTTATTATAATTAGAAATGGGAGCAGGTACTCTTGAGGGGAGGGGGAAAAAGCAGTGGTGTCTACTTAAAAAAAAGGTTTGCTAAATTGACATATAGATAGACAGACAGATAATTTAAGAGGATAGAGAGAGAGAGAGAGAAAGAGAGAGAGAGAGAAAGAGCGGTCGCAATCACTGGCTCACTGCTGAAACTGAATCTGGCAGCATAACTCCTGATGTGACTTCAGAAGTCAAGAAAGTCCTGCTGTTCTTATACAGAGAATGTGGGTGAACAGCTCCTCTAACTAAGCTGGGCACCCTAGATTTTTGGAGTGCCCAGAAACATTATTTCTAGGACAATTTTCAAAAAATGAACACCAGAATCTAGCTAAACGGGTTCCATCTACGTAAGTTCAGTTGTATGTTTTTTGAAAATACATCATTTTTATAGGTTTTTAAACATTTTTCAACTTTTTTTAACATTTAAACTTTAAACTTTTTTTATTCAAATCAAAAACAAGATGGCGGTAAACTTTCAGCTCACAAGGGAAGAATCTCAGCTCACTAGAGCTAAAAGTTCTATTTTCATATCCGACTTTTATCTGAAAGACCCTACTGAGCATGCTCAGAACCAAAATTTCCAACCTTTATAACTCAGGAACAGTTTAATATTATTTTCACCAAAGCAACAAAGGAACCACTGTAGGGCTAGTACCTTCTAACCTGAAATTTTCAGAACAAAATTCCAATTCACCTTTGATGTAGGTGAAAGCGAAAGAACCCCGACATTTGTTCTTCTTTTTAGCCTATACAGATCTTGAAATCCAGACATCTGACCATCACTAATCAAGACACCTTGCCCCACAGACTGTGTGTGCAAATGTCTGTGCAATTCCACTGAATGGGGGGGCGGGGGTGGGTGAAGATATTAAACCGAAAGTTAGGGGTTTTAGCATTAAACTCTCTACTCAACCCTAACTATAGGGGCACTCCTGCACACACACACACACACACACACATATATTTTATATATATATATATATATATATATATATATGTATATATATATATGTGTGTGTGTGTGTGTATATATATATATATATATCTATATATATCTATATATATATATATATATATATATATATATATATATATTATATATATTGTAAAAAACTGTGTTAATGCACCAGTTAGGATTCAGATTAAACTGACAACCCTAACTCCCCACCTCCAATCAGGAAAAGGTAAAAGATTACGATTTTCACAGTCCTGACTGTTGTTGAATCATGGATGGGGTCTTCCTTGGGGTTCTCAACTCTAGCACTCATCCCATTGTGGTATGGTCTTGAAACATACAGAACTATGTCTCTCCACATGTTACCAACAACCCGTAGGCCCTGCCTGAAGAAAATATCACGTCACCTTATTTGGTCATGCAATTGGGCTGAGAATCCCAACAAAGACCTCTCCCCTGATTTGCCAACAGTCGGGACAGCAAAAACCATAATGCTTTTTTCCTTTTCCTGATTGGAAGGGTGGGGGTGGAGAGTTAGGGTTGGAATCTCTAACATTGCACTTCCCTTCTTTAGTCTGTTTAATCTGAACCCTAACTGGTGCATTAATGCAGTTTTCTGCAAAGAATTTCCTTACTTTTTGAGATAGTACGCTCATATCCTCATTCATGCAGGTCCTTTCAGGACTTGTATGAACAGATGCATCTGGCTAGAGAAACACAAGGCCCTCTGGGCCATGTACAGTACTTCCATGCCTCCAGAAAAGCAATTGATGGGCTTGGTTGTAATTGTTTTTTGTGGGGCAAACTTCATAGGAAAAAAATATATTAAGTGTTCCTCTTAACTTAGAAACATAGATACATAGTCTTTGATGGCAAGTAAGGACCACTTGGCCCAACCAGTCTACCCATTTCCCAATCTATTGGATGAGCTGCAGATCCTAGTTAACCAACAGCCTGTTTCCTCCTACCCCCCACTACAATTGCTTTATGTTTGTCCCATGCATTCTTGAATTCCCCCACTGTTTTTGAGCCCATGACCTCCTCAGAAAGGCCATTGTATGCATCTGCCACCCTCTCCATGAAAAACTACTTCCTCACGTTGCCCCTGAGACACCCCCCCCATTTTCAAATTGTGCCGCCTTGTTCTTGCAGATCTCTTTTTCTGAAATATACCACTCTCTTGGACATTTTTGATTCCTTTGAGGCACTTAAATGTTTCTATCATGTTCCCCTCTCCTTCCTTTTCTCAAGGGTATACATATTTTGCTCCTTTAGTCTCTCTTCATATGACTTCTGTTGCAGACCCAGCACCATTTTAGTTGCCCTCCTCTGGACTGCCTCCATCTGGTCTATGTCCTTGCAGAAATTGGGTCTCCAGAACTGCACACAGTACTCCAGATGGGGTCCCACCAACTGCTAGTACAGAGGGATAACAGCTTCCAGTTTTCTACTGGTGGTGCCTCTCCCTTTGCATTCCAGTATCCCCCCAACCCTCCTTACTGCCATCTCACATTGCTTGCCTGCCTTTAGGTCATCTGATATGACTTCCCCCAGGTCCCTTTCCATTTTTATGACTGTGGGTGGAGCCTACAGGAGTATTGCATGTACAAAAGGAGTGATGTCATGTTTTCTGTCCGTGGAACTGACTGAAGGTGTAAATAGTCTTCTCTACCTTACTCTGCTCCAAGCAATGTTTTCTGCCATCAAATAAATACACTTTAATGTTAATCAATTGTTGCAGGGTACTATTTTCTTTCTTAAATGGGTGGTACAAGAACTGGAACCTGAGTAGTGGAAGGCAGCATTAGGTTTTTTTTTGGAGTAAGATCCACCTTCTCCTCCACCCCAAACTTTTTTCTGATTCATGTGGGAGGGGCATGAGATAGCTCTAGCATGCTGTAACCAGATACACTAGTTTGGGACTTTATCAACCAACAGACATGCCTGTACAGTGGAGAACAGAACAGAAGTTTTTAATGTCTTCAAACTGACTTAAAAATCCTTTGGAATGAATGATTATCAGAGCCACCTGGGGCCTCAGAAGGAGACCTAGACATGCATCTAGCTGTGTAAGAAAATTTTCTTTTTTTTTTTTTTTTGTGGGGGTGGTGGGATTCAAACCCAGATCTAACTGCCCAGATCATCAATGCTATAAAATGCTATAATTAATAGACTCTAGCTGTTTTCTTACAGAAACCCCACTCAGTTAGATTTCAAGTATTTGCTAAATTGTAAATGTAGGTATCAGCATTCTGTTAGTAGTTAGTGCTGATTGTGGTCTGTGACAAGATCATTTTCTTTTTTTACAAATGAAGTGTATGGTAGGAAGCTGAAAACAGACTTTGATGATAAAGTGTGTTTTTTCTTTTAAGTTTAAGATGTATTAGAAAACATTGAACGAGAAAATAATTGGTGATTTTAAAAGCTATTCTGATCAGAGCTGACATAAAAAAAGTAACTATTTTTTATTTTATCATGGACACTAGCAATAGGATGTCAGCATTCACTCCATTAAACCTGTTTTTCAGGTTTTTTTATAGCACCTTGCCAAGGTAATCTTTCCAGAATGCAATCTGTCACAGGGGAGGGGTTGAAATTGTTTTAAAGGAGTAGTCCACCCAGAATGTGCAAAAAACATATGTTATGTAGAGTGTTTTGATATGTATGTTAAGTCCTAGTGCGTCCTTCCCTCTGTCTTTTATCTGGAGTTTTTCCTAAATTGCCTGCTAGCTGTGTGGTAGTTTTATGACCCATTGGGATCTCCATAACAAATAGTTTTATTGGCCTTCTTTCTCCTATGATGCCCCCTGTCTCATGTGACAGTGATGTAGTCATGCCCTTAGATTTAGCTTGTGTACTGCTTTAAAATTAGTTTAGCAACAGCAGAGCCTTGTAACTGTTCTTATGCAGGGAGCACAAATGTCAACAGTTAGTTTAGCAGATATCTGAAAGCTATCTAACTGGGGTTTCTGTAAGAAAACCACTGCTAAATAGCTCTAATTTATTATTTGTGTTTTTGATGTTAAAACACTCCTGCTAGCTAGACCTGATGCACAGAGAAAACAAAAATAGTGAATTAGAGCTATTTAGTAGCTGTTCTCTTACAGAAGCCCCAGTTAGCTTGCTCTCACGTATCTGATAAGCTAACTGTTGACATTTATGCTCCCTTGATAACAGCAGTTACAAGGCTTTGCTGTTGCTAAACTAATTTTAAAGCAGTACACATGCTAAATCTAAGGGCATGGCTACATCACTCACATGAGACAGTGGACATCCTAGGAGAAAGAAAGCCAATAAAACTGTTTGTCATGGAGATCCCCAGGGGTTGTAAAACTGCCATACAGCTAGCAAGCTAAATTAGGAAAAACTCCTAATAGCAGACAGAGGGAAGGACACACTAGGATTTATTTATTTTTTTATTTATTTATTTAGGTCTAGGATTACAAATACCTTTGAGCCAAGGCTCTTTTACAAAGGTTCCATGTCATGAGTTACAGCAAGACAGAACATAACAGGCAAAAGCATGTATGGAAGTACATACAAATAGCATTAGTGGTACATAGCTGGATGCACCTATATAAAGAGAAAAAAGGGATGGGGAGGCAGCAAGTGAATAAGGAGGGGCAGAGAGAAATGGTAGAGGTAAGGTGGGTAAGTGGGTCTGGGGGGATGGGTAGAGGGGATGGTGGGGGAAGAAGGAGGGGGATGCAGCCAGGAGGCTTTGTCAGAGAACAAGAGAAGTGCACGAGTTGGATAGGGTAGTGGTGGAAAGTGCTAAGAGGCTGTGGCCCTCATAGATGTAACAGACAAGGGGAGCCTCAGAGTAAGGGATCCGTTCATAATCTGGGAGTCCGGACTGCAGTGTTCCATTGCTAGACATTGCAGTCACAGGTGCTGGAGGCAATGAGTGAGTGGCAGAGCCTGGTTTTGAAAGTGCAGAGCATGGAGGCGGTGGAGATATCACTAGAGAGTCCATTTAGCCAGCTTGTGGCCTAATAGGCAAAAGCTCATTGACCTTGGGTTGTGTGGCAGTGGGGATTTGTAACTGCTGTGGTTTGGATCCCCTGGTGCTTCGGCTGCTTTTTTTAGGTTGTAGGAGAGTAGCGACACCAGGAGGGGTGAGATCCATCAGAATTTATAACTGTCTGCTCTCTGAGCCATTGTTTTTGGACTTGTTAACTGTGTTGTTTTTGTATTAGTTTCGATGAGGTACCCTTGTAAATGAGTCTCTGACCCAAAGGTTTGTAAATCTGATATTTTTTAAATAAATTAATAAATAAATGTTTATGTTTAATTCCATGAAACACCCTTATCTAGTTAATGCACTCACAGTCATAGTGGCTCTGCCAGAGCTTGTTGTTGTTGTTAGTACCTCCCTCTCACAAGTGGTTGATTGTTTATAGGCAAAAATGTGGCTTTTGTTTTTTTACGCATAGGTCAGTAAAGTTTGAAATTTACTATGGTTGTAGTGGAAGATGAGATACATATGTGGTGCATTTTTGAGGATGATCAGACTATCACTGTGGATTTGGTACCATGGTGAAGACCGGAGGTAATTTTGCTTTGCAGTGCATACCCTATGAATGTTTAGGGAGGATTGTGTGATAGTGTTCTGGTACTCACTAAGACCGTTTTATATGTGCAGTACATTGTCCCTTAACCCCAGTTATTGATAGAGTTACAGTATGGATTGTTAAAGTTGCAATGTTATCCTATGGGAATTTTCATTTTTACATTTTCTGTTTTTTTAAATGTAGCCTTTTCGGGGAGGGGAGTATGTGTTACTGTTGTAGTGCTAATTTAGACCTTTCTTTTGAAACATAAAAGGTCACTTAATTCAACAAAGTGATGTAGTTATGGCTTGTTAAAGCTGATAGGAAATTGTTTTACACCTCTAGATGCCATCCAGTTGTTCTTTAATTGACTACTCAGTATTCTGATATGTTTTTGACCTTTTTTGTTGAACTAATAATCTAATTTTGTTGCCTTTGTAACTACTCTGAATCTGTCTCTCCACAGCAGTTGCTGCTCTCTCTTTTAATACTATGTGAACATCCTATGCCATCAGTAACACCATTCCATGCCACTCTGATGAATAGAATGGAATGGGAATTATTGATGTCATAGAATGTCTTAGAAATATGAAAAACAAGAGCAGTAGCTGGTAAGAAGACTGGAACTCTATGTAGATCTTAGGGTACCCCAAGGTTAGATTATTTATTTATCAAAAAATCATCAAAACATATCAGAATAGATAACTGGTAAGTAAAAGAAGCTGAAAGGGCAGTTAGCAATGTAAAAATTCCTGTGTTCTTTAAGGTTATAATGTTATTCTATGGGAATTTTCATGTTTTAATTTTAATGTTCATTTTTTATATGGCCCCTAACTTTTTGGAGGATATTATGTGTTACTGTTGTAGTATTCATTGAGGCCCTTTTTTCATATATAGATTGTCCCTTAACTCCCAAGACTGACAGAGTGACAACTTATTACAGTTGTAATGTTATCCTAGGGGAATTGTAAGTTTGTAATTTTTGTATTTTTTATATGGCCCTAGAATTCTTTTGTAGAGTATTATATATTAGTGTTATAATACTCATTAGTACATTTCTTTTGATATACAGATTGTCCATTTAACTGCAAATATTGATGGAGTTATGGCTTGTTAAAGTTGAAATGTGGAAAATAAAACTAAGTTCAAATTCTTTTTTCATATGAAAGAATAATTTTTGTGAGATTGTGTCATTCTCGCAAAACAAGATTGGTCCGTATTACAAAACAAGACTGATTCATATGAAAAAATAATGTGAAAAAAGTCCAAATTCTTTTTCTGTATGAAGGAAATCATTTTTGTGAGACTGTGTCATTCTCATGAAACAAGATTCCTTCATAAGTCTGCGTGTGCCATGGGGTCAAAAGGCTAAACTCTCACCTCATTGTCCTATACTGTAGCGTGTAAGCATGTTTACATATAGAATGGGGTAAGAGTTGGACCTTATGACCCCATGGTACACCCCAATGCCTGTTGGTATGTGGAAGGTAGGGATGGAGGTGGGCTGGTAGGGATGGAAACCCTGGAGTTGGGCATTAGGGTTGTAAACCCTAATGCCTCATTTCCATGCTTTTGATGCTGTGGTATCCACCCCAACTGATGCAAGGAAAAAATATATATATATAAATATATATATATATACCTCAGTTTTTTTCATGAAATGAAAAGTGGCATTTTCGGCCACCCAAGCTCCTTCAGATGAGTGGCTCGGTCACGCCACTATGGTTAGGGTTATGAAGGCACTTCTATGTTAAAGTCAAAAGTTTGCACGTTAATAACTTTGGACCGATCTGACGGATTTGCCTGAAATATGGTATGCGAAGTGGGGCATGGTAGATCACTTGATCTGCCAAATTTCATTTTGGTTGGACTTACGGTCTTTGTGCAGCAAAATGCTGAACAATGCACTTTTTGCCAGTTTTGGAGGCAGTTTTTGGGATTTTGTCCATGGCCCTGTGTGGCCATCATGTGGTGTGCCACTCTGCAAGATGGTTCATATGAAGGAGCTTGGGTGGTCAAACATGCCACTTTTCGTTTTGTGAAAAAATATTGAGGCATTCAAAAGTTATTGCAGTTTTAAGCTGCCATTATAAGTCAATGGGAAAATTTATATGGTTGGTTTGCAAACAAAGAATGGGGTTTGGGCCATCTCATCCCACCTGGCGACCAAAGAATTTGCAGTCTCATGGTCAACGAATCTTTGTCCCTAAGAATTCTTTGATCGTGAGGTCCACCATCTTGTTTTTTAAATTCCATCTGAAAAAATCAAATATCTCAGCTCAGGGGACACTCCTGAAGTAAAACCTGCATGTGTTTTACTCAGAGGGCTTCGATCTATCGACCCATGCCTTTGGTTTCACCTAAAATGGTCACAAAATAGAGTTATAAGATTTTAAATTCTTTGATCGCAACTCGCTAACGATCTTTGATCATGAGCCTGCAAATTCTTTGATCACGAGATTCTTTGATCGCAATCTTGCATCACAAGGGATGAGATGGCCCTTTGAAAAATTCAAGTTTCTCAGCCCAGGGGTGGCCTAAGAACACAAATGAGGGTGGATTTTGTTCAGATGGGCTTCATTCTATCGAGGCATGGTGGTGGTTTCATGTAATTCTGCCTAAAACTCGAGTCTCACCATTTTTTATTCTTTGATTGTGAGCCTGCAAACTCTTTGATCACGAGCTTGCAAATTCTTAGTTGTGAGATTCTTTGATCGTGATTTTGCATCGTGAGCGATGGACAAGATGGCCCTTTGAAAAATTCTAATTTCTCAGCCCATGGGTGGCCTAGGAACACAAATGAGGGTGGGTTCTGCTCAGGGCTCTTTGTTCTATTGAGGCATTGTGGTGGTTTCACATAATTCTGCCTAAAACTCAAGTTTCACCATTTTTTATTCTTTGATCATGAGACTGCAAATTCTTTGATCGCGAGCCTGCAAATTATTTGATCGTGAGATTCTTTGATCACGAGGGAGGGACAAGATGGCCAGATTTTATAATGGAATAGATAGGTCAATTTTCACAGTCTTTAATTTTAAATATCTCTGAAATGGTTTGGTCTTTTTACTTCAAATTTGGAGGGTGTTGACGGCATGTCCTGTACATGTGAATTGCAGTGTTTACGTGTCAGAAAAACTATTTTTTTTGGAGATATTGCGTGATGCAATTTATGTTTTGCAGACAGTGTTTTGCATTGTGATAGTGCCTTGAAATTGATAGGATACCTAGCCTTAGTGCAATGGATCTACTTTTCAGTCGTTGTCTCTGTAAAATGTCAACAGGTGCGGAATTCTGCAACTCCGACGAATGAAAACCTCAAACTTTAAAATGTTTTATCTGGGACACAGTTTGGTCTTTTACATTGAAATTTAGAGGGTGTTGATGGTAGAGACATGTTTACAAGTTGGTGGGAGCATGGGCCCAAAGGGCATGCACTCCCACCAACTTCCACAAATTCTTAGTTTTCTATTCTTTCTCAAAAAGTAAGGAAATGCTATGCAAAAAACTGCATTAATGCATCATTTAGGGTTAAACCACAAAAAGTCAGGAAATGAAACATCTTTAAGATTGCCCCTCCCCCCCGTGGACCTGCCAATCATCCCAAGATTGACAGACAACGGGGTGTGTCATTAGGGTTGTGAGGCCTAAATGTTGCCTCATTCTTGCTTCACTGTTGCTTCTCAATATGATTACACAAGGAATGGGGCAACATTTGGCCTCCTAACTAACTCATCTCTGTCATCTATCAATCTTGAGATGATTGGTAGGTCACAGGCGTGGAGGGGCAACCTAAAGATTTTCATTTCCTGACTTTTGTGCTTTAACATTTAATGATACTAATCAGTTTTTTGTATAGAATATAAATATCTATCTATATAGATATATATATATATGTATATATATGTGTATAGATAGATAGATACACACACCATATATATATATTTATATATTCATTGCAAAAAAACTTTATTAATGCACTAGTTAGGGTTAAAGTGACAAAAGTAGGGAAATGTGGCATTAGTGTTTCTAGCCCTAACACCCCAACCCCCACCCTGCAGGGTGCAAACTAGGTGTGGGGTGTGCCTTGGGGTTCTTAAACCTAATGCTCTCCCTATTCCATCAGTAAAGAAGCTGAGATGTGCACAGTGCATGAGAATGGGGTGAGTGTTAGGTTTGAGAACACTTAAGCACATGCTACACCTGGTTTGCTGCCTGCAAGGGGGGAGTGCTAGTGCTGGAAACACTAATGCCACATTTTCCTACTTTTGTCACTTTAACCCCAAGTAGTGCATTAACAAAGTTTTTGCAATGAATTTCCTTACTTTCTGAGATAGTATAATCATATCCTTATTTGGCTATGGGAATGCAGGGCCTTCTCCAGACCCTGCGCTCCCATCGATACATGATTTTTCAGATACAAGAATCATATCCACATTTGCCTCCCCTCCCTCCATAGTTGTGTATATCTATGTTGCTGTGAAAGCGCATGGCCTCCAGACCCTGCGCTTCCATTAGTAGCACAACAGCAACCAAATTGTCACCATAACCTTTATATTACTCCACCTCTTTAACCTGGTACTAAAACTTTTCAGATGCTTGCCGAAACATCATTCCACACCACTGCAACATGGCGAGGCATAAAAACTCATTTTGGTGAAGATTTGAAAACTGACAGCTGTCAAATTCATCAGTTGGTGTAAAGAAATGGCTATGTTGAAAATTTGGGGTTAAAATATTTAAAATTACAAATGTTGCTAGCGAGCATTGCTTAACTTCAATGGATGCAGATACTTTTGCCATTGTAACATACTGTTATCTCAAATTTTGAACATACCCTATTTGTAACCCCACCTCATAAACAAGAATGGTGAAAATGTTTCAATCTACTCATAAGGTGATTTTGCTAAGCGACCACAAATTCACCTTTTGGGCTGGATTAGTGTAATCCCAGTGGCATTGTTCATGAGGTGGGGTGTCAAAAAGGACATGTTGAACATGTGGTGCAAAAATTTACAAAAAATAACCAAGTTATGCACCAAAGTTGAAAACCCCATCGAAACACACTGAACTGCACTTACCTTATTTTTCATATAGCAGTAGCCGGTTCCAGCAGCAAGACATGTCTTCAGTTGGAGAGTGGATCTGCACACTGGGAAATGTTCAGGAGAGTGAGAGTGTGTGTGTGTGTGTGTGTGAGGTCTGGGGGAGTGCGGGGTGGTGGGTGCTCAGTGGGAGTTCAGGGTGGGGGGGTTGCATCACTGATCAATCTTTTTAATTTTGCAGATTTCACAGTAAGGGGTTTTGAACTGCCTACTTTTAATATACTTTTTGTTTATTTATTTAGCTTTTCTTTACCAGGAGGTCACACTAAGCAATAAGATGCCTATTTTCAGGTGCGACCCAAGAGAGCACAACCAAAATTAGTGAGTCTCTTAGAATTTCTAGATGAGTATATAATTTCTCATGTGGAAAAGAATTAACTTGTATTTTACTACCCCATGTATTTGATAATCCTGAACACCATGAAGCCCTAAACTAATTAAATATACCCCGTTTCCAGGGCTAAACCCTATTCTGTAATATGTCTCAATGAGAGTTCTTCAACATTCGATTGTAATGTGCCATCATGCATGCATGCAGTATTTATTCTATTTTAGTTTCCATAGGACCTGCACTAGTTGTAGTTTGTCCTTTTAAACTAAAGTGAACATTATTTTCAGATTTCCACTTTGTGAACATGCTGCCCCCATTCATCAGATTGACAAAGATGGGCATTTAAGTAAGCATTAACGCATGACAGGGTGTGCTGTTAATGGGGATTAATGCACACTTCGGGTGCATTGTGAGCCACAAGGCCACAGGCTGAGTGCCCTTACAGCACCCAAGGCTTGAATTAATTCACATTATACAATGGCAAGAAAGAATCCTGGTCTCTGATTAGTCAGTCTGGGACTGGACCCGTGATGTTATCCCAGCACAACATCATGGGTCTAGTCTCAGCACTGTGAACCAATGTCGATGAACTCTTGGACCTCTAGGATATTCTCTTTGCTTGTATCTTCTCTTAAGAAACAAAAATATTCTTCTACACTAACAAAAACATTCTTTAAAATAATTTTTTTTATTCTCTATTACAGCAAGCCATTGTATAATAGCAATAATGCCCTCCAGGGTGTGTGTTTTGCTGCGATAACATCATGCCTCAGGTATTGGATGCACTCGGCCTGTGGCCTCATGTCCAACCACCTGAGGCATGATGTTATCCCAGCACAACATATACCCTGTCGGGCATTATTGCTTAATTAACAGCACACCCTGGAGTGTGTTAATGCACTTATAACATGGGTTATGTTATAAACAACAAAAAATATCACAAAAGATTTTTTTGCTGTTTAAACAGCAAAAAAGTTCTGTATCCTGCCACCTGACAAAACAGCCCCTAACAAATAATGCATTCTGCATTGCTGTTTTGCACAAAGAAATGTCACAAAGTCAATACTGATATACTGTGTGACATCTCTTGTTCATAACATTCAGTCCTACATGTGCTATCACCTGTACAAAGGCCCCCCCCCCACACACACAGCATTTTCCCCAGGGCACTGAGTCATGCACTGAGTCATGCGTATCTCCCTAGCTCCCCATTTGCTGCTCATAACATCAGTGTGAGTACCTGTCCTAGTGGGTAACACTGTGTTGATTTGCACCAGGTGCCTCTCGCTGTGTTTGTGTCCAACCTGTCAGACTCTCTCTCTCTTTCTTTCAGCACTTGGCTGAGCAAGGTGACTTGCTCTGTTAAGCTTCTATGTGGCTGCTTTTCTACTTGGTATCAGTAGCTACCTCTCTTGTTCTGTCTCCCTCCTCTGAAGTTTCTACTGCACTGTGTGTGTCTCTCCCTCTCTCCCGACTCCAGTGCCCAACTGTTAGCTGAAAACTGTGGATGAACAGGTATTGGGGGGGCATGACCACAGAAGGCCAGGTTTGAGGGGGCTAGGAACTGCACACAGACACTGGGACGTGGCACCTCTGTCAGACTCAGTGACAAATGACAGTGATATCATTGAGCAGTGCCTGGGGATTTTAGTGGTGCATTCAGTCACCAGAGAACCATGGGACAGGTCAGTGGGGATTCATTCTGCTCCCCTGTATGTGTGACTGGGCTATGCCATCTGTCTGGGTTCATCACTTCACACAGACACATGGACATGTCAGCTCTGTAACACTCGGTGACACCCAATGGGGATATCATTGAGCATTGTGTGTTGGGGGGAACTATGTGCTGATCTCTCTGTAAATGTGCCCATAACACATCCATGTGCTGTTTTGCTTTGTCTCTTGCTCTCTGTCTGTCCCCCGCAGTACAACACTGGTTCCTTCATCAGTGACACAGAAGTAACAGCACAGCAAGAACACAATGTGGGGTTTCAGTGGCATGCCCAGTCAGCCGGAGATCTGTGGGGGCGGGTGGGAGGGCTCCCTTCTGTTTCCCTGTAATGAGACAGTGAGAACACAATGTGGGTTTCGTGTGGGGGTTTCACTGGAGTGTACAGTCACCAGAGATCCACGGGGCAGGTGGGGATCCATTATGCTTCCCTGTATCTGTGACCAGGCTATGCCATCTCTCTGGCTTCACCATGATGGTGAATGCTTCTCAAACTCCAGGACAGACTGGCAGGGTAGGGAAAACCTGCAGTTCTTTAGCAGGGCACAATAACTTTGCAAAGGCAACATAGAAGGAGTCACTCACCAAGGATTGCAAATAGCTGCCTTTGTAAAATTATTTTCCCCAACAGAACAAGTGCAGGTATGCTCAGGGATCTCTCTCTCTCACCCCTTCACAGTAACTGTGCTGATAATGGACACTGTCTGTGCTTATAATGTGCATTAATGCGCTGCCACCTGACTGCACTCCAACAATCACATCCCTTCCTCTCCCTACCCATGTTATAAAAGTTATTTATGGAGCGAGATGTACTGTGGATGAATTGGGGAGGTGAGGCACTGCTGTAGCACCCAGGCCTCTGTAGTGAACACCAGTTTCAGAACTAAGGCTGGTCTATCTGAAGGCAAAGAAAGTTCAATAGGGACTTTAGCAGCACCAGTGATATTGAAATTGTGCATTAGACTTTGTGCCGTTATCAGTGAGTCCAGTCCAAGGAGAAGGAAGTTGATTTTATTGGAGCAAGAGTATAGCCTCTCTAGTGATGAGTGAGTCTTGGTGAGCAGGACGATGGACGAATTTGCTAATGGGGTGAGTGACCACCACCTTGTAGGCACTGTAACCAACCGGCCTACTGCCCACTCTCAGTGACTGTCCACTCAGTCTAAAAGGTTGTATGCTATGAAGAGACAGGAGGAGGCCAATCACTCTAAGGTATCCCAAAACTGATCTCATTTATTTGTTTATTTGAATTTTGTTGACCAGGTAAGCCCACTGGGCCTCCAAGAATTCCTTTTTGAGGAGCGACCTGAGATTAATTACAGAGATAATTCACATACAGTATTTTGGAACATGTATGAAATACAATGAAGCAGAGGACTGAACAAGTACATTTCTGTGTCCTCGATTAATAAGAATGATACATTACTGGATGAGAAACATACATATTCAACTTACAAGTTATACAATTCCACATGTCATGTTTTCCAAATACAGATAGGGATCATTCACTATAGCAACATGTGGCTCCGGGAGCTTTTGATTAGACTCCCTGTGCAACTATTTGGAAGAACTTTTTTTTTAACCCCATACACTGAGACACAGTCAAGGAGCATGTCAATGGCAACAATTACAGATACAGTAAGTTCTAATAAGTGCACATTTAGGCCTTTTTTTGAATCCTCGAATAAGGAACGTTTCTTGTATATTTTAGGGGAGGGTATTCCAAATGGTTTGAATAGAAATATGAAAATACATTTTCCCTGATTATATCCTGACTTTAGAAGGATTGCTTACCTTAAGACGGACAAGGTCATGGTCGTAGGGGCTGCCTAAAGAGGTCCCTCACCCCCACCCCAAAGCTGAATCTGAATCTGGAACATGGAATTTCTTACCTTAAGACAGACGAGATCATAGGTCATGAGGGCTGCTCTGAGGGCCTTCCCTACCCCTACCCTCAAAGCTGAATCTGAACCGAAAACGCCAGGATTGCTTACCTTAAGACGGACGAGGTCGTGGTCATGAGGGCTGCCTGCGAGCCCCTCCCACCCCACCCCCAAAGCTGAATCTGAATCTGGAACAAGCCAGCACTGCTTACCTTAAGACGGACAAGGTCATGGTCATGAGGGGCTGCCTCGAGGGCCTCCCTACCCCCACCCCGAGCTGAATCTGAATCCGAACACGGCAGGTAATTACTCGGCCTGCAAGCAAGATCCCAGCTCTCCGAGCGCTGTTACCCACTGGAACACAATTTTTTGCATTTGCTTCCACTTCTGCTAATATAAAAAACAATCCATTGGTGGTACCTTTTGCTTCCGAGTCACCAGCACGCCTGGTCCAGCTGGTTCCTGCCTCGCTGCATTGCCTTGGCCCCTGCGAGTTGCTGCTGCTGCCCAAGCGGGTGTTGCTGTGGGAAGTACTGGCCTGGCACCCTTTAGGTCGGCGCATATATGAAGACTGTTTATTTTTTATGTTACATGACCATTTGGTGCCGAGGTTCAGGCCAGTCGCTACCGTTACCTTAATTAAAGGGCCCGAATGGTCTGGTTTATGGCAATGCTGGCGGCTACCTTAACCATGCTGTGCTTGAATTGAATTGTACTGTGCATTTCTACTCTCTTCCACTTAAAGTCATTGGTAGCCTTGCTGACCTTGAGAATACTTTGAACTGTACTGTGCATTTATACTCTCTTCCACTTAATAAGTCGTTGGTAACCTTGAATATGCTGTGCGTTTAAAAATAGCCCTTTCCCTCATCACCACCTCAATTCTGTGTTGTGCATTTAAAGCTACACTTTCCTAATTTGTTGGCTCTCATAGCACCGCCATCTTGTACAGCCCCCACAGTTACCCTCTGTATGCCTATGGTTGCCATTTTGTCCCGACTTGCCACAACCTTGACAGCAACTGTGCTGTGCTTGTATATACAGTAATTGTGCTGTGCATGTACTACTCCCTCCTTTTTAAAGTCCTTGGTGGCCCTGAATTTTAGAGAGCAACTGGGCTGTGCTTGTATATGCATTGAATTGTGCTGTGCTTTTAGTTAATCCCCCCTTTAAAATCATTGGTAGCCTTAGAACATGATGTGCATTTAAGAAAGGATTTAATTGTGCTGTGCATTTTACTCTTTCTTACTTGGGGTCGCTGGTTAGCTTAGACAGCCTACTTGCATAGCCTTTCATTTTGTGCAACCTTGGCCTCGTATTTAGGACCTGTAACCCTGTGAGCCTACTCTAATCTGTACAACCTGGCTATATAACCTATTGCTAGCTATTCTTCCCCCTCCCCCCACGTCCTCCACTCGCACCCCTGCTCATTCTCTCCTCCCCCCGCCTACAGCTTAAGTACTCACCCCCGTTCTTTCTCCCTCAGGATTGCTTACCTTAAGACGGACGAGGTCGTGGTCGCAAGGGCTGCCTGTGAGGGCCCTCCCCTGCCCCCACCCTCCAAAGCTGAATCTGAATCCGAAACACGGCAGGTAATTACTCGGCCTGCAAGTGCGATCCCAGCTCTCCAAACGCTATTACCCACTGGGACACAATTTTTTGCATCTGCTTCCACTTCTGCTAATATAAAAAACAATCTGTTGGTGGTACCTTTTGCTCCTGAGACGCCAGCATGCCTGGTCCAACTGGTTCCTGCCTCGCTGCATTGCCTTGGCCCCTGCGAGTTGCTGCTGCTGCCCGAGCGGGTGCTGCTGTGGGAAGTTCTGGCCCCGCCCCACCGCCCCCACCACCACACATAGTCATCACTCAATCTTATAGCGAAGATCATGTGTGGTAATTATCCTAGCAGCCCATTTTGCCATTGGAAGGCTATATTCTCCTGCCACTAAGGGCATTTCCCTTCTTCCTCCATTCTTCACTGCAGTAAGCTCCTGCTTTACCATTCACTGCTGACTCCTGTTCACTACTCTGACCTGTCTCCAGCTCTCGCTGCTGTCCCTTCCATCCTGCTGGCTGGTCCCTAACCCCCCACCCCTGGCTCCCCCCTCTGTCTGCCGCCCCCAAATAGCCCCACATCCGTCAGCAGCCCCACTGCCTGGTCCTCTCCTGCTGTTGGCTCATCTCCCCTACTGCTAACGCCCCCTGGCCTGCGCTCAACCCTGGGGCATGGCCCCTCACGCTTAGACTGATCCTGCCGCTAGCTGCCCGGATCGCCTCGCCACCCTGGCCCCCATCTCTCTCCCCTCTGCCTGGTGTGCGGCCAAAGGGCTAAAGATAGTGCACCTTAACATTTGCAGCATCCTCCAGAATATTGCGGAACTAACAGCTTGGATAGCCCTCTATAAGCCTGACATCTTGGGCATCACTGAATCATGGCTCAAGTCCAGTACCCCTGACTCTGCCTGCTCCATCCCGGGCTACAGCCTTGCACGGTGTGATAGGGCAGGTAGCAAGCACGGGGGGGGGTAATCCTCTATTATAAGGAGCACCTAAACGTGTCCATAGTTGCTCACTCACCCTGGACCCCCCCCTACCCTGCGAGTTCCTCCACATCCTCCTCCTCCTCAGGAATACAAAAAAGGTGCATCTCGTCTGCACTTTTAACCCTCCGAAGGGTGGCATACTAGGGCTCTCCTCTGTGCTCGAGCAGCTTAGGGATAAGGTCGACCCGAATGAGCTCCTCATCCTAAGGGACCTTAACCTCAACTGGCTGGGGACCAACCATAAGCAGTTCGAGCTGCTGCTCTCTGGCCTTGCACTCAGCCAGGTCATCACTGAACCCACTAGGCCCTCCCGCCATGGAGACCCCGGGACGCTCCTTGACCGGGTGATGAGCAACCGACTCGAAAACATCATCCACTCAGGGATACTCCCCAATTCCATCTCCGACCACTCCCTGGCCTACTGCGTTTGGGGTTCTACCTCTCCCAAAGTCCCCAGTCATGTGCTCCTGATGAGGGACTACTCCAAGTTCTCGACTAACCTCTACCTCGATGACCTATGGACAGTTGACTGGTCTAGGATCACTTCCATAAATGACCCTGTTGTAGTCCTAGACCATTTCATTGCAGTATTTGTCCCACTGCAAAACAGGCACGCTCCCTTCTCAAAGAGGAGAGTTCAAGGCACAGCCACAAAGTGGCTCCATAGTGACCTTCTCTCCCTCAAGAAACTGCATGACAAAAGCTGGGTGAAACACAGGCTCTCTCAAAATAAAGATGACCTCCTGGAGTACCGCCATCTAAGAAACTCCTGCAAGCGAGCTATACGTGCCGCAAAAAGCGAGTTCTGCAGAACTGCCCTGCTTGCCTCGGCAAATAACCCCTGGCGTTTCTGGACTAACGTGAAAAATCTTGTCTTTGGGTCAGCCAAAGAATACCCCACTGATATGCTTTTAGGGGGTACAAACTGTGATAACCCCTTAACTATCGCCACCTCTCTTAACCAATTGTTCACAGACCTGTCGGCCCCCTCTCCTTCCCTGTCCCCTGCCCTAAAACCGCTGGGAGCGCCCCCATCTACCCATCTCCCCTTCTACCTCAAATGAGTCACTATTGGTGAGACCCAGAAACTCCTTGCCGGCCTCTCTCACCACATGGGAGATGGCCACGACAATCTATAGCTGAAGCTTCTTAGCTTGGGGGCTCCCCTCCTCGCCCGTCCGATTGCCCACATTTTCAACACTTCACTTATCTCAGGGATCCTCCCTGACCTGTGGAAGGTTGCTAAGGTCACCCCTGTCCTTAAACATGGTGACCCAAAAGATGTCAATAACTATCGGCCCATTGCTATACTATGCGCTGCCAGCAAGCTCCTCAAAAAGGCGGTTGCTTCGCAACTCTCTCACTAAGTCCAGGGACATGATGTGCTATCCCCTACCCAGCACGGTTTCTATAAAGGGCACAGCACATCGACCATCCTTGCTGTGGTCACCTCCCAGATCCGGTCCACAACTGACCAAGGCAAATTGACAGGGGCCATCTTCATTGATCTAAGGCCTTTGACCAGGTGGACCACCCCTTCCTCCTCTCTGCCCTGCAGTCCCATGGATTCTCCCTCCATGCCCTTGACTGGTTTGCCAATTACCTAGGGGGCAGGCAGCAATACACCTGCTTTAATCGAACCCTTTCACCCCTCTCCCCAGTGAACAGCGGGGTGCCCCAAGGATCCATCCTTGGACCAATCCTGTTCTCCCTGTTCATTAACGATTTACCCTCTGTCACTTCCAATGGGCACCTAACACTTTACGCCGATGACCTAGTCATCCTAGTCAGCTCACAGACATCACCTCCATCAACTCCCAGCTCAACTCTGATTTCTTCCTTATTAGGAACTGGCTTGATGGACACAAACTTACAGTGAACCTGAAGAAAACGCAGGCCATGCTCTTCGGCTCCGTGGCCAAAACCTCCTCCAGCACGATCCCCCTTAAAATCTATGTGTCTAGTGACTCCTTCCTTCTGAACACTGACTCTGTAAAATACCTAGGCATCACTCACAATCCTCAATTGGATCTCTCCATGCACATTAGGACCATTTGTAAAGCGACAAATGCCAAGCTCAGCCTAGCCTATAGAGCGAAGGACTGCATCACCCCCACAGCTCGGCTTGCCATACCTAAGGGGATTCTCCTCCCCACACTCTCCTATGGGCTTGTTGCCTTTGCCCCTGTCCCGTCCTCTAGCCTCGCCAAGTGGGACACCACATACAATAACACATGCCTTCGCACTCTTTGCCCCCGCCTCACACACTGCTGCAGGCTCTACATCTTGACTAGGTGGCTACCCCCTGAGAAGTTCCGGACCTACACCCTTGGCAACTTCAATGACAATATAGTTAGAACAGCCACTCCCACCTCACTCACCCTTCCACTAAAACACGCCTCCCCTGTCTACAACCTTAGGTCATGTGCAGCTAAGGCCCGATGGGTCCCCAAGACCCGCACCCTCACAGGCAATCGGGCTTTCACCATCCATGCACCTGAATCATGGAACTCCCTCCCAGCCCGTGTTTGTGCCTCCCCCTTCCACCCTTGCTTCAAATCTTCCTTATGGAACTTCCTAAAAACCCCATCCACCTGCCTGTGTTAAGCACACACCTGCCCCTCCCCCCCAGCGTGCAGTCTCTCCCAACGTAATCTCCGCTGCTGACTGCCCTCCTTAGGCACTTACCACTCCAGGTGGAGTGGCGTTATCTCTCCTAATCATTCTCCTCACCCGAGCTAGTACCTAGCCCTTCCTCTCTTTACAGGCATCTAGGCCAGGCTATTACTCACCTATGTACTCCTAACTATTTTGTTGTTTCTCTCCTGCTGATGTTGTTCTTGCTGTATACTCCCTACTGCTATTTGATGGTATTTCACTCATGTTCCCTAAACCACTTAGATGTTCGGCTCCTGCTTCTGTTGTTCTTACTGCGAATTCCAAACTGTTATTTGTTATTACCTCTGTATCACCCTATGGCGGAGCATGTTGCTCCTGTATGTAACCTCTATTGTATTACCAACTGTTGGAGCATGTTGCTCCTGTATGTAACCCAACTGTTGGAGCATGTGGCTCCTGTATGTAATTGTGTTTCTATGGATATCTTGTAACTCTCCCAGGTCGCTCCTGAAAATAGGCACTTTGCTGTCTAGTGTGCTTACCTGGTTAACAAAAGCAAATAAATAAATAAATAAAACCTGGAGGAGTGTTCAACTGGATATTCTGAGGGGGCACCTGTCCGGTTTAATTATAATTAGCTCTTTGAGACTAGGGGGGACTTTGTTGCTTCTCAGCTTAAAGACTAGGGATAACGTAGAAAACTCCAGCATTCTATTGAGCAAGGACCAGTTTAGCACTTTTAGCACTCTACAGTGGTGTTCTTTAGGAGATGCACTTATAGTTAACCACCCTATTGCGTGGTACAAGGATTTGAAATTTTCCATTTCTGTGCTCCCAATAGAATGAAGGACTGGGGAGCCATGGGGAGGGGCAAAAGGGTGCCATTGGTAATTTTTAGATGCGACTCTTCAGTGATGTATGGTCTTGGAAAGAAATCTGGTGTTAAACATTGATTTAAACAACACCATACCCGTATCCAACACATCTGACACAGCCACAGGCCAGGGTACACAAGCAGGATTGAGTTATTATAGGACCACTCCAATGGGAAGCAAGTTAAATCTGTCAGGTAAGAGATGAAACCCTAATAACCTTTTTGTTCCCCCACCTCTAGTCCAGATGTAATGAACATCTACTGTACAGGATAGAACATAAGATTGTACAAGCACTAAAATTACAGGTATCCTTCAAGTACTTTTTGTCAAAAGACATCAGTAATGTAGGTGCAGTACAAACCAAGTACATAGAACTCAAATAAGTTATACAGAAACATAGAAACATAGAACTGGCGGCCGAGAAGGACCTCTTGGCCCACCTAGTCTGCCCATTTTCCCTACATGTTTCATACACTTCAGATCCTAAATGATCTGCAACGTACAATCTCTTTCTTATTGCTAGAGTTCCTTTACATCTGTCCCATGCATGTTTGAATTCCCCTACTGTTGTTGCCCCCATCACCTCTGCAGGGAAGGTGTTCCATGCATCTACCACCCTTTCCATGAAAAAATACCTTCTCACCTTACCCCTGAGTCTGCCCCACTGTATTCTCATATCATGACCCCTTGTTCTTGAACACCTTTTTTTGGAAAAGATACTACCCTCTTGTACCTTATTTATACCCTTGAGGTATTTGAACATCTCTATCATATCTCTCTCTCTCTCTCTCTCTCTCTCTCTCTCCCCCTCCTTCCAGGAATACATATTGAGATCCTCTAGTTGCCCTTCATGTGACTTCTGGTGAAGTCACCGCACAATTTTCATTGTCCTTTTTTGAACCACTTCTACCCTGTCTATGTGCTTCTGGAGATGCAGCCTCCAGAACTGGACACAATACTGTAGATGAGGTCTCACCAATGTTCTGTAGAGTGGCATTACCACCTCCTTCTTTCTCCTGGTGATACCTCTCCCTATGCACCCTAGCATTCCACTGGCTCTCCTCACAGCCCTCTCACATTACTTGGCAACCTTTAGGTCATCAGTTATGATTAACCCCAGGCCCCTTTCCTGTTCAGTAGCCATCAGCACCCCCCCCATCATGTACTCCTCCGGTGCATTTCTGTGCCTGAAGTGCACGATCTTGCACTTCTTTGCATTGAATATTAGTTGGCACACCTTTGACCACTCCTCAAGCTTGCGTAGGTCCCTTCTCATTTTCTCTACCCTCGTGGAGAGTCAACTCTGTTGCAGGTCTTCCAGTCATCTGCAAAGAGACATACTTTCCCTTCCAGTCTTTCTGCAGTTTCATTTATGAAGACATTAAAGAGGACAGAACCAAGCTGTGATCCCTGTGAAACCCTGCTGGACACTCCCTTTCCTTGGATTGAACTTCATTCACTACCACCCTCTGTATCCTACTGGTCAGCCAATTTTTGACCCAGTTTCCCACACTGGGACCCTCTTTCAGACTGACCAGCTTGTTTACAAGCCTCCTATTAAGGACAGTGTACAAGGCATTGCTGAAACCCAGGTAGGCCATGTTCATGACCCCTCCCTGAGCCGCTTCCCTAGTCACCCAGTCAAATAAATCAGATTAGTCTGACAATATCTTCCCTTTGTGAATCCATGCTGTCTCAGATACTGTGCTCCACTGGATTCTAGATAGATCACAATCCTTTCTTTTAGTAGTGATTCCATTAGTTTCTCCATCACCAAGGTCAGGCTAACAAGCCTGTAATTGCCAGCCTCCTTCCTGCTCCTATTTTTGTGGAAAGGGACTACATTCACCTTCCTCGAGTCCTTCGGTACCTTGCTAGTTGCCAGAAATCCATTGAACAGGGCTCTCAGTGGTGCTGCCAGCACTTCCCTGAGTTCTCCTAATACTCTTGGATATATCCCATCCAGCTCCATTGCCTTGTCCACCTTCAGATTAATGAGTTCCTTTTGGATTCTGTCCTACATAAATGTACTGGTGTCCATCTCCCTCCCAGTGGCTCCTCTGATGCTTATTTGTGGTCTCTCCCCTTCCCCTCTTCTGTGAATACAAAACAAAATATTTGTTCAGAATTTTTGCTTTTTCTTGGTCCCCTTCTGCATACTCCCCTCCTTCCCTTTTTATTCTCACAATCCCACCCTTGGTCTTTTTTCTTTCACTAACATGCCTGAAAAAGTTCTTGTCCCTTGTTGACACAGTAACATAGTAATTTAGGGTTGGAATGGGCTTTAGGTCCATTCTGGTCATCCCATCCCTTTTGCCTCATAAGCAGAGATGGTTAAATATGATGTGCAAATGTACTAACTTATAGGGTGTTCCCTAAGAACAGGCAAGTGTAAAACATAATTAATGAATGGAAACACTGTTACATGTGCCAGTGGATATTGAATCCTTTGATCTGGTTGAAACTTATGAAATGTGTCTGTGAGGAAAACAGTACTGGGGAAAAATTAAAGCATTTAGCAACAAAAGTTAAGAGCTCTGATAGTGCCACACAAACAGCTGCGCGCACGAAGTAAGGCACTGCCATGACAGTGCATATTTCACATTGGAGAAGTCCTATGGTACCCCTTTCACCCAGTCCTGCTGCAAAAATGCTCTCACCAACCTCTCAGCCAAATTAAGGGTACAGTTGTGGTGACACCCTATTGTGAAGGTGTGGAGACAAGGGGGTGGGGCTTAGCATCTCCAATAAAAGGCTGCAGGGCTTGTTAAAAGGAACTTCTACCAGAAAATATTCCATCATTTGACAAGTTGGGTGGTGCCAATATCAGACTCTGCACCAAAACCCTGTACACAAGTATCTCTGTGTTTTTCTTTTATTGGGCAGAAATATTAAACTGATGTCTTAGCTATTCTAAATTAGTTTCTTTTCATTGACAGGTAAATGGTAGTGGCTCAGTGATGTAACCTCCCTGCTGCGACCCAGCAATGGGGCTGTTAAATTTTACTTAGCAATTGGCAAAGTTACAGATGTCATTAAAACCACAGAAGGGCAACATTTTAAACATATTTTTATGGATCACTTGCAGAAGCTGGAGTGGCCAAGTCCAGTGTATGAAATTCTGTCATTCACTGGGGAGGATGGGAAGGAATATCATTGGATTTTGTCATAATTGTTCCAGCTCATCCAAAGCTTGTGGCTGTAAGGCAAGGAGTTACAATGGACCTGCCTAACATTCTTCATAGAGTGGTGTATGCCATAACATTAGAGGGTCAGTGGTGCTACTAGCCACCAGGGCAACCAGAAAAATCAAGGGAGATGGCCATCAAAGGGTAGGGGCACCACTAGACAACTGGGGATAAAGGGGAGATTGGGGGGGCTCCACTACACACCAGGGAGAAATATAAAATATTATAATACTGAATAAAAAATACAGGGAAGGCAATCAGAGGGTGGGGACACCACTAGGCACTGGGAAAATATTCTGTTATTATGGGGACAGTGATTAGATGGTGTTGGGTGCACACCAGCCACCAGGGAAAAGATGCTGGCAAAGGGAAAATATTTTCCCCTCATGAAAAAGGATCTTTTCCCATGATTCATGACACAAAACATATCACAAGTCATGAAAAAAGATTAATAATGTTAAAAAAAACAATATTTCAAGGGCATTTCTCTAAAAGTTAAATGCAGACTTCAGCTGAGAGGGTACCAACAAGCAAGCTGCATGTGTTATTGCCTTCCAGAATGTCATTTTTGTGGTTTTCAAAATTTGAATTTTTAGGGAAAAACTGAAAACAAGATGGTGACATACAAAAAAAACTCATAAAGGAGGGATCTCTAATGAAAACTTCATACAGCTATTTCAAAGTGCTGACTGAGCATGCACATAACCCAAATTTTTAAAATTTATTAACTTTGGATTGTACAATATTTTTCACTAAACCAGCAACAGGCACTTTTGTGGGCCATACCCTTTCTGCCCTGAAAATTTCAGACCAAAATTCTAGGTGCTATGTCATGGCAAAGAAACAGCAAAAAAAATGCTGTTTTCTGTGTTATTTCACTATCTGAGCCTCAGAATCTGCCAACCTGACTAGAATGAAACTTGATGTTTCAGGAGATCTACCCCATGAGACCACATATGCAAAGTTTTGTGTAAATCTGTTCAATGGTAATAAAGTTTTTAAAGTGCAAATATTGGTATTTAACATTAAGGCTCTTAGGTGCTGGCATTATGGAGCTGGGCAATCAGGGTGCCAAATGCAGGATTTGCTGCCCTCTCCTTGAAATCTTTACCCTAAAGTAGGAATATATAAGTAAGGAGGGTTTTGGGGGTGCAGCCCTCCACAGAAAATGGGATTGGTGACATTGCCAATTGGCACCCTAATTCTAAGGCACCAGAACTTGGGTGCATTCCGAGGGTGGAACCACATTAAAGTGCCTACTCAACCCAAACTATAATGGCACTATCACACCACTATATATATATATATATATATATATATATATATATGTACACACACACACACACCCTATATATATATATATATACACACACACATACCTATATATACATATATATATATATATACACACACACACATAATATATATATATATATATATATATATATATGTGTATACAGTACATTCCATTTGTGTGCCATTCGGATGTGTGCACATTCCGCTTATGTGCACAAAATCACGCTGTCCCGTTTCATTCTTTATCCAATTCCCTGTTAAACAATTCGGTTCTGTGCACATAGATTTTTGGTTGTGTGCACACATTTCAGGCTGTAATCTTGTAGCACTTTAGAGGTAATTATCATTAATTGTCAGCTAGTTGTCAGATTAATTTACTCACTTGTACTCACATACCCCTCAGTCAGTCGTAAGCAGGTGTAAACAGGTGTAAAACATCAGCTTAATCAAGGTTAATCAGCTGCTAGATTAAATTCAGCCAGTAAACTATTCAGTAGCAGAAGTCACAATGGACAAGCTTACACGAACGGTTCTAACTCTTGAGCAAAAAGTGCAGCTGCTTGATAAGGTGCTTGTTCTTGGCGTTACAAGAAAGAAGCTAGCGGCCAAGTTTTCTGTCGATATGTTAGGTACTACGTTGACCAAAGAGAGCAGACAGACTTTGAGTGGTTTTACTGATTCGAAAAAAAAATTGAAACACTCAGCAATTGCATCACGAAGCAGGCAAACATTATTGACTTTTACACCAGTGACTACAGTTATGCAAACTAGCACTTGCACTTTCACCATTTTTACACTTTATTTTAATGCTATAAAGTATTTATATTGATGTGTGTGTTGTTTTACAATTAAACATACTGTTAATAACATCTTCCTGCTTAAAGTGCTGTTATTCACCACATCACTTATTAACCGCGATCTCCCGATCGCATACAGATAGTCCAGATGCCATTTTCAGCTATGTGCATATTCCGATGTGTGCACAAATTTAGGAGTTCCCGGGCATGTGCACACATCTGGAATAGACTGCATATATATATATATACATATATATATGTAATAGATAACCAACTCTTAGGTGTGTGGTCACGCTCTGATATAAGTGCGTTAACCACCCAAGGTATGCATATATCAAAGCATGACGGCACATCCTAGAGTGGGTTATCTATCTTATAAAATGGTAAAATTGTTTTTTGGGGGAATAAAAGTGCAGGTGTGCGGTCGCGCTCTGATATACGCATGGTCATGTGATGTGTTTTATACAATCAGAAGATATGGAGCTACTTTTTTTCCCCATTTTATAAATATATATATATATATAGATAGATAGATAGATAGATAGATAGATAGATAGATAGATAGATAGATAGATAGATAGATATACACACACACACAGACCTATATATGTGTATATATTATTTGCAAAACAACTGTGTTAATGCAACATTTAGGGTTGAGACAACAACAAAAAAGTAAGGAAATATGGTTTTAAGGTTTCCAATACTAAAACCCCACTGCCACCCCTACAACAAATCAGGGGTGCAGTCTTCCTTGGGGTTGTTAACCCCAAAGCTCACCCCATTAGGTGTGTATCTTCCTGGAGTGTATAGAATGGGGTGAGCTTTAGGGTTGACAACTCCAAAGAAGACTGCACCTCAGATTTGTTGTGGGGTGGGGTTTTAGGGTTGGAATCCCTAAAACCACATTTCACTACTTTTTTCACTGCAGCCTCAACACTAAATGTTGCGTTAACATTTGTTTACTAAAGAATCTTCTTACTTGTTAAGACAGTTTAAAGTAAAGAGCTCCCCTACTCAAGTTCAGGATCCCATTTAAAAAGAGACAGACCCTTCAACCAGGGAAAGAGCCTAGGGCAAAATTAAATGTACACTGAGAAGACATAAAAAATAAATTCAGCCAGACATTAACTTGACTAAAATGAGTAAAAGAGAGCTCAGCCATTATACTTGAGACAAACAGCACCCTATTTACATAATGGAGCCCTCAAAATTAAATCTTTGTAGATTTTTATATACTATACTTTGGGAGACTATGTCCTAGGAGAGGCAAAGTATGACTAGAGAATCATGTCCTAGAACAACCACCCAAAAACAAAAATATTCACCACCCCTCTCCACATGTCCCCTTTGTCAAACATCAGATAAAGCAAATACACTATGTTCTATGGAGGGAGAATGCCCAAAAGAAGACCATTCCCCCTTTTCAGTTAGAAAGGGCAGTTCTCTTTATAAAGGAGAACATTAATACAATAAAATATGGACAAAGGCCACAGCACCATACCTGAGCGCACCCAAGTCCCAGAAGAGAGAAAATAAAGCAATCCAGTCCTACTGCCCCCCGCAATAGCAAAACCAGCATATGCTGCACAAATACAGATTAGATTATAGGTAGGTAAAGTACATATAAAAGTAGAAACATAGCTGAGAGTTGTGCCAAGAATTAGATGATGCTCCCCTCAATATCCGAATAGCCAGTTTGTTGTGAGCAGTCTAAAGAGGCAAGACTATTAAAAGTTTGTTTCACACTGCCTTGGAGGGCAAACTGTATTTTCATAGTGGCTCCTGTACCACATAGGTGGCGACAAACATCACCAGAAAAAAGGCTAGTGATGACTCAAAAAGACATCCATAGGAATTATGCAGCTCCAGTTTCTGGTCAGGTATACAAGTAACTGGAATAGAGGTCCATGAGTGTCTTTCAGCAATGGCTAGATTCAAACAGGAGAACCAGTGGCCATATAGATGGTGTTCCAGGGAAGCAGGAGACTAAAGTCATCCAGAAGTTACAAATCAGCGAGAGTGAAATAAGGTCAGCAGGTACCGACACAAAAGATGAAACATCAGGTAAGGATTGAGGAGCTGTACATTGGACAGACCAAACAAAGGATCAGCAAGGGAGTACAATGGAATGCAATGGAGGGTCATAATGAAGTACAACCTTTAGCCAAAGCCATAATATTTATAAGTGGTCACAGCAACATAAAGTAATACAGTACTTGAAATTTCCACATCCAGAAGACCAAAAGAGGCAGTTTGCCTCAAAGCTGTCACAGGTTACTGTTTTTCAAAGAGATCCAGAAACAGGTTGAGAAGTCAAGATTTTGCTTGATCCACAATGGTGAAAGATTTCTGTTCTCTATGGGTCATCATAATCAACTTTGCAGGGTACTGTAAATGAAAGTTAATGTTAATAGCATAGAGCTTAGTTGTGATAGTGTGATTAGCAGTCTGTTTTTCTCTCTCACTTGTAGGAGTAGATCTTGAAAATGAAACAGTCAGTGGCATTCCCACATGATTTCTCTTAGTTCCTTAACATTGGTTAAAATATGTGTTTTATCAAAAAAATCAGTAATTTAGAAATGATTGGTTGCTTATGTACCAGAGTTGAAAACCCCATTCAGATACATTGAACTGTACCTACCTTACTTTCTCATATAGCAGTCAGCGTTTCCAGCAGCAAGATGTGGCTTCCATTGCAGAGCAGATCTTTACCCTGGGACCTGTTCAGGTGAGTGAGGGAGTGTGGGGGTGTGTGGGGTGGTTAATGCTGAGAGGGAGGTTGGGTGGGGGGATAGACCATCAAGGGACGATTTTTTTGTACAAGTTTAAAAAAAGGACTTTTAGAGACTGTTTTCTTTATTTCAGGGATGACAGGGAAGGGAGGGTGGGGGTGCCACTAGACACTAGGAGAAATCATCATATGAATGGAGATGGCACACTCTGACATCTGTTGGTGTGTGGAGCGTGTGGGTTGGGGGTGGTGGTGGGGGGTAACCCTAACATCACATTTCCATACTTTTGTCGCTGTGTTATCAACCTTAACTGCTGCATTAACAAAGTTCTTTGCAATGAATTTCCCTTCTTTTTGAGAAAGTGTAATGTAACAAGTAATTGATATGTGATTGTGGGAGCGCAGGGCCCCTTACGCTGCCCCTTTTTGTGTAATAGCATGCATATGTGGGAGTGTGGGCTCTCTGGGCCCTGCGCTCCCACTTACACATAAGTACGGAGCCATACAGCAGCCATATAGTACTGAAAAGGAACCCTTGTGACACTAATTTGGCAATATCTTAATAACCATAGCAACTATGAAAAAAAATTCCACTGGAGTGGTAATCATGACTTTAAAACATCCACGAGGGCTAAGGTGGATTAAGCTGTGGAGAATGAAAAATCCATATCTCAGACCATTTTCAAGATATGGGCGCCAAAAGGTGCAGCAGGCACCGCATTGTTATTCTATGGGAAATATCTCAAGTTCAGAGTGCTGTAACTGTGTAACCCTTTTAAATTTGATTACCAAACCATCAAAAAGCACATCTCTATGTCCAGGGCTTGCCACTGTGCAAATTTCAGCCAAAAAGTCCCAGCTGTTTAGGTGCAGTGGTGTGGCAAAGAAATTTTATTTTTTGGTGCAGCAGTGTCGCAACTTGCGACAGTACAGATGCGACAGTGTCGTGATTTGTGAAAATGTCACAAATGTACTGTCGTGATTTGCGACACTAAGGGGGATCCTATTTTAAAAAAGGTATTTCTAGGGAAAAAACTAATGGCACCACTGTGTTCCTCGGGCCCTGTTTAGGTAAACACAAATGTCAGCGTTTACCTAGGGGCACTAGAATTTGAAGTAGAGATGTTTTTCTTCACCACTAACTGAAACAAGATGGCGGCAGCATGACAGTAAAAAGTGTCTCTGCAACAGTAAAAAGTGCTTTTGCAACAGTTTCAAGAGGCACATATAATTTTCCCCTTTGACGTCAATGTTAGAACCTAAAAATTTAATAACTTTTGAACGGTTTAATATTTTTTCACCATATCTTCAAAAGGCACATCAGTGACCCAGACTGCATCTTCGCAGAAGATTTCAGACCAGACAGACAAATCATGTGGGCTATAGCCCTGAGCAAAGAAACACACAAAAAGACCAGTTTTAGCATGTTTTGTGGCACTCTGCAGCTCAGCAACAGCTCATCTGACCATAACACAACTTGCCAGATCCAGAGATCTATGGTACCACACTGCACATGCAAAATGTCAGGCAAATCTATTTGTATGGTGTCAAAGTTATTAAAGTGTAAACATTTGGGTTTGACATAGAAGTGACTGGGCAATCCTAATATAAAGGAATTGGACCCTGCACTCCTATCACTCCACAGATGCACATATGTAGGTAGCTGTGGAAATACAGAGGTCTCTGGCCCCTGTGCTTCCACACATTAAGTTATGAGCAGTCATAGTGAAATTGCAAAAGGGCACTCATAACTGTGCCATTTTAAATAATTTCCATCCCAAATGTTCAACATAACCTTCTTATCACCTCACCTCATGTATCCAGTACAGAAAACTTTCAAATCCCTGCTGAAATGTAATTATGCACAATTGTAACATTTTCTGCCACAGGTGCAGAAGAAAAATTTTAGCAGGATTTTAAAAATTGCAGTGGTACTGTCCATGAAGTGTTGTGAAAAAATCATAATGTTGATAATCTGGAGTTAAAACACGAAAAATTTGGGAAGTTATGAATGTGCTAAGAAACTACTCAATGCACACTCTTGTAACATGGTCATTTGTTGAAATATTTTCACCTAATTTTCAACATGAGCTTTTAGGAACCTCCCCTCATGAACATTGGCACTGTGATTTTGTTATTCCATTCTGAAAGCTGATTTTGCACATGACGGCGCCACAGGTTGGAAAACCCATTTCAGGCAAGGATGTGAAAAATAACAGCTGTACTGCTCATAAGGAGATGTGAAAAAATGGCAATTTTGAGAATATGGAATGAAAATATTTAAAATTAGTGAAGTTACAAGTGTGTGTAGAAACTGTGCAATGCACACTCATAACACAGTCATTTTTTGGAATTTTTTCACCAGATTTGCATCATGGGCTTTTTGGTACCCCACCTCATGAACAGTGGCAGTGTTGTTTCATTAATTGGTCCTGAAAGGTGATTCCATGCACCAGCTGTGAGATAACCTTTAGAGATGGAGTAATGAAATGGCAGTGCCAGTGTTCATGAGGAGGGGTCCCAAGAACCCCATGTTGAAAATTTGGTGCCAAAATTTCTAAAAATGGCTGAGATATCAACCTAAGTTGAGCTCCCAATTTACAGCCTTTATACGGCACTTACCTTTGATTTTTCAGTTTGTTGTTCAGCTTTGAAGTGTGTAGACATGTCCCAGTCCAGAGAAGATCGCTGCTCCTATCCTCCAGTGGTAAGTATGGGGTAAGGGGGGAGGTAAGGGGATGTGGGTGCTCAGTGGGAGGTGGGGGTGGGGATGGGGAACTTGGATGATGAAGGACTGTTTTCTTTTTTTTCAGGTTTAAAAAAAATGAAAGACTTCTGGGTATGGTTTTCTTTATTTACAGCAATTTTTCAAAATTACTTATTTGAGCACACTGGGGTGGGATCTCAGTGTGCCATATTAGTGTGTGGGGAGGGGGATACATGCCAACATGGGGACTGGGCACCCCATGTCAGTAATTCAACAGTACTGGCTTTTGGGGGGGGTTCATCATCTGACACCGGGAGTGGGCATCCCGGGGTCAGAAACATGTAATATAAATAAAAAAATAATTAGGCATACTGGGGTGATCTCCCAGTGTGCCATATTAGTGTTGGGAGGGGGAACCTACATGCTGATACAAGGATAGGGCATCCCGATGTTGGCATTTAAACAATAAGTGATCCACCATTGTGGATCCCCATTCCTGAGGCCCTCCCTGTTTGTGTGGTGGGATGATGACAACCAGATGGCCCTATCTGACCATCTGGTCTTCATCTCATGAATGGGGCTTTTGACACCTCACGAACAGGGATTTTGACAGCTGGTGAAAGAGAATTAAAAAAAATCCCCTTCTGTGAGCTGTCACAATCCCCTTTCGCCAAGCAATCCCCTTTCGTGAGGTGACAAAATCCCTGTTCGTGAGCCAATACTTGTTTGTGAGATACAGCCAGCTGGTCTGGCAAACAAGGATTTTGACAGCTCACAAACAAGGATCAGCTCACAATCAAGGATTTTGTCACCTCATAAACAAGGATCATTAGTGAGTGATGTCCAAAGAATTTTAAAATGTAAAACAGCTATTTTTTTAAAACCAAATGAAACCAAAGCTATGAGTTTGTACAGGGCATCTTCCTGAACAAAATCCATACTTCTAATAGCACACAACACACCCGTAGAAGTTAGATGATTTTATTTGTGGGAGAGAATTGGGGGAGAGTTAGGCCTAACAACTCCATGGCACACCCCAATGCCTTTTGGTGTGTGGAGAATGGGGGTGGTGGGGGGTTAGGGGCTCAACCTTAATGTCTCATTTCCCTACTTTTGTCACTTTAACCCTATCTGATGCATTAACAAAGTTTTTTTTCAATGAATTTCCTTATTTTTTGAGAACGTGTAATGTAACTGACAGTGGTATGTATTGTGGGAGCGCTGGCCCTCTGAGCCCTGCACTCTCACTTATACATAACAACGGAGCCATACAGTAGCCCTATAGGGCTGAAAAGGAACCCTTGTAACGCTAATCTGCCAATGTCTCAGTAACCGTACAAGCTATGAAAAAATTCTACTGCAGTTGTAATCATGACTTTGAAACCTCCACGCATGCTTAGTCCACCTAACTGCAAGTAGTGAAAAATCCGTATCTCGCATCGTTTCTGAGATATAGGCACTGAAAGTCACTGTGGGAGCTGCAATGTTATCCCATGGAACAAATCTCAACTTCATGATGGCATATCTATGGAACTGAATACCATTTTTACACCTAAACAACATAATTCACATCTATGGGACACCCCCTTTTCACCCTGCAAATTTCAAGCCAAAAGACCAAACTGTTTAAAAGTGAAAAATGCATTTATTGGTGCTTTGCTGCATGGAAACCGCAAATTCAATACAAATGCAATTTGAGAGATCTACCATACAAGACTACACATTCCAAATTTCATTTAACATTAAACTGCTTACTCAACCCTAACTATACTGCCAGTATGTATGTATATGTATATGTGTGTGTGTGTGTGTATATATATATATATATATATATATATATATATATATATATTTATTAGTGGCACGGTAGTGCCACTATAGTTAAGGTTGCACGGCCACTTCTATGTTAAACCTAAGTTTGCACTTTAATAACTTTGCAATTTTTTCTCCGATTTGCCTGAAATGTGGAATGCACAACTGCCTACCACAGATCTCTGGATCAGAAAATTTTCATTCCAGTCAGATGTACGGTTGTAGAACCATGGGGCACTCAAAAAGTGAAAAATCATGTTTTTGTGCATTTATCAGTAAGCCATATTGGATTGAAGAATGCGTTTGGGTGGCTTCAGATTTTTTTTTTGCATGTGTCTTGAGTTGAACTGGTGCTATTTGAAGATTTGGTGAAAAAAATATTGCTTCATTCAAAAGTTATTCAATTTTTTCATGTTGCATTATAGCCTATGGAAACATTTATATGTGCATTGCGAAAACTTTCGCAAACACATTTTTGTAGTCAAGCTCCCCTAAATTGTTTTCATGCTGCAGCCATCTAGTTTTTCAGTTAGCAACAGAGAAAAAACATTGTAACTCAAAAAATAACGCCCCTTGGTATACGTCAACAGTGATATTTACTTAATCGGGCCCTGAGTAACATGCCCCTGGCATTAGTTTTTTACTAGCTGGTCTGTAAATCTGTTTTTTAAACTTTTGCTATTTTTGATCATGGCAACATTTTTTTGTTGCTGTGAAAACAGTCGCATTCAGGGAAAAAAGTAATTGTGGCAATATTTTTGTGTGCATGGTAACATTCCCATTTTAGAGATAGGAGTGTCATGATAACATTAAAGTAATTGTGGTAACAGTGCATGAACACATTTTGTAATGTGTTGTTTTCTTTGTCACTTCTTTGTGGCAAGGTGAATTGTGCTATTGCCTGAAATTCTCAGGGTGGCAAGCCCTAGTCCCACTGATGTGCCGTTTGGTGGTTTGGTATGAAAACTTTGAACAGGCCCATAGTTACAGCATTCTGAAGTTCAGAAATTTTCTCATAGGATAACATTGCGGTGCCTGTGATTCCTTTCAGTGCTCTTATCTCGAAAATGGTTAGAGACACAGACTTTCCATTGCAAAAATTCTTAGTCCAATACAGAAATAGGTTGGAAAGTCATGAATACCATGAAATGTGAATTTTGTTTCTAGCTTGCACGAGATATTTGGGAAATAGTATTCAAATTGCTCATTTTCATGTCCGTGGGCCACTATTATGACCACAGTTATCATTCACAGTGCTTTTTGGTGCCCATATCTTATAAACGATGTGAGATACAGATTCACTTTATTTATGCTGCATGGACATATCACTGTCATGATTACAACGACACTTGAATTTTCTTCCTAGCTGCTACGGTTCCTGAGATATTGGCAAATTATTGTTACAAGGGTTCCTTGCCCTATATGGCTGCTGTATGGCTCTGTAGCTATGTGTAAGTGGGAGCGCAAGGCCTGGAGGACCCATGCTCCCACAGACGCATATCATTATGCACAAATGGGCAGCTTGCTGAGAGCGCAGGGCCTGAACACATACCATTTATTATTTGTATTACACTTTTTCCAAAAGAAAGGAAATTTTTTGCAAAAATCTTTGTTAATGCATCAGTTAGGGTTGTTTTCACAGTGAAAAAGTGTTGAAATTCAACAATAGGGTTACCACCCCTCTGCCCCACCACCCTACCACCACACCACTATCCTCCACACACCAACAGATGTTGAGGTGTGCCATAGGGTCATCTGTCCTAACTCTCACCCCATTCTCCTATTCTGTAGCATGTCAGCTTGCTTACACATGGAATGGGGTGAGAATTAGGGCTGATGGCCCCAAGGCACACCTCGATATCTGTTGGTGTGTGAAGATGAGGGCACATGTAGTGATAGGGTGTAAGCTCTACTAACATTGAATTTCTACACTGTTGGCAGTGTGGAAACAACCTAACTGATGCATTAATAAAATTCTTTGCAAAGACTATATATATATATATATATATATATTCTTGGCAAAAAGCTTTGTTAATGCTAGTTAGTATTACAGTGACAAAAGTAGGAAATGAGCGGTTAGGTTTTCCAACCCTAACACCCCACCACCACCCTGCAGGCAGCAACAGGCATGGGGGTGTGCCTTGGGGTTCTCAACACTAATGCTCACCCCATTCCATAAGTTAATAAGCTAAGGTGGATACAATATAGGAGAAAGCTCTGTTTCAGCTCTGCATTTACAGTTTATACTACCTTTTGTCTCTGTGTTGCCTTTTGCTCCCGCTTGCAATTTGAACTGCACTGTTTTCAGTCACAGTTTTCCACACTGTTTCACTCACTTTCAACGGGGCATTTATAACTCACTCTCTCCCCCTCGTACCACCAAAGGCAATTACCAGGCAGCCCTCATTTAAATAACATAAATTAGTAGATCACAAAGATGGGCTGAGGGAGGCAGCACTATAACAGAGAAAAAAATTATGAATGGTACTGCATTGTGTCGAAACACCCCATTTAAACCAGTAAATACAACAAAGTCCCAGCAGGTGGAAGGACTATTTTAGTTAAAAGTCACACATTAATTCTAACTTTTCTAATTCTTAAAATAAATGTTTTTAATAATTATGCATCTTTAACAGTAAAAGCCCATTTTATAAACACAATACCACACTCTAGGGTGTGTGTTGTGTTGGATAACTGCATTTCCTGAGTGGTTGAAGGCACTCAGCCTCATGCCTCAGAACACACATGGGGCATGCAACGATCTAGCACAACGCATGCCCTGTCATGTGTTATTGCTAGCATATTGGCTGAAATTGCCAGGCAGTCAATCTGGAGAGGAGGGAGGAAAAAAAAGCAGTACTGGGGGTGAGCGTCTAGGTCCACTTAAAGGAAAACTGCTTTGATTTCAGGGACCTATGTGCTTGCAGTAAAGAAGAATGATATCTGTGACTACTACTAACAGTACCACAAGTCATAATCCCTTTTCTGAGTTTAGAATTATGGACAAAGTGCACTGGCAACATTCATTTCAGTTTCACACCATGTAGGCAGTGTTGTGCATCTTGACCCATTTTGAAATACAATAATTAAGAATTGCAATAAGCTATTAATCTTGACCCATTCACAATTTTCAAAAGCATGAAACACAATTTTATTTTTATTTATGTGACTGTTTGAGTAGTATTCATAAAAGTACATCTTATTCGGAGTTGCAAGCAACTCAGTAAGCACTTTAATGAAGTAAACATTAAGCTGTAAGTTATCTTCCAGATTTCTCCAAATTGTGATCAGTCACAGTAATGTCATATTTTTTACTTTTACTACGTCAATCAGAGTTTCTATTTTCATTCATAGGATATTGATGCTGGTTCATCAGTTTTGATTTTAGTGACAGGCAAGGTGGTTATGCAATTGATATTCATATAATGTTATATAGATACATAGACAGTGTCGACAGATAAGGGCCTATGGCCCATCCAGTCTGCCCATTTGAGCTTGTAAGTTCAGTTTATGTTTTCGTAGGAGTCTGTTGCCCCTTACCCCTGACCTCCAGAATTCCTTTATGTCTATCCCATGCATTCTTAAATCCCGTGATTGTTTCAGCCCCCACCACTTCCTCTGGCAGGGTGTTCCACTTGTCCACCACCTGTTCTGTGAAGAAATTCTTCCTCATCTTTCCTCTGAATCGTTCTCTCTCCAACTTCATCCCATGCCCTCTAGTCCTGGATCATCTTTTTCACTTAGAAATAGTGTATTCCTGCACCCTATTCCTCCCTGTAAGATACTTGTATGTCTCTATCATATCCCCTCTCTCCCTTCTCTCCTCCAGGGAGTACATGTTCAGTTCCTTCAACCTGTCCTCATAGGACTTGTAATGCAATCCATGCACCATCTTTGTTGCCCTCCTCTGAACCTTCTCTACCCTGTTTATGTCCTTACGTAGGTATGGTCTCCAGAACTGTACACTGTACTCCAGGTGGAGCCTCACTAGTGTCTTGTATAGTGGAATTATGACCTCCCTTTTCCTGCTGGTGATGCCCCTGCCTATGCATCCCAGCATCCTATTTGCTTTACCTGCTGCCTTGTCACACTGTTTCCCTGCCTTGAGGTCATCAGAGATGATAACCCCAAGATCCCTTTCCTGCTTTGTGCATGCTATATCCTCACCCCCCAACTGATATATTGTGCCTGGGTTTTGTGCCCCATATGCATTATCTTGCACTTCTTTGCATTGAATTTCAACTGTCAAACCCTTGACCATTCTTCAAGTTTCTGCAGGTCCCTTCTTATTCTGTCTACACTCTCTGGTGTGTCTACTCTGTTACAGAGCTTTGTGTCATCAGCGAACAGTGAAATTCTGCCTTCTAGGTCCTGCTCGATGTCACCGATGAAGATGTTGAATAGAACCAGTCCCAGCACTGATCCCTGTGGTACCCCACTGGTCACTCTTCCCTCTGTGGAGTGACAGCCATTTACCACCACCCTCTGTGTCCTGCCGCCCAGCCAGTTACCTACCCACCACACTATTGTCCTGCCCACACCCATATTCCCCAGTCTGTGTAATAGTCTTCTATGTGGCACAGTGTCAAAGGCCTTGCTGAAGTCCAGATAGGCCATGTCCACTGCCCTCCCCAATCCACCTCCCTAGTGACCCAGTCAAAAAATTCAACGAGGTTGGTCTGACATGACCTCCCCATGGTAAAACCATGCTGCCTTGGGTCCTGTAGTCCATTGACAACTGGATGTTCCACCAATCTCTCCTTCAGTAGTGCTTCCATGATCTTTCCCACTACCGGGGTGAGGCTGACTGGTCTGTAGTTCCCACTTCCTCTTTGTTCCCACTTTTGTATAGGGGACTACATCTGCTATCCTCAGTCTTTGGGTACCTCCCTTGTTTCCAGTGATGGCTAAACAGGATAGCCAGAGGTTCAGCCACCACCTCTTAGTTCCTTAAGGACCCTGGGGTGCACCCCATCTGGCCCCATTGTTTATCAACTCTTATTACTTCCAGTTCCTTCAGGACCCTTTCTCGTAAAGGGACTTGTGTCCATTCTGCACCATTCTCACCCCTTGTACTCCCTTCAGACCCATTACCCTCCTCTTCCTCAGTAAAGACTGGAGCAGAAATACCTGTTCAATATGTCAGCTTTACTGTTGTCATCCTCCACGGGCCCCCATCCTCCCCTTCAGTCTCACTATCCCTCCCTTTGCCTTTCTTTTTCACTTATGTACCTGTAAAGGTTTTGTCCCTCTACCCACTGATTTTGCAATGTGTTCTTCTGTCTGAGCTTTGGCTTCCCTTACTGACCTCCCTGCCTCCCTTTGCTTCTCCTGGTACTTTTCCTATCCCCTTCTGCCTGTGTCTTTTTGTATTGCCTGAATGCAATCTTTTTGGCTTTCACTTTCTTTGCTACCTCTTTGGAAAACCATAATGGTTTCCTCTTCCTTTTCCTCTTGCTAAAAGAAAAAAAATGCTGCATTTTGGCTTTATTCATCTGAAGTGGAACACACTTTGTGAACATGAAGTTTTATACATATGGTTTGGGGGTAAGGTCTCTTGCTAACACAAAGTGTGTTCCACTTGAGATGAATAAAGCCAAAATGCAGCATTTTTTTTCTTTTTTCTTTTTGTAGCCATACTCTCATTTCACTTTGCATCATCTTCTACAATAATGTTAGCCTTAATGGATTGTTCATTGTTTACAGGAAACTTGTGGTTTGAGATGAGTTCTGATATGCAATGTGGTTTGTGTGTGGAGGAATGCAAATGTTTTGTTACTATATTATGACTGTGATTGCTGCTGTTACACAGATTGTGTATACTGGATATTTGCAGCCTGTTATGATACATCAAACATCTAGGAATTATTAGAAAAATTAACATTTATTTTTAGAGTCCTTATACCAGTAGGCACTGATCACCTTCTTGACTAATTCTGGTTAAATGAAATTAAATTTCAGTTCTGAGCATGCTCAGTAGGGTATCAAAGATCTATCCAAAATACCCTTCTGAACATGCTCAGAATCAAAATATCAAATCCTTATAACATGGAAAGGATTAATATTTTCTCACCAAACCAATGAAAGGCAACACTCTGGGGCAAACCCTTTCTACCCTGAAAACATCAAATCAAAATCCCAAACTGTCCGGGCTGTAGGTGATAACAAAAAAACAAAAACAAAAACAAATAAAACACTATCTGATCTTGGAATCTGCACATCTGACTGTAATGAAACTTGACAAATTAAGAGACCTTGACCCCAAACCATATGTATAAAACTTCATGCAATTCTGTCGAACAGGGCAAAGATATTAAGGTGCAGATTTAGGGGTTTAACATTAAACAGCCTACTTTGATACTGTATGTACAGTGGTGTTCCCCCAGATGAAACCCAATTTTAAAGCACTCTGCAGCATGTTGCAGCTGACCTACTGAATAAAGCAATGTCATTTCAATGGCAATTAGTCCCAATTGTCATGCAGGAAACTGGGGCATTCACTTCATACTGGCAGTGTCACATTTTCCTGAATGACAAAAGGAAATAATTGCCATTGAAATTACATTGCTTTATTCTGTAGATCTGCTGCAGCATTCTGCAGAGTGCTGCAAAATGCTGCAGAATTGGGTTTCATCCTGGGGCATGCCACTGTAGATTACAGGGGTACAGTAACACCCCTATAGTTAGGGTTGAGTATACTGTTTAATGTTAAACCCCATATTTTGCACCTTAATAACTTTGACGTAATTCAGCAAAATAGCACACAATTTGACATGCATGGTCAGGCTGCCAAAGTCTCTCACCTACAGCCTTGCCCATTGGGAATTTTTTCATGAAATTTTCAAAGTTAAAGGGGCCCATGCCAAGGGCATGCCTTTAGAAGGTTTGGTGAAAAAATAATAACATTAAATATAATATTTTTTTAACTGAACAACCAAGTTTGACTGTAAAAAAAAGCTATTGCGAAAGGTAAAGAAACTACTGCAAAAGGTAAAAAAAAATCACAAGTGGTTAATTGCATGATTTACTTGTTATGAGGAAAAATACCAGCTGAAATGGCCTTCTTTTTACTTTTTATGCTACAAACTTTTAAATTACATAAAAAATGATCTTATTTAAAAAAAAAAAAAGAACTTGAACATAGCTAAGTGGGACCTGTTTACCTATAGTCTGGTGTTTGTTTTTTTAAAAAGTTGTCAAAAATATATTTTCTGGGCACCCCAAAAACCAGGGTGCTCAGGTTAGCAGGAGAAGCCATTCACCCATGTTCTCTGTATGAGAACAGTGATGGGACTTTCTTGACATTTGCAGCCACAGCTGGAACTCATGTTGCAGGCTTCAATGACAAAAGTGTGCCATCGATCCCCTCTTCTGTCTGTTTGCCTCTGTGTCTGTCTGTTTGTCTGTGTCTGTGTCTATGTCTTGTGTGTGTGTGTGTGTGTGTGTGTGTGTGTGTGTGTGTCTGTCTGTCTGTCTGTCTATCTATTTGGTGGACTGTGGTACCCACCCCAGTTACTGCTTCTTTCTCCCCTCTCCCCCTTCCCGGTTGCCAACCTCTTGTTCCCAATTTTTTAAAATTATAATTATCTGGGTGCCCACCACTGGTATTACTTCTCATGACCCCCCCTCCACTCCAGGTCATCTGCACCCGCTCTCCAAACTGTAGCACGACACTAGGGTGCCCAGAAGCTGAAGTAAAGAAAACCATCCATAGAAGCATAGAAACACAGAATTTGATGGCAGTTGAAGACTGATAGGCCCATCCAATCTGCCCCTTTTTCCCTACCTACTAAAAAAAAGCTGCTGATCCTTTCTTTGTCTTTGGCTGTACCTCCCCTTTTGTACTGATAGGGTTCCCCTATGACTATCCTATGCAGTTTTGAATTCTCCCACTGATTTTGGCCCCACCACCTCCTCCTCTGCTAGGAGGCTGTTCCTTGCTTCCACTACCCTTTCCATGAAGAAGTACTTTCTCATGTTGCCCTTTAGTCTATCCCTTCCAATCTCATGTCATGCCCTATTGTAACTAAAGTAACTCCTTTTTGAAAGATACTACCCTCCTGTACCTTATTTATTCCCTTTAGGTATTTGAATGTCTCTGTCATGTCTCCCCTCTCTCTCTCTCTCTCCACTCCTCCAGGGTATACATATTGAGTGCCTCCAGTCTCTCCTCATATGGCCTTTGCTGCTGGCCATGCACTATTTTTGTTGCCCTTCTTTGAACTGCCTCCACTCTGCCTATGTTCTTTCAGAGATGCGGTCTCCAGAACTGAACACAGTACTCCAAATGAGGTCTCACCAATGATTTGTACAGTGGCATCATCACCTCTTTTTGTCTGCTGGTGATACCTCTTCCTGTGCACCCCGACATCCCACTGGCTCTCCCCACAGCCTTGGCACATGGTCTGGCCACCTTTAGGTCATCAGATATGATCTTCACAGGTCTCTTTCCTGTTTGGTGGCTGATAACAATTCTCCACTGAACATGTAATCCTCCCCTGGGTTCCTGCACCCCAAGTGCATGAATTTGCACTTCTTCACATTGAATCTTAGGTGCCATACTCTGGACCATTGCTTCAGTTTAGCTAGGTCCTTCCTCATTTTTTCAACCCTTTCTGGTGTATCCACCCTATTGCAGATCTTAGTATCATCTGCAAAGAGGCATATTTCCCTCCTAGCCCCTCCATAATGTCACTAATGAAGACATTAACCAGGAGTGGCCCAAGAACTGATCCCTGTGGTACCCCACTGGTCACGCTCCCCATCTTGGATCTAGCTCCTTTTACCACCACTATCTGTGTTCTATCCCTCAACCAATTTGCAACCCAGTTCACCACCTTGTGTCCCAATCTCGGGCTGTCCAGCATGTTCACAAGCCTTCTATGTCCAAGTTATGACTGAACATTCCAGTATTTCAGCATTCATTCATAAGCTGGCTAATTTTCAATATATTTTGACTTCAAACTTTCAACTTTTCTTTAATGCTTCTTTCATCCCTGTAAACAAAGTAAACCATCCCTCACCGATCTGATTCCCCAAGCCTGACCTCCCATTCAGCACCCACCACCTCACACCCCACGCACACCCCACACACCCTCACTCACCTGAACAAACCCATGGCAAAGATCCACTCTCCAACCCAAGACATGTTTTGCTGCTGGAACTGCCAACTGCAATATGAGAAACTAAGGTAAGTGCAGTTCAATGTATTTCAATGGAGTTTTGAACTTGGATACATAACTTTGTCGTTTTTGCATATTTTGACCCCAAGTTTTCAACATAACCTTTTTAGGACCCCACCTCATGACCAATGGCAGTGGAAGTATGCAGATCAGGCTTGAAGGTGATTTAGTGGTCACTTGATGAAATCTTCTATCAGGCAAGATTTGAAAATTTTCACTGCCCTTGTTCATCAGGTGTGTTCATAAGAAGGCTATTTTGAAAATTTGGGGTCAAAATATGTAAAAATTGCAAAATTATGTGCATACATTAAAATTCTTCTGTGCTCACTAGTAACTTGCCTGCAACAGGGAACTACCACCCCATCTCACTCCTCCAAATCCTCTCCAAGCTAGAGGAATGTATTGTTCTAGCTCAGCCCTCCACTTTCCCAGACTCTTCCTCCATTTTCACTCTTTACCAGTCTGGCTTCAGGAAAACCTACTCCACCACTACCTCCCTTCTCAGGCTCACTGTTGTCAAAATTAAGCAAAATGAATGCAAAAGGTTAATTAGATCTGTAAGAAAACAATTTTACAACATTAAAATTGAGACAACTCATGATCCTAAACAATACTGGAATATGATAAAAGAATTGGAAAACCCTTTGAGAGCTAAGTCTTGTACAAAAATGTTTAATAATAAGGGTGAGCTCCTTGAATCAAAGAAAACAGCCCAGTTGTTGAATAAATATTTTTTAACATTGCCTAATATTACCTTCCAGCTGGTTCACAAGTACAAACAGATTTAGTAAATAAAGAAACTAATAACAAAAATTGTCCTCTTTTTTTATTTAAAAAAAAAAATCTCAGAAGTTAGGCGGGAGATATTAAAATTAAATAAAAATAAATCATATGGTATGGACAATATTGAAGGGAAATTAATTAAAGATGCAGTTGAAGTCTTATCATCAATACTGACTGATTTATTTAATCAAAGCTTGATGGAAAATGTTTTTCCCTCTATCTGGAAAATAGCCAAAATAGTACCTATATTTAAGGGGGGGATTCAAATGACCTCTCAAACTATAGACCAATAGCAATAATCTCCATCCTCTCTAAGTTAATGGAACGAATGGTGTTCGGCCAGTTGTATAGTTATTTAGAAAAATATTCAAAATTGACCAAATACCAACATGGCTTTAGGGCAGGTTATTCAACTTGCACTGCACTTGTGGACTTTGTCTATAAAGTGGCAGTGACCTTGGATAAGGTAGAGTCCATGGGTGCAGTGTTTGTTGGCCTGTCCAAAGCCTTTAATTTGGTCGAACACCATTTATTGTATGACAGGATAAAGAGGATTGGTATAGCCCCTAGGTCATTATTATGGTTTAAATCATATTTGAGTCAAAGGAAACAGCAGGTAGTAATAAATGGTCAATTTTCTGAAGTAGGTAGTATACTAAGAGGTGTCCCTCAAGGTTCAATTTTGGGGCCATTATTATTTTTGTTATATATTAATGAATTACCTACCAAAATAAATAATACACAAATCAGGTTGTACGCGGATGATACAGTACTTTTAGCATCAGCCAAATCTCAAAATGAAATGATGGTTAAATTACAGATGGATTTTGATGTTCTACAGGATTGGTTTTCCAGCTCTAAATTAGTGATAAGTGATAAAAAATACTCTGGTTATGTTTTTTAGTAAAAAAACAAAGTTTAATAAAAAACACATCAGAGATAGGGAAATACTAATGAGGAATAGGAAAAAATTGGCAATCACAGATCAATATAAATATTTAGGTGTAGAGACTGATTATACTTTATCTTTCTCAGTTCATATTAATAATACAATAAAGAAAATAAATAATAAGATAGGGGCACTACGTAGGTCATCAAGGATATTAAATCTACAATCCCGGAGGTTAATTGCAAATCAATTAATAATGCCCGTATTAGAATATGGAAATATGGTGTATAATTTTGTGGGTCAAACACATTTAAATAAATTAGTCATATCATATAATCAATTGCCAAGATTTGTCCTGAACTGTAGCTATAATACTCATCATTGCATTTTGTATAAAGACCTAAACTGGGACAGTTTATCAGTACAATTTAAAAAACAATATTCAGTATTTATCTATAAAATAATAAATGGGATGATTGATGGAAACATGGAATTGCCTTCTGTTAGTAAATATCATCCATATCTTTTAAGGGATGTAAAGCATAGAGGTTACACTTTTCCAAAAACTAATACAAGATATGGTACTATGACACTTGAGGCTCAGACTGCAAATATTTGGAATAATATTCCCCCTGAATTAAGGAAAGCAGCTAAACTATCCCAGTTTAAATTAGGATTGAGCACTGTATTTTATGATGAATGTACTTGTTTTTAAAATGTGGAAAAATGAGTTAGTTTTTGGTGTGATTGAAGATTTTTGTCTTGTATAATGTCAAATTATTTATTAGTTGTTTTATGTAGTTTGAATCTTTGTATGTTATATTGAATGTAACTTTGTTCTTGACACAGGACAACTTTGAAAATTGGTCTTATGACCTAAAGTTTGCTATCCTGTATAAAAATAAACATTTTTACTACTGCTACTACTACATCCCCCAGGTATGGATCAGGGCCTCATCACTACCACCATCCTAGCTAAGGCATTTAACACTGTCTCCCACCCACTCCTCCTCTCTAAGCTCTCGACTGCTGGCCTCTTAGCAGCAGCCATCAACCAGTTTAGCTCCTACCTTGAGGGCAGGTCCCAGTAAGTCAAAATTGGTGACACCCTCTCCCCACCCATACCATAACCACTGGTGTTCTGCAATGCTCTGTACTTGGACCACAGTTATTCTCCATCTTCCTAAATGACCTCCTCTCAGCCTGTTCATCAGCTTCCATTCACTTGTATGCAGATGACATGGTTCTGTATACCTTTAGCCATTTCACTTCTACTGTGGCACACAGACTCCAGCTCAATTTCAACCTAGCTCAGCTCTGGCTATGCTTGAACCAGCTCCTTTTAAATGCCAAAAAGACCATCTCTGTGTCCTTTGGCATGAGGCAGAGACTCTCCAGGCTTCCCTCCCTCCCCTCCCCTCCTTCCACACCCTTGATAGTTCTCCTCTGGCAGATGTCACCTACTTCAGATATGTAGGGATTTGGATTGACCTTCACATCAGTTTCTCTGCCCATGTGGATGCTATTGTTAAAAAATTGCATCCCAAGCTCGGATCCTTATACAGGAACTGAGACTGCATCCCACTTCTGGCCTGCAGAGTTATTGTACAGAGAATGATCCTCTTGATCTTTGATTATGGTGATGTGATCTGTAGTGCTGCCCCTACTACAACCCTTGTGAAACTGAACAATCTCTACCACTCTTTCTGCCATTTTGCACATGACTGCCCCCTCTGCATGCACTACTGTTCCTTGTATCAATCCCTCTCATTTTCATCACTTGAGAACAGGCAGCACTCCCATTGTATCAATATTTTCAGAAAATTCTGGTTCTGTTCCTCTGATCCTACTTCTACACCTCACTCTTCATTCCCCCATTCATCTTCCACTCCCTCAGGCACTCAAACACTTGATCCCTGATAGTCCCCCCTGTTGCAATGAAAATCGGCTAAGTGGCTTTCAGTAATTGTTTTCTGAGGCACTGAAATTCCCTCCTTCACACTATCAGAAATGGTCCATTGGCTCAAGGATTTTCTTATCTCCTCCATAGCCTCATTCCCTCCTCCTGTAACTGTTACTAATTATCTTTCTCCCTCCTGAATTATATCCACCCACCCATCTGTTCCCCCTCCCCTTGTACACCAACTTTCTTGCGACTATTCAGTACATCTGGAATTCAGCATTTATAAACTTTGACCTTGTCACAACTCAGAACTCTACAGTGCAATTTCCATAATGTACTCTGGATGCATTGTTAAAAAAATTCCTAAAATTCTGTTTCATTATGTATTGTTGCATTATCTGTACTTACCTGAATTGTACTGTCCACCTCCCCTTCCCCTCAGGATGCATCTGGAAATGAGCTTCTAGCTCAGTATGCCTTTCCTGGTGAAACTTTTAAATAAAATAAATATAAATAAAACTTTTGACCCCAAATTTATAACATACCCATTTTTTACACCACCTCACAAATATGACAGCTGTTATTTTTCAAATCATGGCCAAAATGTGTTTTCACACCTGTGGCACAGAATGACATTTTGGTGGGGATTTGAAAATGTTCACTTACTGAGTTCATGAGGTAGGGTAATAAGAAGGTTATGCTGGAAATGTGGTCTACAAATATGGTAAAATGCCTAGGTTATGGCTGAACATTCCAGTATTTCAATGTTCACGCATAAGCTTGCTAATGTTCACTATATTTTGACTTCAAACTTTCAACATACCCATTTTTCCACACCACCTCATAAACATGACAGGTGTCATTTCTTAAATCGTTGATGAAACTAGGGCTGTGCAACAGATGAATATCATTTTCTGAATACTACGAATAATGGGCTATCTGAATATTAGGAGCTAAATACCGAATAGTCCACTATTCAGTTGGTATTATGTATTCGGCTGTGGGGTGGTCAAATGAGAAAAAAAGCATCCTCTACCCTCCTAATAATCTTCAAAATAAATGTTAATGCCTGGTGTCTAGTGGTCCCACCCTCCTAGCCAATCACTGGTCCAAAATGAAGAATCCACCCCCCCCCACTGAGAACCTCCCTCATACATACCTCAGTCCCCAAATGTATAAAAAAAAAAAAGTCCTCTTTTTCCCTGGTGCCCTAATGGACCCCTACCCTGTCAAGTGGTGCCCCCACCCACTCCTCTCCCATCCCATGATCCTGAGGCAGACCACCAGCACAGCCTTCCACTCACCTCCACGGCCAGCAGCCTGACTGAGCGTTCAATGAATGAGCATGTGCTTGCACAAGCATGCGCTCATTCATTGAAAGCTCAGTCAGGCTGCCTCAGCCATGGAGGGTGAGAGAGATTGTGCTGGTAGCTACTGAGTGCAGTGGGGGAGCAGGTTAGTAATTACTTGATAGGCTGAGGGGTGGGAGGCCACTAGACACCAGGGAAATGGGGGAATTTTTTTATTTTTTATACATTTGGGGATTGGGTATGGGTGAGAGGCTTGTGGGGGGTGAATTCTTCATTTTTGACTGGTGATCAGCCAGGGGGCTGGACCACTAGACACCAGGAATAAAATATTTATTTCAATGCTGGCCAGGGAGGGGGGGGCTCTCTTTTATTTTTAAATACCCTCATTTCAGCCCTTCTGAATAATAAATAACGAATACCAAATAGTTCAGTTCCAAATACTGAGTATTTAGCCTAATATTCAGGAATTGGTATTTGCACAACCCTAGATGAAACATGTTTTTGCACATGTGGTGTGAAATGACATTTCGGCCAATATGCTATAAATAATACATGTCATATTTATAAGGGCAGAAATAAAATGACTGCCTTGAAAATTTGGAGTCAAAATTAAAATCGGGGTTCTTTAAGGCTAGTGAGGAACACAAGGCAACTTTAATCCTTTGAAAGGCCTCTTCACAGTCCAGAGGCCATTGTACTTTGTTCCCACAACATTTTTTGGTTAGGTCAATAAGGGGAGTGGCAATGGCTGTAAAATTTAATTTAAATATTCTGTAATACCATGCTAAACCCAAAAATTATCTCACTTGTTTCTTGGTTACAGGTATAGTACAGTTTGCCATAGCTTCCACTTTGCTAATCTTGGGTTTCCTTAACCCATTTCCTAAAATAAACCCCAAGTACCTCGTCTCTCTCATGGCTAGGGCATACTTTGAAGGGTTTATGGTCATTCCAGCCTGTCTAATTGAACTCATCATGGCCTTCAGATGCATCAGGTGGGTGTTCCAATTTTGGCTAAAAACAACCAGATCATCCAAGTATGCTGCCCAAAAATTAGAATGAGGTGCCAGCGCTTGGTCCATGTGCATTAGAAAGTTACAGGTGCTCCATGGAGCCTGAATGGTATGGTCCAAAATTGAAATAATCCCATCGGCGTAGTGAAGGCAGTCTTTTCTTTGGATGAGGCTTCCAAGGGGATTTGCCAGTACCATTTGGTGAGGTCTAAGGTGGAAATAAACTTGGCGTTACCTATCCAATCAACAATATCTTCAACCCTGGGCAAGGGGTAGGCATCAAATTGTGCCACCTGATTCAATCCTTTGAAGTCAAGGCATAACCTTATGCCTCCTTCCTTCTTATTCACCACCACTGTAGGAGAACCCCATGCACTTTTAGAAGGTTCAATGATGTTAAGGGCTAGCAATTTTTTAACCTCTTGTTGGACCTAAGTTCTTACTCTCTCAAGGAGTCTATAGGGTTTCTTCCTTATAGGAGGTGACTCTGTACTGATGTGGTGTTCTACATCTCTTGCTTTCCCTGATTCACTGGTAAAAGTGGAAGCAAAGGAATGTATCAGAGTTTGCAGTTCATTTCTCTGTGACAGCTCTAGCTCTGAGTTCATGTGCACTTCTTGGGGCCCTTTATTAATTTCCAGCCTACCATATGACACCTCTAAATAAGTGTATTCTGACTCTGGCATTACCAACATACAGCACTTAGGTTCATTTTAGGTCTCTCATGCCATATTTTCAATCGGTTTGCATGGTAGATTTTTCTATCTGGTCCAATGTCTGGGGTTTCTATCTCAAAAGTTACGGGGCCCATCTGGCGTAGTACCTTGTAAGACCCCTGCCACTTAATCAGAAGCTTATTAGTAGATAAAGGTAGATAAAGGTAATTTTTTGTCACTGGAGGTCCCCTGATCATACATTTTCTTCTGGGCAACTTGAGTCTTTACCCCTGCCTCATGTGCTTTCTGGGTATACACTACCAACCTCTGTCTGAGTAGCTTCATGTATTTTGCTATCCCCAGATATCTTAGATCTTTCACCTCCTCCCAATATTCATTTACTATGCCTAAAGGACCACAGGGCTTACACCCAAATAACAGGATGAAGGGAGAATAGCCAGTCGAGACCTGCAGCTTTTCCCTGTATGCAAAAAACACAGATGGGAGGAACTTGTCCCAGTCTTTCCCTTCCTTGTGGATGAATTCCATGAGCATATGCTTCGAAGTCTGGTTGAAGCGTTCGACAAGGCAGTCTGTTTGGGGATGATAGGGAGAGGTTTTAATGGACACAATTCCCAGAAGGTGGCAGAGTTCTTTTAGAAGGGCAGCATTGAAAGTACTCCCCCTGTTGCATAGAATTTCTTTGGTATGCCTACCCGACTGAAAAGTTTCATCAGTTCCTCAGCTACCTTGGGGTCATAGCAGTTCACATGGGAATCGCCTCAGGGTATTTGGCCGCATAATCACATATAACCAATATAAATCGGTTCCCCTTTGAACTCTTTGCTAATGGGCCCACAATGTCTATCCCTATTCTGTCAAAGAGTGTCATTACTAAGGGTAGGGGCATCCGAAGGACTAAATCCTTTCTTCCTGTTTTCACAATTAATTGCCATTCTTTACAATATTTAGCAACATCAACATGAATGTCCGGCCAGAAGAATATTTGTAGGATCCTCCCCAGGGTCCTATCCCTCCTGGCATGACCAGCCCAGAGCAAATCATATCCCAAATACAGCAAGTCCTGTCTATAACATGCAGGTACCATAAGTTGTTCAACTTTTTCCCCAATGTCTGGTTTTGTACAAATCCTATACAGTAGTTGAATACTTGGTATCATTTCTGGGGTCCCAGGTTTCTGCATCTTCCCCACCTGTAGAGAAAAGGGTTTTAAAAATCTGTCTGCTTTCTGCTCTTTAACCAAATCACTTTTCACAAACATAGTATTAACATTGTCTGGTAATGCCCTTTGATCACTCTGCCAGTTCTTTTGCAGTCTCTTCTTGGCATTCAGAGATAACTTTGTTTTTCCTGGGTCCTCAATAATGTCTCCCTCAAAGCGAAAAACTTCCCACAGCTGTTGCTCCTTCTTACTCTGTGCCCTGGTGGTTACTGCAGCAACAGACCCTCTATCATGTAACAACAATGTGAATTCAGGGTACTCATTCCCTGTCACTATAGGGACTGGAAGTCTGGGCACTAGTCCTGCTGTAATTGCAGTAGTTTTTCCTTTTCAATTAATGTCAATGCTGGTAGTGGGGTACTGATGTGTGTCCCCATGGATGCAAACACCATTCACATCAGGTCCCCTTTTTGCTGTATGCACAAGTTCAGGTCTTATCAGGGTGTTCTCATTACCTGAGTCTATTAGCCCCATCAAAGTTCTGTTCTCTATTTGGACTTCAGCCATAAAGTAACCAGTATTCAACAGGGCCAAGGGGCATTTCTAACTCTTTTAGTGGGGCAGTATCTTGCTATGTATCCCAGTCTCTGACAATTTTTGAAAACAATATCAGCGGGGCATGTTCTCCCACTTAACCCACCTCTACCCTCAGTTCTGGCATCATACTTTACACTGCGGTTCTGAGGGTTAGGTCTTACCACTTGTGATGACCTGGCTGCAGGGGGTTCATGTGCATTGTCTTCCCTTCTTATAAGGCTGGTGGTCAGCAAGGAAGTCTTCTGCAAGAGTTATAGCCTTTTCAGCAGTCTCAGGTTTGTGTACTTTTACCCACATTTGCATATCAACAGGCAGAATTTGGAGAAATTGTTCTACCACAAATGTCTCTGTGATGGCTGACATGGATTTACCATTGGGTAACCATTTTTAACACAGTTCCCTCAATCTGGTAAATGTCTCTCTGGGGGTATCATGATTTCGATACTTCAGGGTCCGAAATCTTTGCCTGTATGTCTCTGAGTTGATATCATAACATTTAAGTATTTCAGTCTTAACTAAATCATAATTATCAGCTGTACCTGTGTCCATATTACTGTAGCCTAACATAGAAAATAGAAACATAGAAGTTGACTGCAGATAAGGACCGCAAGGCCCATCCAGCGTGCCGATTTATTTCTACCTTATGAATGTGCCATCAGCCTTTGCTCTGTCAATGGCCTATCTATTCATACTCATCTGTATTGTTCCCTTATGCCTATCCCATGCCTGTTTGAAGCCCTGCGCTGTATTCATATCCACCACTTCCTGAGGTAGGCCATTCCATGCATCCACCACCCTTTCTGTGAAAAAGAACTTCCTCACATTACTCCTTAATAGTCCTCCCTCTAATCTCACACTGTGTCCTCTTGTCCTGCTATTTTTCTGATGTAGAAACATGTTAGACTCTTTCACCTTGCTAATGCCCTTAAGGTGTTTGAATGTTTTGATCAGATCACCTCTCTCCCTCCTTTGCTCTAGGGTATACATATTGAGGTCTGTTAATCTGTCCTCATATATTTTCTGATGCAGTCCCTGCACCATTTTGGTTGCCCTTCTCTGGACTGCCTCAACTTGGTTAATGTCCTTGTGAAGGTGTGGCCTCCAGTACTGTTCACAGTACTCCAGATAGGGCCTAACCAGTGTCCTGTAAAGAGGGATTATTACCTCCCTCTTCCGATTTGTGATACCATTACTAATACACCCCAACATCCCCCTAGCCTTACCTGCTGCTTTAGTGGTCTGCTTGGATGATTTCAGGTCATCGGTGATGATGATGCCTAAGTCTCTTTTTTCCCTTACGACTGCCAGCAACTCTCCTCCCAGCCTATAGGTGGCTTCAGGGTTTCTCTTCCCTATGTGCATGATCTTGTACTTCTTTGCATTAAACCACAGTTGCCACTCTTCTGACCATTTTGCAAGTTTATCCAGATCTCTTCTCATTCTGCCCACCCCATCTGGATCATCTACTCTGTTGCAGATCTTGGTGTCATCTGCAAACAGACAAACCTTACCTTCCAGTCCATCTGCAATGTCACTGATGAAGATATTGAAGAGGACTGGCCCCAGGACTGATCCCTGAGGTACCCCACTTGTGACTTGCATCTCTTCTGACTGTATACCATTTACCACCACTCTGTTTTTTGCCCGTCAACCAGTTTGCTACCCAGTTGACCAACGTCTGACTCAACCTGAGCCTACCCAGCTTATTAATCAATCTTCTATGTGGAACAATATCGAAAGGTTTGCTGAAGTCAAGGTAGGTGATATCAGCTGCTTCCCCTTGGTCCACCACTCTGATAACCCAGTCAAAGAAATATATGAGATTAGTTTGACAGGGCCTGTTTTTTTTAACCCATGTTGTCTTGGATCCTGTGCTCCTATGGATTCCAGGTGTTGCAATATCCTTTCCTTAAGGAGTGCCTCCATAATCTTTCCCACTACTGAGGTAAGACTGACTGGTCTGTAGTTGCCTGCCTCCTCCCTGCTACCACTCTTGTGGAGCGGGATCACATGAGCCCTTCTCCAGTCTTCTGGGACCTCTCCTGTGCTCAGAGACTCACTAAACAGTTCTGATGATGGCTCTGCTAGTTCCACCGTTAGCTCCTTTAGTACCCTGGGATGTATGCCATCAGGTCCCATTGCCTTGTCCACCCTGAGCTTATCGAGCTCTTGTAGGACCCTTTCTTTTGTGAAGGGACTAGTGCACACCTCCTTCCCCCCCTGTGTCCATGGTGCTGAGCTGTGGGCCCTGCCCTATCTTCTCTTCAGTAAATACTGAGCAGAAGTATCTAGTTAGGATAGAGGCTTTTACATGGTCCTCCTCCTCACATGCCCCTTATCCCATTTGATCTTAGCAATACCCCCTCTGGACATTCTTTTTTTATTAATGTATCTATACAAAGTGTTGTCACCTTCTTTTACTGTTTGTGCTAGTGTTTCCTCAGTTTGGGTCTTTGCCAGCCTTACTGTCTTCCCTGCTTCCCTTAGGGAAATTTGGTATGCCTCCTTATCTTCACCCGCTGCTTTCCCTTATACTTCCTGAAGGCCAGCCTTTTGACTCTGATCTTTTCTGCTACTGTTTTTGAGAACCAAAGTGGTTTCTGTCTTCTTTTGCACTTCCTTTTCTCTCTAATACAATGGGATGTTGCTTTAAGTATTGCATCCTTAATGCTTGCTCACTTTGTCTGTACCCGCTCACCTGTATTTCTTTTTGCCAGGGCTAGCTTAATTCTGTTGGCCATCTTATCAAAGTCAACTCCTCTGAAGTCCCATATTTCTGCCTTGGAATGGGATGATTTAGTTCAAGTGGCCAAATTGAACCATACCATGTGATGGTCACTGGCCCCCAGGTGACCTTCTCCCTGGAGATCTGTGATTCTTTCATTGTTAGTCAGTACTAGATCTGGGCCCTCACAGCTAGATAAGTACACCATCCACTGCACTGGTGGCCACCCACATGCTCTGGTTACATGTTCAAATGTGGTCAGATAAGCTTCTATGTTATCAGAAGCAGTCATTTTAGTAAGTTTAATTTCTTTGGGGTTAGTGGTCACTCCATCCCCACCATGTCCTTGCCCTGTCCCCAGAGATTGTAATGCTTTTAAAGTCTCTGCCCACTTTAAGTCTTGTCTCCTCCAGTCTTGTTTCCTCTCATGGAAATCAATATCCCTCTGTCTTTTGATCTCAATCTGTTGTACGGCCTACCATCGTAACAATTCTGCAATGTCCTCTGGTAGTTCCTCCTTGGTCTCTCAGTGCTCCATCTTTGGCGGTGAGTCCTCCTCACTCTCTTTTTCTTCCTTCTCCTTGGGGTCTTCCTCTGAATACACAACTCCAGCCCCGGGTTCAGGGCTTCTCCAGTGTTCACCGTCTGGGCTCTGGTCACAACTTCCAGATTCTTCTCATCTACACCATCAGCCATGTCTGCTTTAGTTATCTTGGCAGCAGGACTGGTACCCTACTGGTCTTTCCCTGTTTATCTCAGACAACCAGTGATCCCACCACTGACACAATTATGTGGAAGGGTGTGGGAATAGATAACACACGACACAGCAAAGAAGTTTTAAAACACACATTTTCTTTGTGTGAATTTTATTTTCTTCAATACAAAATGAGTAATTAACTCAGAGTCAAAAAGAAAGAAACAAAATAATAAACTAGCTCACGCTGAGCTCCAGCACTACTCTCCCCTAGTAGTGCTGCCACAGAGTGGATAGACTTACTTCAGCTTTTCCACTATCTTCTGTGTACTTTAACCAGTAGTACTTACTTTCAGTACTGCTCTCTAGGCTCATTTGCCTGAACTGAGCACCAGTAGTGCTTTTATAGTGTCTTCTGTCTGTACCACATGGTCTACTGATCTACCCCTAATCCAATACATAGAGTTCCTGAACTAATCCAGACATTTCAGGGGATCAGTTAGACGCAAAATACTTAAACATTTTATTTCACATTATCTACAGTTCAAATAATTAATTTATTATACAGGAGAAAACAGTTATAAGGTGTGCATTTATAACTACTTATTATATTGGTTAAGCCCCTCCCCAACACAGTGTCATACATAGCTAGATCTTATAAATAAGCCTCTCACTGGGCAACTTGGCTCTTAATAGCAGAGGTGTATTGGTGTGCATAGCAGCAGGTAAGAGACTTCTTTAATACTGTATTAAAAGAAAGAGCAAGAAAATAACATATACACATATAATCATAATTGCTGGCACAAGAAAAACACAACAAATTGTCAAAAGCATTTTGTAATGTACAACAAGTTCCTTGTCGGCTGAAATTTACAGCTGACAGGAACCTCTTTCATTTGGGCCTTTCTATGAAAACAGACTTGAATGTAGGGCACGTCCCTGCCTTCTGCTATGTCATGCTAAGCCCCTTTTCTCTATAAACCCTCTTTTTAGTGTTTGAAGGAAAGAAAATTTAACATGTCAAATGTCCATGGTGTCTACGCTTCACTTCCCTTGACCCCCAGGGAGCCATGCACCTTCCTTGTGTGTCTTTGCGCAACCTTTGGAACTTTGCAGAGCTCCCAACCAAAAGGGATCATAACGTGCGTCTTATTACACGAGGTCCTTGCAACCTAATTGGTACCCTCAGAGGTACACCGTAGACAGCTAGCACTTAGGTATATGTTATGCTAACATATAGGGCAAAGGGCATCTACCGTACACTAGTAGATGTCAGGATATGAATGCATATTGCTGTAATACACTTTGCTTGCTAATACATATATTCTGCTATGTATTTTCTGTGTATTTCTTACTTGTAAGATGCCAGGACATCTGTGTCCTTTGAGTAATTATAATATGTAGGACAGCATTGCCACCTTTTGGTGACTTGTACCACTACACTGAGTTATGTAAGACTCTGTATAAGAACTCTTTTGTTCTCAAACTGATGACTTTACAGAATTGTATAATGTTATCTTGGACCATGGAGCCACCTCTAATTTAGCCAATAGGGCTCATGTCTGTAACTAGAAATGTTTCTATCTTTTGGTAACCATAGTAATTATCATAGGTATATAATGTAATGCACAAGCCTTATACCTCGGAGACCTGAGAGACCTGAGAGACCCCAAGAGACACAGAGAAACCTCGAGGTGTAGGGAATGCTTAGCACTGGCTCCCGGTTCATATTGGTAAGAACTGCTTAGGGCAACTGTGATTTATCCCTTTGGTAGTGATATTACTCTAATGCAACGTGTCTGTGATTACTTGTATTCCCAATATCGTCAAGAACCTGAAAGTGAGGTTTAGACCTCCCAACAAATTGGCGACCGTGTGCAGGCGATATTTGGTGTTTGTTAGTTTTCACTTGTTGCTTAAACTTTTCCCTTTCCCATGGGGACAGTAGGTGTACATTCCCATATCACCTTCCCGTTTTAAAACCAGTTTGTAGTCACTTGCAAAGTCTGGCTGTCTTTTCGGGTGTGGTCGATGCGGTCTCAACTCACTCCATAGCAGCTTTGAATTGCAAGCCTACAACTAATACAGTAGCCCAGCTGTGTATAAAGTGCTCGTGCTGTGGATCGATACGCAGCACGGTGCCTTTTTCACAGCTTGAATTTTGGTAGTGTGTGACTATATGCTACTGATACCCAGAGGCAGTTCCTACGAATACTGTCACAGTCCCAAAAGTGGTAGCAGAGCTTGCCAAAATTTTCAACAGGGTAGTCATACCTAAAGAGATTATTACTTATCAAGGTAGTAATTTTGGTGCTGCATTTCTGAAGGAGCTGTACCGACTACTAGGTATCACAGCCATAAGAACCTCCCCTTATAACCCTCAGACAGTGTTGTTGAGTGTTTTAACCAAACTCTAATATGCATGTTAAAAAGGTTAACAAAAGGGGAAGGGAAACACTGGGACTAATACTTGCCTTACCTACTTTTTTCTTACAGAGAAGTGCCGCAAGCCTCAGCAGGTTTTTACCATTTGAAATGCTGTATGATAGACAACCTAGAGGGCCATTAGATGTAATTAAAGAAACATGGGAAGATAACCCCATTCAAAAACAATTTATTACATCTTATATGTGTGCCCTGAGAATGAAACTGGCAGAATATATTGAAATTTCCCATAGTAATCAGGAAGAGGCCCCAAACCAGCAGAAGGCATATTATGACCATGCAGTAAAAGAAAACATTTTTGAGTCAGGTGGAAAGGTCTTGCTACTATTACCCAGTATAGAAAATAAACTGTTAATGAAGTGGCAAGGGCCTTATAAAGTGCTTAGACATGCTGGCACAGTTAACTATCAGATTGAGACTACTGATAGGAAAAATCCTACCAAGATACAATATACCATGCTAACCTCCTGAAGAAATGGGTTCACAATACACCAAAGGCTGCTTAGCTGATATTGCCAGAAGTTGATAAAGCAGATATTGATATAGCTTATGACAGACTGGATCAAATTAACTGCTGATGCCGTAAAGGTGAATGTTTCCTTAACCTCCGAACAAACTGCAGAAATTTGTAACTTACTAAGGGCATTTAACAGTTCTTTTACCACAGTACAAGGCCAAGCAAATGTGGTTGAGCATGTAATAGTGACAGGGAATGCTCACCATATTAGACAAAAGACATAGATTACTAGAGCGGTTACAAGCAGATTGGTTAAGGAAATACAAAACATGAAAGAGTTGGGTATCATAGAAGAGTCAAGAAGTGCTTGGTCATCACCAATGATGATTGTAAATAAAAAAGAGGGGGGGCTTAAAAATCTGCCTTGATTTTAGGAAGCTTAATCAAGTATCTTAATTTGACAGTTATCTTGTGCCCGAGATAGATGATTTGGTGGACAAATTGGGAAGTGGGTGCTGTATGCAGTACAAACTCCTTGGTAGCTCAGTTGGTGGATGACCATGGTGGAGAGTGGAGGGTTGTGTTGGTCGCCAACTTGGGGTTGGGACAGGGGATCATGGTGGTGTGGCACTGCCTGCTGGGGTGGGAGGTGGGGATCTAATAAACCACCAGGGAGGGTTATATTTAAATCATATTGGCAGATCAGAAATAGGGAGAGGGGTCCACTAGACCACTAGGGACATGATTACAGTAGTACGAAGGGAATCGGGGCTGGTGGCCTGCTATCCATCAGGGACATTTTTTAATCCAAGTGGATCAGAGCTTGGGGCTGCTAAACCCCCAGGGATGTGATATTTTCTATTAAGAGGGAGATTGGGGCTAGGAGGGACCACTAGCCACCAGGGACTGCTGTCAATGATTCTATTGCTGCACAGCCAGACTGCTGCTTGTGGCACACCTTTCAGATGCATTCTCTGTTTGGTTTAGGGCCATGGCAAGCAACAGGACTTTGCCACCAGGACCCCTACCATTAGTGAATCAGGTGCAGGGCAATTAGCACTGCTTATGCCGACCTTTGTGAATCAGGCCCAATGTTCATTATTTTTCCTCTTATTCTAGCAATTCAGTGGCAACAATAATTAATGAACAGGTGTCCAGGAGGTTTGGAAAGCTGGTTTACTTTATATGATATGGACCATGTCTATGGTGTTCTGAGGCAATCTGTTAAAAAACACACATCTTTTATTCATAGTTTAGTACATATATTTTAATCAGAGAATGCATTTAGTTTAAGGTTTATATTCCCTTTGTATTCCATAGCTATATCCAGAATTTTCTTTCCAGTAGCATTTGCAAGTAACTTTTATAAGGTAACCTTCAGTATACTATTTGCAATTAGTTTGTCTAATTTAAAAAAAAAACAATATATCCCCACAGAAGGATATAAATAGGTGGGCATATAATTATTTACCTTTACTCAGAATGCTATAAAACTGACATCTCTAACAGAGTATGTGGTTAATTATATTCTGCATTGTGTTTTGGCTTACTGTACTGGTGGTGGTTTTCATGGCTGCAGTGAACCAAGCCCTAGGGACCTCTTGCTTTCAGAAAAGGACTCTGCATTCCTTGCATTCTTTGTGACCGAATGACATATTGGAGTTGCACCACAGTTACCTCCATGTCCGTGGAGCACTCTTCTCAAACTGCACTATTTTGTACTTGGAAAAAAAATTGTCAGTCCTTATCATGATGCCGAGTGATTGGGCACCCCCAGTGTCACTCTTATGCTTCCAGGGTGAGGTGTGGGGTAGTGGGTGCTGAGAGAGAGGATCAGGTGGGGGTAATTCCTCTAATTTAAAAAAAACAAATGACAGTCATGGCAGAACATGGCACACTCCACCATGTATAAGATGGCTGCCACATTCTACTGTGGATGCATGACCACTAGCACATGCACAGAGTAGTGTGGCAGCCATCTTGGTCACAATGGAGTGTACTAAATTCCGCCAATGATAGTCAATTTGTTTTTTAATTCTGCTCATCCCCTCCACCCAACCCGCCCTCTCAGCACCCCCCAGAAACATAACAATGAGACTGGGGGTGCCCAGTCCCTCAGTGTCACGATTGTGTTTTGTGCCCCCCTTTTTTCAAATATATATATTTCTTTCACCCATCCACCCAACCTTCCCTCTCAGCACCCACCACTCCACACCCCCCATAACTTAACAGTGACATTTCAGGTGCCCAATCCCACAGTGTTGCAATAGTGATTCCTCATTTTTTTGGACCCTGTAAAAAGAAAAATCATCCATCGATGTCTTTTGTGCCATTTTTTTAACCCTATAAAAGGAAAAGCCATCCACTGATGTATTTTGCACCATTACCGTCCCCCCCACCTGACCCTCCCACTTAGCACCCACCGCTCTACATCCCCCAAGCCCTTACTTATCCATCTGGGGTCCAACACTGTAATCATCTCTGGACCACAGACATGTCCTCACTCTTCAAAGCCGGACAGTAAACTGAAGAAAAAGGTATGCGCTTGAATGTATTTCAATGGGGATTTGAACTCAGTGGCATTACTTGGGCATTACATATTTTTGGCCAACATTTTCAGCATGCCTTCTCTGGGGCCCTACCTCATGAACTGTCATTAGGCAGATCTGTCCTGAAAGGCGATTTTGTATTCCCTCTGAGAAATCCCCTTTTGGGCAGGAGTTGAAAATTTTCACTGCCCTTGTCATGAGGTGGGCTGGTAAGAAGACTATGTTGAAAAGTTGGTGTAAAAATATTAAAAAAACAGCAAAGTTATGAGCTTACATTGAATTGTGTGAATGCAGGCACATAACTTCAGTAATTTTAAATATTTCTACCCCGAATTTACAACATAGCCATATCTTTACAGCCATCATGAATATGACAACTGTAATTTTTCAAATCCTGGCCAAAATGTTTTTTTATATCCCAAAAGCTGATTTTGCAGTCCCTACTCGAAATCACATTTCAGACAGGAGTTGAACATTTTCTCTGCTATTGTTCATGTGGTGGGGTCCTCAGAAGGCTATGTTCTAAATTTTATGTAAAAATGTATAAAAACAAAATTATGAGGCTATGTTGAATTTTGCAAATGCAGGCTCGTACACTTGGTAAAATTCAATATTTTTACCCCAAATTTTAAACTTAGCCATTTCTGTACAGCATCTCTTGAATGTGACACCTGCTATTTTTCAACTCCTGCCCAAAATGTATTTTTGTGTCCTGAAACTTTTGGGCCTTTCTATGAAAACAGATTTGAATGTAGGGCACGTTCCTGCTTTCTGTTATGTCATGCTATGCCCCTTTTCTCTGTAAACCCTCTTTTTAGTGTTTGAAGGAAAGAAAATTTAACACCTCAAATGTCTATGGTGTCTAGGCTTCACTTCCCTAGACCCCCAGGGAGCCGTGCACCTTCCTTGTGTGTCTTTGTGCACCCTTTGGAACTTTACAGAGCTCCCAACCAAAAGTAATTGCAATGTGTGTCTAACTCAGAGCATTGCTTGCTCCAACCGATGCTGGTACGTACACATGGGGCACATTTCTTTTCTGCCGTATGCTGCAAGGAACAACACCTGATCCCTAGTGTCAGTACCGTAAATAAAGAAAATCATCCATTGATGTCATTTTTTTAAACCCTGTAAAAAATAAAATGGTGCATCGATGTCTGTTGCTACCACCACTCCCCCACCACCATTACACTCCCCCCACCTGACCCACCACTCAGCACCCACCATCCACACACCCCTACCCCTTACTTACCTGCTGAGAGTCCAACACCATAATCATCTTTGGACTGGAGACTCATCTTCACTCTTCACTCTTCAGTGCTGGACAATGAATTGAGGAAATGAGATAAGCACATAAATGTATTTCAATGAATTTTGAACTTGTACTCATAGCTTGGTTATTTCTTAATATTTTTCCCCACATTTTCAACATGGCCTTTTTGGGACTCTACCACATGAATGAGGTAGGTGAGATTTTTTAAATCTGACCAGAAAGGTAATTTCACAGTTATTCTGTAAGACCACCTTCTAGGCAGGATCTGAAAATCTTCACCTAACATGTTTGAGAGGAGGGGTCATAAGCTGAAAATTGTGGTTCAAAATACTACAAAACAATAAAGTTATGAAGATATGCTGAAATTTTTCAATGCTCATTCATAACTTGTAATGTTGAGCATTTGGACCCCAAATTTTTAAAATAGCAATTTTTTCACACCACCTCATGAACATGAAAGGTGTCATTTTTCTAATCCTGCCCAAAATGTGTTTTCATACTTGTGGTGTGCACTGAAGTATCAGCCAGCATTTTATAAACGGACCCTGTCATGTTTAGAAAGAGGGTCATAAAAAGACTATGTTTAAAATTATGGGTCAAAATGTCACAAAATAAAGTTATGAAAAAATATCATTTTTTTTCAAAGGACAAAGAACCTCTGTGTGCAAGCACTGAGGCAATGTTTACCACAAAGGGCATTTGGCCGGGAAGCCAAGTTAAAAAAAAAACAAAATCACACATGTCCCCACAATACAAAGCATCATGGGCTGCCTATGCAAATCATAATTTTTTTTCAATGTTTACTTATAACACTGTAATATGTGCAGATTTTGGCCACTGATTTTCAACATTGCTCTTTTGTTACCCTACCTCATGAACATGACAGGTGTAATTTTTGAAATCTCCTTCTTGCACTTGGAAACGAGCATCAACTCAGTGTGATTTCCCTGATTACCAAATTTTAGATAAAATAAAATAAATTTGTTTCTGCCTTTGCTCAGCAAAGTCACCATTTGAAAGGGATTTTAAATATGCCACATGCTGCAATTATAAAGGTTGGTTATAAAAAGACAATGTTGAAAATTTGTGATCAAAACATCAAAAATCAACGTAGTTGTGAGATGCACTGTATTTTTTCAGTGTTTACTCATAATTTGGTGATTTTGCAGATTTAGGCCCCAAATGCATAGATTTCCCCTCTTGTTACCCCACCTGATGAATATGGCTGGTGTCATATTTCAAATACCCTTTGAAACATGTTTTCACAGTCAATATGTGAAACTGTTATTCAGACAGGATTTTAAAAATCCACCTGTCTAGATCATAACATGGGGTGATAAAAGACTGTTGAAAATTTGGGGTCAAAATGTGCAAAAATAATTGTTATGAAGAAACTTTGACTTGTTCCAGTGTTTACTCATCACTTCATTTTTGCAGATTTTGACCCCTAATATTCAACATATCCTTTGTATTACCCCACCTCATGAATATGACAGGTGTCATTTTTCAAATCCCCTTCAAAACATGTTTTCACAGTTGCATTGCGGAATCCCCATTCAGATGGGATTTACAAAATTCCATTGAGTGAGAGTGATGGGTGTTTACTAGGCACACTGGCAACCCAGGTTTGTACCCCGATCCCGGATGTCAGGAGGGGAGTCCAGCAGGGAGGGAGTTATAAGTATCCTATGGACATGTCCCAGACTACTTGTTAGGTGGCTCCTGGTTATGGCTTGTGGTTGGTGTTCATGGCAGAATGAGCTTTGACATGTCACCGACTGCCTCCCCAGACACTGCTGTGGTTGGACCAACACATAGGTGTGGGGGTTGGCTGGACAGAAAAATTGGGGGTAAAGCTGTAGATCAAGTAAGGTCTGCTGTACTATAGTAAATAGGGTAAATGAGCAGACAATTCTCAGGAGTTAATGCACCACTGTGGCTTACATTTCTCTTCCAGCTGGACTTCCCCAAGGTATCATAACAACCAGATATTTGTATCTAAAGCTAAAACAACAAAAAGGTTAAACTACTTTACAGTAAGAACCCCCAAATTGTGGAATCTCCTTCCACAATACTTAGTGAACAGTAGCTCTAATACAGTCTTCAAAAAGGGGCTGGATTGTTGGCTCGAGTCTAACAACTTCAAGGTAGAATTATCCCACCAATGTGGTGGGGGACAATCTCGATGGGCAGTAGCCTTCTTTTGTCCTTTGAAACCAAGTAAACCAAGGTGGACCAAGCAGCCTTTATCTGCCATCAAATTCCATTTCTATGTGTAAAAGCAGGACCCAGTATAGCAGAGCACCCACTGAGCTGTGCATTGATGCTGCAATTTCCTGTGCAAAATACATTGTAAAAACTGGACCCCTCTGAAAATGTAACTTGCCTTTTAGCTGGGCTATCCAGGGTAAAACATAAAATTGGATAACAGCATGGCCCCATCAAAAACAAGATATTGCATCTTGACTTTGCTATCCTATGTAAATATATTTCACTGTTAATGTGGATGTTAGCTAGAAGAAGTTACACCTTAAACTTGATGTGCTTTACAGGCGTAGGAGGAGCATCCCACTTCCGGCTCACAGAGAAATCCTCACTAAGAAGATCTCCCCATGTTTGACTATTGGGACATCATTTACAGTGCTGCTACCAAGTCTGCTTTACCCAGATTGGACCCTCTGCTTTACTTCTTCTGATTTGCCCTTTACAGACCCCTGGGTACTCATCACTGTTCTAAGTACACCTCCCTCTCCCTCCCTTCTCTTGATGCCAGGTGCTTAACTCACTGTGTCTCCTTTATCTCCAAATGATGGTTTGGTGCCCTCTCCTCATATCTTTCTTCTCTATTCTCTTCTCCCTCACTCTACCTTTTACTCACTTCACAATGCGGCTCTCATTCTCTTGTTCTCCTGCCAGTGAAATCCATTGCTGGTCAAGGTACCTTCTCGTTCTGCTTTCCTAAGCTATGGGGCTTGTTTCCTCTTTCAGTTCATTCTGCCCCTTCCCTTCATGCCCCAAAACTTCCCCACCAAGATTTCTATACTCACTCTTGTAGTTGCTCATGATATGGGGGTGAAATACTATTCACTGTACTCCACCCTACACTGATACTTGTACATTGTTTCTCTCCTTGTTATCAGTGATTACCCCCTACCTATCATATGTTCGTAGTTTTGCTCACTGCTTATTGTTCTTTTGGTTTTCTTTTCTTTTTATTGTATTGCAATTTTATTCTTAGAAGTATTTTCCTGTAATTCACTTATTTTGAAATACTTTTTTTCATATTATTGTATTTTTAGTCAGTGTACTTTGTATTTGCCCTATTTCTAACTCTTCCCCTTTTCCTCAGGATGCATTTGAGCTAATACCATCTCAGTATATATTTCTTGGTAAAATGTTTTAAATAAGTAAATCAGTAAACACATACAGACATAACACTGTTAAAAACAAGTGAGATGCAGATAAAAAAAAACAAAGTTAAATGAGAATAGCAAATCAAGGTATGCACATATAGGGTGTAGCTAGGATACCCGGATGTTACAGGTTAGCAGTGCTAGAAGGTTAAAAAAAGCAGGCCAATGGATGCAGTCCAAGTGACCCAGATGGAGGTGTGGGTCCCTCAAGCTTTCAGTAGCAAACGTTAGAATGATGGGGTACCTTGATATTAAATCAGTTTAACCATGTACAGTAAGCTAATTAAAGAGGCAGTCTAATGGATATAGCCCAAGTGTCCAAATGGAGGTATGGGGCCCACAAGAGTTAGCAAATATAACATTGAGATGAACAACATAAACACAGTACCATGGTCACTTTGGCCAGTGATTCCCTGACATCGCTGAAATTTCCAGTTTATTTCTGAACTTGCTTAAAATTGCAAAGCATATCTGAAATAGCAGTTCTGAATCAAATTTCATCTGACTGTTGCTTTCCCGTGTTGTTTATCCATAACAAAACATGCCACCTACTGTAAACAAATTTTACTCCATGCAGATCCTCAAATGTTATAAGCTGATGTATTTCAAATTCTCAAAGAGATTACATTGTACAAGTAGGTACATTTCAAAGTCTTTTAACTCAAAATAAAACACAGTACTCTTGGAATTTAAATGATCCAAAATGTTTTTTATGTTAATGCTTTATGGGGATTCAGTTCACTTCTTTGATATCTCCCATTGTTTCTGTCAGTTTTCTGGTATTCTGTCTTTCTGTAACTGCTTCAGTGCAACCAATAATTTATTTAGTAAAGGATATCTTCAAAAAGAAATTAGCTAATACATCTGAGGAAATGTGATATAAATTCATCTGCACTTAAATGTTTCAGGTATCTCTGTCCGAAAACATAACATTCACATATTCACAAAGACAGCCTTATGGTTCTGTGGGGGTTAATCACTGGGGGCCACTTACCCATGAAGACTTTGTGTCCTTGATTGGTTGGGCTTTTCTGCAGCAGCTGACATCATGATAACATGATTTAATTCTGGATATTTTTTCCCTGACTGCAGATGAATTTCTGTGTGTTTCTTGAAAACAGAGCACAGTATGGCAAAAAAAAAAAAAAAAGAAATAAAACATCTGGGTATATCTGGGAAGCCATCTGGCATGGCGCACTGGAGGTGTGCTGGTGTAGGTTTATTAACCTCTCCCAGAGAGAACCCAGGCACCTCCAGCAGCTCTGGGCTATGGTGGACAGTAGCACTGTGCCACGACCAGGTGAGTGCAGCTGCCTGTATGCATGGTTGCTGTACTGTTTCCCCAATACTGTACATCTGAGTTACTATCTCTGAGGGAATGGGCAATGTACCTGTGTATCCCTGTTGTGTCTGCTCTGTTCTATGGGATCTGATCCATGGTATATCCCTATAAGACCAACACAGGTATATGGGACTACAGTCCAAGTCCAAATACTTGCCTCTATTGCCCTGTACAATACAAAATCAGCTGTGGCTCTCAAAGCCATCCACTTGCCATAACACCATGGGTGTGTGATACCACAGTGATACGTGATCAATGTCCATCTATGGGTGCTGTGTCAGGTTGAAGAATATGTCATGTGACATGGGGTCTACTGGTAGCCAGGTTAGTAGGTGTACCAAACAGCATTTCAAAGAAGGCACTGTAAATTCTGTGTACACTTTCCACGTTGGGTAGTATATTTGCTAGCATTCATACACCATTTAATGCATGGTATACTATTACAGTGAAGCCCACCAGGATGAAGCCCATCTCTGCAGAATTCCGTAGTGGAGTTATTGCAGCAAACAATGCAGTTTCAATGGCACGTAATCCCTTTTGTCATGCAGGAAACCTGTGACACTGCGCTTCATCATGGTGGGCCTCACTGTATATTGGAGTGGGTGTGATACTCTAGATCCTGCCACTGTGTTGGGCTACACTTATGGTATGATGGTCACCCCTTCTCTTATACAGTTATGCTTCCTGTGTCCCTGTTGTATGCAACCTGGGGCTATGTGCATCCTATTACTTAATATGAGGCGTACATGATGTGTAGCTGACATGTATCGGTATGTTGGACAGGAGTGGTGAGCACGACTGGACGGGGCACTACACAGGCCTTACATAAAAAGGAGCTAGGCTATAGCTACAACACTGGCTTGTAGCTTTGTGACTATGCCTGGCCATGACACACCCATCTGTATGGCTTGCCATGGTATGCACAATGGTAAGACATGGCCCTGCATGATCCTGTCCATCCCTGTTATGCACCTGTAGCTGCTGTTGCATAGTGCCGGTATATAGGTGTGTGTACTGTTAAGGGTTTGTGGTAATGTGCCATGTATTCCACTGAATACTACTGATCACATATCTCCTTTGTCCTGCTCCACAAATGCCAGGGCTCAGCATGGCCTACCCAGGGTCAGAGAGGCAAAGCAGGGCCACCAGGACCAGAGACAATGGGATAGGATGCTTGGCCATGATGGGAACCAGTGTGAGCAGGAAGGTATGCAGACATGTGCCTGTATAAGTACTCTGCATTGCACGGCTGCCTGTCGGTACAGCAACAGTGCCACTGCTCGTGACACTGAAGATCTGGGTTCGGAACTGAGCCTGTGCTTTCAGATGGCTGGCTGGTGGAGGAGGATTGAGCATCCTAAGGACTGTTCTCCTTCTCTGGGGAAAGGTGGGACCATGCTCAGCTCTTGACTTACCCCTGGTAGAACCAGGGGCTGCCAGCTGGAGCTCGGCAGGATGAGGGAGGCGGGGCAGATGTTGGCATATACACTGGTACATCATTGCACACCATGCCCCCGGGAAAGAAAACAGGAAAAATGCCAGACCACATGGATGCCACCAGCCTCTGGCCGCAGGCCCCACACCATAGACCTGTGGCACCCCCTGGACACAGAGACAGAGGTCCATTGGGGAGGTAATGTGGCCCACCACCCATGGCCTTTGCCTGGGGGGTAAGATAGGGAGGAACACCAGAAAGGAAAGTCCCAGGGACACAGGTGATGGGTATGGATGAGAAGGAAATGGCTAATGGGGGCCGGTCCAGGAAGTTGATGAAAATAAATAATACCTTGCATTGTGTGTTTTGCAGTCTGGTTTGTATGTTTTCACAATACTGTATGCTTCTGCTGTGGAAGTGGAATGTCCATGTGTCTAAACAGATTGCATGCATGCCTGTGTGGTTGGGGGCGCTCACCTGACCGTTGGAGCATTGCCCCACTACTGACACTGTGTTGGTTCAGATTCTAAGATGCCAGTTCAACAATAAAGTTGTCAACCTCCATCATAGTAATGGATTTATGTCACGTGCAACCTGTGGTCAACATAAATCCGATCGGAGACCCTGGCTGTGTTTTTCATCGGGGAGGGGCTTCACCTCCTGATACCCCATGCAGTGGGCTCTGCCCCATGCACCCCCAATCTCTAGGATTCCAACTTCAAGTCAGAGCTGGATCAGGACAGATTGTAGGACTGGGAGACAGTGTACCATGTTCTTGGGCAGACCACTACAGTGAAAACGTCAATGTTTTCTGCATCGACGTTTTTGCTGTATTGGTGTCACCATACAGGAGGCATACCATTGGTTCATGAGCTGTGCAGTCTACTGTTTCGATCATCATTGCAACAGGCATGCTGCCCTGTGTATGTACTGTGTCTTGATATGCATTACACTGTCTGGTGGCATGTCCACGCTTGCCCAGAACTGATATACCAGGGCATTGGCAGTAATACTCATAACCCCAGGTGGTATGTCTATCTTTGTTAGTTGGGTCTGTTTTGCCACATGGTCAGGCCTAGGTCTGGGAATCTGTCTGGTGGAGGAATGCAAGAGCCACTGTTGTACCAATACACACCTATGACATGCCATATGAGACATACAGCACCTATGGCACTCTGCCCACATTGGTGCAATCTTCAGTGCCATATGCAATGTGTGTCACGTCACTGCATCTCACCAAAGCCAACATAATGTGTCATGAAGCAAATGGCAGGGGTAGTCATTTATGGGCCTTGAATGTACCTTACGATGTATTTGTTCAACATTGTGATACAATTATCGGTAATGTCTCACAAACACAGTGATGTCCAGTGTGTGATCATTCCATTATACATGGGTGGTGCCATGCCTACATTACAACACAATTAGGTCATCACAGGGCCAATGACCTGCACAGGCTCTCTCTGAATGGAACCCTTGTACTTAAAGGGAATCCATACGTTTCCTTACGAAGTTATTGTGAAGGATACTATGAGGATCAGGTATGTAAATTTCTGGGTTATACTTAGAAAACGTTTTCAGTAAGACAGAAAAATGCCTTTTAAATAGAGATGTGGAGGCATCCATTTTGCAGGCAGGAAGGGTGTTGTGATGATGTCACTGCCTCACCAGTGTTAACAGTGTGCAGTGCAGCAGGTGAGAACAGTTCAACAGTGCTGTCAGGGATTCTATTATATTCTGAGGAACACCCAAGATTTTTTGGCAGAGTGCAAGAAAAGAATCCAGTGCTTCTCTTCATGATAGAACAGGATGCTTTTCTGTAGGAGCAGTTTGTTTTAACCTGCTTAATTGCATACTGTGAGAGCTGGTGAGGCAGTGACATCATCACAACACCCATTCTGTCCATGAAATGGATGCCTCCACATCACAATTTTAAATGTATTTTTTCTGTCTTACTGAAAACATTTTCTAAATATAATCCAGCAATTTACATACTGGATCCTCATAATAACCTTCATAATAATTTCATAGGGAATTATATGGATTCCCTTTAAGGTGGAACCGGTGTCTGCTGTGATGCAAGGGGCCTCCAGGCAACTCTACATCTCACACCAGTGTTGTGGTGGTCGTGGTACACTGTGTCAGGTGCCCATGTTCATACAACACCATTGTAAAGCACATGTTACCCTACCTGCTACACACAGTGCTGCAGGATGGTCTTGTCCGTATACAGCTGTGCCCTGTGTGTGTGTGTGTGTGTGTGTGTGTGTGTGTGTGTGCCTGGGCCCTGCCCCTTCTGCTGACCAGAGTGACTCATGGATGCCTGCTGCATTGCACACCTGTGTTGGCCTGTGTGCCGGATGCCTGATCTGCAGGGCACAGGGTGTGTGGATGCAACTCCTAGCCACTTAGGCCATTACACTACCTATCACTCAGACTTGGCTCTGCTGTTGCATGTGCTGCATTTTCACATCTGGCATGCATGCCAATGTCATGTGTGCCTTGCACAGCTCAGTCATGCTCAGTGGCAGTACAGCTCACTCGAGTCCGCACTGCTGTCTCTAGTATGTCACACACATTCCCTTGCAGCTGTTTGATTCCTTCCATAGAAACCCCTAGTTTGCTCATTTTTTCCTGCCTATAGTATCACAGCAGATCCTACCTAATCTCCAGCCCATTCACCCCCCTTTCCCTTTCCTTACGATTCCCTTATACCTATCCCATTCACTTTTAACCCCACCACTGTTTTTGCCCCCACCAAATCTGCTGGAAGGCTGTTCCAGGAATACACCTCTCTTTCTGTGAAGAAATACTTCCTCACAGCTCTCTTGAATCTACCCCCCACTGGCTTCTTATTATGCCTCCTTGTTTTTAAGCACCTTGTCCTGAAAAATACTTCCCTCTTGTACCTTGTTTACCCCTGTTAGATATTGAAAGGTCTCTATCATACCCCCCCTTTCCTAGATGTACATATTTAGGTACTTTCATTTCTCCTTGTAGGGCTTTTGATGCAGACCCTGCATCATTTAATTGCCCTTCTCTGGATTGTTTCTACTCTGACTATGTCCTTTCTGAGAGGTGGTCTCCAGAGCTGGACACAGTACTCTAGGTGGGGTCTCACCAATGATCTATACAGAGGCAACACTACCTTCCTGTTTCTGCTGGTGATACCCATCCCTATGCATGCCAACATACCACTTGCTCTCCCAACTGCCTCGTTACACTGCTTAGTCACCTTTAGGTCATCCGATATGATCACCCCAGATCTCTTTCCTGCTTGGTGCTTACTAGTACCACCCCCCATTTTGTACTCTATCTCCAGTATGTACTCTGTCTGGGTTTCTGTGCTCTAGGTCCATTATTTTGCACTTTTTCATATTGAATCCCAGCTCCCATACCCTTGACCACTCCTCAAGTTTTCTCAGGTTGCTGCTCATCATTTCTGCCCCACCCCAGCCTGTCCACCATATTACAGAGTTTGGGGTCATCCACAAAGAGAAAGACCTTTCCTTCCATCTCCTCTGCAATGTCACTTATGAAGACATTAAAGAGAACTGGTCCCAGCATTGATCACTGAGGTACCCTGCTGGTCAACCTCCATTCCTCTGAGTGAGCTCTGTTTACCACCATCCTCTGCTGCCTATCCCTTAATGCATTTCTTACCCAGTTTACCACCTTTGTACCACTCCTAAGCTACCTAGCTTGCGTATTAGTCTTCATATGTTGAATGGTGTTGAACACCTTGCTGAAATCTAGGAAGGCTATGTCCTAATATGTGTGGCATGGTGGCCAATGTGTCAATTGGTTTTACTTCTATTATGTGCATTATGCCACTCCCATGTGTACACAGCTAGCTGAGTTTAGTGTGCTTCTCTCAGTAGGTGCCCAGAGAGATGCAGGAAACTGGAGGGGTCATTGAAACATCACTTTGGTGGAGGAATGGGATCACCTCCTAAATTTCCAAGTTTGCCTGCTGAGTCTGCTAGCATAGCACGTGGGTGAATGAACCCATGCCATTGAGGCCCTTTCAGTGGCAATGGCAAGAGAACTACTCCAGCATCCACCACCACCATTACCACCTGTAACCCCTCGATGGGACTTGGACATTGTTCTTATACTTAACAATGGGCGAGTGCTCTTTACTTTTTATTTATAGTTCATGGATGGGAGTCCTGTTTTGTATTAATGGACAGGTACCATTTTTAGTTTTTGGTATTGACAAGCAGGTGCCCTTTTCTGTTTGTTATTTCCTTTTATGGGTGGGTACTCCTTTTTTCCTGTGTATTTTGTTGTTGTTGTTTTTCTATGAGCTGGTTTCCATTTTTGTAGATTAAACACTTTGATATATTTGCTGCTGTGCTGTGTGTCTTTCATTGGTGCCTTCTTCCCACAGCCACAGCCCCGACACTGTGCCCATGTACAGCGCTATATATACAGTACTATATTGTACTTTATTCCTGCTATCTCCTCCCCCAGGTCACACCTGGAATCGAGTGGTACTCTGTTCGGTGTGCCTTCCTGGTAAAACATTTAAATAAATTAATAAAGTATTTAGTGCTTGCAAGTGCCTTGTGCTGCATCTGTGCTATAACGTTGGACTGCTCCAGCGCTATGCATTTGCGCTGCATGTGTGAACAGCGCTGAGGCCTAATATTGAAAGGTGTTAGCACTGGGACAATTCATCTAGATATGCTGGTGGCAGTGTACTTGTGTTAGCGCAAGTGCAGCGCAGGTGCTGTTGGCTGAATAGGGGACCCCATAATGTTTTAAAGCCTGGCTAAGTAACAAGCATGCTGCAGTTCACCAGTACCACTGTCAGCCTAAAACTTTCTGTTAGGGGCACTGATCGAAATCCCTAGTTTTCTTTTGCCATTTAAAATCATGGATGATGGATATCCTAATGAACCAGTAATTAACACAAAACAGAACAGTCAGATTCCATATAAAGGAAAGCCAAGATAAATATAGGAGGGTCCAAATCTAATGTTAAGGCGTTGAAGAACCGCATGTGAAGATGCATTGTTATGTACAAGCAGACAGGCACCTGCTGCAATCAGTACATAATATTGCCAAAAGAAAGATTCATAATAAGAGTATTTTCCCTTCTTTTTTTTATTTTGCACCTCTTTATAATGTGACCAGGCCAGTCAGCTGATTATTAGTCCAGGGGAACCCAATCTCAATCAGCTCTGGGATGATAGTGCTCAAATCCTGTGTGTAATTGTACCCCCACTTATGAAGGGACATTTGTTACTAACAAATAACTCAGTTGAACCAGCCCATAAACAATCATTGTGTTAAACCTTGACAAACTGAGTAATCAGTTAGGACTCATAACATTTTCAAATACTGTAGTTGCTTACTATTTTTGGGAGCGCAGAAGAGAGGAGCTCTAATTAGTGGTGGAGGAGGAGGAAAGGGGAGAATAAGACAACAATTTTAAAAGTAAAGCACATCAACACTGCTTTAAGAGGAAAAAAAATGAGAGAGCATGCAGCAGAGGGTCAGCAATTATTTCAAGATATGGAGTAACATCATGTTATTGAAACCCCCTTACCATGAGAGACGCTCCTGAAGGACCCAGCTGTAGATACTGCATCTGAGCTTATCTTATTGGGTGACTTCAATCTAAACTGGGCCCAAGAGGCGAAGTCTGCCATAAGTGGCATATTACATGACTCCCACCTTGCCCAAGTCATCTCTCTACCGACCAGAATGAACCATAAATTGGGAAGGCACTCCACAATTGACTGGGTCCCGGCTTCAACCCCTAGTAATGTAAAAACAGCTGGCACCATGGCAGATGCTTTGAGTGACCACACGCCGATATTTGCTATCTGGAAGAATAGTGCGAATAAAGTCCTGCCCAGAGTGATTACCACTAGGGACTACTGTAATTTCCATCCTGACCAATTCATTGGCTACTTAGATGGCATCGACTGGAGCCCAATAAGACACCTACCTAACCTGGAGGAGGCCGTAACATTTTTCCAGACAACCCTCACCAGGATCGTTGACCTTTTAGCTCCAATGAAAACCCACAGAGTAAAGGGAAGCTGCTACAAGTGGATCTTGCCCTCTCTAAAAGCTTTGATGTCCACCCGTGACAAGGCCTGGAAAAAGTTCAGGAAATCGATGCTACCTGCGGACTTTGCCAGCTATAGGGCCCTTAGAAACCAATGTAAGCATGCCATAAAGATAGCTAAAAAAGACTATATCACCAATCTTTAAAAAACTAACCTAGGCAAGTCTAGGTTCTTCTGGTCGCATATTAATGAACTCCTCAAAGGGAACAAAAAAACTACCCCTGGCCTAATCATGGCTAATCGACGAATTAGTGAAGAGGATCACTCATTGCAGAGGCCCTAAACAGCTACTTCACGAACCTAGATGCATACAAGACTGGACCCCTGAAAACAGGAGTGAGCCTAATGCACAGCGGCCCCAGACCTAGACAGCCCTTTGTTTCACTTGAGGCTGGTCAGGGTAAGAGTTTGAACATCCTTAAATCCCTGCACTCGAGAGGATCAGGGGCACCAGGGATCCAGACTAGAATCCTCAAGGATGGAGTCCCAGCACTAGCTAAGCCCCTTACCTGGCTGTTAAACTGGTCTATTATGGAGGGGTTCGTACCTGAGCTTTGGAAGCAGGCTCTCATGATTCCCATACACAAGGGAGGGTCAACAGAGCCCATAGGGAACTACAGGCCTATCTCCTTGCTGTGTGCTAGTGTGAATGTACAGGAGAAACTAGTTTACTCCCAACTCCAAGAATACCTGGAAATCCACCGGGTAATCTCTCCGTCACAGCACGGCTTTAGAGCCAAGCATGGGACAGATACTGCGCTAACCAAATTCTCAGCTGAAGTACTGAGCAATAGCGACTCAGGAGCCAGCACAGGTGCAGTCTTTATAGACCTCTCCAAAGCGTTCGACTTGGTAAACCACAAACTCCTACTACAAAAAATGTGCTTACTTGGCCTTGACACCCATGCACTGGGATGGTTCGAGAGCTATCTCTCTGAACGTACCCAGAGGGTCAAGTGGAAGGACAATGTCTCCAACCTAGCACCACTCAAAGAAGGGGTACCACAAGGGTCAATACTCAGCCCCCTTCTTTTCATGCTTTTTATAAATGAGCTGCACACACACTGCGGGAGCAGCAGCGTTATCCAGTATGCGGATGATGCGGTCATTTACAGAGCTTCCCATAACCTAACAGAGCTGGAGACAGCCCTCCAAGAGGACATCCTTCAGATGGAGGACTGGCTCACTCTGAACAAAATGGTTTTAAACACCAACAAAATGAAGGTGATGCTGTTTGGGCCCAGATCCTTGGGTCCTGAGAGGTCACTGCTCCCACACCTTCAGTCCGGGGGAAAAACTTGAGGTGGTAACCTCCACCAAATACCTTGCACAAAGGTTTCACACTAAAAAATCATGTGGACCAAATCACCAAAGCCACCCAAGGGAAACTCGGAATCCTCTACAGACTAAAGGACCAGCTTATCCCCGAAGCTAGGGCAGCCATTGCGGCTAGCGTACTTCTCCCAAAGCTCACCTACACGGCCCGGTACTCCAGGGTGTGGCCAAAACAGAGCTATGCAAGCTGCAGACCTTGTACAACAAGATAGTCTGTTTTGCCGCACTGTCACACCCGAGGATTCACCACTGTGAGGCCCAAACAAGGCTCAGGTGGCCGTCTCTGGAAGCTTGCCTTATCTACCCAACCCTCTGCCTTACTTTTAAGCTAATGGGTCCCACACCTCCCCATAGCCTTAATGGTCTCATTAGCTTTAAACTTAGCCCACGGAATCTACGTACCTCAGGCCAAACCCTTCTTGTGGTTCCCAAGACAAGGACTAAAGCCGGGTCCATGTCCTTCGCGTAAACCGCCCCTTCCAACTGGAACAACCTTCTCCTGGAGGTATGGGAGGCAGAGTCTATCACCTGATTCCGGTCAAAACTTAAGGCACACTTGCTCGATAGGAGCATATGCCTATGTTACAGGACCTGACCACTTAAAGCCATCCCGGTAGGTCAACGCACCTGCCACAAGGATGGGGAGCACTTACGTGTCTACATATCCCCCTTCCTCTATGCCCATAAGGAAGGTACCATATGACCTAGCAACTGCCTTGCCCTTACCTCGAGCACACTCCAATCTTAACATGTACCTGATATGCAAAATGTTTCTTGATGTGTAACTTCTGTCCTAACTGCCTTATGTCTTCCACAACTTACCGCTTTAAACTTATGAAGTCTTTTATGACATATAACATTATAATCATCTGAGTATACTGATCTGTTACCTGCTAGAAATTGTTACTCCGGGGTCGCCCCTGAAAAAGGGACCTCCGGGGCCCAGTGGGCCTACCCGGTCATCAAAATTCAATAAATAAATAAATAAATAATGAAGAAAACAGGACGTAATCATGATCCAGCAACAAAAAAGATAATTGTTCTGTGTAGTTACTTTCTTTTGATTCCGGGAAGCTTCAAATTTTGTTGGGGGTGGGAGCTAACGAATGATATTTGTTTCTGGCAGATGAAATAGTAGATGAAGACACAAGAGAGGAATAACCCACATTAATTTAATGCTCCCTGTTGAAAGATTGCAACTAGTGAAAAAAAATGGTAACATAGAAACATAGACTTTAACAGCAAATAAAGACCACTGGGTCCACCCAGTCTTCCCATTTCCCTACCTATTGGAAAAGCTGCAAATCTTAGTTAATCAATAGCCTACTTACTCCTACCCCCACTAGAATTGCTTTATGTTTGTCCCATGCATTCTTGAATTCCCCCACTGTTTTTGGCCCCACAAACCTCGTCCAGAAGGCTGTTCCATGCATCCACCACCCTCTCCATGAAAAAATGCTTCCTCACATTGCCCCTGAGCCACCCCCCTCCCATTTTCAAATTGTGGCCCCCTAGTTCTTGCACATCTCTTTTTCTGAAAGATGCTACCCTATTGGACTTTGTTGATTCCCATGAGGTACTTAAATGTTTCTATCATGTCCCCACTCTCCCTCCTTTCCTTGAGGGTATACATATTAAACTCCTTTAGTCTCTCTTTGTATGGCTTCTGGTGCAGACCCTGCACCATTTTAGTTACCCTCCTTTGGACTCCCTCCATCCTGCCTATGTCCTTGTGGAGATGGGGTCTCCAGAACTGCACACAGTATTCCAGATGGGGTCTCACCAACTGTCTGTACAGAGGGATAACAGCTTCCTGTTTTCTACAGGTGATGCCTCTCCCTATGCATCCCAGTATCCTCCCAGCCCTCCTTACTGCCTTCTCACATTGCTTGTCTACCTTTAAGTCAGCTGATATGACTACCCCCAGGTCCCTTTCCATTTTTGTTGTTGTTAGTACCTCCCCCCACATTGTGTACTCTTCCCCTGGGTTTTTGTTACCCAGGTGCATTACTTTTCACTTCTTTGCATTGAATCTAAGCTGCCATACCTTTGACCATTCCTCCAACCTTGCCAAGTCCCTTCTCATCCTTTCCACCCCCCATTGTGCATCAACCCTGTTGCAGATCTTTGTGTCGTCTGCAAAGAGGCATACTTTCCCTTCCAGTCCCTCTGCAATGTCACCTATAAAGACATTAAAGAGGACTGGTCCCAGTACTGAATACTGCAGTACCCCACTAGTACTGTAACCCCCCTTTCTTCAGAGTGGACTGCATTTACTATTACCCTCTGTGTCCTGTAGTCCAGCCAGTGTTTTACCCAGACTACAACCCTGTGACCCACTCCCAGGTTGGCTAACTTGTTTATTATTTTGTATTGGACTGTGTCACATGCCTTGCTAAAGTCTAGGCAAACCATGTCCACAGCCCCTCCCTGGTCTACTACTTTGGTCACCCAGTCAAATAAATCAATTAGATTCATTTGACATGACCTTCCCACTGTGAATCCATGCTGCCTTGGGTCCTGTGCCCCACTGGCCTCTAGATACTCAACAGTTCTTTCCTTCAGAAGTGAATCCATCATTTTCTCTACCACTAAGGTCAAACTAACAGGTCTATAGTTTCCTATCTCTGTCTTGCTCCCACTTTTGTGAAGGGGAATCACATCCACCCTCCTCCAATCCTCTGGTACCACACCATCCTCCCATGATTTGTTAAAAAGGGTAGTCAGTGGTGTCACTAGTTCTCCCCTTAGTTCTTTAAGAATTCTGGGGTGAATCCCATCAGGCCCCATTGCTTTGTCCACCTTCAGTTTTAGCAGATCTTTTAGGACCCTTTTTTCTGTGAATGGACTGATATCAATCTCCCTATCCAGAGTGCTTCCATTTTTTGGTTAAGGTACCTCCACCCCCTCTTCTTTTGTGAATACCGAGCAGAAGTATTCATTCAATATCCCTGCTTTTTCACTGTTACCCTCTGCCCCCCTTCCCTTTCTTAAGCCTCACTATGCCTCCCTTGGTTTTTCTTCTCTCCCTAATGTACCTATGAAAGGTTTTGGCCCCCTTCTTAACTGAGTTGGCTATCCTTTCCTCAGTTTGGGCCTTTGCTATTCTGACTGCCTTCCCCACTTCCTTCTGCTTTAACTGGTACAGTTCTCTGTCCTGCTTCTTCTGTGTTTTCTTATACTTCCTGAATGCTACCTTTTTCTCCCTAACCTTCCCCGTCACCTCTTTTGAGAACCATAATGGTTTTTTCCTTCCTTTTATTTTGTTGATTTGCTTCACACAAAGGCTTTTTGCCTCTGTGATGGCGTTTTGCTGGGGGACTCAATACTAAGAGGAGTCAGGTGGGGTAGCAAAGGGAAGCGGCATAGTCACATTTGGGTGGAAGCCATGCCAGGAATGACAGCGGGTAGGGTGGGACAATCTATTCTGAAATATGACAGAAGTGGTAGGAACAAGCCTCATTTAACTATACATCTTGGGATGAACGACCTAGCTGATAAGATGGTAGATATAGTCCAGAGGAAGTTTGAGGAAATAGGACAATTATGTGAGGGAGCAGGAAGATAAGTAACTTTTTCAGAGATACTTCCAGTGCCCAAGACAAGCACAACAGGAACGCTGAGAATAGAGGAATGTAATGGATGGCTAAGCACCTGGTGTTATGCTAGAGGATATGGGTTGGTGGGGGGGGACCTGGGAGGACAGTAGTCTCTATGCCAAGGACAGACTACACTTAAGTAAGAAGGGAAAGAAAGTGTTGAAACACAGGATGGAGGAGTACATAGAGGAAGTTGGGAATTTAAACTAGGAGTGGGGGGTGGCAAGTGGTCAAGAGACATGCAGAGACCATAGGTTGGGAAGCCATATGCACTTACACCCCATAACAGTGACAAAGGACACATGGCAAGTACTACTGGTGATGCTAGTAAAGGAGGGCAGGATGAGAGGGGGGGAAAGGTGGTCACCCTTAATGCTAGGAGCCTTGGGAAGAAAACTGCAGAGTTACAGGTGCTCATGACAGAGGGAGAGGTGGACATTGCAGACATCACAGAAACATGGCCCACCCAATACAATGACTGGAACCTGTCTGTACCAATGTACAGGTTATTTCATAGGGATAGGTTGATAGGGAAAGATGGGGGGGGTGACACTATATGTGAAGAAAGGACTGAAGTGTGTAAGGGAGGAAGGGGAGGAGGGTAGTTTGGAGTCATTTTGGATGCAAATCCAGGATTCCAAGAATAGGACTCTCAAAATGGGAGTGGTATACAGGCTGTCCTCTCAGATGGAGGAGTTAGCCAGGGAACTAGTGGGACAGATCAGGAGGACCTGCAAGAAGGAAGGTGTGGTGATTGTGGGGGACTTCAACATACCAGGAGGGGAATGGAGTACCACAACAACCAGGAATTGAAGGTAGCAGGTACTGCTGGATGCCTTCCAGGACAGCTTTCTGATGCAAATGGTCAGTGAACCAACCAGGTTAGGGAATACCCTTGACCTTGTGCTGGCAAATGAGGAGTTTGTAAGGGAAATTAGGGTGAAGAACCACTGTCAGGGAGTGACCACCACTCAGTATGGCTCACATTGGGTATGAGCAATGAAGGAGTGGAATCTGGCATGAGTGCTTGACTTCAGGAGGGCTGAATTTGGGAGGATGGGGGAAGTGGTAAAAGAGTACCTGGCCAGAATTCAGCCTACTATGGGCACTTACCAGAGGTGGGAGCTCATAAAGCTGGGGATAGTGGAGGCAACCAAAACCTGCAGCAAGGCCCAGAACAAGAAGGCTGTGGCTGAGAAACTGAGCTGGGTGAGCAAGGAGATCATGGAAAAGGTAAGCTGCCTTTAGGAGGTACAAGAAAACAGGGAGGGGGAGGACAGGGAGGAATACCTGAAGGAATCGAAGGAGGTGACAAGGGCAGTAAAGAGAGCCAAGGCATCTACGGAGCTCAGGCTAGCACAAGGCATTGGGGGGAGAAGGACTTCTTTAGGTACATCAGGGAGAAAAGGAACTGTAAGGACCACACAGTAAGGATTAAGAAGGAGGGGGGTTGGGTGGAAGCAGGGTGTGATAAGGCAGAAGTACTAAATGATTACTTCTGCTTGGTATTTACTGGGAGAAGAGATGATACCCAAGAGGAGATGAATGGCAGAAATGGGGGGGAAGGGGGTGACAGACAGGGAAATCATGGAGGGCAGAATTCTGGAGGATTTGAAGGCACTGAGGGTGGACAAGGCACCAGGCCCAGATGGTATCCACCCCAGAGTTCTGAAGGAGCTGGCAGAGGTCCTTGTGGGGCCTTTGGTAGACCTATTTAATACCACACTACACTCAGGGTGTGTACCTCAGGATTGGTGGATGGCTCATGTGGTGCCCCTCCACAAGAGTGGCCCCAGGGATAAACCGGGGAACTACAGACTGGTGAGCCTCACATCCATCATTGGTAAGCTGATGGAGACTATCCTAAAGGAGAGGCTAGTGGCCCTCCTGGAGGTCAAAGGACTACAGGACAGCAGACAGCATGTCTTCATACATGGCAGATCTTGCTAAACCAACCTGGTGGAGCTCTATGACTGGGTAACTAGGCAATTGGACAGGGCCATGCAGTGGATGTCCTGTATCTGGACTTCAGTAAGGCATTTGACTCGGCGCCACATGGGAGGCTGGGAAGTAAGTTAGAAGGCACTGGAGCAGGTGAAAATCTGGTGAGATGGGTGGGGAACTGGCTTCAGGGAAGGCAACAGAGAGTGGTGGTGGGTGGGGAGCTCTCATTCCCAAGGGTAGTGATGAGCAGTGTTACACAGGGCTCGGTGTTGGGACCAGTGTTTTACCAGCTGGGCGGAGTGCAGCTAGCCCAGACAGAAGAGGAGGAGAATGATCTGGAGGTACTCATTACAGGGTCAATGAACAACTCGGCACAATGTAGGAAGGCAACTGCAAAGGCCAACAAAATGCTGGGTCGCACTGCTAGAGGTATATCCTCAAGGAAGGAGGAGGAGGTGATTCTGCCACTGTATAGGTCATTAGTTAGACCGCACCTGGAGTACTGCGTGCAGTACTGGCACCTGTATCTGAAGAGAGACATTAAGTTACTGGAGGGGGTGCAGCACAGGGTGACACAGATGATCAAGGGGCTGGGGGACTTACCATATGAGAGGAGGCTGAGGGAGTTGAACATGTTCTCGCTGGAGGAAAGGAGGGACAGGGGGGACATGATTGAAACCTTTAAGTACATGAAAGGAATAAACAAGACTGGTACAGAGGGGCTGTTCAAAGTAAGGGAGGGGAAGGACACCCAGGGCCATGATACGAAACTGGAGGGAGGAAGGTTCAGGAGGGTGATGAGGAGACAGTGTTTTACAGAGAGGGATGTAGCTGGGTGGAATGTGTTACCGGCAGAAGTGATATCCAGTAGAACAGCGGACTGCTTCAAAAGGGGCTGGGACAGGGCAAGGGGGAGGGTCAATGGAGGGGAGGGGTGGAAGGGAGGGGCAGCTGCAGAATAAGGGGTGCTAGCTGCATATTCGAGCAGACTTGATAGACCTCTAGGCCTTTATCTGCTAGCAAATTTCGTAGTTCGTAGTTTGTTTTGATTTTTTCCCATTGCTCCTCCACCCTTCATTTTTTCCCCTTTTGCTAGTGCTTTTCTGAGGCACTCTCCCATTTTCCTAAAGTCAGCCCTTCTAAAGTCCAATACTCTTGCTTTTGTATGGCTTGACTCTACGACTGTGTTTATCATGAACCACACTGTTTGGTGGTCGCTTGTTCCTAGATGGCTACCTACTTCTAAATCCAAGATCCTCTCTCTGTCCCCATTTGAGAGTACCAGGTCTAAGATTGTTCCCTCCTGAGTGGGTTCCAACACTATCTGTTTGCGGTATACCCCATGTAAGGCATCAAGAATGGCCCTACTCTTGGATGTGGCTGCAGCAAAGGTGTTCCAGTTAACATCTGGCATACTAAGGTCCCCCATCAACAATATCTCCCCTTTTTCTGCCATTCTAAGGATGCCTTCTATTATTTCCTTGTCCATTGCCTCCCCCTGAGATGGAGTTCTGCATACAACCCTGTGCAGATTTTGGTGCCATTTTCTGTCTCCAGGGTGACCCACAGTGCCTCCTCTCCTCCCTGTTTACCCTTTAGTTCCATTGCTTTGATCCCTTCCCTTACATAGAGAGCTACTCCTCCTCCTCTTTTACCTCCCGTCCCTCCTGTAGATTGTGTACCCTGGCATGTTGACATCCCAGTCATGTTTCTCTGTGTACCATGTTTCAGTGACTGCCATGATATCTAGGAGTCCCTCTTCCATCAAGGCCACTAGTTCAGGGAGCTTGTTACCCAGACTATGGGCATTGGTTCTCATCACCCTCCACTTTTTGATGGCCTTACCCCTTTTAGTCCCATTCCTGTCCTTACTGCCTTTGTCTTTTTCTCTATTTACCCCTGTCCTGCTCCCTATTGACTTCTGTACCTTGATGTTTACCTCACTAACTACCCTGTTTTGTGAGGGGAAACTGGGATTTCCCTGCTCTTTTTCAGTACCTACTCCCTTGGCTAGTTTAAATGCTTGCCAATGAAGCATACAAACCTATCACCTAGAACCCTGGTTCTCCTCCTGGACAGATGCAGATCATCGCTCCAGTATTGGCCTTTATCCCTCCAGGTGGACCCCCAGTCCCCAATGAAGCCAAAACCTGGATCTCCTCACCAGTTTTTCAACCATTCATTGAATATCATTGTGTGGAGTACCCTAGCCTCACCCTTGCCATAGACAGGCAGCATCTCCGAGAAGGTTACCCCTCCCCAACTCCACAAACTCCTCTTGCACTGCTCTGATCCCATTCCTAGCCAGGTCATTTGTCTCTAGGTGGACAATTATATCCAGCTCCCTCCCCATGCAGCTGTGATCCTGAGGATTTGCTCCCTGTCCCCTCCAAGCCATGGCACCAGGCAAGCACCTTACCTTCCTCTCCTCCTCCCCCAGTTCTACCCCCTAATGATTGAGCCCCCCACCAGGAGTTGTTTCCTTCCCCTGTGGGGTCCCATGCCACCCTACTGTGGGTCTCCTTTGTGGAGGTCCCCAGCATCCTCCTTGGTCTCCACTGCAGGTGCTTCCATAGAGGAACCACTCTCCACCAGAATGATTTATGAATTGTGAAGAGTTACAACTGGAGCGATGCGCCTCTGTTGCACCACTCTCACCCTTCCTGAGCTTACCTTGGTCCAACTGCTCCTCTTTCTTGGCAACCTCTGAGGCAGCAATGGTGGTCCTGGTGGTCCCTGGGCAGGGAAAGAGGTTTCACGATTCCTAGCAAGGTTGGCCTGGAGACGGGCAACCTCCTCACTCAGACCAGAGAGGTGCCTGCAAATAGGGCAGAATTGCATCCTCCAGAACATCTCCCAGAAGACTGCTTCCCCACAGCCATTGCACTGCACCACTCCCACCATGTCTTATTTTGTGGCCCCTCTCCCATTGCTTTGTATGCTTACTCTCTCCTCCCTCTATTTATTTTTCCACCTTCTTTCCTACTGCCTGTGTGCCCTTACAGCTCTCACCCTTCCTGTTCTGGGACAGGAACTTCTTATATTTTTCGGTAGTCTTCTTCTTCCTTGTTAGTGACATGTCAGCATGCTCATATCGATTCTGACAATCTCACCATCTAAGTAAATATGCTGACTGAATACATAAACCAACTGACAGGCCTCCATATAATTATAATTAGACAATCAACAATGTCAGATCCATGTGTCATTTTTTTATTTTAAAATGGACACTCTATATTTGAGAATGAAGCAGCATTACAGATATACTAACATACTAAAATGCCAGCAGAATAGGCCTAATGGTCTTTCGTGTCTGCTCGTTTGGTCAGCCCCCACCCTGGGTGCTGACCTTGCTGTCCCCCTCGCCTTCTCTGGCTTCTCCCTTCCCAGTTCCAGATATTCTTACTGCATTGGATTTTGCTTCCTGAACCCTTCCCTGTACCTGTCCCACCCCTCTTGAACCCCTCCACTGTCTCTGCCTCCACCAGCCCCTAGGTAGTGCATTCCATGGCTCTACCACCCTCTCAGTGAAGTAGCACCTCCTCCTTTCTCCCCTGAATCTTCCCCCCTCCAGCTTCCACCCATGCCCTCTAGTGGCCCCCTCCTCCTTCCTTCGAAGCACCCTCACTGTTCCGCCCCTATTTACCCTCTTCATGTACCTGAAGACCTCTATCATGTCCCCCCGGTCCCTTCTCTCTTCCAAAGTGTACATATTTAGCTCTTCGAGCCTCTCCTCATAGGTCCTGTCCCCCAAGCCCCAAATCATTTTGGTTGCCCTCCTCTGGACCCTCTCCAGGAGGTTAATGTCCCTCTTTAAGTGTGGCCTCCAAAACTGCACATGATACTCAGGTGCGGCCTCACCAAGCAGTTATACAGAGGAGTATCACTTCCCTCCTTCTGGAGGTGATCCCCTAGCGATGCATCCCAGCATCCTGTTGGCCTTGCTGCTGCCCTCCTACAAGTCTCAGAGTTGTTCATCTTGACATCCACCACCACCCCAGGTCCCTCTCAGCCATTGAGACTGTAGTATTTCCCCAGGTGTACACTTGGCCTGGGTTTCTGGCTCCAGGTGGAGTACCTTGTCTTTCCCTGCATTAAACCTCAGCTTCACTTTCTAGACCATCTTTCCAGAGCCTCCAGATCCCCTGCAGGGCCACCTCCCTCCACCCCATCCACCACTGCCCCAGTTCCGAGTCATCTGCAAAGAGACTCATCTCACTCCTGATTCCTGTCCTTATGTCAGATCAGTAGGCGTTGAACAGAAAGGGCCAAGGACTGATCCCTGTGGGACCCCACTAATGACCCTCCTTGGGAAGAGATTATCCCACCAACTACGACCCTCTGGGTCCGGTCCTGGAGCCAATGCCTATCCATCGGATCATCTGGTTTCCCACCCATTTCTTCTAGTTTATCCAACAGGCCCACGTGAGGCGGAGTCAAATGCCTTGCTGAAGTCCAGAAAGAGGACATCCACTGGTCTACCCAGGTCCAAGGCACTTGTAACCTAGTCATAGAACTCCACCAGGTTTGTCTGACACGATTTCCCCGGGATGAATTCATGCTGTCTATCGTCCAGGCACCCTGACTTATCCAGGGCCCCCCCCAGCCTCTCCTTGACAATGCCCTCCATCACCTTGCCCACCACTGATGTCAGGCTGACAGGCCTGTAGTTCCCTGCCAGCTCCCTTGATCCCCCTTGTGGATAGGCACTACATGCGCCACCTTCCAGTCTTGGGGCACCCACCCTGTCCTCAGAGATGGTGAAAGCTCTGCCAGGGGTTTCGCCAGGACATCTTCAAGTTCCTTCAGCACTCTAGGATGTAATTTATCCGCCCCGGTGCTTTCTCTGTCTTAAGGAGCTGAGGGCTTCCTCACTCTCTCTGCTGTGATTTCCACTTCCAGTACCTCTTCTCCTGCTTAGCCCTCCCCACCTGCCAGTGATGCCCCCTCTCCCCAGACCTGCCGATTGGTAGGGCCCCCCTCCTCATTATCTCTGTCTCCTCCCATGTATGATGCAGCATCCCATTTTCCCTGGTGAAAACTGAGTGAAGTACTCATTTAGTACCTCAGCCTGCTCCTCTGGGTCTTGTGCCCATCTCTCCCAGATTTAATCCTGCTAATCTGCCCTTCACCCTTCGTCTTTCCCCAATGTATCTAAAGAACCCTTTTCCCTCTCCTAATTTCCTGGCCAGGTTCTGCTCCTTCCTTGCCTGAGCCGCCCTCACCACTCTAGTGGCCTTCTAGCCAACAGCTCATACTCCCTAGATCCCTTTCACTCCTTAGCACTTGAATTTCTTATAGGCTGCTTTCTTTCCCCACCACCTCCTGGACCTCCCTGGTCCACCAACAGGGTTTTGGGCCCTACCGCATTTTCGTCTTACTCTTGCACAGGTGCTGGTAGCATCCTGCACCCCTCTCCTGATGATTTCCCACCTACTATCAGCATCCATGTCTGACCCAATCCCATCCAAATGCTCCTTAAGGATCCTTCCCATTTCCTTAAAATCCACCCCCCTGAAGTCAGTTACTTCTGTCTTTGTGCAGCCTTCTACCCCTCCTAGGTCCAGGCAGAACCAGACCGTGGCATGGTCACTCCCCGCCAATGGGTCCCTTACCTCCAGGCCCCCAATCTGGTCACTGTCTGCCAGGACCACATCCAGTACCCATGCCTCCTGGTCGGTTCCCTCACCTGCTGAGTTAGGAGCGCGTCTTGAAAGACATCCAACAACCTCTGTTCCCTGGTCACAGAGGATGTCATAAGTCTCCCAGTCTGTTCCTGGCATGTTTAAGTCCCTAACACCACCACCTTTCCTCTGCCCAGTCTGCAGTGTCTCCTAACATCTGCCACCAGACTGTCCTCCAGCTCCTCCGCCAGGGCAGAGGTCTATACACCACTCCTATTTTACTCTCTTGCCCCCTTGTTATCAAGGTGACCCAAATCGCCTCCACGGTTCCCTCCGCCTCCTCAACTCCCCTATGCCAATGCAGTTTTTACTATCATTGCTACCCTCCTCCCTTCCCTCCCCTGTCCTTCCTGAACATAGTGTAACCCTCCAGGTTCAGGTCCCAGTCATGTCTTGCAGTGGCCCAAGTCTCAGTGACCGCTGCCACATCCACTGCTCCCTCAGTTAACATCGCCTGGAGCTCAGGCATTTTATTGCCCAAGCTCCTGGCATTTATAGGACTACCTTCCACCCTTTCCCTATAGTTTCATTTCCCTGCTCATGTTCCTTGGGGATTCTGTTTCTCCTGGTCTGCACTTTGCCAGTTGGTCTTTTCCTGCAATCCTCCTGGTCCCCAGGGGTGGAGACAAGTCCCTCCTTTATCGGCATCCCCTTGACTGCCTTTTCTCCCATCCACCCCCTTCACAAGTTTAAACCCCACTTTTCACCAATGAACTCCTCCATTTTCAACTTAAGGATTCCCTCCTCCAAATTGAGATGTAGTCTATCTCAGCATACAGCTCCTTATCATCCCAGGTCTCCCCCAATCCCCATCAACCCATACCCTCTGGCCTCACACCACTCCCTGAGCCACTGGTTTATCTCCTAATTTTTCTTTTGTGTTCCCCACTAGCCCTGGCACTGGCAGAATTTCTGAGAAGGAAACTGTGCATCCTATGTCATGACAGACCCTGGCGAGCTCCTGAATCTTGCCTGTATCTCTAGCTCGCTATTTCCCTCAATGTCATTTGTGCCCAGGTGGACCAGTATGTCTGGGAACCCCACAGTCCTTTGCCAGCTGAAATACCGTGCTTAGCCCTGTGCACCATTAGTCCAGGAAGCATCTTGTTCTAACTGGCCAGGCTTCTCCCTCCTATCCCATTTGATACCCTGATCATAGAATCCCCAGCAGGAGCACTCTGACCACCTTTTCCTCCATTCCCCCTTCCATGTCCCTCATCCTTTCTACCGGCCCCTCCACCCAGCTGGCTCCTTGTTCCTCCCCCTATCTGGGTGCCACATAACACCCGTTCCTTATTTACCCTGGCCACTCCCTCCCCTCCAATCCTATGCCTCTCCTCCTCCTCCTGAGTATCCTTCTGCACCTTGTTAATTCCCCCCTCACTGCTTGCAACTGGTCCTTCTCCCCCATCTGCTAAACTAGCCTGGCTCATCCTCCCTTCCTTCCTGTCTCCAGTTAGTTCCTCCTTGCTCATCGTGCTCCTCTGGCCTAACCCCTCAGCTCTCTTTACTGAATCATCCTTGTACTTCTGGTCCTTCTTTACCTTTCCTCCCAACTGGTCCTTCTCCTTGCGCTTTCCTCCCTCTTCCCCCACTCCGATTTACTGCTCCCCCATTCTCCTGCATTCCAGGTCCCCTGTTCTTCCTGCTATCTGGCCCCTGCCTCCTGCCCCACTCCCACACCCTTTCCGTCTCTAACCACCTCTGCCGTGGCTACATCCCCCATCCTTGAGCAGAAGAAGAGAATAAGCGGTTACTAAGTATAAGGTCTGATCCACCTCCCTGCCTTGCTTCCTTCTGTCCAGCACTGGCTATCCGCCTACTTCCCTGAGAATGTTGTCCCTCCGTCCCCCCTTTGTGAGGGTCCCCAGTTACCTGCCTGCTTCCTTGGCAGTGTCCTTTTGGGCCCCCTCTGCCAGGGTGCCCATGTGACCCCTGAGTATTCTTCTGCACTCCTTTCCCTATACCCCCAACCCCAGTGCTTGGTGCAACCCTGTGGGAGATTTCCAGCCCCCTTCCCCAACCATACCACCCCTTCCCCAGCTTTCTCCTCATCCCCGCAACCTCCTCCCTAAGCTGTGCCAGCTGGTAGCACACTGGGCAACCACCAAACTTCCAAGCCCAGTCCAGTATCATGGCTGCTCCACACCCTGTGCACCCACTACCCTCCCAAAGATGCGCCCTAATGATGTGTGGCTCCATCCCTTTCAAATAGTTTTCCTTGGGTGAGCCACCAGGTTCCCCTATTCCAAGATACCCTACTGCTAATCAGGTCTCCCACTAATCCTAGAGACAGTCCCACTGTACACCAGTAACTCTGTTACTAGGTGCAGTACACACATTATACATGTAAGAAAATGAACAACTCCCTCAAGCTCCTCTCCCGGCATTTAAATCCAACCCCAGTGGCTAGAACTACATGAGCTGCACCAGCAGCCTTTTCTTTCAATTGCAGGGCAGGTCTTCCCCTATAAATCTGCAGACTTCTGGGAGGGAGGGAGGGTGGGGGAGGCGGGTCTTGGGCAGACACCTGACAAGAGAGAGTGTATCAGCCCTGTGTCTCCCTCCAAGCCCTGCAGCTAAAGAACCATCTCCAAGCAAATCCCACCAAACAGGTTTTAACTCAGAAGAAATAGGCCTCTACCAGTGCAGCCTGTTACAAAGTGAAACATCCACAAAGAGCCCCACTTACAGCCACTAAATCAGTTTACAAACATCCAGGATCCCCAGAACAATACCCTGCTAGCCCCTTAGAAGCAAGAAAGAAAAGAACTAACCTACCAAGTAATATCCACAAGAACCCTGTGAAAACAGCAGCAGCTACTGTCCTGGAACACAACTGATCCTGCCCCCTTCCAGTTCTTTCTGGAAGGAATGTATGTTAATAGATGTAATGTGAACCCCTACTTCCCACATCCACAACAAAAGAAAAAAAAGCTCATCTATAATTGCTCATATTGATCTAATTCTCAAGTAAAGATTTGAAAATGTAGTTACAAATCAGATATTAACAAAAGAGCACTGCCCAACTCTTCAGTCACATCCTCATCACTAAATCACTTGAAAGCTCTGTGACAAGGACACTTTCCAGCATGTAAGCCAGAACAGTGAAAACTGTTCCATAAAAAACAAACAAAAAACCAACTTTTTTATGCCGGAGAGGTGGTTATCTGCCACAGCTTTCTAAAACTACAGATTTTGACTTATCAGACACATAAAACATCTTGGCTTTCAAAGTCACCTGGACACATTTGGATTAATAATTTTATTGTGATGACATAGAAAGATAAAAACGTAGAATTTGTAAGCAGATAAGGACCACTTGGTCTACCCAGACTGCCTATTTAAACCTACCTACAGTGACCCCACAGACCCGACATGGTCTCCAGTTTTTTCTCCCGCCCTTCATTCCTTTCTCCTCAGCCGATGAGCTGATCCAGGCATCCACCACTCTTTCTGTGGAGAACTTTCTTACATCTTTCCTAAATTTACCCTCTCCAGTTTCATATCACGCCCCCTTGTTTTCCAGCACATTTTCTTTTGACATATACTCCCATCCTGTACCTTATTTAAGCCCTTTAGGTGTTTATACTACATGTCTTTGTCACATGCCCCCCCCTTCCATGGTGTACATATTGAGTTCTGTTAGTCTCTTCTCATAAGTCTTCTGCTGAAGACCTCACACCATTTTAATTGCTCTCTTCTGGACCACCTCTATTCTGTCTATGTCCTATCATAGATGTAGTCTCCAGAACTGTACACACTATTTTAGATCAGGTTTACTATTGACCCATACAAAGGTAACACCACCACCTCCCTATTTCTGCTGGTGATACCTCTTCCTATGCACCTCAGCATCCCACAAGCTTTTCCAGCCACCTTGTCACACTGCCTGGCTACCTTTAGGTCATTCAATATAATTACACCGCGATCTCTCTCCTGCTTGGTTGTTATCAGTATTACTCCTCCTATTTGATATTCAGCCGCTGGTCCTTTCTACCCCAATTTATAACTTATATTTGTTATAATTTATATAATCTCTGATCTTTTGCTTGCCAGTCCCACCGTCCTCCCTGGCCCATGTACAATCCCAGAGGACTGTACCTAGCTCCTGGAGAACAGCAAGACTAACAAACATCTTTTTTTTTTTTTTGTTTTAATTCAAGTTTATTGCATTTTAACCCACAAAGGCCTTAACACAGACAGGTTAAATGAACAATAGCAAGGTGACAAATTGTGGCCATGTCAGGCCCCCTCCTAACCACCCCTCCCTCCCTCCTGGCTTGGCATTGCATAGTAAAATGAAACCAGAATAGAAACTGTGGTATACAGAATATTATGTAGAAACAATACAGTACAGTATCGTATTAAGTTCAAATTGAGTTCTCGCCTAGACATAAGGAGCTGCTAGTGAGTAAGGTAAAAGGCTTTATAAAATAAACCTTGAGCCTTATCCCTTATCCCTATTGACCATTATTGTTACTATTCACCCTTTCTGTCTGTAACAAATAGAGCGTGTGAAATCTATCCCATATCCGTTTATACCGAGATACAGAACCCCCAAGATTGGCTGTCATATGTTCAACCCTGAGATTGAAGAGGAGCTCAGTCAACCACTCAAGGTATGATATGGGCTGTCCATCCAACCAGTGGCATAGAACAAGTTTCTTTACTGATAGGGCTAGGAGTGCCATATGATACCTTCTGATCTGCACTGGAATTTGGGAGAAATTCCCCAACAAACATATCTCAGGAGTGAACAAATCTTTGAGTCCCAATAAAGGGTCTGCTCTGTGTTTAATATGGACCCATAATTGTTGAATCCTGGGGCAGTCCCAAAAAATGTGCTTAAGAGAGCCCTCATCCTGTCGACACCTGTTACATAGAGCATCGGAAGATCTGCCCATTTTCTGGAGTTTTAAGAAGTCCAATACATATCATTTAATATCTGGAATTGAGTAAGTCTCAATCTATCTTGTGAGATGTAAGTAAAAGTAGCTTTCCAGATTTCCACCCATCTGTTACCCATGTCCAGATAATACTCCACCCAGGTACTGGGAATATTGCTGTGAGGATCCAAGGCTCTTTCCCTAAGGATAACATACAGTTTAGAGATAGCATGGAGTTTGTCGCTGAGGGGTATCATTGTCCGGAAACAGTCTTTCATTTCAGGGCCTACACCGGGAAGACTAACAAACATCTGATCAGAACTTGTAAAAGCTTTAAAATCCACAGGAGGTCACCAAATCCTCCACTGCAGCAGCTCTCTCCTGATATTGTTGCTTTACAAGCCCAGTTTAATAAGTTTAACATTAGTGGGAAGTTTGTGCCACTTTCTGTTTTAAAAAAGGGAAAACTGTTAATGATACAACACTAGCTAAACATAACATGGAATGTTAATGTTAATGTTACAGTTTACATGTTTCTTTTACTAGTAACATTACACATTTACATGTCCTTTTAATACAAACACTGTTGTAGTACAAAAGCTTAGTTAATCAGGCTGTAGGTTAATGTTCTTTTGCGTACAAAAGGACAAGCTTTTTTAGAGGCCTGTAGATCATTGTTTCATTCTTCTCAGAATATGGTAGGCCTATTCAAGAATCCCTAACATCTTCCAAGGTCAGCAAGCACAACCTACAGACTAAAAAAAAGTGCAAAGAATATTGGAAGAAGTGGGTAGCCTTTAACCACAGACCTAAAAAAGGGTATTCCATGTTCTATAGTACGAAAACATAGCCCTTTTTATAAGTGCTGGAGTTTCAATGCCCTTGGGCCTTGCATCATGTTAACATTGTATCTGCATGAATAACTGCTGAAAGTTAGACCATCTCAGAAGTGATTTAACTTTTGGGCATTGTTGAAGCAACTTGTGACACTAACTAGGATGCATGCATCAGTTTTTGTGCCATAAAGACGGAATCTGGAAGTGTGTCGGCATCCCACCCTCCAAAAATCTAGCCCCAAATCATTGAGGTTTTAGAGCAGTGTTCTGTTGGAATTAAAACTGCCATCATTTTACAACTGCAGTTAACTCAATGGGTTTACTGGATAGTTTATTACCTTTTATTCGACCAGTATGTGTCTTATATATAGATAGTATGGTGTGCAGAATTTCAGGACCACACCAGTCCCTTCATCAAGTATCATAGCATTCTGAACAGAAGAAGCTGAATCGCTACTTGAAGTTACATTGTCTTAAAATACTAGGAACATAATTAAATTCACACTACTTATAAATTCTGTTGGTAGCTTTAAACATTCTACCTAAAGATTCAAGAAAAAAATATAAATATAGGCCCACAAGAATGTAGTACTGCCTTGAAACGTGAATCAGCAGTTAGATGTACTTGCTTTGATTAGAAATAGAATGTTTTATGAAAGAGTATGATTGTATATACTGTATTCTGGATTGTATTTGTATGTATTTGTATTTATATCTATGAAACTGATGATGTTTTTGTTACCATCAAAGTCAGGAATGCCTCGTAAATAGGATTTTATCCTAACGGTGCTTCAAAATGAGATGCCATTTTTGTGTCCTATATAAAAATAAACATTTTTACTACTACTACTACTACAACATTCTGGACAGACATTTTTTTCTGCCCGCCCCCAAGATTTTTAAAATTTACACGAGTTGAATAGCCAAATCAAACAGTATGTGCAAACAATTTTGAATATCTGTTCCCTGCTGTTTAATTATTAATTCAGTTTTTAGTCATAGGATACAGATACTGCTGAGACAGACAATGCATGCTGAATCTTGTAAAAATAAGAAATACCATTACCTAAATACATAAAAAACAAAAAATAGCAGTTTAGTGACTGTGATGCTTTCATGGAGTTTTGTATTTTTATTCGGTTAAAGAGCTTCTTTAAATGCAGTCTCCTTGTTCACCTGAAGTTCAGTTTCTTCCTTGTTTGTTTTGTTGCATGTATTTCCTCTTGACCTAAGGAAAAGAATAAACACAATCATGTGGACCTTTAGGGCTCAGACTGGTCAAATTTACTTACAAACTGCAATGTTGACAATTATGCAAAAGGTTTGGTTAATTTTACCTCCAGAGCTAAATAGTCTCAAATTCCCAAATGGGATTTTAAATGTGTTAAATGTACTGAGAGTGTCTGACTGTGCTGGTAACACTGTCATTGGAGGCCTGGATATCCCACAATACCCTGCTCAACACAGAAAGACCAACTCAGTAGACCACCTTGGACATCCAATGCCTGGCAACACGAGGCTCTGATATGTCCCCAGTCTCTTTGCAGTCATTTCTGTGCATGGATCAGGGAGACCATGGACTGGGGAGAATCCAGGTTGGTGAGGGATGAATGTGTTTTCACAAACCCACGGGAAGTACTGTATGTGGATCTGGCCCTAAATAATTTCTTTGAACAAAGCATTTATTTTGTCTGAGCCAAATCAAACATAGCTGAAAGATTTGATTATTTAACAGTTACAGAAAAAAATAATGTGGGTCTGACCTTTCATGCAGATGGGCTGTCATGGGAGTGGTATTACATGGTAAGTGAGTTTTCAAAGGTGAAAAACAGAACAGCAATTCAATGAGTTAGTGCTCAGGAAGGACCTGATCCACAGCGCCCTATAGCTTTGTCTTTCTGGGTTCATAGATCAGGCCCATACAATAGAGAACCTTCCCTGTATGGCATCCTTCAACTCTCCCTCCACCTGCAGATGGCAGCCCCAGCATAGTACATTGAGCTATGTGCAGTGGGGGGGGGAGGTACTGGGGGATAGTGCCACAAGTTGCTCAGATTCTGAATGCAACATATGTGCTGAGGTGGCTTCCAGGAGGGCTTGTAGCCTGTGCCAAGGGAACCGTTGATGTAAATATACTGTGTCTCCCCACTGCTGTAATTCTCATATGGTATTTAGGGAACAGTATAGGATCTCAGCCCTCTGAAATAGCAAGAAATCTGGGAGACATGGCAGCAAAAATGTTTTATTTTATAAAATTTGTAGCATGTTGAAATAGGGACAAGAAAGTTTTAGGGTGACTGACATATGCCAAAATTTTGTGCTCATGCAGAACTGGAAATCAAGTAGACAGTCAACTCAATCTTATTGTTGTAAGTTTGGTGTCCAGGAACTACACTCCAGAACTCTTCTGTCACCAGATAAAGATCTGTGCTTGTGGACAGGGGTGGCTGGGTATTTTGAATGCCAGCCAGTTTGAATCAGCATTTGGGGGGGGGAGGGTGGAATGGCAGAATGGGCTGGCAGCATTTAACTCGTGCATATATTGGACAGGCTGCAGGTTGGGCCCTTACACGAAATAATGACTTCTGAGCTGCAGTGCATTACAGTTAGAGGTCTGATTGGATCCCTAAGGGCTTAGGAGGATGCAACTGGGAGGATATTGGTTATGTCAGTGGTCTCCCCATGTACCATCCTCGCCATTCCAGTTCATGAAGTCAGACTTACCTGGAATTGGACATGTCATGTAGTGCACCCCCCCTCTGCTAGCCCCCTGATCTAGTAGCCTGCATAGTTATGCATGTAGAGTGGAACTGCGTTGTGAGTAACTGATGGAAGCAGGGAGGGTGAGTTGATGAATATCACAGTGGCCTTGACAGATGCAGAGTGACCTCTGTTGTGCTCGGTAGCCTTACACACTTGTATGGGGTTGCATAGGGCTTTGACTTTGAGGGAAGCAGGGAAGGTGGCTTGATGAATACCACAGTGACCTTGACAGATGTGGAGAATGGACTCTGTGGTGCTGGGTATCCTTATATACTTGTACAGAGTTGCACAGGGCTAGTGCTCAGACAACTGAAATGAGATTTGGACACAGCCCTAACTTGCCATGCACCACTACTGGGTACATTTGACAGAGCAAATCCTAGGAAGGCAGTAGGCATAGAATTAAGGTGACTTAAAACATTATTGGATTATTAAATGGTATGGTCATTTTTATTTGTAGAACACATGTCTACTGAAAACAGTAAAGCCATCATTGCTCTTACTCAAATAAACATCAGTTCAATGTGCTTGCACAACTGGACAAAATATGTGATAATGCTTGAGTAACTTGATTACATTTGTGGCTTTCCACATCTCTATCCATGGGATATACCACCCTGTAGGGGTACGACGCAAGGAACCCTAGAGGAGGGTTCCCCCCTACAGGTGCTGGAAATGAATATGTTGGCTAAAGGTAGGTTAGGAAGAAGCCCACTGGTAAGATAGACTAGCCGCTGGAGGAGGAGGGGTGGATGGTGGGCAACGAAAATGAATCCTTTGAGAGCCCAGGATGAGTGACGTATTTGAAGTCAATGGAGGAGTGACATTGTTGCTCTGCCCATTGAACCTTGGGCATAAAGCCCTCCCATTCAATGTGCTTGCACAACTAGATAAGATATGTGATAATGCTTGAGTAACTTGATTACATTTGTGGCTTTCAGCCTCTCTATCCATGGAATATACCACTCTGTAGGGGTACAACGCAAGGAACCCTAGAGGAGGGTCCCCCCCAACAGGTGCTGGAAATGAATGCGTCGGCTAAAGGTAGGTTAGGAAGAAGACCAAAAAGAATACCAAAAATTTTGACTATCGAAGAGGTGAGGATAATGGACTAATTCTATGGAGAGAAGGGCTTATAACTTCCTAAGGAGAAAGGGGAAAGCCGAGCCACCATCTGCCTCCATCCAACAGCGGAACCTAACTAACTAACAAAAAGAAAATCATTAGCTCTAGCTAATATTATGACCATTGGCATGGAGGAGAGGAAAAAACCCTTTGAGGAGGAAACCTCTGGGGATCCAAGGCCTAGGTTGCCTTTCCTCCAGGCTGATGACGTTTGAATTGAGGGTGTATATTTTTGAAAGAAAGGGTTCAGTAACTAGAGGGATACGAGTAGTGAGGATGATGATGGAATACGGAAGATCCCTAAAAGAAAGCACAGGTCAAAGATGGAACTTGAGGCTGTGCACAGATCGAATGCGAACATAAGGCAAAATTAATACTGATGGTAATAATCACTGCAGGAGGTCGACGGGTCAATGAGGTAGCATAAAATCGATGATAGGTATGATTGATTGAGTGAGGCGAGGAAGTAGAACTTGAGGTTCATAAGGCATGATTATGAGCTGTGAACAATTAGATCCTGTTGCTGTGGTAAATGAATAGCATCAGAGTCAATGATGGAATGCCCGAGGGAATGATAAAACTAAATAAACTGTGTTGGAACTAAGGAGGGTGTGCTCGAGTAGTTAATGTGAGATAGTAGATCTAGAAGTAAGGATAGGAAGAAGTAAATCCATTTATGAGTCAGAGCAGTGAGGGGTATCTAGATGTGATCATGAGGATATTCCTAGATGAGTCAATGTGGAGACCAATAATATTGTAGACTGGCTTGATGGAGCGATGTGTTTGATAGAGCGATGCAGGTGAGCAGACACTGAGGTTTGAAGAGGCATTCTTGATTATGCAATGTAAACGATTAAATCCTGAACGATTAGACCCTGAGGTTGTAGTCGATGAAGTAGAATGGTATTGAATGATAGGAATGTTAGAGTAAGCGATATGAATAAATGAGCTTTGAAGAGATGCTGAGTGACAGATGACTGGAGTCATGAACTCGATATGACTGGAGTCATGAACTCGATGCATTCAGCAGGATAGCCGCAGCTGATAGGTGGCATATGAATTATGATAGGTATGCCCAAAAAGAATGTCAAGAGCAGGCCAAGAGTGGAGGGAAGCTCAGATAGCCAGAAGTGAACTGGAAGAGAAGGAGATGGGAAAGAACTGAAAATGAACTGATACGAAGGAAGTACACCAACGAGGTACCCTGCAAGGAGGTAGAGTCCAAGGCCAATAAGGAAGATCTGGGACCAAAGGCAACTCAGGTGAAGCAATCTAGGATCAAAACTAGATGAGGTACAATGAGGAGTGATCAAAACTGGACAAAGAATGATGAGTGAATCGAAGAGCGGAGGGAAGTCACGATGGCTGAATCCTGATGAACCTGTATGGAAATGGAAGAGGAGGAGACGGGAATGAAAAGGAAAGAACATGAACAAAGGTATCAGGCTCTATGGAGCGATACGAACAATGATGCTCCCTGAAAGGAGACAGATGCCAAGATCATGAAGGTGTATCAGGAACAAGAGGGTCGGCGATTGAGAGGGCAAGCACAGGACTGCAATCGAGGGGAGTGAAATCGGATGAAATACGAGGAGGAGGAAGAGAGCCAAAAGCGGAATAAATCCATAACTGTCAAGATGAGAATAAACGCTGGGCTGAGGAAGGGAACAGGAATGGAGGAGATAGGAAGAGTGATGGATGCCAGGAAGGCAGATACTGGAGAGGAGGTATGAAAGAATGAAGGATGATACGGTGGGCAATAGGGTAGCAAAGGACCTAGCCAATACAGGAGGAGAACTGCACGGGGGTGAGTCGGATTAGGCGGCACACTAGTCAGGAGAGTCATGGCCAAACAGAGCAAGGGAATAGCACAGATGTGGCAGTGAACCAAGCCAAGGTATACGGAGAAAGGGATTGAAGTAGATGACCAGGTCTAGGCCATGAACACAGAGCTGAAGGGGCTAATAAGTCGAAGAATCTTAGATGAAGGAATCGATGACGGATGACATGGAGCAAGTAGACTCCGAGAAGGAGGAAGGATCTGAAAGGGAGCAGGAAGGCGAGCTGAATGAGGTGACACTGAGGGTTGGTTCAAGGTCAGATGGAGCCAGCCATGGATGACCCATGGATATGAATGGTAGCGCAAACAAATAGATAAATCGTGGCATGAGGTGACAGAAGCCGTGACTGGATTGCATGCAGATGTCAGAGTTTGTCAAGAGTGCCAAGGAGAAGGAGCAGCATGAGGGCACGCCGAAATAAGAGTGGTCGATGGTGAAATAGAGGTAGGAAAGAACAAAGCTCAGAAGCAAGTAAAGTAGATTAGCACGGGATGGCTAAGCTGAACGGCTGCTTAGGGAACAAGAGCCATACAAAATACCAGATACATACAAATTAGTAAGCCTAGGAAAGAGAAGGGTGAGGAGAAACATGATCAAAAAGGTCTGAAAACTACAAGGAATAGACAGATTGAAGCATACGTACCTGGTGAAGCTGGTGAATTCAAGCAGAACTACAGGGCGGATCCTCAAAGCAGGAGGGGAGGGGGAAAGAGAGAAGGCGAAACATCGGAAGCCCTAATATACGCAGAGATCAGCGATCAGCGTGTGGAGCAGTCCACTAGGTGAGAGACTGGAAACTAGTAAGGTGAGACAGTCAGTGCAGAATTAGACAGATTCCCAAGAGAGACTAGCACTGAGGAGAACGCAGAAGGATGCAGCTGGTAGCATTAAACAGATAAACCTTGAAGTAAATATGAGCGAACGATGGGAGGTAGACAGGAATGAGTCAATGAAAACAATGATTGATGCAGGAGTGCAGCAGTTCGAATGAGCCAATTGGGGAAAAAGGAGACTGTAAATGAACATGAACAATGGTGGAGAGCAGTCAGCTGGCCCAGAGCAAAGGGCTACAGACAAGAAGACAAGGCCTGGAGCGGAGATAGAGCCAAATCGAGGTGACTAAGGAAGATGAATGCGTATGATGATGAGTACTGCAGGAACACGGTAGGTAGATTAGGGAGCATGGACCTAACGAGGGGAGGCCCAAAGAAACAATCGAATGCAGGCCAGATTGAGACAGCCGAGGCATAGTGGTTGAGCAGTGGAAAAGACAAGCAGAGTGAAGTAAGGTATCGGGAACCAGCACGTCCGTGACCGGATATCGAATCGATCTGAGGTACCATGGAGATGAGGTGGCATAGGAGCCATGATAGGCATGCCTAAAAAGAAATATCGAATGTAGCCTATGATGGGAATTGGACCCTGATGGCTAGGTCGATGAAGTAGCATGGGATGCAATAGTGATGCAAGCAAGGAGACTCCTCTAAAGGAGGCATACTCTGAGGCTAAGAATGCACATCTGGAACCAGAGGGTACGCTCAGGATGATCGATCGAGAGGAGCAAAATTGGACACCATACGATGAGGAGTAAGGGGCAAGCTGAATGGTAAGCCAAGGCATATGGGTTGAGTGATGGGAAACGGAGGAATGTTGAGTGCAGGCCAGATGGAATCCGACGAGGTACACTGATTGGTCAGCTGAGGCAGACCAATTGAGTGAACTGAAGTAGATGGTAGGATAAGGAAACCCCAAAAGAATGCACAGGGCATGGCAGGCAAAGCGGCAAACCAAGGTGTGCAGGACAATCAGGAGAGCACAGAAATTATACAGTTTTTTTTTTTTTTGCGCGAGTCGACATATGTGGCATCCAAGGCAGAGATCCTGGAAACCAGAATGGAAAAGTACAGGAATGCACAGGAGCCAAAGATATAGGACGGTGTTAGAACCCATGGGATGGTTATGGGAAATCATTTAGCAAGTCCTCAAAAAAGTTCAGAAGAATAAGAAAGAAATTGAGCAGGGTACAAGAACGGCACACAGCGATAGTCTGTTAAAGCCACCGCACATCCGGCAGCTATACAATTGATCCTGGAGTAGGTGAAAGGAATGACTATAGCAAAGGGTGACAGTACAGCACAGTGCCCCAAAGTTAGTCACAAACCAAACACCACACACAAAGGAACTCGCAGAACTATAGGAAAGGCAGACATAAATGGCTTACCAATAGACAGGAAAGTGAAGGATGGTGTGGGTGAAACAGACCATCGAATCACCCGGCTGTTGCCAGCCAGTTCAGAGCTTGAATCAAAAACGGCCGAGGATGTGGCTCACAGTCCAAGGGTCCTTGTCCCTGATCGACACCCCATGTACATAGGCCAAAACATCCATGTCCCTTATTCTAGTGACAAGAGGTGGAGATGCATGAGGCAAATGGTCCAAACGAACCAAGGTGAATAGGTAGGAGATATAGGGCAGGCAGCGACGGACAAAACACAGGCACATGCTCCAGGGACGAGCTGGCTGGAGCTGCTGGTGAGGGTAATACAGTGATGCAGGTTTATTTTTTTAAATAATTGCTGGGAAGCCACATGACATGAGAGGGAGCTGTGCACAAAGAAGACAACACACACTGACGGCCAAGCTGACCCCATATGCGAAATCTGCACCAACGGAATACACTGTCAGAGACAGCAGCAGGAAGCAGGGCATGGAGAAAGATGACACACACCCAGAGGCAGCGGCACAGAGAGGGAGCAGCAGAGCAACACACATGGAGACAAAGCTCCGAGACAGCGGAGTGAAAGCTGAGAGATAAGCCGTGGCACTAGGTGAGAGCGGCAGGCCAGCGAGGGAAAGAAGCGGGGCCAGAAGGAGGGAGAATGGGAGAAAGCAATCAGACCTCCAAAACAGGAGAACGAAGTATGAGGGAGCAGGAGGGAAGACAGCTGCACAGAGGCAAATGGGCACAGCACTGCAACGGGAGGGACTGAGACCAGGGAGCTGAGGACAAGCAGCAAAATTAAGGAGGCACGGGGAGAACTCAACAGAGTGATACGAGGGGGGGGGGCAGAGCTCAACTCAGGCACTGGAGACAAGCAGCTAAGCCACCAAAGAACAGTGAGGGGAAACAAACAGACATCCGGAGGTGACTGCAGGAATGAGGGCAAACACAAGCAGCAGTGTCAACGGGGTGAGCGAGCAAAAGGAAAGAAGAGCTTGAAAGTGCTGACTGAGAAGGGCTGAGGAGGTGTTCCATGAGTGGCCAAGGAGGGCCATGGGGAGAATTGGGGAAGTCTACAATGAAGGCAGGGCAGGAGGTAATCGAGTTAGAGCAACAAGACCACAGAAGCGAGTGAAGCTGAGCAGACGGACAAAAATAGAAGGGACGGGGAAGAGAACCAGCGGCCGGAGGTGCACCAAAACAACAGCGTGATGGAGGGGAGGAGCGCCTCCAGCCACAATGAAAACAAATCCTTTGACAGTCCAGGATGAGTGACATATTTGAGGTCGATGGAGGAGTGACATTGTTGCTGCGCCCATTGAACCTTGAGCTTAAAGCCCTCCCATTAGGAGCCAATCCCCACCATGACACCAACATAGCAGACATGTAGGGGGTTAGAAGATCATTGAGGTACTGGGTGTCCAGCTTGCCACATGGACCACACCACCGTAGCAGGCATGTAGGGGTCAGGAGATCACTGAGATACTAGGAGTCAAGTTTGCCCCATGGACCTCGCCACCTTAGCAGGCATGTAGGGGGACAGGAGACCACTGAACTACTAGGAGCTTAGTTTATTCAGGACTTTAAATTTCACTTATGCTGAACAATTGAAATGTTAAATCAGTATGCATAAACAAGAATTAAGCCACCATAATTTAAGGGAACAAGTCTAGGGTGTCATAGACAAAACCAGTATAGGGATTGTGCTTTACCATATACCCATAGGTTCATCATTTTGTCAACTACCTGAAATGCTGTCTTAAAACAAGGTGACTGATCAAAATGAAGATACTTTTGTCGGTTTTAAAACAAAGAATAATATATAGGAGATATGCAATGAGGGACTATCAGAAACAATTTATTTTTATGAGTTCACAGTGAACTCAGGTAACCCCATGAGTGGTGGAGCATTGTGGAGCCACACGTGATGTTCCTGAGTCCAGTGTGAATGAGTAAACATAAATCATTTAACTGACAGCCCCCCCATTGCATATTCAATTTATGCAATGGCAAGAGGATCTTTTGCTCATGTTCTTTTTTTTCTCTTTTATTTATTTTTATCATTAGATTTGTGAAGGTCTGTGTTTTATTTTTATTCTTGGATGCTATTGTGGGGTTTTGCTGCCCTGTTGCTATGGGTGTTGTCATGGAAATTAGAGGACTGATGCTGTAACACTGCAGCTCATTGATGGAGCAAGTGAAAAACAGTTCTGACTGGTTGTTTGCATATGGGTGGGATGAAGAGTTAGAAAAAAATGGCAGTCCTATTTCTCATTTAGCAAGAGACACATCTTGGTGCTTGCTGTGAATGCGGCTTGAGAAAGGCATCCTGGGGAAAAAAGACAAACTTTTTTGGTTTTCTGATCTTGTCAGCCTCCAAGAAGAAATGGGTTGAAGAGGACAGCAGGAGTGGGTGAACAAGGAGCAGGTCAGCAGACAACATCAGGGGTCAGGGGCAAGCAGGGCTGGCAACTACAGTGTTTATAGAGAAAGATGTGTAGCTATGGAAATGAAGCGTGCTTATAAAGTAGTGCTGGTGGTGGTGTGGGGGTGTTTGATGATGACAGTACTATGTGAAGAAATGGGTGATGATGTCAGTACTATACCGATAAATTTGTGGAGCACAAATTTATCGGTATAGTTCTGACATCATCACCCATTTCAAACAACGCCGCTGTAGCAGACAGGTTAGCGCCTCTATATTGCTCAGCATTTCAAATAATTTTAATAGGGAGGTCTATGAGAGATGAAAGTCAGTGTGGGGGTGAAAAGTTTACAAACCATTGAATGGAAATGCACTTCATTTGGCCACACTAGCAAGCATTCCATGTGTTTTGAAGTTTTATTCCTGGATCTGTACTGTGGATTGTAAATGAGTTACTGAGCTACTGCAAGTGAATAAAGCTAAAACTGTGTGCCATCATTTGGCTACAGTTGTGGTAAGCCCCACTTAAAACATTTTTTTGAAATACAGAGCAATGCAGAGGTGCTGAGCTGTCCGCTACAATGGTGTTATTTGACTTGAATTGTAAAAAGTCTGGGCATGTGTACTTTCTCGATATGTTGTTTTGAGCCACTGCATCTGTGACATTTGTTAGTCATCACCCATTTAGACATACAGTTGGCATGATAAATGCTTTTATCAGGAGGCATCGGAGTCCATGCCAATTGTATAAATCTATATAATTTAGTTTCTCATTTTAACTCATGTTACATTACAGAAGCTTTTTGAAACAAAGAAACATAGACCTTGACAGCAGATAAGGACCACTTGGCCCACCTAGTCTGCCCATTTCCCTACCTACAGGATAAGCTGCAGAGCCTAGTTAATCAACAGCCTATTTCTTCCTACCCCCCACAAGAATTGCCTTATGTCTGTCCCATGCATTCTTGAATTCTCCCACAGGATTAGACCCCACAAACTCCTCAGGAAGGCTGTTCCATATGTCCACCACCCTCTCTGTGAAAAATGCTTCCTCACATTGCCCTTGAGCTGTCCCCCCTCTATCTTCAAATTGTGTCCTCTTGTTCTTGCACATGTCTCTTTTTGAAAGATGCTGCCCTCTTGCACTTTGTTGATTCCACTGAGGTACTTAAAAGTTTCCATCATGTTCCCCTTCTCCCTCCTTTCCACAAGGGTATGGCATCTATTGCTTGAACAATAAGGTATGGCAGGGTGTGGGTTATTGGGGAATTTAGCCATGCCTTGTGTGTTGTGTCACAAGACACAGCTGAGTAACATAACCACATGGGAAGCAGGTAATTATCCAGTTACCCACATCATGGAGTACCTTAATGCAATTATACAGTGGACCCATATGTAAAATAAATTTTAAAATACATTGAATTATTTTTTTAATAAATGCCCTTCCTCAGTAAAGGTATACTGCAGGATTTACCAGTGGGCATAGGCCTTAGCTGACCAATCAGTTTACAAGATGTTTTATGTCCAGTATCCATTGTATAATTTGATGTAAACAAAGCATCTTTTGCAATAGATGATAAAGACTAAAATTGTCCTTCCTTAAATCATTTATCATATAATAGCAGAAGACATTATAGGTTATTAAAATGCCTATATTAGGACAGTGTGCTGTTGTGTTTGCATTTTTGTAAAAATGCATGTAACCCCCACCCCCCAATTTCAGGGATATAGGTTGCTTTTTTCTCTCCCCTGCCCCTTAGTTCTAATGTGGTTTGGTCTACCAGAGGGCATGAATGGCACCGTTGTTCGCAGAGGCTCTTTGGTCTCAGAGAGTTCTAGAGAGAGATGACTGGCATGTACTTAGTGATGGGCAGTCATTTAGTGGGAAGTCTATGGGCCCAGAGCACAGTCTAGGCCTGGGTCCCACTGAAGCCCATGCTCAACCAACAGCTGGAAGGATGCCCCACATACCCATGTGGTGGCTGCCACACAACATCAAAAGAGGGTGGAGCTGTGAGCATGCTGTACCTATCTAGGAAGCAGTGAATGAGGTCCTTATACGAGGGCAGGGAAAACAAGCATCCAGGAAGGAAACAGAGATTTGTGGAACCATAAGGTAATTCAGGTGCCAAGGTACAGACTAGCTGATTTGTTGTAAATTATTTACCTTTGCTAAAACTCTTGTGTCTAGATATTTCTCTTGCCTCCCCTTCCTACACAGCACTTCAGTATTGGTGACTGTGGACACCTATTTTAAGTAATCTCTTGAGAGCCCTGTGAATTCATGGGTCAACATTTAGTTCTGCAGCCACTAGCAAGTAAGGTCAATGGCTTGCAAAATCCACAGGACCCATAGTCATTTTCCTAGCCCAGCTAGTATTCTTATTGAAATGTTACTTCCTCCAGTACAAGCCAACAGAATTAGCAATGGAAAATGTTACTGTCGTGATATAAAATCCACCAGCATTTTGCCTGTGTTTGTACTTTTTTATGTTTGCTTGCCATCAGCATAAGCAAACATGTTGCTATCACTGTGTGATAGGGCTTTGGGGGTCTTGTCCCTCTTTGCCAATCACGGTCTTAAACTTAGCAATCTACTCCCTAATACTACCAGCTCTCGGCCTACTCTTTGTTTACTCTCTGTGGTCTTTTTGATTTACTTAACAAATCATAGAGCTGGAAAGTGCAAAAACAGAAGCTGCTGTGGCAATGTGCATTGCCTTGGAGTCTCCTACTAGGGATATTTGCTACGAACATACAGGTTAATCAGCAAAAGGAGGCCTTTTGGTTTATCAAGTCTGCTTGATTGCAGAACCCCTGCTATTGAGATTACAGTGGTCACTACCCCTTCTCACTGCCAGTCCTAACCCTCTCATTTCCCCTGTTCCACCCCTTTTTTTTTAAGTTTCTTTCTGTCTGTCCAGCCAGGTTAGGGGATGTACCCCATATCTTCCCCAGAGTTCCCCAATCCATGCCCTCCCTGCCACTGCCCAGTCTGGAAGGACTGTGATTTAGACCTCATGGAGGAGCTCCCCTTAGGGAGAGACAAATATCACCCTTGATTCCTGTCCAAGTCTTACACAGACAGCATTTTGGCTGAGAAGCAGCTGAGGGTCCCGAGCACCTTGTTGCCTAGTGAAAGGGATTTTTTCAGAGTTGCTCCAAAATTCAGATGTGCAATGGAGTCAGAGGCATACCATGCACACTCCTCTGCATGAGCATGCTGATGCCCACCAAGCCCCAATCTTGCATAGTCACGGAGTGTTAGGCGCATTGACTCCCAGCCACTGCTAGGAGACAGACTATTGGTGCCGCCCTGTCTTTCCCACCCTGGAGGCTGATGCTTTGATGCTCTGGGTTCATTCCTGAACTTGGATTGTCAGTGTGTGGTTGTGCTACTGCTTGCATCTGTGGGCTGTCCCACCCCTTCTTGGTCCCCCCCCCACTGTCTTCTGATTGATTACATCAGATGGGAGTTCATTCCACCTAGCCATCACCTGTTCTGTAAAGAAGTGCCTCCTAGCCTCCTTCTTTAATATTCTCTCTACCAGTTTGTAGCAGTGCTGCCCTTATGGTCTTGTTTTCACTTAGATGGAAAAGGTCCACTAATACCTACTTTGTTTACACCTTTCAGGTACTTGAAGGTTTCAATCATGTACTCTCTCTCTCCCTCCCTCCTTTCATCGAGTGAGTACATACTGAGTTCTTGCAGTTTGTCCTCATATGTCCTGGCATGCTGTCCCTAAACCATCTTTGTTGCCCTCCTCTGCACTGTCTCTACTTGACTGACATAGTTTCTCAGGTAGGGGCTCTAGTATTACATGCTGTACTCCAGATGCAGTCACACCAGGGATCTGAACAGTGGTAAGATAAGCTCCTCCCTTCAGCTTGTCAACCCTCCAGCAATATAGCTTAGCATTCTGTTTGTCTTGACAGCAGCTTTCCTACACTGTGTAGCTTGTTTAGGTTGCTGGTAAAGGTTCTCCTTAAATTCTTTTCTTCCTCCAATACAGTGACCTTGCCTCCCCACAGATTGCACTCTGCCATTTGATTCTTTCTTACTATGTGCATGACCTTGCACTTCTTAGCATATAAACCCAGATGCCATATGCCAGTCGGAGGTCGCGAGGGCTGCAGTGAAAAGCCCTCCCTGCCACAGAAACGAGCCCCGAAGCTGCTGTGCTGCTAGTTTCTCCCCCCGAGGAGCCGGAGGTCACGAGGGCCACCCAGAAAAGCCCTCCCTGCCACAGAAACAAGCCCGAAGCTGCTGAACTACAAGGTAAATTTACCTGAAACTGCCCTGCTGCAGTCACGACCATTAGGAGCTAGCCTGGCTGTGACCATTTTTGAATCGTGGGACTTGGCGCCTTTTTTCAGGCTAGTTCTCTCTCCCGGTGCTAGGTGGACTAGAATACTACGTGCTCATTTGAAAAGGCTCTGTGCTTAATGTACTAGTCAGAATCAATATTGTAATTCCCAAAAAGAAAGGAAAAGAAGTGTTTTAGCCTGCTGTAAACTTTATTTAGTGATTCCTCTCACAACTTGTCCATCTGCAGAGCCATTAGCCCAAATTCACCTTTCTCCAAGCCTGCCCACCCCTAGCGCTAATCTGCCCCCACCTGCCTACTTAACCTGTGCTTTCTCTCCTCTCCTGCAGATCGAGCCCTCCCCGAGGGAGGGTCAGCGAGGGCTGCAGTGAAAAGCCCTCCTGCCACAGAACGCAGCCCGGTGCTGTGCTGTTAGTTTTCACCCCCCTCCCCCCGAGGAGCCGGAGGTCGCGAGGGCCACCCAGAAAAGCCCTCCCTGCCACAGAAACAAGCCCGAAGCTGCTGAACTACAAGGTAAATTTACCTGAAACTGCCCTGCTGCAGTCGCGACCATTAGGAGCTAGCCTGGCTATGACCATTTTTGAATCGTGGGACTTGGCGCCTTTTTTCAGGCTAGTTCTCTCTCCCGGTGCTAGGTGAAGCCCCGCCAAACGCTGCGCGTTCGGCTCCCCACCGTCCCCACCACCCTTGGTCGGCAGTCACTTATATAGCCATAGTCACATGGGGTGCCAGAACCAATCAGTCTACTTTTCCATTTGCTGGTTATATTTTTTCCAGCACTAGAGGGAGCCTGCACCTCAAACCGATTCTCTGTACTGCTAATCTCACATAATCATGATCCTTGCTATAATGGTACTCCTCTACCACAGTACCCACTACATACGTTGAACCCCTTTCTATCACCCACTGACCTGCCCCTGCCCAAACCACAATCCTCCACTCTCAATACCCTGTTTTCTTACAACCTGTTGCCCATCCACCTCTCAGTCCATCCCTAAATCCATCCCAAAATCTGGACTACCACACCACCCCACCCACCCACCACCAACACACAACCCCCTGTACCACGTATTCTATCACAAATGGTCCCTCTCCTCTCTAGCGTCCCCGGCACTTCTCTCTCTCTCCGCATCCCATGCACTACTCATGTGATGTCATGACGGCTTCAAACGTACCCTACCTATAGGAACCACCACCCTATGAGGCGCCTAATTCTTCTACTGCTCCTGCTCTCAGGCAATGTGCACCTAAACCCTGGGCCTGGCAACTCTAGCATGCCCCAGCCCACCACTGGCAAAGGTCTCCGAATTGCTTTTATGAACATATGTAGTCTCCCAAGAAAACTGCAGCCTCCAATGCTGGATTGCACAATATTCCCTGACATTGTTATGCTGGCAGAAACCTGGCTCTCCCAGCATCACGCCTGACTCAGCTGTCTCTACCAGGCTTCTCCCTGTTCAGGGCTGATAGGATGTGCAAGCGGAGGGGGTCGCTAATCTACTGCGTGACTCGGTCCTGGGTCTTGCACTCCCAACCCTGAGCTCAACCATGGGCGCAAGCCATTACCTTAAAATCACCCCATACCCTGGTCGTGGCCCCCTATACCTAACCACGGCTACATACCCCAGTACAAAACATTTAGCAATCAACTCCTCCTTGACTATCTATCTACCTTACCTCAGAAGGCTGAACAACTAATCTTGGGGACCTAAACACCAACTGGCTCAGCCCTCGTCTGATAGTATAAAGGGCGAGTTTGCAGCCCTTGACCTGTCTCAAATGGTCACTCAGCCCACCAGACTAAACAAAGCAGAGGAACTAGTTCCCTCCTGGATATAGTCTCTCTAACCGCCACATAAATTGGAATCTGTAAAAGTCCTTGCGAACTCACTTAGCGACCACTCCCTGTCATCTGCTTCTGGTCCTCCCCACACTCAGCCCGAGTACAGCAGCACCCCTCGGCGTAGATTTCTCCCCAGGGTCTTGACAACCTCAAGCGTCACCCTCGCACAAGTTGACTGGACTCCAGTGGCCAATGCATCTGACATAAACACTGCTCTAACTTACCTCACTAAGGCCTTCAGCTATGCCTGTGACCTATTTGCCCCTTCACCACATCTAGACCAAAAAAGCGGCTGCTGCATGGATATCCCTGCACTGATCCGGCAACTAAAAAGAGACAATCTTGGCACATAGCAAATGACTCTGGTAGGGTGGCAGACAGGCAAGCCTATAGTGCAGCTCGCAACCAATGTACCTGGGCCATCAAACAGGCGAAATCTAAATACTATCAGGCTGCTTTGACATCCTCCTGGGGCTCAGCTAGAGCCTTCTGGGACAATATTAAAGATCTGAATGGCAAAACCCACTCCCCCCCTCCGTCTCAGATTGTCATAAATGGAGCAGTCTCGACGGACCAAACATGTATTGCAGACTGCCTTAATAAAACTTTCACGGACTTAAGCACAGTTCTCCCTGCCCAATTCTTTGACCCGGTTCCCACGCCACCCACACTCACATCTCCGGGCCCCAATTCCACTTCCGGATAATCTCACCCCATGATGCCAAACCTTTTCTCCTAAAATCTCTAGCTCTCATAACCAAGTATGACCCTCTTGACTCCAGGATACTCCGCCTCACGCTGGATGTCATGTTATCCCTCACGCTGGTTATAAATAAACTCATTATGCTATGTCAATCGAAGCATGGAAGTGCGAAGTAACCCCATCCACAAGTCTGGGGACCAAACACTCAAATAACTACAGGCCCATCTCCATCCTCCCTCCCTCTCCAAAGCCTTGGAAAAATAGTATCCACTCAACTCACAGAATACCTATCTAAATATGACATCCTATGTCCTGAGCAGCATGGGTTTCGTCCAGGCCTATGCGTCCACTGCCCTTCTGGAATTCTCCCACTACATACACTCTCGCTTGACAATGGTCAACTTGCAGGGGCAGTCTTCATCGACCTATCCAAGGCCTTTGACACTGTGTGCCACCCCCTGCTGTTAAACTCCCTAAGCCAGCTGGGATTCTCATTTGGCCCCCTGAATTGGTTCTCAAGCTACCTGCACAACAGGTCCCAAAGAGTTAAGCTAAATAGAACCCTCTCCACCAACCTACCAGTTCTCTCAGGGGTCCCGCAAGGCTCCATCCTTGGACCCACCCTTTTCAGTCTCTTCCTGAACACCCTCCCAAGCTCCTGTTCCAACAAAATACTGCTCTATGCTGATGATGCAGTGATCCTAGCATCACACTCAGACCCACTCCTACTCCAATGCACGCTGCAAAGCACCTTCCTACAAGCTGAAAAATGGTTCAGTAACCATCGACTAGTTTTGAACCTGAAAAAAACTAAGTCAATGTTGTTCTCACATCGGCAAAACAGCACCAAGGATACTCCCCTTCTCATCACCACCAGCATGCTCCTCCCACTAGAACAGGTAACAACATATAAGTATCTGGGCATCACCTTTGACGCAGGCCTTACATTCCACGCTCACCTAAAAGCCCTGTCATCAGCCATGAACTCCAGGACTGGGCTTCTCTACTCATAAAGACTGCCTCCCAGATTCTGCCTTAAAATTAGCCATCTCCTCATCTGTGTTGTCCCTGGCCGACTATGGACTTCAATATACATGGCTGACCCCTCCTCCCTGTCAAAGGTCCAGACCTCTATTAACAAAGCCTGTAGGCTCCTGACCGGTGCCCACAGCAGAACCCACACCTGTCTGCTATACTCCACCGCTAACATACTCACTCTTGAAGAACGACTGAAATATCACACCTGCCTACTGGCCAAAAAATCCCTGTCTGGGTTATGCCCACCAAGGGTTTCTGCATCCCTGCAACTAGCTGTCGGGCCTACACTGACCCATAACTCCACCAAAGCCACCTTCCTAGTACCCAGGGCAAGGACCTCTCTGCCAAAGATCCTTCCTCATAAAGCTCCAGCCTGGTTTAACTCCCTTCCTGAGGCAATCACAAAGATCCCCGGGATTGGCAGGTTTAAAATAGCCCTCCGTCAATACATTATTGCTAGCCGATGCTGTAAATGTCTGTAGCGGATCCTAACTCTGCCTCATATAGACCTATGCCCTCTGGCTCCCATAGACGACTGGGTAATGGTACAATGAACAACTGTAACAATGGTAGTAACATAATGATGCATGTAACTCAACAAATGTATGTATTTATATCATGATGCCTGTAACTCTGCGTGTGTATTTATGTATCTCACCTGTATGTAACCACTGTCCTAAACCTCCTTAATTGTTGTCTCCCCCCCATGACGAGGTACCTTTGTAAACGAGTCCCTGACTCAAAGGTTGTAAAACTGATTATTTCAATAAATAAAAAAAAAAAAAACCTCTCCAGCTTCACTAGATCCTCCCTTAGATCCTGTACCCATTCAGACCTGTCTGCCCTTCCACAGATGGCTTGGTGTTGTCTGCATAGAGGCAGATTTTCCCTTTGATAATGTCTTCAATGTCTTTACTGAACACATTGAATAATACTGGGCTGAGCACTGGCCCCTACCAGATGCCACTGGTTATGTCTCTCGTACATGAGAGCTGCCTTCCCACCACTACCCTTTGGGTCCTATTACTGATGCAATTCATCACCCACCTAATTTTATTTCCCACCCCTAGATCCTGTAATTTTCTGATCAGTCTTTTGTGAGGCACCAAGCCAAATGAAATCCAAGTACAGAATGTCAACCACCTGGTCCTTGTCTGCCACCTTTGCTACCCAGTCCAAAAAGCTGATCAGGTTGGTTTGACATGATCTTTCTGTTATGATCCCATGGTGTCTCTCCTCCTGCAGCCTGTTGTCTTCAAGGATCCTGACAATCCTTTCCTTTAAAATGGTCTCCATCAGTTTTTCAGTTTAGCTAAAGTGGAGGTCAGACTGGCTGGCCTGTGGTTCACAGGCTCATCCCTAGGCCCACTACTGTGCAGCAGTGCCACGTGAGCAATTCTCCATTTCTGTGATACCATCCCCATTTCTAGTGAACTGTTCTGCTGCCAGTTTCCTCAAACCTCTTGGGTATGCCATCAGGACCTGAGGACTTGTTCACCTCCAGGAATGGGAGCCCTTCCTAACCCTGTCTTCTGTTATCCTGTCCTCAGCCATGGCCAATCATTTCCATTAGTAAAAACAAAGCAGTATTTGTTCAACACCTCTGCCTTTTCTTTACTGCCTCCTCCCCACCCTCCCCCTTTTTTTTTAGCTTTGCTGTACCTACCTTCATTCCTATCTTGTGCTCTCTGTACTTCACAGCAGTCTCCTGCAACCACTCTACAGCACTTCCCATTTTCTCTCTGCCTGCCTTCACACCCAGGGCAATGGCAGCTGTGAAAATGGACTCAATTTTCAGAGCCCAGAGAATGCCATAAGACCCTCATCCACAACACGGAGCTTGCGGCATTCACCCAGCCTGCGATCAGGATTATCAATACCGAGTGCCAAATGCTGCAAGTTAGACCAGCTTTTCCCTGGTTTAACTTGTGGCATTTGGGGGACCCTTTTTACAGGGCTTGTGCCAAATACGTGGTGCAAGACTCAGTAAGGTGAAGAAACTGTTGCAACTGTGCCCAACAATATAAAATCTGGTGCAGCTGTGGCAACAGAATTTGGCACAGCTACACCAAAATATGGCTTTGGTGCAGGACATGATGCAAGCCCTGTATCAGACTTTTAAAATCAAGCCCAATGTGTACTACCTTGAAGATTATTACTAAGAACATTTATTGTGCTTCTTCTACTGCACAGATGTCTCCTGCAGTCACTCAGTGGCAATTCCAGTTTTCTCTCTGCCCCCACAGCACTACCTACATTATCTAGACCCAACATCTACACAGCAAATACAAGTAAGCAAACATGGCTGGCATTGTCCAGTATTTGTTTAAATATGTTTCCCATTGTTTTGTTTTTTGGTACCATGCTTTTTCCTCCATACCCTGCCCTTGTGTCAGAGCCCGATTTTGTCAAGTCAAGTATTTCCTTCCCAGCTCCATAACATTCTCTTGTTAACCCCCCCATAGCACTCAAGGAACCCCTTTACATTACTTCCTTAGATTACCCCCTGAAGTGGTGTCATCCTTTCAGCACTGTGGGAATTGTTGGTTCAGTATCCAGACATGGTGCGGAGATAGGGGTGCATGAGACCATTCAAGTGGTGGGTGATCAAAGCCTGAGATGGCCATGGGGGTTTGAGGACATAAATCATCTGTCTAATCTGAGGGCATCAGTTTTGTTTTTTCTCCCTTTCCCTGTGAATAGGCCTCAGATGTGTAAGATGCCAACAAGCCTGTACACAAGCACTGACACGATCTCCCAGCTCTAAGTGCTCATCAACCCAGCTGCAGTGCTACCTGTGAGAACCTAGGTGGAGTTTAAGCAGCGGGAGATGCTGCCTTTCCTCATTGGAGGGGAAAAGCATCCCATTAGACTCTCAGTCCTCTCTGTGCTGACACTCTAGCACACTTGGTCTTAGGGCATGAACCTCGGTCATCGAAACCATGAGCATTATCTTTCCTTTTTCATCATGAGGGGTATGTGTCTATTTCCTGTTTTTTTTTTTAATGAAGGCTCCAAATACAAATTTCTTTATAAAATGATTGATAGTATGTATTTTTGCATACATTTACTGGATTGCTTATTCTGTAGTTACACAAATGTCTTTTTGTAAGTCCCTTGAGTGCAAGAACTACACAACTTATCTAAATGAAAGAACACAGAGGAGACGTTAAAAATCCCCATCAGCATTCTTCCTTGTTTTCTTGTGGGTCCCCCTTCCACTCCTTAATCCCATCAACATCTTTCTCTGGTATTAAGTGGTCCCATCTCCCTTCCCGCTCCCTGTACTCCAGTGCCCCCCCCCCAGCAGCTTGCTTTCATTGCTGTGATCATTCTACTCTAGAAATGTGTAACAACCTATGACTAACACACAAGGGTCACAGTGCACTGTGAATGACCCTGCTTGTCAGTAGCATGGACACTGCTGCCTTCTTTCCCAGGTGCTTACAAAGTATTGTACATGTGTCCGGGTAGCATCTGTCACCCCATCAAACATGCTCTTTGCAACCACTTTGCATAATTGTGACTGAAAAAGACTGGGCCATCCTTGCTTTGCACTGTGGTCACCAGCATGGCAGCGGCTTTGTCTCAAGAACTGACACTATTGCAAAGGAAGGATAGACATGAGGGATATAGTGAACATACATATGATATTAACACATACTGTAGTATAGACTGCTCTTATTATGATCTGAATCATAATCTGAACCTGAGCTCTTGACTGTTCTTTGTATACAGATATGTTCAACATTGGTTTGTGACATGATCATTTGCATGTATTTGGGCATATAATGTTTCTTACTCCAGTCTTTCTCTTTTTATTTATAGTGTGTTTTAACTCATTTTTGCTTAAGTAGCCATCTTGAATCAAAGTTACACAATAGTATGTTTGGACTTCCAAAACTAAAAGCACTATTTGAAGTAATGAGGAAGGTTCTCTCATGCTTTTACTGTTCTAGATTGTTTTCATAGACATTTTTAAGCAAAACATCACCTTTGTTTTTGTCCAGTTGCCATTTGTACCACTGGATCAGATGTTCCTAAGTATGATTACAGAACAACAGAATTGTATTACTGTTTAACAGCCTCTGCATTATTTTACATTTTCAGTTCTTGCACCAATGAGAGTATCAATAATGATTCTTTTTTTTATTATTCTTAGTTAATGATTCAGTTGTGCATACTTATGCAAACACTTGCTGAGCCAAAACTTTTGATGAAGCCAGAAGGGGAAGGAAGGAAGCATATTAGCAGAAGCAGACATCCAGGAAAGGAACAGCAGCAAGTGCAGAGGTGACTGCTCTCTCAGGGGAAGGGAAGTAAATGCAAATCTAGGAGCTTTCATTATTACTTCTTCGCATTGATATTGCATTGGGAAAAGGAGGAGTAGGAGTTTGAAGAAGGTTGTGCAATGGCTACTTAAAGTCTCTTTTTGAGTGTGGATAGGAATATAAAAAGCAGTTGCTAAATATATCTAAACATGTGCAACAAAGGAGGTAAGGGAACTAACGAAAATCTTTTGCACTGATAGAGGAGAGAGAGGGGAGACTTGGGGGAGTGTTTGGTATCCTGCATCTGGAAGGGTGGGGAGGTCGCTGGTGGGCAACGACAGCAATGGGTAGGGTGGTAGGCTGTAACAATTGTGGTGCACCAGTCTTTCTAAACATTGCCTGGAATGTGGAAGGATGTTTAGTGTGCAACCACATAGAAAAACTTAGAAAGGAGATTGAGGGTCTGCAGGAGGAACTAAGACAGGCAAGGCAGATTGGGGGTGAGTTTAGCCCAATACTGGAGAGAGGAGGAAGAAGGGGAGATGAGGGAGGGCGATTTAAGCCAACAGTGGTGAGGAGAGGGTCAGAAGAAGGGAAGCAGAGACAAAGGGGCCCTGGCCAGGAAGAACGATTGCCGGGGAAACCAGGTCAGGAGACAAAAGATAAATGGAAGGAGGAGATAGGGACTTGTGAGGGGAGATGAAGAAGTAGCAAAAGTCATGGAGTGGAAAGGAGAGAACAGGTTACTATGCAGAGGGAGGGAGCAGGCATTTGTGAAGGGTCTTCAGAAAACAGCTGTGCACTGCTAGAGAGGAAGAAAGTGGAGGAGGGAAATGATGAAATTAGAGGAGTAATTGATAAATGCCTGGACCAAACTGGAGCGGGGGGAAGTTCTGCTGGGAGAATTGCAACAGGGGTGAAAGGGGGAAATAATGTGCAGGAGGAAAAAGAGGAGCTGGAAATGAGAGAGGGAGATGAATGGTAGCAAGCAGGGAGTAAGAGGGGTGGAATCTTAGTGCTGGGGGACTCAATACTAAGAGGAGTTAGGTGGGGTAGCAAGGGGGAGAGGTATAGTCGCATTTGGGTGGAGGCCATGCCAGGAATGACAGCGGAAAGGGTGGGACAGTCTGTTCTGAAATATGCTAGAAGGGGTAGGGACATGCCTCATTTAATTATACATCTTGGGACAAATGACCTGGCTGACAAGACAGTAGATATAGTCCAGAGGAAGTTTGAGGAACTAGCACAATTGTGTGAGGGGGCAGGAAGATCAATAACTTTTTCTGAGATACTTCCGGTGCCAAAGGCAAGCACAACAAGAAAGCTGAGAATAGAGGAATTTAATGGATGGCTAAGAACCTGGTGTTGTGCTAAAGGGTATGGGCTGTTGGGGGGGTGGAGAGGGACCTGGGATGACAGTAGGCTCTATGCCAAGGACAGACTACACTTGAGTGAGGAGGAAGAAGTATTGAAACAGAGGATGGAAGAGTATATAGAGAAGTTGGGAATTTAAACTAGGGTGGGGGTGGCAGTTGGGGAAGAGATATGCAGAGACCACAGGTTGGGAAATCATATGAGCTTAACCCCCATAACAGTGACAAAGGACAAATGGCAAGTACTATTGGTGATGCTAGGAAAGGAGGGCAGGATAGGGGGGGAGGGTGGAAGGTGGCTACCCTTAATGCTAGAAGCCTTGGGAGGAAAACTGCAGAGTTACAGGTTCTCATGGCAGAGGGAGAGGTGGACATTGCAGCCATCACGGAAACATGGGCCACCCAATATAATGACTGGGACCTGTCTGTACCAGGGTACAGGTTATTTCGTAGGGACAGGGTGATTGGAAAGGAGGGGGTGGCACTATGTGAAGGAAGGACTGAAGTGTGTAAGGGAGGAAGGGGAGGAAGGGGAGGAGGTAGTATGGAGTCACTTTGGGTGCAAATCCAGGATTCCAAGAATAGGATTCTTAGAATGGGAGTGGTGTACAGGCCACCATCTCAGATGAAGGAGTTAGACAGGGAACTAGCGGGACAGATCAGGAGGACCTGCGAGAAGGAAGGTGTGGTGATTGTGGGGGGACTTCAACATACCAGGAGGGGAATGGAGTACCACAACAACCAGGAATTGAAGGTTGCAGGTACTGCTGGATGCCTTCCAGGACAGCTTCCTGCTGCAAATGGTCAGTGAACCAACCAGGTTAGGGAATACCCTTGACCTTGTGCTGGCAAATGAGGACTTTGTGAGAGAACTTACAGTGGAGGAACCGCTGTCAGGGAGTGACCACCACTCAGTATGGCTCACATTGGATATGGGCAAGGAAGGAGTGGAATCTGGCACAAGAGTGCTGTACTTCAGGAGGGCTGACTTTGGGAGGATGGGGGAAGTGGTAAAAGGGTACCTGGCCAGAATTCAATCTAGTATGGATACTAACCAGAGGTGGGAGCTCATATAGCTGGGGATAGTGGAGGCAACCAAATTCTGCTGCAAAGCCCAGAGCAAGAAGGCTAGGGCTAAGAAACCGAGCTGGTTGAGCAAGGAGGTCATGGAAAAGGTAAGAAGGAAAAGAGCTGCCTTTAGGAAGTACAAGAAAATGGGGATGGGGGAGGACAGAGAGGAGTACTTGACAGAATCGAAGGAGGTGACAAGGGCAGTAAGGGGAGCCAAAGCATCTACGGAACTCAGGCTGGCACAAGGCATTAAGAAGGGGGAGAAGGACTTCTTTAAGTACATCAATCAATCAATCAATCAATCAATCAAAATCTTTATTTATTCAGGTGAACATCATTGAGCATAGCTCATTTACAAGATGGACCTGAGTGGTCATAACAAAAAAGGTTACAGAGTGTATACAAAAAACATGATATTGAAATAGCACAAATACAAACATTTCTGAGTGAGATAGATATACAATTATTTACATATATACAAGGCAAAGGACAGTAAACCAAAACCTATTGAAGGTGAGAAACAAACAGTCTGGTGGGGATAAGGCTTGGATAATGGTACATGGTGGCAAATATGTTTGAGGTTGGATGGAAAGGACCAGAGCAACGATAGAAGAATAGGGAAGATTTAGAAGGGGGTGGGGAGAGAGAGGGTGTGGGGGTGGGGGGTGGGAGGACTAGGCCTTGTGGAAGCAATTGCATGAATCTGGGATTAGGCTGGTGTACAGCTTTTGAAGGATGTAAGGGGATCAGTGTTTCCATTTTCAATGTCTTTTGGATAGAATTCCAGATAGTGCCAGGGAATAACTGATTGCAGCTCTTCCATACCGGGTGCAGGTGATAGGAATCTTCAGCAGGATCAGTTTGTTGATCCTCAAGGTGTAGGGCCTGGATGTGATCTGGTTGAAGCAATCTGAGATGTAGGAAGGAGTTGTTTGTCAGAGCTTTGTAGATCCAGATAGCAGCATTTTTCTTCTTCTATGTTGCAGGGATGTCCAGCTGACTGCATTGTAGAGAGACAATGATGGGTGCTAGAGGGAAGGTCAGTAATGAATCTAATAGCTCTATGATACAGGGTGTCTAGTTTGTTTAGATGGGAGAGGGAGCAATGACCGTAGAGGAAGTCAGCATAATCAATGAGGACATGAATGATGCAAGGATTAATCTTTGTTTGGAATCTTTGGTCAGGTAGTGTTTGATTCTATAGAATAGACCAAGTCTTTGTCTTAGCTTTTCAGGAGCTCTTCAACGTGGGTAGTATAGTCTAGTTTATTGTCTATCCATACCCTAGGTATTTGAATTTGTCAACATATTCCAGATTTTCACCAAGGATGGTAGAGAGTTGTGGAGGGTGAATGATGGGATAGTGGAAGAACAGTTCTTGTGGGCAAAGAACATAGCTTTGGTTTTCTTAGCATTTAGTAATAATTTCTTTTTAATAGGTTATGCTGGAGGAGGGAGAATTGAGACTGTAGGAGCTCACAGGCTTTTGATGGTGAGGGATCGCTCACATAAAGTACAGGGTCATCTGCAAAAGGTGGATATTAGAAAGAGAGATTGGAGTCAATATTGTTGATGTAAATGGCAAAAGGATGGGACCCAGGATGGAGCCTTCGGTACACCTCTTAGGAGTGGCTTAGGGGTAGATAGATCACCATCATTCTTTACCAGTTGTAGCCTTCCAGAGAGATAGCATCTGAACCATTTAATAGAGAGTGAGTCAAGGCCTATGGAGTTTAGTGAGGTGATTAGAAGATCATGATCCACAGTGTCAAAGGCTTGCTTAGATCCAGAAACACAGCACAGGTATTATTCTTTTGTCTAGGGCAGTCTGCCAGTCATTTGTGACTTTTGCTAGAGCAGAGATGGTGCTATGCATTGATCTAAACCCAGATTGAGCTGGATTTAGGAGATTGTTGGTATCAAGGTAGGCAGTTAACTGAGAGTTTACCAGCTTCTCAAGCATCTTGGATAGTATTGGTAAGATTGAGATGGGCCTATAATTATTGAGGTCCATGTGATCACCTGCCTTAAGTAGTGGAAACACTTGAGCTGTTTTCCATATTGGGGGATAGTACCAGTGACAAGTGATAGATTGAAGAGATGGGTGAGGGGCGGTTAAGGCATACAGTGCTACTTTTAGAAAGTAGGGATCCAGGAGTCTGCACCTGCGCTTTTGGTGGTATCTAGTTGGAGTAGGAGGTCTTCTACTTCTTTAAACAATATTGGTTTGAATGAGAATGTGGAAGCAACCTTTTGATTCTCAGTAGATTGTAGGTTTAGAGATGATCTTAATAGGTTTGCAGGAGAGGAGTCGAAAGCCAGGCCAGCTGTAGTGAAATGGTCATTGAAGGCATTCAAGATATTTGCTTGTCAGTGATTTCAATATTATTTAATTGAATTTTGGATGGGAGAAAAGGAGCTGCAAGGACCACATAGTAAGGATTAGGAAGGAGGGGGGTTGGGTGGAAGCAGGGTACGATAAGGCGGAAGCACTAAATGAGTACTTCTGCTCAGTATTTACTAAAGATAAGGGGTGGGTGACACCCAAGGTGGGAGAAATGGCAGAAGCAGGGGGGGAAGTGGTGACAGATGGGGAAATCATGGAGGACAGAGTTCGAGAGGGTTTGAAGGCACTGAGGGTGGACAAGGCGCCAGGCCCAGATGGCATCTACCCCAGGGTACTGAAGGAGCTGGCAGAGGTCCTTGCAGAACCTTTGGCAGACCTATTTAATGCCTCACTACATTAGGGGTGTGTACCTCAGGACTGGAGGATGGCGCATGTGGTGCCCCTCCACAAGAGTGGCCCCAAGGATGAACCAGGAAACTACAGACCAGTGAGCCTCACATCCATCATGGGTAAGCTAATGGAGACTATCCTGAAGGAGAGGCTGGTGGCCCTCCTAGAGGCCAAAGGACTACAGGACAGCAGACAGCATGGCTTCATACATGGCAGATCCTGCCAAACCAACCTGGTCGAGTTCTATGACTGGGTAACTAGGCAACTGGACAGGGGCCATGCAGTGGATGTCCTGTATCTGGACTTCAGTAAGGCATTTGACTCGGTGCCACATGGAAGGCTGGGAAGGAAGTTAGTAGGCACAGGGGCGGGTGCAAAGCTGGTGAGATGGGTAGGAAACTGGCTGCAGGGAAGGCAACAGAGGGTGGTGGTGGGTGGGGAGCTCTCACACCCAAGGGCAGTGATGAGCGGTGTCCCACAGGTCTCGGTGTTGGGACCAGTGTTGTTTGGGATATTCATTGCAGACATATCATGGGACATCAAGAGCAAGATCAGTCTGTTTGCTGATGATACCAAGGTTGGCGCAGTGGTGGATGACCTAGGGGGATGGCAGGGGTTGCAGGATGATCTGGCAAAGCTTGAAACCTGGTCAGACACCTGGCAACTGGGGTTTAATGCCAAAAAGTGCAAGGTGCTGCATTTTGGGATGAAGAACCCAAGGAGAAGTTACCAGCTAGGGGGAGTGCAGGTAGCCCAGACAGAGGAGGAGAAGGATCTGGGTGTGCTCATTACAGGGTCAATGAACAACTCGGCACAATGTAGGAAGGCAGCTGCAAAGGCCAACAAAACGCTGGGTTGTATTGCAAGGAGTATATCCTCGAGGAGGGAGGAGGTGATTCTGCCACTATATAGGTCATTAGTTAGACCACACCTGGAGTACTGCGTGCAGTACTGGCAGCCGTATCTAAAGAGGGACATTAAGTTACTGGAGGGGGTGCAGCGCAGGGTGACAAAGGTGATCAAGGGGCTGGGGGACTTATCATATGAGAGGAGGTTGAAGAAGTTGAACATGTAGGAGAGACAGGGGTGACATGATTGAAACCTTTAAATACATGAAAGGAATAAACAAGATGGGTACAGAGGGGCTGTTCAAAGTAAGGGAGGGGAAGGCCCCAGGGGCCATGATATGAGACTGGAGTGAGGAAGGTTCAGGAGGGAGATGAGGAGACACTTTTTTACAGAGAGGGTGGTGGCTGGGTGGAATGCGTTACCTGCAGAAAGTGGTATGCAGTAGAACAGTGGACTGCTTCAAACGAGGATGGGACAGGACAAGGGGGAGGGTTAATGAAGGGGAAGGGTGGAAGGGAGGGGCAGCTGCAGAATAAGGGGTGCTAGCTGCACATTCAAGCAGACTTGATAGACCTCTAGGCCTTTATCTGCTGGCAAATTTCATATGTTTGTAAAACTCAAAGCAATATTTTTCTGCATCTACAATAAGCAAATGCAAGTTATACACTGAGTGAATTTCTCAGCACTGAGTACAAGGAAACTTGTGATTTTTCTTATGTTGATATAATAATCTACCTACCTAGAATGACTACTGGATGAGCACCTATAGTCTTCCTTTTTTAATCTTTTGTTTTTAAAATGTGTTTTGCAAATTAAATCTCATTAATTTCAGAGATTTAAGCTGTGGCATATGCAACTACATTATTATAAGTACTTAGTAGACCAGCCCCTGACTCTGCTTTATTTAGAGGGAGTGATACTGAACCACTATGCAAGTTATTGAACATTTAGTCCATGTAAGAGCTCTGCCATTCTAACACTGGAAGCAGAACATAGTCTTCATTATGGTGAAGAAAGAGGAAAAGGACTTTACCCACCAGTTTTCCACTTCCTCTATGGTGTCAGGCAATGGAATGCCTCGAGTCTCAGGTAAGAAGCATGTGATGATCCCTGATATGATGGGAGCTGCTCCATATATCAGCAGTGGCAGAAATGAGGCATAGTCTCCAGTCATCTGCACAAGTGGTGCAACCATGGCCCCTAGACGTGCCATAGTAGTGGCAAATCCCATTCCAGTTTGCCTGCAAGTACAGATAATCTATTTTTAAAAATATACTTTTCACTGAAATTGTTCACTGTCATTCCAAAAAAATTAACTTTCTAGGGAATGCTAAACAATGCTACTTGAGCATGACGCACTAGTACTGCCAATACATTACTACCAGTAGGTAATGATGTGTACCAACCTTCCACCAGTAGTCAAATCAAAGCAGTGTACCTTCAAAAAAGCACATGGATATTAGACATGCTCAGATACTGCAGTATCTGATCTGACAGAAGTTCAACAGATGCTGGAAATATCCACCAACATCCAGTTCTGATCTAACCTTAAAACTGGATAATTTGTTTGGATTTGAGAATGATTATCTGATCTGATTATCTGACATCACAGTATCATAGAATCATAGAAGTCTGATGGCAGAAAAGGACCACACTGGCCCATCTAGTCTGCCATATTCCTCCCCCCACTCTTTCCACCTTCGGCCGGCCCCCACCCTCCCCCCGCTACTCTACTCTATATGTCTATCCCATGCCCTCTTGAATCCCTCCACTGATTCAGCCCTGACTACCTCTTCTGGTAGTCTGTTCCAGGTCTCTGACACTCTCTCTGTGAGGAATCACCCTCTCACATTGTCTCTGTATCTTCCTCCCTGAAGTCTGAGGCTATGCCCTCTAGTTCTGGCCCCCTACTTCTTCTTAAATAAACATCCTTCCTTTAGTTTTTTGAGCCCCTTCACATATTTAAAAGTTTCAGTCATGTCTCCCCTTTCCCTTCTAGTCTCCAGCATGTACAGATCCAGCTCCTAACACCTCTGCTTGTATGACTTCCCTTGCATACCCTGTACAATCTTGGTTGCCCTTCTCTGAACCTTCTCCATCCAATCTGTGCCCTTGGGGAGGTGTGATCTCCAGAACTGGACCCCATACTCCAGATGGCTTTGGAGAAGGACATCATTACCTCCCTCCTTCTACTAGTAATGCCTGTGCTGATGCATGCTAATATTCCATTGGCCTTTCCCACTGCCCTACTACATTGGTTTCCTACCTTAAATTTGGATGATACTATAATCCCTAGATCAGTCTCCTGTTCTGTTACTTTGATTGCCTCCCCTCCTAAGGTGTATCCTGCTCATGTGTTCCTACTCCCCATGTGTATCACAGCACACTTTTTGACATTAAATTTCAGTTGCCACATCTCTGACCACTCTTCAAGCATCTTAAAGTCCTGCCTCATATACTCCACCCCCCATGGTGTCCACCCTATTGCCGATCTTTGTATCATCAGCAAATAGGCACATCCTCCCCCCTGACCCTCTGCTATATCGCTCATGTAAATGTTATAAATGAGAGATCCCAGTACTGACCCCTGGGGTAGTCCACTCTTCACCCCCCCATCCTGGAGTACATCTTGTTTAGCACCACCCTCTGGGTTCTTCCCACAAGCCAGGCCCCCATCCACCTTGTTATTTTCCCACCAACCCCTAGACTTTCCAACTTGCTTACCAACCTTCTATAAGGGATGGTGTCAAAGGCCTTACTGAAGTCCAGATAGGCCATGCCCACTGCCTCTCCCTGGCTGACCACATGAGTCACCCAATCAAAGAACTCAATCAGGTTTATCTGGCATGACTTTCCATTTGTAAAGCCATGCTGCCTGCTGCCTTGCAAAACCACTCTTCTCCAGGTACGCCAGGACATCCCTAATCAGAACTAGAGATAGGCAAAGTTGAGAAGCTTCACTACAGGAAATAATTTTGAAACTTCCAGACTTTGCATACAACGAAGTGGCACTTTAACCAGTTCTTCACCTGGTAAAGGGATCACTTCACCCACTGAAGAATATGCGTAGTGGCACTTGACCAGTGAAGTGGGCACTTCACCAGGTGAAGAGGCACTGGTGAAGTGCCATTAGGCATAGCTGCTTTTCTTAAAGAGCAGCTGAAGCCTTCAGGAGAACTTTAACAAAACATAACATTTAGACACAGTTCAGCTTGTATTTGACATTAGTTTTGCATTCCTCCTCTCCATTATTTATTACTGAGGTCATTTGCACAAAACAGGATCTTTGCTTGATACACAAGGGGGGTGGAAAGGATGAGAAGGGACTTGGCAAGGTTGGAGGAATGGTCAAAAGTATGGTAGCTTAGATTCAATGCAAAGCAATGCAAAGTAATGTACCTGGGAAATAAAACCCAGGGGAAGAGTACACAGTGGGGGAGGGGGTACTAACAACAACAAAAATGAAAAGGGACCTGGGGTAGTCATATCAGATAGCCTAAAGGTAAGAAAGCAACGTAAGAAGGCAGTAAGGAGGGCTGGGGGGAATACTGCGATGTATAGGAAGAGGCATCACTAGTAGAAAACAGGAAGTTGTTAGCCCTCTGTACAGACAGTAGGTGAAACCCCATCTGGAGTACTGTGTGCAGTTCTGGAAACTTCATCTCCTCAAGGACATAGGTTAGAGGCAGTCCAGAGGAGGGCAACTAAAATGGTGCAGGGTATGCACCAGAAGCCATATGAAGGGTGACTAAAGGAGCTTAATATGTACCCCCTCGAAGAAAGAAGGGAGGGGGGACATGATAGAAACTTTCAAGTACCACAAAGGAATCAAAAAAATTCCAAGAGAGTAGCATCTTTCAGAAACAGAGATGGGCAAGAACAAGGGGGCACAATTTCAAGATAGAGGGAGGACGATTCAGGGGCAATGTGAGGAAGTATTTTTTCACAGAGATGGTGGTGGATGCATGAAATGGCCTTCCTGAGGAGGTCATGGGGTCAAAAACAGTGGGAGAATTCAAGAATGCATGGTACAGATATAAGGCAATTCTGTAGGGGGGGTAAGAAGAAATATGCTGCTGGTTAACTAGGATCTGCAGCTTATCCAATAGGTAGTGAAATGGTCAGACTGTGTGGACCAAGTGATCCTTATCTGCCATCAAAGTCTATGTTTCTATGAAGGGTTCATCTGTTCCTGTTGCTTCCTCCCTACCTGAAGTCATAATGCACTGTTTGTGACATCACAGTTATTCCCATGGCAAGAGGATTATGACTTGAAGTAGGGAATACGCTATAGAGGCAGATGAGCTCTGAGGAATAAAGATCATGTATTCATGCAAATTTCCTCAGTAATAAATGATGCTGAGGAGAAATCCATATATATGGAATGCAAGCTGAATTGTACCAAGATATCATGTTGTTCCGTTTTCTTTGAAGTCCCAGCAAAGTTGCATATTACCCTTCCTCTCACTTTATGTCCACTTTCTAGCCAAACTTTACAATACAACCTTGCTATCCCCTACTCCAACACAACCCTGTAAAACAACAAGGAGAGGCCATTAGTACACCACCAACTAGTGAAAGAAAATTGTCCCTCACCAGGGTGACCTGCCATGATAGTCCTGTTGTCTTAGACTGACCACCATCAAATGAATGAAACTGATAATGTGCTCCTGTGCCAACACACTGAGCCAATCAGGTGTTACTACAGTTATACCAGTGTGTTACCAGTTCCATTCATTAAACGGTGGGTGACCTAGGAAGATAGAAGGCTGTCAGTGGCTGGTTGCTGTGGAGGGGGACAGTTGTCATTGTAGGATGCCTCATTGATTACCCAGATATCACTCAGTATCCATTTGAGGTGAGTGGGTGACAGGGTACCAGATGGTGGTGGAGTGCTGTCTGTTCTTGTTGTTTTACTGGGTTGGGTTTGAGAAGGTGGGTAGTGGGGTTGTATTGTACACTTCGTCTACAAAGTGGACCTTGGGGAGAGAGAGAGAGAGAGAGAGAGAGAGAGAAGGATACTATTAATATGCAACTTCTCTGGCACTGGAAGGAGGAGGAAGATGTGGATGCTATAAGGGTGAGGTGGAAGCTTTGGTTTCTACTGTTGGGCCTGGTGGGAGGGGTGAGAGAATATAGCTGCATATGTTGGGGGTAGTTCTTTTATACACGTTAAAATAGCTGCATCACATACTGTAGTGGGTAATCCATAGTATTGAGTGGATATGCAAGATAATAGCATTTTTGACACAGATCAGATAATGAGGTTTTGGGCTAATTATTATATTATCTGATACATCCACTAAGTATTCATATGTCACTGCCTGATTTGGATTCTAGTTGAATCCTCAACAAGGGATATGCATTTGATAAAGCACTATAACATCATCTTTAGTTTTAAGTGTCAGAATCTTCAAACCTTTATAGATACTAGAAATGTTACATTCTTTTGTAGCTCCAAAAGTCTTCTTTGTAGTAGTCATACGCTTAGCTAGAAACAGAGGGGAACTTCAGATTATCTAGCAGAAATCCTTTTGTGCAATGAATCACAGATGACATTGTACTAAGTACAATATAAAATTGATTCCTAAGGTCAGTACAGTATTCCACTTAAGCAATGGAGCTTCTACCTTCATTTTGTTAAAATTTTATTTGCAGTAAAGAAAAATATTTCCATCCCTTGGATGTTAGGTTCTATGTGATAATGGTGAAAGCCTAAAGGCAATCGCAGTTATCTCAAAGTCAGAGTGCCAAAAATGTATTTCAGCACTCTGGCACCCTGGCGCACAGCAAAATGGCACCGGGGACTTAGTTTTTTAATGTTTTATGCAGGGAGCTGCTCCCCTCGCACCCTCCTACTTAAGGATTCTCAACTCCAGAGGGGACCATGTCGGGGGGGGGTGAAAAACATTTAAAAAAAAAAGGTTCAGGCTAAGCGCAATAAAAACACACCAGCACCTGGACCTGAACCCAGTACCCTGTCCACCAATGCTGCTAACCCACCCACCATGCCACAGGGTTAGCTCAGCAACCAACCATGGCACCACCCCTGACATCCCCTCCTGCCCCTCACTGTGCGCGCTCACTCCCCACCGTCCACCCTACCCTACTGTAGCCCCGATGAAATGTGCTGGGGATTGGGTCTCTGTTATTATAGACTCCCAATCGCTGTATGTTAGGGGCATGGGGAGTTAATCCTAACTAATCAGAAAATTACTGGAAATCTGATAGACTGTTTATTCTGAGTTAATAAGGGAAGATTTCTGGCCACAAGGAGCACCCTTCTGGCAAACGGGTGTAAAAACTGAGGGACACACTGTTTCCAATATTTTACTCTCGATAATTGTTAAAAAATAACTCACTTCCTACCCATCAATGTTGATATCCTTAAAATAAATCCTTCAGATTTTATTTATTAACTAGTGTAAGACTGGTTGCTTTAGTTATGCCTTCCTTTATTCTCCCCTACTGTGACTTGAATCCTTCCTTGCTCTCCTCCACCCCTCTTCTGTAGTTTCTCTGTCAGTCACCCATTTCTTTAAAATCCACTCTCTTAAAGTTCAGAACCCTCATCCTCTTGTGGTTCGACTGTGCTCCTGTTTTTATATTGAACCACACTGTATAGTGATCACTGATACCAGTAGATGTGGGAGTTTCTCCTCTGGAGCATTGACTGTCTGATATTTGTTGTACTGTTTGTTTGAAATATGACCTAGAGGTGACAGATGCTCAAATCATATTTTTTTTTCTCTGCTATATTCTTTCTTTTTAATCCAGATTGAGGTCATCCACATTGCTGCAACAGCTCAATGATTAAATATATTTGTTCAATAGCTTGGTACTTTTTATAAGGACATTATAACTCCTTCTGATGAAACAAAAAGGGTAAAGTAACTAAGGTATCCTACTATAATTTGTACTGTGTGGGAATGTGCCCCTTTTTGTTTCTGTAGTCTTCTTCTATGAAGCGTGAGTTGTTTGTAATATGCAACAATCTTACAAATACAAAGTTAAAAACTGGCTGACAACAACCTAACCTGTTATTATATAAAAAATAATGTATATTCTGGTAAACAAGATATGGGTGTTGGTTTATCAACAGGTTCTGGGACATGAAAAAACCATGAGGGGGATGTTTGAATGGTTTATATTTGGCATCAGAACCCAGAGATAGAATTACTTATTATTTACTGTATATACTGGGGTATGTTGTATTTGTTACACAATAAAGAGGTTAACACCAGTCTAGGTAGCGAGCCATTGATGAGGTAAACTTTGTTCAGCATGATGAAACTTGACTGATTAGAACCAATGCAGCAGGATATTCTGGGGGAAATAAGACTGGACTGACTAGAGTCATGTAACAGGGAACTCCTGTTATTACCAGTAAAACAACGTACAGAAAGTCAGATGTGCCCCCCCCCCCCAATTTGCCCTTTCACTCTTTCCTATCTCCTATTTCTTTTTCTGTCTTTCCCTTTTTTCATGTCAAGGTGTCCAAGCTGACATTCTCTTTGCTTTTCTGTCCTCGGTTTTCTTGAAACCCCCCTGCTTGCACACTAAGTGTTGAAAAGCACTTCTCCTTTATCTCCCAATTTGGAGATAATGAGTAGCACACATCACATTTTAGGTTTAAAAGCAGCTGGTCCCCCTCAGAAATAAATATTAGCTGTGCGCCTGATTTAGAGTTGCTGAGCACCAAAGTCTCAGCTGCATGCTGCAGCTTCGTGTGGGAAAAAATAACTCCAGTGCCAGACAATGCTTCTGGTCATGAAGTGCGACACAGGAATATAGTTCATTTCAGAGCAGGATGCTCCAGAGTGACTTATGCCGCACCATGCGGTTAAAGAAATACCACTTGCCGTTTAGTGAGACACTACAGGCAGATGTATAAAAAGACCTGTAGTGTCCCATAATCAAATGAAAATGAGTTTCTGCAGCCTCAGCAATGTTGTAACTGGGGCTGCCTGTAGAAATAAAGCATATTTGGGCAAAAAGGGCCAAATAAAAAAGCCCCTGCATGTTAAAGCATGGGATAATATGGAAACTCCCCATTATGTAATGTCATGGCCTATGAGGAACTCTCCCACAGAGTGTGATGTAATCCCTAGGGTATAAATAGGGCTCACCACTAGGGGACCATAGATAGTCAGGTCAGTCTCATGCTGACAATGAGAGGAGAAGGATCTTCTTTGGAGCGTGCTGATTTTCACACAGATGATTGAAGTGTAAGAGGTATTACACTGGGCTATCTAGGCTTAAATGAAGCCACAACATCTGCTTGGAAAAGCAGATTCCTGAAGTTATTTTGTTGTGCAGGACTAACATTTTTTTGTTTCTTCTATGATTTCTGTATATATGTATTGATTTTTCTATAAAATAAATTGACACATGCATATGTGCACTTTTTATGCACTTGATCCCTGCTTGGTTGTGTCAGTTATTTATCTCACACATTCACAAGTCAGCTAAGTGCAGTTTAGTGGTACAGCAGTTTACCAAGAAAAACCTGATGTAAGAGGAAAGCATTTTCCAGCCTTATAACTGGGGAGTTGTTTGATGCCAGAACTAGCCAATTATTAAGCTGTAAAATTCAAAATATTCTAGACTTATTAACATTCCCCCTTTACATTATATAAGCTTTCACAGAAAACCAGATGTCAGCAAATACCGCTGTTGGAACTCACTGTCTAGAGCAGCCACATCTTGGGCAGGACACGGTGAAGGGTCACTGGTTGAAATGTTCAACCCAAACATTTACAGTTCTTTACTAGAGACTACAGGCTAGATAAGAGTTTTTCAGCAAATGCAGTATTTTGATGCATAGTGTGACACTTGACCAGCTGGTTATGATTGTTGCATGACATTTGTAATACAAAAATATAGTATGTGAGCCTGTGCTTCCATGGGTGCCTCCCCCCCCAGGTTTCAATGAAACTACAGGATATGTGAACTAACCAAGAACCATTTAATTAACTGACTTACTTCGGAATGGCACTTTATTACCTTTTATGACATACCTAGGCTCTCTGAAGTGGAAACGAAATGTGACTTTATGAGTTGGCAAGAGGATGAGCCTAATAAACTATTATGACATCTTAAGAGGAAGAACGTTTGATACCAACATGGTGTTAAAAGTTGTAAAACCCTTTGTTGTTCCTTGAGGAAAAAAGGAACCAGCCACCTGTTCAAAGTAAAGGCTTGATTAAAGACTGTCATAATTTAGGAAATGTCTTTTTCCTTCTGAAGTCACATTATTTAAATGATCTCCTGACAGGAAATCATATTTTGTAATTTTATATTCTAAAAGGAGGAGCTAGATGACTCACAGAAGGGGTGTGGAGAGACAGACAAACTAATACTTGCGTCTGAACTGTTTGAGTTATATTTATCTTTGGACTCTAGAGAGACACAGTTCTTTAATTTAACTGCTCTTACCGAGGTAATATATTAGATAGAAAAGATCTAAATGTATTTTGGTAGGAGTTTGTTCTGTAGTTTTCCTTGTTTTTCTTTTATGTGATTGTGATGCTCTTTGATATTGATTCTGTATTTTATCTTATTGTTTTTATCCATTTTTTGTAAACATTTTCTTAAAGACTGCCTGGGTGTCTGCCAGTTCTTTTTTTTTTTTTTTTTGCTTGTGATGTATAGATGGTTAAGTCTGACAATTGTGCAAGAGCTTGATGGTGTTACTGAGATTGAGTAAAAAGGTAAGAATATACATAAGATCTCTTATAGAGTTACAAGGGTTCATTTTGGAAGCCTGGCTTGGTGCCCCTGGTGAAAGATTGTACTATGATCCCTGAAGAGGGTACATATCTGAGCCTGTACATTTGGTATGCTAGCATTAGGTTCACAGTTTGAATCCCCTCAGAACTTGAGACTAAAGGTGATTTGGACCCAAAAGCAGACAGGAGGGTTACCTTGTCTGTTACCTGTTCACACTATTGCACTCTTGAGTTTGGCACTGTGAGAGCAGAGGGCCTGACCTACTGAGTGCATTTGTGACAGATCTGGTGGTAGCAGTGGGATAAAATTGGTAACACAAGCTTTAACTGTTCAGTGTGTCAGCTTAATACTAAACAGCTCACTTGCAAAATAAGGCAGTGATTTATTTTTAAAAAGGAAACAGACCTATCTCATTTTGCTTACAGTCAAGTTCCTATCTGTTTAAAATATATTTCAAAGTGCAAGTTAGAGTAGCCGTAGTTAGGGAAGAAGATGGCTTCCAACTACAGCTGGTACACTGCAGACTACTTGAGGCAGTTGTGCCAGGACAGAAGAGTTCTGCATGAGGGGAGAGCCACCAAGCAGAACATTGTGGATGCCCTGATGGCAGCAGGTGCCCAGAGCGTCGAGTCATAGACTGTAGCTGTAAAGGACCAAACCTTGGGTTTGGAGGGGCAGGCGGCCAGTGCAGTGTCCAGACCCAGTGGGGAGGACAGCAGGGCCAGTGCAAGTCCAGGGCCACAGCAGCAGGGGAAGGTCACCAGCATTCTGGAGCCAGAAGCAATCAGCCTGCAGACTGAGTTGCACAGAATGGAACTGGAATTCCAGAGACAGGCTGAGTGAGAGAAGTGAGCCACAGAGGAGAAGAGGGAGCGAGAACAGTGAGATGCTGAATGTGAACAGCAAGAGGTGGACCATGAAGAGCATGAGTGCCAGAGGTGACATAAACTGGAGAAGCTATGACTCCAACCACCAGCACCAGAGCAGGTAAGTGGCTTGGGTTTAACTGGAACTACAGGACTGGATTACAAATTAAATTCCAAATTGATAGCTGAATTTAGAGAGAGGTAGGATATGGATGCCTTTTAAAATTCCTTTGAAAAGTTTGTATTCAGGGAAATATTCCTAGAGGGTCCTGGAGCTTCCAGCTATCCCTGCTACTTACTGGGGAAAGCTCGGGATGCATTGGGTCAAATGGACAATGAGGACAGTAATGATTACAGCAAACTTAAAGTTGCACTTTTAAAAAAGTTTGATTTAACTGCAGAAGCATAGAGAGCTAAGTTCTGTAAGCTCAGGAGAAGCCCTGACATGAGCCTGAGGAGCTAGGCATGAAGCAATGTCAGTGTTTGAAACATTGGTTGGAAGGAATTGAAGTAAACTCTGTAGATAAAATTGAAAATGCTACACTGTTAGAACAGTTTTTTTGGGCATGCCCAGCAAAGCTGAAAACCTGGCTGGAGGACCGAGATCCCAAAACAGTGCAAGAGGCTGCTGAACTCTTGTACCGCTATGCCAAGAGCAGAGCTGCTCTGAGAATAATTGGGGGGGCGTGGCAGTGCAGAAAGGGAAAAGCACACCTTCAGGGCAGCTAAAACCCTCACTGCCTCCACCAAAACCAGATAGCCCCAGGTTTCAAAGAAAAGATTTCTCTGAAAAAAGAAACGAATGTTGGGTTTGTAAAGAAACTGGGCATATTGCCAGACAGTGTCCCGAAAGGATGAGCAATATGCAAAATTGGGCTAGGAAAGAAGTGAGTTGTTTGTGTGTCCCTGGAAGCATGCCTGTGAACATGAGGGAACACATGCACCCAGTCACGGTGAATGGTGTACAGACACAAGGGTTAAGGGACACAGGGGCATCCCTGACATTGGTAAAAGGGGATCTATTAGAGCCTGGTCAGCTTATGCCCAATGAATTTGTAACTGTACAAGACTTCACTGGGGAGGAGATAACATTGCCACTCACTAGTGTTCTTCTAGATTGGGGTGAAACAGGGGGAACTTTGCAACAGATGGCTGTAGCCAAAACTTTAGCAGTTGATTTCATCCTTGGCAACAATCTCAAACAGGGGATCATGTGTGCAGTTACCCATAGCCAAGCAGCAAGGGAAAATTGTAGTTCCCTGGACCCCACAGAAGCCATTGTGGAAACCACTGGGAGGCTGGTTCCCCAGCCTGTGTCTCCTGATATGGAGACTAATGAAAAGGGGGTAGACATTTCCCCAGCAACAGTTAACAAAACAGCTGCAGAGGGTTACTCTGAAGAAGGAGGGGTGACCCATTGCCAGAGGGTTAGGGATGACAGTGATCCTAAGTTCCCTGATGCTAGTGCTAGGGATCCTAGTTTAGATACTGACGGGGACCTGTCCCATGCCTTGGGAATGTGTAAGGAGTTTGCAGCTGCTCAGAAAAGTGACCCTAGTCTAGAAAAGCTAAGGGTTTGGGCAGACTCGGATGGAGCACAGGGAAGTGATGGAAAACATGAAGTTTATTGGGAAAATGGACTGATGTATACACAGAATGCTAAGACAGAGGGAGTGGTGAAAGGCAGGCAGCTTTTCATTCCCCAGGGGTACCGTGAGCAGTTGCTCAAGATTGCACACGAGATTCCCTTGTCTGGTCATCTGGGAATCATGTGCACTATGCAGCAATTGGCCCAGAATTTCTATTGTCTCAACTTCACTCAGCAGGTGAAGGAGTATTGCAGGTCATGTCACCGGTGCCAAGAAATAGGGAAGGCAGGTAAGAAAACCCAAGCCTCCCTAATTCCATTGCTTATAGTGGAGGAGCCATTCCAGAGGGTGGGAGTGGATATTGTGGGGCCTTTAAATACCCCCAGCTCCTCCAGGAAGAGGTTCATCCTGACTGTGGTAGATTATGCCACCCGGTATCCAGAGGCAGTCGCTCTATCCTCACTGAGAATAGACAAAGTGGCAGATGCCTTACTTGGGATTTTCTCCTGTGTTGGGTTTCCTGATGAAATGTTTGTGGGAGAAGTGTGGGGTGGTGCAGAGGTGCACAACACCTTATCACCCAGAAGCCAATGGGCTCATGGAAAGATTGAACGGTACCCTAAAGTCAATGCTCCAAGCATTTGCTGAACAGCGTGGGAGGGACTGGGAAAAATACCTTCCTCACCTGTTGTCTGCATACAGGGAGGTGCCCCAAAAGTCAACAGGATTTCTCCCCCTTTGAGCTCTTATATGCATGTCGGATACATGGACCCTTAGACTTGATCTGGGAGGACTGGGAAGAGAAGCACACCACCCAGGGAACTCCCATAGTGGATTATGTCCTTATGTTTAGGGAAAAGCTGAAGGAGCTTACGGGGACAGCCCAGAGCAACCTGACAGCTGCCTAACAGAAATTAAAAGTGTGGTATGACCGCAGAGCCAGAGCTCACTCATACAAGGTGGGTCAGGAAAACATGGTCCTTATTTTAGACCAGAAAGACAAGCTGCATAGCTGGTCTGGTGGCACTGAGAGTTGAGGTGCTGGATGCCACACCTCACACCATGCTAGTGACCCAGGTTTGGGAATGGACTCGGGTCACTGGGGGCTGGCAGGGGAGAGGTTGGATTGAGCATCCCAGGACTTCTCTCCTTCCTCTGGGGTGGGCTCTTGGGGCTGCATCACACTTGGGTGGCCCCAGTGAAGACCAGAAGAAGCACAAGGCATGGTGCCAGCATGGGGTGGAGTTCGGCAAGACGCTTGTGTAAGCACAGCACGTCATTGTACTGCCGGCTCCAAGGGACAAAAACCAAGGTGGAAAAAGGGCTGGGCACGACTGTGCAGCTTGATGGCCGTGCACATGCTGACCTCGAGGCCTGTCATGGAATCACATCAGGGGGTCCAGTGATGGCCATTCTAGGACCCTCACATATCAAGTGAGCCTGCTGTCCTCTGGGTCGGTGGGGGCCGGCGGCTGGATGCCCCCGCCGGAGCACTGCAGAGGTGCAAAAATCAAAGTATGATAAAAAAGAAAGACAAGCTGCAGGCTGAGTGAGAAGGACTGTACAAAGTAGTTAGAAAGGTAAATGATGTGAACTATGTCATAGAATTGCTTGACAGAAGACATACAGAAAGAATGTACCATGTCAACGTGATGAAGCCATATGCTAATAGGGCTGACATGGTGTTTGCAGTATGTAGTCCTGGGGATGAGACAGATGAAGGAGACCCCCCTTCTGGACTTGCTGGAAGAAAGCAAGCGGGAGTCCACTGTGGAGGCAGTTAAATTGTCACCCCAGCTGGCCCTGGACAAGATCCAGGAAGTAAGGGAGGTTTTAGAAGATTTTGCACCACTGTTTAGTGCCAATCCTGGACTAACCCACTTAGCAATGCATGATGTGGAGACAGGGACACAGATGCCCATACAGCAGACAGCATATCAGGTGTCAGAGGCTGTCCAAAAGGACATTAGGAGGGAGGTGGAGGAAGTGCTTGATTTAGAGATAATCCAGAGATCCCACAGCCCCTGGGACTCATCTGTAGTCCTTGTGCCCAAGCTGGATGGCTCTACTTGTTTCTGTGTGGACTATCATGGACTGAAAGCAGTCACAAAGTCAGACGCCTACCCGATGCCCCGGATGGATGAACTCCTGGACAAGTTGGGAGGGGTGACATACCTTGTGACTGCTGACCTGACAAAGGGGTATTGGCAGGTAGAGTTAACTGACAGAGCTAGGGAGAGGTCAGCCTTCACCACTCTGATAGGCTCATTTGAATTTAAAGTAATGCCTGTCAGAGTGAAGAACGCTCCAGCCACTTTCCAAAGGTTGGTGAACCAGGTGTTAAATGGTGCTGAGGAGTAAGCTGTGGCATACCTGGATGACATGGCTATCTTTAGTGCCAGCTGGGAGGAACATCTGTCCCACCTTAGGGAAGTGCTGGGAAGGATACAGAGGGCCGGGCTCACTATCAAAGTTGAGAAGTGCCAGGTGGCCATGGCTGAGGTGGCATACCTGTGGCATGTTGTAGGCCAGAGACAGTTCTATCCTAACCAAGTAAACATAGAGGTGATCAAGGCATGGCTCAGACCAGAAATGCAGAAGCAGGTCAGGAGTTTTCTAGGGACAGCAGGGAACTATAGAAAATTTGTACCCAATTACAGTGCCCTGGTTGCTCCCCTATCTGACCTGTTAAAGAAAAAGATGCCTAAGAAAATTACCTGGGAACCAGCCTTTGGAAAAACCTTTACCAGACTGAAGGAGGCACTGTGTAGTGCTCCTGTATTGACAAGTCCTGACTATAGCAGACTCTTTATAGTCCAGACTGATGTCTCAGATGTGGGTATTGGAGCAGTACTGAGTCAAATATCCAACCAAGGGAAAGATCACACCATAGTGTACCTGAGTAAAAGGTTACTTCCCAGCCGAGCAGGCTTACTCTACTATGGAAAGAGAGTGTCTAGCCATAGTGTGGGCCCTAAAGAAGTTAGAGCCATACTTATATGGGCAGCATTTTGATGTATAAACTGACCACAACCCTCTGGTTTGGCTGATGCAAATGGAAAAAAACTAATGGTAAACTACTAAAATGGAGTCTTGCCTAGCAAGGGTATGACATGGCGATCTTACATAGGGTTGGAGCAATTAATCAGAACACAGATGGCTTATTACATCTATTTGAGGAGTGAACTGACTTGGGAAGCTCATCCCATGCAGGGATAGAGCCCCCAAATTCAGTCTAGGTGGGGAGGATTGTGATGCTTGGCCAGCTGGTTATGATTGTTGTATGATATTTGTAATATAAAAATATAGCATGTGAGGCTGTGCTTCCATGGGTGCCCTCACCCCAGGTTTCAGTGAAGCTACAGGATATGTAAACTGAACAGGAACCATTTAATTAACTGACTTACTTCAGAATGGCAGTTTATTACCTTTTTATGACATGCCTAGGTTCTTTGAAGTGGAAAGGAAATGTGACTTTATGAGTCTGCCAGAGGATGAGCCTTATAAACTTTTATGACGTCTTAAGAGGAAGAACATTTGATACCAACATGGTGTTAAAAGTTGTAAAACCCTTTGATATTCCTTGGGAAAACAGGAACCAGCCACCTGTTCAAAGGAAAGGCTTGATTAAAGACTGTCATAATTTAGGAAATGTTTTTTTCCTTCTGAAGTCACACTATTTAAAATATCTCCTGATAGGAAATCATTTTTTTGAAATGTTATATTCTAAAAGGATGAGCTAGATGACTCACAGAATGGGTGTGGAGAGACAGAGTTAAACTAATACTTGTGTCTGAACTGTTTGAGTTATATTTATCTTGGGACTCTACAGAGACACAGTTCTGTAATTTAACTGCACTTACAGAGGTAATATATTAGAAAAAATCTAAATGTATTGTGGTAGGAGTTTGTTCTGTAGTTTTCCTTGTTTTTCTTTTATGTGATTGTGATGCTCTTTGATATTGGTTCTGTATTTTATCTTACTGTTTTTATCCATTTTTTAGTAAACATATTCTTAAAGACTGCCTGGGTGTCTGCCAGTTCTTTTTTTTATTGCATATGATGTATAGATGGTTAAGTCTGACAATTGTTCAAGAGCTTGATGGTGTTACTGAGCTTGAATAAAAAGGTAAGAATGTTCCTAAGGTCTCTTATAGAGTTAAAAGGGTTCATTTTGGAAGCCTGACTTGGTGCCCCTGGTGAAGGATTGTACCACAATCCCTGAAGAGGGTACATATCTGAGCCTGTATATTGGGTACGCTAGTATAAGGTTCACAGTTTGAATCCCCCCAGAACTTGAGACTAAAGGTGATTTGGACCCAAAAGCAGACAGGAGGGTTACCCTGTTTGTTACCTGTTCACACTATTGCACTCTGAGTTTGACACTGTGGGAGCAGAGGGCCTGACCTGCTGAGTGCGTTTGTGACACATAGTACTGCAAATGGTGTTCTATAACAGATCCAGAAGTACGGGGGCTTAGAAGACAATACAGTTCGAGGTTGATAGGGGAATGAAACAGTGGTAATGTAACTAACTATACCATGACAACATGTATCTTTTTAGTGAGTTCCTCTTGCAGTCCTGACTGGCTTTGACACAAGCAAAATAAAAAAAAATTAATATAATTTTCTTACATGGAGAAGAGAGGTTCTTGATGTCAGTAGAAGGTCCCTAACATTAGTATTTTTCCATGAATTATACACAAGTATTGTATGACCCACTGTTGTGGACCAGCTCACAACTTAACAGCATAGTATCAATGAAGTACAGCCTATCTGAGGGAGCTGTCTCTAACTGCTATGGTTTCATACTGGTGTAGAAGGAAGTCCCAGAACATTTCCAGGTAAGCTAAGTTACAATTGATTAGTAGTAAAAAGATCCAAGTGCATTACAGAGGAAATGGCATAACATGCCTAGCTTTGCCTACCTGACCACTGTTGGGTAAAGCTCCCCAGAGTACAGATAGACACAACTGAAGGAGGATGCAAGGCAGCCTTTCCCCAGTACTGCCAGGGATGTGCGCAAGGTTGGCATTTCTGAGGATAACAAATTGTATATTAGTACAGTAATGGTGAAAAATATCTTGCAAAAGAGCCCTAAAACTTTGAATTTCACACTATTCAGATCATCTGAAAAGCAAATTAAAAGTTTTTTTCAAGAGTTTTCTGTTGCAACAATTCAAGTTTTCTTTTGTATTACAGTACTGCCAGAATGTGTCACTGCAAATAGGCTGCATTTGACAGCTACAAAGCAACTCCTTTGTCCTTAGTCCTCTTGAAAGGTGTTGGATTGACACTGGAACTTGAAGTCCTTTGTTTATCCACATGCTAGGTACAGCACATGCGAACACAGTGCTTTTTTTAAAGGAAAACTTTTAATAACCCCCTCCCCCGGTTAGTGTCTTCACAAAACTAGAACATTTTTCCCTACTTAGTTTATCCATATCTGATCTTTCTTTGCTGCTCTGGGACTGCTGTACACCACTATCCCAAGGTAAACAGAGCAGTTCCACCACTCACTGTGCTGATTCTGAGATTGTTCAGCAGAGCAGAGTGGTGGAACCACTCAGAGGCAGTTTATCTTGAGATGATAGCATGCAATGCAGCTTTGTTTACATTCAAGGAGCAGCAAAAAGCAATAAAATATGGACATGTTAGGGAAAACCTTTCTGGTTGTATGAAAAGGGTAATTGTATGTTTATGCACACCAACAATGGAGGCAAACAGACCTGCTCACTGGTTATATTAGTAAGTCTTTACATTTTGTGCACAGCCTCAAAAATATTATTATACACCCTGGATTTCCATTTCATGGTACTCTCACCACTTCTTGAGGATCTGCATACGAACACGTTATTTACATTGACATACTGCATTCTATCTACAGTCCTCAGACTTAAATAACCATCTTTCACATTGAGTGTTTGAACATTTCAGTGATATGGTTTTATATTTCCAATACAAGTCACCACCAAACTGATGCACACATATTTATCTATGCCACCATATTCAAATATGAGTGAAATATTTTTTATTTTAAGATTAAAAACAAAGAGCAAAACCCCACCTAATGGTGCTTCATTAAAGGCATTCTCTCTTAATCCTTACACTTCCATGTAGAAACAGAAACATAGAATGGGTCAGCAGAAAAGAACTGGTAGACCCATCTAGTCTGCCCAATTATCCCTGCCTAACACTGCACCCTGGACTTTATTTGGTCACAGGTGTCCCTACCTGATCCCTTACAGTACCTCTGTTTATTATACCCATGTGCCTATCTCACACATGTTTGAAGCTACCCACTGTCTTTGCTCCTACAATCTCCTCTGCCAGGCTGTTCCAGTGACCCAGCACCCTTTCTGTGAAAAAATATTTCCTTACATCCCTCATAAACTTCCCTACCTCAAGCTAGACTGTATGCCTCTGTGTTTTAGTGCTCCTCCTCCAGTGAAAGAGACTTGCCTCCTGCACCTTGTTCACCATCATGAAGTACTTTAAAGTCTCAATTATGTCCCCTCTTACTTTCCTCTCCTCTAAAGAGTACATGTTGAGCTTCCACCCCTCTCCTCAAATGGTTTCTCATGTAACTCCCAAATTATTTTAGTAGCCCACCTCTGGGCTGCTTCTACCCTGTTGATGTCCTTGCAGAGCTGCGGCCTCCAGAAATGGACATAGTACTCCAGGTGGGGTCTCAAAATTAAGCCATACAGAGACAACACCACCTTCCTTCTCCTACTAGAGATACCTCTCCTATGCACCCAGGCATCTGACTTACCTAATCTACTGCCCTATCCCACTGCCTTGCCACCTTGAAATCTTCCAATATGATCACCTAAAAGTTCCACTCTTGCTTGGTAACTTGCTTGGTAACTAAGCACCTTTCCCCATCTGATATACAGCCCCCAGGTTTCCCCACCCTAGGTGTATGATTTGTACTTTTTGGCATTGAAACCCAGCTGCCACCCCCTAGACCACTGCTCTAGTTTCCCTAGATCCCTCAGCATTCTCTCCACCCCCATTGGGTGTCCACCCTGTTGTACATTTTTGTGTCATATATAAAGAGACCCACTTTCCCCTCCAGTTCCTCAGCAATGTCACTCATGAAGACATTGAAGAGGACATGGCACAGTATCAATCCCTGCATCATTCCACTGGTCACACTCCCATCCTCTAAGTGACTGCTGTTTATCTCCACCCTCTGCCTCCTACCTTTCACCTAGTTAGATATCCAGCTCACCATCTTCTCCCCATCCCCAGGCTGCTGAGTTTCTTTATCCACCTCCTGTGTGGTACAGTATCAAAGACCTTACTGGTGTCCAGATAGGATACATCCACTGCCTTCCTCTGATATACCTCCCTAGTTTACCCTAAGAAATCCACGCAATTTGTTTGACATGACCATCACCTTGTGAAGCCGTGCTACAAGTGGTCCTGCAGCCCATATGTCTCCAGGTACTCCATCAGTTTCTCTTTAGCAGGTTCTCCCCCCTCCAAAACTTAAAAACACAAAACCACTCCCTCCTGGACTGGGCCCAAACAACACACCCACACATAATAATTAAAGCTAGCCTCCTCCCTGACTCCCTGAGTGATCACCATATGGTTTATATCATCAGAAAGGTGCATAGACCTGCTAAGCACCACACCCCAGAATACTCCTCACAAAAGCATATAAGTCCCTTTGTCTACAGTCCCTACTAAATGACCTCGCCCATGTAGACTGGTCGTTCATTCAGCTGGCATCCTCTGTTGACTACGCTTTCAACATGTTCAGAGACAATGTGCTAGCTGTATGGGACTATCATGCCTCCTAAGATGCACAAGGATCAAGAGCTCCCATCTCCCATGGGTCTCAGCCAACATCATCATCAGCTGTCGAGCTAGGGACAAGGCCTGGAAAAAACACAAGCAAACTTGCTCCCCGGAATCCATGCAGCGATATCAGACCCTCCATAACTCCTGCACTAAAGCCATTCGGAGGGCACAAAAGAACTATTTCAGGGCGGCCCTCTCCTCCAACTTTAACCACCCTTCTAAATTCTGAAAATCCATCAAAACTCTGCTCACTCCCCCAGCCCAGCCGCCTACCCTGACCCTATCTATCCATGGCAACACTGTCTCAGACCCTAGTGAAGTTGCCTCAACTTTCAACACCTTTTTCACTAACTGAGCTGTGTCTCTCCTTGCAAACCACCAATGCACCTCACCCACAGCCAGTCCCTCCCCGCAAACCCAGCATCCCCCCCCGTCCCCAAGTTCTCATTACATCCTGTCACACTGGCAGAAGCACTCCATGCCCTACGTTCTCTTGACCCCAACAAAGGAAAATGTCCTCTAGGACTGGATGGAAAACTACTACTCCTATCAGCCCCTGCCACTGCCACCCCTCTAGCCGACCTCCTAAACCTCTCTTTCTCCACAGCACAAATTCCAGCCACTTGGAAGCAGGCGGTCGTCATCCCACTACCCAAGGGTGGTGATCCTTCTGCCCCTGGTAACTATCGCCCCATCTCCCTTCTCCCAATTCTGTCCAAACTACAGGAATACCTACCACTTACCCAACTCACACAATTTCTCGACTCTGCCTCCTTCTTCACCCCATATCAGTCGGGGTCTCACAAATCTCACTCCACCATCACCGCACTTTTAAGATTCTCAAATGACATCTCCTCAGGGATGGACAAGGGTAATATCACCTCGGCCATTTTTATAGACCTAGCCAAGGCATTCGATACTGTCTCCCACCCTAAGCTACTCACTAAACTACACAACGCAGGCCTCTCCCACCTAGCCACTAGTTGGTCCCTGACCTACCTGATGGGCAGACAACAGTCTGTAAAAATTGATACACATGTATCCCCCCCACTCCCAGTCACCATGGGGGTCCCCCAAGGCTCTGTCCTGGGCCCCTTACTCTTTTCCATATTCTTAAATGACCTCCTACTGACCTGCTCGAACTTAGCCATACAAATGCATGCAGACAACACCGTTCTGTATGCCTCTGGCCCCTCCACCGGGGACGTGTTTATAGCCCTCCAACAGGATTTTAATGCAATTCAAGAATTGCTCAGGTCAAATCAATTAGTACTTAACTAAAAAAAAACAGTCTCCCTAACCTTCGGCTCACAACCTAGACTCTCCCACCTTGCTGCTCCCCTCACCTTCCATACCCTGGACTGGTCCATTTTGGAGTCCTGCACCTTCTTTAGATACCTGTGAGTTTGGCTTGATCAACTTCTTGATTACTCTGTCCACACTGACTTGTTACACAAAAAACTGCACCCCAAACTGGGAGCTCTTCATCGGAATAAAGGGTACCACCAAGGTCTGGAGGGAATTAGTGCATAAAATGATCCTCCCTATCTTTGACTATGGCAACGTGGTCTACAGCTCAGCACCTTCATCAGCCTTGGCCAGCTTGGACACCCTTTTTCACTTCTTCTGCTGCTTCATCCTGGAATGCACCCCCCACCCATCATTGTGACCTTTACAGTGCCTTAGATCTCCCTTCGCTCGAGGCCCGACATCAGATACACTGCACAAACGTCATAGCCAAATTCTGGACTAACTCCCTCCCCCCCATCTCAGCTCTGTTTTGACAGCACAGCCGTCCCCGACCTACTCACTCAGGTGCTCTGACTCCAGGCTACTCCAACTCCCTTTCATGCACACATCGAAGGGCCAATCCGCTTTCAAATATTGCCTGCCCAAACTCTGGAATGACCTCCCTGCTGACATCAGGCTCACCCCCACCCCAAGTCTCCTTAAACCGCTCCTGCATGACCATTTCTCAGACATATGCAACTGTTACCAACTACCCAGACCCGCTAGCAAGGGGCATCTAACTGTACCTTGACAGTACTACATTATCAGCAAAATTACTGTGAACCTGCATGATTTCTGCCTGTTTATACTCCGCGGTCTTTAGGTCTTAACCTTGTAAGCTAACTGTATACGCTGCAGTCTTAGGACCAAACCTTTTAATAGCTAAACTGTATCAATTATGTATTGCTCCTGCATGTACTTGTCCTGTGTTATTCTCTATGTAATCCCCCAGGTCACATCTGGAAACGAGCGGCCCTCTCTCAGTATGCTTGCCTGGTTTATCTCTTAAATAAATATAAATAAACAAACATTTTCCCACCATTGATATGAGATTGACTGGTCTGTAATTGCTGGCCTTCTCCCTGCTGCCACTCTTGTGCAGAGGGACCCATTAGCCCTCTTCCGTTCCTCTGAACCCCCCCCCATCTCTAATGAGGTAATAAATAGTTTTGCCAGAGGGGCAGCTTGCACCATGCTCAGTTCCTCAAGTATGCTTGGGTGGATCCTGTCCAATCCCATTGCTTTGTTTTTCTTTATGACTTCCAACCCCCAGCAGACTCTTGCTCCCATGAATAGAATTGTGTCCACCCCCCCAGTGTCTGTTAATGCATGACAGTCCATGTACCCCTTCCTTTGTGAAGACCAAGCAGAAGTATTTGTTTAGAATTTTAGCTTTTTCTTTGTCTTCCTCTGCACAGTTCCCCCCTCCAGCTCTCCGGATCATCACTATACCATTCCTTGCCTTCTTTTTGCTCACATACCTGAAGAAAGTTTTAGCCCCATTCTTGACTTCCTGGGTGATCCTTTCCCAGTTTGAGCCTTTGCTGTCCTTACCATGCTTCCTGACTTTTTTGATTCTCTACATATACCTCCCTGTCCTCCTCCACTTTGGATCACCTTGTACTTCTTGAAGGCTGTTTTGCTTCTCTGTTACAGCCTTAGCCATCTCCTTTGAGAACCACAGTGGTCTCTTTCTCCTCTTACCCCTGCTTATTACCTTTAAAAAGCTTGCTGATTCCATAGTTATTTCTTCAATTACTCTATTTCATTGTGCCTGCACCCCTTCCCTGCTAACCCTCCCTTAAAGATATTTCCTAAGGCAGTCTCCAATAATCTGCTCTCCTGAAGTCCAGGACCCTCATTCTAGTGTGTTTCTCCTGCCAAATCAGTACGCTAAATGACACTATACTATGATCATAGGTACCCAGAGGGTACCCACTGTGACATCTGCAATGCTGTCCCTATTTGTAAGTAGCAGATCCAGCACTGTCCTGCCTCTAGTGGAATCTGTAACCAGCTGCCCGTGAAATGCCTCCTGCAGAGAGTCTAGAATGATACTGCTGCAAGTCCTAGCTGCGGCCAAGGTGTTCCAGTCCATATCTGGCAGATTAAAGTCACCCATAACTGCTACTTCTCATTTGCTTGCCATTTTACCTGTGGCCTCCCCAAAACCACTGTCCAATTCTTCCTCCTGTGTTGGCATCCTGTACACTACCCCACATGCGTATAACGGCCCCAGACTCTTTCACTGGGCCAGCCCAAAGACCTCCAGCCCCTTTTCTTCCCTGCTGTGTCCATGTATTTCCATGGCCTTTATACCCTCCCTTACATATAAAATAACCCCTTCCTTTTCTTCCTGCCCTATCCTTTTGAATCATGTTTCAACCTGGTATAGAAACCTCCCAGCCGTAGTTGCCAGTGCACCATGATTCTGTTATGGTCACCAGATCCAGGTCCACCTCTGCAATGGTAGCTTCAGTGTCAGGAATTTTGTTTCTTAGGATCCTTGGATTGGCACACATGGCTCTCCACTCCTGTTCTTCCCTGCCCATACATTACTGTCATTTCCCAAATCCATCTGTTACCCTTCTCTTTCCATTGGAACTGTCCTTCTCCTTTTTATCCTCCCTCTACCCAAACTCACCAGTATTTTTCTCAGCCTTAGTGCCACCTCTCAACCCTTCAGTCCCCCTTCCCTGTTTCTACTCCCAACTACACTGGGGAATTCATTTTCCCTTGGCTTTTCTTCACTGCTGCTTCATATCAGGTGTGGGCGTGTACTGCCTCTCTCATTTCTTCTGCGTACCTCCATGGCTAGTTTAAACACCCATTGAAGTATCACTTAACTTTTCACCCAGGACTGCAATTCCCCTCCTGGATGGATGAAGGCCATAACATTTGTACAAACCTTTATCCCTACAGGTAAGATCCCAGTCTCTGACATAGGCAAACCCTCCTCCCTGCACCATGTCTTCAACCAGTTGTTGAAAACCATGGCGTGGTGTTCCCTCTCTTCCCCAATCCTTCCATAGGAAGTACCTCAGTGAAGGCCACTGTGCCTGCTACATGCTTCAGGCCCCTCCCAAGCGCCCTAAATCTATCCTGCACCACCAGAAAAAGCACTATTTTTAGTTAAGAACAATCTTCTATCTTAATGTAACAGTGGTACATTAAATCTATCTAAATGCCTCACTTCTGAAATCCACAAATCAAATTTTAAGCACACTTTGTTTTTATTTATTACACTTTTTCTGCCACCAGCCACCTGGTACCTCTGCCCGGTCACGGACACCTGCTTCCACTCCCATATTGGCCACAGCCCTTTGATATCCCCTGGCTTACGCCCCAGGGCAGGGTTGCAGCACTAGACCCCTATAGTGCTGCAGACAACCTGAGTTAATTGAAGCCAAAGTGGGCTTTATCTAGGGTGGTTAGCAGGTGTGTGGAGGCAGATATGTGCAATGATGTCAAGCGCCTGCCTGCCTGCCTGCCCCCATGAGCTACTTGGCGTCAGCGTGATTGGTACACCCAGCCTCCACTAGGTGTCCGTATTGCACAAAACACTGTACCCCCTCCCCCCTTGGAGAAGGAGAGCAGTCATCAAACACTCAATCTTTTCCCCCCAACCGGCCCTCCGATGTCCCATGTCCGTTCCCGAACCTGGGTCACTGGCATCACAGGTAGGCAACCTGCCCCTGCGCCAAGCTGGCCTGTCACACACTTTGTTCTTATAAATACACTTCACCTCATTTGGTACCTGTGAAAGATGTTAAACATTTATAGCATTTCTTTCTCTGTTCTGTAACAGTGCTTTATATATGGTTACTTTAACATATTATAGCTGATCAACACAAATATGGAAATTACGTACCTACTGTAATTCTTGATCTACTTGGATGAAGTCTCCACCACTCATTCACATTAATGGAACTACACCGGAGGTGCTGGGACCCTGTGGGAACCAAAAATCTTCAGGAGGGCCGGCACCAGGTTAGGACCACACATGCATGGTGCTGCAAGACTAGCTTGCACTGTATAGGCTATCTCAGCATCAACCCTCCAACCACCTCAGTACCTTTTTGACTGAGGAGGTGTAGCATAAATCAATTTAAGAAAACCTAACCCTAACTTGGGGGCATAAGATGGCCTTGATGACCCATGTAAGCAGGATCAATTCAATTATGTCTTCTCAGCTCGAACAACAAGGAAATGAAGACCAAAACAGAATGAGTGAGCTTGGAGGATGGTGGTTGGGTGTGTGAATGAGTGGTGAAGACTTTGTCCAAGAAGATCAAGAATTACGGTAGGTACGTAATCTCCATATTTTCCTGGACTGAAAGTCTCCACCACTCATTCGCACTAATGGAGAGTACTGAGCTAAAAATCAACCCCTCCCCCCTTGGACAGAAGTCCATAAGGACTGCCCTGCAAAAGAAAGTGAACTGTCTGTCATGGACATCCAGAACGTAGTGTTTACCAAGTTATGCACTGAGCTCCAAGTTGCCGCCTTGCAGATGCTTGCAATGGATACATTATGAATCTCCGCTAGGAAAGCCACAACCACTCTTGTAGAATGGTGTGAAATCAGACTTCCAACTTGACCTGCCCCATGGATTAGTAGTGTCGAAGACATGCTGCTAACCATGCAGAAATGCATCTCATAGCAATAGGCTGTCCCAGTCAAGGCATGCTGTAAGAAACGGTAGTTGCTTGGATTGCGTATCTCCTTCATTCTGTCGATGTAGAATTGCAGAACCCTCTTAACATCCAGAGAGTGGAGGGAGCACTCTTCTTCATTCTGGATTTAACAAAGTAATATGGAGAAGCAAAACTTGACTAGTGGTAACTGAGCCAGAGACATGTTCTTTACTTGCTCAAGATAGACTAAAAATGTGCAGAGGTGTAACTTCCTTATTGAGAATTGTAGACCTGTGCTCCACAGGTCAAGAGGCACCCCAACCCACTACCTGGTGGGTGACCAAAAGGGTCCAGACAGGACTTTGCACACCAGATGGAGAAGTGTTTCCACTTAGCCACATAAGCCCTCCTGGTATAAGGCCTACGTGTGGCTAAGAACATTTCTGCAATTGTCTGGGAAATCTAAAACTTGCCCACTTCCATCTCCTCAGGAGCCCAGCATGGAGATGAAGGGTGCGTAGTCAGGATGGACCAAAATCCCTGTGTCAGAGGGTCTGTTCATAGAGGGAGTCACCTTGGGAGAACTTCTGACAGACTGCTGATCAATGCAAATCACATCTGCCGAGGCCAGTCTGGGATAATGAGACTCATCCTGCCCCCACATGCCTGCAACTTTAGCATCATCCTCCGAACTAAAGGAAGAGGAGGGAAGCATACAGGAAGCGCCTTGTCTACCGTAGTGAATACATTCTGACGGAAAACACCAGGGTCTGGATTTCTGAAGCAGGATAGAGGCAGTTTTAAGTTGAGAGGATACGTAAAAAGGACCAGGTCTGGACTGCCCCACTCATTGAATAGCGACTGCATGACATTTGACCTGATGCAATGAGTTTGAGGTACCATTCTCACATCAGCATGGCCTTTCTTCAAAGAGGGCGCTCCACCCTGCTTGCTGATGTAATACATCACAGCTTTGTTGTCCGTCCAAAGTAGGATCATTTCATGAGTGCAACCGTGGTGATAGTAATCTGAGATTCCAGAGAGTAAGGGGTAGACGTTGCAGAAGCTTGCCCGACGTGTCTACCATGCAAGTGATTAGTTCGAGGCTCTGCCATTTTGTTTGGAGGATTGTGGATGTGTGGTCAGAGACCACTGCTTGCTGCAGATAATGCCATGAGCCCCAGCATCCACTGCATTAAAAGGGGCCTTTTTTCTGTGGTATAATAAGTCATCTGAAGATGTAATTTCTCCCCTTCTCTAGAAGGAAAAAACATCACCCTGGAAGTATCCAGGAGCTGCTGGGAAGATGAAATTGGTGCCTTCACTGAATCAGAAGATCCCTCCTGGAAGAGAACCACTGAGAAGCTGTGGCAGCTGCTTCCTGAGTCTCCTACCCAGATTAGTTGGCTAGGAGCCAAATGTCCAGGAAGTGAAGACTTGAACACTGAGGTTTTAGTGAACTCCTCCCTGAACAGGAACTTTTTTTTAACCTTCCAAGGTTGACAAATGGTCTGTGTTACCTGTTATCCTGGAACCAGAAGCAATGGAAATAGGAACCTGGGCTCCATTCCACTGTGGAACAACTTCTACTGCCCAGTTCCTGCAGAGGGCCCCTTATCTCAGGAACAAGGGAGTGTGACTGAGAGATGGACAGACTGGGCTGCCATCTGGGTGGAAGGTCTGGGGAATCTCTATGAATTGGGAGAATATCCCTCTTGGACAATCCAGATGACCCATACACCCACTGTAACGGACTTCTACTGGTTGTAATACCAAATTAGACACTCCTCCTATGACTGAGAGGCATCCACATCAGACAGCTGAGGTGGAACCTGGACCAGCTCCACAGAGGTTTGTACAAGGTGCTTTTGGGCCTGTGCCCTCCACTGTGTCCTCTATGCAGCTGAGGAATTGGTTCCTGATAAAGGCACCTAGGCCTTTACCTTGAAAGGGCTGCCTATTACGAGAATGTTGACCGTTCCCATCCCTCTGAGAGGCAGCAGGCACCACTTGTTGATTAAATGGCAGCCCTATTGTCTTGAGCAGCCTTCAGAGTTCAGCCTGAGTGCCAAATAGATAAGAGTCATAGGCGGCCAAAAGTTTCCAGTTGATTATTGGGCTATATGCCCATAGCAATGGAGCATTAGATTCCAGGAGGCTCCCAACCACTGAATTACGTGTTCCACAGGGTGTACTTGTACTGAGGAATGTAGAAACTCAAGATGTAGAAGTCAGCTTTGGCCCACAGATGAAGACTGAAATGTTATAGTGCACCCCATATCCCTGAGGGAAAAAACTGGAAAGAAGATCTTCCATCACACTGATACAGAAAACTTGCATTCCAACCCATAAAATGAGTCATCCGCTGTGTCTTTGACAAAGCAGGACAGGGAGAAACTCATCGAGATCCACTTCTATGCCAGAATAGCTTCCAAAAGGCAGGTCTAGGCCAGGAACATGGGAGACACCTCCACCAGGATCAGTGAGCACCACCTATGGCACTGGCACCATACACAGCACCACACAGCACCATACACAGCATCACATGGTGTCAGCATGGCACAGGATCAGTACCATGCAACACTGGCATGGTGCCGCGAGGTGCCACATGACACAATGTGGTGCCATATGATGCCACACAGTGTCACACAATGGCAGATGGTGCCATGTGATGCCACATAATGCTGTGTGGTGCCACGCAGTGTCATGTAGTGCCACATGATGCCACTTGGTGGCACCAGTACCACTGCTGGCCCAAGACCTGAAGAAAAAAAGGGGGGGAAGGAATGTGGTACCTGTGCCAGCCCCTGCAGAGGAAAAAGGAGAGGGGAGTATGCACATGGGGTCGGTGTCAATGGTACTGGCACGGAGAGGGCATCTCGCAGATCCTGGCCTGACTGACCCAGCCATGGCCCAGAGGCTCCATGGCATGAAGGCCCTAGAACCGAGTCCACTGGCTAGGTCAACTGGGCAGACACCACACCCCCTGCTCTAAAAGAGTGTCCCAGAGCTAAAACTGCTCACTGAAGCACCATCAAAAACACAGCCAGGATCAGGTGTCGAAAGATTGAGGCAGTTAAGAACGGAACCACAGAGGACCCCACTGAAGTTGGGACAGACCTATTGCTCTCCATCACTGACAAACCCCATGCAGATGTATGAGAGGGTGACCTCGAGCACTACCATTTCTTCTTCCACTGTCAAGAGGAAGAAGAGCTCGAGGTCGAGTGGAGCCGAGTCCCCGATCGAGGTCAGTAATGGGCCTGCTGCTTTTGTGTTTCAGATGGACTGTCCTGCCCCTGAGCACCGGATTGCCTGTGGTTAAACCCCCTCTCTGCAAAGGGTGGCAGACTGAACACAGCCCCACTGCTGTCACAGCTTTCAAATGAAGTCTACCTACTGTCACCGCTACCATCTGAGGTTGACTCCATTGATGGCAGGCTGAGAATTTCTTACTCTTCTTCTTCTTCTTTTTTTTTTTTTTAAAGAAAAGAACACAAAAAGTAGTAAGTCAATTGAATACTGAATGGCTATAGCTGCTGTCGTATAGACAGAGACTTGACTCCTGGCAGGCAAGCAACGTTGATCATTGAAGCGCACTTGACGGTGGAAGCAAAGGAACTGAGGTGGTTGGAGGGCTGACGCCGAGATAATCTATACAGCACGACATTGCACCTCCAGCATAGTCTCATTAGTGTGAATGAGTGGTGGAGACTTTTAGTCCAGGAAGATCAAGATATTTTCTCTTTTTTCCAATTTTCAAGTGCATACATGCAAGATAAACACCAGTGTTAGAAAGAAAAATCTTGTCACTCACTCAGTGAAGCCTTCAGTTTCTAGCTGGCCCTCACACTCGGAAAAAGCAATCCTTATACTCAGTAATAACTCTTCCTTGCTGTTCCACTCTAAAAAGTGCTCTGTTGAGCTGTATTTTTAAAATATCTTCAAATGGGCGTGAATTGGTAATCCCTTCTGGGGTTGCTTTTTACTGAAATGCACTTGAAACAAAAAATAAAATTGGCTGTTTGGATGTTTTAATTGATTTTTACTGCATTTGTTCCTGCACCAGAAAAAATAGTCCTTGGTTGCTAGGGCTGTCCTTGGTTGCTAGGGCTGCCGCAATGGCTATGGAGTTGCTATCATATATCATAATGCAGTTTTGTTTTTTTTTCCCATTAAAGAGAGTGATGCGATTTGTTGGGGACTAATTTGTTCATGTTTTTTTTCTTGCTGAGATTCACTGGCACAGAGAAGGAACTGTGACTGTGTGGTGTGGTGTCAGCCGTAACGGGTTGCTGTCAGGAGCTTCTGGGTTGAACTTTGCATTCTGCAGATGGACTTGGGGTGAGTCTCTTTCCTGCTTTTTTTCTTGCTGCCATTCAAAGACCAACAGTGAGACTGTACAGGAAAGGGAGTGTTTTTTTTTGTTTTGGTTTTAGTAGGACATGACATTGAGACTTGGTAGTTGTTATGCTCCGGGAAAGTGGCAATGGAGCTGAGACTACTGATGGAGTCGCGAGGGAAAGAGCATTACAGAAATCCTTTTAAAAAGGTTTATGATGAAGGCTGCAGTAATTTTTTGTTAGAAAGCTTTGGACTGTGGATTTGGGATTTTATTTTTTGTTCATTCAGGCACTGTTGTAGCTCGCAGTTTTGCCTGCCACCGGTTCAGTGGGGAAACCATATGACAGTTTGCATTCTGTGACTTCGGGGGTCAGATTGCTTTCTGTTAAAGATGCAGCTGACTTGCAGCTTTGCCGTGAGTAATACCAGGATTTACCAGGGCTGGAAGGTGCCAGTCAGCCAATCAGAAGAAGTGATTTTAACATACCATTGTATAATGTCAGATTTGTGCTGAAGAGCAGAAGGGAGCAGTACCAACTAGCTGTATTGCAATGCTTATAGTAAACTAAACAGCAACAAATAAGCAGACTTGAAATGTTTACATTTTTTAAGTTCACCATAAATATTTTAAAAGACATATTTAAAATATACAGTGTGTAAACACACTGTATAGTATTTAAACTCATATTATATTATATTTTTTTATTTTTTTATTAACTATGCTTTTTGCATGGGACTTTGCTGGCCACATCAGTCCTTCTCCCACTAACCCCACAGCTGTGCCTCGACAGCCACAATCTCAGAAAACACCTCCACCACACAAGCACCCTGGCTTTTTCCCAAGGTGGCACTGCTGGTTCCCCAATGGAACTCCAAGTATGGTACCAGAAGGCACCCTGGTGTTCCCAACAGGGAGGGGTCGCTGGTTCTCCAACAGATTGACCTGTGGTACCAGGAGGCAAGGGGTCACAGGTCACGGTGCGGACTCCACAGGCAAGGAGGATGTCATCTCACAGATGGAACCCCAAGAATTTTTCAGTCAAGGACCCTGAGAGGTGGGACATGCAATGACATCAAAGCAGAAATGCCCATGTCTGGCCCACTCCCACCAAATACGGGAGCCTGTCATGCTGGCACCCAGCCTCCACCAGTGATCAGTGATGAGGAGGACACTCAACACATACCTGTCCCCCCAGAGGAGGAGAGCAATCCCTCGGATGCTCAATCCTCCCCTCCAGCCAGCCCTCTGATGTCCCAAGTCCAGATTCGAACCTGAGATGCGGGAGTCGCAGGCAGAAACCCTACCCCTGTGCCAGCAGGCCAGCCAAACAGATATTATATTTAAAGTACGGACCTTTCTCTGATTAGGTTCTAGAAGGAGAAGTAGGGATGGGATTGTATTGGCTCATTAGTGGATCCATTAGAAGAAACATCATTGCTATGGTGAGTAATTTTTTCTTCTAGCAACATGAGTTCAACAGTGATGCCATACAAAAACCTACAGACTACAAAGTCATACCATGGCAGGCTGAGAAGTCTGTAACCTATTTAGGAAAAAATATTCTGTAAGACTGCTGTTCCAAACTTAGCATTTCTTCTGGAGAATATGTCCAGAATGTAGTGCTTAGTGAAGGTATATACAGTTTTCCTGGTAGCTGCTCTGCAGGTATCTGCAATGCATGCCTCTTGAGGCTGCCACTGAGGCTGAAGTGTCCCTTGTGGAATGTGATCTATGCCCTAAGGGGGCTGCTTACCTGCTTTTTCACAGCAGGATGGTATACAAGAGATCAACCACCAAGAAAAGGTCTTTCTTGCAGCAGATATATCTTTTCCAGCCTCCCATAGGTGACAAACAGCTTGCTGTTGTCAGGTCTGATATCTTTTGTTCTGTCAGCATAGTAGCTTGAGTGCTGTCTTGGCATCCAAACACTGTAGCGTTTGTTTGCCTGGACTTGAATGGAATAAAAAAAGGACAGTTTCTGTTTGTCCTCAGGACAACTTTGTCTCTGTGCATGATGATGTGTTAGGGTCTATGCACAGGGCTTGAAGCTCACTGACTGTCCTAGCAGAGGTCATAGTTATGAGGAAGAATGTCTTCCATGTTATAAACCTGACATACACAGAGGCCATGTGCTCGGAGGGAGCATGCAGTAATTGTGCCAAGCATTGATCCCAGAAGGAATAAGGTTCTGTAACTTGGTGTTGCATGTGAAAGAGACAAGGCAAGACAAGCCAAGCCAAGCCAAATTTTATTTGTAGAACACCCCATCACAAAGGCTCAGAGTCTGCCACTGAGTCACCTAGTATAGAGTGTAGATGATCCAGTTTTTGTACTGGCTCACTACTGGACCCATTAGAGTAACCATCATTACTACACTGAGTAATGTTTTCTTATGAAACAAGGTGCTGCAATGCAGATTATGTCCGACCATAATAAAATGCCCACAGTATTTGAAAATATTTGTGAGCAGGCCAGGTGTAAACTTTCCAATGCAAATGCACGTAGATCTGACTCCTGCATCTACGTCAGAGCCTATTAAAAATCCACCGCAAGTGCTTAATGTGTAGTCCTAGAAACAAAAACATTCCCGTCAACTTAAGAATAGCGGTTAGTCTAATGGTATCTGAAACAGCAATGTAGAGGGTCTTGGGTTTGAGAAAGGTCACTGGGTGGTGGAGGCAGCTTGTGCTGCAGTGGTGATCTGTGTGTGATTTTGGGGAAGGGGGCTTACCCTCTTCAATTACTGAACTGGGGGAAGAGGGAACTAAAAATAAACAAAAAAGGTGTAAAGTAAGGGGATAAAGACAAAAAACAGTTATGAACAGAGTCCCAGCAGCCACCTTAAAAGAACTGTTCACCTTGAGGAACGAAGATGTTGGCAAGTATTGTCAGTCCACCTGCAATGAGGGAGGATGCTTGAGTAATGCGACGGCCAATGTAGCTCATGGTTGCTGTGGAGATGATCTTAGATGGAAAGTCAACAAGACCGAAAATCACCTGAATTAGATAAATACTGACACCAAAGTTCTGCAGGTCCATGGCCAGCCCATAAAATGCAAAAGCAGTGGAAAACCTAGGGAAAGAAACAACAATAGAAAAACTATGAAATACAAGGTATCCTTTGCTTGTTGCCTATGTGGTATACAGCTGTTTTTGCTTTCTATACTGTTTCTATGTACTTAAGTCAACAAGTTGCTAGGAAGGAAGATGCTATATTAAAATATAAATGCACCGGCCCGGTGGCGCTGAGGGTTGAGGCGCTGGTTGCCACACCTCGCGCCACGCCGGCAACCTGTGTTCGGGAACGGGCATGGGTTGCAGTGGTCGCGAGGCAGGAGATGGATTGAGCATCCATGGGACTCTCTCCATCTCCGGGGTTTGGGCGGCGGGGCTTGCCTGACCCCTAACGGAGGCTGGGAGTTGACATCTTGGCACAAGCTTGGGGGCGGGTGGTGGCAGACATGACCAGATAGAGGCACGAGGGCGTCGTGCCACCCAGTCACTAGTGTCATTACCGCGCCATGACCACGCGGGGAGAAGCTGTGGCCGAGCCCGGCAGCACAAAGTTGTTCCCACGCGCGCCATTCCTGGAAGGGCCTCCCTGGCATGGATCTGTTGGGGTGGGTTGAGTCGCTCCCTACCACCCTGCCGCGAAGGGTAAGTCGCGGGGTGCACAAGGGAAGGGGTCTGATGTCCGGGGATGGTGCTGGGGGGAACAACGGAGGGCGGGGGTTGTAGCTGGAGCTCTGGAGGAGAGAAAAATAATACCCAAAAAAATATATATATAAATGCAATAAGAACTGTTATAAGATAACCAGGTGAGAGAATTCCTGTACTGATGGGAAGAATCCAGTCACATGACCATGCATTCATTTCACACAGTTACATAGTTACTAGTATTCACTATCTACTTTCATGTCCAATAAAAAAATATATAATTTCAATAATATAACAACAGTTCCTTAAAATCAAAAGCTCCAGTGCCCTTGAATTCTTTCTGTAGATTTCTTGAATGCATTGGGAATGAGTCTGTGCACCTTTCCAGTTCATCAGACAAGAAAATAAACTTTATTCACTCTCTAAACTCACCAGAATTGTTTCATAGAGGTGTTTATGCACCGCCATCTGATCTATTGGGATATACCCTGTTGGTGTATTGCCTCTATTTAGATGAATGCGTGTGGGGGGGGAGGTCCTTCCCTGGTTTTCTCCTGCTGCTACCTCCATCCTGTGGTGTGGGCCATGCCTTTGTCAGCCTTGAACACTCACAGCTATCCCTGCAGTGAGAGCAAGCTCTGTGGCCCAGTCACAGGGGTTACTGTGGTGCTCTGACCCTCAATCAACCCTCTCTGACTGAGGTATGATGTGCGTGGCAGCTACTTCTGTCTGACCTGCCGCTCAATGTGATAACCTGAGCTCTCCTGAACTCGGGTCACTTACATGGCTGTGCAATGCACTGCTACTGGGCCATCGGGATGATTTAAAAATATATTTTTTTGGAGGGGGCCACAGTGCCAAACCTCTGAAGGCTCAGCCCCCACAACCCTCCGACTACCACCCGCTCCTCAGAAATTACCTCAGTGGTGATCCACCCAGGCTATCCCCTTCATGGCAGTGCCCCGATGGAATCCCCTGGCTTACCCCCCAGGATGGAGCCACAAGACAGGACCATACCGATGGAGGCCCGTTGCTCAGTCACCAGCCAAGTTCCATGGGGTGCATCATGCTTCACTGCCACACATGTGCAGATGTTTCATGGTCTTAGGTTATAGCTCCAGTAAAATAAGGGCACACAGTGTTTTAAGCAACCTGCAAAAATATAGCATTTGAACTTGGGATAATGGAAATATTTTTTCCTTCAAGTAGACAGAGAATCAATTCAGAACAGCAGGCTTCTCCAGTAAAAGGAGATCTAATTCAAAAGAAGAAATGCCAGATAACTACTGAAGAATATCGCAATACAATTTCAAGCCCACTTATCTTAAAACAGAATATGTTTAGTTTTATTACAGTCCTCCAGTGTCAGTAATAAATTGAAAGCATGATTTAGGTTCCCTTCAAAGGAGTTTTATCAATTAGTGCTTGTCAGACTAACCAGCAGTGCATCAATCCACTCTGTACTATAAAATATATAACACATGCTAGATATAAGAACACGTTTCTGTAATGGAACTTAATTACTTTTTGGGTGTGTTCTTGCAGATTGCTTAGATAATTATGTGCCAATATTATACTGAAGAAGTGCTGTAAGATCACAAATTGCCTATAGTTGTGTATCAGTGAAATATGGGGCCAGATATTCAAAACTTTGTGCTGGGGCAAACCGATTGTGCCACAATTGCGCCACATTTGTACCAGATTACTACATTCAAAAGCCAAATAGCACTGGTGCGACATGTTAGCGCTGGCACTAAAAGTTAACGTATGCATGGTAAAAAGTGAGGGGCTGGGACATGAATACAGGCACAATGGTATACTCAAAACTATAGTGCTACACAACGTGCGTTAGCGCAACATGTAGCATGGTGCAAATTACCACCTATGAAAAGGTAGTCTTAGCTCCGGGCAAACCAAGGATGGGGGGCATGGACACAGCAGCAATAGTGAACAAGGCTGTATGCAGCCAATGAGGAGGCAGCAAGGGCGGATGGCCACCCTGGGCCACTCCATATGCACAGGCACCCACACTGTGGAATACAATGCCTCAATATTGCTTGGAAGCTAACAATCATGCATATTATATGACAGAGCTACTGTAAAACTGCACTTGCAGCAGCAAACTAACTGCATTGCTATATGTGAATTGTGTGTTTTTGTACATTGTATATATTTAGTGTACACTGCATCATCACATGTGAGCGCCATGCAAAACTGTCAGAACCATAGCGCAGTTCTGTAGTATTTGGCCTGCATTGATGCTTGCAGTTTTTGTGAATCCACATCTTTGCTAACACACATATTGACCATGTAGTTCACCTTTGCCTTACTCTACATCTGTGTGCACACTGGGCTACTGCTGTACTGTAGTTTGCACTGCCCAGTTGCTATATTCAGAGTTTATTTGCCGGGCTTTGTTTGCACTGCACTCAAAGCCCTGTTTGCACACCATCATTTACATGCTATATTCAACTGATTTATCCCAGGGGCTATTCCTTTGACTATAGTGTGCAATTGGTTCTTGGCTATTTTTGCATGCTGTGCAGTGCTAATTTTGCCCCTGGACTAAGTTTTGAATATCTGGCTCCTGATGTTTAAACAGCTATTTCTGGCAAGTTGGGAGTTGACAAAGTTTTTTTCTTAATTAATTTAACAATGCCTACTTTCCTGTCATTTACTTTTAAATATAGTAACCTATTTTATAAGCACAATATCGTACTTTAGGGTGTGTGTTGTGCTGAATTAAAGTTTTCCTGGGTGCTGAAGGCACTCGGCTATGCCTTGTGCGTCCTCTTGTACATGAGGCATGCACTGGGAAACACAATGCATGCTCTGTTAAAGGTTATTGTTGCTTACTTGAAGAGTTAGTCCAATTATGGCAGGACTGCTATATTTCTGGTGAAAATACTGCCAGTTTCTCTTAAGGGAGAATTTCATGGTATGCTTGCTAAGGACCTTTCTCATACTGTACCTTGTCATACAGGTTACTCTGAACAAGCATGCTGTACTGTATATCACAAACTTTGCCCTAATTGGTTCAGTTATTGTTTTACCAAGAGCTGTACTTACAAGTATTATATTACACATCCTGATTAGATTGGTGGAGATCCAAAGAATAATTAACAGCTTAGTGTGAAGAACAAAGCTATAGTGTATGGTGGAATATAGTTCAGCGTGGATTTCCATGCTCTTAAAAAAGCTGTTCTGCTGCACTAACGATGTCAGTACTGCAGCAGAATGACTTTTTGTACTGCTGCTGTAGTGAAGTCAGTCGACATTGCTAGCAAGCTGTTTATCACTTGTGGGTATAAGGAACCAGCATTGGAATGAAAAGGAAGATGCAAGTTCAAACCAATATCAGGAAAAAAGACAGGATTGACCAGATATGGTAACATCTTTTCTATAAATGTGCTGCAGGATCAATCAGATTTTTAAAACAACTTAAAACTCCCGGTCCTCACAGTGAATGTTGTCTCGCTAAGCAAGTGGAACAATAGCCTTTTTTTTTTTTACTTAAAATCCCCACCCAAACCTGAATGACAACCAATTGAAGTGTGTAATTAAAGTATAGGGATGCCAGTTCCCTAACAACCAGTTAACAAACCCTAGCAACCAGGGTTAACTTGGCAGAAAACAGTGATTACCTTTAAAAGAAAAACAAACATTAAGTGATCAAACTATATTGTACTGTTTTTGGAGACACCATACACTATATAGGACAGTGTATGGCTCACTATACACAATACAGCTATTCTCAACTCATGCTTCACTCTCAAGGTCATCTAATTGGCATAGTAACCACTTGTTGAGAATAGCCTTATTATGTATAGTGAGCCATCCACTATCCTTTATATTCTGATAAGAGGAATCAGCAGTGACATCACAATGCCACAAGAAAGAAGGTAGAGTGGCCCTGTGATATCATAATTGCCCCAAGGTACTGTAAGAGCTTTGTCCTTCACAGTAGGCTGTTATTTTATATAGTACATTATTGTTTTGCACCAATCATGTTAAATAAAGTAATGAAGAACACATTGATTGCACCACATACTTTCAGGCTCATGCACTCATCTACCACGTGTGGGCTCCTCAATGACACCATGCCTCGGGGGGGGGGTCCTTTTACATTACGGACTTCTCAAGGGGTGGTCTCTTTGACATTAAGTAAGTCATCCACCTGGAGGCATCTCTTTATGTACCATTTTCATGGACTCAGAAGGGCGTTATAGTGCTACAATTTTGCTGATTAGCGTTTTAGTCCAAGCAATCCACGTCAGTATGTACTGTAGATGAAACCTGGTTTCATACTCAACCATTTCTTTAAACAACTGCAGGCAGTCAACAGATCAGCTTTTTTTTTATGTACCAGCTAGCACACAGCTGAATCATGAGACTGGTAATGTGAGGAATCTTGTTCATCACATTCTGTGAAGTTCATCTCATTTTCTAAAAGCTGTTCTTCACAATTCTATGTGAAGAACAACTTTTAGAAAACCCTGCTAAAATAAGTTTAGAATGTATTATACAGTAATGCATGCTCCAGTCCAGCAAGATAAGCAAAGACCCAGATAGGGCGCTGGAAGACCACATCTGATCTACTTAGCCTGGGCAAGGGATTCAGATAGTATATGCTCTACTTTTGATCTGGGAATATTTCACACCATATAAACTACAGTATCTGAAAGGGACATTCATACACCCCTTGTCTTAATTCTGATTGGCGCTTCCAATCCATCTGTTCAAAAGGTTGATTTGATGCCCAGCGAGCCTCAGTTAAATAGAAGCTGTAGGTGCTGAAACAGTCTGCTGCAACTTTTTATTAGATGGAGTGTGTGTGAAATTATTTTTAGCATGCTGAAAATATCTGACTAAGCCACCTGAAAATTGATTCCCAAAGTCAGCCCTGCCCCCAGGAGAAGAGAGCTGCCTATTGGGTGCTCAATCTACTCCCTTCCCTGCTGACCCCCGAGATTGCTCCCGAACTCAGGTCGCCAGTGTGGTGTGAGGTATGGCGTCCAGCACCTCAACCCTCAGCACCACTGGGCCGGCTCGGGGTACCCTTTTTATGGCGCGTGTGCCACGCCTTTGGTACAAACTGCTGTAAAATGGGTGAAGTGTCACAACTATACCAGCCTTACTAAAATCAGACTGCATTGCATTCAAAGGCTTTGGCGCAGCTGCATCAAACTTTGCGGTGGATGCAGGGCTTGATGCAAACCCTGCCTCCACCTTCTAAAACCAGGCCCAATATTCTCAAGGACAATCCACTAAAAATAATAGTAAAGGAATCCACAGCATAATAATTAGTGCTAGAAGTATAAGAAATAAACAGAAAGAATTAGTGACAATAATTCATAAAGATCACCCTGAACTGATAGCCATAACGGAAACCTGGGGGAAAGAAAATGACTCCTGGAACACTGGTCTGGAAGGGTACAACTGTTACAGGAGAGACAGACTACATTAGAATAGAGGGTGTGTAGCTTTATTTCTATCACAGGTAGAGATGGAGATGTGTAAGGTTGGAAAACTTTGCTCTGTGAAATAATTTGTGAAGTGTGCCAAACTCACAAAGTGCGAAGTGTGAAGTGCTGACTTTGCAATGCTTTTGGCAAACACAGTGGCACTTTTTCAGGCAAAATTAAGGCAAAGTTGCAACTTCACCTTAATTTCACCTTAAAAAGTGCCATTTTCCAAGGAAAACTCAATCTAAAGTGGCAAAGCGGTGAAGTGGACAATTTGCAAAGTTATTCACAAAGCAAATTTCACAACTTTGCCAGCAGAGTAAAACTTCAAATCTCTAATCACAAGATACTACTACCCATGAAGTATCTTCAAAATAAAATAAAAAAATATACCAAGATGGAATCTGCATGGATTAAAATGCATCTGGATATATGCTTTTGTGTATATATAGTGTTGTTTGATCTGTTTGTCAAAAATTGTTTATGTGTTGTAATTTTGTATGGTAGTTATGTATGTTTACAACTGGATGCCTGTGGAAATGGGCATTATTTCCCACAGGCCCTTCAGTATAAAATAAAAAATGAAATGAAATAAAAATAAATGAAACACAAGCAGACCAACTACTTGTAGATGTAATTTACAAGCTCTCTAATGCCAGTCAGAATTCAAATCCCTGCATAATATAAGAAATAAATGCCACCACTGATCTAGGAGAAGAACTGTGGGTGATTTTAACTTGCTGGATTTAAACTAGAAACTGATAGAAGACACTAAAGGCAGCACACTGAGAAATAGTTTTGTAAATCACTTATTGATCACAGCCTAACACAACATATAGTTCAATGCCAAAAAAAAGGTCATGCATCTGGGTACAAAAGACCCCAGAAAGGAATACATGCTGCTAGGACACCAGCTTGAAGCAACACAGGTGAGAGGGATCTTGGTGTAATCATTACAGATAACCTTAGGATGAGCAGGCAATGTGAAAGGGCAGCACAGAAAGCAAATGGCATCCTTGGATTTATTGCAAGGGGTATAACTAGCAGAAAAAGCGAGGTGATAATGCCACTCTACAGATCACTAGTCAGGCCGCACATGGAATATTGTGTCCAGTTTTGGAGGCTGCACCTATAAAGAATGTTATCAACAGACTGGAGGTCGTGCAGAGAAGGGCTAGAAAGATGGTGCAGGGTTTGCACCAGGAGGCATATGAAATCTGACTGGCTAACTTACAGCTGTACTCACTTGAACAGAGAAGAGACGGGGGGTTGGGTATGATCAAAATGTTTAAGTATAAGAAGGGAATTAACACAGCATGGAAGGAAAACCTCTTTCAGATGAAATCATAGAGTCATACAAGAGGCCTCAATCTACAACTGGCAGGAGATAAATTTGGGGTAAACATCAGGAAGTACTTTTTTTCTGAGAGGGTGGTCAACCCTTGGAATAGCCTATTGCAAGAGATAGTAGACTCAAAAAATGTAAGGGAATTCAAACTTGCATGGGATAAACACTATGCACAAAAAAGGAAATAGTTTTGGGGGGGTAGGTATTCTGGGCAGACTAGATGGATTAAGAAGTCCCCTTCTGCCAGCCAATTCTTTTGTTCTTATGTTCTAGATAAAGCAATATGGGGAACCAAATACTCAATTTAATAATCTCATCACAGGGTGTCAGAATTACTAACCGTGTGATAAAGGAACTTACTGGTAGTACTGTAGTGATCACAACATGGTTCACGTCACAGTTGTTAATAAAACAGTCAGTGTAGCAACAGGAATAACAATATCCTATAACTATAATAAAACAGGTTGGGATGGCATCAAAAGGGAAGTGATTTCATGGAATTATCACAAAAATCACTTGCTGGATACATATTCATCTTGGGATATTTTCAAAAGCAAATTACTGTCCGCCAGAGACAAGCACAGTGAAGCTTGCCAGGATTAAAACCAATTCTGCAGTATGCTGCAGCAGGGTTACTGCAGTAAACAATGCAAGTTCAATGGGAATTAGCATGTTCCAAATGGAAAGAAATATATTAGAAGGGGAGGCGGAATGCCTTTATGGTTAAATGAAAAGGTAATCATGAGAATACAGGACAAAAAGACTATGCAAAAATAATATCAAAGTCCAGACCCTATAGATCAGATCAGATATAAGAGCACTGTAAAATAGAGGATAATGTATGGTCCTCTATCGGTAACTGGTCTGTTAACCGTCGAGAGGTTGCCAGGGCCATGTTGCTGATAGAAGGACCATACATTATATTTTATAGTGTATGGTCCCAAGAAAAAGGGAAAACGGCTCCTTACTTTTTGAAACATAGTCACCGCCACGGCCGTTCAGTCCTTCCCTTACCGCTGCGTGCATCCGTTGGTCTCGAGTGTAAAAAGGCACGCATATGCAGGATTCAATCGCTGTTGAAGACCATTGATGACGAGCATTGATAGGTTAACAACATTACTACATCACATCGATGGTATAACAACCTTAGGAAATGATGATTTCCTAAGGTTAACAGCATTCTACCATACAATTTAAACTGTAAGAGGGGAAATAAAGAAAGAAAAAGGGAAACTGGAAAACAAGCTGGGATAGCAGAGGAAACAAAAAGAAGTTTTTAGGTACATTAACTCACAAAATGGAAGTAAACAACATATTGGTCCATCAAAAATGGATAGCAAGGTAATTACTGAAGAGAAGCAGCTAGAGGAGGCATTCAACACCTGCGTTGTATCCCTGTACAAGGACACCTACAATTTATTAGATCAAACTTTTGTGGAACACTAGGTTATCAGTCCACAGGGTATATTAATTAATACTTACCTCCCTGGCATCCCTCGGATCAGATAGAGACTGATAGCTTTACTAAATGAGTGCAAGTTATCATCCATACCATACACTTCTCCTCATTCCCTCTCCTGCCCCAGGTAGTGGTGCCTGGTTCTTGTTCATTTCTTCACTAGTTGTTTGTTGTGCAGTTCAGCTGTTGTCTGTATTTCTTATGGCTGATTAAGTTATGGTTACAGTAATTGATAGTAGAGGGAGTACTTTTTGTGGGACAACAATAATATCTGTATATATGTATTGATGTATAAATTAAGATTGTATTATGGTGGCGTGCTATTCTGTATGATGGGCATCTACATGGGCATCGCTTGATTCTTTCTGCATATTTGCATTAATCTCAGAGTACTCTTAAATTTGTAATCCAAGGAGCATAACTGTGCTCATTAAGTTCTGATATGGTACCTGTACTGTGTATTGTTAAACATTAGGGATGACCTCAAGCAGCAAAGTCAGTGCAATAAGGTTTACAGCAGGGCTAGCAGGGTGTTAGGATGCATTGGCAGTGGGATAGACAGCAGGGACAGGGAGGTGATACTAGCACTTTACCGGTCATTAGTAAGGCCTCATCTGGAGTACTGTGTACAATTCTGGAGGCCTCACCCAAGAAAGGACCTTGACAGCTTGGAAGGGGCCAGAGAAGGGCAACAAAAATGATATATGGCTGTCAGAAAATTACCTGTAAAGAGTGGCTTGGGGCTCTGAAATTGCACTCGCTAGAGACTAGGAGGGAGATGGGGAATATGCACGAGACTTTCAGTTTCCTTAAAGGCATCAGCAAGGTGCCAGAAGCACAGCTTTTTACCAAGAACATCAGTTCTATTAAAAGAGGTCATGAATGGAAATTGAAGGGTGGAGTGTTCAAGAGGAACATCAGAAAGTATTACTTCTCAGAGAGGGTGGTGGAACTGTGGAACATATTAGCTCCCGAGGTGGTGGTTGTAAAGTCAGTATCAAGCTTTAAGCATGGGTGGGACAGGACTTGGGAACAAACACATGGCACTGGCAAGGGCTAGGCTGGGTGTCTAGAGGGACAGAACATGGTGCACAGTAGGTCCTGGGATACTTGGCTTGGGCAGACTCAATGGACCACAGGTCCCCTTCTGCCGTCATCTTCATCATCATCAACTTCAATGTTTCTATGAACCTCTTTAAGGGCAACATTTCAATAAACTAGAAATTAAAAACAAGCATTTGTCAATGCCGAATGTTGTCTCGCTGGCATTGGCAGTGGTAGTACAGGAGTTAGAGATGCATAATAGGAATGGCAGTGAAGTATGGCACTGATGCCAACCCCACCCCCACCCTTCAGAGACTGACAGGTGCCAGGTGTGCCTTTGGGGCATCAGCTATAATGTTCATGCCATTTTACCTCACCCTACCCTGTAGACACTGACAAGTGTCGTGGTGTGCTTTGGGGTCTTTGGGCCTTATACTTACCCCATTCCATAAGGACATATGCTGAGACGGGTGCAGTATACAGTAGGATAATGGGCCTCACCCTACCCTGTAGACACTGACAAGTGTTGTGGTGTGCTTTGGGGTCTTTGGGCCTTATACTTACCATATTCCATAAGGAAATATGCTGAGACAGGTGCAGTATAGAAGAATGGGGTGAACGTTGGGCGAACACTCCAAGGCACACCTCGATGCCTGTCACTGACTGTAGGGTGGGGGTTGGGGTGGAATGGTGTGAGCATTACAGTCAATGATCCCAAGTCTCACCCCTGATGCCTGGCAGTCTCTACAGGGTGGGGTGTTACACTTAGAAACCCTAATGTTGTAAGCGTTTGTTGCTATTTTCACTCCAAATTTTCAGCATAGGCTTTTTGTGACCCAACCTCATGAAGAGCGGCACAATCAGTTTGTTAGCTGAAAGGTGGTTCTGCACAGAGGCTATGTCATTTGGCGACACAGGGACAAAAACACATTTTGGGCAGAACGTGGAAAATGACAACTGTATTGTTCATGAGGAGGCGTAAAAAAATGGCAACGTTGAAAATCTAGAGTGAAAATATGAAAAATTAGTGAAGTCATAAGCATGCATAGATACTGTGCAACACACGTCTGTAGCCCAATAATTTTGGGGAGTTTTTTAGCCACATTTTCAACATAGGCATTTTGGGACCTCCCCTCATGAACAGTGGTGCTGTGATTTTGTTAATCTGTCCCAAAAGTTGATTTCCCACCGCGACCTCGCCATTGTGCGCCACAGGTGCGGAAAAACACATTTTGGGCAGGCTGTGAAAAATAACAGCTGTACTGTTGATAAGGAGGTGTGAAAAAATGCCAGTGTTGAAAATCTACATGAAAATATTGCAAATTTGCAAAGTTACAAGAGTGCGTGGAACTCCGAAACGCACGCTTGTAACACAGTCATTTTATGGGCTTTCTGCACCAAATTTTCAACATAGGCATTTTAGGACCTCTACTCATGAACAAGTGTCACCGTCATTTTCTCAAACTGTCCCTAAAACTGATTTCAAACAGCGACCACTCTATTCTGTGCCGGACATGTGAAAACACATTTTGGCCAGGATATGTAAAATGACAGCTGTATTGTTCATAAGGAGGTGTGGAAAAATGCCAATTTTGAAGATCTGGAGTGAAAATATTACAGATTCATGAAGTTACAAGAGTGCATGGAAACAGCACAACACATGCTCATAAAACAGCCACTCTTTGGACTTTTTTCACCAAATTTGCAACATAGGATTTTTGACAGCCCCCTCATGAACAGTTGCATTGTCATTTCATTACTCAGTCCCGAAAGGTGATTCTTCGCAGTGACCGCAAAATCACCTTTCAGGACCGAGTAACACCATGACAGTGACTGAATTCATGAGGAGGGGTCCCAATGACCCCATGCTGAAAATTAGGTGCAAAAATTCCCCAAAAAGCCTGAGATATGCACCAAAGTTGAAAAAAACCTTGTTTATGCCATTATACAGCTTATTGGCATTTCTTCAGTTCGCAGTCAGCTTTGAAGAGTGCAGATGTGTTCCTGGTCCACCGAAGATCATTGCGCCAGACTCTGGAGGTAAGTATGGGGTGTGGGGGGGGTGTGTGGAGGCAGTGTGCGCAGAGGGTGGGCTCAGGTTGTGGGAGGGGGCAGGGAGACTGAGAGGGACCATTTTCTTCTTTCACGGGGAAAAAAAATCACAGGACAGTTTTTCTTTTTCAGGGGATTTGGCATGCTGGGGTGTGCTCCCAGCATGCCACCTAACTGTTTTGGGGGATGCTGTAGCGGAGGATTGGGCACCCCGTCAGCACACAACAAAAGCAGGGGGCAAGAGCCGAGGGGATTGAGCACCCGGCACATCACAAACAGGGGGGTGCATTATGCTGATGGGGAGTGGGCTTCCCCATCGGCACATACATTGGGTCAGGGCATGCCGACAGGGGGATTGGGCACCACTGAAGTCGGCATTATGGCAGGCAGTGTGCCGCCACGTTTAATGTACTTTTTCACCAGGGAAAGCACGTCGGGAAGTGCCACTGCATATGACAAACTTTGCTTGCATTGCAGCAGACCTTTCTTTAGATGTGCTCACCGCATTATGTATTCATGGTGTGACGCTGGCATGCAGGCTTATTGGGGAATGAGGGACACACCTACTGATGCATGCCCTGCATTCGCCCAATAGTGACCACGCCTCCAAATCTGCTTAGTGCAATATGTTGGCTGGCTCACAAGTGTGAGCCAACATAAAAAATTAGCTAAGGAAAAAAAATAAAACTTAGATACTAACAGAACAATGGGCCCAGACCAAATTTCTACAAAATCACTTAAAATGACAATAAGTGAATAACTCTATCCTCTCCTTATAATAATAAGCAGATCACTCTTATCTGGGGAGGTAGTGATGGACTGGAGGCATGCCAGTATCACACCAATATACAACAAGCATTTGTCAATGCTGAATGTTTGTTGTTGGTATTGCTGTTGTTCTGGGTCTTGCTTGTACACATTTTTATTATATATTTACCCAGGATAGAGCAGATGAGATACAATGTGTCATTTTTAGTGGTATCCTGCTTTGATACATTGTTAGATTGTAATTATCCAGGACAGAGCAGCTGTGAGGCAATATCTACTTCGAAGGGTGCTCCCACATTTTGACCCCAAATGTCCAACAGTCTTTTTATGACCTGATGTTATGATCAAGATAAGTGGAATTTTTTAAATCTCATCCAAAAGGTGGGGCAAAACAAGGGATATGTTGAATATTAGGGTCCAAAATTTGCAAAAATAAAGTTATAAGTAAATGGTGGAACAATTCAACGTTTCCTCATAACTTAGTTTTTTTTTTTTTTACATTTGTAGCCCAAATTTTCAACATAATCGTTTTATGACCTCACCTTCTGAACATGACAGGTGTATTTTATAAAACAATGGTTGAAATATTATTTTGTACCATAAGTGTGGAAACACATGTTTGCTAGGGTTTAAGGAATGACAGCTGTCAAATTCATGACGTGGTATGCAAAAATGGTTATTTTAAAAATCTGGGGTCAAAATACATAAAAATTACCACAGTTAGGAGTGTGTGTTTAAAAATACTGCAACTTTGATTTTTTTTTAAATATTTTTACCCCACATTTTCAACATAGCCTTCTTATGACCCCACATAGCCTTCCAGTGACCCCTCCCCCCCCAGAAACAAGAGTGGAGAAAATGTTCAAATCATGCCAGAAAGCTGATTTCATGTCTTGAAATGTGAAGACACATGTTGGCCAGGATGTGAAAAATGACAGCTGTCACATTCATGAGGTGGTGTGAAATAAAATGGCTATGCTGAAAAGTTGGTGTCAAAATATTGAAAATTACCACACTTACAAGGGTGTGTGGAAATGTTTCAATGTAGGCTCATAACTTTGTTGTTTTCTCATATTTCTAATGGAAATGTTCAACATAGCCTTCTTATGACCCCACCTCATCAACGAAGGCAGAAAAAAAATCAAAATCCTGCCTAAAAGTTGATTTTGCACCACAAGTGCAGAAGTACATTTTGGACAGAAATAAAAAAAGACAGCTGTCATATTCACCAGGAGCTATGAAGGAATAGCTATATCAAAAATTTGTGGTCAAAATATTGAAAATGACCAAAGTTACAAGCGTGCATTCATAAAGGTCAACATAGGATTATAACTTTATCTTTTAATATTTTTACTCTGAATTTTCAACATAGCTTTCTTATGACCCCACCTGATAAACAAGGGTGGTGAAAATTTATAAATCCTACTCAAAAGGTGATTTTATGCAGTGACCACAGAATTACCTTTCAGAACAGATTTGCATAATTTCACTGTCATTGTTCATGAAGTGGGGTCCCAAAAGTGCTTTGTTGAACCTTTGGTGAAAAAATATTTTAAAAATTACCAAGTTATACAGTAATAACAAGTTCAAAACCCTTTGAAATATCATACCTTTGAACTGTATACCTGATTTCCTCAGTTCACAGACCAGCATTGAAGAGTAAAGATGTATCTCTGGTTCAGAGAGGGTTATGGTGTTGGACCTCCCCAAGTAGGAAGGAAGGTAGGTAAGTAAGGGCTTGGGGGATGTGGGGTGGTGGTGGATGCTGAGTGGGAGGGTCAGGTGGGTGACAGTAACAGCAGTGGTGGCAACAGACATAGATGGACAGTTTTCTTTTTACAGGGTGTTTATTACAAAAGGAAACCCTACAAAGGATGGTTTTCTTTATTTCAGGTACTGATAGTGGGAATTGGGCACCCCAGTGTCTGTGTTATGTTTTGCAGCACTGGGGGTGGGCTTCCCAGTGCTGCACAATTAAAACAGGTGGGGAGGTAGTAGCTGGCACCAGGAATTGGGCATGCATGCCAGAAAATTAACATGGGAGAGACTGAGGGAGGATTTTTTTATGTTTTTTTGCACTGTGGTGGTCTCTCAGGTATTGCACAATGGAAATGAGCAGGGTGTGGAGGGTTGTAGCCCACACCAGGGATTTGGTATCCCGGTGTCGGAAACATAAAGCAGAATCACTGCAGTTTTTATTATTTCGCTTAACATGTTAGAGGGAGGGACCACAGCAGGCTGATCATGACAGATCAGCTGTGCTTGCTAGGTGGCATTTTGTAGAACAAAGGAAAGAGCTGCCCTATGATTGGGCCAGCTGTCTCCTATGAACCACATGAAATTTCCACCTAATAAGCCGGAACAGTGTCACGAGCAGCCTGACTGATGATTGGTGTGACACTGACAAGCCCCTTGAAGACTACCCTGCATTGGACTACAGTGACACACCTCTCAAAATCTGTTATCATAGCAATATGTTCACATGCACCTGGGCACAGTAAACATAACAAACTCTGGCCAGAGCTGATCGGGCTGCAGGAGAGGAATCTGAGTTAGAAATATTGAGAATTATTTTTTTTTAATATTTTTACACCTACTTTTCAACACAGCCTTGTGATGATCCTGTCTCATAAAGAACGGCAGAGAAAATGTTAAAATCCTGGCCTAAAGGTGATGTCATGTAGGGACTACGAAATCAACTTTTGGGCTACAAACACACATTTTGAGCAGGAGTTGAAAAATGACAGTTGTCACATTAATGAGTAGCTGTACCAAAATGACTATGTTGTAATGTTGTGGTAAAAATATTGAATATTACCAAAGTTATGAGCCTGCATTTGCAAAATTCAGCATAGTCTCATAACTTAAAGCAGCAGTGCAACAGTTGAACATTCTGACCAATACATTTTTATGCTATTTTAGATTGTTACTTACCTCTTGACTTGTATGATATCCTTCTTTCAACAATTTGAGTCTGCCTGAATACCTTTTTCCATGTCTGAAATAATAAAAGGAGCACTCATTTTAATGTGACGCGGACCAGGTTTTCATCAGTGTTTGTAGCTGTTTTTGGACAACTATTGCTCTGTAAGATCAGAGAGCACTGTCTGCTGCATAATAGTTCATTTTAGTCACAACGGAAGAACTATATAAACAACAGATGGTCAAAAATAGCTGAAAATACTGATGAAGACCTGCTCTGCACTGTATTAACCCTTAGGCTGCCAAAATAATTAGAACATATAGGAATGTTGGACTGATATACCAGTCCGTGGCATAGCAAAGGTAAAAGGAGTGCTCCTGTTACTATTTCAGCCATGAAAGAAATACTAAAGCAGATCAGACTGTGGAAAGAATGGTATCATACAAGTCAGAAGGTAAGTGGCAATCCAAAATAGCATAAAAAAGCATTGGTCAAAATTTTAACCTGATTATTGCACTGCTGTTTTAATAGATGAACATACTAGAATCATACAAGACAAGAATGTGGAAAATATAATACCACCCCACATGAAATGTATTCAAAGTCAGGGAAGGTACTGCTATTTTTTTTTGGCATTGAAAAAGTATAACTTGGTCCACTGGGAAGAAATTTGGATACAGCTTAACTTAATCAAGCCCTACTACAATGGGGACAGTGTCCAGCCCAGAAAAGTAGAGCTGCCAATAGGTGGCTCATTTCTGCTCCTACCCTCCCCCCCAGTCAGCTTCCTGACCCGAGGTCATTCCCAAACCCAGGTCACTGGCGTGACACTACTGGGCTGACAGGTGATGGCCTTCTAAACTGATCTGCCAATATAGACTGTGGACATGAAGACAGTACAGCAGTCCTCAGTGTTGCCTATCCCTTAGCTTTTGCCAGCAATGAGCTAATATGACTGTGGAGAGTGTTTAGGAGTGGCAAGAGCTTTGAAAAGAATATGAGGTGCTCTTGCTGCACCAGAGTCAGATGTAACTGATACTGCTGCTATTACAGAACTGTGCATGTGTGATACTTGCTCATGTGCAGTTTGCCTCATACTCAGCCATAACATGGCAGCACTGACATGACTACATATGTGCCATACTCACATATGCATAGTTTAAGTCAGCACCGGTAAAAGTAAGACCCTACTGAAAATGAGATACTGCATCTTAGCCAGGCTAATGTGTATCTGTACATTGAAGAAGTGGGTAAAATTAGGACTTCTCTGAAAATGAGATCCTGCACCTCATCAAAGCTCTCCTGTATCAGTACATTGCCAAAATGGATAAAAGTATGACCCACTGAATATGACATACTACATTTCAACCAGGCTATCCGGCTGTGTCAGTACATTGTAACAATGCTATAATACCATCAAGTGGTGCTGGAGATGTGTGAACATTGAGAGCAAAGCTTGAGAAATGTCAGCATTTGTCCAGAGCCTCTGTGATATGTTGCAGGTGAGTTTTACCATTTAAAATACATAAAAAGAGCCTTAACATTTGTTATAGTGATTTTACGGACAGGCATAATGAAGTCAATTGCGTACATGTATTGATTTGAGCATACAGGAAAATGCACAGGAGTTTTTTTCCCAGTTTTACATGAAAAATACAGGGAAAAGGAGGGTGCCCTACAGGGAAATGTTTTGTTCAATCTGGGAACACTGTGATTGATACTGCTATCATTTATTTGTAATTCTCTCCCTAAAACATTAGCTGCCTAGCATTTAAAATCCTTCCTACATCCAATGCCATTAATTAGGTCCAGAAAGGGTTAACATAAACCAATTATTAAGAGGAGATGCTGAATTCACACACACACACACACACACACACACACACACTAGGAGAGTTGACTAAGACTGTAATTTGACACTACTCTGCAATTAGATGCTGTTATCTGTTGAAAGTCATGTCAGTAAATTATTAGTCTTCAAAGATAGCAAGTCACATTGCAATAAAATAAAGCTGAGAAAACAGTGTTGAAACTAGTTTACCAAGTTGGATTCAAAAGGACATGTGCTTCTTGTACTCACTGAAGCAATACAAGGTTGGGAAGGAGAGGTGATTGTCCAGAGCATTTGTTTCTTAATCCCTAGGGTGCCAAAAGAACTAAAATGAATCTATTTGATTGAACCTTGGACAGATATTTAGTCTGCTGCACTGAAAGGGTCAGATTGAAGGGCTTCAAAGATCATTCAAAAACTCCAAAGGAAGTGCTCCACAGTCTGAATCCAGTAGCTCATTTTTAGAGCTGATGCAAGAGGGCTGCAGGCTCTGCCTACCTGCAGCCCTAAAAATGGATGTAAAAATGTGGCAAATTACCATCCAATTAGTCTAATATCAGTCTGCAGGAAAAGTGTAGAATTTTTAGTAAAGGACAGGTTACAGCAACATACAATGATCGCTGGAGTAAAGGACATTGCCCAACATGGATCCTACATTACACATTTGTTAGCATTTTGTGAAACTATTAGCCTATCACTGGATGCAGAGGTACCAACAGATGTTATGTTTGATTTCAGCAAACCATTCAACATCGCACCACATAATGGTATTATCTGTAAACTACACTCCTTTGGAATAGATAAAAAACTTAACACCTGAGTGAATTCATAGCTGTCAAAAGGAACACAAACAGTATTTTTTATGGGTTCCTCTCATAAGAGCACAAAGTGACAGGTGGGGTACCCCAGGGATCTGCACTTGGACCTGTCCTGTTTTAAATGTATGCATCTGACACTGAGAATGGTACACAAATCTAGTGTGCTCACTTTGCAGATGACACAAAACTTGGAAACAGTGCAACAACAACAAACAGATATATATTATAAAATACCTTGACAAGCTACTGCTCTGAACCTAAACATGGGGTATGGAGTTCAATGTCAAAAAAATGCACTTTAATATATATAGGCCACAACAATTCTATGTTCAGCTACTATCCTGATACACAGAAAATATAAAGTAAAGATAGTAAAAGAGATGTAGGAATTTTCATTGACAAAGAGCTGAATATGAATATGTAGTATAACATAATTATTAGGAAGGTACAGTTCGTGATACAGTACATACACACACACACACACTAAAATCTAGAAATAATAAGATATGGGGGAGAGGTCTATAGAACTTGAATTCAACCACATTTAGATTACAGATCAAAGTTATGGTCCACTTGTAAGTAAGGCGATATATTAAGATTTGAAGAACTTCATAGATTCACCATGATCATTGCCAGACTGAAAATACGACAAATAGAGAAAGATTATAGCTCCTAAATCTGCATAGCCTGGATGAAAGGCGAATAAGGGGAGACCTGTCATTAATGAATAACCTACTTAAAGGTGAGACACTCTTAAATTCAATAGGAATAATGATGAACAAGGTCGATCATAATCTCAGAGGACACAATAACTAAAAGGATTCAAAATTCAGAACAGACAAAAGAAAGTTTTTCTAGTCACAAAGAATAATTAAAATCTGGAATGCTCTACCCCGAACACCAGTAGACTGCACAACAAACTGCCACTGAGACAGGTAGTCTCGATGAATCTCTATGTTTTTCTGCCTCTACAGAAATGAGTATTGACATTAGTATTATTGCCATCATTTTTATGTCATTAAATAAAGGGACAGTGACTTAGCTGCTGTGAGTTTAACTCAACTGGTAGCATTTCTGCTTTATAGGAAAATGATTGATTTCCGTGCCATCTACTCATGTGTATTTACACTAATTCTGTACAAAGAATAGCACTAAAGGTATATCTAGGTAACAGCAAAGGTGAACTTTTATGTGAATTAAACAATTGAAAAATACACTGTAATGCCAAAACATGTACTTAAAAGTTTCCATGCCCCTTTAATTTTTAATTTCTTATTTTCCACTACATTCTTCTTCTCCAATTTTTCTCCCTTTTACAATCTTCACTGAGGTACCTACAGTGTATCAGATGTGCAGATGCTACTCTTGGCTTCGCTCTCTGATCCTGATGCTACCTGCTAAGGACTCCCGAGCCTCCTAACATCAACACTGCTCTTGTAGCCCTATGAGTAGACAGAGTAGTCTGGCAGTTAGATTGCAGAACTGTGAATCTGGAGACCAGGTTTAAATCCCACCACAGACATTTATTCACTGTAGAATTCTGAGTAAGTCCCATAACCTCCCTGTGCTAAACCTCCTCTGTTTCATTCTATCTCTACACTTAATTCCCAAAGTTTTTATTTACCTCCCTTAGTCACATTTAACCTTTCAGTGCATGCCTGTTGATGGCTGCCAGCTGTTTACTGATTGTAAAGTACTTTGGAATATGTATATTTGAAGGGCACTATATAAAAGAAAATTCCTTGACTTATTTTCCATTATGGTACGTCCTCTCAGTCCACTTATAAGTGCAACAGCCTCCCCAACCACCTTTCTTCTCTGGAAACTTTCAGTAAGTGAATGACTTCCCCCTTACCAGTGCCAGGGTGGTAATCAGTCACTATGAGGGTGTCATGTTACTGTGTGTTGTATATAACACTGTTTTCCCCAAGACAGAGTATGTCACTTCAGTTGTGACTCTGTGTACAGGGACGAGGGTCTATCCCTAAATTGGGATCTCTGGGGTCAAAGTGACTGCACTGCTGCTATGCCACCAAACTGGTCTGCACTGGGTTCCTTATACACTTTTATGATACACAGTATAGAAGCTTCCTCCCACTTACCATACAAATATGATGCAACAGGATATTCTTCTCATGTTGGGTGTTCGGACGAGGTCGATTACTGTATACGTTGGTTTTACCTCTGCAAGCTCCTTTTGCATACTAGTTGTAACAATCTGAAACATTTTAAATGGCAAACCTATTAGCTGGAGTCAGTGTCATTGTTGCCCTATGATCCATGCCTATCAAAATACTGCCTGGACTACATAAATGGCAAAGCGGATTGCCCTAGAAACACCTTTATGTAACATCTCATGCTTTCTGAAGGGACACTGTTAGCCACTTTTTTTATACTGTTGACCCCCCCCCTTTTAGATCTAAAATCTTTTTGTTCTGTTTAAAAAAAAGTGTGTTTTTTTCAAATTACTGTGTACATGTCATCACTGAATGTTAATAGCATGATATACTCTTTATGTTTAGAAACAACAATATAGTCAAAACTCTGCCTAATTATGGTTTCAAATTCCAGTTGTGGCATTTATGGGCTCAGGTGGGTTGGCAGTGCCCATTTTTATAATTTTTCCTGAATTTAAAGTGAAGATGAATAAAACATGGTAGCAAAGTTTGCTTAAACAACAAGGAATTGCAGGGTGTGGGTAAGTGGGGGATTTACCCATGCATTGAGTGGCGTGTCACAAGACCATAGTCAAGTGACTTAGCTACATGAGAAGTGAGTAATCCACCAATTCCCAATGTCCTGAAGTGCTTTTCTTGCAATTATATAATGGAAACGTGTAAAATAAATTTTAAAATGTGTTTAATTTTGTTTTGATTTATATAAATGCCCTTCCTCAGCCGTGGGTTATTTAAAGATTTACACACTGGTATTGATATCAATAAAAACAGGCATGGCTGTAAATGGATCATTTTGATCCAGTCCACCTTAAAATAAAAAAAATATATTGTACTTGTGTTAGTACAATATCAACAACGTTACTTGTATAGTGCAAGTGAACATACTTGCATGAGATGGCAACTGGGAGGTTAGCGGAGGGTAAGTGTCAGTCACCATCTCAGTCCCAGGGGAGAGTGTGTTTGGGAGGAGGTACTGAGGATACCTGCACTGGGAGAGTGAAGGAGCCACATGAACTAAAAATGCATATACTTTTAAATTGTGATGGGGGTGTACCACAGACATCAGGGAATTTTTCGGACTATGGGCGGTGCCTACAGCCCTTTTGAGATTGGCTCATAACTTACAAAAATGGCTGATCATGGAACTTTCCATTTGACCTTTGGAAGTATTCTTCCAAAAGTCCAAAGGAGCTTGAAACCCTCTGCTACAATCGGCCACTATCAGGAGTAACAGCCACATTATTTTGGCTGTTACTTCCACATTCCGGGGCATGAACTGACCATGCACGGCTCACACACATCTGCAGTTCAGCTGGAGCCGTCATGTTGTGAATGGCAAAATGCCATTCACCGCAACTATGCATGGGTGAGTGTCACGCATACGCAGTTGCGCCATTGCTACTAGCAGAAAAAAAGTCCAACTGCTGCTGTCCTCCTGTGCCAACAACAGGGTCTCTAATCCCTGTGTTGGCATTATGTAGCCCACCCCAACTCATATGGCACACTGGGCGCCCACCCCAGTGTGACCAAATGTATATGTATTTTTTCCTGTAAATAAAGAATACCTTCCCCCAGCGTGTGTTTTTTTAACCTGTAAAAAAGAAAACAGTCCCTCATCATCGCTTCAGTCCCCACTCCTCCATCCCCACCCTCCCACTGAGCAGCCACCTCCCTGCAGCCCCCCTTACTCCATACTTACATCCAGAGATCAGTGCTGCCATCTTCTCTGAACTGGGACATGTCTGCACTCTTCAAAGCCTAACCGCAAACGGAAGAATCAAAGGTAAGCATGCTATAATGGCATTCAATGGGGTTTTCAACTTAAGTTGATAGCTCAGCCATTTTTTTGAATTTTGGTCCCAAATCTTCAACATGTAGTTCTTGGGAGCCCAGATCATGATCAGTGTCACTGTCATTTTGTTACTCAGTCCCGAAATGTGATTTCATGGTCGCTGTGTGGAATCAGCTTTCAGGACCAATTAATGAAACAAAAGTGCCACTGTTTATGAGGTGGGGTCCCAAAAAGGCCATGTTGCAAATTTGGTGAAACAAATCCAAAAAATTACTGTGTTATGAGCGTGCATTGCATAGTTTCTATGCACGCTCCTAACTTTGCCAATTTTTAATATTTTCACTCCAGATTTTCAACTTTGCCATTTTTCTACACTTCCTTTTTAACAGTACAGCTGTCACTTTTTACATCCAGCCTGAAATGTGTTTTCACACCTGTAGAACATAATAGCACAGTCGCTCTGTGAAATCACCCTTTGGGATAAGTGGACAAAATGACACTGGCACTCTTTATGAGGAGGATTCCCAAACGGCCATGTTGAAAATTTGGTGCAACACCTCCAAAAAATGGCCAAGTTACATGTGGGCATTCCATAATATCTACACACATGTAACTTTGGTCACTTGGCAGCTCATCACAGCCCTATTGGCTCAAGCTAGACTTTGTTCTAAATTAACTGGTTTACTGTTAGTCAGGGTATATCATTTAAATCTACTGTTTATGTCAAGAAATAACTGTGTATCTGATTTTGATTGATGGCTTCTGTGCTACACAGGACTTCTACGATGTCACCAGCACTGTGAAAGCTGTTTTCCTGTTGGGTCTTGGGTTGAAAGTAGTGAATGTGGCATACCTAATAATCACTAGAAAAACATTCATCTGGAGGTTAGATGGTGGGGTAAACAAATTCATACAACGCCAGTGGAGATAGAAATGACAGGATGAGGTCTGTGAGACAGAAGACTATGACACACATCAAGAAAAGTGTTATCTTGACAGCAACTTTCAAACTTCTGGTGTTGCAGAATTTCTCATGATGCCCACAACATTGACATAAATAATTTGTCTTCACTTAGAATCTCAGCGGTTTAAATCAGTTTTCTGTAATGTTTTGCTCACTCTTATGTGTATATATGTATGTGCGTAGATACGTTTTTATTTACTTTGTTCTGATATTGATTCCAGGTACAAAACTATCTAAAAAGTAAAAAAAAAAATAATAAAAAAAAAGGTTCCATTTTTTCCTTGACTCCTGAGACAGGAAATTTCCTCTCATTCCGCAGACTGTAAAAATGTTTGGGCTGCAGGCCTGGGGCATGAAGCTAATTGTCTAATTCTCCTGAGCTGTGCTGCCACATCTTATCCTGGAAACCCCAGCTTGGTGCTCAAACAACCAAGATGGCAGACACACCTCCATAAGATTACTTGTAAAATGTAGTTTCATATCATGGTGTCTCACAGCAAAGCAGAATACAAAAATTAGAAAATCAGTTCATCTGCTGTGTAGATGAACTGATTTTGTACAATCTGACAGGGCTATTATTTAAATTAAGTAATGCTTAGTTGCTGATTGGGGTTAGATTTCACTGCCCTCCTTAACATCTGCAATATAGATCTCAATGTTGCAGATAGTAGAGGGGACTTTGCTGTTTAACCCCTCTCAGGAAATGGAACATAAGTGGTGGATCCAGCATTACAAAATATACTGCAGCAGCAGGAAATTTATTTGGCATTTAAACACAGAAACATACTGTACTGTAGAAACAGAAAATTACAGCAAATAAAGCCTGGCAGTGACACTGGTAGCCCAACCAGTCTACCTAAGCAGTCTAATTATGGGACTGTGCCCTTTTTGGTCCTCCCTACTCCCCACCCCAGTCTGCCTCCTTACACACATTTAAATGGCATGCAAGCAATCCGGCATACTATAATTTGTTTTTAAACACAACAAAATTTAACTTTTCATGGCCCACTATCGACAGTTACCCTGTTCGGTGCCAGATAATAAATGCAGAAGCATTCTGTCTGCTTGCTGATCTTGCAATCTTTTCTAGCCCCTGTAATTATTGCTGTAGAACCCTTTATAAAATCCTGGCTCCAGTACTTCTAAACATTAATTAATTTATGTGATAACCCCTGGCAGATTATTTAAAATCAGTTTGTCTAGAGCCAGTTTCCTAATTTTGTATGCCTCTTTAGTATTGTGACTCGGGAGCTGTAACATTAAACTGCATTTTACACATGATCCTACAGAGTGACCATCACATTCTTGACTGATTGTGTGCCAAAATCTTTTTTCGTAGAATCATAGAAATCTGTTGGCAGAAAAGGACCTCACCAGCCCATGGAGTCTGCCCTTATCCTCCTCCCCTACTCATCTCTGCTCTTATGGGCCCACCCCGTCCCCTCACTTCCCTGTCCCATATGTCTGTCCCATGCCCTCTTAAATCTTTCTACCATTTTGGCCTGCACCACCTCTTCTGATAGTTAATTCCAGGCTTCAACCACTCTCTCCATAAAGAACTGCCCCCTCATATTGCCTCTGTATCTTCTACCTTCCAGTCTTAGGCTATGCCCTCTAATTTTAGTCCCCTCCTTCCTTCTGAACTAGTTCCCCACCCTCACCTTATTGATCCCCTTCACATATTTGAAAGTTTCAATCATGTGATCCCGCTCCCTTCTAGTCTCCAATGGGTACAGATCCAGTTCCCTGCACCTCTGTTCATATGGTTTTCTCTGTATGCCATGCACCATCTTGGTTACTCTTCTCTGAACCCTTTCCATCCCATTGATGTCCTTACATAGGTGAGGTCTCCAGAACTGGACCCCATACTCCAGGTGTGGTCCCACCATGGCCTTGTAAAGTGGCATCAGCACTTTACTTCTTCTGCTAGTTATGCCCTTCCCAATACATGCCAACTTTCCATTTGCCTTCCTCACTGCCTTGATACATTGCTGCCCACCTTAAGGTTGCTTGATACTATAATCCCCAGATCCCTCTCTTGCTCTGTTTTTTTTTTCTCTCCTCCTAGGGTGTAAGCAGTTCTTGGGTTTTTGCAACCCAGATGCATCACAGCACACTTTTTGGCACTGAATTTCAGTTGACAAATTTTTGACCACCCCTCCAGTATTCTCAGGTCCTGCCTCATGGCCTCCACCCCCCCAGGGATGTCCACCCTATTGCAGACTTTTGTATAATTTGCGACTAGGCATGCCCTTCCCTCCAGACCTTCTGCAATATCACTGATGTATATATTAAAAAGGAGTGGCTCCAGCACTGACCCCTGCGGCATTGTCACCCTCCTCACCATGGAATGCACTCCATTTACCACCACCCTCTGACTTGTGACTGCCAACCAGTTTTCCACCCATCTAGTTATTTTTTGCCCCACCCCTAAGCTTTCTAGCATATTTACTAGCCTTCTGTGAGGGATGGTGTCGAAGGCCTCACTGACATCCAGAGAGACCATGTCTACTGCCCCCCCAGTCAACTACCTGAGTCACCTAATTGAAAAACTCTATCAGGTTCATCTGGCAGACCATCCCATTCATGAATCCATGCTGACTTTTGTCCTGCAGTCCACTGTCTACCAGAAAGTCCACCTCACTTTCTTTTATTCATGCCTCCATCACCTTTCCTATGACTGAGGTGAGGCTGACCAGGTGATAATTTTCTGCCTCCTCCTTACTGACCCTTTTGTGCAGTGGCACTACATCAGCCCTCCTCCAGTCCCTTGGCACACATCCTGTATCCATGGACAAGTTAAACAATCTCATCAGTGGGACTGCCAGCTACTCCCTCGGGTGCAAGCCATCCGGCCCCATTGCCTTGTCCACCTTTAATCTACCCAGTTCCTCCCTTACCCTGTCTATGCCAAACATACTGGGATCCACCTTTTTGACTTCCCTGCTCCTCCCCCCCAGCTCTGGTCCCCTACCCTTCCCCTCATCCATGAAGATCAAGCAGAAGTATTTATTCAACACCTCTGCTTTCTCAAAGTCCCCTTTCAGTTGTACTCTTCCCTCCCCTCTCAACCTTGCTATCCCCTGCCTTGCCATCCTTATTTCCCTCACATATCTAAAAAAAGTTTAACCCCCCTTTCTGCCCACTTAGCTAAAATCTTATCAGTATCCACGTTAGCCCTCATCTTCTGCCCTGCCATCCTCCTCTTTTCTTTGTAAGCCACTCTGTTCTCCCCCCTTGTGTCTTCTTATATTCCCTAAATGCTCTTTTCCTTTCCCTGACTGCCCTTGCCCCTCCTTTATAAACCAGAGCAGTCTTCTCCTCTTTTTGGTCTTTCTCACCATCTTAATGTAAATTTCAGTGTCCTTCAATACCCCTCCTTTTGTAGCTCCCCATAGCTCTAAAACATCCCCTATATTCCCCTTCCCAGACATTTCTTCCTCAAATATCCTCCTCATTCTCTTAAAGTCTGTCTTTCTGAAGTCCATTACCCTCATTCTAGTCTGATCTATCTCCCTCCCTGTTCTTACCCTGAACCTCACAGTCCTGCAATCACTAGCCCCTTGTCCATCACTCACCTCTGCCTCTCCCACACTCTACTGTGAGGACCATGTCCAGCAGATTTTCTACCATAGTGGGCTCCCTGACCAGCTGTTGCATGAATACCCCTTGTAGTGCCTCTAGGATCCCCTGCTCCTAACTGATACCACAGCTGGGATCTTCCAGTCCATGTTGGGAAAGTTTAGGTCCCCCACTAGCAGAAGCTCACCTTTGAGAGTCATGTTTTTAACTCCCTGTATCAACTATCTAGCCCCTTCTTCCCCCTACATCAGAGGTCTTTAAACCACCCCTATCCTCAGTGATTCCCCAGTCCGTCTATCAAGCATGACCCACATGAGCTCTGTCTACCCTACCTCCTCCTGCCCTTCTATTGCCCTAATGTCTTTTTTGATATATAATGCCACCACCCCCTTACCATCCCTGTCCTTAAATAGTCTGTAACCTGGGTTAACTGTCTCCCAGGCATGATGTTCTGTCCACCAGGTCTCATTTACTGTTACTATGCCCAGTTTCTCATCCACCGTAATGGCCTTGAAGGTCACCATTTTGTTCCCTAAGCTCCTGATGTTTGCTGATAATCCCTTCCAGTAAGACCCCCTCCCCCAATGTTTTTCCCCTACTAACCTTTGCTTGTCTGTGCTTTCTTCCAGTATTTTATTTCCATCCTGGGGGGAGGCTGAGAGCCTCCCATCAAACCTGCCATTTTTAGTGGCCCCTTCCCTGAACACCCCCCAAAATCAGTTTAAATTATAATTTCTTTCGAAAAAGTCCCCTAACTTTGTCTTTAGCACTGCTTTTCCCCTCCTGCTCAGGTGCAGCCTGCTAAGAGCAAATAGTCTCTCATCCTCCCATGTTGCTCCCCAATCCCCCACTATGCCAAACCCCATCTGTTGGCACCATTCCCCAGCCAATAATTAAATTCTTTAATCCTCTGCCTTCTTGTGTGCTTGCTCATGGCACAGGCAATACCTCAGAGAAAGCCATCGACTTGAACCCCCCCACTACTGCAGAACCTAGCAAGCTCTCTGAACCTACCCTCCACTTCGATAAGACTTCTTTCCTCCTGATCATTGGTGCCTAGGTGGAACACCAAGTGTGATCTCTCATCTTGTTTCTTGCCCCATGAGGGTATATTGTGCCTCACTTTTAGCGCCGTCATTCCTGGCAGACACTCAGCCCAAATGGTACTGTTCCTGCCTCTATTTCTTTCCCATCTAATTCCCTTCAGTACTGAATCCCCTATGAGCACTACCTTGCTCCTCCCATCCCTTTTCTTAAATTTTTGCTTACACCCCCTTTCTGGCATACCATTTCTCTTCCTGGTCCCATTATCCCCTTGCCCATTTCCTTTCCTTTCCCAGAGTTTTGCACTCCCCTGACTAAATCTCTTCTCCCCCTGGTGTCCCCACCAGTCCGCCATCTTAGCCTCCCTTTGCAGGCTCTAACCCCTTCCCTTTCTCTATCCCTTCCTCCGAACTGCCTGAATCCCTCTGTGTACAGGTACCCTCTCCCTTCCCTCCCCGCCTCTATCCTTGCCCTTCCTAAGCTTACTGTAGGCTCGTCCCCTGTCTCTTCCTTATGTTATATCCCCCCACAAGACTGTTTCCACCCCCCCTTACATTTTTTTGCTATTTCCCTCCAGGGTCCCTAGTAAAGGTGCATCCCTCTTTCTTGATCCTTTAAACACCTTCTCACCTCCCCCAACTCCAGAGAATTTCTCGTTGCTGCACTCCTTGCCATCCTCCACTTCAAGTGCCCCCAGGGTGTGTATCTGTTTTCCTCTCCTGCCCCCTGTCTTCACAGCCTGCTGCTTGATGCACTCTTTCCAAATTCCTGCCCCTTCTCTGATGGTGTTTGCTGTGTTTTTGATTTTTTATCCTACCACTTGCCACTTCACCTGGCCCCTCTTGTCCCTTACATCACTTGTGCCTAAGTCTCCTGTGGCCTCCCTTATGCTCCACACTTTTCATCTTGCCCCCTGTAGTCCTCTACCTTTCTTCTAGTGACTATCTCTACACCTGTTCCTAAAACCCCTGCAGCCCCCCCTTATGTTCTCTATTTCAACCCCTGTCCAGCAAGTGTTCACTTAGGACCTCCTCCAGTCCTCCCTCCTTCCTCTTTCTCCTACTCTGCTTAGAACCCACCTCAGCCACCCCACCTCCTCTATTAGCAACATAAGCTCTCTGCACACCATGCAGCCTTCATGCTATATCCAACACCATGGTTGCTCCACACCTACTGACCTTACCACCCTCCCAAAGATTATCCGTGCCCTAGTGTCCTGAAGACCGTACTCAAGACCTGCCTGGTCCCATTTCAGGCTACCTCCCCAACCTCTCTGCCCACTCAGTCTATCTCCTATGTCTTAAAAAAACAATGCAAGAATACCTCTTAAAATACTGTCTTAAAAATATGCAAGAATACCCTCATAATAACAAGAAACACAGAATCAGTTTGTACTGTTAATTTCCAGTACTCCTTACCATAGCCATCCTGCAATCACTAGCTTTCTGTGTTTGTACCAAAATTCTTTCCCCTTCAGATCTCCTAGTGCCTTCTACTTGTATGTGCCCCTACCACTTAAATCACTCTATTTAGTTTTTAGATTACTTGATAGAAATATCATATTAGAAATATAAAAGTCTCTCAGAGGTATAAGGTTGCTCAGAGCTATAAAAAGTCAGATAAAACTGTAAAAATTGTACCCTGCCTCCATACTACCTTCTACTTGTAAATGTCCCTACCACTTAAATCAATCTACTAGATTTTAAGATAACTTGATAGAGATATAAGATGATAGAAATAAAAAAAAACATTTGAAATATAAAAGTCCCTTAGAGATAAAAAGTCACTTTTCCTACCAGTGGTCCCACCCCTTCCAAGAGAAAAACTCCCCTCCTTCTCCTCTTGTGGTGGTAGCCCCCTCTGGGAGGAGCCCAGTTTCTCTATGTAATTAATAACAGAGGTGGGGGACGATGTGTAGGAATTTTTCTTTCCGAATCACAGTCACAGTCCTTGTTTGTCCATGGCTGGGCTCTGGCCTTTTATAGCCCAGCTGCATGTTTCAAAATTGGCACCTTTACTTAGAGCACCCCTATTGGTTCCAGCAGGAGCTCCCCTCTGCGTCTGTGGCCGCAGACCCTCTGGATGCAGCAACGGCTGTTGAAATCCTTTGCCACAGCTACAGCCACCAAAAATCCCTGTCCACAGTTACAGCCTCTGAAGACCCTTGTCTGCTGCTATAGCCACTCCTCTGTCAATGGCTGCAGCCACCAAAGTCCCTGGCTACAGAAACGACCACTAAAAACTCTGACTGTGGCCAATTCTTTCTGAATCTCAGCCACAGTCCTTGTTTCTGACCCAAGATGGCAGTGGCATGACTAACATGTATCCTGAGTTGCACCTGAAGGTAGGAAATAGAAAGAAGTTTGCCTCAGGCTGCTGATGTAGGTATTAACTTGAGAGAAATTGGGAAACTAGCAAGATTTTAAGAGAAGGGAGCCCAAGGCACTCACTTCCCCCCACCTCTTACAAACTTGCATGAGATTTCCTGTACCTCTGTTATCTTTCCCTATTGAACTATGGCAGATTTCCACAACCTAGAGACACAGTCCTCCCTTTTACAAATCTTAAAGTGAGAGATTCCATGTCTAAACATTTCCAATTTAACCACTACGAATGAGACAGGAGCACTTTCTGTACCTCTAAAACTGCTTTTACATTACAGCTTACCAGATCTTTGCCATCTGGAATCGGCTTGCTCCACTCCGTTCACATCACCTCCCTTTTTCTTTACATGTTGTGACTGTGGAGCATTCCTAATGGCTTTCCCATGCTTTGGGGGCATTTCTGGTGGAGGGTCAGTGAATGGGAATGGTACTAGTGCAGGCAAAGCAGTGTTTTTACATGCTTGCAAAAAAAACACCTGCACTGTTACACTCCTCTCCATGTTCCCAACAAATCAGAGAATGCTCTGTGCTGCAACAGAATGGTTTACAATGCCCCAGCAGCTCTTTACACTGCCAGGTATGCACCAGTGTGCCTTATCTGCACTGCTGGCACCAGTGCAGATCCAGTAGTGGAAAAGCCCCTTAAATTTGATTTGGAGTGCCAAAAGTTGCCATGCTTCTTCTGAAATGAACTTTGTGAGGGGAAGGACAGACTCCAGAAGCTGTTTTACAGTATTTTCATCCTTGATTTGCTTTCTGTGAAGAAAAATCTATTTTTGTTTGCTGTTGCTAAAACAGAGGACAGGTAATTAAAGCCTGTATTTTTGCTGTGGCAGTATGATTTTGAGTGTATGCCTGTAAGTTACTGCAGCAGCACAAAAACTTTATTTGTAAACTCTAAATCATTTCCTTCTTATCATCGAATGTTCCCCTGCTTGCATAGCTGACAGGTGGGTGCTAGTCACCTGCCTGTATTAACAACACACTTGTAAAAGATCTGCCATGTACTGAATAACAGTTTAACTTTACACCCATTACATTTAGCTCTTTGAGCACATCCAACATATTTACCTTATCTTACTTTCACTGGTGGAACACTACTGCTACTACATAGTGATTCACCTAAAGAGCAGTCTCGTGTGCATTCTAAGGGTATGAGAATCGTAAACCGAAGGTGAGCAGTTCTGATACCATAAGAATTTAAGTGAGACTACTCTTACAAGTGTAAAAGTGCTCTCTGCATTGGTAATAATATATTATTTATTGAGCTTTGTCAATAATATATTCTTTTTTTTTTTATGTCCCAGAATGTGCCAGTTTCCAGGGTATCTGTGCGGAGAGACACTTTATGGAATAAGAGTGTCTCACACACAGGAAAGGAGTGCTCTGATTGGTCGGGAGCACTTCTGCAATGTAGAATGCAAATAGTTCTAACATTCTGAAGTTGTTTGTTCTGTTGGCATAGTCCATGCCTCATATTATTATTTCAGATCCTGGCCAAATTAAACGCTGACCAGCAAATATACTTTTCCACAATTTGTGTTCACTGAGTTGGATAACAGCAGACAGCCAATGTTACTGTCAAGGTTTCACAATTTTTACATTGCTTCTTCATGATCATTAGTCTTCCCATAAATCAAAACACATCCAATATAGTATAAACATTTTTCAGTAACAATTTTTATAATGTTTCATATCACAATTCTAATTCATAAAGAACTTGAGAATGCACTCTTGTAACCATAAGAGGCACAGTAACCATACATATAAATAAATAGTTTGAGCAATTAAATATAGGATCGTGCAATATTTAGCTATTAAAGGGTTATTATGAAATCAGAAACACAATTTACATATTTATCAAAGCTAAGTGTAACCCCCCCCCGTTACCCGGGGTTACTAGAATCCCAGTAAGACCTAATGGTAGGCAGGGAAGGCAGCTTATGAAACTCCAGTTAAATGGATTTCACACTGTCTCACTCTGTTCTCAGTCTCAGCTGAGACTGAGGGATGACGTCATTTTAGAACTGTTGCAGCTGCATAAGCCACACTGGAATGTTGCAGTTGGAGATTAGAGTAGAACGTTGGGGAATTTGAAGTCAGTCTGTGTGCAGTCAGAGAGAGAGAGAGAGAGAGAGAGAGAGACTGTAGTGCAGCAGAGAGTGTGCAGGCTCTCAGAGCTTTAAGCTCTGTTTAAGAGCTACTTTTGGTAAGCTGTGTGTTTCCACCTGAAGAGCAACACAGGAACTGGTAATTGAAGAGGTGGAGACTGCTTTCAATGGTTCAGAGCCCCAGCCCTGAGGGGATGAGGGGGAAGGTGTCTGCCTGTTTTTCTGGGCCACCCCCCCCTCCTCGGGTCCGGCAAAGGGAAAGAAGCTGCCTGTTCAAGTTGTGCTGAGGCACCAGAAGCTCTGAGAGGAAGATTCCTTGTGGAGGAAATGCCTGTGGGGTGCCTGCAACCAAAGGGTGAGTTCCCTCTGAAAAAGCACCAAGTGTTTTCACCTGAACAGAAGGAAACTAAAGGGACTGTTACTGTGGGGTCAGGAAAAGACTGCCAAGTACAGTTGGAAGATGTGGGGATTGGACTGCTTAACTCAGTGAGGGGTCTAGAGTAATGTACAATGCCACTTATAAGTATGTTCAAGGCCAGCACAAAAAAAGAAAGAAAGAAAGTGGGGATTGGACTGCTTAACTTTGTGGGGGGTCTAGAGTAATGGACAAAGCCATGTATAAGTATGTTCAAGTCCAGTACAAATGGGAAGCAATGCAAGTAGATGAATGTGAAATACATTTAGCAAGACTCTACACAGCAAAGTGCTAAAGGATGAGGTGTTTACTGTCCAGATAAATGGCCAGGTATGAGCTGTGGGAGCGAGAGGTGGGAGACCTCCCCATCAGTAGTAACCAAATTCACCTCTACAGATTTGCTCTGAGACACCTTTTGCTTTCTCTCAGGTACTTGGCCAGTGCCTGAGGAAAGCACCCAGACGTGGGATTAATAGGAAGATTCCCTGATGGAGCCATCGTGCTCTTAGGTGGTTTAGGGAGCCACCAGAAAATGTTTCCATGAAGTATGGAAGGTGTCCAAGTGGCTGGCAAGTGAGCCGAGCCAGGGAAAACCCAGAACAGTGTCCAGGTTCGGGCTGTGTAACCCAAAGCAGCGTACAAGTCCTGGCTGTGTGTCCAGTGTGTTGTAGAGCCTGAGGGCTAAAGTGATGAGGATGTGTTCTGGTCTCCTTTAATCTGCATTACCAGGAGTGTAGCCCCGTGGGGGTCCATCTATGCTTTATTTATTCTGTTGGATGTGAATAAAAGCCACGCTTATGAATTCCACTTCTGGTTTTGGACATTACAGTTATTGCTTCTTATGTTTGGAGTTACTTGGGTACCTCTGTGCAGAGTAGCCAAACCTAGCCTTTGTGCCGAGTGGCCTATTCCTCCCCGAACTCAGCCCACCTGGTAGAGCTGTCAGATACAAACGGCATACCAGCCCGGGGTTACATGTGAACAAGAAAAACAGTTTTAAATAAATTACAGGCCTTTTTTTGGTGTCATTTAATGTATCTTATCTTGGGGTGGGGGAGAGGCTAGACTTGCTGATTGTTAGCTGATATATGGCCCTTTACCAGCAGAACCCATGTACAATATTGGTATTGTTATCTACAGTAATTCCTTTTTTGAATACAGTATGTAGCATAGCTAACAATTACACCCGGGTTACTGTTTGAAGAAGAAATATATATTACAGAGTGCAGCTGGTAAGTGGCCATATATACCCTCACACAAAAAAAAACTGCTGCTAAAAGGGTTGAAGTTCATTCAAAAGTTTTTTCTTATCTGTTTTTTCACTTCTTACCTTTGAAAGAAAATAGTGGAGATGTGGTTAAGGTTGGCAACAGTAACCTCTAGTAAGTCAAATGATATACTATCCTTTCATTTGAATTTAACTTGTTTATACTGAGCTATAGATAGAAACAATATTAGACATGGTACAACATAGCATTATAATAATTCTGTAAGGCTGATTAAAAGCTAAAAACAAGCCACCACAAAGCAATATACAGTACCTTCCCCAGTAGTCATAGCTTTCTTCCTCGCTCCCTGTACAGAATGTTGATTAATGTGAAGCCCTTAGTAAACCAGACGTAATGCAGACAAATAGAAGCATAGAGTTTGATGGCAGATAAGGGCCACTTTGATTACCAAGTCTGCCCATTTTCCCTACCTATTGTAACACTGCAGATCCTACTTGATCTCTGACTTTACCCCCACTCCCTTTCCTTACCATGAAGGTTCCCTTATGCCTATACCATGCCATCTTGAATCCCATTACAGTTTTTGTTCCCACCACTTCTGCTGGGAGGCTATTCCTGGCATGCACCACTCTTTCTGTGAAGAAATGCTTCCATACATCTCCCTAGAGTCTAACCCCCTCCAGCATCATAGCATGACCCCTTGTTCTTGAGCATCTTTTTGTCTGAAAAAAGGCTTCCCTCTTGAAACTTATTTATACCAGTGAAGTATATGAACATATGAACATACAAACCTGCCAGCAGATAAAGGCCATATGGTCTATCGAGTCTGCTCAAATGTGCAGTTAGCAGCCATTATACCGCAGCTGCCCCTCCTTCCCCACTCCCTTCAGTGACCCTCCCTCTTACCCTGTTCCATCCCCTTTTGAAGCATCCCAACGTATTACAGGATATCACTTCTTCTGTTAATATGTTCCAACCTGCCACCACCCTCTCTGTGAAAAAGTGTCTCCTCATTTCCCTCCTGACCCCTTCCCCAATCTCAGATTGTGCCCATGGGTGTCTCTCCCTCTCCTTAACTGGAAAAGCCCTCCCTAGTCCATCCTATTTATCTCCTTCATGTATTGAAGGTCTCAATCATGTCCTTCCTGTCCCTTCTCTCCTCCAGAGAGTACATGTTCAGCTGCTCCAGCCTACTGTCATAGGCAAGTCTTCCAACCCATGGATCATTTTTGTTGCCCTGTGCTGCACTGCCTCTAGCAGCCTGATGTCCTTCTTCAGGCATGGCCACCAGAACTGCACACAGTACTTCAGATGTTTAACCAGTGACCTGTACAGTAGCAGAATCACCTCCCCCCTCCTGGAGGATATGCCTCAATATCTTTGTATTTGAAAGTCTCTGTCATATCCCCCTCTTCCTCCTTTCCTTCAGAGTGTACATATTATTGTCCTTCAGTCTTTCCTCACAGAGCTTTTGATGCAGACCTTGCACCATTCTAGTTGCCCTCCTCTGGACCGTCTCTACTCTGTCTATGTCCTTCCAGAAATGTAGTCTCCAAAACTGGGCATAGTACTCTAGGTGAGGTCTCACCAATTATCTAAACAGTGGTATCACCACCTCCCTGTTTCTGATGGTGCTACCCCTTCCTATGCACTCTGGCATCCCACTGGCTCTCCCCACTGCCTTGTCACACTATTTGGCGACCTTCAGTACATCAGATATGATTACCCCCAGGTCTCTTTCTTGTTTGATGGTCACCAATAACCACTAACCCCATTTTGCGTTCACCCTTTGTTTCTGTACCCCAAGTGTATGATTTTTCACTTCTTCACATTGAAACTTAGCTGCCACACTCTTGCCCACTCCTCAAACTCTCTTAAATCCTAATTAATCCCCCCCCCCGGGGTGTCTAGCATATTGCAGATCTCAGTATCATCTGCAAAACACTCAAACTTTCCGTATTAGCCCCTCTGCAATGTCATCAATAAAGACATTAAAGAGGACTGGTCCCAGTACTGATCCTTGTCACACCCTGCTAGTCACCCTTCCTTTCTTAGAATGAACTCCGTTTACCACCACCCTTTTTCTCCTTTCCCCCAAGCAATTTCTTACTCAATATAATACTTTTGGACCCACTCCTAGGCTGCTCAGTCTGTTTATGAGCCTCCTATGTGAAACGGTGTTGAAGGCCTTACTGAAATCTAAGTAGGCCACATGCAACGCTTCACCCTGATCTAATTCCCTGGTCACCCAGTCAAACATGATCCTACCCTAGTAAATGCAAGCTGCCTCAGATCTTATAAGTCACTGGATTCAAGATATTGCACAATCCTTTCCTTCAGTAGTGATTCCATTAATTTCACCACCACCGATACCAGACTGACTGGCCTGTAATTACCAGCCTCCTCACTGCTACCACTTTTGTGAAGTGGGACTACATTTGCCCTCCTCCAGTTCTCTGGGACCATTCCTGTCTCTAATGAGCAGTTGAACAGGCCTGTCAGAGGTGCAGCCAACATCTCTCAGAGCTCCCTCAATATTCTTGGATGTATCTCTCTGGCTTCATTGCCTTGCCCACTTTCAGATTTGCGAGTTCCTTCAGGACTCTCTCTCCTCTGTAAATGCACTAGTGTCCACCTCCCTTTGTTTGATGCCCTTGACACTTATCTGTGGTCCCTCATCTTCCCTTTCCTCTGTGAACACTGAACAGAAGTATTAGTTCAGGATGTCTGCATTTTCCTTGTCCCCTTCCACACACTCCCCCCATCCCCCAGTCTTACAATCCTTCATCTGGTCTTTCACCTTTTGCTTATATACTTGAAAAAATGTCTTGTCCTCTTTCTTTACTACCTGGACTATTTTTCCTCCATTTGCACCTTTAGGCTTCTGGCTACTTTCCCTGCCTCCCTCTACTTCTCCAGATACACCTTACTATCCTCCTTCCAGTGTGACTCCATATACCTTCTGAATGCTAACTTTTTTGCCCTTACCTTCCCAGCCATCTCTTTTGAGAACCATAGTGGTCTCTTTTTCCTCTTCCTTTTCCTTACTTGCCTGATGCAGAGGTTTGTTGCCTTCACTATTCCTGCTTTTAGTTTTGTCCACTTTTCCTCCACTCTACCCAAGTCCCCCCCCCCGCTAGAGCCTCGCTGAGGCATTCCCCCATCTGTATAAAATTGGCCCTCCAGATGTCCAGGTTCCTTGCCTTTGCGTGGTTTGCTTCTGCCACCATTCTTATATTGAACCACATCATACAGTGAACACTGGTCCCTAGTTGGCCACCCACCATGACATCTGTAACACTGTCCCCGTAGATGAATACAAGGAATAATCTTGCTTCTTCATGAGTGAGCATCTTTACTATTTGCCTGAGGACCTTCCCCTGCAGGGAGTTCAGGATGCCCCTACTCCTAGTGAAGCAGCTGTTTGGGTACTTCAATCTACATCTGGCAGATTCAAGTCCCACACCAGCAGCAACCCCCCCCCATTGGCCATCTTGGCCACCAGAACCTAATCCATCACCCCCCCCGGACTGGAGATCTGTAGATCACCCCAGTGTGAATAGTGGCTTCATTCCCTGTCTGTAGGGTGACCACAGTACCTCTGCCCCTCTCTATGTTCCCTGTATCACTGTTGCTTTTATGATATCCCTTAAGTAAAAAGCCACTCTTCCTTCTTTCTTACCCATGCTGTCCTTCCTGAGCAGTATATAGCCTGGTATGACTATGTCCCAGTCATAGTCCTCGTTGCACCATGACTCAGTAATGGTGACAGTGTCCAGGTCAGCCTTTGCCATAATAGCCACTAGGCCTGGCATTTCATTTCTCAGACTTTGAGTAATGGCACACATGGCCTTCCAAATTTTGCTACCACACTGTTAGTCAACCCCCCTTTCCTTCTTGCCTTCTCTCCTTACTCCCTCTGCTTTCCTTCCCAACCCTCTTAATTTCTATTATTATCTTGTTATCCAGTACCCTTGGGGATTTCCCTTCCTTAGGCTTCTCCCTACTGATGACACTTCAGCTTGTGTGTGTGCGGAGGGGGGGAGTTCACGTCTCCCTGCTTCCTTTCACCTCCCCCCTTGGCTAGTTTAAATGCTCACCAATGTAATATTTAAATGGATCACTGAGGACTGTGGCTCCCATCCCAGATTGAAGCAGGTCATCTCCCCTGTAAAGGCTTTTATCCCCTCGGGACCCTTGTACCCAATGTAGCTGAATCCCTAATCTCTGCACCACTCCTTCAACCATTGGTTGAAGGTCCTGGCACAGAGTAGTGGCACAAGCACAAAACAGCTACAGCTGCTACATGGAGCATGCTAAGTACAGTACAACATAGGCAAAAAAACAACCCAGCACTGCTCCAAACTATTAAGCAGTATGGCCTTTATTCCCCTGACGATACACTAGTTGTGAAACTTGTCGGGATTTTGTTGCTGCTACCTGCCTGTGGAACTGTACACAATGGTAGGTTGCTGGCATTTATGCCTTTTAAATTATGTCTAAATAAAGCCCATATTGCTTAATAGTTTGGAGCAGTGCTGGTTTGTTTTTCACCTGGTACAGAAAACCCTATCCTACCCCTGTTATAGACAGGCAGTCCCTCAGAATAGGTTACTGAACATGCTACCTGCCCAAGACTCCTCCCCAACTCCCTGAAATTGAAACATCAACTCAAATTTCTAGCAACAGACTCCAGGATTACTAGTCACCTAGTGCAGCTTACCCCATAATGGAAAAGTACACAGCAAGACACCTCTAACAGCTTCTTCTATGATTGCATGGTAGACAGCAAGTCACCTGACACACCTACTCCATAGTGAAACAGTGCACAGCAAGTCACCTGCCACAACTCAACTTACAGTGCAACAGTATAAAACAAATCACCCAACTAGGCTCATCCCATAGTGGAAGAGCACACAGCAAGTCACCTGACTCACCTACTCCCATGATGGAACAGTACACAGAAAGTTACCTGACACAGCTACTCCCACGATGGAAGAGTACAAAGTAAATCACCTGACACAACTCATCCAATAGTGGAAGAGCATGTAGCAGGTCACCTGACACAGCTCATTCCACAGTAGAACAGATCCTACCATAGTAGAAAAATAAATAAGTCACCTGACACAGTTCATCACATGGTGGAAGACTACACAGCATCTCCCCTGACATAGCTCCACCCAAAGTGGAGGAGTATACAAGTCACCTGACATAACTCCTCCCATGGTGGAAGAGTACACAGCAAGTCCTGTAACATAACTTTTCATGTGGTGGAATAGTACACAACAAGTCACCTGACACAGCTTCTCCTGTGGTGGAAGAGTGCATAGCAAATCCCCTGACATTTCTCCATCCCTCCTATGGTGGAACAGACACAACAAATCCCCTGACACATCTCCCATGGTGGAACAGACATAGCAAATCCCATGACATATCTCCTTCCATGATATAAGAGCATGTAGCAAGTTACATGACACAGCTTCTCCCATTAAACATAGAAACATAGAACTATAGAAACTGTCAGAGATAAGACCTCTTGGTCCACCTAGTCTGCCCTAGTTTCCCTACCTACAGTGCCACCACAGACCTACTTGATCTCCAGTCCCCCCCCCGTTTGCCTTATTTGTACAGTCCCCTTGTGTCTATCCCATGCATGCTTGAATCCACCGTGGAAGAGTACACAATAGATAGGTTGATATATAACTAAGCAACCCACCTATTGTATAAAAAGCATTAGAGGGCTCTTTTGTATTAGGATTGCTTTGTAGTTCATAATATTGCACCCACTGAGCCTTACTGAAATAGTCTGATCCAGAAACAAATGATTTGATACCTTTTATTGGACCAACGTGGATGTTACAGAAAAGAACAATGTGCTCTAGCTTTCAAACCTACCCAGTCCTTCTTCAGAAGCTTTATGGCAGTTATTTTGAAAATCCCATACTATTAACACCAGATTATGTTGAAAAAACAGAAATAATTCTCATTGGTTTAACATATACATTTAAAACATAACAGAAGATTACCTCAGAGAAGCTAATTAACGCCAGTCTGCTTTTAACTGCGGAGCCTCAGAAAGGCAAAGGTTACCAAGAATTCTCAACAACCAGAGAGTTCTTTTCACATACATTTTAAAATGTCTCAGTATGCTAAGAAAGCATTCTAGTGATAAAAAACCTTGGGCTAGCATTCTCTCTAATACATGCAAGATGAGGTTACAACTTACATTCCAAGTGTCCTGGTGTATTAAAGAACAGATAATGAGAGACAAAATCCTGAAATTAGGTATAACTGCAAGTTGAAAAACAGCCCCAATGTAAACATACATATATATATATATATATATATATATGTGTGATGCATGATAGTATCACTTGTAAGTCTAAGTGCCAACTAAACATACTTGTCAAGGACTCCAAAGAAAACGAGACCATGAGCCTGATAAGTGCAGATTTCAACACAGAGTCAGTGTATAACAAAAATGCACATAATCTGTCTAGGGAATCTAAATGAAAACTTCCAAGAATGAAATCCTCCAGGCTCCCTCCTTTTTTCTTCCTTTTCTCTCCCTGTCTCTCTCCTTGGGAAAGATACTGTAACTAGTAGGAATGAGATATACTGTATGTGCAAACGTCATAATACAGCATCATACACACCAATATTAATCGTTGCCCAAAGGAATTACACCTTTTATGAACTAGTTTGAGTCACATGACAAATCAGATTTGGTCTGATGCCAATGGCTCTGCCATTATTTTCTGCTAACCCTAAAAAACGTAATGAAAATATGTTTCTCTGTCTCTATATCCTATATATTCAAATAGGCTTCACAATAACATAACTGGTTCCATCCGGCAATTAGCTGTCTCCCTATGCATCTATTTACATCAGTCAAGAATTTGGAGTTGTCTTCTATAGTTGGAAATAAAGCTTATATCAGGCAGGCTTGAAGGAATTCTGCAATGACATCTCCTCCCTAAACCTCACACAAATGATTTCAGAACCAATCCACCTAAATCACAAATCCCTTAATCATACACTTCAGGACTGGGCTATTGCCTCACATCTCCATCAAATTATTGCTGCAGGCATCCCTCCAGATGAACGTAGTGACCACCACATGGTTTACTGTGTGCACAAAATCCACTGCCCCAAATCCCCACCAAACATTATCACAATCCATTCCTTCAAGTCATTAGACTTGTCTTCCCTCCATGATGACTTAGCGTCCACTGATTGGTCTCCAATGGCCACAGACTCCTCAGTCGATTCTGCCTTCATTTACTTTAAGACCACATTTTTAAAAACCTGGGAGAAACATGCTCCCTTCAAGAAAACCAGGGTAAGAGGGCTTGACCCTAAGCTCCTCTGTCTCTCCGCCCCCACCATCACCCCCCCACTCTCCTCTTTACTAAACCTCTCCTTCTCCCTTGCATCTGTCCCTAATGCCTGGAAGTTTGCCACCATTATACCTCTCCCCAAAGGCAGAGACTTGTCCAATCCAGGAAACTACTGCCCTATCTCCCTGCTCCCTATCTTTGCCAAACTTCAAGAGCACCTTGTACTTTCCCAGGTCTCTTCCTTCCATGACTCATCCTCCTTTTTCACCCCTTTCCAATCAGGCATTCATAAGTCCCATTCCACCTCAACCTCCCTTCACTGGCTCACTGACTCTATTCTTACTGGAATGGGTCAGGGTCTCATCACCTATGTCATCTATGTTGACTTGCACAAGCCTACGTCACCATATCCCACACTCTTCTTCTCAATAAGCTTGCAGCAGCAGGACTTTCCATCCCAGCCCCTGATTGGTTCTATTTCTATCTAGTGGGTAGGACTCAGTCAGTCAGAATATGCAACTCTGTTTCTCCACCTCTCCTTATCAACACTGGTGTCCCCCATGGGTCTGTGCTAGGCCTGTTACTTTTTTCAATCTTCCTAAATAATCTCTCCGCTGCCTGTGCCTTGGCATCCTTTCACATGCATGGGGATGACACTGTTCTGTATCCATCCAGTGCCTCCCCCTCTAATGTGATGACTAGACTCCAGTTAGACTTCAATAAAGTCCAGTACTGGTTTTGTTAAAATCAGTTGTCCCTAAATGCCAAGAAGACAGTCTTTGTTACCTTTGGCACCAGGCATAAGGCCTCTAGGTTGTCTGCCATACCATCCTTCTGTACCCTCACTGGACATGATCTAGGATATCACCACCATCAAATACCTTGGGATCTGGCTAGATCATCACCTTAACTTTTCTGGGCATGTGGATGCCATCCTGCCTGGGAGGCAGTATAGCGCAGTGGTCTAAGGCTCTGAGCTACAAATTTGGTGACATCCAGCAGACCTGATCTGGGGTTTGAATCCCACTGCTTCCACTTGCATACTGTGTGACCCTGAGCAAGTCACTTAACCTCCTTGTGCTCCCAGGTTGCTCCTGTAAAAAAGCTTTCAGCTTAGTGTGCCATACCTGGTTAAACAACTAAATAAAAAAAAAAAAATCCACAAAAAAATGCACCCTAAATTTGGTGCTTTGTTCAGACATTGTGGTTGTATCCCCATATCGGCACACTGGGAAATTGCCAGAAAATGATTCTCAAAACTTTCATCTATTGTGACATATTCTATGGTGCAGTCCCAAAGTCCACACTAACCAGACTGAATACTTTCTTCCACTCCTTCTGCCAGTTTGCACTGGACTGTCACCTCACACTCACACTCACCACTGTGACCTCTGTACCTCCCTCTCTTACCCCTCTCTTGATGCCAGATGCCTCGCTTATTGTGCCTCCTTTGTCAGGAAGAATTGGCTTGGCTCCCTTCCTTCATACCTCTCCTCTGTCCTCTCCACAACCACTCCTCCCACCTACTCCATCCATAACTATAACTACCAGACTCCTGGCTCTCTATGCTAGGTCTTTCACCTCAGGGCTGTCTGCTTTATCTTAGCACTGCCCTAAACTCTGGAACTCCCTTCCTTTAGGAATCCAATCTTCCCTGTCCCTTTGTTCACTTTCCTCCTTCCTTTCTAGCTTCATTTCCCCCACCTGCAACTGCTCCTGAAACAACTCTCCCTCAGTCCTTTAAGCAATACTTCAGCTCTTTCCATTTCATCTACTTCCTAAACTTGCACTCTCTCCCATAATTTCTTTTGGCATCTACTCCTCCGATATTGCTCGCTCCTACTTATTCCCTATTCCAAGCTCTTGTGTTATTTTTTGCCCCCAAAGGGACAAATGTTCTGCCTGACCCCTACTTCCCTCTTACTATTCCTTACATGCCAATATCAATACACAGGCTGTGTGTTTACCCTGCTGTGACTTATCCTTTTGGGGTTTTCATCTCCGAGGATCAAGGACGTACTCTCCTTTTTCTACAAATCCCCACTATATCCCTTCTTTCTCCACTGCCACTCTTGATCTCTTCTTCACAATCCTACCATCTCTCTCTGTCTCTTCCCCAGTGTCAACATCCTACTGTATATATCCATGCACAATGTTTGTAAAGCACTGTATGATGCTGCATGTATTTGTGTCTTGGTTATGTTTTTCCGCATTTCTACTTTACCATCTTCCCTTCCCCCCAGGACAAATCTGGAAACAAGCTATTGTAGTTTGGTATGCCTTTTCTAGTGAAACTCTTTTAAATAAATAAATAAATAGAATAATAGATACAGGACTATGTATTATAAGGCAGTAAGACCATCGGGAGATTTTGGGGACTTGGAACCTCAAGAGGTTCCCAAAGTCCCCAAAACCTTGAGATGGTTTGACTGCCTTATAATACATACTCCTTTGTTTGTTATTTTTTGTAATATATGGGCCACATTGTGAACATTCCTTTTCCTCATGTGCTTTTTGTGAAACAGGCTGGCCGGCTGCCACACTCGGCACGCGCTGTCTCTGAGCTGCCCGCAGCACTAACAAGTGTCCCATCGCTCGTTTCAAATAAAATTTTGTTTCTGTTAATTTAGTAGGCAGTCCTACCTTTCAGCTTTTTTGTTGTTCAGCAAATGCAGGATGAGTGACATAGTCCGTTATTTGTTAAAAAAAATTAAAAATGAAATGACGAACTGAACAGATTCCTCTCGCTAAGTGAGATGAAAAAGATGCCATGTTTTTGATGCTGTTGTGCCCGCCTACTATAGAAAAGCTGCCAATGGAGATGCACGCCATTAGTATGGTTGTGCAGGAAGGGACGTGTGACCATGGCAACTGGGTTTGTTGGCAGGAAGATCTGGACATGCGCTCTGTGATTTTAGTGATAATACTATCGTTGAGAGCTGAAACTATAGTATTATCAGCTCTGAATGATAGTATAATTGGAAAGGAACAAGGATATTATCACTTTGGACAGTGTTGTAGTACAGGGATTTTTTTGTATGGGGCAGGATGGTATTATTTTACCATGTCCATATATTATAAATAAATAAACAATTTACAGTATAATGCATTCTTGACTGTTTTATCATCCCTGTACTTTAAAGGAATCTGAAGCCCCAATCCATATACATTGGGTCATATTCAATTTCACTTCAAGAGATTCTGAGTGGCATGTTTCAGAAAGAATCTCTCTCCTTCCTCTGGAATCCTACCACAAATGTATACAACTCCTCTATTATTTTCTAAACATTTCTTAAAGGTGAGCTCTCTTCAGGATGTTTTAAGTTAGACTCTGTTTGCATTGAGCTGCTTCTTTTACCTCCATTCTCCATGATCAATGTGCCTGCACCTTCCTGGGGAGATTCAACTGTTTCCTTTATCCTTTATTTGTCTTATTCTGAGCAGATGTAGTCAGTTTACTTTCCAGGTAGCAGTATACGAAAATATTAGCTGAACTTTGTTGTTTTATATGGTACAGAACATTTGGATGCATGAACCAAAATAATCTAGTAAAAGTAAAATAGAGCATATCATCCTTGTGCACCTTACACTACCAGAGTGCTAAAGTTGTAGCATATCTTAAAGGTACTAGTCATTTCTGGTTCCATGTCAAAACATCCTATCAAAAATAGTGAGGACAATATAAGCCCAGCAATATGAGTGCCAGGAAAGACAGCAGCTGAAAACCTCAGCAAGGCATCAAAACAGCGAAAAGTGCAAACACCACGCAAACGTTTACAAGCAGGGGGCATTGCCCCCACACCACCTTACTTAAATATACATACTTGAAGACGCACTATACACCACATGAAGGTTTCATTGTTTTGACACCTCACTGACATTTTCAGTCATTGTCTTTCCCAGCACTCATATTGCTGGGCTTATATTGTCCTCATTATTTTTGATATGCTGTTTTGATGTGACACCTTCATTTCTGAGATGACTTGTCCACAGCAGTTATTAAAGTTTTTATCAATAATGTTCTTCTTTACATCATTTTAAATTTACATCATACAGATTATGGGATGGCCCCATGAGACATAATATCTTGTTTTCACAGGTGTTCCTTGACATAGATTACAAATGTGCAAGGCATGAAATGTAAGGTAATAGGTCACAAAGTTATTAAAACCAAAAGGTATACAAAATGACAGTACCAATAAGGAACATGGTAGCAGTAGCAGGAATCTTATAAACATATGATAATCACCAATATAAAGGGTTACATTAATACTTTGTCACAAATACACCCCGCAAGTCAGGCCCTCTGCTCCCACAGTGCCAAACCTCAAAGTAAAATATGTGAACAGGAGACAAACAGAGTAACCGTCCTATCTGTTTTGGGTCCGAATCACCTACTAGCCTCAATTCCAGGGTCAATATCAACCTTTTTCTAGCACACCCAGTTAACAGACTCAGACAAGTAGTCTCTTTGGGGAAATGCAATACAATACTTCTCCCAGTGGGCACCCAGCCAGGTTTAAAAGTCTACCCTTTTGACTCAGTTTGAGACCTAGTTATATTCTTACCTTAGCAAGACAAGTAACACACTTCCAAGCCCTTACAGTTGTCAGCATTTTAAACACTGTTCCAGCATTCACATGCAAAAGAAACTGAAAAGGCACAGGCAGAATTTTAAGAAAAACAGTGTTTACTAAAAATTAAAAAAAAAATGGATAAAATACAAAACACAGAACATATAACAAAAATACTTAACAGTTAGAAATAAATTGGAAATTACACAACAAAAAGTGCCTGAATACTTAAAGTTCTCACTTAACTCATTTTTTAACTAAAGTGCCTGAGATCCAGAGATCAAGTGTTTCACTCCTCTTAGAGTCCAGAGATACAAATTTACTTTCCCCAGATGCTTGACAAATTGAAAGTCAATCTCTCCACCTCCTTGTAATGTCACAGCACACATGAGGTCACTGTTTGCCCTGTCATCACTCTGTAATCTGAGTAGGAATATCCAAAAGGATGTTATTTTACTGATGGCTGGAAATCAGCAGTTGCCAATTTTTAAAATATGACTGCCTCATTGATCAAAGCATTTCCTTTGATGTTTGTAGAACACACATCCTGCCAACAGTTCCCTTCTAGGTATAAAAGCCAACAGGAATCAGCCAAATGTACCCTTTCCTCAAGGATCATAACATGCATACTTTGTCTCTGTAGTTTCAAAGTAAGAATATTTTATGATGTGTTATCACTTGGCATGGAAAGAAGCCCTATGTGTTAATACAGAGAAGGAAAACAACATCTGCTACATTAGGGCAATGCTGAGGTCAAAAGGTCAAGCCTCCTTACTTACTGTCTACTGTGCCTAAGCAGACATTCATATACACATTTACTTATAATATAAATATTATACAATATAATTATTAGAGGGTTTCTCACGACACGCTCCTCCCTCCTTAGACTGAACTTGAGGGACCTATTCCTGCATGGGATGACTTCCCAAAATTCAGTTCACACCTCAAACCTATGTGATAAACCATCAGCATTTTCATTTGCTGCCACTGCCCTGTGGGAGACAGTCATGTCATAACTTTGCAAGCAAGGCTCCATCTTAATAGCCTACCATTTGTTTTACCCATTTGCGCCAGCCAAACCAGGGGGTTGGGATCTGTTTGTACCTCAAAATACTGCCCATATAGGTATGGCTCTAACTTCTTTAGTGCCCACAATATGGCAAGACACTCTTTTTCCACTGTAGAGTAAGCCTGTTCCCTGGGAAGTAACTTCTTACAGAGGTACACTATGGGGTGATCTTTCCCTTGGTTGGATGTTTGACTAAGCCCTGCCCCAATACCCACATTTGAGGCATCAGTCAGGAGTACAAAGGTTTTACTATAGTCTGGACTTGCCAATACAGGAGCACTGCACAGTGCCTCCTTTAGCTACAAAAAGGCTTGTACACAGGCTGGTTCCCAGGTAATTTTCTTAGGCATCCTTTTCTTTAACAGGCCAGATAGGGGAGTGGCCAGGGCAATGTAGCTTGGTACAAATTTCCTATAGTACCCTGTTGTCCCTAGAAAACTCTGGACCTGCTTCTGTGTTTCTGGTCTGGGCTATGCCTTGATTACCTCTATTTTCACTTGGTTAGGATGGAGGTGTCCCTGGCCTACAACGTGTCCAAGGTATGCCATCTGAGCCATGGCCACCTGGCACTTCTCAGCTTTTACAGTGAGTCTGGCCCTCAGTATCCTGCCCAGCACTTCCATAAGGTGGGACAGGTATTCCTCCCAGCTGGTACAAAAGATGGCAATGTCATCCAGGTATGCCACTGTGTACTCCTCAGCACCATTTAACACCTGGTTCACCAACCTTTGGAAGGTGGCAGGGGCATTCTTCATTCTGAAGTGCATTACTTTAAACTCAAATAACCCTATTGGAGTGATGAAGGCCACATTCTCCCTAGCTCTGGCAGTTAACTCTACCTGCCAATACCCTTTTGTCAGGTCAGTAGTTGTAAGGTATGTCGCCCCCTCCCAACTTGTCCAGAAGTTTGTCTGTCCATGGCATTGGGTGGGTGTCTGACTTCATGACTGCACTGAATCTACGATAGTCCACACAAAAATAAGTAGAGCCATCTGGCTTGGAAACAAGGACTACGAGTGATGCCCATGGGCTGTGAGATTTCTGGATTACCCTCAAATCCAGCATTTCCTCCACCTCCCTCCTAATGTCCTTTTGGACAGTTTCTGACACCGAATATTCCATCCACCATATGGGCGCTTGCATCCCTGTCTCCACATTGTGCTTTGCTAAGGGTGTTAGTCCAGTCTTGGCGCTAAACAGTGGGGCAAAGTCTGCTAAAACCTCCCTTACTTCCTGGATCTGTTCCGAGGTCAACTGGGGTGACATTTTATTTGCCTCCACAGAAGACTCCCACTTGCTTTCTTCCAGCAAGTCCAGAATGGGGTCTCCTTCATGTGTCCCCTTCCCAGGACTACACACTGAAAACACCATGTCAGCCCTATTTGCATATGGCGTCATCATGTTGACATGGTACATTCTTTGTGTATGGCTCCTGTCAGATAGTTCTATAATGTAGTTCATGTCATTTACCTGTCTGACTACTTTGTATGGTCCTGCCCACTCGACCTGCAGCTTATCTTTCCATACCGCAATTAGGACCATGACTTCCTGACCCACAGTATATGAGCTAGCTCTGGCTCTGTGGTCATACCACACCTTTTGTTTTTGTTGGGCAGCTGCCAGGTTGCTCTGGGCTGTTCCCATAAGCTCCTTCAGCTTTTCCCTAAACCTAAGGACATAATCCACTATGGGAGTTCCCTTGGTGGCATGCTTGCCTTCTTAGTCTTCCCAGATCAAGTCTAGGGGCCCATGTACCATGCATCCATATAAGAGCTAGAAGAGGAAAAACCCTGTCAACTCTTGGGGCACCTCCCTGTATGCGAACAACAGGTGGGGAAGGTATTTCTCCAAGTCCCTCCCATGCTGTTCAGCAAATGCTTGGAGCATTGATTTAAGGGTACCATTGAAATTTTCCACAAGCCCATTGGCTTGTGGGCGATAAGGTGTCATGCATCTCTGCAACACCCCACACTTCTCCCACAAACATTTCATCAGGTCCAACATGAAGGAACCCCCTCAATCAGTGATAACCTCCTGCAGAAACCTAACACAGGAGAAAATCCCTAGCATGGCATCTGCCACTTTGTCTGTCCTCATTGAGGATAGAGCGACTGCCTCTGGGTACTAAGTGGCATAATCCACCACAGTCAGGATAAACCTCTTCCTGGAGGAGCTGAGGGTATGTAGATGCCCCACAATATCCATTCCTACCTTCTGGAATGGCTCCTCCACTGTGAGAAAAGGAATTAGGGTGACTAGGGACTAGTGACTAGTGACTTACCTGCCTTCCCTATTTCTTGACATCAGTGACAAGACCTGCAATACTCCTTCACCTGCTGGGTGAAGTTGGGCCAATAGAAATTCTGGGCCAATCGTCGCATAGTGCACATGATTCCCAGATGACCAGACATGGGAATATTGTGAGCAGTCTTGAGCAACTGCTCACAGTACCCCTGTGGAACAACAAGCTGCCTGCCTACCACCCCTCTCTCTGTCCTTACATCCTGTGTATACAGCAGTCCATTGTCCCAATAAACTTTATGTTTCTCATCACAACCCTGTGCTCTGTCAGAGTCTGTCCAAGCCATCAGCTTTTCTAAACTAGGGTCACATTCCCAAAGCATGGGACGGGTCCCCTTCAGTTTCTAGAGTAGGGTCCCTAGCTCTACAGCCAGAGCATTCAGGATCATGGCCATCCCTAACCCTCTGACTATGGGTTACACCTCCCTCCTCAGAGGAACCCTCTGTAGCTATTCTGTTAACTGCTACCTGGGGAACTTCTACCCCCCTTTTACTGTTCTCCATATCAGGAGACACAGGCTGGGGGCCAGCCTTCCAGTGGTTTCTACAGGGGCTTATATGGGGTCCAGGTAACTATAATTTATCTTTGCTGCTTGGCTGAGGGTAATTACATACTCCATCCCCTGTTGGAGATTGTTCCCAATAATGTCTAAAGCAAGATTTTCTGTGCCTGAAACCTTTTGCACAGTCCCCCCTCGTATCACCCTAGTTCAGGAGAACACTAGCAAGTGGCACAATGAATCCCTGTACAGTCACAAATTGATTGGGTATAAGCTGTTTAGGCTCAACCCAATCCACTTTTACCAAAGTCAGGGATGCCCCTGTGTCCCTTAACCCATAGGTCTGTACCCCACTCACAGTGAATCGGTGTATGTGTTCCCTCATGTTTAGTGGCACACTTTCAGGGACACACAAACAACCCACTTCTTTCCTAGCAGAAGTATGTGCACTGCTTGCCCTTTTTGGACACTGCCTGGCAAGGTGGACAGGTTCTCATCAGATCCAACATTCATTTTTTTTCTCAGGTAAATCTTTTCTTTATAACCTGGGACTACCTGGTTTTGGTGCAGGCAGGGAGGATTTTAGCTGCCCTGAAGGTGTGCTTTTCCCTTTCTGTGCTGCCATGCCCTCCCCATTCCCTCTCACAGCATATCTGCTCCTGAAGTAGCGGTCCAAGAGTTCAGCAGCCTCTTGCACTGTTTTTGAATCTCGGTCCTCTAGCCAGGTTTTCAACTCTGCTGGGCATGCCCAAAGGATTGCTTTAACAGTACAGCATTTTCAATTTTTTCTACAGAGTCTACTTCAACCCCTTCCCACCAACATTTTAAAAACTGACATTATTTAGTGGCTAGCTCCTCGTAGCTCATGTCAGGGGTTCTCCTGAGCTTACAGAATTTAACTCTCTATGCCTCTGCTGTTAAATCATATTTCTTTAATAGTGCAGTTTTAAGTTTACTATAATCATTACTGTCCTCATTGTCCATTTGACTCAATGCATCCTTAGCTTTCCCAGTAAGTAGCGGGGATAGCTGGAAGCTCCAGGACTCTCTAGGAATATTTGCCTGAATACATACTTTTTCAAAGGAATTTAAAAAGGCATCCATATTGTCCCTTTCTTTAAATTCAGCTATCAATTTAGAATTTAATTTGTAACCCAGTCCTGGAGTCCCAGTTAACCCCAGGCCACTTACCTGCTCTGGCGTGGTAGTGAGAGTTGTAGCTTCTCCAGTTCATGTTTCCTCTGGTGCTGTCTCTCTTCTCGCTCAGCCTCTCACTGCTGTTACTCAGCCTCTCTCTAACGCTGTCATTCTTCTCGCTCAGCCTCTCAATGAAGCTGTCACTCTTTTTCCTCAGCCTCTCTGAAGCTGTCACTCTTTTTCCTCTTGCTCCATCTCCAGCTTCCTCTGTTCAAACTCCCTTCACTGCTGGGCTTCAAACCTTTTCTGTTCAAACTCCAGCTCCATCCTCCACAACTCTATCTGCAGCCTGATCCCTTCTGTCTCCAGAATGGTGGTGAACTTCACCTGCTGAAGTGGTCCTTGGCTTGCACTAGTCCTGCTGTCCTCACTGGATCTGTACACTGCACTGGACCCTCCACACCCAAGGTTTGATCCTTTCCAGTCACAGACTGTGACTTGAGGTCTTGTGCATTGGCTGCCACAAGAGCCTCCACAAGGTGCTGCTTTTTGGTTCGGCCATCGTGCTGGACTCCTTTCTCTTGGCACAACTGCCTCGGGTAGTCTGCAGTGTATTTGCTGTAGTTGGAAGTCATCTTCTTCCATATCTATGGCTACACTAACTTGCACCCAAAAAACAAAAAAATAAAACAGGTAGGGAACTAGACTGTGATCACAATTATATAGTTCTTTTTCCTTTTAAATCACTGCCTTATTTTGCATGTGATCTGTTACAGTATCAATCTGACACACTGTACAGTTATTGCTATTATAATGTATGGTAGAATGCTGTTATCCTCCCAAAATCATCTTTTTACAGTGTTGTTACACCATTGATGTGATGTCATGCTGTTGTTATACTGCTGCCACTGTGTCACATCGATAGTGTGACAACATGGAAGCACAACACTTTGCTGTTGCCATGACCACCATAATGCCAATCTGGTAGTGTTTTCCTGTCATTTAAAAAAAATTCTACCTAAAAATAAACATGATCACTTTGAAAACCCATGAGCGGATATGTCATTCTTCACCGGAAGGTAAGCCTGCAGCCTGTTGTATAGTACTAGATTATTGTCTCCAACATTGTCATAATTTTTTTTTCTCCACTGACCATACACTATAAAAGACAGCGGAATGGTCAGTGGTATTACTAACGTCTGCAGTTGCCTTCTCGTTGTTCCCTTGGTGACTCTGTAAACCTCTCGAGTCATTGTCAAGGTTTACTAGAGTCACCAAGGGAACCACTCGAAGGCAAACATAGCATTGTTACACACTGCTGCCCATACGTTATCCTCTATGTTACCAAACACTTTTAAATAGCACTGCTGCCAACCAAATCTGTCACAAATGCACCCCGCAGGTCAGGCCTTCTGCTCCCACAGTGCCAAACCGCGAAGTGCAATAGTGTGAACAGGAGACAAAGAGGTAACCATCCTGTCTGTTTTAGGTCCAAATCACCTACTAGCCTTGAGTTTGGGGTCATACATGAATCTCTTTCTAGCATACCCAGTTAACAGGCTCAGACATGTATTCTCTTTGGGGAAATGCAATACAATACTTCACACAGTAGGCACCCAGCCAGGTTCAAAAGTCTACCCTTTTGACTCAGTTTGAGACCTAGGTATATTCTTACCTTAGCAATATAAGTAGCACACTTCCAAGTCCTTACAGTTTTCAGAATTTTAAACACTGTTCCAGCATTCACATGCAAAAGAAACTGAGAAGGCACAGGCAGAATTTTAAGAAAAATTGTGTTTACTAAAAATAAAAAATAATGATAAAATACAAAACACAGAACATATAACAAAAATACTTACAGTGAGAATTAAATTCGAAATTACACAACAAAAAGTGCCTGAATACTTAAAGTTCTCGCCTAATTTTTTAAACAAAAGTGCCTGTTTGAGTCCAGAGATTGAAGAGGCAGTCTGGTCAAAAGAACTACATTGCAGAATTAGAATCAGCCAACCCTCAATAAACCTCATGCCAAAAATGAGGTTTCTACATTACTTCATTTTAAAGTTAGGAGGTATTTTGTAACTCTTATTTCACTCCCTGTTCAAAAAAGCCAGTTTCAGTGAAAAGACATTGATGATGTGACAACCAGAACTCACAGATTAGTCCTCCCTACCAGCAACCTTATAGGACCTATTCTTCAAAGGTATTGAAACTGTAGCTGTAGTATTTATTTAAAAAGCAAAAACTGACACAGAGTTGCCTGCAGTGCTTGTGTTTCAAGAATGTTCAGATGCATGGTATTGCACTTTAGAAAATGGGCTAAGAAATTCCTGGGCTCTGATTGGCTGATAGCCCTGGCATGGTGGGCATCTATCAGACAACAGAGCCCAGGCATTAAAAGTGCCTTTCCCCACAAACCTCATCACCAATATCAAGCGCCACTGGAATTTTCAATTTAAAATGCCGCCATTTTTTTGTCATACTTAGCGAGAACTGACACCCAGCTCTAGTCTGCAAGACATTCTCGATCTCTCCTACTCTGATTTCTTGTTACAGTTTAAATGCTTAGTGAAAATACGAAGTTTATAAAAAAGTATGAAGTTACAAGAGAAGAGAGCTGATCACCAACCTGGACCCGACAGACCACCATAAAGTCTTTCCTGACATGCTCCAGCTCCACCTCCGCTCACCTACAGCATCCACTAACATGCTTCTCTGTTTCTATTAAGTGGGAAAAACTACGTGAAAATGCCAGTCCATTTTTGATCATGGTGGGCTGTCACACTTCTCACATCTGTCAAATCTCTCTCAACCATGCTGTAATGGGACGCTTCTAATTTAAGAAAAAAAAAAGCGACAAGGAAATGGTTACTGTCTATACCCCCTTCACACACAACCCCAAATTGTACTGAAAATCCATGTATTGAGTACCCCCACCTTAAATTGCACTGAATATCATGGTGTTGCCTGTTACTCCTCCAGACCGGCTCACTCTGGTAGTGGAGATGGCGGTTTTCTCACTCGCTCAAATCATTTACTCTCTTCAGTGACCACCTCCTACACCGCTGCAGTTAATGTGGTGGTGACTGTGTAAAATAAAAAAACAAACAAAAAAAAACAGTACCTAACTCCAGTTGCTCCCAATTCCCAAATGCTTCACAACCCCAAATTACATAACATCAGACTGTGTTGCCTGTAACTCTTGCGGCTTCTCCTAAATAGGACAGCGGTAGCGAGGTAGCAATCTCTATAACTGCACTCAGCTCAAATCATTACTTTATACAAGCCAGCGCCTCCTCCTGCAGCTGCAGTTAGTGTGGTGTTTCAGCACCAGAGGCCCGACCAGGAGCTAACACATACATTTGGGATGGGATGGGATTGGGGGGGGGGAGACATGCCTTCAAATTGAAGCCAATAGGCAAAAAACAAAACAAAAAAAAACCCACCATGAGCCACAACTTTTCTTTAATTTCAGCGTTTTTGGCATTAATATAGAAGTGCAGCAGGTGTCACACAGGGCGAGAATGTGGCGAGAAGATTGCTGCCGTAGGATATGATTGAGGCTGGGAGAAAGGATGAATTATGTCTCTCCAGGACTGCAAAAGTAAATGCTGCAGTATTTCTTTTTTTTAATTTTAAATCTAAACAGGAGGGAGGGTAGCATGATCCGATCTGCAAGAGTCAAGTATGGACACTTGCAGGTCAGGAGAAGACAGCACAAAGTCTTATTTTTGTCTTATTTTATTTTTTAAATGTGCCTACTACTGTAGTTTGCCACAGATATGACGGGGGATGTCCAGATGCAGTTTTATCTGGAAGGTGTGTGTGTGTCTGCAACAGAATGAGACTCTGGGGAGCAGCAACACAAGATGGAACAGCATAAAAAAGGAGGACTCTTTACCAGCAACAATTTTTTTCTAGACATTTTATTCATTTTAAACTAATTTCCTCTTTTATTTTATTATGTAATCAACCATGACACAGATGCCATTTTCTAAGTGCAATAATACTCTCCAAGTGGAGGAACTATTTTATTTCAAAACTTACTTTAAACTTATTTTTCATTAACATTTTTTAACTAATTTTATTTTTTTTTACAGTACCTATTTTCTAAGCGCAATAATACCCTCCAGGGTGGGCGGTATTGTGCTATACCGGACCTTCCAGGGGCTATAAGGCCCTCCGTCTGTGCCGTCGGGCCTCATTACGCTCCTGGACGGTCTGGTATAGCACAATAACGCCCACCCTGTAGGGTATTATTGCTCACTTAGAATGCATCAGGAGGTGGTTTTGGAATGCAGTGCTAAACCAAGGTATAGACTGTCAAAGTGGTGCACAATTTTAGAATGTTGGAGGGGGAACAAGTAATCTCAGCTTGTGGCAGGGATGTGCCATCTCACAGTGTGGTGGAACAGAATCTCAGAATGCAACAGGGACATATATCAAAGAATTTATTGGAGATTGGAAATTATGGAATATAACTGTTGGAATATGGCAAGATCACCATTTTATTGTAAAACTGCTTGTCGTTGCCACATTCCAGAATTGTATGCTTCCAACACATTTTAAAATTGTGCATCATATCCCCACCACAATCCAACACTGAGCGTCCCAGCCATATTCCAAATAAGAGCATCCTCACCACATTTCAAAATTGCACATCCTCACCACATTACAAAGTTGTTTCCCCTTCTTTTACCTTCAGTCAGAAGGTTCAGCTCCAAGAGAGTTCTGGCATACTTTGTGATGGTGGCCACGTGATTTACAAAGGCTTAAACTCCAAGAGAGCTTCTACTCTTTAGAGCTTTACTTTTGCTGCACAATACTATGGAGAGCTGGAAGGGGTCAGCTGTTCTTTCCGCTACACAGGTAGCTTTTTTACTGACGCATTCTAGAAGTTTATGATTTGAGAGAAGTAATCATTATTTGAAACTTAAAACTTTTCTGTTTTCTGATCAAATTAAATAGACACAAATTACATGACTAAACATTTATGAGAGGCTTTGAAATCCTGGTGTGTTTTTTATATACAAGGTAAATAAGATACTTTTTTTTGTTTCTAAAATTACGGTAAATAAAATATAACTCAAATGAAATAAGGGGTGACTCTGAATTGTTTGTTTTAAAGCACAAATGGAAAAATAATTTGGAATCCTCCTTTCTCTCCTCCCCCCCCCCCAGCTCCAGTAATTCTCCACTACAGAGACTATAAAGCATTTCCTCAGAAAGCTGTTTTTTAAAGTCAGGTTACTTCTCCCTGACAAAACAAAATCAAAATTAAAAATCAAAATTAAAATACTTTTTAGATTAATTTTTCACAAAGTTTTGGATTAATTACAAGTATATAATAAGTTACATTATTATTTTTATGTATCCACAGATTGTATGGACTAAGAACACCTTTAGAAAAGCTTGATATGTCTGATGAAGGAACAATTCTGTTCTGAAACATTACAAAGTTATATATTTATATGAGCTAGCAGAAGAAAAAGAGAAAGTAATACAAAAAATAAAACAAATAAGAAGATGTATATTTTTATTTGATACTGATTGTTGTCTATGGGGGTTGAGTGGGTTCTATTGTTGAAGTACCTTGTTGGAATCTGTTCCCCTCTCCTTCCTTTCTCATATTTACATTTATAAGGGTAAAAGGGAACCCTTGGAGACACTGGTTTGTTGTAGGATATAAAATTGTTTCAATGCCACATTCTGAAACTGTCACCATCACATTTCAAAACTGTGTCATTGCCACATTCTGAAACTGTGCATCACCACCACATTCTGAAACTGCACATCACTGTCACATTCCAATATGGTGCGTCACCACCAAATTCTGAAACTGAGCATCACCGCTGCATTCTGAAACTGTGCATCACTGCCACATTCTGAAATTATGCATCACCGCCACTTTCTGAAGTTGTGCATCACTGGCACATTCCAAAGTCATGCAGCACCACCACTATCCAAAGTCGTGAGGCACAGTCACATTCCAAAGTCATGTGGCACTGTCACAATCCAAAGTGGTGTCGCACTGCCATATTCCAAAGTCATGCAACACCACCATATTCCAAAGTCATGTGGCACTGCCACATTCGGAAGTCATGCAGCACCGCCACATTCTGAATTTGTGCGGCTCTGCCATATTCTGAAGTCGTGTGGTACCACCACATTTAAGTTGTGTCACCACCACATTCCAAAGTCATGCATCATCCCCACATTCCAAAGTCATGCAGCACCACCACATTACAAAGCCTTGTGGCACTGTCACATTCTGAAGTTGTGAGGCACTACCACTTTACAAAGTTGTATGGCACTGCCACATTGAAGTCATGCGTCACCGCCACATTCTAAAGTCTTGCATCACTGCCACATTCTGAAGTCTTGCATCACAGCTGCATTTCAAAGTTGTGCATCACCGCCACATTCCGAAGTTGTGTATCACTGCCACATTCTGAAGTTGTGCATCACCACCACATTCCAAAGTCATGCATCATCACCACATTCTGAAGCCATGCGTCACCGCAATGTTCTGAAACTGCACAACTGCACTTCATTCTGAAACTGCACATCACCACCAGATTCTGAAACTGCACGTCACCGCCATATTCCAAAACTGTATGTCAGCATTACCACCACATTCCAAGATTGCACATCATTGCCAAATTCTGAAATTGCACATCAGCCACATTCTGACACTGCAGGTCAGTCGCATTCTGAAAATGCATGTCACTGCCACATTTTGAAATTGCATGTCACTGCCACATTCTGAAATTGCACATAACTGACAACATTCTGAAATTGCACATCACTGCCACATTCTGAATTTGCACATCATCACCACATTCTGAATTTGTGCATCATCCACATTCTGAAATTTGTCACTGCCACATTCCAAAACTGTGCATAAGTGCCACATTTCAAAACTGTGCATCAATGCCACATTCCAAAGGTATGCGTCAGTGCTACATTCCAAAACTGAGCATCACTGCCACATTCTGAAACTGCATGTCTCTTCTACATTCTAAAACTGTACCCACCTACCACATTTTGAAATTGAGTGCAAACTCCTATGCTCCAGTATTACCTGTCATTGTTACATTCTGAAAATGTGCATTCTGACCATAATCTGAAACTGCACATCCCCACCACATTCTGAAGATGAGTGTCACTGCCACATTCAAAAATTACATACTCGTTACATTCTAAAATTATGCATCCCTGCCTCATTCTGAAATTCCATGTGACTACCAGATTCTGAAACTGCGTCACTGTCACTTTCTGAGATTTCATGTTCACACCGCATTCTAAAATTGAAAGTTACCATTTTCATCTGAATTCAAGCATACCAACCACGTTTTGAAATTTTGCATCACTACACCACATACCAAATTAATCCATCCAAGACACATTACAAAATTACATGTCCCTACCACCTTCCACAACTATGTATCTCCCGCATTTCAAAATTGTGCATCTCTGCTGCATTCAAAAACTATATGACACTGCCACATTAAGAATTTTAGCATCCCTGCCACTTTCCAAAATGTTGTGCGTCACCCGCTTTCTGAGATTATGTCATTGCTGCATTCCACAGTTGCAGTCTGGTGACATTTTGAATCTCATCCCTGCACTATTATAAAAATTGCACATATTTTGTCACTCTAAAGCCATGTTTGCCACTGTATTCCAATTCTGCCCCCCCCAGTCACATTCTTAAGTACTGTACCTTGCAGCTGCACATTATGGGAATGCATGACCTGACTCACCCATTGTCAGCTTTCCTTTTCCAGATGTTTAATACAACTGAAGTTTTATGTAATGTAGGAGAAATAAGTCCTGCAAGGTAGTCTGCAAAAAGGACTACTAGGCTGTGAGTTCTGGTTGTGACAACATTAGTAGCTCTTTACTGGAACTGGCTTTTTTGAACAGGCAGTAAATTTAGGGTTATAAAATGACAACTAACTTTTAAACAAAGTAACTTAGAGATCTCATTTTGGCACCAGACTGAGTGGGGATATGCTGATCCAAATTCTGAATTTACTGATGTTAGAAATTTTGGCCAGACTCCCTCTTTAAGTGTTTCACTCCTCTTAGAGTCCAGAGATAAAAGTATGTTTTCCTTCAGATGCTTGACAAATTGATAGTCAATCTCTCCACCTCCTTGTGATGTCACAGCACACATGAGGTCACTATTAGCTCTGTGATCACTCTGTAATCTTAGTAGAAATATCCAAAAGGATGTTATTTTACTGATGGCTGGAAATCAGCAGTTACCAATTTTTAAAATATGACAGCCTCTTCAATCAAAGCATTTCCTTTGATGTTCTTAGAACACACATCCTGCCAACAGTTATCTTCTAGGTGTGAAAGCCAACAGAAATCAGCCAAATGTTCCCTTTCCTCAAGGATCACAAATGAATACTTTGTCTCTAGTTTTGAAGTAGGAATATTTTATGGTGTGTTTTTACCTGGCATGGAAGGAAGCCCTATGTGTTAACACAGAGGAGGAAAACAACATCTACTACATTAAGGCTATGCTGAGGTGAGAAGGTCAAGCCTCCTTACCTACTGTCAACTATCCCTAAGCAGACATTCATATACACATTTATTTATAACACAAATATTATGCAATATAATTATTAGAGGGTTTCTTATGTCATATGCTGTGCAAACAGAAACTACAGAAATATGAAGAGAAAGAAGGGGATGCATAATAGTATATATATCAATATTAATGTAGATGTCAGCTAAAAAGGTATTCAAAGTGGAAAACATCTACAAGGATCTGTGAGCTAATAATGAAGCAGCCTATCTTGGTCTTTGTAGGGAATGCACCCTACATGCTGTAGTTTGGATCTGGGCCCAGCTTCCCTGATTATGGGTTGTTGTGACATCATTGACCAGGTCCTGGCACAGATAGTCCGGTACTCCCTTGAGTCAGGTGAGTTTCCTAGTTCTCTGAAAGAGGTGGTGGTGACACCCCTCCTGAAGAAAGCTTCTCTGGACCCAGACTGCCTTGTCAACTACAGACCTATCTCTAACCTCCGCTTCATGGGGAAGGTGATTGAGAAGGTAGTGGCTGTACAGCTGGAGAACTACATGACCATCCATAACATCTACAGACCTCTCCAATCTGGTTTTCAGAAGAGGCACAGCACAGAGACTGTGCTGGTTCTGGTGGTCAATAATCTCCTGATGGCTAGAGATCGGAAAAGCCGGTCCATCTTGGTGCTCCTTGATCTCTCTTCAGCCTTTGACACCATGGACTATGGGGTACTGCTTGAGCACCTGAGGTTCAACTGTGGCCTAACTAGTACTGTCCTCAGGTGGCTTAAGTCCTTCCTCACTGGCAGAACTCAGAGGGTGGTGTAGGGGATTTATTCCTCCAACCCTGTCATGTGGAGTCCCTCAGGGCTCAGAGCTGTCCCCCATGTTGTTTGCAGTGTATATGCTGGCCCTCAGAGACATTGTAAGATGGTATGGGCTGAGGTTTCACTGCTATGCTGATGATACCCAGCTCTACCTGTCTTTTGCACCTGAATAAGGTAGTGCACTCTCAGTATTTAATAACTGCCTTGCTGAAATACAGGATTGGATGAATTCCAGCTAGCTGAAGTTGAACTTGGGGAAGACTGAGGTGATGGCTGTGGATCTGGGTCACTGGATAGGCAGGTCGGGGGCTGGTCAGCCCATGGGGCTTTTTCTGGGGTGCTCCCAGCTCCTTACCTCTGAACTGGTGCGGGACCTAGGGGTGATGCTTGATGATGGACTGACACTGCGACCTCAGGTGTTGGCAGTCATCATGTCATCCTTTTACCATCTGAGGAACATCACTACGATCAAGCACCTTTTTCCATCTGGTGACTTGCCCCCATTGATCCATGCCTTTGTGACCTCTCACCTTGATTACTGAAACTCCCTTTACTTTGGGCTACCGGGGGTTGATATCCACCACCTACAGCTGGTGCAGAATGCTGCAGCCCAGTTGTTGTTGGAGACTCCCCGGTCATACCATATTACACCAGTGCTGCACAAACTGCACTGGCTGTCGGTTCAATGGTGGATCACCTTCAAAGTCAGATTACTGACTTATAAAGCCCCACATGGACTTGGTCTGGACTACCTGAAAGAACTTCTGTCCCCTTATTGTCCTGAGTGATTGCTCTGCTCAGCAGGCAAGGGGTTGCTAGAGATTTTGAGGGTATCTTTAAAATCTTCAGGGGCCCGTGCATTTATGTATGCAGCCCCAGCCCTCTGGAATTCTCTACCTCACCATCTTTGGGAGTGCATGATTGTCGGGGGTTTCAACAGGTGCTAAAGACCTATTTTTGGAACTGAGCATATCCTGATTATCAATGCTGATTACTGGATTTTAATAGAATATTTTATATAAAGTTATTTTATTTCCTTGTTTATTAATTTTATGTAATGCACCTTGACAATTTGAAAGGCACATAATAAATAAAGATTATTATTATTTATTGTCAAGTCTCATCAGTTGGTTGGCCTGGTGGTGCTGAGGGTTGAGGCATTGGAAGCCACACCTCGTGCTACACCAGTGACCCGAGTTCAGGACCAAGCCCAGGCACTGGGGGTCAGCAGGAGAGGTAGATGGATTGAGCATCCGTAGGACAGATCTCCTCTCCCTGGGGAGGGATCCAAGGGTCTTTCCATGCAGTAGTGACCCCGGTGGGACCGGGGGTACTACTTGCAAGGGAACAAGAATTGGGGATGAGCACAGTGGGTGTCTACGGGGCAATGCCTGTGTGCTGATGCCACTGCAAGATTGCACTTAGGGGGAAAAAGCGCTACAAAAAAAGGCCTCCTGGACCACCAGTGAGATGATGGTAGCCCCAGGAGAAACACCCACATCCCAATCACCTGCTCAGACTCACCCAGATTTCTCCATGGCTGACCCATCGGCCGCAGGAAAGGCACTTTATACTTAGGAGTTGACTGCCAGGGGAGGGTGGAACCAGCCCCGGAGGTGATACCAGGGGTCAGGCCTGCCTGAGGTCATTTGGGGGAGAGATCCTGGGAGATGAGGGGGTTCAGGCTGGGAGTTTAGGGTTGTGTCTGAGTGGGCATTCCTGAGGGATATACAGGGTCCAGGAGTATAAATAGAATTTACAAAAAAAAAGTCTCATCAGTTGCAATATTAGCAGTCATACACTATGGTTCTATCTTGACTTTTGATGGTACAATGGGACTAAATTGTTTTGCATTCTATATTGAGAAGTAATTGATTACATTATCTTTGCCATTTCAGTTAAATACCTTCTCTGCAAATGTTGATACCTTGGGGTTAATTCATAGATGTTCTGGGAATGCCGCAAGTTCTACATGCAATGAACATCTGGGGCACAGGGCTTGCATCATTCACCAGCCAGCAATTGGGATTATCAATCCTTTATGCCAATTGTCACATGTTAGACCATTTTATTCTTATATAGCATGCGGCAATCCAGGGTACCTTTTTTTTTAAGGCTTGTGCCAAATATTTGGTGCAAGCTACTGTAAAGTGGGAAAAGTGTTGCAAACACTCCCAATATTTTTGAAATGGGCAAAGGCTGCAGCAAAGGGATCAGCATGGTAGTGCTAGACACCCGGACTGACGCAGGGCTTGGCACAAGCTTTGTATCACCCTTCATGAATTGGACCTCTTGTGTAAAGTCTTATAGAGCCTGAAGGTCAGATGACTTAGGGATTCTCCTTGTATCTTTTTCATAACTACATGTAGAAAAAAATTTGTCTTACAGAATGGTCCCTTCTTATCTGGAAAAACTACATCTGCCTCTTCTGAGTTGCCAAAATTTTAAGTTTTCTATGTTCTTTGCATTTTCCATCTAGAAAAGGTGCCTGAGGCTTTCCCTTTCCAGCTGCACAAAAAAATGACAGTCTTCTTGGAAATAGAATTTGGACTGCAACCTATTGGTGGGGACCACTTTGTTTTACCTCCCAAACGAACATGGCTCTTAACTACTCTACAAACGGTTAGTAAATTAATGAGTGATGACATTGGATGACACAGGAATATCCTTTTAATGGCACATGACCAACTTCCAACCCTGTATATTTCATATGCCTACCTAATATGTCTGTTTTGACTCCCAGAAGGCAAATATACCCTCATTTTTTTACTGTTTATTTAAAGGCAGACAACGCAGCCAGAGGTATTTGCAAAATTCAGATATCTACATCTGCTTCCATTAGGTTGTATTACTACTTCCTAACAGCATTATATACAGCAGATACATAGCTGAGAGGCACCAAAACAGTGTTGTTAATCTGGAAGTACAAATACTTTTCTTTCTTTCTTTAGTTGTACTCAGAATTTTAAATTCTGCCTTTGGCTTCTTGCCTGTTCAAAGAAGTCTTGAGATTGTTAGTTCCCAAGCTCTAATTAACTTTAATATTCAGTTTATTTATTGGAAAGGAAGTTGAGCACATGCCTTACTTACAATTGCATCCACAAGGAAGATGTGTCATTATTATCTCAGATACAGATATCAAGACAATATGTGTGTATGAATAATGCATACTGTGTCATTTCCTGCATACCACAAATGAAAGGCTTTTTGTTGTTCAGATTCCAAATAACAAATGTAAACCCTTTTGAACTAGTGCCCATATCTGAAAAAAAAAAATTAAAAAATGTTGAAAATACAAATAAAATGCCTGTCCTATCCCCAGGTGACCAGGGATAGGCCCATCTCCACCATTACCCAATCACTCATCTCCTTTTCCCACACCCTCCCCATCTTACCTCCCATACTTTATAAAATCTTAGTGGGCCGTATGCCAGCTCTGTCCCCTACCAACATAATATTTTATGGACTGTAAAGAAGGAAAGGAAATGGATTTTGTTTTATACAGTATATAGCACCTTTCATACACATTATATAACCCAAAGCACTTTAAAATCAGTGAAGAGTTGGCAGCAGCCATTAGGACCACATAGACAAGTTTAAGGAAATGTCAGGGGCTTAGGTACATGGAAAGAGAAAGAATTAAAGGGAAATGGTCAGTACTAAGAGGCCCCCACCTAAGTGTTGGGCTGATCCCAATTTGCACTTTGTGTACAAAAACTCTTTTTTACTTACTTACTTACTGTTTACTATAATGTAGTGGATTGTATCAGACTGATTTTGCTGACTTGCAGGATGGCATTTTCTTTAACTACAAATCCCAGAGCCCCCTGCAGCTGACATCAGAGGTGGGCTGCACCAGTAGGATATTCAATAGCTTGCAGAGCATATGCTAGAGTTTTTATGATGTTTTGTTTGCTGGTCCTGTTGTCCTTCCTGGGCTAAGTACAATCCCAGGGATGTACACCCATAAAAGTAAATGTTTATTTCCGTGTATACTATGTATGTCCCCAGTAGATCATTCTGCTGGATTACAACAGTTACAACTGTGTTCATTCTATTTTGTTGCATCTGGTTGAAATTTCACATGAACAGTTAGTTATGTGTGACACCAACTTTTATTTGCTTTGGATTTTGGATTTTAAACTTTCGGATTCTGTGCTTATTTAGATCAACATACTCTGTCATTTATTCAGTGGTGCTGCAGTTTTGCCTGACATGAGTTTCCAGACAAACTGATCATGTTTCCCAGTTGACCATCTTCCAACGGACTTTCCACTGTAGCCTTTGCCTTGTGTTGCAGGAGCCCCTGCTTGTAGAGTGTCTTCCGGAGTTCATACTGTCAGGATCTTTCTGCTGAACTGAAACTTTAATAATGCCTTCAGAGCCACACGTTTTGGACAATATCCATTTGTAATGGAGGGAAGTGATGGTGAGAGTGTCCCTTTTCCTCCACAGTTATATTTTATTGGGTTACTGGGTTGCTTAGTGGCAGTGAGTAACCTAAGGATTGTTTACGAACTTCCTAGTATTTAGGGGTCCATTGTGAGATAGTGTCCTCCTTTCTTCTGTAAATTATAACTTGTTTGGGAACTTATCTAGCTGTTTCAATTAACTTTTTGCTGGATAGCACTTTGACTGACTCTGGTTGTGGTTGGTGTCTATTTTATCAATTTTCATTTTTGAACTTTATATGTTCTTTGGCTTGAGCATGGACCTTTTTGCTGTTTCATTTAAATGAGCTGCTTACTTTCCTCATAGCAGCTGTGAGAGGGCTGCCTTTGAGGAAGTACTGTATTTAAGGCTGTCGGACATTTCTCTCTGGTGAGAGCAGAGGGAACTGACATTTCTGTTACCATTTTCTCTTTTAAATGTAGGCTTAATAATTCAGTAGCTTGTATTTTGTCCAACTATTGTCCTGTTTTATTTTAATGTACTTGGGTCTGACTGTTTTAAATGCTTTTAGGATAGTTGATTTTTGGGTGATGGGTGTGGGGTGGTTCTCTCTTTTACTGTATTTATTTTATATTACCTATTTTGCTATGTGCTTAGCCAGGCTGGCTCTTGTCTACTCAGTGGAGCATCTACGAGAGTGTCGCCCATTTGGCTGATTCCCCTGTATCCTACCAGGCACTGTGCATGAGCACTGCAGGAGGTTGGTGATCCTCCAAGAGCACTGCTCATACTGTAGACCTGCTCTATAGATGGACTTTGAGGGTAAGATCAGGAGTATGGTGTCTAGGAGGCACCTGGTGAGTAGAAGGTATTTGAGTAGTGGTCCTCCCAACCTTATTCCTATTCCTCAGGCTCCTGAGCTTTTCTCTCAACAGATGGCCAATTGACCAGATAACTCAGACTGTCCACTTAGGGTAGTTCTCTGTAATGCCAGGTCTCTCAGGAATAAATCGGCCATGATTGAGGCCTTTATTTTGGATTCCTCTGCAGACCTGGTATGTATCACAGATACCTGGTTGGGGGATGACTCGGGTGGAATCTTGTCCTCGAGTCATCTATTCCACCAGCCTTCTGGGGTGCATCGCCTAAGGCGGGAGTGAAGGGGGAAGGTGGGGTAGCCATCTGCTTTAGATCCACCTTATAGCTGTCAACATACCCTTTGGGGCAGACCAGATTGTTTGAATGCATTGCTGTAAAAGGTGGTCCAGGCACAAGCTTCAGGGTCATGCTCATTTACTGTCCTCCTGGGTGTGGGCATGAATTCCTACAGGAACTGGAAGTTCGCATAGCCGGTCTGGTGTTGGAGTCCCACAAGATGATGGTATTGGGGGATTTTAATGTCTAGATCAATGATGATGCATCTCCTTTTGGTAGAGAGTTACTCCAGGTGAAATTATCCCTGGGTTTTGTGAGGCAGTAGCCACCAGGACTAATCAACATGGTAATGCCTTGGATCTGGTCTTCTCAACTAGTCTTGACATTAGTAATGTCAAGGTTGATCCAGTGTACTGGTTGGATCATCATGTAATTTAGTTTCTCTGTGGGGCTCCTTGTATTAACACCCCAATGGAGATGGTCAGGTACTGCTCTTTTAAACATCTGGAGCATCAGAGCATCTGGGTGGTCCTTGACCTCTCAAGCATGCAGTCAGCTTGTACTAAGGATGTTGAGGTGGCTGTGGAGGGTTATAATATGATCCTCTCCTCTACTGTCATCTCCGTAGCACTGGTCCCTGTATGCCCCTTGACTTCACACCTCAGATCACCTTGGTTTGATGCTGAACTGAAGAAGATGAAAACTAAGGGGCAGAGGCTAGAGCATTGCTGGTGGTGATCCCTCTTGGAGGTGGACAAACTGGCACTGAGACCTCACTACTGCAAGTATCAGCGAGTACTCACCATGGAAAAAGACTGCATTCCTGTCATGGATGATTGCTGCTGGAATTAACCAGCCAGTGCAGCTTTCAACACTGTTGGCAGACTACTGCATCTGATCTGCCTGCCATCTTGTAAAGCCTTTTCTCACGAAAAATGCGAGGAGTTTAACTGGTTCTTTTTAGACAAGGCATCCTCCATTCGAGTTGCTATCTCCACAGGCAATCTACTATCAGCTGATATTGTCTGGTCCGAGCAGGACATGGGTGCGTCACCTCTGTGGGATGAGTCTGAACCAGTTTCTCTAGATGACTGTGTATTGGACCCTGGGCAGACCAGACTTTTAGAATGCTGGGATTTGCTTGGGCCACTTGTGACTGAGATTGCCAAGAGTTCTTTACTTGAGGCTGTCTTTCCCTTCACCCTAAAAAAGGTGGTGGTGAGGCCCCTTCCTAAGAAGGCTTCTTTGGACCCTGACAGTCTTGACAACTAAACACCGGTTTCAAACCTTCCTTTCCTTCGGAAGTTGATCAAGAAGGTGGTGGTGTTGCAGCTGCACCAACATCTGGAAAAATACCTGATTCCTTCCAGTCTGGCTTTCGGTCTTGTCACAGTATGGAGACCACCCTAGTCAGGGTTTTTCATGATCTCCTGTTAGCAAGAGATAGTGGATGTTGTTCTTTCCTTTTCCTTCTAGATGTTTCAGCAACCTTCAGCACAGTGAATCATGGTGTGCTATTGACTCATCTTAGGCAGTATTTTGGACTCTTGGGCATTGTTCTGCATTGGTTTGAGACCTATAAAACTGGCAGATTGCAGCAAGTGGTACTTGGCTTACATACATCAAGTTTTGCACTCTGTTGTGGGGTGCCTCAAGGGGCAGCCTTGGCTCCCATGTTATTTGCTGTGCATATACTGCCTCTAGGGAAGATAATCAGATGCTATGGCTTGGCTTTTCATTGTTTTGCTGATGACACCCAGCTGTATGTATCTTGTTCCACTGATGATTGGGCAGCTATCTCTAAGCTGGGCAAGTGCCTTAAAGACATTCAGGACTGGATGGTGGCCAGCTGGATCTGGCTGAAACTATCTAAGATGGAAGTACTACTGGCAGAGCCAGGTTGACTCATCCTTCTGTGATATCTGGGAGCACTGTCCTTCCATCTTTGGAGGGAGTGTCCCTCTGGCTGGTGGACAGGGTCAAAAATCTGGGGATCATTGTGGACTCCAAGTTGACCTTGGAATCCCAGATGCTGGCTGTTTTCCACAGTGGCTATTATCGTCTCGGTAACATCACTCAGATTAGGCCCTGTCTTAAACTGGTCAACCTCACAACACTAGTGTACACCTTTGTCTTGTCTAGGCTGTACTTTTGCAATGCTCTCTACCTGGGGCTACCCACAAAACTGATCCTCCACCTGCAGCTGGTTCAGAATGCAGCAGCCCAAATGGTTGCTGGGACATCTCATTCCGAGCACCATCAGTCCTCCGTGCTCTTCACTGGCTCCTGGTCAGGTGGCAGATCAGTTTCAAGGTTTGCTTGTTAACATACAATACCCTGCATAGTCTGGGTTCAGCTTATTGAAAGACCTCCAGATACCATACATTCCTGCTGGTGCCTTCCAGCCGGTGGAGGCAGATCTTTTCTATGTGCCATGTTCTTGTTTGAAATCTCCTGGGGAGAGGGCGTTTGGCTTGTAAGCTCCTATTCTTTGGAATACCTTTCCCTGTGAAGTAAGAGGAGCTCCCTCCCTCACTGGCGGTTTTGAAAACTGCACTCAAAACTCATAAATTTATGTGTTGGCCTGGTTTTGTAAGTTGTTTATTATTTGCCTGCATCATATTTTATGATTTTTTTAATTGTTTTTTATGAGGTGCTCATAGCCTCTTGGCTTGGATGCTATATAAATAAAATTGGCATTGGCACTGATTTATTTTCCTGAGTAGCTCCCAGCCTCTTTACTCATGAGATGCCTAGCCACTGGCTAAATCCATTGACTATTTTAAATATACTTTGCAAATTACAAAATATTAGTACTGTATATATATATATATATATATATATATATACAGTATACATACCAGTGTGTGTGTGTGTATATATATATATATATATATATATATATATATATATATATATGGGGATATATAACACATCTATTACAGATATCAAATGCATATCAGGATAACAATATTTTAACTACTGTATATAATATATGAAATATACTGTATATCAGAACATATCTATAATATATTGAATGTATTGCAGAAATATAATAATGTTCTCTATTTCTACCACATAAAGAACTCCCATTGGCCAGTCCTCCCAGCAGTAAAATTAATCACGGCATATATCTCCAAAACCAGGAGGGGTGGAAATAGATGGAAACAAAGCAAAAACATGGTATGGATCTTATTGGGCTAAAATAAACAGAGCTGTGTTCACCAACTGCAAAAACAACAAAATAGTTTTGAGTCAGTGATTGGTAAACGTCAGAAAGGAATGACAGTAAAATGAATAAACAAAAAGGAGATACTTGTAAATACTCTTCAGACAAATGTCCCAGACATTGTTAAAAGCATAGCCAAATCTCTTTACCTCGGGGGTGAGTTTGTCTGCGACTTCCTTCTTCCCATTCAGGTTTGCAACTCTTTTCAGTTGTTTAACTGCACTCTCAGATTTATTATTCAGAACTAGCCAGCGGGCAGATTCAGGAAACCACCTGGTAGGTTGGAAGGAAAGCACATTTAAAAAAAAAATACACATAGCAGTTATACAGTAGCTACAGTTTTACATGTATATACAGGATCTGTTTCATGGTTTTATATGCTCTGGGATGGAGAGTGTATCCAGTCATATTAGACAGGATTTATTAGGACAGGCTGTCAAGTCTACATGATGTGAGTCCATTGCATAACTCATTTTATAGCCCATCTATTATGTCGATAAGACATAAAAATTGTTTCCTAAAGGTATCAAGACTCCATCACAGACCACACAGGCTATTCCACAGTGAATTGAAAGCAGTTAAATTGTAGTTTTCAGTGAATTAAACCATTCACATTTTCATACTGAATTGCTGCAATATGTAATGGGTAGCACATACCAGGGTATTCAGTCATAAGGGAATACACATGTGGTTCAAACAGTTGTTAGCCATGAGGCAGTACCTTTTACCACCCTAGTAGTGCTTATGTTCCTAACAACCACACACCCTAAAATACATTATCCTGCTTGTAAAATAGACAGTAGCACAGTTCTAAAATGGATAAAGATTATATATCTGGGTTAGACGTGTAATCTATAGAAAATAATGTATAGTTAAAGGAAATCTCTACCATTGAGGTTAAAAGGGCTTTTATAGCCTAGTTTGTGAAAAGTAGTTTGCTACCTGTGAACAAAAAACAAAGATTAGCAGTAGCACCATTCCAGGAAATAAAATTCATGTACTCACTGAAAGTGTTCTGAACCTCATTTACTATGTTTGCTTGCATGCATGCACAAGAATCATGTTGCGGCAGCTTGCTGGAGTAGTGGGCTGTGGAGGTGCGGCAGTGTTGTGGCCAATGCTGGCAGTGCTTTTTGGGGCTGGTCTCTGTGGCGCCAATAGAGGAGCACACTGTTGATGACAACAGTATTGCAGTGTGCCACTAACTTAAAAGAAATTCACTGCTGCAATCAGGGAGCACCCCATCATTTAACAATCAGTTGTTTTTGCTGCTGGGGCAGTCCCTGATTCCAGCAGCAAATCACAGCTTGCCTTGTCTGGTGTCCCATTTCAATAAACATGGCGGCGGCTGTTGCCGTCCGCCTCTCACAGTCCCCATGGAAGCTGATGGTAGTGCCCAATACCCCCATTGGCATGCCCCCTACCCAATTCTTTTGACGATGGGGGAGCCCAATCCCCATCAGCATAATATCCATGTAATAGTTTTGCATGCCATGGGGGTGCCCAATCCCCCTCTGCATCATGCACCCCCCAAACACAGACCTGTTTTCTGTGCTGACAGGCACCCAATCCCGATCAGCTTCAGTCCCCCTTCCCCAGAAAATATAAGTGGCACACTAGGAGCCCACCCCAGTGTACCAAACTCAAACCTGTATAGGAAAAATCTTCCCTTGATTTTTTTTTTGAACTGTAAAAGATAAATACAGTTCCTCATTGTCTCCAGTGCTCCCTCCCCAACCCACACCCATCCTCTGCACACCCAATCTCCCCACACCTCCCTCACCCCATACTTACCTCCACAGCCTAGCACAAAGATCGTCAGTGGAACGGGAACACGTCTGCACTCTTCAAAGATGACTGTGAACTGTAGAAATGCCGACAAGCTATATAATGGCATAAATGGGTTTTTTTCAACTTAGGTGGATATCTCAGCCATTTTTGAGAATTTTGGCACTAAATTTTCAACATGGGGTTCTTGGGACTCCACCTCATGAATCCAGTCACTGTCATCTGGTTATTCAGTCCTGAAAGGTGATTTTGCAGTCACTGTGTGGAATCACCTTTTGGGACCAATTAATAAAATGACAGTGCCACTGTTCATGAGGTGAGCTCCCAAAAAGCCTCGTTTGCAAATCTGGTGAAAAAATTCCACAAAATGACTGTGTTATGAGTGTGCATTGCACAGTTTCCATGCACACTTGTAACTTCATGAATCTGTAATATTTTCACTCCAGATTTTCACCATTGGCATTTTTCATACATATTTTTCACATCCTGGCTGAAATGTGTTTTCGCACATCCGGCGCACAATAGCATGGTCACTAAAGGAAATCAACGTTGGGACATTTTAAGAAAATCACAGTGACACTGTTCATAAGTAGAGGTCCCAAAATGCCTATGTTGAAAATTTGGTGACAAAAGTCCTTGAAATTACTATGTTACGAGCTTGTGTTGCGCAGTTTCCATGCACACTTGTAACTTTGAGAATTTGTAATATTTTCACTCAAGATTTTCAACATTGTCATTTCTGCACACCTCCTTATGAACAGTACAGTTGTCATTTTTCACATCCTGCCCAAAATGTGTTTTCTCATCTCTGGAACACTATGGCACAGTCACTGTGGGAAATTAATGTTTGGAATAGATTAAGAAAATCATAGTGACACTGTTCATGAGCAGAGGTCACAAAATGCCTATGGTGAAAATTTGGTGAACTAATTCCACTAAATGACTGTGTTACAGGTGTGCATTGCACAGTTTCCACATACGCTCATAAGTTCGAGCACTTTTAATATTTTCACTCCAGATTTTCAGCATTGCCATCTCTTCATACCTCTCTATGAATGTTACAGCTTTTTTTCACATCCTGACTGAACTGTGCTTTCACACATCTGGCACAGAATGGAATGGTCGCTGTGGGAAATCACTGTTTGGGACAGATTCACAAAATCACAGTGCCACTGTTCATGAGCAGAGGTCCCAAATGCTTTCATGAGGTGGGGTCACAAAAAGGCCATGTTGAAAATTTGAACTGCAAATACCAACAAACACCTGGGGCATTAGAGTTTCTAACCATAACATCCCAACCTGTACAGACTGACAGGCGTCAGTGGTGTGCCTTTGGATTGTCGGCTATAATGCTCATGCCATTCTACCCCAACCCCCACTCTGAAGCCAGTGACAGGCATCGAGGTGTGCCTTGGACTCTTCGGACCCAGAGTTCACCCCATTCTCCTATACTGCACCCATTTCAGTATATGTCCTTATGGAATGGGGTGGCTATAAAGCCAAACACCCCAAGGCACACCTCAACACTTGTCGGTGTCTGCAGGATAAGGTGAGGTGACATGGTGTGAGCATTATGGGCAACAACCCAAGGAACACCCCAATTCCTGTCCTCTGCAGGGTGGAGGTGGGGTTGGCATGAGTTCAATACTTCACTGTCGTTCCCATTCTGTATCTGTCTAGCTCCTGCACTTGCAATGCTAATATCAGCAAGAAAACATTCAGCATTGACAAATGTTTCTTTCATTACCTCTGATGAAGCTAATGACTGAAATGTTAGGTTGGGGATGTTGACACCAGCGATTTTCACTGTCTCTTGTCAGCACGTGTGTAATGTATGCATTTTTTCAGTTTTTGTACTTTGTAACTCATTGTGTTTTGATGAAATAAATGAGGTCCTGAACACTTTTGGAGAGTGTATGACTTATATTTCCTGAAGGAGTGCTAATTCTTTCTTGTCCATGGGTTGTGTTTTGGGATTTGGCACCACAGCCTCACAGAGCAGCTCTTTGTTTTTTTTTTTTGTTTTTTTGCAATTTATTTTGCTACATATTTTAAAGGTAAATGGAAATAGAACAGAAAGATACCTATACCACCATTTTAGTGCTATTACAATTAATTAGTTATGCTTTTTGTGGTTTATTCCATCTGTTGACTGTCCCCACCCCAACAGTGGCATCTCCCCTGCTGCACCTTAGCTCCAATACTGAAGGGCATGTGAGTAGCTGCCTTCTCAGCCAATGCCAATATCACCCCAGGCTGGTCGGGGGGACAGATACTGGATGGCTCGCACCCTCCCTCCATGAGAGTTGCACCATTATATTTTTCTGAGTTGTACTGTTACACATTGCCTTTCATTTGGTATATCCATGTAGATTAGTAGACTAAATAGTGAGCGATAGCTCAATTCATACAGGAGAAAACAGCAAGTGAAATGTTTTCAGTTGGATCATTACAGGTAAGCATTGGCACAAGCTTCAGCTTAACCTCCTGTCTATTTTTTGTGGGGGGGGGGAATTAAGTTTTTTATTAAGGTTTTTCTGTTTTGTTACAGTGACAAACAGGACAACTAGTAAATATCAAAAGTAGTCACAATGCCATTGGATTTTCCACAATAAGTCCTGAGTTTTTTGCTACATTCCCATGTGTGTTTTCATTTAGTTCCCAGTTTCAGCATTCAGTCTTTCATGGACATGTGTCTGTTAGTCCTCTAAAAACCTACGAGTATCTAATAGTACAATGGAGGCTACAACTGTGTATCTAGTCACAGTATGTCCCATTATTTGAGCGGCATTGCTTGTGGATGTACTCGGTAGATACAGCATCTCTCTAATAGGAAACCATAAAACAAATTCTAGCAGGACAGTTTAGTTAACATCTACAGTGGAATTATCTTCCATGTGCTACTTTGTGGTTGGTTGCTGTCCCATTTCTGATGTGGCCAGTCACCTTCCTCTGTTTTGCTATGGTTTGCATCCCTGGGGCCATCATTTCCAGCTTTTGGGAGGCTGACCTGGTACTTCATTTCTATTTGATTCAGAGGTAGCAAAGGATGGGGAGTGAGCTGGTGGGGCAACACTCAGGCATAGAGCCCCCACAGGACTTGGTGAGCTCCCAGTTTCAAGACCACCATTTTCCATTTTTATGGGATGAACTCTGGGTTTTTCATCATTACATAATGAATCCCAGTACCCACCTGGAGTGGAACTATTCCCCCGGTTATTGAGTGTAAAGGAGATGCATCCTATTTTGTAGATTTCACTTACAATTGTTCACCAATCTTCTATGGAAGGTATATCAGGCACCTGCCGTTTTTCAGTTGTGGCCCTTTTTCAGGCCATCACATAAATCCCCAGAATATATCAGGAATGTTTCTTCCTACAGCCCTCTGGGTACTGCAGTAGGAGCTATGGCATGCAGGATAAGGTTAAGTCCAATCCCATTGCTTGTCTGATTTCTTTCTCCACTACCAGCAGGAAGGGCTGCAACTTATGATACTCCCACATAATGTGGGTATGCATGACCTTCTGTTCAGAACAGTTACACCAGCAGCTAGAGTTACAAGTGGCCGTGTAGTGTGCTGTGATAACTGGCATTGAGAAATATCTCAGGAGCTGGCAGTATAGCTTAGCAGTTACAATAATGAGCTGTGAATGAGCTTGGTACATCCAGTAGACCTGGGTTTCATTCCCACAACCTCCACTTGTATACTGTGGGACTCTGAGATGGTCATTTACCCTCCCAGTGCTCCTGGGTCACCCCTGAAAACAGGCCTTGGCACCTAGTGAGCCTTGCCCCGTTACCAAAGAATTAAAAAGAAATGTTTCCAAGAATTCTCTCACCAGGCACGTGAAGATGTGATCCTAGCCACATGGCTACAGACCTCAGATCATGTGCTGTTGTTACTCTCCAGTCTCGGTTCTGCTACCATTTCTGTGCTACCTTTAACATGTTCTCTGTTTTCTGTTAAGTTGTAGGGAGCCGTATACATAATAGCTATTAATTGTGCAGAGCCCCATTCCTTTGAGGAAGTGGGCAGAGGCCTGGATGAAGCCTGGCCATTGTGTGGTGTCCCTGATCTCTGGCAGTTGGGCCAGAAATACAGATTTGTAAATAACGGTAAAAATCCAGTTGCAGTAGTCCATGTCTTTGCTAGAGAAAGGCAAATGGGGGAAAGGTTTCTTCCTGCAGGAGCTGAAACACAGAAGTGAGGCCTGCCTTCACCCAAGTTCAGTATCTTTGGTCAAGTCTTGTTGAGGGAAAGAGTTCTAGCTCAGAGATGGGACAGGGGAGAATTAATCACCTCCTAAGTGGCATGGAGTATTGGAGCTTGTTCCAGGTATGCACCGTGTGGGACAGCCAGGGGTTCTGATATGACCAGGTCCCTGGTTTCCATTGTGTATAAAGTAAATTAATGTTCCAAATGGCCAGGGTAGGATGGATTGTTCAAATGCCAGTCATTGTATTGTAGGGTGAGGAAGGTGTCGTAAAAATAAGTCTCTTACCTGTGCAGCTACATAATAGAGTCAGAGGTCTGATAGTGCTAGTACTCCTTTTAATTACCGGAGAGTCAAGGTTTTGTATCTGATATGCACTTTTTTTACCCACCCAAATGTATCTGGATATTGGTTGATGCCATTTTTTACAGCCCATATCACATATCAAGTGAAGGAGGTTCTGGAAAAGATACAGTGCTTGTAGAAGGGTGACTTAACATAGTGTAAATTTCTTACTATTTATAATATTTTTTGCAATTGATACATCTTTTACACTGTACATAGCCATATTTTTCCCTGGCTAAGCCATGTCTTAGTAGTTCTTGATCAGAATAATGGCTATGTACCAGAATTATAAATGGCAAGAAATTTTCAAGCTGCAATATAACCAAGGAGTTTGAAGTAAGACAGTTAATTACCAGTGACACTATGGGGATGATTTATTTGGCAGCATGTTCCTGTCAAGCTTTCCATGATGGGTAAGACAATCAGGTGTCTGAAAACCAGAGTGGAGGAACATAACTGAGCCATACAAAGAGGTGACATAAATGCAACAGCGAAACATACAGTACATTTCTCAAATGTTTTGCAACATTCTTTTAAATTCCAAGGTATTGAGAAGGTCTTTTGTCCCATGAAAGGGAGAAATTTCAATGACATAGTGTCAAATTAAGAACATTTCTGGATTGTACCATTGGGATCTAATAAGACCCCAAGTCTGGAAGTGTTGGAAATGATAAGATCTTATTTCTTCCTTCCCATTACCGACCCCTTTTTTCCCTCATTTTTCTCCCTCTCCCCTCTACTTTCCGTCTATCCCTTCTCTTCTTTTTTAGTTTTTTTCTTCTTATACACTGCTTAATTTATGGATTTCTACACATTTGTTTATGTTGTATATGTATATTAATTGTAGGCACATGTGGTAGAGAGTGTCAACACTTGAGATTCTCCTTTAAGAATTCTCTATTGTGTATGGTGGATAACTGATGCTTTTTAAATAACTAGATCATGTGGTGCTATTCCTTCAATGAATTTAAAGTTCTTACCAATGATGTCATCATGATGTCACACTATGGTTTACTGTTTAAATGGTGTTCAGTATGTATGTAATCAGCCTTTGAGAAAAGATCTTACTTGATCCAAAATGCGACAGGCATTTTGTGCCTCTTAATAATAAATATGTGATTTTAATGTACAAGGTGTCCGTGTAATGAGAGGTGGTGGGTGCTTGGTTTATTTGCGTTTTGTCTCACTGGTTTGCTTGGAACACCACTAACCCAGTGCTAGACTTTGCAAAGTAAAAGGTGAACATAACCATAAATTACAACAACTATTTATAAACAGGACCAGACTCATACAGGAAGAAGGAGCCATAACTGGTGTGACTTCCAGGGAAGGATCGGCAAGCCGTTCTCTAAGTAGGCAAATTTACCTACTGTGGAGGGGTGCCCTCTCTGAGAGAGGGACCTCCAAGACAGTGCTATTTAAGCTAGGTTGTTTAGGAGTGTGACAACAGCTTCCACTGTCAACCTACTCATAATGGAAGTGTGGGCTTTATTTGGGGAGGTCACTGTACTATGTCTGGGGGGGGGTGTCATTGCCCTCAGCTGCACCTGAACAAGTATAGTTTTGGGACCTCTGAGCATTAGCTGGTGAGGAGGGGGTGTTTGATACTTTGATATTGGAGGGCCTATGCTGGACTTGATCTCAGACCATTAATATAGTTCTAGGTTACTACTTGGTCTTATTGTTTGGCGCCTTGGGCAATTGATGATACCAAGGAGTGTAGCTCTTTTAATTTGAGTACTCTGAAAGGTGTATTATTTGTAAACTATTACAAGCCTCATGAAGGTACTGCGGAGGGTCGCAAGGCCAATCCCTCCTTGGTGGCCACCTACTAATATGGAGTTTAAATTGGTGAGCTGTGTGGAGCTCCACACAGAAGCTGAACTCATATTGTGCACCCCCCGACATCCCTCAGAGATCATGTCTCAAGGAATAATGCAACTCATGCAAAAAGGAGAAAAATAAAGGAAAAGGCAATAGTTCACCCCCTGTTTTTGAAAGATGTTTATTTCTCAGTAGAATGATACTTATCCTGATGGAGAAGTTCTCAGTTCCCCCTCCCTGGGCACCAGCTGCCCTCTCACCTGTCCCTCCCTACCCTGGTTGGCCCCCAGTGATACACCAGAACATTTGCCACCACTGCATTCAGGTGTCTGATGGCGATCTAGAAGGGGTACGCTTGGGCCTCTGCACCTCGCCCAATTCAGTTGCCTTCATTATCTCTTTGTGCAAAATATTTGTATTGTAATGCCATGTGGCATCACCTGGGCCACTCCCATGTGAGGACCCCATGGCACTCTGTGCGCTCTCTGTTCCTGGCCGGACTGTATAGTGCTTTAGTCACATACAGCATGAGGTGAGACTGCCCCCTGCAGGAGGCCCAACACGTTCAGCCATCTGTACTCAGAAAAGGTTTAACCTATGGAAAATCAGTGGTAAGAGTTGGTATAGCATGTGCAGAGGGCTGGAGTGCAGTTTTCTTGTATTTCCTATGTCAGAGAATGGCAGCAGTCAACCAACAATTATTTACAGCCAGCTGAGGTCAGTGCCCTATTATAATCTGAGGTGACTAACTGGAGGGAGGGTGTAAAAATAAGGCTGGGGGAACTCAGAGGAGTTTACCTGGGTCTGATGGTCTGAGAGTCTGTCCTTTAAGGTTAAGGAGGAACAGCCAGCACAAAGACCCCACACTGAAGTATGAGGCTGGTCCCAATGTGCACTTTGTGTGCAAAAACATTTTGGTTTACTTACTGTTTACAGTTGTATAGTAGAGTGTATCAGACAAATTTTGCTTAGATCTAGGCTGACATAATTTGTTACTACAAATCACAGAATCCCCTGAAGCTGACATCAGTGCAGTAAGTAGCAGTGGGAGATCCATTAGCCATGTAGAGCAGTGCGTGTTCTCCTACCCCCATTGCTCTTGTTTTTTTTTTTTAAGTTAGTGCTGTTTGTTCCACCACCAGCTGATCTCATTATCAGGGACTGATACCCCCAGCCCTGTCACCCTGGTGCACTATGGACTTACTGTCCCATTTGCTGCCTTCTCCTCATGGCAGGGGTAGCCTGATGGCTGCAAAATTAATCCTTGGGGTGAGGTGTACCATATCACTGAGTGTGGGGCCTGCGAAGAGTCAGTCCTATCATGCTGGCCATCCCTTTTTTTATTTTTCCTTTACTGTTCTCCTGAGAGGAGAGACACACAATGCCACCTAGATAGCCCTGTGCGTGCTCCTGCATGTAGCATGTTGGCAGCCACCACTCCTACCACCCCCAGATTTGTTTCCTTGGACAGCCTGACCCCTAGCCACAAGGGTTAGAGCTGCAACAGCCTGGAGGAGGAGAACAGCCCATCGGATGCTCAGTCCTACTCCCCCCGGCAGACCCTCTGACATCTGAGTTTATTCCCAAACCTGGGTCATTAGTGCTGAAAGCGATAGTGCTACCACTGCACCAGCAGGTCGACAGCTATGGCTGTTTTTATGGATGTGACATCTGGACACTGTGTTAGTCTGTGAGCATCACTGCTGATTGGTGAGCAAGCAGCCTTTCAGAAAAATTTAAGGCATGATGTCACTGCTTCTTAGCGACAGTGTCAGAAGACATGAATGTTCCATTGAAGGATTTCTGTAAGTTCTTGTGGTCAGAAAAACAGATTTATGTAGTACAATCTGATGAGGCAGAAGGTTCCGATCCAGGTGATGGAGCAAAGTGAAAAAGATTCAATACAGCAAATGAAGAAGCAAGAAAAGCATCTGAGTGATGCAAAACATTGACATTTACTTAGGGGGGTGCTACCTCTGCCTTATGCCCTTTAAAAAAGTATTATTTTTTAACTTTGAAACATTTGTAAAGGTATCAACTGGTAGCCGGGCAACTTAATTTGCCAGATTTATGTAATGCCTGAGGAGGATTTATTAAAATGTTGCAGCTGGAAGCTGTGTCTGTTTCTATCAGGTTGCCTGTCAATTTAACAGTGTTTCACTGTTGTGGGCAGGCGAGCAAATGGGTAGGCAGGTAGGAGAATGAAACCAGAGGGCAGTTTGAGAAGAAAAAGGAAACAGAAAGGCTAAAATCAAGTTGATGAAAGTGTTTGTTAATCTGGAAAAATTGGACGCTTAAAATAAGGAACTGAGGGTGTTGCACCCAATTGATTAGTTTAGTGGCACCCAATTGATTAGTTTAGTGTTGCTGTAGCATATGTATATTGCATGTAAAAATGTGTTAACAATTGTGCAGGAGGGAGTCGGGGGGGCAGCGACACAATGCTGAGTTTACACAGTATGTATAATTCCTGAAGATGAGTTTACTATGTGTATAAATAAAAATGTATAAAACAGTAGCTCAGATAACAGGATTTACACAATGAATTTTGTGTCCATTCCTGTTGTGTGTATATATATCTATATATAATAGTGAAGCTCATCACAATAAAACCCAATTCTGCAGCATTTTGCAGCACTCTGCAGCACACTGTGGAAAACAATATAATTTCAATGGCAATTAGTCCGTTTCGTCATGCAGAAAACTATGACATTCACTTCATCCCGGCAGTGTCACCATTTCCTGCATGACAAAAGGGATTAATTCCCATTAAAATTACATTGTTTACTGCATGAACTCTGCTGCAGCATACTGCAGAGTGCTATAAAAGTGTGTTTGATCCTGGCGAGCTTCACTGTACATATACAGTATTATGGGGGTGCAGTTGCACCCCTATAGTTAGGGTTGAGTAGACAGTTCAATGTTAAACTGAACATTTTGCACTTTAATAAGTTTGCAACCATGCAATGGATTTTCATGAAATTTGGTATCCACCTTCCTTTGGCGTAGATCTCTTGATGTGGCAAGATATGTTCGGGTCAGATGTGCGTCTTCCAAGTTACAGAGAGGTGAAAAAAACATGTTTTTATGCATTTACTTTGCTGGGATTTTTCTTTGAACTTGCCTACAGCCCAGAAGTTTGTTTTTTTTTGTTTGAAAGTTTCAGGACAGAAAGAGACTACCTCACAGATTTGCCTTTTTGCCAGTGTGGTGAACAAATGATAAGCCGTTTTTAAGTTATTGCAATTTAAAAATTTGAAAAAATAATTTCTGAGCATGCTCAGTAAGCACTAAAATATAGCTGTATGAAACAAAATAGGAATCCTGGCTTCATGTGAGAAAATTCCTCTTTCATATGGCTGTCATCTTGTTTTCACTTTTGCCTGAAAAATTCAAATTTGGAAACCCCCAAGATGATGATCTCAGGAGGAACCAACATATGTAGCTTGCTTATTGGGACCTCTTGGTTGCATTCTACACTTTACTGCTTGGAAAATTCCCTTAAAATGTGCTTTATTTCAGATTTAAATTCTTCTTTTATATCTGCATCATACGAAGTAGGATCTTACTTTGTATGATGAAACACGAAGTAAGATCTTATTTCATGAGCTGAAAATCCAGAATATTTATTTAAAAATAAATGTTTCTGCCAACATTAGGGTGCCCATTCCTTGTGTCGGCACTAGACATCCCCCCAGTGTGGGACACTGGGGAGCCCACTCCCAGTGTCCCCAACAGGAGAAAACTGTCTCCCACATTTCCATTAAGGGGGTGCCCAATCCCCGTGTCAGCAGTCACCACCACCCCAATGTTGGGACACTGGGGAGCCCACTCCCAGTGTCCCCAGTTATATCATAGCCCTCACCACCACCAGTACTGTGGGACACTGAGGAGCCCACCCTCAGTGTCCCAAAATGATGATTTCTATACAGAATACCTGAAAAAGAAAAATAGTCTCCCAGTGTCTTTTATTTTTTTTTTATCCTATAAAAAAGAAACCGGTCCCTTGTTGTCTCCACATCCCCATCCCCCCTCCCCAATCTCAACTGCCTCACTGAGGAACGCACCACCCCATACTTCCCTTTCCCTATACTTACCACTGGAGATTATCTTCTGTCATCTTCTGTGGACCGGGACGCATTTGCACTCTTCATAGCTGAACCCCAAACTGAAGAATCAAGGTAAGTGCTGTGTAATGGCTGTCAATGGTGTTTTGAACTTATGTTGACATCTCAGCCATTTTTCTGTATTTTCTCACCAAATTTTCAACATGACATTTTGGGACCCCACCTCATGAACACTGGCACTACTGTTATGTTACTTGGTCTGGAACGGTGACTGAGTTATTTCACTGCAACCCATTATGTATTCCCTATATATACTGTATGTATATAGGGAATACATAATGGATTGCAGTGAAATAACACATTTATCTCTAATAGTGAGTGGTAAGACCCAAAACCCATGAGAGACAAAGCCATGAGTTAGTTATAAGGGTTTTACCACTCATGTGGAGATAAATGTGTTATTCTACTGCAGCCCATTAGGTATTTGATATATACTGTATCACATGATTTGTAATGTTTTTGTTGGTGTTTTACCTTGTTTTAACTTAAAACTGCCTTTCTTTCCATTGTAAGTTCTCTGTCTGGCCCATGTTATAAGTTAAATAGATTGTATACTTAGTGGAATAACATTCATCCCCAAATAACATTATTTATTTACCCAATTTAGTCACCACTTGTGTGGTGTATATGTGTATATATATATCTATCTATATATATATATATGTGTATATATATATATATATATACTGTGTATATATATATATATATCTATATATATATATATATATAGATATATATATATATACACACACACATACAGTATGTAGATATATAGGATAAATGTAATATTCTCACTGTAGGTCTGACCACCCTGAGAATATTGAAAATATTTGTCTTTTTTTATCGTCCCAGGTATGGCATATACATATATATAATATATTATATACATATATATATATACAGTATATAGATATATAGGATACGTGATAGGCAGGAGTGAGATATAGAAAATATTCTGACTCCTGCAAAGTGAGGTATGGATATCTCATGAGTGCCGAAGGCATGAGTAAGATATCCATACCACATGATGGAGGAGTGAGAATTTTTTCCATATCTCACTCCTGCCCATCATGTGTTCGATTTATGCAATAGGGTAGGAGTGCAGTTTTCTGGCTAAGTTTGAGAGAAATAGCTGAAATTGTGTGTAAAGGAATGTGTTATTTTGTCTCTCTGTGTTTCTCCACTGTGATTAGGCTGTGTTGTGAATGGGGAATGTCATTTTGTATGAATGGATGTGGTTTGCGTTATGTGATTGGTTGCCATTGCATGGTTGTGGTTTTCAATTGGTTGTGCTTGTGGGATAAATGTGTACTGTAGGTTGTTATTCATGTGATGTGATTGGTTGGTTGTCATGACTGTCTTTGTAAAATGTGTGTTTATTGGTTGTGGACATATAGTGGGAGTGGCTTTGTGTTAAGAAACAGTTCCAGGATGATGGTGTGCTGCAATGCCATTTTATTATTTTATTTCAGTGTACTTTCCATTTTACATTGTTTTATTTGTGCTTTGTGCAACTTTATTTCGAAAAGTGTGGTGCTTCATTCAATGGACTTCATGGGTTGCAACGTCACACTTCAAAAATGCCTGTTGCTTCTCAGGTACTGCTGCTTCATTTGGTATCAGTGTCTGAGGGAAGCATCTTAGTTTTCTTCCCCATCGGTTATGGTTGTACCTGTTTTTCCACTGTTCAGCATGTTTCCCTTCTGCTAGTTACTGTTCTTTTTAATGGTAGAGGGATTTTGATATTAGTTTTACTGCCGTGAGTCCGTGATGCAGTGTTGTCTGCTCCACATAAGCTTACAACAAATACTCATAATGTACTGTGTTTTTTCTTAAATGGCATTTAATGTGTTACAGCTGTAAAATTACTACCACGGGTATCTCAGGGATTTTAATGTGGAATTGATGTTTCTAGAGGTGATTTATATGTGTGTTACTTGCCAATAAAATGTACTGCCTGCACTTCTTTTACTAATTAAGGTAGAGTGAGAATATGACTTGCTGACGTAGCAACTGTGTGTGTAAATGTAAATACTGGCCCAGATATTCAAAAGAGTTGTGCCATGCACAATAGGGTTGCACCTGCGCAAGTCCAAAATTGCACCATTCTGCGATATTCAGCAGGAGGCAGTTGCGCCACTGAAAACATGCTGAGCAACAGCGCAATGCAAATGAATGCATGCTGAACTGGAGGGGGAGGAACCATGCATAAACTGCACAGCCCGATATTCAGCCGGGCTGTGCAGGATGTACTAGGCGCAACCCCAACCTGCGCCTGCACAACTTTGAGCCAAAAAAAAAGGATCAAGTCGAGGCCACCCACAGGTGAGCCGCGCGTGCAGGTCGCAACACAGCAGCTGCCACCTGTGGCGGCTCTCAATCTACTCCCTGTGCCCCCCTGCAGCCCGATCATGGGCAAAAGTGTAAAAGTCCCCACCCCCGACTGGCCCGATCGCGGGAAAAAGCAGAAAGTCTCCCCTCCGACAGGCCCAATAGAGGGCATAAGCTTAAATCACCCCCACCAGCCCGATTGCGGGCAGCAAAGTGTCCCGAACGTATCCCTGGTGGTCAGTGGACGATAAGCCTGATCGGGGCAGCAAATGTTTAAACACACCCCAACCTATCCCTGGTGGTCCAGTGGACGATAAGCCCAATCGTGGGCAGCAAATGTTTAAACACATCCCTCGAACATATCCCTGGTGATCTAGTGTCCCCACCCCACCCACCCGAAGCCCCACCATCCGCTCCACACCTGCAGCGGTGGCGGCAGCATCCACCCGCCTGCCGCCCGCGCCCGCTGACTGTGCCCAGTAGGGCTGCCGCCCGATGGTGCAGAGCAAGAGCCAATGGGCGTGCAGCCTCACTCACTAAGGCAGTCCAGATTTGTAGAATAATTCATTCATTCACAAATCTGGACTTCACTGTACTATGAGCTGCATGCCCATTGGCTCTTGCTCTGCACCAATGGGCATGCAGCCCTACGGGCAGTCAGTGGGAGGCGGATGGGGCAGGCGGGTGGGATGCTGCTGCCCGCCAGCTGTGGGGGAGCGGTGGTGGGGCCATGGTGGGTGGGGTGGGGGACACCAGATCACCAGTGATATGTCTGGGGGTGTGTTTAAACATTTGCTGCCCGCGATCGGGCTTATCGGTCCACTGGACCACCAGGGATATGTTCGGGGGGGTGTGTTTAAACATTTGCTGCCCACGATCAGGCTTATCGGTCCACTGGACCACCAGGGATATGTTTGGGGGGGTGTGTTCAAACATTCAAACATTTGCTGCCCGTGATTGGGTTTATCGGTCCACTGGACCACCAGGGATACGTTCGGGGGACACTTGCTGCCCATGATTGGGCTGGTAGAGTTCAGCTTCCACGATCGACCAGTCGGGAGGGGAGCTTAATGCTTGTCCGCAATTGGGCCAGTGGGGGTGGGTAAGGGGAATTTTCACTCTTTTGCCCGTGATCGGGCTGCAGGGGTCAGTCCCCGACGGCTGCTGCCTGGCAGGGCGCCAGGCGCAAGTCCTCAGGGATCGGCGCACCTGCATGCTAATGGCATGCAAATTGGGCCATAAACAGATGCAAATGGCCCCCCCCCGTGCCTTGCATGAATTATGGCCCCATTTGCATGTCACCTTTTGAATATCGGAAATTTGCGCATGGCGTAATGGTACTTGCGCCACCGCGAGTTGAATGCTCCACTCCGACCACTTACAGGGGCACAAGTTCCACTGCACCATGCACAGTGGCTGTGGCTGGGGGGGTGATATTCAAAGGAGTTGCTTAATAGCGCAACTCCTTTGAATATCGCTCCGGACACACCCCTGTGCAACTATTTTGTGCAGCGCAAGGGCTTGCGCCACAAAATAGCGCAGTTTGAATATCCGGCCCACTGTGTTTAAGGCATTTATCTTACTCCAGTGAGAATATCTGTTTTTATTTGCAATGTTTATCACCCACCCCTATTTTATAAATATATTTATAAAATGGAGATGATATCATTCTCCAAATGCAAAGTTCTGATTTTATAAAACACATCACATGACCATGCGTGTATCAGAGCACAACCACACACCTGCACTTTTACCCCACTCCAAAACAATTTTCCCATTTTATAAGATAGATAACCCACTCTATGATGTGCAGTCACAATCTGATATAAGCACGCCTTGGGTGGTTGACGCACACCAAGGTGTGCGTATGTAAGAGTGCGACGCACACCTAAGAGTGGGTTATCTATTACACACATATATATATATAATATATGTAGCAATAAACTTTGTTAATGCATCAGTTAGGGTTGCAGTGACAAAAGTAGGGAAATGTGGTTGCAACACTAACATCCCACCACCTTCACACACAAACAGGCATCGGGGTGTTCCTTGGTGTCATCAGCCCTAGTGTGCACCCCATTCTTCTATACTGTACCCATCTCAGCTTATTTACTTAGGGAATGGGGTGAGTGTTAGGGCTGACAACCCTAAGGAACACTCCTGACACCTGTTGGTGTGTGCAGTGTGGGGGTAGGGTGTTTGGGTTGGAAACCCTAGCGCCACATTTCCCTTTGTTTGTCACTTTAACCCTAACTAAAGTATTAACAAAGTTTTTTTTGTAATTTAAAGTGGAGATGGAGATAAAGGTGTTATTCCAGCTCAACCCATTATACAATCCATATTGACAACTACTGCACAAACTACTATACACAGGAAGGCTAGACCAGGCAAGAAATGAAGAGGGATAACACTGCAAGTCAAAAACCAATTGCTAGTTGGTGAAATATAGGACCTTAGTACAGATGAGTGTGAAGCACTCTGGCTGAGAGTCTCAAGTGCAAGTGGAGGCATGGACACTGTTGGGCTATGCCACCATAAAGACCAGCAGACCAGAAGGAGAACCAAGACCTTAAGCTACATGCAGTAGTCTGAAGGGCAATTGTTGAGGTAAGTATGTTGCTTGTGGGAGATTGCAGTGATCAGACATAGACTGAGGCAATTTGTAAGGCAGGCATGGAGGGCAATTTTTGAATATTATTCAAGACTTTGGGGGAGGAAAAACAGAGGGTGGACCTATACACCAATCGTCTTGTTACATTCAAGGAGGTAAAGGACCTGGGTATCATATTACACACCGGACTGAAGCAGGCCAAGCATTGCACTGCCACTATCAAGAGGGCCAGGAGAATGCTGGGGTGCATTAAATGGGGATTGACCGACAGAGTAGGGTAAGTAATTCTTCCATTTTACAAGGCTCAGGACAGGTTTCACCTGAAGAACTGCATGCAGTTCTGGTCTCTTCAATACAAATGGGTCATTTAGGCAATCAAGAAGGTGTAATACATGGTCACCAAATGATTAGCAGCATGGGGGACAAAAACTAAACAGATGCTGGAGGACCTTAACATGTTCACCTTGGAGAAAAGGAGTCTGAGAGAGGACATGGTCTCATTCTTTAATATACCCAAGATTACTGACAAGAGTGGACAGTTGTAGATTTGTGTTCTGTTGTCCTGCAGCAAGATGCAGAGGTATGCCCTGTGGTGTGGGGTGGTAATTTCACATGCAATATTAGGTGGCACTTTTTCTCCCAGAGGGTGGTAAACCTACAGACCAGCCTACCAACAGAGACAGTGGACCTTATGACACTACAGGTATGTAAGCCTGGACAAATCCCTGCTTACCAAGGGAAATAACATGAACCCTGTGTTGTAGAAAAAGTAGGGAATCCTATAACTTGGTACATGTTTGTACAGCATGCTTATTTTGCCCCTGCTTATGAAGTGGGGCTGGGGAAATGGTGGACTTATGGTCCTCTCCAGCCACACAACTGGCAAAAGAACAGACAATATGTGAAGTCAAATACAGAAAAAAGATTCTTCAGATATGGTAGGAAAACACTGACAACTGCTGGACCAGAAGGAACAGATAACTAGGGCCTGATCTACAGATGGCACCCTTTGGCCATGAGCTGAACCCCTCTACACACACACACACACACACACAGCTGCACATTGGTGGACATACTGGAACAGTGCTGGATTCTTGGTCCAGTCTGACCAGAGGTACACATGCAGAGCCACACTCAGAGGGCCAGGGCTGTGTGCTGAGGATGAGGCATGCTCCATCACTACCAGCAGCCTGCCCATTGATCCTGTCATACATATCAAAGGGCCAGCCTGCTGCAGGGACATGGGGGGGACACAGTGGATATGGATCTACAGGGGGTCTTGTGTAGCAGCACAGCCTCTACTGGTGACAGTATTATATCCAGCAGATTGCTACATGTTGGTAACTGAATGTGAGGCATGGGGAGCAGGTTCAGGGGTGGGTGGAGTAAGTGCCCAAAAAAAAAAGTCCTTGCAGAAAATCACTGTAGTGACTTCTAGGTGTGGAGCTTGCACTTTTGAAGCAGTCCGGAATCCAAGAAAAAGGGGGAGGTGGGCTGCCGTCAGGGCCAAAAAGCCCAGACATTGAATATGATCCAACAATCTACCTTTATTTCAACAATCCTCACCATTTTGCCATTTTTTTTAGCTTCTCAAGATGGACACTGCATTTAGAAACATAGAAACATAGAATTTGTCGGCAGATAAGGACCGCTTGGCCCACCCAGTCTGCCCATTTCCCTACCTAGTGGATAAGCTGCAGATCCTAGTTAACCAGCAGCCTACTTCTTCCTACTCCCAACCCATAGAATTGCCTTATGACTGTCCCATGCATGCTTGAATTCCACCACTGTTTTTGACTCCACAACCTCCTCCGGAAGGCCGTTCCATGCATCCACAACCCTCTCTGTGAAAAATACTTTCTAAATTACCTCTGAGCTGCCCCCCATCTTCAAATTGTGCCCTTGTTCTTGCACACCTCTTATTTTGAAAGATGCTACCCTCTTGGATTTTGTTGATTCCTTGAGGTACTTGAAAGTTTCTATCAAGTCCCCCCTCTCCCTCCTTTCCTCGAGGCTATACATATTAAGCTCCTTAAGTCTCTCTGCATATGTCTTCTGGTACAGATCCTGCACCATTTTAGTTGCCCTCCTCTGGACAGCTTCCATCCTGTCTATGTCTTTGTGGAGATCGGGTCTCCAGAACTGCATGCAGTACTCCAGATGGGGTCTCACCAGCTGTCTGTACAGAGGGATAATAACTTCTTGTTTTCTACTGGTGATGCCTCTCCCTATGCATCCCAGTATCACCCAGCCCTCCTTGCTGCCCTCTCACATTGCTTGCCCACCTTTAGGTCATCTGATATGACTACCCCCAGGTCCCTTTCCATTTTTGTTGTTGTTAGTATCTCACTCCCCATTGTGTACTCTTCTCCTGGGTTTTTGTTCCCCAGGTGCATTACCTTGCACTTCTTAGCATTGAATCTAAGCTGCCATACATTTGACCATTCCTCTAATCTTGCCAAGTCCCTTCTCATCTTTTCCACCCCACCTTGTGCATCAACTCTGTTGCAGATCTTTGTGTCATCTGCAAGGAGACATACTTTTCCTTCCAGTCCCTCTGCAATGTCGCTTATAAAGACATTGAAGAGGACCGGTCCTAATACTGAACCCTGCGGTACCCACTAGTAACCCCCCTTTCTTCAGAGTGGACTCCATTTACTATTACTCTCTGTGTCCTATTCTCCAGCCAATTCTTTACCCAGGCTGTCATCTTGGGACCCACTCCCAGGCTGGCTAACTTGTATTTTAATCTTTTGTGTGGGACTGTGTCGAATGCCTTGCTAAAGTCTAGGTAGGCCATGTCCACAGCCCCTCCCCGATCTACTACTTTGGTCACCCAGTCAAAGAAATCTATCAGATTTGTCTGGCATGACCTTCCCGCTGTGAATCCATGCTGCCTTGGGTCCTGTACCCCTCTGGCCTCTAGATACTCGACAATTCTTTCCTTCTGAAGTGATTCCATCATTTTCCCTACCACTGAAGTTAAACTAACAGGTCTGTAGTTTCCTGCTTCTGCCTTGTTCCCACTTTTGTGAAGGGAATCACATCTGCCCTCCTCCAGTCCTTAGGTACCACCCCATCCTCCCATGATTTGATAAAGAGGGTAGTCAGTGGTGTCACTAGTTCTACCTTTAGTTCTTTTAGAATTCTGGGATGAATCCCATCAGGCCCCATTGCTTTGTCCATCTTCAGTTTTAAAAGTTCTTTCCGAACCCTTTCTTCTGTAAATGGGCTGGTATCAACTTCTGTATCCAGAGTGTTTCTACTGTTTGTTTTAGGTACCTCGCCCTCTTCCTTTGTAAATACTGAGCAAAAATATTTGTTTAGTATCTCCTCCTTTTCACAGTCACCCTCTGCCCACCCTCCCTTCCCTTTATTATGCCTCACTATCCCTCCCTTGGTCTTCCTTCGCTCCCTGATGTACCTATAAAAGGTTTTATCCCCCTTCTTAACTGAGTTGGCTATCATTTCCTCAGTTTGGGCCTTTGCTGTTCTGACTGCCTTCCCAGCTTCCTTTTGCTTTAACTGATACAGTTCTCTGTCCTGCTCCTTCTGTGATTCCTTGTACTTCCTGAATACTTTTTCTCTTGAACCTTCACTGCCACTTCCTTTGAGAACCATAGTGGTTTCTTACATCATTTTGTTTTGTTTATTTGCTTCACACAAAGACTTGTTACCTCTGTGATGGCAGTTTTATTATTCTCCATTGTTCTTCCACCCTCCTTCCTGCCCATTTGCTAGTGCATTCCTTAGGCACTCACCCATTTTGCAAGTCAGCCCTCCTAAAGTCCAGTACTTTTGCCTTTGTATGGCTTGACTCTATTGCTGTGTTTATTGTGAACCATACTGTTCGATGGTGGCTAGTTCCCAGATGGCTACCCACTTCTACATCTGTGATCCTCTTCATCTCCATTTGAGAGAACCAGGTCTAAGATTGCTCCCTCTCGAGTGGGCTCCAATACTAGTTGTCTAAGGCATGCCCCCTGTAGGGCATCTAGAATAACCCCACTCTTCGAAGTGGCTGCTGCAACTGCACTCCAGTTAACATCTGTCATATTCAGACCACCCATCGGCAATATCTCCCCTTTTTCTGCCATTCTAAGTATACTTTCTATCATTTCCTTGTCCATTTCCTCCCCCTGAGAAGGGGGAGGAAATGGACTGTTGTTCTCCCATTATAGTGCTCAGAGGCCAGGTTGACAGTTTGAACAGCTGACCAGGAGAAGAAGAACTGCAGACTTTATGCACTTTGAATTTGATGTGAAGGAAAGAATGTTAGCGGTGTCTAGGGCTGCAGCCAGGCCTCTGAGTGCAATATCAAGATCTTAGAAAGATTTCCCTGAAAATGGGAGAACAACAGGGAATGTACTAAACACAGAGTCTTTCTGAAAAAAAAAACATAAACATAAAAACATAAACATAAATTCTAGTACAGTTACGCCTGGCGTAACAGCACATGTGCCAAGTAGAATGGCGCATGTAGCAACTTATGCTAGCAGTTGTGACATGCACAATTCTACAAAGTGTCCTGTGACATGGCGCAGGCCACTTGTGCCAAACAGTTCTTATGCCCATAGTTGCACCATAAACCCCTTGCAACATGGTGCTAGGGGGTTTATGGCAGCAGTTGCGCCGCATTCCAGAAGGGCAGCAACAATGTCCCCAATGTCGGGATTCTACAAGAACCCCAGGAGGAGAACTGGCAAAGTACATTACACCAGCATTTAACTGGTATAACTTACGGATGCCCCCCGGGGGTCCTGTAGACCCATCAGCATTCCAGCAATCATTACACAGTTTCCCTTCCCCCATGCCCAGCACACTGTGGGTGCCCCACAGGACTGCCCACCCCCCTGCCCTCAAAACCTCCAGTAACTGACCCGCAGGGATGGCCACACCAACTGCCCTCCAAATCCACCCTAGATATGCCCCGCAGGGCAGTGCAGTCAACCCCCCCACCTGTGCCCTGACCCCCAGTCACAACCACAAATGTGGCAAATCTGGTTACCATAATGAACAGAATAAAAGAAAATATTGTGTTCCCTGTTCTCGATTCACCATGTGAATGCTGTTCTGAAGGGCACTAGAGGATGCTATTTCTGGTCACTGTTATTGCAAGAGGAAATAGTGGCTTCTGATTGTTGGCACCGGGTGCAGCAAGGCACAAAAGTGCATGGTGTGGGCCGTACACAAATACCCAGTCCTGGTAGTTTAGTGGCCCCCCAACCAGCCATGCCAGTCCATCCAGCACCCCCCAACCATCGCCAGCAGGAGACTGGCACAGCCCACCTCTCACCTCCATGGCCAGCAGCCGACTGAGTTCCATAGTAGCACTACTATACAGATGCACTCAGAAATTAATTTCTTAGCATGTCTTTACTGTAGCGCTATTACAGAACTCAGTTGGTAGCTGGTCATGGAGGTGAGAGGTGGGCTGTGCCAGTTGCCGACTGGGGATGGGTGGGGGGTGCTGGATGGACTGGCACGGCTGGGTGGGGGGGCCACTAGACTACCAGGGCATGTCTGGGTGTAAGCCGCAATTGCAGCGGGCAACTTGGGGTCAGGGCATGGGTGGGAGGTTGACTGTGCTGCCCTGTGGGGCATATCTAGGGTGGATTCAGGGGACAGTCGGTGTGGTCAGCCCTGCGGGTCAGTTACTGGAGGCTTGGGGCAGGGGTGTGGGCAGCCCTGTGGGGCAATTAAAGTCAGATTCGGGGCAGGGGAGGGCAGACCTTCGGGGATCTGACTGTACACATCGGGGGGGCTGGGGGTGTGGGCAGCCCTGCGGAGTGCCTCGTGGCTTGCTGTGCAGGGGGTGCACTTGCGACCTGAGGCAACAGGTTGTGACACATTCGCCAGGTAAGCCCTCTGTTTGGCGTGTCTGGCCGCATGTCTCAAGTCACAGGACTTTGCTGCAGTGACCCTGCCCCTTCTAGAATAGGACGCAGGGTCAGTGTTGCAGTCGAGGTTGGTGCAAGTTGCATTTGGCGGCGACTTGCGACAACCTTGTAGAATCAGGCCCCAAGAGTGGTGAAAAATTAGGGAGTGTTTAAATAAAGGAAGGTTACTGAATCATATTCACTGTCTGGGCATTTTGATCCTGAATGCCCTCTATTCCCACCCTTTTTTTGAGTGAAGTTAGTGCCAGGCCCACTATTGGTCAGTGTGTACCTCAACAGAACAGTGCAGAAGGGGAGCCCTGCATCATGCAGAGCAGAAACACTGAATACAGTAAGCAGGTAATGAATGCTGTGGTCACCTTGTCTGTGCCACCCAATCCCACTTTCCTGCCCCATATGCCTACTGTACTGCTGTCTCTGCACAGTGGCCTTGCCACACAGCAGTGACATCATGGACCCACTCTACACCTGACTGGAGTGAACTTAAATGCAGCCCCCTCCATTGTGGAGTCTGACCTGCCTGTTCACCCTGCAAGCAGTGTATCTTGCACTGTGGATCAACATTAGGCTGCCTCCATGATGCATTACTGGTGGACCATCTACCATTGTGTTGGTACGTGTCTGATCCAGGGATGGTAAGCTGCATCTAGTTGTGGCCACATGTGAATCCACTGTGGAACCACATTGGCCATTTGTCCATAGAATATCTGCTGAACTGCAAAATAGGGATTGCTGTGTGCCATGTACTGGGTCTTCCGGAAGCTTCTGATCAGGTCTTGAATGCTTAAATGTATATTTTGCATATTAGTTTACAGAATAATAGAATTATATCGGACAGCAAAGGGCTGGTCACATGGATATACTACAGGACATGCATGTAAAACATCTGGGCCCCGATATTCAAGATCATGCAAGGCAGAGTGCAAAAATTTGTGCTCTGCCTTGTGATTGCATGGGTGCCTGAAGATGCTATATTCAGTGGAATAGTGCACGGCGCTATTCGTCTCAATATAGGGCCATGTTGGCCCAGCACTAAGCCACTTGGTGCTGCCCCAGCATGGCTCCCTAAGTACAGTGCCACAATGGATAACACTGGAGGGCAATTTGCTATATTCAAAAGGACCAATGCAAATGAGTCCATTAGACTTGAACGGCACTAAGGGGCCATTTGCATGCCCACTATGAACTCATTTGCATGGGTAGTCAGTCTTGTTTGCACAGTGCTACCCCCTCAATGGCCCAGACCGAAGAGAGTAGCTATCCCTGGTTCTAGTGTTTCCCCCTCCTCCAGTTCCACACATGTAAAGTGTATAGCATTTCGCTGGTGCTAGTGGTGCCCTCTCCCTCTGATGCCCTCCCTGTATTTCTTATACAATTCCCTGGTGCTGGTCATCTCCTCCAATCCTCTAATGCCATCCCTGAAATTTCAAAACAATTCCCTAGTGTCCAGTGTCTCCCCTAACCCATGTCCCATACAAACACAACTCCTCCCTGGTGTCCAGTGATCCTTCCCCCCACCCAATCCTTCACCCAGTAAATGCCAAAATATTCCCTGGTTTCTAGTTGTCCCTCCCTTCACCCATACCCATCTGCAATGGTCAATAGTTCAGTTCCTGGTGTCTAATGCCCCCCCACCCAATATCCTGCCCAAGTATTAAAAGAATATTTTCCCTAGTGTTCAGTGATTACTCTCCCCATCCGAGCCCCATCTCTGTACCAGTGACATTGGTGCAAGTAATGCCCCTCCAAACAGCACAGCCCCGACCCTGACTACCAGTACCCCAAAGTCCCCCAAGCCCATTCCCTGTTGGTGTCTAGTGGCCTCCCTCCATCCCATGACATGACAACCCACTGTCCTGGCTTCTCTTACCTGAATATCAGTGCCAACTTGCAGCAGTGGCAAGTGATGCAGCCCACCACACACAACCTCAGCTGCCCACCATCTGAAAGCAGGGTGCACATTGCTTATTTATAGGGCAATTGCACCAATATCAGTGGTACATTGATGGGGATCAGAGGGGTGGAGCGACTACTAGACACCAGGGAGAATATTTTTTTAGTACTCGGGCAGGGTATTGGCTGGAGGGGACCACTAGAACCCAGGGAATGATGCATTGACCATCGGGCATGGGTGTGGGTGGGAGGAATGACCACTAGGCATAAGGATATATGTTCGCATTTACAGCACATGGATGCAGATGGGGGGAAGGACCACTGAACATCAGGGAATATGTTGGCATGTACTGCGTGAGGGATCAGGATGGGGAGGGACAACTGGACACCAGGGACACTGTTTATGTGGATCTGTGCCGGTGAGTGGGGACACCATCCTTCTTCCAACAACCACTAGGGTTGCATGGGAGTAAATCATGCTATCTGTTGGAGGTATTTGAGGCACACAAGGAGACCACACAAAACACCCTTGTGCAGTGCAATATACTCTAAATATTAGACTGTGCCGATATTCAGGTCCCCACTCCTCTATTTGCATTACACTCCCCTTCAGTCTGCCTGGGTGCAAACCCTGTTTGCACAAGCAAACTGAGCTTTTGAATATAGGAAATCCTTGCAAATCTCAGTTTGCTCATGCAAACCAGGATTTGCGCCTGGGCAGACTTTTGAATACCAAGCCCCTGATGGTTTCACCTTACAAAAAAGTAGGCTGGGAGGGGACATAACCTAAGTCTTCTGCATACTCAAGGGTAAGTTGACCCACCTCCAGTGGCGGGACAAAGTTGGGAGCCCTCCACTTTGGAGTGAGGGTGGATCCAGGGTTTCTAAGATGTATTTAGTAGTTTTGGGACTACAGTTGGGGGATTAAAGAGGCACCTTTTGACACAGTAAATGGTGAATACTGGAATGTCCAGCCCAATGGTGGCATCAAGCAATAGTCATTTTTATTTAAGCACAAATCAAACAGACATCATCTTTTTATCACAGCATCACATCCAACTTAATGTATTACCATACTCAAGTTTTATCCTTTGTCCTAACCCCATATTTAAATATTTACAAGTATCCTTCTATTTCGTTAGCTGTCCTGTACCCTACCTCTAGCCAGGAAGGGGTGGAGAACCATTTGCAGGGAACTCAAGTGGACACCCAAAACCCTTGGGGTCTTCTTTACTTAGACTTCTATGTCACAGCCACTGGCTGCAGCATTTCTTCTTTGGGGTGGCCTTCCACGAGGGAGACTGCTTTCATTGGCAAATGTCTAGAATTACATTGTTCTTCACAGTAGCCTACCAAGGCAGCTGGCATTGGTGATTGTGGAGAGAGTCGGACCACCCGATCTTGCATAGTGTAAACGCGACCTGAATTACACATGTAAGGGTTATGCTATGCAACTTGCGAAGTGAATAGAGAGCTCATCAAGTGAGGTAAAACGTAATTGTTGCACAGCATCGCTTACACATTAAGCATAACCTATAGATTGGTCTGACACACTCCACTATCTCCCTGGCATTTAAGTGGCTTCAGCTACAAAATATTCTTTCTGGTGTTACCAGGGCTAAAACTTGATTATACTCCATACAGGGTCCCTTTCACCCTACTCTCAGTCCCAATTAGTAGTAGAGCGAACTTTTTTGGGCCTCCCAGGGCAAAAGAAATAGCACTGTTGTGAAGCTTGAAATTCATATACATAGCTTCCACTCCAGTTACTCATTCCCCGCCCTGTACATTAATTGCTCTTTTCTACCTTGCCCAATCCCTGGACCACATTTCTCAAATACTGCCATTATGCTAATCAGCACTTAGTAACTGCAGCCTTAGTGTTATTCTTGTCTAGTAGCTTTCAATGTTTCAAACTTTTTCTCCCAATGTCCCTGTATTTATTGTGCACTGTTTCAAGCATGTAATTCAATGAATGTTATGTATTTTGTCATGTCCTATTTTCCTTTACTTGGAGCCTTTGAAAAATACCCTTTTCAGCTCAAAAGCTGTAATCTGAAACTTTCAATAAATAAATATATAAATAAACATGTACTGAATGACCTCCAGCCAGAGGAACTCCATTGCCTACTGAAGGATTTCCCCTTGCTTCCTTCACTTGTCAGCAATCCCTAGGGCACTATCTCCACATCCCATGGACCTGCAGGCAAAACTTTCAGGGCTTGTCCTGGGGAAAGGATGTTGAAGATCCAGAGAGGGCCTTCACAGTTAACACAGTTCTGGATATCTTTAAATCACTTCCCACACAATTCAGTTACTTTTGTCTCACTAGAGGCACTGCTTTAAACAGCACTGCAGAGGCTCTAAAACTGTCCCACAGTTGACATATCCAAGGACAGATGCTGTTCCTTGCTGAACTCTAGCAAGAGGGTTTCTTTTTAGTATGGCCTCTGCCATGTCACTGGATATTTGGGTTTTTTTTTCTCTCAGGAGAAAGCCAGGATGCTGTCCTTTTCCTTCAGCAGTCCAACTGAAACTTTCTCACAGTTTAAACTGAACTGCCAGCTCACAGCATAGCCTCTCAGAATGCTCACACTGCAGCATTTCAAGGTAGCTTATCTTTCCAGATGGCTTAAAGTGGACAAGAAATCTGTGCTTGGCAAGAGTTAGCAATGTTCCTGTTTACAACAATAACATTCATACCTCCAAGTGATCCATATTTAACTGTACCTGAACAATCACTGATGTGAAAAACTGTGTTTTAATTATTTTCCTTTTATGGGCAAGATGCTGCACAGTTACTTTCATGGAACCTGTAGTTTGGAGGTTTTAGTATGTCACAATTAGGGTCAGAATGCTATATAGGGGTTATGTTATGTATGAGCATGTCATATGGTTTTTATCTTCAGGAGAGGTCTGTGATCTCTTTTTACTCTCACAAGTGGCATAGCCATGAGTGAGGGATAATGAGGTTGTAGACCTCAAATGAAGATAAATAACCGTATGACATTTATTTATTTTATTTATTCAATCTAGGATTACAAGTACCTTTGAGTGCCAGGCAGCTCATTTACAAAGATTCCACGTCAGCAGGGCGGGGGGTACAAACAGATATAGGGAAACAGATGAGATTCAAAAAACATTTAAGCAGCTGAATGTTATCATATTAGAATACAGAATACTTAATCATCACTGTTATCAACATTAATTACCACACGATTAACACATGGTAAAGAGAAATAGAGAAGAATGAAGGGTGGAAGGGAGTGAGTTAAAGTCCAAGTAAGAGAGAAGCAGCTGAACGGCATTGTCAAGTCTGAAGCTTAGGATAGGAGGGGGGTGGGACAGATAAATGGGGAAGGGGGAAAGAGGGGAAGAGGGGAGTGGAAAAATGGCAGAGGAGAGAGTAGGGGAAAAATGGAGATGATTGAAGATGGTAGAGAAGGGGGACATGCTCACACATAAAATATTTGGTTTATACAATGAGCATGTATCTTCATGTAATGGATTAAAAAGGTTGCACTTCATTTATTTTATTTTTTTACCATTGTGTTGAAGCCGCAGGTCTGCTGTAGTGCGAGTCAGTATTAGAGCAGATTATGACGTACTGGAGTGTGGAGATAGCTGGTATGAGGAACCTGATTTATAAGATAAAATTACTATCTTATGAGTCAGGTTTGTCATCACTTGGGATAGTGCTTTTAACTAGCCACTTTTAGCATCATGCTCATTGTATAATATGAGCTACTGACCCTTCAGAACCTTTCTCAATGTTTTGTGCACAAACCATCACATAAGTAAGACTCCAGACCACAGGTTCCATGAAGAGAACTGTAACAAAACGCTACCCATAAAAACAAAATAATGCAAAATACAGTCTTTTACATCAGTTTTTTTTCAAGCACAGTTAAATGCAGATAAGTTAGGAAAATGAATATCATTTCTTTAGAACTTTATAAACAACTGCTGTTCAGAAATGGTTTTCTGTCCTCTTTAAGCTGCTGTGGAAAATCCTAATTATACAATGGTGTGTGAAAATCCTGTAACATCATTGGTCAAAACATGTCACATGACTGTTGGTAAATCCTGCATAACCCACGGTTGAGGAATAGAATTTATAAAAAACATAATTAAACACATTTTAAATTTATTTTACACATGGGTATATTATATAATCACAATAAGGCACTCCAGGGTGTGAGTTATTGGGTGATTTACCCACTTCTTGTGTGGTTAAGTCACTCGACTATGCCTCGTGACACACCACACAAGGTGTGGATAAATCCCCAATAACCCACACCCTGTTGTGCCCTATTGCTTAAATATTACATCACTGGTGTTTTGTGTCACACCAGACAGAAAAATCTGCAGGCTTTAGCCAAGGATGTCCTGTGGCACCAGCACACTACTAGTAACCTTAGGGGAGGGTTACAGGAGTTATTTAAGGTAACAAGAGCACAGCGATGTCATGCCATTGAGAGTTTCTTGGGAGGCACACACTAAAAACTGTATCAGGGAATGCCACTAAATTACACTTTATAGCCCTTTCACAGCCCAAAAAAGCAACACTTGGATGGGAATATTTGGTGTACATTCCCTCCAAGTTTATGGGCATGATGACCCTGCAAGACTGAACAGATAGAAGGAGTGGATCTGGTGTTCACCAACAGGTTCTGGGGATGAACCCTGAAGTTTAGAGCTGGAAAGTTCAATGTTAAGAAAAAAATAATCTTCTCAAAGACTATGGTGAACCTATGGAATGGCCTATGCACAGACATTTGATATGGAGACAGTACAGGCCTTTAAGGTAAGCTCAAACAAATGCCTGCTTACCAAGGGAATCACATGGTATTCTGGGTTATAGAATGACTAGCGAATCCCTAGAGATGTATTTAAAATTTGGTGACCAATATGATTACACTGAGTTTAAGCAAATTTTCAGGCACTGCCTGGTCTCCCCAGGCAGGGGCGATGATATAGACTTAAACAAATCAAGTTAAAAGTATTCAAAGTGTAGTAACAACAAGAAAATATGAAAATCAAATCACTATAAGTGTGGAGACAAAATACACAAAAACAAGTATGTGCAAAGTGTAACCAAAGTAAAGATTAACATGTGGTTGTGCAAGAATCAATGAGTGTGTGTGTGGGGGGGCTATGTAGATCTTTCTCTCTCATTCTCTTGGTCTCTGTCTGTCTCTATATAGACATATTATAGGGGTGTGGTAGTGCCCCTACAGTTAGGGTTGAGTAGGGTGTTCAATGTTAAACCCTAACTTTGCGCCTTAATAACTTTGGCAGCATTTAACGAAATAAGCTGAAATTTTGCAAGTGCTGTTTAGTAGGCAAGGTCTAAATCTGTGGAATGTTTTGTGATAGCAGACTGTGCATTTTCTGAGATCTACATATTTGATTTTCCTCTAGATCTCTTAATTTTTTTTTCATCCACTGTGCAGATCGCTAGGAGGAATTTAACCAGCTGCAGAAACAGCTTATTTTTAAAAAGCTCCTCCTAAATGCAAAAAAAAATATAGCAATGCTTTTCTCGCCCCACAGCCATGTGGTGAACCCGGCCACTAATGGAACGTTACCTCTGATCACTACAATCCTTGGAGAGAACTTGGAGTTTGTTCCAAAGTTTAAATATTTGGGAGTGTGGCTAGATCAGAATCTCTCTTTCATAGAACATATTGAGGACTTGCTAAAGAAAGTAAGACAAAAGCTGGGTCTTTTCTTTAGGATTAACCAGTTTCTTACTAGTTAGGCAAAAAAGTGACTGGTCCAAACAACCATTCTCTCTCTAGTTGACTATGCAGACTTCTTATATAATCAGTGCCCTAAAGCCTCTCTTGACAAATTGGACACGCTTTATCACAGAGCTATTAGGTTTATAACTGACCTTCCCCTCTCCACCCACCACTGTGCATTGTATGGAGCAGTTGGGTGGAACTCTCTTATATTTAGGCAGAATAGAAATGCAGTGATTTGGATGTTCAGAGCGGTCACAAATAAACGTCCCCAATATATCATTGACTGTCTCCCGCTAAGCAGACCGGGAAAATATGTCTTAAGAAATGCCTCCCTTATCACATTGTGTATCCCCAAGGTTTTTTACCACCACGGTAGAGCAGCAATTAGCTTTGTGTTACCATCCTCGTGGAATAAACTGCAAAAATTGTTGAAGTTGAATGCTCTCATTAATTTGGATTCTTTCAAGACCCTTTATGCTCGGATGGTGAGGGAATCCTGTAATTGCTTCCCTTGTCACTAATCTACCCTGTATTATCGGCTGCAGCTCCTTGTAGACTATGTTATAGTACAATGCTGGCTTCATGTGCCATCTCTACTCTAATTTCATCACAAGGTCATATACCATTAAACCGTATGGGAATTCTATAATCACTCCCCCTCTTCCACAGACTGCCTCTGCACCATTTGTTCCATGCATAGAAACATAGAAACATAGAATTTGATGGCAGATAAGGACCGCTTGGCCCACCCAGTCTGCCCATTTCCCTACCTGATGGATAAGCTGCAGGTCCTAGTTAACCAGCAGCCTACTTCTTCCTACCCCCACCCCCTAGAATTGCCTTATGACTGTCCCATGCATGCTTGAATTCCACCACTGTTTTTGACTCCACAACCTCCTCTGGAAGGCCGTTCCATACATCCACAACCCTCTGTGAAAAATACCTTAAATTACCTCTGCGCCGCCTTCTATCTTCAAATTCAGCCCTTGTTCTTGCACACTCTTTTTGAAAGATGCTACCCTCTTGGACGTTGTTGATTCCCTTGAGGTACTTGAAAGTTTCTGTCATGTCTCCCCTCTCCCTCCTTTCCTCGAGGCTATACATATTAAGCTCCTTAAGTCTCTCTTCATATGTCTTCGGTGCAGACCCTGCACCATTTTAGTTGCCCTCCTCTGGACAGCTTCCATCCTGTCTATGTCTTTGCGGAGATTGGGTCTCCAGAACTGCACGCAGTACTCCAGATGGGGTCTCACTAGCTGTCTGTACAGAGGAATAATAACTTCCTGTTTTCTACTGGTGATGCCTCTTCCTATGCATCCCAGTATCCCCCCAGCCCTCCTTGCTGCCCTCTCACATTGCTTTCCCACCTTTAGGTCATCTGATATGACTACCCCCAGGTCCCTTTCCATTTTTGTTGTTGTTAGTATCTCACCCCCCATTGTGTACTCTTCCCCTGGGTTTTTGTTTCCCAGGTGCATGCTGCTCAGGCCATTGATCTCCTTCTCCCTACCTTGTTCTTCCCTACATCTTCCCATCCCCCTATCCCCCACTGCACCTCCCCCTCCCTGTTCATCAGCTTCTGTGTGTTGGGAACTTTATACATCCCCTCAACCTAGCTGTGCATCCCAGGCCAGGAGTAAGTACTGTACTGAAAACATTATTCACCTATCTGTTATCTGGCTGAACCATTGTTATTTTCCCCAAAGCCATCGAGACCTACCAAATCTCACATATATGACACTGTATCCTCTGTGCTGTTGTTTGCTTATCTCTGTATTGTATCAGATACTGTATTATGCACCTTCTTTGTATTATTTGTTTTTATGATGATGATAATATAACAGTGATTGTAAATAATTCTTTGTAATGTAATTGTACTGTATTTTGATCCGGTAATAATCAGGTCCATCTTCCAAATGAGCTTGCTCAATGATGTCCGCCTGGAAAAATAAAGATTTGATTGATTGACTGATCCACTTAACGTGGGATTTGGGTTTGTTCTCACATATAGCCTACATGGAATGAACATTTTTTCTGAAACTTCCTGGGTAGAGTCGTGATGTGCCAAGGTAATGCCTTTGGAAGGTTTCGTGAAAAAATATTAAATGGTTCAAAGTTTGTTTGTTTTTTCTGTTCTGAGCATGCTTAGAAGGGTTTCTGGAATAACATTATGATATGGCGCCAAACATTCTGTGTCACAAGAAACTAACAAATAGATTTTTGACTACATAGTTGGATCGGGGAGAGCATAAAGGGCAGGATTACATTCACTGACCTTTTCATTTTGCTTTTGCTGTCCTTTGTGTTTCTTGATTGCAGGGACCAGGGGCTGAGTGCAGCAAACAGGACAAAGTGAAGGACTGAGGGACCGATTTATGACAGAGAGGCAAAAGGGTGCCAAAGCCAGGGTATTTAACAGGTGGTCTGATTGTTGTCTGAGTGAGGATACCTCCAGGCGAACCCACCCTCCCTCCACTCACCCTGCCCACCCTAAGTATGTGTGTACCTTTATAGGGACATCCCTTGACAGCATCTGGCCGCTTCCTGACATGCAGAAGGAAAAGGTAGAATAACACACACACCTACCCAGGCTTACCATATGTAAGGACACGTGACAAGAGGAACGAACAAAGAAGCAGTGCACCAAGGCAGTGATCAGGGGACAAGGATTGGAAAAGGGAACAGATAAGTGACAAAACCTGTTCTAGAGGGTAGCAAGTCTGTGTAAGAGACAGATTGGAGTGATCAACAACTTGGCGTAAGGGTGCTAAATCATAGTTGTATAGATGGATAGGAAGTGATTAGAAGCTCTGAGGGAAAAGGTCTTTTCTAGTTAACAAAACTGTGTTTCTTTGTGTTAAAAAAAATTTAAAAAGTTTGTTTGGGTGATTAAAACCTAATAAGGATAAGGTAGGAATCAGATATGATGGAAGTGGTGCAATGCAGTGGATGTTGGGCAGTAGTCTTTAGGGAGATGTTCTGGAGGCTGCGGTGCTGTCCCATCTGCATCCACCTCTCTGGTCTGAGGGCCGAGGTTGCTTGTCTCCAGGCCAAGTTGGTTAGATTTTGGGAGACCTCCTCCTCCACAAAAGGGACCACCAAGGCCACTCACACTACCTTAGAGGATGCCAGTAAGGAGGGAAAGTTGTATGATGGTGAGCTCAGGGAAGGTGAAAGTGGTCAGGCAGAGGCACATCCCACATATGGTTCCACTCCACAACTCCTATGCTGTTCTGGTGAACTGGGGCTGTCCTGAGGAGCCACCTGCAGTGGTGGACAAGGTGGATGAAGGGAACCTCCTCAGTAGAGACTCCCAGAGGAGAGGCACAGGACCTCAGAGGAGAAGGAAGCTACTCCTAGTGGGGGACTCTATTATTTGGGGTAGAATTGGGGATGGGAGAGGGAGGACAGAGAGAGAGGTGAAATGCCTATCCATTGCCATGACTTGGAGGGACAGGAGGTGAATCCAAAGGATCACTGGGGCAGCAGGACAGGATGGTGAGCTAGACATCATTACCAACCTGGTGACAAATGATCTAGCTAAGGATGAGGTTAGGGAAGTGCAGAGAGAGTTCACTGAGTTGGGAGGGGTCTTAGACAGGTGGCATGCACAGTAACCTTCTTGGAAGTGTTACCTGTCTACGGCATGGGAGAGGACAGGGTGGTCCACCCAATGAGATTAAATGAATGGCAGAAAAACTGGTGCAGAGCTGATGGTTTTGGTTTCATTGGGGACTGGGGGCCCATCTGGAGGGATGCAGGCTTGTATGTTTTTGATGATCTGCATCTATCCAGGGGTGGGGGGACCAGGATCCTGAGTGAACGGTTTAAATATATTATTGGCAAGCTTTTAAACTAGTCAAGGGGGGGAGATGGGAATAAGAAGAGAAAATCACCCCCCCCCACAGGCTAAGGTAGTCAGAAATGAAAATCCTAAGTAGGAGGAAAGAGCAAAGGGACTGAAACAGGGGGTAAAGTCAGGGAAGGCATGGGGGAAGGAATAGGATGGGAACTAGTAATGGTGAAGCCATCAGAACATGGAAGGCCACATGTACAAATGCCATAGCTTGGGCAGCAAGATTCCTGACCTAGTGGCATTGATGACAGAGGAAGACCTGGATATTGTAGCAGTCACAGAAACATTAAGCACAGGAAACCATGACTGTGATGTTACCATACCAGGGTACACATTCTTCAGGAAAGACAAGCAGGGCAGAAAGGGAGGAGGGGTAGCTCTCTACATCAGAGAGGGGATCAAAGCAATTGAGATAAAAGGAAAGCAGAGAGGAAAGGAGGCACTATAGGTCACCCTGGAGACAGGAAATGGCACCACTATCTGCGTAGGGGTTAATTACAGATCCCCAGTGCAGGGGGGGAAGGGATAGATGGGATATTGGTAGAAAACATCCATAAAAAGGCAAAAAAGGGAAAGTGGTGGTAAGGAACCTAAATATGCCTGATGTTAACTGGAACACCTATGCTGAAGCCACTTTCAGGAGCAGAGACATCCTGGATTCCCTACAGGGGGCGTACCTCAGGCAGCTGGTGGTGGACCCACCCATGAGGGGGCAGTATTGAATCTAGTGCTCACAAATGGTGAAAGAATAACAGATGTATCAGTCAACAGTCACTAGGGTCCAGCAATCAGCATACAATATAGAAGAGGCAAGCCACACAAAAGTAGGGGTCCTGGATTTCAAGAGGGCTGACTTCGCAAAAATGGGATAGTGCCTCAAAAAACACTGGCAAAGGGAGAGGGAGGAGGAGGGAGTAGAAGAACAGTGGGAGAACCTCAAGAGAGCCATAGCAGAGGAAACATGCCTTTGTGTGAAGCAAGTTAACAATGCAAAAAGAAAGAAAAAAAATTACGGTTTTCAAAGAAAGTGGCAGGGAATGTTAGAGAGAAAAAAACTGGCATTCAGAAAGTACAAGGAAACACAGAGATAGGAGAACAAGGAACAGTGTCAGACAAAGCAGAGGGAGTCAGGGAAAGTGGTCAGAATCACAAAGATGCAGAAAGAGAAGAGGATAGCCCAGACAGTATAAGAGGGGGACAAAACTTTCTTCAGGTACGTACGGGAAAGAAAAAGGCAAAGAGAGAGATTGTGAGTCTAAGTAAAGGAAAGGAAGGGAGTTGGTGAAGGGGGACTTATAAAAAGCTGAAATCCTGAATGAATACTTCTGCTTAGTGTTCACAAAAGAAGGGGAGTGTGAGGGACCGAAAATTGCCAGTATAAACACACAGGGAAGAGAGGTAGACACCAGTTCAATCACGGAGGATAGAATCCTTAAGGAACTCTCGAAACTGAAAGTGTACAAGGCAATGGGGTCAGATGGAATACATCCCATAATATTAAAAGAACTCAGAGAGGTGCTAGTGATACCACTGACAGCACTATTCAACATATCACTGGAGCAGGAAGTGATACCGGCAGACTGGAGGAGGGCAAACGTGATACCCCTCCACAAAAGTGGGAGCAAGGTAGAAGTGGGAAATTATAGACCAGACAATTTGACCTCAGTGCTGAGGAAAATAAGGGAATCAGTTTTAAAGGAAAGGATTGTAGAGTATCTAGAGGCCAACGGGGCACAAGACCCAAGCCAACATGGATTCATTGCAGGAAGGTCTTGTCAAACAAATCTGAATGATTTCTTTGATGAGATGACAAGAGTAGTAGATCAGGGAGGGGCAGTGGAGATGGCCTATCTAGATTTTAACAAGGCATTTGACAAAGTCCCACACAAGATGCTAGTAAACAAACTGGGCAAGCTGGGAGTGGGTCCCAAGGTGGTAAACTGGTAACAAATTGGCTGAGCAATAGAACACAGAGGACAGTGGCAAATGGAGTTCAATCCAAAGAGAGGGGAGTAACCAATGGGGTGCCACAGGGATCAGTGTTTTGGGCAGTCCTCTTTAATGGCTTCATAAGAGACATTGCGGAGGGACTAGAAGGAAAGGTATGCCTCTTTACAGATGACATTAAGATCTACAATAAGGTTGACGTTCCGGGGGCGGGGTGGAGAAAATGAGAAGAGACTTGGGCAAGTTGGACATGTGGTCCAGAATGTAGCAGCCTGGATTCGATGAAAAAAGTGCAAAACCATGCACTTGAGGAACAAAAACCCAGGAGAGGAATACATGATGGGGCCGGAGATACTGACGACAACCAAACTGGAAAAGGACCTCAGGGTAATCATAACCCTTTCAGAAATAATCTTTTACAGAAATAATTATGTGAAATGTTTTCATGCTACACATATAAAACTACCCATGTAATATGCATGCTACAAGCATGATTTAGATGTTAAACTGGAACTGATTGCATGCATGTGACATGCGTGCAGCAAGCAAGTGTGGAATGCATGCTTTTTATGTTAAATTAGAACAAACTGCGTGCATGTGGCAAGCATGCAAAAAGCAAGTGGTCACTGAAAAATGCACACATAAGTGACTTGCTCAGGATCATACAGTATACAAGTGGGGGCTGATGAGATTCAAACCCAGGTCTTCAGGTCTCCAAGTCTCCTGGTTTGCAGTTCAGTACCTTTAACCACTAAGCTATACTGCCTGCATACATATGGCTCACTTGTACTTCAATACAAATACATCTGCACTCATGCAGCATGCTTATAGCCAATGGTATACTTTTTAGCTTTCTTGTCACCCCCCAATCTCAGCTGCACAGCTGAACTGTAGCACACATACCAATGGAAACACATGCGGTTTGTCCCACCCCAATACATGCACTTACCCACAAAACTACTTAATTACTTCTGTCTGGCCTGTACTACTTCTATTTTCTCTTCATAGTTTTGAATGCTTCCATGCAAACAGTCTTTAAGGGGCAAACACAAAAGTATCAAAAAGTTAATACCCACCCACACTGCCAGTCCCCCCCCCCAAACACACACACGCACACACACTGTAGCAGGTGCAGCCATGCTGCTACAGACAACCTGCCAAGTATAGATATTAGTCGAGAGTCTCATATCTAAGTACTAGGGAGCCAGAGATAGGAGTCTTTAAGAGATGATGTCCATCAGAGTGCTTGCATGTAACCCCTTGAAATGAATGGAGTTATTTTTTATTACTATTTTACAAATTATGATGGTAAGTTGTAGAATAATGAAGGCCACTGTTCTACAAACCAGGCCCTTGTTAGTCTAGCCGTGGCCTTCATCAACTCCAATTCTCCATCAATAATGTATAAAATACTTATTAAAAAATACCCTCACTCATTGCAATGGGGCACGCCCCTGCACTCTCCATTGCCCTATGTCATAATGTGCCTGAGCATGGGGATATGAAGGTCAGCTTCATGGGGGAGGCATAAGCATGACTATAGTGCGGCTCCAATAGTCTGTGCATACCATACCTTTCAACTGTCTCTGAATGCAAGGGACATCCCTCATTTTACCCCTGAAAACTGCTCTGCCCCTTGTCCATCCCTCATGGAAAACATGTTGCTCACATAGAGAATGTCTTGTAAATTTAGACTTTATGGCAGGGCACCATTTCAGATTTCAGCAGGGGCAGCCAGCAACCAGTGGAGGCCAGGTGTCAGTTTGCACATAGGTGGCAAGCTCTAGAATGTCTGGAACATCTCTAAAAGGTAAAACTTAATTGTCATGACTGAAAAGTGATATGCAAACAAGGAAACATTCAAATGTATAGGATTTATCTGTCTATAACCTGGAGCAGTGCATCAGATTTTGGCTTAAACCCACCCTTCCTGGCTAAGGTTCTGAACCCTCCCCCGTCAAAAAAAACATTGTCTCAATTTCTCTCCCCAACTCCATTCCATTTAATACCCATCCCATATAGGTCGTGAAGCCACCCAAAGGCACAGAAATGTGTAAAATACATCAATATTTCAGTCCTTCCCCAATCCCCCTGTAAAAAAAATTATTTACTTTTACTTACCTGGCCATCTGGCTAGAACCTGTAGCCTAGCCCAGTGTACCACCAGCTTGGTTTTCAGTCCACTCCTCCTCCATCCTTCTGACAGAAGATGGATGCTAGAACCGATCATCCCAGGTCTCCAACATGGTCTGTGACCAAGTCACCTCACCAACCAAACCCACTCAAACTGTACTGCTTGTTTCTTGCTTGGCTGCTGCCGTACTGCACTGATCAAGGCCTATGAAGGCCACCCACACCACTGTCACTGCTGCTGAGAGGCCTAGCTTGCTGCCGCAGGGGGCCCACGCTGTTATTTTTGTGAGGCAAGCCTAGTAGAGTAAGTAGTTAGCCTAGTCTCAAGTTAGTTTCTAGCTCACCCCCAGTCCCTTCAGCCACCAAGGGAGACAGAGACTCATTAAGAGTAGACCAACAAAAAGACAGTATGCCACCACAACACTGCTTTTGAGAGTTCAATGCTCATTGGCTCCACCAGCTTGTAGTGTGAAGCCTGTCTACTCTGTGGTGGGAAAGACAGTGTCCCACTTATGTGACTCGTGCTTTTGCTTGGCTTGAGCTTCTTCATGTCACATGTGATGGCACTGCCGCAAACAGGTAGAGAGAGTGGACAACACAATACAGACACAGGTGAGTCAGGAGTGCACCTGCAGCATGAGCGTAACACAGACCGGGAGGGATTATTGTGCAAAAGAGTAAATCCAAATTTAATGCCATTATTGCCACACTATAAAAACAACCTAGGCACAATGCAGTGGGGGGGGGGGCCACTGCCCACCTCTGCCCTACCGTAATGGCATCCATGCTTTATGGTAGAAAGTAATTCTTAGGGGCTAACATCGGTACAAGTAAATACAATGGTTTCCACTGTGTTCTGAGGTACTGTATCTCCATGTTTTAGAATGTATCCTGATCATTGTGATGGTTAGTGTCCCTCATTTTGAGTGTCCACATCCCTCATTTCAGAGACAAAATGTGAGGCATGGTGCCTGCTTCCAAGACCCTGCTCAGCACAAAGAGTGCTGAGCATGATTATAGTGTATATGTGCCATACAGAATGACAAAGAGAAAGTAAGTGAGCCATTTACAGTCATGGAGAAACACATGTGTAACACTAAATATGCATAAGGGGATTTGCATGGCCCAAAACAAAAAGGTCAGGCTTCACAATACAGAGGCCCTTCTTCGCACATCTGGAATGGGGGATGTTGTCAGACTAGATCCTAGGCATTTAATGCAGTAAGCAAACAATACTCTACAGATTAATGGCAATTTAATGACAAAACTCAAAAGCCATTAAACAATTTGCAAAAGGATTAGCATAAATGAGTTTACCTGCCTTTAATGGGAAATCAATGAAAAATGTATTTTAATGGCTCTAATTGCAAGCAGTACTATCAGAAATAGAAACTGATGTGTTATTTTAGATGAGATTTGCACAAGCTTAGTTGCTGCATGCATGGCAAGCATGCAACATGTGAACTTGATGTGATTTTTAAATGATGTTCACACCAGTTTAATTGCTGCACTCATTCCAAGAGTGCAACACACAAACCTGGTGTGATTTTTAGATGTTTGCAGCAGCTTACCTACTGCACACTTGTCAAGCTTGCAGCTTGCAAATCTGACCTGGTTTGCATATGTTCACTTTGTGTATGCAAACCACAATCTCTGTCAATCTCTTGGAGAGAACACAAAGGAAAATTATGAAATTAGTACCTAATCTAAATAATGAATATCATGAGGCTAGACTGCAGTCCTTAACATTATTCTCCCTCGAAACCTGCAGGAAAAGAGGTGACTTGCTATAATTGTCCAACATTCTTTAAAAAACATATCTTATGGAGCATTGTAATTTAAATTTCAATAATATGCAAACCAACCTAAATTCTCATAATAGGCATCTCTTGGTCCCTAGGGTAAACACTGTCAAAAGGCAAAACTTCTATATAATAAGAGTAGCAAGATTGTGGAATTCACTCCCGAGTAATTTGGTCAATGCTACATCAATTGATAACTTCAAAACGCTATTAGATATATACCGTCTAGAAGTATAAAATGCTTGATATCCCCACTGAGTAGTGGGAGACAATTAAATGGGCCAAAGGCCTACTTTGTCTTACGTCATCCAAGTAATCCACAAAATCCAAGCATTGCACGATTAGCCATGTGGCATGCATTCTGGATGTACGCAGCACACTTACATTTCTGTAAGGGAACAGGTGACCTAAAGGTAACCAAACAATGTGAGAAGGCAGCGAGGAAAGCCGGAGGGATGGTGGGGTGTATTGTGAGAGGTATCACCAGTGCAAAACATGAGGGGGTGATGCCACTGTACAGACAGTTGGTGAGACCTCGTCTGGAGTACTGTGTTCAGTTGTGGAGACCACATCTCTGCAAGGACATAGACAAGGTGGAGGCAGTCCAGATGAGGGCAATGAAAATGGTGCAGGGACTGCTGTATATCGGAAATCATACGAGGAGAGACTGAGGGAACTCCAGATGTATACCCTGGAGGGAAGGAGGGAGAGGGGGATATTTTATTTTTATTGAAATGTTTCACTAGGAAGGCACGCTGAGCAACATCTTGTTCATCTCCCAGTGCAACCCGGGGGTAGGGGAACATGAGGATAGTATACAGAGATTTGGTACACAAGACTGATTTACAATTGATTACATTCAAATAAAGTAAGCAGACTGTACAGAAGTAATAAAATAGCCGAATGCTAACAGTTTTAAACTAGATAGATGCAATGCTAACAGTTTTGAACTAGATATGTAAAATAGCACAAAATAACATTAAAGGAAAACACTAGGTGACAAATAACTGTGTAGCAAGAAAATGGCCGACAAGAATTCTAGTAGTTTGATCTAGGGCAAGTTAGTGAGGAGTAACACAGAAAGAACAAGTTAGCTAAGGTATATCAGAAGTGCACGTTGTCTACAAGTACAATAGAGATTAGGGGTCAGCCATAACTAGGGCTAAATAAGGAGGTAGGGAAGGGGGGGGTTGAGAGGCACATATGTGGGTAGGCAGAGATACTGGGTAGATGGGAGGAGGATGGAAGGAGGAGGGGAAGTAAGAGGGAGGAGGAGGAGAGTAGTCTTCTAGGGCTTGACACCTCCAGTATGCTGAGGACCCTGCCTGCAAAAGGCAGAGTTAGAGCACGACAGAAGGGAAGTAGGTTGTAGTCAACGAGGGGGAGTAGGCTTCAGGAAGGTCAGAAGAGAGAGTGAAGGCGAGAGAGAAGAGAAGCCGAATTCCAGCCCATCAGGATGCAGAGAATTGGAGGGAAGAGTTAGGTTGTGGGTATAGGGAGAGGGTAGGGACAAGCCCTTGGTACAATGTTTGGTGATTGAGAATCACAGTAAGAAAGCAAGGAAAGGCCTGAAGGGGAAGGAATGGGGGAAGGGGAGAATTGTTGGTATTTAGGTGGGAGGGAGGTGGAGGTGCAGCAGGGGCATTGTGTGGGTATTGAAAATGAGTAGGGTTTGCAGGGGCTTGTCAGAGACGTAGAGGGGGGAGTTAAGGAGGGTCATAGCAGGAACAGTTAGGTGCAAGGTAGTTTTTGAGGCAGAGTTGATGGAGTGGTAGGAGGATGAGTGACGAATTTGAGGGGGGAGGGAATTCCACATTTTTGGGAGGTAGTGACAGTAACTAGATTGGCCGATGAGTGTGGCTCTGTGAGGGACCACCAGAGTAAGGGAGTTAGTTGATCTAAGGGAGTGGGGGTGTTATAAATGAGGAGGAGAGGTAGGGAGTTCACCCAGCCAGTGCTTGGAGGTAAATTTAGTGCAGTGGGAGAGTTGTCTATTTGTAAGAGAGGAGAAGGATAGCACATGATAAAGATCACAGTGGTGGATGTGAGAGGGAGCATCAAGGGCAAAGCAGCAGAAGGAACTGAAGAGGGTAACCAATCTGGACAGGGAGGACTTGGGAGCAGCACAGTAGACTATGTCACAGCAGTCAAAAATGGGCAGGATCATCTTCTGAACAAGTTCACACCTAGCCATAGGAGGGATCCAACTATGGTTGCTGAACAGGCATGAAGCTTGGGATGCAATTTTTTCTGGATGGTGGCAATATGTCAGGAGAAGTTTGGGTGTTGGTCCAGCCAAACACCTAGGTACCTGAAGGAGGATGTGTCCTCAAGTAAAGTCCCATCAAGGGTATGGAAAGTGGGCAGGGAGGGAAGCCTAGAGAGTCTCTCCCTTGTGCCAAAGGTCACAGAGACAGTCTTCTTGGTGTCGAGAAAAAGTTGATGGTTAGCAAACAAGAGTTGAACCTTGGAAAAGTATTACTTCAAGTTGGATGTAACCTCAGCTAGGTATGAGCCAGATGCATACAGGACTATATCATCAGCATACATGTGTATGGCAGAGAAGTGGGAGCAGATGGATGGAAAATCATTTTAGAAGATGGAGAATAATAGGTGCCCTAGCACTGAGCCCTGAGGGACTACAATACTAATCAGGAGGGGAGGGGAAATGACATCAGAGATCTTGACTGATTGGTTTCTACCAGTGAGGTAGGCCTTTAACCAGCTAGTGGCTGAAGGAGATAGACCAGTTGATTAGAGGGAGTCAAGGAGAAGCGAGTGGGAAACAATGTCAAAAGCCTTGGCAAAGTCAACAAAAATGGCGGAGGTGATTTGGCCATGGTCCATTTTGGTAAGGCTAGAGTCAGTGAGTCAAAGTATGGAGGCAGCAGTGGAGAGATTTTTCCAGAAACCAGACTGGAAAGGAGTGAAGTAGGAGGTGTCAGTTAGAAATGAGGTAAGCTGGCAGAGGACAAGGTTTTCTTGTAGTTTAGCTAGGGTAGGGAGGAGAGAGAAAGGGCAGTGATTGCCAGGGGAAGATGGGTCACTGCCTTTGGTAAAAAGGAGAACCACAGCATGTTTCCATAGTGTAGGGATTGAAGCAGTTGAAAATGAGAGGTTTAGAATTAGAAAGAGGGGGTAGGCAATGGGTCGCGCTTGAAAATAGGCACTTGGTTGTCTAGTGCGCTCACCCAGTAAACAAAAGCAAATAAATAAATAAAAGGCTGGGGCAGAGAGAGAGAGAGAGAGAGAGAGAGAGGAGTTTAGGGTCTAGGCCATCTGGGGAGGAGACTTTTGAGGGGTTGATAGTGAGGAGGGCTTTTAGAGTGTCATTTGGGGAGACCATATCAAAGGAGAAGGAGGGGTGGGGGGGAGAGGTACCATTGAAGGGTGGAGAGGAGAGAGGGTAGGTAGGGAAGGATTTCAGTAGCTCAGTGGCACAGGTGGTATAGTAGGAGTTACATTTGGCAGCTACAGTACCTAGGTCGGCCACAAGGGTGTCATTTATTTTAAGCATGGGGGGTAGAACAGAGGGGCAAAGAGTGGGGAAAAAAGGGGAAGATGGGTCACAGCCTTTAGGAAGAAGAAGGAGGACCACAGCACTTGGAAGGGGGATTTATGTCTGTAAAGAAGGTAGTTTTAATGTTTGTAAAGAAGGCAGTTTTAAAGTATTCAGACTTGGCTAGCCTTGTAGCCCTAGTACAGGCATTTCAGAGCTTGCGGTAAGTTGTGAGATCACTAGGAAGTTAGGTTGCTTTATGACATTTCCAGGCACGATCTCTAGCTCTGAGACAAGCCAAAAGTTCTGGAGTAATCCATGGTAGGTGGTTTCCCCTTGTCCTGGTTTGTTTGAATGGGGCAAAGGTATTCCAATTCTCTAGGAATATATCTTTAAAATAAGCAAGGGCCTTATCAACTGATGGGATGGTGGCTAAGGAAGACCAATCAGAGGTTGCGCAGGCGAAGTTCTAATTCTAAAGATTTAAAAGAGCATAGTTGAAAGGTTTTATGTGAGGATTTGGGTCTGTAAACTTTTCTGACTACGAATACTGGATTGTGGTCACTGAGCATGTCAAGAAGGATACTAGAGATGATGACTCTGTGGGGTGGAAGGTAAGAGCCTAGTGAAATGGGGGGTGATTTTGTGTCTTGGAATTGGGGCTAGTGGGTTCCGATATTAGCTGTGTGAGGTTAAGGGCTCCAATTTCATTATGTGTTTTAGTTGTTGTAGGTGACAGCCAATTTAAATTGAAGTCACCTAGGATATATAGCTCCCCAGAGTGAGAGAGGGCAATGATGGAAGTTAGGAGGTCAAAAGTGATAGAGGGCTGGATGTTTGGGCAGCAATAGATATCAGCTATAAAGACATGAAGAGTAAAGGGAAGGTTCACATGAATAGCTACAGCATCATGGGTTGCTGGGTTGGAGGATGAGTAAATAATGGATTATTGGAGGGAAGTAAGGATGTACATGGCCACACCACCACTCCTGCCAGCTTGGTCTTGACTTAGGAGGGAGTAACCAGGAATGGAGACTGAGTAGTCAGGGATCGTATTCCTTAGCTATGTTTATACGATGATTAGAATGTCTAGATTCAGAATAGCCACAATGGTGAGTAGGAGGTAAATTTTTAGTAGTAAGCTACAGATATTTAGTTGTAGGATCTTGAAACCCTTTGGGAGGGCTGCGGAAGCAGAGGAGGGGGAGCAGCAGATGTAGAAGTGCCAGGAACGCAGGAGACAACAGGACCAGGGTTGGGGTGGATGTCCCCAGAGGAGAGCAAGAGTAGAATGAGGTTAAGAAAGTGGAGCTTAGGGCATTTGGAAAGAGAATCCGAGGAGGCCAGGGGTTTGGAGGAGAAGGGAGGGGTAGAGTATAAGAGCAGTAGATGAAGAACAGCAAAGAAAGTCAGCACAGTTAGCAGTGACACATGAGGAATAACAGAGAAGTGAGACCATATTTCAAAGAGGGAGGAGGGAGTAATAGCAAGGATGTAAGTGGGGAATTGGAGATGGAGGATGTAGGGGGGTTGTTGAGATTTTTAGCACTGGTATATTGTGAGCAAGTGGAGGGTATGGAAAGGGATAGAATAGAAAAAGGGGGAAGGAAACAGAGGGATCTGCATTGCAACAGGGGACTGGATTTTGGAAAAAACTAGGAAAATTAGGGGTGATGTGGTTTGGCAAGCAGAGAGCAAGGTGGAGGGGGGACTGCACAAAGGGAGGAGCTGAGCAGGGATTGAATTGAGCAGAAGGGGAACAAGAATCACTGTACTTTATGTACTGCCCTCTAGGAGTGAAACAATATAACCTGCTAAGGGGAAAGCAGGTACTTAGTAATTTACTACAGACAGGTCACCCAACAGCAAGGGCTATGTAAAACAGTCCAGATAGGGTGGGAGGTGGGAGCCGGAGCAAAGTGCCAGCATGAAGACCTGCCACACTGCAAACAGGAGCTGTCTTCTGCTGGGAGTGGGATGGGAGTGCCTATGGTGGGGGCTCCACGGCTTGGATTCCCGGTAGCGGTGGCAGCGGCAGCCATTCAAGACCTGGAGCACCACAAGCAGAAGCTTGTCCTCAGCTGGGGGGACAACCGTGGATGGGGCTCCATGCCTAGAAGGGAACAGAAGCAGGGAATTAGATAAGGAGGGCTAAATTGGGGGGCGGGTGATAGCGAGTTGAGTGAGAGCAGGAGGTGGGTTAGAGCTGGAAGTAGAAGACAATAGTAGCAAAGGGGCAAGTTTGAAATAACAACTCAATTTGCAAGTGAAAAGCCTTTTGCAGGTTTCAGCCAGAACTGACTCCAACAGGAGATGGGCTGCAGAATTAGGTTAGACAGAAAAGATTCACAAGGGAGCTGTAATCACTTAGATACAATTATATTAAATGAATGGCAAATTTAAGCAGAGTGCTGTAATCACAAGCTTTACAGTCAAGACTGTAATCCCAAAGACTAGGTCTAAACAGTGAACTAGGTAACTTTAAACAGCTAAACAGGCATTTCGTGTAGAACAAAATTGCAGGCTGTGTTGAAAGCTAACTTTAGCAAAACTGGATACTTTAGGCAGTTGAAGCAGAAACAGACTTTAAAGTTCACAGGTTTGAGAGGGGAAAGAATCAAGCCAAAGTCTGGTGGAAATGCCCTTACGGCTTTCCCGGTCCGGAGCTGGGGCACAAAGCTTGTGCACAGCAGCCAATCAGGAGCACCCTGGAGTTTGAATCCACCAATAGTGGCACAAGTGACTAGGCACCAAGTAAATTTGAAAGAAAGCTCTGTACCTTAGGGTGCTGGTGGATTTAGCAGTGGTGGTGGTGGCAGCCGTCCAAGACCTGCCACACTGCAAACTCTCTTCTGGGAGTGGGGTGGGAGAGCCTGTGGTTAGGGCTCCACACCTTGGATTCCTGGTGGCAGTGGCTGCAGCCATTCAAGACCTGGAGCACCACAAGCAGAAGCTTGCCCTCAGCTCAGGGGGAGGGCGCCCATGGACAGGGCTCCACACCTTAGGGTCCTGGTGGATTTAGCAGTGGTGGTGGCAGTTTAAAACCTGCCACACTGTAAACAGGAGCTGTCTTCTGCTGGGAGTGTGGTGGGAGCACCCGTGGTTAGGGCTCCATGCCTTGGATTCCTGGTAGCGGTGGTGGTGGCCATTCAAGTCCTGGAAAGCCACAAGCAGAAGTTTGTCCTCAGCTGGGAGGAGGGAGCACCTGTGGACAGGACATTCAAGTACCTCAAGGGGATTCACAGAGTTCAGGAGGGCAGCATCTTGCAAAAATAGAGATGTACAAGAACAAGGGGTCACAATATGAGGCTAGAGGGAGAAGCCTCAGGGGCACCATGAGGAAGTATTTTTTCATGAAAAGGGTGGTGGATGCATGGAATAGCCTCCCTGAGAAAAATGATAGGTGAATTCAAGAATGCATGGGACAAACAGAAGACAACCCTAGTGGTAGGAAGGAGAAGGCAGCTGCAGATCAAATAGGAGCTGGAGTTTATGAAATGGGTAGGGAAATGGGCAGACTAGGTGGGCCAAGTGGTCCTTACTTGCCATCAGATTCAATGTTTCTGTGTTCTATGTTTAATTTCTTACCACTTTACCACTTGCTTCTCACAGCAGCAAAAATGTATTTTGTGACGTAAGACCTGCATTCTTGTTTTTTTTCTCCTTTGAAATACAAAATCATGGAAAATACATAAAATCATGTAATTAAAAAAAAAACACCTGAAACTAGATAAATGGGAACTATTAACTAGACTCTGATGTTTGTTTCTTAAAATAATGTCCAGAAATGTATTCTTTGGGCACCCCAAAATCCAACATGCCTAGCTAAGCAAGAGGAGCCACTCATCTGTATTCTTTTTTATGAGAACATCAGGACTTTCTTGAGTTCTGCAGCTGCAGCTGGAGTCCTGCTGTGGGCTGCACTGAGCTGCCAATCTTCTGCTCTGTATGCCTGTCTCTGTCTCTCTCTCTTGCTCTGTCTGTCTGTCTGTCTGTCTGTCTGTCTATCTATCTATCTATCTGTCTGTCTAGTAGACTGGGCTGCTCATCCCCAGTACATCCTCTTTCTCCTCATTCCCCTCCAGGTTGCCCATCCACTGTTCCTAATGTTTATGTATATTTTTTTTATAGTGTAGAAACATAGAAAGTTCCAGCAGAGAAAGGCCTTCAGCCCACCTAGTCTACCCCATTACCCCTAACAACTGTACTCTTTCATGCTCTGTTGGAATTAGTTTGTACCCCTCCCCCCGACTACCAGTAATCCTCCTTGCCTATCCCAAGCATTTTTAAAACCTGTAAGCATTTCTGACCCCACTGCCCCTGCTGGCAGGCCATTCTACTTGTCCACCATCCTCTCTGTGAAGAAGTACTTCCTCAGGTTTTCTTTGAATCTCCCTCCCTCCCTCTAGTTTTGTCTTGCATCTTTTTCCTTGAAAAATAGTATGCTTTTTTTTTATTAATTTTATTTTATTACAGTTTTAACATACATACTACAACCATGAGGAAACAAGAAAATCAAACAATAACAACAACAATAATAAAACACTCTCCCACCCCCCAAAACCAAGTAATCAAACTATATGCAAGAGAGCAAATGCACTATAAGCAAGAAAGTTAGCCACAATACAACAATGGTCCTTAGAGAAAAAGTGTGGAATATATAAAAAGCTCGACTGGAAAGGTGAAAAAAGAAACATCCCAGGAACCCACTAAAAATGGAAAAGTCCAGATACTGAAACGATGATGACACAAAGAAATTAGTAAGTAAGTAATTTATTATTTGTCAGGTGTCACTCAATCCTGGAGGCTCTGGGCACCGCACAGTAAAAAAAGTTTAGACAGAGCACTAAAACAATCAAATTATATAAACAATTTCCACAACAAGTAAATAATTAAAATTTGTGCAAATTAAAAAAAGCATCGGCAGGGAATGCTGAACTAAAAAGGTGGATCTTTAGGTCCCTCCTGAATGTCTCCACCATAGGGGCCTTCCTCAAAGGTCTTGGCAATGAGTTCCAGAGGACCGGGCCATCCACCCTGAATGAGTGATCATCTGAGGGTCCTCAGAACTGCCAGGAGGCCCTCAGCAGAGGAACGAAGGGAGTGGGCTGGGATGGCAACGGTAAGGAGATCTGACAGGTAGCCAGGGCCCAATCCAAATAGGGCCTTATATGTGAGTGAGCCCACCTTGAAGAGAACCTTCCACCTGACCGGCAGCCAGTGCAGACCTCACAGGACCGAGGTCACATGACAAGGCCTTGACAGTCCTGTCAGCAGCCTGGCCACTGCATTCTGCACTAGCTGCATCTGGAAGAGGTTCCCTCCACTGATACTGAGATAAAGAGCATTACAGTAGTCGAGCCTGGATGTTACAAAGGCATGCACCAGCAACGGCAGATCTTCAGCTCAAATTAAGGGTTTAATCCAGCGATGTTCCTCAAATGATAAAAAACACTTTTGATGAGAGCTGACACCTGAACTTTAAATGTCAACTTGTTGTCAAGGACAACACCCAGATTTCTCACCCTAGAGGATGCCATTAATGGGGATGAGCCCAGGACCAACCCTGTTGCCATCCGAGAAGCACCCACATCATGCCTGTGACCCAGCTCAATCACCCGTACCTCTGTCCTGTGTGGGTTAAGTCTCTGCCAGATAGAGTTCATCCAGTCCTGGATCTTGGCAAAGCATTTATTCAGCACATCAATGGCACCATCTGTCCCTGGTGCAAAAGCCATGTACAGCTGAGTATCATCTCCATAACAGTGAAAACTCAACTATACTGTCTGATGAGCCTCCACAGAGGCTGCATGTATGCCGCGAACAACACTGGTGATAGGATTGAACCCTGTGGAACTCCACAGGTCATGGGCATCAGAGAGGAGGAGAAATTCCCCATCACTACCCTCTGCTTCATGCCCAAGATAAAGGACTCAAACCAGCTGATGACAGCACCGGCGAGTCCACAATACTCTCTGAGGCATCTAATAACACATTGTGGTCCACGGTGTCAAATGCTGATGACAGACAGAGAAAAATGTGAATTGACCATTTCCCTCAGTCTCTAGCCCTGAGTAGGTCATTATGCACCTGAACTAGTGACGTTTCTGTGCTGTGCCTTGTCCTAAACCCGTACTGGAATGACTTGAAGATGTCAAAGATCTCCAGCTGTTTAACAAATAACATACATAGTACAACCAATAATACATAGTAATAATAACTAGGAGTGGGAGGATCTCTATTTTTGGGTGGATTTTGGATCCGGACATTATTAATGCAATATCAGACTGAATCAGGATACTTATCGGATCAGATACAGTAAGCTTGGAGCGACTGCTGAAGCCATAGTTATTATAGCACAGAACAGCACACAACCAGCAGGGATGCACACAATCATATGAGCGTGTGAACTGATGCGAAACATCTTTCTGCAGTGCAATTAGTACAGAAAGGAGTCTCAATTTAAAATTAATATTAACTGCACATATGGACACTCAGGATCCCAATGCTCGATACTAAATAAAAAATTTGTGTTGAAAGTTGCGATTTGCAGCTTATGTGAATAAAGCAGTTCTCTCTCTCTCTCTCTCTGATAGTGTGGCACTGCTAAGCTCTCTAACTTTTGGCAAATGTTCTCACACTTTCTGGCCTCTCTCTCTCTCTCTTTCTCTCTCACCTCAGACAGTTGATGAACTGCAGTTCTCTGATCCTCTCTGTCCTCTGACTACTTAACCAGTGGCACTTAGCAACCTGCTTAGCAATCTGATTCACAGGTGATCAAGTAATAAACAGTGACAAGGCTTTTAAACTGACTTGCATAATTGGTAATGGTTAATGATTACATTAGCTAGCAAATAGTTATATTAGCTGGCTAATCCGACTACTGCAGACATAAATATCTGATCAGAATGGTTCAGCTTAAAATGGTGATTATCAGAACTGAAACACAATTAAGTAGATAAGGTTCATAGAGTGCGTAATTTAGATCATTTTTTTTTCGTACAGTAAGATGGAAGCCAATTGCGAGCACTGGCAATAAGTTTCTCCAATCGAAAATTATTTAATAACTCATTTAAGCCACTTTACATACATAAAGTGATGTTGATCCTTCCAATAACGCAGAATCAATCTTTTCATTATCATGGATATCATTACTATATGATATTTCTATTCCTTGGTAGGGAACAACGTGACATCTCCCACGACACAGATTTCGGGGATAAAATAATCGTGGCATCCCAGAAGAGGGCCCATCTTATTTTTAATTTCCAACCAAAGATTACTAGTTAGCGTACATTATCAAAAAATATGTAGCACTGTGCCTTCACCAACACCGCATCTAGTACAAAGCGTAGATTCAGTTCTTCTCATTTTAAATAATTTTGGGGAGTGCAGTACAAATTATGCAAAATATAGAATTGCATTAATCTTAGTCCATCTAGTGTGATATAAATAAAAAGATCACCAGTACCCACAAGTGGCCTCACAATTAGCACACATTTCCTCGAGAAGAACTTGATATAATTTTGAGACGCTGTGCACTTGGTTCACTGACACTTTCAAACATGATAAAAAGGAACCATAATTGCGTAACCAAGGGAGTGGACCCAAATACTGTGAAATTGTATGCCTAAATTTAAAATATTTAAAGGCCATATGATCGGAAAACTTAAATTGGCCCCAAGCTTGAGCAAAGGTAATGAAGTGCCCTCCCATTAATAAATCAACAAGAGAAATAGTGTCAATATTAGGCAATTAGCCTTCCGGTATAGGTTTCCCCCCAATTTTAAAGATAAAAGATTATTTTTTTGTTTTTTTTTTGCTGTCACTTTACATGCCTGCTGCTCTGGCCCTGTCTCTGGAGGGAGCCCCCAGTCCCATCCCCCAACATCCACCAGCCGACACCAACCAATACCCCCAGGGCTTCCCCTCGGTTGGGCTGGAGGGGATCCCCAAACCCTGCCAAAGACCAGATCCAGTGTAGCCAGCACCATGGCCATTTGGGGGCAGGACCTGCAAAGCACCCTCCATCATCCACCAGAACAATCTTTTTCTTCCTCCAGTGTACTCCCCTCAGAGGTGGAGCATGCAATGACACCAGCGGCGGCAGTGCGCAGGCTCCCGTGCATGCTCCACCAGGCATCTGCCCCATCTCTACCCATGACAGCAGCATCAGTGTGCTGCCCCTAGCCTCCGCTAGGGACTAGGCATTCACTGACCACTGAAATCCCCCATCCCAGAGAAGGAGAGCAGTCCCTGGGATGCTCGATCCTTCTCCTCCCCTGGCGACCCCCAGTGGCTCTCACTGGTTCCCGAACATTTGTTGCTGGCGTGGCATGAGTTGTGGCATCCAGTGCCTCAACCCTCAGTGCCACTGGGCAAGCCTAAACTTAGGATTCTTAACAAGTGGTTGCGTTGTGTCAGTAAAAAAGTTAAACAATAGCTTTGCAAGCATTTAGCAATGTACCATGAGAGACATACCCACCACTGACCTTCTCAGTGTTACCAGAAGATTAGTGTACTTGGAATACAACAAAGAGGTTGGGGAGATCCCACAAGAACAAACTCGTTCAAGTTCAATATTAAGTCAAAGAGGGGTGTAGGAAGTAGATAAAGTTAATTCTGGATTGGGGAATCACTGGATGTGTTTACTGAGATGTATAGCCCAATAATAAATCTTTAAATTGGGTAATTGCAGGCCTCCTAGAGTTTTAAGTAACACTAATTTTGCATAAACATGGCGTCAGGGTTTCCCTGCCAAAATAAATTTAGATATCATAGAGTGAAGCATGATAAAACATTTAAGGGGAAGGAACACATTCAACATTTGAAGGGGATAAAATAATCTAGGTAGAACATTCATTTTTACTATGTTATTTCTGCCCCAAACAGATATGAGCAGAATGCCCCATCAATCTAAGTCCATCTTAATAGAAGACAGTAGCCCATCTAAGTTTAGTTTCTTAAGTGAGACGGGTCTGCCAATAAATCTATGCCTAAATACTGAAGTGTTTTAGGAGCCTAAAGGTGGCAATATCAGCTTTATGTAAATACTTATTCAAAGGCATGACAACCGCTGTATTTAAATTTAATTTATAATTAGATAGGGTTCCGTATCAATTAATCACATTTTGTACAACTGGGAGAATTGTAACTGGATGGGTTAGGTGAAGTAAGTTGTCATCGGCATATACTGATAGTTGATATAACATTGACCCAATAGGGATCCCAGTAATAAGTGGGTTTGTTTTAAGGGATAATAACAAAGGTTCCAAATGGTGATTAAATAACAAAGGGAAAAGGGGGAATCCTTGCCCAGTACTGTACCACTATACAATATGAAAGATAGAGAAAGTACTCAATTGTAGTATATTCTAGCACTGGGCTGGGTATAAAGTATGTGATGCCAGCCAATGAATGCTGGCGGGAAACCTAATTTATGTAATACATAAAAAAAATGGCCATGCCACTCTATTGCAGGCTTTCTCAGAGTCCATGGATACAAGAGCTATGGGGCAGTTTAGGTCCTTGGACACTGAGAAAATATAGGTAATTTTACGGAAATGATTGGAAGCAGACCGGGCAGGCATAAATCCCACCTGCTCTTTTCCAGTAAGGTGCCTCCAGACTTTGTTAATGCATGTAGCCAATATTTTAGAAAGTAATTTCAAGTCTTGATTCATGAGGGATATCAGGCAATAACTGAATACCTGCTCTGGATCCTTGCCTGGTTTAGGTAACAAAACAATAAAAGCTGCAACTAGTGTAAAATATGACATGCCATTTTCTGAAATATTGGTGTAAAGTTGAACAAGAAGAGGGGCCAATTCTTTTACATAGATTTTATAGAAATTGGAAGTGACACTTTCTGGGCCAGGAGCCTTGTCTAAAACCAGAGAAGAAATGGCCATAATTACTTCCTCTAGGGAGGCAGGCTGAGTAAGCTCTGTTCGCTGATCTTCAGTCAGAGAAGGGAGAGGAATAGATTCAAAAAATATCTGCAATGGCCTCAAAAGATGGCATGGAAGAGGGTGGCCCATAGAAAGCCCTATAAAACAGATATAATTTGTGGGCAATAGATCTGGAATGATATTGAGCAGACTGATCTATTTGCAAGCGAATACACTGAATAATCCTAGAACTTTCCTGATTGCAGAGCCTAAGGGCCATTAGTTTTCTGGCCTTTTCTCCCTGATCAATGAATTTGGATTTGGTTTTATAAATTGCAAACTCTGTACACTCCCTTAATAGATCTGCATATTGGTCCCTTAGTACTTCAAGTTCAAATTTCTGGGCCTCAGAAGGTGAGAGAATTCTTTCCAAACTTGTAATTGCTGCCAAATAAGAAAGATTGTTTATCTTGATGCTGTTTTTTTGCACTTGGTAGCTATCCTGATGAATTTTCCCCATAACATAGCTTTTAATGCTGCCCATTCTTTATCACTATGACACCGAGTTCTCCAGTTCTCAGAAATAAAGTTATTAATGACCTTCCTCATGTGGGTTACCACATAGGTATCTTTCAGAAGTTGATTATTACGTTTCCATGTGGTATCTCGGTCAGAAGTTAAACCTATTATTTGCCAGAGCCAAACCACCAAGTGGTGAGATAGAACTCTAGGGGAAATATCACAAGAATGAAGGTTAGGAATCAGGGCCTGACTCATTAGGAAAAAAATCTAGCCAAGAATAAGAACGATGTGCTGGAGAAAATAAAGTAAACTTTCTAAGGGTGGGACTGAAAAGTCTCCAAGGATCGCATAATCCTAATTGATCAATTAAATCATGGAGAGAATGCTGCACTGGGAAAAGCCCTGAGAATATCTTCCAAGTTCTATTGAGGTCATGTCTTACTATTACATTCCAATCCCCTCCTAGGAGAATCAGTAATTGTGCAAAAGCAGCCAACACCATGACAAAATCTACAAAAAAAGACAGGATATCAGTATTAGGGCCATAGACACTCCCTAAGAGAACTTCAGTTTGTCCCAGGGAGCCCTGCATTAAAATATATCTGCCAGATGGGTCTCTAACACACACATCCTCTCCTGCCCCATTGACTATCACCTCTGTGCCTCTACCAATGCTGACCTCCCACTCCCTCACCCCCCCCCAGCACACCCTACCCTGCCCCCTCCATCCTCCGGGTCCCCCTGGTCCACTTTCTTTCACACCATGCCTACTCTCAGAGCCTGCCCCATTCCTGTCTAACAGTCTACTTCTGCCTCCCCTGATTCATCCACTGCTCGCCATAGACAGGGCCTGGCCCTCTTTAAAATGCTTTCACTACTACTACTCCTATCTGGCAATGTCCATCCCAACCCTGGCCCTTCTACAACCACCTTCTCCCACTCACCACCAATGGCTGGGCTCCGTCTTGCCACCATTAACATATGCAGTATCCTAAAAAGGTTTGCCAACCTTCAGTGCTGGGTAGCACAGCACCAACCAGATATCCTAGCTTTAGTAGAAACCTGGCTCTCCAAGTCCACCCCAGATTCCTTTGTTGCCTTACCTGGATACTCAGTCTTCAGACAGGACAGAGCTGGTAAACATGGTGGTGGCTGTGCCATCTATCTCCGTGACTCCATTCTTGACCATGCCCTCCCACAGCCCAAATTGGAGCATGGAGCTCAAGCAAGCTCCCTAAAATCTCAAAGGCCCCCCTTATTATTATTACCTCTGCCTACATCCCTCCTTGCCATCAGTATCTCACCCTTAAATCACTTATTGAGCACCTCTCCAACCAATCAAGTAACTTGGAACAAATCATTATGGGTGATCTTAACATTAACTGGCTTGCCAGCTCCTCATCCCAGGCCAAAGATGCTGTTGCTGCCCTTGATCTCACTCAACTGGTCACGTCACCCACCCACCACCACACGACCAATGGTACCGCCATCCTTCTTAATGTTGTTCTCTTGAACAGGCCTCAAAAAATTTTAGACATCACTGTCCTGCCAAATACCCTTAGTGACCATTCCCCTATACTCTTCATATGGTCATGCAAGTTGCCTAAGCCCGAGTCCAAATTTATATACAAATGACGCCTGCACCCCACAACTTGTCTAAGCTCTGGGAATATCTTGTCAACTGGGACTGGACCCCAATCAAGCTTTCCTCCACTATTGACTCAGCCCTAAATTACTTTATCAATTCCTTTAATTCGGTCTGTGACACCTATGCACCTCTCTCCAAACAGCTGGTAAAAAAGTATGACTCTTCCTGGATCTCCTCCTCCCTCCTCACTCAAATGAGGCACAGGGATAATCTCTGGCACAGGGCACTTGAGTCTGGGACTCCAGCTGCCAGGTAAGCCTACAGGGCTGCTCACAACAAGTGCACCTGGGCTATCCATAAAGCAAAGGCTGACTATTACAGAAATATCCTTGCCTCATCATGCGGTTCTGCCCGCAGATTTTGGGACAACCTAAAGGAACTAAATGGCAAATCCACTTCTCCACCCCCATTCCAACTTATTATTGATGGTTCCATCATCACGGACCCACAAGGTATCACCAACAGCCTAAACAAAGCCTTCTCAGACCTCAGTGCAATCCTTCCTCCCAACTTTTCTGACCCTGTCCCTGCCCCCCCAACCACCCTCTCTTACCCCCCTTTCCACTTTGGGGCACTCTCTCCTCCTGAGGCCAAACCTTACCTACTCAAGGCCCTAAATGGCACTGCCCACAGCAGCAACTCACTTGACCCAAAACTTCTTCATCTGGTACTGGATGTTGTCTTCTACCCCTCACATACCTTGTCAATCACTCCCTCTGTCTTGGACAGTTCCCCCCGTGCCTGGAAAACTGTGGTCATTGTCCTGATACACAAAGGCGGTGACCACACCTCCCCTGGGAACTTCAGGCCCATATCTATCCTCTCCCCTCTCTCCAAAGCCTTGGAAAAGATTGCTGCTGATCAAATAACTGACTACCTGACCACCCACATCCTCCTCGGCATGGAACAGCAAGGTTTCCATAAGGGATATAGTACCACCACAGCCCTCCTTCAGTTTTCCTCCTTCGTTCACTCTGCTCTTGATGATGGGCACCTTGCTGGAACTGTTTTTATAGATCTATCAAAAGCCTTTGACACTGTGTGTAACCCTTTCCTCTTAATCACCCTGTCGAAGGTGGGCTTTGCTCAGGGCCCCATCTCCTGGATCAACAACTAGCTCACATCCCAAATTCAATGCTTAAAAATCAACGACACCCTCTCTACTCCACTTCAGGTCTGCTCGGGAGTCCCACAGGGCTCAATTCTTGGACCGTTACTGTTTAGTCTGTACCTAAACACACTTCCTAACTCCTGTATTGAAAAAATCCTCCTCTATGCAGATGATGCAGTCCTATTCACATCCCACCCTGACACCACTCTCCTCCAACTTGCGCTACAGAACTCCTTTACTCAGGCAGAGCACTAGTTCCTGGACCACAAGCTCATGCTCAATCTGAAAAAAACTATGTCCATTCTTTTTGCCCACAATCAAAATAAATGCAAAAACTATTTTCTTACAGTCCTGTCCAGCTCCCTCCACCCCCTAGAGCAAGTTCATTCCTACAAATACCTGGATATAGTCTTTGACACTGCGCTATCCTTCCATGATCATACAGTATACGCACACTTTGCTCTGCGGTAAACTCTCATATCGGCCTGTTATACCGACACAGGACCTGCCTCACTCTTGAAGCACTGAGGCTAGCCATTATCTCCTCACTCCTCTCTATCATGGACTATGGACTCCTGATCGACAGAGCCTCTGACAACATTGCTCTCAACAGAGTCGAACTCTCCCTGAACAAGGCCTGTCAGTTACTGATTGGGTCTGACAGGCTCACACACACCTGCTCCCTCTAATCCATGGCTAATATACTCTCCTTTGATGTGAGGCTGCGCTACCAAACCTGTCTCATTGCCCAAAAAATTGTCTCAGGCCTAACCCCTCCTGGCCTATCCTCCACTCTAAGCCCCGCCATCTTGACTGCCCCCACCCGTAGCTCCTCCAAGACCGCACTTCTAGTGCCCAGAGCCAGAACATCCCTGGCCCAGGGGTCTTTCCACTACAGAGCCCCCCCTTTGGCTTAACTCCCTCCCCTCTTGCATCATGTCTGAAAAGCAGATTGGGCCTTTCAAAACTGCCCTCCGGCAGCATCTCGGTGCCTCCCGCATATGTAACTGTGCTTAGTCATTATCTTTGTTATAACAATGTTACCACATAGCTACTCCATTGTATAGGTTCTCCCACATGTTGTACTCCATTTGTATATTTCATTATTTATATAACTACTCAGTGTATATTTTGATTGTAAATATCAATGTTTGTGTTATTTGCCTAGCAACTCCATTGTTTAGGGCCTCCTTCGCTATGCATTACAAAATGCTCGTTCCAATTTCTTTGTTGACAGTCCGTTTACTTCCTGGGCACATGCTTGTAAAGGTGTTTTACCCTGTATGTAAACTGTTCCTTATGTTTGTCGCTGTACTGTTCATGACAACGAGGCGCCTTTGTAAATGAGCCTCTGGCTCAAAGGTTTGTAATTCTAATACAACAATAAATAAGATAAATAAATAATGTCAATTAAATGAAATGATACTGATCTTCCTATAAGAATGAGCACACCCCTTTTTGTCTCACATGATCTCCCATACCATAGGTTTGTCCAATAAAATCTCTGCAAAAGAGTGTAGACTCAGAATGTAACAAGTGCATTTTCTGTAAAAAAGTGATTTGAACTTCAAGATACGCCAAATGCTTTATAATTTGATATAGCTTAACCCTTGATCTTGCTCCTTTAACATTCCATGTGGCAAACTTAAATCTGGAAAACATTGGGTTGATAAATTACTTTTGGACCATACCGTAGAAAAGTACTCAATAAGAAACCATTGTGATAGAACCGAGGGCACTTGCTTGATTCCCCCAAGAAACCAAAAACAAACATTCCATACACAATTCAAATACTAACTGTATAAAAGCTATCAGAACCAAGAAAATGTACCAAAGCTATCCTTGCTCCTCCGACTCCACTCCTGCAGTCAGGTCTGTGGATGGATCCCAGAAGGGATCTATGGTAGCCCCTGGCAATAGGAGTCTTAAACTTAGCATGGCACTCAGCCCCAGAAAAGTAACCATGTGGCCAGAGCCTAACAGCTAAAAAGACTGCTATATATAGGTAAGAACATACCAGTCTGCCCCTTAACTAAAACTGTACTGTAAGGTAGAACCAATAGCATTAATACTACATGTTATAGGAAAGAACCAGAACAGAGTCAAACACAATTTACTATCTTGAACATGCTAGGTGGCAACTATATAGGGAGCCGTAACTTAAAAAGAAAAAAAAAAAAGTGAGTCATCCATCCAGAAGGAGGCAAAAGAATAGCATTACATATACATCATAGGAGATCAGGAAATGAATAAAACTGACAGAACAAGATCCAGGAGAGTATATTCTGCCAAGGAGGAAAAGAGAATTAAATGAAAAATGATCTAGGTGTTGAAACTGGAAACAAAAGAGTGAGGGGTGAAAGTAGTACTCAATAGAAAACAATAGAATACAAGAGAAGCCAAACAGAGTGTAGTTCAGACTGTGCCAACAGTAAAGAGTCAAAATACAAGAGAACAAAAGGGAAAAGGAAAGGCAAACTGGTTTATAGCCCCAAGATACATCTATAAGATCGTAAAGAAAACACCTTTAGTTCGTTTAGAGGTGATAAGGTACACTTTAAGAGCAAAGAACAGGCTGTTCTAATTAGGAAGAGTATCACCCCCCTCTAGTGGCTGATCCTTGTACTAAAAATGTTGGTAACAATAGAAATAACATTTAGAATTCAGTTCTCTGTTAAATGTCTCCAATTATAGCAAATAGAGTATTAATCCAGTCTGCCTCCATTAAGGAGCATTTCTGTGCCCCACGCCAAAAAGGAATTGCTTCCTAACAAAACAAAAAAAAGAAGAAGAAAGCTAAAGAAAATGTAAATCATGTCCACAACAGTCTATAGTATCCATCCAGATTATAGTGGAAACAACATACAGCAGCCAAGATATCAGCTAGTTAAAATGAATTCAAGTCTGGGAAGCCAACTGGTTATAACATTAAATACATTGACATAATAGTTCAGGTCCTAGGTCGAGAACAGGTCTGCCATTGAAAAGGAGTAATCAGTCCTTGACAATGGAGAGCAAATGGTCTTACCAAATCTCTGATAAACAGGTTACATCTAATGCAGAAAAATTAGCGAGGTGGAAGGCGAGAGGGAGTAAACAAGTTGGGGAAGTACTATAGCTCAGAAGCTCACTTATCGCTTCTTCAGCTGATTGAATTGCTTTTCTCCTTTCGGCGTATGTATCACTAATGTTGCTGGGTACCACAGTCTAAATCAAATTCCGACTGCATATAATTTACTTTTAATGTCCCTGTAGGCATCTTGTTTGAACCATATCCCTGGGCTTAATTCATTAAAAAAGAAAATACTGGAGCCTTCCCACCACACTTGTTTCTGCTCGATGACTTTAGATAACATGAATTTTGTCTCTAAAACTGAGAAGTCGAAAAATTAAGATATGGGGTTTCTCCCCTTGGTTGGGAATCTGCTTCAATGATCAATAAGTCCTTTTGATCAACTAGGTAGTCCCATATGGGGATGGGCTGTCAATCTTCTCCAGCAAGCATTATGTAAATGTGATAGGATCTGTGCCTTCCATACAATCAGGAAGTCCAGAAATAATACCTGGAAATCTATCCCAAAAAATAGTATTCTTCAAAAAACAGTATTAATATATCCACCCCCGGTACTGCTTCTTGTAACTTTCCTCCCCTTCAGATCATGCCCCTTCCCATTAAATATGTGGCACTTGAATGCCCACCCCCAGTACCACTGAACAGTAGCCCAACACTGAGGTGCCCAAAAGAAGACCATCCCTCATTTATTTTGTTACTTACAGAAAAAGAAAATGGTCCCTCACTGATCTCTTTCCCCCACTGACCTCCCACTCAGCATCCACCCCCCATAACCTCCACACTCCCTCAATCACCTGAACATGTCCTACAGGGAAGATACACTCTCTGATCGAAGACTCCTCTTGCTGCTGGAACTGCCAACTGCAATATGAGAAACTATGGTAAATGCAGTTCAATGCATTTCAATAGGGTTTTGAACTCTGATTCTTAACTTTGTCATTTTTGCACAATTTGACCACAGATTTTCAACATGGCCTTTTTAGGACTCCACCTCATGACCAATGATGGTGGAATTAGCAAATCTGACCTGAAAGGTGATTATGCAGTTGCTTTGCTAATTAACCTTTTGGATGAGATTTCAAAATTTGCACTGCCCTTGTTCATGAGGTGGGGTCATAAGAGGGCTATGTTAAAAATCTGGGGTCAGAATTTGTAGAAATGGCAACGTTATGAGCATACATTGAAAATGTTCTACGCTCGCTCATAACTTTGGTAATTTTAAATATTTTGACCACAAATTTTTAATGTAGCCATTTTTTTACACCACCTCATGCATGTGATAGCTGTCATTGTTCAAATCCTGGCCAAAATGTCTCTGAACCTGTGGCATGGGATGACATTTTGGTGGTACAGAATGACATTTCAGTGGGGATTTGAACATTTTCTCCTACTGGGTTCATGAGCTGAGGTAATAAGAAGGCCATGCTGATACTTTGGTGTACAAATATGGTAAACTGCCCAGGTTATGAGTGAGCATTGCAATATTTCAACATTCACTCACAACTTCACTAATTTTCAATATTTTAACTCCACACTTTCAGTATAGCCATTTTTCCACAACACCTCATGTAACCACCCAGTCCACTGGGGTTACTAGAATCCCATCTGTGTTAGAGATGTGATGGTAGTGGGCAACTGGTAGGGAGCATATTAGAACCTCTCTACAGATGACAACATTGTTTACTCAGCTAGCCTGAGAAGAGAATGGATTATGCCATTTAGAACTCTCACAGCAGCAAGAGCCACTTTGGAATTAGCTGCCTGGGAACAGTTTAGAATGCTGGGACAGGAGTCGGTGTAGTTGAATAGTTCTGTAGTAGGAGTCAGACTGAGCAGAGCTCAGAGAGTAGAGGTGCCTGCCAGCCTGCCCTGAGGCTGGGTGAAGGACCACTGGTTATTTTCTCACCCTAGTGAATGAAAATAGCAGCAGTACCACAGGAAGTGGTGGAGATGGTTGTCAGCAGGATCCTTCTGAATCCAGTCTTATGGAGTGAATGGAATTGATAAATTCGGTGTTCCCAATGGGTAATTCCCTGAGGAATAAGAAGAGTTTCCAGCTGTCCAGGTCAGAGATAAAGCTATGGAAAGCAAATGGGAGAAGTGTGTTTTTCTCCACCAGTCTGATGTCTATAACAAGGGACAAACAAAACCATGAGTACAGAAACAGACTAGTTCTTTTGGGAGTTATCTGGTGGTATATGTTCCCAGAGACAAGGCTAGAGTACACCACTCAGGGCCCCAGTCTCACCACTAATATGTGCTTAATATAATTTAAAGGTGTGGGAGCCTTTTGCAATCTGGTGAGACTAAAGGATCTGATTTATGTAACCCCAAAGGGATGGCAGAGGTTGACTGGGGCTGGGGGGGTGCAGACCCTCAGCTGAAATTCCAGCCAGAGTTAACTGGTCCCTGGAAGGGCACAAGTTTACCCTGCGGTTGTTAACTAAGCCCATCAGGTCAGGAGGATGTAATGTTTTAAAGTGTGTGGCAACCCCCACTAATAGACACTTTTCTGAAAAAGATGTCCTGGTAGATCCTAAGTTTAGAGGAATGGACTGGTCATAATTTGTGACAGAGAAGAATGTGTAAAGCCCTGGAAATTTGTTGTACTGGAAAAGAAGAGTACTTGTGTGATCCTGTAATTTACTATTTCAAACCTGGGGGACCACCCCATTCTGTTTTTCCATCTATGTCAGAATAAAGCCATACTGTACAATCCCATCTCCAGTTCTAGACATTCCATCGGAGCTTCAAGAGTGAACTTGTTTATGGACCCTCTCAGACATTAGACCTAGCATAACCCTAGCACCTCTCTCCCAGAACTCAGTGTAAATATAAATGTTTATTTTGTGCCCTAACCCCCTGACCTCTTAGGCATGGGGTCAAAATGTTGCATGGCAGAATGCCATGTGACTTAATCACATTGAGCAATTTACTTATTTTGTTTGATCTGTGGGGGGCTCTGCCCCCTCACACCCCCCGTTACAGGGGGGCTGCTCCCCATGGGACCCCTCCCACTTAGGATTCTAACTCTGGGGGGGTCCAACATGGAGCACGCACAGGTCGGGGGTTCATGCATAATGCTGTATGCTAGTAAGCGTATGACATTATGACCCAGTACGGACCTCTTAGACACTGAGCCTGATATTTGCCCCAGTTCCAGGGGTGATGTCTATTGTTATGCCAACTTGTGATTTGTTGCCTTATCAGTGTACAAGTAATGTGGGGTCCTGGTTGCAAGATGTCACTCATGGCCAGGGTAAGGGTTGCACTCATAAACGTGATGGGTGTTATTTTTTAAATCATTGACGAGATGTGTTTTTGCACTTCTGGTGCAAAATGACATTTTGGCCAATATACCATTAATGCTATGTGTCATGTTTATAAAGGGATTCATAAAGTAACTGTCTTGAAAATTTGGGGTCAAAATTTAAAGAAAAAATATATAATTGTTAAGAAACTTTGGGTGTAATGCAAGTCTTCACCATAGCAAGTATGATCTGTGATCCCATGCCGGTGAACTGAGTTCAGGGGTGAGCTCATTGACCCAACTTAATATGGTAAGGGTGGGGGAACAGCAGTGTTATGCAGCACTCCCAGTCAGGGAATGAAAGCTGCAGAGTTGACTGCACTGGCCTGGGTACCATATAGTGAAGACAACTGCCCTCAGAGTTTTATTGAGTGATTGCTATTGCTCTGTTATCAGTTTTATTGATTTTAAACATTGCTATTGTATTGTATTGTAAAGGTGCCTTGAGCTCAGGAAGGGCGCCTTATATAAATAAATTTTACCTTTACCTTTACCTCTTGGCATAGGGCCCTGCATCTCTCCTCTGCACCTGTGGGTGGCAGAGGGCCTTGTGCATTGGCTGACAGATGGACCATTTGCTCTGTGTGTCTGTATTTGGCATAACATGGAAGCACAATAAAAAGAGGGCTCTGCCTTCCAAAAACCACCAGACAGCCTCACGAATTATTGACATCCATTGCTGCATGGAAGTGCAGGGCCCACAAGGGCCCTGAACTTCTGTAGGTGGATGGAATCTTCCTTTATTGCAGGCCAAAAGGGCCCTGCACATCTGCATCTGTTCATGGAGATCCTGAAGGGACCTGCATGAATGATGATATAATTTCACTGTCTCAAAAAGAAAGGAAATTGCTTGCAAAAAATGTCATTAATGCACTAGTTAGGGTTCAAGTTAATGACACAAAAGTAGGGAAATGTGGTGTTAGAGTTTCCTACTCTAACTCCCCGTCCCCCTTCAAGCAACAAAAGGAAAAAACATTAGGGTTTTTGGTCTCCAGACTCTTGGCAAATCAGTGGTGGGGTCCTCCTTGTGGCTGTCAACCCTATTGTCCACCCTGTTCCCTGAACAATCAGCATCACACATTACCTCCTTTCTTCATGCAAGCCCCACAGGGCTCTGCATGAAGAAAGCTAAAACAAACTGTGTTGGCAATGTGTGGCAAGACATACTTCTTTACCTTTGAAGAGTGTATCACTATGAGGCCCTGGCTTGGAGCTGTAACTTTTGCTTTGAACAGGAGGCTATGGGCTGGGGGAGGAGGGAGCATTAGGGTTGACAATCCAAAGAAGACCTCACCACTGGTTTGCCAACACTCTGGAGACCCAAAACCCTAATGTTTCTTCCTTTTGCTGCTTGAGGGGTGGGAAGTTAATGTAGAAAACTCTAACATCACAATTCCCTCCTTTTTGATGTTAACTTGAATCCTAACTGGTGCATTAATGAAGTGTTTGGCAAAGAAAATAGATAGATAGATAGATAGATAGATAGATAGATAGATAGATAGATAGATAGATAGATAGATAGATAGATAGATAGACAGACAGACAGACAGACAGATAGATAGATAGATAGATGGATGTACAAGTATACAGAGTGAGAGAGAGAGAGAGAGAGAGAGAGAGAGTATATAAATATGGTATACATAATGGGTTGAAGTAGCATAACATTCATCTCCACTAGTGAGTGGTAAGACCCTTAAATCCTGGGTTATGAAGTCACAAGTTAGTTATAAAGGTCTTACCACTCATATGTGGAAGTAAGTGTTATTCTAGTGTAATCTACTATGTATTTGATATATTCTATGGTATCACATCACAACAGTGATGGGAATACTGCGAAGACCATCACAGTGACATTAGCAACAGTTAGCTGTGATGGTCCACTATATTCCTGACACTGCTGCCTCTGGGGTGTTTGCCCCCTCCTTGAACCAACTTTGTCCTGGAGCTGGTTATTTAAAGTCTGGGGGTGTGGGGGGCAGAGTCACACAGTTTTCTCCAGCAATGGCACAACACCAGTTGGCGGTGTTGTGCTGTCATTGTGCTGATGGTCACTGTTCTCCACTTCATCGCGGCATGGTGGAATCATATTCTACCAGTGAGTGGTAAGACTCATAAATCACAGGTTGTGAAGTCACAAGTTACATATAAAGGTCTTACCACTCATGTGTGGAGATAAGTGTTATTCTACCATAACCCAAATGTATTTGATATATTCCACACTGTTATTCATGCTTTTGTTTGTACTTTACCTTGTTTAGTCTTAAAACTGTCTTTCTGTCCATTGTAAACTTTCAATCGGGCAAATTGTTCTTTGTGATCTACTTCCAGATTATAAGTGGAAATATTATGATCTAAGTGCAATAACATACTGCTATGAAATCTTATGAAATAACAAGGAATGTCTTATGAGGAGCATTTGGGGATCTCAATATGTACACACTGGAGGAAAGGAAAGGAAAGAGGGTTGACATGGTTGAGAAGTTCCAGTACCTCAGTGGGACAAACAAGGTGAACAGTATTGATCTTTTTACAATAAGTGGTAACAGGAGCACCAGGGGAATCTCATGAAATTGGGGGAGTGGTTCAGAAAGTATATTAAGAAGTACAAATTTTACAGAAAGAGCTCTGCTAGAATGGAACAAGGTCCGGAAGAGGTCATCTGCACTAAAGCTGTAGGAGGGCTCAAAAGGGGGTGGGACAGGCACATGGGAAAAGTGCATATGGGGGCAGTTAGAGCGGGAAGGAAGAAAAGAATGAGGACTGACAGGGCAGCAATCCCATAACTAGGCAGGCTTGGGCTGACTGAATAAGCCCATAAGTCTTTATCTGGGCACATGTTCTATGTTTCTGTGTTTCTATAATGTGCTGTAAGTAACATAACATGTCCTAAGTAAAAATACTTACCCCAAAATAAAATGTTTTTTTTACACATAGTATTCACTATTAGTGTAATATACATAAGAGATGTCACATAGCCTCTAACTAGATAAGCTATTTACAGTATCTGTGATGGAATGCCATTCTCAGTGCTTACTAGCAACAAATGGCAATGCCACAAGTCCTAAGCATTGAAAAAGGCATTTCATTACATATTAATAACTTGTCTTTGTTCAGGCTATGTGATATTTGAGTCATCTGATTTTTCTCTTTGACTTTGTGACATCAGAACTAGGCAAGATAAAATAGCTGTGGGTAATATAACATGTTATACTGTCAGTTAGATGTCTGCAAGCATAAATAATATTGTAGCTTTTGTCTTGCAGATTTATTTTATTATAAATGAGATAAATATATATCAGTTCTTATGCCATTGTTATAAACATTCTCAATTAATGAAACTGAATAATAACTGAGTAAGGTGGGAGTAGAGAACAAGAAGGAGACTAGGGGCCAGCTGCAGATACAGGAAGGGGAGTAATGATCACAAAAAGAGACATGTCAGAGAGAATACAGGAGAAGAGATAGGCAGAGGGAGGTTGTTCCACAGAGAAGGGAGGTGAATGGAGAAAGCAGATTATCCAGAAGAGGTTTTACAGCAAGGGATAGAAAAGGAGCAAGTATTAGGGAACCAAGAGAGTAGGAAGAGCTGGAGTGAGGGCGGAGGGCAGATTGGTAGGAGGGGAAGGAGGAGAACCAGTAGTTAGAAAGATAAGAAGAAGAGGGGATGAGATGCCAAGACTAAAGGAGAGCAGGGGAAGAGTGAGGATGAAGTAAAAAGAACTGTGATGAATAAGAGATGAGACATTTAGAGCAAAGTGGCAAAAGCAATGGAAAAGGTGACCCAGTCTGGTAAGGATGGCATTGGGAGCAACACTGTACACCATGTCTGCTTAGTCAACCAACAGTTTGATCATCTTAAGGATGAGAATTAAATTTAATTTGGAAAAATGCAAAATAATGCATTTGGGAGTAAAATATCTCAATTATTCCTGTATGCTGGGATGAAAAACTTTAACATCTGTTGAGCAAGATCTGGGTGTCATAATGGACAACAAACTCAATCCAAGGTCACAAACTACTGCTGCCATATCCTGAGCCAACAGAGTATTATGGACTATGAAAAGAAGTATAAAATCAAGAGATCAGTCAGTGATTTTCTCCTTATACAGGACATATATACGTCCACATTTAGACTATGTAGCACCAGTGTAGTGTCCCAATAAATGAAAGGACATTGCTCAGTTTAGAAAGAGTCCAGAGAAAGGCAACAAAAACAATACTGTATATGAAATCTGCAATCTATCATACAAATTAAGATAACAAAAGTTAAATCTAATGACTCTGAAACAGGGCAGACTTAGAGGTGATACTGTATACTAATGATGTTTAATATTATGCAGGACCCATACCTCCTAATAGAATTACATATGGATTTCAAACAGGACTTGAAATCCACCAGAGGATACCCACTTCAGTTAAAAAGACAAATCTTTAGCACAACCAAGGGAAACTATCTTTTCACATAATGGGTTATTAACCTTTGGAATTCATTACCACTGGAAATAGTAGTCAGCAAATCCAAAAATGAATTAAAGGTTAAATTGGACACCTTTATTTTGAATGAAGGTATTCTATATTACTGTGCTTTGAAGGAGCAACATGAGCAAACAAGCCTTTTCACTCCTTTACACGCGAAAGGCTTTGCCTGTGGTTCAATGGGCTGAGCAACCAGCCATGCCTCCTGCTTAACCTATTTAAAGACAATTCTTCCTACTTCACCCTGAAGCATTTTTTCTTTGTGTCAGGAGACATTGTTGGACTCTGCTTCCCCCATCTTCTCTAGAGTTTGCCTCCTTCCTTTCCTTGTGCTTTGGTTTCTGCTTGGTGTGTACTGGACTTTCTGCTTGTTTGTGGTTTTCCTGCCTTTTTTGGTAAGTATTTTGCTTTTGCCTCTGACTACAGCTTGCCTCTCACTATTATTTGTTTTCCTGTTCTCCTGTGCTTGTGTTTTTCATTTTACATTTTTTGGGGGCTTTCTAATTTTCCTAGCATCCTGCTTCCCTTCCCCCTTTTGTTTGCATTGTGCCATTCAGGTGCATTGTGCTATTTCAGGCTCCTATTTACTCATCATATTTTTAGCAGACCCTCAGTTCAACTGCAGTTGTTATCTGCATGCTTTCAGCTCCACTTGCTGTTTTCCTTGCTTGTAACAGTCTCCTGTGCACATATACCCTTAATTGTTTGCCCGCAGACCTGGCTTCTCTCATTGCCTGGCTCCAGTAAGCAGTTATAACTCTCATCTTTTCAATCTCATGTGCTTGCTTTTCTAACAGTTCATTGTTGCTCTACTGCCCTTACTCCTGCTCAGCCCATGCTGGGATGGCAATTTAAGTGTTTCTCTGTAAAACTTTTGAATTCTGACTGATTTCAAATTCTCGTGGGAATTTTTTGTAGTAATACACAGCCTCCTTTTTTCAACATATAGAGTGACTCTGGTAACATTTGGTGAAGGAGCAAACATTTATGTGCATTTTATTAATTTAAACTTTGCTCCTTAAAGATTTCATCATTGTGTTGTATTCTTCCTGGAGAGCATTTTCAGTGTTTCTGTCCCCCCCCATAAAAAAATCAATGGGGTTGAAAATGAACCATAAACTCTGAACCTGATGATTTACTGCTAATTAACAGTTTGAATATTTTGCACATTTGAACAGCAAGCAATTCTGAATTTGCACAGTAAAAAGAAAAATTTCAAGAATTCGACATGAGCACCTGACTAATTTCTCTAAGGTGACTAATAATGAAAATAATGACAATTCTGAATTTCACAAATACTTTGACTCTATGGTATGTCTCTTAACTAATCTAATGGTGGTAAAGTGTCATGGTGTCTGCTTGTGGCACTGCTGTTATTTCCATGGTGGGGGACTGTGTGTCGCAGTGGGGTATTGTGGTTTGAGGTAGTAGAAGGAGCAAGCTTTTATATAAATTATATATGACTGTTAATCCTGCTCCTTAGTAATCTAAATAATTCGTACTGTATTTCTTATGTGACATCAAATGCAGGTAATGAAGAACAGAAACAATAAGAAAGTTAAAAATGTGCAATTTAACAGATTAAAAGCTTGTGTGACCTACAGTATGTGGTGGTCTAAAAATGCTTCAGAACTTAAATGTCTTGTATATTGTCCTAGATTTCTGTTGGTTTAGCTGGTGGCCTGTGAATCCACCATTTCTGTCAATTGGTTCTGTGTACCCTATTGTTTTGTCCAATAAACAAAATCAGAAACAAACAGCAAAAATAACATTTCTGTAAAAAGGAACTAGTGGCCCATGACCCACCACTGATGTCAGTCTGTCCATAGAAACATAGAAACATAGAAGCTGACGGCAGATAAGGACCGCAAGGCCATCCAGTCTGCCCATTTCTTTTTCTACCTTATGAATGTACTGTAACATCCTAGATTTCTGTTTGGTTTAGCTGGTGGCCTATGAATTCACCAATGTTGTCAATCTGTCCTATGTACTGTATTGGTTTGTCAAAAAACAAAATAAAAAAACAATAAAAACAAAAATTTCTATAAAGAGGAACTGGTGGCCCATGACCTACCACCATTGCCAGTCTGTCCTGTGTACTGTATTGGCCTAGATTTCTGTTGGTTTAGCTGGTGGCCTGTGAATCTACCAATGTTGTCAGTTTGTTCTGTGTACTGTATTGTTCTGTCCAAAAAAAAAAAAGGAAAACAAACAACAAAAACAAACATTTCTGTAAAGAGGAAGTGTTGGCCCACAACCTACCCCTGTTGTCAGTCTGCTCTGTCTACTGTCTTGTCCTAGATTTCTGTTGGTTTAGCCTGTGATCCCTGAGTCTACCAACGTTGGTCCCATGTACTGTCTTGCCCTAGATTTCAGTTGGTCTGTGAATCTACCAGTGTTGATCTGTGTTCCATATTGTATGTTCAAAACTCTTGTTCCATAGTGGCTTGTCAGTCCTGTCCTGTCTGATGTACTGTCTGCCTTTACTAAATAAAACATCCCAAAACCCAGAGGGAAGGCAATGTAGGCCTTTTATCCTCAGAGGTTTCCTCCTCAAAGGGATTTTTTTTTCTCCTCTGTGCTGAAGGTCATAATACCTATTTAGGTTTTTCATAGCTTATTTCCTAGGTTGCTTAGGTAGGTTTCCGCTGTTGGATGGAGATGGATGGTAGCTCTCCTTTGCCACTCCTCTTTCCTTAGGAAGTCATTCCTGCTTGCTCTCTAATCTTTCAGACCTATGTGAAGGTCTCTACACATTACCCATTGTCTTCTGGCATACGTTACCCATTCTGTCTTGCTGACCTCAATAGGTCCTAAATACATGATACTTGCTTGTTACCTTCTGCAATACTTTCTGCTTTACACTCTTTTTGGGGCTCCTTCCTAAGGTACCTTTAGCCTAAGGAAATACATCCCATGGCACCTCTAGGGGTGGAACCCTCCTCCGAGGTTTCTTGTCTTCGGCATCCCTACAGGGTGGTATTACCTGAGGAATGGGAGACAAACAGCCACAAATGTTTATTCAACAAGTTGCATAAGCACAACACTATACTATGTTGCATAAGAACATTGAATTTAACCCTTAGAAGACTGTGGACATATATATATGTCCAGAATCTATATACATTCACACATATTCAGTTCTCAAAGGGTTTTTAAAGGTGTTGCAGGTGGTTCAATGGGCTGAGCAACCATCTACATCCCCTGCTTAAGCTATTTAAAGACAGTTCTTCCTGTTTCATCCTGAAGCATTTTTTCTTTCCCCCACCATCCTCCCCTCCTCCTCCAGCATCTTGCCTCTCTTCTTGGGGCTCCTTCCTAAGGTACCTTTAGCCTAAGTGGATCCTTCATGTGGCACCTTTAGAGTTGGAACCCTCCTCTGGGATTCCTTGCCTTTGGCATCCCTATAGGGTTGTATTCCCCAAGGAATGAGAAGCGAATGGCCGCAAAGGTTTATTCAACAAGTTGCATAAGTGCAACACTACACTAAGTTACATAAGCACATTGAACTTAATATGAACTTTAGTATCTCACAGTGAGCCAGGAGAATCAGAGAGGACTAGTGCCCATACAGAGTCCCAAGTTTGAGACGCAGATTTTTATGCATGGGGTCATGGTTACAGAAATCAAGGTTTTGATCCACCCATAAACCAAGGTATTTGGAATAGGGGTCTTCTTCAAGGGAGCCACGGTCAAGTAATACATGTTTGCACATCATTTCATTGATCACTGCTTGTGAAGTGTGTATGTGGGGAGGGGGCTGGACATGATGGTCCATGAGTTCCTTCTAACCTTAAATTACTGTGTTTATATATATATATATATATATATATTAGCTGATTGTGCACATTGTACTTAATTAACTTTCTCTGCATGGGAACAAATGATCTGCAAGATAAAATATGATCCCTATCCAGTTTGTTTTCTAATCCTCTTGACATCTGAAACTTGTTATGTGACTATGTTAATATGCAACAATATTCTCCATGACAACAGTCTGTGCTGTTACAAGCATAAAGACATTAGTTGTTGGCAAGCAGATGATTTTTTTTGGGGGGAGGGGGGATAGCAGAGTAAGTACTAGTATCTGTGAAAGTATTAGAAAAAAAAATAATGGAATAAAGCCAAAAGCTAGAAAACATTTATATTGAATACAATTGTTGTAACCATAATGGTTTACATTTTTTATTTTAGTAGATACATGGGACCAATTTTCAATGAGATCTCATCCACCATGCCCCCAGGGTGAATTTTCAAAGGGGCTACTCTGTCACTGATGCATATGGCTCAGTTTTCAATTGGTGGATGGGTGGAGACCCCAGACAAAACGTAAATATGGTTTAGCACTTGCACCCATTTCCAGCAGCATGCCTCCAGATCTGGACACCTGCTGCTGAAAACCAGACTAAAATGAAACAAATAACCAGTACAATGGACACTTGAATATAGCCCAGAGGCAATGGGACTGGATGCATTGGGTACACATATAAGAGATGCATTCCCGATGTTCCCTTTTAAATTCAGCCCCTGCTCTTTAAAGAAAAGTTAAAACTTGCACAGAAATTAACATACCACGAATAAAAGAAGAAGACATAAAATGGAGCAGAGGAGATCAGTTGTAGCCAGTGCCAGTCTCGAATTACATAAGCATATCCTGCTAGAATCAGTTGTCCTGTGGTGAAGCTGTAACCAATTAAAGTCCCAGATATTGTACGGACCTTGGCTGGAGTCCATTCCACAACTGTAGGGGACAAAATATAGGTGAAGTGTGTGCACACTGCATGCCATGAGCTGAAAATGAAAGCCTGCACATACCTAAGAACCTTTTGTTACTAAAATGAGAGACACATACACCCAAAATGAGGGACAATGGTGGGACACTGACCTGTAGAATGAGGGACTCATAAACATACATAAAGACACAAGCTCAGAACACTGTGTAAACTAGTGCTTTTGTTTGCTCAAAGTTTAATTTTGTTTTAGCATCACAAAATGTTGAGAACTTCTGTTTGATAGTCTCAGTTCACAGTATCTCCTCTAAAGAGTGTGGGTAGCACCTTTTCAGTGTAGGACAGATGTCAGACAGAGCACTTCTAAGGGACAAAATGAGGACTGTCTTGCATAATAATGGGCAGTTAAGAGGTATCTGATACCCAGTAGTATTGCTCAGATAGTGCTTTTGTGGATCCTACCACCCTCCATCAGATAGCTCTGGTATCCTACCTAGGATCCTACTAGAAATCCTACCAAAGACAGATGCAAGATACGAGGTCAGATAGCGATAGATCCTAGGCAGGATCCAGGGATCCTAGGTCAGATAGTTAGGATCCGAGCTGGATCTTTTGGTCAGAAGAGTGGATCTGTTGCTAGGATCCACATTTGTTGCTAGGATCAACAGGATCCACATTTGTTGGATCCATGCACTGAATCCTAGAGGGTCAGATCCATGGCCAGACTGCACTGCTATCCTACCACAGTAACTATCTGGCCAAATGGGAGGTATCTCTTGGTATTCTGGTTACAAGGATACTATCTGAGCAAAATGAATACCCAGCTAAATAGCCTGATAACTTCATCCAGCACCTTGTGGAATTAAATTGTCTAACTCAGCACTCCATGGCATCAGAAAAAGGATTCTTATACCATTCCCTATATTGTTACGGTACCTCCATCACAGTTTATTTTAACATGTTACTTGTAGGGAGAAAATCTATACTGGTAGATTAGTGATTATTTTTTCTTTTTTGTCCCACTGTTTCCTCTTATTTTAAGTGGTATTTTAAGTGACTTTCCCTCCCTGTTATTGATTCTTTATCATTGACACCTGTAGCGAGGCATGGGGCCTTGCTGGTGTTGACCACATACTGTATGTTCTAGCAGCATATGCCAGCTGAAGAACAGTGTAGTTTTTTTTTAAAAAAGTTTCCTTTCCTGTAACCCCTCCTTGGATCCTAACCTCTTTGAAGACCACCTCCCATCAAGGCTCTGAGAGTCAGAAAACATTAGAAAATAAGTATTATTCTGAATGATAAGACATTTTCAGTTTGGGGAACACCTTGCCAGATGCATATTAACTTTACTGGGGCAGTCAAAAGCTGATTGGGCAGTTCATTTGCAGAGTCTTTATAGTTTTACTTTCTTGACTATTCCTTACTACACTGAATGTCAGTCTATGCATTGGGTATTGTCAAGAAAGTGACATCACTCAGCCAATGTACTGTTGTGTCTTATTACCTATCCAAAATACACCCTGTTGTGAGTTATTGCTTAATAATCCACAATAGGGAGTTTGTTGGGTATACAGTAAGATATAATGGGATATTACTGTAAGTGTGGTGAGTTTACTGCATGCCTAGGCCAGGGCATGGCATGGCAAGAGACCACAGAGCAAGAGCATTCAGCTCATTGAAGTGCAGTAAATTATATACAGTTATACATTGAAGTGTCTTCTTAAACTTATAAAATGTGAAAGTTCATGTTATGTAAAAAATAACAAGGACATGCTTTTAATATAATAAAAACTCTTTATTTTAATTAAATGATGATGCACTTAAGAAAACAGTCCAACAATTGTGTGTGTGTGTGGGGGGGGTAAAAATAAAAGAAAATGTTCTGATCCATGAGCTGCACTGAATTCAGGGAGTGTCAAAATAAAAAAAAAAAAAAAAAGCTTATTTTCTGGAGAAGTTGACTTGGGTGTTAAAGTTTCAGTTATTTGTGAAAAAGATGCCACTGTGGAATCAAATAGGCTGGAGTTCAGTAGCTGGCAGAGTCAGTTGCTGACGGAGCATTATTGATTGCAGGCCATTTTTTGTTGCAGATCTCAGACATGGATTGGATTTACTGGCTGACATTGATGACTTACAGACAGGTGTTTTTCTTTTAGTTCAATTGGATTTCAATGATTTTTGTATCCTCATTGTACTGCATGTCATACTGACATATTTCTAGCCTCTGCCATCTGTGCAGACTTTGAAGCTATCAGGCTTCAGCTCCCAGATCTCTTCATGGTCTGTGGGCTACGAAGAGCTGGATATCCAGCCTAACCTTTGATCAAGACCAGAGCCACGAGGGAAGACAGGACCATTGATTCTCATTGTTTCTTAAGGTCTGCAGGGGTGATAAGAGGGTGGTGTTTGAACTCATCTTTGTATTCTTCTCTTTGGTTTGTCATTTTTGACTGAAAGACATTATTGACTGAGGGAAATGGGTGATTTTTATGATACTGGTATTGTGCTACAGCAGCTGTTCTTACAGTAGATTTTTTTTTTCTTAGGTGGTTCCACATACTCTTACTTTTTGAGCCTCAAATATTGCCTCAGCTTCCTGGGTTAACATGATACAAAATTATGTGGCAGATAGCTCTTCCATAGCATGTGAGAGCGATGGCCCATTGTGCTCAGTGAAGAAAAAATGGCTGGGACACTTAGAGACTGGGATCCCTGCCCGATCTGAGGGGGTCAGCACTGTTGGGGGAGTGCAGGCAAAACAGGAAGGGAAGGGGGGTCAGAGAAGTTGAAATCCTGGTTGACAGAGTGAGGGAAGCCCTCAGGTCACTAAAAACTGAGAAAGCTCCAGGGCCAGATGAAATACATCCCAAGGTGCGAGGGAATTGACTGATGTCCTGTCAGCCCCTCTGGAGGAGCTATTCAACATCTCTCAGAAGACAGGATGGGTGCCCCATGACTGGAGGGTGGTCCATGTCATTCCTATCCACAAGGCTGGATCAAGAGAGGAGCTGGGGAAATATAGGTCTGTTAGCCTGATGTCAGCAGTGGGCCAAATGATGAAGGGTATTATCAAGGAAAGGCTGGGGGGGGGTACTGGAGGAAATGGGGTACTTGGATGATAGACAGCATGGCTTCATCCTGGGAAGGTCATGTCAACAAACTTTGTGGAGTTCTATGATTGGGTGATGAGTGCCCCAGACCAGGGAAAGCCATTGGATGTCCTCTTTCTAGACTTCAGCAAGGCATTTGATTCCATACCTCACAGTTGCCTGCTGGCTTTGCTGGGGGAATTGGGGGTGGGAAATCAGATTACCAGATGGATAGGAAATTAGCTATCAGAGTGCACTCAGAGGGTGGTGGTTGGGGGGTAGTCTCATCTCCCATGAGGGTCATCAATGGGGTCCCCCAGGGATCAGTCCTGGGGCCATTCCTGTTTAATGCCTATGTCTCTGACATAAGGAAAGATATCAGGAGTGAAATGAGTCTCTTTGAGGATGACTCAAAGCTGGGAGTGGTGGTGGATGGGAAGTAGGGGAGGGTAGCCCTGCAGGAGGACCTGGAGACTCTACAGAAGTGGTTGCATAGGTTGAAGCTGAAATTCAATGCAGGGAAATGCAGGGTTCTTCACCTGGGGACCAGGAACCTTGGACAAGTGTATACCCTGGGGGGAGACACACTACAAGCCTCAAAGAGGGAGAGGGATCTGGGGGTGGTGATGGATGTCAGTATGAACAACTCTGAGAACTATAGGAGGGCAGTGGCCAAGGCCAATAGGATACTGGGTTGCATTTCTAGGGGGATAACCTCCAGAAGGAGGGAAGTGATTCTCCCTATGTATAACTGCTTGGTTAGGCTGCACCTTGAGTACTGTGTGCAGTTCTGGAGGCCGTACTTAGAAAGGGATATTGCACTCCTGGAGAGGGTTCAGAGAAGGGCAACCAGGATGATTTGGGGCACAGGGGAGAGGACCTATGAACAGAGGCTTGATGAGCTCAAAATGTACTCTCTAGAGGATGGGAGAGACAGAGGGGATATGATAGAGGTCTTCAAGTACATATAGCGAATAAATAAGGTAGACACGGATGGGGTGTTCCAAAAGAAGGGGGACTAACAGAGGACATGGGTGGAAGCTAGAAGGGGGAGACTCAGGGGAGAGAGGAGGAGGCACTAATTCACAGAAAGGGTGGTGGAGCCATGGAATGCACGCCCAAGGTACTGGTGGAGGTGGACTCTGTGGAGGTGTTCAAGAGGGGCTGGGACATGTATAGAGGGAAGGTGAAGCTGAGTAAGTTCAGCACAGTGGAAATATCTTGGACAGGGGGTAGGAAAACCCAAGGGGGGTTGGGGGACAGCATAATCAGCACCCATTATAGGTGCTAACTATTGAGCAGACTCAAAAGACCATAAGGCCTACTCTGCTGGCATTGTAGTATGTCAGTATGTTAACTGTAAGTGGCCAGTTGAAAATCCATCCTCACCCCCACCCAGCTGAGAAGACAAAAAAATCCAATTCCTGCTCCCAGCACTGTACACTTACTAAAAATAGTTGAGGAGTCACTGCCAAGAGGCCATAGACAACAAGACATAAATTTAGTACTGTAGTTCTGCCTAGGTAAATATTTCCAGTTTATTCAGACAGAGAGAAAGACTGACTAGCCCAAGCACTTTGAGTTTCAATGACCCTTGCAAAAAGCTACTGGTTGGCTAGAAAACAGACCCTTTATACACAATTTAGATAAAATCACATTATAAGCTTGCAGCAATACATAGAGTCCTATGATGTAAAAATATGAATAACATTTAAATAACATTTACATTTCCCTAGGCTACTCGTTTAGTTTAGTTTATTGTTCGACATACTGTACTTACTCATTACACACAACCAGATTAAAACTCAGATAAGAACATATAGTTTCATATATAAATATTTTGTCATACATTATACATCCAGAGTTAAAATTATAGAGGTTATAAATTAGGGGATTATACAATGGGGTATGAAAATCCTGTAGCCTCATTTGTCAAAACAGATCACATGGCTGTGGTAAATCCTCTAGTATACCCACTGTAAAAGTTTTATATCACTATAAAAACAAAAAAAAAGTTGAACATTGTATAATAGTAATATACCATGACAGGGAGTGGGTAAACGGGTGGATTTACCACTTCTGGTGTGGTTCAGTCACTCGACTGTGCCTCATGACTAAACCACACTAGGCGTGGTAAATCCACCAATATACCCATTCCCTGTCATGGTACATTGCTAAAATATAAATTAATAAGTATTTCCATAATCCTTAAAATAGGCAACCAAGAGTAGGGCCAGACTTCAAAATCTTACAAGTATTTCCGAGCTAGCATTAACATTATACATTTACATATTCAATGCATTTTGTACATGTTTCTTCCTGGATTTGGAAATTTCCAACAAATAAGTTGTTAGATCATTTCTTACTTCCTTATTTTTTGAATTAAATAATATATCTAAAATAAATCTGGGAGGAAGATCATGTCTTTCAAATGTTCTCCCAAAAATTTATGTCAGAGTCCTGAATACCAGGGACAGTGAAGGGTCACATGTACAAGATTCTCACCTTCCTAGGCTAGTAAGGAACCAGGCAGATAGCTTTATAGCACTTATTAAGTTTACTTAATTACATTCAAACTGATCTGCTTGTAAGAGTGATCAGAATTTGATATTTGCATAAAATGTTTTTCTTTAATGCAAATTAATTCCTTTTATACAAATGCCAAATTCTGATTGCTCTTACAAGCAGATGTTTAAATTGTTGACTCTTAGCATTCTGTGGGTAACTGTGCAATCTTGTCATGTGAGATCTAAATTTTTTATAATGGTGGATCTGTTTTCTAGTCACCAACAGCTCCCTAAGGAAGAGTCAATAAGACTCGAAGTGCTGTTGCTTTGAGACCAAAACTCCAGCTTTGCTAAATACTCAAAGGCTTCCATTATATTGAGCTTCTTTTCCTCTGTCCTAGAATGGATTTTTCCATTCAGAGAGTTAATATTATGTATAGCATTAGGCTTTTATAATTAAATTGTTTACTGCAGTCTGCGAGTGTGTGTCATTTTCTTTTACTTGCACTTTGAAGGTGTAGAAGCTTTTGACAACTGCTCATGTTAGAAACAAAGGTAGGGCCAGCCCGGTGATGCAGAGGGCTGAGGCACTTGCACCTTACCTTGAACCATGCCAGCAACCCAGGTTCAGGAATGGACTCGGGATGACGGGGGGTTGACAGGGGAGGAGAGGATTGAGCATCCATAGGACTCCTCTCCTGGGGTGGGTAGCTGGATCGCTTTGCTCTGTTGCGGCGCCCGATGGAGACCGGGAGCACTGCATGAGCGTCGCAACAGAGGGAGGGACCAAGAAAATGGAAAAAAGCCCAGGATTGGCCAGATGATGGTGGCTGACCTATTGACACCTTTGAAGATCCTCCCATGGAAGTTTCACCTACCTCAGCAGCACCCAGGAGCCGAGAGAAGAGTGTGCTGGGTATCCTTCACCGGTGCCTTCCCCCTCGGAGGAGGGGGACCCACCCGGCGAAGAGTTAAGCTGGGCTACCCCTGGGTCAGGCTGCAATATGAGGTGAGGTGGGCTCCAGTGGGAGGAGTAGTCGGTGGAACTCAGAGACCATGGCTGCCTGAAGGAGTAGTGGATCCTGGGCACGTAGGGGCAGAAAAAGAAATAATGCAAAAAAAAAAAAAGAAACAAAAGTATGTAGTTTTTGTTGATTGTAGAAATAGCAGCTGCTTCACTAAATGAGATGGTAAGGATTTGTGATATTACAATTATGTTACAATAGCTCACCCCACCACCTACTGAGCAGTGCTATGTGGAATGTGAAATTCCGCCTGAGAAATTAGCATGGAATAAACTTTCTCCACATGGAATTTCAACTGGAACTTTGCTGGTTCTTCTATGGAATTCTGCCTACTGTGATCTGTGGAATAATATTCCATGGAACAGCATTTTTCCATGGCAAATTATTCCACAACAATTTCCACAGAAAATATTATGATCCGCTGAATAATATTCCACAGAACAGTATTTTTTTCTGTGGAAAATCATTCCTCAGCTATTTACTGCCGTGGAATCCCACCATTCCATTTCTAGCAAAATTTGATGGAATTTTGAAAATTTAGTGGAATTTTGTTCTACCAGAAATTCAAAATTCTGCACAGCACTACTATTGAGGATTACCTAGCCTTAAAGTGTCATTACAAATGCATGATGAACCAGGCAGTTAGATCCACTGCTTTATATCCCTGCTGTAGGGACTCTTAACAGTTAAAGACGCAAGCTTCTCTACTCAAGTCAGTCTCAATGCACAAACAAGTTATTACAGCACACATAGCTATATACCACTTGAAAAACTGGGAGCAAATGCATTTTTTTATTAAGCCTTTCCTTAACCACTGAAAAGTATATAATGATATTTCAAGGCTGGATACTTACTAAGAGATAATGTGTTCAGGACTATCCCAGATAGGGCCATTCCCGTCAGGAAGCGACAGATGCAGTAAGCAGTGAAGGTGGGAGAGAAAGCGGCACAGGTTCCAGCAACTGCCATTTGAAGGTAAGACCAAATGAGAATAACTTTTCGTCCAAATCTAAATCACAGACAGGTTACAAAATAATAGACTTTAATTGGTATTTGTAGTATATTAATGTGTTTTAGATTTCTGACTGATTTGGATTTCATTACTGCCCCTGTTATTTTTTATTATTATTTTAATTATCTCATGGAGGTGTAATTTGTTAGGGAAAATACCAAAATTAATATACCACTGAAACCAAATGTGTGTAAAACCAGACCTGGATTTCTGTTTATAATTCAACAAGAAGAGATGTGGATAGGTTGTGAGGGGTTTAGAGGAAGGTAAGGAAATTGATGATGGGGAAGGAGGACAAACCATATGAGGACAGAATAAAGTATTTTACCTCTACAGCTTGACACAGAGGAAGATAAGGGTTGATTTTTATTAATGTGGAATCAGTGGCAATGACAGGTAAAATGACATGATAAAATTGGAACTGAGGGTAGACACATATCGGGCAAGGGAACATGACTGACAGTTTAGGTTAAGAACAATTAAGTAGCAGAAGGAAATATGTCTATACCAAGTAGTTTAGGAACCCATGTAGTGTTCTGCCCAACAATGATGTAGACAGCAACTAAAGGCTATATTTAAACAGCTCTGATCAGAGCCACAATGGTGCTAATGCAACAATATTGATATGATTGGCATTAATTGCTTTTAGATAGAATTTAATGCTGTAAAAAGAGATGAGCCGTAATAACTCATAATGTAGGCAGGCACACTCCCAAGGACAGATTACAGTAAAATAATCATTTTTTCCATAAGAGCAGGGAAAACAGCATTTCCAAGGATAGAATAACAAAAAATGAAACTAAAACAAACAAAAAAAAGAATCAGACTGTGTTTTCCTTGGGAGCAGGGCAGGTGGCTTTCCTATGGATAGACTAAAACTAGATCTGTTAAGGAACAGATGGGGGATTACAATATCACAAATTACCACTGAGATGTGGGGACACTCTTGCTGGGTGCCTAGTCTTCTACTGTTCATTGTTCCTTAGTATGATCTTTAGGATACATTTCTTGGCATTAATGATTTTGAGGTGGGGTCGATATAGATGTTGGTAATTGTCACAACAGTTATAGTGACAGCACTGCTTGTGATCAGTTAAACACCTATGGTTAAATATAAGATTTTATGTACTTGATCCTAAAACACCTATAGTTAAACATAGGGTTTTATGTACTTGTTTCCCAAAATAAGAGAGGAATGGATAGGAGTGGAACAAATGTACTAAAGTGCCTTGGGTTCTTGGGCATTGGGAATAACAGTAGTTGCAGTTAAGCTGTAGTATGGTAGGCCCAGTGGAATGAGTTAGGTTGGATTTTTTGTAGTTTCAAGATTAGTACCCGAGTATACAGGACTGCAAGTACGTTTTTCCACTGATACTCAATGAAAGGGTAACCCACATACTTTCTCGTGTGCTCTGTGGAGCTTGTACATGTTTTACGATGGATTCCACCATTATCCTATAGAGTTGTGAGAAAAGCTTGAGTTAGTTACCATATTCACAGAGTATGGTTTTGTAACTTTTTATTTATAGCATTTAATATTTGTATATAACATTCAGACTTCTGAATAGGCACAGACAACATTTAAGAGACACTGCATTATGTAGGGATTATGAGCATCTATTCCATTGGTACATCAATGAGGGAACACTAATCATAAAAACATGAAGTTCCCATCATTTAAGTTATATACTGCAGCAGTCAATACTCTAAGTTTACTTACATGGTTAGAAAAGTAACACTTGTAACTGACCTTCCCTGATCTTATATACAATCACATAATTGCTTAGAAATTCTTGTAAAAGCCTCAAACTCTTATGACCCCCGTATATCTACAATTAGTAGCAATATTTCTAACTATGGATCCAAAACGGTCTATGACATGTTAATTTCAGGCAGGACCTACCCCAGTCTTATGCTTACAAAACAGTAATTGCAATTGTAACTACTGGGACCATGTGCTTTAAAATTAGGCAGGATGCCCTCTCCCATGGCCACTGATGCTGACACCATGCTGGTACCCCATCATTTCCAAACATTAGCATACTGCAATGATGGAAGCCCTTTACAGCAATTGCATTTGCTGGATATACCAGTCAATTAAGTTTTCAGCGTGGTACACCACTGCATTTAAAACTTATAGCAGGATCCTGGGCACAATTAACAGAAACACTTAACTCATTTAGTACAAGAATAAATTAACTGTTCACCCCACAAAGCACTTTTTCAACCAGGGATAAGCCTGGCAACAAAGGATAGCCCTGATTTTTTAGAATCAGTTCCCTTATCTGTAGGTATCTGAAGAAGTGCAGATGTGGCCCCTCAAAGCGGTGCTGTATTTTTATTTGTTTTAACTATTTACTGTGTTTGAAAGACCCTTGAGCTCAAGATCCCTTTTTCAAAGGTGTCCAAGTCAAACAAGTTACATGCAGCATCAGGCCAATACAATAAAAGAATGCAATAAAGGACAAAAAACAAATTACAGGAGGTTTAGCAAGGGGTTAAAACATCAGACATTCACAAAAGGAAGCGGAATCAACAAGAGACAGGGTCTTGGATGGGGGAGATAAGACACTGACAGATATGGACTGAGCACACATGCAGTGGAGTTTCTGGAAAAAGTGGGAAGTTACTTGGGCCTCGAAGTGGGGGCAGGCTGGGAAACACAGGAATAGCCATGGGCAAGGAATTCCAGGTTTTAATTGCTGTAGATACAGCTGCTCAATAGCAAAAAATGCTGCCCTCAAAACATTGACATACTTCCTCAAATCCTAGACACTGTAGGATCAGGTTTTGAGAGACTGGTCTGATACAAATGGAGGAAAATAAAGATTAATGTGCAAGGGGCTATAAATTAGAAATGTTCCTATCCCACATATAGTGGTGGGTTCACGATCAAATTGTTCATGATGTGTTGGTGGCTGAGAATGGTCTGGAGTCACCTCTTTGCCTCTAGATACTGGAGAATAGGATGTGTTTAATAGATCGGAACAGATGGATCCTCAGTTCATTTTTGCTAGCCTTCCTAAGAGAACCGCCCATGCTAAACCAGTCTTGGAATTGGTTTGTTTGGGCAGAGAGGAAATATAAATTGAAACTGGGGAGTGAAAGCACCCCCCTTCCTCAATTTTGGCAAGTATAGCTTTTCTAGGACAATTTCTTTTTTATATTCTATAAGAATTTTTGACAGGTATTTTTGGAAAGACTTCAAAAATATGACAGGATTGTCTATCAGGAGAGGAGTTTGGAATAAGATGAGACATTTTAAAGAAAAATTCATTTTTACTGCATTGACCCTGTAAATCACTGCCAGGAAAAGTGAAATCCATTCATACAATGTAGGTGGGAGTCAAACGCTATAGATTAATGATTCATTTTAGCAATTAAAGCATTCTAAAGTTGAGATAAATCATTTATCTTCATTTTAGCCATATATAATCACTTAGGAAAAGTCACACAAGAACCCTTAACCAATGGGAGAGCAGCTTGAACAATGCCTGATGACATCAGAAAGGCCTCTGATGTATTGAAAACAGAGCAGTAAAATCAAAAAGAATCAGTTAAATCTACATAAAAAGAACTCATTAAAAAAGCACTATATAACTGGGACACCCAATGACCAGACTTTGAATATGTCACTTGTGAGGGACCCATACTTGGATAACTCACTTTTGGCACTGCCGCTCATGAGTTACTTCTCTGTCCCTTCTCTCATTAAGATACAGAGCATATTTAAGCAAAAAGGCATGACAGGGTGTGTTTTCTTTTTAATCCTCCCACGCTTTGTGTTCTGTGTCATGGGGTGTAGCCGAGTTACTTAACCGCATGGGAAGTGGGTAATCCCCCAATCAAGAAACATAGTGAAAAAAGACCCACTCACTGGTTAAGGGTATAAGTTCATATGCTTTATTTCAAGTCACAAATGACATTTAATTAGGCTGATATATCAATGTTTCATAGTCCTCTTGCTGCTTCATTAGGATTGCCAGCTAGTTAGTATAAGCAAAAGAAAATTCACATTTATTTATTTATTAAATGTTGTTAACCGGGTAAGCCCAGTGGGCCCCGAGGGTCCCTTTTTCAGGGGCGACCCGTAGTTAGTTACATAAAGCAAGGCAATACATACAGGTAGTACAGTACAGGACATAGCATACATAATTTCAATGACAGTGTACAGTATTCACAGTAAAGAGTAGTTATAGACAGCAATTGTACAAAGATCAACAGTAACAGCTGAGAGGCAGGGGGCAAGAGTTAATGCACCAAACTACAGGGTGCGAGTTACATAGCCACCAGGGCAGGGGCAGTGACTATGGTTTAGGAGGTGCAAGCGCAGTCCCTTGAGGAATATCGCTAGGGAGGGGGCTTCCTGTAGGTGTGCAGGGAGCTTGTTCCACTGTACAGGGGCAGTATAGGCAAAGGATTTAGAGCCTGCTGCAGAGCAGACACTAGGCAATTCCAGGAGTCATTTGCCCAAAGTGCTGAGTGGTCTGCTAGATCGCCTTGGGGAAAGTAAGCCCAGCTAGCCCATCTGGAGGGTCGGTATCGAGAAGCTCGTATGTCCAGCTTAGTAAGGGGTACTGCAGCCTGTGGCTTACAGTAGGCCAATTGAATGAGGCAAGGACATCACAGTGATGGGTCCTAGGATGAGCTTTCATGGTAAATTGTGCAATTTTATGATACAGAGTTTGTAGTCTACAGTGGTCATGCTTTGATAGGCCTAGAGGGGTCAGGGAGGCGTAGGTAAGGGTAGGGAAGAGGATACTCTTTGTGATCAGGTTATGGGTTTCAGGAATCATATTGGAGCTTAGGTGGTAGAGCAGGTCCAGTTTTTGGTGTATGTTTTTTGTTACTAGGTTGACATGTTGTTTTAGTGTAAGCCCCTAATCTATTGTAAGTCCCAGGTACCCAAAGGACTGGACCACCTCGATAGAGGAGCCAGATATGGTAATTAGTGGGAGAAGGTGGGCCCAGGAGGGACCCAGGGATTTCAGTCCAAACAGAAGGGCTTTGGTCTTATTTGCATTAAGGACCAGGTGGTTTTCAACTGGCCAAGCCTCAGCCATAGCAAAGTCAGACTGGAGCAAGGGCCCAAGGTCACTTTATCCCTGAGTACAGATCAATAGCTAAGAATATTAAAACCATGATTAAATCTGCAAAATCTAGGTATGAACTGAACCTGGCTGATAGGGTTAAAGATAATAAAAAAACATTTTTTGCACATGTTAACAGATCCAAAGTGAAAGTTAATACCATAGGTCATTTCACAAATAAGGATGGAACACTGGCCACTAACCAAGAAATTGCCAACATCCAGAATCAACATTTCTGTACAGTGTTTAATAAAAGTAACAATGGAGTAGAGAATAAAGCTGATCTGTCTTCTATAGGGGAAATTACAATATTACCCAATGTAGTTTTGGAGAAGCTAAGTAAATTGACATAAACAAATCACCAGGCCCAGATGAAATCCATCCTAGGGTGTTAAAGGAGCTTGCTATAAATATTCATCTCCCTCTTACCAATATATTACAACACTCACTTAATACTGGAGAAGTTCCTCAAGACTGGCATGTAGCCACTGCAGTGCCTATCCACAAAAAGGGACCCAAAGCCAATCCAGAGAACTATAGGCCTATCAGCCTAACTTCCTTAATGGGCAAAACACTTGAAAGTATTATCAAAGAACATATACAGGAGTATCTTAATAAAAATGGGTTAACAGACCCACTCCAGTATGGGTTCACTAAAAATAGATCATGGCAAACTAATCTACTAACTTTCTATGAGTTGGTAACTAAAGAAATCGATCATGGTAAATCTGCTGATATTGTGTTCTTGGACTTTGACAAGGCATTTGATAAACTGCCACATTATGAACTTATTACCACCTTGAGAGTACTAAACATAAACATTTACTTAATTAATTGGATAACAAATTGGCTTAAAGGAAGAAAGCAAAGGGTTATCATTAATGGAGAGTACTCTAATTGTGCTCCTATAACCAGCGGTGTCCCCCAGCCTTGGATAGAATCATGAATTGGTCTAGTATTAATAAATTAGTGCTGAATCCCACAAAGTGTAAAATTATGCAACAAGGTTTGCACAATAAACACCAAAAATATTAATTTGGGAATGTAGTTCTATCAGAAACAGACCAGGAAAGAGATCTAGTTATAATTGTTAACCCTGATCTAAAATTTAGATCTCATTGTAAGGCACAAATTAACAAAGTGAATCAAAATCTTAATTGCATACTTATACATATTTCTAGTCGAAGGACTGAGGTATTGATTCTATTGTATATTGCCCTTGTGAGACCACATCTTGAGTATTGTGCTCTGGTCTGGTCACCATATTATAATGAGGATATTCAAAAAATCGAGAGGGTGCAACACAGATTCACTAAAGCCCTTATAGGAATGTCAAATATGACATACGAGACTAGATTGAAATCACTCAATTTATACACTCTCCAATATAGAAGACTGAGGGGACACATGTGTCTACTATATAGAGCTATATCTGACCCTGTCCTCATCAATGAACTAGGAATTATTCCCCTTGGAAAGACTGCCAATACAAGGAGTCATGCCAAACAACTATATTTACCCAAATGGAATCTGTTACGAAGAAAACACTGGTTCAGTCACAGGGTAGTTCCCATATGGAATCAGCTTCCAGCTGTAGTTGTTGATAGTCCTAACATGGATTCATTTAAAATAAACTTTGATTTGACATTTGGAGATAATATTAAATTTCTAAATTTACAAAATTAGTGATATTGGCAAGCTTTAAGGACAAAATGTCTACATAGCTTGATATACCTATGAAACATAACATGCTTCAAATGCCTTTTGCTCAGCTGTAGTCTCTCCAAAATTTGAATGGCTGAGAGCATGTGTCCATCGCTTAAAAAATAGTTAATTGTTAGGTCTCTAATTCCTTGAAACCAGTTTAAGGGGATTGGTTTTCCATTGATTTTAAAAGTTGTATTCCCTAATATAAGCTTGTTAATGTCTAAGTGCAGAAGTAGATTAAGAAAGGAACAAAGTTGTTGATGTACCTTAACCGATATCCCTATCACTGAATTACTTAATTTTGAAGGAAGATTCTCAAATTTAGAGTATAAGATAGCTTCGGGCAAGATTTTAAAAATGTTATCAGATTTAGCTCCATTTGTTTAAACTTAAGGTCTCAATTGCATCAATGATCTCTCTCTCTCTCTCTGATTAATGGGTGACTTCAATTCCTGAGCCTGTTTTAAGTCCAGTCTTGGACCATTAAACTTCTGTAAACACTCTTGTATTTCTTTTGGGTTGGGGGGGGGGAATTGTCCATCAGACCATACAACTGAGTGAAAACTTATAGAATTTGTCACAATTTCTTTAGGGTGTATTTTCACTTTGTTGGTATCTTCAGTTATGATGGATTCTATAGATTTTGATTGTTGCAAATGTTTCAATCTATTTGCTAATATTTTCCTTGATTTTTCTAATTCTATATATTTTGCTTTCATTTTCAAGGTTAAAAATGCTGCGTTCTCTTTTGTTAGAGAAAATAATTTGTTTTTATATTTTTGAATTTCTTGAATTTCTTGTTCTGATAGACAGAGTCCTTATTATTTTCATGAGAATTTATTCTTGAGGAGCAGTCTAATATTTTACCTGATTTTATTTTCTTTTGTTTTGCTGAAAATCTGATAAATTCCCCTCTAATACAGCATTTACAAGCCACCCATACAATAACAATTCTTTTCACTGAGTTTAAGATATCATTCCAAACATTTGTAATTTTGAGGTTAATATATTGAATTATATATTTTTGTTGAAGTAGAGTATTGTTTAACCTCCATATAGTCTGCCTTGGATAAGGCACCCTTATTTCTATTTCAAAATCGATTAAAGAGTGATCTGATAAGGACCTCGCAAATATCTGCAAAATTTTAACATACTGAATCAAGGATTTAGTGATTAAGAAAAAATCAGTCCATGAAAATGTCATGTGAACTGATAAATAATATGAAGATTGTTTAGTACTTGGGTTTAAAACCCTCCAAGGGTCAGCCAGATCACATAGGCTCATTAAATCCATCAATGCCTTGATGTCTGACTGTGATGTAACATTTGCGGGGTTGGATTTATCCATAATAGGGTCTTGAGGGAGATTCCAATCACCCCCTAGCATAATCTTGTGTGCCAAAAAAGATGAGAGAACTGTAATTAATTTTAAGAATTCTGAAGATTTTGTATTTGGTCCATATATGGAACCCAAAACAATATCCACTTGGTACAATTTCCCTTTCACTATAGTAAATCTTCCTCCATGGTCTTGCATCACTTCTGAAGAGGTAAAATATAAAGACTTGTCAATTACAATTGCTACCCCTCCTTTAGAGGTATAACATCCAGCCCCAAATACCTGGTTATATCCTATTTTTTTAATAGAATTAATCTCTGTTGGTATTAAGTTGGTTTGCTGGAGTGGGACTGTTTTGTAGTTTAGGGAGTGGACATAATTTAATATTTGATTTTTTTTTTAACCTGTACCATAGCCCTTGTAGATTCCAAGAGGCTATATTAACCAAAATCAACATATTTGTTACACAATATCAGTTTTGTATCAGTTTTGAATTTGTTCCTTTGAATCTGATATTTTACAGATTAAGTTGTCTTTTTCTCTGAACCATTTGTAGGCAGTTGTAGCTAGTGGCGTTCCAGGGAGAGGGAAAAAAAGTACTCCTCCCCCCTTTCCTTCCTTCTTCATAACAAGCCATTAATAAACATCAAATATAACTAGTGTACCACAATAAAATTCTATACAACTCTGAATCCTATCCCCAGTCCCTAAGACTGAAACTCCAAAAAGATTTAAACAGTGACAGCTTTGGATCCACGATGGGTCATTGACAAAATATTTGTAGAATGACCCAACAGCATGCGTTTTGCAGTCAGCTGCTGGTTTAAAAATGCCACAAGTGTTTTCTTCAGGGAGCTTCACCCCCGGACTCCCCACATGGGGTCTGTGCCCCCTGCACCCCCCCACTTAGGATTCTCAACGCTGAGTTGGAGCTGAGTTGGGGGGTGCAGGACCCCCTATAGACAGTGCCAGGTGCCAGTGGGTTCCCTACAGTGATGTGGCACTGTTGCCACTGTAGGGGACTCCTCTGTCAACATGTTGACATCGGGGATGTATACCGACAGCTTCAATGCAAGCCCCCTGAGTCCTCCAACTCAATTATAATGAGGGCTATAGCCTATGGTGAGAGAAAAGTTAAGGTTTGTGGAACTTCTGGAGTTATATATGTTTGCAAAAAAAAAAGTATAAAGAGACAGGTAACAATGAACTGATTCTATTAATTGAACTGTGTCTATACTCAATAATCACCCTATCAAATGTATAGGAAATGTCTTAATTGTTAAATGTAAAATTTTAAACATTAATCCCCCAGAACAGAAGTTTGAATAACTGTTACACTATCTTAATTTAAAACCATTTTTATAAATAGATTAAAATGCCAGCTTGTAAGTGTGTTTCAAAACTGAAAAAATTAAAATCATATTTATATAACTAGTAATAGCCAGTTTTAGAATCAGAGTGCATTGAGGAAGACAAATAGTATTTAAAGTAGTCCCCTGATTCCATAGTTAAACACTTTAGGAATATCCCGATTCAATAAAATACTGCTAATGATTAATAAAGAAATACTTTTACCTTAGGATTGTATTGTGACTTCTACTTTTATTAAAAAAGAGATATTTTAAAGTATATTCTTATGAGAGAGGAACAAAATATTTCAGTCCCAGGATGCAATGCTTTCTCCAGCATCTCAAAATTATTTTGTTTCTTTCTTTGCTCCATTTCTTATACCCTCTCTTACTTTTTTCCTTCATTTTTTCCTCTTTATTCTCCTGACCTTTTTCTTCCTCTTTTTTCATGGCTAAGTACAGCAAACAAAGAAAGTAATACCCATTTCTAAATATGCCAAACATATCCTCTAATTGCATTCATTTTGAAGCAGTGCACATCAAATATTATACAATTCGCCAGTTTTATACCCACATTGTGATCATTCATCACAACAAAGCTATCTCTCACTACTTAAGTACTTTTGTGTCCTAAAACAATAAGCATGATATAAACAAACAAAAAAAATCACTGTGGTTGTGAACCTTACGACCCTAGATAGAATGAAGTATTACATGAAGAAAATATCATATAATCCTACTCCATAATATATATGTCTCTTTAGATCAGGATTAGTGCCTCGAGTGTTGGTTATTGCAGTCCTATAAGTCCAAATTTAATTTTGGCTGTGTCCGCAAGAATGTGCAAATGTTATGCCTGCGCAGTGAAAAAAAGGTAAATGGAAATTCGCTTCATGGTGGCTGTCATTTGTTCACTGCAACGGTCCGCAAAAGGATTCCAGGTAATACAAGGAAATAAACACAAGAAAAGCAGAAGGGGATTTTTGCCCCAACACATCAAGCCCAAAAACATTTCTATTATTAAACAGCTTAGTATGTAGCCGATCAGTCCCTGTTCCAAAGAAAGGGAGAAAAAGAAAGGGGACATCCTAGAGGACTACAAATGAACCACAAGCCTTTTTTCCATTCAGGGCAAGTTGTTTTGATCTGTAGGCTCTCTAATCTTTTTGTGAGATAGTTAACTGCAGGGAAATTTCTGGCCCTTTCCTCGCTACAGTCAAGATAAAGTAAAGTAAAGTGGGAGAACAAAGCACACATAACAACTGCAGCAATAAACTAAAGTGCACGGGAGGAAACTTGGTTTTTACAATTCTGGCCAAGTTTGCTTAAACTTTATTCCATTTCCAAATTAGTTTAATGTTAGGGCTCTTCAGTTCTTTCTTCACTGCAGTCAGATCATAATAGTACCTGTAGACTGTAGCTATAGAAGAAAGTATACGGTGGTGAGCTTGCTCCTTGTAGGACACAGAACTGTGAGAAACAGAAGCTCCATGCCAAGGTTATATTTTGGTGATTAAGTCCTTAAACAAGAACTTAATTAAGCTAGCTCAGACTTGGAGACAAAATAGGTGAATTTATTGTTGTTAATGCTTTGCATTATTTGTTTTAAGGCAGTATAGAAACAGCACAGATATGTGTCATGATATCACACTCAACATGATACAGAACAGTCAACCTTGTGCTCACAGGTCAAGAGATGAGTACATGCCCTGATCGAGGGGGTTGGAGCACCAAGCACATACATGTTCAGAAGTGGGTCAGAGTAAGAGTCCAATGATTAGACCTGGTTATGAGAGCTGATGCTATAGTCCACAATCACATAGGAAATTAGGACCTTTTAGGGATAAGATGCCCCATATGTTTAGATGTCAAAGGGGTGATTGAGGTGCCAAATCTCTACCTGAAAAGCAAAAAGAAACAACAACTCCTAGCACCAATATTTCCTACCTCCTGATTGAACAAGATCTAGGGGGAATTTCAAGAGGGCTGGCTACCATTCAGGTAGTCACAGAGGGAGGGGGGAGTTACCTAACCCCTCCACTGGACCATACAGATTCTCAAAACATAAATCAAGCCTGGTGAGAGATGCAGGGGGTCACCCTATCCCTGCATGGGAAGCAGGTAGGGCAAGTAGGGGGCCCAGCAAAGATGATATTGTGTAAGGGTATTAGACAGTACATGGGAGATCCTGTCTAGGGCAGCTACTTTTGAGAAGGAATTCAGTAGTTCTAAGATGGTGGGCACTTCCACTGTTCTCCAGTGGCAAAGGATGAGCTGCTTGGCTTGGAGATGGAGCAAAGACAGCTACCTCACCTGCTGCCTATTAAGTTTCACTGAGGAGGGGGGCTGGCCTAGGATCCATACCATGGGGTCTGCTTCTAGCTGCACACCCAGGACCTGGGTTGCAAGGTCCTGGATGGCCGACCAGAAAGGCTGTAGGAAAAGGCAGGACCATAAGATATGTACCAGATTCCCTATAGTAAAGCAGCCTCTCCAACACAGATCATTGTCCATCAAGTGTAGCTTGCAGAGCATAGCGGGTGTATGGTACCAGTGGGAGAGAATTTTATTTTGTATGAGTCTGTTCCTTGCATCTGGGTAGGCCAAGTGGGCCATCTTCCAGCACTGTGCCCACTGAGACTCTGAGATGGGCTGCTGGAGGGCTGTTTCCCACTTGTTTTTAGCTCAAATGGATTGAGATGGCAGCTGGTCTCTGAGGCTGGAGTATATGAGACTGGTTCTATCAGTTTTAGGGGTGAGCCATTTAGCCATTGGAAATGCCCATTCAAATTTCAGGGAAGAGATTCTTGGTATGTAGCTCTTGACTGAACTTTGGAGTTGTAGGTATTGTCAGAAGGCAGATTTTCCCAACTGAAACACCTGGTCCAGGTCCAGAAAGGATGTAATCGTGATCCCATCCTGTTCTGCTATGTTGGCCTGATTCAGAATCCCTTTCTCTTGCCACTTTGGCCATGCAGGGGCTTGCCTTCAACCTGAATGGAGTTATTTCCCCAAAGGTGGGTAGTAGGGAGCAGATAAGGGTTTTCCCATAGCTTCTTATGCACATTAGTCCAGGTGTGGACCAAACTGGCAATAGTGGGTCACTTACGTGAGTGTTTACAGTAGGTAGGGGGTTCAACAGCAGGACAGGGAGGGAATGTACTTGGGCCATTACGGTTTCCATAGGGACAAACTGGGGCATCTCTGCATGCACCAGAGTGAACCATATTAACTCATTCAGGCCTAGAGATGTCTGTAGATGGCATCTAAAAGCATAGCCACTCAAGACAATAACGCCTGTAGACGTACTCAACTGACTTTCACTCAGGCCTAGAAACGTCTGAGGAAGTCAACAGTTTTTACCTAACTATTAAACAAACCAAATTGCTTAGAATTGAATGCATAGCACCCTTACAAAGGTAATTTTGCTCTGAACAATTTTGCTGCAGATACTTTGTGTCTATTGTGTATACTTTAGGAGTTATTCATATTTGTTTAAGGTATGGTGTGCATGGCTAACATTTGTCTCTTAAGCCTCACCTAAGCACCTTGAATAAATCTGAAAAAAAAAACAATTGTTTGGTATTTCAGCTACTATAAAATAAAAACTAAATGGATTACAATTGATTGCATAGCACCATTAGAAAGGTTATTTTGTGCTGAACAATTTTGCCACTGATACTTTGTGTCTACCACATATACTTTAGGAGTTATTTGCATTTGTTTAAGGTATGGTGTGCATGGCTGACATTTGTCTCTCATGCGTCACCTAAGCACCTTGAAAAAAATCAGAAAAAAAATCAGTTGTTTGGTATTTCAGCTAGTATAAAATAAAAACTAAATTCATTACAACTGATTGCATAGCACCATTGGAAAGGTAACGTTGTGCTGAACCACTTTGCCACTCATACTTTGTGTGTAGCACTTACGGTTCAAGAGGTATTCACATTTGTTTGTGGCATGCTGATTATGGCTTGATTTTGCTTAGAAAGGCCCAGGATGCAGTGCTAACAGTATACAGGGCACAAGTGGTGGAAGTCTCAAAGAGCTCTTGTGGTGTGAATGAGTTAAGGTTTGGGCCACATTGAAAGCACACTATCCTCTATCCAGGGGAGACACCAGCCCCCCTGCATCCAGTGCAACCTCGGCTTGTTTCTGCTATAGCGAGGTGTGGGTGTCTCCTAGATGAAGCTGGCCAAGATTTTATCTATTGTCTGTAGCCAGGGGGCTGGAATCTCCAGTGGAATGTGAGAGATTGTATAGAGGAGCTTAGGGGCAGCCACCATCTTCAGTGCAGAGATTTTGCTGCAAGGGTGAGATGGAGTCCATGCCACCGGTCACACTCTGTTTTGATTTCAGCTAGCAGGGGCTTAAGGTTAATATACCACAGTCTGGTCAAATCTGGGGTTAGACAGATACCTAAGTAGACCAAGGTATGAGGGGCCCACTGAAGTCCCAGATGGGCCAGCTGAGTCTCCTTGCAATGGGAATTGAGGGAAAGCACCTCGATTTTAGATTGGTTTATTTTCAGGCTAGAGTGCCTGGTAAAGTCTGCTAGAAGGGACGGGGGGGAGGTTATTGCATTCTCCAGGGGGACTCGAAGGTCATCCGCATACATGAGGGTAGAACAGGTGCCAGGGCCAATGTTGAAGCCTTCTATCTGCTGGGAGTGACGGATGGCCACCATCAGAGGCTCAACCACCAGGATGAACAGAAGAGAGGGGAGAGAGGGGGCAGCCCTGTCTAGTACCCCTCCCTAAGTGAAAGGGAGTGGACAGAGTGGAGTTGGTTAAAACCCGAGCTGTGGGGGCATGGTACAGGGCCTTCACCCAGTGTTGAAGTTCCACCTGAAGCCCATGGCTTCCAGAAGTAGCAGGAGGTAGTCCCACTCAAGGGAATCAAAAGCCTTCTCAAAGCAATGCCGCCACCAAAGAGAGGTCCGCTGATGAAAGGATGTTGATCATTGAGTGGATGTGGTCCCTGCTGTATCAACCAGGAATGAACCCCACTTGGGAGGGGTGTATCAGTGATGTGAGGAGAGGGTTTAGCCTAGTAACCAGAATTTTTGCAAAAGCTTTGCTATCTGTGTTTATTTATGAGACAGGGTGGTAACTGAAGGGAAGTGTGGGGTCTTTCCCCTTTTTAGGGAAGACCGTAATTACCGTCTCCTAGACAGTAGGGGGAAGAAAGCCCAGAGTAATTATTGAATTAAACAGAGAGCTGAGAAAGGGGCTATTTGAGTGGCCACAAGGCACCACATCTCTGGGGGGAAACCATCATCCCCTGGGGCTTTCCCACTGTTCAAGGAGCGGAAGGCATCAATGACTTCCAGGGGTTCAATGGGGGCCTCTAGCAGGTTGATCTGTTGCGGTGTTAAATGAGGGAGTGGGAGAGAATTTGGAAATTGGCTGACCTCCTGAACATCCAGTTCCCGGGAGGGAGAGTAAAGCGCCTTATAAAAATCCACCATTGTCTCATTTATCTGCAAAACAGAGAAAAAGATGGGAAACAGCCAAAACAGTCTGGTGCACACAAAGGAGCAGCCAGCTCATAAATGTAGAAACAAAAAACAAAAGATGTGGCTCTCTGACCAGTTGAATGTACTGATGTACAAATCCACAATAGTGCAAACTGCACAAGGGAGTAAATCCACAGATAAACTTTTAATAAAGCTTTAAATGTGCTAGATGCAACATCTGTAAATTTTGTGTATCAGGCAAAGAATTTCAACATCCTAAATATTAGGATATTAAAACTGAGATCTGGGAACTTATTACATGTGATACAAGTTATACTGTTTATGCACTATGGTGCACATGTATTTTATTGTATGTTGGAAAAACTACAAGACCATTGAAACAGAGGATACTGGAGCATGTGCGGTCCATTCATAACAACGGACAGGGCACACCTGTAGGAATACATCTTAGCCAGATACACGATTCAAAAACGGAATGTTTGAAGTTCATGGGGATTGAATGGATATCACCACTTGAATTTGGTGGTGACAGGGCAAATTTGCTTCTAGAAAAAGAAAGTAAATGGATTTTTAAACTTAAGAGTGAAACCTGGAGGTTTAAATGAGAGATGGGATTTAAAACCATTTCTCATAAAATAAATGTACTAAGGGTGGCACCACATAAATGTAGTAGTGCCATTATATTAACTGTTTCACCTTTTTTTGGTTACTAACAAACTATCTGGTTGCAATCTGTGTGTCCTTCACGCTGCTTAGATGCTGCTTTACTTGGTGAGAGAGATATTTACACATATATTTATTTTTCATTTTTTAATTTTATTATATATACATACTTTTTATAAAATGTTTTCCTTTCCTTTTTTCAGAATATTTGCATGGGACACTCTGTTCTCTGGACCCAGACTACTACACTGGTAATAGAATATGTTTTGGTGCCAACTGGTGCTACCATCATTTTGTGTAAGGAAAATGTACCCTTCCAGAGACTGAATCCCTTCATAGTGAAGCATAGGTGTTTTTGCTGTAATTAATTTTAATTTCTAGCCAAAGATCATTATATAAACAGTATACTGACAGAGAGTGCTTATTTAGCTGAACCTGTGATGATGATTATTACCATTATTATATTTAAGGCTAAAATTAAGCATTAACACTACTTGCTTTCTATTATAATAGCATTTATGATCATGAATAAGTTTGTACTTGAATGAACCTTTGGGATAATATACAATTGTTTAAATGTATTTCAAGCATGTATATGGTTAAAGGTGTTGTTGTAGTGACAGCATGACACTAATATGTATATAAGTCTGTTTTCCTGTCTTCTGGCCACACCCCTGAGGAAGATTCGCGAGGAGTCGAAGCGCTGGGTGGTCAGTCGGCGTGCAATTTGTATATGGAGCTTTATTAAAAGTTTATCTGTGTATTTACTCCTTCGTCCAATTTGTGCTATTGTGGGTTTGTACATCCATACATTCAACTGGTCAGAGTGCCACATCTTTTGTTTTTTGTTTGTCATTTATCTGCTCCGGCAGGGTATGGACTTGGCCCCCATTATGTTTTAGCCCCGGGATGTGGCTCTCAGCTCTCTGTTTCCTCAGCAGGTAGAAACATAGAATTTGATGGCAGATAAGGATCGCTTGGCCCACCTAGTCTGCCCATTTCCCTACCTAATAGATAAGCTGCAGATCCTAGTTAACCAACAGCCTACTTCCTCCTACCCCCCACTAGAATTGCCTTATAGAATAGCCTAGAGTTTAGACGAATGAGGTGTGAACGCACTTGATACATCCAGCAGACCAGACCTGAGTTTGATTCTCACAACCTCCACTTGCATACTGTGTGACTACAAGCAAGTCACTTAACTGCCCAGTGCTCCCAGGTCGCCCCTGAAAACAGGCACTTGTGCCTAGTGGGCCTTACCCCAGGTCCCTTTCCATTTTTGTTGTTGTAAGTTTCTCACCCCCATTGTGTACTCTTCCCCTGGGTTTTTGTTTCCCTAGTGCATTACTTTGCACTTCTTTGCATTGAATCTAAGCTGCCATACATTTGACCATTCCTCCAACTTTTCCAAGTCCCTTTTCATCCTTTCCACCCCACCTTGCATATCAACCCTGTTGCAAATCTTTGTGTCATCTGCAAAGAGACATACTTTCCCTTCCAATCCCTCTGCAATGTCACTTATAAAGACATTAAAAAGGACCGGCCCCAGTACTGAACCCCGCCGTAGCCCTTTCTTCACTGTGGACTCCATTTACTATTACCTGCTGTGTCCTGCTGTCCAGCCAGTGTTTTACCTAGGCTACCACCCTGAGACCCACTCCCAGGCTGGCTACTTTGTTTATTAATCTTTATGCAGGACTGTGTCAAATGCCTTCTAAAGTCTAGGTAGGCCATGTCCACAGCCCTCCCTGGTCTACTACTTTGTCACCCAGTCAAAGAAATCAATTAGATTTGTCTGGCATGACCTTTCTGCTGTGAATCCATGCTGCCTTGGGTCCTGTGCCCCACTGGCCTCTAGGTACTCAACAATTCTTTCCTTCAGAAGCAATTCCATCATTTGCCCTACCACTGAGGTCAAACTGACAGGTATGTAGTTTCCTGCCTCTGTCTTGTTCCCACCTTTGTGAAGGGAAATCACATCCGCCCTCCTCCAGTCCTTAAGTACCACACCATCCTCCCATGATTTATTAAAAAGGGTAGTCAGTGGTGTTACTAGTTCTTCCCTTAGTTCTTTTAGAATTCTGGGGTGAATCCCATCAGGCCCCATTGCTTTATCCACCTTCAGTTTTAAGAGTTCTTTCAGAACCATTTCTTCTGTGAAAGGACTAATATTAACCCCCCTATCCAGAGTGCTTCTATTGACTGGATTAGGTATCTCCCCCTGCTTTTCCATTGTGAATACTGAGCAGAAGTATTCATTCGGTATCCCTGCTTTTTCACTGTCACTCTTTGCCCAACCATCTTCCTCATTATTCAGCCTCAGTATCCCTGTCTTAGTCTTTCTTTGCTCCCCAATGTACCTATAAAAGGTTTTATCCCCCTTCTTAATCTAGTTGGCTGTATTTTCCACAGTTTGGGCCTTTGCTATGCTGACTGCCTTCCCTGCTTCCTTCTGCTTTAACTCATACAGTTCTTTGTCTTGCTCCTTCTGTGTTTCCTTATACTTCCTGAATGCTATCTTTTTCTCCCTTACCTTCCCCGCCACTTCTTTTGAGAACCATAGTGATTTTTTCTTTCATTTTGATTTGTTTATTTGCTTCACACAAAGGCTTGTTGCTTCTGTGATGGTGGTTTTGATATTTCCCCGTTGTTGCTCCACCTCACCTTCTTGCCTGTTTGCTAATGCTCTTCTGAGGCACTCTCTGAGGCACTCTCCCATTTTGACAAAATCAGCCCTCCTGAAGTCCAGTACCTTCATTTTTGTATGGCTTGACTCTACAGCTAAGTTTATCATGAACCACATTGTTTGGTGGTCACTTGTTCCCAGATGGCTACCCACTTCAAGATCGGAGATCCTCTTTCTGTCCCCATTTGAGAGTACCAGGTCTAAGATTGCTCCCTCTCGAGTGGGTTCCAAAACTAGCTGTCTGAGGCATGCCCCCTGTAGGGCATCAAGAATGGCCCTGCTGTTGGATCCGGCTGCAGCAAAGGTGCTCCAGTTAACATCTGGCACATTCAGGTCCCACCATCAGCAATATCTCCCCTTTCTCTACCATCCCAAGCATACCTTCCTGTGTTAGCAGGATCTGAGCCAGGCTGGTAAAGAACTTGGCTTCAGCAGAGTTCGGACTACATATGTTACTCATGGTCACATCCTTATTATTGAGAGTGCCCTGGACAATAATATATCTGCCTTCATGATAACAGATATTAGACGTGACCTGAAATACAATGTTTTTTTATGGATAAGTATTGTTGCACCCCTACTTTTGGTGGTGTATGAGATGAAATAAACCTGTGAAACCCAACCCATTTTAAGTTTATTTTTCACCACCTGGGTAAGATTCATCTCTTGTAGGAAGGTGACACCAGCCCCCTCCCTTTGGAGATGATCTGGGATTTTCCTCCACTTAACAGGGGAGTGAAGACCCTTAGCATTCCATGGCACCCATTTTATAGGACCTGCAACTGTACTAACAGTATAAGGAAGTAAAGGGTAGATGCCTAAGGGTGGAATATCTGTCTAGTGTCCCACCATCTGGTAAGGTGGGGTAGTGCCCAATATGCATATAACGAGAGATAGTGGTAGGTGGGACTTAACATGGCTGCTTCTCCTGTCCCTCTGGTCAGTGCTCTGTGTTCGGCTGGATTCAAAAACTGGTACACCAATTTGAACAGCTATACCATAAAAGAATCAAGCATTCACTTCCAATAAGTAACAGCATGAAAGACAATGAATCTTAGGACCCGAACCTTGAATATAGAAAAAAGGTTTGCTTGTGAAGGTGACATGACCTTCACCCATACAGAGGTGGAGACCCTTGAAACAGTGGATCCCACCACCTGGTGCTACCTCCCATTAGGAAGGGAGATCTACTCACTTAGACTATTGCCTTGCTGCCTAGCTGGAAGGACATCCATGGCAGTAGCATGCAGAAGAGGAATGGGGGGGGGAGATGGGATCAGTGGCACAGGTGCCCAGGCATACCCAGGGGGCCATGTTGTGAAAGTAACCAGTGACAGAATTCACCAAGAGAGACCAATGCTTCAACCACACTTTAAGCACTTGAGTAACTGCCTGTGACCTCGCTAATGGAGGAAAATAGGGTAGTGATGAGGTAATTGACATGCACTAGCCCCAGAGAAAGAGACACCATAAGTCATGTCTGGATACTGCTGCCCTACATCACGTCAAGAAGCTACTTCCTGAGAGCAGTGCCATAATGATCCATTCCTAGTGGACAGAGGTGAGATAGTGTTCTGGGCAACCACTCCCAGGGGTTCACCTCAGAGCCACTAGCCAGTTGCAGGTAAGGTGAGTATTAGGCAAGTTGGCTCGATTGTGTAGATGTATGGATTTTCACTGGAACTGTGGTAGGAGTCCTGGTTCTTGCAACCACTGGTGACAGAGAAGCTATAGCTGGCAGTGTTGTGGTACAGAAAAAAGTCTGCACATGAGAGCTTCCTCTCAGATCCATAACCATGAGGTAAGTATCTGGCCTGAATGTGAAGGGAAGGAATAATAAGATAAAAATTCAATGAAATACTGCATATTGGGGGCATAAGAATGGGGAGACTCAAGCTAGGTAAGCCTCAGCTCTGCAGGAGAGCGGCAAAATTCACACTTCCAAGCAGCGTGCCCACACAAATGTGCAAGCACCCCTGCTAGACAGGGAGAACTGCCCCATAGAACATGTCAGAGCACAACAATCAGACACCAGGAGGTAAGGGGAGACTTGCCACTGCGCAGGGATGCCAGGATCAGATTCAGCTGCACATGTCAGGGAGACAATTCTCCCCCCCTTGAGAAATTAGCCCCCCCAGGTCAGCACCTACATTAAACACATGATCCTTTAATAAATGAAGCATAATGATCCCAGGAGGTTCACAGGGCTGGCAGGGCAGAGCTGAAGCAAGGGCAACTAATAACAAAATAGCCTACAATAGCATATAACAGCTCTAACATATAAAAGCTTGAAAGGTCTGTACCCCAGCAATTACCTAACCCCCACCAACAAAACTACATTTTTAAAAAAAAAAAAACAGAGAAGAAGCATTATACAACAGTGAAGTTCTATGCAATAGTCCATACAAACTCTGGTGGGGTAAAGGGAAGTTGGAGGACATCCCTTTTGGCTTGCTCCAATTACCCTGCTTAAAGTCTTCCAGCTTGGGATGAGTCATCATTCCACTATGCTCTGATTACCCTGCTTAAAGTCATCCAGCTCAGGATGAGTCATCACTCCACTACTGACCAACACTGGCAGCTACAGTTTGAGCACCAGCAACTTCTTTGTCCAGGACTGCATATCCTCAGATTGTCAAGCTAGAGTGTTCCCCCTTATTGTTTTGTCTGGTCTGTTTGGCACCTGTGTCTTGGAGGAAGAGAACATCTGAGTACTGTCTCTCTTTGGCAGTGGCTCACCATTAGAGACTGAACTTGCTGCAGAATGTCACGAGCCTAGGCTGTAGTCTCTTGGGCCCACTCCAGGTGCCCACCCTGCCACATGCTTTCTATCTCACTCTTTTTGGTTGGATTGCTTCACTTTCATTGTATGTCAGTCCATATCAGCATAGCCATTTTCCAAATGACAGTCCACAGAACTAGAAGAAGACCATGGAAGCTTCCTTGGGTAGCCTGGCAGGAATGCTTCATCCAGTCTGGCCTGGGACGGTCCATAGGGTAAAGCATTGGGCCAGTGCTTGTTTACAAACCAGGAGGTTTCCTCTGGGGTATGAAAAGTGTGTGAGATCCCATTTTGAGTTATATAAAGCTTAGTAGGGTACTTTTACTTTTTATAGGGGATGCCCAGTGCCTGAAGAGACTTTTTAATTGGTACATACTCCTTCCTTCACTGGGCCAGCTCTGTGGAAAAATCTGCAAAGATGTGAATCTAATACCTCTACCACATCAGGGGGCCCTTTCCCTTGCCAGGGCTAGTATCTGTTCTTTATCAGGGTAATGGAGAAACATCACTATGAATGTCTAGGCATTCTCCTGGCTTAGATGAAGGGCTAAGTGTTCTATGGGTCTACTCTATCTCCAATGTGGGCTTCCAGGTGTGCTGCACTAGCTAGGGTATCTCCCTCTGCAGAAATATGACTGGGTCATGATTCTCTGCCCCCTCCAGGAAACCAACCAGGCAGAGGTTGTTGTTGTGGTGGCTTCTATCTTCAGCGTCCTTTGTTCTGATCCACAAAAGTGCCACAAGCCTCTTGAGCTCCTGTATGTGTGCCTCGTGTCTGGTGTCCTTGTCATCTATGTAAGATAAGTATGTCTCTGGATCTAGGGATATCTGCTGCAGCTCCTGGTCCTTCTACTCTAAGGCTGCTACCAATGTCTTAAATGTACTAATTTCCTATAATACTTAATGCAGGAGACCCTTGATTTCTTGGGTATCGTTTGATGCCAGGGCCACCACTCTATCCACCATTTTCTGCCCACGAAATACAGCTCACCACAAGAGGTCCTCTGCAATCTTTCTTGGGAACCATGCAGTTCTTCATTCCAGGATGACAGATTTCATTTAAGCTGAATATCCCCCATTGAATGCAATTCTAAGTCACTGCTGCAGAGCTGAGGAAATGAGCAAATTTCCAATGGGGAGCCACGAAGCTCAAATTCTAGCTGGCATCTCAGTCTGTGGTTTGCCAATAGGTCATGTATAGGTTTATTGTCACCAAGAGTTTTATTTTGTTCTATAATTTAATTTTATTAGAGTTTTGTAAAAGCAAGGGGCAACAAAATGATTTTACATGTGTTCATCTGGTTTTGTTCTACCATATTTTTAGGTGGAATTTTTCTAAAGGACATAGTTCCTAGACAGACAGTTACAGGAGGAACCCACACATTATAGAATTGGAAAGATGACAGGTCTGGCTTGTTTCCCAAAATTCATGGAGTTGAGCATGTTAATTGCATTCTTACCTCACTCAGTATAATACCAGATTCTGTGTGTAGGGATTTGTGTGCAGAGACAGTGGATCCAAAAATAGCTGATAGGAAAATGTCACAAATAGTAAGATGTAGTCAGTTGTAATTTTACATTTCTGAAGTATTAATTTCTTTTTCTTTTTGCTTATTATGAAGTTTTCTATGTGATAGTATTATGCTAGTTGTGTGGAATAGTGCTCTGCTTAGCAGTTGACATATCTAGTTCTATTCCTCCTACTGTATCATCAGCACTGTAACCTCACTGGCTGTGACATCACAGATGACTAACCTGGCAGCTACTCAGTGGCTATGCCTGAGCAACTGCAATGTCATAATCAGTGAGGCCACAAGGCTGGTGATGTAGAGGGAGGAACAGAGCTAGATATGTCAGCTGCTAGACAAGAGCACTGTTCCATACATCACGCCTACTAACATCAGGCAAAACATCTTCCTAAAAACCTAAGTGCAAAGGAGACATACCTCAGAACTAAAAGGTAATAGCTGATTAATTTCAAAAACTAATATTAGTTTAGAGAAAACACTATAGTAGGGGGGGGGTCTCACAGATGTGTGCACCTGGTACCCCTCACATACCTACCTATCGTAGGGTCTGCCTTGGTTCTTTTGGTTGCAGTACAAAAATAGAATATTAGAACAGGTTTTGGTGCCTCCACCTGTGGTAGTGGTATACAAAGGCTAGCCAAGGTGGCCCTAACCTCTCTCAGGGTCAAATATTATTTTCCTTCCCACACACAGGTCAGTTGTAAGAGTTTTTTTTCTGTCCATTGTGCTGGGTACCTCACTGGGTTGCTGGTGGCCAACCAGATGATAAAAGGTTGAAGGCAATTTGGGATAAAAGGGAACACCAGTCTTTTGAAATTGAAATGACAGAACTTGGTGAGGGACCCAAATTTATTCCAACAAGGGTAAGCAAACAGTTCTTTGTACTCTTCTGCCTGGTTTTTCCTTCTGATTAACAAAGTCCTAGCCAGGAACTTCACTCCTTGTATAACTAGCTAAACTAACTAACTTGAGAAAAGATCTCCTCTGGGCTGCAGCCCAGAGATACGTTTTGTTGACAGTCTCAAGGGGTGCTGGATAATGCTTTGGATTGGTGGTACCACTCTGAAGTCCATAGACAGTCAGTGTGGTGCACCACATGGCTGGATAAGGATATGCAACAAGCCAGACCTTCACCTGTTAGGCCCTTCCACGGCTTCACTCCCCTGGCCTTTTATCTTCTTCACCTGACAGGCTTCTTATTCTTTGCCACTCAGGCTTTACATCATCTTCGCCACTCGGGCCTTTTACCAACTTCACAAGGGGACCCCCCAGTCTTGGGGTCACCCATGACTGCTCGCAAAGCACATGCAGGTTCAACCAGGAACTGAAGTTCAGTTTGGGCTCTTTTATAGTCTCTGGCCAGCCCAATTAATGTTGCCTTCCAGCTGAGAAAATTTCAACAGTTCATAGGTTTGACAATGGGAAAACTACAGTTCAAGTAAATTCACTGGGAAAGAGGGTTAGCAGTTCAATTTCCTTCCTTTTGGAACAAAAGGCTTAGTAGGCACTCTGTCTCAAGAGTTTTGGTGCTCAAAGGGGCCTAACTACACTCAAGCTAGCCTTCTGGCTTATGCAGGCCTCCTTCAGCAGTCTCTCCTCCCTCAAGTCTCAGCTGGACTCCCCCCCTTGGCAGGCTCTGCACTCAATTTTTGCAGGTGTGGACATAGCCTAGCAGACGTTTTGCATTCGGAAAAAGGCTGATGTCATTTTTACTACCAAACAACATGATAGCGTGTCAAAAATAGATTCCTCCACTGAAGCCTCATTACCACGCTGCCTGTGTGTGTATAGGAAGCTGTAGAGCATTATTTTGCCTCTGGCATGAGGAGTTAATTGAGCCCACAGAAAATTAACTCATTATCTTCTGGCAGTCATTCTGTGTCAGATTACTAATGGATAGTACAGACATCATAGAAAGCTATTGAAAGTAGAATGGATTAAACACCTGGAGCTTTCTGCATGACAAATAAGCTCTGCTGTGCCCTCAGCCTCTAGGAACACCTCATTAAGCCATTTAACACCGCTATCCTAAGAGCAGTCATTCTGCTACTTTGCAGGACATTTCATAGCAAAGGGGCCCAGTGATGCCTGTTTCCAAATAATACATCAACTTCATTTTCTCAGGCAGGCCATTCTGAGCTACTGTTTATATTCTACTGAATATTCTTAACCTGAAATTTGTGACTATAGGTGTTTACAACTGAATGATAGAACCACATTTGCTTCACTTGCTAATAGGTAGGCATGACTGTGTCTAATGCTTGTTTGACTTAGGTTACACACAGAATCTGAGCAGTTCATAACATGTTGTATTGTGATTAAATAAACTGTTAAATGGGGCTTTGGTTTCTTTTACAAATTCATTTTTCCTGACCATGGATATACTAAAACAAAAATTTCTCAATAAGATGTTTAAAAATAAGAAGTTTAGCAATGATTAGTTGATGTGGTGTAAAGAGCTGCTCTCTGGAAAATTACCTGGTTTGGGGGCTGCCACAAGCAGAATGAGACTTCATGGATGGGGGGGGTGCTCATGGAAGCAGAAGAGGCATGATGGCATTAAAAGCTTAATGATGTGGATGTAGAGGCACCAATATTTGAGCATGACTTTGGTAGAGGACTGTGTGTGACTTGGGGGTGGGGGATCATCAGGAATTGAGTGAGTCTTGGTATTTTTAGCATAGTGGTTTTCTGAAACTTCAACCTTCAATGGGTTAGACTCTGCATCTATCTGTATAGTACGTCACTAAGCCACATGCAGTGGGGCATGGGAAAAAAAACAGATCATCGGATCTGGACCAGAGCTGTAAAACCTGGACTGGGCACAGCTTGTGGAAATATTGCTGATTCACTCACTCCAGATGATCTGGTCTGGCTTTTACATATTTGGTCTGGTCCTGATTGTTCCATTTTCAACCATGTCAAGGAAGGGTTTAAAAACAGACTTCCAGGAGTGGACCAGATATGTAAAAGTTGGACTGAACAGTCCAGCTAGAGTGACCGGATCAGCAGTATTTGTGCAAGTTGCACCCAGTAAGGCCAGTTTGGAGTTTTACATAATTGCTGTGGTTCAGGTCTGTCAGTCCAGTTTTTAATCAATCAAGTCAATCTTTATTATATACTGAAAGGTACGTGAGCACAAAATGCACGTTTACACAAATGTCCAGTTAAGCATAAAAAGAGAACAGAACATCAGATCAAACAATTACATAGTAAAATACAGTATAAACAGATCTAACATAAACAGGTCTAATACAACTTTCTTGAGGGATATACAGAAGAAAGGGGAAGCAAATAACAGTGACACATTTACAGCACCAGATATAGTTGGAGGTACAATTCAGGAACATGAACAGCTGGGTGATGCATTGAAAAGAAGACGTGCAAGTCCTGTAGCACCCAGATCCTGCATGCAAATGAGCATTCCTACTATGTGAGCTGGCTAGGCCCCAAAAACACTGGGTCAAGGACTGTGCAGCCTGCCAATCCTTCAACCAGGCCACATAGATTAGGTACCAGAAAACGTTCTAAGCCCACTTCCTGGAGGAGCACCTAGCTTTTATGGAAAAGGAGCTGCAGAATCTGCGGGAAAAACTTTCTTCTCCAACGCCAGAACCCAAAAAGAAGAAAAAGGATGAGGAGAGGCATCGATACCAGGATAGATCTCCATCCACTTGGCAGCAACCATCGGGCATCACTGACACCAGAGGGGCCTCCACTTTGGTAAGTACCCCTACTGCCTGGTCTCCTACTGCTACGGCAGATCAGACCACAGCCTCTCTGCCAGCTTTACTCACACTGCAATCGGGGCTCTTCTTGGATGACAGAACTCCATTGTGATCCTTAGGCCCATATCCTCTTCAGGGTCTCTCACTAGCAGCCAGGTCGATAAGTCTCTCCCCGGCCCCATCGAGGAGTGCACTTTCACACCTGGTAAGCTGGACTGCAGCTTTGCTGTTGTTTGCATGGCCCAAGCCAATAAGTCGGACGTTAGCTCTTCTGATGTCTGCATGGCCGCAGCTGATAAGTCACTCCCCGGTTCCTCTGGGGTCCACACAGCAGAGACTCTCCCATCGGGGTCGCAGTATACCCCTGACATCGAGTTGAGCCAGCTGCCAGACATGCAATAGTCTTTAGAGGGTTCCTCGCTCCCACTGACCCAACTGGACCCTCCGGGCTGGCCTGAAGATCAAGAACCAGAGGTGGGCACTAATCATGAGGTTCCCCTTCCTTTGCTGGATCAGTTTCTTCCTGGTTCTCCCAATGGGCCTACTTTTAATGCCTCTGGGGACCTTCCGTCAGGACCTCCTCAACCCAAGCCCCCTTGGACAACCATCTTGGACTCTGACTCCCCAGACAATGGAGGGTCTTCTGTTGGTTCTACTCACACCGTGACTCTAAGTGGCCCTTCACCAGGTGACCCTTCACCTGGTCAAGGTATGTCTGGCACCTCTGCCATTCCTCAAATGCTGGGCAGCTTTCTGTCCGGCCCCCAGTCACCGAATATTCTGCAGCTGGACATTCCTGTGCCTGATCCAGTGCCAGCCCCTTTGAATGTCCATACAGGGCCAACACCTTGTCCTTCTGGACCTTCTGCTGGGCCTTTGGCCCCATCTCCTGCTGGGCCTTCAATTCCACCTCTGACTGGACCTACAGTGGTGATCGTATAAAAGTTTGGAAGTGCTGAGGTATACCTCAAGGTACCACTGAGGCATTCAAGTTCATGTGGTGATTGTATTAAAGCTTGGCAGTGCTGAGGTATACCTCGAGGTACCAGGTACCTCCTCAGCATTGCCAAATTGTTATACGATCACCACGTGAACTTGAGTACCTCAGTGGTGCCTAAAGGTACCTCAAGGTATATCTCAGCACTTCCAAACATTTATATGACCACTGTATGGGCAATGTTCAGGGTTATTTGCCTTGACAATATCCAATGCACCCATCGCTGGGGTCTCCAACTCCTGGTTATTAACCACATTATGTAAAAGGGTACCAGCTGCTGGGCTATGTCTAATCAAAGGTATGCTCCTTCTAGCTTTCCCTATTCCTATCAGGCTCATGGATACCCTCAATATCAGAAGCTGGGCTATCCATTATACCAGCTTCCTCCTCCACCACCTCCTCCTCATCCTCAGCCTCAGCCTCTGCCTCCACAGCAGCCTCAGGCTGATATCCAGGCAGTGTTTCAGACCCTGATTCAGGAGGCCAGGACTCAACTAGCCTTGGAGCTTGACTGTCAGAAACCAGTGGTGGCCTCTACTCCCACCTCCTTTCCGACCCCTAGATCAGCCTCTCCTGTGGATTCCCACCTTTACAGAGAAGGCTCCTCTAGACACCAGATCAGGGATAAAACACAGGACACTCCTCTAAAAAGAGTTCAGACCCCCCAGCAGACACTTTCCGGTCTCTGACTCCAACTCATCCTCCATATCTGGTATGCATACATCTATAGAACCTCAGCCTAAGGAGTCCCTGAAGTCCCCTCCAGAGGAACCTTCCTTTACAGAACTCCTCAAAATGCCTGTGGCTGGGCTATCCAGCAACAGGATCCAAAGTGGAAAAGGTTTGTGGACCATCTAGACATGGCTGACACAGCTCCTATGCCCATACTGCCTTGGACTAGGCCCCATGAAGACCTGACGTCCACTGTCTGGCAACAGCCTTCCTCCATTCTAGCTGTTTCAAAAAAGGCAGACAGGATGTACCACCCCAAGATGGGGTCACACACCTTTCTGACCATCCTAATGCAGACTCGGTTGTTATCATGGCTGCCCATGACCAGTCCTCTAAACCTAAACATTTGAGCATGTCTCCTCCTGATAAGGCATCTAAGCAGTGGCAGCAGCAGATGGGTGGGAGCAGCGACTCCCTGACATGAGCAGATCCCCGTCCTTGTCTCCCAAGTCCTGATCAGCTGTGGAGGGATGACTTTCAGAGACAGACTGAGGCATGCAGCAGTGAATTTGGTCCAGGTGGAAACAAGTGCCCCAGGTCTTTTGGTTCCACTTTGTCCTACAACAGCAGTGCAGAAAAGCTGGGTGGGAGGATGTCTCCCAGGCCACCTTCCCAGACCCCCAGCAGCTGCAGCAGTCCCTGTCCATGGTGGTCAGTGGCCTGTGTACCCAATTTGTTTTACTCATGCCACGAGCACAAAAAAGAGTGGAAAGGGGGGAAGGACAAGGGTGTAGTGGGCTGAGTGCTGAGACAGACAGAGAGAAGGGAGGAGAGGACCAATAACGTTGAAGGGGTGGGAAGCCTGGACACTACAGCAGTACCAATCGGCACAAGGAGAAGGTGGGTGCAGTGAGTTTGCAGCTTTTTGTTCTAGTTCACTCCATGAGAATGGGGCAGTGCCAAGCAGCAGAGGCCCTTATTTATATGTATGTAGGAGGCAGAACCCTGGCCTAGCATCCCAGAGAAGCAGACACAGAAGCCCTTATTAATATTAGTTAAGAGGCAGCTCTGTCCCTAGGGGGCTCTGCAGAAGCAGCCAGTGGAAGGAGAGATCCATAAAGACACAGCACCCTCTTCATGGGAAATTGTCGTATGGCTCTTGGTTGCCCATGAAGCTATGTTGAAGTGTCCTGAGCCCCACCACTAAACCTAATTCTGCTGTTGTCTGCCTAGTGCCCCCTAGGGATTGAACTCATTTGCCTAAGAAATGAACTGCATTGCTTGTGACCCAAACTGTGTTATTGGACTATGTCTCCAGTGTACTGGATGTCCAGCTTTGCCTCATTTGCCAGGATCTGCTTCATCAGCACTTGAATCTGACCAAGGGAGGTCCCCAGTCACTTTTCCTTCTTCAGCATACCTTTCAGCACCTTCAACCCTCTTTGAATCTCCACCACAGAGTTCCTACATCTGTCCCACAGTGGTAAGCTGTAGAGAGCCACTAGTTAGGCATCCAGAAGTGACTCAGCTTAGGAACTGCCCCAACTCAGCAGTGAAGGACCACAGTTGACATTGTGCCTAACCGTTTTCTTATTTTGATGCCAGTCCATAAGTTTACACATACCAGTGCCTCTCCACAGAGGCTGTGCTGAGGTTTGCATTGCCAGTAGTGTTCTTGTTGGAGGTAGCCTGGGTGCCATGGACATCCCACTGGTCATTGCTGTGGATCATCCAGAGAACCATCTAATCAACCAGAAGACCCCAGCTCCTCACCAAGAGTTGCAGGAGATCGCTAAGTTCTTCATCATCTGGCTACCAGCATTTTTCTTTGGTTTCTGTTTATCTGGGGCATGCTCCATTATGGCCTGCTTGTAAAAAACGCTTTGTGGGGTCAATTCCCTGTTGTGGATCAGCAAACACATCATGAAGCCTAAACTTGGTTTGACAGTAGTCTCACCATATTTGCAGAGTACGCTCAGGACTGAAAGAGTTAACCCACTGCTATTGGTCAGGCCAATTCTTGATCCTGACAATGAAAGGTCCTGGATTATGCTGCACAGCTGCAGGAGGATAGTGTTGATAGTGGGTAGCTAACCCAAAGACAAACAGCAAGTTCCAAGAAGTCAGCACTTGAGCAGAAAAACAAGAGTACAAATATATGTGGAACAATAACCCAGTGACCTCCAGCTACTACATTCTACCAAAAATACATAAGAATATGCTTGACCCCCCCCCCAGGAAAACCCATAATATTAGGTGTGAATTCCCTAATGGAGGGACTGGGTAAATTTGTAGACTATTTTCTACAAAAAAGTGTAGTCAGACTTAGGTCATTTACAAGAGATACCACCCATGTGCTTAACAAAATAGTTAAAATTCAGTGGCAGGGGGATGATCTGGCTTACCATCAATGCAGGGTCCTTGTATACAAGGTTTAGGCATGATGATGGGATAACAGCCTGCAAATATTTTTGGGAGAAGAACCAAACAGTACAGATATACCAGTGGATTTCTTAATGATAGCTCTTAAACTTGTTCTTACCCATAACAGCTTTGAATTTGGGGGGTGATTTTTTCCTTCAAGTTTGCAGAATGGATATGGGTGCCTCTTTGGCACCCTCTTATGTGAACTTGTTCCTGGGCAGATGGGAGGAACAGATTATTTTTAATCATAATAAGAACCTATATCTGCCAAGGATTAGCTTCTGGACTCGCTTTATTGATGATATTTTGCGTGTCTGGTAGGGGAACATCCAGAAAATATACCAGTTCATGGTATGGATGAATGACAATGATTTTAACTTGAAATTCACTAACAAAGTTGACAAGAACTGTATAGATTTCCTGGATTTGTTCTTATGGAAATCTGAAAGTAGAACTAGTGGAATTCAAACAAATGTTTTAGGAAGAGTACAGCAACCACTCATTACTGAGGGCAGATATTGCACATCTAGTCAGACTTAAGGACTCAATACCATATGGAATGGACAGTTTTTATGACTTTGGAGGAATTGTTCAGGAGACAAAGAATTTTGGTCACAAGCAGAAGAACTTAGAGAGAGATTTATACAGAGGGGATACAGCCAACGTGTGGTACAGTGGGCAATGAGGAGAGCATTTGAGAAGAAAACAGCTGATTTATTGAATGATGTTGAGAAACGGACTGACACAAATCCTGGTCCCATAACATTTGTGACAGAATATAACAACTGGTCTGGACAAATTGGTAATGTAATATATCAAAATTGGCACATACTCCATGTGAACAGACAACTTTTGGAGGTTGTAGGGGAAAGCCCCAGGGTCACTTTTTCAATAGACCTAAATCTAAAAGAAAAATTGGTACACAGTGTGTAACCCTCCAAAAGAAAATGCAAACCTGGCTGGGAACTAAACCAAAAGGGGTATACAAATGCCACAGGTGCAATATCTGTAGCTATTGTAATACTGGAAAATAATTCTGTCACCCCAGTACACAAGAGAAGTATGACATCAGAGAGTTCATCAACTGTGACACCACATTTGTAGTTTACATTCTGTGGTGTCAATTGTAATATTTTGTACATAGGAAGAACCACGAGGGCCCTGAAATCTAGAATACAGGAACATGTCAGAAACATAATCAATGTGAAAAAGGACACGCCTGTAGGCCTCCACTTCTCGGAATGACATGGCTCTGACCCAAGTGGACTTAAATTCATGGGTATAGACTGGCAACCACCTTTACAATATGGTGGGGATAGGGTAAATGAGTTACTTTAAAGAGAAAGTGAGTGGATTTTTAGGCTACAGAGTGCTAAACCTGATGGTTTAAATGAACAATGGGACCGTAAACCCTTCTCAAAGAAGAAATGAATTTGAAATATACAGATGATGACATAACTTGTTAGATGCTCTAAGGTACCTATTTTTTCTTTTTCTGTTTCTTTTCAGGAGCAGTTTCCTTGAGGAGTATGCAACTATGTAGATCCCCCCAAACTGAGAGACAATGGAAATGTTGGGTGATCATATTTTAGCAACACATATGAGCTCCTTTCTTCTCCCCCCCCACACACATTTTATTTATTTCTCTCTCCCTAATCCTTCTTTTATATTCTTTTGTGATTTCTGAGTCTGGTTGCCTCCTCATTTATCTTATGAATATTATGTATGTATGTAAGAGGGCACTGTAATCCCAATTATAAGAAATGAAAGGACAATAATACTTAAGTTTGCAAGCAGTCTTTGATTAATTTGTGATAAATCTGGGATTCTGAAGCTTCAAACTTCTATTTTGTAACTTTTGTATAGTTTTTAGACAAGTAGCGCATACAGTAACCTTATCGGAGGTGTTGCCTGTCTATGGCAAGGGTGATGCTAGGGTACTCCTCACCAGGGAATTCAATGAATGGTTGAAAAACTGGTGTGGAGCTCAGGGTTTTGGCTTCATTGGGGACTGGGGAGCCACCTGGAGGGATGTAGACCTATACTGGCATGATGGTCTGCATCTGTCCAGAGGAGGAACCAGGATCCTAGGTGAGAGGTTTAAATGCTTCATTGGCAAGCATTTAAACTAGCCAAGGGGGGGGAGGCACTGAAAAGGAGCAGGGAAATCCTAGCCTCCCCCCCACAAAACACAGTAATTAGTGAAGTAAACACCAAAGTAGAGAAGTCATTAGGGAGCAGGACAGAGGTAAATGTAAAAAGAGGCAAAGGCGGTAAGGACAGGAATGGGGCTAAAAGGGGTAAGGCCATCAAAAAGTGGAGGGTGATGAGAACCAATGCCCTTAGTCTGTGTAACAAGCTCCCTGAACTAGTGGCCTTGATGGAAGAGGGTTGCCTGGATATTGTGGCAGTCACAGAAACAGGGTACACAGATAACCATGACTGGGATGTCAAAATACCAGGATACACAATCTACAGGAGGGACAGGGAGTGTAAAAGAGAAGGAGGAGGAGTAGCTCTATATGTAAAGGAAGGAATCAAAGCAACAGAACTAAAGAGTAAACAGGGAGCAGATGAGGCACTCTGGGTCACCCTGGAGACAGGAAATGGCACCACAATCCGCATGGGGGTTGTATACAGACCCCCATCTCAGGGGGAGGGAATGGACAAGGAAATGATAGAATGCATCCTTAGAATGGCAGAAAAAGGGGAGATATTGTTGATGGGGGACCTGAATATGCCAGATGTTAACTGGAGCACCTTTGCTGCAGGCACATCCAAGAGCAGGGTCATTCTTGATGCCCTACAAGGGGCATGCCTCAGATAGCTAGTATTGGAACCCACTCGGGAGGGAGCAATCTTTGATCTGGTACTCTCAAATGGGGACGGAGAAAGAATCTCAGATTTAGAAGTGGGTAGCCATCTGGGAACAAGCGACCATCAAACAATGTGGTTAACGATAAACACAGCCATACAATCAAGCCATACAAAAGCAAGAGTATTGGACTTTAGGAGGGCTGACTTTGGGAAATTGAGAAAGTGCCTCAGAAAAGCACTAGCAAACAGGCAAGAAGGAGGGGTGGAGGAACAATGGGGAGTAATCAAAACAGCCATCATAGAGGCAACAAGCCTTTGTGTAAAGCAAATCAACAAAACACAACGAAGGAAAAAAACGCTATGGTTCTCAAAAGAGGTGGCAGGGAAGGTTAAGGAGAAAAGGATAGCATTCAAGAAATATAAGGAAACACAGAAGGAGCATGACAGAGAACTTTATCAGTTAAAGCAGAAAGAGGCTGGGAAGACAGTCAGAATAGCAAAGGCCCAAACCGAGGAAAGGATAGCCATCTCTGTTAAGAAGGGGGGATAAGACCTTTTATAGGTACATTAGGGTGTGAAGAAAGACCAAAGGAGGGATACTGAGGCTTAATAAAGGGGAGGGAATGTGGGTAGAGGGTGACAGTGAAAAAGCAGGGATACTGAATGAATATTTCTGCTCAGTATTCACAAAGGAAGAGGAGGGGAGGTACCTAAACCAAACAAGAGAAACACTCTGAAGTCGGGGGTCGATATCAGTCCATTTATAGAAGAAAGTGTTCTGAAAGAACTAAGAACACTGAAGGTGGACAAAGCAATGGGGCCTGATGGGATTCACCCAAGAATTCTAAAAGAACTAAGGGTAGAACTAGTGACACTGCTGACTACTTTCTTTAACAAATCATGGGAGGATGGGGTGGTACCTGAGGACTGGAGGAGGGCAGATGTGATTCCTCTTCACAAAAGTAGGAGCAGAACAGAGGTTGGAAACTACAGACCAGTTAGTTTGACCTCAGTGGTAGGGAAAATGATGGAATCACTTCTGAAGGAAAGAATTGTTGAGTACCTAGAGGCCAGTGGGGCACAGGACTCAAGGCAGCATGGATTCATGATGGGAAGGTCGTGTCAGACGAATCTAATAGATTTCTTTGACTGGGTGACCAAAGTAGTAGACCAGGGAGGGGCTGTGGACATGGCCTACCTAGATTTTAGCAAGGCATTTGATACAGTCCCACACAAAAGATTGACACACAAGTTAGCCAGCCTGGGAGTGGGTCCCAAGGTGGTAGCCTGGATAAAAAATTGGCTAGACAACAGGACACAAAGGGTAGTAGTAAATGGAGTCCACAGTGAAGAAAGGAGGTTTACTAGCGTTGTACCACAGGGTTCAGTACTGGGACCGGTCCTTTTTAATGTGTTTATAAATGACATTGCAGAGGAACTGGAAGGAAAAGTATGTCTCTTTGCAGATGACACAAAGATCTGCATCAGGGTTGATACACAAGATGGAGTGGAAATGATGAGAAGGGACTTGGCAAGGTTGGAGAAATGGTCAAATGTATGGCAGATCAGATTCAATGCAAAGAAGTGCAAGGTAATGCACCTGGGAAACAAAAACCCAGGGGAAGAGTACACAATGGGGGGTGAAATACTGACAACAGTAAAAATGGAAAGAGACCTGGGGGTAATTATATCAGATGACCTAAAGGTAGGCAAGCAATGTGAGAAGGCAGTAAGGAAGGCTAGAGGAATACTGGGATGCATAGGGAGAGGCATCAATAGTAGAAAATAGGAAGTTGTTATCCATCTGTACAGACAGTTGGTGAGACCCCATCTGGAGTACTGTGTGCAGTTCTGGAGACCCCACCTCCGCAAAGACATAGACAGAGTGGAGGCTGTCCAGAGGAGGGCAACCAAAATGGTGCAGGGTCTGCAACAGAAGACATATGAAGAAAGACTAAAGGAGCTTAATATGTATTCCCTTGAGGAAAGAAGGGAGAGAGGGGACATGATAGAAACTTTCAAGTACCTCAAGTCCAAGAGGGTAGCATCTTTCAGAAAAAGAGATACGCAAGAACAAGGGGGCACAATTTGAAGATAGAGGGGGGACGGCTCAGAGGTAATGTGAGGAAGTGTTTTTTCACGGAGAGGGTTATGGATGCATGGAACAGCCTCCCTGATGAGGTAGTGGAGTCAAGAACAGTGGGGGAATTCAAGAATGCATGGGACAGACATAAGGCAGTCCTAGTGGGCGGTAGGAGGAAGTAAACTGTTGGTTAACTAGGATCTGCAGCTTATCTGTTAGGTAGGAAAATGGGCAGACTAGGTGGGCCAAGCCTTCCTTATCTGCCGTCAAATTCTACGTTTCTATGTTTCTATGTTTTGTAAGTAAACATTTGTACTTTTTGTACTTTGTGAACTTAGCACTTTTAGCACTTTTGTGGTGATTTCATCATGACATATGTATATAAACGAGCTGGGAGCTTTCCCAGGCCACACCCCCTGAGGAAGGCTCGACCGCTGAAGAGCTGGGGCATTTGGTTGTAGCTCTGGCTTGCCTATTAAAGCTTCACAGTGTAACCTCTATGTGGCGCTATCCCTTGGGCTACTACCCCTGCCTGCTTGGCTACTAACAGGCTGAGGGGCCTAAGTTCTAAAATGGGTGCCTTCACCCAAAGGTTCAGGGTTGGTTGTGGCTAGTCTAACCAGGTCACAGCCCTCTGGGACACTGTGACCCCCCTTTTCTCCCACTAGTGGCCCACACAGTACACAACAGTAACTTTCCCAATACCCCAGATATGCAAACCATATGCACTTGTGCTTAGCACTTACCCCCAGGACTGGTTCCTTCAGCTTGGCTCTGGTGACCCCCTGTAAAACAAGGTGATGTAGACTGTGCATGCACTTAGAGTCCCAATCAGTCTCGTTCTCTGGGTACCCAGGATGGGAAAGGTGTTGGCCAGGTCTGTTGCAGCTGGTTGGGGCCCTGTGATGGAAAAAGGAACATGCACACACACAATTTGTAATCTGGAGCCAGAGGGCTCAGTTCATGGAAAGAAAAGCACAAAACAATCAGATGGCACACTTTGATTAAACAAGTGTTGCAGGGAGCTACCCTGATAATTACTCACAATACCCAGGCTAAACACAGGAGGGCTAATGGCTGACTTGCTGGGTCGCCAGAATAAGCTTGGCCCCTTGATGATGGGTCTTTCTGTGCAGCATGGTAGTGAGGCAAGACTCTTGTGGCAGGGTCTATCTCCATCAGGCAGCACGGATTCAGTTCGATACTGGCTGGGAAAACTACTTCCAGCACTAGCACACAGTTTACAGCAAATGGGGAAACCAGATCGTGATCCCCTTCCAGAACATAACACATTTATATGTAAAAGAAAGTTTACTGTACCAGGCAAGTGACTCCTCAGTCCCGATCACAAAGAACACTGCAATTACCAGGGAGCACTATGGTAGCTAAAGTCCTGATAGGCCGATCGCTTTCAGCAAAATCTTTGGTCTTCTACAAGGTAAGCCTGGTCTCACAACAGCAGCAGCTTGCTTTTTCTTCACAAACTTCAGATTCGGTCTGAAACGTCCTCTTCTCCCTCTAAGGGCAGAAGTCAGGCAAATAGGCCAGAAATCAGGCCTTCCACGGTTCTCCTTCGCAAACTACACAGCAAACCATCCGCTCGCACACTCAGAGCTCCTTCTCTCTCCAGCTCCCAACTTGATTCTAGCTTACTAGCAGACAGCTCAGGGTCTTTCACTTAGATCCAAAGAGTTCAGTTGGCCGGTTCAGTTGTCAGTCACAGCAGAGCTCCCTCTATAGGTGCAAAACTACATTACCCAGAGGCACCTTCCATACAGTCCCCTGTCAACAGGCTCCAGATGAGAGTCCCAGTCCCAACTGGCCCACAGCCTGCTCCATTTTAGTGTCCACACAATCCAATTGGTCCAATTCAGCAGTGGGGGCCAAAATGGTAGAGCAGAACAGAAACAGTTCATGCTGCAAGAGAAGCAGGTTAGACAAACTGCATATTCATTATTACTCTGATGTCCAGCAAATAATTACATCTTTCAAGAGAGCTCACTCTGCACATTTAGCGATGGCAGAAACGGAGCGATTTGGCAGCAGCTCAGCCGGGACTCGGGCATAAATACACATGGTCCCCTCATACAAACTAATTATGCCTGCAAGCAGGCAGCTCTTAAAGAGACAGTATGCGGAGGCTCCAAAAGCACTCACTGGCAATCACTTTTAGACGGCTTAAGCGCCGAACACCACCCAGGCTTGGAGCACTTAGGCAAGCTCCTGAAAGACTTTTGGGAACCCCCGTTTGCAGGGGGTTACAACAGCATTTGTACTTTATCCAATTGTTGGTCCTGATTGGGTTGGTGTTGCTTACTTGCCCGTTGTCTCATAGCATTGTAGGAAGAATAGTTATCCCATTGTTCCATTTGTCCCTTGTAAATAAAGCTTTCGCAACTTGATCCTTGTGTAAACTTCCTTCCTCTCCTTCCAGATTCATCTGACATATCCTGAATTTTTCGGGAGACACAAACCCCATTCTACTGGAGTTTCAGCCCCCTCCTACACATGTTGCGATCCTTTAGACTGTTCTCATAGGGCTTTTGGTGAAACCCCTGCACCATTTTAGTTGCCCTCTTTTGGACTGCATCTACCTTGTCTATATCTTTTCTGAGGTGTGACCTCCAGAACTGGGCATAATATTCCAGGTGGAGTCTCACTAGCTAGCAATATAGTAGTAACACTACCTTCCTCATCCTGCTGGAGATCTTTCCCCCTGTGCATCCCAGCATTCCATAGGTACTACCACATGCTTTATCACACTTCCGTTCCACTTTGATGCCATCAGATATGATAATCTCAAGGTTCCTTTCCTGCTTAATGACTGTCAGTACTACCCCCCCCCCCCAAACCCACCTCCTGGGTTCCTATGCCATAGGCACGTGATTTTGTACTGGACCCCAACTGCTGTGCTTCTGACCACTCCTTGAGTTTCCCAAGATCCCTATGCATTATCTCCACCCCATCCTGAGTGTATATAGGGGATATGTCATGGTGTAGGGTGTCATACGATTTTTATCTTCACGAGAGCTCTGTGATCTCTTGACCCCTCACGAGTGGCGTAGCCACGAGTCAAGGCTCAAGAGGGCACAGACCTCAAGTGAAGATGAAAATCATAAGACACGCTACACCATGGCATATTTGCTTTATACAATGAGCCATCAAGATGCTTTCCCATTTTCCTTACCCTCGGTTTCACCTCATGTCTGCAAAATCCTTTTTTCATCCTGTCCGCAAACACCATTTCACTGATGCTCCATTTATTTTTTATGGTTGAGTGTGTTGCCACGTGGCTGATGAGGCACAGCTCACTGCCTTTGTGACGAACCAGAGTGTGGACATAGTGGGTGTGACAAACCTGATTCATAAGATATATTTGTTATCTATGAATCGGGTAACGTCAGCATCTATGATAGTATTTTTATCTCAAGCATTTTATGGTCACGCTTATTGTATAGACCCTATTATAGATTTTGGTATCATCTGCAAAAAGGCATACTTTCCCTTCCAGTTTTTCTGCAATGTCACTTATGAAGAGATTGAAGAGGGCTGGTCCCAGTATTGAGCCCTGTGGCACCCTGCTGGTCATGCTCCTCTCATTATTGTGAGTGCTGTTAACCACCACCCTCTGGCTCCATTCCATTAACCAGTTTCTAACCCAGTTCACCACTTTGGATCCCACCCATAGGCTGCTCAGCTTCGTTATCAGTCTCATATGCAGCACAGTGTCAAAGGCCTTGTTAAAGTCCAGATAGGCCATTTCCAATGCCATCCCATGATCTATTTCGCTGGTCACCCAGTTGAAGAAATCATTCCCAGAAATCAGTCAGGTTCATCTGACATGAACTTACCACCCCCTCATGAATCCATGCTGCCTGTGGTTTTGCAGCCCATTGGATTCAAGATAGTCTACCAATCTTTCCTTTAAAATGGTTTTCATTAATTTCTCCACCACTGAGGTGAGACTGACCAGCCTATAGTTGCTGGCCTCCTCCCTGCTGCCTCTCATATGTAGAAGGACCACGTCTACTCTCCTCCAGTCCTCTGGAACCATACCTGTTTCCTGAGATCTGTTGAAAAAAGCCTTCAGTGGTCTTTTTGAGTGAAAATAATCTTGATTAACCCAAATCAATCAGGATTTAAGGACACGCATAGTACTCAAACAGCTTTACTAAAAGTATTTGGAGATTTACATCAAGCTTTTGAAGACAGATTAAAGATGGGCTCAATATTTATTGATTTTTCAAAAGCATTTGATACATTAGATCATACAATATTGTTAAGGAAAATATCCACTATGGGTATTTTGACCGAGGTTGTAAATTGGTTCCAGAGTTAGCAGGACGTAAGCAGGAAGTGGTTTGGGGACATTACTGATCTGAAATGAGAGAAATAATATCAGGACTTCAACAGGGATCCATATTGGGCCCACTTCTTTTTAATCTTTATATCAATTACCTCACTTTCAAAAACCCAGAATTAAAGTTACATCTATAAGCAGATGATACTGTAATTTACACAAAAGGACTGTGTGTTTAACATATACAAACCACACTTCAAGATGTGTTTGATGCATTGCAGTTCTTTTCTGCAAATAACAAGCTGGCATTGAACACCAGTAAATCAAAAGTGATGTTACTCAGGCAGAAGAATAATGACTCTGACAATGGGCACATTGTGAAAATAGTTTCAATGGACGGACCCAAGTTACAACAGGCAGAAATATATAACTACTTAGGAATTTGGATTGATGACTAACGTAAGTGGAATGTCCATATAACTGACCCCTGCTATGGAGGGCAAGGTGTGGGGGATACAGGAGAGGTAAGTCCTGGGAGAAGCCAGTTTGAAGGGGCTGGGAGGACCAATGGGAACAAGAGCCAACTGGGATGGGGCTAAAAAAAAAAACTAGGACAAAAATTGGGTATGTTATACAAATAAGAAAAGAGCTGCCATTACATTCAAGAACAAAAGCTGTCAACCACATGATCATCCCTATTATTGTTTATGAGGATGTTGTGTATGGGGGGCATTGGGGACAGACATTGCAAGGATAGACATATTATATCATCGCTTTGCCAGGTTTGTCCCCGGCGCCCCTCGGTACACACTTCATTGTAACCTATACAAGGAACTGAACTGGTTACATCTGGGCCTGAGAAGTCAATTATGTACAGTAAGTCTGAAGCTTAAATGTTACAAAAAGAAGCTCCCAGACTACATATGTGAAAATGTGAAACTGAAAATTTCCAAAGCTGGATTAAGGTCAGCAACCAGTACTGAATTTAAAATCCCTTAAGAAATCTAAAATAGGACTTTCTACCTTTTTTATAACCAGGGTCCCCAGTCTTGGAATAGTTTACCAAAACATCTGAGATTGCAAAATAATCAAGTGTATTGGAATAAAATCAAAGCCTGGTTTGTATTACGAGCTTCATTACAAGGGGTATGCTGTTTGAACTTTGAATCCGGTTAATGTTCAATGCTAAAGTGATTCTCTTTTTAATACCTTTTCCAGGTTGGAATGTATTTGCTTCTTGTATGACCAGTATTAATACTGGGTGTCTCTTTACAGTGGACTGTTGGTATGTCTGAACAAACTATTTATTATATTATTTTGTATATTGCTTAGTGTTGTATTTTATCCTACTGTAACCAGAATTTTAGAGATAAGGTATCCCTTGTAAATGAGCACAGGCTCAGTGGGAATTTTGCCTTGTTCATGTTTTTCATAAATAAAATTAGTACTACTACTACTACAACAACAACTACTACTATTACTACATCAGTGGGGCAGCTAGCACCTCCCTGAGTTCATTTAGTACCCTTGGGCATATCCTGTCTTGTCCCATAGGCTTGTCCACTTTCAGAGCTGCAAGTCCCTTCAGTAATCTTTCCTCTGAAAAAGGACTTATGTCTGCTCCCCCCTTTTTTCCTGCTGCGCCCTGGTGGTCCGTCTCCCCTCCCTCCACCATGATGATTGAGCAGAATTACCTGTTTAGGATGTCTGCTTCCTCTTGGTCCTCTTCTGTGCAGCCCCCCCCATCTCCTAATCCTCACTATCCCTCCACTTGCCTTTCCTCTTCTCACTTAAGTACCTGAATAAAGTCTTACCCCCTTTAACTAACCCCTTGTCTCTCCTTTCCTCTGTCTCTGCCTTTGCTCCCCTCACTTCTTTTCTTACTTTCTTCTGTTTTACTTGGTATACCTCCCAATCTTCCTCTCATTGCATTTCCTTATACCTCCTGAATGCCACCTTTTATTCTTTCACCACCTTGAACATATCCTTACAGAAGCAAAGCAGTTTCTTTTTCCTTCTGTTCCTCACTTCCTTTACACAGATGCCAATTGCTTTAATTGTACCCTCCCTTATTTTCCCCATTGTTATTCTACCCTTCCTTGGCAATCCCTCCCATAAGGCAATTTCTGAGGAAGTCTCACATTTCTTTAAAATCTGTGCTCCTTCAACGGCCCACCAGTGCAGCAGTAGTGCTACCACTTGTGATGCTGATGTCCGGGTTCAGAAGCCAGCCCAAGCATTGGAGGGCCGGCTGGGGGAAGGAGATTGAGTATCCCACAGACTGTTTTCCTCCTAGGGGGGAGGGCAGGAAGCTACTGGCACCTGTATTACCCCTAGTGGAGTGAGATGTACGGAGAGATGTGAGAAACGCATGGTGTTCATCATGCACTGGCATCATTGCACATCACGCCTCTCCCGTAACAGCATACAAAATATGCTGGATGCACACAATGCCACCCACCTCACCCTGACTACACACCGGCCAACTGCAGTGGCTCTCTGGACACAGAGCATGATATTCAAATGGGTAAGTGGGAAGGCCCTTGAGGCACTGCCCTGGGGGTAAGCCATGGAGGAACATGGGGGAGGGTCAGCCCCAGAGGTCTGATGGAGTATGGGCAGGGGTAGGGCTGCACAGAGGGGCCATTCCAGGCAGGAACAAAATCTGAGATACTAATATCCATGACCCTCATTCTTACTCAGTTTGTCTCCGTTCCCATCTTAACATTAAATCACACTGTGTGGTGATCACTGGTACCTGGGGACTGCCCACAGTGACATCTGTATTATCATCCCTGTTTGTAAGCCCCAGGTCCAGCACTGCCTCATCCCTAGGAGGTTAATTGACTAGCTGCCTGTGATAAGCCCCTTGTAGGGAGTCAAGGATGTTCCTGTTCCTTGCAAAGCAGCAGTTTGAAGGCTCCAATCTACATCTAGCACATTGAAGTCACCAACTAGTAACACCTGCCTCTTACTTAGCATCATGATGATGGCTTCTCCAAGTGCCTTACCCAACTCATCTCCTTGTGCTGGAGTCTGCATACCACCCCTGCACAGATAGCAGCTCCAGCATCTGTCTCCAGGATGACCAACAGCACCTCAAGCCCTTCCTTTTCCACTAGGTGCCCCTGCACTTCCTTGGCCTTGATTCCCTCCTTTACATATAGTACAATTCTTCTCCCCTCCTTCCTTCCATGTCTCTCCTGAGCAGAGAGTAGCCCAGTATGGCCATGCCCTGGTCATGGCTGTCAGTAAACTACAACTCTGTTATGGCCATCAAATTCAGACTAGCCTCTACCAGGATGGCCTCCAGGTCCAGAAATGTATTTCACAGACTCCATGCATTGGTGCACATGACTCTATATACCTTACTGCATCCATGCCTGCTTCCCTCCTCCTCCTCCTGCCTGTGATCTTCCTGACACTTCCCCTCATCCACCTCTTCCCAAGTTACCTTCTCCATTACCTGTTTCATTTACTCCTTCCTTTTTGCTTCCCTGATTTATACCCTCCATTTGTCCTCTGCCTTGTTCCCACCCCTGTCTTCTTTCTCCCCAGCCCAGTGGGAGTTTACTTCCATCAAGCCCTCCCTTGCTGCTGCTTCATCATCTATGGGGAGCAATTATTGCCTCTCTTAGTTCTACAGATTGCCCCCAACTGGTTTAAATGCTCATAGAAGTAGCATTTAAGCCTCCCACTAAGGACTGTGGTCCCCTTTCTGGAAGGATGCAGGCCATCTCCCCTATAGAGGCCCATAGCTTCCCAAGTTTGCCCCCAGTCCTTAATGTAGACAAAGCCCTCCTACATGCACCATGCATTTAACCAATTGTTAAAAGCTCTGTTGCAGAACATTGTTTCCTTTTCCTAGCTGTATACAGATAACACTTCAGCAACAGCCACTGTGTCAGCCACCAACTTGAGGCCCCTTCCCAGCTCTCTGAAATTTTCGTGCACTATTCCTACCCTAACTCTTGCCAGATATTTGTCCCCATGTGGACAATGACATCTAGCTCTCTCCAAACTCCTGCTGCCCTAGCGATCCTCTGGATATGCTCTCCATCCCTTCAAACTGAAACACTTCTCAAGCATTTCACCTCCCTCTCCCTTTCTCCCCTGCCCACTCCCAATTCTACCCCCCCAAGAGTATAATAGGTCTCCATTTGTTTTTCAGGTTAATCTTTGATATTTCCCTAAAGAGAAGTAAATTTAGTTTAGATGACAGCTCTGTTGGCACATTTACATAGAGATCCAGTTCCTGGGTTGAAAAAGTAAATGATGCTTGTTAAAAAAAAAATGCCCACATGCCTGGGTCAAAATCCCATCTGTTTTCTAACACACCCATGAAGCAGAAAGGATCAGTTTTACATCCCTTTCAGCTGGTGGCCCCTCAGTCCTTGGCAGTCTAATATAATAAAATAGAAATGCACCATCCAGCCCAGTGGCACTGAGGGCTGAGGCGCTGGTCACCTTACCACATGCTACACTGGTGACCTGTGTTTGGGAATGAGCACGGGCCACTGGGAGTCGGCAGGAGAGGAGAAGGATCGAGTGTCCAATGGACTGCTCTCCTTCTCCATGGAGGGGGGACACTAACAGTCAGTGCATGACTAGCTCCTAGCAGTGGTTGAGGGCTGACACACCAACACTTCTGATGGGAGAGAGATGAGGCAGGTGCTTGGAGAAGGGCATGTGGACATGTGTGCACTGTCTCCTGAGGCATCATTGCATGCCTCATCTTGGGGAGAAATTCAAGGAGGAGAAAAAAGTGGCTGGGTGCATCAGAGTGAAGCCAATCCCTGCAGGTGCTGCCCCCATGAATGGTAGCAACCTCCAGCACCGGATTCATGCATTTGGCAGGTTGAGGGATCTCTGCTGCCCCACCATGGGGGGTACAGCTGTTGGGCAGCTGGAAGGTGAGCTGTGAGTGGGGGACGGGGCTGGGGGATTCGGCAAGATGTACAGCCACCCATGCAGGGCAGTACAAATTAACTGCAAAAAAATCAAAATAGAAATGCACACTTGAGCTAAATAAGTAGAAGTTGATTTTGAAACTGTTCTCTGAATAACTTTAAGCATATGCCGATCGAACAGTGACACCTTTACAGCAAACGACAGTATAGTGACACAACGACAGGTCACTGTACTGTCACCGAGGGACCCCAGCACTGATTTCCCAGGGTCTTGCACCCCACCCTGAATCAACTCCAACTCAAAGTTGATTATATTAAGTACAGGGGGGTGGCAGGCAAAACCCCCCACATGGGGGTTCGAGGGCATAGCCCCCAAAGAAAACAACGTGTTCTTGGATGGATTTTTGCAGACTGCAATTGCAGTTGACAAATCTGTTGCTGTAACATTAATTGACAAAATATTTGCTGAACCGACATCATAGAGCCAGCCTTAAGATACTTTATTATAGATTTATTATAAATACTGAGGAACAGTACATTTATATTCATTGACTAGCTTGACTTTGTTTAATTGGTGAAGGATATAACTTACATACATTTGTGTTTATAAGAAAATATTAGCCAAGATACCTCATTTGATCTCTGCCTTTACTGCATTTGAGTTAAAAGTAGTTAAGAACTGGGAAAAGCACATTAAGCTACCATAATAACTGGGGTTCCCTTTTTCCCATAAGGGAAACCTGTTGCATAATTTGCCATTATAAAGGAGAGTATTTATAATGACAAACATGTGCCAGGTTTCACATGCCAACCTCACATGCCAACCTCAGCTGTTAGGTTTGGACCGCTGGTCGCCTGCTTGCCCGCAGAGACTGAACCACTACTCGGACTGGGCGCCTCAGTGGTAAGTGTTTTTTGGGGAAAAATAAACTAAGCTATGGGGAAAAAACATGCACTTTCAGCAGGTGGCTAAAAATAAAAAATAAGAACATTTACATGAAGGGGACCGCACCGAAACTGAATGTGACTGCAGCCGCACATGGGCGTCTCTTATTTCATATAATTGCTGTAGTGCAAAAGAAAAACCCAGCAATTTTATAAAATAAAATATGGGGTGGTGTGTAAAACTTGAATTTTACACCCCCCCCCGGTGTTGGATGCCTAGATAAACCCCTCGAAGCGTTTATGTGGTATCCAACACCTCAGGTGTGTGTAAAATTTGTGTTACACACACACCACCTAATATATTATTCTACATTTATTCTATGGTAATAAAATAATCTTAGTAGACTTTTGAACCTGAGATGTTGATTACTCTGGAGGGCTTTAGAACTCAACTGTCCAATCACCCGGAAGAGACCTGCAGCCATTTTAGATAATTAGTATTACCTTTGCATGTATGTGCTATCAATTTTAACTGTTTTGTTGATCTTGATAGTGATGTTGTTTTGTGTTGATCATTAATTGTAATTGCTCTGTCGCTGCCTACTTGACTATTCTCCCTTGTAAACCGGACTTCAGTCTCCTCAGTTGATTTAAAATTAAATACATTACAACAGATATGCAGTAGTCAGTCTGCTGAGAAGGATTAATACATGAATTAGACCAACAAACATGAAATATTCAAGCCATCATTTTCAGCTATGTCTCATTGGATACAAACTGTAAGTACTGTAAACCTACAGTATATGCTGAAGTACTTTCCTTGTAATTACTGGTAGGATTCAATGTTATTTGTAAAAACTTCACAGTACTTAGGCCACTTACTGGCAATCCCATCAAGTTTGTTACCTACTTGTCAGAGAGGAGTCCAAACACGACAGCTCCTACTAGCACTCCACCCATATATACAGTCTGGGCAATCTGTTTCAGAGACCGCCTGTCACACACCAGATCCCACTGTGAAGAAAAAGGGAGAGAATGCACTCATATTAAATTCAAAATCTCCAGTAATACAATAAGCATCTGAAACTTCAATGTCTGAAATTCAAAACTGAACTGGGCCATTTCTATAGTCTAGAAGCCCAGGGTATGTAGGCATTACAAACATTTATTTATTTATTTATTTTTATTAATTTTTTGTTGACTGGGTAAGTGCACTAGACAAATCCTACCTATTTTCAGGCACGACCCAGGGGAGGGAGATACAGATGAATGCCAACTGACCTTAAACCAGATTAAGCTGTTGGTGGTATTTTTTTAGTGAATGAGGAAAATTTGGCCAGGACACCGGGGAAATTCCCCTACTCTTGTCAGTAAGGGAACCTTTTGGCCGTTGAGATGGCCACTTGGACCAAGTCGCTGGACCGACTGGATGCTGTGGAAGTAGGAGTGCAAGCCTCCTCTCCTAGTCTCATTATGCAAGAGGCTGAAGATTCTGTGCAAATCATTGCTGATTTCGATGGTGAAATGAGCAATATTTTTCTATCTATGGAGGATTTATCTTCTATTGCTAAAAATGTGGATTTTACAAAAGACAAGGCAAAACCTCCCCGCTTGGAAGACGGTGAAACTTGCCCAGTAACATCCTATGCACTCCCGGAACAACGGGGGGAGCGTGAGAGTAGAGACTTGAGCGCTCAGGAAGCAAAGGTATCAGTCAAGCTTTTAAAATGTACTGTCACTGCAGAGCATAGGCCGGAATTGGGTGAGTTAGCCACTGAGCTGAAATCTTCTCAACAACTTGAATTAAGGGCTGGCAGTCTGAACACGACTAGTGTGTGCCGACAGCCCCATTTATCTTTTGAAAACAATACTTTGTGTACTAATTTAAGGGCTGGTAATCAGAGCACCGAGGTGGGTGTGTGCCGAGAGCCCATTGTGAAGGACTCGCTTCCCCTTGCTGGTGAAATCCAGCCTGAGGGTGATAGTCATGCTGTAGGAGTTGGCTACTTGCAGATTCTGAGGAATTAGCAGTCAGCTGCTGCCATTCAGGATTCCTCATGGCTAATGAGTGATTCCGGCTTTGTTTTTCATTTCCCTGTTGAGCCTTCTGCTAGTGATGGCCTTAATCCTAAGGGCAACAGAATAATATATCAAACTAGCCCAGCAGTTCAAACTGGGGCTACTACTTTTTCCTTTTCTTCAAAAAAAGGTGCTAAGACTTCCTTAAAAAGCTTTCCTGGCCATTCTTCTGAGCATTTTTTAGCACCTTTGGGGCAACGTCAAACAAGTAAATCACAGAAACCTTTGCAGCCTATAGCCCCGTTATTGTTGCCGCCTGCTGCAGATGATACCTGGTCCCCCCAGATGGCTTTACAGAGTGCAGGGTGGCTTAAAACCTCCAAAGGGAACTGGCTTTCTGATCCTGATTGGGACCCTGTCTTTAATCTCTCCCAGGCATCCCCTGAGTGGAAACCAAATGATGTTAAACTTCTGGACATAAGTTTGCAGCCCCAGGGAAAGGATAACAAGGACACAATTGTAGATAAGGATAGTTCTGCTGCTTCTACACTCCCGATGGGTTCTGATTCATCGGCCTCCTTGAATATAAAAACACCTATAGAGGGGGATGTCTCTAGCATCATAAATACAGAGACACATGAAAATACATCTGCTCAGAAACCTTTATTGTCAGAACTGTTCTCCAAAATAAGAAAAGAAGCTGCACCCTGGTGGAATGCCGTACGTATTCGTTATAAGGGGGGCCCGGAAGACAGGCCTGACCGGGCCTATGTTAGGCAGACATTATTGAAGGATTCATTGCATTTTTCACCTAGAGAAGTTTTTGCTTTAATTAATATCTCTGGGGAGGACAATTATGATGTCAGTTTTAGAACTGCATATGCCTTGGATCTGTTTTGGGAACGTTATGCACAAGTTAAATTTTCACCCACATGGGCCCCCTTTTTGGTCATACCTTTGACTAAACCATTGGTAAAATTTGTAACTGTAATGTTCAGAAATGAGGGGGTCCATGTGGATGACATCACGTTTTGGTTATCCCAGAAGTGTGAGATTTTGAGTAATCCTGAAGCACTTTTAGACTCTGAATCCTTTTGGACAGGAGGGTGGAAATATAAAGTTAAGCTTAGGGTTTCTGACACAGGAATGGAGCATATCCCAAATTCTTTTATGTTAGGAAGGGACAGGGGGGGTCTGTTTCTATGCAGGGCAGCCCAGAGCATGTTATAAATGTAGATCTAAAACTCATTTGTCCAGCACTTGTGACCAAGCGCGCTGTGATAATTGTGGAGAAGAAGAACACATAGCAATTCAGTGTGCCAATCATACCTGGTGTGATTTGTGTGAAGATTGTGGCCATGTTTTCAGTGAGTGCCCCTGGGCTGCTAAAAACAAAGCCTCTTGTGCTAGCCCAGAGCTGCTCATACAGCAAGCACAAGATTCGGTCTCTGCTTCTTCTAAAGCGGACGTGCCCCATTCCCCCCTTCTCCCTCTCGTTCTCTGGTCCCTCCTCCCTGCTCTGTTGGTTTGCAAGAGAAAGAGCATGATTTGGGGGTATAAAAAATCCCACCCTCCCACCTCCCCCATCTTGGGTTCTTTCTGATCCTGAACCTCAACAGCAAACTAAGCAAGCTCCTGCTAATGAAAAACCTATAGGTACTCCCCTTTTAACTCCTGTCTGTCATGAAGAGCTAAGCACCCCAGGGTGTGATTTAGCCAATGGTACTGCCTTGCAACCTTTGGCTAGGAGACACTGTTCTAGATCCAATAAACAGAAGCCCCAGTTTTAACTAAAAGTCCTGCTATAGTTGAAACCGGTAATACTTATGCAGTTTTGTTCTTGCCAGATGGTGATTCTGACATGGAGCAAGGGGACTTAGATTTCCAATCAGTGGGAAGTAGCCAGCTTTCTGTAGGAATAGACCAGGGGGATTACAAGAAGAAAAAGAAGAAAAAGCGGAAAAAATAAGCACGATGTCCTTTTTCTTTGCTAAATTAGGGGTTCTCTGTCTATAGGTTCATTAAACATCCATAGTATTTTGAATGATATTAAGCGGCAGGCTGTTTTTTCATTCATTAATGGTAGTCATTATGATATTTTTTTTTACAGGAAACATGGATGTGTTCTAGAGAACAATTGATATTATTTAAAAGAGACTGGATTTGGGGACCATCCTATTGGTCTTTTGGCCAAGATTGTGCGGATGGGGTGGTCATTCTTTTTGGATCTTATAATTTTTCATTGATTAAATTAGTGGATTTGATTCCAGGTCAATTATTTCTGTTAGATGGTAAATGGAAAATAATGGCTTACCATTTTATTAATGTATATGGGCCTCAGACCAAAGCAGACAGGGTATCTCTCCTAAGGGCAGTTCAACCATATCTAGTCACCTCAAATATTATTTTTTGGGGAGGAGATTTTAATTGTGACATAGCTAGGGAGCAATTTGGTGGGTGGAAAGAAATAAAGTGTATTGTGATTCTAATATGTTAACTGCGGTAATCAAAACAGCGGGTCTTGTAGATTGCAGTGTTTATAACATGGGTCCTCACTTTACATATACTAGAGGTATTTACAGGACTACCATTGATCATTTATTTATTTCATGGAATTTGCCAAAGGGTATTTTAGATATTATTCCTATTGAATTTTCCGACTACCTATTATTAAAATGTAATACCCCTATTATGGCTTCTAAGAATAAAGTTAAAAGTAGATGGAAGCTGAATATTTCCTTGCTTACATATCCTGAGGTTCTAAAAGATATCACAGCTTTATTATCTGCTAGATTGTCAGTTTTATGTATATATGATGACCCTGGCGAATGGTGGGCTGATACTAAATTGGATTTAAAAAAATGGTTTAGTAATCATAGTACGGGCCTAGGGAACAATAAATGCTTGAAATATCTTTCACTTCAGAACCAACTTCAACATATTTACACTATCTCATATCTCACTAAATATGATTATTCATCACAAATTAATAAATTAAAAAAGGGCATGTTAACCTATCAGTACGATAGAGCCTCCATAATACATGCAATGCTTTCTGGTGGTACGCAGAAGTCACCTGTAGGAGACCCGTATGAGGCTTGTAAGAAGATTTATTATAATATGATGATTGATTATTTGCAGGATTCAGGTGGTAATAGAATAGAAGAAATCTTAGATATAGAGGATTTAATTAAAAATCACTACTCCTCATTGGTACCCACTGACGTTTTTTCTGAACAAAAGGTTGCAGATTATTTAAGTAATATTGAAGTTCCAGTATGTCCTAATGAAGCTCTTTTATTGATTACAAATATAACTTTGGTTGAAATTGTGGAAGCAATTAAAGCTCTTAAGCCTAACACTTCACCAGGTCTAGATGGTCTGCCCAACCAATTTTATAAAATTTTTATTACAAAAATGTCTGTATTTTTGCAGGCTATTTACCAGTTCTTTTTTAAAAATAACAATATTCCTAATTTTTTCTCTGAAGGATTATTGGTTTATTTATATAAAGCTGGGGATAGAACTGATATTGCAAATTGGAGACCAATTATTCTGCTAAATTCAGATTATAACATTTTGGCCCATATTCTTAATTCTAGGCTTAAAAATTAAGCATCATTTGTGCTTTTGGCGCAGCAATTTTGTGGCATCCTTGGGAAAAAAAATACAAGATGCTCTTATTTTAATTAGAGATTTCATTGAGACTCTTCTTATGCAAGGCTCTAGAGGGTGTATACTTTCAATAGACCAAGATAAAGCATTTGATTGTGTTGATAGATCTTTTCTTTTTTCTGTGCTGGCCAAATATGGGGTACCTGTATCAGTAATCAGGCACATAGAGTTACTGTATTCCCAAGTGTTTGTAAAGGTTTTATTAAAAGGCCAAATAATGAAAGGTTTTGTTATTTTTACAGGTGTTAGGCAGGGTTGTCCTCTAAGCCCTTTGTTATATATTTTTTCTGTTGACTCTCTGCTACGATGCCTGGCCAATCTGACCAGATGGAATGGATTGCTGGGGTCATACAAATTGGCTAATTTTTCTGTACAAGCTTATGCAGATGATATTTGTGGGTTTTTTTCACATTATAATCAAATTCCCCTTTTTTTAAAGGAACTACAGAGGTACGCTAAGGTATCTAATTCAAAACTTAATATCGCTAAGTGCAAAGGATTGATGATAGGTCCTTGGGATACCCCCTCATGTTACATATCTGGAATTACTCTCACAAAAAACAATAAATATTTTAGTTATTACCTACAGGGCAACCAATTTGCCACTACATAACTGGGAAGTAGCTTTGTCTAAAGTTCATAACAAGGTTAGAAGATGGCAATTTTGGAAGCTATCGAAATTTAAAAGAATTCAAATATTAAAACTTTTTATTATTCCCCAGCTGCAATATGTGGCATATATTTTTCCACTTCCTGCCCCTTTAGAAACAACTGTGTATGGGATTTTTTTCAGGTGCTTTGGGGGAACAAGCTAAATCCAGTTAAGCATTGTTATACATATCTAGGTAAAAAAAAGGTGAACTAGGTATAGTTGAACCAGTGGTTTTCTTTCATTCTTTGTTTATTTACCATACTGTTTGGTATGGTATCTCTAGAATAACAACTGGTGTTATAAGCCTAGTAAATCATGTGCTCGACTGTTACTTAGCTGTGTGGCATGAGGTAGCACCAAAACTGCACACGCGATTACAGTTAGCTGAATATTTTCGACCAGCTGCTCAGAAGTTGTTTAGATGGAAAATTTCATGATCATGTATTTTGCATAGCAATAGGAAAGAATTCTATAATCTGCTATTATCTCAGTTATATCCTACTGAGCCTAGTTTTAAAGATTGTCCTCCCGCTTTTAATATGCAAGTCCTGAAACAGCTAACTAACAAGAGAGTGCCTGCTTCAATGTGGGAAGTGTTATGGCTTACTGTATATGGTAAGCTAAATGTTAAGGGGAATGCCACGCATAAAAACCTAGCAGACAGGAATTGCCCATATACAGCATGTATTAATTTAGAGAAGACTATGAATAATTTTTTGTTTGATTGTTCTTATTCTAAACCTCTCATCCTTTCTAAAAACTAAATGGCAGATGGATTGGTTATTGTCTTTAAATTATGAAACTTTGGTGTTGGGTTTTCTTCCTAGGGAGAAGGTTGATCTGCACTTGGAAACATATATGGTTCTTTTATGTTGTTTGCGATTTTATTTATGGCAAGCTCGGTGTCAGTGGATGCTGTCCCAGAGAATGATGCCTTATTCAGTATACAGTTATTTGGTAGCACAGGCAATGAACTATGTGTATCATTCTGATTTATTGCATTATCCAGGTGATAAGGTCTACCGATGGTGGAAAGGTTTTCAAATTTTTTAAAATATAAGTAAAATGCTTTTGATATGTTTATAGGTTTGGAAAGAGAAAGAATATAAGTTTAATTTGTTTATGCTTATGTTTTTTGTTTATGTTCTTTGTTATGCTTTTACCTTTGTATGCATTATGTGAATTTCAATTAAAAAAAAACTACTCTTTTCGATAAGTGCCATGAGATCTTTAACATCCACCAATCCAGGCAGATGGGACCTTGGTTTAACGTCTCATCTGAAAGATGGCACCTCACAAGTCCAGCACCCCTCTCATGCTGCACTCCAGTGTCAGTATTGGGATATTAACCCAAGTGCCAGATGTGGGAACTGAACCCACAGCCCTCTGATCTCCCGGCCTCAGAGGCGAGTGTGCTACCTACTGAGCCACTGACACTGACACTCAGCCAGGCTGGTTCACAACTCCAGATGGAAATGAATGATGATGGACTAAAGTTTGATCCCATTTTCCCCACTCATGAGGACCAAAATAGTTTTCCAAAAGTAGCTGGGGGTGGACTTATACATGGGCAAATGGTAATTGATAATTCAAAGACCACCACAACTACCACTACCACTACTACCGTGCTACCTCCACACACATATCATTTTCTATTGATTTAAAGTTGTTGGCTGGGAGGGGCACACTGAGCCACAGCTCATTTCCAGGTGAGACCAGGAGGAGATGGAGTAGGGAAGTTACATTCAAGTGAGCAATAAGACATGACGGGGTGTGCATTAGACAGTTCTGATGCCCAGCTAGGGGGTGTAGTGAGACATGAGGCCACAGGTCAAGTGCATACAGCCCTGTAGCTGTGCATTAGAACTGTCTAACACATACCTAGGAGTGTCTTATTGCATTTATCAAATGGGGGTCTGTATTTTAGATTTACGTAAAAAATTTAATTTACAGTTTTAAATACTAAAATATCAAGATATTTGATGTAGTTTGACATAAAATAGTTCCTCTGCCTGTTGTAACTTTAACAGTTTTATCACCTTGAGGCCACCATTGGTCTAAAAGAAACTGGTTGTCATGGCTCCCACACCCATGCCACACCCACATATTTAACTTTTTTTTTATTTTTGAGGTGGGGAGCAAGTATTCTAATGACAGGCTGTGCAGGGGTACCAGGTCCCAGTTCCAGATAATGCATAGGGCAATCTGCAAGGGATGGAGAACATGAGAACCATTAGCATTACTTCCCAGAGTTACTTCCACGACATTGTGGGAGTAGGAGGTAGAATGGTGAGGGGATTTGAAATCCCAGTCCATGACAAACGGACCGGTGCCTGATCCCTCAAGTATCGGAGCCATGTGGGGGACAAAGAATGGGATGACTGTTGGCATTAGTGACAGGATGTGGAGGTATTGAGCACTGGCGGTTGGCCATGACGAGCTGTGGGAGTGTGACTGACAACTGCAATAGTTGTCAGTGGTTTTACAAATAAACTCTGCCTAGGAGCTGTACACTTTAAAAGTGTATGTTTTCCCTAATTTAAAACAAACTCTGGTCAGAGCCGATACGGCTGTGGAGAGCTTTTGGGATGCTTTTACCCATTCTTTCAAATGAATTTGCACAATGCAGATCTGCTGAGAGGAAGTTTCAATGTGGTCTTCCTTTTACACATTTTTACAATGTATTTTCCTAGATTATGCCTGCTGATTGCTATATATTTAGCCTGGATAGTTCACAGAAGAAATGTCACCTTATTTTCAGGTGGCAGAGCACTGGCAGTAGGATGCTGGAGTGTGTCATACATAGGTATGAGCTGTGTGCGGGCGATAATGTCCAGTGGCCACATACCTAAGACACTCACGTGCAGATCCATCATCCAGGTGCCACTGCACTGCTCGGTGTGAGTGACATCTGATGCTGTACCCACTCCCACAGGTCCTGGAACAGGCATGTTACAGCCAACCTCCCATTTGTTTGTACAATTGGGGAACTGTGGATGCACTAGCCATAGCCTGGAGCATACAATGCAAATGTCATTGCAGGATACCACACTCCATGGCACCCAGGATACCTCAGCAGTCTGGAGGCTGGCATGTTACACAGGAGAACAGGGGAGAGTGTGGGCCTGCACTGGGGTATGACAGCAGGAAGATACAGTATCAACAAGGCATGCATTGGAGGTTCGTCAATTCCCTCTTATGGTCTGTCAGGGACATACACATGGCTGCATACACTGGTGGGTGTGCAGCTTGTATAGTGCCCCAATGCATGGTACTGCCACTTGGGTCATTCCAGAGTGCAGGTCCCTTGCCCAGGTCCAGTGCAGTTGGTGGCTGACTGTGGCAGGGTGTAGAGGGCAGTGCCAGTCTCTGCAACAGGTTGGATATGGGGGGAGTGGGGATGTCTACATACTGAGGTGGTGGGTGAGGGTCCTCTATGCTATGGATATGGACTGTGGTTTCCTATGGTGTAATTGGGTCCAGGGGGCCCTACACTATGGAGCTCTTCAGGGATGGAGCTGGATCAACTGGGGATGGGAGGAGGTAGTTCTAGTCCACCAGGGCTGCCAGGCTGCTGTGCACCTGGGTGCACTTCTGCAGACCACCTGTGGGTGGCTGGCTGGGTTAGGCCAGCTATTAAAGGCCTAACTGTGAGCTGCACTGCTCTGGACTGCAAAGGGTGCATTCCCACTGAGTATGCCGCAGCATGACATATGCATGGGAATGCACCCTTGACTTGCATGGCATACTGTTTGTGTGCACCCTGGCCCACTCTCTTGCTGCTGGTGCATCCCACACTTTTGAATATCACACTGCAGTGCATTGTTGGAGTTGCATGGCACATCTCCCTTTTCTGCCGGGATGTGCCACACATCTCCTTTGAATATGGGGGCCCCTGGACTAGGCTACCCTGAAGAAATACATTATCAAAATGGTAAAATCGTGACCCCACTGAAAACAAGATAGTGTGTCTATTCTGGAACAGCCTGAGTAAATACAGTGCAAAAATGTGTAAATGAAGATCCCTGTGACAATGAGATGTAGCATCTCCCCTGCGCTATCCAGGATACAAATTATAGGATAAGAAATACTTAAAGGAAATCTACTCTAAACTGAACTTCACTGTGTTCACTGACATAAACAAAGAGTTTCTTTGTTGTTTTATAACATATTAGAATGCAGTATTTATTCTGAATGTTGTGGCCATGAGGATGGTGTGTACAGAGTGCATGTGCGTGCTGTAGCTCAATATATTTTTTCCCAAAAAGCATAGTAGAAAATGTCTGATGACTGCTACATATTTAGTCTGGGCAGATCACTGAAGACCTGGCATATGTATGAGATAGTGCTTATCAGACAGTGTCTTTAGAGGTTAAAAGAAAAAAAAGTGTAAATTATAGATTTGCTGGAAAAGGGTGACATTTATGTGGTATGAATCTTTCTTGAAAGACAATACATTCCCAAGTGAAACTAGTAGCAAGAAGCTGTTTAAATGCTAAGTATTTAAATGTGCAAGTTGTTGTATTCAGAAGGGGGTAAACAAATCTCCAGTTTAATATGCAACCAATATTTAACAACCTGTTTCAGTTTCTTAATGGCATCTGATAAGCAGCTTGGAGTTATTTCTCCAACATTCTTAACAGAAAGAAGAGAGTATTTTATTTCAGTTGGCATGGAAGGAAACACTGAAAAGTCCAAAACATGTGTTCCACGATACTCAGTTTTGCAGCTACAGTTAGCAAGATGACTGTAGGCTCTGCCCTAGCCATAAGAAATATTTAAAGAAAGTCTTCACTGTGTTCACTGACATTAACAAACAGTTTCTTTATTGTTTTATGACATATTAGAATGCAGTATTTATTTTGAATGTTGTGGCCATGAGTATGGTGTATACGAGAGAGAGAGAGTGTGTGTGTGTGTGTGTGTGTGTGTGTGTGTGTTTTGTTTGCTGTAACTCAATATATTTTTTCCCCAAAAAGCATAGTAGAAAATGTCTGCTGATTGCTACATATTTAGTCTGGGTTGTTCACTGAAGACCTGGCATATGTCTGAGACACTGCTTATCAGATAGTGTCTTTAGAGGTTAAAAAAAGTGTAAATTATAGATGTGCTCAGAAAGGGTGACATTTATGTGGTATGAATCTTTCTTGAAAGACAATACATTCCCAAGTGAAACTAGTAGCAAGAAGCTGTTAAATGCTAAATAATTAAATGTTCAAGTTGTTGCATTCTGAAGGGGGGGGTAAACAAATAACCAGTTTAATAAGCAACCAATATTCAACAAGCTGTTTCAGTTTCCTAATGGCATCTGATAAGCAGCTTAGTGTTATGTCTCAAACATTCTCAACAGAAAAAAGGGTGTATTTTATTTCAGTTGGCATGGGAGGATACATTGAAAAGTCCAAAACATGTGTACAGATAGCAAGAAGGCTGTAGGCTTCACCCACAGCCATAAAAATGAGATAATAAGCAGGGTGTTGGAGAGATCGTACAGCAGGGGTGATCGAGCAGTGGGTGTGGCATGGGGGGATGTTGAATTACACTGAGAAAGATGTAAGACAAAACAAGGGGCATTATTAGTTGATTTGTTTGTTTTTTAAAGTTTTCCTGTTGTGTGTTCACTCAGCCAGGGAAAGATGCAGTTACTGTTTGGCAGCAGGTAGTGGAAAACTCTCGCTAAATAGAGACAAAAATCACTTCTTTTTAGCCATGCATTAGACACCTAATGCATGGCTAAGGACCAATCAGTATGCAGGATTTTCTCTATCCATTTTATAAAGCAGTACAATAGAAATTGTAATACATTTAAAGTTAAATGCAGTACTGTACAGTCAAATAGCATATTTTATACAAGGTGGGTTAATATGTTGAAAACGTAACACTTGAAAATGGTTGGTGTATAAAATTGACTGGTTTACAGAAAGCCTAGGCAAACAAAGACTATTGCAGTGTAACAGTGAAATTCATGTGACAAACTAGAGGGTTGTACCTACAGTGCTTCAGAGAGGTGATGACAGACAGCAAATGGAAGAGTGAAAAATTGAGTTAGAGAAATGGGAGAAGTACTAATAATTGAGGGGGGCTGGATGCACATAAATGATTGAGCATGAGTTTGGTCTCAAGGGGAGTGATGGGAAAAAGGGGGATGAAGAGGAGAAAAAGGGGGGACAGTAGAAGGGCTGTAGAAGGACAGGTAAAAGGGAAGTGTAGATAAAGGGCAGCTGAGGGGAGGTGCCATATGGAATGAGTATGGGATTGATCAGTGGGGGGGAAGAAGAAGTAGAGGGCAGAGAAAGTGAAAGGTGGGTGCAGGGTTGCAGGGGAGGGGAGACAAGAGTGATAAGGGCTTTGATAATATGTAGGAACAAAGGTGTGCATGTTTGAGGGTATGCCATAGGGAAAGTGTATTTATTTATTTATTTAGCTTTTGTTAATCAGGTAAGCAGACTAGACAATCATATACCTATTTTCAGGTGTGACCCGGGAGGTTACAAGGAAGGTTACAATCAGGAACAGTTATTACAGAAGTTCAGACAAAAACAACAGTCAGGCACAGCATTTGACAGTCAGGTGTGGAACATCACATAACAGGGTAACATTAAACAGGCATGATTATAAACTCAATAAACACACTGATCACCAGGTGATGACCAGACAGAACAATAAAGTGCAGCACAGTGCAAAAAGGGGACATAATACCTTAGGCACAGTGACAGTTTGAGGCAAGTTTCAGGAGGTTCCAGAAGGAGCTTCTGAAGCAGGCATGGGAGGAGGAGGTATGAACATGAGCAGAGGAGGGGCATGATTAGAAATTAGCAGTTATAATGGCAGGCATTGGATAGATCATTTCTTGAGACAGAGCATGTTTTAAGAGAAGGACAGAAGGAGAGTGTGTGATATGGGAGGAGAGGGTGTTCCAGTGTAAAGACAATCTGTAGGCAAATGCTGCTGTTCCAGAAAAGGAGAAGGGCTGCAATAGGGAGAAAGTGCAGGTGTCACGTGACTTAAGACAGGAGGCAAATTCTGTGGAAGGAGGCCAAAGAGTGGAGAAGTAGGAGGGTAAGGACCCAAACCATATTTTGAGATGAAGAGTGGGAGAGTAGTAGGCATAGGTGGTGGAGGAGTAAGGGAAAGGGATGAGTAGAGGGAGCAGTGATGTGTACAGGGGACATATAGGGCAAGGTGACAAAATGCACTGTATAGGGAATTCAGCCTGGTTAAAAGGGAGGCTGAGGCAGTGTCATATACTATGTCAGTATAGTCAAATGAGGGATAATCATTTTGGTCAGAAGTTGATAAGGACAGGGCTTCTCTGTTTCTATATGGCATACCCAGTTTCAGGTGACATTTTGCATGGATATGTTCAATATGTTGTGCAGTCTAGATGGGAGTCCAGCCAGACCCCTAGATATTTGTAATGGAGGACTGTGTCCACTAGGGAGTGATCCAGTATGGAGAAAGTGAGGGGTGAGGGCAGGGGAGTTAGTTTTTGTGGAGTATCAACTGTCATTGATACCATTTCTTTTTACATTGACCTTTAGTAGTTTTTTGTCGAACCAATGAAGGACTGAGTGGAAATCAGCTTGGAGCTGGAATTTGACTACAGCAGTGGAAGGGCCAGAAATGAAGAACAGTGTCATTGGCATACATCTGTATGTTAGCTGCAGTGTATGTAGTCAGAAGATCATTAAGAAAAATTTAAAATAATATAGGGCCTAAAATGGAGCCTTGGGGAACACCTGCAAGGATCAGGAGAGAGGGCTCCACCAATGTGGACATCTTGGGTTCTGCCAGAGAGATATGAGTTAAACCAATGTACAAATTCTGGGGAGAAGCCAACAGAGAAAAATTTGTTTTAAAGGAGCAGATGGGAGACGGAGTCAAACGCCTTTTCATGATCAATGAAAATGGCTGCAGTTAAATGGTCTTAGTCCATGGTGGAGAGGATGGAGATAGTGACATGCAGAAGGGAGCTGGTGGTGGTGTGGTTTGCCCTGAAACCACACTGTAAGGTAGAGAGGAAATCTGTTGTGTTTAGACGGTCAGTGAGTCTTGCAAGGGCAAGGCATTCTTGAAATTTGGCAAGAGCGGGAAGAAGTGAAACAGGACAGTAGTTTCCCGGGGTGAGCCAGTCATCTCCTTTGTGAAGGGGTACAACTTGGGCTATTTGCCAGACTTACAGGACCATGCATGGGTAGAACAAGTTATTTAGAATGTGGGTGAGGGGGAGGAATATTGTGGGGGTGGAAATACGGAGGAGACAGAGGTCAATAGGGTCAGGGCTAGATTTCTTGGGGCTTAGTGAGGCAAGGGCTCTTTGGACGTCTTGTACTGAGATGGGGGAAAGAGTATCCATGGGAGGGCGTAATGTTGAGTGGTGGAGACAGGTGGCCGGGAGTAGGTAGGGGCAATACGCAGGTAGAGAAGAACCACCATTTAACCACCATATAAAGAAATGTTTAAATGTTTTGATTATAAAGTTCAAACAAAAGTATGTTTGGGGGAAGTAAAATAAATTGTAGAGTGGATCAAATTCTGAATGTGCCAGAAAGTGCCTGATAATTGCAATAGGCCCAATTTCTGCCTCTTATATGCAAGCATGTTTACAGCTTATATGCACTCATTTAAGGTTGTGATAATATTATGCTAATGCCTGGACATTAAGTAGATTTCACTTATAGAAGCAAATGTATAAACTGAGCCTGATAAAAATTTTGAACCCAAACAATGTGTGCACAAATTGCTACAATTAGTGTATGGATAGCTGAGACGTGCCCTCTAGGAATGGGGACTAACACTATAGCATTGTCTCTGAGTAGAGAGACAAGGGGAGTAGTTTAATGGTATAGATAAGAAGGTTACCCCTTTGGTGCCAGTGGGTTATATAGGGGCAGGAGGTTAAGGACATTGGAGTGTGGCCCCAAGGGTTGTGAGATCCAAGACACCTTGACAGTTTGAGGGTGTCAGAAATTGCTTCACATTGGACCCTGGTTGCCTACCAGAGAGAGACCTCTGGCTTTTGGAACCAATTCAAGGGACCAGGGATGTGGTGGCAATTCCTCCTGTGTGAATGTCCATAGTTGGGAAGTATATACTGGGACCACTGGGATGGTGTGGGAACCTCCAAGGGGATTTATTTTTAAGGGAGATAATCTGATGGCAAATGGCATGTGCTGGGTTTCCTAGAAGACATCAAGGGAGACCCTGATGGGGCAATCCTGGGTAAAGACCAATACAATGACAGAGCACCAAAATATGGCAGGCAAAGCTAGATTCTAGAATGCTGTCAACAGAGTGGCTGTGTCTATGTAGAGCTCCTTAGATAAGTGAACATTTTCTATATTTTTTTTAGTTTTTAAATATTTTTATGTACAGTTTGTGGACTGAGAAGGAAGGTATTGTTGTTGCCTAAATGAAGTTGCGGCATGTGTGTATTTCAGGTTAGTTGGGAACAGTATAGTCAGCATGTTTGTTCTGTGGTGAATCATATCTTGTGTAGGTTTCATTTTGTACAGTAGATAGGCAGTTTGAGACTATTGTGGGGTTGTCCTTGGCACCAGGATTAGCTGGCTTGTTGCTGGGTGGTAGCATGTTGTTTGCAGTGGTACTATGACTTACTTTGTCAATGTTTCATGGGATTTCTGGGCTGATGATTTAAAAGGCATTTATTAAAAATATTGTTTTTAGCTACAATCAGGTGGTTGCTAAGAAACAGCATCTTTGGCATAGTGTTCTAGTGTCGATAGAACACTGGAAGAAGCAGCCTACTGAGTTCTAGATTATTGAGACTGTTGTGTAAGCAATAAGACATGACAGGGTGTGCATGGAACAGATTTTACCACATGGCCAGGGGCGTAATAAGGCACGAGGCCTTGGCCGAGTGCCTTTAGCCCCTGCTGTGCAGCAAAATCTGTTCCATGCACACACCTGGAGTGTCTTATTGCACTTATAAAATGGTCTACTTTTTGAAAAAACCTTTTACACTTAGAAAATGTATTTTTATACATGGTAATTACCATTTATTTATGCTGATTTAAGATAAAATAATCCTTCCACCTACTACAAAATGACGTAATGCTGCTGTCTCTAGCTCTGTGAGAAATGGATAATCATAAACTGAAACTCCCTCAGTTGACAAAGTGAGTGGTAATGAAAATATGAACCCCCATGTTGCAGTGAGCTGGTATAACTCACTGTGGCAGCAGTCAGCTTGCCCCCAGGTTCTCTATTCTCACACAATAGTTTCTTGCACGCTGATGACCACCTAGGGCCACTCTCTCCCCAGCTCACACTGCCTGCTCCCCACTAATGTTGCTGTCCCCCATGTCTTCGTGAGCAAGCCTGCCTGACTTCCCAGTGGCCAGCTCTGCCGACAGCAGGGCAGACAGCCTGCTCAGACCGTGAGACTGCAGCACTTGAAGTGCTAAGTGAGAAGTCTGACTCTCTTTGGCCTCTGGAGTACACAGAACATCACAGAAATGGCATGCAGCTCACTTCACTTTCCAGCCCGACCCAGCACCAACTCAGTCTGGTGAGCAACACAACATACTAGGAATCCCTTGTGCTGGTTGAAACGGGGTTAGAGCACATCAGACACCTGTATTTTGTGGTCATAAGAGCTGACTGTTTTGTATTATAAGCAGGAGAGAGTGTTTTTAGCGAAGAAACAACAATGGTGGCATTTTTAAATGCCAACGTTCTAAGGCTTACTGATTTTAGCCTTTTTACTGCCATTTTTTTACCCATGCATGGAACATATTTCATGCATAGGTAACTAGCCAATCACTGTGCTTGATTTAGCCTACCCATTTTATAATACATTTTGATAGTAAAGTAAGATAGGAATATAATAACTGGCAAGAAATTTTTTTAATAGGGAGAGCTGGTTGATATTACTCGTAACAACTGGATGGTTGTTACCACAAACACGCACTCAGCAAAACAGAATGCAGCGCAAGCCCCACAGTGGTTCATCTGCCTTCCACTTGAACAACCACTAAATTCTAAAAGTAAACACTTTCCCGCAACCTCCATAAAAAGAAATTTAGGTTACCTGCCAAGCAGTCCTAGTACCAGACATCGCAAACAGCCGGCACAGCTTACAGAAACTCCCTTGGGGCCAAATTGCACTTTCTATCAGGGAGTGACAGTAAATATTAACAAAGCTGCATCTGAAGAAACCCGAAGTAAGAAAAGAGGATACTGTGTGATCGACTCTGACTCCGAGTAAAAGTAAGTGAGACCACAGCAACCAGCTTGTTAAGCACTGACACAGTTCATTAGTACATAAATATTTAAAAAAAGTCTATTTAAAACGCAAAGTAGACCTGAGAAATGTGAACAGAAACACACACTTTTACAACTCTCCCTTATTACCCACTGGCAAGACCAGCATTCACTGCAGCTCTCCATGGCAACTAACCTCCACCAGAGCCAAAGGGGAGAAAAATGGAGCAATAGAAACAAATCAGAATAAAACAACTGCAAACAGCAAGTACTCCACAGTTGTTGTTACACATAAAGACTTTCAACAAAAAATAAACTTAGCAAAACAATCTTCATTTCAAATGTTTTAAAAGTTGTACCAGTCTACCTTCACAGTCTAATCCTTAAAGGAAAAATTTATTAATGCAATGTCTATGTTCTTAATATAATTTTTTCTAAATGTTCCCTGCTGTCACAATGTTGTTATATTTAATACTTAATCAAAATTTATAAAAGGCTCTTAGTTTCTAAAACAGTATACTATAAAAAATATATATATATATATATATATATATATATATATATATATATATATATACACACACACACACACACAACTGAGCATGAACATTGTGGTAAAAAATTCCTTGCCACTCTACTATACAAAATAAAAGATGGGGAAGTATGTGATATGAGAATTTAATTCAAACCCTCGGTGTGGGATGCTTCGCCCTCGGGGTTTATGTAGCATCCCACACCTCGGGTGTGAATTAAATTCTCATATCACACACTTCCCCATCCATTATTCTCTGTTTATATATATTTGAATGTTATAGTTATTTTATAGTTATGAATAACTGGAGGCTAGGAGAAGCTGGTCTGGGAGGATGTGGGGGAACAGGTACATGTATGGGAAGCAGGAGAATGGTAATCTGCAATAGCTGTGGGGCAGCAGTCTTTCTGGGGGTGATGTGGAATAAAGGCGGATGTCCTGTGTGTAAGAGCCTGGAGCAGCTAAGGGCTGAAATAAGGCTGCTCAGATGGGAACTGAGAAGGATGGTGTGGGAAGTCAAAGGAGCAAAGCAGTAGAGGGAAAGGCAAAGGATTGATGTCCAGGGGAGTGACGCCATCAGGCAAGGGACAGGAGTGGGGAGGAGTACCAAGTATTCAGGAGTATCTCTTCCTCAGAGGACTAGGAAGCCCAAGCTGGAGGACTGGCAAGTAGTAAGGGGAAGGGGGGAATGTGAAAGCAGCCTCAGGGGTGGGAATTTCTAAAGGGGTGCCTTTACTGAACAGATTTACACCACTGTCTGGAAGAAGGAAGAGGTCAGCAGGAGGTGAGGTAGGAGATCAGATTGAACCAGGGTTAAGAGCAGGAGTACAGGGGAAGGGAGAGGGAACTAAACAGGCTGGGCAGGGAAGAATATGCAGGCAAAATGGAGTGGAGGATGGGGGAGAGAAAAGGAACAGAAGTGGGGAGGGAAAAATGAAAGCAGATACAGATAGTCATAAGGGGAGAGGCAAATTGGAAGATGGAAAAACATTTATGGGGATAAATTGTGGATATGTAGATAAGTTTGCCAGGGTGCAGAGGGAGCAGTTAGGTGGGGAAGCAGCTAGTACTGAAGGTAAGAAAGGAAGGATGGGGAACACGGATGCAGGGGATGGAAGGGTGGCAATCATAGGGGACTCCATAATTAAGGGTATTCACTGGGGAAGAAAAAGGGACTCAAATGCAAGCAGGAGGGTGGTTTGTATGCTGGGGATGACAGCGGGGAAGGTGGGCCCAAAAATAAGTGAAATAGAAAGGGAGGTTGGAGGAAAGCTCAATTTAGTTATACATTTGGAAACCAGTAACCTAGCTGTGGAGGAGGTTGAGATAGTGCAAAGTAGGTTCAGAGAGTTAGGGAATATCTGAAGGGAGGAAGGAAGTTCACTGGCCTTCTCAGAGGTGATACCAGTACCAAGGGCCAGCGCAGCTAGGAAAAGATGAAGAGAGGATTTTAATGACTGGCTGAGGAAATGGTGCAGGGAGGAGAGGTTCATCTGTATTGGGGACTGGGAGAAGACCTGGTCAAACAAAGGGGACCAACATTCAGCATGCTATCAAATGAAATTTCCTGAGGGGAGGGGGTGGAGCGGCAAGATGGCTGCAGTGCTGCTCTGTTCCTCGCTGCTCCACGCTCATTTGGGTGTCTGACAGCTTGTTCTTTAAACTCTGACGGCCTTTTTTCTAAACTCCAAACTTGCTGCTGAATGAAACTTGGGCTATTTTAATTTGTGGTCAGCAGCGTTGAGCTTTTAAAAACATCTGTCAATGAGAGTTTGACTTGTGCAAGGTAAGCCACCAGCTAGCGCACATTGAACTTGGTGGGTTGCAATTACTGGTTCCCTTATAATAGGGTAGATAATATGCCAATAATGTGCTTTGAAACTAGCGGGTTGTTTTAAATCGGGCATTCAGGAATTGATATGTCTGACTGGTCGCTGACTCTGAAGAATTAATGTTGTGGCTCAGAGCTCGCTGCAGTGAGACGCTGCTTTGTTGGACCACTGAGACCTCACCTAAAGGATTTTTCAAGGCCATCTCTGTTCTTTTTTTGGGCTGGAGAGGTCTTTAGAGGACAGGAGGTTATGTCAGAACCTCTGGAAACTTGATAGCATGTCTGTGCTGACATGATTATTTGCATTATCAAGGTATGCCAACGTTGCCTATGGGTTGGGGTTTCTGCTGCTGAGATATATTACCCCCAAAGTTATTACGCCTCAGTGGAGCATTCTTTCTGCTTATTTTACAGGTGTAGGTGCTAATAGTGCCATGGCAAAGATGGAGGGCAGATGGCAGAACCGTTGTGAATTTGCCATGAGACTACCTGGCACTGATAGAAACACTGGGAGAGTGTTTGCTTAGCCAAATGAACCCTCTGAATGGGAGACTGGGAAGTAGGAAAAATGGTCAGTATCTGCTGGCTATGGGAGGATTGCAGAGGTGGTCATAGCCCAGAGCTTGGAGCTAAGTACATTTATCTTTACTATCAGCCTCATAAGAACACTTTTTGATGAGAATTGCAAACTGGCTGCAGGGTAAAAACTCCTAGAAGGCAATCTTAAAACCTTCTTCCTTAGTCAGTAATTAGTAATGATCAGCTGGGATTCGGGGCCAGAGAGGAAATGTTCACATGGTTTAGCTGCTGCTTCCAGGAGATTGTGGCATTCTGTGGTACTCTCATTCAGCACATAATTTTATTTGATGGGAACTCTATCTGAGGAGCAAGATTCCTGCTAATCATTAAAGTCCTTCTCTGAAGCTAAGGTTGTGTATTAATTTGAAAGACTCCTTTTCTGGAGCCATGTATGTCTGTTTTGCAATTTTACTTCTCCCACATAGTATTAAAATGCTAAATGGATTATGAGGGCAAAGGAAACACATGCATCCACTTAGAAACCTTGACTGAAGTATACATTATCGGTAAAATAAGTTTGACCATTAACACTATGGGTAACTGGCAGCAATGAACTTCCAAATAAAAGGGAGCCTAAGCTTTGATGAACAGAAATGTTCTCTGGCTGCCTGTCAAATGCTGCAGAAGCAGTACTGGTTGCTTCTATTTGCTCATTCCTTTAAAATGCGGATTGTCAGGTTATAGACTGTATTCCTACTTGTGCAGTATGACTTAATAAAATGACTTCTTTTTTAGAAGCCTAATGATTTAGATCTGAAGGGAAATGGCAACCTGAGAAACAGTCTTGTTATATTTTATCATTTTTTACCATTTTATTACTTTGTAAACTTTATAATGGCAATATGCTGATTAGAGTGTCAAGTTCATCTGGCCTGTGGCTTGGAACTTTGAAAATTAGTGCATCAGCATATTTTAGATAAAATGTTTAAAAGCTTAAATAATGTATGGATTTTTACTTTTATTTTGAGTGTAGCTATGTGTCTTGTTAAGAATCAATCGGATCAATCAGAGAGTGGAGATAGTGAAGGGGTTATCATTCAAATTTCAACACCCTTATTAGGGATTTTATTCATTAGAATGCAGTAATGTTTTTCTAGTACTCAAATACTTAATAGCCACAGCTGAAAAACATCTAATTGGTACTGGGTGTGTCAGCTCAAATGAGAGTTAACACAGATTTATTTAATTTGATTTAGAGCTGATTTAAAGAATGGGAACTCAAAAAATGTTCTGGGATCTTCATATAGAGACCAGTTATTAAGTACTTGCAATGTTAATCTTCCAGAATATAAGTGTGGCCATTAAGCTCCTGGGTTAATGGGATGATCGAGTGTAGCTCTGCACTTAATTGATTAAGAGCTTTTTTTATGGGCCCTATGATGATAGTTTTGGTTCTGAGGGACCAAAATGGCCCATAATGTTAGTTACATAAAGTATATTAATGGCTGGCTTACATACAGGCCAAGGTTAGTGTACCCCAACTGATCTAAAAGTAAGGATGCCCTCTTCTGAGGCCCTGTTCAATGCATAGTGGGGCATAACTGGAACAGTCCTGGCCCAAATGGAGCTACGCATCTTATGTGCCTTTCTGATTTCTGGAGGGTATACTTGGAGCATGAAGACTGGTATTAACATGTGCCTATGAATACAAACTTCCTTGTTTCCTATTTTTTAGGTTCTATCATAAGGCTCTGAAGGGCTGGAAAACTATGTTTTGGACCTGCAATTCAAACTGTAATATTTTTACCCAGTTCTCCATTGCTTATATTTGGGGCGAGCTTCTGATTGTTTTTCAGCACAGGTTGAATATTGAATGTAATTTATAATGCAATCTATAAAGTAAAAAGAGTATTTGACTCCATATGAGACAAATCCCCTAGAGCTAGTCTTTCCTTAAGTGTTTATTATATGATGACATATTGGCTCTGATGCAAACTGTATCTGCTGGATCTTAATATTTCAAATTTATATTCTGATGTTTATGACAAGATATGATAAGATAATGAGATCCCACTTCTAGGAATTGACACAGTTTTTTAATATATTGCACTTTGCTATTCCAGAGCCTATAGCATGACAATTGGTGCAAAATTAAGTACAATATATGTGGAATGTAATTTATGTCCGCAGGCACCCATAGCTGCTAAATGTCTCTGCTAAGTAACATTTGTATGAAGTGTGTATTTGTATTTGCATGAAATGCATGCACTGTTTTTCTTTTAGAATATTGTAATGGCTTTCTAGCTGAACAATAAAATTTGACTTGACTTGACTGGTCAAACAAAGCACTCTTTTCATGAGACAGGCTATACCTCAATAGGGAGGGTTCTAGTGTACTCAGGGAGAAGCTGGGGGAATATGTAACCACTACACTTAAGTTAAACTACTGAGGGGGGCAGTGGGTGAGCAGGCCCACAGACTCCAAGAGGAGGTGGTCAGCAAACCTCCCCCCACAGTGAAAAAAGAGGTCTGGAGGGAGAAGGTGGAAGGGGCAAATACACAGTTAGCGAAAGGTGGAGGGGGTGAGGAACACATAACAAGGGTATGTGGAGGGGTGCACACAGCGGGGATAAATGTGAATAGAAGAAAAGAGGGAAGAGAAGGAAGGGTCGGATTATAGGTGGAGGGTGGTGTCTCTGAATGCGTGGAATCTTGGAAACAAGATGGATGACTTGCAGGCATTATTAGCAGAAAGGAGGGTGGACATAGCTGCAGTAACCAAGACTTGGGCAACATCACACCATGACTGGGGCCGTGCTATCCCTGGATATAAACTATACAGGAGGGACAGAGTAGTCGGGAGGAGGGAGGGGTGACAGTTTATATCAGGGAGGGAATAGCCTGCATGAGAGAGGAATTAGAGGAAAGAGTGGTGGAGGCATTATGGGTTCAGTTAAGATCCAATAGAGGGAGAAAGGTGAGGTTGGTGGTGGTTTACAGACCACCCGATCAAGATGAGGAGAGAGACAGGGAACTGATCTCACAAACATTGGAAGCTGCAGGAAAGGAGATGTGGTAATTGTGGGGGACTTCAACCTGCCCAAGGTGGACTGGAGTATACCATCCACAACATGTGCTAAGAGTCACCTGATCCTGGAAGGACTGCAGAGTGGGTTTGTGACTCAGGGCATCACTGAACCAACAAGAGCTGAGGCAATTCTTGATTTGGTGCTCACAAATGGGGAGCATGTACAGGAAATAATGGTCAGGGAGCCACTTTGGGGAAGTGGCCATTGCACAGTGTGGTTCCATTTGGATATGGGCAGGGAAAGCATCCCAACTAAGACCGAAATCTTGGATTTCAGGAGGACGGACTTCAGGAAAATGGGTGAGGTTCTAAGGAGCCATCTGGTGGGCATCAGAGCAGATATGGGGGGTGGACCTAAAGTGGTCCATCATTAAGGAAGCAATACTAGTTGCCACAGATGAGCATGTTAGGCTCAGAGGGAAGAACACAAGGGCCAAAGCGTCCAGCTGATTCGGTTCTGCAGTTGCCAAGGCAGTAAGGGAAAAGAGATTGGCCTATAGAAAATTCAGGAAGACCAAGAGAGAGGTGGATAGGGAAAATTACCTAAGGTTGGCTAGTGAGGCAAATAAGGAAGTATGGTGAGCAAAGGCACAGAAGGAGCTTTAAACAATTGAAGTAATTAAGAAGGGGGAGAAGGCATTCTTTCGATATGTAAGTCAAAAAGGGACAAGAAAGAAGGGACTGTTAGGCTTAAGAAAGGTGTGGAGTGGGTGGAGAATAATGGAGGAAAAGCAGATATACTAAATGGATACTTCTGTTCTGTCTTCACCAGGGAGAAGAATGGACCAGTGTCTTCAGGAGGGAAAAGAGGAGTGGGGGGAGGGGAACACAGACATAGTGATAGAGGAGGATAGAGTGAGGGAGGGTCTGCTGGCATTGAAAATGGACAAATCACCAGGCCCAGATAGAGTACATCCAAGGGTACTAAAGGAACTGGCTGAGGAGCTGTCAGGGCCACTAGCAGAAGTAGTTAATAGTTCACTAGAGTCAGGCATGGTACCACAGGACTGGAGAACAGCACATGTAGTGCCCCTTCACAAAAGCAGTCCCAAGGATGATCCAGGGAATTACAGACCAGTCAGTCTGACCTCCATTGTGGGCAAGCTCATGGAGACCATACTAAAGGAAAATTTGGTGGAATATCTAGAGGAACATTGTCTCCAGGATGAGAGGCAGCATGAGTTCATGGGGGATGGGAGATCATGTCAAACAAATCCGATTAACTTCTTTGACTGTGTCACTAAGACAGTAGATAGAGGCCAAGTAGTAGACATCCACTGTCTTGATTTCAGCATTTATACTGCCCTTGTACAGGTCACTGGTAAGGCCGTATCTAGAGTATGGAGTTCAGTACTGGTGCCCACACCTCAAAAAGGACATTAACCTGCTGGAGAAGGTACAGAGGAGGGCTACAAAGATGATAGCCAGTCAGCAGGGCAAGGCACATGAGGAGAGGTTGAGGGCACTGAACATGTACTCCCTGGAAGACAGGAGAGAGAGAGGCAGAGAGAGAGAGAGAGAGAGAACATGATTGGGACATTCAAGTACTTGAAAGGGATAAATAAGGTTGATAAGGAGAGGCTCTTTAAGCTGAGTGACAACCATGTCACAAGGGGGCACAGTCTTAAGCTGGAGGGTGGGAGGTCAGGAAGCACTTCTTCACAGAGACGATGGTGGACACTTGGAATGTGCTGCCAGAAGAGGTCATCTAATTGAAGACAGTGGGCAGCTTTAAGAGAGGCTGGGATAGGCATGGGGGAAGGTAAGAATCATGGGCAGGGAGGATGGGAGGAGTGGGGAGGGAGGGCAGGGACATTAGCTCAAGCTGTGGACCCTGCAACATGAGCAGACTTGATAGACCAAATGGCCTTCTTCTGCTGACTTCTTCATATGTTCGTATGTAAAGCTGTGGCAGAAAAGCAAGCTAAAAGACAAGGTAGGAAATTCATCTTGAGGATATTCGGAGAGGCTACAGGAGCCAAGTTCCTCAGTAGTGATACCGTTAGTTGGCCTGACTCTTGGGAAAGAAGGTTCACACAGGTTGACCAATGGTCGGAATACACATGGCTATGAGAGGTACTAACTCAGCAGATGCTCGAATGGGTAAAGCACCAGGCCCCCACAATCTCTTCTGAAAGATATTGAGTTTTAAATTATTATGTGTGACCTCTCAGTGTGGTAGCAAAATAGAAAAAAAAAACTATACATAAGTAATTGTAAAACTGACAAGGGAAAGACATGAAGGCCTAATGTGAAGAGCTCCACATCAGAGTTTTGAGGGTACAGAGATACTGATTGACTGGATTGCAAATTGCAATTCACTGTGAGACATAAAGGGCAGTAGTACCTCAGACAGAGCAGTGTTCTGGTGGACATGGACAAACCTATACATGTGGAATCAGCAGTCATGCTGATAAAATATATAGAGTGTTAAGCTAACAGTGACTTCTAGATGGAAGGGGGCATCACTGAGACATGACAGGAGTATAATGTATCTCAGTAAGAGGTTATGTTAGGGAGCTGGCACAGCTGACACCAGCCTAATGTTGGGATCAGAAGTTAGCCTGGGACCCCAGAAAAAGACACTGTGCATAGCTTTGAGAGAGGAATGGGAAAAATAGGAAACTGAAAAGTAAATAAATGCCCAAACTCATATCTGCATGAACTGATGACTTTGGATCTCTGTACCAGGTGAAACTGTACTTGCGCAGTTTATTCACCAGTAAAGGAGCAAGGGCTAGTACCTGCTGTGTCCATGGGCTTGATTTACCTAAAGCACCTTCAGGGGTTTTGGTGTGTCCCAGGGAAGCTACTGGCCTGGTCACTATAATGTGATGTAAGGAAATTTCCAGTGAGCAAAGTAATAACCTTAAACGTGAGACGTTTTCTGGGCTATAAATGCCCCTCTTCCAGAGTACTAGAGTGAATGGGTTGCATCTGGCGAAGGGTTAAACCTTTTATTAGCTGGTCACCCACAAGGAAGAGTGCCACTTGGCTTCTTACACAAATATTTGAATGTAATCAATTTTGACTGCCAGAGTAACGTACACACTCAAATATGGATGTACAGTACTTGTGTATGGTAGCAGCTCTGATTTTCAAGTTCCAAATCTCAATGCTCAGGTAGGAGAGTTACATTATGGAATAGTTACTACTTGGGCATAGATAATTCAGGGAAAGGGGGGGAGAGGAAGGAGTGCCTCTCTATCATTAATCAGGTCCGCTTATCTGAAACTGAGACTGCTACTATCAGGCCCACAGCTGTGGATTCCCTTTCTCTACCATTGAGGTTTGCTAGCTAGAGCACCATGAGCAGTAGACCTAGTTGAGGGAGTGGGGTTAATAACAATAAAACATGGGGTATGAGCTTCCAAAGCTCTTGACTTGGCTGTCACTCCTTGTTATGTCTATGTCAGGAGCTGCTCTAGTACATTCTTGGGCTGGGCTCTGTCTTACTGGAGCTCTTTTCAAAGGGAGAGAGATTTGTAGCATTTCAGCTAGCTTCATGATAGTGGGCATTCAGTTCTGGATGCCAATTGCTAAAACTGGATCATGCAAATGTAGACCAGGTTAAAATTAATCAGACGTTTTTGTCCAGGCACAACTATATCTGAGCTTTGAAAACAGGACATTACTAAGTATACATTTTTGAACACTGGACATAAGTATGTTCTAGCTCTCAAAACTGGATATAGGTGCAGTTTGCACTTACATTTAAATTTGTACATGATAGGAAGTGTCATGTAGAATTAGACTTTGACCAACTCCAGGTATTCATAGCCTAGTGAGTGTTACGTGTAGCAGATGGAATGCATTTACATAAAAGGCCACATACTGTAAGTTAATACTTGCAGAAGAAGTTTAAAGACCACCCTGACAGCTCTAATGAAGGGGTCTAGCAAAGGCAAATGTTAATAGGTGACTGATACAACTGATTACATTTGCTGGATAATTTTCACTGTAGCAGACTGTACAGTACAAGTCACATTAAACTGTTCCTCCAACTCACTGGTTTAGCATTTTTCAATGAGTTGCTTAATGTGTGCACTGCTCACTGCAATGGGTTAATAAAAGTTTCCTAATAGTTTGTCTCTAGCTGCTATTCAGTTTCAGCTTACTTTGCAGTTTTCTGGAAACTTTTATCAACGCAGCACACTAAGCAACCCATAAGAATACTGAACCACTGAGTTGGAGCCCAATTTCACTACTGCAGTGTGCAGTACAACTTGATTGACATGTCATTCTACCCAATCCCATGAAGAATCTCTCACCCAATTCCAGCCAATAGCGTTTGTGCATTTAGATCAAAAACCCCGCCCCTGCACTGCCATGTTGTTTTCTCTGCTTCCAAGGACTCCACTAGCAGCTATTTTTTTGTGTTAATTTAATGTGTTCCATGTTATTTCTGCCCTTTTATTCTTTTATCCCCCAAAATGCCACTATTTCTGGCTCCACTGTTTGCAGTTGCTTATCAACTGCAGGATCATTCCCCTTACCCCTCAACAGTTTGTTCGGTGAAATCAGAACCACTTGGCCACTCATCAACTTTCAGATCACTCTTTCACTATGAATTACAATAAATCCCTGTTTATCCGAATGTCATGGGGGACACAAAAAACATTCAGATAAATGGGGTCTTGAATAATTGAGGTTCCCATATTTAGAATGGACCACACAGTATAAAGCATTATTTGCCATGCATAGTAGCCTCTTGGCATCATTTATCAGCCATGTTTTAGAAAAAATAAAGCAGTACCAAATACAGCAGTCTTTGCCATGTGTTGAATAGAAATGCTCTTTTTCCATCTTACAGTCAGCAGCAAGTCTACTGTCTGCAGCGATTAAACATATTTTAATGAACTGTCCTATAGAAACAAATAAATATAGTATCAGTGCCCATGACACATTATGACATGCTGCATGGAGGGTGTGCATGTATTACAGTAGCTGAAACATTTTCCCTGATATAATTCACGTGCTGTTTTCTGAATCTTGCTTGCTGCAGATAATAAGGTTTTGTAAATGCTAAAATGTTTGAAAAGCAGTTACATGACTGCTGGAATGTCATGTATTAAGCCAGATAGGAAGCACAAGAGAGTGCTGTGAGACCCTACTGTGAGACCACTGTTATTTTGTACTGTACTACAGCAGCTGAAGAAAACCACTGTTGCTTGCTGTATTTAGGACAAGAAATAAAAAAAAGTGAGGAAAAAACCCACAAGATGCAAACTGGTACTGGAATTCTGTTTTGCCAATATCAAGTGATAAATGCTGAACAGTGTCAAATGAACTGGATTAGGCAGATTTGGGACCATTTATAAACTGAATGCCAGTAAAACTGCTATTCAAATGCATTTGAAAATGCATTGCATGAACATTGGATGGGAGCTGAAGGAAGTTTACTGTAGCTGAAAGTGCATTGCATGTGAGATGATGATTCTGGAATTGCCACTGCATTGTCAGCACAAAAAATAATGAATGAGCAGCAAGTTGAAGTTACAGTTTAATGTGATTTGTACTGTAGCTATAGGTAATTCAATGGAAAAGGAATTCAGAGGGTTTAGAATAAGATACAAAGGAAATATTTTGGCAATAATAAAAAACTGTTGCTTACATATCCACAATGAAAACAAAGAACTTGATTAATTAATTGATCTACAATTGGACGAGGTCAATGTCATGTGGGGGAAACTTAAGAAAGCAATCCAGACAGTCACTGACCAATGCTCCAGAAGGGTTACCAAAATGAAAAGAAAATTTTTCAAAGGCTTTCAAAGGAAGTGTCTAAAATAGTGAATGAAAAATGGAAGGCATTCAAGCTATGCCAAGGAACAAACAAGGAAGAAGACTGGGTGTCATACAAGGAGAAAATGAAAGAAACCAGCAGAAAAATAAGTCAGGCAAAAGTGCAGACAGAAGCAAGTATAGCAGAGAGGGCAAAGAAAGGAGACAAATCCTTCTTTAGATAAACATCTGGGAAAGAAGGAAGGAAGGCAAAAGGGGGTATGATCAAGATTACATCTCAGGAAGGGAAAACAACAGAAGACGACCCAGAAAAAACAGAAATCCTGAACAAGTACTTCTGCTTGGTATTTACTGAGGAGGACCCAGGGGATGGCCCAGAAATGACAAAATGCAACACCCCTGAACAGGTGGTTTGTACTAGCCCCTTCACAGAAACCGAAGTACTGGAGACACTAAATAAACTGCAAGTTGATAAGACCATGGGGCCAGATGAAATGTACCCCAGGATCTTAAAAGAACTGAGATTAAAGTTGGCTGCCCCACTGGCTAAACCATTCACCAAATCCCTAAAGAGTAGGGAGGTACCCGAAGATTGGAAAAGAGAAATCGTGGTCCCACTCCACAAACTGAGCAGCAGGGAGGACTCTGGAAATTACAGGCCCATAAGCCTCACATCCATAGTGGGGAAATTAATGGAGACACTACTCAAACAGAGAGGATCATGGCATTCCTGGAGGCTAGCGGCCATCAGAACCCGAAACAGCATGGTTTCACAGCAGGTAGGCCATGCCAGACAAAACCTGACTGAGGTTTTTGACTGTCTTACAAAGGTTATAGGTGGTGGCAAGGTGGAAGATGTGGTCTACTTAGACTTTAACAAGGCCTTTGACTAGGTTCCACACAGAAGGCTGGTAAAGAAGCTAGACCACACAGAAGTTGGATCAGAAGTAGTTAGATGGGTTAAAAACTGGTTACAGGGCAGAACCCAGAAAGTGCAGGTAAATGGAGCACTGTCATCAGAAGGTAGAGTAACCAGCATTGTGCCCCAGGGTTCAGTACTGGGGCCCCCTGCTCTTCAATATTTTCATATCGAACGTAGTTAATAGACTACAGGGAAAGGTGTGTTTGTTCACAGACGACACCAAAATACGCAACTGAGCTGACACCCAGCAGGGAGTGAACACGATGGAAGCTGACCTAAAGAAACTGGAAGAATGGTCTGGAGCATGGCCGTTGAGATTCAATGCCAAACAGTGCAAAGTCATGCACATAGGAAAAATAAATCCAAATAAGGCATATTACCTTGGAGGGGAAAGACTAGCTGCCTCCACCCAAGAGCGTGATTTGGGAATCATTATCTCAGACAACTTGAAGGTAGGTAAACAGTGTGAGAAGGCAGCATTAAAGGTCAGAGGTATGCTGGGATGCATTGGGGGGTGACTCACAAGCAGGAAAAGGGAAGTGATCCTGCCACTGTACAGATAACTGGTTAGGTCTCACCTGGAGTACAGCATCCAGTTCTGAAGGCTCCACCTCAAAAAGGACATTGACCGAATGGAGACGGTTCAGAAAAGGGCAACAAAAATGATTCAGGGACTGCACGAGATGTCCCGTGGGGACACACTTAAAGAACTGAACATGTATTCCGTGGAACAGAGAAGAGAGAGGGGTGACATCATCGAGGCATTCAAGTACATAAAAGGCATAAACCAGGTGCAGATAGATGATCGCTTCCAATTTAAGGAGGTCAGCAGAACCAGGGGACATGATCTAAGGCTACAAGGAGGGCAGTTCTCCACCAACACCAAGAAGGTTTTCTTCACAGAAAGAGTGGTATATGTCTGGAACAGCCTGTCTGCAGAGGTGGTGGAAGAAAACACAGTGGTAGGTTTCAAGAATGCATGGGACTGATACAAGGGAGACCTTGAGCACAAGGACAGTTAGAAGACTAGGCTAAAAGACAATGGGCAGACTAGATGGACCTGGTGGTCTCCTTCTGCCATCAACTTCTATGTTTCTAAAGAACAGGCAAGTACTGGCCCAGTGTTGTGGAGGGTTGAGACATTACTCCCTCTCCTCCTAACAGGCCAGTGACCCGTGTTTGCGGTGTGAGTGGGTCACCGGGGGTCGGCTTTGGAGGGAGAGGACTGAGCATCGAGAGAACAGCTCTCCTCTCCCAGGGGAGGGTGGGGACATGGACTGGCACTTGCCTGACCCCTAGCAGTGGCTGGAGACAGACAAGCCAGGTCCCACAATTGAGGACAGAGGTGGAGCAGCCACCCAACGTACGGTGTGAGGACACTTGTGCAGTGTATCACTGGTGGCATTGCATGCTCCCTGCTGCATCAAGAAAAATCTGGAAAAAGCGGTCCCACTGCACAGGATGATAATGGTCCCCCCCCCCAGTGAGCTGCCCGAGAAGACACCTCCCCAGCTGTATCTGTAGGGGTGGGTTGAGTCGCTCCCCACCCCTTGCCATGAAGGTTAAGTCATGGGAGCAATAGGGAGTGTCCTGATACTCGAGGACAGCGGGGGAGGACGTCAGGGTTGGCCAGTGGGACCCAGGGGAGAAAAAAGACAACAAAACAGCAACAACAAAAAAAAAAAAAACAGGCAAGCAACATGCTGTTCTGAATTTAAAGGTTATCTGAAAAATATTCCGAATCGGATCCTTTTGTAAATGATATTACATCTCAAGGTGCTATCCTTGGGAACCAAAAAACAGGAAAAGGCAGCACTCCCTGTTGCATATAGTCCAGTTACAGAGTTACATTTGTTGCCACTCATTTATTGAAGACTTCATCAAGTAAAGTGCTCAAGTGTTTGTAGCATGCAATGTCTGTGCAAGCAGTCCAAGAGCATGTAGTCCTAATCCTTAAACAATTAGTCCCTAATGTGTTGCGTGTCTGCACACATATGTCATCAGATGTGCTCTGTGCATAGCCTCTAATAGTGGCTTTATGCTAGGCACCATGTGACCAGGTTGGGGCTCTTTCATCCTCCTCTTACATTTGAGCTTATCATGGTGGGCTTACTTTGGTAAATAAATATGATACATTACTTTTAGCCAATTTCTGACTCCCATACCCCAAAGGAATTCATAAGTTCATTAGAAAGCTATACATGCAGTGACAGGATTGAGGGAATCAAACCCTAAAATATATAGGGTTGCATGGCTGACACAACTGTTTCTGACAAGTCTGAAGCAACTGTCTTAATAACAAAAATGTAAACAAAATAATAAGTAAAATATAAAATATTCCAACTCAAATATTATTAAAAAAAATTGGATATTTGAGAAATAAAGTATAAAATTGAAGATCTGGGCCCCAATTTACAAAACTTTGCCCGTGCACAAACCTGGGTTTGTGTGAGCAATCTGGGTTTTGCACCAAGTTGCAAGTCATAGAAGCCCAGTTTGCACATTCAAACCATGTTTGTGTTCGGGCAAAGTGTGGAGGGGGTGCAATGCAAATGACGGGGAAGGGTCCTGAATATCAGCCCAATCCAAGTCACAGAGCATTAGCTCTGTGCAAGGGATGTTGCACAAAGCAAGTACTGCCGAGTGACACCTTTCCTTAATCCCCTGAAACCCTAGTGGTTGACGGAGTTGGTGGGCCCCCCCACCTGACCCTCAGCACAATAGTCCCTGTTGTCCAGTGGTCCCTCCCCCCACCTGATCACCCACCTGATGTATAATAAAGGTTTCCCTGGTATCCAGTGGTCCCACCCCTACCCAACACACACAATGTTTCCCCAGTGTCCAGTGTATCCCCCCCATCCTGATCTCCTGTATATAAATATTAAACCATTCCCTGGTGTCTAGCGGACCCCTCTCCCTATCCCCAATCCCCAGTATGTCAATGTTAAACCATTCCCTGATGTCTAGTGGACCCCTCTCCCTATCCCCAATCCCCAGTATGTCAATGTTAAACCATTCCCTGGTGTCTAGTGGCCCCCCCCCCCCCCCACCCTGGCGGGTGGTGCCCCACCACCCCCATCCCCCATCCGACCCTGAGCTGGCTACTGGCACAACTCTCTGCTCACTAACATGGTCAGCTGCAGACTGAGCTGTCAAATTAGCACATACTGAGCTGTCAATTGGTGCATCATTGACAGCTCAGCTGCACTCATTGACAGCTCGGTCAGTGGCTGGCTGTAGTGGTGAAGGAAGGTCTGTCCCAGTTGCCGACTCGGGGTTAGGGATGGGGAGTGGGGGAGTGGGACACTACCTGCCAGGGTGGGGGGAGCAGGGGTCTGCTAGTCACCAGAGAATGGTTTAACATTCATATATAGAAGACTGGGATGGGGAGGATACACTGTACATCATGGAAACATTGTGTGTGTGTGTGTGTGTGTGTGTGTGTGTGTGTGTGTGTGTGTGTGTGTGTGTCAGGTGGGTGACTGGGTGGGGATGGGGCCACTGGATACCAGGAAAACAGTTTGCATACATTGGGCAGGACCACTGGACACCAGGGAACCCTTTATTATATATCAGGCAGGTGATCTGGTGGTGCAGGGACCTCTGGACACCAGGGAATCCTTTATTATAAATATTGGGCATGGGATTGGGAGGGAGGGACCACTGAACACTAAGAAAACCTTTATTATATATCGGGCAGGTAATCAGGTGTAGGGAGGAACCACTGGATACCAGAGAATCTTTTATTATATATTTGACATGGGATCGGGTGGGGGTGGGACCACTGGACACTAGTGACTGAGGGATACCTATTGGGCAGGGGCAGTGAGGAGGCATGCCACCCTCTGGTGCAGCCTATGGAAATGGGCACATAGTGAGCATACAAATGGCCATATAGCACCTAGCATGCCCAATGGGATCATTTACATGGCTGTTTTTAAGATCTGGAAATAGTGCACATGCGCTTTCCACTGTGGACCCCTACTCGTGGCTCCATGTTGGGGCAGCGCTGATGATTTAACACTAGCACTAATGGGGTTGCGCTGACTCAACCTGGCCCTATTCTCAGTCGAACAGTGCAGGTGCACTATCCGACTGAGAATAGCAACTTTAGACACCTGGGCAAATGCAAGGCGCAATGTAAACTTTTGCGCTGCGCTTTGCAACATTTTGTGAATTGAGCCCCTGGTTGTGTAAAACAAAAGTGGCAGTCTATTTGGCCATGTTCACACTGGGCTTCTTAAAACATTTTAAGACCCTTAAAATGTTTCAAGAAGCCCAAACACAGTTCCCATTCACACTGAACATGGTTTGAAACTGTGTTTAAAAACCGTGTTTAAACCCTGCAAATGACCTAGTCTTAAAAACGTTTTTAAACACAGATTCAAGTTAATGCTAATGCAATTTACCTTGCAGTGCGGACAAGCGCTCGATCCATGCTTCTCCTTCTGACAGTGCTTCACAGAGACTGCATGACGTAACACAACTATGTTTAACAACATTACTAACCAGCGCGTGGGGATGTAGGTTTACCATGTTAAAACAAGGTTACAGACAAAGTGGATTGGTGAGTGTGGCGAGTTTAAAGCCATTTTTAAAAATGGTTTCAAAACCAAACTACTAGTGTGTACAATGTCTTTTTGGTTCAGTTGTTCACTACCCTCCTGAACTAGCTAATAAACAGTTAAGGTCTTCTCTTCTATTTCATCAACAGCATGGACCTCCACCCTCCCATCCACATATTTTTGTTTTCCCAGTTCTTTTTTCACAAAATATATCGGTTTTTTTTCTGATGTCCATATTCACCTTCCTATTTACCTCTTCAGCATTTAAATTGCTTAGTTTATTACCTGCTCTCGTCACTAACTTTCTATTGTACTTTTTATCTTATGTTTCCACAAGCATAGCCAGTGATAACAAGGGAACATTTTAAGGGTTCTAGTAACAATGTACTCTAATCCTCATGGTTCCCTGACCTGAAAAAAATGGAAAACAAAATAAAGACATTCCATTCCAACATACTGTAATCCTACACTACTCATAGGTTGAAACAATAAACCCACTCACACAAATTGTGCCAAAGTCTTATTTTTCAGAAATGGAAGTATGTTGTCCAAACCTTATGATCCTTCAATGTTTCACAGGTTCTTCAAAGATTACATCAACATAACAATGCTAACTGCAGTGCTCATATGCGTTTTTACTGTTCTCAGCTTTTTATGATCAGTGTGATGTACTTATGAACTTGAAGTACAGTAAATATAAAGTGGATTACTTTTCTGAGTTTTAGGGGTAGGTTTACCAGGTACATTGGGATTTTTCTACATGGCAGCAACACTATGTTTAGTTTGATAAGCTTTATAAGGCTGATTGCCATTGCTTTAAATGCAGTATACATTTGAGTAATAAAGCAAAAATGTATGTAGATTTAATGGCCCACATATTCAGAAGTGTACATGAATGCAGTCATTGTGCTTCACTTACACTTGTGCCTGCACCGGTCTCTTACGATGCCATAGTCAGAAGCACCATGCTGGTGCTAAACCCTATGAATATTGGGTGATTTGCATGCCACACCAATGACAAGTACTAGCACAGCACAATGCAGTAGCACAACTCTGAATATAGCACTGAGGATAGCACTGAACACGGGGGCCATGCAGTGATATAGCCATGATCAGAGCACCAGGTACTCAGCTAAACAATGGGGGTGGCTTTAGGTGTGAGAAGAGAACACCAAAAACAGACACATGACACAGCAGCAGTATAGCAATAATATACTTTAATGAAATAAATAGGCAATAGGCCATACAAAACAAAACTAAGCAGAAACAACAATAACACAGGGGTTGGGGAAACAAAAATACAGGCCCAACTACCTGTAAAAAAGGGAGGGGTATGCCAAGGGGACACTCGTTCCCCTGCAGGTGTCATTGACACATCAGTGGTCCTCTATCATTGGTGGTAATGGTGGATGGTGTGGCTGCAGCACCACTGAGAGCTCTTGAATGGCTGTGGTTGTATCTTCTACATGCCACACCAGCAGCCAGAGGAGTTGGCACTGTTGTCAGAGGAGATCATCCTGGCCCACCCTGTCTACCACAGCTGCATGGCAACCCTCCACTTGATGGGAACTTATGGAAAACAAGACAAAGATCTCAGCCAGTGCGGCACACAGGACAAGGGACACAGGAGTGGCATTATGTGCAGAAGAGAGGTACAACTAGTTGACACATGGGCTGCTGCAACACACATAGGTGGAAGGAGTCAAACACCCAGTAAAATAGGCATGGCATACCACAGACAGCATGGTGGAGCCCACAGTAGAGGACTGCATCTACAGTGGGCATGCCATGCTGCTACACAGAAAGACATAATTCTGCAAGGCACAATCAACACAGGCAGACATGCCAGATGTGGAATTGCAGCACAAGCAACAGCGGTGCAAAGCCTGAGTGCCATAGGCCATGGATTGGCCAGAGGTGCAGAGACCTGCATGCACCCTGCGCCCTGTATATTCACCATGCAGCAAACAGCCCATGACAAGTATTGAGGACTACAGACACATATGAGCCACCCTAGCTGACTGCAGGATCTAGGCCAGCCATACATGCATCACACACATCTCATCTGTCTATGCACAGTACCAGCATGCAACACTTTGTGCAGCAGCCAAAGCACCATACCAGTTCCAATGTTTTTTTATGTATTTATTTAGATTTTGATACCCGGGTAAGCTCACTGAAACCAGGGGTCCCTTTTTCAGGAGCAATCCAGATAAGTGCACATAGGTGGTGCACTTTACACCCCACCATGCTAGCACAGCACTTGTGAAAGATACAAACCTGCCTGAAGGTGTCTCCCCACCCTGACAATGGCATCACCACCCCAGGTACAGGGCTGCCACACATACAGTGCTACTGCCTGACCTAGGAACATAGGAATTGTGTTGGCAGATGGGGACTGCAAGATCCAGCTAGTCTGCCCGTGTTTCTGGCCCTGCAAAGAAACAGTCAAGTGGATGTATGCATCGCATTCCTCTCATGTACAGTGGAGTAATCATACCCTAGCCCTCACTGTGCTGGTAAGACACCACCGCCTCTGCATAACAGTGTCAATCATATAAGGCACAATACATGTACTGCCTGCTAGTGGCCCCACTTTCAAACCCATGCTGCATATATGGAGCTCCAGTGAGCTGCACAGGTCTGTCACACAGTGCAAATGTCAGCAGAGATGGCACCACTGCAGGTAGACCACCATGGGTGCTGTATGACATGCATAGCGTGACAGACTGGTATACTGGTACTACAGGAGCCAATGCCAAGCACCTGATGACAGACAATTATACATAGTCCCAAGCATATGGTAGTACAGACCCAACTGACACTGCTGGGGTCACAATTGGGGCTTTGAGCACTGCCAGCATCTCCCTGTGGCACCTAGTTGTGATACAGGGGGCACACTACCACCCAGCAGGTCAAGGCCCCTGACCAACCCCATCAAGAATACCAAGGCCTTCACTGTCCACATTTTTACTGACACCCTGCATGCCACACAGAGGGTGATGTGTAAGCAACACTGTGTACAGCACACACTGCAATGTCAAGGCACACTACACCAGTGTGATATGTAGCCATAATTACAATGGTATATCCCCTGTACAGCAACAGTTCTACAGCGGCATACGTTGATATTGACAACAGCGACATGTCACTGTAGAAGTTTGCCTGGGACCCGGCAACACTTTCCACCATCCTGCACCCCCTCACTGAACAAGCTCTGACTCGGAGCTGGAATCCATATGTACAGGGGGTGCAGGGTGCAGATCCCCCTGCGTGGTGGGGGGTTGGGGGGCAAAGCCACCTAAGAAAAAATGCATTCCAATGTGTGCGGCTCCCTGCCAACTGCAAATTGTGGTTGACATGGAGCCTGGCGCGGTGATGTCGGTCGACAAATTAGTTGTTGAAATGGCATCGTAGAGCCAATTGCAACAACAGATGGAACCAGGTTGTAACACTTATGAAAGTGGTAGGGTCAAAGCTATAGTGGCCCAACCTGTTCCAACACCTGTGAGTGTAAACATGCAATCTCAGGTGCAATATATGATGCAGGGTACTTATGTGGATGCCCCTCCCATGAGCTGCTTCTCTGGGCCCCGTCACAGCCTGGCTATCTGTACTGGTCATCCCTGTGACTTGGATGGTCCTGCTGACCTGTGCCCCTAGCCATGGCCAACTCTCCACTGAGGTCTGTACAGGAGGAAAGGAAGGTGTGATCAGTCTTCTGCAGTGGAACACAGTGTACCATCCAGTACACACTATACAGTATAAATGCCTATAAACCTGTACTGTGCAGCAGCTGCCACATGTGCATGATGCGAATGGACAGGGTTGAGCAGGTTCACAATTTATCTGTAGGACCACCTGTGACACCACACACATGTGTGCCATGGCCCAGACATGGCAGTTATGATGCCTCCCCTTGTGGTAGGTATGGCCATGCACAGTGTACTCCAGCCCATATAGTGCACATATCATGCCTGCCCCCGCCCCTGTACAACAGACACATACATGTCATCTCCAGACCCTTTCAAGGCATAGCATGCATGGGTATGCATGGTGCACCAGGTCCCACATGATACAGGCAGGGATAGAATACCTGCTCAGTGATTGGGAGGGACAGGATTCAGTGGGTGTGGCACTGCCCAGTGGCTGGTACATGTCTGGAACCCCATGTGCAGTGACATAGTACTCCATGCTGTACTTGGTATAGTCATACCAATACCCACGTAGCATAGCACAGATATTGTGCACAACACAGACAATGGCCACATCCACGTCCTGCTGGAGACACCTACCAGCACAGCTACATATAGGACATATGTAACTCTCTCCTGGGTTTTATTTATTTATTGAAATCTTGGAATTACAACCTTTGAGCCAGGGGCTCATTTACAAAGGCTTCACGTCATAAGATGAAGAAAACCAAAGACAAGATACAATAGTACAAGGGTTGTACCGGTTAATGGGCAGTGACATGTCCGGGTCACAGTACCTGGCAAACTGACCCTACGTAACATGTCATGACACTTTTCATTGGCCTGTCATGCACTGTGACACTGATGCCACATCACTACATGGTCAGGGAAGAGGCGTTATCCTGGAGGCAGGCCATGAATGCCCAGGTATGGCAGGCCTGGGAGGAAATTACCAATGCCGTCAATGCTGTTGGCAGCTGCAACAGGCCCATAGAAGCAGTATTGCAGTGCTTCAGGGACATGAGAAAGCAGACGAAGCAGGTCATGGCAACACACCACCGGGAGCTGCATGCCACAGGCGGGGGCCCACAGGCATCGGAGGTTGACACATCCTGGATCCTGCTTGTAGGCCATAGCATTCACCTTATGGCCCTTGAAGGTGATGAGAGAGATGGGTGGCAGCTATGTGAGCCAAGTGTGACCTGCCCTGTCATATGAGTGACTGCCAGTGCAATGTTCTGTCAGCCATGTGTGAAGATATGTGTGAATATAGGTATATGTGCCAGCATATACCATTGCTAGGTGACACATTGGGTGTAGGTTGCACTACTGTTTCTATGTCACATAGTGTGTTGCCATTTGTGTGCAGATCCACAACTGTTCCCCACATGTTGTTGCCCGTGTGCTCACTGGTTCTCGAATCTGTGCTCCCTTCAGATTGGGTGTGTGCACACTGGTGTTGCTGTGTGTGCCCATTGTTGCTGGGTGTGTGTTCACAGGTGTTGGGGGTGTGCTCACTGATGCTGAGATGTGTGCTCACTGTTGCTGGGTTGTGTGCCCCATGGTGATAGGGTGTGTGTTCACCAGTGTAGGGTGTGTTATATGTAGTGAGATGGGGGTTATAGGCAGTGCAGTGCACACATAGCATGGGTGAAGTGTTACAATATGCCAGCATGCATACTGCCTTGGCCAGCCCACAACTCTGTACTTTATGGTGCTATATAACTCTCCTCTTCTCTCCCAACAGCACACCACATCATACCAGACATGGTGGAGGATGCCCCAGGACCATCTTGGTGGCAGCTGCCAGCAGCAAGGAAGATGTGGAAGAAGAGGATGATGAGACCTACATCAGGAGCTGGGGAATGCAGAAGTTCACCCCAGACCAGAGGGTTCTCCCAATCTGCCAGCACCCCCCATACCAATGAGAACCAGCCGCTGTCCCCACGTGGCCCAGTGGTCTCCGCGCCTGGCACAGCCACCATTGAGCCATCCTCTGACCCCCAACTGCAGCATGGCCATTGCTCTGCCACCCCTGGAGGATACTGCAGAGCCAGCCATTGATGTGTCTCCTCATGATCCATCCTCTGACATGGCCACAGTCCTGCTGCCCCATGTCTGTCCCACTGGGCCATCCACAGTGATCCTGCTGCACCCACAACAGACCACAATAACAACTGTAGTGTATCCCCAGCCAATATAATGGCCATGGGTGCAGCCTGACCCTGTTCCAAGAGACAGTCCCTGGAAACAGCAGTATGTGACTGGCAATCCACAGCTGCTGTGGTCAGCTGTGGAGGCACAGAGTTCATGCAACTGGAACTAACATGCCTTTTTCACATGCTGCATGAAGGCATGCAGCAAGCCGAGGAGTGGGTGAAAGCACATCATGCAGAACTCATGGTGGCACTACATGACCTGTACCAGGATCTGGCCACTGGCATGGAGCTATGGTGCTGGAACATGACCACCTGCATGGATCACATGTGTGCCACTCTGCTGCAATCATGGAGTCAGGTACTGTGAGGTCTGGCCATAGCTGTGGCCTGTCCACTTGGAGTACTTCCACCCCAAAATGGACACCATGGTGTACACCCACACCACATAACACCAGAACGAGAATCCCCAACACAGCTAGGACTCCCAGGTCACCCAGGACACCGCACACAGCAGGTCATGGCCTGTTCCTCCTTGGGGTCAATACCTCATAGGGCCATGGCCAGAGGTGGGTAACACTATTCCAATGCTCATCCCCAATACTGTGGATGAGGTCCCCCCAACCATAGCAGGTGCAGCACAGGCATACTGTCTGTACCCAGAGAGGTGGTAGGGGATGCATGTAGGTTGCAAATGGCCACCCCTCACCAACATTTTCTCTCTCCTTCCCCCAGTACCCACCTGACACCACCATCTGCCACTGTTACCTAGCCCAGTCAGTCCTGTCCCAAGCATGGATGGCCAGTACTACAGCAACCTCCCCAGCCTCGCTGGTGGGTATCTAATTATACAGCCTTTTGGCCCCCTCTCACCATGCCTGTCTTTGTGCATACTCCAGATGCTACTCCTCTGCCTGGAAGGCCTGTATTTCCAGCAATCCCCCTTTTGCCCCATCCCAGATGACATGTAACCATGCTGACAACCCTTTAGGACCACCTGCTAACATGGACATCACTTGTGTGTGCACCCTATTTGCTACCCCTGCCTGGTTGCAATGCATTTCCTTTCCCTCCTTTTGTTACCCCCATACCTGGCATGATGCTCTGTATCTACTGGTATTGGTGTGTGATAGTACATTGAGTAAACATATAATAGTCTCCTGTGAGATCTGTACTCACCCTCCATGTGCAAAGATGTGTCTTAAGAGTCAGACACTGTACTCCTGGACCCTCTTGGGCATTCTGGAGTCATGCCTGTCGAGCTGCTCATGTATCTCCTGGTCTTTTGGCTCTGAATCCACTGCAGTTGCTCCTCTGGTGCTGGTATGCATTTCCCACAACTGAGTGCTATGTTGTGTAGTATACAACAGGCAAGGAATATGGCACAGCCCTTCTGAACTGTGTACTGTAGGGCACCACCAGAATGAACAAGGCACTGGAACTGTATCTTGAGCATTCCAAAGGCACGCTTGATGATGTTGCATGTGGTGCTGTGTGCCCCATTGTACCTGTCCTCTGCAACTATGCAGGTCATAGGACAGGAGTGAGGAGCCATGAAAGCAGGGGACAGGCACTGTTCCCTATATAAGTAAAGGGCAGTGGTTAGTGTTATCATGTGCAACATAGGGAGGAGTGGTGAGCCTTTAAGGTATACTCACTGACAAGATGACCACTAAAAAATGCCCTTACTTTCAAATCTCTGGCACAGAATGGAGTTGTGTCAGATGAAGGTGTCATGGATGTTGCTGGGTTACCATGCCAGGACATTGGTGACGCACCCTGTTCCATCATACACCAACTGGCAGTTGATGGAGCTGTATCCTTTCCTATTGACACAGGCCTCCACTCTATCACCACTGGGTGTCTGGATGGCAGCATGGCTGCAGTCCATGGCACCTAGTACAGATGGTAGGTGTGCCACTTGATTGCTGCATAGTTACTGTTTGCTCTGTTGGTGTGGTACAGAATATGATGAACTCCCCAGCATGGGATAGCAGGGTGTCTAGGAACTGGCCCAACAAGCAAGAGGTGGCTAACTGTGAGATACCAGTGTTGTCCCCCACTGGTGTCTAGAATGTTCTGGCAGCTAGGAAACACAGTGCAGCCTTCATCTAGAGCTCTATAGACAATGCATGGCTGTGCTAGGTGTCTGTCCAGAGCTGGTCATGCAGCAGCTCACACAGCTTCTGAGCATGGGCCTGCTGAGCCTGCACAAGCTCTTGATCTGGTCATTACTGAGGACTTCCAATGTGATCCATGGATGGTACTATCTGTTTGCAAAGTTTTTCCATGGCCTATGCCTGGGCTCAGGGCAGGCATTGGCCCCCTCCTCATCCTTCATTACCTGCTGCATGAGGTAAATGATGTGTGCTTCCATGAGTGCCATCTTAAAGTGTGACCAGCAGTGTCTTCCTTCAGCACTAGGGTTTGCCCAGTTTAGGATGGCCTTTTCATAGGTGGTATTTGCACCACACTGTGTGACCTGTGCAATCCCATTTACACAGCACTAACATGCTGAATATCATGTTACGCTGTTATGCAGAGTACTGCCCCACCTTTGCATGCAGCATACTTTATCTCTGCACTGGGGCACTGGTACCATTAGTGTGTGCAAAGTTCTCACTGTATATAGAATTTTGGTGCAAACCCATGTACAGCGTGAGCATTAACACACTGTGCCCGACACAAAGCTTTGAATATCTGGGCCAATATGTTTAAAACCTGCAGTCCTGAGGAAGCAACTTTTATATTGTGAAACATTGTTGGAGCACCAGGTCTGGATGACATACCTCCATTTTGTAAGTATACAACTTTGGCATAGTTTATTTATTGAGCTCAGTTAGTTTATTGTTTCCAACTATGACTGAGATTTTGGGTTTACCTGAAGGGGAAATTAATGTTTTTAAGTAATTTGATCTAACTACTTTAACAACACATTTTCAAGATGAAAACCATGTACTTGTTATCTGTTTTGCCTCCATATGAACAAAAAAATCCCTAAAATGTTAATGTGTTTACAATTTTTTAAATGTTTTTCTGAGAATTCAGTTCCAGTTTATCAACACACTGAAGGTGAAAATGGTTGTAGCAATACAGCAGGATCCACACTTTCATTAAGAAACAAAAATTACGCTTCCAGTTCTAACGACTGAAAAGTAACCTCTTTTTAAAAGTGATTTCTTTGCAAAGGGCTAACATTTGAACCATGAGGGCTAGAAACATCTTTTTTAATAATAGTTTGGATACAGGATAACACAGTCTATGCCAACACATTAAATGTCTTGATGTATTGAAAATGCAGTTTTACAATATCGATATAAAAAACATATTTTATTATACATCACTAATGTGCATGTATGTCTCTTAATATACTGTATCAGAAATGTACTGACATAGTGTAACTACTGTTTAGAAAATGGGCTAGATTGTAAGAGCTCTTTGATTGGATGAGAGCCACAGCAGGGGGGTACATTAAGTTTCAATAGATGCCCGCTCAAAAACAAGAGCCAATTCAGGGTGCCCTATTACTTGTGTTAACCTTGGGCACCCTGAATTTCAACAGCCGCCATTTTTCTCCTCGCTTACCGGACCAGTTGAAAGACGAGCAGTTCCTCCATACAGCACGTTCTCCATCCCATCCCTGCCATCGCATAAAGTTAATTTATATGTTTTTAAGGAAAACAAACTGCATACTCTTCAAAAACCATAAAAGTATGCACCTCGTATTTTCTTTCCATTTCTTTCACCACATGCCGTGACTCCACTACCACTGCTTACATCCCCGATCCCGACTGACCTCCGATCCAAAAAACAGAAGGCTTCCTCTCTGGTCCTCTTTAAAAAAAGCAAAAACGCTGATAAAAGAAAAAACAAATCATACAACACTGTTGTGCCGAATCGGACCTCGCATTTTCCACTTCCTGCTTTCAATTAGCAGGGTCACAAAGCTTGTGCAAGTAACTAGCGCATTCTGTGAACAAAAACAAAAGAAAATAAACAAAACACTTGCGGAAACTGCGTTGAACATGTCCTCAACTATAAACATGATGGCAATATAGTTCTGAATTAAAATTGAATATCAATGGTATGTCTTCCTCTGTACCATTTGGGGGTAGAACAGAATGGCTCTTTCAAGGGTGGCAGACCACAAAGGGAACAGCATTGTAACAGTGGGACTACTTTACCACATGTGTATTTTGTCTTCTATTTCTATTAATTTTAAATACCAGTTCCTCTATTATTTTCTCTATTTAATTAAAATTGACATACATGCCCATTTTCTAAGCGCAATAATACCCTCCATGGTGGGCGGTACGGGCAATACCAGACCGTTCAGGGGCTATAAGGCCCTCTGCCTGCAGTGCTGGGCCTCATTATGCCCCTGGGGGGTCTGGTATTGCTCAATATCACCCAGCCTGTTGGGTACTATTTTTTTATTTATTTTATTTTTTTGGTTTTGTTGCCCGGGTAAGTGCACTAGACCAATCCTGCCTATTTTCAGGCACGACCCGGGGGAAGGGGATACAGATGAATGCCAACTGACCTTGAACCAGATTAAGCTGTTGCTTGCATGCCAACCTGACTCTAAGCTTTCATTAAAAAGAAATGTTTCTAGCCATAATGGTTCCAGTCATAGCTCTTTCTAAACATAGTTTCTAAGATAGTTTCTTTAAACATTCCTGACTTTTAAACTGTAAGGGCTATAAATGTTAATTTACTAAAACTGAAAACATGTAGCCAAATCAGTATGGTTACATCCTAATGTATTTTTAGTATATCGAAACAATGCAAGTAAATCAACAGGAATTGTTCATTCTTATCATCTCTCAAAGCTTTTATTTAACAAAACAAATCATAAAGTCCCATCCCTAATGGTTCCAAAAACAGACATTTCTGAAAATAGTTAATTTGAAAAGGTTTAACTTCGGAAACATAAGGGAAAGGAGGTGACTGTTCTTTTTATAACATTAAAGTTTGTTGTCTCATGAGCATAGCTCTATTTTGTCAATATGGTTTCCTTGTTTATACACACTCCTTTAGATTGTGGGAGTGCTCTTGACCAATTGGAGTACCCCTTTCCCTTGTACTTAAGACACTCTTATTCTGTAAAGTGTGTCTCATGCAGCTGCATTGGGATAGGGTATGTTTGAGGAATGTTTTTACATATTAAAAAATATTGATCAGTTTGGAGTAATAATATATTAATATCTCTGCCGAGTGCACTCTTATTATTGTAAATGGGATCTCACTTGCATTCTTGGGCCCGGATATTCAGACCATGCCGGGCAGTGGTGCAAGCCTGGGTGCTGCACAACTGGGCAGCACCAGGGTATGGACCAGGTGATATTCAACGGTGCTGCACCATGGCTCAGTACCATTGAATATGGCACAGAGGGCACACCCACTGCGCATGGCACAGTGGCACTGCACCAGTGCAAGACATAGAACAGGAGCAAGAAGATGCGCCAGCACAAGTGCAGTTGCGCTAGGTGCATCACCCATGATACTCAGCATGGGGCATGCAAATGAGGCCATTATGCAAGCAAGGTGCAAATGGGGCCATTCTCGGGGATCGACACCCTGAAGTGCCATTGTAGTACCCCACTCCTGTACACCTGATCGTTGGCATGCATTACATTATGAGCCCTGGTGGTTCAGTGGTAACCCCCCATCGTCCAATCACGGGCACAAGTAAAGTTTAGATCTCTGGTGGTCCAGTGGGAAGCCCCCCATTGCTCGATCGTAGGCATATGTATTAATCAGACTCCCTGGTGATCCAGTGGGAAGCCCTCCCATCACCTGATCATGGGCATAAGTAGTGAGTAGAACCCTGTTGGTCCAGTGGTACCCGCTCCCCACCCACCCACAGGGTCCCCTCCACACAGCACCCCTGTCATAGGCGGGTGGCAACACCCACCCACATGCTGCCCGACCACCCACCAAATGACAGTGTACGGTACAATTTGTGTGCCTATTGGGCGTGCAGACCATACTATGCTATACATGCCTGATATGTGAATGAACACATTCATTCACATATACGGGCCCACCAATAATCCTAGTATAGTCTACACACCCATTGGTCCACCAGTGGACCAATGGGTGTAAGATCATACTGTAAGCTGTCATTTGGCAGGCGGGCTGGGCAGCATGCAGGCTGGGTGCTCCCGACTGCTGATGACAGAGTGGGTGCTGGGTGATGGGGACCTCTGTGGGTGGTGGGGAGGGCAGTTCCGCTGGACTACCAGGGTTCTAATCACTACTTATGCCCATGATTGGGTGATGGGAGGGCCTTCCCACTGGACCACCAGGGAGTCTGATTAATACATATGCCCACAATCGGGTGACAGAGTGGGGAGCACAATGCTTCAAGGGCAGGGTGTTTTTGAACGGTGTACCTGCTGGCTGGGTGGCCACCCACAGCCAGCAGCTGTTGTGTTGCACCATGCACTACAGCTGCCCTCGTGTGGGTGGCTGGCATTTGAGCCATTTTTGTTTGGCTCAGATTTGTGCACCAGTGTGCGGCACATGTAGTGGTTGCACCAGCATATGAGCCTCACATCCCAGGCTGAATATCGGGATGTGCCACATATACATGGGCACGCCCCCTGCATCTGCGTCACATACATTACCAATGCACCCTGGCACATCGGGGGTTGCGCTGTGCAGCCTGCCCCTTTGAATATCTCACTGGGGCACTTTGGGGGTTGTGCATGGCATGACACTGTTGTGTCATGCTCAACCCCTTTGAATATCCAGGCCTTAGGGTATAAGAACTGCTTGCCTTTCATTCATAGTTCTCATACCCTAAGAATATATGTGAGACCCCTCTTACAACTACAAGAGGGGTCTCAGAAGCAATATTAACATAAAATACAGATCAATACACTTACACTACTGTATAACCATAATTTACAATGGTTTCAAATGAGTTGACACACTTGAAATATACAGAAAAGTAGGTGTGCAACTTCTCTAAGGAGGTAGAGAATACTTGACATATTATTAGCAGTTGCATCAGAAGACACAAGTGGTATTCTATCAAGGGGAGCCACATATATTTTTCTAGTTTAGCATGCATTAAAGATAGCATTTTGTTCTCTGCTCACATGTTGATGCAGTGGTTTGGTACACCTCATGTTCACTTGACTCTCACATTCCTACATATCAGCAAATTTTTTCCCGTGATTTCCTAGAATATACAGATGAAAAGATGTACAGTTGTCCAGATGGTTTATAAGGTTCTGCTGGCAGCCAGGAAGCCTGCAACTCATGGTACTTAAGAAAGGGCAAGGCACTGAAGAAAATCAGGGCTGACACAAAGTAATCTTTCAGTAATCACTGCAGAAGAAGCAAAATTTACATCAGTGAACACAAAAGAAGACAAAGGATACTTGACCTCCTAGCTTTTCAAAAATAATTAAAAATTTAATCAACAGAATTGCTATGATGAAGTAGAAAATTAAGATAAACGTATACAGCTGGTAGACAATGTCAGTGCTGGGAGTGCCAACACCAATACAAGCAACTCAATAAACCAGCATAGAAATGGAAACAAAAGAGAACTAAGACATAAAGACTCGGACAGCAGAAATATGGAAAACCAACCCCGTACACATGGCATGAAGGTTGAAACAAATAAAATGAAGTAAAATGAAATCTGGCTGATAAGAGTGTTTAAAGCAACAATGGCAACCTCACAGTCCCCAGAGAGAATAGATTAAAAATACTGGTGAAGCAAGGGGAATAAAGAACTCTATTATACACCAACCTGACCATGGAAACCAAGGACTAGCAGATACTGTACATCAAAATATGGGACAGCAATGGTGGAGGATGATTTATCTTGAGGTTTACAGGCTGACAAGAGTGCTGAAGAGATGCAGAGAACAGCAGTTTATGTTGCTTTCCAGGAGTAAGAATAGACATGTACCGTAGCTGAGAGAATGGGCAGGCTACTGGAGCCCTCTGGAGATCACCCACTGGGTGCAGTATGCACCGGGACAAATGACATTATAGACAAAAAGGAAGACAGTATAAAGAAGGATTTTATGGACCTGGGAATGAAGATTAAAGGAGAAATTGTAGCCACCTTCTTAGATATGATACTTGTTCATTTTGGAGATGAGAGATGCAAAGTCAGGATCCAGAGGATAAATTATTGGATCTAATGTTTGTGTGAGGAAGAAGGATTTGTGTTCTGTCAGACTGGCCACTATTTGAGAAGGGAAGAACTATTCAGAAAAGATGGACTGCACCTGGGCAGACAAGAAGCAAATATTCTGGGGTAGAGTCAACACAGTCATTGAAAATAATACTTTAATCGTAGGGAGGAGAGGGACAATAGAGGATACTAATGAAGCCAAGAATGAAAGGGAAAGAGACAAATGTGAATATGGTTTCAGGGTGTGACCAACAGAACAGGCAAGGCAAGTGAATCAACAAAAAGCAATGAGAAGGAACAAAAGAAACAAGAAAGAAACTAGAAATTTTTGTCCACAAATGCTCATGGCATAATAAACAAGATATGAGAACCGGAGATTCTGATCACCATGAGAAACTGGACAGCACTGCAGTAATAAAGACATTGTGAAATTAATGTGACCTGTGGGTTATGGAGCTGAGTAGCTGCAAACTATCTATATGTGTTGATTAGTGTAGAAAGGAGGAGGGATAGCATTATACATCAGACTGGCACTTAAATAATTTCAACTCAGAAGGGATTGAATCACACTGGCTAAGAGTATCAAATAATATGGAGAGACAGAGTTACAATTAGGTTATGCTATAGACTACCAAGCCAAAAGTAAAATTGGAACATACTGTACAATTACAGTATACGACGCAGTTAAGAAAGCATCACAAGCATACTACAAATGGGGGACTTCAGTTATCCAGATATAAATTGGGAGAGACAGGAGCCAAGCTCAGGTGTAGTGTGCAACTTATTGATCCTATTCAGGGGTGTTATCTAAGAGTATTTAAAGGGAACTACTAGAAATCCTTCAATGTTAGAACTAATCATTTTTGATAAAAGTTTTTATTGAAATTTCATCAATACAGTACTAAAGCAAATATTGACAGAACAGACACCAACATGGACTATATGACAGGCAGGGCACCCATTAAATTTGTTTTAGCTCAAATTGCCCTAAAGTTCCGTATGCACATATATACACCACAGGGCATGAGTGCTTCACTGTAATGTTCCCTCTAGTAGGGACTATCCAGGGCATCAGATGTTACAGTCTAGGGGCAATAAGGTCTGTGCCATGCCATCAAAAACTGGTTAGCTTTCCCTATTTCGCAATAAATCACCGTAGCACTCACCAGTATGCATCACAGAATACTACCAATTTATTCAGAGTTACTGCAGGAAACAAAGCAATTTCAATGGCAGTTAATCCATGTTATCATGCAGGAATCAGTGACACTCCATTGTTTTAGATGGGCTACACTGTATATGAAGGACAACCATCTAAGAATTTGCTTTTCGTTCTGGAGATTCAGTACGGCAGTAACATATTTTATCTCTTTAATTGCTTTACAGTTCATATGCCAACATTCTGCTAAGGGGAGCTCTTCTCAAAGCAACATCTAGATAATTGTCTTAGTTGCAGCTGCTATAAGTAAGCTAAAAAGGTATCTATTTCAAATGTCCTTACCTCCTCATAAAGCTGTTCTGATATTAAATATTTGAAAATGAGAAGGGCTCTCTGACTCATTTTGTAGATTTTTTTTATGTGTCTAGTTAGAAAGCTTGAATCTTAGCACACCCCTAGAAAGTACATTTGTTGTTGGCCATCATTCCACATTGTCACCAGCATCTATCTGAGTGGTGGTCTTCAAAGTGTTTGGTTATCACCGGCATACAATAGTAATTAGCAAGGCCATTCATTTTCATTTTTTACTGGAAAACCTAGTAAAATTCCAGAATTTTGAATGCCAGCTAACTGGTAAAATCAAAGAATCTCATAGAATTTGGCATTTTATACCAGATCAATAAATCTACAGCACTTGTATTCTTCTTACAATTGCTTCCTATACTATTTTCAATTTGCTTCATTTAATGCTGTGCACATTAAGCCTTCTTTTATTCTGATTATTTATACACATGCTAAAGAATGACAGTAGAATGCCATTAAAATAGTGAAATTACACTAACAATCACCGGTGCATTTCCTGAAATTTCAAGGCTTGAAAATGATATTTCATTACTTTAATCACCATAAATCAGTGGCCGTGAAAATGAGCTATCACCTTCCACCAGTGTTCCTTCCATGAATTCGAGTCAGTGGTTTTCTTAATTTATGTCAGATTGTGGCCCAGTCAGACTCTGATAAAAAACATTATTTTTTGGGTATCGACTACCCCCACTGCAGAATTTCCCCAAAAGGAAGCTGGAACTTGTCTGCTGTGTGAACCAGCTGTCACACGCCGGGTTCTATCAAGATAAAATTTGTAATTTGGAGGTAACAGTAAATATATCTTGCTGGTGAGGTAAATTCTGTTTGTAACTGCACAAATTACAAACATTTTATTCAACTGAGGACCTGTGAAGCCCCAGACACTTATGAACTATACTATCTTTTTACAAGACATATGTAGGTCCAATAAAAGGTATCAAACCTGCCAGCAGCTCCTTTTTTCCAAGGACCAATATGACTACAGTCTATTTTTACTAAGTAATTGTACAAAAGACATCATCCTGCTACTCTCCATAAATTGCGTTTATCTACTAAGCCTACCTCTTTTCCTTCTGGTCAAGGCTGGATCTGACTGACCTGGGAAACATTCTTTGCAGGCATTAAATGGCATTAGCCCACAAATGTCACTGTGGAGGTGCTGAGTCGTCCTGATTAAACTCAGCCAGACTGTAAGGGTTAACTTGGTGCTAGGGTTTTCATATGTTGGACAATGTTCCTATTCAATTTTCCTTGAGATAGTGTCCCCAGGGTACCCACAGATTATCCACCATTTTCCAAGAGTAGCCAGCTTGGTTCCATCCCACCCTTAAGGTGGGCAGTTAAGTATGGATATTGACATAACATGTGTAATAAACTTTAAAGTCTGGAACTCCCAAGCCCCCACCCCATCCCTACCTACTGTGAGAATGCTCCACCTAAGCACAGGCCTCTTACCTCCCCAAACGAATAGAAATGGCATTGCATCCAGCCTTATACTGTGGGGCCAGCCACAATATAACACTGTGTCTTGTAGTGTTACTGCAAAATGCTGCAGTATGCTGCAGGGAACTATATAAGTAAATGGCAATTAAGCTTTTTTGTCATTTAGTATTTTGTGATATGTAATTTACTGCAAGATACTGCATTGCCCTTGCTGACTCTCCTGTGCTTGTCATTTTAGGGACCACAGTAGGGAAGGAGAAAACAGGAACAGAAATCTTGGAAGCACATTCATTCTGCTGAGTTCTGCCTCACCACTAATATTTAAGGACCATTATTTACATCTAGTCAAGTCAGTGTGAACCCTTTCAATTAGTTTATAGTACTTAAGCTGAAATGGTTTACCTAAATTGGGGCTGATTACCTCCCCAAGGTATTTAAAATTCTGTTGGTCCAGGAAAAAAGGTCAAACCTGCTACAGCTCAGCCAACATCTAACTACAAACTAATACAATTTCAGACTTTCCTATGAGCGTGAATATTAGCAAGATACTAAAGTACATTTGCATAGCAGTTCAACAAGACCTTGATCAATTGGATCTGGCAAGACCAACGAGTATCTGATAACTGGACAAACTCTGATGGGCGCAAGTCTAACTGACACTGTATATTGACAAACTCATAATGATGAACAAGAGAAGTGCTAAAAAACGCATACACACTTTCCATAGTGCAGAACATTTTTTTTGCTTCAGTAATACATTTGCATGTATGGCAAAGTACAAGATTCAGCTCATGTGCATAGCAGTGCACATACACAGCCTCTGGATGATGCTGGCCAAACTTAGCATGAACTCCCCCTACTGCCCCACTCATAACAGAGGCGCCATCATATGCCTGTGCCACACATTCTGCACCTGTAATTCCACTGTCTTTGAGATATTTTAGCAGTGATTCCACAATGGAGTCAGCATTAAAACATTTCAATTCTGTGAATCCTATACAATGCTCTGTAATGCTTCTAGTTCCAGGTACAATATACCATATGCAAACTGCCAGCTGCTCTTTACGTTTGTCTCTTGCTTCATCTGCCAAAACATCAAACATTCCTGAGCTGTTAAGTTCAGCAACTATCTTTGAAATGACCCCTTCTGTGCAACATGCAATCACCTCATTTTGAGTTTGTGGAGAAATACAAGTGGCATTTAAAGGTGAATAATAATAATAATAATAAAACTTTATTTCTATGGCGTCTTTCAAAAAACCAAGGCACCTTACAAAATAAAAGACTGAGCATTTTATATCTTATGTTAAAAACAACTATTGCAGATAGACAAATACAGTCAGACTTCAAATGCTTGGGTCCACAAATACATTTTCAGGGTCTTTTTAAATCCCTCCATGGTCACACACTCCCATAACTAATGGGGTAGAGCATTCCAGAGGGTAGGGGCCACATACTTAAATGCACGGGTCTCAAAAGATTTCAAGGACACCCTCGGGATCTCTAGCAACCACTCACCAGCTGAGTGGAGCAATTGCCCAGGGCAGTAAGGCACTAGGAGCTCTTTTAGGTAGTCAGGAACCAAGTACATGTAGGGCTTTTAAAGTCAGAAGATTGACTTTAAAGGTGATCTGCCACTGCACTGGCAGTCAGTACAGTCTGCGCAGCACCGGTGAAATATGGTTGGACCAAGAGGTACCAGTCAGAAGCCGGGCTGCTGCATTCTGCACCAGCTGCAGGTGGTGGATTTCAACCCCAGGAAGCCCTAGATAAAGGGGTTGCAATAGTCCAGATGTGAGGACACAAAGGCATGGACCAGCATAAGAAGATCGCCAGACAGAACAAGATGCCTAATCCTGAAGTTATTCCTCAGATGGTAAAATGAGGACTTGACAACGGCAGACAACTGCGAATGCAGAGTCAATCCCTTGTCAAATATTACCCCAGGTTATGCACCTATTCAGAGGTCAGGAGTGAAACACCCCCAAGATAAAGTCCAGAGGGTGAACCAGCCCCCAGCCCCACTATCCGGCATGCTGCATCCACTGTCAATACCTCTGTCTTTTCCAAGTTCAGCTTCAACCAACTTGAATCCATCCACTCCTGGATTTCAATAAGGCAACTGTTAAAGACCGAGAAAGCTCCATCCTGATCAGGTGCAAAAGAAAGGTAGATCTGGGTATCATTAGCATAGCAGTGAAACCTCAGCCCATACCTTCTTACAATGTCTCCAAGGGGCAGCATATACACTGCGAACAACATGGGGGACAACTCAGAGCCCTGAGGAACCTCACAAGACAGAGAAACTGGGTCCAAGGAATAAACCCCGGAAGCCGCTCTCTGAGTTCTTCCAGTGAGGTGAGATGTAAACCACCTGAGGACTACATCCAGTAGTCCACAGATGAACCTCAGATGCTCAAGTAGAAACCCATGGTCCACAGTATTAAAGGTTGATGAGAGATCTAGAAGAACCAAAATGGAATGGTTCTTCCGATCCCTAGCCATCAGGAGATCATTGAGCACCCGAACCAGTGCTGTCTGAGTACTATGCCTTTTTCGAAAACCGGACTGGAGGGGTTCATAGATATCATGAATGGTCTAATGGTTCTCCAGCTGCATGGCCACTACCTTCTCAATCACCTTCCTTAAAAAGGGAAGATTAGAGATTGGTCTCTAGTTTGCATGGCAGTCAGGGTCAAAGAAGCTTTCTTCATGACGGGTGTTACCACCACCTCCTTCAGGGAGCTCAGAAACTCACCTGCTTCCAAAGAGCACCATACTATCCATGCTAGGACCGGACCGATAGAATCGATACAACCCAAAATCAGGAAAGTTGGTCCTGGATCCAAACTACAGCACGTAGGCATGCACCCTGGACAATCCGCATGATATCCATGAATTCCGGTTGGTTGAAGGCACTCCAGGAAAACCGAGGAGCAGCAGCCTCACACTGATCCAAAGCAACACCCTTAGAGTGTGCTGGTTGGAGTGACACCCTACTGTCGGCCACCTTAGTTGCAAAGAATCAAGCAAGTTCATCGCACTCTCTTTGCAAAAAAGCTCTTCGGACATGTAGACAGGCTGGGATTGCACAGCCTGTCCACAGTGTGAAAGAGATGAGCTGGTCGATTCTGAGCAGCCGCAATCTCCACGGACAGAAACTCTGCCTTCTTACGGGTGACTGCAGATTGATAGGCTTGATAGTGCTCAATCAATCTAAGGTGGTCGGCATCAAGGGAGGATTTCTGCCAGCAATGCTCTAAATTTTGACCTAGTCGCCACATCTCCCTCAAGGTCCCATCAAACCATACATTTGTAGAAAAGGATCAAATTGTTTCAATAGATCCAATCATTCCAGAAAAAAATTTCCTTTATTTAAACTACCATCCATTTCATCATGATCCCTGAAAGAAAGTCATTGCTTACCCAGAAATAATGTGACAGCAATGATGTGCTCAAGATAGCATCACCTGTTATTTACTTCTTTGATGTTTGCTGCTTGTAATTTGTGGACAATATCACCAGTATTCTTTGTTTCTTTAAATCCAACCCATAAGACATTTGTGTTTGCATGATATGAAGTATTGTCATGCTCTCTAAATGTGTCACGTGTCCTTTTCCAATTAACAAAACCTGTGCTTAACAAAGAATCTTTATTAGGGTGAGTAGCTCCACATTTCAGTCCAGACCATCTACAAGGATAGCAAAAGGCAGAATCCAGAGTAACAGAATATTCTTACCCCTTGTAATTTTGAAATCAGAGAAACTGGAATGACCATTTTTTTCCCCTCTAAATGTACAATGTGGGTAATGAGTTAACTTACTCTGAATAGGGCCTGTCTAAAGTGTTCCAAAATCTGTTACATTTTGAGCATTCATTAGTTCACTATTCATTTTATTTATACTTTCTGTGTCAACATCAATACAACTGTGACTGTTCTGGCCATTTGTGCTTGGTTCAGCATCCTTGTGCACAGTGGTACATGATGCACTAGAATTAGGGAGTGCAACATTGGGCCAGATTCCAAAATGACTTACGCATGTTGCAAGGTGCTTAATGCCAGACCTTATGAGGTACACTTCACCTTGCACCATGCTTTCAGCAAGTTAGGATTCCAAGTTGCGGCTTGTGCCATGCCATAGGCGGGTTGCGCCAAAGGTGGGCTATGCCACCAACTATGACCACAACATGGTGCAAGGGTGGGTTATGGCAGCAACTGCACCCTAATCCAGAAGGGTGGCTGCCATAACCCACTAACACCATTCCAAGACCCACTATGGCACTGCCGACTTAGACCAGCATGGAGGTGGTCTAATGGGCATCCATCCTTGCAAACTGATGGATGCTCACTCTGTACTGCTGCAGGAAGCACATTGCCCTTCTCCTCTCCCCAGCAAGGCCATGCCCCCACCCCTGAATGTCAGGGACCCCCAGGTCCATTACCTGCACTGCCCCCCAAATGCCTGATCCACCCAACCAGCCCTCCCCAATGCCCCCAGGTGGTTGCAGGTGCATTTTGGCATGGGATGCTATGGGGGGGCAGTAAATTGTGGGCCACAACTTGAAGCACCCAGGTCCATTGCACCATTCCCGTGGCACTAGCCTGTGGCTGCCATAAGTCACAGAATGAATGTGCTGGGGACCCTGCCTGTCTTGGAATATGGCGCAGGGTCCCCGGCATAGTGCCATAAGGCACAACTCGCATACGCCCGTGAGTTGCGCCATGTGACTTGGAATCGGGCCTCTTATCATTACTTTCTGAATTGGTAATTACTCCCACGTCTTCATGTGTATTCTTTTCTTTGGATTTAAAGAAATGTCCAATATCCATTTTTATCAAATAGTGGAAGCCAGCAAGTTCTGATACAATTATTTATTCAAATACAACTACTGAGCCACACAGTGCCACCTCACAGCAAGGCAATGGCACTGACACACTGAGGTTTACTGCATCACTCACTACTGTGGAAGACAGCACTAGAGACACATTCTAAATGACTATTTTCTTTTTTTGTGTATGTGAATACTGACTGAGCTACAAGCTGCCCTCCTCACGTAAGGAACCCGCTGGCACTACAATGGCAACTAAGGTTCAGTGCGTCACCGCTGTGAATCACAGTCTGGCCTAAAAAACTCCAACTACCACTGTAATGTTTTAAAAAGAATTCTGAGATGCACGCTGCCAGTGCTGCCACCCTCAAAGCAAGCCAGGCACTGGCAAGAAGAACTGAGATACTCTGGGTCACTGATGTGGTGGATCAGGCAGAGGCTGCTCAAATTTAAACTGTAACAACTAATGTTTTTTTTATTTATAGAGTTTGATGGCACACACTGCCCTCAGCTCTCCCACAACTAGTCAGGTACTGGAAATAAATCTCAGGTACATTGGTGAGTTACTGATGAGGTGGATCAGATGCTGCTGTGATTTAAATTGCAACAACAACTTCATTTTTTTTTTTAATAGAGTTCGGTGACACACTTTGCCCTCAGCCCTCCCACAACAAGCCCCATGTTGGCAAAAAAATCTCGGGTACTCTGGATCACCGATGGGGTGGATCAGAGGGTGCTGTGGTTTAAACTGCAACAACTACAATTTGTTTTAATAGAGTTTGGTGAGACACACTGCCCTCAGCCCCCATACAACAAACCTGGTACTTGCAATAAATTTCTGGTACTCTGATGGCTCACTGATGGGGTGGATCGCAATCACAAAATGTACCCTCCCACTTAGATTGCGTTGGGTTGAGACTTATGTGGCTCACTCAGTTCTCCTACTGGCCTAGTAGTCCTCCAGTAAAAAATACGCCTCGTTTTCTATAAGTGGCAAAAAATAGAAAAAAGGCAACAAGTTATCAGCAATTGCTGAAATCCAGAAAATGACTGGTTTTTATGACAAAACACTAAAAAAATAGTAGTATAACACTCTCTGTCTCTCAGTTTTTTCAGATTGCTGCTAGTTAGCACAGTGATGAACTGTACACTGAATCAACCACACTGCTTTAGCTTTCACTCTCTCGGTCTCTCTCTCTCGCAGACTAAAAAAGCCACACTTACATCCCTACTCACATGTCTCTCACTGGCCATTCACATAGCTGTTTTGCTTATGAAGACACTCTGTAGTCCATGCTACTTAACAGTTTTGTGACTATTAAGTAGCAAAAACTACAAACTGAGTATCCCACAATGTACAGAGTGCCATGGCACATCCATATTATAAAAGAGACAGTGACTGTGACAGTCATTACAGTGGCAAACTGGCAACTAGCTACTAGCATTGCATGCTTTAAATTACCACCTGATGACCTGACCACACCACAGTGAAGTGAACTAGTGAATTAGACCACACAGGAATGAGGCACTCGCTGACTGACACACACACACACACAGTGTCCTCTTTGACTCCCCACTAATACTACTGTCTGAGTGTATACAACTTACACACCGTCAGTTCATTAGGATTTTGCTGCTAGTTGACTAGTGCATGCCTGCCAGTGAGATTCTCTGTCTGTTGACTCCCATCCCCGACCCGTTCTTGGCCTGAGCGTCCTCCCCCTTTGACACTGCACCCAAGTTAACAACATCACTAGTGCTATGCCTCCTCTGCTCCGGCACTCCGTGACATGATTGCTGCTGGACTGATTCACTACTTACCACCACCAGGGCAGTTACAAGTCATTAGTCACAGGTACTCCTCACCTGGCATTGACCCATCCAGAACGGTCTTCGTTCATCCAGACTGGCAGCCAGGCTCCAAGTCCTCCTGTGTCCTCTGTTCTTCTGTGCTGGCTGGGGCTGCGGACAGCCTGACACACCCACATGCGGCAGCAAGCAAAACAAAGTGAGCTCCCTCCAGTCCTGTGAGGTGAGCAGGGAGAGCAGCCACTGACTCTTCCAGTGTTCTGAGACCAGACAGCATGTTTCTTCTTTGAGTTTGTCTGGCCAACCGTCACCTGTCCAGACAAGAGGAGACTGAGACTCCGTCCATCCAGATTAAAATGGATTCCAATTCCATTGCTTTGTTGGCTGTGTTGCTATGCTCTGTCACTGTCACCAGGGCAACCAGAACCAAACCCCTCTCAACCAACCAGGAAGGATGCCAGCATGCCAGTCAGGTCGCTCACTCTCGCTATGTCCCAGAATCTGTTGATGGTTGCCATGGTGATGGAGCTGGAGGAACTGAGCATCAGTATGTCGACACTGAAGGAACTGGAGAACAGTAGAAGTGGCACTGGAGGAGTGGGCTCAGCTAGGTGAGCATCTCAAATGGAGAGAGAGCTGGATGAGCCGGGGGGAGAGAAATGGGCAGTGCAGAACACAACAACGGTTACAGGACCAGCACAGAAATGGGCAGCACAGCTCTGAAAATGTTTGTGGCCCAAGACAAAAAGTTCGGGCATCTACCCTCAGAGGCTCACCCCTAACAATGCCCCCAGAGGGATGAACAATGAATATGGGCACTTAGTAGGAATGTGTGGTTCCTTGTGTCTGTACCCTTGTATATTTTTCATGAAAAATGGGTTAAAAACAGTAAAACCTCTAACTCACTTTACATTTGAGGCCTAGTTAAAAGTAAATGTGCCAGAGACCTTTTCAAACATCAATGCTCAGTGACATATTTTGCAGTTTAATTAATAGCCCAGGCTCTGGACTACTATATATACACTAGATCTCTGGTTTAGCGGCACAGATAATAACTCGCCCACACTGGTGAGTGCCTGGTTATAATTGGAAGCAGCTAATCTACTTAATGACTCTTACAGATGAGTTGATGGAGACCACAAACTGTATTCATGCTGCAGCCAGGAGGAGGGGCTGTATTCTTGGAGACGTGCCTGGGCTGTCTGCAGAATATCAAATGTAAAATAAGTGAGAATGTGCAGGCAAAGAAAGCTCCACAATTAGCAAGAGATTAAAGTGAAGGGTCCAGAGGTACCTGGTGGTTTGATAGGGCATGTGGGCACTGCAGGCTGATCAGCAGATATGTGACACTTGCTATACACTAGGCAATTCACATACCCCCCGCCCATCTCCCCTTTCTCTCTCTCTCTCTCTCTCTCTCTCTGTTAATCTAATTCAAACAGTATAAAGTCAGAAAGATGTCAGTTAGGTAACATAGAAACACAGAAATTGTCGGCAGATGAGGCCCATCCAGTCTGCCAGTAGGCCCATAACATACATTTCTAATCCTTGCCTGCCATTTTTCTACTCCTCACAGACTGTATTTAATAAAAAAAAAGAGAGAGATTCTCCAGCGACCTGCTTGTCTCTTTTATGTTTTTTCTTTGTACATCATACTAACATACTATTTGCCAGCAGATTAGACCTTACGGTCTATCGAGTCTGCTCGAACCTTAGATCCTTAGTTGGGTGCCGAGACCCTCCCATCCTTTGTGCTCCAGAAACCCATATCATCCATCCCCACCCCCCTGGGACAGGCCATCATCTGATACATCCACTTTCTGTGTCTGTCCCACCCTCTCTTGAAGCCCTCCACTGTGGATCTCTGAACCAGCTCACCAGGCAGTGCATTCCAAGGGTCCACCACCCTCTCAGTGAAAAACCTCCTCTCTTTTCCCCCTCACCCTCCACTTCCACTTCAAACCATGCCTCTGGTGATACCTCCTGCTTTAGTCTAAAGATCCCTCCATGTTTACCCAATTTATTCCTTGAGGTACTTGAAGACTTCAATCATGTCCCCGTCTCTCCCTCCTCCAATGAAAACAGGCAGAGCTCCTTAAGTCTGTCCTCATACGTCAAATCCCTAGCCCTCGTATCATCTTTGTTGCCCTCCTCTGTACCCTCTCCAGGAGCTGTATGTCCCTCTTCAAGTGTGGTCTCCAGCACTGTACACAGTACTCAAGGTGTGGTCTAACCAGTCCATTGTACAGCGGTAGAATCACTTCCTTGCTCCTAGAGGTGATCCCCCTTACGATGCATCCCAACATCCTGTTTGCCTTGCTAGCCGCTCTCCTGCACTGCTCAGAGTTATTCATACATGCATCCACCATGACCCCTAGGTCTTTTTCCCCTATTGAGGCCTCCAGCGCCTCCCCTCCCATCATGGGCAAACAGTTTCCACAAGAAAAAAATCACCATTGTATCTTCATTAAATAAGCAATAGTTTAAATGTTAGATGCATGCATTGCTTGTCTGTAGATTATGATAAAACAAACTTTTATTGTGCACTTGGTAGACTATTTGTCAAATTATTTGTCTCCTTTACTTGAAGTGATTATGGAAATAATAACATTTTTAATATCTGGATTGTAAACCCGCTAAATGTGTATAACAGAAGAATATAAATGAAACATATACATAGATACATAGATGCCTTCGGCAGATAAGGACCACTAGGCCCATCCAGTGTGCCCTTTTAAGCTGCGTAACGAAGCATCCAGTGACCCTATCTGGTCATTGTCTATAGCTTTTTCTTCCTATCTCTATTATTCCTTTGTTTCTGTCCCATACATGTTTGAAGCCTGCCACTGTATGGGCTGCCACCACCCCCTGGGGCAGGCAGTTCCATGCATCCATCACCCTTTCTGCAAAAATGAACTTCCTGATATTTCCCCTTATGTGGCCACCCCTCAGTCTTATGTCATGTCCTCTTGTCCTGTCACTACTATTAATTTGGAATATGTTGTCCTCTTCCACCTTGTTAATGCCCTTGAGGTACTTGAATGTTTCTATCATGTCACCTATCTCCTTCCTTTGTTCCAGCATGTACAAATTGAGTTACCTCACTCTCATCCCGTAAGGCTTGTGATGTAATCCCCTCACCATCTTGGTCACCCTCCGCTGTACCGTTTCTACTTTGTCAATGTCATTTTGATGGTGTAGTCTCCAGAACTGTACACGGTACTCAAGGTGAAGTCTTACCAGAGTCTTGTACAGTGGAACTATTACCTCTCTCTTTTGGCTTGTGATTCCCCTTCCAATACACCCCAACATCCCACTGGCCTTTCTCAGCACCATTGCCATCTGTCTAGTAGCCTTCAAGTAATTTGTGATTATGACCCCCAAGTCCCTCTCTTCCTTAGCTACTGCCAGCTGCTCCCACTCCAACCTGTAGCTTGCTCCAGGGTTCCTGCTCCCCGCATGCATGTCATGTTTTTGCACTTTTTTGCATTAAATCTTAGCTGCCATGCCACTGACCATCTCTCAAGCAGTTCCAGATCTTTTTTCATGCTTTCCACCCCCTCCGAAGATCCACCCTGTTGCAGATTTTGGTGTCATCTGCAAACAGGCAAACTTTTCCCTCCAGCCCATCTGCAATGTCAATGATGAAGACGTTGAAGAGGACTGACCCCAGAACTGTCCCCTGAGGTACCCCACTGGTCATCTTCCTTTCATCTGATTGGGTTCCAATCACCACTACCCTGTTTTCAGTCCCTCAACTAGTTTCCAGTCCCGTTCACCACCTTGCATTCAAACCCCAGGCTGCCTAGCTTGTTGACCAGTCTCCTATGTGGGAACATAGCAAAGGCTTTGCTGAAATTGAGGTAAGCAATGTCTACCACCACCCCCCTCCAGGTCCACTGCATTTGTCACCTAGTCAAATAAATCTATCAGATTTAATATCTATCAGATAAATCTATCAGATTAGTTTGACAGGATCATCCTGCAGAGAACCCACGTTGCCTGGGATCCAGCAGTCCATTTGCTTCCAGGTGTTGCAGTATTCTTTCCTTAAGGAGTGCCTCCATTATCTTTCCAACTACAGAGGTTAGACTAACTGGCCTGTAGTTCCCCGCTTCTTCTTTACTACTGCTCTTGTGAAGAGGGACAATGTTTGACCTTCTCCAGTCCTCTGGGACCACTCCAGTGTCTAAGGACTCACTAAACAGGGCTGCCAGAGGGGCTTCCAGTTCAGTCTTTAGTTCTTCTAGGACCCTGGGATGTATGCCATCTATGCAAATGAGAGACAAACAAGAAAGATTGCACATGGGCGGAGTGCTAAGGATGAATCAGCAAACAGAGAACAAAAACAATCCAGCATTCACCACCTCAATATAAGACACTGCTCACCAGGTTATGAATTGAGCTCTAAGTTTAATGAGGTGCCATGGAACAGAAACAGCCTTGATGCATTTCAGATTACATTTCCTTTTGAAAAAGGAAATGCAATTCAAAATGTGTCAAGGCTGTTTTTGTTATAATGGCACCTCGTCTTTTAATTTGGTTATAACGGTGATCTTATTATGGTGGTAAGTGCTGGATTGTTTTTGTTCTCAGGTTGTGTGCTGGTTAAAATACTGCCTACTAGAATACTTTTGCCTGGTATTTCCCAGGTAAATACATTAAAAAATATCAATACTTCTGCTGACCTTTAAGTCTTAGAGGTTTTTAATGGGTCAGCCTTAACAGCAGGATATACTTTATTCTAATTGCAAACACATAAATTGTGCATAATAAATATTTGCCAGTAGATTAGGTGAGATGAATTTGGCACAGTGCTCTATTTTGGACATGTAACCTCTGCAAAACCACTAGTTCTGTGGAAGATTAGCCCCATCCATTCAGTGTTAATGGTTGTCTTGTTGAGAAAATTAGTGAATAAACAAGGCTAACAGAGAGCACACTCAGCTGATTACTCATACAAATAGACTACAAACTCCATAGGGATATGGATGGGTTTCTTGCATTGATAGCACAGCTATCCCCGAGATCTTGTGTCCTGCTGTTCCCACTTTGTCCTCCATCAATCACACAATTGTCTACGAGATGTTTTATACAGTCACTTAATATCCCTGCCTTAATTTCTATTCACTTAGAGAATGATGTGCCACAAGGGCTAAAGGCTTCTGGCAGTATGAGGCCTGAGACATCCTGGGGAAAACTGGATCAGGTAGAACATATGATGAAATATACTGTATAAGTGCATATATATATATATATATATATATATATATATTATATATTTATACTGTATATATATATAATAACTGGCGAGCAATTTTTCCAATAGACTCAGCCGGTTGCTATTTCCCGTAACAACCAATCGGTTGTTATGACATTCTCGCGCTCCATCTATCAAAAGGGAGTGCTCCCTCATTGGCTCCCATTTTGTGTCTGGGCGGGCTCAACAGTTTGTAAAATATGATGGTTCCATATCTTAGTTAGAGAGGAACCACTTTGGAACCGCCACTGTAAGATCCCATTCCTCCCCTTTCCTAATCTTTTTATTCATCTTGTAGACCCTACCTTAAATGTACATTTTTTAAACTATCTGGTTGATCCTGCAATTCACCAGCTTCAAGTGATGCACACTGTCAGCAGGAACAGCTCTGTAGCTGATTTGTTGAGGTAAGTGCAATCGTAATCGTGATTTCAGCTGCAAGTTTAAAAAAAAAATTGGCAGCAGAGTGTGCTGTGGGACAAGAGGGATAAGGACTGGGGATGGCTGCACAGCTCAGGATTCTTGGGTGGGAGGCTGGGAACATGGGGAGCTGTGTAAGCTGCTGCTGCTACATTTGGTGATCCTAGGTGCCACAGTAAGATTTCTAGTATGGAAAGACTGTGTGTGTGTGTGTGTGTGTGTATGTGGAGAAAAGAGAGACTGTGTTTCTGTGGAGAATAACAGACTGTGTAAACTGTGACGTGGAGGGGGGGTCACAGCACTTCAGCTGGAAAAAATTGCTCGCCAGTATATTATATAAAATAAAAGATGAGGACATGTGCATATGAGAATTTAATGCACACCCTCGGAGTGGTATGCTTTGATAAACCACTCGGGCTTTGCATTAAATTCTCATATCACACACTTCCCCATCCATTATTCTATATATATATATATATATATATATATATATGTAATAGATAAACCACTCTGAGGTGTGCAGTCGCGCTCTGATATCGCATGCCTTGAGTGTGCATTATCGCACTGGCCTGTGACCTGCATGCCTAACCAAATCCAAGCAGTCAGATATCAGAGCGTGACCGCACACCTCAGAGTGGTTTACCTATCTTATAAAATGTCAAAATTGTTTTTTAAGGGGTAAAAGTGCAGGTGTGCGGTGGTGCTCTGATATACGCACGGTCACCTGTTGGTGTTTTTCCAATGCTGTTGCTGGAATTGACCATTTATGTATTCCCCATTTTACAAATATATATATATGGGATATACAATGGTGAGCTGTCAGATAAATGATTTATCTACACAAGTGCAATTTGACCTTGGGTAACCTCACAAGTGGTGTAAGCCACGAGTGAGGTGTCCGAGATCAAACAGCACAAGTGTAGATAAATCATTTATCTGACAGCTCACCATTGTATATTTCATTTATGCAATAGGGATGCTTTCTATCAGTGCAGGAACATTTGGTTTTGACTGTTTATCTTTATTTTAAATGATAATTTCTGGGAGTTTTGGTTAACTTTCCTAGAGTATATCTGTTTAGCATAGTGGTTGCTATTAAATAAAACACCACTCATTTTGTAGAAAACTTCTTGCTGAACAAATACCATGCTCTCAGTACTATGCTACCTTTTTCATTTTAAAGTTATTCACATTTATTTGTCAAAAAAGGGAAAAGAAAATTGAATTTTATGCTGTTTTTTGCTAATTATAAAAAAAACTAAAAGGTATCTATAAATGAAACACCACTCATTTTGTAGATATTTTTGTGCTGAACATTTTTCGTGCTCACAGTACCATACTATCATTTTTTTTTTTAAAGTTATTCACATTTGTTTGTCAAAAAGGTGAACAAAAAATTACATTTTCTTCTGCTTTTTTGCTAATTGTAAAAAATCTATAAGGTATCTATACATGAAACACCACTCATTTTGTAGATAATTTTGTGCTGAACAATTTTTGTGCTTACAGTACCATGCTATCTTTTTTTGTTTTAAAGTTATTCCCATTTGAATATGGTTAGTACTGCTTCTGAGGCTGAACATTCTAAATGAATTCTAAAGAGATTTGTGACATAGTAACTGTATGTATAAATGGTCACTGTATGTATACATTTATTTATGCAATGGGGTGGACATATATTCAGTGTGATGAATGCGTTTATCTTAGTCACTGTATGTATAAATAAATTTATACATACAGTGACCATTTATACATACAGTGCCGGACTACTTTCTAAACCCACAGCCACACAAAATAAAGGAGCCAGACAGATTCAGTTCCACCCAACACACTCACCTTGGATGCCACCTGAAACATGGCAACACATCCAGACACCAGCACCCAAGCAACTATTTATTAACTACAAACACTGAAAGTGCAAAAAGCATTTCATATTATGTTTTTAATTGTCACCTTTACAGTACATTTCTCTGCCTATGTTCACACAACTACCCACCCTGCAGTTCTACACCAGCCCACTACCCGATTGCACTGGCTCCCTCTTACTCAACAATCTCATCCCAATTCAAAAACTGTAAAATAAAAAAATCACCACTGCTTAAACATTTAAAATAAGCCACCGCTCTCTCCTCCATGTCCCCGAAATCATAAACCGCGATGACAGAGCCATATAAAGAGCGAGGCGCCTTGCAGTTCCGACAGACATAAAAAAAAGAATAACTACTTTTGCCTCCAACCTGCCCAAATCTTTTAAAAATCTTCACCGATTGCGAAAAAATAAACTCCATCGTGCCAAAACGCCATAAAAACATAAAAATCAGACTTCCACTCCAAATTACCAAAAACAGTAAAAAAAAATGCACCCCGATGCCGAAATGCCACAAATCATTTCTCATACCTTCAAAAATCATCATCGCCACATATAAAATCCATTTCTCCAACACAAACACTCCCTCCCATCGATAGGCCAAGCACACCGCTACTGCCTTCCACCTGACCCGATTTCAGCACCGCTACTTCGGCTTCCTTCCATGCCGCCACTGCTACTACAAGATGCGACATCCTTCCCATTCGACGACGATACCCAAATTGACAAAAAATTCCTCCTCTACAGACGTCCCCGGCCCTCAACCAATCACAATGCAACTCCACACTCTTGACCCCACCCCTTAACCAATCACCACAAAGCAAAACCACGCCCACAACCAAATCTTATCCAATAAAAACCTACAACACCAAACCCATTCAAACAAATAACCGAGGCACCAAAAACTGATACCGCCATTTCACTACAACAGCAAGTAGTCCAGACGCCACCACAAAATAATACAAATCCTTATAAAAATACAAACACCCATGACACCCCATTGTATAAATCAAATATGCGTAGGGTGACAGTGTGATAATGGATTTATCTAGTGTAGTTGATAGTGACCTCTCGTAACCATCACTCGTGGCTATGCCACTCGCGAGGTTACTTAAGGTCACTGTCAACTACACTAGATAAATCTATTATCTCACTGTCACCCTACGCATATCCCTTATTTATACATACAGTGACTCAGATGAATGCATTTATCACACTGAATATATGTCTGCATTTTGGGATGAAGAACCCAAGGAGGAGTTACCAGCTAGGGGGAGTGCAGCTAGCCCAGACAGAGGAGGAGAAGGATCTGGGTGTGCTCATTACAGGGTCAATGAACAACTCGGCACAATGTAGGAAGGCAGCTGCAAGGCCAACAAAATTCTGGGTTGTATTGCAAGGGTATATCCTCGAGGAGGGAGGAGGTGATTCTGCCACTGTATAGGTCATTAGTTAGACCACACCTGGAGTACTGCGTGCAGTACTGGTGTCCGTATCTGAAGAGGGACATTAAGTTACTGGAGGGGGTGCAGCGCAGAGTGACAAAGGTGATCAAGGGGCTGGGGGACTTATCATATGAGAGGAGGTTAAAGGAGTTCAACATGTACTCACTGGAGGAGAGGAGAGGAGAGACAGGGGTGACATGATTGAAACCTTTAAATACATGAAAGGAATAAACAAGATGGGTACAGAGGGGCTGTGCAAAGTAAGGGAAGGGAGGGCCACCAGGGGCCATGATATGAGACTAGAGCAAGGAAGGTTCAGGAGGGAGATGAGGAGACACTTTTTTACAGAGAGGGTGGTGGCTGGGTGGAATACGTTACCTGCTGAAGTGGTATGCAGTAGAACAGTGGACTGCTTCAAATGAGGATGGACAGGACAAGGAGGGTTAATGAAGGGAAGGGTGGAAGGAGGGGCAGCTGCAGAATAAGGGATGCTAGCTGCACATCTCGAGCAGACCTGATAGACCTCTAGCCTCTTTATCTGCTGGCAAATTTCATATGTTCGTATGTCCACCCCATTGCATAAATATGTATATATATATATATATATATAGATATAGATATATAGATATATATATATTCATTGCAGGAAACTTTGTAAATGCATCAGTTAGGGTTAAAGTGACAAAAGTAGGGACATGAGGCATTATGGTTGAGTCCCTAACTCCCTCATCCTACCACCCCACCCCACCCATCCTCCACACACCAACAGGCATTGGGGTGTGCCATGTGGTTGTTAGGCCCAAATCTCATCCCATTCCATGTGTAAAGAGGCTGACATGGTACAGCATAGGAGAAGGGGGTGAAAGTTAGGCCTAATGACCCCATGGCACATCCCAATGCCTGTTGGCATGTGGATGATGGGGGTTGGGTGGTAGGGTGGGGGCTTAGGGGCTCAACCCTAATGTTCTCATTTCCTACTTTTCTACTCTTTAACCCTAACCAATGCATTAACAAAGTTTTTTACAATGAATTTTCTTACTTTTTGAGAAAGTGCAATGTAACTGGTAAATGGCATGTGTTGGTGGGAGCACAGGCCCTCCAGGCCCTGCACTCCCACCAAGCTGCACATTTTCACATAACGATATGCATCTGTGGGAGTGCAGGCCCTCCGGGCCCTGTGCTCCTACTTACACATAACAGTGGAGCCATACAGTAGTACTAAAGGGCTGAAAAGGAACCCATGTAACACTAATTTGCCAATATCTCAGTAACCATACAAGCTATGAAAAAAATTCCACTGCAGTGAAACCTCCATGTGTGCTTAGTCCACCTAAAGGTGGACTAACCTGCAGGTAGTGAGAAAGCCGTATCTCGCATCATTTCCGAGATACTGGCACTGAAATCACTGTGGGTGCCACAATGTTATCCTATGGGGAAAAATCTCAACTTCATGATGGCATATCTATGGAAATGGATACCTTTTCTTACACCTAACCAGCATAATTCACATCTCTATGACACCCCCTTCATACCCTGCAAATTTCAAGCCAAAAGACCAAACCATTTATTTACAGTGCACTGGCAAAGGTTTTAAATTCCTAGATCATGAGGTGGCAAAATCCCTGTTCGTGAGGTTAGTCCCCATTTGTGAGCTGTCAGAATTGGTGTTTGTGGGAAATCCTTGCGTGTCAGATTTTGGCCATCTGGTAGGGAAGTCGCAATCAAGGATTTTGTCAGCTCACGAAAGGGGACTGGCTCACGAATGGGGATTTTGACAGTTCAAGAACAGGAATTTTGTCAGCTCGGGACTGAAGAATTAAAAAAACAATCCCCTTTCATGAGCTGACATAATCCTCTTTCGTGAGTCGATCCCCTTTCGCAAGGTGTCAGAATCCCCATTCCTGAGCCAATCCTTGTTCGCAAGAATGGCCATCTGGTCGTGAAATGACAATCGAAGGTTTTGTCAGCTCACTAAATAGGATTGGCTCATGAAAGGGGAATTTTACACCTTGCAAAAGGGGATTTTGTCAGCTCATGAAAGAGGATTCAAAAACCTAATCCCATTTCGCGAGCTGACAAAATCCCCTTTTGTGAGCCGATACCTTTTCACGAGGTGACAGAATCCCCATTCGCAAGATGATCCTTGTTCGTGAGATAGGGTCATCTGATCCCTAAGTCTCAATCAATGATTTTTGTACCTCATGAAAGGGGATCGGCTTGCAAATGGGGATTTTGTCACCTCACAAACGAGGATCGGAAGTGAGTCACGAACAAAGAATTTTAAAATCTAAAATGCCCGTTGTTTGGCCAAAATGAAGGAAATCAAAGGCATGGGTTTGTAGAGGGTGTCACCCTGAACAAGACCCATGCCTCATTTGTAAAAGAAGTCAGCTGTGGGGCAAGCTACAAAATTTTGTTTTGGGGGAAAAATGAAAACAAGATGGTGGCTCGTGAACCAGGAGTTTTTCCTCATGAATGGGGATTTTATATATCCCCTTTCACAAAATGACAAAATTCTTGATCATGAGCCCAATCCCCTTTTCGCAAAACATACGTATAAATCTTGAAGTGAACTGTACATGCACAGAACCCGAAAATTCTAAATTAAATAACTTTTGATATTTTAATATTTTTTCACTAAACCAATGCTGTATTGTTCTTTGACCAAACCTCTTTCTATCCTGAAAATGTCAGACCAAAATTCCAAACAGTGTGTCCACAGCGCGATAGGCAACAATCAGTAAAAAAGAGCAAAAAAAAGGCAAAAAATGCATTTTTGGGAGCTTTGCTGCACGAAAACCTCAAGTTTGATCAAAATACAACTTGGCAGATCAAGAGATCTTTCATTCAAGACTTAGCATTCCAAATTTTGTGCAAATCTGTTGAACGAGGTGCAAAATTTGGGGGTTAACATTAAACTGCTTACTCAACTCTAACTATAATATATGTATCTATATATATATATATATATATATATATAGATATAGATATAGATATAGATATATATAGATAGATATACACTGTATATAAATATATATGTATACACACATACACACCCTCACGCATGTGTGCCCATTTGCACATTAGTGTATTTAGCTATGTTGCAGTTACTGTAAGTGGTATGGGCCATATATTTACTCAAAGATGAAGACAAAGTTCAGCAAGCCACGTGTTGTCTCTGCTTTCATTATCAGCTTGTATATGTATCTGTCTGTCTGTCTGTCTGTCTGTCTGTCTGTCTATCTATCTATCTATCTATCTATCCATCCCATCTGTAAATCTAGAGGAATCAACATTATAAGCCATTTTTTTCTTTAGAGATATATGATCTTCTTATTCAAATAACATTGGTTTGCATGCAAACTGAAGAGCCGGACAATCTCTGTAATAAAGAAAAATAATGAACGCAATATTCAGGTCCCACTTTTTTAAACCACGCCTAATTAATCGCACACTACAACATTCTGTGAATAATTAAAAAATTGTTACAGGAAATTATCTTTTGTATTTACTTGTATTCCGTCTAAACTTTTACAAGGCTTATGCACTTTATGTGGGGAATATGCTGTTCAGTTAATTAGAAAGTTAATTAATTATCAAGTTACTAATTAGGATATTTAAAAATAAATACTGTATAGTGTTTTGGATTTTATTTGAAACGCTGTCTTTCTCAACTAATTGTTCGATACCTTGACTTCATGACACAAGATTAGTTAAATGTGTATACTGTATATTACTGAAGTAGTGTGTAATTAGATAGGTATTATACTTTCTTGAGTGGATTTCATGAGCTCTAGATTCCTATCTCAGTTGAGACTGAAGCCTTTATTTTATAAAGATAATCAACTAGGCTAGGTGGGACAACTGAAAAAAAAAGATCTTTAGACGTTTGGGAGAAAATTTCTTGGAAATGGTCAATAAATAAAATGATCTTGATAAATAACCCAATCTGTTTGCCAGCCTTTTAATAGCTTGAATCTGTTATGTTTGTTTCTAATTCTCATAGTTGAATACTATTAAATGTGAGTTTATTCTTAAAATATGCCCTCAGTCCTATACCAAAACAGTGCTGTCATGAGTGGTCATGTTGATGGATCCTGTTTTCTCTTCTTATCTAGGTATCTTGTTGCAGTTCATTAGTGCCCCTGCAGTCTTTTCTGTACTCATGTCATGGCTGTTTTCAATGATCTGCATGGGCAGTGCTGAGAGTGTGTGGGTTAGAGATGTTACCTCAATCTTGTGAGTGGGACAAGGGTGATTGTCCCCTCCCCTTGGAGTAAGCTGTGGCCCAGACAGACTAATTTGCCTGACTCTCCATGTGGCTGGTGGGTATCTATGTTGCCACAAGCTAACAGAGCATTTGTTAGAGAGATCCCCTAGCCTTTTATTTACTTATTTAGCTTTTGTTAACCGGGTGAGGTATGCTAGAGAAACAGATGTCTATTTTCAGGTACGACCTGATATATTTGGTGTATATTTTGAAGTGTTTGTGAGGCTTGGTGTTTATCAGCCACTACTTTATCATGGCTCATGTGGACTGTTTGGCTAGGGTATGAAAGCAATTCACAGAGTTCATCTGGAAGGGATTCAATGGTGGGGGGAGGTGCAGGTCTATCATTCAAGGGGTAAGTCAACCTATCAGTGCCAGAAAGTAAAATCTCTTGCTTACCAGGCCATCTGTGGAAAGTGAAGCAGCAGAGTTCATGTGTGTCCTTACTGTACAGCTGTTCCTTTTCAGTTTTAACAAGCCCTCATATCACTATCATATGTCCATACCGAGCTCTTCTGCCAAGATTTTTGCCCGGGTCGTATGGCATGCTGTAGGGGTGCCTTTTCCTCTCCTCACCACTGTTTACTGGATTTACTGTAAATCCCACTCATAAGTCTCTATGGGCATGTCAAACAGTTCAGTACCCAGATCTGAGAGGTACTGTACTTACTAGCATGACGCCAGCAGTCATACAGCACAGTCCCTTTTCCTTGAAGACCAGTAGCTTAGTGCCGTAGTGAATTTGAGCTTTGGTCTGCTGTTTTGGCTGCTTCCCAATACTGTGAACTTGCTTGCATTTCCTTAATATCTCTGGGTGGTGCTCAGTCAGGATGTGTTATAGAATTTGTTAAATTAACATTATTAGACTCTATGCACATGCTTTTACATATCATATTTTGTGATGACTAAATACTGTGTATTGTATACTGTATTTTTGATATGGAAATCATATTTATGAGATTGCAATATATGCATTGTCCCTGGTGTACATTGAAAATGAGCCTCGTACTTGGTAAAATAAACACAAAATACAACTACAAAATGTCCACTACAGGTATTTAACTGACAGCACTGAAAAGCAAAGCCCATATGACAAGAGCTGCACTGATGACCTCTGTGCAAGTCTTTCCACCATTCCACACAAATGTAATAGTAGTAATAGTTTACTGTTTGATTCAAAAGAAGCACTGGGAGGTACCAGGAACTGAGGAATATCTTCATTGTTTACAAGAAACAGGCCTCTGTTGAGCTATAAATGAGGAATTAACATCCATGACAAACTAGTACACAGGTACTATATGGACTGAAACTGCCACATCACACATGGCTTGGCCCCCACCTCAAGGAAATTTTAAATACAGAAATTGTGTGTACTATAGTAACACATACAACAGAACCAGCTTTAAACAGCCACGATCAGGAAAACAGTATTAAATAAGATATTTCATTGCATGTAATACTACTGGGGTAATTTACTCACCTGTCCATGTGGTATGTGTTATTTTAAATGAGTGCAGGCTTCTCTGTCACTCACTTCTTCTTTAACTGAGAACTAATATTTAAACACACTCTGGCCAGAGCCAATAGGGCTGCAAATGAGGAATTTGGTGTAAAAATATTGAAAATTACCAGAGGAAGATGGACACCTAGACTGAGAGCTCCGTTCCTCAACTAGCTAAGACAGCAATATCTGCAGCTAGTCAGGGGTTTTTTGAGTTCCCAAGATAGAACCGCTAATGTCCTGAACCCATGGAAAGTTCGTTGTTATGGCTGATTCAACGTTAATAGCTACGTTGCACCAGTCAGAGTGTGATCTGAGCTAAGCGGGAGGCAGAAACGTAGGGCTGCATTCTGGCACCTAGGCTACCCAGTATCAAACTGCAGAGCAACTTCCACCAGGTAGTCCCGCATGGAGAATAAGGAGGGGAACTATAATTGGGGACTAAGGGCCTGAAATAGTAGTTGCTCACTACCTCGCTGGAGGCACAAGCTATGGAAGGAATGGATCAGCTACCAAATAGGACACTGTCTCAGCATCAGTCACTCGAAGAGCATGCTGCACAAACAGTGGATGTTGGGGCTTCCCTCCAGCATATCACTTCCATGCTGGAAACATTTCTCACTAGGGATGACTCTATAACCACTACTCTATCTGGGACAGTTTTGGAAGTTAAAGGACTTACCGATAAAATGAATGTAGTGGAGCAGCGACTAGAGGATTCTGAGTCGAATAATGCAAAACTCTGGCAAAAATTAAGGGAGCATGAGGAGAGATTGACTACTTTATGGAAGAGAGCGGAGGACCAGGAGAATAGAGGGAAGTGGAATAATATTAAGATTTGGGGCTTTCCGGAAGGGGTTGAGGACAAAAACACTGAGAGATTTCTGAATGATGAGATTCTCCAGATCTTAGGGGACAGATGGACTGGGCCTGCGGAAGTAGAGTGAGCACACCGGGTTCCAAGCAAAGCTAAATGTCGTCAGGGACCCCCTAGGCCTGTTATAGCCTACATCCTAAGGTACTCTGTCAAAGAACGAATCCTTAATGTGGCCAGAGATAAAGGGGAACTGGAATGGTGTGCGGATAGCATTTCTTTCTTTAGGGACTTCTCAGTGGAGGTAGCTACCAGGAGAAAAGCGTTTCTACCTCTTAAAAAGTTGTTATTAGAACAAGGCTTTCAATATGGGTACAGGAACCTGGCATGTCTTTATGTATCTGGGGACGGCAGAGACATTGTTGCAGAAACTCCCTGGGAAGTTGAGCAGTGGATGCATAAATTTTGGCCTTTACTAACTTCCCAAACCACAACTCCCAGGAGGCTATGGATGCCGGGCTCGCCACGTCATCCTGACGCACAGCAGAACAAAAATGTAAGGGATGTGCCAGGGGAAGAGAGAAAGGCGGACTGGGTAGTGTCGCAGTCAGATGGTTGCCCCAGAGCTTCTCCACCACCTCACCACATGACGGAAGGCACTGCGACTCGCAGACTCCCTCAAATGGATACAGGAGCTGCAACCCTAGCTGCTCGACCCCAAAGAGGCGTACTCCAACCCAATAGAGTGCGGCAACGCTCTCTCAGTGAGCGAGACTCTCCTACCAAAGCTCTCAGGGGTGCACCACCAGCCAAGTACAGCAGAGAGGACACTCATTGCACCAATGACTCAAGTGAAATTCCAGACAAGATGATCATTGAAGTGACTGTGGAGAGTTTATGGGCAGAATCAGAACAGGATGTGGAATATAAGGACTTTCCGGTGCGACCTGGACTGTTAACATATGAAGCTGTGACATCAATGGAGGCTATCCCATTAACTCACCGGGAAGATGCTACTGTTAATGACAGAGACCCTGGACATTGGTGGTTCAGTATGGACTGTATAGGCTATATGCGGCATGTTTCTTTCCCCATCTAGATTGGCAAGTCCACTTGGGCCCAGTAGTCCATACCAGTACCCGGTGTTAATGCCCGGTTACATCAGGCTTATGCTGCAAAACGGGTGCTCCTCATTTTACCCCCCCCTCTCCTGGGCAGTAGGCCTATCCCAGACATCTAGTAGCCATGGGTTAGGCATGGGAGGAGGAAGGGTCCCTCCAGCTGGTTAACCTCATTTCATTATTCCCTTCCCCCCTTTCATCAATGGGAACTTAACTGCCCCCCCCCCAATGACTCTCCTGAGTCGTGTCTTGTTGGTAATGGAGAAGATAGTTTCTGGTTGTTTTTCTCTCTCTACTCCCCTTGTTTAGTGATAGGTCAGTGCAGCTGATTGCCTTTTTCTAGTGACTGGCATTGCTCACGTACACCTTTTTCACTATTAGATTGGTGTGATATTTTACACTAGAAAGTTTTTGACAGTTATAAAAGTTATCTATTTCTTCAGTGGGTAATTCTGTGTTGGGTATAATTTTTATTTAGTGGGGCACAACCTGTATTGGTTGTTCAGTTTCTAGTATTAACATACCTATTTGTGTTTGTATACTAGGCTCTTAGTGGAAGCTGCACTATTGGACAGAGCGTCTTCCTTTCTATTTCTGCTGTTGTCCTCTCATCTTTAAATGAGGGTGTCTTCTGCTGTTCTTCTTTCTTTTACCTGGATTCAGAGGGTGAGTACTAACCTTTTGGTTTTTCTTTTCTAAAACAAGATTATTGCACGGAGAGCACAGGGGGGTGTCAATTTGGTATCTTGGAATGTAAAAGGTTTAAACCACCCAGTTAAAAGAAATATGGTCCTTCGACATCTTCATTCCTTGCAGGCGGATATTGCTCTGATCCAGGAGACACATCTCACTGCAAGAAATGTACAGTGACTCAAGAAGGCATGGGTGGGTACAGTGTTAGCAAGCTCAGCCCCCAGTAAGACCAAAGGGGTGGCAAGTCTAGTTAAAAAATCATGCTCATGGGCTCAGGAACAAGTGATCACTGATAACCAGGGTCGTTGGATTGTGACAAGGTTTGCTGTTCCAGGGGGGTGGGCGGTGTTGGCTAACCTCTATGGCCCTAATACAGATCAGCCTGAGGTCTTGCTGGATCTTAATGAAGCCATAGAATCCCTAGCAGCAGACTACAACAGATTCCAATCTTTTGAGGTGGGGACTTTAACTTTGTCCTGGATGCTTTCCTGGACAAATCAAGAGTGACACCTCATTCGCATCCTAGGGCATGGAGGGCAATACAGGAAATTGTGGAGGAGTGGGGCATGCAAGATATATGGCGTAGAGATCACCCATCCGGGCGAGACTACTCATTCTCCTCGGCAGTCCATTCAACGTGTAGTAGGATTGACTTCTGGTTAGCCAATCCAGCTGCAGCTCAGGACACATCCTGTGCCAAAATACATAATATCCTGGTATCGGATCACGCACCAGTCACCTGCTGTTACACCCCATAAGGCCAGGGAGGGATCAGTACTAGACGGAGGTGTAATCCTCTTCTTCTCCGTGATCCTGACTTCTGTGCCCAAATGAGGAAGGTTACTAAGGACTACTTCTCCCTTAACCAAGTGCCGGACACTTCCACTGCCATGGTGTGGGAGGCTTTTAAAGCAGTGTTGCGAGGGCACATAATAGCCTACTCTGCGCATCAAAACAAGTTGAGGCGAGCAGAATTACATGAGCTGCAGCAGGAACTGGCAACACTCGAGGCTAGGTTTAGAGGCCTAGGTGGAAGGGGGAATGACTCAAATCTTTTAAGAGATATAGTGGGGTTAAAATACCGCCTTAACACCATATTATACCAGAAGGCAGAATGGGCACTTTTCAGATCTAAGCATCTCCATTGGGAAGGGGGTGAGAAAGGGGGGAAATTATTGGCATACCAATTAAAAAAGCAGCAGGCATTCTCCAGGATACATGCCTTTAGAAATGCAGATGGTGTAGCACTTTTACAAGAGACTTTTTTGAACGCACTCTACCGTGCAACCTAGTCAGTTAAAGATGCAGGTAGGAGACTTTTGTGCAAAAGCGGATACTCTTCAACTACATGATGATGTACAGAAGGAGTCGGATCAACCGTTAATGGAGGGGGAGGTGCTGACAGCCTTATCTCAATTGTCTTCTGGTAAGTCTCCAAGGCCAGATGGGATGACCGTGGAACTTTAACAGATGCTAAGTGAAGATATTGGCTCCCCCCTGCTTGCTGTATTACAAGAGGCGTACGGGGCTGGAATCCTTCCACCTACTATGAGAGAGGCTTTGATTACCCTCCTCTTGAAAAAGACGGATGATCCTGTCAACTATGCTAACTACCGGGCCAATCTCCTTTATCTCAGTGGATAGTAAGATAGCGACTAAAGTGCTTGCTATGAGGTTAACAAAGGTGCTGCCATCTATTATTCATCCCTCACAGGTGGGGTTCATGAAGGGGCGAGGTACTGCAGACAATATTAGGTTGGTCCTTGATCTGAAGTGGGTGGCAAAGCACTCCAAAGACCCTATGGTGGCAGTAGAAGTAGATTTCACTAAGGCATTCGACTCGGTCGAATGGCCCTACTTTGATGAGATCTTGTATTGCTATGGATTTGACCAATACTTCCAAAAATGGGTCAAAGTGCTATATAATGCCCCATTGGCTAAGATACTAATCAATAAAGATATCTCCCCCTCCTTTTCTCTGCAAAGGGGCACCCGGCAAGGTTGCCCACTATCTCCTCTGTTATTCTTGGTGGCACTCGATCCACTGGTCTGAACATTCTTGACCATAGAGGAGATTAGGGGCGTAAAGGTGGGCCATTAGGAGTATCTTACAGCTGCTTATGCAGATGATTTGTTGTTAACTTTGACCCAGATTCAGGACTCGCTCCCTAAAGTTCTTGAGATATTAGAGGAATTTGCACGATTGTCTGGGCTGCAAATTAACCAGGGCAAGACCAGTGTAACACCACTCAGTGCAGCCGGTGCTGGGCTGGGGCGGCAGAACCTTACATTGGCTTGGGCTCCAAATGGTTTCTTGTACCTGGGTATTCATATTCCGACTCAATGGAATAATCTTATATCAGAGAACTTTAACCCTTTAATCTCTTCACTCCTGGTGGAGGTTAATAGATGGAAGTGCCTTAACATCTCTCTTCCTGGTAAAGTAGTGGCAATCCATATGTTGCTACTACCCCGAGTGGCATATCTGCTTAATAGCCTCCCAATTGCCCTGCCATGTCAGGTGTTTCACAAATTAGACAAGATAATTGCCTGCTTTATATGGGAGGATAAGACTCCTCGGTGGAGCCGTAGAAAGTTGCAGGCGCATTGGACTAAGGGAGGACTAGGGCTTCCATGGCTACAAGAGTATCACTGGGCCTATACCTCGGCTCAGGCCACAAAGTGGTTTGTCCCTTCCCGCACTACTCTTCCACAATGGGTATCATTGGAAGCCCAGTTATTGGCCACAACTCCCCTGGGGCACTGCTGACTGGAGTAGGCAAGTCTATAACTCAACTTACGCCAGTCATGGCTGAATCCAGGCGGGCATGGTGTAACATTATGGCAGCCTCCAAAATCTCAAAGACAGCTAGATCTATTCCCTACCATTACCAGGCACTCTGGCATAATCCACTTCTTACAGTGGATAATGACATGCTTCACTGGATGGAATGGGAAAATAAGGGGATATGTGTTATTCAAGATCTGTATATGGACAACTCAGATGACCTGATGTTCTTTGCACAGTTGAGGGGACAAATACTCTTTACCATCCAAAGATTTTTGGAGGTATTTACAGATCCAAAGTGCAATTCATGCAACTAAGGCAGCATCCGCAAGAGACCCCAATGGGACTGGCTGGTGCAGCTGCATACCAAAGTAGACTTAAGAGGGACGGGCGGTAAATTTTACAACACGTGGTGAGAAGCACAGCCAGACTGAACTGACTAGTGTAAGAAGGCCTGGGGTGAGTAACTTCACCTCACCATTACTGGGGAAAAGTGGTCCAAATGTCTTTCTCTCACACATTCAGCATATCAAGATGTTAGGAGTCAACAGATTCAAGTTAAAATCTTACTCAGGTGGTACCATACACCTGCGACCCTTCAGTCTTGGGGTATCTTACCGCATGCGCGCAATGCTGGAGATGTGGGTGCAGCCCGACAAACATGCAGCATATCATGTGGACATGTCCACATTTGCTGAACTTCTGGAATGCTATAGCAATGGAACTGTTCAGGAATTTTAAAGGTCCCCATAGATATCTCTAACCCACTCCTTCTGTTTGGGGATCCATCTCCTGTGGGTTTCTTGCCATGGCCACAACTAAGCTGGCTGTTAGCTGCCCTGTTGGAAGCGAAGAGACTGCTGCTTCTATCTTGGAGACAGCTACAAACCCCCATTTCCCGATGGCATTCGGTGGCAGCCAGGCTGGCCACATTTGAATAGCTTACGTATAGCAATAAAGGTAGATTACCTTTTTACTGTTTAAAATGGGGATTGTTCTTGAACTCAGTGCTGTGCAAGATCCCTTCCCCCCCACTGGGCAACCCACCTGCTACCTTTGGGTGTGCTGCACCCAAGGATTGATGTGGACAAGCCTAAGAGGTATAGGATGAGATATGTGTACTTGGTTGAAGAAGGCAACTTTTCTCTTACTATCTCTTTTTCCTTATTCCTTTTCTTGGCTATTCTTTCACCTCTCTTATCTGTTAGGAGTCTGTTACTCATAAAACTGTCTGATTGAATGTAAAGGTAATACCCTCCCACACTAGCTACATGAGCTTCTTGGAAGGATGGTTGTATAAATATTAGTTGTAGTTGCAGTTATCTTAAAATATTATGGAATGCCCTCCATTTGGTGTGTTTTAGAATGTTTTTATTGTCACTATAACCCAAATCAATAGCACTTCTGTAAACCTGAGATGTGCAAGTGTATCAATGATGTAGACGTAGAGGCAACACTGTGTTGTAAAATGTCTGCCCATGAAAACTTAATAAAACATATCAGTGATAAAAAAAAATATTGAAAATTACCAAAGTTACAAGCCTGCATTAGTAAAATGTAATGGAGGCTCATGAATTTGTTGTTTTGTAATATATATATATATCCCAAATTTTCAACAAAGCCTTGCTATGACCCTGTCTCATGAAGAAGGGCAGAGCAGATATTTAACTACTGCCTGAAAGTTGATGTGTTTGTTCCTGTTCACCTTGTATTACCAATGTCTGTTTATCTGCTGCTGTGGTATCACTGGGGAGGGAAATGGACAGGGACAGCTTCTCGGAGGGTTGTACCCTGCTACCATGTAACCCAATACCATTCATTCTCTTGCTGGAGGCACCTTGGGTTCCAAGATTAATCACCCTCAGCCCAGACCCCCATCAATGGTTAGTTAGCTATGACAGAGTGGAGTATGGTGGGACTGTAACCCCCAAATAAACCTTACATCTCAATTTGAATTGAGTCTTGTAAATCAGTTCACAATTATGACACATTTTTGGAATGGGTAAACTAAAGTGCAAGACAAAAGGTAGTAAAATGGAAATGTGGTAGCAGAGGGATATTTAGAAAAATATACAAACTCTGGTCAGAGCCGATATGGCTGCTCAGAGTGAGGGGAGTGTGGCAAGAGTGAGTAAAAGAATACTCAGAGCTTTTGCTGTGCTCTCGCCGCACCACATGCAGAAGTACTGAATTAAAGTAGTATAGTGCATGCTGGCTATATGCAGTAAGGGAGCTCACCAATGGTCACAAGCATATTGTTATTAGAATGTATCAAAACCTAAAAAGTAGCCATACAGTTAATTATGGAACTAAGAAAGAACATTCAAATGTGTTACTAAGAAAATAATCTAAAAAGTATTAGAAAGAAACATTTGAAACTTTTTAAAATAAATGACTATGTAGAGTCAAGCTCAATAATTATAAACATACTGGCATGGTTTTTACTCCCTATGAACTGCCATGGAAAGAAGTGTGTAGGAGCACAACCCTGTTATATTAAGACAATGGGAGTGGGCTACAGCTACCTCTGATGCCATAATTAAGGTGGCTTCCTGCCTGCAACAAAGAGGATAATGGCTGAGGTTCTGCAGTTTACTGGGCTGTAATCACCTTGAGTGGTTGTGATGCCATGCTTGTAAACCTTGAGAGCACAGCTCGAGAGGTTTATTGTCGGCATGGCAACCGCGAGAGGTGATTTCAACCTGGTAAACTGCAGAACCCCAGCCATTATCTTTTATAGTGTATGGGGGTCTGAGTTGTTTAAGCAAAATGACTTTCACATCAAAATATGGCAAAGGGGTTGTGGGAAATATTTGATGGCTGAGATGGGATGCCATAATTCACCAGAGTCTGCCTGTGGATAGAGGAGGGGATGGTAAGAGAAAGCACAAAAAAGGAGAAGATTGTTTAAAAAAAAAACCTTTAAGCGGTAACTGTGAGAAAAGTAAACAAGAGAATTTACATGCTGCTCGTGGTGAACTCGGCTCAGATGGCTAATCCTCATCCGAGGAGGAGTCATTACGACCTCGTTTAAACTGCCAGTTCAGCTCGAATTTAACATTCCAGGGTCAGAATATCAGTGGGTGACATTGATTCCGTCTTGTAATCTCATTGTTCTGACATAGGCAAGCAAGGTTTACAGCTTGTATGTCAGAACGATGAGATTACAAGAAAATTAAAAGATACCAGGCAATGCATAATAAGGGCTCACCATACATTATAAATCTGTATTTGCTTTCTCAGAGAAAAGGTCTATATTTATCTTTTCACCTACTGTAGGCCTGTAAATGGGTGTTGTAGGCTCCCCAATACAAACAACAGCTACCAGTTCATCTCCCTATCCCCACCAGCAATTTGAAGTAAAATTGACAGCCCTAGCACCTGGCAGGCAACAAAACAAGCAATTCTCTCAATAATGCCTAAGCATCTTCCAGTCTGTAAATCTAAAAACAGTCCCATACCACCAGAACCCAATGCTAGCCTGTAGTAGACTTGTGCATCCCAGTGTGGAATCCATGTCTCTTGGTGCATGACTGCCCAGTTGCCAAACCTCTTCCTCTGCCTGTCATTGCCAGGCTCTGCCAAAGGTGCAGATTTGTTGGGGTGGGTGAAAGAAAGAGAAAAAAGAAAGGATGGAAAAGGAAGATAGAGTCTAAGTACTTTAAAAATAGCTTATGTAGTTCTTAAAAGCACATGTATTGGAATCAGGTAGACTAGGCAAAATCAACTTCTGTGACAGAAACAATCTGCTTTCAGCTGTGCAAAACAATTGCATTAAGGAATGTTTTATTGACTGGTGGATGTATCACATCATTATGTATTTACTAATTAATTTTGTGTTGTAGTGTTTTTCACAGCTGGGTCCATTTTATTATCACAATAATGCACTCCATGGCAAGGGTTGTTGTGGGATTTATCAATTTCCTATGTGGTTTAAGGCACAGGGCTGCATCTCATGCCACACCACAACAGGAGAACAGGTAGCTTTCCTATGACTGACACTTAGTGATATTGCTTAAACAACTACTATTAGTCCCACTCCTAGGTCTCCTGGTGGCAAGTGTATTTGTACTTTTCCCCCTGGCACTGGCCCCATAGTCTGGCATACTCTACCACCTCAGCAGCAGTGAGGCAACTCCTTATTCTGATGACAATGCTAACAACTTTCACATTGTCATCACCAACAAGCTTCATATGATCTGGTGTGCCACTGAGAAAACAGAGCACACAGAGTTGGTATCAATCAATGAAGACCCATTACATGCAATGCAATGCTGTACATTTAATATCTTTTAATTTTTAGGATTTATGAAGCAGAACTTTTTTTTTGGGGGGGGGCGGGGGTTATGCTTATGTAATTTGAAAATCAGTGTAGCCAGACACAGAAAGACTATAGAAAGTGGCAAGCATGTAAAGCAGAGACTATATGGGGAGTATATAGTATGTCTTGAGGACAGCGATGAATAGTAATTATTATGGTAGCTCGCACAGGGCTGTGGCTGTCTTGGTGGGATTTGCAGGCTCTGTCACAACACCACAATCAGCAATCCACAGCAAATGCATGCCAACAGCACCGGCAACTAGTAGGCGATAACAATTCACGTTTATTGCTGACCTTAACACTTTCTCATCCTCTATTTGTGGTCAGCTTGCACCATGACAATTGTTATATTTGTAGATGAAATAATTCAGGAAGCCGAACCAAATGTACTGGTTTAATGCCAAACTGAAGTTGCCAATGGCCTTTTTCTCTAACCCTTAGTGATAAGACTGTTTATAATACAGTATGACCATACTTGTTTACCCCCAGTTAAATGTGTTGACTGGCTGCAGCTAATTATTTGATTGACTACATACTATTAAAATTACTTTTCTATCAGGGCCTGTAGCTGATAATTCAGTGTTAAACTTTGTCCAGTGGCAGCGCGTACAGTAGAAAACTATATTTCTCAATTACCTGGAGGAAGTGGTAATTTCATAGAAAGGCCCTTGAATTTGCAGCATCATATACAGCATGTAGAGTGGGTGTGAGTTAGCATGGATGCGCTTACCATGGACAATCATTTTTCGCAGACAAAAATCCCCTGTCAAAGCTATTCATCATGTACACCAGTATTAATTAGATGGATAATGCGGACTTTGTCTGCCAGGTACGGCGTATACTTAATTACGCATCAACCGTAATCTAGCTCAATTGTTATGTGGTTGGCAGTCTGGCACCTTGTTAGTCTCCCAATTAAAACAGCTCGCAGTTTCTTAAAAGGTGTGGCTCCTTGCACTGCAAACATACCTGAGCTGTCTTTTGTGCTGAAGGTGCAGCTTACCTCTGTAAGTCTGTGTGCTGTACTGTACTCACCATGGCTTCCTCCCTATGTCCAGGCATCCTGCTTGCAAGGAAGATAGAACTGATAAGGAAATGAGTGTGTAGGACTTGGCACTACTTCTCGCTATCTCCAAGTCGTCGGTCTCGGACATGATCTAGCAGTAGGAAAGTTTACTGGATCAGTGGTACAGTAACCAGAACCCAGACAGAAAGAGGAAAAGGGACAGAAAAGATGGATAAATTGAAGAAGCCCAGCTCATCTGGTTTACCGAGGTGCAGAGCTGAGATGCCATGGTGAGCAGACCAAACCAGACTTCAACCTGACTGATGGCTGGCTCCAACGGTGGAAGATTGGCTCAACATATGCTTTCGCTGAGCTCATGGCAGGCAGGCAGGCACTTACTGTACTGCACCTTGCGATTACACAAAGGTCTGATGCAGTGCCTGACTGGGAATTGCTGCAGCTCACAGAAGCTGGATGGAAAAAATATGCCGCTGCTGAAAGTAAGCAAAGTAAAATCACACAATCATTCCACTCATACTGAAAACCTTGCCATATGTCCCTCCAAACAAGAAACTGTTTTTAAACTACACTGAGCACTTTAAAAAAAACACAAATAAACACAAAGTCACAGCCCATTTAAAATAAAGGCTGAATGTACAGAAGCACTAAAGCACAGCACTCCCCCAAAGGTATCCCTGCACCCCCATCACCAGAGCGCGCAAGTCTACACCTAAACAGTGCTGCACAGTACAAAAACATTTTATTTAAAAGAGTGAGCACTTAGGTGGGTACACTCTCATTAGTAAGTGTCAGATATATTAAATATGATAAGTCCAGACAGTACTTCGGTGATGCCGTGCGTTCCGGGTATCGTGCGGGCATCCCATGAGCCAGCGAGACTATTAGCTCTGCCACCTCCATTAATTGCGGACATCGGTTTTGGTGGACATCCAATCTGTACACAAAAGTGCCTGTCCAAAGCAGCATGCACTGTACTTTGCATACTTGCCTTTACGGTGTGACATGCATATGTCTGTGTGTGTGTGTGTGTGTGTGTGTCTCACAGGAGCTCCCTCTGTGTCTATGTGGTCCACATACCTTGAGATAAATGACAGAGCCATCACCACAGACACCGCTCGCAGCACTTTTCTGACATTGACATCCCCGAGTGATGCTGCTATGGGGAAAAGAGAGAAAGAGAGAGACACACACACACTTCATTTCTTCAAAGCGCGCAACAGTGGAGTTTCTGTCTCTGTCTATATCTCTCTCTATCTCTCTCACACTTGCTCCCTCAGCCAGTGGAAGCTTTTGCCCTGCTGGGGCCCCATGCAAGGCTCAATGGCAGGGCCCCCGACAGACAGTGTTGCCAGTGGAGGGAGGGGCTGCAGCGGGGTCATTCCCTCCAGCCATAAGGGTAAATCACCACCACTATCCTCTTTTTTCTCCTCTCCCTTGTCCGTAAGAGCTCCCCTATATTCTGCTGGGTGCACAGTTGTTGAATCATCGCAGGCCTACAAGTCTTTCATGTGACTATGTCCACTGTGATACAGTTAAGAGCCACAGCATGCGACCTACAGCTACTGCACACCAGAGAGGCCAGCATTATACATCTGAAACCTTTCAGGGTCTGATTTAATCTGCATACCATGAGTACTGAATCAGACCTTTGTCCTAATCCTTTTAGTCTGATAGTTAAGGCAGGACTAGACTGTCTCTTTTGGGAGTGCCCAGGTAGAAGACCTGCATTTTGGCCATTTGGCCTTGTTTTGGATTACAGATAGTGATCCCTTTAATTTTAAACTTAATAACCGTGCAGGTTAAATAGCCACATCTACATTAAGCATTGGGCCTATGATGATCAAACAATTGTGTTACCCAGTAGAATACAAGGGGCTCTTAGTGACTGTGGGGATAGTATAATTGCTGTGCCTGTTAACTGGGACTGTGAGGGACTGACAAGGATGAGGATGAGGGGGAGATGGAGAGGAGATTACAGGGATTGCCAATTATTTGTTTATTTTTTAACCCTTCCCTTTCCTTCCCCTGACCCTTGTTCCTGTCATTCCCTGATAAACCTTATTTCCTATCCCTCGTTTGTGTTTTACTCCTGTGTGCTGTTTTCTATTGCTTGGTCATTGTGTTATTGATTGTGTAGTGGGGCTGTGTGGGGCTGTTAAATCATAGCATAGGGCTGGAAGAACAGCCTAGACATTAATGAGCTGCGAATGAACTTGATACATCCAGCAGAATAAGGTTTGTTTTTATTTATTTAGTTGTTTAACCAGGTATAGCACACTAAGCTGAAAGCTTTTTTACAGGAGCGACCTGGCAGCACAAGGAGGTTAAGTGACTTGCTCAGGGTCACACAGTATGCAAGTGGAAGCTGTGGGATTCAAACCCAGGTCTGGTCTGCTGGATGTCACCAGATTTGCAGCTCAGAGCCTTAGACCACTGCGCTATACTGTGATACCCACAACCTCCTCTTGCATGCTGTGTGCCCCTGAGTAAGTCACTTAACCTTCCTAGTGTCCTTGGGTTGCCCCTGAAAACAGGCCCTGGGCCTAGTGAGACTTATCTTGTTACCAAAAGATTAACAAGTTACAGAAGAGACTGATTTGATAACATCGTTCTAGTACTGACATTTGGAGGTGCACGCATAGCAGTGCACTGATTTATCAAACAGGGCTCATACACTTATAAACGGATACTTATTTTGGACCAGTAATAGAAAACAAACAAAAAAACTATTCAAGTCATCATACCCTCTGTATGACTGGTTTCATAGTTCTAATTTATTTTTGAGCTACATAACTTAGACACATCGGAGTGCTGACAGCAGTAGACAATAGAAATTCCTACATGATGACTCCCAGCTTCAACGCTGAAGAAATGAGCATATGTAAGGATTGTGGGGGGAAGGGAGTCTGGATCTACTTCTTAAATAGGCTATTTACTTAAACATAAGGCACCTTGTGTCACAGTGGGTGGATAGATCACTCCCATGTGACAGACAGTGTTGGAATTCTGCAGTGCATCTCCCTTGTCTGTGTATATGTGTGTCTCTGTGTTTCCCTAGTCCAACACTACCTTTTGCAAATACAGGTCAGTTTCAGGGTTGGGGAACAAATGGAATTTATAGCAATCAACTGATAAGATCTTGCTTGCTGTCCCTGTATGTGGGGGGGGAGGGGGGCCTTGAAAGGATAGCCAGCAGTCCAACAGTGAAAGTGTGATGGGGGGTTATGTATTCAAACAGGCTCCTGTGAATGTCATTTTGCCATTCTGACAATTTGCCAGTACTTCAAAAGCAACTCATTAAACATTTTATAACTTCTATTACACTAATAAAACATTTGAACCCCATTTTTTACATTTGTTGTTTTCTTACTTTTATAAATAAAGCCTGTAATTATGGACCATCAATTTCTTGCCTGTCTCTTGCTAGCTGCAATATTGCTTTGTCTCTGACATAACACATGTACCTAATCAGCCATGTGCTACTGGGTCAGTATTCAATGAAAGTAGGAGATAATGAGTTAACCCCTAGGCTGCTGAAAGAACTAGAATGAATCTATTTGATTGAGCTGGACTGATGCTCATTCTGCAGCCCTGAAAGGGTGAAATGACAGCAGCTTCAAAAGTGTTTTTTTTTGTTTATATCCTGAGAAGTTGAGAGGCACAGTATCATCCCACTACCTTTAAGACAGAGCAGCATATAACAAAAATCAGAGGAGGAGCGCACTGTTTTGCAGTTGTGGATGGATACTTCCAAAAGTCCAAAAAGGAAGTTCCATGGTAAACTCATTTTTAGAGTTAATGCAAGAGGGTTGCAGGCTCCACCTACCCGTAGCCCTAATAATGGTATTGCGTTTGCTGGTCTGAATACTTTGCTTACTTCAAAGGCAGAATTAATCAACCATTTTCTCATGTATGCATGCTTTTTGGACTTTTTTTTAAGTCTTTATCTGCACAATATTGACTGAGTGGCAGTTCAGCATTGTAACCTTGTATCAAGAACCATCCCTCTTCTCTGTCCTCATGGAGAGAGGTGGGATGTATGATGGGATGGTGCTATTCCGGGTATTGCACCCCCAGGAGAGGGCAAGAGGGATCCCAGTATCCTCTTCCCCTTCTCCCCTTCCCATCATACTCCATTTTCACAATTCCCCAGAACTGATGCACAAAAGGCTCTGTAGCCCATCACTAGTCTACAGAGTCATAGTATTGAGATAATTAATACCACATTGCAGAATTTTTTCTTAGTTCTTAAAATTGACCCACAGTATGGAGCAGCAAGAAAAGTAAAATAAACCCTCAAAACAATTGCCATCTGCATTTCTACAGTAGTACTGTCTGAATGAATGTTGCTTCTCCATTTGTTAATAACACTACAGTGAGCAGCCAATAGAAAGGATGAGCTGCACTGTGGAGAAAACAAGAAAAAATACTAAACATTGCAAAAGTCATTGTTTTAAATAGAAACAATACAGGCACCTGTATTCATCGATATTGATTAAAACTGGAGCATAAAATAAGAAGAAATGCAAATTTAGTCAGGAACTTGTCATACAATGGTAATGTAAGTTCTCAGTTACGCTTGAGGATTTTATTGTAGCTCTGCTGTTGTTTTTCTGCACACTACAAAATAGTACTAGAATAATGCTACAAAACGTACTCCTCACTATTCTTTCTTAAATTTGATTTCTATAGTGGCTGCAACACCCTTAAAGGAAGAGGAAGGGAACAGTGTGAATCTCATAGGAAAAAGGGTGTGCATTAGCCCTGTAAAAATAAATATGTTTTTTATTGGTGCATTTAATCTTCTGGATCGTGGTTTTAAATTATGAGGAATTATTGACTTTGTTAGGGTGCCCTTCATAGTTTGAGTTCACTATCCATGATGTATCATATGAGATGTGCAAAATTCCATAGTTAGTTATTTGTCATAACAACAAATCACGGTGTGCCAGCTGTGATGCAATTCAACAAACAAGTATATTCTCATTTTCATACTGTACTAGTGCCCCATTGTTTATTGTGAAAAATGTTTTTGAATGAAAAAAAAACAACAATCTGTTGGTTTAATTTCAAATATTTTCTATTCTAAGGTTTCCCTGACATTCATAAATGTATCATGTTGTGTTTATCATGCACCCTTGCTCGACACCTACAAATGTAATGAACAGTACAGCTGAAACTTCACATTAACTGGCATCATTATTTATTAACATGTTGTCTGGCAAAGCATGCCTAGGGCCTTAAACATTTTTTGTTACTTTTTCTTGATTTACTGTAGTGATTTACCATGATGAATAGATTTCTACACATCATCTCCTATGACCTGAGGAACTGAACCCTGCATTTGATGCATTACCATAGTGGGGTACAATAATGCTTGATGCATTTATGCCAGGTTGCTTTCAGTTGCTTGAATACCTGCACATTTATTATGTAGTGTGTATTGTCCATTAAATATGTGGTTTAACAGTGTATGATATACAGGGAAAGCCTGGAGACAGGTAGAACAACAAATTTATGAGCCTACATTACATTTTGTGAAGATAGGCTTCTAACTTTGATAGATTTCAGTATTTTGTACCCCACATTCCTCATCTGCAGACCTATTGGCTCTGGCTAGAGTTTGTTTTTATATAGCTTTTCCTTCCCATTGGGGTCCTGGACAGGCATGGCTGCCGTCCCCTGTCAGAGGATCTCAATCCACCCTGTAGCTTCAGAGCTTCATTTAGCCTGCCTCAGTGCCCCATTTTCTGTTTTCTCCCCATTAGTCCTGGACCCCAGAGCATGGTTGTGCATGCTTGTGGAGGTGTGCATACACTCCATGGCTCCGGTGATAGCCCTTTCCTCCCACCCAGCCTAATACCTGGTCTCCCTTGTGGCTTGGCACTGCCACCAAGCATCCCCTGGGTGTCAGCCAAGAGCCTGGGGAAATGCATGTCCCTCCCTGGGAAAGGAGAGCTGCCTTGTGGTGGCTTGATCCAGCTCGTCACCCTCCCCCACCAGGCTGACCTCCAATGACTCAGACTCATTCCTGAACCCAGGTCACCAGCATGAGAGGTGGTAAAGCATCCAGCACCTCATACCTTCATGCCACTGGGCTGGCTCTCCGAGCTTTTGTTCCCTTGTAGTCCCACCCTCTCCCTAGAAGCATGTCTCATCATTGGGTGCCAGCACACCGACGCACCCAGATGACTTGACACTCGCTCTAGGCTCCCTCACTGATGCCTTCTCCTGTAACACCACCTGTAGTCACCCAGGTGGCCATAGAGCAATGGAACAGTGAGATACTACCCATTCCCTGAAGGAGGAGAGCATCTGATGGGATGCTCATTCCTTTTCCTCCCTGACCAGCCCTATGATTTCCCTTGCTTGCTCCTGAACTCTGATCATCAGCATTACAAGTGGTAGCACTACCACTGCACCGGTGGTCTGGCCTAACTCCTGATTTTCAATGCATTTCTAATCCTCCTCCTCATGATCTGATACTCCAGTAGTTGCAAGACCCTATGAAATACATGTCTGAACACTTTTATGCTGGCCAGCATAGATGCATAGACACTGACTAAATGAATTTTTGCCCCACCCAGCTCACCTGAAATAATTACTACTAACCATATTTTCTAGTATAAAAAGTACTTACAATTTTAATAGGAATCCCTTATCTGATTAGTATTGTCATCCTGATTTTTTGTCATTTGGTTTAGAGGAGGCCTCAACCACACCCACCTAACTAAGTCTAAGCTTGTGATGTTCTGTCTGTAAGAGATGGGTGTCTCATAGTAAAAACACATCACTCATTAGTGCCCCCAATCTTCTGTAATACTTTAGTTTTTCACACCACTGTATTTATGCCCTTTACATGAAAGGTAACAAGGTTTAGGCTGCCCATTAGGCACATTAAGGGTCCCGGAGAATTCTGCCCACTTTCTGCCAATTATTGTGGATAAAAGTAGGGGTTGTACCCAGACCTGTGCATACAATAGCCCTAACGTGTCTCTATGAGGGATTCTGGGTACTTGACCAATCAAAACTAGACGTTGCCCTTTTGCATCCCAAGGTTTAAAAGTGAACTCTGTGTTTGCTTGATGTGAATGCTAAGTGTAGTACCACTGCTAACAATAAATAGACAATATAAGTAAACCAAGCCACAGACAGTAAACATTAGAACATGATGGGCTATCTCTTTAGTGTCTGGGTCATGCCCAACTCACTGAAAGAGGTAAGCAGAGAGGGAGGATGACCTTCCCTAAAGAAGCACACATTCCTGCTATGAGCATGGATGCCATATCTCTAGGCAGTAGATGTAACACTTCTGTGAAAAGGACAATGAAATAAGGGACTTATAACCAAGCCCCTGATATAAGTGGATAAAGAGAAGGTCAGGGACCCTAAATTCAAAAGATTGCCTGGGTGTAAATCTGAGTTTGTCAGCGCAAACCGGGTTTTGCATGGATGTGAATATTGAAAGCCCAGATAGCACAGCAAACAGGGTTTGCAACTGGGCAATATTCAGAGTGGGGCACAATGTAAATGAGGGAGGGAAACCTGACTATTGGTGCAGTCCAATATTCAGGGTATATGCACCATGCAGGGCCATTTTGCTTGGTCCCCTTGCATGGAGCACATACTGCCAATCAAAACCTTGACTTACTCATGTGCAACCCTAGTGGTTGGTGGAGGAAGTGCAGTGGTCCCATAACCCCCAGCACAGTAATTCCTGGTGTCTAGTGTACTCCTCACTGATCACTGGCCCGATGTAAAAGTAAATCATCCCTTGGTGTCTAGTGTCTCACCTCCCACCCACATCCGTGCCCGATGTGCTAACAGGTAATCCATAGTGTCCAGTGGTCCCTCCTTCCACCCAATCACCCATTTGACACACAGACACCATTTCCAGATGTCCAGTGTATCCCCACCCCATTGGAATCCCCTGTACATGACAGATAACCCATTCCCTAGTGTCTAGTGGACCTACCTCTCTATCTCTGTTACCCTGTAGGTTTATGTAATACAGTCCCCTGTTGTCTAGTGGACCCCCACCCTTACAGGTGATGGTACAGCACCCCACTCCCCCAATCTGACTCAGAATTGGTGACCAGCACAGCCCTCAGCTCTCCACTATGGTCAGTCACCAACTGAGCTGTCAACAAGAGTGTACTTATACAAGGTGGGAGTCAGCTAGATACCAGGGAATGGCATTATGTAAACCTACAGGGGATCAGAGGTAGTGAGGGGGGGGTCTGCTAGACACCAAAGTATGGGTTATCTGTGTTATACAGGAGATTGCAATGGGTGGAGATACACTGGACACCGGGAAATGGTGTTTGTGTGTTGGGCACATGATCGGGTGGGGGGAGGGACCACTGGACACCAGGGACTATCTGTTAACGCATTGAGCATGGGTGTGGGTAAGTGAGTGGGACCACTGAACACCAGGGAATTATGTCTTTTAACATCAGGCAAGCGATTGGAGGTGGGTGGGCCACTAACACCAGGGAATGATTTTGTTTTCACATCAGACTGGCGATCCACATGGGTGGGGTGGGATACTAGCACCAGTGTGTGAGTTTTTAAAACAGTGGGCCGGCGATCAGTAGGGGGGGCAGGGACCACTAGCACTATGGATAGCTCTCAGGGACCAGGCAAGTGGGGGCATGGTGCCACACTGACTTCCCAGGCTACCAATGCAAATTAGCCCATAATGGGCATGCAAATGCCCCTTAGAGCTTTGCATGCCCAATGAGCTCATTTGCATTGGGTCCTTTTGAATATTTGAAATTTAGCGCAGGTGCAAGCCATTATGATACCCTATTTCAGGAGCCATGTCTGCCCAGGACTGAGTGGCTTAGTGCTGAGCCACAATGGATCTATATTCAGTCAAACAGCACTGGTACACTATTCTACTGAATGTAGCATTTTTGGACACCTAGGCAACCACAGGGTGCAGTGAAAATACTTGCACTCTGCTTTGTCCAGTTTTGAATATCAGGCCCCAGATGTCCTGCAGTGACACTATATTTCTTCTGCACTGCACTAGGACTTGGTCAAAATCTGTGTCCCGCTCATCCTTTGGAAGAACTGAAGGATACAGGGTTGTGTTGTGTGGAGTCCCAAAACATAGTAGAGTGTGGGCCCAGGAAGGAGAAAATACCATGCACATAAATGTTTCATTCCTAAGTAGGATCTTTGAATAGCCAAACTTGATAGTGTTCACACCTTTATGGGGCAAATCTTCTACCAGCTTCACTATATAAGGGATTCCATCTTAACCCCTCTTTTCCAGAAAGTGGGCTTATGTATAATTAGTTGACCACATATCCAAGCTCTGCAGTACTTATAAAGCCAGATCAGGGCAAGGGACTGAAACAGGACCTAAAGAGACAGAACAGAAAACATTTCTTCTTAAATTCAGTCCGGACATGTATCAATCCTGAGGTTTTGTCTGCAGCAATTATGTAATTAAGATTAGAGTTTGAATGGCATACCAGTTGTACAGAAATTGCAGCTGTTAACTGCAGTCATCATATTCTCCCCCTTCACCAGTTCAAATGCAAATCACTGTGGTTTGGAGCTTTATCTCCATAATACTGGAGTGACCACAGGGTCCCAGACCACTTCTCCACAAGTTTCTATGAGTAGTCCAAGTTTAAGGCCTGGCTAACATGTGAAACTGGGGGTGCTTCCTCCACCCCGTGGTCCCCTAAGTAACCTCCACTACAGAGCAACCAATGGACCGAGCGGTGTTGAGTGAGCTCTAGCCTGAGACAAAAACAAAAGTTGATTCCCTGCACCTATCTGCAACCAACCTTCATACTCACCCATGGGATAACTGCTTGGAGGGAGCATACCTGCTTGAATTGAACTGCCACAGCTTTGCTGATTAACTTGTGGTGGACGACATGTTGAATGCCTTCAATTGAAACTTCAGTGTAATTGGAAGCAGATGGGGACTGGCACTTGTTACAAAGGTACACAGTTCGTGTTGCTCCAAAGAAGACTGCTATAGTTTTCCATTAAAGTGCAAAGTATTTTATTAAGAGCATAAAAACATAAAGTGCAAAAGTGTTGTCGAGTAATAGGCACTCACAGTTCCATAGGATAGTAAATACAAGCAGTCACTTGTAGTCTATTAGAAAGTCCATCAGAGTCCATAAAAACATTCAAGCCTGTAACAGGCTGGTAAAAAGTTCCTTGTTGCAGCATTGTTCTAATGGATTACAAGTGACTGATTATATTTACTACCCTATTGAACTGTAAGTGCCTGATATTACATGACAACACTTTTGCATTTAATAAAATACTTTGCACTTTAATAGAAAGCTACAGCAGTCTTCCTTGGAGCAACACAAACTGTGTACATTTGTAGCAAGTGCCGGTCATCGTCTGCTTCCAATTACTGTACCTTTCGCTTTTGACCAGGCACTGCTCTTCCCAGGTTGCAGCCCGAACCCTCTTTTAAACTTCAGTGTACCACCTATATTTTTGGACCCATCGAAGGCATTCTACACTGTCCACCATAAAATTCTACTTAATCATTTGAAATCTATGCATCTGAGTATTCCTGCTTTGATTTGGCTTAGTTCATACCTCATTGGTAGGCATCAGTATGTTAGAGTGGAGGGTGCCTGTTTAGATCATGTTTCTTTGAATACATGGGTTTCACAAGGTTCAGTATTGGCCCCCTAACATTTTTACTTTATGTGAATGATTTGCCCAGGCACTGCTCATCTGACGCATATATTTGTATGAAGATGATACGATTATGAACACTATAAAGGACAATAGAACTACAGCCATAGATGTACTGCAGCAGGATTTATTGGACATTCGGAGGGAGTTCTTGGAACTAAGGCTCCTTCTGAATGAGAAAAAAACCCAATGGGTGTTATTTGAAAAGAAAAATAAGAAAGAAATTATAAGGATATGATATGTATATATATATATATATATATATATATATATACTGTGTGAATATATATATATATATATATATATATATATATATATATATAGATACACACACACACACACAGAGAGAGAGAGAGAGAGAGAGAGAGAGAGAGAGAGGACCTGATTTGCTCCACAAAGTGACTTCAAGTGAAGCGAGGTAGGGAGTGCTCGCAATGCGAAGCGGAGTACTTCGTGTTATAATGGGTAACGCAAAGTCCATTGAAAACAATGACTTTGCATTACTCTGCCTTCCCAAACCACTACTCCACCAATTCTTACGAAGTACATTGTAAACAATGTACTTCGCCTCACTTCACCTTGTTTTTAAGCTCCAAAGGCAAGTTTTGCAATGATTCATGGGGTTTCAGGTCACATGGGCTCTAGATTGTTCTGCACAGCCTCAGTTTGGGGTAGCGTGTGTAGGAAGCTGTAGGAGACAATCTGCTCTGAGAGCTCTCTGTGATTCAAACCTTCTAAAAGCTGTTAAAAAAGCCTTTTTGAGTCATTTATGTTTGCTGAAACTTTAGTTCATCGATTATAGGAAACCCTCCTGTGCTCATATCATCGAGCATTTATTGTTTGTGTGTGGATTTTGAATGTTAATATACAACATTCAGGCTGTGTACTGAGAGACAGTGAAAGTGTGCTTTGGCAGAGGGGCGTATCTGTGGTGTAGGTAGATTAACTTGAAGAAAAATAGTGCTTTCTGTTTTGGTGATATTTTTCTTGTGTAACTGTGTTAATGTACATAGTAATATTTTCAATTACTTTTGCCATTTTTTGCTGTTTGTTGTGGTGCAGCAGTGCATAATTTTAGTTTGTTCAGTAATATAACCACATATTTTAAAGTTTTAAATTTGCTATGCATTACTTAGTGTGTGTGTGTGTGTGTGAGTATGGGTGTGACACGTGTCATCAAATCAGACACCTTTTATTGTGCTACATAATTTCAGTAAAGTGAACCTGCTATCCACTGCAGCTGTGTGATTTTTGTACTTCTTTGTGGTATCTTTACTGGTACTAGTGCTAGTGACTGTTATTGCAGCAGTGCAGTACACTACCCCCCATGACCCGCCCCAACTGGCAAAGGTATACTTTTCCAGATTTTAATTTCTGATGGTGAGCACTGGTTAGGTGTTGTGCCTTTGTGTCTGCATCTCTTCAGTGCACAGTGCAATCTTTAATCTGTCTGTCTGCATTTGCATCTCTTTAGGGCCCAATCTCCATATGTAACTTAAGTCACAGTTGTTTCTTTGGCTTCCCTTCAGAGTACTGGACAGGTATGGTGCATAATTCTGCATGAATATTGTACTCATTAATATGAGTTTTTAAGTCAGGACTATCATTACGAGTCACTCGTGGTACAAATTATGTTCTTCATCATCACGGTCACAAATGCAGTCACAAATCATTATTCACGATCCCGTCACGAATCACAACATAAATCGTTTTACTAGTTACTTGGATGTATTTTAAGCCTGTTTTGTAGTATCTCTCCAGGCTTCACCACCCCACCATTGTACTCATTAATATGTGTTTTTAAGTCAGGGAGTTCTGTGCTACAGCTCATCAGGGAAGTATAGCCGTAGGCATTCGCGTTCCCAATACAGTTCCATATTAGTTATCTCCCACCGTCAACACTGAATCATGTTCTTCATCATCACAGTCACAAATGCAGTCCTAAATCACGATTCACGATCACATCATGAATCACAACACTAATTTTTTGACTAGTTACTTGGATGTATTGTAAGCATATTAGTAGTATCTCTCCAGGCTTCACCACCCTGCCATTGTACTCATTAATCAGCGTTTTTAAGTCGGGGAGTTTGTGTCACAGCTCATCGGGGAAGTACAGCCATAGGCATTCGCATTCCCAATACAGTTCCATATTGGTTTTCTCGCAACATCGACACCGAATCACGTTCTTCATCATCATGGTCACAAATGCAGTCACAAATCACGATTCATGATCATGTCACGAATCACAACATTTATTATTTTACTAGTTACTTGAATGTATTGTAAGCATGTTTTTGTAGTATATCTCAGGCTTCACCACTCCACCATTGTACTCATTAATAAACAATTTTAAGTCAGGGAGTTTTGTGCTACAACTCATTGGGGAAGTACAGCCATAGGCATTCGTGTTTCTTCCCGTACAGCATGTGAGTTACAGTACTGTAAGTAGTGGTGGGCGAAGTGGCCCCAATTTGCTCCATGAAGTGATTCACTAAGTATCACAGAATACACAGAGAACTCCACAATGTGAAATGGAGTACTTCGCTTCATAATGAGGAACGGAAAGTCCATTGAAACCAATGACACTGTGTTATTCCCCCTTCCCCAAACCACTTCTCCACCAATTTTAAGGTGAAGTACATTGAAATCAAATGTAATTCACCTCACTTCGACCTTTAATTGAGCTCCAAATGAAATTCTGAAGTTATTCATGCTATTGCAGGTCACATGGGCTCTAGATTGTTCGGCACAGCCTCAGTTCTGGTCTGGGTAGTGTGTGTGCAGTGGTAGCTGGAGACAGTTTGCTCTCAGAGCTCTGTGATTCAAAACCTCTAAAAGCTGTTTAAAATGCCTTTTTGAGTAATATTATTTGCTCAAAATTGAGTACATCGATTGTTGGAAACCCGTCTGTGCTCATATCATCGAGTGTTTATTGTTGTGTGTGGATTTTGAATGTAAATTTAGAACAGTCAATCTGTGTACTGTGAAGGGTGCTTGGGGGGGGGCATCTTTGTGGCATAGGTAGATTAACTGGGAGAAAAAGGCAGTCTTTCTGTTTTTGTTATATTTTTCTTGCATAACTGTGTTAATGTACACAGTAATATTTTCAGTATTTCTTGACATTTTGTTGCTGATTGTTGTGGTGCAGCGGTGTACAATTTGTCTGTTTAAAACATTTGGTTATATTACTAAATTTTTTCAATTTGCTACACATTACTTGAGTGCGCGTGTGAGTGTGTACCATTAAGTCAGACACCTTTTATTGTGTTACAGAGTAATTGCAGCAGTGTGAACCTGCTATCCACCGCACCAGCATGAACTTTTCATACTGCTTTGTGGTATCTTTACGGGTAGTGGATTGTTACTGCCGTGCACTAATCCCCCAACTGGCAAAATGTATTCCTTTCCAGATTTGGATTTGTGACTTGTGAGCACTGGTTAGGTGTTGTTGTGCCTTTTCGATGCATCCCTTGAGTATGCAGTGCAATCTTAATCTGTCTGTGCATTTGCACCACTAATTCTGGGAGACTGCATTTCTTGTTATGCTCTCATTTCACTTCGTTAGCACTGGGGAATTTTCTGGACACAAGACCGTAGCATTTTGGGGATGCACATTAATTCTGGTGACTCTGTGTGACCTGACCACTGCACGTATGACTGAGTGCACCATTAATTCTGGGAGACTTTGCATTTCTTGTTACACTCTCATTTCACTTCATCAGCACCGGGGAGTTTTCTGGACACTTGACAGTAGTACTTTGGGGATGCACGTTCATGCTAGTGACTGTGTGGGTGGTATGCTGCCAATATTGTTGTCACTCTGCCTTACTTTGCATTTAAGGCAGAATGACAATGCGAAGTAATAATAGCAAGGCAAAGTGAGCCTTTCCTATGGGGCACTCCGCGTAGTGAAGTGCCAACATGAAGTGGCCACTTCGCGTTCACTTCGTCAGCAGATTTCAAATTCGCTGCATCTCTCTCTCTCTCTCTATATATATATATATATATATATAAAACATATATCTATATATCTATAAATATATATACTATGTCTGATGTTAATTTAGATTGTGGCAATTCTCACAAGTGTTTAGGTTTGATACTTAATAATTATTTAAATTTTGATATACATAACACTCATATTTCAAACAAATTGAAGTGACTGCTTGTTTTTTCCTGTAAGAATAAAGCTCTGTTTAGTTTTTTGTTTTTTTTACTATACTTTTTCTCCCTAGGCAACCAGTCTGCTCACCTGCTTCCACATCCAGGCAACCTCCCAGGATTCCGGCCACCATCTCGAGGACTTTTTGGCTCAGTCCGCAGCATACTCCCGTGGATTAACCCCCAAGGCGGGGAGGTTGAGAGTCCCCCGGCACTCATTCACCCAGTCCAGATCTAGTGCCGCCTTCATTGCCCAGGTGAATCCTCCATGAAGACGGCCATCATGCCACTGTGACTGGAGCCCATTTTCTCCTGTTCTCCCCTTGTGCGTGGCATGCAATGATGCCCATGGAAAGGAGCGCACGTGCTACCACATGCACTCCTCCCCAGCATCAACCACAGCAGCTCCCTCCTTTTGTCTTGCCAGCACCCTGCATTGACCCCTAGCCATTGCCAGAGGCTGCTAAGGCACCAAGGCATGACATCCCCCTTCCCGGAGATGGAGAGCAGTCCAACGGATGCTCAATCCATCTCCTCCCCTGCCAACCCTCGACAACCCTGGCTTGTTCCCGAACCTGGGTCACCGGCATGGAGCAAGGTGTGGCGTCCAGCATCTCAATCCTCAGCACCACCGGGTAGGCTCTGTTTAGTTTTAAAGTTATAAAATTGTTAGTTATTTCATTATTTATGTCTGTTCTAGATTATGGGAATTTCATTTATAAAAATACAAACAGTTCATTATTGGGATCACTAGATACATTGTATAATAGCGCATTAAGGTTTATTGCAAACATACCTTACAGAACACATAGATGTATATTGTGTAGGGAAACAGGATTAACTTCATTAGTAGACCGGCGAGAATGTCACTGGAATATATTTGTACATAAGTTCATTATATGAAAATTACCAACTTTTTTGCCAAACGTAATAGAGTCTAGACTAGTATGTAAATATTCTCTTAGGTCCGTATCTCGGGTCTCATATCAGATTCCACAAAGTAGATCGAGCCTTGGTGATAAGATATTGGCAACAGCTATACCTAGAACATGGGATAGAGTATCTAGGTAACTAAAAATTAATGTATTACTGCCCTTGGATAGGTTTCGAGCTTCATTATCTAGTCTTTATCATTAGCATTGTAATTGCTATGGATACATTAATAACTGTTTTAACTGAAAATTGCTACATGATCTATATCTAAATGTATGTCTTATGTATTGTATTCTAGCTTTCATATGTCAGGTATGTTAAATCATGTGTATTCTTGCTTTTTTATGTTTATTGTTGGATGCATTTGTAAAAGAGATATTTATCTCAACATGTTATCCAATAAAATTAGATTTGATTTGATTTGAACTCCAGATAGCCACACTTATACTGCCCTCAGTGAAGGTTGCAGTCATCTGTTTACACACATCAGTGGACTCAACTTGATCCACCAGTGGCCCTCTTTTACAAAAATGTCAAGGTTCCCTCTGGATGCCTACCTTTGGTCAGAAATCCAGGACACCAGAACCTGGGCTGAAGTTCTCCCACCAAGTCCATCCCTTCGTGCCATCCCACTAACTCCACATTAGTGCATTAGCCAACTGCCTGCAGCTGGGAATGAGGGACAACCTGTTTTAACATCCTTCTGTCATGTCTGTCTCAATAGAAAAGGTCAAGTCTCTGCTGTGTTCCTCTTGCCTCTTGTTAATTTGGCTGTGCAGAACGATGAAAGGCACTCAGCAGGTCAATTATTTGTTGCGTTAGGCTGACTGACTGCTGCTGTCTTGATTGCTGCTTCTTCCAAGCTGGCTGGAATGGTGCATCACCCAAAACCTCACTGCATTTCCTCCTCATGGGTGCCAGAATCTGGATGACTTGGGCTGCCTCCTGTACATTAGTAATGGAAAATGTCCTACCATTGGAAATACTGTTTCCTGAAGTTCCTCATATTCTTCCATCCCAACAGCTCTCTGCTTAGGTTATTCACCCTCATGCAAGTTGCCTGGAAGTACACCCTAACTGACTGACATGTAAGAGGAGCCCTTCCCTAAACATACTATGCTATTCCCTCCTAATCTTCAGTTACCTATGCCAAGAAGGATGTTGTAAAAGTCTCCAGAGCATCTCATATAATCAACATTTTGGAAATGAAACTGTAACCACAAAAAAAAAAACAAAAAAACCCAGAATATTAAGAACTAACAATTAAAAAAAAACACTAGTTATGCTTGTTAATCACTCCAGTCTTTTGAACTAATAACCATAAAAAGGAATGACATGGAATCATAAGAGGAATTCCAGGAGACAGATTTTCTGATGGTAAGACAATTTCCATTCCTGGTGGTCCTTGTATTCTTTTTACCCAGCAGCTCTTTACTAAGGCATGTAGCAGCAGTCTCTCTGCACTGCCACTTTTTACAGCTGCCCAGCGTGGCTAACTAAACCAGAAAAAAACGTGACAAAATAGTTGGCTCCTTACCCCCAGATCTTATTATAATCAGTAACTGTGGAACCACAGCCTGAATAACCTTTCTTTGAAAGGAACCTTCAGATGAGGACTGAACATCCAACCCATAGTGCTTCACAAATAAATGTATGTATGATGACTATGTAGCAGTCCTACAGATGTTTGCTGGTGAAGCCATAGCTATCTCTCCACACATGATGTTACTACTGCTCTAGTTAAATGTCCTTTTAGACACTCAGGTGCTGACATGCCTGATTTAACATAAACCAAACCAATTGTCTCCTTGAGTCAACTGGGTATGGTCGAGGATTACACTTTCTTCTGCTTCACTTTACCTTTCGGGAGAATAAATAGGGAAGTAGTCTGTCTCCAGCTCTCCATTCTTATCAGGTAGCATTCCAGGGCCCAGAGCACATCGTGGTTATGACATTTCCTTTCCAGGAGATGCTTAGAGTTGGGACACAACGTTGGAAGAATCAGTTATCTGCTATTGCAGAATAACAAATTCACTTTGGAAACAAAGCCCATTACCATTCACAAAACTATCTTGTCTGAGAAAATTCTACAGTACAGTTTCCTACAGTTAATAACCACCAGCTCACTGACTCTTCTTACAGTAATGCCAGACCACCAACTCTTCTAGCAGTGACCTTGCCCACCATGAAAACTACCGTTAGGATTAGATTTAAGAACTCTGCCTTGACTATGAGCACAAAAGGAGACTGTGAGCCTTTCTGATACCAGATTAAGGTCCTATTTGGGAACAACGTTGCCAACTCTGGGCTTTTGAAGAGAAGCAAATTTTAGTAATCTTACCAAATGAGAGTGTGCCCCCAAAGCAACTCCATTTACTTTAAGTAATATAGTTGACAGGGCTGATACATGTACCTTTAAGGTGTCAGAGCTAGTCCCATGTCCAGACCTTCCTGCAAAACTCCCAGGACATAAAGCACTTTAGCCTTTAATGTATAAAGTTCTTTCTTAGCTGTCCAGTTCATAAGGGAATGACAATCACTGTAATACAATCTAGTGGTTGAGGCCTTCCAGGCTTCAAGGAGGCTGTTGACTATACTAGTTTTCTGAATTTCCTTCTTTAAGCCATTAAGAGGCCTGGCAATTGATCTCTGTTGATAGCTCCATCAGGTCAGAGAGCCATAGTCCTCCGGGCCAATAAGGTGTTAGGATCATGCTGGACCTGTCCTTTCAAAGGCTGAACATATCTACAACATTTAAATCTGTTTTATGGTAGTTTACATGCAATTGTTGTATACTAATTGCTTAAAGTAGATGTAAATGATGGACCAGGTTAAATTAAGTCTGGCAATTGTGTCTAGATGCAACGATATCTGAACTTTGTAAACCGAATGCAACTAAGCTAGAGTTTATCTATGTCTCAGCTTTGAAAATTGGAAATATATGCAATTTGCTCTTATGTCCAAACTTTTTCTTTTACTGTTTTATTCTGCGTTGTGCTGCAGGCAGGGATCTACCCTGACTCTGTCCTTCAGCTATCCAACTGGCATCCTCTGACAGCAGAGCAGACAGAAGGGCAGCAGCTTACCCTCTGTGGCAGGGCTCCTGAGGGAGGGCCTGAGACCAACTTTTGGTCCAGTCCAAGTCTTATGCCTCCAGCATCATTCAGCGGGGGGGGGGGCAGAAGGCATCACTCTACACTATTGCACAAGGTCTTTAGCCTGTGTCAGGTTCCCCCAGGCACAGACATGCAGTGATGTCAGCACATGGGCATACATGCCTCCCCATATGTCCCCCATAGATGTCCACTGCTGCCTGCCTCTGCCCAGTGGCCCCGGTGTTGCCGTACTCCCAGCATTCACTGGCAGTTTCTCAAATGCTTGGCTCCATTGACCCCCCCCTTGAGGTGGAGAGTTGTCCCTGGTATGCTCATCCAATCTCCACCGGCTGACCCTCTGGTGCACCAGCCTTGCACCTGAACCTGGGTCACCAGCACCACAAGCTGTAGCACTACCACTCTGCCTGTGGGCTTGTTCTTTTGTCCAAACATGTACACAATAGAAAATTGCATATAGATATAGCCTTTGAAAGTTCCCCTTAAAATTTGGATGCAGTTATACCATCTGTTCACCATCTAGTAGATGGTCAAACAGTTTGGACTAATGTCCATTTTGAACATATTGGAGGGCAGATCCTTTTGAACCCCCTCCCCCATGTTAAAATCATGACTTAAACTGGCTTCAACTGTTTTGTTAATAAAATCAAAATCAAAATGAATAAATGAATAAATAAATGAATAGAAATTAATTTTATGTGGTCATGTGAATACTATGCATTAGGATACCAATTCTCACTTGGAAGGGACAGGTGGTAACTCATTGCAAAATTATTCATTGCCAGACACTTGCTAGCATCCACCCCACAGGCTATGCTTAAAGGAAGTCAAAGATCCCTTCTGCCACAGCACACGTTAAAGATATTTGTAATCCTAGACTTGATAAATAAAATAAAAAGTACACTGATGTGCAGAAGGGATGAAGTTGGCAACTAAATACAAGGCAGTGCCATTCACAGTGCCAACTACCAGCATCACACCCAGTGCAGCACTTTTGTGATGTCCCCTGAAGACCATCAGTTATTTCTGGTGTTCGGGGGGATTTGAAGTGCTACACAAGGCAGGCAGATTGTTGGGGCTACATTCAGTGAAGGGCTGGACAAAGGAAAAAATGAATCAGGGGGTGAGATCCACTGGAGTACCAGAGAATTGGCAATGGTGGGGATCCTGTTGGGGGACCACTGGACTACCAGGGTGCCATTGAAGGGATCTATGGGAGAGATTTGTCTGCAGGTCTGAAAGTACAAGTTGGGAGTGGGAGGACATTATACATGTACCACTAAACACATGTATGTGTATTGTACTGCACCATGAGTATACATGTCTGTGGCCGTACTGTGTGCCATTACTGTGCACAAGCCATGTTTGTGCACAGTAATATCTGAGTGCCTTTATTTGTATTTGCAGATTTATGTCAGAGGTTTTCTACCCCCTAGCAAAAATATATTCCTCTCAGCAATTTTATGGGTTCATACAATGGTGTGCACCTCTGAACCTTGTTTTGTGGCCCATAAAGTTGTGGCTGAGAAAATGGTTTTGAAATGTTTCATGTTATTCTATTCCTGATAATAAATAAAACTTGTATCAGTTTGGGTGGGGGTACCAGAAACATTTTTGTAGTTCCTGTCTGACTTTAACAGATAGAGATAATTTTTACATCCTATTTTTTTTTCAGCTTTGTTTGTGATTCTTGGGTTCAGGTAAGCATGTACTGTACCTTCCACGCCCGATCTGACGTTTTGATTTTTTGGGGTTTCCTGCTCGTCAACAGACAGTGCTTCTGAACTATTGATGGAGGTGTCATGGGGTTTCCTGCTGCCAAGTTTAGATGACTGCATGGCAAAGGAATCGTCTTTGTGGGTGCAGCTGGGGGTATCTTCTGTGTTTTTCATTTTTTTTTCCTTCCCCAGAGGTCACCAGTCTCGGCTTCTCTATAAACATTCAGGGCAAGATAGTGATGTTGGGATATTTCAGTTTAAAGCCACAAGAGGGCAGCAATCACTTATTTTTCAGTGGCCCTGGCTTTTATTATTTTTTTAAAAAAAGGAAGCTCTCCAAGTTTTGAAGGCCCATTTCTTCCCATCATGTATATTTTGCTTTTTTCCCTTTTTTTTTTTTTTCTCTTTCTTTTTTCTCTTTTCTAGTGTTGCTGTAGAATTAGTTTGGGGAGGCAAATAACGAGATCTCATAGAGCTGATTAAAAGCTCATATTAAGGACTGTTAGAATCGGGACTGGATTTATAAGAGGAAACATTTAATTTGCTCTAACAGGTAAAAGTTTATTTTTTTTGTATAATCCAGTGTTGGTTTTCTGAAACATAATTGACAATGTAGGGGTCGCATAAGGATGGGAGGTGGGGTGGAAGGAGTCAGTGAGAGTACAATGCCCCAGCAGGGGATCATGAATCAAGGTAAAGGGGAGGGGGTCCCACAGCAGTTTTAGGGAGATTTTGTAAATTGGTTATAAGTTTCTTGTTTATTAGAGACAGGTTAAGGATTTTAGCAGACCTTGTATCGGGATATTTCATAGGCAGACTTTTCAGATATGCTGGGAGTTTGGGAACTCAGAGGAAAAGGAAGAAAGAAGGGAGGGGGGAAATATTTAAATGGGGAGGAAAGGGATGATTGGGATCTCAGTACACAAGAAGACAGAGGTATTTCACTATGAAAAATGTATATATGATATTCTGCCTAGAGAGTCTACAAATAGAGATAGATATTTGGTACTATTGTCAAATTGATGGCTTCATATAAAATGTGTTCCTGGAATGTAAAGGGTGCCCAGTCTCCAAATAAGAGAACAAAACTATTGTTACATCTCCGTAAGTTAGATATTGATGTGGCTTTTCTACAGGAAACCCACCTACCCTACCATCAGGTTCTTCGACTTAGATGGACCTGGGTAGGCCAGGTAATAGGGTGCAGTCCAGATACCCGGAAGGGAGGAGTTGCAATTTAAGTAGCACGCCAGGCCCCTTTCCATTTGTTGGACACCATTATGGATACTCAATGCAAATATGTTTTAAAGCTCTCCTTGGACATACTGAGGTAGTACTGGGTTCCATTTATGGACTAACAAGGGACGACCCTCAATTTTTTATATCCCTCATGAACAATTTGATTCCTTGGGCGTCTCTTCTTATAGTGCTGGGTGGTGACTGGAATATAGTTTACAGTAATACTTTAGACCGTTTGAGAGGTCCAGTGTCACTACTTTCACTGGCACAATTTGCTCTTAGAGAAATGATGGAGTAGGTGGGGTTGACGGATCCCTGGAGAGCACTATTTCCTCTTTTAAGGGATTACTCTTTTTACTCTATACCTCATAACTCATCTTCTCGTATTGCTTATTTTCTTGTGAACACTGGTCACCTTTCTACTGTGATGTCATGTAATTATCTTCCTAAAGTCATATCGGACCATCATCCCACATTGCTTTGCTGGACCCAAGAGCTCTCTTTAACAAGGAACAAAGTCTGGAGATGTAATAACCAGCTTTTGAAATCAGATAATTTGATTTCTCAGTTAGTAACTTTTATGGATAATTTTTTTATTGATAATACTCATTCCACATTGAAACTAGACTACCTTTGGGGAGCTTTTAAATGTTCCTTAAGAGAAGAGCTTATTCGAATGGCCACTATTAAGAAGAAAATGACTTCCCAAGTTACGTCCAATCTCCTTCAAGAAATTAGAAGTTTGGAGATGGCGTTTACAAATAATTCAACCCCTGAAGAGATTCATAATTTAGAGGTCCTTAGAGCTCAATATAGTTCTATCTTAACAGAAAAAGCTGAACGTCTACTTTTACGCTCTCAAGTACATTATTTTGACCAGGGAGACAAGGCAAGTAAACTGTTGGCTCTTCATCTTAAAGCACAAGCCTCAGATAGAATAATTCCCTGTATCTGCAACACGCAAGGGCAAACCATCACCTCTCCTAGAGAAATAGTTCAATGTTTTCAAGATTATTATAAGGATTCATATTCTCAGTCAGTAATCAATTTTAATTCAGCCAAAATGGATCATTTCTTGCAGTCAGTTCCACTTTCCCAATTAGATTTAAATCAAGCGGAGATACTTAAAACTCCAATATCTGTTGCAGAGATAATTTCTGTCATTGAATCTCTTCCAGCTGATAAAGCCCCGGTCCAGATGGATACACCCCAGAATTTTACAAAATCTTTAAAAAACAGTTGATGCCAATTCTCTTAAATACCTTTAATTATATGTACAAACATGGCATTGCTGACACTGCCCTTACTGAGACGACAATCGTAGTTCTACCCAAACCGGGACGAGATCCACTACAGATCACTAACTATCGCCTGATATCCCTGATCACTGTTGATATGAAAATATTGGCAAAGTTCTAGCCAATAGAATGGCTAAGGTATGGCATGGGCTTATAAGCAGAGAACAAATGGCTTTGTGGCAGGAAGGGTCTCTTCCGATCATATGCGTAATCTGGCGTACTTGATTTCTGCGTCCAGGGATTCCCAGATTCCATCTGTACTGGTCCCCCTGGACGCAGAAAAAGCATTTGACAGAGTTTCATGGGACTATCTTTTCTATTTTCTCCCCAAATTCGGTATTCCTATACAATATATCAACTGGATAACAGCACTCTATACCAATCCAGCTGCACGGATACTCTGCAATGGTCTTCTCTCACAGTCAATTACTCTCCAACAAGGTGCCAGGCAGGGATGCCCGTTATCCCTATTTTTATTTAATCTTTATCTTGAACTGCTTATTAAACATATTAATCTTTCCCCCTCGATTTCTGGTATATTAATAGGGCCACATCAATACACACTTTCAGTGTAAGCCCACGATATTTTGCTTCATGTTTCACATCCTTCCTCATCGATCACAGCTGCATTTGAGGTTATAAAGGAATTCGGGGAGTTTTCCAACTACAAACTTAATATATCCAAATCGGAAGTAATGCCCCTGGATATCTATACGTTCTCAACCGAAATTTCCCATGTAGATCTTTATTGGGTGAATGACAAAATTAAGTATCTAGGGATATACCTTTCCTGTTCAACACCCACAATGAAACAGCACAATCTAGATAAAATTTTAACCCACTTAAAATTAGATTTGGCCCATTGGGCTCTGCTCCCCCTTTCTCTTTGGGGACAAATCAATGTGCTAAAAATGAATGTTCTGCCTTGGTTATTATATCCCTTACAAATGATAAATATCTTTCTTCCAAAGCAATGGTTTATACAGGTCCATGGAATGATTTCTAATTTTATGTGGGGTGGTAAGTCATCCAGAAGGGCTCTATTCAAAATGCAGCGCACCAAAAAGGCAGGTGGTCTACAAATTCCCGACTTTCTTGTTTATTACTTTTCTATCACTAGTAGGGTTCTCACACACTGGTTAACAGATAGAATGTGGCAGAGTCAACACAATACTCTCCTTTATGGCTACAAATAGAAGATTTTCTATGTCGGTCTTCCGAGTGTGATCTTAAAGCTCTTATTTATGTGCCTACTAAGCATATTCCTAAGAAACTTCAGAATACTCCCATTAAGACTACACTTCAAACACATACCTAGATCTGTAATGTTTTCCAAATAACATTAAAAACAGATGTCTCACAACCTCTTCATTACAACACGAATTTTAAGATAGGTAAACGTCCTATTACTCCTTATTTCTGGCCCTTGGGAAATCATTTTAGAGTTGCTGACTTACTCGTGGAACAGAGACTCATGTCCTTTCAGTTAGCACATCTTAATTTTAACTTACCTACCTCTTTCTGTTTTAAATATTTACAGCCTGCACACATGCTTACACAACATTTTGGATTGGGTCTATGGGATCAAAATATGGCTGGACCTATACTATCAACCATCTCTAATGTGCCCTCTTCCCATCTAATTTCTTATTTTTATCAGCTTCTAAGGGATGGCATAGAGAATAAGAAGGGCCCCCCACATTACATTTGGGATCAGATGCTACCATCGACATCATCCACACCATGCTCATGGCCTAGGATCTGGATCCAGCTTTATCAAGATATAAAATGGACCAGATACCAGATTCTGCAATATTATGTCATACTCAATTTGTATTATACACCAACTAAATGACACAAAATGGGCAAACTTTCTTCAGACCTGTGTACAAGATGTCATAAACATCCTTGGACCCTATTACACATCATGAGGAATTGTGAAAAAAACTTACCGTTATGGGAGGCACTCAAAACTAAAACTGATCCTCTATTAGGACTTACCGAGGCTTTCAGACCAGAAATATGTGTATTGGGAGATTATAGTGACTATTTAATTGGAAATCAATGAAAATACATGGCATTGATATCACTGTGCGCCAAAAAGGTAATTTTAAGGCACTGGCTAGATCAGACTGTTCCCTCTTTTACAGAATGGTTCAAAGAGATACTGTTTGCTCTTCCAGTAGAGAATATTACTGCTCAAATAGTTAAAAGACCACATCATTATCAAAAAGTATGGGCACACCTATACACATTGCTGATTATCAAGTGAATGGTTATAGGGAATAGATAATTTCTGAAGAGAATAAAGTACAATTTCTAGGACTGGAATTGTGACTCTCAATCATAACAGCAGACAGCTAGAATCTACAGACTTAGGACCTTGCGTACAGTGCGGGGGGAAGGGATAGGAAAGAAGGGGGGGAGGAAGGTTGGGAAAGAGGGTAGATTAGTATAAGTAAGGATATTACAGTAGTTTTAATGTAAATTTCTCTGAGTTGTGATTCAATGTTTGACTGATTACATTGTTAACCATATAGGTAAAAGGTTATGTCAATTTTCTGTTTTGTCACTGTACAAAATACCATTATGTAATGTTTTTAGGTCTTACTGGTTTACTGGATTGTGGAAACAACTTTCCTTCCAAAAAAACTTATTAAATTTGAAAGAAAGGTAGGGATGTACCTCCTCTTTCTGTGACTGAACCTACCAATTGGCATCCACCCAGGTCACCCAGTCTAGGAGGCCAACATCTTGCTCCCTACAGCAGGGCTCCCCAGTGGGAGAGTCTGAGATCTACCTGAGGGCCCAGCTAAGGGTTAAACCTGGGGCAACATTCAGGTGGAGGTCAAGGGGCATCAGTGTGCTGCTGGCCAAAAGGAACTTTTGCTGCCTGGTTTCCTCTTGGAGGCGAGGACATCTAATGATGTCAGCATGAGAGGTGTACACTCCGACACACATCCTGCAAATGTCCACCATCTCCTCTCCTGTATATGTGTGGTCCCAGTCGGTGTACATCCAGTCTCTACTAGGTGTCACTCATATACTGGGAGCCCTCCCAACCCAGAGGTGGAGAGCTATCCATTGGACACTCATCCTACCTGCCCCCAGCTGACCCTCTTATGCTCTGTGCTCATTCACGAACATGAGTTGTCAATGTCACAGGCAGTAACACTGCCACTATACTGGCAGGCCAGTATGTCATCCTATTTCATTTGCATGATTCAACCAAAGCTGACTGCAAAACACAATCCTCACGACCCCAATGGCCCAGCGGCAGCATGTCACACTGGTATGAATCTGAGCCAGGTTCAGGACTGGACTTGGGTCACCACATCAGGAGGCATGCCAGACTGAGGTAGCTGCTTCTCAGCAATGTGCCTTAGTCACAGAGGGTTGGCATTGGGTTCTGGCACCACAGCAACCCCTGCAGTTGGCCATGGACCATGCTCTCACTGCAAGGACATACAGTAGTGTGCATATGAAGCTGACAAAGCACTGCTCACACCGTGGGGTGGAGGGAGGGAGCTCAGATGTGGAAAAAAGACACATGTACCACGCTATATAAATGTCAGTCACCAGCACTCTTGAGCTCCGCTCTGTGTGTATCCCAACTGGTTTTGGCAGTGAAGGGGGGGCAGATGGGCTTAGGGGTCGCAGGGAACACAAGACCTAAAGGTAGGAGTAGGTGGCACCTTTAGAGAACAAACAACTACAGAAACAAAACCAGAAAAAAGACACTGTCCTCTATTGTGAAGTACACTCTTTAGTGAGATACTCTCTTTACTGCCTTCTCCACTTCCATGTGCATAATTGTTGATTGTATCCCCTCCTCAGGTTACATCTAGAAATGAGTTATGGCTCAGTGTGCATTTCCTGGTCAATACATGCTTAATAAGTAAACAAATAAATAATAAAATCTATTTATTGGAAAACAGGTTGAGCAAGGGCATCATTTACAATTACATCCAGTATAGCTGAGAAAAATTATAGCAGATAATCATGTTAATAGGTTAAGGAAAAAAATAGGGTTACAAAAAATATACATATGCTTCCATGACATAGTATTTATTTGAAACATTCAAAAAGATTAAATGAGATGTTGTGGATCACAATTATATGATGCAAAAGTGTAAGGTCGTCCCAAGGTGGGGTTACATTTTTTATTAGTTCATTTTAGACCAACTTTCTGTTGTTTTTAATGCAAACAATCTATGGAATTCAAGTTCTAGCTTCTGTTTAAATGAAAGCTACCAATGATTGTATCTTTAGCTAGCAGTGCCAATCCCTTGCAGTGTTCCCTGTGATCCCATTGTTTAAAATATAAGCAGTGCATATTTTGACATACCTCAGTGATTATGGTGGACCTGTATTCACTTTGGTCATAGTTCCATCCATCTCTGCAGGGCTCAGTCTCTAGCTCACTTGCATTTACATGTGTGTAATTTGGGTTCAGGAGATACCATTGCGGTGTCGTGAACTGTTGGCATTTCTCTGTCTGATGTTTCTTATCCATCGGAATGAACATTTTCAAGAGGTCCTGCTCACTTATATTCCCAGTAACATTGGCATCATAGGCATCTTCATAAAAGGTGCCATTATAATAGGTGCCATTTCTGTACATCTGGATCTGGCAGTGGTGGTCTGGCACAGCCGCAGAAAAGTTTTGCAAGAGGTTGTGACAAGTTAACATTAAAATAGGGAGTGACAGTAAGGCAATCTGGATAAACTGAAAGAAGCCTAAGCTCCCCACATTTTCCAAGAGGTCTGCAAATGCCATGGCTGCCTAGAAAAGGAATTGTGTAAAGCAGCAAATACAGTACTTAAAACCAAGATGAGCTGGTGATACTAAAAGACGTGAAGTCAAAAACCACAAATAAGTACAGTCCAGTAGAAAACAGGGAACACAGCACAACTTATGTCTTCAGAAAATATGAACATCAGTATCATTTAAACTGTCTTTGTATGTGACAGCGTTCATAATTTATCTCCTCCGATATCTAGCTGCACAATATTAAAGGCATAGTACCTTTTTCAGTTGAGAAATATTTGCTCTAATGCCACACTACCTGGGAGATTAAACTCTATTTTTCATCTCACGTTACTGGGTATTCAGTGCCAAGCCAATTTTCCGAACAACTATTTTGTCACTTTACTGTAAAGCTGCTAGTTCCAAAGCAAGGTTGTCTGTATTCACAGTAATGCAGGTCATTGTTTGTGAAGGTTACTTAAAAGTTGGTTTCAGAATTATTGGCTTTTACTTTACCTCCATGCAACTCCTCAGCTGACCTTCAGCTTGGTACCTTGCTATGTACAAGATTCCATCTACAATTTTCTAGCACAGATAGATTTTAATTGTTGGCAGTTGAATACAGTCAGGCTTTAGTGTAGCAGGCAGAACATCTGCATAGTCTGAGGCTACCTCTCCTCAGTCTCTACTGGAATCTATGAGAAGGTTTGCCAGGTTAGCAGAGCTAATGACCCCTTCCAGCTTTTTTGCTCTCTCTGACTGTTCTAGTAATAAGGTTTATAATGTGTAATCACCAGGCTTAGTTAAAGGTTACCTTTGCTTTTAGGAATCTTCATTTAAAAAATTAAAAAATAACTAATGAGTTTTAGAGACCTGGGGCTGGATTCACAGAAAAGAGCAAAGTACAGTGCAAGTGTTTGCGCCATACCTTGCTATTGAGCAGATGCCAAAAAATTGCTATAAACAATCAGATAGCACACTGCTCTATCTGACTCTGAATAGGTGCAGTCAGGGCAGCGCTATCCCAGGAAAAGCACTGGGAACCTCAGAAGCGCTGCCACTCATAGCTAGCCAGGAGAAAGGGCTGCCAGAAATAGCACCACCACCATGCTAAGCCACATTCATAAAAGAAGCAATGCAAATGAGCCCATTTGGGCAAGCAAAGAACTATTGGCCATTATCATGCCCATTATGGGCTCAAGTGCATGGCCTGTGGGTGGCTTAGTGTGGCCACCCCACCAGCCCATGCAGCCACATTCCCTTGAAGTCTAGTGGTGCCCTTCCCCACCCCAATTGCCCACCTGACATTAATAAAAAAAAAATTTCCATAGTGTAATGTCCCTTTCCATTCCCCGATGTCTCACCCGATAATGAAAATCATGTTTCCATAGTGTAGTGTCCCACCCTCCCGATCCCCACCCAAAATAGAATCCCCTTTTCCATAGTGCAGAGTCCCTCCTCCCTGATCTCCCACCCAATACAGAAAATCTCTTTCCATAATGTAGTGCCCTCCCCACTTCCCAACCTCCCACCCGATCTGAAAAACCTTTTCCATAGGGTAGTTTCCTCCCCCACGGTCTCCCACCTGATATAGAAAACCCCTTTTCCAAAGTGAGGTGATCCCTCCCCCCTCTCCAGTCACCGATCAGTATCTCCAAATTCCAACACCCCATGCCCTGGTAGTCTAGTGTCCCACCCCATCCAGTGTGACCCATCACCCCACTCCCCCCATCCCCATCAGTGATCAACAACCTGCACAGCCCACCTCACACAACTGTGGCTGGCCATGGACAGAGCCCTCAAGGAGCATGTACTGTATTTTTTATTTTTTTTTTTTAAATTCAAGGTTTTATTGATTTTACCGAAAGGCAGTTACACAGATACCAGGTAATGTGCACACATAATACACAACGGTAATCATAATCTCCTAAACCTATACATAAGTTTGCTAACTAAGTCCCCGAAATCTCCCCTCCCTAACCCTCCCTTTCCCTCCTCCACCCTCCTACCCACCCCCTGGAGTGTGCCTTACTTTATTAATTGAAAGAGGAGAAGAGACGTCCACTTTTCTTAGGTAGAGTATCTGAACACTTGGGTTATCATACACTTACTGTAAGTATAACGCATATAACTTCCCACATTTTCTATCAAAACTTGCCATGTTATTGCAAAAACCTGCTATCAGTCGTTCAGATCGAAAGAAATTAGATATATCCCTTAACCATTCACTATAAGAGATTGTTAATTGATCCATCCAGTGTTTCAGAACTAGTTTTTTAACAATGATGGCTATTAGGGCCATGTGGAATCTACGCTCCTTAACATTGATACCAGCGTATTGCCCTAGGAGACATACCTCAATTGTGAAAAGGTCTCCTAGCCCCAACCAGGGGTACAGTTTGGTTCTAATTTCTTGCCAGAGTGGGGTTATCTTTTCACAGTACCAGAATATGTGCACCATATTCCCTTCCTCTCTGCCACACCTAGTACAGGTAGCATCTGGTATCCTGGCCAATTTAGCCAGTCTCATGGGGGTATAATACATATTGTTCAATATGTGATATTGAGTGAGTCTAAGTCCATCTTGAGAATGGTAGATATAGAGATCTTTCCAGATCCAAGCCCAGTCAAGGTTCACATCCGGAAGTAAAGCCTTCCAGACTGAAGAACCAGGGAGAGGGTCAGAACAGGTAGATGTCAGGAGAAGAGTGTATACTGTTAAAACAGAGTGTGGCTTTAGGGAGCATTCACTAACTTGAGCAATTAAGGGTCTAACTAACGATGGCTGAGGTTTAACCCCAAACAAGGTACTTATAATATGCCTTATTTGGTACACCTTAAAAATCTTCAACCTTGGGATGTCAAACTTGCCGAGGATTTCAGATGAGGAGAGAAGGTTGTCCTGAGAAAATAAGTCTTCCATATGTGCCTCCTGTAGTTGTGGGAGCCATTGAGGCGAAAGGCTTGACCCCCCAATTTTGATATTGGGATTTAGCAGAATTGACTGACTCGTATCAACTTTTAGGGGTATCTTAAGGTATGAACAGCATTGTGAAAGTACTCCTAGAGAAATGCTAATTACCAAGTCTTGTATCCTCCATGGCAGTGACGATTTTGTTAGGTAGAAAACCGTAGAGAGGTTAATGTTATTAGACCTTAAGAGGTCGTTCTCAATCTGGAGCCAATAGGGAATATACTCTATATCTTTCTGAGAGAGCCATTTCCCCAGTTTAGTTAAATGGCTCACCCAGTAGTACAAAAGGAAATTGGGGAGGCGAAGTCCACCCAGGGCTTTAGGCACACTAAGTTTATAAAAAGCACGACGGGGCTGTTTGCCTAACTAGATACATTTTGATATCATGGAATGTAGATGTTTGAAAAAAGAGATCGGAAGCAATAGATTTAACAGGTTTAAGGGGTTAAAAAGACAGACGAGAATATTCATCTTGATTATACTTATCCGGGCCCATAAAGAAAGAAGTAAGTTCTGCCATCTCTGCAGATCCTGTTGGATAACACCGACCAGATCATCTAGATTAAGTTTCTGGGTGGTATTAGGATCCCTAGTTAAATAAATACCTAAATACCTGAGTGTCTGGGAGGACCATTTAATACCTAGATGTCCAAATTCCGATTTCAACGTGTAATTGTTCAGAGGGAAAATTTCGGTTTTAGAGATATTTAATTTATAGTTGGATAGCTTACCATATCGGTTAACAACCTCTAAAACTTGTTCTAACGGAGATGCCAGGTGAGCTAAGTGGAGAAGAATATTATCGGCATAAACTGAGAGTTTGAGGGTCTGATTATGAATAGGGATGCCCCTGATTTGGGGGGACTATTTAATATGCCAGAGTAGGGGTTCTAGATAGAGGTTAAACAAAAAGGGTGAAAGGGGGCAGCCTTGTCTAGTACCCATGTATAAAGGGAATCTGGCAGAAAAGACCCCATTGCAATAAATCTTGACCAACAGGGAAGCATAGAGGGACTGTATCATTGCAATAAATTGGGGGGGGGGAGACCATTTTCCACAAGGTTAACCATAAATATTCCCAGTACACCCTGTCAAAAGCCTTTTCAGAATCTAGGGAAATTAAAGCCATTGGGGACTGGGAAGATTGGGCCGCTTGAAAGATATGAGTGAGTGTCCTAAGGTGGTTAGCTGAGGAGTGTCCTCCTACAAACCCTACCTGTTCCAGGCTTAGAAGTCGGGTCCATTGTGCTTTTATCCAGAGCGAGAGCACTTTTGCTAAGATCTTAATGTCACAATTTAGGAGAGAAATCGGCCTATAGCTAGCCGGGTCTAATTGGGTCTTATCTGGTTTGAGTAAAAGAATAATCATAGCGTCCATAAGGGTTGGATCTAATTTGTCAGCTTTGAACATATAGGTATATAAATTAAGCAGAAGGGGGGGCTAGTTCTTTAGAAAATGTTTTATAAAAATTTGAAGGGAATCCATCAGGGCCCGGTGCTTTGTCCAGGGTAAGACTACTAATGGCTATTTCTATTTCGGTGGTAGACATTAGAAACATAGAAACATAGAAACATAGAATTTGATGGCAGATAAGGACCGCTTGGCCCACCCAGTCTGCCCATTTCCCTACCTACTGGATAAGCTGCAGTTCCTAGTTAACCAGCAGCCCACTTCTTCCTACCCCCACCCCCCCAGAATTGCCTTATGACTATCCCATGCATGCTTGAATTCCACCACTGATTTTGACTCACAACCTCCTCCGGAAGGCCGTTCCATGCATCCACAACCCTCTCTGTGAAAAAATACTTCCTTAAATTACCTCTGAGCTGCCCCCCATCTTCAAATTGTGCCCTCTTGTTCTTGCACACCTCTTTTTTTGAAAGATGCTACCCTCTTGGACTTTGTTGATTCCCTTGAGGTACTTGAAAGTTTCTATCATGTCCCCCCTCTCCCTCCTTTCCTCGAGGCTATACATATTAAGCTCCTTAAGTCTCTCTTCATATGTCTTCCGGTGCAGACCCTGTACCATTTTAGTTGCCCTCCTCTGGACAGCTTCCATCCTTTCTATGTCTTTGTGGAGATTGGGTCTCCAGAACTGCACACAGTACTCCAGATGGGGTCTCACCAGCTGTCTGTACAGAGGGATAATAACTTCCTGTTTTCTACTGGTGATGCCTCTCTCTATGCATCCCAGTATCCCGCCAGCCCTCCTTGCTGCCCTCTCACATTGGTGAAATTAAAGAGGCTTGACATAAATCATCCAACACTGGAAGGTCTAGAGACACTAAGTAAGTTTCTATATCTTGAGAATTTGTATTAGAGAGGCACTTCCCATACAATAACTTGTAAAAGTTTTCAAAGACCTGTACAATCTCTCGTGGTTCCATTTTAATAGAGCCATCAGAGGACCATATAGAAGGGATTAGATGGGAGCTTTCTAACTGACGCAGTCGTAGGGCGAGCAGCTTCCCAGCTTTTTTGCCCTGGTCTGCATATTTAGCTTTGGTTTTAACAAGGGCATATTCCGCCTTTTCTCTTATTAATTCTGTGTATTCATTACGCAGTGCTAACAGCTCCTCTAAGGTACCCGAGGGGGTAGTGGAAGATAGGGAGTTTTCCTTCTCATTAATCTGGGTTAATAAGGACATAGCTTTGGAATATCTTAACATTTTCCTCCTGGAGGCAGCTTTGATAAACTCTCCTCGAAGATAGCACTTCAAGGAACAGCAAAGGAGGTCACTTCTCGAAACTGAATCCCTATTATGTTCCATTAAGGTAGCAATGACTTCTTTAATGTGAGAGATCAAGAAATTATCCTTTAACAACTGGGTATTCAATCTTGAGATTGTTTCCCTCCGTGTATGGGGGTCTAGAGAGAGAGAGAGAGAGACAACCAGGCTACCGCGTGGTCAGATATCACTATGGGTTCAATACCAGTCTGGCAGAGAACGGGCATAAGGGAACAACTGATTAGAAAATAGTCTAATCTGGACCAGGTCTGATGGACATTTGAGTAGAATGTGTATAGCTGATGCGTGGGGTTTAAGATGCGCCATGGGTCATCCAGCCCTAACAAAGCTATTAAGTCTTTCAAAGCATTCTGTGAGGACGAAAGTGGCTTCAGCGGTCTATAGGTCCTGTCCAGATCTTGAGTTGGGGGAATGTTCCAATCCCACCCCAGAATCAAGGGGGTGGGTAGGAACATTGCAATCTTATTAGCCAGATCCATCAGGAAGTCTGAATCCCCTCCCACCGGACCATATATCGAGCCCAAGACCACCATATTGTTGTTTAAGATACCCTTAATTAGCACATCCCTCCCAAGAGGATCACTGATCGTCATATCTACCTGAAATGCGACATTCCTTTTGAGTAAAATGGCCACCCCTTGGCTTGAAGATGAGATCCCTGCTGCAAAAACCTGGGATATGCCCTGTCTACGTAGACATAACGATTCCGCACCTGTCAAGTGAGTTTCTTGAAGCAGAATAATATCTGCATTTAAAAGGGTGCAGTGCTTGAGTATTTGTAACCATTTCAAAGCATCTCTTACTCCTCTCACATTCCAAGTATTTATTTTAATAAGACTATTAGCCATTGTTTCCCCCCACTTCAGGTATCAACCCTAAAAAATTCAACGTATCCCAGATCAACCCCTTAAGGCACACTCCAGCCCCGATCCTCCCCATAACATTGTTAGGAACACATAAACCCAATTTAACAGAGATAAATACACTATCCTGTATTATGTATACCCTTAAGTCCTCTATTCGGATAATAACTAAGATTCTTAGTAGAAGTATCAATTTTTCAGATGCCCAGAAAACCCAACCCTTCCCCCCTTAATAAGCCCCCATAACTATTTACAATGGGCCTCTCACCCTGGATCTGAATAGATGCATGCCAAGATAACTTCTGTGTGATTGACCAAGCCCTGATGGCGATTAGTACCTCTGCCACATATGTAAAAGCCAAATAATAAGTTGTTGCCCCTTGCAGCTCGTAAAAAGTTGCAGTGGAGCTCTGAACTAAGGGGCCATTGAGACGAATGGCACTTAGATAAAGGATGATCGAAATGCCATCTTCCCCCCAAACCAGTACCTTCTGCAGCATTCCCCGAGTCGCCCCAATCTGAAGCCCCCCACCCCACCCTCCATTCATTATATAAAAGCACCTTAAAAGTTGTTCTGGATCAGGAAGACCCAACCGTTGTGAAACTAGACTATAGAAAGGCCCAGACAAATTTCCAATAATGTGCCCCTTTTAGATAAACACTGTCGCCCTTGTAATTATTTAATTGGGCCATTCCCAACCATCTATAGCTTGCTACAGCCTGAAAACCGTAGTTTTAAAACAGGGACATAGCTCTTATTAGGAGCTGCCCAATCGTGAATAACAGATCTCCTCAGGATCAGCGTAACTGAATAGGACGTACATCCAGCTGATATGGGTTGCCCCTGACCCTAATAACGTTGTCCTAAACCTAATTCAGTAGTAAACTTAAAATTCAAATCCTAAGCCAGTGAATTATAATGGAGAGACTGACCTGAAGCCTGCGAATAACCGTGCCTGTGGGATGGCTGGGGGAAGGATAAAGAGGGTACCCACAACAATCCCTGCTTATTGTCCCGCTGGGAAACTGCCCCCCTTCAAGAAAGGTTCCTGTTGTGAACCCAAGTGTCACCAGTATTCCCCTGACCATGACACTGCCCTGACCCCTCCTGCCAGCACAGAAACCCATGGAGCTCACCTGGACAGAACCAGCACATCACAGAGACCAGCAGGCTTAACAGGTAGAAAAATTAAATGTAAACCCTAACTTTAGCTACAGAACTACTACAGTTCTTTTAAAAGAGTTCAGCCTTCTTTAAACAAGCTAGGCAATTTTGATAAGAAATCTGAAGCTGCTTTTTCAGGCGTGTCATACGTGAACCAGGAGCCCTGGACTGAAATGCAGAGCTTAGCTGGATACAGCATTCGGAAGGGGATACCAGCAGCAATTAACTTCTTAACGGTAGCATGAAAAGCGGCCCGCTTCTGACAGGTCTCCAGAGGCAAGTCCTGTGTTATTCTGAGGGTGACACTTTCCCACATAATATTTCTGAAGTTCTTTAACTTTACTGATGACGTGATGTTTCTCCACGAAGCTCAAGAACTTCACGATAACTGGTCTGGGGGGAGCTTCTGGTGGGGGTCGTGGTCTAAGGGAGCAATGTGCTCACTCAATTTGATAGCTGGTGCTTAGCAGGGAAGGGCCTACTACCCTCTGTAAAAATTTCTGCAGGAAAGCCACAGTATTGGTGCCCTCCTCCGATTCTGGTAGCCCGAGGATCAAAATATTATTCCATCTGCTCCTGCCTTCCAAATCTTCGGTTTTAAGCTGTAACCTCTGTATTTGTTGGTGCAGCTGCGCTATCTCAGGTTCTACTTTCTCCCTCCACTTCTCTGTCGAAGCCACATGGGCCTCTGTATCTCCCACCCTTCTTGTAAGGCCGTTTAGGTCGCTATGGAGGGACTTCAATTCTGATGAAATATTGGAGAGGGTTTCTTTAAATGGTAACATTTCTTTTAAAAAGCAGTCCTCCGTTAATGGAATTGCAGCTGAAGTTGGAGGCGTTGCTTTACCAGTAGCAGCTCGTTGAGCCCGTTGCTTTTTAGGCATTTTCTCCGGCGGGACTGGTGGAGTGTGCCTGGGCAAGACCTGTTTCATTTCAGCCTCCATCGTAGTATATAAAACCAGCCACGAAGTTGATTTCAGTGCTAGCCTGACACTGAATCACAAGGATTGACCTGAAGTGGCTTTGATCGATGTCTCCTTAGGTTATTAATTGAAAATTTAGACAGTACAGAGGCGAGGTGTTGGAGCTCCGTTTCAGCGCTGCTACCAGGAATCATGCATCACGTGATCTGAGCATGTACAGTATACAGTAGAGCTCCTTAAATATGATTGACCAATCACAGTCAAGGAGCCGTACTGTACTGTATACAGTACGTGCTCCTTGAGGGCTCAGTCTATGGCCAGCTGCAGTGGTGTGAGGAGGGTTTTGCTGGTCACCGATCACCAATTAGAATGGGGGCAGTGGAGTGGTGGGTCACACTGGATGGAGTGGGAGGTCAGAGGGAGAAGGGAAGGACACTATACTACCAGGGCATGAGGTGTTGGAATTTGGGGATGGCGATCGGTGATCGGGGAGGGGGGAAGGACACTACTACTAGGGGTTTGGCAGTTGAAATTCAATGCAAGGAAGTGCATGATAATGCATATGGGGCACAAAAACCCTGGCACAATATATCAGTTGGGGGGTGAGGATATAGCATGCACCAAGCAGGAAAGGGATCTTGGGGTAATCATCTCTGATGACCTCAAGGCAGGGAAACAGTGTGACAAGGCAGCAGGTAAAGCAAATAGGATGCTGGGATGCATAGGCAGGGGCATCACCAGCAGGAAAAGGAGGTCATAATTCCACTATACAAGACACTAGTGAGGCCGCACCTGGGTACACTGTGCAGTTCTGGAGACCTTACCTATATAAGGACATAGACAGGGTAGAGAGGTTCAGAGGAGGGCAACAAAGATGGTGCATGGATTGCATCACAAGTCCTATGAGGACAGGTTGAAGGCACTGAACATGTACTCCCTGGAGGAGAGGAGGAGAGGGGGATATGATAGAGACATACAAGTATCTTACAGAGAGGAACAGGGTGCAGGAATGCACTATTTTTAAGTGAAAAGATGTTCCAGGACTAGAGGGCATGGGATGAAGTTGGAGGAGGACGATTCAGAGGAAACGTGAGGAAGAATTTCTTCACAGAATGGGTGGTGGACAAGTGGAACACCCTGCCAAAGGAAGTGGTGGGGGCTGAAACAATCACGGGATTTAAGAATGCATGGGATAGACATAAAGGAATTCTGGAAGTCAGGGGTAAGGGGCAACAGACTTCTTGGAAAACATAAACTGAACTTAGAAACTTAAATGGGCGGACTGAGTGGGCCATAGGCCCTTATCTGCCGACACTGTCTATGTATCTATGTATCTATGTACTACACTATGGAAAAGGGTTTTCTCTAGATCGGGTGGGAGATCGGAGAGGGAGCAGGGGCACTATACTATGGAAACATTTTTTTTCTATATCAGGTGGGAGACTGGGGAGGGGGAAGGACACTACACTATGGAAAATAATTTTTTTTAGATCAGGTGGGAGATTGGAGAGGGAGAAGGGGCACTACACTATGGAAAAGTTTTTTTCTGTATCAGGTGGGAGATCGGGGGGAGGGACACTACACTATGAAAAAGTGTTTTTCTATATCAGGAGGGAGATTGGGGAACAGAGTGAACAACATAGTATGGAAAAGTGATTTTCATTATTGGGTAAGAGATCGGGGAATGGGGTGGGACAGTACACTATGGAAAAGGGATTTCATTATTGGGTGGGTGATTGGGGAAAGGTGAGGGGGGAGGGACCACTGGACCACCAGGGAGATCTTTCTGTCTTCTGGAGTAGGGAATCAGGGAACATAAGGCCGCAGTAGCACAGCAAACCAGTAGGTTTGCATGGATTACTGCAGGGTTTTTGCAGGCGGTATTTTTTCCAAGCAAGGGCCATCAGAAATGGCCTTTGCGAGGATCACAAGTTTTGTGAATGGGATTGCGGGGATATGCAGGTCCCCTCCCCCACATTTGCATTGTGGTCCCCCTCATTGCATTGCCCAGGTGCAAACCCAGTTTGCCCGGGCAAACTGAGCTTTGTGTATACCATATGTGGGCAAAAGAAAGAAATAATTGTTGAGTACCATGAGGCCAGTGGGGCACAGGACCAAAGGCAGCATGGATTCACAGTGGGGAGGTCATTTCAGACAAATCTAATAGATTTCTTTGACTGGGTGACCAAAATAGTAGACCAGGGAGGGCTGTGGACATGGTCTACCTAGACTTTAGCAAGGCATTAGATACAGTACCACACAAAAGATTAATAAACAAGTTAGCCAGCCTGGGAGTGGGTCCCAAGGTGGTAGCCTGGGTAAAGAATACAGCAGAACACAGAGGGTAATAGTAAATGGAGTCCACTCTGAAGAAAGACAGTTACTAGTGAGGTACCACGGGGTTCAGTACCAGGACCAGTCCTTTTTAATGTCTTTATAAGTGACATTGCTTAGGGTCTGGAGGGAAAAGTATGCCTCTTTGCAGACGACACAAAGATCAGCAACAGGGTTAATAAATAAAGATGCTATGCTATACACAAGGAGGAGGTGAAAAGGATGAGAAGGGACTTGGCAAGGTTGGAGGAATGGTCAAAAATATGGTAGCTGAGATTCAACATAAACAAGTGCAAAGTAATGCACCTAGGACACAAAAACCCAGGGGAAGAGTACACAATGGGGGGGGGTACTAACAATAACAAAAATGGACCTGGGGAAGTCATATCAGATATCAGATGACCTTAAGGTAGGTAAGCAATGTGAGAAGGCAGTAAGGAGGGCTGTGGGATACTGGAATGCACAGGGAGAGGCATCACCAGTAGAAAATGGGAAGTTGTTATCCCTCTTTACAGACAGTTGGCGAGACCCCATCTGGAGTACTGTGTGCAGTTCTGGAGAACCCATCTCCACACGGACATAGACAAGATAGATGCAGTCCAGGGGAGGGCAACTAAAATTGTGCAGAGTTTGCACTGGAAGCCATATGAAGACAGACTAAAGGAGCTTAATATTTATACCTTCAAGGAAAGGAGGGAGAAGGGGGACATGATAGAAACTTTTAAGGGTAGCAGCCAGGAAGAGCACTAAATCTACAGCATGGTCAGGGTGGGCGATGGCAAATGAGTGGCTGGCTAAAGGATGATTGCCTAAATACACAGAACAGCAGTACAAGAGCGACTGTAGCTGCAGCCCAGTAAGGGTGACACCCAAAGCCCCTTCAGCATAGAAGTGAGTGCTGGGTGCATTCTACAGGAAAGGCAAGAGATGACAGGAAGGGGCCTGGGAAGGCGCATAGCACAAAGGCACCCACAACTGCACAGGGGGGACAGGAGGTAGGGAAAAGCCATCGGCAGAGCGTCGGGATGGCAGTACCCGACAACCGGCCACACAAGACCTGACTGCACAGACCTCGGTTCCCCCCCTCAAGCCCAGCAGACCACCACCACTACCATAGCACAGCCCCTTCAATAGCAGGCCCATGGGAGTCCCCAACATGATCGGGCCACTGTCCACGCCCATGCAGCACTGCTGCAGAAGCCCACCCACACAAGCAGCATGCCCCTGTAGTCCCACAGTCACTCACCTCTGCCAGTACCGGTCTCACTGTGCAGTGCCCCACACATGCACAGTTCAAGTGTTGCTCCTCTGAGAGTGGTGTGCGGCACACTGCCCCTACCCATCCATGTAGTGGGATAGCACCTGATGTCCGCTTCTGGGTCCGCACATCACTGCACACATTACAGGCACCATGCACATTGTGCACACCTCCACAGCTGTCCAGTGCAATCCGCTGCAGTCCCCCCCCCCCCCCACCATGCACTGCCAAACACAGCCCTGCCATGGCATGCCTGCCCTGTGCTCGGGCATTGACGCACAGTTCACATCCACCCATGATAGTCCCGTGCACCCACCTGTGCTGTCAATGTCTTGCCACCACTGCACCATCCTGCTGGATGCCATAGGCATGTCACCCTGTGCCACTCACTCCCGACCCATCGCCCACCACAGGGCGCTCTTTTCCCAGTGCATTGGTGCACACACTCTGTGCCCATCGCCATGGTGGGTTCGCCCATTACTTGTCACCCCATGGCACCACCACAAATTGTGAGGTATCCTTGCAGCCTCAGCCTCCTGTCTGCACTCTCTCCACCACTCACCGTATTTCCCTGTCGCCCCTTCCTTCACTCTGCATCCTGCGTTCACCCTTTGGGGACTTGCTCACAAGGAGTCGCCCTTATCACATAAAACCACTTTCAAATACTTCAAGGGAATCAACAAAGTCCAAGAGGATAGCATTTTTCAGAAAAGAGATGTGCAAGTACAAGCGGGTGCAATTTGAAGACAGAGGGAAGATGTATCAGGGGCGACGTAAGGAAGTATTTTTTCACAAAAAGGGTGGTGGATGCATGGAATGGCCTTCTTGAAGAGGTCACGGGGTCAAAAACAATGTGGGAATTCAAGAATGCATGGGACAGACATGAGACAATTCTTGTGGGAGTTAGGAAGAAGTAGGCTGTTGGTTAACTGGTATCTGCAGCTTATCAAATAGGTAGGGAAATGGGCAGACTGGGTGGGCCAAGTGGTCCTCATCTGCTGTCAAAGTCTATGTTTCTGTGTTTCTAAAACTCAGTTTGCCCTGTGCAAACCCAGTTTGTGCCTGGGCAAATTTTTGTGAATCTGGCCCCAAGGATAAATAAACTGGAGGAAGGGTAACTATCTCTCACCCTTGATCCTCATCCCAGTACAAAATAAAACATTCCCTGGAGTCCAGTGGCACCCCCATTCTCAGATCCATGGCCCCATTAAAACTAAAACATTCCCTGGTGTCCAGTGGTACCCCCACCCTTTGATCCCCCTCCCCGTAGGTTACAAGACAGTCTCTGGTGTCTAGTGGCACCTCCCACCCACTAATCCCCAATCCCTGTACAAAATAAAAAATTCCCTGGTGTCCAGTGGCACCCCACATCCTCTGATCCCTGACCCCATTAAAAGTGAAACATTCCTTGGTGTACAGTGGTACACCCCAACCCTCTGATCTCAGTCACTGTAAAAATCAATCATTCTCTGGTGTCCAGTAGCAACCCCCACACTCTGATCCCCATCCCTGTTAAAACTAAAACATTCCCTGGTATCCAGTGGTACCCCACACCCACTCTCCAATCCCTGTTCCTGTAAAACCAGAACATTTCCTGGGTCCATTGGTACCTCCCACCCTCCAATCCCTGTCACAATGGTTTACATGATAGTCCCTCGTTTGGCATCTCCCTCATTCGATCCCTGACCCCATAGGTTACAAGATAGTTCCTGGTGTCTAGTGGCACCTCTCACCCTCCGATCCCCATTCTCCTACAAAATAAAATATTCCCTGGTGCCCAGTGGCAGCCCCCCCAACCTCCTATCCCCAGTAAAAATAAAACATTCCCTGGTATTCAGTGGTGCCTCCAACTTTCTGATGCCCATCCCCATACAAAACAAAACCTTCCCATGTTCAGTGTTATCCCCACAACCTCCAATCCTGGCCCTGTTAAAAATTAAACATTCTCTGGTGTCCAGTGGTACTCCCACCCTCTGATTCCCATTCATGTAGGTTACAAGATAGTCCCTGGTGTCTAGTAACACCTCTCACACTCTGATCTCAACCACATACAAAATAAAACATTCCCTGGTGTCCATTGACACCCCACCATCCTCTGATCCCTGGCCCCATTAAAACTAAAACATTCCCTGGTGTCCAGTGGTACCCCCCTTCCACCCTCTGATCCATGACCCTGTTAAAAAGCAAATACTCCCTGGTGTCCAGTGGTACTACCCCACCCTCCAATCCCCATTAAAAATAAAACATTAGTTTTGCCAGCACTTGCTACTCATAGTTATTACATCTCCTTCCTGTGTTCACCACCTAATCGCTTGAAAATAAATAGAAGTCCATGAGCTTAAAAGGTGCAAAAATGGAGGTGTCTTGTTTATTTTTCTAAAGTGCACAGCACACACAGATGTAGCTTCCCTTAAAGCTCCCCCTTCCAAAAGAGGAAGCTTCCTTGCACGTTTCGCCCCCCCGGCACTTAATCATAGGATAGCAGTCTGTATCACCAACAACCATTAAATACATTAATCTTTAGAGTGAAAGTGACAGTGCATAGTGTATACTTCATAAATATTCATTCCTCACTTATTATTTTACAATTAGGTTAAAAACATGTTTGCTTGCATGCTACAGTACTTAGTGCACATATCCAGGTCAATTGCAATTTTGTATTCATTGTGTTTAAACATGTTAACATTATAATATTTCTTGCACTATTCCATTTACATTGTTATTTTTATTTTTACCACTTCTTGCAAGAGCACCAAACTGTCCTTCTCTTTCTATACAGTTTCCCCCTGAGGATCCACTTATGGAAACCAATTTCCACAAAACATCTATGAAAAGAATAAATATACAGTTATCTTTAACATATGTGCATGTAACTGTATTTTACTGTATTAAGGTGTCCAATTACTATCAAACTCTGTTATATAGATACTACAGACATGTCACAGTACGTTGTATGGCAACCATATAGTGTGTTGTTCTGGCACGATGGTAGTTAAGCATCCTATTGGAAGCTGGACCTTAAAAAGATTAAAGAAACAAAATATTACAGCTTTTTAGCTCCAGTACAAACAAACATCACCAGCTACAGAATAGTAGCAAAAGGAACTCCATTATTTCTGTATCACAAGCATGCCCCTCAGTGTAAAATAAACAAAGCCTGACAGGATTAATGACAAATGGCATAAACACTAACAAGAGGGTAGAGGGAAAACGCAATGAAAATACAAGGGAGCCCCATTCATTGAAAGATATTATTTTCACCAACATGGTAACTGAAACAAGCACCTTCACTGAACTACTTCAAAAGACACTAAACAGTGATGTGGGACCAATAGATATTAAGCAAGCTTTTCACCAATTTGAAAGAACAGCATTTAGAACCAAACGCCTGCATTGAGAGAAAATTTCTTTGCATGCATATTTAGAAGTAGATCGAGTTCCAAGGGGCCTGACAGTCTTAAAGAGGCCACGTTTTGGTTTACAAAGAAAGGGTTTTCTGGATAACTGGCAGAAAATAAGCCATGAAGCAAGTAAACTCTATATGGAACTGATACTTAAAGGAAACATAGAAAGAGGACAGTTTGGTGCTCTTGCAAGAAGTGGTAAAAATTAAAATAAGAATGAAAATGAAACAGTGCAAGAAATATTACAATGTTAACATGTTTAAACACAATGGCCCAGATATTCAAACTGCACCCAAAAAGTGCACAACAGCAGGAGCAAGAGCAAGTCCACTGCGCCCATGCACAAGAAGTGTGATATTGAAAAACTGCACAGGCCAAGATGCGCCTATGGCCGACAACTGAATATCGCACCACCTGCGCCATAGCGCAACTAAGGAGGTGAAGCTGAGCATATCTGATGTGCCATAGCACAACAAGGGATGTTCAGCTGAGCAGTCCAGATGCACCATAGAGCAACCAAGGATGCCCCCTGCAGCAGGGCAGCAATGTAACAGCACAACCAGGGATGCAGGGGCCCACCACCCATGCCACAGATGGTCAGAGGAACACACAGCAGGACAGACATCATCCCCCACACCCCATGCACTGCACAGCTGGGGGAGAGCTGGAATAACCACTGGCCCATGGATACCAGCAACCAACCCACAGCTGGGCTTTGGTGCCCCAGCATACCCCCTGGCGAACTGTGACTGGCACACAAGGAGGGTAGACCACCCCATTCCACACCATCCCACCAATGCAGAGCACACCTTGACCATGATCCCCATACACCCTGCCCAGGAGTAGTGCCCAACAGTGCTGGACAACCCATGCATGCCACCATCCCCACTGTGATAATGCAACCCTGTGCACCATGAAGCGATGCAAGGCAGCCCCACCATGAGCACCCTGTAGCGGGCTGCAGCAGACAGCACTGCAACAGATGCATACACAGTGCCACCCTGCACGTCCCCCCCGAGGTACAGCTGAGAGACCGACCATGCATCAGCACATGAGGTACCCCACATGCGATGGGGCATGCCCCGGACCCCACCTCCAATGGTACAGCACCCTGCACACCCTCCCAAGGACACATCCCATCCCAGTACTGGCCACAACAGCCAGCACAGACACGCACAGTGTAGCATGGAGGCATGCACCACACAGGATGCAACACAGTGCATGGACAAACACCTGCCCATACCCAAGGGCACACCAACACAGGGACACAGTAGTGGGTCAACCATGCTACCGGCGTGTGGCCACAGCTGACGTGTACACACGGCCAGCACCCCTACATTGCACAGGTGTGCCAGCCACCCTACACAGGCACCATAAAGCTGTATGCTACCAGCATTCTGCCGGAGCACAAGTGACAGAAACTGGAGCACATCCCCTGCAACAGACACAAGTGACAGCATGGAGGGGGGAAAACAACAGCGGAGGCCACAGTGCCACCGGAGGCAGACGTGCACCATACTGGTGATGGCAGGCAACCTGGCATTGTGCTGGGTACAGTTGTTATCCAGCATGGACAGCCACCACTGACACGCCAGTAGGCTGTGCATATCACAGACATGCAAGGGTGTCAGCTGCACAGGCCATGGACGGTCTGACAGTGGTGCCATGCACACAGTGCAGGTCCCATGGACCACTGCACACAGACATCCATTGCACAGAGTACAACACACAAACCACAGACAGTGACTGATCCCCCTGCCCACACCATAGGCGGTTCACCTCTGCACACACACACACACACACACACACACACACACACACACACCATGCGTGCACCACCCCTGACGCCATGCACACCACTGCAGCTGAGCACTTGTAGCCCGCTGCAAATCAGAGACCACCACAGTTGTCATAACAAAATGCTTACATTTAAAAGATGTAAACAAAAACTATGTACAATTATTTACAAGGGGGGGAAGGGCCATATAACAGGTGGGGGTGGGTAAGGGGCAGACGTGAACATATGGGAGAGGGAAGAAGGGGTATGAGGGTGGGTCAAAGGGGGGAAGGTGGTAGTTGGGGCATGGGGACATCAATGGCCGGCCCGATCCTCCTCTTCCTGGTGCCTATGTGAGCTTCTCTGACTCCTCCTGACCCTGTGGTGGTGTATGCGCCAAAGGAGCTGCAATGTCTCCCTCGCCACCTGCAGCAGCTCTTGAATACCCTTCTGTGTTTGCAGGAGTCACTGGCCACCTAGGATGAGGGAGCAGAGTCAATAGGTGTGACTATCCATCCCCCTGCAGCCCACCCACTGTGCATGGCATACAGAAATGTGACACGCCCCTGTGATAGTGTGCGACCACCCACAGTGACCGTGTCCACAAGACCTGCCTACCCAGGCAGCCACAGCCATGTGGACCACTGCTCACACTCACCGCCCATGTCCTGCACAGCACCACCATGGCTGTACAGTGACTTGGCTATGCGGTGTGAAGGCAGTGCCACAGCCATGTGCCCGGTGCATGCATGGACCACCATTGACGCACTCCCAGACATGCAGTGCCACTGGACAGTGCTGACTGTAACAAGTTGCGTGCATGTCAGTGGTGTCAATGGATGGTGGCCATGCCCCAGTGCCCGCCCAGTTATATAGCATGCAATAGTAATCATAGATGTAAGGCACTCACCATCATCAGGCTGGTCCACGCGCTGCGGACCACCATCACCCATCCTGTCCCTCTGCTCCTCCATGCAGTGCTTCCTGTCCCTGTTGCGCTGCCATTCTTCTGGCCCTAAGGTGCAAACATGGAGAGAGGAAAATCAGTACAATCCGGTAGCAAAGTCCCCCTGCCCCCATGTGTGTGCAATCCCACACAGCCATACCCATCCTCCTCACACCCTATACCACCACCACGGCCAACACTGGACAGCCCCCATGTGCCAGACACATGCAACTGTGATACCCGTATGGGCGATAAAAGTGTATGGATGTTGCACCTACCTGGGCGTGGCGCCGTGCCCCTCCTGGCACTTGCCTGCAGGTAGACAAGCAGGTCTGGGTCCCTGCACCTCAGGTCCCCATAAAGGTGGCGGCACTGCTCCGCAGTCTGCCCCATACCGGTGGCCTAATCCAGGGCGTCGGCCACTCCTGCCAGACTGCACTCCTGGCCCTGTCCAGGGGTGCCTCTCCAAACAAAACTCCAGCATGGCGCTCAACTATCACCACCAGGTTGGCGAGCTCTACCTGGCTCCAAACCATAGCACGCCTCAGCACCATCTCTGCTGTCTGGTTCAAGCAAAATGGCACTCTGTAGCGCGGTCCTGCTACGTGCAGATGCTGCGTGGTAGAGCGCGCTGCCATTCTCTATCACGCTGTCACTGAACAGTGCAATAGTGGTGCATCCATGCCTGATGCATGGTGCCTAGGGAGCAAAGGTCGGGTACAGGGTCAAGGGTCTCTGGCACACGGACAGCCGCAGCGCGATTGGAACCCAATTCATGTAGCAAGATTGGGTGCCTGTGTGCCACCTCCTGTAGCGGCCTAAAGTCTGTTGCCCCAGTGCGCATACGATGCCCCAGTGCCACAGCGCCATATAGGTGAACAGCACTGTATCACCACTGGCACAATGGTGGCCATGCCTTGCATTGCATCCCGTGCACAGCACATCAGCAGCGTGGCAGGCGCCTGCGTCATCAACCCAGGTATACATAGTTAGGTGTGAACTGCACATGTCACAGAAATGTGTCCTTGGCTCAGCACATTCAACACAATTGCGCAAAAAGTGCAACAGCGCGATATTCATCCTGCATATGCAAATCATCTAATCAGTCATTCAATGGCGCAGTCACTGCATTTGCATCCACTTAAAGATGCGCCTTGCCTCATTTGCATGGGTTGCGCTATAAAAATGTGACATTGGGCTGCACTGGCCATAGTCAGTTACTGCAGTCTATTACGGTGAGTTGCATGCTGTTTGGGAGTGTGGACTGTGGTGTTTGGGACATGCATGGGACTGCACGGTCACAGGTAACACCTGTCATTCTCACAGGATGAATCATGACCGATCATGTGGTTGAGGAAGAGGAACAGAGTCGGAGGAGGAAGAGGAGGCCAAACTTTACAAAGGCCGAGACAGATGCCTTGTTTGAGGCCTACTTCGACCAGGAGCTGCTTCTCAGTGGACGCCAGGGAACACCACAGGCCCGTGCTGCTGCATGGGAGGAGGTGGTGCATGCTGTCAACCTGCATGGCAGTCACCAGCGCTCCATGCAGGAGTGCAAAAAGAAGATGGGCACGGACAGGCGGAGGATTAAAGAGAAGGTGGCTGCCATCAGAGCAGCATGGTCTGTGACCAGTGGGGGACAGCCGGAGGTGCAACGCCTGATCCCACAGAAAGAGCAGGTTGCTGGCAACATGCAGCATTGTACCATTGAGGGTGTTCTGGGTGGTGGATTCCAGACAGGTGGTAGTCCGTCACTGCATGGTAGGACATGGTCTGTCTATTGGGGGGGGGCAGGGTAGGTCACATGCAGTAATGCTACTTTTTTCCCCCTTGCAGCTCCTGAGCATTTGCATGGCTCAGTGGTGGTGGGCTTCTCCACTGAGGCCAGTAACAAGGAAATGGAGGAGGGCCCACCCACCTCCACAGGAATACAGGGGTCAGGGTGACAGTGGGCCTGCCTGGACATCCAGACTGATGTTGGTGTAGCAGGTACAGAGGAGGCCCTGCCCTTGTCCCAGCGTGCCAGCTTCCATGGATGCCAGCATGCTGAGACTTGGGCTGGTGCCGGATCCATCACCGATGATGATGGAGCTAATGTCATGTGCAGTGACACGTGTGTGCCACAGGATGGCCACACAGCAGGTGACATCACGGTCATGGCTGTGGATTGTGCCACCGTGGAGGCCTGCTTGTCATCACAGTCCCAGCCTGTGCCATTCTGCACCAGTGGGGCAGCACTGGTGTGTGTCCAGGACAGTGGGACTGTTACAGCCACTGTGGTGGCATCATTGAGCTCTGGAGAGCGGCAGCCGGAGGGGCAGCATCAGCAGTAGGCCAATGGCCATGGGGGTACAGTGTCAGGGGCAGCATCAGTGCACCATCCATGGACATACCCAGACCTGGCCCTGGTGTGCAGCACCCACCCTCAAGGGGTGATGAGCATCAGAGCCGCGAACACCCTGAGGGACAGCATGCCAATTAGGAAGATGACCTCTTAGATGAGCACACCCACATACTGCAAGCATCAGTCAGTCAGCAGATGCGGCTTGTGACGGCGGTGGATGCACTGAGTATGGCTCTGTGCCAGGCAGAGGAGCAGCGCAGCAGAGACACTGCTCTGCTCCTGGCAGGGATGGACCGGTTGCGGGAGGATGTGACTGCTGCCATTGACAGGCAGACACAGGCATTCATAGCTGTCATGGCCACAATGGGCACACAGTTATTTGCCCATGCATCGCAGAGACCATGCAGTGCAATGTCCACCCCCCATTCCAGGCATCGTGCGACACCATCCTTGTCAACACTGGGTTCAGCTGTGGGCATCCCGAGTATGCCTGGCGCAGGCATGTTCAGTGTGCTGCAGACCTCTGCACGAGCACGGTCGCGTTCACACAGTGGAACCCCTTGGGGACCATCGGTGCCACCTCATGAGGTCAGTGGTCAGCCTGTCACTGCTGGTGGGTCTCAGCAGGGCCACCCACGCATCTGTGGAAGCTGTGGCACTGTGGCATGTGACTGACCTGTCTCCCTGCATGGCTACTGTATGATGCTGCCCTGTGTGCATTGTGTCATTCAGCGGGCAATGCACGGATGGGGTACCCTGCCCTGCACGCACACACACGTTCCATCTGCACACCCTCCTGGCTGCTGTCCACTGTTGTGTGTGCATGATGATGCCTGCATTGCACTGTACACCAGTGTGCAATGGTGCCCAGCGTCTGACACACACATAATGACAGGCAGTGGGCGTGGTGGTCTGTGGACATGTGTGTGGCTAGGGGTGGCAGTCTGGGTCGACGTGCCTCCTACCTTTTGTGCATGTCTTGTGAGGTGTGTGTGTGTGTGTGTGTGTGTGTGTGTGTGTGTATGACTGTGTGCCATGTTAGACCTCACCCATCCCTGGCGGTGTGTGCGGTTCCATGTTAGGCCACTTCCCTTGATGGCATGCACCCCTGGTGTGTGTCCATGCGTGTTTGTGGGTTGTGCCTTTGCCACTGGTGGTTGCACATGGCCCCATGACCTACCTGAGTTGGCTGAAGTGCTCCTCTATGATGGTGTCCCAGTGCAGCTGTGCCAGCCGGAACAGTCGGGGGTCCCATCGCCCAAGGGGGGCTGCCCATCACCATCATCACTGGTGTCCTCATCATCCCCATCGCTGTCCTCTCTTTGATCTGTACAGCTATCCCACAGTCATTGGCCATGTTGTGCAGGATGCAACAGGCCAGGATTAGCCTGCAGGCCTTTGAGAGGCTGCACTGTAGGGCACCGCCGGAGGAGTCCAGGCAATGGAAATGTGCATTCAGCATCCCAAACACCCACTTGATGACACTGCGTGTGGTAGCATGCGCCTCATTGTAGCGTTGCTGCAATGGGGTCGTGAGCCGACGGTATGGTGTGAGCAGCAAGGGACAGAGTGGGTATCCACTGTCACCTGTGTGTAGAGAGTGGAGGTTAGTTTGGTGATCAGCATCACCCTGCCTTGGGCCATGTAGGCCACTACCCATGCCACCTCTGACCATGCCCCTCCCAAGCTCTATGTTTGTCTGTGTGGTTTGCATACTCACCCACTAAGTGGCCAGTGGGGATGTCCCCACTCTCGAATCTGTGGCACAGTGCTGACTGGTGCCAGATGAAGGCATCATGTGCTCCCCCAGGGTGCGTGGCACAGACATTGATTATGGGCCCCCTGGCATCACACACCACCTGGCAGCTTGCATAGCCCTACCGATCAATATATGCGGCCCCATCGGGGCCAGATGGTGTGCAGATGGCCACATGGGTGCAGTCTATTTCCTCCAGCACACCAGGCATATGTGCTACCCTGTGGAACTCCTGTATGTTTGCTGTGCACTCTGCCGGTGTGCTGGGGAAATGGATTTACTCCGCAGCATGTGGCAGCAGTGCACTGAGGAACTGGGTGAGGTGGCATGACGCGGCCGACTGGGTTATGCCTGTGGTGTCCCCTGTTGGTCTCTGGAAGGTACCCGTGGCAAGCAAGCACATGCAAGCTGTTACTTTTGTCTCCACTGACAGAGCATGGCTCTGTCGTGTGGGTGCCTGCATCACGTCAGAATTGCCCGATTCAGGCAGTACCAGCCCATGATCTCAGTATCGCTGTACAGCTCGAAGCTGGTGTGGGCTCAGTGCTTCCTGTTGGGGGCATACCGCTGATGGGCCCTTCCATGGCTGTGCCCCCCTGCTGCCTACCTTCTCACCCCCCTCATTACTGCCTCCATCTGGATGGTGGCACTGGCCATGTCCCTGACTTGTGTTCCCTCCGGCAGCTGTTTCTGTGTTCCCCCTGCTGTCCTGGCTGCTACTTCCCCTGCACTGGGAACATCTTCCTGTGGTGGCCTCAGTGCTGTGTGGCACTTCTCCCTTCTGCACTGGCTGTGGCTGTGGCTTCCCACACCTTCCCTGTGCCTGTGTGTTCAGGGTGCCCTTTCCCTGTCCTGCCCTGTGTGTCCCTCCTGCCCTGTTTGTCTGGCTAGAGTTCAGCCACATGTGCCTTCCCTGTAGCGTTCTTGCACCTCTCCCCTGTTCCTTTTTATTTTGGCTCATTTCCGCTATCATACAACTTCCGCTTGCTCCCCTATTGCGCATGGCACGTTGCTGAATATCACACTGCACCATTTATGCATGGTTCCTCCCCCTTCAGTTGCGCATGCATTCATTATCATTGCGCTCTTGCTCAGCGTGATTTGGGAGGCGCATCTGCCTCCCGCTGAATATCGCAGAATGGTGCATTTTTGGACTTGCGCTGGAGCAACCCTACTGCGCATGGCGCAACCCTTTTGAATATCTGGGCCAGTGAATATAAAATTGTAATTGACCTGAATATGTGCACTAAGTAGCATGCAAAGCAAACAAGTTTTTAACCTAATTGTTAAATAATAAGTGAGGAATTAGTATTTTAGATTTATACACTATGCACTGTCACTTTAAAGATTAATGTATTTAATGGTTGTTGGTGATACAGACTCCTATCCTATGATTAAGGTCTAAGGAGGCATGAAATGCATAAGAAAGCTTCCTCTTTTGGAAGGGGGAGCTTGAAGGAAAGCTGTGTCTGTGTGTGATGTTCACTTTTGGAAAATAAACAAGACACCTGCATTTTTGCACCTTTTAAGGTCATGGACTTCCATTTATTTTCAAGCGATTAGCTGGTTAACACAGGAAGTAGTTGTAATAACTGTGAGTAGCCAGTGCTGACAAAACTTCTCTTTATTTACCTGCTACTAGCCAGGCATGACGTCCCAGGTGCAGGCCCAAACAATCTTTCTGAACAAAAATAAAACATTCCCTGGTGTCCAGTGGTACCCCCCACCCACCAATCCCTATCACCAGTAAAAATAAAACATTCCTGATGTCTAGTGGTACCATTCCACCCTCCAATCTTGTCCCTGTAAAATAAAACATTCCCTGGTGTCCAGTGGTACAACCACTCTCTGATTCCCATCCCTGTGTAATGCCCATCACCAAATTGGGGGCTTAGCTTATGGCCCAAATCTCTCCTGCCCTGCTCCTGTTTCATGGAGCATCTCCCGATTGTCTGCATGTTCCCGGTTTGTCCCCCAAGTTTAACCACCACAGCCCAGGTCCCGTGTAACCCCCAGCGTTCCCCAGTACAGCTCCTGAGTACTGATTCAGACCATCATGGGCTTTAAAGTTATCCATGATCTGCCGCACCACTTCTTTGCACTCTTGTGCAGGCGGGCAATCATGCATGTGTGAGGTGCGTCTTTCATCTCCTGTCCACTCATCTTGCCATAAAATGGGAGGGCAATTAGTGGTCCCAGTGCCTCTACTCATCAATGGGGACTGGGGACCTAAATAAGGCAGCAGAGAAGCTGCCAAGCCACCCAAAATCTGAGTTTGAAATGGGGCATTCATGAGGGGCTCATGAATATTAATGAGCCCTTCATACATATTAATGAGGGTGTCTGTTTGGTTTCGGGGACCGCATGTTTTGGTGGCTGCTGCAGGGTTAAACTGTAACTAAATGTATAGAAATAACAGCAGCTGCCAATCCACAGTGGAGATTATAGAACAAAGGGGGAAAGTGTAAAATAAAATGTTTTTTTTCCTGGCTGCACCAGTTTTAACATTGGAACTCAGACAGACAGCCTGCCTACTGCCTGGGGGAACTTAATCTGGGCAGCAGCGACGGGCAAAGGACTGAGGCCAGATGCTTATTCTGTGCAGGAACTATAAAGGCACAAAAGGGGCTCTTGGACTGTGGGGCAAGAAAGCTAAATAAATGTGCGAATCTGCAACAAGACTGTGTGTTTAGCAGCAGTCATTTTAAGCAGTGGTGTCTACCAACACTCTATATAGAGGGAGCATCACCCCCCTCCGCCTGCTGGAGATTCCCCTTCCTATGCACCCCAGCATCCCACAAGCCCTACCGACTGCCTTCCCACACTGCCTGACCATCTCTAGGTCATGTTCTGCAATTACTCCTAGGTCTCTTTCCTGCTTAGTCTTTGTCAGTATCACTCTGCCCATTTTGTACTCGGCTCCTGGGTTTCTACACGGTAAATATCAGAGTGGTCAGCTCAGCAACATCTTACAAAATTGTACAAGAGTTCTTGCATCTCTGTCATCTTTCTAGATTGAATACTATGAGCTAGTTCCACCACTTGGAAATGACAGCTTGCCCAACTGAAAATTTCTAAGTGAGAGTTTCCCCACCTTAACATTTCCAATCTCATCACTGGTAAATATGATTTGGGGATAGAGAAAGTCCTGTGGCAACTCCTTGCTTCCCTAATGGCTGCAATGGAAACCTGCAGTAAGCATTGTGTTGTTCACTGTTACATAAATTTGGATCCTGCTGCTTACGGATATGGGAGGTTTGTGTGTACTGTAGATAGGATTTGGGCCCCTTAGTGGAGATAGTGGAGCAGGGATCTGTTTGCGTGAAACCTCTCACTAAGTTGTCACTTTGCATGGTTCACTGTACATAAATTGTTGTATTCCAAGTAACCTATTTAAGGGTAGTGCCCTGTGTCCTGGTTTTCATTTGTTTAAGGGACCAGAGTGTTTTAAAGCAAACTACTTGCTGCTGTGTGGTTTCATTTGAAACATACACTTTATTTCCCCTGCCTGATTTTCCCTGGGATCAACCTATGCCAGGCTTGTATTACAGCAAGAGAATTACTACCCCCTTACCCAGTGGGGTGCAGAGCTTGAACGTCCTGCGGCACTCTCTGTAGTACCCCCAGGTGGAAGCACCATGCTATGTAGATAAGTTAATGTTTTCTCGTTCTCCGAGAACTGTATTTAAAACAACCCAGGCTGGCCTCCATGGTGTCAGAGGAAGTGATCCCTGAGGGCCCCAGGATGGACACTACAGACCTCTTGACAGCCCAACACCAGGCATGTGGACACATCTGCCCATCCCCCCTAGTCTGGATGGAAGTGGTAAAGGATCTGAACATGCATCATAATATTTTGATTTGTACAATTTGTTGTTGATGTTCTTGAATTCTTGTTTCAGAGTGAGTAAATATTCTGTATCAGATTAAACTATTGAAAGAATATGAACTGTGGGTTGTGCTACTATTAATCTGTGATAATACAATGCAAAATATCCCACTTCCTGTCTTCCCCTACAGAGATGTGTTGTTGTCAAGTCTGAGCTATTAATCTACAGGGTTACACTGGAGTTCACAGGAAGGAAAATATTAGTGAACAGGATTAAAATTTCCAATTGTCTTCTTTACTCTTTACTCTTGGCTTTCTCCCTTTCCACTGCCACATACTGGCTCTATGTAACTGTTACACAGAATCACCTGTCAAGATGCAGCAAATTTAAAATCCGCAGGTGAAATGAATGTGAAGTGGCCACTTCGCGTTAGTGCAATGCTACACAAAGTAGCCATTGAGGAGTACTCACTTCGCCTTGTGATTATGACTTGACATCACGTTGTTATTCACCCTTAACGTGAAGTAAGTTGGAATGACAACAATAGGCACTTTGGGTTGCCCCCCACACACACTTATCACATGGCTTACAGTACTGTAAGTCACATGCTTTAGCCAGGCAGGAAAAAAGTGAGTCATACCGGCAGATACTTTCACTTTCTCCTTTGCAGAGGTAGAAGGAGGAAGGATAGTGCAGGAGAGGAGTGTGTATTTGTTGCTTAACTTGCTTTTTTCAACGTCATAAAAACCAACAGCTTTTTAAAAAGCTAATTCTTTAGTTTTTGTTGTACTGTTTTGTGAGTTATTTTTTTGTGACTGATTTGTTTTATAAGTTTTGTTTTGTGTAAGTGTGCGTGCATCTGTGTGTGACTGTGTGTGTGTGCGTGTGTGAGTCGGTCATCGTCGCGTGACTCGTTGGAGTGGAGAGGAAGGAGAGGTATGGACCAGGGGCACTATGTGGCTCATGTTGGCCAGGGGGGAGTGTGGACACATGGGGTTCAGCATGGGCAGGTGTCGCTGGACCGCACCAGATTATTTGGTCCAATCCCCCCTCTGGAAGCAGCAGCACCACCAGTGCCACCGCCACATCCAGCAAGTCCGCTGCTGCCACCACCACCACCACCATCTGTACCAGTTGCAGGAGCTCCAGCAGCACCATCTTCCACTCCACAGCAGCAGGTAGAGCCCCCCCCAGGTGCATAACAGTGCTGCCAGTAATACATCTGCCCCTGTTGTGCCTGGTCCCTCCTGCAGCTCGGTAGTCTGGCAGTTTTTCAACTGTGTCAGGGGGACAGGAGCATTGTGGTGTGCCTGCTTGGTGGTGTGCAGGTAAGCCGTGGCCCCTGGGGGACACATCTGGGGACTGGGGGCCAGAGGACACACATGCTTAACCACCACAAGGTGGAGTGGCAGACTGCCACAAAATGGCAAGGCCACCACCTGCTGGCCCTTCTGTGGCAGTGGCAGCAGGTGCTGCTGCTGTGCATCACCAGAGCAGGAGGAGGAGGACCACAGCAGCAGCTGCTGCTCCACCACTACTCCTATCACTGCCACCAGCACCACCTTCACGACCACCACTACCTGCCTTTCCTCCTGCAGCAGTGGACCCCGCCACGATGCCTGCAATGCAGTCAGAAATAGCACTGCTGTGGGCTGCAAAGAAGGAAAGTAATCAGAGGATGGGTGCTGTCCAGCAGCAGATGGAGCGGATCGAGCAAGAGCAGCTACAAATAGTGTCGATGCTTCATCTGCCACTGGAACATCAAAGGATCGAGCATTAGGTTTTGTTTTCTGCACACCTCCTCCCCCACTGCTGTACAGTTTTGTGTTTTGTTTGTTTAATACCAGACAGAGGGAAGGCCACAGTGTTAGTTTAAAGGGAAACAGTAAGCAACAGGGGTGCCTGCATCCTTCCCCCTGCAAGGCATACCCTACAGTTAAGCCTTTTAAGTATGTTGCAGCATTTTCTCATGCCACAACATACTTTATTATACTAAAAGAAATCAGCAACCCAGAAGTATAGCAGATACCGTGGGGCTCCATTATGTGTTACAGTGGCAATGTCGACACCATGCGCTCAACACAAAAGTATTTAGCGCATGGCATCTCCGCTGCACCTTCCTTTACGCATAATGGGGCCCCATAGTGTCCGCCATCCTTCTGGGTCACTGACCTTCTTTCTTAAAATAAAGTATGTTGATGCACAAGAAAACACTGTAACATACTTAAAAGGCTTAACTGGAGGTAAGCTCTGCACTGGGCAGGATGCAGAGCTCTCTGCTGACTGCTTTCATATAAGTATACATGCACATCACAATCATACATGCTCCTTATATGGGTGCCTTACCTCCAGGGTAATCTTTCTTGCTCCACATTCCATAGTGCAATACTTTTCTGGCAAAAATGCTTGTAGTTTTGGTAAACTGGGACTTGGAGGACTTCCCGTTCTGAAGATCTTCCTAAGTTCTGTCACCTTGCTCAGCAATGTTATGACATGATGCCAGGGAGAGCTCGGGGACATGCTTTACTATAGTGAATGGCCAGCAGCTTTCCGAATGTTTCTTTATGTTATCATGGTCAGTTTGTGGTGAAATGTGGACACGTTTCCACTAACAAGGCTCTTGTTAGTTGAAACGTGCCCACATTTCACCATAATGTTGCTGAGCGTGGGGAAGAAACTTGGGCGGCTCTTCAGAATGGGAAGTCCTCTGGAACCTGTTTTACTAAAATTATGAACGTTTTTGCCAGAAAAGTATTGCACTATTTAAGGACATGTGGAGCAAGAAAGATTCCCCTGGAGGTTAGGCACCAATATATTGGGTACAATAATCCATAACTATGTACCTTGGTGAATCTCTTTAAAGCAGCAGTGCAACAGTCTCTTGAAAATTTTGACCTATACTTTTGTATGCTATTTTACATTGCCACTTTACTTACATCCTGACTTGTATGATACTATTCTTTCCAGTATTTGAGTCTGCTTTAGTACTTTTTTTCATGTGTGTGAGATAATAAAAGGAGCACTCCTTTTAATATGGTGCAGAATCTACAGACCAGGTCTTTGTCAGTATTTTGCGCTTTCTCCATCAGTTGTTATATATTACTTCTGTTGTCAAATTAACAATTATGCAGCAGGCAGTGTTTTATGACATCACAGAACAATAGTTGTTCAAAAACAGCTGCAAATAGTGATAAGAACCTGGTCAGAATAATATTAAATGATGTGCTCCTTTTTTATTTTCAGACATAAGTAAAAGTAGTAAAGCAGACACAAATTGTGAAAAGAAGGGTATCATACAAGTCATGAGGTAACTAGTGGCCGGCAACGGTGGCAATGTAAAATAGCATAAAAAAGTATAGGTCAAAATTGTCAACACATTGTTGCAATACTGCTTTAATTTATAATTTAAGTATGACATTATGTGCTCACAATCACAACACACAAAATGCATCTGTCTTCTGCCCAGAAAATTGACACGTGCTAAGGAAGTGAAATGGGATCGTCACACCACATGCAAAGTCCCCCAGAATTTATTGTGCAGTCACTCATGCGTGCAGTGGTGGCACAGAGTCTCCAGATTTTTTCTGCATGCTCAAAATGTGTCCACCTTGTGTACAGAAAATTGACAAGTGGTAACAAAGTGAAATGGGATTGTTTCAGCAAAGACAAAGTCCCCCAGAATTAAAGGTGCACTCAGTCATGCATGCAGTGGTGGCACAGAGTCCCCAGATTTTTTCTGCATGCTCAAAATGCATCCGCCTTGTGTCCAGAAAATTGAAAAGTGGTAACAAAGTGAAATGGGATTGTTTCAGCACATACAAAGTCCCCCAGAATTTATTGAGCAGCCACTCATGTGTGCAGTGCCCCAGAATAAAATGATGACCGTGAGCGAACTGTTGTTGGTCCAATGTGTGCTGCGATTCAAGCAAATGCAATGTGATCATCTCAACTGGATGGAAGGGTGCCCTTTGTCTGTACACTAATAGTAGCCTTGGTGAGCTGATGTATATAGATATATAATTCTGTATTTTGTAGGTAAGGGGGGGTTGACATGGACATGTACTCATGGTATTGTTCTGCATCACAGGTCACAAATACTGTTGGTGTGCATATTCCAGTGCTCAATGAGAACTTTCTGAGTAGAAATTTGCAATGGATAACTCTCAAGCACATAAAGGTAAGTATTTTTTTTTTGGGTGGGGGGAAGCATATTTGCAGGTTTGTCTGTAATGGTTTCTTATTTTGTTGCTTCTTCACAGATTTCATCTGCATCCTTCTCAAATCTGGTTGTTAATGATGGTCATGTTCATCTAATGAAATGACTTCTGCGTGTTGCATGTGCACCCCAGCCCGATGTTAAAGAACTTGTTTGGATAAGGCCATTTTGTCAGAACAACAAAGCATCTGGAGGTTTCCTTAAAAAAGAAATGAATGACTTCTTACAACTTAATTGTTATGTGTCCCTCCCTGGTTCTCAAATCTCAATCCCTAAAGTCAAGTTACATTTGAAACCTACGTCTTGTCAATTAACACAACCTGTGTGCAGTATTTGCTGCAGTCTTTACAGAACAATGAAATGGATGAAATAAAATTTTCATGCTTACCAGAATGGATTTCACATGGATATTACATTGCTTCCTCTCTGTATGGTACAGCTACAGTACCATTCCCAATGAGTTTTAGCAATGGAGCCTTTTTTTGTTACCCTGTAAAAGAAACAAAAGAAGTGTACTGTATGTGTTTTACCACTGCAGCTCTGAAAAGCTACAGAAAACAAAACATACAACTAAAGGAAGTGAAGCAGCATAACAAACATGAGTACATGTACTCACTTTATGGTTTAAATATTAAGAAGCTTTGTGTCTCTGGTTGATAGATGTGGAGGTCTGGACAGACTCATGGTGGCAGTGGTAGCAGTGGCTAACATCAGTCCCAGTGGTGGTGATGGTCCGGGGGGGCAGACAGACTCATGGTGGCAGTGGCTAACATTAGTCCTGGTGGTGGTGGTCCAGGGGGCAGACAAAATCATGGTGGCAGCGGATAACATCAGTCCCTGTGGTGGTGGTCTGGGGGGGCAGACAGACTCATGGTGGCAGTGGATAACATCAGTCCCGGTGGTGGTGGTGGCTTGGGGGGTCAGACAGGCTCATGGTGGCAGTGGCTAACATCAGTCCTGGTGGCGGTGGTCCAGGGGGCAGACAGACTCATGGTAGCAGTGGCTAACATCAGTCCTGGTGGTGGTCCGGGGGACAGACAGACTCATGGTGGAAGTGGCTAACATCAGTCCCAGTGGTGGTGGACTGGGAGAGGGCACGACGCCTTTTAAAAACTTAAAACCTGCCAACATTAACCACATCATCATCCTGATAAAGAAAGCTGCCCTCACAGTCATCGATGTCTGAAGTCTGACCACTGGGAAATTCTTTCTCCATTGTGTCATCATCTACGTCAGTAGTGGGCTGTTTCAGGCAGCCACTGCCAGTGCCACCAGGATGCTCCATTTCCACATCAGCAAGATCACCATGACTAGGCCAGGGTACGAATACCAAGGTTCCAGTCTCTGCTGGTATGTGCCTCTCATTCATTTTAATGAATGTTAGCAAACTAACATTTGCAGGAGACTGGTTTGTCTGACGATCCCTGACTATCGCACCTGTTGAGCTGAATACCCTCTCAACACTTACACTGGAGGGTGGGCATGTGAGGTACTTCAGTGTCACTGGAGTCAGCTCTGGCCATTCACTGACCTTTCCACTCCAGTACAAAAGAGGATCTTCAGTTTTTGTCAGATGCTAGTTTTCATACAAATATGACTCAACTATTCTCTGTGCCGCATTAAGTCTAATTGTTCATGCATCATCCTGTTCTCCCAAATCATTTATTTCATAAATACCCACTTGGGATAAAGCCTCCCAAAGCGGGTTGATGCCAGCCACTTTGGATGATAGACCACCTGGAACTGCAGTCCTCTTCCCCTTGCAGGATATGCTTGATGGTCCTCCAGGTACACCTTCAACTGGATTATGCTGCTGAGGTTTGCTGACCTTGGCACGTGACTTCTGTGCCCCATGAACCAAGCGCACCAGTTGACCACTGATATTTTTTACCTGTTCAGGCCCTCCCTCCAGTACTGATGCAATTCCACATTTGTATAATGGGTCCAGCATTGTTGCTATGGCAAAGCTGTTACTATGCTGAATGCTCACAATGTGACGATTCTGGTCGAATACTGTCAGCATATGTTGCAGCCATTTACTGCTACCACCGTCTCCGGCAACAACAAGGCTATGCTGTACATTCACCAATGTCTGCCTCAGCACCCGCAGCAGTGGAATTGATTGGATAATGAAGGCAGACTCGCCAGTCACTGCCTGTGTGGCATGTTCAAAAGGCTGCAAAATTGTTATTACAGAGTCCATGAGGCGCCACTGTTCAGTTGTCATACACATGGAGGCCCTGGAGCTGTCACGGCTAGTGGGCATAACAAGATATTCTGAGATGGCTTCGTATTGTTCATACAACCTCTCTGCCATGTATAAAGTGGAGTTCCATCGGGTCACAACTTCCAGCTTCAAGAGGTGCTGAGGCAGGCTGTTTTGTATCTGCAACTGCCACAGTTGGTTACGGTCCTTTTTAGATCTTTAAAAGTGAGAGCAGATACGTCGTGCAATGGGCAGCATTTCCTTTATATCAGGGTGCTGCAGAAACTCCTGAACCACAAGATTTAAACAGTGAGCCATGCATAGAACACGAAAAAAACCACCATCCGTGGTGCATTTCATCACATTTGATCCATTGTCACTTGTTATGAACCCAGCTCCCAGGGACACAGGGTTTAGCCATCTGTCAGTTTCAGTCAGTACCATGTCCAACATGTTCTCACCAGTGTGTGAACAGGTCACACTGTGCATAGCAATCATTGTATGCTGTCGAATTCCTGGAAGATTGCTACCACGACAATCCACCTTACTGCACTGATTATTCACACTACCAACATCACAAACAACCCCCGGCACCTGTGCCCAGTGTGCAGTTATACACAGATATGAACTCCCCGCTGTTTTGCCACTTGTCCACATATCCATACTTAAATGCATGAATGGAGAGGAGGAATGTTGAAGAGCATGTCTTACTGAGTCGGACACAGTGCGGAACAACTTGGGGACAGCATGGGTAGAAAAGTATGTCCTGGGTGGGACTTTCCATTTTGGACAGGCAGGGGCAGCAAACCACTGGAACCCAGAATTTTCCACAAAGGAGAAGGGAAAAAGATCAATTGCCAGCATTTCCACTACAGCAGCATTAAGTTCACGTGACACTGTATGATTGGGGGTACTTCAGCTTATGCGCTAAAACACTCTGTAATGTGGGCTGACCTAAATGTCTTACATGGGTTGTGTTGATCACAAATGGTTGTGCTCTGTAATGAATGGCATTGGCAGGGGGTGGAGTGTGGACATTTGATGAAGACAGGTGCACAGGTGATGATGACAAACCCAGAAATGCTGTTATTTTGCCAGATTTGCCAACCGGGGTTGATGTACCACTTGCACTAGACATACAGCATTCACCACCAGCACCACCACCACAAAAACTGTTACTCTCACCGGCATTGGACAACATTTCAAAGTCATTATGGTCCTCCATCTCATCATGCCTGTAGTAATCCTCTGCTGTTATTACTGCACTACTGCACACGTTTAATTTCCTACTGGGTTTAACAGTCATGGAAGGGGATAACATGCTGGCTATGATTGCCAGTGACGTGGCTGAACGCCCCACTGTGGTATTAGCTGCCAGCTTGTGCTGGGTCCACAGCACCAAGTGCCTATTCTTAAGATGCATATGCTGTCCTCCTGTGCCCAGATGGCTCCCCTTTTTACCTCAACTTACGCACATGGCAAAACTGGCAGATTGCAACTGAATCGTCATTTGCATCTTGAACAAAAAAATCCCAAACAAGGGATTGTGATGCTCTGCTTTTAACATGTCCATGATATGGCTTATTTAAGTCTGTTATTTTAAGCACTGAAGTGGGGGAGCAGGTGATGTTTCGGGCACTGCACACCTGGACTGCAACTGACCACCACGACTAACTAAAACCGTAGATCACAAGTTTTTACGGGGGATTCCTGCAATCAGACTCAGACGCAGCTACTTTTAATTTCTTTTTCTCCAGTTCCCAACTGGGGTCAATTACAACATCATCATCTTCATCAGCGTCACACACATCCACATCTTTTGCTTGGATGCTAGCATGTGGACTGCATGTTGCAACAACAGCAACATCATCATCATCATCACATTCATCATCAGCATCTACACCACCATCACCTGATATTTTTTCACCACACTGTGAATCACCACATTGAAAATGCGTGACGTTAAGTGCCACAGTGGACAGAATATTACATTGTATGCTATCATTGACGTGATCATCAGAATCCTCAGGTTCAGTTACTGGGATGGTACTGGGAGTATGACATAATCTACGCTGCCACTCACTTGCACTGCTTCACACTCAGTATTTTTGGATGTGGTACACTGGTTGGAATTATCACTTGACGTAACAATACTAATACTACCTCCACCACCACTAACACTAGTAACACTAACACCTCCGGCTGGGAAAACATCATCTCCTCCAACTATGAGTGAAGCTACTGATTGGGCTGTAAAAACATTACAGGAGAAATACCTTTCCTCACCTTAGCAATGCACTTCTGTGTCTGTGTACTACTACCACACCCACAGACCATCTTACTGCTAACATTGCCATGGCCAGAACAGCTTTGCTTGCACGTCTCTTTGCAGGCATTTTCGGGGATCAACCATAAATATTATAACCAAATTCAAATTTTCATGCATTCACTCTCTGATTGGAGGGATGCTGCATGCGAAGCCAAATAAACAACTGTGGCTTCAGCAACAGACAAGAGACTACTCTGAGACTGTCATGGAATTAAAACAACTTCAGTAACCAGTGGTGCTGATGAGGTCACAAAAACAATCCATTCTGGTAAAAAATACCTTTTGAACATGGGGTGGGGGGGAGCACCGAATACAGACAGTGCTGTTGTTTACGGCACTACAAGCAGCAAAACTAAGAACTAAGGCATTTGACTGGGTGACTAGGGAGGTGGATCAGGGGAGGGCAGTGGACATGGCCTATCTGGACTTCAGCAAGGCCTTTGACACTGTGCAACATAGAAGACTATTACACAAACTGGGGAATATGGGTGTGGGCAGGACAGTAGTGTGGTGGGTAGGTAACTGGCTGGGTGGTAGGACACAGAGGGTGGTGGTAAATGGCTGTCACTCCACAGAGGGAAGAGTGACCAGTGGGGTACCACAGGGATCAGTGCTGGGACCGGTCCTATTCAACATCTTCATCAGTGACATTGCCCTAGAAGGCAGAATTTCACTGTTCGCTGATGACACAAAGCTCTGTAACAGAGTAGACACACCAGAGGGTGTAGACAGAATGAGAAGCGACCTGCAGAAACTTGAAGAATGGTCAGGGGTTTGGCAGTTGAAATTCAATGCAAAGAAGTGCAAGATAATGCATATGGGGCACAAAAACCCTGGCACAATATATCAGTTGGGGGGTGAGGATATAGCATGCACCAAGCAGGAAAGGAATCTTGGGGTTGTCATCTCTGATGACCTCAAGGTAGGGAAACAGTGTGACAAGGCAGCAGGTATAGCAAATAGGATGCTGGGATGTATAGGCAGGGGCATCACCAGCAGGAAAAGGAGGTCATAATTCCACTATACAAGACACTAGTGAGACCCCACCTGGAGTACAGTGTACAGTTCTGGAGACCATACTACGTAAGGACATAGACAGGGTAGAGAAGGTTCAGAGGAGGGCAACAAAAATGGTGCATGGATTGCATCACAAGTCCTATGAAGACAGGTTGAAGGAACTGAACATGTACTCCTGGAGGAGAGGAGGGAGAGAGGGGATATGATAGAGACATACAAGTATCTTACAGGGAGGAACAGGGTGCAGGAAAACACTATTTTTAAGCGAAAAAGATGTTCCAGGACTAGAGGGCATGGGATGAAGTTGGAGGGAGGACGATTCAGAGGAAACATGAGAAAGAATTTCTTCACAGAACGGGTGGTGGACAAGTGGAACACCCTGCCAGAGGAAGTGGTGGGGGCTGAAACAATCATGGGATTTAAGAATGCATGGGATAGACATAAAGGAATTCTGGAGGTCAGAGGTAAGGGGCAACAGACTTCTAGGAAAACAAACTGAACTTACAAGCTCAAATGGGCAGACTGGGTGGCCCATAGACCCTTATCTGCCGACACTGTCTATGTATCTATGTAACAGATACCATGATCGCAGTACAAAATCAGGCAGCTGCAGTGGATAGCAGGAGTCTCCAATGTATTAACTAAACTAGTCCTTGGGATAAAGATCATACAGGAGAATGGGCGTCAGGCTAACACAAAGCATTTGATCTCACAGCTATACACATTATTACAGGAGGAGATAGGCACACTGTTTATACAGAAAATTCAAGATAGGTGGGGAAAGAGAATTTGGGCAAACCCTGGAGAAGGATTGGAAACAAGACTTGCATAAAAAAACAGGATTGCTTAACTGGAGGTAATTCCACTGGAAAATCTGAGGCAGATATTTTATTACACCCAAAATGACAAGGCTCTATGGTACATGCAACCAAGACAAATGCTGGAGAGAATGTGGATAAAGAGGAACGCAATATCATGTGTTATGGGAATATCCACAGGCTAGAGCCTCCTGGCTTCAGATAGGTCAGATAACTCAGAAGGTATTAAACACAGAGGAACCACCGGCCTGCCCCAATTTGGTGCTGGGACTACCACCTCTGACTCTTTGATCAGCAGCCATCAAATATTTGTTTTATATCATAATAGTGGCAGCCTCGTTTAAAATTTGATAATTCATCTAAGTTTAGACTGTGCTGAATGGGGGGGGGTTTAGTATGGGGATGGGGGTTTAGGTTTGGGGGGTGGGGAACAGTTCCAGTGCATGCAGTGCTGTACTGTTTCTGGTTTCATGTATCATTCAGATTGTTATTACTGGACCTGTTCTCTTTATTCTAAAAACAATAAACTTTGATTTGAAAAAAAAAAAATAGTGGCAGCCTCAAAAGTCATTACCCAAAACTGGCTAACTCCACAAGTGCTAACAGTAAATCAGGGGAAATTAAATGTGATAATGGGATGGCTTTAAGCCTGAGGTTCAACGGATGGAGCAACTACATCACTCCCCACATCGGGCTTTTAAAGGTCAATCATCCTGGGTCTTCCCAGGATTCGGTTTTTGTTGAGGCCGGAGGCACTGCTGCTCATTCCTATGTCTTGTTTTCCTGCATCTTCTTCATGCTAGTGTTTTTGAAGTGCCTCCAGCTGCCCTCTGCACTCCTTTTCCTTACACTCTGTTGTTTTGGCTCCCTTCCTCCTGCTGCCACTTGCTCTGTGGCTCTATCTCCATCCCCTTTTCTTTTCTTCCCCATCTACCTCCCATGCAGCGGCTGTTTCTGCCCTAGCCCTCAGCATTCCACCACCCCCTTGCCACTTGTTGGTGGCCCTCCATTACTTCCTCACATTGCTCTCTTCTGTCTCTCCCCTCTGTTTTCTCCTCCCCCCCCCCCGTTGCTCCATCCATGCCACACTCAGTCTTCGGCGCTTCTTCTTCTGCCGAGCCCAGCTTCCTTTGCCGCGCTTGGCAAGTGTTTTTCCCTGGTCTTGCCTGCTGTCCCCATTGTCTCTGCCATGCTGCAGCTCTTCTCTGCTCACCAGGAGCTGCTGCGCTGCTTCCACCTTTCCCTGTGGCTGCATTGGGCGAGCAGTTCATGCACCTGGATTCAGCTCTTCCTGCTCTTCTCATCGATTGCGGTGCCTTCTGTGCCACCAGTGCTCTTTCTCCAGGCATCACCCGTGCAATGCTCCCCCTCAGTCCTCTCGACCTTTTGCCACTTACCTTGGGGACTCAGATTCTTCATATCAGGGACATATACCCTATATCGGGGATGCATATTACTGACTGGTAAGTCTTTCAAGCTGCTGCTAGGATACATGGATTACTGTGGGCTTTATTTTCTGAGGAAGGGCATGTATGTAGCTTTCCTGTTTGCCTTTGCTGTGTGCTTACAATCCTCATGTTTAGTCCCAATGTCTCAACTTACACATGGGGCAGTGATTTAATTTGTGACAATATCGGGATGTCCCTGCAAATCAGGGAGCTTGCGTGGTCTGCTCCTTCCATTTTTGCTGCTTGTTTGCCACACTGTGCCTGGGATATCAGTTTTGTTCCTCTCTTCCGCCATTCATTTCCATTCCTCATTTGTCTGTTGCTTACCATTCATTCTCATTCGTTTGGCCTATTCAGTTGCCAGTCCTGTTATTCCTTGCTGTTTTCCCTCTCCTCTGTACCTTGGCTTCCTACTACCAGTCACTCCTGGGTGGGATTCCCGTCCCCATACTGGGTGTACAACCTAGGCTATGGGTTTGGAGTGACGGATCCTGTACTGTGGCTTTCCGCTGGGCCTGCTGCCTTCTGTGTTGTCCTCGTCTGGTCTGGCTCCTCTGCTATCTTCCCTCCACCCTGCTTCCTCTCATTATCCTTGCTCAGTAGGGGTGTGCCTTGTTCAGAGTTTCTCTCCTTTCCTTCCCCTCCATTCTTTCAGGGTTTCTTGCCCTCTCATCCTCGCATGTGCTTCTTGCGCTCTCCTCCTCTTGGTCTCGTGTTCAGTACCCCTCTGGCCATCTCAGCCATGTAGGTTGCGGCTTCGCCTTTTGGGGCCCAATGCCTGTCCTTCTGGTTGGGCCCCTGTCTCCCATACCCTTGTCTGACCCTGCTCCTTCTGTGACCTTTGCTTTCTTTTGGGGGTTTTCCCTATCCTACGATCATCTTCCCTATTCATATTCTCCTCTTACTTTAGTCCATATGGTGTCTGGGTACTTGAGTCCAGTTCTTCTTCGATCAGTCTGACCTCAATATCCACTCATTCACATCGATTAATCTTATTTTAGTCCTTATGGTGTTAAAGTGCTTGATTCTGGTTCTCCTTCACTCAGTCTGACCTCAGGTTCTACTCATTATAATGCTTAATCTGGATTTATTTCTCATTGCAGCTGGTGGCACTGCTCTTCCTCCCTCCCATCCTGCCCTGTCTCCCTGTTTCTGTGGTCGCCTCTGGCTGCTTGCCTGCTCCACATATCGCTCACTTGCACTGAGTTCCTGCAGTTTCCCCCTTCTTCTACTGCTTCGCATCTCAACTTTTCCCCTTGCATTTGCTTCTACATCAACCCCCCACCAGTTTCATCACTCCTGCCTCATCCTATTTCCAATCTCTGTGCTGTCTCTCCCTGCTTTGGACCCACTCTCTCCTAGTCGTACAGTCTCTTCCCCTCCTCCACTGCATATCCATGTACCAGTTCTCATTCCTGCACTGGACTCCACAACCAGGTGCTGCTGTTGACTCCTGCTACTCCTGGCACCATGGTCCTGCCTCTGCTGCCGGGCTCCCTTGCTGTTGCCGGCTCCTGTGTTTGGTCCATCTCTGTCCTGTGTGTGGTTCCCTCCCTCTGCTTGCCTCGCTCCTTTCTGTTTCTACTCATCGCAGCTTGGGGTAGCTCTCCTACCAGTCTTAATTCCAAATTTTCTCGAACTCCTATGCCTGCTCTCCCTCAATTGGGTTTTGCATTCCTGCATTCTGCACTGCCCTCATTACCTCTGGGATGCACCGACTGGTTTTGTGTACCTCACGCCTCCCTTGCTGCTGGTATTTATTTTTCTTTACTTATATGTTCTCTCCAGCACTGCATTTCTCTATTATGTGCCCTAGCATATGTTTTAATTTTATTTCAGTGTGGTTTCTTTTTCTTTTAATTAGTGGCTTATCTGGTTCCGTCACCTCGCATTTTGTTCAGCTATTCCTAATCTACTGTCCTGCCTGTCACTATGGCAATTTTCCTCTTTATTCTAACTGTTCTTTGTTTTGTTTTTGTTTTTTTTCCAAATCTTTTTCTGCTCCACTTTGTGCTCCTCTCCCTCGGGTAACCCCAAAGCAACCTCTGGATCTGAGCACTCTGGAGGAATGGCCGCCCTACTCACCCAGGGTGGTCTATCTATAGTATAGCGCATCGGGGCACACGAGTCAGCCGAGGAGAGGAGGATGGGTCCAGTGTTGGAGTGTGGACTATGAAGGCTGAGGTGCCTTTGCCTATCCCCGGGAGTGGGGATTTTCTGCTTGTATGTTTCTCCCCCTCCCCACAGAGTGTGGCTACCCAAGGCAATGTTATGCCACAGCTCCATCCCCTGCAAGCATACAGTGTCACCACGTTGAGCACCAACAGCAGCTGCCAGAGGTCACTCCTTGAGTGATTGCTCCCTGGATGCCTCCCCCGGGAAGAGAGAGCAGTCCTCCAGATGCTCAATCTCTTCCCTCCCCTACTGACCTCCAGTGGCTTGGGCTCATTCCCGAACTTGGGTCACCAGCATGGCACGAGGTGTGGTGTCCAGCACCTCAACTCTCAGAACCACTGGGCTGGCTTAACTGTTCTATGCTTTTAGACACCGGTGTTGGTCGTTGATGATACCCCTGTCTGAAATTTGCTCTGGGATGTTGCTTTTCACCTCTTTAAAGCTGTGTTTCCTCATATCATGTACCAGTATGTAGTGCTCTCTCTCTATCCAGATTTGCAGCTTTTGCTACTGGTGTCCATCATTCTGTCCTTGCCTGGTCCCCACCGGCCCCTATCTTCAGCCTTGGTGCAAGCTGGCATCTCTGCCACCCTTCCTTCCTGATTTCTGGCTTTGCCCAGCTAGGTTTTCTCTGGGACCTCTCTGGAATCCCCTATTCAGCTCTCCTCATGTGCTTGCCTTCCTGCTGGCATTTTGTGGCCTTCTTATGCTTCATGACCTCCTCTTTCACCCATCCCTCTTCCCCTCTTCCCATTGCTAGTCTCAGCTCTGGCCCTTGTCACTCCTTGCTCCTGGTTTCTCTGTGCTGCACTTTCATCCTGGTTGTGCTTCCCTTTGGCGGGCTCTCACCCAGTGTATGCCTCCATTGACTCTGCTCACTGCCCTCTTCATCTCGTTCCCTCCTCCCTCCATTGTGTTCCTTCTCTGACCTGTGCTTTCTTTTGGGGTTTTTCCCAATCCTGCCTTTACCTTCCCTACTCGTATCCTCCTCTTATTTTAGCCTGTATGTGTCCAAGTTCATGAGTCTGGTTATCATTTACTCATTCTTACCTCATGGTTCATCTATTTACATCACTTAATCGAGCATACCTATCATAAAATCCTATGCTACCTCATCAAACCGCTGCTCTCCTGCAGTCATTATCACCATCAGTCTTTTCAAGCCCATCTGGGTATCCCTTGCTCATCTAAGCTTCATGTAGGTTTATTCCGTCACATTGATTATTGAAGCATAACCCTCTAGGGTCCATGCTACCTCGACATCAACCTGTTCTCCACTCAAAGACATGCCTTCATGTCCATTGCCTCTTTGCTAGGGGCTGGCAGGTTGCTCTCCATCATCATTCAAGGTTCATTTTATGTCTCATCTTCAACCTTTTAAGCATTCAATTCATGTCTCACCTTTAACCATCCAAGCCTTCAAGGCTTTTTTCCATCATCGTACTTTCTCTCTCGCTTTCAAGCGTCTAGTTGCAGACATTGCCCGCATCCCTCGACAGATGTTCATTTAGAAGGACCAATTCTCTCCATCATTGTACATCATTCATTTCATACTTTGCCTTAACAGTATCAGCTTCCATGGCTTCACCCAATCCTCATTCCTCTTCCTCTGAATATTCCACCTTAACCGTACTCTTCTTATTCCTCTCTTGCTTTGAGCATATAATTGTGGAGACATTGCTCGCATCCTTCAACCACTGTCCATTAAAAGGACAGAGCAAGAGCTTACTCTAAATTGTACTTTTACTTACTCCTTGATCTTAACTTTAAACTACCATAATTTAATAGTCACCAACTAAACCATCTTCAGCCTGGAGGGAAAGTGACCTAGGCCTTGGATCCCCAGAGGTTTCCTCCTCAAAGGGTGTGTTTCCTCTCCTCCATGCTGATGGTCATAATATTAGATAGGGTTAGTGGTTTCATAGGTTCTGTAGTTAGGTTCTGCTGGTGAATGGAGTTGGATGGTGGCCCCAGCATTCCCTCTCTCCTTAGGAAGTCTGCCCTTCAACATTCTATCAGCTTTCATTTCATTCCTCATCCTAGCCTTTTCTCATCTTCTCCTGTCATTCCTACCTACGTTTGTCGCATTTATTAACAGTCAAGATATCTTATACTTCTTCCCTCTCCGATGCTCGAGACCTGATTGGGTATTCTTTTTGGGATTCTTCCTAAGCTACCTTTAGCCAATGGAATTATTCCCGTGGCACCTATGGGGGGAACCCTCCTCTAGGGTTCCTTGTGTCGTACCCCTACAGGGTGGTATATCCCAGGGATAGAGAGGTGAATAGCCACAATGCATCAAAGTCACACAGGCATCATCTCATCCAGTTGCATAAGCACAATTGAATGGGAAGGATTTAAGCCTGAGGTTCAATGGGTGGAGCAACTACATCACTTCCCCCATCTGGCTTAAAAGATCAATCATCCTGGGCCTTCCCAGGATTCATTTCTTGTTGCCCCTCCATCCACCCCTCCTCCGCCTCCAGTGGCTTGTCTCTCTTACCTGTGAACTTCTTCCTAAGCTACCTTTAGCCAACAGAATTATTCCCACAGTGCCGATGGTGGGGAACCCTCCTCTAGGGTTCCTTGAGTCGTACCCCTACAGGCCGGTATATCCCACAGATAGAGAGGCGAATAGCCACAGTGTATTAAAGTCACACAAGCATCATCTCATCCAGTTGCATAAGCACAATTTAACCATTAAAATATGGAGGCTATCATAGCTCAGATTAGACTATAAGTGGCAAGGTACAATTGTCAGTGGTTGCCCTACTATACCTATCTGGAGGAGACAGAGGGGAAAAACAGTACTTGAACAAATGCTTATCTGAATTACTCAAAGACTTGGGGGGGGAGATAATAAAGAACTAACAATAGGAAAAATGAGGAAAGGAAATAAACAGTCAGGAACATTTTGCTCAAACTTTTATTGTAATGTAATACCAAGTTGTAGCAACACCAACAAATGAAAGCTCCAGTTGTTGAACAGTTTGTTAATGGTTATATATTTTTTTCTTTTATCTTTTATATGTAGATTTCATTTAATAAACAGTTGGTAAGAATGATTAGAATAATTTTGTATACGTTTTGATATAAAAACATAGCAGTACAAAGTTAAGAACGAGGTAAAACAAGAAAGATACATTGGAATGGGAAATAGCAAGAAAAGGACACAGGAAGATGGACTCGGATTTATCACTGAAAGCTGGATACAGGAGGAATGCAAGGACTCTGCAAAACAAAAACAAAAGAGGGAAAGAAGAGGTTTTATTACCTGCTAATAATAATGAAGATATGACAAAGGAACTCTATTTGAACTGCATATATCAAATGTTCAGGAAATGGGTCTTATCCTGGTTTCATAATAGCATTATTTATTTACTTGAATTCATATGGATTTATAAGTGAGCAGTTACCATTGCTGAAAATGTAAGGATTACCTACAGCTTAATAAAATTGAAGTTCCAAAAAAAAAAAGAAGGGGTGGGACAGAGCAAAGGGGAGGATAAAGGGAGGTAAGGGAGGGTGGGGTAGCTGCTGAATAAGAAGCTACAGTAGCTGCATTCATGAGCAGCCTAGATAGACCATGATGGCCTTTTGCTGCTGTCAATTTTCGTATGTCCGTATGAAAATTTACTTAAAAGGAAACTAACAAGCAGAACTACATTTATTGGTACTGTTAGTAATGGAAATCTGCTTTACACAAGCTATTAATCAAACCAGTAACACTTTTTTTTGTTGGCATCATGTTCTATCATTTGTAGGAGTGTGATCTAGTGGCTACAGCAGAAGTTTGAAGACCACAAATGGGTTATAAATAATTCTGACCCTAAAAGTGTTATGGTTTCAGTCAAAATAGCTTATGTAAAACAGATTTGCATTGCTAACAACAAGATCGATGAATGTAGTCCTACATGTTACTTTCCCTTTAAAGCACCAGCACAATTATCACAAACAATACCAATACAACACCTACCATGCCCCCCAAAAGTGTGCTGTCTTTTGTTCTTTTGTCCAGCTGTTTTAATGTCATGAGAAACCCAGATTAAAAATGAAATGCCAGAAATGCGTTGCACACTAGGGCTGGCTTGTCGGTGCAGTGGTCGGATGTCTGCTTGCAATGCTGGTGACCCGGGTTTGGGGAGCAAACCTGGGCACCAGAGGGCCAGCTGGGAGGAGGATGCCTGAGCATCCAATGGATTGCTCAGCTCCTCCAGTGGGAGGGGTGTGCACTGGCTTGGGGGGTGGACTGCCCTCTGGTGGCAGCCGGAGGTAGCGCAGCCCTGACACCCGCAACAGTGGGGGAGCATGATGGATGCCGGAGAATATCACCATGGTGTTGTGTGGCACGTCATTCTGGGGGGCATGTGCACTTAAGAAAATACTCCTCTTCTGGAGCAACACAGATGTGAGGGTCCATAAGTGGGCCTTCCCTCTGACCACCGAACACTGATGCTCAAGGTCCTGACAAAGACTTGATTCCCTGGAGTGGGTGGTATGGGGAGGCCCCCCCCTCCATTGCAACCTCACCTGGAAGGTAAGCCATGGCCCTATGGGAGACCTCGGGGGTGGATAGTAGGGGTTAGTAGTAGGAGTTGGGTACAGCACTGGAGGTGGTGTGGGGGAGAATAGAAAAAAAAAAGAAATGCATCGCACAGTGTTGCATCTCCAAAGAGAAAATGCTTCCTTTAAGTCACAAACCTTTGCCGCACACATCTGAGAAGGTGGTGCATAGCATATGTGAAGCTTGCCAGAGAACTCACTCATATTTATCGAACTAAGCATTTTTGGGCCACCCCACTGCTTGCTAAGTGACATCATTGCCTAAGTTGTGACACCACCTGCTGCTGCTGTTCTCCTGCTGATGTAATTGAATGAAAAGTCCAGATGAAGATTAAAATGCCAAAAATGCATCTGTTTGTCCCAAGTAAGAGCATTGCTTGTGTTGATGCCTGCTGCATCACCAATACATGCTGCCTTCTGTGTGTGCCTTGCCTTCATCCCACAAAGGTAAGTTATTGTGCGTGCCACTATAATTTTTTTTCCAGAGACACAGCCATTTAATTTCTATCTATATAATCTTGTTCTGTGTTGTAAGCAGACCATCATATTGCTTCTGTTCAAGGAATCTTCAAACTTTCCCATGGTGGGCATGATGACCAAATCACACGAACATGCGAGCAACACAAATGTTATGACTAAAGTCTGACAAGTAATGTGGTATTGTCAAATTCAAATGTTCTTTTGTTTGGGGGGGCGGGGTTGTGGTACACTGAAAAACAAGCATTTATGATTACTTGTTTTCAGGTCGTCGTAGGCACAGTGTCAGTGGTCCACCACAACAAGTTTCTGATGTCTGCTGCTGAGTTTGGCTGCACAGAAACTGTCAACCCATGAAAGGTAAGTATTTCTTTGGGGGATGGAATTATTGAAAAAAAAGTAAAAAAAAATTGTTCATTAATGTTTTGGTCATCTTTACAGGTATTCAGCGTATCATCAGAACTGCAAAAAAAATGTAACTGCTGTGATTCATGAAGAACGTGATATGTCTCTTGATGAGTGACTGATGGGACATGACTAATGAACTGTATGCAAATACCTACAGCTGTACTTCCCTGACCTGTATCACCCCCAAACTCCCTGATTTGAAATTGCACATCACTGAGTACAATGATGAAGCTAAGATACTATCTACAGGATTAGATGGGGCCGGCTCCTTGTCAGCACAAAGATTCAAGATGAGCATCCTACAGAATGCAAACACAAACAGAAGCATTGCAGTACACCAAGGATCTTAAGTGACATGACATGATATAACTGGGTGTCTCCCCAGTCATTTTCCTGATTTGCGATGAAACCGAAGATTTTAAAAAACAGGGTTACATGCAACTTACACCCCAAAAACTTAAAGTTGTGTAATTCGTGATTGTGAAGATGAAGAACGTGATTTGTATTGTGAATAACTCATGATGATCACCCTGATTTAAAAATGCATAAAACTGAGTACAAAGTTCACATTGAGATATGCAACACCAGTACTCTGAAGGGAATCCAAAGAAACAACTGTGACTTACTATGGAGATTGGGCCCTAAAGAGATGCAGATGCACAGACAGATGGAAACTGCACTTAAAAGATGTGGCCACGCAGGCACAACGCCACCTTAACCAGAGCTCAAAATCAGAAATCTAAAACTGGAACAACAATACCTTTTTTTTTTTTGGGGGGGGGGCTGCAGTAACAGTCCACTACCGACCGAGATAGAACAAAGCAATAAAAAGTACCACAGACAGATAAGAGATTCAAATCAGAGTCCTGTGATTACAGTGTGTCACAATAAAATGTATGTGACTTGATGGCATGCACACACACACGTACACACTACAGGTAATGCGCAGAAAATTTTAAAGTTCAGTGCAGTATAACCAAATCTTTTAAAACAGCTGAAAAAATGCATAGCGCCACAGCAAACACCAAAAAAAGTATCAAAACCTGCTAAAAGTAATGTTGTGTGTACATGAACACACAAATACTAACACACTAGCTTCCCAAAAACAGAAAGACTGCCTTTCTCACTGAGTCACTGTAAATCTCCCTTCATCATGCCCCTCTCCCGAAGCACACTTCTTCAGTGTCTGTCAGTACACAGACTGAATCTTACAAATTAACATTCAAAATGCACACAAACCCAAGAAACACTCTATGATATAAGCACAGGAAGGTTTCCTAAATTTTGACCCAAAAAATTGGCTCAGAAATGCTTTTTAAAAGTTTTTTTAATGCTTTGATTCTCAGAGCTCTGAGAGCAAACTGTCTCTAGCTTTTTACTACACACATTACACAGAACTGATGCTATGCAAGAGAATCTAGAGCCCATGTGACCTGCCATCCCCCATGATTCAATGCAAACTTTGCCTTTAAGTCCCAAAATAATTTGAAGTCAACGCGAAGACAATTGAAACCAATGGCGCTTTGTGGTATTCATTATGGCGAATTACTTCACTTTGTATTGTGGAGTACTTTGCGTAATTATCTATATATGCAAAGTACTCCACAGAGCGAAGTGCATGTACTTCACCCACCACTAACCAGCACCCATGAGCCCCACTCTGTCTGGCTCCCCACAGGCTTCAGCAGTGGGGTGGGGGGTGGAGAAGGGCTTTGGGTGACAGATGGGCTTAGGGGTCACAGGCAGCACAAGACCTAAAGGTAGGAGTAGGTGGCACCTCTGGGAACAAACAGCTAGAGAGAAAAAAACAGAAAAAAAACACTGTCCTCTATTGTGAAGTGCACTCTTTAGTGAAATACCCTTTTTACTGCCTTCTCCACTTCAAAGTGTACAATTGTTGATTGTATCCCCTTCCCAGGTTATATCTGGAAATGAGTTCTGGCTCAGTGTGCTATTACTGGTCAACACATTTTTAATAACTAAACAAATAAATAAATAATAAAAGTTAAGCAAGGGCCTCATCTGTAGATTTGTTTTGGCTAAACCATTTAAAATGCACCACTGTGTTTTATATACTGTAATGATCTATGTTGGCTCCCTCCTAAGTTGGTGTATTCTTATAACTTGGACTGACTGTCTGACCAATAACATATTTGTTTAGGGCTGTAAATCTCCATTGTATAGCTTAATAAATATGAGAGATGATATTAGGTTGTTATGCTCATCTAATATGCAACAGTTATCCATTCCAAGATCAGTTACCTGTATGGGCGAGTGAGCATTTTCCTCGCAATGTCCGATTTTTTTGGAATACATTGCCTATTGATTATATTACTATTGCCAGCTAAGAAAATTAAAAAAAAACTTGTTCCATTATCTGCAATCCTTTGCTGTGTGTAACTGTTTTTAGGTACTGTCTTGTATTTCATATATTAAACTTTTGTTATTAATGTATTTTGTATAATGTTTGTATTATCGGTATGACATCTAAGTTTCCTTGTAAATGAAACTCTGGGTCGATCCTGCAAAAGAGCCTCAGCCCAGTGATCTTACCCGGTAAATAAAGTGAATTGAATTGAACTGAATTGACATCCAGTACAGCTGAGAAAAATTACAGCAGATAATCATGATATTAGGTAAAGGAAAAAAATAGGATAACAAAAAACATATATATGCTGCCATGACAAGCTATTCATCTGAAACATTCAAAAAGATTAAATGAGATGTTGTGGATCACAGTTGTATTGTGGAAAATTGTGAGGTCGTCCCAAGGTGGGGTTACATTTTTTATTAGTTCATTTTAGACCAACTTTCTGTTGTTTCTAATGCAAACAATCTATTGGAATTCAAGTTCTAGTTTCTGTTTAAATGAAAGCTACCAATGATTGTAACTTTAGCTAGCAGTGCCAATCCCTTGCTGTGCTCCCTGTGATCCCATTGTTTAAAATATAAGCAGTGCATATTTTGACATACCTCAGTGATTATGGTGGACCTGTATTCACTTTGGTCATAGTTCCATCCATCTCTGCAGGGCTCAGTCTCCAGTTCACTTGCATTTACATGTGAGTAATTTGGGTTCAGCAGGTACCATTGCGGTGTCGTGAACTGTTGGCATTTCTCTGTCTGATGTTTCTTATCCATCAGGATAAACATTTTCAAGAGGTCCTGTTCACTTATATTCCCAGTAACATTGGCATAATAGGCATCTTCATAAAAGGTGCCATTATAATTAGTGCCATTTCTGTACATTTGGATCTGGCAATGATGGTCTGGCACAGCTGCAGATACGTTTTGCAGGAGGTTGTGACAAGTTAACATTAAAATAGGGAGTGACAGTAAGGCAATATGGATAAACTGAAAGAGGCCTATGCTCCCTCACATTGTCCAAGAGGTCTGCGAATGCCATGGCTGCCTAGTAAAGGAATTGTGCAACACAACAAATACAGTATTTAAAACCAAGTTGAGCTGGTGATACTGAATGACGTGTCATCAAAAACCTCAAATAAGTTCAGTCCAGATCAGTTACATGAAGGACGTGCAGTAAAAAACAGGAAACACTGCACAACATATGTCTTCATAAAATATGCACTTCAGGATCATTTAAAATGTCTTTTGTATGTGACACTGTTCATAATTTATCTCCTCCAGTACCAATCTGCACAACAACATACTAACATACTAAAATTCCAGCAGAATAGGCCTAACGGTCTTTCGTGTCTGCTCGTTTGGTCAGTCCCCAACCTGGGTGCTGACCTTGCTGTCCCCCTTGCCTTCTCTGGCTTCTCCCTTCCCAGTTCTGGATATTCTTGCTGCATTGGATTTTGCTTCCAGAACCCTTCCCCTGTACCTGTCCCAACCCCTCTTGAACCCCTCCACTGTCTCTGCCTCCACCAGCCCCTAGGCAGTGCATTCCATGAACCACCACCCCCTCTCAGTGAAGTAGCACCTCCTCCTTTCTCCACTGAATCTTCCCCCTCCAGCTTCCAGCCATGCCCTCTAGTGGCCCTTCCTCCTTCCTTAAGCACCCCAACTGTTCCTCCCTATTTACTCTCTTCATGTACCTAAAGACCTCTATCATGTCCCCCGGTCCCTTCTCTCTTCCAATGTGTACATATTTAGCTCTTGAGCCTCTCCTCATAAGTCCTGTCCCCAAGCCCCACATCATTTGGTTGCCCTCCTCTGGACCCTCTCCAGGAGGTTAATGTCCCCTTTAAATGTGGCCTCCAAAACTGCCAGTACTCAAGATGCGGTCTCACCAAGCAGTTATACAGAGGAGTATCACTTCCTCCTTCTGGAGGTGATCCCCTAGCGATGCATCCCAGCATCCTATTGGCCTTGGCTGCTGCCCTCCTACAAGTCTCAGAGTTGTTCATCTTGACATCCACCACCACCCCAGGTCCCTCTCAGCCATCGAGACTTGTAGCATTTCCCCAGGGTGTACACTTGACCTGGGTTTCTAGCTCCAGGTGGAGTACCTTGCATTCCCTGCATTGAACCTCAGCTTCCACTTTCTAGACCATCTTTCCAGAGCCTCCAGGTCCCCTGTAGGGCCATCCTCCTCCTCCCCATCCACCACCGCCCCAGTTTCGAGTCATCTGCAAGAGACTCATCTCACTCCTGATTCCTATCCTTATGTCAGATACATAGGCGTTGAACAGAAGGGCCCAAGGACTGATCCTTTGGGACCCCACTAATGACCCTCCTTGGGGATGAGACTATCCCACCAACTACGACCCTCTGGGTCCGGTCCTGGAGCCAATTGCCTATCCATCTGATCATCTGGTTCCCCACCCCCATTTCTCCCAGCTTATCCAACAGGCCCATGTGAGGAACAGAGTCAAATGCCTTGCTGAAGTCCAGAAAGAGGACATCCACTGGTCTACCCAGGTCCAAGGCACTTGTCACCCAGTCATAGAACTCCACCAGGTTTGTCTGACACGATTTCCCTGGGATGAATCCATGCTGTCTATCGTCCAGGCACCCTGACTTATCCAGGTCCCCCCCTAGCCTCTCCTTGACAATGCCCTCCATCACCTTGCCCACCACCGAGGTCAGGCTGACAGGCCTGTAGTTCCCTGCCACCTCCCTTGATCCCCCCTTGTGGATAGGCACTATATGCGCCACCTTCCAGTCTTGGGTCACCCACCCTGTCCTCAGAGAGATGGTGAAAAGCTCTGCCAGGGGTTTTGCCAGGACATCTGCAAGTTCCTTCAGCACTCTGGGATGTAATTTATCTGGCCCTGGTGCTTTCTCCGTCTTAAGGGAGCTGAGGGCTTCCCTCACTCTCTCAACTGTGATTTCCACTTCCGGTACCCCTTCTCCCTGCTTAGCCCTCCCCCCACCTGCCAAAGGTGTATACCTTTTTCAGTCAAGAAAGATGTGCCCTAATGCCACACTACCTGGGAGATTAAACTCTGTTTTTCATAGAAACATAGAAACATAGACTTTGATGGCAGATAAGGGCTGCTTGGCCCACCTAGTCTGCCCCTTTCCCTACCTAGAGGATAAGCTACAGATCCTATTTAACCAACAGCCTATTTCTTCCTACCCCCCACAAAAATTGCCTTATGTCTGTCCCATGCATTCTTGAACTCTCCCACAGTTTTAGACCCCACAACTTCCTCAGGAAGGCTGTTCCATGCATCCACCACCCTCTCTGTGAAAAAATACTTCATCACATTGCCCCTGAACCGTCCACCCTCTATCTTCAAATTGTGTCCCCTTGTTCTTGCACATCTCTTTTTCTGAAAGATGCTACTCTCTTGGACTTTGTTGATTTCACTGAGGTGCTTAAATGTTTCTATCACGTCCCCTCGCCCTCCATTCCTCAAGGGTATACATATTAAGCTCTTTAGCCTCACTTCATATGGTTTCTCTTGCAGACCCTGCACCATTTTAGTTGCCCTCCTCTGAACTGCCTCCATCCTGTCTATGTCCTTGTGGAGATGAGGTCTCCAGAACTGGATGCAGTACTCCAGATGGGGTCTCACCAATGGTCTGTACAGGGGATAACAACTTCCTGTTTTTTGCTGGTGATGCCTCTCCCTATACATACCAGTATCCCCCCAGCCCTTCCTACCACCTTCTCACATTCCTTGCCAACCTTAATGTCATCTGATATGATTACCCCCAGGTCCCTTTCCATTTTTGTTGTTGTTACTACCTCCCCCCATTGTGTAATCTTCCCCTGGGTTTTTGTTTCCCAGGTGCATTACTTTGCACTTCTCTGCATTGAATCCAAGCTGCCATACTTCTGACCATTCCTCCAACTTTGCCAAGTCCCTTCTTATCCTCTCCATGCCTCCTCATGTATCAACCCTGTTGCAGATCTTTGTGTCATCTGCAAAGAGGCATACTTTTCCTTCCAGTCCCTCTGCAATGTCACTTATAAAGACATTAAAAAGGACTGGACCCAGTACTGAACCCTGCAGTACCCCACTAGTAACCCCTCTTTCTTCAGAGTGGATTCCATTTACAATTACCCTCTGTGCCCTGTTGTTCAGTCAATGTTTTACCCAGGCTACCACCCCAGGAACCCACTCCAAGGCTGGTTAATTTGACTACAAATCTTTTGTGTGGGACTGTGTCAAATGCCTTGTTAAAGTCTAGGTAGGCCATGTCCACAGCCCCTCCCTAGTCTACTACTTTGGTCACCCAGCCAAAGAAATCAATTAGATTTGTCTGACATGACCTTCCTACTGTGAACCCATGCTGCCTTGGGTCCTGTGCCCCACTGGCCTCTAGGTACTCAACAATTCTTTCCTTCAGAAGTGATTCCCTCACTTTCCCTACCACAGAGGTCAAACTGACAGGTCTGTAGTTTCCTGCCTCTGTCTTGCTCCCACTTTTGTGAAGGGGAATCACATCAGCCTTCTTCCAGTCCTCAGGTACCACATCATCCTCCCATGATTTGTTATAAAGGGTAGTCAGTGGTGTCACTAGTTCTCTGCTTAATTCTTTTAGAATTCTGGGGTGAATTCCATCTGGCCCCATTGCTTTGTCCACCTTTAGTTTTAGGAGTTCTTTCAGAACCCTTTCTTCTGTGAAAGAACTAGAATCGACCCCCCCTCTCCAGAATGCTTCTGTTAATTGGATTAGGCACCTCCCCCACTTCCTCTTTTGTGAACTCATTCAGTATCCCTGCTTTTTCACTGTCACTCTCTGCCCACCCACCATCCATTCTATTCAGCCTCATTATCCCTCCCTTTGTCTTTCTACGGCCCCTGATATACTGTACCTTTACAAGGTTTTATCCCCCTTCTTAACTGAGTTGGCTATCTTTTCCTCAGTTTGTGCCTTTGCTATTCTGACTACCCTCTCTGCTTCCTTCTGCCTTAACTGGTACAGTACTCTGTCCTGCTCCTTCTGTGTTTCCTTATACTTCCTAAATGCTATCTTTTTCTCCCTAAGCTTCACCGCCACTTCTTTTGAGAACCATAGTGGCTTTTTCTTTCATTTTGTTTTGTTTATTTGCTTCACAGAAAGGCTTGTTGCCTCTGTGATAGCAGTTTTGATATTTCCCCATTGTTGCTCCACCCCTCATTCTAGCCTGTTTGCTAGTGCTTTTCATCTCACATTCCTGGGAATCCAGTTCCAAGCCAATTTTCCAAACAGCTATTTTGTCATTTTACTGTAAAGCTGCTAGTTCCAAAGCAAGATTGTCTGTATTCACAGAGGTGCAGGCCATAACTAGTGAAGGCTACTTAAAAGTTGGTTTCAGAACTGTTGACTTTAACTTTACCTCTGTGCAACTCCTCAGCTGGCCTTCAGCTTGGTATCTTGCTATTTACAAGATTCCATCTACAATTTTCTAGCACAGATAGATTTCAATTATTGGCAGTTGAAAACAATCAGGCTTTAGTGTAGTAGACAGAACACCTGTGTAGTCTGAGGATGACCTCTCCTCAGTCTCTACTGGAATCTATGAGACAGTTTGCCAGGTTAGCAAAGCTAAAGACCCCTTCCAGCTTTTTTTGCTGTCTCTGAGTCTCTAAGATTTAACTGCTCTAGTAATAAGGTTTATAATGTTTAATCACCAGACTTAGTTAAAGGTTACCTATTGCTTCTAGAAGTCTTCTTTTAAAAAAAAATTAAAAAAATAACTAATGAGTTTTAGAGACCTGGAACAGGATTCACAACAAAGGGCAAAGTACAGTGCAAAAGTTTGTGCTGTACCTTGCTATTATGTGGGGGCCAGAAATCACTATTCACAATCAGATAGCACTCTGTACTATCTGACTGTGAATAGGTACTGTCAGGAGCAGCGCTATCCCAGGAAAAGCACTGGGAACATCAGTAATGCTGCCCTCCACAGCCAACCAGGAGAAAGGGCTGCCAGCAATAACACCACCATACTAAGCTCCCATTCATGATAGGAGCCATGGAAATGAGCCCATTCAGCATGCAAGGTACTGTTGGCCATTAACATGCCCATTATGGGCCCATTTGCATGGCCTGTGGGTGGCTTAGTGCAGTCCCCCCACCAGCACATAGCCCACGCAACCACATTTCCCAGATGTCTAGTGGTGCCATTCCCACCCCGGTTGCTTACCAGACATTAATAAAAAAAGTTTCCAGAGTGCAATGTCTCTCCCCATTCCCGATCTCCCAACCGATAATGAAAATCACTTTTCCATAGTGCAATGTCCCACCCCCTTCCCAATCTCCCACCTAATATAGAAAACCCTCTTTTCCAAAGTGTGGTGCCCATCTCCCTCCCCAGTCTCCCACCTAATATAGAAAAATCCCTTTTCCATAGTGTAGCGTCCCTCCCCCTCTCCCATCTCCCATCCAATATAGAAAAAACCTTTTCCATAGTGTAGTATCCCCCTCCCTCGGTCACCAATCATCATCCCCAAATTCCAGCACCCCATGCCCTGGTAGTCTAGGGTCCCATCCCTTCCAGTGTGACCCACCTCACCAGTCCCCCATCCCCATCGGTGATCGATGACTAGCACAGCCCTCCTCACACCACTGTGGCTGGCCATGGACTGAGCCCTCAAGGAATGCGTACTGTATACAGTACAGCTCCTTAAATATTATTGACTAATCACAGTCAAAGAGCCGTACTATATGTAGTACATGTTCCTTGAGGGCCCAGTCAGTGGCCAGACACAGTGGTGTGAGGAGGGCTGTGCTGGTCACCAATTGGGATTGGGGGGGCAGCAGAGTGGTGGATCACACTGAACAGGGTGGGAGGATGGAGAAGGACACTAGAATATCAGGGCATGGGGTGTTGGAATTTGGGGATGGTGATCAGTGACAAGGAAGGGACACTACACTATAAAAAATGTTTTTTTTTTTAAATTGTGTGGAAGATTGGGGCTGGGGAGGGACACTACACTATGGAAAAGGTTTTTTTCTATATCAGGTGGGAGATCAAGGAACAAGGTTGGACAACACACTATGGAAAAGTGATTTTCATTATCAGGTGGGAGATCGGGGAATGGGGTGGGAACTACACTATGGTAAAGGAATTTCATTATTGGGTGGGAGATTGGAGAGTGGGGGGGGGGAGGGACCACTGCACCACCAGGAAGATCTTTCTCTCTTACAGAGTCGGGGATCAGGGAATGTTGGCCCACAGTTGGTGATATCTAATACAAGGGATAACCATATTTTAGATCTGGTTCTAAGTAATCTAACAGAATATATAAATGATTGTAAGGTCCTCGCCCCGTGGGTCTAGTGACCATTCCATGGTTTACTTTTCCTTTGGAACAAGGTTGGGTAATACAAAAGGTAAAACAATTAAATATAATTATAATAAAGCTGATTATGATGGTATGAAGTGTTCCCTAAAATCATGGAAGTGGGAAGAGGAATTTCAAGATAAACCATCACATCTTATGTGGGACCTCCTAGTGGATAAGGTGTCATTCCTAACAAAAACCTTCACCCCGTTAGTTAAGAGCCAGGTAGGTAATAACAAAAATGTGCCTGAATGGATGACTCCATCTGTGCGGAAAATGATTAATAAGAAAAATAAAGCATTTAAAAGAGCAAAGGAATCTGACAGTAGTATATGTTGGGATTCTTATAAACTGCTGCTTAAACAAACAAAAAGGTGTATTTCTAATGCAAAACAAACATAAGAACTGAGTCTTATAAAGAAGGTCCAGGATAATTAAAAATCCTTCTATGCTTACATCAATAACAAGAGGGGTACAAGTCGATCTATCAGACCATTACAAGGAAATGATGGCAATATGGTTACTGACCAGCTTCAAAAGGCTCAGCATTATAATAGCTTTTTTACATCCGCATTCAACAAAAAAAACTTACCCTAAATTAGCACACCTGGACTCAGTACATGATACTGACCTACAGATCACAAGGGAAGAAGTTCTAAATAGGCTTCTGAAAATCAATCAAAATAAATCTCAGGGCCCGGATAGGCTGCATCCGAGAATACTCAAGAAGATGGCAGAAATTTTGGCTGGTCCAGTTATGGCTATTTACCAAAGATCTTTGGATGAGGATTTAGTCCTGGGTGCATGGAAACATGCATTGTGGTGCCTATCCATAAAAAGGGAAGCAGACATGAGGTGGCAAATTATAGGCCTATAAGCCTGACTTCAGTTTTGGGTAAAATCCTAGAAGGTATTATTAAAGATCATATTAATTGGTACCTTGATGAAACAGAACAAACCGACCCAGTGCAGCATGGTTTTATAAGAGGAAGATCATGTCAGACAAACCTCCTTGAGTTTTACGGAGGGGTTAGTAAAGCATTAGACCAAAAGCACTCAGTGGATGTGATATATTTGGATTTTTCCAAAGCTTTTGATAAGGTACCTCATAGAGAACTAATTGATGCTTTAATTGATCATGGATTGGGGGGCAATGTAACTAAAAGGATAGAAGCATGGCTAGATACATGGTTACAATCAGTTAGTGTTAGTGGTACATGTTCCACTTGGGCAGAGGTGACGAGTGGGGTACCACAGGGCTCCGTTTTGGGGCCTTGTTTATTTAATGTGTATATTGCCTCAATGAAAACGGAGATGGGAGTATGGGTATCCAAACTCGCGGACAACACCAGAGTAGGTAGTATAGTTGATAGCCTGGAGGATGTAGAAAATCTTCAGGAAGCCTTGGGTGATCTGGAAAAGTGGGCAATGGATAAAAATCTGACCTTTAATAATGATAAATGTGGTGTTATGCATTTTGGGAGATCAAATGGTAACGTAACATATGCACTTGGTGGACAGACACTAAACACAGTGGAGCAACAAAACGATCTGGGTATCATGATAACAAAAGACTTATCCTTTAAGACACATTGTAACTGGGTCATTAAGAAATCCAGTGATATTCTACATTGGATTATTAAACATATAAAATGTAGAAATAGGGATGTGATGTTGCCCCTGTATACCTCCTTGGTGAGACCACATTTGGAGTATTGCACCCAGTTTTGGTCTCTTGATGGGAAAACTGAAATAGACACACTTGAGAGATTACAGCAAAGGGCTACTCATGATATAGTGGAGGCAAAGGGACAGGACTACAAAACTAGATTAAATATTTTTGGCCTTTATTCATTGGAATATAGGCGACTAAGGGGTGATAAGTGCTTGATTTTTAAATCCCTTATAGACCCTGAGTTATGGGAACTACTGGGGCTAAACTTTAGGAAATTAACATACAGTACAAGGTCCCATCCCCTCCAACTAGAAGTGGAATGTCCAAGATTAAGGAAAAGGAAATCCTGGCTAACTCTGAGAATAACTAATATTTGGAACATGCTCCCTTTGGAGGTAGTGGCTAGTGATAGCATGAACACATTTAAGATCAGATTGGACAACTATCTCATTGAACATAAAATAGTGGGATATTCTTGATATGGTGAGCAAAAGGACTTTTATCTATTAAAGCTCTGTACCTACCTATGAGACCAATGAGTACCGTCATAAACCACCAGGGTTGCATGGATTTCCGCCAGCTTTTTACCGGTGGTATTTTTTCCAAGCAAGGGTCATTGCAAGTGGTCTTTGTATGGGTCACAAGTTTTGTGAATGGAATTGTGGGAATATGCAGGTTCCCTCCCCCTCATTGCATTGCCCTGGTGCAAACCCAGTTTGTCTGAGGAAACAGGGCTTTGTTCATACCATCTTTAGGCAAAACCCAGTTTTCCCCATACAAAACTGGTTTGTGCCCAGGCAAAGTTTTGTGAATCTGGACCCTAGGGTAAAATACACTGGAGGAAGGGCAAGCATCTCCCACCCCAATCCCAGTCTCTGTAAAAAATAAAACATTCCCTGGTGTCCAGTGGCACACCCATCCTCTGATCCATGGCCCCATTAAAACTAAAACATTCTCTGGTGTCCAGTGGTAGCCCCACCCTCTGATCCTCCTCCCTGTAGGTTACAAGACAGTCTCTTGTGTCTCATGGCACCTCCCACCCACCGATCCCCATCTCTGTACAAAATAAAACATTCCCTGGTATCCAGTGGCACCTCACCATCCTGTGATTCCTGGCCCCATTGAAAGTAAAACATTCCTGGGTGTCCAGTGGTACACCCCCACCTTCTGATCCCAATCACTGTAGAAAAGCAAACATTCCCTGGTGCCCAGTAGTAACTACCACACTCTGAGCCCCATCTATGTTAAAACTTAAACATTCCCTGGTATTCAATGGTACCCCCCCCCGACTCTCCAGTCCCTATCCCTGTAAAAACAAAACATACCCTGGTACTCATTGGTACCCCCACCCTTCAGTCCCTGTCATTGTGGTTAACATGATAGTCCCTGGTGTCTAGGAACACCTCCCCCTCTATGATTTCTGTCTCCATAGGTTACATTATAGCTCCAGGTGTCTAGTGGCACCCTCCAACCTCTGATCCCCATCCTCATACAAAATAAAACATTCTCTGGTGTCCAGTGGCAACCCCCCCCTCATCCTCCAGTCCCTGGCCCTGTTAAAAATAAAACATTCCCTGGTGTTCAGTGGTACCTCAAACTCTCTAATCCACATCCCTGTACAAAACAGACCATTGCCTCATGTCCAGTGGTACCTCTCAACCTCCAATCCATGGTCCTGTTAAAAATAAAGCATCCTCTGGTGTCCAGTGGTACTCCCACCCTTCGATTCCCATCTATGTACAGTAGGTTACAAGATAGTCCCTGGTGTCTACTGTCACCTCCACCATTCTGATCCCCATTCACATACAAAATAAAACACTCCCTGGTGTTCAGTGGCACCCCACCATCCTCCAGGCCCTGGATCTGTGAAAAATAAAACATTCTCTTGTGTCCAGTGGTACTTCCCACCCTCTGATCCCCACCTCTCTAAAAAAGCAATCATTCTCTGGTGCCCAGTGGTATTGCCCACCCTCTGATTCCAATCCCCAGTAAAAATAAAACACTCTTGATGTCCAGTGATAGCCCCCACCCACCAATTCTGTCTCTGTAATATAAAACATTTCTGGGGGTCCAGTGGTACCCCCACCCTCTGATCCCTGTAAAAAGTTAACATTCCCTGGAGTCCAGTGGTACCCCCCATCTCCAATCCTTGTCACTGTAGGTATCAAGATAGTCCCTGGTGTCTAGTGGTACCCCCCACTCTCTGATCGCTCACTACCATTTCTTAAAAGTTGTCCCTGGTGTCTAACAGCCTCCCTGCACTGCCCACACTGGGTACACCACCCTACCATACCCCCTTACTATAGTTGTTGGCATCATGGGAAGCCCATATGGCAACTGGAACAGCCCTCCTGCCACCACCTTAGTTGGCCGCCACATGCAATAAAGGGGAACATGTGTTCTGCGTACTGTAAAGGGAAGGCATGTACTGTCTACTGTGGACAGTGTGTGTGCTCCCTTTGCAGTACGCAGGATGCATGCTCCCTGTCAATGTATATGGCGGACAGCCAAAGTGGTGAGAAGAGAGCTGTGCTGGTCCCATATTGGCTCCCTGCATTGCTGGCAACTATGGTAAAGAGGATGAAATAGTGTGCCAGTGCAGGTAGTGCGTGGGGCTGCTAGATGCCAGGGATTTCTTTTAAGAAACTGGTACTGTATATTTACCGAATACTGCTCCTAATATACAACAGTTCTCTTTTCAAGAGTGAATACAAATAGAATAATAGCTAGGTTCCTGTGCATTACAATGTAGTAATTCCATCGAGAGGTCCTGGGGACATTGGGAACCTCGAGAGCGAAGCTCGAGAGGTTCCATGTCCCCAGAACCTCGAGATGGAATTACTGCATTGTAATGCACAGGAACACATTTTTTTTAATATATGGATGCAATTTTCTTTTCTCTGAGGCGGTTGGCAGCTGCAGCCCGAACAAGTCTCTCCATCCTGGCCACGCGCCGCACTGTCTCACTGCTCTTTTTTTTTTTTTTTTACTGAAGGACAGCCTACCTTTTCCATGTCTGGGGAATGCAGGGTCAGCTGGATATCTGTACTTTTCAGATATTTTAAACAAAAAAGCTGCAAAATGTTACGGTTGAAAAAAACTCTCGGTAAGCGAGACAGTGGCCGCCATGTTTTTTGAACTGTTCTGCCCGCCCTAACAGGAAAAGTGGCCAATTGGAAGGCACATTTTGAAAGACGTTGGGAGCTAGACTAGCGCATGCACTGTTGTGATTTGGTGATAATACTATCGTTCAGGTCCCCAACGATAGTATTACGGCACCTAAACGATGGTATTATCACTCCTGAAGTGTAGTATTATCACTTTGGGAGTGATAGTATTATGGAGAATTTTTGTATGCTTTTGTAGTATATTACTTTCATGATCCATATATTAAATTATAATTACTTATCTAACCCCCAAGCATGGGTGCTTACCTTAAAGGCTCTTTGGAGCCCCGTTACACTGCTCCCAGTTTTTCTTGAGCTCTCTGGTCCCAAAGGACTTTGGCTTTGTGGTGAGAGACTGAAGAAGCACTTTCAGAAAGAGTTGAGGAGAATGTTTTCTTCAGAGCTAACAGTGCCATCATAGACATGGCTCCAACTGCATATCAAAGGCAACTAACTGACTGCAATGGAATGAGCAGTTGGCCCTTGTAAAGGATGGAGGAAGCCCCTGGTGAAAGCCCTGACCACGCTGTACTACAAGCATGAATGGGTACAGGACAAGTGGGGCACATAAGGATTGCTTTGGGGCATAAGCCCTTTTAAAACTAAAGACTTGGGGACAGAGCCCCTACTGACTACAGGATGCCACCATCTTTGTGCTCCCTGATTCAGGACCATAGCAACAGCAGTCAGGATTTGCCCTCATTAGCCAATCATGCTGCAAAGCCTGAATAGAAGTTATCAAGAGCTTCTGGAACATGGAAGGACTACAGTAGTTCCAGTGCATTTATGGGTTAATTTTTTGTCAAGTAGTGGAACTTCAGCCTTGCTCCAGAGTGACTGACAACCTTGTGGACCAATGGTGAGTTGTCATTTCCCAGTGAATAGTAGGGTCAGTGCCAGGGCCCATTTAGTTTGTGTGTGTCTGTTTGAGGAGGCAGACTGAGTCTGCATGTATCTGCATTAAGATGCAGACTGGTGCTGTATGTTAAGACAACTGAAGCTATGCTACAGTGCCAGACTGCATGTCTGCCAGAAAAAAAGAGAGAAGGAGAATTCTTGTCTATGGAAAAGGAGTTAAGTGCATGCTCGCTCAGCACAAAACAGAAATGAAGGCTGCAGCTAAGTAACAGAATGTTGCTGTGCTGCAGCCAGAGACTATGATGGAAACCTAGTTAGCACCACAGCCAAGTACTGGTTATCCCACCAGGACTGGATGCCAGGACATGTTGGTTGGGAATGATTTCCTTGGGATCTCACAGGGAAAGCTACCTGTGAGGAAAAGTTTGCTGACGGACTGACTACTGAAGCCAGGAGAGCCCCTGAACACTCCAGCATCAGTGGGACAGATGGAGCCCTGTGAAAATAAATACTATCACAGACAGGACTGTAGAGAGGGTGAAACCAGCCAGAGGGGAACTCGGTGTGAACTGCGCTATCTCCCATCTGCATTGAGGGAGATACCCAGGTTTGGGGAACTCTCAGTATACTCAGTGTTCCCTCCGCAACCATCAACTTTGTGTATCATATGATAGTTTGGGAAATCAGTTAATGGACTAGGCTATCCACCAGGAGTTACAAATACCTCAGTTGGAGGTTTTCTGTTTTTTTATGACTCAAATTTATTGAGAGAAAGGGTAGCATGGGTACAGTGAAAAGACATGTATACTGCAGTCTTAATGTTAATAAGTTGGTCACCCCGGCCTGTGGGGGTCCACCTTTCACAACCACCGGAGGGACCAGCCTGATTTTGCTAAAGTAGTGCTATACTGTGTACACGGGCCTAATGTGTCATGATGCCTCCACCTGGTGTGACAATATTGGGTGCCTGGATGCTGACACTCAATGTTCAAAGCAAATAAAATCAAAATTTATTTATAATGCGCTTTTCAAATATCAAAGAGCAGAACATAACAAAAATTAACATCCATCATAATAAATACAAACTATAAAACCAATTAAAAGACAACTGCATGAAAAAAAAAAGAGTTATTTTTTTTTTTTTTAAATGCTTGATCAAATAGATAACTCTTCAGAGAGACCTTAAATGCCTCTTTGGAAGGTCACTCTCTTATCCAACGAGGTAGAGAATTCCACAGGGTTGGGGATATTATCCTCCAGGAAACAGTGCAGAATCTGCCCACATATTTCCCCACTCAAAACAAGTGACACAGTCTCACAATAACAACCTCAAAATCAAGAAATGCAAGTCAGTAAATAATCTATTTAAAGGGGAGGGTACAGAAAGGACAAGGGGCAGAAGGGTAAATGGAAACAATGGAGTACTTAAACTCTATGCAGGCAACAAAACAACTTCAGCAATTTTCCCCCAGAGAGTCGGCCCACTCACTTGAAGTCCTCTGAATCCCAGTGCTGGTGCTCCCATCTTATTTCCCTACCAAGGCCTTTGGCAAGAGCTCTCTATTTTTTGGGTTGCAGTGGGTACTACACTGGGGACAGAGAAGCTGCTATCAAGGTGGAGCTCAGTTGCATGCTTTCAATGGTCAAAAGTTAACTCTTTGTACCCTGGGTGGCTATTTTGCATCTGGTTAAGCAATAGATGGTTTGGACATCATACAGAGCTATTGGGTACAGTTTAAGTACACCTTAAATATAACTGTTGCAGAACACAAAACTGTAACTGTTAGAAAAGGTTGAAAAGGGGCCCCTATTTGTAATCCATATTGGATGGGTGGCTGGGGTGGCCTCCATAGGTCTTCTACTGGAGCCTCTTACACATGCAAAGTCCTGCCCTCAAAATACTCCTTCACTCCCTGGAACAGTAAACTTTCTTCCCAGTTGCAGAGCTGAAACCCCAATGGTTACTCATAATTTGATGCCTCAAATGAGATCTGCATCAGTTGCTTGGACAGACAAAATGGATGTAGTTGCTGGCAAAACACACATGAGAGACTGCACTCCAAGGCAAAAGTAAAAAAAAAAAAATTACAGCAAAGTTTCACTTGCCATTCACATATTTATTCAGAGAGCCACAGTGAGCCCACAACCTCAATGCAGAGATTCTGAGCCCACTGTGGCTCTCTGAAAAAATATGTGAATGGCAAGTGTAACTTTGCTGTAAGTTGCTGTTTTTTCTTCACACAACTCTCATCGAAATCTCAGACTCTTCAGATCTACCAAACTTGCAGTATTTGGACAGACAGTGACACACCGGCCCATGCTCCAGCACATAGTCACTCACTCTGCTAGTCTGGCTGAACTGGCCTGTAACCCTGGGAACAGCCCCTGTTATCTGATATGAAACTCAGAGCCTGATTGGTCAGTCTTGTTCTGGGGCAAACAGTCTTTGGAACATTGCCCCCGCTGTGCTGGGCTTGCACACAGACTTTCTGACACTGCAGGCTTAGGAGCAGTTCAGAGGGCTCAAGAGCAGGAGGAGCTGTGCAGCAATGGTCTCAAAGATCTGAGGAGGAGCCCTGGTTTGGATCCCACCAGGTCTGCTGAATGTCCAGCACTACTGCCCTGCCAGTCCCCACAGTGAGAGTCCAGGGGACAGGAGGGTAAAGGAACAAGAGGGAGCACAGTGGAGGCAGAAGGTAAGCCACCAGATATGGGGGGTCTTACATTAACATCATGACATCAAACTGCTAAACTTGTACAGATCTATAACTTAATGTATGCCATCCATTGCTATATTGATTTTCCCCGTGGGCCACTGGTTCTGATTCCATATATTGTTAACAACATTTTTAACTATGAATAAACAAAGTAAACCTTATACTGTAACAGCTACTCTGTTTGTGTCTAGCTCTGTTCACCATAAAACATTTATATGTTTATTTAACCTGTTTGCCCTGCATAGGTGGTGCAGAGGATCGCCACCTGTCTTAATGATTCCTGTTAGAGGTACTCACTCTGATATCTTTGAGGAGGTTGAATATGTAAGCCATTTGTTCAATTTTTCCAGGTATTTGTCGCTACTGAGATGGAGGATGCATGCAATTGATTCCGTTTGACTAATGTGGGTAACCCTTTTCCTCCATTCACAAACAGTGGGGCCCCTGGCTAAGACTCAGTGGCAAGTGATTCTCTTCATTGTTGAGACACAGTGGATATGAACTATGAAGTCTTTCTGTTTACAGGTTCTTTTTTTTTAATTTTGCAGGGCTCCCCCACCAGATTTCTGCCCTAGTCATGGTCCCTGGTCTTCCACCTACTGTCTTACCACGATTCCCCGGTCAGCCCCAGCTTTCCCCCCTGGAGGGCAGGGCCATGGGACTGGTCCCCTATCCAGCCCACTGAACCAATATCTGGTTGGGGGATCCGGCGATAGAGGCTAATTGAAGCCTTGGGAGGGCTTCATAGAGGCGGAGACACCCTTGAGTTTTTTCTATTTTTACCCACTGGAGAGCCGGATGTGCAATGACGTCAATGCACTGACATGCAGACGTCCACCGACTCTCCCCCCAAGTAGATTCCCGCACTGTGTCTAACACCCAGCCTCCACTGGGTGTCAATGCAGCACGGCACATGTCCTTCACCCACCCCGAAGGAAGGAGAGCTGTCGCAGGATGCTCAATCCTTCCTTCCCCTGCCAGCCCTCGGCAGCCCAACTCTGTTTCCAAACCCAGGTCGCCAGCGTGGCGCAAGGTGTGGCATCCAGCACCTCAACCCTCAGCACCACCAGGCTGGTCTCTGTTTACAGGTTCTGATCCAAGGAACCAGTAGGCCCATCACTAATGTTTCCCAATTGAAGGAGATTAATTGGGTTGACATAATAATTAGCTCTCTATGAATAGTGTGCCAAGATAGTACGAAAATGCCAAAATATGGGATGGTGGGTGCCTTTAGTCGGCAACCTCTCCAAGAAAAATCTGAGCTGTTCATACCAAGATGTTCTGTGAGGGAGTGCATATAAAAAAATGTGAGAATCTTCCAGCGGTACTCCCTCCATGATGGAGAAAATGTAACCTTCCAGCTCTTTCTTAAGCACTAACAACTGAGGACCAAGAGTCGGCTAAGGAGAGCCACATTTGAAGCCAACCCAAAACAGTAAAAACATGAAAGCAAGAACAGGCAGCTACTCAAACACTGGTGCAGAATTAAAAGACTACTTGTGGCCATTGGATAATCCAAAATAAATGTATTTAGTAAAAAGATAAAAAGTAGCACTCACCACTACAGTACATGCCAAATGTTTTTACCACACATGAGCTTTTTCAAGGCTTTTTTAAGCAGTGTATCTTTTCCCAATTTGTCCCTATAATAGGTGTCCTCATCTCAGACTTTCAGTTTTGTTTTACTGTCTTCTGATTTTTCCCACAAACCTCCCAAAGAAATGTAAGAAAAATATAGATATATCTCTACACACAGTGTTCCGTCACGTGACACAATAGAGGGTATCATCCAAATTGGTCAGGTCTTGTGCAAATTTAATCTTATTGTCTCCTGTGTTTATATAATGCCATGTCTGAACCAGGGCCAGCCTTAGCTAGGTGCAGTCTGTGCCCCTGCACCTTGTGGGCTCATACTTTCTGCCTAAGTTTTGTTAGAGATGAAAATGTTTTCCAGCAAATGAAAGTGGAAGACAACTGGCTCTGTTACTATTATAAAAGGTGGGGGCAGCTTTGCTGCAGTGGAAACGATTAGGTTAAATAAGTGCTAATGTTGTTAATGGCCATACTTTACACCTCCCACATTGACTGCTTTCACAAACAAAGGGCTATATTGACAAGAGAACTTGTCTGAAACCTGGACGTGTAGCTGAAACGATGAATGATATGACAAAATATGTTTAAAAAGTATGTGAGCACTCAAAATGGCTCAAAAACCTGACCAGCTCAGAGCAAAACAGGATTACCTGATGGGGACCCTGCAAATCTGATCACCTGGTAAAAAAAACTGACAAGTGGCAACCTTACTGGCGTCCTATGATAATGTTCTCTATTCTCTCTCTCACTCACAGCTCCAGAAAAGTTAACTTGTTTGCAAATCAGAGTATCAGAAGCATGTGTCCAGTGATGTTGTCCCTGTCCTTACAGAAATGAATACGGTAGTAGTACTGTATTTACTTAAGTTCTTGCTCCGGGCTCAATCAGATTCATTTCCAATAGTGAGGTAAATAATTAAATGCAGTCAATGGCACTAATAAAAAGATGCTGGCTAAACTAGCAGACTTGGTACTGCTTTACTAATACAGGACAGGAGGGTTAGTTAAGTGTAAATGTTGGATGTCGGGGGCACAGGGAATGGAGTGGTGGGGCCCGGCAGGGAACTGCACAGGGGCCCAGAATGGTTAAGACTGGCCCTGGTCTGAAGGAAGCAAATATGACCTCCATTAGATAAGTTACATTTATTTTTCAGTGCTGTGAAGGGTACACAGATCTCCCCTTGGGGGGGTGGGATCTGGATCCTCTATAACTATAGTTAGAGGTCTCACCTTGTCTGGCGTATTTGCCATTTGACAAATCTTATTAAGAACTTGGAGAGACCATCTGGTGCAGGGATTATTCACATTTTGAAGTCTGGGGTTTGGTTATATGAAGAGGGGGCTGGAAGCAAATTTTTGTTTTCAAGTAAGTACTACCCTGAGTCAAACTGCTGCTTAGCCATGTTGATAAGCTGTACAGCTTGGGCTGGAAGATGGTACCACTCAAAATTGGGCAACTCAAGTGTCCCCTTTTCCCTGAGGAGCAAAAGAGTATTTATGTCTACCTGGACCTGATACCCCTTCCACAGGAACATTAAAGTAAGTTGTTTAAGCTTTCTTCTAAAATGAGCCGGGTATGGGTAGATCCTGAAGGTAAAAGAGCAGGCAAGGCAGCACATTTATTTGAAAGGCTGCCACAGGGCCTCCCAAAGAGACCAGGGAGCAGGTGTTTGAAGTCTTTGAATACATTGGAGGTTTTCTGCTTAAAGGCCTTTGGGTTTGGTGTTTTCTGTTTTACAGTTCATTGCTAACCTTTTTATTTAAGTGCACTACTGCCAACCAACCACGTGCAATGTCACTGGGCCTATAGGTTTCCATAGCTGGGTACCAAGTGAAGCACCAGTGTGATGAATATGGTCATAATAAAGAAATTGTATAACATTGTGCTACATGTCACAGAAATAGGTAAGGATTCTTTAAAAGAAAAAAAAAACACTAGTAATAGCTAAAGAAGTCAAAAACGTTAGAGGCATATTGTGCCACTCTTTTCAAAAACTGCAAGAGAAGGAATTTGAAATATTTCAAAGCAGGCAGCAAATCATGGCAAACTACCCATGTGGAAACTGTCGGAATTGCCACAATGCTTGGAAAACAAAATCAGTCTGCCCATGAAAAGGTGAAGAAATCCAAATGAAGGACTTTATTACATGGCAAACTGACCAAGTTGTTTACCTCCTATGATGCCCCTGTGATTTGACATACAAAGGGAAAACTATGTGCCTCCCTTAGGAATTAGAGTAAATGAACAATGGATGGGTATCAGGAGAAGATATCAATCACTGGTGGTAGCTAGACATTTTGAAATGTGTCACCATAATGTATCTTCCCTTAGATTTGTGTGACTTGAAAGAGTTGTAGCACTGATTTGAGGAGATGTCAACAAAACACTTCTTATGCAAGAAGCATACTAGGTGAGCTAAAATTGACCAGTATACCCCAAATATGGAATGCATGAGGACATCCTCTGGATAAATAACATTAGATATGAATGTTCATTAATTGGCATCCTCCATTTGTTAAGAGTTGCATATTATAACCCCCCTGCTCCCCCCTCACTAATTTGTGTTACAGGGTCATGTGCTATTACTTGCAAAGCATTCTTTCAAGAGGCTTTCTAGGAGATGCTCAGTGCTGTTATATGCCTTACAAACCAGTTTGTAACCACCGGACTACATGCTTCATCAACTTGATAGTGTTACTTTTTGGTGACCGTCTTGTACCCTGCCCAGAGTCAGATGGCTTGGGGCAAAGAGCATGCCATGCCTGGCATGCACTGGGCCCCTATGTGATAACTGAGCTCAACGGGTATCTTTAATTTAAAGAATGTTGACTGTAAAATCCTCAGTGCACCTAACTAACAGAGATCTGTGAAACACTATATCTCAGTTCTGGACAGACAGGAATGTGCGTCCCAGTGAACAAAATTTCCACTGCAAAACATATCCCATGCAGTTTGTGGAATAAATGGGTGCATGTCTACCTTAGTAAGAGTAGCCAGACCTGAGTAAGGAAAGCAGCTCCTAATATGTTTCTCTAGCAAGAGGAAAACATTCTTCATAAGGATCAAGAGTATTTAGGCTAAAAAATCTGTACTAGTATGTAAAATGTCTAAACTGCAAGTATTTTAAAATACGAGGTGACAGACAAAATTTATATTAAATAATCTGCCAGTTTAAGGGATTTTACATGAGCTAAGAACAATTCTAACATGAAGAGATGTATATAACTTTGCTTTTGTTACACTGAATTAGTAACAACGCTTTAGCCTTGCATTTTCTGTAACCATGCTAAGTAGTGAGATATTGAAGTGAAGTATTTACAAATGAAGAGGGGCGTTACCTAAACCAAACAATAGAAACACGCTGGATACGGGGGGGTTGATACCAGCCCTTTCACAGAAGAAAGGGTTCTGAAGGAACTCTTAAAACTGAAGGTGGACAAAGCAATGGGGCCTGATGGGGTTCTTCCCAGAATTCTAAAAGAACTAAGGATAGAACTAGTGATACCACTGACTACCCTCTTTAATAAATCATGGAAGGATGGGGTGGTACATGAGGACAGGAGGACGGCAGATGTTATTCCACTTCACAAAAGTGGGAGCAGGGCAGAAGCAGGAAACTACAGACCTGTTAGTTTAACCTCAGTGATGGGGAAAATGATGGAATCACTTCTGAAGGAAAGAATTGTTGCGTACCTAGTGGCCGGAGGAGCACAGGACCCAAGGCAGCATGGATTCACAGTGGGAAGGTCATGTCAGATGAATCTAATAGATTTCTTTGACTGCGTGACCAAAGTGGTAGATCAGGGAGGGGCTGTGGACATGGCCTACCTAGACTTTAGCAAGGCATTTGACACAGTCCCACACAAAAGATTAATATACAAGTTGGCTAGCCTGGGAGTGGGTCCCAAGATGGTAGCCTGGGTAAAGAATTGGCTGGAGAACAGGACACAGAGGGTAATAGTTAACGGAGTCCACTCTGAAGAAGGGGGGTTACATGTGGGGTATCGCAGGGTTCAGTACTAGGACCGGTCTTCTTTAATGTCTTTATAAGTGACATTGCAGAAGGACTAGAAGGAAAAGTATGCCTCTTTGCAGATGACACAAAGATCTGCAACAGAGTTGATACACAAGGTGGGGTGGAAAGGATGAGAAGGGACTTGGCAAGGTTGGAGGAATGGTCAAATGTCTGGCAGCTTAGATTCAATGCTAAAAAGTGCAAAGTAATGCACCTGGGAAACAAAAACCCAGGGGAAGAGTACACAATGGGTGGTGAGATACTAACAACAACAAAAATGGAAAGGGACCTGGGGATAGTCATATCAGATAACCTAAAGGTGAGCAAGCAATGTGAGAGGGCAGTAAGGAGGGCTGGGGGGAAACTGGGATTCATAGTGAGAGGCATCACCAGTAGAAAACAGGAAGTTGTTATCTCTCTGTACAGACAGCTGGTGAGACCCCATCTGGAGTACTGTGTGCAGTTCTGGAGACCCAATTTCCGCAAGGACATTGACAGGATGGAGGCAGTCCAGAGGAGGGCAACAAAAATGGTGCAGGGTCTGCACCAGAATACATATCAAGAGAGACTTAAGGAGCTTAAGATGTATAGCCCCGAGGCAAGGAGGGAGAGATGGGACATGATAGAAACTTTCAAGTGCCTCAAGGGAATCAACAAAGTCCAAGAGGGTAGCATATTTCAGAAAAAGAGGTGTGCAAGAACAAGGGGGCACAATTTTAAGCTAGATGGGGGATGGCTCAGAGGTAATGTGGGGAAGTATTTTTTCATGGATAGGGTTGTGGATGCATGGAACTGCCTTCTGAGGAGGTTGTGGAGTCAAAAACAGTGGTGGAATTCAAGAATGCACGGGACAGGCATAAGGCAATTCCAGGGGGTGGAGGTAGGAAGAAGTTGGCTGTTGGTTAGCTAGGATCTGCAGCTTATCCACTAGGTAGGAAAATGAGCAGACTGGGTGGGCCAAGCGGTCCTTATCTGCAGTCAAATTCTATGTTTCTATGTAAAATGACTATAAGTGCATAAGACATTTTTAGAAAATCTAGTATGTGGTTTATAGAGCACAAAATAAAAGTATGACGATACCTTAACTATTCAACAAGATTGAGTTTAGTCTTTATTAAGCACTGAGTTATGTATGCACCATATATAAGCAGCATGATATGAATTCAGATCACTGTTGATAGAAACAAAATAGTTGCATTCATAAATTTTGGTTTCCTGAAAAAAATATGTATATCAGAAGGGGGGAAACTATAGAATTTTATCAGTTCTCTAAATCCTTGGTAGGTGGCATTGATGAATTAATGTGATTCTATAACAATAGTTACAGAAAAATAGAAGGATCTAATTGTTTTTTTACTAAATGTCACTTCTAGGGAAATATAAGCACTGAGTGTAATCAAAGGCGTTTCTGTATGGTAAACGTAGGTTAGTATGAGCAAGCATATGATGATGCTAATGTACTCCACTTGATATATATACTGTATATATATATATATATATATATATATATATATATATATATACTTTGTCTCTGGTGAGAGTATAACTTGGTGGTGGGTGCTAAAAAGTCTCTTGTCTATAGTTATAATACTGAAAATGGAGATAGAGCATTTCTGTTTTGACTGCATTTGTATGTATCTTTATATTTCTGTTTATGCACAAACCACAGTCCTGATAAAGTGATCGGTTGTTTGCCACAAAACATTGACTTTTTGACCTTTGGTTGATTTTGTGTGAATAAATCAGTAAAACTCTTAATGGGTGAGTGGATAATTTTTCCACTGAACTGGATTACAGATCATTGAGGGTTATGGAGTGGATACTTCCTGGTGATTTATTTCATGTTGCAGGTACACTGTGGGCCTCATTGCTATGATCTATGTGTATTATTGAGAGGATGGCATTGCCTGTTCGTGTGGGCAAGCCAGCAATTGTACAGTGCATGCATAGTTTTGTAGGGGTCTACTTTATTTTGGGCTGAACCTGGATGGTAAAATGGGATATCCTATACCTTAAAAGCTTTCACCACCATGGCTAACTTGTTTGAACTTTCCCTAGCTACAAAGGAAATCTGTTTTTTGGTGAAGTGGCTAATTACTACTGGGAACAGAGTATATTTATTAAAAATGTATACATTTACATGATTAAGTAAAATGACTTAGGGCCCAGTCACTGCTACAGAGCTGTGCACCCTGATGCCTGTCTGTACTGGACAGAGTCCACAATCCCTATCCAATGATCTCTGTGAGTGTGGAGCTTTGTGAACAGTAAGGGAGCAGCACAGGAGGTGGAGAGGTGCCAGATGGCAGGCATCAAATCAGTTGTCCATGTCACTTTTTGGTGGATCCCCCATTCCACATGGAATGGGGGAGCATGGAATATGGCAGTCTTCCAATAACTGGCAAAAAGGTGTGATGGATGAATTCACCAGTGAACAAAAGGGTTCTTCATGTCAGTTTCAATTTATTTTCAGCTCCTTCGATGCTTGGCCACTCTTAAATTTACTGAAGGCATTTCACTGGTAGCATCCAGCTTTATCAAAGGGAAGTGGTCAAAAGGTAAACATTTCAAAATAAAGCATTTCTATCGCTGACAAAAAGCACTGAGAATTAGCTGGTACAGAATTAATTATAATATATTTTATGCTCACCATTTAATTTACAAATCATTCAAATAATCTCTGCAGTTCGAGATGCCCCACTCAGGAGTATCTCTCAGCATGTCATTAGTCAGTGCTCACTGGTTTATCCTGAGCATCAGCATTTAAACCATTGCTACTGACCCTACATCATGACATCCAGGTATTTCTTTTCTATGCCTGACATCCGAGATTGACATAGTCTGATGCTTCCAAGGGAGTATATAGCAACTAGCACATACTTCCCTATTAGACGTATTACACTCTTCCCAGTCCATTCCAGATAATTTCCTTTAAATAGTTATTTCTCATTGCCGTTATTAAAAATTGCATTTATTAAAAAAGGGAGTATGCAGTCCATTATATTAGCTCCTTCATAGAAAGAATAGTTCCAAGTTATAAGTTTAAATAACCAATAATACCAAGGGGAAATCTGGTCAGGTGGGATACTAGTGGTCAAATGCTCAAGGTCACAAGGTGGAGGAATCAAAATGAACCACCAAGTGAAGAGGTCCTGTCATCTCGGCTCCATGGGCACCTGCCACTCTACAAGAGCACCGCACTATAATACAAATAATATCATATAATTAAAATAAGCTATAACATTAAACCAAAAATATCAAACAATTACTTGACAAACCATTTTAGTCTCTTTAAATATCTCACAGTATTTTGACACAGAAAGTGTGAAAAAGAGAGAAGGAGAAAGATACTGGTAGGGAGGGAATGGTAGGCACAGGCGAGAGAGAGAGGAGGAGTGGTGGAGGGAGTGGAGAGAGGAAAGGGGATGTGTTAGGGTAGGGAGGCAATGGGGCTATATGGGACAAGTGAGTAGCTAAAAAAGAGATATAGGAATAATGTTCTAAGGTGGCACATTTTCACATCGTATCTTGTTTATAATATTTATAATGATGGCATACAATCAATTTCTTCAATTAATCTCACATTTGCATCTAATGTTCCAAATCTTTCTAGTCAATAAGCTTCTTATTGTAATAATTTTCTCTTCCATGTCCCACCTCTGCTGTTGTCCTTCACTATTTCAGTTTCATAAAACCTGAGTGAGAGGATCTAACAGTTGGCTACAGCAAAATGATGTGCCAAACTGGAGGCTTCATCATTTCTACATATCACAGATGTGTGTTCAGATATGTGGATTCTAAGTTAACTGCTGGTCTGCCCTTTATAAAATTTTGTAGCAAGGGTATTTCACTTTCACAAGATATACCACACGTCTGGAGGCACATGGGATAAATTGTTTGATATTTTTTATTAAGTAAGTATCTGATATGCAGTGAATGTTGCATAGTGAGCACAAGAAAAAGTTCCTGGTGTTACTGGGGAGAAGCTGAACCCAGTGGTTTGCTGCTTACCAATCTTGAATTCTGATTTTGCAAGTTTGTTCTTCAAAGTTTGGCTTTTCTTAGCAATAATCTCTTATGGTTTTCTAAAAACCTGGAGCCTTCTATTAGTTGTTCTCAAGATTCGCTGTTTTTTGTTAATTACACCCTTAATGTGCCCAAAGGTAGTGTAAAGGGAACCAAGAACACTGAGGCCCAGATATTCAAACTGCGCCCAAAATGAGCGCAACAGCAAGACCTAGCACAAACCAGTTGCGCAAATGCGCAACAAGTGCGATATTTAAACATGGAGCAGAACAAATTGCGCAAGCAACCAACATCTGAATATCGCACATACTGTGCCATAGCGCAACCAGGAAGGAGAAGCTGAGCCAAAATGTTGAGCTATGGCGCAACCAGGGCAGCCCAGCTGAGCATTCCAGAGGTGCCATAGTGCAAGCAGAGCCCCCCCCCCAGAGCAATGGAACTGCACATCCAGGGAGGCAGGCTGGGGACCACCGCCAGCCATGCCACACATGGGCACAGGAACACACTGCAGAACCCACACCACACCTGCACACCCCAAGCACATCATCACTGGGGGTGGGACGGATGATCTACTTGCCCATGGGGACAAGCCAACACAGCATAGCAGAGCCATGACACCCCAGCACAACCACTGGCAGGCTGAGAGTGCCACACACAGGGGGTTGACAACCATAGTGTACATCAGCCCCCCGTACGCACAGCACACCCTGCACTGTGACCCCAAGACACCACCTGTGTGCAGTGACTGGCACTGCAGGAAACCATGCATCCCCCCCAGCACACGTCAAACCCATGCAGCACAGAAGCCTACAAGCCAGACACACCCTGTGCACCCAGGAGTGGGTGGCAGCAGACGGCAAGACCAACCGGAAGTCACTTCCATGCTGGAGATACCTCCCCATGCACACACACGCACACACACACACACACATACCCAGGACCATACCAGCCCAGATGGCATGTACACCCCTGCAACTGGGCACCCATAGGCAGCTGCAAATCACAGACCAACACATTATTCTTATAAAAATATATTAAACAACAACAAACAGTATCAAAACAAGTACAACTATTTACAAGGGGGGGATGGGTACAAGGTCGGGTTGGTCAAGGGGTAGGGATTACAAACTTGGAGAGGGAAGGCAGGGTGGTAGGGATGGGAGAAGTGGGAAGGGTGGAGAAATCATGGGCCAGCTGGCTGCCCGTCTTCCTGCTGGTGTCCTGCAGGTCTGTGCGCCTCCTCTGCACACCATGGTGGTGAATAAAGTGCAGGATGTCAGTGTTCTGCCCCACAAGCTGTCGGATGGCCCTGACATCCCTCGCCATCCTCCGGAGAATCTCAAGGCCTAGGAAAATGGGAACACAGTCAATGGCTGTGACTGACCACAACCCTGAACACCACCCAACCTGCAAGCCATATAGCCCAATGTCCCGCACCTGTGATGGCATGCACCCACCCACAGTGAACATGCACATGGCCAACACAAACAGGCGGCACCAGCTATGCTCACCACTGCACACACACACTGCCCATGTCCATCACAGCACAAACAAGGCTGGCAAGTGATGTGGCAATGTGGTGCAATGCCAGTTACCCAGCTATGTGCCCAGTGCATGCATGGACCACCAGTGATACATACACAGACGTGCTGTGAAACTGGACAGTGATGCATGCCACCTGTGTCGTGCCTACAGACATAGATACATAGCCAGTGTCGACAGATAAGGGCCTATGGCCCACACAGTCTGTACATTTCAGCCTGTAAGTTGCTTTGTTTACCTAGAAGTCTGTTGCCCCTTACCCCTGACCTCAAGAATTCCGTTATGTCTATTCCATGCAGTCTGAAATCCCATGATTGCGTCAGCCCCCACCACTCCCTCTGGCAGGGTGTCCCACTTGTACACCACCCGTTCTGTGAAGAAAGTCTTGCTCATGTTTCCTCTGAATCGTCCTCCCTCCAACTGCATCCCATGCCCTGTAGTCCTGGAACATCTTTTGCACTTCAAAATAGTGTTTCCCTGCACCCTGTTCCACCCTGTAAGATACTTGTAAGTCTCTATCATATCCCCTCTCTCCCTCCTCTACTCCAGGAGTACATGTTCAGTTCCTTCAACCTGTCTCCATAGGACTTGTGATGCAAGCCATGCACCATCTTTGTTGCCCTCCTCTGACCTTCTCTGCCCACTCGTCCTTACGTGAGGATGGCCTCAGAAATGTACACTGTATTCCAGGTGGGGCCTCACTAGTGTCCTGTATAGTGGAATTATGACCTCCTCTTTCCTGCATGGTTGTATTGTGCAGGGCTACTGGTCTCCCTCCCCCAACATGCAATAGCATCGATGAAGTCATGATACTCACACTGCTCAAGCAGCTCTGTCTGTCGCTGTTGCTGCCACTGCTGATGCTGTTGGGGTGCAACCCCTGCTGGCCTCAGGTCCCTGGCATGGCTGTCATCAACCTGGGCCCGCATTCTCACATCCTGGCCTGTGGGAGACATATGTTGAGACAAACATCAGTGTGACTCAAAAGCAGAGTGCCCCCTGCCCCAGTGAGAGTGCCTGCCCACACAGCCATACCCATTCATCTCACAGCTGCACACACTACCACAGCCAACCGTGGCCGAGCCATCACCTATGCACAGCCACCAAAACACACACACCCCTACAAATAACACAGGTGCATAGATGGTACACCCACCTGGCCTGGGCACCACACCCACCTGGCACGTGCCGCAGCCTGTAACCGTCTGGCTCCCTCCGGCGGGAGGTCACTGTACTGGTGCGGCACTGCTCAGCAGACCGGCACCGTCAAGTGACCCCTACCGGGTCAGTGGCCGCCCCTTGCCACACTTGGTTCTTGCTATGGTGAGGGGCCTCACCATAGAATGCCTCATAGTGGGGCTCTACTAGGGCCACCAGGTTGGCCACTTCCAGTTGGCTCCACACACAGCCCTCCTCCTAGCCATGGTAGCAACTTTACAGCAGGCAATATGGCGCCCGGCTGCACGTGGCTTGCGTGGAGATGTTAGCAATAGACCACCACAGGCTCCAATCATGCTGTTCGAACAGCACCGTCACTTCATAGCGCTGTCACCAGACAGCGCAATGAAGAACGTACACATGGCAGGCAAACAGCACCAGGGCAAGGGCATACACAAGGTCATGCGCAATGGCGCGAAAGACTACGCACAGCGCATCTGGCGATATAGGCATCCTGCGTGACCGACCAGCTGCGTACCAGTGCCACAGTGGACTATTGCGCAGTAGTGCCATAGCGCCATATAGTGCCCAGTGCTGTAGCGTCACTGGCACAATAGTGGCCATGGCCTGAATTGCCGATTGCGCTCAGAACATCAGCAGCATGATAGACGCATGCGTAAGCTATCTGGGCATGCGCAATGCAGTGTACCACACAGGCACAGATCCGCGCCATTGGCTCAGCCGACTCTTCCGTAGTGCGCAAAGCGCAGATTCGCGATATTCAGCCGACACATGCAAATCATCTGATCAGCCATTCAAGGGTGCAGTGGCGCGATTTGCATGTCATTAAAGTTGCTCCACTCCTAATTTGCATGTGTTGCGCTATAAATGTGCAACATTGGGCTGCGCTGGCCAGATTCGGTTACTGCAGGTGAGAGGTGAGTTGCATGCTGTGTGATGTTCAGGACAATGCTCATGGGGAAATGCTGTAGACTGCACAGTGACAGGTGTCCACTTCCCCATACAGATTGCCATGACCGAGCAGAGCCAAGGTGAGGTGAGGACGATGGGCGTGGGAGGAGGCCCAACCGCAGCAGCAGAGACGGAGGCCCTCTTCCAGGCCTACCTGGATGATGAGCCAATACTGAGTGGATGGAGGGGCACCCCTCAGTCCCGTGTGGCTGCATGGGAGGGGGTAGCTCGGGCCGTTAACCTGCACGGAAGCCACCAGCGCTCCGTGCAGGAATGCAAGAAAAAGATGGGGACAGACCATAGGAGGTCGAAGGAGAAGGTGGCAGCCTTCAGGGCGGCACGTGCTGGCACTGGCGGGGGCCCAGCAGTGGTGTTGGAGCTGACCCCAACTGAGGAGACACTGGTTTCAGCCATGCAGCCAAGCATCATTGAGGGCATACCAGGCGGAGGATTCCAGACAGGTGGAAGCCCATCACTGCACGGTATGACATGGTGTTGGTGTCTGGGGGGGGGCGGTTGTTCACATGCACTCACATGTACTCTCTTTCTGATACAGATCCTGTTCGTCTTCAGGAGATGGTGGTGGTGGGTCCGGACAGTGATGCTGACCTGCTGGACATGGAGGAGGGTCCATCCACCTCCACCACCAGCCAGCAGGCACTGCAGCAGCATGCACACTGGGCCGACAACTCTGGGTGTCAGTGATACGGGTGCGGGGTGCACAGCCTGTGTCTCAGCAGTCTGGCATGCAAGCATGCCAGCACATGTGACCATGGCAGTAGCACGTACCTGCACCATTGATGATAGAAGGCCTGCAATGGGCAGTGATGGTTGTGTGTCCATGCGGACACCACGGCAGGCCAGCACGTGCCCCTGGGCCTTTCTAGTTCAAACATGTGTACCAGCATGCTGGCACAGTCCCAGACTGTGCCTGTCAGCACCGGTGGGGCAGCACCAGTGGCTGTGCAGGTGTCTGGCACTGTTGCCAGCACAGCGGTGGAACAGGTGGACCTGGGGACACAGCGGTTGGAGGGGCAGCAGCAGCAGTCGCACACCAGGTCTGGGGGTACAGTGTTAAGCAGTGGCACATGTCCACCGCCCTTTGATCCGCCCATTCCTGGTCCTGGCAAACAGCACCCACCCTCAATGGGTGTTGTGCATCAGGACCGTCCACACCCTGGGGGTCAGGATGCCATTGGGGCACAGTACCCATTGGACGCACACACCCACCTGCTGCAGGAATCAGTACAGCTGCCGGGGCGGGTTGCAAGGTCTGTGGAGGCACTGTCTGTGTCCGTGGAGTGGCACAGCAGGGAGTGTGCTTAGGACCGAGCTGAGCTGGTCCGTATGCGGACGGATGTGACCACCGCCATTGACAGGCTGACCCAAGCAGTGGTCTCTGTCGTGGATGCATTGGGCACAGAGTCAGGTGCCCCTGTACCACACACCCCACACAGTGCACTCTCCACTCCCCGTTCCCGGCGTCGTGCAAAACCAGGCCTGTCGACGCTGGGTTCTGCTGTGGGCATCCCTAGCACCCCTGGTGCAGGTTTGTTCGGCATGCTGCAGACCCCTGTGCGGGCAAGGTCGCATTCGCGCAGTGGGACCCCTGGTGGTGCAACAGTGCCACCCCATGTGGCCCCTGCTCAGCCTGCCCATGCTGTTAGGTCACGGTGGGGCCACCCATGCATCCATGGTGGCCATGGGACAGTGCTACATGACTGAGCTGTCTCCCAGTGCAGGCCCTGTCTGGAGCTGCCATGTGTGCAATGTGTGTCATGGTGGGCAGTGCACTGCTGGGTGCTCTGCTCACAACGCCGACACACGGACCACCTGCACACCCTCCCAACTGCTGTCCACAGGTGCGTGTGCATGATGATGCCTGCATTGCACTGTACACCAAGGTGCAAGGGTGCCCAGCATCGGCCTTGCGTGCTTGGACGATGCGGGTGGTGGGGGTGGTCGGTGGTGCTGTGTGTTGCAATGTCGGTTCTGCAGTGCTGTGCATCTGCCCATTCACGCTCTGCACCTGGTGTGTGTGTCCATATGAGTGCTCACCCTCCTGATGGTGTGTCTGTATGCCTGGACCATTCCACTCCCCTGACTGTCATGCACCCCTGGTGTGTTCCCCTGTGTGCCTGTGGTTTGCGCATGGAAAGTGTTGATTGCACATGTCCCCTTGACTTACCTGTGTTGTGAGTAGTGCTCCTCTGTGATGGTGTTCTGGTGCAGCTGGGCCTGCCGGATCAGTCGGGGGTCCCTCCATCCTGGGGGGGCTGCTCATCACCATCATCACTGGCACCACTGGCGTCCCCATCACTGTCCCCCTGTTCGACCTGTATGGCTATCCCATGGTCTTTGGCCATGTTGTGCAGGATGCAACAGGCCAGGAATATCCCACAGGCCTTTTGGGGGCTGTACTGTAGGGCACCGCCAGAGGTGTCTAGGCATCGGAAGCATGCCTTGAGCATCCCAAACACCAGCTCTATGATGTTGCGTGTTGTGGCATGTGCCTCATTATAGCATAGCTGCGCTGGGGTCATGGGCGCGATGCAGTGTGAGCAGCCAGGGGCGCAGGTGGGTATCCGCGGTCACCTGTGTGGAGATAGTGGAGATCAGTGTCATGTTCAGGTCCATATTGGCCATCTCCTGTGTGCCACTACCAATGGCACCTATGGCATTCCACCCTTGCCCCGAGTTTGCATTCCATACATGTACTCACCCACTAGATGTCCTGTGGGGATGTCCCCACTCTCGAATTGATGGCACAGTGCAGACTGATGCCATATGAAGGCATCATGTGCTCCACCAGGGTGTGTGGCACAGACATTGATTATGCGCCCAGTGGCATCACACACCACCTGGCAGTTGACACTAGGGAATCCCTTTCTGTTCTGATATGCCTGGGCATCGGGGCCAGGTGGCATGCAAATGGCCACATGGGTGCAGTCTATGGCCCCTAGCACGCCAGGCATACATGCTACCCTGTGGAACTCCTGCATGTTTGCTGTACGCTCTGCCGTGGTGCTGGGGAAATGGATGTACTCCACAGCATGTGGCAGCAGTGCGCTAAGGAATTGGGTGAGGATGCGTGATGTGGCCGACTGTGTGATGCCTGTGGTGTCCCCTGTCAGTCTCGGAAGGTGCCCGTGGTGAGCAGGCACATGCATGCTGTCACCTTGGTCTCCACCGACAGGCGTGACTCCGTCGTGAGGTGCCTGCATCACATCACTGCACAGCTCACAGAGCCGTCTCAGTATTGCCCTGTTCAGGCAGTACCAGCCCCACGATCTCTACATCTGTGGACAGCTCAAAGCTGATGCAGACGCAGTACCGCCTGTCGGAGCATACGCTGGCGAGCCTTCGCGGCCACATCCCCTGCAGCATGCATTCTCACCCCCCTCATTACAGCTTCCGTGGCCGAAACTGGCACTGTCCATCTCCGCTTCTGACCCCCTGGCTGGTGTTTGCTGTGTTACCCCCACTGTCCTGACTGCCACTTCCACTGCACCAGGCACCCCCCACTGGCCTCTACAGACTATGGGCCACACTTTCCCTGCCTGCCCTTTGCTGTCTGTCTGTCTGTCTCTGTCTCTGTCTCTCTCTCCCCCACTTGGCAGCCTGGTAGTGTTCATGCGCCACTTCCTTGAGCGTTTTTATTTTGGCTAATTTCCGCTACTGCGCAGTTTCCGGCTGTGCCGCTATTGCGCATCACGTAAGTCTTTGAATATCGCATTGAGCTCTTTATGCATGGATCCACCCCCTTCGGTTGCGCATGCCTTCATTTTCATTGCGCTGTTGCTCAGCATGTTTTCGGTGGCGCAACTGCCTCCTTCTGAATATCGCAAAATGGCACAGTTTGGGACTTGTGCATGCACAACCCTGTTGCACATGGTGCAACCCTTTTGAATGGGCCTATGTGTTCTGGCAAACATGCTAAATTTTCTTTTGTGATCAAAAGGCCATCTCTGTTTTTATGTTCACCTTCACATTTGTGCAGATTATACATATTCTTATGAGAGTTGGCTTTGAGAGGTATGTCACTGTCAGTTCAATGCAGGGCAATCTGCAAGGGGCTCATCAGTGTCAGACGAATCATCAGCTAGGCTGATCATTACACTGCTCTGGTCTTGTTGGTGGGTGGAAACTTTGTGCAGTTCAAAGGAATGAGTTGGCTCCAAAATAGGGCCACTCTTTACTTTGATGTGCATAATGCCATCCAGCAAGCAGAGCTGACCATGTCATGATCAGCCTGCTGTGGTCCTCCTCCCCAGCTAAAAACAATCCCTCCCATCCACTGCCAAGTATCCCTTCCACCTCCCATTGCTTCTCCCTGCCTAAGTTTTCAACACTGGGGTGCCCAGTCACTAGTGCTGGCTAGTACCCTCACCCATTTTCAGTGTGCAACAATGAAAAGCCACCCCTGGTGCCATCAAACATAACAGTGACACTGGGGAGATCAATCCCCAATGTCAGGATGGTACCTCAAATAAAGATAAGTACCCTTTGTAGTTATTTTTTTAATTTTTTTTATTTTTACAGATCCTGTACAAAAATGAAACTTTCCATCAATGTCTTTTGCCACCACCATTTCTCTTCCCCCGCCCAACACTCTCATTCAGCACCCACCACCCCACACCCCCCATTCCTTTTAATTTTCTGCAGTGGGGTGCACAATCCCTTGTGCTGGCTAGTATCCCTCCACCCTACCCATTTTCAATGTGTGATACTAGGAAGCTGACCCTCGGGGCTACCAAACATGACACCGACATTGGTGTACCCAATCCTCAGTGTTGGTACCTACAATAAAGAAAACTGTCCTTTGTAGACTTTTTTATTTTTATATATCCTGTAAAAAAAAAAAGTCCTTCAATGTATGTTGCTGATGCTGGCCCACTGCCACCGTTACCTTCCCCCCACCTGACCCTCCCACTCAGCACCTATCACCTCACACCTTCCCACCCCTTACTTTACCTACTGGGGTCAAATGCCATAATCCCCTCCAGACTGGAGACACATCTTCACTCTTCAATGCTGGACCATGAACTGAGGAAATCAGGTATGTGGTTCAGTGCATTTCAATGGAGTTTGAACTTATCCTCATAACTTGGTCATTTTTAATAATTTTTTTCCCCAAGTTTTCAACAAGGCCATTTTGAGCCCTCTCCTCATGAACAATGGTGGTGTAATTATGCAAATCTGTCCTGAAAGGTGATCTTGTGGTCTCTGCATAATATCACCTTTCAGGCAAGATTCTGAAATTTGTCTCCACCCATTTTCATGAGGTGGAGTCATAAGAAGGTTATGTTGAACATCTGTGGCAAAAATATCAAAAAACATCAAAGTTATGAGCATACATTGAAATTTTTGAAAGCATGCTTGTAGCTTTAGTAATTTTCAATATTTGTACCCCAAATTTTCAACATAAATATTTTTCTCACAACCTCATGAATGTAACAGCTGTCATTTTTCAAATCCTGGCCAAAATGTGTTTTTGCTCTTGTGGCATGAAATCATCTTTTAGGAAGGATTTGAACATTTGTCCACCCTTGTTAAAGAGGTGGGTTCATAAGAAGGCTATGTAGGATTATAAGAAGGAAAAACACATATGCATATATTTTCTGCATCTCCCACCCTCCTGGCCAGCCACTCCTTCAGGTCACCAATGGACCCCAGCCTGCCGAGTCACCTCATCACTGCCATCAACTGTCTCTGCTACAGTACATGTCATGCCCCAGAAGAACTGATGTATCCCTTCACCAGGGAGGTCCCCCTCCATGAGTTCATGAGAGGGGAGATAGGGTCAAAATCCACAGCAGGAGCATGGTAGGGGATTGGCACTGGAAGCTACACCCAGGGCTTCATGGTGTGAGGGGACCAATGCATGCTTTTGCAGGGTGACGGTCATCCAGCCCGCTAGGTCATAAGTTTCTGTTTTCTCTCCAGCTCATCCCCACCACCCACGCTGGTCTGGCTACAGCGGGATCCTGGGGTGGCAGTGTTCAGTGATGTGTCAAAGTTCACGCCAACAAGAATGCCTACCTCCAGCCTCCACCAGGAGCCACCTAGGAAGTGGTCTGTTACCATATCACCCCCTCCCCCCGAGTGAAGCATCCAAAGGATGCTCTTAACTCCTTTCCTGCTGGTTACCAATCCTGAATTGGGGTTCAGGGCACAAATTTGGGTTGCCAGCATGTCAAGTGAACTCCCATCACTCAATATCATCACATTTGTGGCACAAAATCACTTTTCAGCCATTGTTTTATAGGTATACTGTCACCACATGACACCAGTACACTGAACCCCTGCAGGGAAACCCCCAGCATACCTATATCGGCAGTGGCAGGAGTTTTGCATCGGGACACTGTAGGGTGATGGGGGGATAAAGATCTAACTCCACTGTCTGTGCAATGTGGAGTTAGATATTTTTAGCAGGGGGAGGTGCAGGGGTGACATAGCCCCCCTGTAGTGTGCCTCGCAGTCGTGCTGGTAGGTTTGGGGTCATGTCACAGTCGGGAATGTTGATGGGTTTCTGGTGCAGTCGAGGACATCGGGGTTTTTGTTGTTGTGCCAGCATCGTAGATCCATTTTATAAATTATATTTGTCATGTTCAGAAGGAGTGGTCATAAAAAGATTATGTTGCAAATTTGGGGTACAAATGTGAAAGACCAACTAAGTTATGAGGAAACAAATTGTTCCAACATTTACTCATAACTTTGTTTTTTTTTTACAGATTGTGGCCACTACTGTTCAACATATCACTTGTGTTGCTACATCTGAACATGTCAGGTGTCATTTTTCAAATCCCCTTTGAAACTTGTTTCCACAGTCAAGCAGCAAAATCACCCATCCAGTTCTCTGTTCTCGGGTTCTTATTCCCTAGGTTCATCACTTTGCATTTTTGGGCCTTGCATTTCAACTGCCAAACCTTAGACCACCCCCTCTAGCTTTCATAAGTCACTTTGCATTACTCTGATTCCCTCATTGCTATCAACCCTCCCACAAAGCTTAGTGTCATCTGCAAAGAGACACAACCTGACTCAGACACCTTCTTCAATGTTGCTGATGAACACATTTGAAGAAGACCAGGCACAGGACAGATCCCTGTGGCACCCCATTTGTGACCTCCCTCTCTTCTGATTTGACCTTGTTTACCACAATCCTCTGTTGCCTACTGTTAAGCCACATTCCTGTCAAGCTCACTATGACCTTAGCCATACTCAGATCCTCCATCTTCTTCAGCAAGCATCTGTGGGGCACCAAGTTGAAAGACATGCTGAAGTCAAAATAGAGCAAAGCTATGGCATGGTCCCTATCCAATTCCCTTGTCATCCAATAAAATAAAACTATTGCATTTGTCTGACAAGACCTCCCTGCCATGAACCCATGCTGCTTACTATCCTGGAGATCATCGCTCTCCAGGTAGGCCATAAGGTATTCTTTAATCAGTGACTCCTTCAGATTCCCTAGAATGGAGGTCAAACTGACAGGTCTATAGCTCTCTGCTTGTTCTTTGTCTCCCCCTTATGGAGCAGAATTATGTCCTCTACCATCCAAGCCCTCAGAACTACCCCTCCATCCTTAGTGAGTGGTTGAATAGTCCTACCAGAGGTTAAGTCAGTTCCACTGCCAGTTCCCTGAGTATCCGTGGAATAAACCAAACTGGTCCCATTGCCTTATCTATCTTTAGGGTTGTAAACTGTTTTTTGCCTCTGTCACTTGCATATGTTGGCTGCATCATTGCCAGAATCCCCTTAATGGCCACTTTGATGACAGTCTCAGGCAGGGCCGCCTTCCTCCCTGGTGAAAATGAAGCAAAAATAATCTCTAAGGATGGCAGCCTTTTGCCCATCCTCTTCTATCACCCTACCCCCTCAAGAGTCTAATGAATCCCCCAGTTTTCCTTCTCTTTTCCATAATATATTGGAAGAAATATTTGTCTCTGCCCCTGACCCCTTATATTTTACACAGTTCTTTATCTGTTTTTGCTTCCCTAATTGCCCTCTTTGTCTCCATATTTCTCAGTAAATATTTTGCCCATGCTTCCTCCCCATGCTATTCTTTGTACTTTTAGAAGACCTTTTTCTTAGCCCCCACTACTTCCCTGACTTCTGCTGAGAACCATAATGGTCTCTTGAACTTATTTCTTTTGGTTACCATTCTCAGGCATAAATTATATACCTTGAGAAAGGCCATTTCTATTATCCTCCATCTGTCTTCCACCCTATTGAAATTGTCTACCCCGACTAACTTTTCCCTGGCCAGTTCCTTCAATCTGCTGAAGTGTGCCCTCCTGAAATCAAGGATTTCAGTTCTTGATTGGAACTTTCCAGTCTCAAGGGCTAGTCCAAACCAAATGGAGTTATGGTCAGTGTTACAAACTCTGAGCTGGTAAGCACCAAACTGAGAATTGTAGTCTGCAGGTAGGTTCCTTGACTAGCTATACCAGAAGACAGACCTGGAGTACATCAAGCAAGGCCTGACTTCAGGTGCTCCTGGCCACTGGAACCTCCCAATCAATGTCTGTCAGGCTCAGATCACCCACTATCACTATTTCCACCTTTACGACCCCCTTTTCCAGTTCTTCCCTGAGCTGTCTCTCCCTCTCTTCTTCTTGCTCCAGAGGTCTACAGAGCACCCCCAAGCATAGTTTTTTGCCTGAGGCTGCTGTGAGTCACACTCACAATGACTCTGATTCCCTTTTATCACCCAATGCACCCATCCTCCACCACTTCAATGTCATTCTAACCTGGATAGCTACTCTTCCCACTCTTCCTTTTCCTTTGTCCCTCCTGAACATTGAGTACCCAGGAACTGTTTGGTCCCAGTCATTATTTTCTGTAGCCTAGATTTTTGTGATGGTCACAAGGTCTACTGCAGTGTCTGCCATCAGTGCCTGTAGCTCACTGATTTTATTAGCCAAGCTCCTGGTATTAAGATGTACTCCCTTTCTTCCATCTGACCCCGACCCCACTTTGCTACTCCCCCTGTCTATAACCCTTGTGTTTCCCATGTTCTCTTAGCCTCATGTTTTTCTTGGTGTTGGGACACTTTGGATTTCCCCCTGTCTAATGTCCCCTTACCATTCCCAGATTGTAGGTTCTCCCTCTTTATACCCACTGAGCTGCTACTAGTCTTCAGATGTGGGGGAGTACTAGCTAGAATCCCCTTCTTCTTACCTGTTGCTGTGGTTTCCCTAGCCCCAGTCTCCCCCACAGTCAGTTTAAATGTGGAATACAGATGTCAAACTTCTGCCTCACTGTGCAGGCCTCTTCTTATGTCAGATGGAGTTTATCACCCTTGAAGAGTCTCCAGTCCCAGAAGTCCCCCTAGTCCCCCATAAAATAGTACCTCTTCTCCTGACATCACTCCTTAAGATGCCCATTAAACTCATCTATCTCATCCCTTCTAATTCTGTCCTTCTGCCCCTCCACACCACACAGAGAGGACCTCATAAAAGGCTAGTGGAGGCTGAGTATGCTGCCAAGCTGGAACTATCTGACAGGAGGCACAGGCAGTGAATATACCATGTAAACACGATGAATCCCTACCATGACTGGGACGAGATGGTCCTGGCTGTATGCAGTTATCTGGAGGAGGATGCAGAAGTGGATCCAGTGGTGTATCTCATTAGAAAGGTTAAAGGGAATCCTAAGCAGAGCCTATCACACTCTTGGAGTGGCACCCCCAGTCCAAGCTGCCAAACTGCATGGGGTGCTGCATACATTTGGGGAAATGTTCATGGGGAAACTATGATATACCATGCTGGTGGAGCACCACATGGATAACCCAGTCCAAGGCTCTGCTAAGGCAGTCCCCATGCAGAGTCCCTGAGGGAGTGAAACATGCCAATGAGGGAGAGTTCAAGAAAATGCTGGCTTTTTGGTAATCCAGGAGTCCAACAGACCATGGTCTCCCTGGTGGTACTAATCCCTTAGAAGGATGTTATTATGAGGTTCTGCATTGATTACCACAAGCTCAAAAGCTGTTGAGAGACAGAGCCATACCCCATGTCCAGAATAGCTGAGGGCCTTGAGAGGATAGGGGAAGCCATGTAACTGACCACCATAGACTTGACAAAGGCTATTGGCAGTTGTTCTTGACACCTAAAGGTAGACAGAGGTCAGCCTACATCACCCTATTTGGCCTTTTTGAGTTTTGAATAATGTCATTCAGAATGAAGAATGCACCATACACCTTTCAGTGGCTCATGGACTGCATTCCATCTACAGCAGAAGACTTCACTCTAGGTATGTGGATGGCCATCTACAGTCAGACATGGGAGGACCATGTCAGCCATGTGACCAATGTGCTCTGCTGATTAAAGGCCACAGGGCTGACATTCAAGGCAGAGAAGTGGCATAGAGGGATGGTAGTGGTGTCATAACTTGGTCACAGGTGGGGAGTGGGTACATCCCACCTGAGCCACTAAAAATTGAGACCAACAGGGTTGGGCCACGTATTTTTTTCTTGTGAGTGTTTTTTTTTATTTCTTGATGCCCTGCAGGGGGCATGCCTCAGACAGCTAATGGTGGAACCCACTAGGGAGGGAGCAATCTTAGACCTGGTACTGTCAAATAGGAATGGAGAAAGGATCTCAGATCTAGAAGTGGGTAGCCATCTGGGAACAAGTGACCACCAAACAGTGTGGTTCACAATAAACACAGCCATAAAGTTGAGCTGTACAAAAGCAAGAGTGTTGGACTTTAGGAGGGCTGACTATGGGAAAATGGGAGAGTGTCTCAGAAAAGCACTAGCAAACTGGCATGAAAGAGGGGTGGAGAAACAATGGGGAAAAATCAAAAAGCCATCACCGAGGCAACAAGCCTTTGTGTGAAGCAAATCAATAAAGCAAAATGAAGGGAAAAACCACTATGGTTCTCAAAAGAGGTGGGGGGAGAAGGTTCGGGAGAAAAAGGTAGCATTCAGGAAGTATAAGGAAACACAGAAGGAGCAGGACAGAGAACTGTACCAATCAAAGCAGAAGGAAGTGGGGAAGGCAGTCAGAATAACAAAAGCCCAAACTGAGGAAAAGATAGCCAACTCAGTTAAGGAGGGGGGTAAAACCTTTTATAGGTACATTAGGGAGTGAAGAAAGAAGAAGGAAGGGATAGCGAGGCTTACTAAAGGGAAGGGAGGGTGGGCAGAGGATGACAGTGAAAAAGCAGGGATACTGAATGAATACTTCTGCTCTGTATTCACAAAAGAAGAGGAGGGAGGGAGGTACCTAAATTAAAGAATAGAAGCACTCTGGATAGGGAGGTCGATACCAGTCCATTCACAGAAGAAAGGATCCTGAAAAAAACTCTTAAAACTAAAGGTGGACAAATCAATGGGGCCTGATGGGATTCACCCAAGAATTCTAAAAGAACTAAGGGTAGAAATAGTGACACCACTGACCTCACTTTTTAACAAATCATGGAAGGCTAGTGTAGTACCAGAGGACTGGAGGAGGGCAGACGTGATTCCCCTTCACACAAGTGGGAGCAAGACAGAGGCAGGAAACTACAGACCTGTTAGTTTGACCTCAGTGGTAGGGAAAATGATGGAATCACTTCTAAAGGAAAGAATTGTTGAGTTTCTAGAGGCCAGTGGGGCACAGGACCCAAGGCAGCATGGATTCACAGTGGGAAGGTCATGTCAGATGAATCTAATAGATTTATTTGACTGGGTGACCAATGTGGTAGACCAGGGAAGGGCAATGGACATGGCCTACCTAGACTTTAGCAAGGCATTTGACACAGTCCCACACAAAAGATTAATAAACAAATTAGCTAGCCTGGGAATGGGTCCCAGGGTGGTAGCCTGGGTAAAACACTGGCTGGACAACAGGACACAGCGTAATAGTAAATGGAGTCCACAGTGAAGAAAGAGGGGTTACTAGTGGGGTACCGCAGTGTTCAGTACTGGGACAGGTCCTCTTTAATGTCTTTATAAGTGACATTGCAGAGGGACTGGAAAGAAAAGTATGTCTCTTTGCAGATGACACAAAGATCTGCAACAGGGTTGATACAGAAGGTGGGGTAGAGAGGATGCAAAGGGACTTGGCAAGGTTGGAGGAATGGTCAAATATATGGCAGGTTAGATTCACTGCAAAGAAGTGCAAAGTAATGCACCTGGGAAACAAAATTCCAGGAGAAGAGTGCACAATGGGGTAGAGATAATAACAACTACAGAAATGGAAAGGGACCTGGGGGTAGTCATATTAGATGACCTTAAGGTGGGTAAGCAATGTGAGAAGGCAGTAAGAAGAGCTGGTGGGATACTGGGATGTATAGGGAGAGGCATCACCAGTAGAACACAGGAAGTTGTTATCCCTTTGTACAGACAAATGGTGAGACCCCAACTGGAGCTCTGTGTCCAGTTCTGGAGACTCCATCTCCGAAAGGACATAGACAGGATGAAGGCTGTCCAGAGAAGGGCAACTAAAATGGTGCAGGGTCTGCACCAGAAGACATACAAAGAGAGAGATTAAAGAAGCTTAATATGTATATACTCGAGGAGAGAAGGGAGAGGGGAGAGGGGGGACATGACAGAAACTTTCAAGTACATCAAGGGAATCAACAGAGTCCAAGATGGTAACATCTTTCAGAAAAAGAGATGCGCAAGAACAACGGGGCACAATTTGAAGATAGAGGGGGGACAGCTCAAAGGTAATGTGAGGAAGTATTTTTTCATGGAGAGGGTTATGGACACATGGAACAGCCTTCCTGAGGAGGTAGTGGACTCAAAAACAGTGGAGGAATTCAAGAATGCATGGGACAGACATAAAGCAATTCTAGTGGGGGGGTAGGAGGAAGTAGGCTGTTGGTTAACTTGGATATGCAGCCTATGCATTAGGTAGGGAAATGGGCAGACTAGGTGGGCCAAGTGGTCCTTATCTGCCATCAAATTCTATGTCTTTATGTTTCTATCACCTATATGCCTCTATAAAATATTTAAGCTGAGATGGGAGCTCAGGTGGCAACTAAAAATTACATTACCCTGTGATCCATTCAGCAGGGAACTCATCCATGAGAGATCTTTTGAGTAAAAAGTTCTTTGTACTCACAGTAAAAAGAAGTTGGGGATGGGTAGCAGAAGTCTTCTGATGTAAATGACCTTTGTCTTGGTTAATCTTCAAAGGGCCGAATCCCTTTCATAACAAAACGAAAAAAGAAAGAACAGATTTTTATTATAAACAAAGCCCAGGCAGAGTGAAATGGCATGTCACCGATTGTGCGAGCTAGGGAAAAAAAGGCCTAGGCTTTAATCCACAAAACCAGTTTTGATCCATTCTTAAAAAGTACTGTCTCTAGAGATCAAAGAAATGATTCCGTATCTGATGTCAGATGTGCATGTATGATGATGCAGATGTAGTGGGCCAGCCAGCCAAAGCTGTCTCTGTGTTTGTTTGTTGTTAGAGTTTAGTTATGTTTTGGTATTTTGAACTAGCAACATCACAAGTCTGAGTCTGCCATAACTCACCAAGTTACCCTGTTGGAGTAAGAATCTTCTACTCAGAATCTAGATAGTTTTGAGTTAGGTTAGTCTGTGTGTCCTCTGTCTTTTCAAATGCATTTATCTTTGCAGAAAAACGATATACCCAGGGTCTTTAGTGTATATTATCCTGTAACATTCATACGTATCATGGATTATTGAGTGCTACGTTTGTATATTTCATGCTTTCTTTGACAGAGTCATTTCAGGTATAGATTTTCTAGGGAGATATTGGCTAGTCTGTGATCTGTTTCCAAAGAGATAGCCTTCAAAGTTACCATAGCTAAGGCAAAGTGTTCTCAGCTGTGAAAGAAGCTCTGGGTCATTTGCCCTTTTGTAAGGAGCACTGTACTGTGTGATCAGTGACTCTGCTGGGAATTAGATCTAAATATACTTTTAATGAGGTTGCTGCTGAATGGCGGCAGCATGCCAAGGTAACCCCTTTCCCACATCTATGGGTTGTGAAAACTGGTAACAGTACAGACTGATTTTTTTGGAGGGAACATGTCTGTGACAATTGTTTTATTGGCATCTTTTGTCTTTTATTTTCCAAATTTAAATTATATTTGGTTTCCCAATTTAGTTTCTCATGTTTCCATGTTTATTCTAGGCATTTGAATATGTTTATCAATCATGGATTTTGGTCATTGGAGTTATCTTGAACAGTGATCAGATAGGCCACAGGCATTGCCAGCTATTTCCAGATATTTCACGAAATTTCTAAAGGGTTTATCTCTGCTACTGTGGAAATGCAGAAAGCAGGAGCTATTTCTGGAAATATCACAGAAATGTTGGGAAATAGCTGGTAGTGTCTGTGGCTGCTACTGTACAGAGCAGAGATGGTTATGGATGTCTAGGGACAACCCTGTTTGTCCATGAAAACATGGACAACCACAAAATGGGGACCAATCATACTATGTGGATTATAATATAACTAGAAATGATACATGAACAGCTTTCTCCATAGTTAATCACTAAAAGTAAGAAACATGTAAGAGTTGTTTTGTTTTTGATGAGCACCATCTTGATTATTTGCAGTGGTTGGTTACTGGAGCACTACATATGTTTAGTTTTTGAATGTTGCCTTCAGGATAATCTAGCACCCATAGCTTTACCAGGCAAATGATTCCATACTAGTTTGATTCAGCTTATATTTAAGTTATATTTAAGCAGTGTTGCAGAGGCATACAGTTGAGCTGCAGATACGTGTGTTTGAATTTCACCGAATTGGAACTTGATCTAGGGAGCAAACTTACGATAGCTAATTTTTCTGAGGTGTCCATCTCAAGAAGCAGAGACCAATGTAACTGCCAACCTTTGGTTGGTAGGCAGACCCTAAGCATGTCATCAGCTCTGTTGACCCAAGGAAAACTGTTCTGCTACACTGTGGGATGGCATCTATTATTGGGACTGCTAGTGCCTGAATGCTGCCATTTTGCAGAACAAACAATTTGATTTTTGGTTTTAATAAACGGCTGCCACTGGGGTGTTCATGGCAGTGGTACCTGCTTGTTTGATTCTCCCTCTTCCTTGGGTTGGCCAACTCGAGCCTTTCAACCACTATTTTGGATGTCTCCCTCCTCCCCGAATTTGCTGAATTTGAGTAACTGAATCCTATACTCTCCCGACACTGCTTCACAGCTCAATAGGTCAGCTGGTAGTGAGAGTACCTTTGTTTCTCTTCCATCTCATCTTCTAAAACTGCTGTATCCCTGCAGCAACTGTGAGAGGGTTGACAGCAGGGCAAACATCAATCTCTTTATTTGGATTTCTCTGGTGAGAGTAGAGACATTGCAACTACTTCAATTACCTGAATATTTTCTAAGCACCCCCACCTCATTCTTTGGAACTGTTAGTCTCCCACAGCAGCTGTGAGAGGGCTGTTTGCCAGGCAAGCTCCAATGATTGCATTTGGATTTTCTCTGTTGAGAGCACAGATTGCCGCTACTCCAGTTTTCTGGTCATTTCTAGTACTTCCACCCTGGCTACAGTTGGACTATTATTTACTGTTGCTATACTGTGAACTTTTTTGTTCTCCCCCTAACCTGCTTTTGTTAAGTATTATACACATTTAGCAGGAATGCATTGGGGTGCAAATGTGTTTTATAGCCATGGCTAATCTGTGTGAATGATATATGAATGAATGGGCTATTTTTTGACTGTAGGGTATTTTATGTGGGTTTGGGGGTAGATAACTTGTTTCCTGGGGGTGGGTGGTTTTTATTTTCTTTTACTGTGTGACTTGTTTTATCATGTCCTTAGCCAGGCCTTATCTAGTCTACTCTGTGGAGCAACTAGGGGAGTGATTCCCCTTTGGGGAGTTCCCTTGTAACTTGCTTACTGCTATACTCAACTGCTGCAGGAGGTTGAAGATTTTTCAGGGGAACTGCTCAGATTGTAGTCCTGGGACACAGGCAGACTTTGGGGGTAGGATCTTGAGACAGGTATCCAGGAGTCATCCCAGGGAGCAAACATTATCTGGAAAGGGGTACCCCTGCCTGATCCCTGTTCTTGGGGTACTGAGCTTTCTACTCAGTAGGTGGCTAATGGACAAGTCAACTCGACCACTCCACTTAGGGCAGTTCTTTGTAACACCAGGTCTATCAGGAATTAAATGGATATACATAGAAACATAGAAACATAGACTTTGATGGCAGATAAGGACCACTTGGCCCACCCAGTCTGCCTATTTCCCTACCTACTGGATAAGCTGCAGATTCTAGTTAACCAACAGCCTACTTCCTGCAACCCCCCACTATAATTGCCTTGTGTCTGTCCCATGCATGTTTGAATTCCCTCACTATTTTAGACTCCTCAGGAAGGCTGTTCCATGTATCCACCACTCTCTGTGTGAAAAAACAAATTCCTCACATTACCCCTGAGCCACCCCCCCTCTATCTTTAAATTGTGCCCCCTTGTTCTTATACATCTCTTTTTCTGAAAGATGCTACCCTCCTGAACTTTTTTGATTCCCTTGAGGTACTTGAACATTTCTATCATGTCCCCGTCCCTCCTTTCATCAAGTGTATACATAATAAGCTCTCTCAATCTCTCTTCATATGGTTTCTGCTGCAGACCCTGCACCATTTAGTTGCCCTCCTCTGGACTGCTTCCATCCTATCTATGTCCTTGCGTAGATGAGGTCTCCAAAACTGCGCACAGTACTCCAGATGGAGTCTCACCAACTGTCTGTATAGAGGGATAACCACTTCCCTTTTTCTGCTTGTGATGCCCCTTCCTATGCATCCCAGTATCCCCCTGGCTCTCCTTACTGACTTTTCACATTACTTACCCACCTTTAGGTCATCTGATATGACTACCCACAGGTCTCTTTCCATTTTTGTTGTTGTTAGTACCTCTCCTGCTATTGTGCACTCTTCTCCCGGATTTTTGTTTCCCAGGTGCATTACTTTGCATTTCTTTGCATTGAATCTAAGTTGCCATATGTCTGACCATTCCTCCAACCTTGCCAAGTCCCTTCTCATCTTTTCTACCCTCTCTTGTGTATCAACTCTGTTACAGATCTTTGTGTCATCTGCAAAAAGGCATATATTTCCCTCCAGACCCTCTGCAATGTCACCTATAAAGATGTTAAAGAGGACTGGACCTAGTACTGAGCCCTGAGGTACTCCACTAGCAACCACCCTTTCTTCAGAATGTGTTCCTTTCACTATTACCTTCTGTGTCCTGTTGTGCAGCCAGTTTGCTACCCAGGCTACCACCCTGGGACCCACTCCCAGGTTGGCTAACTTGATTATTAATCTTTTGTATGGGACTGTGTCAAATGCCTTGCTAAAATCTAGGTAGGCCATATCCACAGCCCCTCCCTGGTCTATTACTTTGGTCACCCAGTCAAAGAAATCAATTAGATTCATCTGACATGACCTTCCTGCTGTAAATCCATGCTGCTTTGGGTCCTGTGCCCCGCTGGCCTCTAGGTACTCAACAATTCTTTCTTTCAGAAGTGATTCCATCATTTTCCCTACCACTGAGGTCAAACTTATGGGTCTGTAGTTTCCTGCTTCTGCCTTGCTCCCACGTTTGTGAAGGGGAATCACATCTGCTGTCCTCCAGTCCTCAGGTACCACCCCATCCTGCCATGATTTGTTAAAAAGCTTGGTCAGTGGTGTCACTAGGTCCTCTCTTAGTTCTCTTAGGATTCTGGGATGAATCCCATCAGGCCCCATTGCTTTGTCCACCTTGAGTTTTAGGAGTTCTTTCAGGACTCTTTCTTCTGTGAATCGACTGGTGTCAACCCCCCAACCCAGAGTGCTTCTATTGTCTGGTTTAGGTAACCCCTCCTCATCTTCTTTTGTGAACACTGAGCAGAAGAATTCATTCAGTATCTCTGCCTTTTCACTGTCTCCCTCTGCCCACCTCCCCTCTCCTTTATTAATCTTCACTATCCATCCCTTAACCTTTCTATGCTCCCTAATGTACCTATAAAAGGTTTTATCCCCCTTCTTAACTGAGTTGGCTATGTTTTCCTCAGTTTGGACCTTTGCTAGTCTGACTGCCTTCCCCACTTCTTTCTGCTTTAATTGATCCAGTTCTCTGTTGTGCTCCTTCTGTGATTCCTTATACTTTTTGGATGCAGCCTTTTTCTCCATAACCTTCCCTGCCATCTCTTTTGAGAACTATAGTGTTTTTTTACTCCGCTTTGTTTTCTTTATTTGTTTCACACAAAGGCTTGTTGCCTCTATGATGGCATTTTGATTTTCTCCATTGTTCTTCCCCCTTCTTTTGGTCATTTGCTAGTGCATTTTTCAGGTATTCACCCATTTTGCCAAAGTAGGCCCTTCTAAAGTCCAGTATCCTTGTTTTTGTATGGCTTATGTCCATGGTTGTGCTCATTGTGAAGCACACTGTGCAGTGGTCGCTTGTTCCCAGATGTCTACTGACTTCTAAATTTGTGATCCTCTCTCCATTTGAGAGCACCAGGTCTAGCATTGCTCCCCTCCTGAGTGGGAGGGAGCAATGCCTAGGCACTGGCACTCTCAAATGGAGAGAGAAATCTAACACTCACCCTTGTTCCCCTCCTGATTTGCCTGGCCAGGTTCTGCTCCTTCCTTGCCTGACCTCACCACCCTGGTGGTTCACCACTGCTCCCAGCTTTGAGTCATCCGCAAATAGACTCATTTCACTCCTAATACCCTTCTTCATGTCAGAGACATAGGCATTGAGCAGGATGGGCCCTAGGACCGATCCCTGAGGAACCCCACTAATGACCCTCCTCGGAGATGAGACTATCCCCACCCCCAACCATGACCCTCTGTGTACACTCCGAGAGACAGTTTCCTATCCATCTGATCATCTGTTTTCCCACCCCCATTTCCCCCAGCTTATCCAATAGGCCCCCGTGAAAAACCGAGTTAAACGCCTTGCTGAAGTCAAGCAAGAAAATATCCACTGGCCTACCCAGATCCAGGGCCCTCGTCACCCAATCATTGAACTCCACAAGGTTTTTCTGACACAGTTTCCCTGGGATGAAGCTATGCTGTCTATCGTCCAGGTACCCTGACTTTTCCAGTACCCCCCAGCCCTTCCTTGGTAATACACCCCATCACCTTGCCCACCACCGATGGCAGGCTAACGGGCCTGTAGTTCCCTGCCTCCTCTGTTGATCCTCCTTTGTGGATAGGCAGCATATGCACCACTCTCCAATCCTGGGGCACCCACCCAGTCAGAGAGATGTTGAAAAGCTCTGCCAGGACATCCACCAGTTCCTTCAGTACCCTGGGATGTAATTCATCTGGCCCTGGTGCTTTCTCCCTTCTAAGGTACCAGAGGGCTTCCCTCACTCTCGCTACTGTGATTTCCACCTCCACTTCCTCTGCCCCCCATTTTCCCTTCCCCCTCCTGCCAGTGATGGATCCCCCCCTCTCCCAGACCCGATTGGTAAGGTCCCTCCCCTCGTCAGTTACCCTGTCTCCTCTCATGCATGGTGCAACCCTACCCCACCCCATTGTCCCTGGTAAAGACTGAGGCAAAGTACTCATTTAGTACCTCAGGCTGTTCCCCTGGGTCTTGTGCCCATCCCTCGCCTGTTCTAATCCTGCTAATCTGGCCCTTCACCCTCTTTCCCTCCCCCCAAGGCATCTAAAGAACCCCTTGTTCCCCCTCCTGATTTCCCTGGCCAGGTTCTGCTCCTTCCTTGTCCGACCTTACCACCCTGGTGGCCCTTCTGACCATCAAGAAAAAGGATTTACACATTGCTTCCATTCTTGCCAAAGCCGTATCGGCATTACTATTTATTCCTGGACTGCCTGTGCTTTCCAGAAAGTTGACCCGCATCTGAGGTATATGTGCCAACTACGCACCCAGATGGTAACCCATAAGAACTATACCATTACAGACTACATAAAAAATAAATAACTGCAGGTAAAGTTTCTATACACCCTGGTGCTCCAATTAAGCTGAAACTGGGACTCAAATATTATGCAACTTCATAGGAGTGCTCCCCACAGAAACAATAAAAAAATCATAAAACATAGTTTTATTTTATTTTTTTACTGCTGTCACTTGAAGTGAAAGCGTTTAAGTGTTTAGTGATATTATTTCTTTCTTTCTTTCTGTGGGGCGCTCCACCCCCACCACACCTCCCCGGATGCTCTGATGTGATTGTGTGATATTGAGCATGGCTTTGTTGTGAAACGATCACTGCAACCACTCCCTCTGTGGGGGCTCTCCACCCTCCCACAACCCCCAAGTACTCCAATGAAATTGAAACTCAAACACAATATTACACAACTTCATTGGAGCACTGGGGGGTTGGGCACAGAGCACCCCCACAGAAAGAACAACTACAATGACCACTTCACAACAAAGCCATGACCAAATAAGAAATAATATGAAGTGACTGTCAGTACATGTTCTTGCACTAACCTCCATGTATTATTGTGGTGTCTGTGACTTAACTTTTGCATCACTATATTCGACTTGCACACTGCATCTGTAACTTAACTTACTACCATAAATCATGTAGTGGCTGCTACAAGTCTGGGAGTATATAGTAACACCGCTGTATCCCCACACCCACTGCAATTAATTTTTTATTTAGTTTTTGTTTACTGTGGTGCACTATTTTTATTTATTGAAATCTTGGATGACACCTGTGAGCAGATGCTTGTTGAGTGGTTCCACATCAGACACATTAACACAAGAAGACACATTAAAGTTACAGGAATTATACATACAGAGTACAAGAATTTTTTTTTTATCAGTACATGGGTTGCAATTAGAAACAGTTACACAAATTGTGCTAAGGCATAGCACATGGTATGCCAGTGTCCTGCGGGGGAGAGAGAGAGAGACAGAGAGGCAGAGGCGCACACTGTTAGGGTGAGGTAGGGAGGGACAATGGGAGATGGGATAGGAAGGCCAGAGGGAAAGAAAAGAGCACTAGAAATGACTTTTCAGGCACGACCCAGGAGGGTACAATACAAAAAACAGCAAATGAATCAATACAATAAGATGTCAGCATTGGTGATACAAGGAACATTAGGGAACAATTTGTTACAATGACAAATGTTAAGGCAAAATTATACTACAAAACTGTTCTGTAATCACAGTGTTTACACTATTGTTTGTGTAATTTCAGGTTTTCCTGCAGTCTGAAAAATACGAACCATCTCACGTTGTTTGATATCCACCCCCATTTGCTTCTGTAAACAAGGTAAACTACTCAGGGTTATTATGAAGTCTTCATTGTGGATTCCTCTGCAGACCTGATATATATTACAGACACCTGGGTGGGGGATGACTCTGGACCTGTGCTTGAGTTGTTCATCCCCCTAAGTTTCTACAAGGTACATTGCCCTAGGTGAGAGTGCAGAGGGGCAATGGAGCTATCTGCTTTAGATCTGCTCTTGGACTGATAGCATACTCCGTGGCTTAAACCAGATCGTTTGAATACATGGCCATAAAAGGTGGTCTGGGTACAAGCTACAGGATCATGCTCATAATTTATAGACATAAATTCCTGCAGGAACTAGATCCAGAAGCAAATGATTTGATACCTTTTATTGGACCAGCATAGATGCAACAAAAAGAACAAAGTCCTTTAGCTTTCGGACCAACCCAGTCCTTCCTCAGAAGCTTATTGACAGATATTTACAAAATCCCATATTTTAGCACCCAAATCCTGCAGAAAAAAAACTAAAAAAATTCCATTGATTTAAAATACTCATTTAAAAAATAACACAAGACACATCTGAGAAGTTGAAAAGTACCAGTTCAGCTTCAGCTGAGAGGGCCTAAAGGTCAGATAAAAAGTATCAAACCATTTCCTTCTGGTTCTGTTCTTACAAGGACCAATATTGCAAAAGCTAAGTCTGTATGTCTGCAGGAACTAGAGACTTTCAGGGCCGATCTGGTGTTAGGGTCACCCAAACTTTTGGTTTTGGGTGACTTCAAAATTTGGGTTGATAATGAAACTTCTCCTTCTGCATTACAGTTCCTCCAGGTGATGTCATCCCTGTGCTTTGTACCAGAGGTAGTTGTCTCTGGTACCCACCAACATGGTCATGTCATGGATCTGTTCTTCTCAATGGATCTTGACATTAGTGATGTCAGGGTTGATCTGGTCCCTTGGTCAGATCCTTAAGTCATTCAGTTACTCTGTGGAGCTCCCAACCTCATTTCCCTTTGGACATAGTCAGATACGGCACTTTTAAAAACTTGGAGCCTTAGAGCATCCTGACAGTACTGGACATCTCAACTCTCAAGATGGCTTGTGCAATGGGGATTGATGCAGCTGATGAGGGTTATAATTTAGACCTCTTGACTGCCACTGATTTCCTATCACCATTCCATGTACACCTTTTAACCTCCCCCGTCAGATTGCCATGGTATGATGTGGACCTGAGGAGGTTGAAGACTAAAGGGCAGAGATTGGAACATTGGTGGCAGAGTTCCCATGTAGAGGCAGACAAACAGGCACTAAAAACTCACTACGGTGAGTATCAGCAAGCAATCACTCTGAAAAAGGCAGCATTCCTGTGATGGATGATTGCTGCTGGAAAGAACTGGCTGGCTCAGCTCTTCAACGGTCTGGACAGACTGTTAAATCTGGTTTGCATACAGTTTTATAGAGCCTTTTTGCTTGAGAAGTGTGAATAGTTAAACTCATTCTTCCATGACAAGGTGTCTACCATCTAGGCAAGGATATCCCTGAGCAGCCTGTCATCAACTGACAGTATCTGACTGCTTTGGACTGTTGGCACTCCATTTCTGTGGACTGAGTTTGAACTGGTTTCAGCAGATTTTGTTCCCTGAGTGGTTTCCACCCTGCACCCCACATTCTGTGCATTGGACCCTGGGCTGACCAGACTTCTTTTAGAATACTGGGATTCTCTTGGTCCAATTGTGGTAGTGATCATCAGGTGTTCCCTTTGGGAGAGTGTCTTTTCATCAGCTTTTAAAAAAGCTTTGGTGAGGCCTCTCCTTATGAAGGCTTCTTTGGACCCTGATGATCTTTCCAGCTACAGTCCTGTGTCGAACCTTCCTTTTCTTGGAAATTTGATTGAGAAGGTGATGGTGGTGTAAATGGAACAACACTTGGAGAAACACAACATCTACAAGCCCTTTCAATTGGTTTTCCAGCCTCAGCATAGCATGGAAACCACCTTAGTTAAGGTGTACCATGATCTTCTCCTAGCAAAGGATAGCAACTGTTGTTCCATTCTCATACTGCCAGGCCTCTCTTTAGCATTTGATACAGCGGATCATGGAATAATGTTGGATTGCCTGAGGCACTGTGTAGGACTCTTGAAAGCAGTGCTATGGTGAGTTGAGTTCTACATATCTGGCAGAATGAAGTAGGTTGTCCTTGGCTCTTTTACATTGAGCAGTGCTGTGCTTAGCTGCAGAGTGCCTCAGGGTGCAATCTTGACCACTCCATGTTATCCACTGTATATATGCTGCTGCTGGGTGAGATCATTGGATGCTACGGCTTGGTGTTTCATTGCTATGCCAATGACACCTAGCATTATGTGTCTTGTGCCCCCGGAAATACTGCAGTTGCTTCCCATCTGAAAGAGTGCCTTAGAAAGATCCAATATTGGATGGCAGCTAGTTGGTTTAGGCTGAATCCATCTAAGACAGAGGTGTTACTGGTGGAACTGGGTCAGACTGGCTCAGCATCTTCATGCTCTTCGTGCTGTAGATAGGGTGAAGTATCTGGGTGTCATTATGGACTCCAAGTTAGACCCTGGTGCACCAGATGTTGGCTGTCATTCACAGTGGTTTTTACATCTTCATAATATCGCCCAGATCAAGCCCTATCTTCAGCAGATAATTTGGCAACCCTAGTACATGGATTAGTCATCTCTAGGCTGGATTAGTGTAACACTCTGTACCTTGGGTTATCTGCAAGGCTGGTGTACCACCTGCAGCTAGTTCAGAATATGGCAGTGCAGCTGGTAGCAGGGATCTCACAGTCTGAGCATGTCATACACATTCACCATGATCTCTACTGGCTGCCTGTTTGATGGTGCATCTGCCTCAAGGATTGCTTGATGACTTTCAAGGTCTTACATAGTCTGGGCATGGACTACCAGAAAGGCCTCATGGTTCCATACACTTCTGCTTGTGGTCTCCACTCAGTGGAGGCAGACTTCTCATCCATCCCTCACTCAAGGCTGAAAACCTCAGATGATAGGCCGTTTGGTGTCATGGCTCCTATCCTCTAGAATGCCAGTCTCTGAGAAGTGAAACATAGAAACATAGACTTTGACGGCAGATAAGGACCACTTGGCCCAACCAGTCTGCTCATTTCCCTACCTACCTATTGGATAAGCTGCAGATCCTAGTCTTATGAACAACCTACTTCCTCCTACCTCCCACTAGAATTGCCTTATGTCTGTCCTATGCATTCTTAAATTCCCCAACTGTTTTTGACCCCACAACCTCCTCAGGAAGGCCGTTCCATGCATCCTTTACCCCCCCATGAAAAAATACTTCCTCACGTTGCCCCTGAGTCACCCCTCCTCTGTCTTTAGATTGTGCCCCCTTGTTCTTGCACTTCTCTTTTTCTGAAAGATGCTACCCTCTTGGACTTTCTTGATTCCCTTGAGGTACTTGAATGTTTCTATCATGTCCCCCCTCTCCCTTCTTTCCTCAAGGATAAGCTCCTTTAGTCTCTCTTCTTATGGCTTCTGGTGCAGACCCTACACCATTTTAGTTGCCCTCCTCTGGACTGCCTCCACCCTGTCTATGTCCTTGAGGAGATGGGGTTCTCCAGAATTGCATGCAATACTCCACATGGGGTCTCACCAACTATCTGTACAGTGGGATAACAACATCTAGTTTTCTACCGGTGATGCCTCTCCATATGCATTCCAGTATCCTCCAGCCCTCCTTACTGCCTTCTCATATTGCTTGCCTACTTTTAGCTCATCTGATATGACTACCCCAGGTCCCTTTCCACCTTTATTGCTGTTAATGCCATACCCCCATTGTGTACTCTTCCCTTGGGTTTTTGTTTCCCAGGTGCATTACTTTGCACTTCTTTGCATTGAATCTAAGCTGCCACAGGGCTAGATTAAGACAACCTGGGGCCCTAGGCCCAAGAGAAATCTGGGGCCCCCTCACCACAACCACACCCATTTACCACAACAGTGCCCCTTCGCTGTGACCACACACCAAGTTGGCCATTGCATATCAGTTACTAAAACTTGAAAACAAATAGCTTTCTGTCCCTAAAAAGTTGCATAAAACATAAATAACCTAACTAAAATGCTCCAAAATTAATGAAACTAATAATATCAGTATGGGAAAATAGCAGTAATCTGAGTTTTGATCATTTAGAGAAAAAATTACTAACTGGACTGTCATGATTTGCACATCCCCAAACACACATGTGTATGCTTGCAGTTTGGTTTAGTATCATTTTTATCTTGTCAGGTAGTATGAACCAGGATGTAGGAGTTTTGTTGGGTATGGTAGGGACCCATTTTTAAAAGAGGCTAGGTCCTGCCAGGTGTAAAAGTTAAGTCTGTGGATTGCTAGAGGAGTTGTGAACTTTAGAAATTATATTGCAAAACAAGTGAGTGTTGGAAGAAATCATTCCTGGAATCAAACATTTCTGTTATTGATAAGTAGTAAGTGTACTCTGCCTCTAAATTCTCCTGGCTTTGTGAATATATTCACTAGTCTTTTGTACCAGAGTTATCTGTACTCATAGACTCAGATAGTACTCAAAATATTATGGTTTGTACCTCATCCTCCTGAAACTGTACTGTTCAAAATGTTATGCTTTGTAACTCATCCTTCCTGAAACTGTATTGTTTTCTACAGACACTTGTCCTACTGTTGTACTACAGTTCTGTAACCTCCTGGGTTGTGCATGAAAATAGGCAGTGTTTTGTCTACTGCACTTAACCAGTCAACAAAAATGAAATAAATAAATAAAAAAATAAAGCCAGGATCAATAAATGGCAAGATTTACTGATGAGAATCTGGAAATACACTCATTTTTTCACTGTGAAAATGGAGCTATATCAAGATCAGAACTTCAATACGAATGAGATAAGGGAATTAAAAAAAAGTGTATGATTTTTAATTGTACCATTGAAACACATTGTAGTTTTCTTAATTGTAGGAGTGTGAGTAAATATAAAGCATACACATTAAACTGCACTGTTAATCTTTTATATTTAAGGATAATACTTGATTCTAAATGGGGATTCTAAGTGGGGTTGTAGACAAAGCAAAGTAAATGGGCCTGTTCACACTTTAATGGTCAGCCTGGCCAGTGTCCCCAGAGCTATCAGCTGCACTTCACACTTAATCAAGGAGGTGAGAGGCATGTCACGGTTCAGCCCCTACCTTGTTCAGATTACATAATGGCTTGGTCCTTTACAAATAACAAAATGCAGCTCAGGCAGGAAGAAACATATATACTAAAAATACATGTTTTGAATTGCTGGGGGCCCACTAGCAGGCAGGGGTCCTAGGCTTGTATCTATGTTGCCTATGCCTTAATCAGGCCCTGAGCTGCCATGCTTTTGACCATTCCTCCAACCTTGCCAAGTCCCTTCTCATCATTTCTACTACCCCTTGTGTATCAACCCTGTTGCAGAGCTTTGTGTCTTCTGCTATGAGGCATACTTTTCCTTCCAGTTCCTCTACAATGTCACTTATAAAGACATTAAAAAGTTCCGGTCCCAGTACTGAACTCTGTGGTACCCCGATAGTAACCCCCCTTTCTTTGGAGTAGACTCCATTTACTATTACCCTCTGTGTCCTGTTGTCCAGCCACATTTTTACATAGGTTACCACCCTGGGACCCACTCCCAGACTGGCTAACTTATTTATTAATCTTTTGTGTGGGACTATGTCAAATGCCTCACTAAAGTCTAGGTACTGTAGGCCATATCCACAGCCCCTCCCTTGGTCCACTACTTTGGTCACCCATAAAAGAAATTTATTAGATTCCTCTGACATGACCTTCCCTCTGTGAATTCATGCTGTATTGGGTCCTCTGCCCTCCTGACCTGTAGGTACTCAACAATTCTTTCTTTCAGAAGTGGTTACATCAGTTTCTCTACCACCAAGGCTAAATTAACAGGTCTGCAGTTTTCTACCTCTGCCTTGCTCCTACTTTTGTGAAGGGGAATCACATCCATCCTCCTCCAGTCCTCAGGTACCACACCCTTCTCCCATGATTTGTTAGAAAGCATAGTCAGTGGTGTCACTAGTTCTTCCCTTAGTTCTTTTAGAATTCTGGGGTGAATCCCATTAGGCCCCATTGCTTTGTCCACCTTCAGTTTTAGGAGTTCTTTCAAGACACATTCTAATGTGAATGGATTGGTGTTGACCCCCCTATCAAGTGTGCTTCTATTATTTGATTTCGGTATTTCCCCTCCTCTTCTTTTGTGAATACTAAGCAGCTTTGATTTTCCCCATTGTTCCTCCACCCTACCTTCTTGCCCATTTGCTAGTGCTTTTCTGATGCATGCCCCCATTTTGCCAAAGTCAGCCCTCCTAATGTGCAGTACCCTCACCCTTGTGTGACTTGACTCTAAGGCTGTGGTTATCATGAACCACATTGTTTGGTGGTTACTTGTTGCCAGAAGGCTACCAACGCATAAATCTGAGATCCTCTTACTATCCCCATTTGAGACTGCCAGGTCTAAGATTGTTCCCTCCTGAGGGGTTCCAACACTAACTGTCTGAGGCATGCCCCCTGTAGAGCATCAAGAATTACCCTGATCTTGGATGTGGCTGTAACAAAGGTACTCCAGTTAACATTTGGCATATTCAGGTCCCCCATCAACAATATCTCCCCTTTTCTGCCATTCTATTATTTCCTTGTCCAGTTCCTCCCCCTGGGATGGGGGGTCTGTATATAACCCCTGTATGGACTGTGGTGCCATTTCCTGTCTGCAGGGTGACCCACAGTTTCTCCTCTCTTCCCTGTTTACCCTTTCATTCCATTGCTTTGATCCTTTCACTTATGTAGAGAGCTACTCCTCCTCCTCTTTTATACTCCCTGTCCCTCCTGTAGATTGTGCACCTGGTCTCTTGACAGCCCAGTCATGGTTCTGTATGTACCATCCCAGTCATGGTTCTCTGTGTACCATCTGGGAATAAGTGACCACCAAGCAATGTGGTTCTCAATAAACACAGCTGTAGCATCAAGCCATACAAAAGCAAGGGTGTTGGACTTTAGGTGGGCTGGATTTGGCAAAATGGGAGAGTGCCTCAGAAAAGCACTAGTAAATAGACAAGAAGGAGGGGTGTAGGAACAATGGGAGAAAATCAGAACTGCCATCACGGATGCAACAAGCCTTTGTGTAAAGCAAATCAACAAAACAAAATGAAGGAAAAAGCCACTATGGTTCTCAAAAGAGATGGCAGATAAGGTTAAGGAGAAAGGGATAGCATTCAGGAAATATAAGGAAACACAGAAGGAGCAGGACAGAGAACAATATCAGTAAAAACAGAAGGAGACAGGGAAGGCAGTCAGAATAGCAAAGGCCCAAACTGAGGAAAAGATAAGCAACTATGTTAAGAGGGGGGATAAACGTAGAAACATAGAATTTGATGGCAGATAATAACTGCTTGGCCCACTTAGTCTGCTCATTTTCCTTCCTAATAGATAAGCTGCACATCCTAGTTAACCAACAGCTTACTTCCTCCTACCACCCACTAGGACTGCCTTATGTCTGTCCCATGCATTCTTTAATTCCACCACTGTTCTTGACTCCACAACCTCCTCAAGAAGGCTGTTCCATGCATCCACGACCCTCTCTGTGAAAAAATACTTCTTCACATTACCTCTGACTACCCTCTATCTTCAAATTGTGCCCCCTAGTTCTTGCACATCTCTATTTTTGAAAGATGTTACCCTCTTGGACTTTGTTGATTCCCTTCAGGTACTTGAAAGTTTCTATCATGTCCCCATCTCCCTCCTTTCCTCAAGGGTATACATATTAAGCTCCTTTAGTCTTTCTTTGTATGGCTTCTGGTGCAGACCCTTCACCATTTTGGTTGCCCTCCTCTAGACAGCCTCTGCTCTGTCTATGTCTTTGCTGAGATGGGGTCTTCAGAACAGCACACAGTACTCCAGATGTGGTCCCACCAACTGTCTGTACAGAGGGATAACAACTTCCTGTTTTCTACTATTGATGCCTCTCCCTATGCATCCCAATATCCCCCCAAATCTTCCTTACTGCCTTCTCACATTGCTTGCCCACCTTTAGGTTATCTGATATAATTGCCCCCAGGTCCCTTTCTATTTTTACTGTTGTCAGTATCCCAACCCCCCATTGTGTACTCTTCCCCTGGGTTTTTGTTTCCCAGGTGCATTACCTTGCACTTCTTTACATTTTAAAGGTACATTAGGGAGCAAAGAAAGACCAAGAGAAGGATCCTGATGCTTAAAAATGGGGAGAAAATGTGGGTAGAGGGTGACAGTGAAAAAGCAGGGATACTGAATGAATACTTCTGCTCAGTATTCACAAAAGAAGAGGAGGGGAGGTACCTAAACCAAATAACAGAAACACTCTGGATAGGGGGGATTGATGCCAGTCCATTCACAAGAGAAAGAGTTCTGAAAGAACTCTTAAAACTGAAGGTGGACAAAGCAATGGGGCTTGACAGGATTCACCCCAGAATTCTAAAAGAACTAAGGGCAGAACTAGTGACACCACTGACTACCCTCTTTAACAAATCATGGGAAGATGGGGTGATACCTGAGGACTGGAGGACGGTGAATGTGACTCCACTTCACAAAAGTGGGAGCAGGGCAGAGGCAAGAAACTACAGACCTGTTAGTTTGGCCTCAGTGATAGGAAAAATGATGGAATAACTTCTGAAAGAAAGAATTGTTGAGTACCTAGAGGTCAGTGGGTCACAGGACCCAAGTCAGCAAGGATTCAAAGCAGGATGGTCATGTCAGATGAGTCTAATAGATTTCTTTGACTAGGTGACCAAAGTAGTAGTCCAGGGAGGGGCTGTGGACATGAACTACCAAGACTTTAGCAAGGCATTTGACACAGTCCCATACAAAAGATTAATACACAAGTTAGACAGCCTTGGAGTTGGGTCTCAATGTTGTAGCCTGGGTAAAAAATTGACTGGACAACAGAACTCAGAGGGTAATAGTAAACAGAGTCCATTCTGAAGGAATGGGGGTTACTTATCAGGGTACTGCAGGGTTCAGTACTGGGACTGGTCCTCCTTAATGTCTTTAAAAGTGATATTGTGGAGGGACTGGAAGGAAAAGTCTGTCTCTTTGCAGACGACACAAAGATCTTCAACAGTGTTGATACATAAAGTGGAGTGGAACGGATGAGAAAGGACTTGGCAAGGTTAGAGGAATGGTCAAATGTATGGCAGCTTAGATTCAATGCAAAGAAGTGCAAAGTAATGCTCCTGGGAAACAAAAAACCCAGGGGAAGAGTACACGTGGGGTGTGAGATACTAACAACAACAAAAATGGAAAGGGACCTGGGGGTAGTCATATCAGATGACCTAAAGGTAGGCAAGCAATGCAAGACAGTAAGGAGGGCTGGGGGACACTGGGATGCATAGGGAGAAGCATCACCAGTAGAAAACAAGAAGTTGTTATTCCTCTGTACAGACAGTTGGTGAGACCCCTCCTGGAGTATTGCATGCAGTTCTGGAGACCCCATCTCTGCAAGGACATAGACAGGATGAGGCAGTCCAGAGGAGGGCAACTAAAATGGTGCATGGTCTGCTCCAGAAGACATACAAAGAGAGACTAAAGGAGCTTAATATGTATACCCTTGAGGAAAGGAGGGCGATGGGGACATGATAGAAACTTTCAAGTACTTCAAGGGAATCAAGAAAGTCCAAAATGGTAGCATCTTTCAGAAAAAGAGATGTGCAAAAACAAGGGGGCACAATTTGAAGATAGAGGAGGGACAGCTTAGAGGTAATGTGAGGAAATATGTTTTCATGAAGAGGGTTGTGGATGCATGGAACAGCCTTCCTGAGGAGGTCATGAAGTCAAAAATGGGGGGGATTCAAGAATGCATGGAATAGACATTAGGCAATTCTAGTGGGGGTGGGAAGAAGTAGGCTGTTGGTTAACTAGGATCTGTAGCTTATCCATTAGGTTGGGAACTGGGCAGACTAGGTGGGCCAAGTGGTCCTTATCTGCCATCAAATTCTATGTTTCTATGTTTCTGTGACTGCCACAATATCCAGGTGTCTATCTTCCATCAAGGCCACTAATTCATGAAGCTTGTTTCCAGGACTACATGCATCATTATTCATCGCCCTCCATTTTTTTGATAGCTTTACCCCTTTTAGCCTCATCCCCATCCTTACTGTCTTTGCCTTTTATTCCATTGACCCTGTCCTGCTCCCTTTTTGACTTCTCTACCTTAGTGTTTATCTCACTACTACCCTGCTTTGTGGGGTGGGGGGGCTAGAATTTCCATGCTTCTTTTCAGTGCTTCCCCCTTGGCTAGTTTAAATGTTTACCAATGAAGCATTTAAACCTATCATCTAGTATCCTGGTTCCTCTCCCAGACAGATGCAGACCATTATGTCATTATAGGTCTGCATCCCTCAAGGTGGACCCCCAGTCACCAATGAAGCTAAAACCCTGTGCTCTATACCAGTTTTTCAACTACTCATTTAATCCCATGGTGCAGGGTACCCTAGCCTCATCCATGTCATAGACAGGCAGCACCTCCGAGAAGGTTACCATGTGTGCTACTTGTTTAATTTCTCCAACTCTACAAACTCCTCCTGCACTGCTCTGATCCCATGCCCAGCTGGGTCATTTGTCCCTAGGTGGAAAATGATGTCCAGCTCCCTCTCCTGTGCCACTGCTCCTGCGATCCTAAGGATTCACATTCTGTCCCTCCCATCCATGGCACCGGGAAGGCACCTAACCTCCCTCTCCCCTCTCCTCCAGTTCTTCCCACCTAATGGTTGAGTCACCCACCAGGAGTTGTCTTCTTTCTCTTTGGGGTCTGGTGCCACTCTCCTCTGTGTCTCCTTTGTGGAGGCTCTCAGCATCCTCCTTGGTCTCCACTGGTGGTGCCTCCATAGAGGAACCATGCTCTGTCAGAACAGCATATGAATTGGGAAGAGGTACAGCTGGATGGATGCACCTCAGATCCACCAAACTCACCCTTCCTGAGCCCACTGTGGCCCAACCATTCCTCTTTCTTGGCAACCTCTGAGGTGGTGGCAGTGGCCCTGGTGGTCACTTGGAGGAGGAAGAGGTTTCCTGAATCCTCACCAGGTTTGCCTATAGATGGGTAACCTCCCCATTTAGACCAGATAGGTGCTTGCAAATAGGGCAGCATTGTTGCCTCCAGAACATCTCCCAAAAGACTGCCACCCCACAGTCAGTGCATTGCACCACTATCCACATGTCTCTCTCTCCCTTCCTGTTTATTTTTTTTTTTTATTTTTGTTAGTGTGCATGAGAGTGTGAGTGCATCTACCCCCTGTACAGTGTGCTGGGCTGTTAATGTTATGATAAGTGTATGACCTTTGCACTTTTGGGGAAGTGATGTCTGAACCTCTGGTATAAAGGAAATGATGCACTTGGGGTGGGTAGGGTGAGGGGAAGGGTGAGTGGGACCAAGCCTGTGCCCTCCAAAAACAATCAGCTACAGCTCTGACCCACCACCCCAGTAAGTGTTTTCCTTCCTTTCAGCAAGACAACCTACAAAATAATTTAAAAGAAAATATACCCTGTAAAAAAAAAACATTTAAATCAGAGAAAAACTGAACAGTAAACTGTACAATCTATAAGCACAAAACAGTAATAAAACCTGTAAGCGCAACCTGTAAGCAGAAAACAAAATAGTAACACAACAGTAGCTCTGCTTAGCCAAAAGAAGCCTTAATGTTTCTCCTTGCTCTGTTAATGTTGCTCCCTGCTCTGTCCTTTTAGGCAAACCCTAGAAGAAAAGAGCTAATGTGAATCTAGGTGCTTTGTGCCAGCAAACCTAGTCTTCACCACAACACACCAACTAAATTGATCTTTTAAATCTTCTTTGTGTTGAAAGGTACCAAGCCTTTGTCAGCTCCACCCCTAGTTACACTACTAATCCCCTGTATGAGCTGTGGAAGAAAAGAGAAAAATTAAGCACGAAACTGTACAACCTGTAAGCACAAACATTAATATAACCTGTAAGCACAAAACAAAATAGTAACACAACAGTGACTCTGCTTAACCCAAAGAAGCCTTAATGTTTCTCCTTGATCTGTTAATGTTGCTCCTTGTTCTGTCCTTTCAAGCAAACCCTAGAAGAAAAGAGCTCAGGTGAAACTATGTGCTTTATGCCAGCAAACCTAGTCTCCTTCACTGCCCGCTTTTAAATGTTCTTTAAAAACATACAGTATTTCTTTAATTTAAGTTCTGGCCTAGATTCAAGTTTCTAATTTTTAGTATTTTTATCCATTGTGAGATGCCCAGAGCCTGTAGGAATGGGTGTCATATAAATACAAATGCTTTGTCTTGCCTAAGTTCTCATCTACAAAAATTAGATCAGCAGTTAGAAACATTTAACTGAAAGCCCAGCCAGGTTGGAATTGGCTTAATAAACAAGTCAAACCAAAACAACAATGCTACCTCAAATTTTTTCCACGTGAATAATTCCCATTAAGCATTAATACTGAAATTATGCAGACCAGAGGCATACAAGACATCAGCTGATATAGCTAACATAATGGTCTGATCCCAGAATTGTTTTGAGGGGTCAAGTTGTATGCCCCATTTAGTGTAGTTTGTAGCTTACTAGCATGTAGGTAGGTAGGTATGTTTAATTTATCCAACAGGAGTTTGACTTAGAAAGACAAGTGTTTTACACACTGCTGTGCAGTTTAAAATGAGAATGCATAGAGAATACGGAATAGGTTATCTTAAAGTATTTAATTTATCTTGTAATAATCTTCATGTAATCTTTATTGAGAGAGGGGCTGGGATGACTTCCCTTCAGCCCTACTGTGGTCTGGACCCTGTCAACATTCTCTGGGACTGACCCTCTCCCATGTTCCTCCATGGCTTACCTCCCAGGGCAGGGCCTCCACAGCCACTCCACTTACCACACTGGATGCCATGTACATTGTCCCAGGAGATGCATTGGGTCAGCTGTACGGAGTTTGGGTGAGGCATTATTCGGTACCGAAAGGTGGTTTTGCAGTCACTGCATGGAAATCACCCTTTGGGACCAATTAATGAAATGACTGTGCCACTGTTCATGAGGTGGCCTCTCTATGATGCAAATTTGGTGTAAAAAATCAAAAAAATTACTATTTTACGAGCGTGCATTGCGCAGTGTCCACGTACACTCGTAACTTCGCTAATCTGTAATATTTTCATTCCAAATTTTCAACATCAGCATTTTTACACACCTCTTTATGAACAGTACAGCTGTCATTTTTCACATTCTGGCCGAAATGTGTTTTCGCACTTCCGGTGCAGAATAGCATGGTCGCTGTGTGAAATCTGTCTTCAGGACAGAGTAAGAAAATCACAGTTACACTGTTCATAAACAGCAGTCCTAAAATGCCTATGTTGAAAATTTGGTGCCGAAAGTCCATTAAATGACTGTTTTACGAGAGTACGTTGCGCAGTTTCCACACACACTCATAACTTTGTGAATCTGTAATATTTTCACTCCAGATTTTCAACATTGGCATTTTTCCACACCTCCTTATGAACAGTACAGCTGTCATTTTTCACATCCTGGCTGAAATGTGTTTTTGCACTTCCGGCGCAGTGGTCACTGTAGGAAATCAGTGTTCTGGAAAAAGTAAGAAAATCACAGTGATACTGTTCATGAGCAGAGGTCCTAAAATGTCTATGTTGAAAGTTGGTGATGAAAGTCAATTAAATGACTGTGCTATGAGCATGCATTGCGCAGTGTTCAGGCACCCTCGTCATTTTGCACATCCTGGCTGAAATATGTTTTCACACTTCCGGCACAGAATATCATGGTCACTGTAGGAAATCAGTGTTTGGGACAGATTAAGAAAATCACAGTGACTCTGTTCATGAGCAGAGGTCCTAAGATGCCTATGTTGAAAATTAGGTGACAAACATCCATAACATGACTGTTTTACACGCGTGCATTATGTAGTTTCTATGCAAGCTTGTAACTTCAATAATTTTTAATATCTGTACTCCATATTTTTACCAGTGCCATTTTTTCACACCTCCTTATGAACAGTATGGCTTTCATTTCCCACATTCCACCTGAACTGTGTTTTCACACATGAGGCACGCAGTGGTGCAGTCGCTGTAGAAAAACAATGTTCAGAACACAGTATGAAAATCACAATGACACTGTTCATGAGCAGAGGTCCCAAAATGCCTATGTTGAAATTTTAGTGAAGAAATTCCATAAAATGACTATGTTACAAGCGTGCGCTATGCAGTGTCCATGCACAGTCGTAAGTTCGAGAATGTGTAATATTTTCACTGCAGATTTTCAACATTGTCATTTTTGCACTCCTTCTTATGAACAGTTTAGCTGTCATTTGTCACATCCTGCCCGAAATGCAGTTTCATACATCTGGCTCACAATCACATGGTTGATGTGGGAAATCAACGTTCGGGTAGATTAAGGTAATCATAGTGCCACAGTTTAAGAGCAGGGATCCCAAAATGGGTATGTTAAAAATTTGGTGAAATAATTTCACTAAATGACTGTGTTATGAGCGTGTGACGTGCAGTTTTCACACACTCTCGTAACTTCAAAAATGTTTAATATTTTCACTCCAGATTTCCCACATTCACATCTCTTCACATCTCATTATCAATGGTGCAGCTGACATTTTCACATGATGCAGAATGGCACGGTCACTGTGGGAAATCAACATTTGAAACAGATTAACAGAATCACAGGGGCACTATTCATGAACAGAGGTCCCAAATGCTTTCATGAGGTGGGGTCACAAAAAGACCATGTTTTAAAATTTGGAGTGCAAATACCAACACACACACACACCCAGGGCGTTAGGGTTTCTAACTATTACTTCTCACCCTGTACAGACTAACAGGCATCAGGTGTGTGTCTTTAGATTGTCTGCTGTACTGCTCATGCAATTGGTCCTCTACCTCCAGCATGCAGCCACTGACAGGCATCAAGGTGTGACTTGGACTCTTCAGCCCCAAAGTTCAACCCATTATCCTATGCTGCACCCATCTCAATGTACTTCCTTATGAAATGGGGTGAGCATAAGGCCAGATGACCCCAAGGCGGAATGCAACACTTGTCAGACTATGCAGGGTAGGGTGAGGTTGAAATAGCATGAGCGTTATGGCCAGCTACCCAAACGCACACCCCAATGCCTGTCACTCTCTGCAGGGAGGGGCGGGGTTGATGTTGGTTCTATACTTTGCTGCTACTTCTATTATGTGTCTCTCTAACTCCTGCACTAGCAATGCCAAAACCATCAAGACAACTTTTGGCATTGACAAATGCTTGTTTACCTACTGGTGTTGTATAAATTATTTTATCTTCACAGCTGCTATTTTTTTTTCTGCTCACCAGCTTTCCATGGGATCAAATGAAAATGATATGAGGACAACTCATCTTGACTTGTAGGGTTTACTCTCTGTGACTTCACTTTGCTCCACAACTCATAAGGTCCCAGAGGTCAAACACAACTTGTCAGGATAAATCAGTTATTTGAACCAGCCTGACTGCATACACTGTATTTATTGAATGTTTTTTTCCAATGGCTCAAGCTACTTAAAGGATATCTAAACCATCTCTTTTTGCACATTTTTTTAATAACTCCATAGGCTTGTAAAAGAGGGGGTGATGTTTACATTTATACTGAAATTGCATTTATTAAAGTAGGATAAATGCAGTTTCATAGCATTTGAAAAATTGCTATACTGTACCTCTCAACCTCCCATTGGAAATATTCATAGCACAGACCTTAAAAATTGAGAGCAAATGGGCAGAATGTGTAGCGCTTTCTTATTTTAAAGAATAGTGTGCCCCATATGTTTGGTGTTAAGGAATATTTTTATCAGGTTATTTCAGTGCTTTAATAGCAACTCAAACTGATGCATTAACATAATTTTGTGCAAAGAATATATAAGGGATATGCTACACTGTACTGGAAATAGTATTGATATTTTTGTTTGAGTGCCAAAATGACCCAATGACATCAAGAGTGGTTAAGCCACAAGTGATGTCATCAGGTCAATTGGCATGAGAACAAAAAGTATCAACACTGTTTCCAGTGAGGGAGCTAGCATATTCCATTTATGCCATACCTCCAAAAAAGTGAAAAAAAAACAAACTTGAATTTCCTGCCTTTTTTGCTGATTATAAAAAAAAATTAAAAAGTATCTATAAATGAAACAGCACTCATGTGGTAGATACTTTTATATTGAACAACTTTTGTGCTCAAAGTACCATGTTATAATTTTCTTCTGTTTTAAAGCTATTTGCATCTGTTTGTTTCAAAAGGTGAAAAAAATGAATTTTCTACTTTGTTTTGCTAATTATAAAAACACTAAAAGGAATACATAAATGAAAAAACACTCATTTTGTAAATATTTTTGGGCTGAACAAATGTCATGCTCACAATACCATGCTATCAATTTTTTTGGTTTAAAGTTATTTGTTGAAAAAGTGACAAACAACTGAATTTCCTGCTGATTTTTCTATTTTATTTTATAAATTAAAAGGTATCCATAAATAAAACACCACTCATTTTGTCAATATTTATGTGCTGAACAACTTTCATGCTCACAATATCATGCAATCATTTCTTGTTTTAAAGCAGCAGTAGTATTGAAATGCAATGTTAGGGTTTTCAACACTAACTCTGCATCCCCTCCCCAAGCAGCCAAAGGAGGAAAGAGAACACAGACAACCACAGACATCCATCATCAGGTAAGACAAACAACATGCAACTGTTTCAAAATGACATAAGAGATATCCATCATCATGGTCCAGCAATTCTATAGCCACAGATACACATGCACACTTGTATACCACCTGGGAAGTGTGTTAACAAATTCTCTTAGCATCACACCATAAATTGTAAGCAAGAAATAACACATGACAGGGTGTGCATCAATGCTAAATCACCACACATACAAGGTGGGTTGTGAGGCATGAGGCACAGCTGAAACCTTCAACTACCTGGGAAGTGCAGTATATGATTCCCATAGGATCACATTGTAAATTGTAAGTAAACAATAACACATGGCAGAGTGTGCAACAATACTAAACTGCTGTTTGCCCCAGGTGGGTTGTGAGGCATGAGGTGCAGCTGAGTACCTTCAGCCAACTGGGAAGTGTGATATAAAATTCCCATAGGATCACATTGTAAATAATAAGTAAGCAATAACACATGACAGGGTGTGTGGCAATGCAAAATTGCTGCATGCCCCAGGTGGATTGTAAGGCATGAGGCACAGCTGGGTGCCTTCATCCACTGGGAAGTGTGGTATATAATTTGTATAAGATTATATTATACATTTTAAGTGATTGTGGTAAAGCTAAATTGTTTCTTGCCCCAGGTGAGTTGTGAGCCATGGGGCACAGATGGGTGCCTTCAGCTACCTGGGAAGTGCAATATAAAATACCCATAGGATCACATTGCAAATTGTAAGTAAGCAATAACACATAACAAGGTCTGCGGTAATGCTAAATTACCACATGCCTGAGGTGGTTTGTGGGGTATGAGGCCCAGCTGAATGCTATAAACCACCTGGGAAGTGCTGATGTCTTCACTCAGATGTGGAAGGCACCTATGCTGCCATGAAAGCACATGCTAAGGACGTGGGAGAATCAGCAGGTGGATGCTCTGAGGAGCACTAGGTGCCTGGCTTTTTTGCCTGGAAAGAGAGGTAGCATTTTAAGTTAAATGGCACACAGATGAATGACACAACATGAAGTCAAAAAAGGGAAAGAGCAGCAGAGTGAGCTGTAGATCTGGGTAGTATGGAGAAGGCAGTTTTCATGAGCACTGAGTGAAAGCAACTAAGAAAAGGAAGTGTCAGTGGGTGGATGCATGAGAAATGCAATGTGCCCTAGAGGAATACAAGATCCTGTGTCTCACACTGTCATGGTGAGGCAGCATTGACAGAGCAGGAGAAAATAGAATTGGAAACAGTAAGCATACAATGCCCCCCCCCCATTCAGGAGGTAGGAGCTATTTGAAAAGCAATTTTTTTCCAATTGTTTAACCAAGAGTAGCACACTAAGCTGAAAGCTTGTTTACATGTGCGATCTGGGAGCACAGGGAAGTTAAGTGACTTGCTCAGGATCACACAGTATGCAAATGGGGGCTGTGGGATTCAAACCCAGTTCTCCAGATTTGCAGCTCAGAGCCTTAAACCTCTACGCAATATTGCCTCCCAAAAATTGCAGTTTGGTTAATTGGAGGAGGGCACAAGAATAAAAATATCAACAATATTTCCAGTAGGGAGGTAACATATTTCATTTGAGCCATACCTCCAAATAAATGAAAAAAAAAAGAATTTCCTTCTGATTATAAAAAAAATCTAAACAGTATCTATAAGTGAAACATCACTCATTTGGTAGATATTTTTGTGCTGAACAACTTTTGTGCTCAAAGTATCATGCTATTATTTTTTTCATTTTAAAGCTATTTGCTTTTGTTTGTTGCAACAAGAGAAAAAAAAAAAGAAACCCTACTTTTGCACTCACAGTGCCAGGCTATTATTTTTTGTTTTAAAGTTATTTGCTTTTGTTTGTTGAAAAAGTGACAAACAATGTAATTTTCTGCTGGTTTTTTTTTTCATTTTTTGCTTTTGTTGCAGAATAAGGGATGCTAGCTGCACATTCGAGCAAACTTGATAGACCTCTAGGCCTTTATCTGCTGGCAAATGTCGTATGTTCACATGTTCGTAAAAAAAATTGAAATTTCTACTGCTTTTTGCTAATAAAAAAAATCAACTAAAAGGTATATATAAATGAAACACCTTTCATTTTGTAGATATTTTTGTGCTGAACTACTTTTGTGCTCATAGTTCCAGGCTATCACTTTTTGTTTTAAAGTTATTTGCTTTTGTTTGTTGAAAAAGTGACAAACAATTGAATTTTCTGCTGTTTTTTTTTTTCTTTTTTTACTAATAAAAAAACTGAAATGTATCTATAAATGAAACATCACTCATTTGGTAGTTATTTTTGTGCTGACTGACTTTTGTGCTCACAGAACCATACTATAATTTTTCATTTTAAAGTTATTCACATTGTAATACAGTTACAAGAGCTAAAATACATTTGCACAGCTTACATCTCTCTCATATGTGACATCATCAAAGAAGCCATTTTAGGATTCTGAGAGTGGGATTTTTGAATCAGGAGAGGCTGTGTTTACAAATTTCAAATGCTATGAAACTGAATTTATCCTATGCGAATAAATGCAGTTTCAGTATAAATGTAAACAGTCTCTCCTTTACAAGCCTATAGAGTCATTTAACAAAAATGTGTGAAAAGATAGATTAGGTATCCTTTAACACAACATTATTGACATGACACAGCAGCACAAACCTGTAATACAAAACACAATAAAAAAATACTCTAGCACTTCTCTGGTATATTGTGAAGTATTAAGCATAGCTGAATGCCTTCAACCACCTGAGAAGTGGTGTTCTCCCAAATGATAACATTCCAGAGCATATCACTGCTATTATCAAATGGATCACAGATACATAAAGAACCCATTGCCAGGAACATTTTCCAGGCTGGGTGTTATCATGAGATATCACAATAGTTTAGAATGGTTCAAGCCAAATCTCTTACATCTGACTATGTATAAAGAGACACTTTTGGTCGGACAGCTAGCAGCAGGTTCAGTGCCAAAAAGTGCAAGGTGCTGCACTTTGGGGTGAAAATCCCAAGGAGGAGTTACCAGCTGAAGGGAGTGCAGCTAGACAGAGGAGGAGAAGGATCTGGGGGTGCTCAATATGGGGTCAATGAACAACTCAGCAGAATGTAGGAATGCAGCTGCAAAGGCCAACAAAATGCTGGGTTGCACTGCAAGGGGTATATCCTTGAGCAGGGGGGGGGAGGTGATTCTGCCACTGTATAGATAATTAGTTAGACTGCACCTTGCGTACTGCATGCAGTGCTGGCACTTTTATCTGAAGAGGGATATTAAGTTACTGGAGGGGTGCAGTGCAGAGTGACAAGATGATTCAGGGGCTGGCGGACATTATACGAGAGGAGGCAGAGGGAAGTGAACATGTACTTGCCGGAGGAGAGGAGAGACAGGTGGGATATGATAGAAACCTTCAAAAATATAAAATGAAATGAACAATACTGGTAGAGAGGGGCTGTTCAAAGTAAGGGAGGGAAGGGACACCCAAAGCCATGATATGAGACTGGAGGGAGGGAGGAAGGTTCAGGAGAGAGAGATGAGGAAACAATTTTTTTCTGGAGAGGGTGGTAGCAGGGTAGAATGTGTTACTGTTGGAAGTGATATCCAGTAGAACAGTGGGCTGCTTCAAAATGGTCTGGGACAGGACAAAAGGAAGGGGCAAGTGAGGGGCAGTTGCAGAATAAGGGGTGCTAGCAGCACAATCGAGCAGATTTGATTGACCACCACGCCTTTATCTGCTGGCAAATTTTGTATGCTTGTACTTTCAATCACAGAGAGATCAACATAGAGCTGACATTTGACATATTGGTGAGGTATTAATTAAATAATACTGCAGGATATATGAATATACAAACTCACTAGTAAAAGGACATATAGTCTTGGTAATGGGATTACGCCACATTTCCAGTATGTTGTGAGGCATGCAGCATAGCTGAGTGCCTTCACCCACCAGAGAAGAGGTGCTATTCCAAATTATAGAATATTATGGAGTATTTCATTGCTATTATCAAAAGAATCTCAGGCAGGTCCTGTAAAGAACTGTTGCCAGGAACATTTTCCAGGTGGAGGCATTATAGTGAGATATCATCAAAGCCTTGAATGGTTCTAGCCAAAACTCTTGCATCTGTCCGTGTTATAAAGAGACACTTTTATTCAGTGAGAGATTAAAATAGAAGTTTCCATAGCAGTGGAATGTAACCAATAGAGTAACAGTCTATTAATGACCCCCTAGGGGCATAATTTAACACGAAGTGTAACTGAGTACCATATGTGCCACAGGCAGTGATTGATAATCTTACTCCTGAGAGTGCCATATTGCTATTATAAAATAAACCCAAAAGAAAAGTGTTACAAGTACTTGATTTGTCTCATAGATAGGGAAATTTTTAATACAATAGTTTTTCTATCAACTGTTTAAGAATTCTGGTTCAGACTCAGAATGCACTATTCCAGTCATTTACAAGTGCTAGAGAATGGAATGCTGACAGTTTGAGCGTTATGACACAGTTTTAGTTTCCCAAACCCAAAATTGGAAGCAAATGTGTGGGAGGCAACCTGATTTACTTTGTAGTAGCCCAGAAGCAAATGTTATTCCCAGTGAAGTGGACCTCACATAAACCCCTCAATGCCATGGGTTTCACAGGACAAGCATATAACGGTAAACCCGCAGACCTCACCAGAACTTAACATAAATGGCTCCCTTGTGGACTACCCAGGTGCTGCTGCTGCTGCTTTTAGCTCCTACTACACCTCATGCACTGTTGAGCTACTGAAATACCTCACTAACTGCCCTCCTACCGCTTCAGCCTCAAATGGTCCCCCTCCTCCCCTTCACTTCCATCCTCCTTTCTCCTTCACTGCAGTCTCCCCACATGACACCCTTCAGGCCCTCCTAGCAATTAACCCTTCTAAAGACTCCTCCCCAGATGGCCTAGACCCTAAACTCCAATCTCTCTCTGTCTCAGCCATTGCCTATCAACTCTCTCTCTTATTCTAAACCTCTGATTCTTAACAGCCGCAGTCCCTTCCCCATGGAAACATGCAGTTGTCCTCCCCCTACCTAAAGGCAGTGACCCCTCCTGCCTTGGGAACCACTGCCCTATTTCTCTCATTCCCACCATAGCTAAACTACAAGAGCACCTAGTTATTTCCCAACTTACCTCTTACTTAACTGATACCTCCTTCTTCGCCCCTTTCTAATCTGGCTTCAGGAAACATCACTCCACTGCCACCTTCCTCCTACGACTCACTGATTCCATCCTTACAGGGATGGACGAGGGACAAATCACTTCGGCCATCATTGTCGTCCTGGCCTTCAACACTGTCTTCCACTCCCTTCTCCTAGATATCCTCTCAACAGCTGGCATATCCCCCTCAGCCACAAAATGGTTCAAGGCCTACCTCACTGATAGAACACAATCTGACAAGATCTCTGACATCACCCCCAACCTTCAGATTAGAAAAGGTGTTCCGCATGGCTCAGTGTTAGGGCCTATATTATTCTCTATCTTCCTAAATGACTTGCCATCCACCTGCTCACCCTCCTCTGCCATTCATATGTATGTTAATGATACGGTTCTGTATGCATCTGACTCCAGCCCTGCAGAAGTTATAACCAACTTGCAGCACAACTTTGACAAAGTTCAGCTTTGCTTGGTAACAACCAACTTTTTCTTAACGCCAAGAAGACCATCTCCATGACCTTTGGACACAAGGCAGAGACTCTAGGCATCCCGACCTGCCCACCTTCCACACCCTTGATGGAACCCCACTTGAGGACACATCCTCCTTCAGGTACTTAGGTGTCTGGTTGAACCAACACCTAAACATCTCTGTTCATATTGACGCCATCCAGAAAAAAATTCGCCCCAAACTTGGTGCACTGTTCAGGAACCGTAGTTGCATCCATCTTACGGCTAGGCATGAACTTGTTCAAATGATCCTACCCATTTTTGACCACTGTAACATAGTCTACAGTGCTGCTCCACAGTCCTCTCTGGCCAGATTGGATACCCACTTCAACTCCTTCTGTCGCTTTGCCCTCGATGCTCCCTTCCTCGCTCATCACTGTTCTCGCTATCATGCCCTATCCTTCCCTTCCCTCACAAACAGGTGGCTTTTCTACTGCACCAAATTTACCTCCAATCACTGATTGGGTGTACTCCCTACCTACCTCTCTTCCTCTTACATAACCCCCACCCCTCCAGCCCACTTGCTGCATTCAACCGACTCTTGCATCCTGGTGGTTCCTCATTGCACCACTCTCATTGATCAATCGGGTTACTCCAATCGCCTCCCAAAAATGTAGAATTCCCTTCAACCTCAGATTCATCACTCTTCCTCCTGTTATTCCATCAGCTCAGCCCTTAAAAACTTCACTGCACCTAGCTGTTCCTGTTTTGACCTTCCCAACTCCCTACACCTTGCCCCTGCAAGCTCCTCTACCACCACCCCCAAATCCATCCTGCTTGACCTGGATCTGTCCCTTGCCATCTCCCCTTCCTCACTCCAAATCTACCAGCCTACAAGTCCCTCAGCTTCCACCCCCTATATCCATGCAACTTGGGCCAGGATTGCTCCCACGCATCCTACCTATCAGCCTCCTCCCCTCCCTCTTTTTTCCTCTCCTTCCCAATACCTGTGACAATACTCCACCTACTATACCCATGCAATTTGGCCCAAGTTTGATTCCCTGCCTCCTACCTCCTACCTCCTAATCTTCCAGCCTCCCCCCTTCCACTTTACTCCTCCCCACCTGAAACCTGTTTCTCTTTTCCCCATGTTCTACCTCTGTCTTGTGCAGACAGGGTTCCTCTGCATACTGGTGTGGCCAGGCCCCAGCTGACCATTCTTCTTCCCCTTCACTCCTCCTCCTTGCTTTTACATTAAACTCTCACTGCCCTAAACCTGTTTCCACTCTTGTTGTGCCTGACCATTGCTTTATGCAGGCAGGGTCACTAGCATGCTGGAGAGGACAGACCACCCCTCAACTCCTCCTAGCTTTTACCATAATCTCTCTCTGCCCTCAACCTGTTCCCTCTTGTCATGCTAGACCACTGTCTTATGCAGGCAGGGGCACCGTACACTGGAGAGGATAGCTCACCTCTCTTCCCCTCCCTCCTCACCCTCTCTTTCCTTCCACCCCCACTGCCCCCTACCTCTACTTCCAGCTCCCTCCCCCCTCTTAACTAACCATAGTAGTGGGCTACCCCTAAACCCAAGGCACTTATACTCAACCTCTAACCTGCACTCCTGCTCACATTATAGCTCTTGTTTGTCTGCATCTCTCCTCATGATGTCCTAGTTCAATACTCCTGATCCCACTCTGCATTTTTCTAATGACCAAACATTGCCTTGCCAGGGATTGCAATATGCTAGTCATGTTACTGTACTTATCTAGCTCTCACTGTCAGCTCCGAATCCATCTAGTCATACCTTTTAGCATTCCTCTGTTCATTACTTTTGAACTGACTGCTCACTGTATTGTTGTAATCAAATTGTGTTCCTATGTTGTTTACCTAATCTCTGTTACATTCGAATGTATTCAAAATGTGTTTCGCTTTGTACCAGAACTTTGTTTTGCTACCCCATGTTCCCCTCCCCCCAGGTCGCACTGGGAGATGAGCAACTTGTTGCTCAGTGTACCTTCCTGGTCAAACATTTCAATAGATAAACACATAAATAAATAGTATACCATTCAGTAGATTTTATTTTAAGCAACACAGTCATGGAAAGAAAAAGTTGGTACAGTATATAAGCAATTAGCAAGTAATTAAGCAACTGTCTCTTTTAAATACATTTGCACCAGTGCCCTCTCACTGGAAGAACATTACCTTGCCTGGCAGTCTTTTGCTTCCCCCAGAAGGGGGGGGTTGCAATAAAGATATGTCCTTTGAAGAGTTCTTTTTTAGCTGATACACTTAGTATAGGAGTCCCAGTTGATGACCGCTTTTGCAATTCTTAGCAAAACATGCACACACATTAGTCACTCAATGAAACCACAGTCCCCCCCCCAACATAAAATCTCACTCCCAGTCTTTTTATTCTCTTGCCAAAAATGAGATGTTTATTAGGGAGTTTCTTTTGGCAAGGGTTCTCAGTCTTTTACACATTTTTACCTGGTACATGGGGACAGTGATGTTTGCTGGCATTCTCTCCCTCAATAGTCCTATCCCATGGTAGAGGTTTGGAACTGGTGGGAATCTTGTTCCTGAGCAACGTGTAGCACCATGATTTGAAAGCATGGTAAATGGCATAGGATTCTACATGTTATCTTTCCTCTGAAGTCCTGTAACTTATAGGTGGCTGCACACAGACTAGTTGTTCACAGATGACATGATGAACATTACCTAACTGACAGTCTTTTTCTTCCCCCTGAAGGGGGGGGGTGCTAGAAAAATATTCTCTTTGAACAGTTCCTTTTCAGCTGATACACTTAGTACAGGAGTAAAGATGCAGCAAATTTAAAATTCACCAGTGAAGTGGCGGCAAAGTGGTTAATTTCACAGAGTGGAGTAATCTGAAAATTTCTCCCGTTTTAGCCTGTTTTTGCCAAGGCAACATTTCTCCTGTGGAAGGTGAAATTTTGCCTGCAGAAGGTGAAATTTTGCCTTCATAAAAGCAAAATTTTGCCTTGGAAGGCGAAATTGTGCCTTGGAAAGTGAAATTTAACCTTACAAGGTGAAATTTTGCAGTTCTGCAGGTGAAATTTTGCCATTCTGCAGGCAACATTTCACTGTTCCGCAGGCAAAATAACACAGTTCTGCAGTTGAAATTTTGCCTTTCCGCAGGCAAAATTCCACATTTCATTACGCAAAATGGGTGAAATTCATGGATTACTCTGCGTAGTGAATTTTTATCACTTTGCCCACCTCTATACAGGAGTCTCAACTTATGACAGTTTATGCAGTTCTTAGCAAAACATGCACACACATTAGTCACTCAAGGAATCCACAGCTCCCCCCCCCCCCCCATACACATGCACCTACAATCTCACTCCCAGGTCTTTTATTCTCTTGCCAAAAATGAGATGTTAATTAGGGAGTTTTGTCTGGCAAGGGCTCTCAGACTTTTACAGACATTAGTTTTACCTGGTACATGGGGGAGCGATATTTGCTGCCATTCTCTCCCTTGATGGTCCTATCTCATGGTAGAAGTTTGGAGCTGGTGGGAGTCTGCTTCCTGAACAACATGTAGCATAATGATTTGGAAGCATGATAGACAGCATAGGGTTCTACATGTTGCCTTTCCCCTGAAGTCCAATAACTTTAGGTTCCTGCATACAGACTAGTTGTTTACAGATGATATGATGATGGTATCAGATGCTGAAAATATCATCTTGATGGTATTTGATGTTCAAAATACTATAACAGATGGCACTGTATCAGATGCTGAGACTATCCCCTCTTGATGACATTGTTGTTGAGAATTATACAATGGCAAGAAAATTTCCTGCACTCTGATTGGTCAGTATGTGCCTGAGACAGTGATGATATTACACAATAACATCACTGTGTTGAGTTTATGGAGCTTGCTCCTCTTTTTTTTCAGAAACAAAGATATACTGCCTCACTAAAAATCTACTAAAAACATTTTTATTTTTATTTTTGTTTTCTGTAACATTGAGCCATTGTATAATTGTAATAAGGCACTCCAAGGTGTGTGTTATTGTGTAATAACATCACTCCTGGGGTGGTGGAAGCACTCGGCTTCGCCTCGTGCTTCAACCCACCCCAGGAGTGACGTTATTACACGATAACACACACCTTGTCGTGCCTTATTGCTTAAATACCACATATCTTGAAAGAAATGATTGTATTTTTGTACACTGTACTTTAGAGAGTAAAGATTTTTCATTTCATGTCCTCAGATATTAAGACTGCTAAACCGAATGCTGCTTCCTTTTCAGCTAGGAACATTTGATAAGCATCATTTCACCTAAGTCAACAAAACATAGTTTGAACCTTGTACTAATTCCTTACATTTTAACACACATTGATTTTGTAACAAGAAACACTAGAGGCACTAGTGCTTCATTTGCCAAAATGGGTAACACAGGTGACATACTTGTTGACGCACATTCAGTGCTGATATCTTGTCCGTTCCTAAACATGGTTTGAGATGACACTGAATTACAAGCAGAGCCATATGCTTGAATGGTAGAATAATATGAGAAGCTGGCAGGAAAACACTTATACAATCATTTCAACCTCAAAATGACAGCCTGGCTTTCAACAGAAATAGAATAGAGGTAAGTGAATCAGGCTTATAATTCAAATTCATACTTGATCTGAAAACATGTAACCCTATATTGCCCACAACAGGAAGAATTGATGTGCCTTAGTGATCAGGCTGTACGTGACAGTGTAACAGAGATTAATGTATTTATTTAATTTATTTTATTTATTAGATCATCGGTTTACAGACTTTTGAGTCAAAGACTCATTTACAAAGGCACCTCATCAAGAGAGCAATACATCACAGCAAACAAAACAGTACAATACATAATGCTCAGATTAAAAAAATAACCAGTGTTACCAGCATTCACTGGTGGTACAAACTTGGTAATAGGTATGTAAGGCTGTTGGAATGCTAATAGTGTATCACATTGCAGCACATCTGATACTCTTTTTTTTTTTAACTGGATTTAAGCAATTGTCTTTGAAGAGGGGAGGTTAATGGCAATTGATAATAAATCTTGTATAAGGAAAATTTAGGTAGTTAAACAGCAAAACAAGAGGAAGAGATGTGTGTGTGGAGTTTTCCTTTCACTTCATTAAAAAGCTACTTCTTTGAGCACATGAATTTTGACTGCTTGAAGTTCATTTTCTTTATTCTTGAGCTGTTTTTCATTTTCCTTTGACCTGGGTGAAAAAGAAAGTACAAAAACATATTGGTACTATAAAGGCCTGATGCACTCTAATTAACTACATTGTCACTTGTCACAGAAACAGTACACTAGGTAACAGTTTTGTCCCAGTGCTAAACAACACTTCACACATTTAATTAAGCAGGTTTTCTCAATTCACATGATAGCACAAAGAAGGCTTGCCTGCATCAAACATAACTGCCTGTAAGCAAACCACTGCTGTTGGTGTTAATATTGAGTCATTAACAAGACAGAAAGAGAGAGCACTGATTAATTAGAAACTTAGAAATATAGACTCTGAAGGCAGAAAAAGACTACTTGACCCACCCAGTCTGCCCATTTGTCCTTGCCTATACTACCACTGCAGACCCTACTTGATCTCTGGCTCCCTTCCACCGATCCCCAACTAAGATTCTGTTTTGCCTATTCCATGCAAAATTTACTGGCATTAGTGGAGATCTACAAACTCACTCCAGTAATGGCTATTAGAGACATAGTTACAAACCAGAGTAAAACTAGACTAGTCTAGCATAGCATAAAGTTACACTACCCTAGTTATGAGCCTTAAGGTTCATTGGTAGGACTGCACGGTGTTTTTTTATCAACTTGTTTCAGTTGTGGGGCACTGCATCCTCCATGTTTTCTGGATTTAACATAGGGGTGTGGGGGGCAAAGCCCCCATCTCAAATAAATTAATGAAAAAACACATTGCACTATATTAAATAACCCTAAGTAGTGTTACTGGCATAAGTGGGTCTGTAAATCTCCGCTAATGCCAATTAACTTTGAAGGCTAATATACTTAACTAGAAATGTTCACTGTAAAAAATATTTTCACTACATTTGCAGTTGGGTAGCTTTAAGTGGAAACAGTTATATTGTAAAAATTACTATTTACTTCATTCATTTAAATAGATTCCTTACTAGCTGTTGCTTGTACTCTGATTGTGATCTAATCTATGTTGCCACCTAATACTAACTAGATACTGTGTATATTGTAAAGCAGAATATTGCTACGATAAAAATTACAGTAAGTCAAGAAGTGGCAAACTTGAGGAGAGGATAATAGGGACCCAGGGTGGTAGCCTGGGTAAAACATTTGGTGGACAACTGGACACAGAAGGTAATTGTAAATGGAGTCCACTCTGAAGAAAGAGGAGTTACTAGTGGGGTACCACAGGGTTCAGTACTTCATCCAGTCCTTTTTAATGTCTTTATAAGTGACATTGCAGAGGGACTGGAAGGAAAAGTATGCCTCTCTGCTGATGACACAAAGATCTGCAATAAGGTTGATACACAAGGAGGTGTGGCTAGGAAGTGAAGGGACTTGGCAAGGTTGGAGGAATGGTCAGAAGTATGGCAGCTTGGATTCAATGCAAAGAAGTGCAAAATAATGCACATGGGAAACAAAAACCCAGGGGAAGATTACACAATGGGGGTTGGGTAGTAACAATTACAAAAATGGAAAGGGACCTGGGGGCAATCATATCAGATGACCTTAAGGTAAGAAAACAATGTGAGAAGGCAGTAGGGAGGGCTGGGAGGATACTGGGATGCATAGGGAGAAGCATCACCAGTAGAAAACAGGAAGTTGTTATCCCTCTGTACAGACAGCTGGTGAGACCCCATCTGGAGTACTGTGGGCAGTTCTGGATACCCCATCTCCACAAGGACATAGACAGGATGGAAGCAGTCCAGAGGAGGGCAACTAAAATTGTGCGGGGTCTGCAAGAGAAGGTATATGAGGAGATACTAAAGGAGCTTAATATGTATACCTCTGAGGAAAGGAGGGAGAGGGCGGATGTGATATAAATTTTTAAGTCCCTCAGTGGAATCAACAATGTCCAAGAGGGTAGCATCTTTCAGAAAAATAGTTGTGCAAGAACAAGGGGACACAGTTTGAAGATAGAGGGGGATGGCTCAGGGGCAATGTGAGGAAGTACTCTTTTACAGAGAGGGTGGTGAACACATGGAACAGCCTTCCTGAGGAGGTTGTAGGGTCTAAAACTATGGGAGAATTCAAGAATGTATAGGACAGACATAAGGCAATTTTTGTGGGGGGTAGGAAGAAATAGGCTGTTGGTTAAATAGGATCTGAGGCTTATCCTGTAGGTAGGGAAATGGGCAGACTAGCTGGGCCAAGTGGTCCTTATCTGCCATCAAAGTTTATGTTTCTATGTTTTCCCAGTCAGTGTGTCAGTGTGTCTCAGTGATTCTAGGCATTAAACTGTGGCTATAGTTTAATGCATCCGGTGGGACCCCACCATCCCACTGAGCAGCATAAACAGACAGAAAGCATGCCATAGTTAAGATATATGGGAGGTTAAGTGATAAAATGCTGCAGCAGGGGAGAATGAGGGAATTGGAGGTCAAAGGAGCTAACATGCCACTTTAACACAGAAACACTGAAACCATGCAGTCACACTGTTCTCAATGATAGCACCTACCAGCACTTCAGATCATCAGGACATGCTAACTTTTGGGGTTGTACCTTTTGGGTTGAGGCACAACACCACTCTCTGTCTCCCGCTTTCTCTCTCTCTTCCTCTGAATCATGGCTGAAACTCCACACTCCACACTCTAAGGAAAAAACAACCAGCTCTTGTCATATGCCGACCACTGCCTGTGCTGCTTGCGCTTTTCAGCGTCTGAGTGAACCCCCACTCAGTCTCTATTCGCACTTCAGGACCACAGCAGTGAGCTATTCCCCTTCAGACACCACAGTCACATCAGATGGGGGCACACAAGAAATTTTCACTTATTGCTCAGATGGAATAAGTAAAACCTCTACATGGCTGTACTGTATACATTAAAGAACTGAACAGTGAAAGCACATTTAATCTGCCCTAAAAGGCAGAAATGTTCCATCATGTTAAATAAATGTTATGAGATGATTTCTTGTTCTATAGTAAATTTGCATATTGACTGAAGAAATCACCCTCAAATATTGCAAACAACGTAGACTGATTTATTTCACATATCTTGTTTCATCTTGTCTAGTCATGTCATTGGCACCTTTGGACACCAAGTGACAAGAATGGACAGAACCATCACTGCTGATTGTATAATTGCTGTGTGCTTCTAATCATTATGTCTAGACATTACTCAGGGCATTGTGATAACAGTGTCATAACATAACTAGACACGAGGGAAGGAGAAGAGTAAGGAAATTTTCCTGTATCCTGGCCAAATTTCCCCCATTCACTAAAACTGAGGCAGTATGGCGCAGTGGTTTAAGGCTCTGAGCTGCAAATCTGGATACCTGGGTTTGAATCCCACTGCCCCCACTTGCATACTGTGTGACCTTGAGCAAGTCAATTAACTTCCTCATACTCCCAGGTTGCACCTGCAAACACGCTTTCAGCTTAGCGTGTCTCACCTGGTAAAATAATTGGTTAAAAAAAAAAATCACAACAGAAGATTAAAGTGGTTCAGTTTAAGCAGGTCTGCATCTGTATCCTCACAGGATGAGGCTGAAAATAGTCAACACTGTCTAGCCCTTATTTCCTAGTCAACAAACACTAACTAACTAACAGGCTGGCTGGCAGACTGACTGATTGGTTGACTGACCTGCATGACTAAATATCCCCGATGGCAAGACACTTTGCATCAAAGAATCACACAGTGCTAATGTCTAGATTTTTTAGGAACTGAAACAGTAGATGTTCCATCAAGGGGTAGTGACTGGGACAAACGTCTGCTCCTTAGATGGACTTATTAAATGAATTGATTCCAAGCAACTGATCATAAATATGGTGATTAAGCCCATGCAGTTTCATTCATTAGTTGGCGATGGATTGATGTGGAGAAAGAGAGCTGTGCTGGTTACCCACTGTGAGAACTAACTGTATCTGCTCCAGGGCACTGGGGGGGGGGGTGCAACCGGTGTGCCTAGAGGGTTAGAGGAAAGAGGTGTTAATATTTTGCTGTCTTGGGCTAAAGGGAGGAGAGTGAGTGTGAAAACGCTGAGTGCGTGGGAAGGGATTTAACATTTTCATTTGACTTTTATGAGAGTGACCAAGTCCTTCTCTTCTCTGACTATGTTTCTTTTTCACTGGGAACTGAGGAAAGGAAGGTGGTATGGGTGTTACAAGAATGGGAAGGAGGGGATGTTTTACATGGTCAAGGTTGGAGGGAGGAAGCAATGGGACCTAGAGAGTGGTGGGATGGGTATTCTGTTTTTTCAGTATGTATATAAAAAAAAAACATTGTTTTACTTCACTTGTGAAATGCCACTTTCCCAGGGCAAAGCACTTTGCAAAGTACCACTATACAAAATCTTTGCAGGCTAAGTAGGCAATTTTCCAGGGGAATAACTATTTACTGTGGCACTTCACCTTACATGAGGAAACGTAGTATACTGTTCGTGAAGCAAAGTTTTTTGATAGCTCCTGCTATCTACAGCACCCCAATGCCCTCTTACAACAGGGACTGTACTGGAGTCCCAGCTCTTAATTCCATGGGACTGTGATGTCCTTGGTACTTATACCATTTTCACTGGTAATGTTTCTTTTTTCCTCGTGTTCTGGCTGTTTCTCCTACAAATCTCATGTTGCTCACCCTCAGATTCTACCCACTAGGTCCTGGAACCTCTTCAGGGACCCTACCTCAGGCTTGAAAGATATCGGGAGCCCCCTTGGGGAAAGACCCCTACATTCTTCCTACTGGACAGCCAGTACACATAAAGAATGAAACTGTGCACTGCTGTCCAGTGCCACCATGCAGGATATAGCTGAAAGGCACTGAAAAACACAAAAGTGGTGCACTCAAAGCTGTAAAAATGCAAAATCACCTTTATTTGAAAGTACACAGTGAATACAAACTGCAAAAAAAGGTCCCCAACATTTTGTGCTGCACTGGCACTTCCTTACGGGCAGCTGCATTTTTCACCATTTGTATGCACTGTGCACTTAACAATATAGCTGATTTATTTGCTTTTTCAGTAGCAGTTGCACAAAAGTTGACCAGTAGCATGGAATATCATGCGATGCAGCACTGCGGTAGCACCTAAATAATGTATTGTGCTACCACAAATAACGTGCTATACCATGCTACCGATCAACTTTTGTGCAACTAGCACTGTATACCTTTGAGGACACCATTTTGTGTTTTCCTTCCTCCTTCTGGACACTTACAGACCTCAACCCACAGCAACTGCAGCATCCACCTCTTCAAATGATGTCTAAGCTGTATCGTCTATACTCCTAGGTTCATCTCACCTAGTACCCTGTTCCTCAAATAGGCCTCAACATTTTCTCTTCTTTTTATTTGTTTTATTTTCTTAGTTTTTGTTGACTGGAAAAGGAGGACTAGACAATTATGCCTATTTTCAGCCTTGTTGTGGTGGAGGTACAGATGGTAGCCATCTGAATTTGAACCAGATTATGCTGTCGGTGGTATCTTTACACTGAATCCAGCCAAAGATCTCCCCTGGTGCCACAAATGCTAGTAATAGCAGTCATACCTCTGCTACAAAGGAGAGTGGAGTGGGACATGTTACATTTCTCTACTCTGGAAACTGACTTCTGAATGTGAGTTTGAACTCTGTTTGTTCTCTATTGATCAATAAAGAACCGCTGCACCTCCATACTGTTTAGAACATAACAGGCAGCTAATCACAGTAGCCGAAAGCCTTCTATAATGTGTAGAGAAGAACTCATACCAACCTGCGTTCAGTTTCCTCTATGGTGTCTGGTAGTAGCCTATTCCGGGTCTCTGGTAGGAAACATGCAATAATCCCAGATATAATAGGAGCCCCTCCGTATATTAGCAAAGGTAGGAATGAGACATATTCACCAGTCAGCTTCACCAGGGGTGCCACCATGGCCCCCAGACGTGCCATAGTTTGGACACACCCTAGTCCTGTCTGCCTGCATTTAAACAGAGAATGTGAAAAATAAAGAGCTACCCACAACTGCACAATTCTTTTTACACTGGGCATTTTGCTTAATCTTGATCAGATCTGATAAATCACACTGTAAATATGCAGCAGCACCAGTGACAGAGTAGGGCAATGCTATACACAGCTAACAGCTGTACACAACTAACAAGGCATCATGAAGAAGTAGAAGGCTAAAAGCAGAAAAACAAAGAATTCTTAAAAACAAACATTCATCTTCAGTTTTAAATCATTGCTGTTCAAAGATAAAAACAAACACACACAAAAAAAATGTATATTAATGGGACAGGCCACAAGGAAGTTTTATACTGTAATCATTAAAGCAACAGTACTAGTTTTACACAAGACCTTTCTCTTGTCTCATTTATGTGTCCGTCTCCAGATATGCACTGCCTGTATTTTTTCTTTCATTTCCTATCATTGTGTGTGCTAAATCAATGTTTTTCAACACATTCTTATTTATTTCATTCTTGTAGTGCCATCCCACACCTCACACTTTCAAAGCTGTTCTACAGCACGCTTGGTAGTGCTACTGCAGGAAATATCCCTCCTCTTCCAGTTGTAATGCACGTCACAATTGGAGCAATTTTTTTTCCTTACTACCATTCAATAACCCTTGTTTGTCTCTCTTCACTGTTACTAGGCTGAAGCACTAGTAAATCTGTAATCTCAACATTTCCCATTCCCTGGTGCCCTTGGCCCCCCCCATCACTGGTTGCTAACCCTCGTAAACTGCCTTTCTCTAGTAGTACCTCTCCTTCAGAATTGCTAAGATGATCCCCACATGTTCTCACTCCCTGTCATTGACACAGCAACTGGATGAGGGGATGAGTAGAGGGAATTTCCTAGTCAACATCAGCATCACAATACAGTTTAAAGATGTGAATGGGAACCACAGGTGCTAGTTGTGGGGGGTGGGAGGGATGACCATGTGGGACAGGAGGGTTGGCCGCTCATTGATCCTGGAGGAAAGGTGCCACTAGAACAAAGCAGTTTTAGGGGGTTTGCACCAGTAGGATCAGGGATAGAGGGCACTGGACACCAGGCAATGGGAAGTAATGAGATTAAGGATGGGTTATGGAAGGGTCATAGGGAATAAAAAAGAAATAAAAGTAAGACAGTAAAGGCCAAATACAAGTTTACTTCCTACTTAACTAGTAAAGCAAAAAAGAAAAAAAGAAATGGTGCTGCGACCGAATATCCCCTCTTTGTTGACTGGTGCAGTTTGAAAAAGGGTGGCCTGCCCTTCACATAAAGGCAATGACTAAGTAAGTAACTGTGCTCAGGCCCATAAGTAAATGAATAATACTAGCCAAGGAAAACTGTTAGAGTGGGGATTTATTCCACAACCCTGGCAAACGGCCATGGTTAAAGTAAATAAAACCTACCTAGCAACTTAGTCATTTCCTACTTAACTAGTACTGCTGCTCGAAGCCCACAGTAGTTAGGATGGGGGACATAGCTGGGGCAATGATTTAATGAAGTAACTATTATACTAATACTATTGCACTTCAGGATGTGGGTTCTGATCTTGATTTAAAATTCAAAGTACTTCTAACTGCTGGAGACATCTAAATTAAGGAAGGGCAAATATGAAACTTGAAAGCTTCAGTTCAGCTCCTGTTCAGAACCTGTCTTTGGTTCAGCTTCAACACTTTAATCAAAGACACTTTGGCCCAGATATTCAAAAGGGTTCCATGTACAACCCACTGATGCCCCCCAGCGCGATATTCAAAAGGGGAAAAGTGCGTGGCATAAATCCCGATGTGCCAGAGTGCATCAGTAATGTATGCAGGCGCAGGTAGGGGGGGGCGTGCCCATACATACCCTGCACAGCCCAATATTCAGCCAGGGATGTGCAGAGCTATGCGTGCGCAACCCCTACCTGTGCCAGCACAAAGTTAAGAAAAAAAAAAGAAGCAAGGGCTGGCCACCCACAGGTAAGCTGCCATATTGCAGGGTGCAACACGGCAGCTGCCACCTGTGGGTGGCCACCCGAGCTCCAGCTGCACCTCTGTGGTGGCGCCCACCCCCCCATGCCTGATCGTGGGCTTAAGTAAATAAAAAATGAATTCCTATATCCCTGGTGGTCCAGTGGACCGCTGTCTGCCCGACCGCGGGCTTGAGTAAATTAAACAACGAAATCCTATATCTCTGGTGGTCCAGAGGACCACTGCCTGCCTGATTGCGGGCATACGTAATGAATCACAGTCTCCTATATCCCTGGTGGTCAAGTGGACTGCTGTCTGCCCAATCGCAGGCTTAAGTACAAAAAAAGAATTGAATCCAAAATCCCTGGTGGTCCAGTGGAACGATAACTGCCCAATCACGGGCTTCAGTAAAGGATTATTGACCCCCATATCCCTAGTGGTCCAGCGGACCCCTCCCCACCTGCCCACTGATCCCCACTGCCCCACTCGCCACCCGGTCAGTGGCTGGCAGCAACAACCCACCCCCGCCTGCTGACTCGACTAATTATCGGTAGGTTAACATTATTGGTCCAACATGAGCCATCGGGTGCAGCCCATACCGTATCATAGATACCAGATATGTGAATGGATCCATTCACATATCTGGAATGTGTAGTATGGTATAAGCTGCATGCCCATTGGCTAATGCTGTGGACCAATGGGTGTACAGCCCTACCAATGGTGTCAGTCGGTGGGCAGCGGGGCAGCAGGCGGGTGGGGTGCTGCCACCAGCCGCTGACTGGGGGGGAGTGGGTTGGTGGAGATCAGTGAGCAGGTAGGGACGGGGGTCCGCTAGACCACCAGGGATATGGGGGTCAATAATCCTTTACTGAAGCCCGTGATCAGGCAGTCATTGGTCCACTGGACCACCAGGGATATTGGATTCAATTCTTTTTTTGTACTTAAACCCGTGGTCGGGTAGTCATTGGTCTACTGGACCACCAGGGATATTGGATTCAATTCTTTTTTTGTACTTAAGCACACACTCAGGCACTCATCAGTCCACTGGACCACCAGGGATATAGGAATCGTTTTTTATTTGTACTTAAGCCCGTGATAGGGCAGACAGTGGTCCACTGGACCACCAGGGATATTGGGATCTTTTCTATTTTACGAATGCCCGTGATCAGGCTGTGAGGCACATTGATGCGCTGCAGAGGTGTCGGTCCCTGACGGCCATAATGACATGCAAATGGCCCCATGTGCACCTTGCACACATTATGGCTCCATTTGCATGTCAACTTTTGAAAATCGTGGTTGCTGCACCTTACGTAATGGAACTTGCACTAGTGCATCCCCATGCTCCACTCTGGCTACTGGCGCTGTGCCACTGTGCCATGCGCACTGCGGGTGGCCAGGGTGCGATATTCAACAATGCTGAGCCATGGTGCAGCTCCATTGAATATCGCCTAGTCCATGCCCCTGCGCAGCCAAGTTGAACTGCGCCCAGGCTTGCGCCACAGCCTGGCGCAGTTTGAATATCTGGGCCTTTGTGTCCATGGCATGAAGTGTAGCACATTAAACATAGACCAACTAAACTAAAAAGCTTACAGTGTATACTGTAGGTGGAGAGGATCTGGAATAAGACAGGGCCATGCATCACTGGTGGGATAAATTGAGTGACTCTGAGATTTGAGAATGGCATGAAAAGACAGCAGACACATTTAAATTGGAAAGCATTCACTGAAAGCTACATATATTTTCCAGTTCAAAAACAGCATCATGTTAAAATAAGATGGTATCCACCTCATTGTATAGCTTTATGGAACCACTGCACACTGCATCCTGGTGGATGAAACAACGGGCTTGCTGGCAGTATATACCAGAATCGAATATAATTTGTTTTAGAGAAATCGATGAGTGTGTGACTGATTAATCTATTTGGAAGTATCTGGAATGTGGGAGTATCCATGAGTGCCTCTTGAAGGTTGATGTCCAAGATGGGTCTTGCCTGAAGAGAAACCGGCCAAGTTTGTGCCAGGGAAAATGTTCATCAGCATGTTATGAAACACCTTTTAATACAGCTAGCAACATACATTGAGCAGCCATGTGGCAGAAACCTACTGATTTAGTGTTCTAGTACAAATTATGGGTTATGAATTTATTGGGCTCCCCTCTCTGGGGTCCTGTAGCATCCAGAGTCTGAAGTGGCTTCATTGCATCTGTGGCACACCTGGAGACAGACAGGGAGCACATTGTGTGTGTTTAATGAACCCTTACTTCTTGACTGGAAATGTTTGTGAGAACAGTGTGTCACTGTATTTATGTTTGAAATTGAAATATTTAAGGTGTCCTCTCAGCCTTATGTCCTATGGCCCCACATAAATTACCTATAAAAATTCTGGCCAGCCCATTCCATGGCAAAGGCCCCCATAGTACCCAGAACCCAGGGATCAGGTACACTAAGTTTTCATTATTAAAGTGGGCATACAGCCATGATGTCACTAGTGGGATGTCTGAGTGTGTTGGGGGCAGACATTATAGGGTAGCAAACTGAATTAACCAAATGAGACTCAATGTTACTGGGTAATAAGTAGTCCCTGTGTTCTAGTGAGATATTGGTCTTTGCCTACCTGATCACAGTTGGGTAAAGTTCTGATGAGTAAAGATATACACAGCTGAAGGCAGCTGCTGTGCAACCTTTTCCAAATACTGCCAGGGATGTGCGCAAGAGCTGCATTTCTGGGAAGAACAGGGAAAAACAAATTACAGAAGACAGGTACTAAGTTAAGGAGGATCAATTAAAACTCTACACTTGCTTTCTGCGGAGAATATAGAATGAGTACAGCAGTGGTGGAAAGATATGAGGTGTCATTACAACCAAAGGAGTAACAGTATTAAAATGTTATTCAAAACAGTATGAATAAGATCATTCCCATTGAACTTAAGCTAATTTACAAGGGATACCATTGTGCTTATTCCTGGTTACAAAATTTAAAATTTGTTGTTATAACATTGGTCAAGATAAATACAGTATCTCAAATACAAAAAACTATGAGCATTATGCACATATGGACATTATATACAGAAATGTAGCCCTTCTGGCACTCAGAGTGCCAGCATTATGGCACCAGGCAATCAGGGTGTCAAATGTGGGATGCGCCTCCCTTCCCTGAGGTCAACCCATACCTGGAGTTGGAATCTACAGGTAGAGGGGGCATGGGGGTGCAGTCCCCCACAAAAAACATGATCAGTGACATTGCTGATTGGTACCCTAATTGCCTGGCACTGGATCGTGGGTGCACTCCCATGGTGGAACCATAATTTAGAACACACATGTATCAAGTTATATTCAATCCAAATGGCAAATGGCAACTTACAATGTATAACCAGAAGCAGACATTTTCTAGAAAAGCCAGGGCTGATTCACAAAGGGGATGCGCTGTGCCCATCTCGACTGCCCCAGCACAATGGAGATGCACTGAGCACATACTGTGGTATTCACAGAAGATGCCCCAGGGAATGCCCCTGGCACATCCCCACTGTGAATACCGCAGTTGCGCACAGCCCAGGCTGCATCGGCGCATCCCCCACATCAGGCTGGGAACCCAATGGGGCAGTGCATCTCTTGATGCCCTGCACCCAAAACTGCCATTCACAGTCTCAGACATACAAATGGGGCCATTAAACATGCAATGTGCAATGGGGCCATTTGCATGTCATTATGGCCCCATTTGCATGCACCTTGCAGGGATATGCCTGGCCGAATGCGTCGGGTGCCCTGCAGGGCCATCAGAAAAGCCGCAGCACCACAACCTGCCCTGATGGTATAGTGGTCCCCCTTCCTGCCTGTACCTGCACTGGCCCTGCATATTGTAATAAATGGCTCCTTGGTGGTATAGTGGTCCCCTGTCCCTGCCAGCAGATGCATTGGCCCTACATATTGTAATAAATGACTCCTTGGTAGTAAAGTGATCCCCTCCTCCCTGCCAGTGGCTGCACTGGCAAAGAATAGTGTAGTAAATGTCTCCCTGGTGGTATGGTGGTCCCCCCTCCCCACCTGTAGCTGCAATGGCCCTGAATAGTGTAGTAAATGCCTCCCTGGTGGTCCAGTGTCCCACCCCACACCCTCTCAGGCACCCCCCTGCCCAAAACCTAGCACAAGTCCCGTAGCAGCAGGCAGCACAGTTCACCTGCACACCCCCATAGCTGTCAGCTGACTATGCTGTCTGTGACTGACAGCCTACTGTACTGCACACATCGTATTGTCAGCCATATTGACCAATGGGCATATGACACATACTGTAGGCTGTCATTCACAACCATGTCATTGACACAGTTGTAAATGACTGCATACAGTATGCACCACATGCCCATTGGACGACATGGCCAACCAATGGGATGCATGCAGTACAATAGGCTGTTAGTCATAGACAGCATAGTTGGTGGGCAGCTGTGGTGGTGTGTGGGTGGGCTGTGCTGCCCACCTCTACTAGACTTGTGCTGGGTTTTGGGCAGGGGTGCTTGGGAGGATGGGGGGTGGGTGGACCACTGGACCACTAGGGAGACATTTACCACACTATTTGGGGCCATTGCAGCTATGAGTGGGGAGGGGGAACCACTATACCACCAGGGACACATATATTACAAACTTCGGGGCCAGTGCAGCTACAGGCGGGGGGAGGCACTGTACCACCTGGAGTCAGAATGGGTGACAGGTGGTATAGTACTGTGGGCTGCCTGGGAGGTGGTGCTTGGACTGGCAGGGTGTGCAGGCTGCTGTGCTGCTGTCTGCAGTATGGTGGCCTGCCTGTGGGTGGCCACTCACTTAATTCTAGTTGAACTAGATTTATCTGTCAGAGGCACATCCCTGGACTTGCCCCAGGGATGTGCCTCTGAATTGAGCTGTGAATGGGAATGTGCCCAATATGCATGGGCACACCCCCTTCATAGCCCCCCAGATGCACCACATATCATTACCAGCATTGTGCAGTGCATTAGACCCCTTGCTGAATCATTTTTCAGCGCAATTCGGGGATGTACCAGAGCATCTTGGATGCACTGGGCACATCCCTTTTATGAATCCTGCCCCCAGTGTTTACTCTTGTCTTCTCTTTTAACTCATAGTTATTGGCAGTGAAAATGCATTGCTAAGCTATGGCTGCATACATGCTGTGGTTGATGCTGAAAATACGTTGCATGAATCTGCCCATTTTTCCTTTGATCTGCTGAAATTTAAGGCTGAATAAATGTGGAAAATGGCAACTTTAGCTCAGCTTTGCTTTGGACCCTCTGTATTTGGTTTGGCTTTGACTCTTTGGCCAAAGATAGTTTAGGACCTTGTTATTGGTGTTAGCAGGCTACAAACTGGGCTACAAGCAACACAGGAGGAAACGCACTACTACTCAGTAGTAAAGGCTCCTAAGACAAACAATGCACATGACTGAAATATGGATATTTAATTCATTTATTTCAGATAACCAAAATTGCCAGTGCAAGGGAAAATATTGTAAAGTAAGATATTTGCTTAAAGAAGCCTCACTGAGAACACTACCAGACTGCCCAGCAATTTGTCCACTAGAGCTTTGTCAGCAGTCCTCTCAGAATGAATCTGCATATTTTTGTGCTATGCATTTATTTTAATAGGATCCTCTCCCAATCATGCTACTATAATGGTCTCCTCTCATGGTGCATTTAGGGGCAAGTGCTGGAGAGATTGTTACTGAGTTATAGGGGACCCTGCTCTACGGATGACATGGTATAATATCAGTAAAGGATAGTATCTTCTCTGACAATGAAGACCTGTTTGCTTTGTGTGTGTGATCTCTTGTATTTTGTAGGCATAAAGTAGAGGACAGCGGCCCTGGACCTCTCATAATTTCTGATGCTTTGTCAAATACTGCAGAAACTAGCAGGATGGGGCCAGGTAAGATATGTTTGTATGAGTTAGCCATAATGCAATGCACCAACTGCTAATACTTTCAAAGTTAATCTCCAGCTGAATTGGTGTTGTACATCCAGGCACAGAGTATTATCCTACTGCTTACCTGGCTAGTATATTCAGTTCATTACTATTTGGCCAGCATGTTCAGTTCTCTGCTTCTACAGACATATGTAACAGTCTGTAAGACCTTTGCAATGTATCCGACTGTTTTAATGTTTATATCATCTTAATAAGTCAAGTCAATAAAACTTATTAACCATAATAATCGGAGCCTTTTCTGCTGGGTCTGAATGTGTTTCTTCCTGTGTTGCTTGTACTCATTTAGACCAGCTGCCCCAAGTTGTACAGAATCCCAGCACAACACACATAAGGCAGTTTAGTTTTTGGGGTGCAGATAGGGTATGGGTATACATAGGCACAAGTGGCACCCCTTTACCTCCCTATCAATCCCAGGTGTTGCACCCTCACCGGTCTTTTAGTCAGATTTAAAAGACACATATCTCTGCTCCTGGCACAATGCCAGGAGCAGGAATATTTAAGAAAAATGTCTGGGAGGGAGCAGAGTGGGAAATGACTGGGGTGGGTGAAGGGATAGTCATGGGACCAGCCAGGGCCACCTGTGAAGGGCTAGAGTGTTTTTATATCAACTGTTCAAAGTTTTCCAGGTGGACAAAAAGTTCAGCTGAGCCAAACTGAAGAAAAAAAGAGTCAAATTTCAACACATTCACTGAATACAAATTGGGTTTTGACTTATCCTTACAAAAGTCAGAGTGCTTGTCCATGATCCACATTGTCTATGGAAAGCAGTCATGAACTTCAGTGCAGAAGGCCACAGAAAATATTTTGTTAGCAAACCCTGAGAGAAGCACTAGGTCAAATATCTTGTAGTATAGATCCTCATTTCTGTGCCACTGTATTAATATTTTTATTTCTCTAAAATGAATTATCTTACTTTGAAAATAAATTATTCTGGGGTGGAAGCCACAAAACATTTTAAAAGTGAAAAAAAGTCCCATTCAGTAACAAAGAAAAAGATCCAGCAAAGCCTCTGACTCCTAAGAGACTAAAACAACTTTCTGCAGTGGGCAGTTAGTTCCAGTGTAGGTCACAGTAAAAAGGTATAGTATGAGACATTGGATACATACACTCACTGAACATGATATTTTCATTATTTAAAATATTGTATTTGACTGAGATTGTAAGCCAACCAACTAGCCAACTAATTGTTTTGGGGTCCTATAAACCCTTTCTTCAGGGTGGGCAGGTTATTTATGTCTAAAATAAATATAATTGAAATTTGAAAATGTATTTCCTTTTCCAAAAACATAATTCTTCCAATACAAGTAATCATTTGCATTGCAGTACTTGGTCAGTTTATTTATGTCTAAGTACTGCAATTTAAAATGATTAATTGTATTGGAAAAATAATATTTTTGCATCAGAAAATAACTGTTCATTTTTTTAATTATATTTCATTAGACATAACCTGTCCACCATTAAGAAGGGGTTTATATGACCCAAAATGCAGGTGGGTCAGCAGGTGTGCTTAAAATCTCAATCAAATAAAATACTTAACACTAAAACAAACAAAAAAAAGTGTCATTGTTTGACAGAAGAACCACTTAAAGTTTCTGACCATTACTCAATAATCATCTTTTCTGATATTATATAATACCTGACATTATATTTTAAAAGCTGTAACACTTGAACTGTTAGGCCTAGAAACGTAAGTTGTTTTAAATGAAGCTGATACAGTTGCCACATGTCACTATGGATGAAATTTTGAAAACTATGTCCATTTCCCAGACACGAGTGCAGGATTCCACCTAATAGACCACAACAAGTTGGTCTAACTTTTGGGACAGAATCCCACAGAGTTGCATTTGACAAATGGGTGCAAGGCTCACAGTTGCAGCAGAAACTGATGTCAACTATGGGAATGTTGCATTTGCATCCAGATGTCTGTGACTAGGATGCAGACATCTGGACACATCTGTGTGGGCGTAACATGCATCCGAAATACAGATGCAAATGCTATATCTAACTATTTAAAAATGCCACCCAACATGTCTATACATGCTGATATAATATTGTGTTAAAAATAACAGGACTTTAAAAATAATGTGAACCATTTTACTGTATGTTGTTATATACTGATATAGGATCCCATACCAATATCTAGCATTGATATATCAATTTAGTTTACTCCTTTCATTATAAAATAAAGTATCTATCGCTAACAGTTTCAAAGTTATTCTACTATAAAGAAACTATTCTTTGAAATTTTAACTTTGAAAGAGTTAGGACTAAAACTTTTTTTTTAATGAAAGCTTGAGGTCAGGCCATTTTGAATCAGTCCTGTGAATACTGTTTTTATGTATCAATACTATTTAATATATGTTGATACTATCTGAAACTGCATTTTGAGGATTTTGAGGATTTGAGGGTTTCTGGTTCTGCATCAATGTCTTGCCCCCCCCCCACCAAGCAGTCACCTTCCCCCATAAACACACAACAAGGCTGACCCTACTCATATTGTGAATGCGCTTAATGCACATTTCTCAAACCTTAGCAGCTACCTGGCTAAGCTCCTCCCCACCTCTTTGCCCCCTCCTCCACCTTCCCTTCCTACTAGCCCCGCTTTTTACTTTAAGACTATTTCTTCTCCTTGGACTCTTAAGCTCCTTCTCAGCCTACCATCTTAAGGGAGTGCTGGTAGTGACAGTCTATCCCCCCGCTTCCTACAACTAGTGGCACAGGACATTTCCTTTCCACTCATCTTCATCTTTAACCTCTCCCTTACTACAGCTTCTGTTGCTTCTGTTTTGAAGCAGGCCAATATTGTCCCCATTCATAAATCAGGTGACTCTAGTCTTCTGGACAACTACTATCCCATCTCCATTCTGTCCCATCTTGGTAATCTACTAGAGAAGGCAGTAAACTACCATATTACAGAGAATATCTACAGATATAATTGGGTAAGTTCATGAAATGGAGGTACCAATGTGCCCAATAATTTGTATGCTGATTTTAAAAAAAATAACAACAGCCACTGCAGTCACGATAAGTAAATTTAAAAGGTAGCTTCCAGTACAGATACATTTCATAGTTTGAGAAACCTTGGTGCACCCATTATATTTTTACTCCACATTCAGCTCCAAAATATCACAGATTTTCCCTAGCAAAATGTGACATGCAAAATCACAGTACATTCCATTGCTCCTATGAAGACTTTATTTTAGTTGTACTTCAGTAAATTTATGTTGAAAACTGACTCGGGTGTTATCTTTTGTTAATAAAAGCATTTTCACCCTAGTTTTTCAATGCATATAAAATTTCTTGTTCACTCAAAATTTTGTGTAGCGCGTGCAACTGTGATGTCCAAGCAAATTGCATTTTTAGATGTTCCCAAATTTTCAGCAAAAAACATCCCGCTTTTTTTGTGTGGGTGATTTTCTTTTGGGATGGGGTCTTTGGACATTGGTGAGAGGGGGTGCAGGCATTGCTTTTCTTAACTTAAACAGTTCTGTGGTGTCCACTGTTGCAGTGGCAACATTTGGTGTCCCCGTTGCATGCACAACACTGAAGGTGCTTTTCTCTCATGTCTGATATAGAGTTATCCCACAACATAGTCCCTTTTTCACTCTTGGGTTATAGTGTCTTGAATTGCTTATTAAAATAAAGTAAAAATAAAAGTAACATTTTTTTCAAGTTAAACACCTGAGGGCCAATGCCATGAGGCATGGCACAACTCATGGGCGTATGCGAAGTGCATCATGTGGCACTACGTCAGGGACCCTGCCCCATACTCTAGGACAGGCAGGGTCCCTGGCACCTATGCCCATGATTTGTTGCAGCTGCAGGCTAGCACCAAATGCAAGGCACAACAAGCCTGTGTTCCGCAAGTCATGACATGCATACAACTGCCCCCCTGGAGCTTCCCCACCCCGGAACACCATTGCAAACACCAGGGGGAATGGGGGAGGCTGGACAGGTTGCACTGTTATTCCAAGGGACAATTCAAAAATTGGACCCCAGGGGTCCCTGACATTTGAGGGTAGGGGACATGAATGTTTTTGGTACAGTGAGCACTGCAATACCTTTGTTGCAGTGCTGTGGAGTGGCATCTGCTGATTGGCATGGACGGATGCCCCTTAGACCATCTCCATGATGGTCTAACTCTGCTGTGCCATTGTGGCTCCTGGAATAGTGTAAGTGGGTTACAGCAGCTGCCCTTTTGGAATATGGTGCAGTTGCTGCCATAACCCACCCATGTGCCATGCGCCATGCTGTTGCAGGTTGCGGGTGTAGTGGGTGGCATAACCATCATTTGGTGCAACCGACATACTGCATGGTGCAGGCCACATTTTGGAATAGCAAACTGTGTAATGCATGATGCAAGTTATGATTTACATCATGGGGTTTGGCGTAACTCAGCTTGCACCATGCATAAGCCATCTTGGAATCGGGCCTCTGTTGTGTCCACTTTTGCATGTGCAACGTTTGGTGTCCCTGTTGCACGTGCAACACTGAAGGTGCTTTTCTCTCAAGCCTGATATTAAGTTATCCCACAACAAAGTCACTTTTTCACTCTTGGGTTATAGTGTTTTGAACTGCTCAATAAAATAAAGTGAAAAGAAAAGTAATTTTTTTTTTCAAGTTAAACACCTGTTGTGTCCACTGTTGCACACACAACACTGAAGACAATTTTCTCAAATCCCAGCTAGGAGTTACCTCATAATCTGGTTCCTTTTGACTCTTCTGTCACAGTGTCTTGACAAGCCTATTAAAATTGATGTATTGTGGATTTGAAAAATTAACCCTCATGTCACACTTTGGTAACCCCTTTTCATGAACTTGCTTAGTCTGCTTTCCACTCAGCTACATGGTTTCTGGAAGGGGCATGGCACTACCACAGCCCTTGCCCTCTTCATCGACCATGTGCTGAGGAATATGGATGAAGTGAAACCAACTGGTGCAGTGTTTGTTGATCTGTTCAAGGCATCTGACCTTGTAAATCACAACATCCTGATAGCAAAACTTGACACCCATGGTTTCTCCCCTGTCTTAACCACCTGGCTCACTAATCACCTTTCTGGTAGAACACAGATGGTCTACCTTGGTGGTGTCACCTCCCCCCTCTTGTCTGTCTCTGTCAGTGTCCCCCAGGGATCTGTTCTTGGCCCCCTCCTCTTTTCCCTCTTCATTAACCCTCTTTATTTGGAGGACCTATCCTGTAAATCACTTCTCTGTGCCAATGACTTAATACTCTAGGTGTCAGCATGGCTCAGTTGGTAGCACATCCACCTCTGGACCAGAAGGTTGTGGGTTCTTGTCCCACACCGGGATTGAACTTGCACCTAAAACACTGGCATCTGAGTGCAGTATTGGGGGGTGCTGTACTGTTGGGGTGTGCCATCCTTCGGATGAGATGTTAAACCAAGGTCCCATCTACCCATCCTGGTGTTGAACTGAGGGTGTCCAGGTGGAAGTAAAAGAACCCAGGGCACTTTTTAAAGAGTAGGGGACACTCCGGTGTCCTGGCCAACATCTCTTCCCATAAACTGGTTCATGCAATTATCCAGGCTGGTGTGGTGCTGATGTGCGATATGGCCACCACTACACATTCAGTCACTTCACTACCAGTCTAGCATTGCTTGTAAAGTGATTTGGGATACACTGTGTATGAAAAGTGCTATACAAGTGCTGATTCTTCTTCTTCTTCTCTACCAAAGTGACCCCTCCTCTCAATCTGCCATTCTTACTGATAATTTTTGCAAGGCACATTGTTGGTTCTCCACCAACAAACTGTTGGTCAGTGCTGCCAAAACAAAGGTCACACTTTTCGGTTCCAAACCGAAACTCTCTGTCCTAGCTCACAACGGTGGTCTTTTCACTTTCAAATCCCCAGATGGATCTCCCCTTGACACTGTTCCCACCTTCAGATATCTGGGGGTAATCCTGGATCCATCCCTAGCCTACACTGGCCACATTGCCTCTCTGTTCAGGTGCATCAAGTAGAAGATAGGCTCTGCTATAGCACGATCAATCACCTCTCACCAGAAGCCTGCCATGCTATTGCCCATGGCAACCTCCTTCTCCTCCTTGACTATGGCTTCCCAGTATACTCCCTCACCTCCATTACCAACCTTAACTGCCTGGATGCTACCTACAATCGTATATGTCACCTTGCCCTCCATGCCCGTCTCCTCACTCATCACTGCACTTTTTACCAGTCCCTTAACTGGCTCCCTTCACACTTTGCACAATCCCTCCTACTCTCCACTATCCCTTCTTATCCAGCCTAGAACCTACTGCTGCAATCTACATCCGTCTTCACACCTTCAACTAAAATGCTCTAATATAACTACAAAGATGAGCCTAAAATCCTTCTCTGCAGCTTGACCCTCACTATGGAATGACCACCCCTTTCCCTACATTCCCCTGACCCACTTCTAAATCTGAATTCCCTGCTAAGAATGCACTTTCTGTCCACCATGACCTGTGTCTCGCCTCAGGCAGCTACTCATGGCTTTACCACCCTTGCAGCTCACCCTTACCCTCCCGTCTAGTCCTCCACACCTCTCCACCCTGAATATTATTGCTATTCCTTTGTCGAATGATGGAGCAACCTTATCCTGTTTACCTAAATGTTATATACCTTGTTTGCTCAATTGCTGATATACTTGGTACTGATTACCTTATATTTTCTCTGTTAGTTTGACCTACACTGTTTTGTTCCTGTATGATTCATGCGCCTCTCTCACTGTATCTTTATCGGTATAAGCCAGTTTCTGGCCCAGGCCATGTCTGAAAAAATCTTCAAATCAGTGCACCAACCCAGTTACCAAACAAATGAATGAATAAATAAATAAATAAATAATTGCTGCATTTTTTTTTTTGTTGTGGCAGAGTCCAAAAATGCCAAATTCTATAGATAATTGTGTTTCTTTCTATGAAGTGTGTCAATACTATTTTCGTACTGATACATTTAATAACATAACAGTTTTTAAAAACATCTTATTTTCTTTAACTTTTTCTGAATTTTGGTTGTGCTAAACAGTATATAGTTAGAAACTGAATAGTTTGTCACCTAATTTTCATTCTTCTTGTGCCCTTAATTATATTGAGAATTTTTCAGTTTCCCCTACTCTTCCTAGCTTTTCCAGGCTTTACCTGGGGAAGAATCAGAGACAAATACAAAAATCTTGATAAATGAGTCACTCTATAGGTAAAATTATGGAAAGGTTACTCAAAACACATATTGTTGAACATATAGACAAAAATAACATAATTGATATTTGTCAACATGGTTTTGTTTCAGGGAGGTCATGTCTGTCTAATCTACTACAGTTCTTTGAGCAAACAAGTGCAGCTTTAGATAGGGGAATACTGGTGGATGTGGTATTTTTAGACCTCGCTAAAGCCTTTGATAAGGTTTCATACAAAATCTTGTTATGAGAACTAATGAGAATTGACTTACATCCTAACATCATTAACTGGGTACAATCATGGTTGGAAGACAGATCCCAGAGAGTATCAGTGAAGGGACATATGTCTGATGAGAGTGTGGTGTCCAGTGGTGTATCACAGAGCTCGGTTCTGGGACCCATTCTTTTTAATGTGATCATGTCCACAATGTCTGTAGCTGATAACACATCGCTATCCAAGTATGCAGATGACTGCAAGATTGGTAGTCTTGTAAGGTCAATGTCTGATGGTTTACTCTTGCAAAGTCAACTGAATAGTTTAGCGACCTGTGCCAAAACATTCAAAATGTATTTTAATGAGGATAAATGCAAGGTTCTGCATCTTGGGATGAATAACCTGCTTATTGACTACAAATTGAATAATGTAACCTTAAAAAATATAGTTGAGGAAAAGGATTTGGGTGTTATAATTTCGAACAATTTAACCTTTGATGGGAATACTGTAGTTAATATTAAAAAATGTAATAAAATTGTGGGTTCAATTCTGGGTAACAATAAAAGCAGAGACCCTGAAGTAATTATACCTCTTTATACCAGCCTAGTACGTCCACATTTAGAGTACTGTTCACAATTTAGTGCTCCTACTACTGTTAGGAGTCAAAAACTAATTGATGGTGTCCAACAAAGACTAACCAAGAAAATTACATCTGTAAAACAATATAGTTATAATGATAGACTAAAACAATTAAAGCTTTTCTCCACCAAATACAGGCAAATAAGGGGTGATCTATGCCTTGTATATAAAACTCTTAAAGATGAGTATTTAAAGGTAACAATTGTACTAACTTCATTTGTAGGTATAAAAGCTACAAGGAGTAATAACTCTAAACTTATTGGTGCAAAGTATTCAACAACAAAAAGGAGTAGGTTCTATACCAAAAGAGTAGTTGGAATGTGGAATATCTTGCCGGATAATATCATTAGCAGTAGGAATTTAACAATTTTGATGCTAAGACTGGATCAATTTATGGGAGATAGGAAGTTTGAATTCCACCCATAAGGCTCATGGATGGCATGTTCAATAAAGGGCCCTGTGCCCACTGTACTTGTAAAAATGCCTATGAGCCTATCCAGTGTCTCATATTGTTCCATGTTATAAAAGCAGGAGACTATACATCTATCAGCAAGTTGACTGCTAAGCAAATAACCACCAGAGAAAACAGGATATATTGTTACAAGAAACACAAATAACTTATACAGTATGTGTAACTGTAATGTGTTGACCTGCAGTTATTCTCAGATCATCAGAAAACTGCTCAGTCCATCTCTAGGTCTTACCCTATTTGAACTTCTCTATTTAGGTAACAATTGTTATAATGCTTGGTTTTGTAAGGCTCGGATTATTAAATATGCCAGATATGATGACTCATCAAACATACTGAAGGTGTCAAAGGCCTAGAAGGGGTTGGAGAACTACCCTCTCCATGTGGGGACTCAGAAACAGAGATCTTGTGCTCCCTTGTAGTGCTTGGCAGTAGAATGGGGCAGCAAGTAGATGGAACTTGTCTGTGCACAGGTTGCTGGATGTTTATTACCTTGTGTCAACCTTGTGCACGGGCACAATTTTTACTAAACAGACCTTCAAGGTGCCCAGGATAAAGTCTGCAGAATCACCATAAGAAGCAGGGGGCCAGGAATTAAGTCAACAAGACCGAGTTTTAATGGTCTATCAAGTGTGACTTAGTCCCCGCTGGCAGCTGGATTCAAAGCTGGAAGCATGTTAACATAAAATCGATTGTTGCAATTGAAAGCAGTGTTGAAAATAGTTCCAGCTGCCTCTAGAGGTGCAACTGACACAGCAAGGGCTGCCAGATGCAAGACAAACACAAATACAGTAGGGATGATCCCAGGACCAACAAACCAATGCAGCTGCATCAGCAGGTCACATCACACACACACAGTAATCACAGGAACAGAACACTTGTGCAAACAAAGAAAGTCAAGAGCTAAATCACATATTATAGGCTTGTGTTTTCTACTCACTGTCGAAATGTCCCTGCAGAAAGCACACTAGACTGACCAGCACTTTGGTGTTCACTACACCTTCATCAGGGGGTGGCAGTTCCTACACCTTTGTCAGGAGGTTGCCCTCATGGAGGTGAAAGTGAACACTGCAGTACTGGGTAGTAGGGTGGGTGAAAGTTGTGAATTCTGCTTTCATGGAACTTCTGAAATTTCAGAAATTCTCGAAATTTTGGAACTTCCGCCATGACGAAATTGGTATCTTCCGGATTTTCACCATTTTCCATGGACTTTTTTTCAGAATCAGGAAATAATGCATTAAACTGCTGAATTTATTCCATCCATAGTTTAATGTATTATTTTGAGGATAACTCGTAAAACAGCCTGCCCTGGTGGTGTCTAGTGGTCCCCCACCTTCTGATGGTGGGTTCCATATGAAAATAACACCTCCCTCCTCACCCTGGTATCTACTGCCCCGACCTACCAATTGCCCATATATTAAAAGCAAATCCCAGACCCTGGTGCGTAGTGCCCCCCTGCACCAGCCGATCGCAGGTCCTATTCATATATAAAAAACTCCAGTCACAGTGTCTTGAGCCCCACACCCCTCTGACCATGGGTCCCATGTAAATAAAAAACTCCATCCCTGGTGTCTAGTGCCCCCCCATTCAGGAAAGACCCCCAGCCATAAAAAAGAAAATGAAGTCCATCTGTTCAGTTTTTTTGTTTTCATATTAATCTGTATGATTCCTTGGTGTCTAGTGGACACCCCTTCCTATCCCCAATCCCCTGTAAAAAAAGCATAATCACAGTTCACTGGTGTCTAGTGAACCCCCCAACCCCCGCACTGAGACAGTTAGTCCTCCACCATCCCGCTCCCCCCACACACCACCCCAGAGCGGGCCACTGGTGTAGCCCTCATCTCTCCTCCACAGCTGGTGGCCCACTGAACTGTCAACGAATTGCACATGTTTACACATGCACTCATCCATTGACAGTTCAGTGGGCCACTGACCATGGAGGAAAGAGGAGGGCTGCACCAGTGGTCCGGCTTCTGGACAGGGTGTGGAGGGCTGTGTGGGAGACTAACTGTCTGGGTTGGTGGGGGAGTCCACTAGACACCAGGGAATTGTGATTATGTTTTTACGGGGCTCAAGGATATGGGGGTCAACTAGACAATCTAGGAATAATGCAGATTGGGGGTGGATTAATGTATTAAACTGCAGGGAAATTTTTTTTTTTTTTTTGCCGCAGTTTAATAAATAAGCCCACAGCCAGTATATTTATTCTGCCCTTTTAAGGTGGAATTTCTGCGAAAGTTACAAAAATGATTTCTAAACTTTTGCAGAAGCAAAAGTCACCCTTTCGTGGAAATTCCGTCAGTGGAATTTATTTTTCACACACCCCTACTGGGTAGTCTGGAACATTTTCAAGGGGGTGCAATTACCCTGTTGGGTAACTGCACCCCCTTCTTTGGCAATGTCCTCCAGCAACTCCTGTCCCCCACACCTCTTCTTTTCCCCATCATCTACCTTTATGAATTAAAGTACTGCTCTAAATATTCAATGTATTGTTGACATTGCTTTTTTAGCTGTTCCCTCCATATAAATGTATTGACTCTGGGTAACCTGTCCATCACAACTTTTTCTGTAAGCTGTTAGATGTGTATTTACAGTGTTGCTCTGCATATGTTATTATGTTATCTCTGCCTGCGTTATTATGTTATTATCACCACCTTTGTTATTGTCTCATCGTGACATGGATCCTTTGTAAAGAAGTCTCTGACTCAAAGGGTTGTAATTCTGATTTCTCTAATAAATTTTCTGCTGTGAATACAAATAAATAATATGTTAACTTCTGTTCTTTTTCTTTTTAGGTGTCAGTAGCAGATGAAAGATTATGCCACTGACTCCCTCCATGACCCTCTCTCAGTCATTTACTTGTTTCCTGCAGTCGCTCTTCAGTTTTGAGAAAAACAGAACAACAGGGGTTACTGCAAAATGTAATAATTACTCCCCAAACTTTTCCTTTCTGTGAGATCTGATGTATCATTTCAGGTCACTAGAGATGACAGATCTTCAACCAGTCAGGACAGAGGAGACACAAATCTGGGGATTATTTTTTTTCAAGCATTCTGATGCCAGTGGTTGATTAGCTTTGTCCCCAGTTACAGTTCTTGCACCGTAGTATTACACATAGCTTCGTTAGCAAACACTTTGCAGTAGTGAACAATGTTCAGTAATACCAACAACCGTGAAGTCTCAGCAACATAAACAAGGGATCTTGTCTCAAATATGATATGGCTAGATCTAGTACAGACTAACAACAAATTTGCAAAATGTGAAGATAGCCCAATTCTATAACCTGAACAATGATAATTAACACAATTTATAGTTGTTCCTCCCCTAAGGTTTCACCTAGTGTATATAACTCAGCTATCAGAGATAGGGGGTATGAGTTGACCTAAATGTTTAAATTTTGTGCTAAAGTATTTTGCACTGAAATGATTAATGTTCTAGTTGATGCTACATGTTATCTGCCTACAGACAGAATGTTTCCTCTGTGCTCTGCACAATGGGTATCCATATGCTGGGAGCCTTCTTGGGTATTTTCCCTGCCCACTAGGGGCACATAAAAAGGTCTCCACTCCTGCCAAAAGCAGCCCTGAGTTGCAGTTTAGTTCTGCAGTTTCAGTAATGGAGCCCTCAGGGTTCTGGGCAGCTTTGGGTGCACTTCTCTGGCTGTGACTGACCAGAGGGGGCTTTGAACCCTGATGGTATTAGGTTCCTGGGTCTAGATTGGCACTGGCCCCTCTGGTGTGGGTCCCTGGAGGCTCAGATCCCTACCAGGGTCCAGGATTGGGGACAGCAAGGACCTGTTAGTGGCTCATTCTCAAGCAGGACCATCAGATGGTTTCCACATTTACCATCCTGTTTGTTCCAGCAAAGAAAATGAACAAGACACCTGTTCTGGCAGAAGCCTGATGCCTGATCAGACAGTGAAGGAAGCTGTGTTCAATCAAAATTCAGTGCAGTTCACAGACATTGGTTATTTGTACCTGTGGGAAAAGTGAGGGATGTGGTAAGCCCAAGTAAGCATCTGTAGCTGTGACTGCAAGGAGATGGACACCTAACTCCCTGGGGGTGAGGGGGCTAGGTACAGTGACTAGTATTTTAACTCCCTAAGTTTTGCTATGTCCAAGCTGGACAATTATTCCACCATAGGAGGATATTACCCTAATGCTCACATCTGGAAATGAACCTTGGCTCACTGCACCTTTCCCGGTTACCAGCTTTTAAATGAATACATAAATAAACCTTCTTGTGTTTAACCTCCACTAACCACCAAGTAATAGATGTGTCTAACAGGGCCAGCTACATCCTAGAGCCCACTTTCCCTCATGGCTGTGAGGGGACATTCCTGATTAGCAATCCCGACATGTGACACTAGTTACAGTGCATAAATATTGTTGGTTACATAGAGACACTGCTAAGTGTGTACCGCTGCTGACTAGAATTGGGACTTGTACAGACATTGATTTACAGTATATTGATTAAAAATAGAATAATAGATAGACAAGTGTGTATTACAAGACAGTAATGCCATTAAGAAGTTTTGGAGAATTGGAACCTCAAGAGTGCAGCTTGAGAGGTTCCCAAAGTCCCCAAAACCTCGAAATGGTATTACTATCTTGAAACATATACTTGTCTATTTATTTTTTGTAATATACGGATCCGGTTTAAAATTTTCCGTGGCTCTGATTTTCTTTTTGTCACACGTGCTGCAAGGCCATCCAACAGCTGCATGGGCCGCCAACAGCTACACTGAGCACTCCTCCGCACTGTCTCATCCTTACCCCAACAAACTTCTGTTGAAGTGAGAGTGTCAACGGTCAGAGAGTGGCATTGCTCATCATATTTTGTTGCAGTCATAACTGTTAGGCATTTTCGGCTTAAGTGAATGCAGCATTAACAAGATATCATTTTACATTTTGGGGAAAATTAAGGGCGAAAGAGTGGAGAGAATGAAGTGCTCTCGGTGAGTGAGAGACAGCCACCATGTTTTCAAAATTGTTCTGCCCGTCCACAGACAGAAAGTAGTCAATGATGAGGCTGGCTTGAAAAATATCTGGCTCATGTCGGTAGCTGCTCTCATGCTGCTGAACTGCAATGATAATAGTACTAGTCAGAGATGAACTTTGAACTGTAGTATTATCAGCAAAAATGATAGCATTGTCAGTTGTCTCAGGATGGTATTATTGAAATGGTAGTGGTGTATTATCAGAACATTTTTGTATGGCTTAGGACTGTATTATTAAGGCTTATCCATGTATTACGTATAGAATAAAGTATGGGGTGGTGTGTGTAATGAGAAGTTTACACACACCCGAGGGGTTAGATGCTACATAAACCCCAAGAGAGAAGCTCGAGTGGTTTATGGAAGTATCTAACCCCAAGGCTGTGTCTAAACTTCGAGTTTATACACAACACCTCATATTTTATTTTATATAATTGCTGGGTCTTCCTTTTTAGCCATAGCAATTATATAAAATAAAAATAGAAAAGACATCCCTGACTCCTGTGTGGCCACAGTCCACTTTGGTTTGAATGCGTGGTCCATGGTAATTTTTATTTATTTGTTTAAATGTTTTCTTTTTTTTTTTTCCTGCTTACAGGTGAACGTTTTGTATTTAATATTTTGATTTTGTTTGTGGTTACTTACTGCCAGATCCTAGTGGTGGTTCCACCTCTTGTGGAAGAGGAGGCAGTCAGATGTCCGGGAGTAAGCGCTGTGGTGGGCTCATGCACAGACCAAGGGAAAACTGTGCATGTGTTTGCCGTAATAAACATTCCTTCATTATGGCAAATAATGCCACAGTTTTTCTTAGGTAAAAAGGAAGACCCATTAATTATAATGCTGATAATGACTGGGCCCTAGGTGGGTATCAGTTGGAGCTCCAATTGTATAATTCCCCGTGTGCATGAATACTGTAATCAAATGCTGGAGTTTTGGAAAGCAAAGTTACGTGTGAAGTGTTGTCCCTGCACCCCAAGTCATTACAGAAAAGGAATAGCATTCTTTATACTGCAACTGCAACAGCTAATGCAAACTCAAAATGAAATTCATAGTTCAAGTTAAATAAATTGTTTCTATCCAAAGTTTGCCTAGCTGTGGTAAATGTGTACAGTGTTGTGCGATAATGAAATCTAATTTTGACCAACCAAGGTGGTTCCATTTGGGCCAAAGAGTCAAAGGCTTTTTGGTGTCTGTGGGTAGATATATACTGTATATATGCAGCTGAGGAGGAGAAGAAGGAGAAGAAGAAGAAGAAGAAGAAGAAGAAGGTGTTTGTAGGTAGTGTGGCAAAAGCATTTCCACTGGGGTGGCACAGAGACTTACATAGGACCTCAGTGTGCCATGCCTACAGAGTTTAGGAAAAAGTCAGATGTGGGAAGTACAATAGTCACATGGGGTGAGACAAACCATCAGATATACCTCTAGACACTGGAGTCCACCACTGAGGCTATTGTGAGCTCCCCTCCTCTTCACCTGGTATGGTGATGGAGGCAGCTGAATGGGGTGTCTGTGTGTAAAATGTTTTGCAAAAATATGAATTAGTGACCAGGTTGCCATTTTCAGAGTTCTGTTTCAGTTTATGAAGTGGTTATTACTCTAGCTGAATATGTCTTGATGCGCTCCAGAGTTGCAATGCCAGCAGCTTCCTCAATACAAGCTTTGACCTATCTGGTAATTGTACTGTATCCCTTGATACTGTTTGGGGGACTGCATTACATAGATACCTAGACATTGTTGGCAGATGAAGACCTACCTTACCATCCAGTCTACCCACCCTACCTAACTGCCCTGCTCTTGCCCTAGTGGTCATCTTGACCCATAGTCTATGTCCCCACTTTTCTGACTAAACCTCTCTGCCTGTCCAATCCAGTCTTGAAACTGCATCGAGATTTGGCCCTTACCACTTCTTCTGATAGCTTATTCCACTTGTCCAACACGCTTTCCGTGAAAAAGGTGTTTCTGAAAATCTCAATTGAAGCTCTCCTCTGCTGGTTTGAATGAATCCCCCTCTTCCCTGTATTTTTGCTCAAGGAAACATTTGATTGGCATTCCCGTTTATCTAGTGCAGGTACATCTACATTTCCATTATGTCTCCCCTTTTCCTTCTCTTCTCAGGGCTATACGTGTTCAAGTTCTGCCTTCTTTCCTCATATGACATGACCCCAAGTCCCTGGAACATCTTGGTCACATTGTGCTGTTCTGCTTCTAGCTGTTGCAGTATTTCCTCACCTGTGGAGTCCAGTACCTTGACCAGTACTCCAGATGTGGTCTTACTGAAGACCTGTATAGTGGAAGCGTTACCCATGATGGCTGTTGTTGATCTCCCCCTCCCTATGCAACCTAACATCCTGTTTGCCTTCCCAACAGCTGTTACAGTGTGCTTTGGATTTTAGGCTTTTGATAGCATGTCCCTAGGTTCTTTTCCTCTTTGGTGCATTCCAGCACCCTCCCCCCCCCATTTCGTACTGCATTATAGAATTCCTTTTCACAAATTGCATCACTACAGCATTAGTTGCCGGGTCATCACTGCAGTTTTATTTTTTACATTAAAGAGCAGCTACTACATCTTCAACTATTTCTCCAGGATGTCCAGATCCTCTCTGAGTTTCCTTATCCCTTCCTCCATGTCAACCCTTGCCCAGATCTTTATGTCATCAGTGACAAGGCAGACCTTGCCCTTCATACCTTCTCCTATGTTACAAATGAACTAAGTGAAAAGGACAGGGCCCAGCAATGATCCCTGTGTTACTCTGCTTGTAACCTCTCTTACCTCTGAGAACTCGCGGTTTATACTACAACCTTTTGTGTCTATCCCCTCTACCATCTTTCTACAGAAGTTGCCAACTTTTCTTCCACCTCCCCCCTCCTCCAAGTCTCTTAGCTTCTGCAACAGTCTCCTGTAGGTACAAAGGCTTTAATCAAATCCAATTACAGTATACTATGTGCATTGCCTGTTCCTTGTCAGTTAACCTGGCCACCCAGGGGAAGATATTAATAAGAATCATCTGGCAAAACCTACATCTCATGAACCAGTGCCTCCTGAGGTCCTTTTGTCCATACCCTTCTAGGAAGTCCACCTGTTCCTCCCTTAGTGGAAATAGGGAGGAAGAAGGAAATTACAGGCCTGTTAGCCTGATACCAGTGGTGGGCAAGGTAATGGACTCACTATTGAAGGAAAGGACTGGGGAATACCTTGTCACTAGTAGTCTACAGGATCCGAGGCAACACAGTTGCCAGACAAATCTGATTGAGTTCTTTGACCGGGTAACCAAGGAAGAGGATCAGAGAGGAGTGGTGAATGTGACCTACCTGGATTTCAGCAAGGCCTTCCACACGGTTCCACACAGATGACTGATAACCATCTGGGGAGCCTAGGAGTAGGTGCTAAAGTAGTAAAATGGGTTGACAGTAGGCTGGGTAATAGAAATCAGAGGGTGGTGATAAATGGCACCCATTCTGAAGTAGGCAATGTGCCAGTTGGGTGCCACAAGGATTAGTACTAGGTTCAGGCCTCTTTAATGTCTTTATTGGCAACATTACAGAAGGACAGGAAGGGAAAGCATGCATGTTCGCAGATGATACAAAACTCTGTAACAGAATGAACACACTGGGGGCAGTGGAAAGCATGAGGGGCAATCTAAAAAAGCTGGAAGAATGGTCATGAGTTTGGCAGCTGCGTTTCCGTACTAAAAAGTGTAAAATCATGCACATAAGGCACAGAAACTTGGGGGCAACCAAACTGGGAGGAGAGGTATTAACAGTCACAAAGCAGAAAAGGGACCCGAGGGTAACCATTTCTGATGACCTAGCTAATAGTGAGACAAGGCAGTGGGGAAGGCTAGTAGGATGCTGGGATGCATAGGCAGGGGAATCGCCTGCAGAAAAAGAGAGGTAATAACACTCCTGTATAGATCACTTGTGAGATCATATCTCGAGTATTGCATCCAGTTCTGGAGGCCCCATCGCTGAAAGGATATAGATAGGGTGGAGGCAGTACAAAGGAGAGTAACCAAACTGGTGCAGGGTCTGCATCAAAAACCCTACAAGGAAAGCCTTAAGGAATTAAATATGTACTCCCTGGAGGAAAGGAGGGAAAGGGGGGATATTATAGAAACATTCAAATAAATCACAGGTAAAAACAAGGTACAAGAAGGTAGCATCTTCCAAAGAAAAAGATGCTCATGGGCAAGGGATCACACTATTAAGATGGAAGGGGGAGGCTCAGAGCAAATGTGAGGAAATATTTCTTCATGGAGAGGGTGGTGGATGCATGTAACAGCCTCCTAGTGGAGGTGGTGGGGGCAGTAATGGTTACAGGATTCAAGAATGCATGGGATAGTCACAAAAGGATATTAGAAGTAAGGGGGGATGAAGACCAGGGTCTGAGTAGGGTCTACAGTGTCACTGTAGGTAGGGAAAATAGGACAGACCAGGTGGGCCAGGAGGTCCTTATCTGCTAACAACTTTTTTTTTTCTATGTTTCTATGGTATGAATGCCATTATTTCTCCCGCTGTAGATGTCAGACTAACTGGTCTGTAGTTTCCTGGCTCATCCTTCCTTCAGATCTTGTGCAGAGGGACCACATATACTGTCCTCCTGTTCCTAGGGAACACCCTCATGGCCAGGGAGAAGCTATTACTGCAGCTTCCGTGAGTATCCTAGGGTGTAAGTCATCAGACTGCATATATATTTCTACTTTTAACCCTTTACTTTTCCATCATCCTTTCCCCATTATACTGCCCATGCTGCTAGTGTAATTGGCCCATTCCTTCCCTCCTCCTTACCCCAAATTCTGGCAGTGTTCCTGCTTTTCCCTAGTTAATACTGAACAGAAGTATATGCATGATCTCTGGCTTACCTTTGACCATCTCCTCCTAACCTTCCTCCCTCTTAAGCCTCACTATGCCCCTTGTGACATTTCACTTCTCACAAATGTAGCTGAAGAATACCCGCCGTCATTCCCTGCCCACCGGTGATGCTCTCTTTCCCCCATACCTCTGACTTGGAGGTGATGATATTATTTCTGGGGGGGCTGCATGGTAGAGGTGTGTAGGGTGAAGCCCTCTGCAAACAGCCAAAATGTGCCCAGGTGCATTGCACACAACAGCGATCTGGCGGCACAATTGCGGTGCAGCATGGTCAACATCTGCATTATCATGTCGCTGTAGTGTCTGTCGACCATATAGGTATGGAACTGACAAGGTGGAACAAGGTGAGAAACAGGTCACTATGTCTTCAAAAGCTAAAGGCTCAGATGCATGCTTCCCATACCTTAGACAGAAGGTTAATCTCTGATTCTGTTTGTTTCTTGCATGTAGATTTCCACACTTTCTGCTATTTTTACAAATGCATTGTTGTTTTTTAATACAGAGCATGATAATTTTCTGTTAATGTTTTGCATGATATACAGTATATATATATATATATATATATATATATATATATATATGGATACATGATGGCATGATGGGAGGAGTGATATGACAAATATTGTCACTCCTGCAGAGTGAGGTCTGGATATTTCATGAATGCCGAAGGCACGAGTGAGATATCCAGAGCTCACGATGCAGGAGTGACAATATTTGCCATAGCACACAATCTGCCCATTATGTATTTGATATATAATATAGGGCCAAGAGTTTTAGAAGTTTTGTTATGCTCTCTTGTGTTTTGGTCCTGTTTATGTGTTTGCTCATTCTGTGTGTGAGCTTTTCTGAATGGGCTGGCCGTGTTATAAACCCTGGGAGACACATGAGTGTGTTTTGCAATGGTAAATGAGTTAGTTTTAGGTAGGAGTGAGAAACATACTTTTGTGAGGCTGTATTGTTTAGAAGTCTGGCTGCAGTGAAGCTGACAGCATCACAGTAATTGTAATGAGCTGAGAGGCAGAGTGTCAGAACAGCTGATACTGTTTTCAGTGGTAATTAAGTTAGCTGCAGGCAGAGTGCAGAGTGTTCTGTGAAACTGTGCTCTTTAGGTTTCTGGCTGCAGTCAAGCTAAAAGTTTTACAGTAATTGTAATGGATGAGAATCAGAGTTTGAGGAAAAAGTGAGAGTGTATTTCACTGGTAGTTGAGTTAGTTGCAGGCAGTAGTTTAGACTGTTCTGTGAAGCTGTGCTGTTTAGAATTATGTCTGCAGTCACAGTAATGAGCTAGAAATTGGGGGGGATAGGTGTGTTTTGTAATGCTCACTGAGTTAGCTGTAGGCAGCAGTGAGACCTCTAAAGTAGCTCTGCATTTGTGTCTATGGGAACAGCATAGGCGTTTCTTGCATGCTGAGGGGAAAACTGCCTAGAGTGATGACCTTTTGTGACCTGTGTGTGTAAATGGCTGATATTATCACAGTAGAGCAGATAATAACAATATGACAGTGCAATGGATGATACACTGTTTTATCTCATTCATTTACCACTCACCCCATTGTGTGTGTGTGTGTGTGTGTGTGTGTGTATATATATTTATAAAATGGGGTGGTAAAATCATAGAAATTCCACTAACATGATTGAACAGAATGCATCACATGACCATGCACTATTTACCAATGACCACACACCTCCCAGCGCGACCGCACGCCTGAACTACTTTTTATCCTCCAAAACCTTCTCACCAGTACTCACATCATTCCACATCTACCACAGATAGTCACCCACAAACCAAAGTTCAAACTAACACTGACTAAAAAAAAAAAAAGAGCTTTGTATTCCTATTTCTTTTCGGTTACTATTCTCACAATAAAGCCGTCCTCTTTACAGAGAGGAAAACGAGTGGGGACCACTTTCACTTTTATTGGTTACATGTAGGGTGACTGAGCGTGGTCAATAACACTACCTAATAACCACCCAGACACAAAAAGCAAGTCCTCAGTGTGAATAAGTAAAGTAACTGTATTTTACCTTACTATTATTCACAATTGTTTAAAAGAAGTAGCTAGCTATGAAGTTGAGATAGATCTTTTTTTATGACTCAGGGCGCGATGAATGCTGAAAATGAAAGACGTGTAGTCAGTCAGTAAAACACTGGTGTATTTCAGGAAGATATTATTTACTTCAGCATTTCGTAGCAGAAGAGTCTTGGTAGCAAGAAACCGAGTGTTGGCAGCATCGAGACGTAAGCAGGACAGAGCGAGTGTTGCTCTAGCAACAGTTGCTAGAGCAACACTCGCTCTGCCCTGCATTACGTCTCCAACGCTGCCAACACTCTCGGCTTGTGCTACTTCTCTGAATGCTTCCCACGGCAGCTTTTTTACATGCTTTTAAATTTAAATAAGCTCAAATGCAGAGTTTCTTTGCTTTTCTAGTACACAGTGTTACTTACTTTTACTGTTTGGCTGCACATTACCTTTCATTTTCACCATGCTCGGTCACGCTACACCTCAGTCATAAAACTGAAAGTCCTGTCTGCAGCTCGCTGATTGCTTCCCACGGCAGCTTTTTTACATGCTTTTAAATTTAAATAAGCTCAAATGCAGAGTTTCTTTGCTTTTCTAGTACACAGTGTTACTTACTTTTACTGTTTGGCTGCACATTACCTTTCATTTTCACCACGCTCGGTCACGCTACACCTCAGTCATAAAACTGAAAGTTCTGTCTGCCACTAGCCTCACGTCGCTCCTTCTTTTACACAAATCTAAATAAAATAAGGCAAAATGCAGTCCCTTTACACAAATCCAAATAAAAATAAGCAAAACGCAACAAACCTTTTTTCTTTTTTTTTTTTAATTCTTATGCCACACAGGGACTACTTTTTTGTTCTCCCACAAAAACATTTATTTCCATTTTATAAGATAGATATACCACTCTAGGTGTGCGGTCGCGCTCTGATATACGCACGCCTTGGGTGGTTGAGCACACCAAAGCGCATGATATTAGAGAGCAACCGCACACCTAGAGTGGTATATCTATTACATATATATATATATATATATATATATATATATATATATACACACACACACACACATACACATATATATAGATATGTATATATAACATTAAAGTGCCTACTCAACCCTATCTGTAGTGCCAGAGCCATGGCACTATAACATATATTTTTTATTGTAGTCTTTAGTAACCAGATAAGGCCTGTTTTCAGGGGTGATCTGGGAGCACTGGTTGGTTAAGTGACTTGTTCAGAGTCACACTGTATTCAAATGGAGGCTGTGAGAATCAACACCAGGTCTGGTCTGCTGGATGTACCAAGCTCATTACTCTAACCTTTAGGCTATACTGACAGCCCATATATAAAACATTAGCATTACTGTTTGAGAGACTTAAAACTGGCAACATCTGGTGAATTGTACTGCATGCAATGCCCTTAGGTTAGTACTGTTTTAAGTCAAAATGTAAGATTACATTCTGCAAGCATGATGTCAGTCTGGTGCTTTAGTTAGCATATGCAAAGGATCATAAGGAATGTTATTTCTGCAGTTTGAAAAGAGTTGAAGATAAAAACAAACAATGCGACACCTTTGACATTAAATATGAAATGATGCATGACACATCACCAAATTAGGTTCTATGCATTTGCATCGCTAGACAATGGAGCTAGAGCATGTGTGGACAAGCTCAGCCCATGAAAAATCAGCAGCAAGACATGTGAGGGAGGAGTGAAAAATGGCCAGTGTTAAGTTTGTGAATTATACCTGGAGCATGGCTTACACAAGTAAAGGCCCTTCAGAAGAAAATGTTCAAGCACGTGCCAGAAATGAGGTCTTTAGCTATACCAAACCTCTTCTAGTACTTCAACTGCATTGCAAAAAGGAACAATTTTTATTTTGGCCACTGGGGCTGCACCTATAGTAAAAGGACTGTAGACACTGTTCAGAGTGGGAAAAATGATGAACACCATCTGACCACCGACACCGAGGAGATGGGAAAAACAACTAATAAAATCCAAACACGTAGAGCCTCATGCTCCTTCATGGGAAATCTACTGATCATCAGGGGGAGTAGTGCTTGCACAGGCTGCTGTTTGGTGTGATGAGGTCTCACAAGTTTTTAAGGCTGCTTGCTGTAGCTAAGAAGGACCAAACCCAGGAAAGGAACATTACCCAGTTGTTTCTTTCAATGTTTGATGACTTCCCCATTACTGCATTGGTATAGATCAAATGAGAATCACCAATTTTGTTTAAAATGGTTAGCTTGCACCAGGCTTGCAATATTCCTCATGCATACAAATAACCTTGAGTATACTTCATGTCATCATCTACAAGTAACCCCACCATTCACGATGGCTATAGCCATTGAGAAACTTTAAAGTACAAATAGTCGTTATGGGTCAAAACCTGTGAACAAAAACAGTGCAGCAAACAATGCGGCAAGCAAAATGCCATCTCCTGAAATAACATTGGTAAAAACACCAACCACAACAAAAAAAACACCCGCCACAGAAAATAATGAGACTTTATGTTTTTGCAGAGGGCACCACCCAGCACCCCCAAATGTGTGGGGCTCTACTTCCCTCACCTCCAGAAGTACTATAATCAACACTGGAGGGGTCGACTTTAGGGACATGGTGTAACTCCAGAGTGGGGAAACTTTGTTTCTGTGCCATAAAAAAAGAAATAAATATTGGGAGATGAGGAACAAAATCCAGATCCCCAGGTCTCCACTGCTCCAAGTGCTTGTGTCTTACCCACCCCACCACAGAAGCAGCTTGACCAGGCACAGCACCTGAGGCTTCTTCAACCCTTCCTCCACTCTGCAGTCAGCGACAGGGGTAGCGGGACTTCACCACCACTATTGTACCCCTGTCGCTCTAAACGTTTCAGAGCTTTACACAGTGCAGTTCTTGCCATGCTATTCTAGCAGCTGCATATTGACCTGGTACCCAAATAATTATAGGTCTCAGAGTACAGTGGAGATGGTGTTGTTTTTTTAAGGGAAGTTACAATTGTTTGATTTATCTCAGCGACACCTCCTTTTCACTTTTTCTGATACATCTTTTCACTGTATTTGGCAGGAACTTTGTTTGGTCATTCCTGTCCCTATTAGGGAGTGGTTTATGAGTGTAAGTAAATGAAAGTGTAACCCTAGAGGGCTTTTCTGGTGTTCAAGCATCTTTGCACACTGCCCTTTAAGGGGAGGCACCTGACATTAAGCTCTTCAAGTACCAGATTGTTGTTCCAGCAAAAGCATGAAAATTACCATTCTCCTAAGATGTGTCATGAAAGGCCAGCCTGGTGGTGCAGAGGGCTGAGGCACTACACCTTACTCACATCATGCTGATGACCTGAGTTTGGGAATGACTTGGTCATAGGGGAGCCAGCATGGGGGCAGGAGGAGCAGATTGAGCAGCCTAAAGGCAGCTCTCCTTTCCTGGAGAGGTTGTCACCCTCCCTGTAATTCTGCTGCCGCGGGTGGAGTCCCATGGCACAGGCAGGAGGGGCAGGAAGTAGTGTGAGGGTGACCCAGAACACGTAGCACTATTCTATATCTGCTACGCATCGCAGCATCTGAGGAGGGCGGGAGAAAAGGAGTAGAAAAGTGGGGCATAAAAGATAATAGAGAAAAAAAGATGTTTATGAAGCTAAGGCCATTGGTTCCAAGAAAACACATAGATTCAATTGGATATTGTGGCTTCCTCATTGACTTGGATCTAACCTGGGAACCAAGGTTACACACCTAAAGAATATAACCAGCTCACTAGAATTTCTAGTTGAGGCTGACCCGGTGGCACAGAGGCGTTGGATGACACAACACTTACTCTGATGACCTGTGTTTGGGAATGGGCCCAGGTCATCGGGGTCAGTCAAGGGAGGAGGAGGATTGAGTGTCACAATGGATGCTCTCCTCCTGATGGGAGGAACACTCCGAGCACTGCTAGCACCTGTTGTCCTACTGCCAGTGGAAGCAAGGACAGTGGGGCAAACATGGTTCTCGTGAGTAAGGGAAGGCGCTGTTAGGCCTTTGACTATGACATGCATCCGCACATTGTCAATCTAGACAAATGTCCTTCAAGCTGGCACCTCTAGGGGTTGGGACCACTCAAGAAAAACAAGGAGGAAAAATGGAAAAACTCCCAGGCATTGCGCAACATGACCCCAGGATCTGTCTGAAAACCGAGGAAGGAGGAGGTACCCCCAGTGGCTGAGACCAAGGGACAAGTAAAAAAAAAAAAAATAATAATAATTTCATTTAATTGTAGGAGACCAGCTGAAATCCTGATGGTAGGATCCTATATCAGCAGTTTAACCTTGTCTTGTGTGGACAGACTACACCCTAGTCAGCTACAGCATGGGACAAGGAAAAAATAACCAATTAAATAAATGAGTAACAGATTTTAGTTGTTGAAGTTCCTGAGGAGCTGAGGTTCCTGAAGGAGCTGATTTCTTGGCTGTCTCTTTACCAACAGGAAGCTATAACTAGAGAATGAAACTTGCTCTCCTCTGAGCTAAGCATGCCTGAAAGAAAGCATAATCACTGGGATCTTCCTGCCACCTCTGGCATGGTTAGAGAAAGACTTGTTGTCACCAGTGACCTGTACCAATATATTGGATTCATTGGTCCAAGATCAAAGATCTCATTAATTTTGATATTACTTGTGCCTTAAATTTATGCATATCCACATTAAACTAGAAGCATCACTTTTCTCTTTCCCACGCTTGTCCAAATTGAATTGTTTCTCTTCTTAATTGTTTGTATTTTTGCATACTGTTATGTATGCCCAGACAAGGAAGTGGGGGGGGGGGGAGAAATGACTGGCAAGAAGTAAAAAATGGAGAAAGGGGGACTCACAAGACTCAGGAAAGAACACCTACATCAGCAACGGGAGGAAGAGAAATTTATGAGAGGGGGTTATTACAGTGTCAAACAGGTACACTCCTCTGTCAGACAGAATAGGGGAAAGTGTTGTACTAGGATCGTGGGGCACAGCAAGTATGACCCAGGGTATGGGGTTGGGCAGAAGGGAAGAGAGAGCTGGAAACAGAGCTAGGAAGGTGGTTATAGGGGAGGAGGAAGGAAAGAGCAAGGAAGGAAACCGGAAGATGCAGTGGAAACAGGGAGTCAAAGAAGGGGAGGATAAAGGAGGAGAGGAAGAAGAGGGGAAGCAAGAGGCTCAGGTAAGCACGAGGCTAGAGGGCCAAACTAAGGAGGGGAAAGATGGGGATGCCAGCCCAATAAGGAAACCAGAAGGAACACTGACAAAGGAAGGGCTCAGGGGGTGGACAGTGATCGCTGAGGGAGAGGCAGGGGAGAGCAGAACTACAGAGATCACCAGTGGTGAAGGTAAGGAGGGAGGAGCACAGGAGCAGGTCAGGCCTCAGAGGGAGGAGTTAGGTAAAAGGATGAAAATAGGGAGGTAATAAGAATACCAGGAGCTAGAAAAAGGTAAATGAAATAAAGGATAAACAGAAAGAAAAGGGGTAGGGTCCTACTGATTGGGACTCAGTTATAAAGGGTATCAGATGGTAGGGTGGGGGCAGGAGGAGGGGCAGTTTGGGTGGAGTGCTTGACAGATATGACAGCACTGAAGTTGATACATCATATTCCCTCATGGGTAAACAACAGGATGAGAGAACACACCTGATGTTCCACCTGGGACAAACGATTTGGAGTTTAACAGTCTGTTGGAGGTACAGGCATGATTCAGGGCACTTGCTAGGTTTTGTAGCAGTCTGTCCTTCCAATCTACAGCTTTCTCAGAGGTACTGCGTGTACTTAAAGTGAGTTCTACAAAAGGGAGAGGATCAGGAGTTTAATATAAGGCTGGCGGAATGGTGCAGACAGATAGGGTATGGGTTCATGAGGGACTGGGAATCAACACGGCTGAATGAAAGCCTATTTGCACAGCACAGACTGCACCTTAATGACAAGGGAGCAGCTGTACTGAAAATCAAACTAGGAGAATTCATAGAGCAAAGGTATAATTTAACCTGAATCGGGGGGTGGGGTTAGAAAAGCCACATCAAAAGGCAGGTGATAAAGGAGGCTCACAGCCTTCCCCCCAAGGAAAGCGTTGAAATGGTGGATGACAACAGGCCCTGGGGTAGAGAGGGGTAGGTGAGGGGGGGAGTTTGGTGGAAGGGACTGGCAGCCAACATCAGAAGCTTGGGACATAAGATGGTGGACTTTGAGGCCATCATGGGGGATGAAGGACTGGACATAATAGCAATAAGTGAGACTTGGTGGATAGAACATCACACATGGAAGATGGCCATCCCTGGTTACAGGCTATTTAGAAGGGACAGGACAGGTAGGAAGGGAGTCGCTTTATACATCAAGGATGACATAAGGGTAACAGAAGGGCAGAAGGAAGATGAGGAGCCAGAGCTCCTGTGGGTGACACTGCGCAGAAGGACAGGGGAAGCCTTAAGATTAGGGGTGGTATACAGACTGCCTATGTATGAAGAGGAAGGGGACAGAAAGCTGATTCAGGCAGTCACAAGGTTGACTCTCAAAGGAGAATTACTCATGGTGGGGGACCTAAACCTCCCAGATGTGGGCTGGGCCATCCCGGGTGCAGCAATTACTAGAAGCCAAGAATTACTTAAGGCACTGCAGGGAGTATTTTTGCAGCAATTAGTTAGGGAGCCTTCTTGGGGTAGCAGCCTACTGGACATGGTCCTGATGAATAAGGAGAGTGTACGAACATATGAACATATGAAATTGCCAGCAGAAACAGGCCTCATGGTCTATTGAGTCTGCTCGAGTGTGCAGCTAGCCCCTCATCTCACAGTTGCCCCCCCCCGTTCCCAGTATCCCTTACCCTTACCCTGTCCCAACCCCTTTTGAAACTGCCCACTGTCTTACAGGACACTATCTCGTCTGGTAAGGTGTTCCATTTGTCCACCACTCTTTCTATAAAAAATGTCTCTTCATCTCAGTCTTGAATCCTCCAATCTCACCCCATGCCCTCTCATGTCCCTCCCCTTCTCATCTGAAAAATCCTTCTGTGTTGGTCTTGTTTATCCGTTCAGCTACTTAAAGGTCTTGATCATATCCCCCTACCCCTCCTGTCCTTCTGTGAATACATATTCAGCTCTCCCAGCCTCTGTTCATAGGGCTTGCTCTCCAATCCCTGGATCATCTTTGTGGCTCTTCGCTGCACCCCTTCCAACAATCTGATGTCCTTCTTCAGGAATGGGTGCCAGTACTGCATGCAGTACTCCAGATGGGGCATGATCAATGACTATACAGGGGCAGGATAACCTCCCTCCTTCTGGAGGAGATCCCTCTCACAATACACCCCAGCATATTGTTTGCTTTTGCATCCACTTTCCTGCACTGAGTAGAGTTGTTCATATTCCCCGGAATGATCACTCCTAGATTCTTCTCCTCTGTGGAGCTCCCCAGCTGTACCCTATTCAAGTGATAATCTCCCCTGGTTCCTGGCTCTGAATTGTAGAATCCTGCACTTTTTGGTGTTGATCCCCAACTGCCATGTTTCTGCCCACTGCTGCAGCTTAGTCAGGTCCTCCTGCAACCCCTTCCACCCCTCTGCATCATCAACCACAGCTCCCATCTTGGTATCATCTGTGAACAGATTGATCTTTCTCAGGATCCCATTTGAGATATCTGTAATAAAAATCCTAAATAGCACCAGTCCCAGTACCGATCTCTGTGGTACTCTGCTCATCACTGCTCTCACTGATGAGAGGTCCTACTCCACCACCACCCTTAGCTGCCTTCCTTTTAGCCAGTTTGTGATACATTTCACCATTTTTGGTCCCACCTCCACATATTCCAGTCCCCCCCAACCTCCCATGTGGCACTGAATCAAAGGCCTTGCTGAAGTCCAAATACAGGACATCCACTGCATGGGCCTTATCCTGTTCCCATGTCACCCAGTCATAGTACTCTACAAGGTTTGTCTGGCAGGATCTGTCCACTATGAATCCATGTTGCTGACCATCCTGGAGACCATTTTCCTCCAAGAAGCTCACTAGCCTCTCTTTAGTATGGTCTCCTGAGCTTTCCCACAATCGATGTGGAGGCTCACTGGTCTATAGTTTTCTGGTTCATCCTTTGGGCCACTTTGTGGATGGGTGCCACATGAGCTATTCTCCAGTCCTGTGGTAACATCCCACTTCCAGGAGGTATTGAACATGTCAGCCAGTGGCCCTGCCAGGATTCTGTGCCAACTCCTTAGTACCCTAGGGTGAAATGCCATCAGGTCCAGGTACTTTGTCCACTCCTTAATGCCCTCAACCCATCTAATACCCTGCTCTCTGTAAACCCTACATCTGTCATCACTCCCCCCCCAATATGGAGGAGGTGGAGGTGGGAGAAGTACTGGGCACCAGTGACCAGATGACAGTATGGTTCAGCGTAAGGACTGGGAGGGAGGCAAATCGAACCAGCACAACAGTGATTGATTTCAGGGCACAGAGTTCCAGAGGATGAGAAGGATAGTGAGGGAGGAGATGGTGGGAACAGATAACATAGGGATGTGGAGGAGTTATGAGAACTACTAAGGAATGCTGAAAGCAACACAAATGCATATAAAGAAGTGAAGGAAGAACAGAAAGAGGAGGAGACCACTATGGTTTACAAGGAAGGTGGCAACTGTGGTCAGGGACAGGTGAAGGCTTTCAGACAATATAAACAGATGCAAAGAGAAGAGGACAAGGATGCCTACAAGGAGAACAGGAGGATAGCAGGCAAAAGATAAGGAGGAAAAGTCAGACACTGAGGTGAGAATAGCTAAGCAAGCCAAAATGGGAGACAAAACATTTTTTAGAAATGTGGGAGAAAGAGGAAGGCATGGCAGGGGTTGCAAGGCTGAAGGGAATGGAGGTAAAACTGGAAAGGGATTGGGAAAAGCAGAAGAGCTGAACAAGTACTTTTGCTCTGTATTTACCAAATGGGGGGTAGGGGGCCCAATCTTAGGGGAAACAGAGGGAGAAAAGTGGGGTGGAAACAAACCCATTCAGTGTAGAAAGAGTTAGAATGGAGCTAGGCAGATTGAAAGTGGATAAGGCAATGAGGCCAGTCGGGCTGCATCTGAGGGTAATGCGGGAGCCTGGGGAGGAACTGGCCACCACACTGACAAGGGTATTCAACTTGTCTCTGGACACGAGGAGGGTGCCAAAGTACTGGAAAGAGGCATACGTGGTGCCGCTACACAAAGGGGGTAGTAGGGAGGTGACAGAGAACTATTTCCCGGTCAGCCTCACCCCAGTGGTGGGGAAAGTAATGGGGGCACTCAGAAAGGAGAGGGTGGTGGGTTACCTGGAGGAGAATGGATTGTAGGATGACAAGCAGCATGGCTTCCCAAAAGGGAAGTCATGCCAGATGAACATGACTGAGTTTTTTGATTGGGTGACGCAGGTGGTAGACCAACAGGAAGCAGTGGACATAGCCTATCTGGACTGCAGTATGTCTTTCAACACCATCCCTCACAGAAGGTTGATGAGCAAGCTGGAAAGTATAGGGGTAGGAGGAGAGGTGACCAGGTGGGTGGAAAACTGGCTGAAGGGCAGAAGCCAGAGAGTAGGGATTAACAGGGTGTACTCAGGGATGAGCAGGGTGACAAGCAGGGTTCCCCAAGGGTCGGTGCTGGGACCCCTCCTTTTCAATATCAACATTAGTGATATTGCAGAGGGGCTGAGGGGAAGGATAAGCCTGTTTGTGGATGATACAAAAATCAGTAATAGGGTGGACACCACAGAGGGGGGTGGCGGACATGATGCAAGACCTGAAGACACTGGAGGGATGGGAAGAGACATGGCAGCTGCAATTCAATGCCAAAAAGTGTGCTGTAATGCACTTGGGGAGCAGAAACCCAAAAGCAAGATACACACTTGGGGGGGGGGATATCAAGGATACTGAGCAGGAGAGAGATCTGGGGATTATAGTTTCAGGGGATCTGAAGGTGGAAAACTAATGAAGCAGGCTGGTGAGTAGGGCCAATGGGATGCTGGCATGCATTAGCAGGAGTATCACTAGCAGAAGGGGGAAGACCTGATGCCCCTCTACAAAGCCTTGGTAAGACTGCAACTGGAGTACGAGGACCAATTCTGGAGGCCACATCTACACAAAGACATAGACAGGATCAAGAGAGTTCAGAGAATGGCAACCAGGATCGTGCAGGGGATGCAAGGGAAAACATATGAGCAGAGATGTAAGGAACTGGATCTGTACACATTGGAGATTAGAAGGGAGAGGGGGGGATATGATTGAGACTTTTAAATATGTCAAAGGGATCAACAAAGTAACGGGAGGGGGTTTTCTTAGAAGGAAGGAAGGAAGAAGCTATAACCAGAGGGCATGGATATATTATACTATCCCTAAACTTGGTATGCTGTCGCTCAACATACTAAGTAACATGGCCCAAAATCCACAGTCCTGAATGAATCATATGCCCAACAGAAAAACTTCAGGCATTACGATAAAACTAAGTGTATAATGTAGGGTCTTTGTCCCTCGCACCCCCATGTAGAGCTATGCCCCACACCCATAACTAAAATAACTAACTCTGAGGGGGAGCGGACCCGGGAGTAAAAAAATATAAGTTACGGGGGGGGGGGGAGATGTGTTCCATAAAAGGATGTGACCTGGACCAGAACCAAGGTCTGAGGGAGCACACTGGCAGAGCTGCTGGTGGTTTAGCCCAGTACACCACTGGAGTAGTTTGGCCAACTCCTCAAAACCACTGTCCCTTGAAGTGCACCAACAGGGGTAAGGTAGCAACCCGCCACATCCATGACCTTAAACCTGTCAAAGTCCATCGGAAATTTCATCACTGGGATGCTTACTATTGGGACACTACACCTATCAGGCAATAGTGCCTGGTCAGGTGTGTGTCGGGATAGTGAGACATGGGAATACATAAGGGTACAGAGGGCATAGCCTAAGGCTTTAAGTAGGATGATACAGAGGCAATGTGAGGGGGGACGATTCTTCATGGAGAGGATGGTGGAGGCATGGAATGGACTCCCAGAGGAAGTGGTAGGGTCTGAAACAGTGGAGGGTCTTAAGATAACATGGAACAGTCATATGGGGCTGCACTGCAGGATAGGGGGAGGGACAAGTAAAGAGGGGAAGGGGCAGACTAGATAGGTAGATGTGTCCTTATATGCCACCAAGTTTCCATGATTCTATGATTCATAGTGTGTTCTGTTAATAATATATACAATAATGGATGGGGTGGTGAATATAACAAGATTTTACACACACCCGAGTTGTGGGATGCTACATAACAAGGGTGTGTGTAAGATCAAGTTTTACACACCACCCCATCTGTTATTGTTTATAATTGCTGGTCAGCAATTTTTTTTGTTTATTTTGACACACACACATGGTTCTGGGTTGTCCTGTCCTGTTAGCGCTTACCTCTGAAGTGCATTGTGATTCCCAGTGCCAGTTTTTCTCCGGTGTGGATGAAAACTGCACGGTACAGTTTCTGAATGGCAGGATCAGTGAGATCAAGTAGAGGAGAGAATAAATGTTTAAAAATAAAAACACCCACGTTTTTGGTGTGGCGGCTCATTGCTAAGTGGAACGGAGGAGCTGCCATGTTTCTTTTAGTGGAAAGTCCGCACAGGAGGCATAAAGAGCCAATTAGGATGCAGCTCTTGTTTAAGTGACATGGCACGTATTCCCCGTTATAACTCTCAAGTTATAATGGGAAATTATAAATGGGTTGGGCAATGTAAAAAATTGCTGACCAGTTATTATAATAATAATAATATCATTATTTGTTAATCACAATTCAAAACCCAAAGCACTGTATCATAATAAAAGCATCAAGAACAACAAAAATAAAAAATCAGAAATTCCAACATTTTATAAAAATACAACATTATACTGCATCATCACTAAAGGTCTGCTGAAAAAGGTATGTTTTTCAGGTAGTTTTGAAGCTCTCCACAGTCCTGCACCTCAAATCTGATGAGGTAGAGAATTCCACAGGGTGGGGCTCAGTACATAAAAAGCAGGGGCCTCAGATGTTTTAAGCTGTACCCTGGGAATTCTTTAACAACCCCTTGTCAGCTGAGTGGAGGGAAGGCTGGGGCAGTAAGGATTCAGGAGCTCTTGCAGATAGCTTGGACCCTGTCTATGCAGGGCTTTATAGGTCAGAAGTCAGACCTTGAAGGAGGTCCACCACCGAAATGGCAGCCAGTGTGGCTCCACAGCATGGGAGTAATATAACTAGAATGGGAAGTTCCACCAAAAACCACGCTGCAAGGGTGGAGATCAACCCAGGAAGCCCTAGGTACAGGAGTTGCAGCAGTCAAGGCGCAAGGTCATGAGGCACGAGGTTGTATTGCTATTTATTTTTGACTGTATATAGTGATACATTGTTATTATTATTATTATAATTTTTGTTTAATTGTTTTGCTACACTCTTCTCCAAACCCCTCCTCCCCTTCGCTACCCTTATTCGTTCCCCAGGTCACATCTGTAAATGACGCCTGTATGATTCTGTATGGTATCCTGTGACTTTGGCAACTATGATTGGGTGACTACCAAAAGAGCAACTCAATCACAGAGCCTGTCATTGGGGCAACTGGGGAAGGTGGGTGACCAGATGGGGGGTGCATGAAATAGCGACCTCCTGTCATTACATGCCTATGTGTACGGGGGGGGGAGCAAGCACGCTGAACATGGGGTGGGAGGGGATGGAGGGGTTGTAGGGGTGGCACCAAGGACAGTTGCCGAGCTGCTCCCATGCATGGTGGGTGGGTTCAGGGCTGCGGCGGGAATGGTGATGGGTTCAGGTCTGGGCACAGGTACCTTCTGTTGCACCCGGCCCAAATTTTTATTCTTTTCCTCGTTTGCACCTCCTGACATGCATCCCCTGGATTTGAGAATCCTTAAGTAGGGGGGTACGGGGTCTGAGCTCCCCTAATTAAGCAGAAAATCCCAATTCCCTTGGACCATTGTGCTATACACCGGGGAGTACATCACCAAAACATTTTTTCGGTGGTGTGCCATCGTCATTATCACATTGATCCATTCTCTAGATTGCTTACCTGGTAAAATAATTTAAATCAATCAATCTATACATAGCGATGAGTGGTACTAGATCAACTGCCCAGTATCTGGGCTAGTCAGGTAACTTGAAATAGACTGTATCCCATACTAGACATATGTTTTAACTGGTTGAGTCTTATACCAAATGTAAAATACTCCTGCCTCTCACTCAACACACTCCTACCCTTCACACCCTCCCCAACCTGCCAAAGTATTGTTCTTAATCTCTTCCACCTCCCAGTACAGCAACAGGTTTCCATTCTATGGTACCACAATCTTTCTATGTGTATTTGGAGATCACAGCAATTTTCTGGAAGTATAACATACTTGTATTTACTTTTCCTATAGCCACCCAGTTTCCCCAGGGGGTGGCATGTTTGTTGTACAGAAATTAGATGCCTGTCTCCCAAAAAGCTCTGCCTATCTTTTTGGATTTGGTGTAATGAACTGTGGTTTTATGTTACTTATTCAGAACAATACATGTAAATGATTTACTGCTGATGGTTAGTGCCCATTGGGTTGACCTTTGATGATTGGTGACTTTGCTTTCCTTTTTTGACTACCTGGCCAGTATCTGACAATAAGCACCACTAGCCCCATCCACTCTTCTGTAGCCTGAGTTGGGATCACATTGTTGAACTGGACTTGACTTTCGATTAGGTTCAAATGTAGGAGAGGCTATGGTATTCATTGTGCTCTGGGGCAGTTGTGGCTCAAAAAATATAAGCAATATATAGAAATATATATATATATATATATATATATATATATATATATATATTAGAGGCAAAAACTCCGTTTAATGCACTAGTTAGGGTTGTTCCACAGCGACAAAGTGAGAAATTCGCTGTTAGGGTTGAAAACCCTAACTCGAGTCACCCCAGCACCACACAGACACACACACACACATTCAAGTATGGGGGAGGACCAAGTCAACACAACCAATGACAGACATCCAGCAGCAGGTGACAGAAATAACAAACAATTGTCTAAATGTACTATGAGACATCCCCACCCACCTGACCAGGTACTGCATGCTCAGTGGAGATCAACAGCAAAACTGAAGCCATGTACACCAAGCGTACACATCCCTGATTGCAGCTGCACACAGCGCATCACACTTAGTAGTTGCATGGCCTTACCTACCGATGCCCACACCACACCACAACTGGTACTGTGCCATTAGTCAATATAAATGCTGAAGGTGCATGATGACAGTTGTAGAAAGGTTTTAACACTAGTGAGTATACATTAATTAAGAGAAGTACATAAATTAACCACAAGACACAAGCATGCTCAAGATAAAAGTAGTGTTACATTTAGTAGGTGATTTACATAGTAGTACATTTACTGCAATGGTTTACTCAAGATAGAGAGGCTGATGTAAGCGTATGGAAAAGCATTGCCTGTTCAATGCTCTGAAATTCGTACTGCCAGTATCAGATGCATTCTTACTGATGAAGGTGTACTGCTGATGTACATAGATAGACCTTCAGTGTGTTTCAGTACTAAAGATGCAGTAAGTATTCTTTGTAAGAAACATTGTAATTGCATGGATCAGGCCAAGCAACTTCTAAATATCATAGCACTACTGAGCCAACAATGATGTACCTGTATCGGAGATGTATAATGGATAGATTTTCCTGTAGGCACTTACTGAGTATGTTGTACCTGATAAAGACAATCTCATTGCATCGGTGATGACTAATTTATTCAAATAGTAATACATTTACTATTGTTGCAATGAGTGATCTATGCCACTTATAGACACAGTGTAATTTTTTTAACAGTTGTTTCATACTCAGGCTGTATGCCTAGTGTTTGGGTTTGCCACACTTCTGTCACTGATGCTATCAAAGTGATAACTATGTTAATTGTGGTACAACAGGAATCAAGTAGGTATGGTGTAGATATAAACAGAATGTCTTTTAGTATTGATTTAACTCACAATGGGGTAAGTGTACTAGGACAGCAGGGGTTATTCTCTATCACTGACTCTGTCAGTTATAATCACACTAAGGTTTCGATGACTGTAATGATCAAGTTACACTGTTCATCTTCATGAGTTCATATTCACAGCCATTCTCCAGTAACTAGACAGTGTATGGTGTAACTGGGTGGGACACTGTGTTGCAAAGCTGCTACAGTGCCTAGCAGAGGGAGACTATCTACTCACAAAGACAATTAAGCAATAAGGCATTACCAACAGTTATGTTAAATGGTCTGTTAATCACTCTGTGGGAGTTTAATGTTGAATGAGGCATAGCCGAGTGCCACATGTCGCTAGACAGTGATAAACTGACCATTAACATAATACCTGGGAGTGGCTTACTGCTATCATAATAAAACTGTTTTTTAAACAACATTAAACCACGCTCATCATATGGTTATGCTCTACATGTATGTTAATAAAAAGTAAACATAAGGCTGTTACAATGTTTACAGTCAATTAGAAAACTGCATTTCTCAAACCCTTGTTATAATCAGAGATATTATACCTGTACAACTCCTTGGTTTTGCTGAACTCTATTGCTCAGGTGGCCCACCACATGTGGTCTGCTCTGGTGTGGAGCATCGGTAGATAAGGCCATGCAACTACTAAGTGTGGTACGTTGTGCAGCTGCAATCAGGGATGTGTACGTTTGTGTACATGGCCTCAGTTTTGCTGTTGATCTCTACTGAGCATGCAGTACCTGGTCAGGTGGGTGGGGATGTCTCGTAGTACATTTAGACAATTGTTTGTTATTTCTGTCACCTGCTGCTGGATGTCTGTCATTGGTTGTGTTGACTTGGTCCTCCCCCATACTTGAATGTGTGTGTGTGTGTGTGTGTGTGTGTGTGTTTTTGTGCGTGTGGTGCTGGGGGGGTGAATTCGGAGTTAGGGTTTTTAACCCTAACAGCGAATTTCCTCACTTTTGTCGCTGTGGAACAACCCTAACTAATGCATTAAACTGATTTTTGCCTCTAATTTCCCTTCTTTTGAGAATGGTAACGAAATAGTGAATGTAATGCAGCGTGGGAGCGCTGGGGCCCCCACATGATGTCTTGTGGCATAGTAACAGGAGCAGCAACACAAACAGAAATGCTAACAGTGGCACACATGGTAACACAAGCGAATGAGAACAGAAAGGGTAACGCACATGGTGGCATAGACAGGAACGGTCTGCCACGTGATGTGTTATCACATAGTAACATGGTGCCTGCAAATGGAAATGTCAATGGGCATGGTGATGCAAAGTGAAACAGAAAGAGAAACAGTACTGTAGACACAAATGGCAAAAAATAACAGAAAAGCAAGCGCAAATGAAAACGCAAAGGATAACACACATAGGGCCCCGCGCTCCCGGCACGTAATGCGGCAGCTGGAGTGCGGGGCCCAAAGGGCTCCACACTCCCACCACATGATGTCTTGTGGCATAGTAACAGGAACAGCAATGCAATCAGAAGTGCTAACAGAGGCTCACAAGGTAACACAAGCGTGAATCAGAACAGAAAGGATAACGAACACGGTGGCGAGATCGAACGGTAAAGCACGTGATGTCTTGTCACATAGTAACATGGTGCCTGTAAATCGAAATGGCAATGGGCATGGTGATGCAAAGTGAAACAGAAAGAGAAACAGTACGGTTACACAAATGGCAAAAAGTAACAGAAACGCAAGCACAAATGAAAACACAAAGGATGATGCACTGGTGGCAGGATACCTGCAAGTGGAACGGCATGGAACCACAAGCAGAAAGGGCAATGGTAACAGTAATGTAAGCGTACAGGCTGGTTTTCCCCAAAAGCTGAATAGAGAAAGACAGTGAGTACAAAGAATGTATGCATAATAATGGGTATCGGAGCAGAAAATGAGGACTTGGAATACTAAATAAGTTATATCTCAGGAACCGTATGATGTAGAAAAAAAATGTAAAAGTCGTATGATTTATGACTGTTCTGGCTAGTTTTGTACTTACCCCCATTAGGGGGCTAAGTTTTCTGATTTAAACTCCGTATCTCGCACTGCCGCGATACACGGGCCCTTGAAAGGCGCCAAGAATGCCATAATGTTATCCTATGGGAAAAAAAGAAGTTCAGAGCACCATAACTTTGCCTCCCTGTAATATTTTTTCACCAAACCACTGAAAGGCACATCTGCGAGCTGTTGGCTGTCTTCCCTCCAAATTTCAGGAAAACAGACCAAACCGTTATTTTGCAGCAGGGATCCAAAGGATTTCTGTAATGCGTCGGGCACCGTAATGTTATCCTATGGGAAAAACTGTCAACTTTGGAGTGCTGTAACTTTGCTGCCGTGTAATATTTTTTCAATACAATACTGAAAGGCACATCTGTGAGATGTCGGCTCCGTTTCCTCCAAATTTCAGCTCAAAACTCCCAACGGTTCTTTTGCAGCGCAGTGCCAAAGAATTGCTGTCATTTTCCCACAGACTAGAAAACTACTGTCGTAATTTGCGAAAGCTTTCACAAAAATTTGCGACACTTTCGTGAGCACCAGCACTTCATAGCACTTTTTCCAGAAATTTGAAACATATTTCTGGGTGCTTTTACCACAAAATAAAGACATGGCAAGCATCCTCAGGGCCGACTAGGTGAATACAAAAAAAATTAGGTTGCTAGAGGGTCCCAAATTTAAATGCCAACCATTTTTCTGATCACCAACTGAAAACAAAATGGCGGATTTGCGACAGTAACAGGCCCATTTGCGTCAGTAAAAATGCATTTGCAAAAGTGTTGAACTTTTTGTTAACTTTTCCCATTGACTTGTAATGGGAAACTGTTTTTTGAATAACTTTTGAACCGTTTAATATTTTTTCACAAAATCTTCAAAAGGCACATCGGGGACCCCGGCCGCAGGTTCCCTGAAGATTTCAGACCGGTCGCACAAACCGTATGACCTGTAGGCGCGACCATAGAATTCCAGAAAAGTGTAAACGTGCGCACAGATCACGCTTAATAACTCTGTAGCTGTATATCTGGCCAGTATGAAACTTGACAGATCCCAAGGCCTATGGTTCTTGATCATGTATGCCAAATTTCAGGCAAATCCATCAAACGGTTGCAAAGTTATTACGGTGCAAAGTTTTGGGGTTTAACATAGAAATGGCTCTCAACTCTAATTATGGTAGCACTACCGTGCTACTATAATATATATATATATATATATATATATATATATATATATATATATATATATATATATATATATATATATATATATATTTATATATACAGCACACAAGCATAGGTGGTATTTCTTTTAGCTAATTGGTTCAGTACAATAATTGCTATGAGGGGAAACAGGGGCCCTGGACCACCTACTTCTTGTAGAGAGATGAAGGTAATGAGATAGTATACCCAATAGAGACACATAAAAGTATTTGTCATACAACTAATATATCACTGATACTCCTAATTGTAATACCAAAGTACTGGAAGTCTTTATGAAAAAGGAAATCAGATTTGATCTACATGCAGTTTCACTTACTAAATATTAGAACGAAAAATAAATACCATATAGCCTAAGGCTTCAGAAACCACCAACTTTTGGATTGGAGGATCAGGATTTATGAAAGACTGTGACAAGATTCTTACGTGCTTATTTCACTTGATTTTATTATTAAAAATACAAGAAGGAAGTAACCAAGATACAATCAGAACTTAAGGATTTTGAAAATAACAGATTTTCATAAATATTTCAAGCTAGGACTTAGCACTTAAAGAAAAAGTTATGACCAGTTTGAGAAATACAAAAAGGAAATAAGGAACTACAAACAAGAAGCATGACAGGGACACATAGGATTGTATAAAATTGACCAAATGATAAAAAGGAGGATCAACCACCCTAGAGACATAGGAATGAACCAAATAATGATGTCTTATCATCAAGCCCAGATTCAGGCAGCAAGGCCACTTCAGGCAGAAGCAGTACATTGCTCTCGCTGAGACACCAACACGTTAATGAACCAAATAAAGTTGTCAGTTGTCAACAATATTTTTTAGGCCAAGGATGAGATGGGGGAGGAGGAGCAAGAAAAGTCAAGGCCACCAATCAGTTAAGAAGGACCTTCTTAGTTGAGTAGTGGCCTTTATTTGTACAAGTCGAGCATTCAGGTTATTGAAAATCATGACTGAAAAATAAGTATGTCAGTGGGGCACAGTCTTGCACTCTCCCAGCTATTGAATCACAAAATGTGAGAGTGCAGGAGGCGTGTCTCTGAATAAAGAAGTGGGAGGAATCGGTCTCTCAGCTCCGAGCCAAAATACGATCCCTTCTACCTCAAAAGCCAACTAATTAAACATGTTTTTCTAATGCAGCCTGCAACTTGGAGGGGCAGAAAGATGATTCTGTGACCTGGGTGTGGGTTCCTAGCTGATGCCTTTCCCCTCAAACATACAGCCCTCAGCAGCACTACCACCCATGGTCAATCAGGTGGCAGTATCTCAGCAATGATGGCATCCCTCCCTCCCTCCTCAGATGAGAGAGTTCTCTGGGATGCTTAGTCTGGGATGGTCAATCCTCCTCTTCCCCTGTCTGGCCTACAATGAACCAGACTTGTTCCTGACCCTGGTTTTCCAGTGTCATGAACAACAGCTTACTAATGTGCCAATGGACCAGCCTCGCTGTTTCAAGTTTTGAAATCCAGCCATGCTCTGAAAATGGGGAAAGGAGACAGAACTGGAAAAGGAGTTCCCTTCTGCTTGAAATTCACTGTACATTCCAGCATGTTACACAGTTCCATTTATTCTCTGCTCATTCAGACATTATCTCTTGCTCTTCACTTGTCTATATTTTTATACAATCCAGACTATTATTTTTACTTTTTTGCTGCAGAGACCAACAGTTCTCACAAGTGGAAAGCTGATGTTTTTTAACATGCAGAAAACTGAAAAAAGGAAGGGCACAAGACTGGCAGTGACATAATATTCTTTGTTCTGTAGTTAGCTCTGATGAAGGAAGAAAACAACAGTTAACCCACTCTGTTATGGATTAATGAAACCTCAGGAGTGAAAATAAAGACTGCAGAGTACATAGTTTTCAACATTTGAGAGATACAGCAGCCTGCGTTCCCTCACCTTGTGGTACCAAGATGTTTGCCAGTATTGCAAGTCCAGCCAGAATCAGGGAAGTGGCCTGAGTGAATCGTCGACCAACGAAGGCAATTAAAACTGTGCTAATGATCTTGGCAGGGATGTCAACAGCACCAAAAATCACTTGCATGAGATAAACACTGGCACCAAAGTTCTGTAAGTCCATTGCCAGCCCATAATAGGCAAAACTGGTTGAAAACCTGTCATTGGGAACAGAAATAAAAGGGTTTTTAAACATAATTTTTCAAGTCTCAATGACCATGCAATACACGGTAGAATATGTGTCAGTCAAACTACATTGTTTATGGATCACTTACAGTTATACAGTAGTCAGAATAACTGCTCTATTTTTATAATTTTTGTTTTAATGTTTGCATGAAAAGCACGTGCCCATTCTCTGCCTTTCTACTTCTTTGTCTTTGAAGTCCTTGCCCAATCACAATACTGAAAAAAATACCATGCTGCAAGGTTTTCTTGTGTAACTCCTAATTCCTGCTTGAAACCTTCTCTCATGCTTTTGGTTCCACTGCTCTGCTTTTACACAAGGGTACTATGACAGGGTAGCAAACTAGACAGCTTCTTGGGGAACACTCACAGACTTTTTGCCATTACTATAACCACACAATACATAAATGATCCATGATTAGCAGAATATATCCATTTATTAATTTTATAGGCTAAAAATACAATTTAAGGTGCCCTGCCTTGACAACCCATCGGTTAATGTGCCCATGTGTCCATGGTACAGTGTAGCCCTGAGCCATGGGTAAACTCATTCATGAATGAGTTTTGTATTTTTTAAAACATTATAACAAAATACATGTTTTAATAGTTACCGGACTGAGTTCAGCAAAGTCAATCTGTTTGCAAAACAACGCTCTGACATGGTTTATTTTGCTTTTGAAAATGAAGCCATCAATCCGCTTTGCTATTAGTGTAGACGCTTATGCGCATGCGTGGACAAGGCGACAGCTTTGATTGTTCAAAGCAAAATAAACCATTTTAGAGCACTTGTTTTGCAAACAGATGACTTTCCTTAATTCAGTTAAGAAAATGCTATCATTTTTTGTTATAATGTATTAAAATATTCTAAAGTTGCTCATGAATGAGTTTATTTGCAGCTTGGCATAACATTGTATCAGGGCATGTTCATGGAAATGAGGTACAATGGTAGTGCAGATTTCCAGAGGGAGTATAAATGTGGCAAAAAAGCTGTCTGCCTGAATTTTTTGGACTATGCTTTATAGCTTAATACAAGTAGGGATAAGAAAAATACAATTTAGCTTAGTGGCACAACAGTTTTTGTACGTAATTGCTGTGGTAACATCATTTGCCTATCCTTATGCAGGACTGAGAATGTGACATTGACAACACAGACAGTTGCAGTGTTTTTTTTTTTTGTGTTCTTTATTTGTCATGTAAACTGGCTCCAAACACATTTTACTTGTAGCCCATATTGTCCTTAGTTTTGCCATTGATGTTCTTTGTGCCTTGTTAATCTGCCCCTACTTATTTTTTAATGATGTTATCTCTGTGGTGTTTGTATGGTTTGGTGTCCACCACAAACTTGTTTTATTTAATGTTCTTTTTTAACTTTTATTTACCATGCCCAATCTTTTCTGCAGCTTTCACCCTCCTCCGACTGCAGTCTCCTGTTTGCATTCCTTTTCAAGCGTTTGTGTTGCTCCCCAAGCTAGCATGCTTGCCCTTCCCCCTAGGTGTTCTGTGTCCACATCTTGCCAGCATACATACGTCATGGTGAGAACAGAGAAAACTGCCTTTCATGTACTACAAGACTCCAATAGCATGTCTTGCATGGTTGGCTCCAGTAAAGGGTTTAAAAGGAAGCCATACGAAGGGGAGAGTCCCATTTATTCATCTGATTTTGGAGTTTTGCTGCGTCATGTCTGCTCTTGTGATCACCAGCACAAACGCCAATGGAGTTCACATCCATACAAATGTCATGACCTGAATCTGAAATTGCGACTTGAGAAGCTTACTTTGGTGTCTGAAAAAGAACCTCCATCAACATTATGGATTAGTCTAGTCAGTGGACATTTTATAAGGCTTTCTGTGGAGATCTAATTTGATTTTAAAATAAAATGACTGCCATAACATCATTTAAGACACCAAAAGCAGTGGTGTCTTTGTACGTGTACCACAAGCACAGTGTGCTGTCCATAGTACATCCACCACACTCTGCTTGTTGTCTTTGTACATCCACCACTTTCTGCAGGGCTTGTAGCAAAACTACATTATGTTGTAGCTAAAATGTGCTATTTGTGTCTTGGGTGGGTGCAGGGTTTTAGCCAGATGCCCTAAAAGTGCAATTTATAATTTAGGGTTTGCCATTTGTTGTTGGGGAGGGGGTAAGGGTCCTCGCTGTGCTTAAAAAAGGTAAACTACTAATTGTCCAACCATTTCTGGGCAATCACACCTGGGGCACCGTGTAGCCTAGGCTTGTGGGCTGGGGGTGAATTGTACTGTTTTATTGCAGAAATTGTTGTTTTAGATGTTACTTGCCAGCATGATGTCCGACTGCTGTTGGCAAGCACACCTGGACAAATTAATTTAAAAGCACAGTCAGTAAATTCTGGTTCTTTGTCCAGGGTGTTTGTTCAGGATGCTTGGCCATCTTGTGCACCATGCAGCCTTGGCTTGTTTGGGGAGGGATGCACTGTTTACTGTAGTTGTTTCAGCCAGCATGATGTCCGACCATCAATGGCCAAGCACACCTGGGCAAATGTAAGCTTAGTTTTGTGTTAAATTAAAAGAAGGCTAACCAGCCAGTATGGCTGTGTAACTAAGCTGCTGCAGTTCCACTCTATCCATCCTGTTACATCCAAATTCTCAACACCCATATCTTCGGGATATTTCTCTGTATTTGCATTCTGTATATCAAGCTGAAGCTAAATCTACCTAAAGTGAGTAAATCAGACAAGGGATTGCTATTTTATTGTCTGTTGAAGATTTTTCTCATTGCTACCTCAGGCCTGCAAGACATTTGTAAACCACCAGGCTCCAGTAGGGGAGCAGTCCCAAGAAAGGAGATGGCCCACTCTATTGAGCCTCAGATCCCCTTACTCAGACAGTGGACCAACAACTGGGTAATATTACCTCTATGCTAAACAAAGTATTATTGGATACAGCAGCACTCATTTCCACCACCTCTAACACTAAAAAGGATGCTGAGAAGTTAACCTCCAGAGTGGTGGACACTGAACTTCAAATTAAACAGCAAGACCAAATCCTACATGACCAATTTCTCCAAACTAGAGACCATCATAACCAGATACAGTATCTACTGGCCAAGGTTGATGACCTTGAAAATCAAGGGAGAAGAAAAAACATTCGGATTGTGGTGCTCCCGGAAGGGACTGAGGGCCCAGATATTATCTCCTTTTTGCAAACTTCTCTTCCAATAATGCTTAAACTGAACAACCTCCCTCCCTTGGAGCTAGAAAGGGCCCGCAGGTCACTAGCTCCAAAGTCTCAGCCTGGGGACCATCCTCTCCCAATACTGTGTAAATTTACCAGATATCCGGTTAAAGAACTACGTCTGAAAGCTGCTAGAGACCTCAGAATGCTGCATTGGGACAGGGTTCCTGTTCAGATATTCCAGGACTATTCATATGACTTATCCCGGAGACGTAGAGCCTATGGTCCGGTAAAGCAGTCCCTTTACAAGTTAAACCTTCCGACCTCTCTAAGATACCCTTTGCAACTATGTGTACTGTATAAGGGTGAGCAGCTTACCTTTAACTCCCCGGCTGAGGTGGAACTCTTCTTGGAGGACATCGGTGGTGAAGCTGGGCCACAATGAAAGTCCACCCCTCCGCCTCATGGTGATGCCACGTCATTCATGGATACCTCTGCTCCTCCCAAAGGCCCTCAGGGCCGAAACTCTATGCCCCCCACAGTGCCAGCTGGAAGACCCGAGTGGCAGAAGCAACATAGGGGTAGACATAGGGGTAGACAACGAAAGAAAGCACCTGGCAAGTCGGGGAAGCCCTCTCTGCCTTTTACTGAGAAATCACAAAGGGAATCGCTTGAGAAGCCAGCAGTGAGTCCCACCAGCTTCAGGGAGCAATGGCTCCTCCACCTACTCCACGACCGTGAAGCTGTCCAACAGATACGAGCCGCTCAGAGATTTGTTGCCAGCAGCCCTGGTTATGTCTGACAGAAGCACCAGCCACGAAGATGTACTCCACCTGGATAATGCTGTGGGGCTGGCTGAAAGGGCTCCCTTTGAGACAGACTAGGCAGTTGAACCTTGGAGTCCACGGGAGAACAGGCGCTCCATGTCTTTATTGGTGAAGCCGCAAGACGGGTAAAGGTCCCAGGGTTATGTAATTTTGTCAAATGTTTTGCTGTGGTATATGGGGCAGCTGGAAATCCAGGGCTTCCCTAGCTTGTCCTCGGTGTAATGCCTCATTTCCTAGGGCCAGGCCATAACATCCACCTTGTGCGATGTATGCTGAGTCCCCATTACTATCAGCCTCAGCTCCTTTTCTCCATTCCTTCTCCAGCCGCACCGTTCGCTCTCCACGACTCGCAAATGACGTTCAGGTCCTGGATTAAATGTGCCATGTACAGTCCGGCCTGATCTGTGATTAAAATGTAAGTAGTTGGGCTCCTAGTTTCATGTTAATCTCCTCCGTTGAGGAGCTATTGCTGTTACGCGCTTTACAGGGTAGCCCTGCTACTACACTATGTAGCATCAGTGGTTGTCGCCCCTTCGTTCTGTTTAGTTTTTAATTGCCAGCAGGTTCCTGCATGATTTCAGGTGAGGGGTTTTGATTTAGCTCCGTATTACAAGCCCCTGACATGTTACCCTGTAACTTTTCTGTAATTTTAATCCCCGAGGCTTCTCCCGCAGATCGGGGCTGCTGCCTTGTACATATAAGGTGCTCTGGCACTCAGGGGATAGCTCTCATGTGGAGTAGAGTAAGAATCTATAGAATGTGGGCTGTCTATAGAATGTTGCCCTATGGAATATGTTTAAGGCCTGAGGCTTATTGGGAGCAAATATGGCTTCAGAAGGTTTACTATGGAGTTATTTCCAGGCACAAGCCCACTGGTGTTAGTGGCCATTATATTTCAAGGGGTGTCTGGATTATGAATGTCCCTCTCATTCTTACACCCTAGGGGCCCTGATATTGCAATGATATCACCATGGTGACAGTATTTGTGACACTGCAATGTATAGTTAACTGCACCTACCATTCCGGTAGAGGTACTTTTCTTTACTAAGCTGAAAGAATCTTAATGTCATTATAATTCTCAAAACATTCTGGCTCTCCCTGCTCTTTCTACCCATTGGTGAAAGCTAGTTTAGGGTTGGTGTGGGTGTATTTGTTCCAGGATATGGAGAACTGGCACCCCCTTTACAATGTTTTTGATGGCTAGAGATGCAAGTACTGTGCTGTCCTCCTTGTGCAACCCTAATCCCACAGGTTATTCACACTCCTCCCCACCCCCGCGGATAGTCTTGGGCCATTGGGAGTCGATGGTGTGTTTGCCTCCTCCCTGGTTGAAAACAGACTACACCGCCCACTCTGTCCTTAGTGGGGCACCTCAGCATTTATTCAGCATGCTGACCTACCTTTCAGCCAAGGAGCTGCTCTTTAACTTACCTAACCTAACCCTCTGGATTGCAATGGTACTCTGGAAACATCCGGGACACTCCAAGGTGGTTTATAGGTTTCCTTTTTTCTTAGTTGTCCTATCAGGTTTACCGATAGTTATAAAAGTGATTTCAGTGTTTATTAGGACTTGCAGAGAACATGTTATGGCCCTGTTTAGGCCTGTTGGGCTGCTTAAGTTAGGGTGGGGACCCTTATTTAGTTATTGGAATATTCATATTAGCTTTCAGCTAACACTCTACTTAGCATCAGTGTTTATTTATGGTTGTTGGCATGCAAAATGGAAACATCCTGACAATGGTTAAGTTTTCAGATATCACAACCACTACTTGAAATGTCAGGGGTTTGAATTCTCCCATAAAGAGAAAAGCGGTACTGTCCTGGCAAAAAAAATTGGGCACCCAAGTCGCTTTTTTACAAGAGACTAAATTAAGTTCCAAAGAAGCTGTGAAGTTGGTGAGGGATTGGGTAGGTGCAGAAGCTCATTGCATGGCAAAATTGGCCAAACGGGGTGTATCCATTTTGTTACATAAATCACTGCAATGGCAGGCTAAAGAGGTTTACAGAGGGGGAGATGGTAGGTGGCTCATTCTGAAGGTCTCTACACCCTCTGGCCCCCTGATCCTTGCAAATATATATGGTCCCAACAAGGATTCTCCTGAATTTTTTTACTCTATTTCACAAAAACTCATGGATATATTGTATGACAATCCTGAGTTGCTCATGGGAGGTGACTTTAATCTGGTAATGGACAGCCTTCTGGATAGATCCAATGCCAGAGCGGAGCCCCATTGCAGAGCACATCAGGCACTGCAAGATCTTATTTTTCTGCATCGACTGTCCGATGTGTGGAGGGTATTGAATCCTTCAGTAAAAGATTTCTCCTTTTTCTCTGCACCCTGCCAAATGGCTAGTAGATTTGATTATTGGCTCACTTCTCCTAACATCTCTAAGGCCACCTGTGGGGTAGTTATTTCCCAAATATATATCTCCGATCATGCCCCTGTCTCCCTTACCTTCGGACCCACTCTAAAAATCCCCAGATCACTACTGTGGAGGTTGGATCCCCTCCTGCTGTATGATAAGGACTTCACCCAGTGGCTTCAGGTGGTTACAGAAGAATTTTTCCTTCACAATCCCCCTTATTCTGCCTTAGCTGCAAGCACTTGGGAGGCCTACAAGGCCACTATTAGGGGAGGTACCATTAGCTTCGCCTCATATAGGCAGAATATTAGGGACCAGGAACTTCTCTTGCTAGAGAACACTTTAAAAGATATGGAGGCTAAGTATAAAGTGAAGCCCTCAGTGCTTCAGACACCAACAGTATTAACCGCTCTGGCTGCAACCCGTTTAAAAATCAATACGCTGGTCAGCAGGAAGGCCGAGCTCTATATTCACAGAACTCAGCACCGTTACCAAGCTGAGGGTGAAAAGGTTAGCAAGTTGCTGGCCTACAGGCTAAAACAAAGACAAGCTGAAAGAGTTATCACCAGCCTAAGGGATGGGTCAGGGAAGCTTTCCATGAACCCCACCTCTATTAATAACACTATGACCGAGTTCTATAAAATTCTTTACTCTTCCCATGGTTGTTGGGATGGTGAGTCTTACACTCAATTTATGTAGCCCTTGCCTCTCGCTAAGCTTTCTGACTCACAGAAAGCCACACTAGACTTACCCATAACAGAGGCAGAAATTGGCAGAGCCATTACTGAGATGGCTCCTCATAAAGCACCTGGGGGGATGGTTTTTCAGTGGATTTTTACAAACTAGTTCAGCCTTTGATTACAGCTCCTCTGGCGAACATATTGAATGAGGCGCACTCATGTGGACAGCTCCCTCCTACCCTATCTGAGGCCATAATGACCATACTACCAAAAGAGGGTAAAGATCTCTCCCTCCCTTCCAGTTACAGGCCTATTTCTTTAATCAGTACTGATGCCAAGATTCTGCCCAAGGTTTTGGCCACTAGACTGGAGGAATTCCTTCCAGAGATTATTCACCCTTCGCAGGTGGGGTTTGTTAAGGGTCGAATCAGCTCAGATCATATCCAGGCCCCAGTACCCTTAATACAGATAGCGGCCTCCCTCCCCACCCCAGCAGCAGCGGTTATAATTGACTTTGAGAAGGCCTTTGACACGGTAGGCTGGGAATATTTATTTGCAGTCATGAACACTTTTAACTTTGGCCCATACTTTATCACTTGGATAAAGACTTTTTATGTCTGCTCTACCGCCAGGGTCCGTACCAATAATGTCCTCTCTGAACCATTTAGTCTACAGAGAGGGACCAGACAAGGATGTCCATTATCCCCCCATCTTTTTGTTTTAGCTATTGAACCCCTTGCAGCAGCCCTCAGAAATCACCCTCATATACATGGACTTCAGGTTAAGGACAAAAGTTATATCACTAAGTCGCATGCCGATGACTGCCTGATCCTGACCCGTGACCTACCACACAGCCTACCACACATCCTTTCTACATTACAAACATTCGGTAAAATCTCAGGCTTGAACATCAATCTAGCAAAGTCTGAAATCCTCCCTCTTAATGCTCTTACTACATCGGCCATTGTGGATTCCCAAGGTCTGGCATGGGCAAGATCCGAAATAACATACCTGGGCATTTGGCTTACCTCTAAACTCTCATCCTCAATGGACATAAACTTTAAACCCCTAGTGACCAAACTACAATCTGCCACGAACAGATGGGCTCATTTGCACCTCTCCCTGGCAGGCAAGATTGCCACGATCAAAATGCTGCTTGCCCCTAGAGTATACCACCTACTATCCCATATTCCCTTTCTTCTTTCCGATACATGGAATCAAAAGCTGAACACTCTGATCAGCTCCTTTTTATGGGGTTCGCACAGACCTAGATTCAGTAGAGCTAAATTGAGGGCTCAAAACCTGAGGGGAGGCTGGAATCTACCCGACTTCTCTCAGTACTCCATAGCGTTTATAGTAACAAATACCCTAAAGCAGGATGGTCCCTGTCACTCCCTTCACTCTCCAGCATGGTCCCAAGTTGAAAGAGATCTCTTGCAGGGCTCTTTGGTTTCCATGCTGGTACCTCACCCCCTTCCAAAGCCGTACAAGGGCTGGCTCTCCATCCATCATGCACATCAAGCCTGGCAAATATTGGGGCTCAAAACCTCTCGATGCCTTGGCTTGGGAAATCATACCCCTCTCTGGAATAACCCCAGCCTCTGTATTAATAAATCTCCATTGAACTGGGTGGACTGGGCCTCTAAAGGAATACTTTACATTGGGGACTTGAGATCCCCAGAACACTCAGACATGGACTTGTTCCAGGGTTTGCAAAACAGGTATGGCCTCCCCCACAGTGATTTTTGGAAATACCTTCAGATGAGAAGCCTATACCAGTCTTGGGTTAAGAAAAGATGCACCTGTGTCACTTGTATAAAATGTAAAGTTGTTAAACCCTCTCTTCCTATAGATGACTGGATTATGCATTCCAAAGGTAGGGCTGGTCTTATACAGAGATTTCAAAGAGATAGTGCTCCCAACCCCTCTCTGCCGGCCAAAACCAAGTGGGCCACCGCATTACAGATCACCATTACTGATCTACAATGGCGACAGTGCTGGCTGAGAACTCGCCAGGTCTGCTGTATTCCCCAAAGCCTTCTTTTACAGAATAAAATACTGCACCTCTGGTACTATAACCCATCCCAACTAAACAAGATGGGTCTTCTCTCCTCCAACTGCTGTTGGAGATGTGAGGCCCCAGACGTGGATCTGCTACACATCCTGTGGTCATGTACTCCTTTGAAGTCCTATTGGGAGGCAGTAATCCTACATTGTTCCCTTATCTTAAAGATGTCCCTTCCAGCAGATTCTGGTCTTTGGCTTTTAGACCTTATACCCAAAGTTCTCACTCTCCCAAAAGCCTCTACACTGTGGCTCATACAGGCCTCGGTAGAATGTAAGAATCTTATCATATGTCGCTGGAGATCCCTAGAGGTTCCATCCCTGGTAGAGTGGCTCAGTGCCATAGAAAGGTTGGCCACCCTGACCAGGATATCTTGTGTTAAAAACCAGTGTTATAACAATTTGAAGTACTTTGGACCCCTTATTTAACCTATGTTGACCACAGTAACCATGCCTTGCCCTCCAGATATTCGAAGGACAAACTGAAACCCCCATGACCACCCTAGTAGTAATAGTGGATTAATTGTTAAAAGACTGCAATGGCTTTTCTTTATAGCTATATTGAGTGTCCCACCTCCAGATGGTCATACAGATCCCCCCCAAAAGTAAGTTTCTACACCTTATGTGAAGATGCTCTATCGTTCTTGAGCCCACCTTTTTAAAGTGAGTAAATACCTTTCTCTGGATTTTCTTAGTATACCCATGGTAGGATTTTCCAGGTTTAATGATGCTTCACAGTTAATACTTCGTTAAGCCAGTTGTAATACATGTAAACCAGCACGATATGGTTGTTTGTATGGTGCCTCGGCTGTTTGTATTAAGTGGCATGTTTGTAACCACTTTGTCAGCCATTTGATCTAACGGTTCTACATATGTAATAATCTGAAATCTCCTAATAAAAAGATTAACTGCAAAAAAAATAATTAAAAACCAAAAAATAAGGGACTGCCACTCTTTGTCCAGGTGTGTTTGGTCATAGATGCTTGGCCATCTTGTGCGCCATGCAGCCTTGGCTTGTGGGGTGGTTCTTTGTCCTGGTGTGTTTGCTCAGAGATGCTTGGCCATCTTGTGTACCATGCAACCTTGGTTAGTCCTCTTTTCTTCAGCTAATTGGTGCAGTCCATCGTATTGTGTAGCATGTGCAGCCTCCCAGGTACACTGTATCCAATGGAATGTGCAGCCCCATCAGTACACCAGCTCGCCTCTTTTCTTCAGTTCATCATCCTGTGTACCATGTGTGACCTTTTCGGCACAGTCCGTCATATTGTGTAGCATGTGCAGCCTCCCAGGTACATCGTATCCAGTAGAATGCGCAACTCTGTCAGTATGCCGTCTAGCATATTTTCTTCAGCTCATCATACTGTGTGTGAAACTTTTTCAGCACCCTTCTTGTTTGCTGCAGTATTACTCGATTTGCATGGAATACTCATGTTCTGCTGTTTCCTTGGATCTGAAAACTAATTGTCTTCAACTTTCTTTTCTTTTAAGCCATGAACAACCAAAGGAGAAGCCCATGTGTCTCTGCAAACACACTGCTGAAAGCTGCAATAATTTCAAGCCCTCTCTGTGTAAAAGAAAGATCATGCCATTATAGGGAGAAGATGAAGGCTGACACCAGTTGTTATGAAGAATATAAACAGAAATCCGTGTCCTGTGCCAAGGCCTACAGGAGAACGTGAATGAAGAGCAGCATGCTATCCATGAAGAGAAAGAGAAAGAGAAAGAGTGCCTTAGGCAGTACCAACTGAAGCTTCAGGAAAAGAAGTCCCTGGAAAGTGTACAGTCACCAGAGCCAGCCAAAAGTATAATCATAACCGAAGCAAGTGTGTGAAAAATGGAGGGAGCAGAAAAAAGAGCAGCATATGGCAATGACAGCACAGAAAAGAAGATGGATAAATAAAAGAAGACATGAAAAGTACAATGCGAGATATGCAGCAGAAATGACTGAATATGCCATAACTACCAGCACCCCCACAGAGACACCAACAATGACTCCACAGCCAAGTTTCAACCCTGTCGCAACTGATCCCCTTCGGCAAAAGCCATCAAGAAAGCAGTGCAAAGGGCATGTGGAGGGTTACCACGATCACCATTCCATTTTGCTGCCACAGTTGCCCACCTTATCCATTCTGCATCACCAGCCAAGAAGGCAGCATTGGCGAAACACAACCTCACTTGTCATGCAAACTTGCAGGAGAAATTGGTGGAAGTGATGAAGAAGAAACTGAGCACTCTAAAATGCACCAAAAAACCTGAGGAAAGACAATTAAGATGAGAATTAATAAGTTTGTTGTCAATTCTGAAAAAATATAATGATACAAACTGCAAGCAATACCTTCGGCATTGGTTGGACCAGGATGATGATCATATCAAGGGGCATTTAAAAAGTTTCACACAAATCTGCATTCCCTGGTGAAACTGTCCGGCAAGTGAGGTACTTCTGCACCATGCCACTACCACACAAGAAAGCATTCTCCAATCAAACAGGCAAAGCAGTCATTCCTGGCAAAACCTTTATCTGTGCTGCATGCAGAGTTCTGCACAGAACATCCGGAACTATCAATTGGAAGAAGCAAGTTAAATACTTTGCTGCCACAGCACATTAATCTTGCAAGGGAACAGAGGCTGGGCAATGCTTCTGCAAATACTGTGCAAAAGCAGTATTAAAGCTTTGTTCATTGAATCGTGTCACCGATTCGCATCACACACTGGACTGTCGACTGCCAAATATTTATGACATGGTGGCAATTATGATGTGCAGAAGGGTACTGGGACAAATATTTTACAGAAAAGAATGTGTTAAAAAAACCTGTGACACATGTTGCACCGGTGTGCTTGAGGGCAGATTTGCTGACCTCCTGAAAAGGCATGGACTGGATACAGTGAGGTGGCAGCAGTGGAAGACCATAAAAGTGACACTTAGCAATGGGCAAACTAAGTCCTGTAAAGTACTGAAAACAAAGAAAATGACACTTTCTAATTTTGTCGGAATCATAAGGAAGACTTCACATTTCTGGGGCGTCACCTGCACATGGCATCATGGCAGCAACACCAGTTCAAAAAATTGTCCAAAAATATGCCTATTGGATGGGTCCTAATGGTTTTGGACTTTGCTGAGAATTATGCCTGCAAATATCAAGAAGAAGTGCAGTCATGTCACTGGCATCACAAGCAGGCCACTGTATACCCAGTGGTTTCCTACTACCAGTGCAAACACTATACGAACACTGTCAGGGAATACTTGGTTTTCATTTCAAGTGACTTGAAGCATGACCACAATGCCATGCATCATTTCATGAAACTGGCAAACACACACCTTCAAACAGTTTGGGCCATAACCATCACTAAAGAGGTGCAGCTCACAGATGGCTGTGGTAGCCAGTATAAATCTAAATCTGTCTTCTATGACATTTCACAAGCGCACACAAAATATGGATTCCCCATTCAACATGCTTTTTTTGGATCCCACCATGGAAAAGGCCCCTCTGATGGTGAGAGTGGGGTCATCAAATCAATGGCAACTTAGGCAGTGACATCAAGGCTAGTAGTCATATCCTCGGTGAAAGAACTATTTTAAGTACTACAAAAAAAAAACACCTCACAATGCATCCTATTGATGATGGATGCAAACATTCCTTAAGAACATTCTTTTGGGTGACTGACAATGAGATATGCAGGACAGAAGGACCCATTCTTAAAACGGTACAGGAGACACACAAAATACTGAGTGTCAGGTCAGTCGCCAATGGTATTGTTGTAGTCAAGGATTACAGCTGTTTCTGCACTGCTTGCAGGATTGATGAAAGTGTGTGTGAAAATGACAGTCATGTGGGTCCGTGGATGGAAAAGATGCTGAAGGAAACCCCTAGTGTTAACAGAAAGTAGGACAACAATGTGGTGCCATCGACTACAGCTGTACAAACTGATAGCATCCATGCTACGTAACAACTTCCTGTCAACAAGCAAGAAAATAACATGGATGCTGAAGTACAGAACATGCTGGACAACATACTTTCTGACAGTGCCGCTGTCAGCATAGAGCCCACCCCCACACCAGTCAACACTGAATATAACATGAATGCTGATGTACAGAATACGCTGACAACATACTTTCTGACAGTGGCCCTGTTGGCACAGATCCCACCCCCTCACTAGTCAACATTGCTCAATCTGCCACAGGCTCCACCTGTGGCACACAACAGAAAAAGTCTATAGACTGGATATAAACATAGAGCATTTCTATTCTGTTTATTATTCAAACTGTGTTTACGTTGGACAAGCGAAATCAGTTACTGAACAGACAGTGGAATTTAGCTTTCTGCATCAGAGTGGGGGTGCAGCATTCACATGGCCCAGACATGATGACCGTGACAATATAGAGATGTTGAGTTTTCCATAGGCCACTGAACATGTGTGGGAAACCACCTTTTAAACTGACACCTGACGAAGTACAGACGATTCAAGAGAAATATGACTAACTGAAACAAAAGTGGAATTAAGGATCGTAGGCTACCTTGGGCATAAAATGGACAGTACTGATATTATTTGGATATTAAAGAGATAAAGGATGCAAATGTATTGCTTACTGTTCTTTCCGAAGTTAGAGTTGTTTTTTTAAAGTTTTTCCCTTACTTGGATTTATTGCTTAGTTTTTCACTGCTTTTGATTTATTGCTTTATTTTTTTCCCTTAGATTTATTGCTTAGTTTTTCACAAATTTAGATTTCTTGCTTAAAGTTATTCATACAGCTTAGAGTTTTTTATGCATTTAGATTTATTGCTTAAAGTTATTTTTGTACACAGTATGAATTATGTTTTTTGCAATGTTTGCCATGCCATTTTATGAATTTGATTATTAGTAAACCTTTTTTTTGTACAGTAGCTGTTTTGCTTCCTTTGTACATGCATCACAAATGTTTGGTATCCAATGTACATACACCACGATGAGCACTTTTGTTACCAGGCATTCTTAAGGCAGTTACCTTACCACATGCCCACTTTTAACCAGTTTGATCATTTTATCTCAAAACACATTGAAATGCATAAATTTGCTTATTACTAAAATTTTTTTTCAATTACAGCAGCTGACTGGTGTCCGGGTACATGCGTCACAACCATTTGGTGTCCACATAGATACACCACGGTGTCCATGTACATACACCACGGTGTCCACTGTGCATACACCACGGTGAGCTGTCTTGTTCACGGGAACCATTAAGGCAGTTATCTTTACAACTGGCCACTTCTTACTGGTTAGATCATGGATCTAAAAATACATTTAAAATTTTTCATATTCTGATTTAAAAAATGTGATCTTCATGTCACACTTTAGTACACCATTTTCATGAACATAGCTATCATGGACACACAGGGGCACTTGCCAGTGGGTCATCAAGGTAGTTTGCTTGCTACATCCTGTTCAGATGCACAATTGAATCTGGGCCCGGTGAGCAGTATGCAGAGGGATGGAGCTCAGATTTCAAACTTGAAAGTCACACATGCATTGACAGCCTATTGGGTGGGCCTTAAAATACCCAGGGCCCTATTCCAAGATGGCTACACCAGGTGTAAACACAGAACACCAGTCCCAATGGTGCAAATTGCAACTTATGCCAGTGACTTGTGACACACGTGATTCCAAAAGAACACTTATGCCACAACCTGCATCTGCTATGACAAACATAAGTTATGATGCAGTTGCGCCAAAGAAAGCATATGCCACTGCATAATGTGGCTTGTGACATGAGTAACACAACAGCACCACAGAAATGCTATTCCAGAACAGGTGGTATAAGGAAATATGCCAGTGGAATGTAACGTAAGTTAGAACAAGGAATAGCTGCCCTAAACAGAGCACAGGTCATAAAAACAACACCCCCCAAAGCCAGACTGCAGCATACCACACAACCAGTAAGTCCCGAATGAGGACCAAAGGGCAAACAGTGGAACACCAAAGCAAACGTGCCCCAGGACACCCAGGACACAGCAAAATAGGCAGCAGCATGGCTTGACAGGCCAGTAGAAAGTGAATAACATACGAGGTGCAACATGTACCACAGCAAGTAGCAACAATAGCCCAACACTGAATGTGGGACAAGACATCACAAAGTAGAACAGAAAAGTGATGAGATGTACAATGGAGAACAGTGCCAAGTAATGTGGGACCGTCGAGAGGTATGTACACCAGACAGCTGTGTAATGGGAAACACAGCACAGGCAGCAAGAGGAGCAGAACAGGGTAAGTAGAGATCTGTGAGCACAGGCACCACCTCCACCACCACCCCAGCACCGCCATGGTAGCACCAGCATTACTATGGGGGACACACTGTGGCTCAGTGCAGCCCTGGCAATGGCATGGGACCCATGCCACTGCACCACCAAGGGAGGAGAAACTGGCCACCAGGTGCAATGAGACACACAAGTGGCTACATTGGAGCTGGAACAGTGCCCATGCATGCCATACAGCAGCTGTGAGGCAGGACCTCGATTGTGGGATGGCACTACTGGCACACACAGAGGACTACAGCATGCATGGCTGATGGGCATGGAGGCACAGGAGGTGAAGAACACACACAGGCCAGAGGAACAATGCCATGATGGCACCACCAGGCACAATGCTCCTGCCATGGGCACTGATGCATGTAAGCAATGCAACCACAACAGGGACACAGCACTGGGTGGCACAGACCTGCAGACATATGGTGGTGAGATGCACCATTGGTGTGTGCCACTGGTGGCACCCACAAGGACCACTGGTCCCCTGGGTGGAAGGGAGCAGTACAGGTCTAAGGCTGCCACACAGCCAAGACATGCACAGTGTGGTAGCATGTTGCCCAGACCAGACACTGTGCACAGCAGTACACAGGACACCATGCGGCCATGGCCACCAGTGTGTGCACATGGCTGTGAGCTGCACAGCCGGCACACAGATACCATGTGCATGGTGGAGACACACAGGGGATGGTGCAGGACCACCACATGCGTGACCCCATGTTCATGGTGACATACACACGCACATGCCCTTGCATACCAGAGACAGACACACACACAGAGCCAGGTGTGCAAAAACATCATTTAATGAATGGTAACAGACCATAAATACAAGAAGGTAAACAGTAACATGAACAACAACCGCAAACATAACAGCAACAACAGCAGGAATGCCCAGAACCCCCCAAAACACCCACCCTCACATCCCACCCACACCAGCCCAGGTGACCATCCCCCCATGTTACAGGCATGGTACCGCCCCATATGAACAGGCCCTCCCACCCCATCTGTACAATGCTCGCCCCACCAATCAAACACACCCAGCCAAAGGCCCCACCCCATATGGACCCCTCCCAGGCTTGGCCTCGCATTGCCCCCCATGTGATATGCAGCCCTACAGACACACACACACACACTGCCCACAGTCCCCCCAACCCACATACCCACAACAGGCTAACCCCCCCCACAGGCCCATAACAGTCAACTTCCCTAAGGCAGTGGGTCCACAGTCCATGTCCAGGTCGAGTGTTTGGCACTAGTGTCTCTGGAGCACCATCAGGAGGGCACGGAGGGAGCTGTGCAGGTGTGTGCCACATCGGCCATGATGGCCATCACCAGCTCCACTAGCAGCTGGTCACCCTCCAGTGGCTGCCCTGGGTAGAGTAAAACCTGCAGCTCAGGCTGACCCCTAGGTGACCCAACACTGACTGCCACATGACCTGGCTGTGGCTGGTCAGTGCCACTGCTTGCTGCTTGGTCCCCGGCAACATTCACAGCATGCATAGCCACATCCTTAACCCACACATCAGGGTGTGGCACCTTTGGCTCTTGCGCCTCCTGCAGCTGCATCTTCTCCACTGGCTCCACAGTGGCCACCTACATTGCCAATGGCCCCTCAGTGTGCTGATCCATGGCCTCTGCCTCCTCTGGCAGCTCCACCAGTCCCTGCTGCCCACTATCAGAGATGTCCAGCACCTCCAACATGGCCTCTGCCTCCTCCACCTCGGATGACGATGATGTCTGTGGGATAGGCCAGATCCTACGATGCCAGCACTGGGTCCAGTGCCAGTAGGCCACAGCATCCATCACCTTCACTTCTGCCATTGCCCACAGCAGGGCCCTTTGGCGTGGTGTCAGTCAGCTATGCACACCTATAAGGATGCAAAGGCTGAAGTCAGTGCTGGTCCAGGACATGTGGCACTCACACACATGCAACATACACCTACCACCCCCACCCCATGGGCTACCACGGCATGGTCACAACACATGGCACACAATGCATGCACCTACCCGACCTCCAGCACCCTGCCCCTGTGGCAGGCCTGCACCATGCTGCTGGTCACCGTCTTGACAAACCTACAGGCCCTGGTCACCATGTACTGCACCTGTGGGTAAGAGGAACACTGTTACACATGTGCACCAGTGCAGGCCATGGCCTGTGTGGCAGCATAGCGCCAATGTGTGGCTAGACATTGGTATACTCACCTGCATCCCGGACTGTGTGCATCTCTGCATCTCTCCTCCATGCCATGTCCGCTAGCTGCTGCAGGAGCCCTGGATCCCACCATGCCAGGTTCTGCCAGCGGGGCTGTTGTTGCCAGACAGTGTGGAGTATGCCACTGCCACAAATGGCACACAGGCATGCCCCATGGCTCTCTATGCCCTGGTATGCTCCTCCACAGTGTACCTCCTGCATCTGGGCAGGAGGAGTGTCATCCCCCATTGCAGGACCAAGTTCACCAGCATCATCGTCAGGTTGATGTTTGGTGCCCTCCCACTGAGGATGAGGCCTGCACTCCATGGCATGTCATCTGCTGTGTGGCATCTGGCACAGGGGTGTCTGGTATGTGCAATATAGAGCTGCAAGGCAAGAAGGCAAAGCACACGTGTCAGTGCACAGTAGTGTGGCATCCATACTGTCACCCCTTCCACATGCTGCTCAGTGTGCGAGGCAGTAGACGGCACAATGTAGAGGGATGAGGTACAGTGGGAATGGTTGCAGCACTGCACCCTGCATACTGCCCCATGGTGTGGCGTGACAGTGCCGTGCTACACAGACATGCCCCTGCATGCCATGCACCCTACCGAAGGTGTACACACCGACACCACACACCGCAGACACCATGACAGGGCTGTGTGGTGCCATGAGCATACAGTGTGCAATAGGCAACCCCGCGGCAGCTGTCTCCACCACACTGCCCCACACCACCTCCTGCCATACTCAGCCGTGTACTGCCCTGATGCCATTCCCACACACAGGAGTGCCTGGGCACATGGCCATCCACCATATGACAGCAGCCTGCAATGTGTCCATGTGCAATGGCATATCCCTGGCACATTGTGCCTGACTGTCCTGCAGTGGTACAAGGCATGGCACATGTTGCACAACAGTCACATAGCCCACCATGGCATGGTTGTGTATAGTACAAATGGCTGGTGACACCCATACTCACCACCCTGCAGTTGGGATGTGCAGCTGCATGAGCAGTGGTATACGGCTATGCACCAAAACACCTGTGCCCAGGGTTGCATTTCCACTGCCCCCACATGCACACAGTGTGACCCTGAGCAAGGGACCTACCTTCCCTGAGCCCCTGGCTCACACCTGTGGGCAGGCCTGCAGTATAGCGTGCCCCTCCTGGAGAAACAATTGGCAACACGGCATTAACAACCTGTATACGTTGACCGTTGCATATGTGGCGGTATCGAACTGTCCTACTACCTGACAACGTTCAGGGTGTGACTCTCCAGTACAAACAGAATGGACCACAACATCAGCAACAGTATGTCGTACAGCAGGTGCATATGTGCAGGTAGTGCACTGTCCCAGTACTCACCAATAATCAGGGTGTGGCTCCCCTGGATAAACCCAGTTTAACACAACTATTAGCAACTGTCTGTAGTAATGTCTGTAGCTTATGTTCAGGTGGTGCACTGTCCCAGTACTCACCAGTGGTCAGGGTGTGACTCTCCTGGATATACAGATATATAAACCACATTAGCAACTGTATGTAGCACTGTCTGTGGCATAAGTGCAGGTACTGCACTGTACCAGTACTTACCAATGATCAGTGTGTGTCCCACCTGGGCCTGCTGTGTGTCAGTGCCTTGTGTAGCTCCACTTTGGTGTTTGCTGCCTACAACTGCTGCAAGTTCCACCAGTCTCTCCAGCGTGCTCGGTCTGTGGCCTAGCTGCTGCCTACGTGCCTCGCCTCGCACATGTCGCACATACAGGCTACACGTGCATCGGAGAGTGGTACCGCAAAACTGCGGCATGTGCTGCCGCATACCACAGCTACACAACCATGGGCCACATGTGTGGCCTGTACGCAACTGCGGCCTACGCGTAGGTCATGCATATGCGCTATGTGGTATGCCTCTCACATAGGCACTGACCGTGTGCGACATGCGATATCAATCAATCAATCACTTTATTTAACCAGGCATAAACACTATTGAGCAAGCTCATTTTTAAGGTGGTCCTGGGCATTAATACACTACAGTACACTTCATAAGATTACAATTACGGTGGACAATGGTGCAAAAAAAAAAAAACATTGTGAAGGTGCCGGTCAATATGGGCCTATACATACCGGTCAACATAATTAACATGCAAAGGTACATAATGATAAGCTTTACTGAAATGAGAAGAGACAACAATCCCATATAGTCTCTGCTAAGTAAGAGCTCATACCTAAATGATAAAAAATAAGGAGGTATTAAGGAATAGGGTAGAAATTGGGGTGAAAGAGTAGGCAGCCAAAGGGAGGCCAGAATAGGTAAAAGGTAGAGAATAGGCAGGGCCATCTTGGATTAAGAGAACTAGGCTTGTAGGTCCTAGGTTTCTGTAGTTAGGAATGTGGGGTGGATGAGATACTTAGGCGTAGGATTTGAGAGTGGCACCCGGTGCTTAGGGGTCATCGGCGTCTGAAACAGCTGCATGATTCCTTCAGATAATCCGTTAATAGAGCTTTGAATGTGAAAATGCTTGGAAGTGAGGATAATTTTAATGAGTCTTGCATAGTGTTCCAAAGTGATGGAAGTGAGAAGTTGATTGCTGCTGAGCCAAGGTTAGTTTTCACTCTAGGAATCTGGAAGCAGATTAAGGATAAGCATCTCAGGCCATAGGAACCTTTAGCCTGTTTGAAGATGTTCAAGATGTATGCAGGGAGGTTATCAGATAATGCTCTAAAAAACCAGAGGAGAGCATTCCTTTTTCTTCTAGTTGAGAGTGACGTCCATCCCGAAACCTAGTATAGATGACAGTGATGTGTACTACAGGGTAGATTTAAGATAAATCTTAAAGCCCGGTGGTGAAGGTTGTCCAGTTTGTTTAGCATCGTTGATGGGCAATGACTGTAAAGGAAGTCAGCGTAGTCCAGTATAGGTGGGAATGTAGTTTGCACTAGTCTCATTCTGGCTTCTAACGTGAGTAGGTGTTTAATGCGATAGAATAAACCTAATCGCTGTCTTAGTTTCTTCGAGGTTTCATTTAAGTGGCACAGAAAGTTAAGCTTGTTATCCAGCCAGAACCCTAGGTATTTAAAGGTATCAACTACTTCAAGGGGTTCATCTAAGAGTGTTTGGATCTGTGTGATATGCGGACATCCAGAAGTAGACTTTGGTGAGAGAATCATTGCTTTAGTCTTTTGGCATTGAGGAGCTTATGAATGAGAAGGTTGTATTGGAGGTGACAAAGTCTTTCTGTAAGTGCTCATGGGCCAGATCAAGGATGAATTTGTGTATAGAGTACAGTATCATCTGCGAATAAGTGCACATTTGCTGTGTCCAGCTTGCAGTCCAGATTATTGATGTATATTGCAAAGAGGATAGGGCCCAGGATGGAGCCTTGTGGGACTCCTCGTAACAAGGATTTTTGTGGGGACAGATCTCCTATGGCTTTGACTTGTTGTAACCTATTGGTTAGGTAGCTGGTGAACCATTTAATGGCAGAACTATCAAGTCCAATGTTACTCAGTGCAGTAAGCATGATGGTATGATCGACAGTATTGAAGGCCTTACTTAGATCAAGGAAGAGGGCAAATACATGCTTCTTAGAGTCCAAGGCCATTTGCCAGTCTGTAGTTACTTTGGCAAAAGCCAATACTGTACTGTGTTTGGCTCTGAAGCCAGACTGAGCCAGGTTTAGCAACTTTTGTGAATCCAAATGTTCTCTAAGTTGATGTTGACAATTTTTCAAGTAATTTAGAGAGGACGGATAGTATAGAAATAGGCGGTAATTGTTCCGATCACTGGATCCCCAGTCTTGAATAATGGTAGGATGTGGGCAGTTTTCCACAAGACAGGTAGCCCACCTTGAATCAGAGAGGTGTTGAATAAGTGTGTAATAGAGGCGGTCAGATAGGTATGGCCAAGTTTTGGAAAGTAAGGTTCAATATTATCTGCACCGCATTCTTTTTGTGTCCAGAGAACGAGAGGTCCTCCACTTGCTTGAACGTAATTGTGAGGAAGCTGAAGGGGTGGGATGCGGTTGGTTATGGTTGTGATTATCAGTGAAGCCAACAGTGTAGTCTCTTGCTGGGCTAAGTTTGCTGATAGGTGAGGTGTCAAAGGCAAGCCCTGCAGTGGCAAAATGATCATTAAACTTCTCTAGTATATCAGCTTTGTCCATATAGGTGGTACCATCAGACACAATTTTGTTTGGAAGGGGTGTTGCAGTGGACTGACCTTCGACTTCTTTGAGGATGTTCCAAAATTTGGCAGGTCGTTTTTATTGTCTTCTAGTTCTTTTTGGAAGTACCTAGCTTTTTCTGACCTAATTAGCTTGGTACAAGCATTCCTAGTGGTACGGAATGCTAACCAATCAGCCTCCAGGTGGGATTTTCTCACTATTTTCCACCAGTAGTCCCTATCTCTGAGTGCATTCTTCAGAATGGGAGAGAACCAGCCAGGAGTTTTATTTTTGTATTTGATCAGTCTTAGTGGGGCATGTTTGTCTTTTAGCCCCAGTAAGAGGCTGTGAAAGATGTTAAATGCCTCGTTAAAGGTGGGAGCTAGATAGAAATCCTGCCAACAAATGTTGCTTAGATCTTTCAGGAAAGTGTACTGGCAGAACTTTTCAGGCATCTTTTCAGTTTGAATTTGGAGGCCGTTTTTATTTGGGAAGGATGTCTGATGCAGGCAGTAGCAAAATGGCCACTTATATCGTTGAAGAATACTCCAGTATGCGAGATAGTGTGAGGTTTATTTACTAGCATAAGGTCCAGGAGGGTGCTGCACTCAGGGTTTTTTCTGTTAGGTCTGGTTATAGCAGTCGCCATTTGTAACAGACCATTAACATCGCATAGACCCTTCAATTTCTTAGAGCTGTCATCATTACAATTTATATTGAAATCCCCCATTAGAATACACTCAGTATTAGCAGAGTCAAGAAGGTTTTGAAGGTGTGGCAGATGTGCCCAGCCACCAGATGGTGGTCGGTAGCATGGTGCCATAAGGAGTGATTTCTCGCTGGAAAGTGATAATTTTAGAGCAAGGCATTCAAATTCCTTAGCTTTTGATGTACAGTCAAAGACTGTGACTGTGAATTTGCTTTTGACATATATTGCAACCCCTTCCCCTCTAGTTGGTCTATCACAGTGGTAGATGATATATCCAGGTACGTTGATAGATTTGTCCGGGGTCAAGGGTGTGAGCCAGGATTCAGTTATCATGAAGAAATCAGAAGATGCATGTAGAGCCCAGGTCTGTATAGAGTCAATCTTCTTTAGCAAACTACAGACATTGATATGGATACAGCTAATCCCTTTATATTGAGGGAGGTCTGCAGGGGCGTCCAGAGAAATAGGTGGACCTGGGTTTAATTCAACATTTCCCGAACAGAGTAGGAGAAGCAGTAGTAGTTTTTTAAGGTGGTATCTTAGCCTGCTAAATATTCTTTTGTTACTCCTTCTAGCATACATTGGTTTAGCGGTGGCTGTGTTAAGGGCAGGATTGCTATTTGCTAGGGATAAAACACAGAGAACTGATAGAGCCGATATCATCCTTGGGAATTGCATGTGTTCTACAGTTATGGTCTGGAGGGAGGAGGGGCATGACCATAGAGGAGACGTCCCTGATGTAGGATGCCATGGTCTAATGTGGGAGGCTATATCTTGGTAGATGATAGAGGAGGGAAACTGGCCTTTGTCCGAGTTGCAAATCGAAATTTTGGGTAGAGTATAACAAAGTAATATAAGGCAACTATAGCGAAGGATAGGCGAAAATGGCATTCTTAATGTGGAGATATTTCCTTTTACCAGTAATAAACACAGGATTTGCAACAGTTCCTTGAGAGGGCCAAGGAAATGAGTGGATCTTGTGGGAGGATGGGGTACCAATGAAAAATTAAGGCCTAGATAACTAATGAGGTGTGGCTGGCAATAGCCAGTAGGAGTGAGCTAGAAGGGCGGGGCCGGGTTTATGTGTATTTAATCAGGACTGGGGGGTTGGGTGGGTGAAAAAATTGGCAGCTAGGGCTCCCTTCCTGGAGGTAATCAGTCCCTGAGGCAAGTCCGTACCTGCGTTTCAGTGAGGGGCTGGTGGCTTCAGACCTGGACTGCGGGTGGCAGTCTGGTAGGTCGAGTTCATCAGAGAACCACGGCTGTGGCTCTCAGACTGCCTGTGTTTCTGTGAGGGGCTGGTGGCTTCAGACCTGGACTGGGCCTTTGTTTGGAAGCTTACTGTGGTGTGTTGGCCTCGATCAGACCATATGGAAACCTAAAGATTCTCTTCTGGGTTCCGAAAGGTCTGATCAAGGCATACACACCACAGTAGGCTTCCAAACAAAGGCACGCACCATGTAGCCTGATGTTTTTGTGAGCTGGCTTGGTATAATTTGTAGCAAACAAATGTGTTTCCATATGTTTGTGTCTCAGCTCAGAATGTATTTCAAATTGTGCTACATTTTATTTTATTTAGTGATGGGGATGCTGCATGACTTGGGCCTTTGTTTGGAAGCTTGCTGTGGTGTATTGGCCTCAATCGGACCATTTGGAATCTAAACTTGAAGTGAATCCACATCGGTGGACACAGCATTGCTGCTACATTACAATGCTGTGCTCACCAGTTATTCACCAAAGATTCACTTTTGGGTTCCGAATGGTCTGATCGAGGCCTGCACACCACAGCAGACTTCCAAACCAAGGCTCACACCATGCAGCCTGATGTTTTTGGATACACCCTTGGTACAAGATTTGGATCATAGCTTCAGTGTTTTTAAATGATGTTCTTGTGGCTCAGAATGTATTTTATGCTGAATGTCTTTTGTAGGGTGGGGGATGCCGCATGGCCTGGGCCTTTGTTTGGAATCTTGATGTGGTGTGTTGGCCTCAATCAGACCATTTGGAAACCTAAAGATTCAATTTTGGGTTCCAAATGGTCTGATCGAGGCCTGCACACCACAGCAGGCTTCTAAGCAAGGGCACACTATGTGGCATGATGTTTCTGGGATGAGAATCTGACTCGGTGTTTGTTGCACTTAAAATAATGTTTCCATGGAATGTTTGTGGCTCAGAATGTTTTAAAATTATGGTGCTTGTCTTTTGTGGCAGGAGGGTGGATGCTGCATGGTGTGGGCCTTTGTTTTGCAGCTTGTTGTGGTGTGTCAGCCTCAATCGTACCCTTTTGAAACCTAAAGTGAATTTATGGAGTGCATGGGTGGACTCAGCATGGCTTGCCACAATGCTGTGCTCACCTGTTGTACACCAAAGATTGACTTTTGGGTTCCAAATCATCGGATCAAGGCCTACACACCACAGCAGTCTTCCAAAGAAAGTACCAGGCCATGTTGTCTGATGTTTGTTGTGTTTTTTTTTTTTAGTGGGGGGCTCCATGGCGTTGTTTCTGTGGTTGGCACTAACAAGCTAAGCATGCATTTGTAACATCTTTTTGTTTATAGTGGTACTGTACCTACACAAATAAGGGCCATTTGATAGTCAAAATGCTGAACTGTTTTTCCCAATTGTGTGATTGCTTTCAGGTGGTGGATGCAAGCCTCCATTTTGTTCGCAGGCGGGTGGATGCAAGCCCCCATTTTGTTTGCAGGTGGGTGAATGCATGCTTCCATTTTGTTTGCAGGTGGGTGGATGTGTGCCTCCATTTTGTTTGCAGGCAGGTGGATGCAGGCTTCCATTTTGTTTGCAGGGAGGGTGGATACATGCCTGCATTTTGTTTGCAGGTGGGTGGATGTTGGCCACTCCATTTAGTCTGCACTTCTTGCATTGTATGTCTTGGCCATAGCACCATTAACCTTTACTTAAGTACATGTCTTTGCCATCACACTGTTAACCACTTCATGCATCCTATGTCTTGGCCATAGCGCCATTAGCCATTTCTAAAGTATATGTCTTAGCCATCATGCTGATAACTACTTTGTGCATCATGTCTTGTCCATTGCATCATTAACCACTTCATGAGTCATATGTATTGGCCATAGCATCATTAACCTTTTCTGAAGTACATGTCTTGGCCATCGCACCTTTAACCACTTCATGCATCTTATGTATCTTGGCAATGGTGCTGGTAACCACTTCTTAATGGTATGGCAGTGCCATTAACTATTTCTGTCAGGGCATGTCTCTTCTGTCATGTCATATGAAGTCCAGTGGCAGAAACACTCCTGTAACCCTTCATTTTTAAATCAGCTTGAGTTCCCACAGACTTTTTGAGAACCACATATTCAAGAATGGAATCAAGAAGAAGACCCTGTATGTCTGCTGCTGCATTGCTCAATGAGATGCCAGGCAACACTCCTCCTTTGTCCAGAAAGGAAAAGAGTCAGCTGTACCGAGACAACATTAAGAAGGATGCTGCACACTATCCAGTATATTTGGAGAAAAATGCCACATGTGCACACAAATACAGACAGAACATGGCTGATGATCAACACAAACATTACAACGAGATGGCTAAGGAGAAAATGAGAAGGTACAGGGAAGTGCAGAAACTAAGGAAGCAGTCAATGGTTTAAAGTGGCCCCTTTAAAAAAAAAACAAGGGATGAAGGACAGAAAAAGACACAGACAGAGTATTGGAGGGAGAAAAAAAAGGCAACAATGAGCCAACGTGAGTGGTCAAAAAAGAAGACCAAAAAATGAGAAGCAATTAAGACGGTAGCATGAGAAATGAGCTAATATGGCCACTGCCACCACTGCTGCTGAAACCATTGCCTTACCAGTGACCATCATCATCATCACCACCACCACCACCTCACCAGTAGTCATACCAGAAAAACAGCAATGTGGGACCCCAACAGAACAATACCATGCTTCTCTAAGAAAGGCTGTTCAACGAGCACGTAAACCATTGCCTAAATCACCAAATAAATTTGTGGTCACAATTCAGAGAGTCATGCATAACTGTTTGCCATCGAAGAAAGCTGCCCTGACCAAGCATGGTGTGTGTCAAAGAAGCAAACCTGAAGACAAAATGATATCTGTAGTCGCAGAAAAGTTGGCAGAGATCGAAAACAAAGGCAAGAAAACAGACCGTCAGATAAGTAAGGAATTCTTAAAAACAGTGGTTGTATTAAAGGAATACAAGCTGCTTAGGACTGTGAGCTCAGTATCAGGAGTGAGTTGGAAGAGGCTCATGAGGGTAACTTGTGGTGAAAGTGCAAAGAACAAACAACACAATTCTGCACTGCCACAGGAAACTGAGTTGAGTGGAAAAATTCTTTGAAGACTGTGCCACACTACTGCCACACAAAAAGACTTTCTCTAAACAGACAGGCAAAACACAATCATATCTGGATAAAACAATTGTCTTCAAAAGGAATTTGTACAGCAGAACCCCGACATACCACTAGGAGTGAGGAAGTTTCAAACACTATCGCCAATGCACATTAAACTGGCAGCCGAGCAGAAACTTCATCAATGCTTGTGTGAGTACTGTATAAATGCTTCACTGAAGCTTCAGGCATTAAATTGTCTTGTCAACAGACATCACTGAAGCTTCAGGCATTAAATTGTCTTGTCAACAGACATCAATTAACAGGCTGTAAAATCCCAGATGTTTATAATGCAGTGGAACTAACTGTGTGTCCAAAAGCACCATTTGAAAAGTTCTACCAGTTGGAAAGCATAGAAACATTTTGTGTAAAATGCCACAGACAATTTTGTTAAAACAGTGGAGGAGCTAGTCCAGCAACACAGAGAAGAAGAAACAATGTGGCAGGAATTGGACACCATTAAAGTACGGTGCACCGTTAATGGTATACAAGTGCAACAGTCACAGAAAGTTTTAAAAAATAAACACTCTAAAGTACACCCGCTAGTACAAGTACTAAAAGAAGATCTTTTGATTCTGGGCCGGCACTTGCATGTGGCAGCATGGCAGTAGCATACGCTTAGAATGATTAAGAGGAATTCACATCCAAGGGATGGTTTGTGATGGTGCTGGACTTTACAGAGAACTACACCTGCAAACTACATGGTGAGGTCCAGCCAGCACACTGGCATCATGAGCAGGCAACACTTCATCATGTGGTAATGCACTACTGTTGCAGACACTGTGAAACTACTGCAATGGAGTCACTAGTGTTAATCTCCAGTGAACTTGAAGCACAATAACTATGCCGTACGACATTTCATGAAAATTGTAACCTCACATCTCATTAATGTATGAGTGTTAAACATCAATAAGCAAGTGCACTTCACTGATGGATGTGGTGCCCAGTCCAATCCAAATGGGCCTTTTATGACATTTCCTTGGTCAACAGATAGTATGGCTTCAAAGTCAAGTGTACTTTTTTTGGGTCATGACACAGAAAGGGACCGTAGGATGGTGAAAGCGCAGTGGTGAAATCTGTGGCAAGCAGGGCAGTACAGCCACAGCAGGCTGTTATTAGGAAGATGAAAGAACTGTACCAATACTGCCTCAATGCACTGACAAAACAGCCTAAAGCTGATGGGTGCACTCACTTTAGGTGAACATATTTCTGGGTGGGTGAAAATTATATAAAAAGAGAGGCAAGATGAGTTATAAAATCAGTGCCTGGGACACACCTTGTACAAAGTGTAAAGGGAGTGGTGGATGGTGTGTTGGCCACAAGAAACTTGACATGGTTTTGCATACGCTACATTAAGATGGGCCCTGTGAAAACCGAAGTCATGTTAAAGATTGGAGAACAAAGAGACTAATATATTCAGCTGTATTGATGCCAGCCACTGAAGATCCTCCCAGCACCACAGTGCCCACTGAAGCTCATGTTGACTCCACAGCTGTGAATGTTGTGTCAGGATGGGCACACTCCACAGCTTCCCTTGCCAGCCCTTGTCCTGGTGATAGTGCTTCCAGTGCTCCTACAGCTCCTGACAACACAATGGCAGCCACCATGACTGAAAATTCAGAAACTTTGCCAGACACAATTATGGGAAATGATGCTTGCACATCAACTCAGTGCCCAGCTCCACAATCTCACATGCCTGCTCCATCATCAACCAGCATCACCAGAGCTCCTAAAAATAAAAAACCTCATTAGACACAGAACTTGAGATGAACAGTTACTATGTGGTATACTATTCAAGAGAATTTTACATTGGGACAGTAACTGCAGTGGATGAAATGAAAAAATTGTACTCCTTGAAGTTCCTACAAAAGCGTGGGAGTATTTTCACTTGGCCATGAAGGCAGGACAGTGACCGAATGACATGAAAAAAAAATTTTCATGGACCAATAAAGTTTTAGGGAGAAGATGGGCACTATGTGATCAAATCAGATGAATTACAAATTATCTCTGAAAAGTTCATCAAGATGCAACAGTGATGGAATTAAGGACTCTCTGCTATGCTGTTGTGACCCTATAATGATAAGGAGAACTTTGGGGAAATCATTCATTAGTGCACTGCATTAGTGTTTGTAATGTATGTACAGTATTTAGTACCTAGTAATAGTTTAGTCCATAGTTAATAGTTTAGTCTGTAGTTAATAGTTTAGTCTGTAGTTAATAGTTTAGTTCATAGTTAATAGTTTAACTGTAGTAATCCATACTTAGTTTAATTCGTAATTATAGTCCCCAGTCATAGTGTAGTCCATAGTGATAGTGTAGGCAGTCTCTATAGTGTACTCTTATAGTGTTGTCATAGTGTATTCTGTAGTAAGTCTTATAGCTTAGGTTGTATACTTTCATCTGTAGTCAAGGACAATGGATTTCCAAAAATGCTTTTTTAAATTTCATACTTTTGGTAAATGTGTAACTATGAAGATGTTTGGTTTAGAGTTTGGCTTTAGTCACTGGTGTTTAGTCTATAATATATTAGTTTGTTTATTTTAAATGGACAGTAAAAACGTTTTGGAAATTCAGCTGCTGTTTCCCATCTTTTATTGCATGTGCTGTGGTACTTCAAGGGTCATTGTTGCATCGCAACACTGGGTAAATGGCCCCTGTCCCCTGCACGCCCAGAGTTTTATGTCTCCAGTTACATGCGCATCCAGAGTTTTTTTTTTTTACTTTCTATTTATCCACCTTTCTCACCCCGGAGCTACTCTTCTTCGGGAGACACCAGATACCACCCCGCGACCTGCCTTACCTGGTGCCCCAAGAGTTCCCCCATAGAGCTGTGGCTATACCCCCCAGGTGGGTACGGGATGGGACCCCAACGTCCTGATTCTTCAATATCTTGTTGAATCCCCTGGTGGTCAGGCAGGCACTCGCTATTAGGGTCAGTACTTTTGGTGCTCTGTCTACCCGTGCTCCGGTGGTGTTTTTTCCTCTTTCTGAGGAAGTGGCCAGTGCCCTGACATCAAGGTGTTACGCTGATGACCGCCACTCCCAGCCCTCTTGTACGTGCTCCTGCACTTGCTGTTCATCTGGCCTCCTCCAGAGGTCAGCCAAGCACCAGACAAATGCCCCCTTCCTCCTGGGAGAGGAGAGCTGTCCCACGGATGCTCAATCCTCTTCCTCCCCTGCCAACCCCTGATGACACAGTCTCATTCCCGAACCCGGGTCACCGGCGTGACATGAGGTGTGGCATCCAGCACCTCAACCATCAGTGCCACCGAGCTGGCCCGCACATCCAGAGTTTTATGTCCCCAGTTACATGCACATCCAAAGTTTTATGTCCCATTACATGCGCATCCAGAGTTTTATGTCCCCAGTTACATGTGCATCCCTAGTTACATGTGCATCCCCAAGTTTATGTCCCCGTTACTTGTGCATTTTTTTAAATGTTTTTTCTCTAGATACGGTGAGTGATTTATTCCGTAACATAATAAATATTCATTAGGTAAGTAACAGCATACAAAAACAATAAATGTTTTGTATAAGTTAAGCATTTGAAAAAATGTCACCAATGTCACAACTTGGTAGCCCTTTTTCATGCACTGACCCATATTCACACTTTCCTTAGTTCTGGTTTGCCACCTGTCAATAAAATAAAGTTACAGCAGATGAAGACATACATACCCCTCAAAAATCTCTGACATCTCACATCCCAGTGCCTTTATCTGGTTGTCTGACCACCCTACTGCCCTTGCATTTGTGGCTGCCCCAATTTAAAAAGATGTGTGTTAAACTCCACCAAGTTGATGTTTCATGACCAAACCAAGGACATATCTGAACTAAAATGCCATCAGAGGGGTTCTCTTTACGTGATAGAAGAATGTCCACCCCCTGGGTCTGCGCTACTTATTTCTACATTTTTTCCCTTACATCCCATGTGATCCCCAAACATGTCTGCAAGTTACACCAACACCCAAACACCAAACTGTCCATTTTGCTAGCACAGATCCGCAAAAACACCCCTTCAGTCATCAAGGCAACCTCTTCAAATGCCAAAGCCACATTTGTCTGAGGAGCCTTATTTGCCTGCACCAACTCCAATACCCTGAAGGCACCACAGGTGGCCACCAAAAGGATGGTCACAAACAGTATTATGTCCAGTTTGGATGAACATACCTTCTCCAATTTGCCTCAAACTCACTCAAGTAGGCTGGGGATAATAGGCTGATGATGATCAACCTGCTTACTTGACCCTCTCACTCATCCTTCTATCGACTTGAAAAGCTGAAATGCCCATGTATTGCCCACATAACCAGTCACCTTGGAAAAGCATGCTATCCTGTCAGGTGTTGGCCTCCCACTTCTGTTGTAACCCCTTCCTAATTTTTCTTCAGGATGTGCCAGCATTGTTAGTCCACTGGTATGGGCTATCCATTCACCCACCCAGTCTTTCCTTGATGTTGAAAAACCACTCAACACCCCTTTTGTATGCAGCCCTTTTACAGGGTGTTAATGCATTCCTGATCAACTCCCAGGCTTCTATCTCACCAATTTTTGAAGGTGCTGGGACTGCCTTGGGGTGCTTCTATGCTTTGGGCAACAACTACCAGAACCTCCACCACTGTAAATGACAACGAGCATCAATAATGTTATTCCCTACCCTAGGCATATGTAAAGCCTAAAAATGTATGTTTAACATAAGACATTTTAGAACAAAAGCTCTCATCAAATCTCCCACTGGCCCTTTAGCCCCAACTGCCCATTGATGGTGTGTACCATACCCATGTTTGCCAACCTGAAAATAACCTTTTTTTTCCCCGAAAATGCCACTCCATGCCCAGAGTGCCACCAAACTTGGGAAGAATTCTAGAAAGGTAACATTCTTTGTCAAATCAGTGTCCTGTCAGCTGGGTGGACACTACTCAGTGCACCACTCCCCATGAAAATATGTCCCATAGCCTAAGGGCCAGATATTCAAACTGCGCCCAAAATGTGCGCAATAGCAGGAGCAAGCACAAGTCAATTGTGCACATGCGCAACAGACGCGATATTCAAACATGGAGCAAGTCAAATTGCGCAACCAGCCAACGTCTGAATATCGCACAACCCAGTGCCAGCGCAACCAGAAAGGGAAGCTGAGCATATGATGCCTATAGCGCAACAAGGCCAACCCAGCTGAGCAGTCCAGAGGCACCATAGCGCAAGCAAGAGCCCCCAGCAGCACAGCAATGGAACTGCACAACCAGGGAGGTAGGCAGGGGCCCACCACCCATGCCACAGATGGGCACAGGAACACACTGCAGAACTAACAATACACCCCACACCAAGCACAGCATCACTGGTGGAAGGGCGGAATATCCGCCCATGGGGACAAGCCAACAAAGCACAGCTGGGCCATGGTGTCCCAGCACACCCACTGGCAAGCTGAGACTGCCACACAAAGGGGGCAGACAACCTAAGTGTACAACAGCACCCCCCTGTGCACAGCACACCCTGCACTGGTACCCCAAGACACCACCCATGAGCAGTGACTGTGACCGTCACTGCAGGAATCCCCATGCCCCCCCCGGCACAATGCAACCATGTGTACCACAGAACCATACAAGCCAGACCCACCAGGAGCACACAGCTGTAACATCATCCATGGCCTGATCTGATCCACCCTTTTTGGCATTGGGAGACCAGTTCCACAATTTCTGAAATGGCTGAGGGGTGGTACTACCTGGCTTACGTTGCATGAACAGATGGGGTCACCTGCATTCCATGCATTCATGCTTGAACCTGCACCACTTCATTTTACACACACTTTGATTTTAGTTGTAGCCCTCATTGTACTCCAACCACCCATACACCAGCTTATTCACATGCATGGCCATTATCCTGAAAAAATAATTTCACAGACCATGAGCCTTCTCTGGGGCCATCTGCTGGACTGTGCCTCCAAATATAACAAATGCCATTGCCAATTTCTCCCATATGTGGTGGATTTGTACTCATTGTCTCACCTCTGTTTGTCCTTTTTTCGTTATTGTCCTCATGTTTTCTGGGTCAGTTGAGGAGTGAAACTATGTCTACATACTCCCCCTTCCACCAAAAGAATCTGCAACCTCACATTCTCAGTTAGGTGCAACCAAATAGCTTCCCCAAGGCTTAAGAATCCAGCTGTGGAGAAAGTGAGCCCTGCCTGTTGACCCTCCAACTGACCCCCTGCTCCTGGTGCAACCACCATGCCCCTGTATCAGTGCAAAGCAAAAAATCTAGAAGGTCTGGGGGTGCAAGATTGGGTGACTAGCCCAGAACAAAGTCCACAGAAAGCAAAGGTAACTGCACTGAGGAAAAACATTCATAGAAGTCATGGGGCCAGATTTTCAAAGCCCTTAAAATGATGCAAGGTTCTTGCAACCAACATGCTTGATGAAACAAGCACCTTGCACCATGGTTAGTGCCAATAGCTATTTTAGAAAGCAGCCTACATCAATCTGCAGGCTGCTTGCACCAAAGTGTGCTAGTGTCAGCCGTGCAGCTGTGGCATGGCACTAGGGGGCTTGTGCCAGACCCTGGCAGCCACAACCCCACCATCCAGATTTTCAAAACCCTCTCCAGGGACAAAGAGCTAAGCACCATTAGACCACCCCTTAGCTGGTCTAACAGTACTTCGACAACCCCTGGGAGGGTGTCAACCATATCCTGCCACTGTGTGCCCCCAGTCACAATACCCCAGTACTGTCCAATTCCCCAGCCCCAATGTGCCTCTAACTGTGCATACCTTCATGATCCTGCCCCCCTGCCATCAAGCCCAGATGTGTCCACACTGAGTACCCACAATAGCCCCTAATGCCCTCCCTGTTCCACTCTCAGTGTTTGCCATTGTAAGCCCCCAACTCCCTGGTGCTCTAGTGGTCCCCCCCCCCCTGGCAAGTCTTGACAACCACCCTGCTCCTCCCCAACAGACCCTGATTCAACAACTGGTACAGCCCTCCGCACACCACTAGATCCATCCTTCAAATGAATTTTCAGAGTACGTACTCTAATGCTGGAACGCGGCCTAACATTTCATTCAGCAGCTGGACCTGGTGCTGTGTGAAAGGCTGTACTGATCACTGAATCAGGGTCCGGAGTGTGGGGGGGAGCAGGGTGGTTGGCACTACCTGCCAGGGGGTGGGAGGTCACTAGATCGCCAGGAGTTGTGTGCTTCAATGGTATATATACCGAGTGTGGAGCGGGAGGGCACTAGGGGGTTTTACGGGGTACCAACTACGGGCAGATTGTGGCCTGGTGGTGGGGGGGTGGGGGTCATGAGCCATGCATATGCCCCCATTAAAAGGTGCAGCTCACACCACATGGCTGCTGCAGCATTCCTAGTGGGTAAACCATCTGTTTGGTGCCCTGCCACTTTTGCCACAAGCTGTGGGACTTCGGCACCGGGACTTTGTCCATTGTAAATTTGGGTGCAGGGCCCCAGATGCACTAGCATGCAGCACAAGCTGCCATTGTAGCAGCTTGCATCAGGGCTTTGAAAATCCAGCCCATAGTCTTTTGCAACAGTAAATTAAGTACTTTTTATTTTAAATACCTTTACATTGGCATAGCACAGCATCTAACTGGAGACTGGAGGACAGACAACAACCCCAGCACTTCAGCCAACATTGGCCTTCTTCAGGGAGTGTGTCAGCTACTGAAATCTCCCAATACAAATTTTCTCCATTGACTGGGGACACTCGTCCTGTTGTGAGAGAAGGAGGGGCTAGGGGAGGGGCAACAACTAGACCTCTGTTTCTGGTCCTGGTGTCCTCCCCAGCTGTGTGAGGCATCAGTGCCAATGGCTATTACAGAGAGCTTCCTCCACTTCAAGTATTTCCTTCCAAGTATGCCAGGAGCCTGTTGATCCTCTGTTTCAACACTAAATATCCACCCAAATCTGCTTAGAGCAAAACCTAGTCCAACACATAAAAACACCTACACGGGACAAGAACTTACTGGATTTAGTCTTAAGCACTGAGTATGTAAACATCACTGACTGTGACATAACTACACCTTTAGGAAACAGTGTCCATCTACTGTAAGTGTATATTTCACTGAACAATGTACTCCCAGTAGAGTAATACGTTGCACAGAAATGCATTTCTACAATTCAGCTTACAAAGAAAATATGAACACAGAGATTACCAACATTAACTGGCATAACACTCTTCAAAACAAAACAGGGGAGATATGCAGGGAAATAATAAAGCAAGCAATATTAAGTGCAAGTGAAAAACACAGTAAGCGTGTGAAAAAATACAATAACAAAGGTGTAAAACCAAAATGGGTAAACAAAAAACCATAAAACTAATTAAAGAAAAAAACTAGATATGCAACCTACAAACAAACAAACACAGAGGAAGATTGGAACAAATTCAAACAGGTCCAAAAATCATATAAAAATGCAATCAACAAGGCAAAATGGAATATAGAATTGAGACTAGCAAAAGCAGCAAAAAAGGCAAACAGTTCTATGGTTATATTAAATCACTCACAAAATCGGTCTCTGCACTAACTACAGCCCAATCCTGATTATCCAACCCCCGCTCATCCGACCTCCCTATCTAATGGACACTTGCTTTGTCCCCCACACTTAATAAATTTAATCTCCTAGTTCCCATTCCCATTAACTACAGCGTAGTGCTCTGATTAAGATGCTTTGCACCTGGCAATGATTACCAGTAAGTCTCAACAGTACTTAAGCACATCAGTTAACACATTCAAACATTGAACCTCACCCTGTGCTGGAATGTTTTCAGAGATGCAGGCTAAAGAAAGCGAGTCATCCTTAATGTTGTTTAGAAATGCCGTATTGTGGAGTGCCTCAAGAATGGCGAAAGGCAGGCATTCTTGCAGGGAAATAGGGGGCGGGTAAGTCCACCATAAGTGATAATAAACTCTGTTACTTTGCCCTGACAATGGAGACGTATCAGATGCTGAAGAGCATAAGAATATGCATTCCTCCAAGGATGAGCGGCAGCACTCAGTTTTATTATATATTTTTTTATATTTATGCTTTATGGTTCCTCCATGGAGCCAGCAGGTTGCTCCGGCCCTCCCTCAGAGGGGCTCATACTCTAACCCGAATGCGTTGAGTCATCATGGACCTCGTCAGCTCCCGGATATTTTCTGCCTGTTTTCTCCACAGCACCCGAGCCGTACAATGGGTGAGGAAGCTTCCCCCACCTCCAAGGAAGCAGCCAGACACCCTGGATGTGTGCTCTTCCCTCATCTGGGTGATGCACCTGTGTTGACACCAAGCCACCACCGAGTGTCAGCCCATAGCGTGCCACACTGTCCCCCCCTCCAAGAGGAAGGACAGCTGTCTATGGATGCTCAATCCTTCCTCACCCTGCTGACCCCCGAGTGACCTGAGTCCATTCCAGAACCCGGGTTGCCAGTGTGGTGCAAGGTGTGGTGTCCAGCACCTCACTCTTTAGTGCCACTGGGCCAGCTGTCTGCTTTATATTTGTGGTTCTGTCAACAGCGTAAGAAGGGGACACCACTTTCTGGTCACCTACTAAAAGAAAAGGTGCTGATGTTTCATTCTCGCCTGGCAACACTGTCCCCTTTGCAGCCAGTGAGGGATGGCTAACATGCTCTAAGAGGTGGCTCAGAATTCCCCAGCTGCACCTCTGTGGTGGGTGGCTCAGTGCTTGCTGAGCAGGAGAGCTCACCATTTCTTGAAAACCTTTTGGATATTTTTGAAGCCACAGTTCTCGTTCCAAACCGAATTCACAACGCAGATGAGACCAGGCTTTTGCAGTACTACTGGCCAGATTGCACATTGGCACATGGGAGAAAGAGGGAGGCTCCTGGTTTCAAAAAAGCAAAAGACTGGGTCACCATCCTGGGTAGTATTAATGCTGCTAGGACACATAAATGCAAGCTGGTTCTGTTGGGCAAATCTCACCAGCCTCATTGTTTTAAGCACGCTTATATGAGTGCCCTACCAGGTAGTGACAAGGAGGACAAAGAAAACAGTGATCCTCCTGTGCTACCAATACATTCAGAGGCAGTCGATCTGTTTTGCAAATGCATTCTTTACATGAAAAGTCAGCCTGATTCTGATCTGGTGCAGGTCATGCTGCTGAGAGTAATGCAGAAGAGAGCCTGCTATTGCATGACCATCTGAAACAAACACCTCTAACTGATTACTTTCAGTAATACACAGTACTGTACTACAGTACTCTATTCATTTTGAAAAATTTTAATTTGTTTAAATAAAATGCAGCTATTTTTATTTACCTAGCCTTGATCAGCTCTGTGTATCTGTTCCACTGACTTGCTACTCCCTTACCGTCATCTTAATGACTCTGCTGTTTATCCATTCTCCTGTTTATCTGACCTAGTCAGATGTCCCCAAAGGGGTTCGGATAATGAGGCACTATTGTACCATCACTGAACAAAATGAAATAATTTTAGACCAGGTTCACATGACTGACACCTTTAATAAATGTTTCTGTTCAATTTACTCAGAACTGAGCCCATCAGCCATCTACAATACTGAAACCAGTCCAGTCCAATTCTGCATGAAGGAGGAAATCAAGAACAAAATAGATGGTCTAAAAAGTATGGGGCTCCTGGTATTGACAGCATTCTCCACAAATGCTTATAATAGCAAGAGACAGCATTTCGTTCCACTAGAAATACTGTACAATAAACTTCTGAGTACAGGCAAAGTACCAACAGAGTGGAAGGCAGCAAAAAGCACCCCTATTTACAAAAAAGGATTAAGGCAGGACATACGTAGTTACAGACCAATAAGTTTGACATCAGTCCCTGGAAAAATCCTTGAATCACTTCTGAAGAACGAGCTTTGCCAACATATAAAATTAGCTAACACAGTCGACATTAATCGACATAGATTTACTTTGTGATGTTTCTGTCTCACAAATCTTATTTGCTTTTATGAGAATATCAGTAAGCTTCTGGATGAGGGCAGACCAGCAGACGTAATTCTGTAGGACTTTAGCAGAGCATTTGACACAGTACCACACTGGGCAATAATGAGCAAACTTAGTAAGTTGGGGTTAGACTATCACATACTGAGACAGATAAGTAATTGGATGCTAGGCAAAACCCAGAGAGTGACCATCAATGGCTACTTATCCACTGAGGGAAGGGTAACAAGTGGAGTCCCGCAGGGTTCAGTGTTGGGCTTTGTGTTGTCTCAATTATTTATTGCAGATCTTGGCAATGATACAAATGACAAAATAATAAAGTACGCTGATGACGCCAAAATAGGAGGTCCGTCCAGGACACCAGAGGAAATTAAATCCATTCTGGCAGACGTAGACCACATGACCAACTGGGCCTTAAGATGGGGAATGTGTTTCAACACAGATAAATGCTGTGTATTGCATATGGGTAGAAACAATATATTGTCTAAATACATCTTAGGCAATTCAACCCTGAAATCAATAAACACTGAAAAAGACCTAGGTTTGCTAATTAGTAACAACTTAGACTTTAGTAAACAATGCAAAAATGCCATCTCCAAGGCAAACAGAGTAGCAAGCACTACAGTAGTAGCCACAGACATTGCCAGCTATTTCCAGATATTTCACAAAATTTCTAAAGAGTTTCTGTCTGCTGCCCCTACTGTAGCAAAGGAGAAAGTGTTAGATATATCTGGAAATATTACAGAAATTTCGGGGAATAGCTGGCAGTGTCTGTGACTGCTACTGTATAAAAAGAAATAGTAAGAGTAGAAGGCTGACATGGTACTGCCATTGTATAGATCCTACATCAGGCCCCAGCTTGACTAGTGTAGACAACTTTGGAATCCACACAAGAAGACAGACATACAGAGAATGGAAAGGATACAGTGTAACATGACTAAAATAATAGCAGACGTTAAAGATCTTATATATACAGACATAACTAGCAGCCTAAAATTATACACATTGGAGGAAAGAAGGAAAAGAGGGGATTTGTTGCTATTTAATGACATAATCAGAGACCCCATTCTTGTGAAAGAACTAAACATTTAATTTAAAGATCCTAACTCTCGAAATAGGGGACTATAGGTGCAGGGCAACAGATTCGGGGTAACAGATGGAAATATTTTTTCACAGAGAGATGTGGTTAACTTGTCAAATGGGTTGCCAGACAGTACAGTTGTAAATGAAAGTAAAGACACATTTAAAAGGAGGTTGGACAAATTCATGACGGATGGTGGAAAACTGACGTTTTACTTAAATTTATAGGAAGTTCTTTGGGCTCTGATCTTGTCTGCTCCTTCACAATAGTAACAATAGTGACAATCAGCTACCCCCATGCCCAGGCTGGGGAATCGGACCATATTTAGGAAGCCCCATTGATGTTGCAAGGCAGCGTGGCAGTGAAGGGGCATCCTCTGGCTGTGACAGTCCTGCTCCCGTGCAGCTCCCCAAAACACTCATTTCCAGGAGGGTCGAAGGAGGAATAATCAGTACATGGGTCTTAACAGGTCCCTCTGCCATGGAAGACCTCCAGGTGTTACCAGTCCCAGCAATACCTGCACCAGGCCCACTCATCGAATCGCTGGTGTAGCTGGAGAGGTGTCACCCCCCCCCCACTGCTCCTGGACCTTTTTGCCACTGGCTCCACTCTAGCGCTGCCCCCTTCATAAGTCCTTTCCAGTAATGCCCTCACCTGCTCTGGACTCCATTCCCCAGAATTTTGCCTGTACTGCTGTACACTGGCTGATGCTGCAGGTGACCTCTTCTGTCTCGTGGCTGGTGCCACCTTCCTAGCCACTGTCCTCTTGGCCACCATCTTCTTCTTCACCACTGGCTGCCATAGTACTGGTGTCTTTCCCTTCCCTTATGTCTTCTTTGCCTGCAGGTGGGATGCTGTCCCAGCCCCTGAAGGATATCTCAAAAGGACTACCACCTTGGGAAGGGTAGGTTTCACTGAAAGTCCTGATGGCTTGTCTTCTGGGTTTCCAGTTTCCTTGCTCAAGTTTGCAAAATAAGCATCCCACCAGGCCCTGCCTCTCATGTTCACCGGCGACTGCAGTTGCCTTTTGAACTCCACCATATCCCCCTTCTCCACCACTTTCTTTGTGTGCAGCACCATGTCCTACTCACCAGCTGGAAGAAATAAACACACAGACAGCCTGCTCCTTCTGTCCTAGTTCTGTATGCTAATGGGGGTCACTGTGCAAAATCACCTTTCCAGATAGAGTAACAAAATGACAGTGCCAGTGTTCATGAGGTAGGGTTCCAAAAAGTCCATGTTAAAAATTTGGTGAAACAATTCCTAAAAATACATGAGTTACGTGCATCTGTTGAATTTTCCCTATGCATGCACATAACTTTGGTACTTTTAAATATTTTGCTGTCAGATTTTCAACATAGCCATTTTTTTCACACCACCTGATGAACTGTACAGCTGCCATTTTTCGCATCCTGATTGAAATGTGTTTTCGCACCTGTGGCACAGAATGGCATTGCAGTTGCGCATAATAAGCTTTGCCTTGCATTTCACAATTTCTCTGTAACAGGGTACATGAGGTGGGCTAATAAGATGGTTATGCTGACAATTTGGTCACTGTTGTTTGACACATGGAAGTGCAGGGCACTCTCCACACCTACATACTTATGTGCATCTACAGAGGGATTGGAGTGTAGGGTCCAAAAAACCCTGTGCTCCCACAGTAAAATAATGATGCTATTATACTATATCAAAAGTAAGAAAATTCATTGCAAAAAGTATTAATGTATCACTTAGGGTGCCTATTACAGTGACAAAAGTATGGAAATTCGGTGTTGGGGTTCCCAACCCTACCACCCCACCCCACCCCACCATCGTCCACACACTAACAGGCATTGAGGTGTGCCTTGGGGTCATTGTGCCTAACTCTCACCCCATTCTCCTATACTGTACCATCTCAGCTTCCTTACACATGGAATGGGGCGAGAGTTAGGGCTGATGACCCCAAGGCGCACCCCTATGCCTGTTGGTGTGTGGAGGGTGGGGGTTGGTAGAGTTGGGAATCCTAACACTGAATTTCCATACTTTTGTCATTGTAATAGGAACCCTAATTGATGCATTAAGAGAGTTTTTTGCAATGTTTGTGTGAATATATGTATAATGCATATATGTACATAGTCTATACCTGGATGCCAATTGCTGCCTATCTATGCCTCAAAAATATTTGGCATAGTTTTTAAATGTATTGGTTTTTATGTTACAAGCTTAAATCTATATACGTTATATTTTGATCTCTTTTCAAATGTATCCCCTTTCCCTCTCCCAAGGACGCATCTGGAAACTAGCTATTGTAGCTCAGTATGCCTTTCCTGGTGTAATTTTTAAATACATAAATAAATAATAAACTTGTCTATTTAATGACTCACTGAAGTCCAGAGTTGTGCCAGCTTATTGGAGATCTGTCAATGTAGTACCACTCTGCAAGTGAGTGACTGGGATGATCCAAAAAACAGGCCTGTCAGCCTTACCTCTATTGTAGTTAAGCTGATGGAGAACATAGTCATTATTTGTAATAGATTACATTTTTATAGCACCTTGAGCATTTTTCAAGGTACTGAACAAGATCAGGAGACAAAATAATCAAATAGTGTTAAAAGTTAGCAGGTAAAAATGAGTTTTCTGTTTGTTTCTGAATAATGTAGGATCAGTTAAGGCCCAGTTAGTCAGTGGTAGTCCATTCAAGGAAACTTGGAGACCTACATAGAGGACAGCTGGACTACAGTAGAACAAGCAGCATGCATTTGTAACAGGGAAGTCATTCCAGACCAGCCTAATACCGTTTTTTGAATGGTTCACCAAGGCAGTAGACAGTGGCAAGGTGGTAGATTTGTTACACTTTGACTTCAGCAAAACCTTCAATTCCATACTTCACAGGAGACTACTAAAGAAGTTGGGGATCTTAGGAGAAGAGCAGGGTTTAGTTAGGTGGTTAGGAAGTTGTCTTGGGGAGAGGCAACAGAGAATAGCGGTGAATAAGGCTAAATTGGGGGACAAGGAAGTCATGTCACAAGTGGACTGCTGTAGGGATTGGTCCTGGGACATGTCCTATTTAATAAGTTCATAAGCGACATAGGGGAAGGTATCTGAGGAATGTAGTGTCTCTTTGCTATTGACATAAATCCATGTGCCAGGGTAGATCACAAGAACTAGTATGGGACTCCAGAAAGACAGAGAGAAACTCAAAAGATGATATAAGGTCTGACAGATGAGATTAAATGCTAAGAAGTGTAAGGTAATCCACTTGGGCGGGGGGGGGTCAGAATCCACACACTGAATACTGGATGGGAGGGGTGGACTGGGCAGTTCAACAGAGGAAAGAAATCTGGTGGACAAATCAATAACTCTCTTAAGCATGCAAGTCAATGCAACAGAGCATACAGCAAGGCATCGAGGATGCTGGGGTGAATTGGGAGGGGTTTTAACAGTAGGAGAAATGAGGTGACCCTGCCATTGCACAGATCCCTGGTGAGGCTTCACCTGAAGTGCTATGCCCAGTTATGGAGTCCTCACCTGAAGAAAGACGTTGACAGAGTAGTGTCAATACAGCAGAGGGTCACGTAGATGATCCAGGGCCAGCAGGGTAGATCCTATGAAAATCAGCTGGCCGTCCTAATTATGTACTTGCTGGAGGCCAGGCATAAGCGGGTGGACATAACTGAAACATGTAAGTTTCCCAGAGGTATAAACAATAGTGAGGATCTATTGTAGGAAACAGGAAGACACTTAGTAGTTGGCATGACTGGAGCTAGGTGGGGTGCAAGTTCAAGAGAAACATGAAGAAGTTCTTCTTCACTGAGAGTGTGGTGGAACCGTGGAACAGACTACCAGCAGAAGTGGTGGGAACAGCAACCTTTAATGGGTTTAAACAGTTGGGACAGGTCAAGGGGACTCATAGTCTACTTGTGGACATGGCTAGCCATCAGCCAAAATGGATTGGTGATCTCTTAACTCTCTCTCTCCTACTTGATAATTGGAATTTATCCATGGTCTACCCACTTCTTTCTTTATTATTATTATGGCTACTAAGTCTCGCTGCAGTACCCTTACTGGAGATCTGGTTTTCTTGAGATAGAGCAGGCTGCCCAAGAGTTTCTGTGATCCTCTCTTCTGCACATCTTCTGCCTGGTGCAGGCCTTCACTGCTTGCTGCTGCCCTGACTTACACTTCCTGCTTCAGATGATGGCACAGTCAGGGGACTCAGTGCAGGCCCTACACAATATGCAGACAGTGCCCAATATTACAGAGCTATGCAATGGGGTGCTGCAGAACATGGTGGATCTGAAGCTCACAGCCGCTGAAGCTTTCAAGGACTTCAAAGCTCTCAGCGACAGGGTGACACAGACAGCAGAATATCCCAGGTGAAAGAACGCATGGACAAGCAGCGTGGCATTCTCCAAGAACAATCAGCTGCCATACAATACGTGCTGCAGAAGGTCAACAAACTAGAGAACTGCACCTGGCAGAACAATATCCATTTTGTCAGTTTCCCAGAGGGGTTTGAAGGCAAAGATGTGGCCAGGTTCCTGTAATCTGTCACCATGGAGATTCTTAATGCTCCCAACTGTCTGCCAGTTGAAATTAAGTGGCCCTACCATTCTCTGGGTTCCCTGCCCACCACCAGGAGCAAGGTTTTATGTGATTTTAGCCAAGTTATTACATTTTCCAGTGAAAGAAAATATCCTACAGCTGGCTCGCATGACAGGTCCTTTGCACCGAAGAGGGCGCAAAATACAGCTTTTTCAGGACCTCTCCGTGAAGCTCTCCCAGAGACGACAGGCCTTTGCCACTTTCCACAAACGTTTCCATGCCTATGGACTAAATTTATTATGAGATGCCTACTACCATCTGTGTTGTCATTAATGGGGTCCCCAGGACTATGACTTTGTAGCAGTGTCTGCCCATCATGTTAACCACCCTGCATCCACAAATTGCCAGCGGTTCACATCCATGACCTCTAGATCCTAGAAGTCCTACAGCCAAAATATCTATGGCTACTACCACCTCTGGTAGTGCTCCAGACTCCAGGAGTGCCCCCCCATGAGGATAGCTGGCCTGCAGAAACAGCAGTGAGTTTTGCCCAGAAGATCTGGGTGTAGACAATGGATAAGATGGCATCATAAAAGAACTGAAGCCCCCTCAAGGTCTAGTAGCAGGAGCTAGAGTTCTCCTTTCCCAGCATCCTCTGTCAACAGTGTGCATATCTGCACCTTGTCAGATGGGTGTGAAGCCCTGTAGCAGGATATGCCACCACCTGCACAGCAGCATGCTTCAGCAGCTGCCATTTCAGATCGAGTCCCACCAGTCCTGTCACCATCTAAAACATGGGCCACTGTAGCTGCATCCACTCCACTGCCAGTGTCAGTTTTACCTGTTCCAGAGGATCTAAATGCATTGCTGTTGAAGTCCAAGAGACCCAAGACAGCTGCAGGGTAGGGCTGAAAGTTGAATTTATTGTGTGTACTCAGGTGATTTATTTCTGTATTGGGGCTTGCTGTGGATTGGGAGTCTCTTGCTCCCCTGGAGTATTTGTCTCTTTTTGGCCCAGGGGATGGGTGGGATTCAAACTTGTGCTCCCTTTGAGGAACATTTCACTACAGCAGCTCCCTTTACTATTTTGAACAGTGCCTTCTCAGGGCAGCTGCTCTGTGGATATGTCATCAGGTTGGGGAACTTTATATTTTGGGACTTTCCTGCATGGGCATTTATGTTTGTGGATGTTTTTGCTAATGTTAACCTCATGTCTTTCCTCGGAGGTGTTTCTCTTCTCTGGGAAAGCAGATTTGCTCAAGAGAGCTATACTCCTTTCTGTGGTGCCTCATCTGATGGATGTTTGAACTACTTGTTTTCCAGTAGGGAAGCCCTGAATTATTCCTGATCAAATTTAGAGAAATCTCATATAAGAAAAATTATATGCTGCATTTTGGGGATATTATTTTTCCATATACAGAAAATGGGAGAGTGATCACTGATGGAGTTTGAGAAGGTGTCTGTTGCCCTAATCCTGTCTTGATTGGAAACAGCTACCTAATCCAGCAGGGGGCGGTCTCCAGTTTGATTATTAAATCTGGTGTGCTCCTTAATAAGTTGTGCAAGTTGAGCATCAAGTAGCTGGCCTTTAAACTCAGGTTCAGTATCTTGAGCCCAGTTAAAGACTGAAATCACCAAGTATGATTACTTTGCCAGGAGGCTGGTCCACTAGGGCTTTAGTAGTTTCAGCAAGGGCCCTGGAGGCCACCTGGGGTGGATTATTAACACAGCCCACATCGAGTGGTTTAGTGTCACCCAGTAATATTTTGATAAAATGGGCCTCACCCCATAGGTATCAAGATTGATGACATCAGCAAGGGAGACATTTAGGGAGGAGATGGTATAGATTAACACACCACTCCCTTTCTTTCAAACTCTGTCTTTCCTGAAGGTTGTATAATTTGTGAGTTTCACTTCATGGGCCATGACCTTAAGCTTCAGCCAAGTTTCAAATAATGCCTTAATGTCTGGTCTATATGTAACCCCTTGTTACCCGGGGTTACTAGAATCCCAGTAAGACCTAGTGGTAGGCAGGGAAGGCAGCTTGTGAAACTCCAGTTAAATGGATTTCACACTGTCTCACTCTGTTCTCAGTCTCAGCTGAGACTGAGGGATGACATCACCATAGAACTGTCGCAGCTGCATGAGCCACAATGGAATCTGCAGCAGGGAGTTGGAATAGAATATTGGGAGGTTTGAACAGTAGTCTGTAGGTCAGTTGGTGTTGGGAGCTTGCTGTGAAAGCAGCGCAGCAGCTCAGTGTAGGCTCTTGGAGCCTCAGCCCTGACATAGGGCTACAGTAAGTAAAAGGGGGTGTGTCTCCACCAAAAGAGAGACACAGAAGATAATTGAAGTGGTGGAGACCGCTGTTTCGGGTCTCAGTGCCCCCTCCCTCCAGGGATGGGGGCAGGAAAGGGTTTCCTGCATATTCCAGGGGCAATCCCCCCCCCCCAATTCTGCTACTAATGGAGAAGCTGCCTATTTGTTCCAGAGTTTTTTGGGAGAACAAGAAGATTTGTGAATCGCCTGTGGGGCACCTGCAACCGGAGGGTGAGTGTCTGCTCTTCCTGAAAGGGCCTATGTTTTTCACCCTGGGACTTGTGTGACATGTGGGGATTGGACTACTGAAATAGTGGGAGGCCTAGAGTAATAGGCTTAGCCAACAAATTAAAAGTAGGTTCAAGTCCAGTACTTATGAGAATTCTAGATATGTAGAGGAGATGTGACATACGTCTACCCAGGAATCTACATTGCAAGCTTTCAGTAAAGGAATTGTTTAGTTTCCAGAGATATGGCCGGGTATGGATTGTGGGAGATGGAGGTGGGAGACCCACCATCTTTAGTGACCAGGTCCACCTCTAAGGGTTTTGCTCTGTGGATTTCTACTTTGCCTCATGCACTTGGCCAGTGATGAGGGAAGTACCCAGACGTGGGATTGGAAGGAAAATACCCTCTAGGAGTCTAAGGCTCTAAGGTGGTTTGGGGAGCCACAACAGGATAACTGGTTCATTTCCCAAAATGGACCATGGATCAAGTGGCTGGTGGGGGAGCCAGGCCCGTGGGGAAAACCCAAGTAGTGTACAAGTCAGGCTGTGTACCCAAAGCTGCGTGCAAGTCCAGGCTGTGTGCCTGGTGGGTTCCAGAAACCTGAGGCAGAGAAAATAGTGAAGAAGTGTTCTGTTATCTCTAATCTGCATTACCAGGAATGTAGCCCCGTGGGGGTCTGTCTGTGCTTTCTTTGTTCAGCTTGGATGCGAATAAAAGCCACACTGTAGAATCCCATTCCTGGTTCTGGACATTACAGTTATTGCTTCCTGTGTTCAGATTTACTTGGGTGCCACTGTGCAGAGTAGCCAAACTTAGACCCCCTGTGCCAAGTAACCTCATCCTCCCTGAACCCAGTCCCCACCAGGTACTGCTGTCAGCTTCAACAGCATGCCACCTGTCATTTTGCTAAAAAAGCAGGGGTGAGGGTTACATATACAGTAGGTATGTACCCAGATTTATAGTTCTTGCATTTTATTTCTCACGCTATTTATGTTTAGCTGCTGGTTAACTAGGATCTGCAGCTTATCCATTAGGTAGGGAAATGGGCAGACTGGGTGGGCCAAGTGGTCCTTATCTGCCGTCAAATTCTATGTTTCTATGTTTAGGTGGACTAGCTTCATGCCTCTAGTGTTAGCCCAGTCTGGATCAGTAGGGGAGCAGATCCTGTGGTTGGCTGGGACAAGGCCAGAATTAGACTCAACATCATCAGATAGGGCAATTTTGATAGCTAGTAGAAACCAGGGTATATTTGCTGAATATCGAGAGGCTGAGCATCTTGATATCCACTGAGGAAGACAGGATGATTTAGATGTTTCCACTTCTGTACATACCATGAAGAAGCAGAAGAAAAGGGTTGCAGTCATAAACAGTAGGAGATGGAATAAAGATGTGTAGCAGACTATGCTCTTCTTTTAAGGTTGGGGCAGCAGTTGCAAGTAGCAACTGATCCAATTTGTCATTAACAAATGAAGCCATTTGACAGTCATAGAGCATGATCATGTACATGATCGTGTTCTATGACAGTCAGATGGTAGTCAGCTGAGGAGGTGAGGGGAGCACTGTGCCAGTCACTGATGTCACTGATGCTGGGACTTGAGGTGAGGGTTTGTGGAACTGGGGTTCTCATAGAGTGGTGAGTGGGGCAGGCTGGTATATAGTTGGGGGTTGGGGGAACCACTGGACTACCAGGGATAGAATTATACATGGAAGTGGAAGATCGGGGGGACCACAGTGCCACCAGGGATACTGTTCAAATTGGAAAGAGGAGATCTGGTGGGAAAACCACTATGCCACCAGGGATACTGTTAAAATGGAATTGGAATTGTGGGGGATCCAATATGCCAGAAGATATACTGTTACAACTGGAAACAGGAGATTGAGGGGTAGGTTGGCACAGAGGTGTGGGGGGTGTGAGCTTAGTGCCCAGTTAAGAGATGTTTTAGTGGCAGTAAATAATGCTGCTTGGAGGGGCTGTTTACCAGGATAAACCTTTGAATATGCCACTGTGACAGTATGTCTCAGGGCACCCCCTCATTTGCATAGCTGCAGCAGTATTTTAGTGCCTTGGTGCTGCCATGTATAGAGGGCCCTCAGGGGGCCTCTGAATATGGCCCCACCTGGAGCCCTAGAGTAAACCCAGGTTAGTGCGATCACTAACCACTTTCACATTGGTGGTAACCTTTCAATGTGGGGGCCATGTTATTTTGTAATAATAGATCCATTCACCCAGCTTTTTAACTTTTCAATTTATTTAAAACTCAGCAAAATATATACAATAGATATCCATGTTAAGACCAACATTTTAAGAAAAAAGATCACTTTGTGAAGGCACCATGTCATCTAAAAGATAATTATCTCTTAAATTATGCAAATGTTAAATAACATTCTTTCTGTGATGATATCTATATTAATTATGTCAATGAATTATAATGACGCACACCCTGTAAGCATCTTTAGATTTGACCTTACTATTAGTACTGGCTGGTGGGCTGAACACCATCAGATTCAAATGCTCTATCTGAATGTAATGTTTTGTTGTTTGTTAGTAAAGCTTTTGGAAAGTACCGTAGTTGCCTCAGCCTTTCATTACATGGTGTCAGAAGATGAAGCAGCTGTCACCACCTCCAGTTTTGGATTTAGCTGACAACCTTATTGAGAAATGGTGCCAGTTCAAGCAGCAACTGGAAATTTATATTGCATCCTCAGGAGTCTTGGAAAAGTCTCTGCGATTTCAAGGCATTCCCTTTCTGCATATCATGGGCCCTGCAGCCCTACAATACATTTGACTGGGCAAAAGGATGAAGATAAAATGGACCTGCCTCAGATTTTGCAACAGTTTGAGAACTACTGAAATCCACAGAGAAACCCCGCCAATGAATGGCATCTGTTCAACACATGCAACCTACAGCCAGGTGAAATCTTTGATGTTTATCTTACTGAATTATGATTGCGTGGTAAGTCATGCAAGTTTGGTAATCTGGCTGACTCACTGACCAGAGATAGAACTGTTGTTGTATTTTGGATACCTGAATGAGGTGCCAGCTGCTCCACGAGCTGGACTTCTCTTTGGTCAAATCTATTGATATTTGCAGGACTGCCAAACTAAGTACGAGGCAAATCAAAACCATAACTGAGTCCCCTGGCCCAGATGCTACCATTCATTTAGCAACTTTAAAAAAAGGGTGGAGGGAGTGAGAGACTGTGTGGAAAATGAGAGAGACTGTGCTAGCTAGACAGCCCAGATTGCATGCATGTGGTAAATCTGGGAGATGGTATGGACCAAACAGATGCCCTGCTTTTGGACAGAGATGTTAAATATGCAATAGACAGAATCATTTTGCAAGAATGTGCACAACAATGAAAGGAGCAAGGGTGCATGTAGTTGAGAAAGACAGCAGGAGGGAAAGTAAGAATGCTTTTGTTGTTAAAACACTGACTGACACAATTGTGGATAAGGACTAGAATGTGCATTTAAGTATTAATGGGAAAATTGTAAATTTCAAAGTGGACACTTGCTTTCAGTGTAATGTTATGCCTATGAGCATTTATTGAATTTAGGAGGACTGGGTATTGATTTTATTTAGTTTTGTATTTTTGTTTTTGTTTATAACGGGTCAGCTTGAGGGGGGTTCTCTGTTTTAAAAATGTGCTGGAGTTCTACTTTCTCGGCTGTGTGCCTTTTATCCTCCACCCCCCCATGCTCTCCACCCTTTTTCTCCTCCCCCACTTCATTTTACAACTTACCTATGCTGTAGGGCGTTGGGTATTGTGCAGAGGAATCGAGGGGGAGCGTGGGGGAGCAGATGGCAGGGGACGGATGAGGGAGGCCATTGCATCGGGGCTGTGAGATCCAGGAGATGCCCTGGGGTGAAATGGAACCAGGAGCATTGTTTCCCATGAGTGGTCTCCATACCCAAGGACACTACTGATGATGGTAGGCAGGTGGCTGGGGCTACCCCAGATGTTCAGCCAATGCAGGCGGTGCTATGCAATGTTAGGTCTATTAGAAACAAGACTGCAATTATTACAGATCTTGTTAAATTGGTGGACCTGGCTTGCATCACCGAGACCTGGCTGGATGAAAATTCTGGCCCAGTTTTGGAGGCCACAGTTCCAGATGGGTACTTGGTGATACATCGCCCGAGATTGAGTGGCAGGGGTGGGGGGGGGTAGTGGTCTGTTTTAAGTCTGAACTTAACCTCAAAAATGTACCAGTAGGGGAGATTTAGTCATTTGAGTGTACAGTAGTGGCTGGTGTAGGCTGTAGGATCACTCTCATCTACCGTCCACCAGGTGATGAGAAATGATTCCTCCAGGAAATTGCAGACTTCATTGTCGACATGGTGTTTGAGTCACCTAGACTGATGGTCCTGGGTGACTTTAATGCCTGGGTCAATGACGAACTCTCACATTTTGGTCAGCACTTCCTTCAGTTGATGACATCTTGGGCCTCACACAGGTTGTTTCCACTGCCACTCATAATCAGGGTCACTCCCTTGACTTTGTCTTCCTGTTGGGGATTGAAGCCTTCAACTTGGGGGTGGAACCAGTTGGTTGGTCTGATCATTACATTGTGGGGTTTAGTTTTAAAACCCCCCTTCATAGGCCAACTCCTGTCGAGATGATCCGATACCACCCTTTGTGAGATATAAATTCTCATGGTCTAACGGCAGTCCTTGATCTCTCGTCCTCAGAGGTAAACAGTGATCCAGAAGCCCTCATGGTGGCCTATAATTCAGCCATCACATCGGCTCTGGATATCATTGCTCCTGTCCGTGTTCGTCCACTCTTCCTTTGCCCTCGATCCCCTTGGTTTGATGGGACTTTAAGGGAGATGCGGCGACTTGGACAAAGATTGGAACATTGTTGATGGAAGTCTGCTCTTGATGTCAACCACCTTAGATTGATGGACCATTATCAAATCTATCAGTCTGAAATCTCCCATAAGAAGGCAGAATTCCTGTCCAGGGAGATTGTGGTTACTCAAAATCGACCAGCTCAGCTGTTCTGAACTCTGGACAGACTGTGCAACTCAGCCTGTCTACAAGTCCGGAAAGCTTTTTCGCAAGAAGAGTGCGATGAACTTGTTTGATTTTTTTGTAAATAAGGTGGCCGACACGGCGGTTTTCCAGTCAACACACTCTATGGGCGCTGCAGTGGACCAGCACGGATCTGCATATCTCGGTCCTTCTTGGAGTACCTTTGGTTGGCTGGCTTTCATAGATGTCATGTGGATTGTCCACAGTGTGTGCACTACATGCTGTAGTTTGGATCTGGGGCCTACTTCCCTAATCTTAGGCTGTAGTGATGTCATTGGCCCGGTCCTAGTGCAAATAGTCTGGTGCACCTTGGACACAGGTGAGTTTCCAAGCTCCCTGAAAGAGGCGGTGGTAACACCACCCTTTAAGAAAGCTTCTCTGGACCCAGACTGTCTGGCTAACTACAGATCAATCTCTAACCTTCCCTTTGTGGGGAAGGTGATTGAGAAAGTAGTGGCCACACAGCTGGAGGACCATTTGGCCATCCATGCCATCTATTATCCTCTCCAGTCTGGTTTACGAAAGAAGCATAGTACCAAAACAGCACTGGTTTAGGTGCTCAATGATCTCCTGATGGCTAGAGATGGGAGGAACCATTCTATCTTGGTTCTCCTTGATCTCTCCTTGGCTTTTGATACTGTGGACCATGGGGTACTGCTTGATCACCTGAGATTTATGTGTGGACTGTCGGGTACGGTCCTCAAGTGGTTTATATTGTTCTTCACGGGAAGATCTCAGAGGGTGGTGTCTGGGTTTTTTTACTTGGTGCCAGTCCCTTTATTGTGTGTAGTTCCTCAGGGATCGGTGCTGTCCCCCATGCTGTTCACAGTGTATATGCTGCCCCTCGGAGACATTATAAGAAAGTATGAGCTGAGGTTTCACTGCTATGCAGATGATGCCCAGCTCTACCTTTCTTTTGCCCCTGACCAAGATAGAGCTGTCTTGGTCTTCAGCAACTGCCTTGTTGAAATCCAGGAGTGGATGGATACCAGCTGGTTAAAGCTGAACTCTGATAAGACCGGCATATTAATTGTGGATCCAGGCCGCCAGATAGAAAGGTTGAGTGGGGGCTCACCCACTGGTATATATCTGGGTGGTTAGTCTCTACCAGTCTCTGGAAAGGTGCGGAACCTGGGGGTAATTTTTGATGATGGGCTGACCCTGCATTCTCAGGTGTCAGCAGTTGTCAAATCATCATTTTGCCATCTGAGGAATATCGCCAGGATAAAACACCTTGTTCCATCCACCAACCTTCCAACTTTGATCCATGCCTTTGTGACCTCATGTCTGGAATACTGCAACTCCCTTTACCTAGGGCTATCTGGGGTAGACATCAGCTGCTTGCAGTTGGTGCAGAATGCAGCGGCATGGCTAGTAATGTGTACCTCGCGGTCCTGTCATATTTTGCCAGTGCTGCGTGGACTGCACTGGCTGCCTGTTCAGTGGTGGATCACCTTTAAGATCAGTCTTCTGACTTTTAAAGCCCTACAGGGACTTGGCACCAACTACCTGAAAGAGCTTCTGGTCCTTCACCGCCCTGGGCGATCACTCTGCTCAGCCAACAAGGGGTTGCTAGAAATTCTGAGGGTACGTTTGAAATCCTCTGGGGCTAGGGCATTTGTGCATGCTGCCCCTACCCTCTGGAATTCTCTATCCCATTGGTTACATGAGCACACCACCATGGAGGGTTTTAAACAAGCGTATAAAACTTGGTTATGGAGTTAAGCATATGGTACTTGATGGAAACAGTTTGTAATTGTGTGAATGTTTTAAGATGTTATAATTATTCATTTTAAAAATGTTTTGCTGATCTTGAACTGGTGAAATTTTATGGTTATGTGATTTTACCTTTGTTAGGTGCCTTGCTTTGGAAAGGCGTCATAAACATAAAGATTATTATTATTATTATTGAACTGTATCCAGAGAGCATATTCAAAGGCTGAAAGCATGATTGGTTTCCTACTCTGGCCATCATGTGAATGTGTGAGGGAAAGTTGTACTGGTCGTGGGATTCAAAAATCAGTATCATGTGGTCATGTTTCAAGTTGTTGATGCTGATCTAATACCCATGTTGGGACTGCCTTCCTGTCTTGAGATGAAACTTGTAAAGAAATTGTTCTCACTTAATGCAGAGACTGAAGCAACTAATGAGATATTGTTTAAGTTTTCGGATGCTTTTCAGGAGTCGGGGTGCCTCAAGGGTGAACACCACATAAAGACAGACAAGTCTGTAAGACCGGTGATCTACCCACCCAGGAAAATACTGTTTGCTTCAAAAGATAAGGTTAAGACAGAGCTGGACAAGATAAAAAAATCTGGGTGTTATTGAAAAAGTGGAAAGAATCACAAGCTGGGCTAATTTAATTGTGGTAATAGAGAAGCCTGGTAAAGTAAGAATATGCATTGACCCAATAGATTTGAAAAAGGCAATAAATCAAGAGCACTATCCACTGAAAATTGTTGAAGAAGTAGCTGCAAGGCTAGCAGGTGCCAAAAGTTTCTCAGCACTTGCTGCGGGTCATGTGTTTCGGCAAGTGAAACTTGATGAGCCCAGTTTCGAGTTAGTGACATTTAGCATGCCATTTAGATATTATAAATTTAAGAGTATGCTCTGTCCTGAGGTGTTTCCAAGGAAAACATCTCAAATATCTGAAGGCACAGAAGGTGTAGAAACCTACATGGATGATATATTGATCTAGGTGTCAGATTTGCAAGAACATAATGAAAGATTGAAGAAAGTGCTGCAGAAAGCATGAGAGCGCAACCTCACATTGAATCTTAATAAAATCAAAGACTGGACTGAAAGAAGTTCCATATATTGGACACAGACTGATCCAAAGTGGGCTAGTGGCAGACCCAGAGAAAATTAAAGCTGTGGTGGACATGTCCACACCCCAGAATGTCACAGAGCTACAAAGGTTTATGGGAATGGTTAACTACGTAGCCAAATTCATTCCTAATTTGTCAACTTTAAATAAACTGCTAAGAGAATTGCTGGGAAAAGAAACAGTCTAGCTTTGGGACCCCAGTCATAGACAGGTTTTTAATGAATTAAAGAGAATTATTATACACCCCCAGTGCTGGCTTTCTACAATCTGCACCAGCCAGTGGTTCTGTCTGTTGATGCCTCTTCTGAAAGACTGGGATCATGCCTAGTGCAAGCCAGTAAACCTGTGGCATTTGCTTCAAGATCCCTTACCAGTACCGAGAAAAAGTATGCACAAATAGAAAAGGAAATGCTGGCTATTGTCTATGGGTGTACTAAATTCCATCAACACAGCTATGGCAGACAGAAAGTGCTCATAAAGACTGACCACAAACCCCACAAAAGCCTGTTTAAGAAACTTCTGCATACAGCCTCTCCTCGTATGCAGAGAATGATGCTCAAGTTACAGAAATATGATTTACAAGTCATGTACAAAGCAGGAAAGGAGATGCACGTTGCTGATGCCCTAAATAGGGCTGTACAAAAAAGGGACCTCACTAGAGACTGATATTGATAAATATGAGATGCATATATTGAAAAAAAATCCTATCACTGATGAGAAACTGAAACAGTTTCAACAGGAACAGCACGAGACATGGAACTGCAAAGGTTAAAAGAGACAGTGTTGCAAGGAAGGCCCCAAGAATGCTCTCAAGTGGACCCCATCATTAGACCATACTGGCTATTTCAAGAAGAAATTACAACTGAAATTAGGCTACTCCTTAAAGGTGAGAGACTGATTGTGCCTGGATTACTGTGAAAAGAAAGGCATATGAAAATTCATGGCAGCCACCTGAGTATAAAAAAAGTGCAGGAGATGACCCAGAGATGCATTGTTCTGGACAGGGATAAATAGTCCAGTCAGTGACTTGGTCACCAACTGTGGCACTTGCACCACCTACAGGAAGGCTTAACCCAGAGAACCACTGCTTCCCCATGAAATACCAGAGATGCCCCGGAAAAAGGTGGTAGCTGATTTATTTGACTTTAATAAAGTAACATATTTGCTGATGGTGGACTTTTACTCAAAGTTTTTTGAGATGTCCAGGTTACAGAACATTGCAAGTGAGACTGTAATCAATCATATAAAATCTCAGTTTCCATGGTACAGCATACCAAAGATTCTCATCTAAGACAATGGGCCCCAATTCATTAGTGCTGAGTTTCAGTCCTTTGTGAAAGCATACAAGTTTAAGCACCTCACCTCTTCCCCCAGGTTCACTCAGAACAATGGCATGATTGAGACAGCAGTGCAAACAGTTAAAGAATTTACTAAAAAAGCTATGAAAGACAACAGAGACTCATATCTGGCCCTACTTAATTTGAGGAACACACCTACTGAAGGTGTGGGGTCCCCAGCACAGCTACTCATGGGCCATCGCACCAGAACCTTGTAACTTGCAACACATGAGCTGTTGAAGCCAAGGATCCAAGTTTCAGATGTCAGTGCCACACTGCAGCCTGCTCAGCAAAAGCAACAATGTTATTATAACAGAACAGCATATACCTAGCCTCCATTGAGCCCAGGACAACCAGTGTATATGCGAACTGACCAACAAGAATGGACCCCTGCAGTTGTTGCTGTACCTGCACAGACACCCCATTCCTATGTTGTCTCAGCCAATGGAAAACAGTACTGAAGTAATTGCTGCAATCTGATGGGCTCACCGGTGGTGCAGTGTCCCCCATGTAGGATACAGACTTCACCCCGCAAAGAGGGAGGGAGGGAGGGAGGAAGAAATGGAAGAAGTGGACAAGGAATTGGGACAGGATTTTGAAGCAGAGTGAATGGTAGGGGACAATGGGGCAGCAATGTTGGCACAGCCAGCTCAAGACCCCAGCAAGGACCCACTGCCAGTGACATGGGCAGAGCTGGCAGCTGCCCCAATGGAACTAAGCAGCCCATCAGAAAGCCCTGCTCGATTTAGCAGAGTTAGTGGATGGTTGATACAAAAACCTGCATGATACAGGAATTAAAATAGGGTTTACAAGTTAACAAATTCAACTATTAAAAAGTTTATTCTGAAAGAGAGAGAGATGTGATGATATCTGTATTCATTTGGTTAATGAATATTAATGATGCACGCAGTGCATGCATCTCTAGATTTGAACCTTACTATAAATACTGGCTGGCTGGCAGGCTGAAACCCATCAGATTCAAATGCTCTATCTGAATATAATGTTCTGTTATCTGTTAGTAAAGCTTTTAGAAAGTTAGTACTTGCCTCAGCCTTTCATTACACTTTCCACCTGTTCATCACCTGTTCATCACTCATAAATATGTTTAGCTCAATCACCTTCTATAACAGAATATTTACCTTGTAGATGTTTGACATTATGAAAGATCTGTACTTGATAACCGCAATGAGTCTTGACTTCAAACAAATAGATATAAACATTAGAGGACATTGGTGGTGAAATGGTCTGAAAAGTGGTAGGGCCAAGGATGTAAGGGGTAAGCACTACCCTAGTCATAAATTGACATGACTGCAAAAACTGATAGGGTCACTTATGAAAGTGATAGGGCCATGGCCATAGTACCCACCCCCATTCCAGCACCTCTACTAGAGGACAGCCATTGCAATTATTAGGTAAGAAATTAAATTCTTCTAAACACAAATTCTTCTATAAAAATAGAATAGTCAAGCCATGGAATAGCCTACCTACACATATTGACTGCTACACATGAATGTGCAGGTGTTACACATGGTATGTGCGTAACCAGCACACGTGGCTACACACCCACAGACAGGCACCTGGTGGCTGGTATTCACAAACTGTGGGTGACTATCTGTGGTCCCGCTCCCCCCCCTGCTGTGTACAACCATGGAGAATGGATTACAGGACACATGTGGGCATTCAATCGGATGCCCAGCCTAGGTTCCAGAGTGGATCCCCTGCTGTGCTTGTGCAGGGGATCCTGGGAAGGTTTGGACCCCAGGAAATTGAAGGGACACTGTCAACCCCAGTTGTGAGTAATGGAGTACATATTATCCTATGGATTTGTATGTCATGATACAGCATTATATTATGTATCAGTGTAACATAGAAACATAGAATTTGACGGCAGATAAGAACCGCTTGGCCCACCCAGTCTGCCCATTTCCCTGCCTACTGGATAAGCTGCAGATCCTAGTTAACCAGCAGCCTACTTCTTTCTACCCCCAACCCCTAGAATTGCCTTATGACTGTCCCATGCATGCTTGAATTCCACCACTGTTTTTGACTCCACGACCTCCTCCGGAAGGCCGTTCCATGCATCCACAACCCTCTCTGTGAAAAAATACTTCCTTAAATTACCTCTGAGCCGCCCCACCCTATCTTCAAATTGTGCCCCCTTGTTCTTGCACACCTCTTTTTTTGAAAGATGCTACCCTCTTGGACTTTGTTGATTCTCTTGAGGTACTTGAAAGTTTCTATCATGTCCCCCTCTCCCTCCTTTCCTCGAGGGCTATACATGTTAAGCTCCTTAAGTCTCTCTTCATATGTCTTCGTTGCAGACCCTGCACCATTTTAGTGCCCTCCTCTGGACAGCTTCCATCCTGTCTATGTCTTTGCGAAGACTGGGTCTCCAGAACTGCACACAGTACTCCAGATGGGGTCTGACCAGCTGTCTGTACAGAGGATAATAACTTCCTGTTTTCTACTGGTGATGCCTCTCCCTATGCATCCCAGTATCCCCCAGCCCTCCTTGCTGCCCTCTCACATTGCTTGCCCACCTTTAGGTCATCTGATATGATTACCCCCAGGTCCCTTTCCATTTTTGTTGTTGTTAGTATCTCACCCCCCATTGTGTACTCTCCCCCTGGGTTTTTGTTTCCCAGGTGCATTACCTTGCACTTCTTAGCATTGAATCTAAGCTGCCATACATTTGACCATTCCTCTAACCTTGCCAAGTCCCTTTTCATCCTTTCCATGCCACCTTGTGCATCAACTCTGTTGCAGATCTTTGTGTCATCTGCAAAGAGACATACTTTTCCTTCCAGTCCCTCTGCAATGTCACTTATAAAGACATTGAAGAGGACCGGTCCTAATACTGAAACCTGTGGTACCCCACTAGTAACCCCCCTTTCTTCAGAGTGGACTCCATTTACTATTACTCTCTGTGTCCTATTCTCCAGCCAATTTTTTACCCAGGCTGTCATATTGGGACCCATTCCCAGGCTAGCTAACTTGTATATTAATCTTTTGTGTGGGACTGTGTCAAATGCCTTGCTAAAGTCTAGGTAGGCCATGTCCACAGCCCCTCCCTGATCTACTACTTTGGTCATCCAGTCAAAGAAATCTATCAGATTTGTCTGGCATGACCTTTCCGTTGTGAATCCATGCTGCCTTGGGTCCTGTGCCCCTCTAGCCTCTAGATACTCGACAATTCTTTCCTTCAGAAGTGATTCCATCATTTTCCCTACCACTGAGGTTAAACTAACAGGTCTGTAGTTTCCTGCTTCTGCCTTGCTCCCACTTTTGTAAAGGGGAATCACATCTGCCCTCCTCCAGTCCTCAGGTACCACCCCATCCTTCTATGATTTGTTAAACAGGGTAGTCAGTGGTGTTACTAATTCCACCCTTAGTTCTTTTAGAATTCTGGGATGAATCCCATCAGGCCCCATTGCTTTGTCCACCTTCAGTTTTAAGAGTTCTTTCAGAACCCTTTCTTCTGTAAATGGGCTGGTATCAACTTCTGTGTCCAGAGTGTTTCTACTGTTTGTTTTAGGTACCTCCCTCTTCCTTTGTAAATACTGAGCAAAATATTTGTTTAGTATCTCTGCCTTTTCACAGTCACCCTCTGCCCACCCTCCCCTTTATTAAGCCTCACTATCCCTCCCTTGGTCTTCCTTGCTCCCTGATGTACCTATAAAGGTTTTATCCCCTTCTTAACTGAGTTGGCTATCTTTTCTTCAGTTTGGGCCTTTGCTGTTCTGACTGCCTTCCCAGCCTCCTTTTGCTTTAACTGATACAATTCTCTGCCCTGCTCCTTCTGTGATTCCTTGTACTTCCTGAAAGCTTTCTTTTCTCTTGAACCTTCACTGCCACTTCCTTTGAGAACCATAGTGGTTTCTTACATCGTTTAGTTTTGTTTATTTGCTTCACACAAAGGCTTGTTACCTTTGTGATGGCAGTTTTATTATTCCCCATTGTTCTTCCACCCCTCCTTCCTGCCCATTTGCTAGTGCATTCCTTAGGCACTCACCCATTTTGACAAAGTCAGCCCTCCTAAAGTCCAGTACCTTTGCCTTTGTATGGCTTGACTCTATTGCTATGTTTATTGCGAACCATACTGTTCGATGGTCGCTAGTTCCCAGATGGCTACCCACTACTACATCTGTGATCCTCTCTTCATCTCCATTTGAGAGAACCAGGTCTAAGATTGCTCCCTCTCGAGTGGGCTCCAATACTAGTTGTCTAAGCCATGCCCCCTGTAGGGCATCTAGAATAACCCCACTCTTCGAAGTGGCTGCTGCAACTGCACTCCAGTTAACATCTGGCATATACGTGTACTAATGTATATGTGTACTAATATATATATGTGTACTAATGTAAACCGGAGCACTGGTTTACTAATTTGTTACTGAATCACATACCATGTCTCATTGTGCTGCTCTGTACAGTTCAAAACTAGGAATGGGCAGTCTCTGCCCTTATACTGAACACTACCACTGTGTATGAATAAGCATTTATGTGCACAAGCCATGACTTGTTGTGTCACACAGACCGTAATGTGTACTGTGTGTGTCCGATCATATTCCTGACATTATAGCAGACCATCGATTACTGGAATCAGGGACAACTGCACCAAGCCAGTGATGGGACAGTTGTGTCTGAGCCATTGATGGCACAGTTGTGGCAGAATACTTGAGCCTGAAATAACCCCTCCCCCAAGCAATTAATATGAAACTTTAGCATTTTATGTCATTGCAGTATACTGCAATACAATGGAATATTGTGTGGCATATCAGTATATTACTACTGGAATACGTGGGTCGACTCTATCCCTGAGGAGTGTACATACACTCTATAATGTGCTTTGTACAGTGGAAGGCGATCTCTTCTGTACAGTGATGTTATGGTAATGTATATACTGGGGGCCATTTCTGTATGTAGTGATAATGGAGGGATGGAGAAGAACAGACTGGGTGGGCCATAGGCCCTTATCTGCCGACACTGTCTATGTATCTATGTAACATGTAACATTTATGGCAGGGTCCTCTCTGGTGTATCTCATGCCTCCTGTACCCAGCACTCCACACCTTAGTGAATGCTATGGTGTGTGCGCATGTCCCCTAACATGCCCCTGGACCATCTGTGGCACATAGCTGTGCGGGCAGTTGGGGGATTGTGTACGCAAGGGGCTCATGCACCTATTGTGAATGCCACCAGGGGTCCGCTGGACCCCCATGCCTCCACGTAGGCATCCTGCACCATACTGCATAAAGCCCACTATTATTAGTAAAAGCAAAGCAAGTTTAAGAACAAATTGAATCAAAACATAGTCAAGGGAGGATACTTAAGATACTATTAGGCAGAATGGAGCAATCTGGGTTAACAACTACTGGCTCCTAAATTCCATAGTATGAAGCATAGCATATGATGCCATATTCATGTTTAGATGATCAGCCAGAACGCTGGCTCCCAATGTCCAAGCAGACTAACCCTGGCTGACCTTGCTGTCACACAGATTGCAAGATACTCCCTGTGGATTTGTGGGACCATTGGTAAAATGCTGTCATACTGCAGAAGATCTTTGTTTTCTAGCTACATGACTGGATTGTTGGGTTTGTTGGGAGAAATAGGGTAGCAACTGTATGATGACTTCAATTTTTCTGTCACAATAAATTATTTGTCAGCTGAATGCCCAGACAGGGTAGCACTGGTAGAAGCAGCACTAGGGATACAATGAGATTGATTATCTGGGGGCCAGCGGTGGGTCAGGTCTTTACATTTCCCTGCTTGACTAACTTGCTTTATTGCTTTTCTCTTTACATTATAATTTTTAGGGCTGCAGTGGGCAGAGCCCTGCAGGCCTATTGCTTCAGAAAAGGACTTTGGCCACTCTTACATTTCTTGGACCGCACAACATGGTGAAGTGACAAAAGTCACTTCTGCATTCGCATCTCTGGAACTCTTCCACTCTGTTGCACTATAACCACTCCAGCGCTGGCACTATTTTTATTTTTTTTTTTACTCCTGGGGATCAGCACTGCAGTCGAGGACAAGAGACACACATGAAACATGGAGTGCAGAATTGCAAGTCTGTGTGTCTCTCTGTCCAGAAAGCTGCAGTGAGAGACAGAGTGCACAAGAGAAAGGGAGTGGTGGTGGTGGTGGTGGGGGAAGGCAGACAGCAAGTGAGAGATGCACATGAAAGAGACAGCATTTCCCTTGAGATACTGGGATCTAGAGGTAATTGGTCCGGTGCAAACAGAGTACAGAGAGCAAGACACACAGCAGGAGAGACACTCTCAAGCACAGTTGCTGCAATCTCCTCTCTGTCTCTGTATGTTTCACTCTGTCTGTGAAAAGCACTGTCCCTGAAGGGCATTTACATTATGTTCCTTGAATTTATTTATCTTTTTTTTTCCTGATGGGTTGCTTGGATCGCATGCTTTGTAATAGAAAATGTGGACTCACTCCAACACTAGTAGAAAATGTGGACCAGAAGACAATTAAGAGGTGCTGTTCCTTTTCTGTGGTGTCATACAATATTTTTATATATGAGACCACTGAAACTCATTTGACTTTTTGAATGGGCCAGTATTTCAGTCTTTAGTCACATACTTTAAAAACTATTATGAGGGTTAAAGTCTATAAGGTATAGGATAAAATCATAATTTTACAAAATGTGACAGGATATACCATTGCCTTCAAACCCCTGAAACTAAACCTTAAAAAAAACAGTGTTAATTTCCATCTTGTTTTACAAATAAGGTGGTTGGAAACAGATACTGCATTTAGTGGCTTCATTTTGTTTCGTTCTCCTCCTAATAATACATCCCTGGCATTAAAAGTGCTAGAATCAATGGAGATATTTATGGAATATGACACGAGGAGGTTTAACAGGAAAGTGGCCTGTGGCAACTTGATATGCCTTGGTAGAAAGTTTGGAGATTTTCCTTTTAGATGCTGAATTGGTTTTGAACTTGAGATTGGGGCTGAACTTTGTGAGTGAACCCCAAGAGCACTCAAACACTTGAACACTACTTAGAGATACAGTGTGATGCACCATGTACGATATTATTGATTTGCATCCTCATTTTGTGTACCGTTTAAAGTGTTTTATACATGTCAACACTAACTCATCCTAATCATGGTTTTGAACTACTTTAATTGTTTAATAATTCACTGCATATGGGGAGACTAACTGAGCCCTCAGGGAGACAAAGTGGACTGTGTGATTTTTAGTGCTGGCTGCATTAAACCTCAATCATTATTCCATATAAAGGGCAATTTTTCTTGTTTCAGTTGCTTCAGGGAGATTTTTGTATACTGATTGCTGACCTTGTTGAATAATACGGGTAGGCTGCAAATGGCTAGTTTTCCCAAATGTAAAAGTATGATTGGAACTAATGTATTCTGACTAGAGGAGCCTTAGTACTTAATTGTATGGGTATTACACCAAAGTCACACTCCCTGTCAAAGACCCATTGTCAAAGTGGTGGGGTGATTTTTGTAGTGCTGCCAGTTTTGTTCACCAGTACACCTTTGTTGTTTTCTAAAATGAAGTTTATTTTATGTTTTGCTGAGAACTGGCGTTTGACTGGTCCCCCCATTCAAATTTACAGTGGCATCATAAATTAACAAAAAACACATCCAAAATAACTATAAGCAGAGTAAGAGAAGTACTGTATTCTAAAGACATTTAACACTGCAAACTCCAAGTGAAACTGAAGTTTGCTTCTGTCTCTCCACCACCTCTGACATTCATTAAGTACCGAGTCCTGACCACGCATCCTTTAAAAAGTTTTACTTTGATAAAGAGGATGGTGCAATGAATGAATGAATGAAACTTTATTTATATGGTGCCTTTCTTAAACTAAGGTGCCTTACAGTAATTTAAAACAATAAACAATAAATAATAAACACAAATCCATAAATAATTAATACTACCTTAAATCTGAGCTCCAAATCACAATCAAGTAATTAAAATTAATCTTAGACCATAAATAGGTCTTGAGGGCCTTTTTAAACTCCTCCATGGTTGCATACTGATGAAACAGACAAGGTAGAGAATTCCAGAGGGCTGGAGCAACAAACATAAAGGCATGAACACCTGATGACTTTAAAGAAGCCCTCTGGATCTCTAGCAATCCCTCATCTGCTGAGCAGAGAGATCGCCTGGGGCGGTAGGGAACCAAAAGCTCTTTTAAGTAGTCTGGACCATGTCTATATAAGGCTTTGTAGGTCAAAAGACCCACTTTAAAGATGATCTGCCACTAAATCGGCAGCCAGTGCAGATCACGTAATACCGGTGAGATATGATAGGTATGAGATGTACCCGTTGGCAATCTGGCCTCAGCGTTTTGCACCTGCTGCAAGCATTGCTAGAGCTGCAATGAACTCTGGATCTCAAAATGTGCCCTGTCTTTTTTATTAATATAATACCTGATATTACAAGTAATAAAAAAACTGTATTGACCAAAGACAGCAGCCAGTACATAGTTACTGTAGCTCTTTACCTGCCTTCCTTTAGGTTACCTTATTCCTTAACATTTTAATTTGCCTTGTGCCACAGACCTTTCACTATTGCAGACTGGATCAAGAGCAAAGCAATAAAGCGAAACTCCATAACAAAACAAATATTCTATTCCCTTTAAAGTTTCCAAGCAACTTCCACAGCTTCTGCATTTGACTTTCTTGTCTCTTTTTAGGGTCACATTTACTTTGCAACAAAAGACCTCTCTTGAAAATTTCTACTACCACTTATTCAAAAATTAAAGAAGCCTTGCATGTTAGTGTGGAAATTTTTACCTGTACATAGTTTTTAATTTCATTTAAAGGTTGTCCCTTTACATCTGTCCTGTAACATGCTGTTTTTCTAGATAACATCTTGATGTTTTTTTTTAATTTGAGAAATAACTGAAGGAGCGCAGCCCCCTAGTTTTTATCAGAATTTTCTGTGGGGATTGAACATCCATTCCAGAAGGTTGGGGCACAGCACTTGTTGCATTAGAGTTCACCTCAGTCACACCAGAAGTGATATAAAATAGTGGATGTTCAGCTGTCAGCTGCTTTTGCCCTGGGCTCCAGGTGGGGGGCAGCAAGATGGCGGCCCACTGTTCCAGGTTTATTTGTACTTTATTTTTGCTTCTTACCTTTTCCCAAATTTAAAAAGTTTTCTCAAGTGTTTTTTGTGAAGTGTTTTATGGAAGTCTGTAATGTGCAACCCATTTGTGGCTGTTTTTAAGAGTTTGTAACTTTCCCTAGAACTCTGCTCCCAAGGCTGCACTGTGTGAATGCCGAAAACCTAAGTTACATGGTTTGAACTGAAACACCACTTGTAAATGCAGTGTACCAGCATTTAGTGATCTTAAATCTTTGAACTGCACTGCTGTATAGAACTAGTGCCATTTGGGACTATGTTTTCAACTTTCAGAGAAGGTGGCTTTTGTGAAGACTAAAGCTGTGATTAAGTATGCTGATATACCTGTTACATTTCTCTGAAATATTTTCCTGATTGTCTTTAACTCAGAGGAACTCAGGAGGGACAGACTTTGTATGCTGAACAGACCCTAGGAAACATAGGGGATAGAGGGCCAGATATTCAAAACTTTGCCCCAGGGCTAAATTAGCACTGCCCAACGGGCAAACTTAGCCCGGAGCACAAAGCAAGCCATATTCAAAAGGAATAGTTCAGGGCAAACAGCTTCTGAATATAGCATGAGAATGAGGCCAGGCAAAATGGGCTGGGAGTGCAGGGCAAACTTAGCCCTGGAATAAGACAGCTCTGAATATGGCAACCAGGAAGTGCAAACCACAACAGCAACACAGTGCACAGCGATGTGAAGGTAGAAGTGAACTATGTGGCCAGTGTGTGTGCCAGCAAATGCATGGACCCAGTACAGCTGCAGGCAGCAGCGTATGTGAAAGTGCAGTGTGCAAAACTGTAAAATAGTCCCCAAACTGTTTATGAAGGGCTAACATGTAAACAGAATGGGGTTTAGCTGTAAGGCTAAATCGATAGCTCCGGTGCAAACCCATTTGCACGGCACTAAACTTTTCCATATTCAAAAGTGACATGCAAATGAGCCTACTTAGGTAATCTCTGGGCAAACATCCAGATTAGCATCTCATTATGCCCTGATTTGCATGTAGTTTGCACTGGGCAAACGGTTTAGCCCTGTGCTAAACCCGTGCAAACGTGTTAGCACTGCACAAACAGTTTGGGGTATATTATACAGTTTTGAACACTGTACTTTCACATGCGCTGCTGCCTGCAGCTGTACTGGGACAACATGGCATAGGCGCAGATGGTGGTGGTGTTGCATGCAACTGTCATACTGTAGGTCATGCTACAGTGCACAGTAGAAACTATAGTAGCAAGGGGGCCAGTAGTGTGTGGACACAGCACAGCCTATGGTGTGTAGGGCAGTGATGATGACTGCACTATACACAGTGAGAGGCCCAACATGCAGGTGTTTACTGACAGTGGACATTACTGTTACACTGTTGTGTGACCCACAGATGCTGTACCTCTGGCATGGGATGCTCACAGTGACATATATATGTCCAGCTTTGTGTGCTGTGGCAGTTGTACAGCTGTGTGGTATGTGGTCGGGGGGGCATATATTGTCAGAAAGGCACACTGGTCTTGGGGTATTCCCAGTATTGGCCCATGTGCACTGCATGATGTGTCTCAGCCATGTGGCCACACCTAGTCTGTGGCACAGCTTGGCCACCCATACACTCTCCCATCAACATCCTCCATGCCCACAGTGCTGCACGTGTGTGCTGGCCATCTGTTCGTGTCCACAGAAGAGTGGTCCACAGGTCTGTGCTGTATGGCCACACTGCCATGCTGTCCACTGGCAGCAGGGTCACCACTTACTGCTTGGCATGGCTGGGACTGGTGGCAGATGATGGCATTGTTGTGATGTCTTCAGTTAACAGCATGTTTCCTCTATGTTTGGCTTTGTCTATGTGTCATATTTATTTGTTAGGGTCATGCAAAGCTGCACAAAAGCCTCGCAAACACCGCACAAAAGTTGATTGCCCAGGGTTAAGACAAGCTTTTCCTGGGCGGTAATGTGCACCACGCTAAGTGTCGCGCTAAGTTGTGCAAAACCACTTAGCATGGCGCTGGTTGCTGAATATAGCATTGTACCTGAATTCATGTCAGTTTGCCCCTTGCATACATTATGATTTTGCCCGGCGCTAATGCAGTTTTCCCGCGCTATTTAGCCTTTTGAATATAGCAGACCCGCGCTAATCCAGTGCTAAACCTACACAAACGTTTTTTGCCTGGTGCAAAGTTTGGAATATCTGGCCCAGAGACTCCCTCCTAGAGGAGAAACATGTAAACTTTCAGCTGAAAAATGGCTCCAAAAATTAATGAAAATGGTTTGGGACTCCCAGAAAACTATATATAGCAACTTTTGGTTATTACATCACATATAGCATCACCAGTTGTTTCTCTCTCCATAATGTGTGTAGTTAAACTCTGACTCATTCAAAGTTAATGACAGAGTGCAAGAAAGAGGAAAAGTCCATACTTCAGAGAGAAGTGCAGACTCGAGCCTAAAAAGTCTGTCAATTCTTAAATTGTTTTAAATATTTAGTGCATGAGAAAACAAGCAGAAGGCTTCCTGGGAAGGGTCTTTCACCACAGTCCAGAACTACACCTTATTTTTTCCTGTTATATTTCAGAGACTGTCATTTTTGTAACAAGTTCCATCTAAGGATTCATATGCAAACAATATAAAGATTTTTTGGAATGAGGGAGAAATATAATAATCCTAATTCAAACAACATGAAGTCTTGCTGTATTCTGACTATTGCAGTTAGCCCCAGCCTTTAAACTGCCCCATAGAACAAAGGGTTAACTTTATATGCAGAGCATAGAATGCTGAGCTCGAGCTCAGTTGAGGTCTCTTTCTGGAGCCCTTTGAAATCCAACCGTCAGATTCTTTACTCCACCTCACTGAAAAGTCGCTCCAGAGATTTCTTCTTCAACTCGGTTCAAAAGTCGGTTAAAATCTCATTTAAGTTGTTGGTTTTTACCGAATTTATTTCCGCATAGTCGGTTCAGTCTCTGTCTGTGGTACCGTGAGTACTAGATAGGTTTTGTTCTGTTTTTCTGTGTGGAAATTATAAAGTGTTAGATAGGTTCGGCTGAATTGGTCATTTGTATTGAATCCTTGTGTTTTACTTTAGAGTGTGGTTACCGATTCTTATCGGTTGTAAAAAAAAAATGTTTTGAACATTTTTTTCCCAACATCCGTGACACGGTTAGGAACCGATAAGTGAGTCTTGCATGGCGGTTGCCATAAAAAGGGTAAGTTTGGTTAGGTTGGCCATGTCTGAGAAACCCAAGAAAAAAACGGGCCCAATGGATTTTAACACTGCAGTGAGTGTGGGAAGGTCTTTGCTAAGGCCAACCCCCACACCACCTGTGTTTATTGTCTGGGGTTTGAACACCTCGATTCAGACTGCCAAATTAGTAAAAATTTTCCTAACTCTACCCTTGAAAAGAGACTAGGTAGACTGAGGGAAAAGGAGGCCGAGAAGTCCTCTCACCCGGATGGCCAGCCCGGTTCGGTTCTGACCGAACTAGAAGGAGTGCCCTCTGACCACGGTAAGAGGAGAGTCGATCCTGAGGGGTTGGTTCTTACAAAAAAGGAAACACAAAGAAAAATCGACCGGTTCAGATCCAGAGGTTCATGTTCCGACCACTGAGGAAATAGCCAGAGCAATTCAAATTGTGAAATCGCTTCGCCCGGTTCCAACCGATCCGGCACCTTTTCACAGGGGTTCGGTTCGGTAGGTTCCCCCGGTTCAAGATTATACCACTGAAGATTTTTATGAACCAGATTTTGTGGAGGAGGGGGAGTTTGAAGATGATCGTGATGATGATGATGAAAATCTGGATGTGCCTGTGGAACCGGACATCTCCCCAGACAGACCTTCTGATGTATCCCCTCCTAGGCTTTCTGAGTCCCCTTCCCATTTTTTGTTTTACAGAAAAGTGACTGAAACCCTCCAGCTTCCTATGGAAGAGGCAATGGAGGATCAGGAGCAGCCTGATTATGTGGAAATAATGGACATCCCAGAGTCCAGGAGACTGTCTATACCCCTTCACAAATCCTTTGGGAAACAGACAAAAAAAATCCTGAAGTCTCCCAATTCTGTACCCAATTCTGTACCTCCTGTTGACCTCTTGTTGACAGAAGGATGGACAACAGGTACACACTATCAGTCTCAGATACAGAGTTTTTATACCAGCAATGCAGCCATGTTGGGGTAGTGCAGGCTGCTGCCTGTGAAAAGGCAAACATTCCCTTGGCTTCACACCCCTCAGATAAAGACTTCAGGAAGATTGATGCCATGGCAAAAAACAGTACATGGCATCTTCCTTGGGACTCAGGCAGGCGAATTATATGGCCTATACAGCTAGGTACCAGAAGTCCAGGTGGGACACTGTACTGGCACAGGCTAAACAGGCCTCCCCCCCAGCTAACCAAGGAGCTGGAGGCAGTGGCTGCAGATGGGATTGAAGCATCAAAAGTTCAGTTTCATGCTGCTGTGGACTCCAATGATGTGTCATCAAGAGTCATGGCTACATCTATGGCTCTTCAGAGAATGGCTTGGCTCAGATGTACTAGCCTTTCACAGGATACCCAGGCTAAGACCATGGATTTTCCTGTAGTGGGCAATTCCCTGAGGAGGTTGTGGAGTCAAGAACAGTGCGGAAATTCAAGAATGCATGGGACAGACATAAGGCAGTCCTAGTGGGGGTTAGGAGGAAGTAAGCTGTTGGTTAATTAGGATCTGCAGCTTATCTGTTAGGTAGGAAAATGGGCAGACTAGGTGGGCCAAGAGGTCCTTATCTGCCCTCAAATTCTATGTTTCTATGTTTCTATTCCCTATTTGGGGAGCAGACAGAGAATTACATGAAGAAAATGGATGAGTACAGGACCACTTACAGGAGTGCTCAGGCCAAAGAGAGACAGGCAACTCCTCAAAGGCAGCAGTCTAGGGGCAGGGGCAGGCCTTTTTATCAGCCTTTCTACCAGCCACAGGCCTCTTCTTCCTTTTCACAGAAGGGGTTCTTCAGAGGGAGAGGCAGAAGGGGGATGAGCAGGGCTGCATCCACTCCTCAGCCTAAGGCCCCTGCCAAGCAGACACCCTGATAGGCCTGCCCAGGTCGACTCTCCTATTCCAGTAGGTGGTAGGCTAACCTACTTCGTCCAGGACTGGATGTCTATTACATCAGACAAGTGGGTCCTGGAAGTGGTAAGCCAGGGACTGGTTCTCAGCTTCAAAAGATTTCCGAAGATGAGAGCCAGATCTTTTCCACCTGCAGATCTCTCAGAAACCCTTGCCCTAGAGGCAGAGATTTCATCTCTGCTGGCTTTAAGAGCCATAGAGAGAGAGTACCTACCCTACACAGGGGCAAAGGTCTGTACTCCAGGTACTTCCTTACCCCAATAAAACAGGGGGGTGGCAACCCATCCTAGACCTAAGATACCTAAATAAACATCTTTTAAAACTAAAGTTCAAGATGGTAACTCCGGAAATAATCCTTCCCTCTCTAAGACCAGGGGATTGGCTAGCCTCCCTGGACCTCAAAGATGCCTATTTTCACATTCCCATCAGGAGCTCCCACAGAAAGTACCTCAGGTTCGAGTTGCCCTCAAGTCATTATCAGTTCAGAGCAATGCCCTTTGGCCTAACTTCAGCCCTAAGGGTTTTCACAAAGTGCCTGGCAGTAGTAGTTGCCTTTCTAAGGAGGCAAAAGATTTCCATTTTACCATATCTGGATGACTGGCTCATAGTGGGCCAGACCCCAGACCAAGTCAAGTCAGACCTGCAAGTGACCCAGCAAGTGCTTACTTCTCTAGGATTTCTTCTCAACCTTCCCAAGTCAGTTCTCGAGCCAATGCAGCTCCTTACCTTTATAAAGGCAGAGCTGGATACTGTCAAAGCAAGAGCCTTTCTTCCCCTGGAAAGGGCAAGAGTTCTTAGAGAACTGGCTTCTTCCTTCAGCTTTCAGGTGTCTTGACCAGCAAGGCATTTCCTCCAGCTCTTGGGCCACATGGCAGCCCTCTACAGCAGTGGTCCAGGGGGCAAGAGTCCAGATGAGGGACATTCAGTTCCATCTGAGGGTCTTTTGGTCCCAAAAGAAGGACTCCTTTACCAAACTGATCCCAGTAGCCTGGACCCTGATCCAAGCCCTTCAGTGGTGGCAGGATTAGGACAATCTAAGGCAAGGGGTCCCATTTGCCACTCAGTCTCATTCAGTGGTCCTAACCAGGGATGCTTCCCTCCTGGGCTGGGGAGCCCATCTGGGGGCCTTCACTGCCCAGGGACTGTGGTCCCCTCAGGAATCTCTACTCCATATCAATCCCCTGGAACTCAGGGCAATTTTTCTGGCCCTGCAAGCTTTCTGTCAGTCAGTGCAGAACAAGGTGGTTCAAATCAGAACAGACAACACGACACAACAAGCAGGGAGGCACGTGGTCTAAGGCCTTGTTCACATAAGCCATGAAGTTGTGGTCCCTGGCTTATTCCCTGCAAACCTCTCTGATAGCAGTCCACCTTCTGAGGAAGGACAATGTGCTAGCAGATGCACTGAGCAGGATTTCATAGGGCCATCACAAATGGTCCCTAGACCCTCTGGTCTTGAAGGTGATTTTTTCAAGGTAGGGCACTCCAGAGATAGATCTCTTTGCAGCCCCAGACAATCACCAACTTCCTCTGTTTTGTTGCAGACCCCAAGTCTTGGGCACAGTCCCTCTGGATGCTCTGATTCTGAACTGGGAAGGAACATTTCTGTATGCTTTACCTCCCTTTCCTCTACTGTTCAAAGTTTCAGTCAAGATAGGTTACAACCTTGCAAAGTGATTCTGATTGCTCCAGATTGGGCCAGACAGCCTTGGTTCCCCCTGTTACTGTCCCTAGCAGTCCATCTTGCCCTGTCTCTTCCCAGGAATTACAACCTGGTAACCTCGTCTCAGTGAGGATTTGGTAACCCAATCGTCAGTCTCTCAATCTCAAGGCATGGCTCTTGAAGAGTTAGGGTATGCAGATTTGCATCTGTCTCAGGGGGTTCTGGACATCCTCAAAGCCTCTTGAAAGCCCACCACTAGAAAGACCTACAACTCAAAATGGAAGAGATTCAGCATTTGGTGTTGTAAGCAGCATATTTCCCCAGACACTGCTGAATTGCCTACAGTTCTGGCCTAGGCCTCAGACCAGCTACTCTCAAAGTACACTTGTCAGCTGTCTCCACTTTTCTGTCAGTGGGGAAGTCTTCCTCACTATCATCTCATCCTGTATTCTGTAAATTTTTCAAAGGATTGCTTCATACCAATCTTCCATTCAGAGACCCTGCCCCTGCCTGGGATTTAAATGTTTGTATTACTAAATTGATGCAACCACCATTTGAGCCTATGTCCTCAGTAGAGCTTAAGTACTTGACTTGGAAAACTGTGTTTTTAGTAGCCATTACCTCTGCCAGACGTATCAGCAAACTGCAAGCCCTGTCAGTGGAATCTGATTTTATTTCCTTTCATAGGGAGAAAGTGGTCCTTAGAACCAATAGAAGGTTCTTGCTCAAAGTGGTTTCAGATTTTCACCTGAACCAGTCTATGTCTCTTCCTGTTTTCTTCACTGATCATTCCTCTTTAGGAGAGAGGAGGCTACACAGTTTAGGTGTTAAAAGGGCTCTTAGCTACTATATAGAGCATACCAAGGGTCACAGGTTTGATTCCCTCCAGCTGTTCTTCACTTATGGAGAAATGGGGAAGGGCAAACCTGCCACCAAGAGAACTATTGCCAGGTGGATTGTATCTTGTATACAATTCTGCTATGAGAAACTAGGAAAAATGTCACCCTCAGGCCTGAGGGCTCACTCCACCAAAGGTACAGCTGCTTTCCTGGCTGCTGCCAGGGATATTCCTCTCATAGAAATTTGTCAAGCGGCCACCTGGAAAACAGTCCATACCTTTACCAAGCATTACTCTCTGGATATCCAGGCTAGGAGTGATGCTTGGTTCGGCACAGCAGTACTTCAGAGCCTATTCCCAAAGTAAGTTCTGTCCCTCCTCCATGGAGGTACTGCTTGGTAGTCTGCAATAGCCAGAATACAGCAAGACTTCATGTTGTTTGAAGAAAAAATTATTCACCTTAGTAATTATGTTTCTTCTAATGGAGTCTTGTCATATGCTGACCTCCCTCCCTCCCTGCCTCCCTTCTCAGAACCTGTTTTTGGGAAGTGGGTGGGCAGTTGCAGTTGTGCATCTTAGGGGTGCTCCTTTTACACCCTCTTCTTTTTGTTTGGGTGTTTGTCTTATTCTTTATTCTTATTTGGATTGATTTTTGGTTTGGGGTTTCCTGACTTGAGTCTTCCTTTGGGGATCCAAAACTTTTTGTTGCCAGTTGGCTAGTAAAAATTTTACAATTTCCACATAGAATAGTTAGTGAGTTTTTGCTTGTAAGAATCTGATGGTTGGATTTCAAAGGGCTCTAGACAGAGAAAGTTAACCCTTTGTTCTCCGGGACAGTTTAAAGGCTTGGGCTAACTGCAATAGTCAGAATACAGCAAGAGTCCATTAGAAGAAACATAATTACTAAAGTGAGTAATTTTTTCTTCCTGTCCCTGTCCAAGTTTACACGTGATATAACTGGCTGCAGCATGGAGTACAACATACTGCATTATATGTGGATATTTTCTATACACACTATCTATGAAAAGTTTAACAGAATATAAATATGCTGTTAAAATATCTGCCTGTCTCAGACAATAAAGATAAACACAGCAGTTCTGTACCTCACACCCTCTCCACTCTGAAGGTTTGAGATTAAACATGAAATGCCTTGGCTAATACTGTTTTATATTTATTGTTTATATTTCCTAATTTTAAGTGTGCATGCTGCATCAAATACACTTCAGTGCAGATCCCACATAGACTGAGATGGTTATCTGCCTGCATGTATTTTTCATAAATAACTATACCAAATGCAATCTAATTGCACTTCCTATTCATCCTTATCATGACCAAATCATACATTTTAGTAGATGCTAAGTGCTCAATTTCTTTATTTGTTCCTGTGTCTAATAATTTTTATAAAGGTATACATATTTTAGTTCTTATTCTGTATTTCGTTTGGTTAGTTGATCCCTTATATCAATTTATAAAACAATAAAGATATTAAGAACATCCCCCATATGCTTATAGGCCATGCTCTGGTAACCCTTTAATGTGGTGTAGAGTAGTGGAAAAGTTATGCGTGTTATTCTTTTTTAATTTTCATATGAGAACAGGATGTCTGTGACTGTTTGGGAACCTCAAGTAGTATATCTCCACTACTATACACTGCACAAATTTCTTTCGGCTAGAAACCATTGTCTTATGTCACCACAATACGTCTACTGTTGTGAACAGGCATCAGATTAATGCCTCATTCAAAACTAAACCTCGACCTCTCATAAATTTAGGCTTCTCAGTTCTGATTGATTGCCTTCTGTTGTAGCGCTTCACTTCGGTGTATTTAGCATGTTCTCAGCATCTTCTCTTGTGGTTCAAATAAAATAACACAACTCAGTGGATCTCACATGAACTTAAATGAAACATCTTAAGTGTTTTTCTGTAAAGGTATTCCATTTTTTATTACAATTGTTGTTCTATTCATAGGGGTCTGACTGCAGTTTCTTTATAACTCTGAAATAGTTTATGTTCATTCAAGTGCCCTCTCATGTTCAGGACTTCCAATGAAATGAGACTGTATTCTTGCAGGCATTTTCATATGTAAGTGGCTACTATCGTTTTTCTCGTCAGACCACACAAAGGAATCATCTTAAGGTGCAGAAATATGTGGATCCCACATAGACAGAGATGATAATGTACCTACAGACATTTTTAGGGCTGCAGGTGGGTGGAGCCCTGCTACCATCTTGCATCAGTTTGAGATTAAATATGAAATGAGTTGGCTAAATGAAATCTGTTTTGCACATATTGTTTTTAATTACTAATTTTAAGGGTACATGCTGCATCAAATACTTTCAAATTACATTTACCAGATATACTGCAGTGTGGATCCCACATAGATTGAGATGGTTGTCTGCCTCAGGTTTGGGCTGGAGAGGGACCACTGATACACGGGGTAACATCCACTGACAACCTTTTGTGCTTCTCATGGCCACCAGCCAGGGATGTGAGTGGAAGGATTTTGCCGACCTCTGTTGGGTCTGGGTGCACTTGGGGTGGGATCATGTCAGAGTACTGATGTACCCAGTCAGCATGGGGTGGAACCACTGGACACAGATGAGCTGTAGGTGAATAAGAAGTGGGACATGGAGGGAGTCTGGTCGGGCTTTACAGCTAATGGCAATTATTTCAGAGGGTGGTTGAGGGACAGGAGTAAGGGTACTGATCCTCTATTTTTTTACTTCCATTACATAACTGCTAAAGTAACTCTTTGATGTTTGCCTTATAACTGATGGCCCAGTAATACTCAACACTACAAAATAAAAGAGCTTGCTTTGTCACACAGAAGTGTGAAATGCCTGCCAGTACAATGATGACTCCAAAAGTGTTTTTTGCCAGCCACCTACTGTGAAATAAATAGCCCCCTTCCCCATATACCTTCTCCATGCTATTCATGGAATTTACAGCATTGTGTTTTGAGGGGAACTGAAACAGATTTAAGCCCCCCTCTGCCAACATCGGCACCTCCAAGAATAGCAGGTGTCTGTTAAAAAACAATGTAGAGAATGTTCTTGATGTCGGCAGCTAGCGATTATGCCTTACTTCTCAGTATATGGCTGCCCTCTCACTCAGTCAGCCCAATGAATAAAAGTGCAAGAACACTTGTTTTGGTTGATCTGTTTGTTTTATCCTTTGGACTGACTGACTGAGCTGCCATATACTGAGAAGTATCACAGAATCACTGTGTGATTCTAGTGGTCTGTGTGGTAGATTAAAGTAAGTTTGAAATTTCAGCGGTCATAAATGTAGAATGGAGTAATTAAGTTGTTATCCTGTGATGCCAAGCACTCTGCTCTCGATGTGAACATACAGAAAGTCCAGAGTGTAGTTTATGAGATGCATTGTCAAAAACCTGTCATGTACTGTAAGTGGACAAAACCCAAATCAGTTCTATTAAAAACACTCATTTATTTTAATTCATCATCTAGAGTGTCTTTTTTGCTGGTTTCTTGTGGATTTCAGATGCATGTGTAGCCAGGGCTCAAGTACAGATAACAAAACTAACACCAGCCAAGGGAGGCAGAAAAAAAACACACACACAAGCAGCAGTGTCAGACATAACCAAAATAAGACATAAAATGCACACTGCATACATCTTGAGACCTTTTACTTTACAGAATGTAAACAATGATAATTCAGTAGCCCATAAGTACAACTGGTGTGGTACAAGCACTTGCTCTCCATGTGTAAATGCTGCTGTTACTCCTGGGTGGGGGGGGGTAATATTATTTATAACAAGCATTTGTCAATGCCGAACGTTCACTTGCAGGTATTTGCAGTGGTATTTGGCACTTGGACATGGCTTAAAAAAATCAGTGACAAAGAAGTACAAGCATTTGTCAAAGCCGAATGTTGCTTGCTTCTATGTGCTGTTTAGGTATTTGAAGTCATTGGAGTGCAAATATTGAAAATTCGAATATTAAGCCGCATGCGTGAGAACTGCGCAACGCACGCTTGTAAAACAGTCATTTTTAGGAATTTTTCACCAAATTTTCAACATAGCCATTTTAAGACCTCTGCTCATGAACAGTGTCACTGTGATTTTCTTAATGTGTCCCATACACTGATTTCGCACACTGACTGCGCCATTGTGCGCTACATGGGCGGAAACACATTTTGGGCAGGATGTGAAAAATGACAGCTGTACTGCTCATAAGGAGGTGTGGCAAAATGGAAATGTTGAAAATCTGGAGTGAAAATATTGAAAATTTGCAAACTTATGAGCATGCGTAGGAACTGTGCAATGCACACTCGTAAAACAGCCATTTTTAGTAATTTTTTCACCAAATTTTCAACATAGCCATTTTAAGACATCTGCTAATGAACAGTGTCACTGTGGTTTTCTTAATGTCTCCCATACATTGATTTCGAACACCGACTGAGCCATTGTGCGCTACATGGGCGGAAACATGTTTTGGGCAGGATGTAAAAAAATGACAGCTGTACTGCTCATAAGGAGGTGTGGTAAAATGGCAATGTTGAAAATATGGAGTGAAAATATTGAAAATTTTGTGAACTTACGAACTCGTGTGGGAACCGCGCAATGCACGCCAGAAACATCGTCTTTGGATTTTTGCACGCTATCCTATGGATCTTTGATGATGTTAGTGCATGGTTGTTAGTCCCAAAGGCTGATTTTGCGGGTGGTCTGCTAGTGACTGTGAAATCACCCTTCGGGCCCGAATAACGCCATGACAGACATCATTCATGAGAAGGGTTTCAAAAGCCCCATGTTGAAAATTGTGCAAAAATTCCAAAATGCCTGAGATTATGAATAAAGTTGAAAACCCCTATCTAGCCCATTATACAGCTTACCGGCATTTTCTCAGTTCGTGGTCGGCTTTGAAGAGTGCAAACATGTTCCCGGTCCACCAATGATCGATCAGCCGAGCTCCGGAGGTAAGTATGGGGTGAGGGGGTGGGGAGGCAGGGTGCAGGGTGGGTGCGGGTTGTGGGGGGCTGAGAGAAGCTGTGGGACCGCTTTTAATTTACAGGTTTTTCAAAAAAAGACGATGTGGATGTTTGCCATGCTGGGGTGGGCCTCAGCATGGCAGAAGGATGGCTGGGGGTCTGGGAGCCAATGGGGATTGGGCACCCCATCAGCAGATGATGCTGACGCTTGCCACGCCTGGGTGGGCCCTGTGTGGGCACCAAAGATTTGGGGGCGGCAGGATACGGTGTTGTATGAGCGGTGGTTTTCGAAGAGAAGACCACCGCTGTCATACACAGCACTGCGTCCGATTGGTGCAGGACTGCCATGCCTGCTCAATGGAGCAGGGGATTGCAGAGGAGGGGCACATCTCCAAAGTGTCCCATGCTCCCAAGACGTTCCTTGCACATGCACGCAAATGAATGTAAAAATGAATGTACTATGTGTGTACAAATTTACTTTTTATTCCTCCCACAAACCACCATATGACATATTGCCTTTTTACCAGCTGGTTTGCAGCACCATAGTACATTTTGAGCCCCTAAAGGGCTTCTTTGTTTTCACACTTCAGGCTTGATTTGTTAGAAAGTTTACAAAATTCCTTCCTCTGGCTGTTAAAAGGTCAGCATGGAGTGGCAGCCTGGTATTATGCTTCCTGCAAGTACAGTATGTCAGCATGGTAGGGTGCTCCGTACCATGGAATTCAATCAGTGGTTGAAAAACTGGTGTGGAGCTCAGGGATTTGGCTTCACTGGGAACTGGGGGTCCACCTGGAGTGATGCAAGCCTATACTGGCATGATGGGCTGCATCTGTCCGGGAGGGGAACCAGGATCCTAGGTGATAGGTTTAAATGCTTCATTGGCAAGCTTTTAAACTAGCCAAGGGGGGAGACACTGGAAAGGAGCAAGAAAATCCTAGCCCCCCCCAAACAATCACGGTTGTAAGTGTGGCAAACACCAACATGGAGGTGTCAATAGGGAGAAGGGTAGGGGTAAATGTAGAACGCGACAAAGGCAAGAAGAACAGGGATGGGGCAAAAGGGGGTAAGGCCATCAGGAAATGGAGGGTAATGAGTACCAATGCCCGTAGTCTGGGCAACAAGCTCACTGAGCTGGTGGCCTTAATGGAAGAGGGATGCCTGGATATTGTAGCAGTCACAGAAACATGGTACACAGAGAACCATGACTGGGATGTTAACATACCAGGGTACAAAACTTACAGGAGAGACAGGCAGGGGAGAAGAGGGGGAGGAGTAGCTCTTTATGTAAAGGAAAGGATAAAAGCAACTGAACAAAAGAGTAAACAGGGAGGAGAGGAGGCACTGTGGGTCACCTTGGAGACTGGAAAGGGCACCACAATCCGCACAGGGGTTGTGTACAGACCCCCATGTCAGGGGGAAGGAATGGACAAGGATATGATGGAAGGCATTCTTAGAATGGCAGAGAAAGGGGAGATACTGTTGATGGGAGACCTGAATATGCCAGATGTTAACTGGAGCACATTTGCTGCAGCCACATCCAAGAGCAAGGCCATTCTTGATGCCCTACAGGTGGCAGACATTAGACAGCTAGTTTCAGAACCCACTCGAGAGGGAGCAATCTTAGACCTTGTACTCTCAAACGGGGGCAGTGAGAGGATCTCAGATCTAGAAGTGGGTTGCCATCTGGGGACAAGTGACCATCAAACAGTGTGGTTCACTTAAACTCAGCTACAGAGTCAACCCATACAAAAGTGAGGGTACTGGACTTTAGGAGGGCTGACTTTGGCAAGATGGGACAGTGCCTCAGAAAAGCACTAGCAAACAGGCTAGAAGGAGGTGTGGAGCAACAATGGGGAATTATCAAAACTGCCATCACAGAGGCAACAAGCCTTTGTGTGAAGCAAATAAACAAATCAAAACGAAAGAAAAAGCCACTATGGTTCTCAAGAGAGGTGGCTGTGAAAGTCAGGAAGAAAAAGATAGCATTCCGGAAGTATAAGGAAACACAGAAGGAGCAGGACAGACAGCTGTACCTAGTTAAGGCAGAAAGAAGCAGGGAGGGAAGTCAGAATAGCAAAGGCCCAAACTGAGGAAAGATAGCCAACTCAGTTAAGAAGGAGATAAAACTTTATAGGTACATCAGCGAGCGAGAAAAGACAAAGGAGGATAGTGAGGCTGAATAGAATGAGCGGTGGTGGGCAGAGGGACAGTGAAAAGCAGGAATACTGAACGAATATTTCTGCTCAGTATTCACAAAGAGGAGGGGAAGTGCTAATCCAATTGACAGAAGCACTCTTGATAGGGGGTCGATCCAGTCCTTTCACAGAAGAAAGGGTTCTGCAAGAACTCCTAAAACTGAAGGTGGACAAAGCAATGGGTCCTGATGGATATCCAGAATTCTAAAAGAATTAAGGAAGGAACTAGTGAAACCACTGACTACTCTTTTTAATAAATCATGGGAGGATGGTGTGGTACCCGAGGACTGGAGGAAGGCGGATGTGATTCCCCTTCACAAAAGTGGGACCAAGACAGAGGCAGGAAACTGCAGAACTGTCAGTCTGACCTCTGTGGTAGGGAAAGTGATGGAGTCACTTCTGAAGGAAAGAATAATTGAGTACCTAGAGGTCAGTGGAGCACAGGATCCAAGGCAGCATGGGTTCACAGCGGGAAGGTCATGTCAGACGATCTAATAGATTTCTTTGACTGGGTGACCAAAGTAGTAGACCAGGGAGGGGCTGGGACATGGCCTACCTAGACTTTAGCAAGGCATTTGACACAGTCCCACACAAAGATTATTAGTCAAATTAACCAGCCTGGGAGTGGGTCCCAGGGTGGTAGCCTGGGTAAAACATTGGCTGGACAACAGGACACAGAAGGTAATTGTAAATGGAGTCCATTCTGAAGAAAGGGCGGTTACCAGTGGGGTACCGCAGGGTTCAGTATTGGGTCCAGTCCTTTTTAATGTCTTCATCAGTGACATTGCAGAGGGACTGGAAGGAAAAGTATGCCTTTTTGCAGATGACACAAAGATCTGCAACAGGGTTGATACACAAGGAGGCGTGGAAAGGATGAAAAGGGACTTGGCAAGGTTGGAGGAATGGTCAGACATATGGCAGCTAGGATTCAATGCAAAAAAGTGCAAAATAATGCACCTGGGAAACAAGAACCCAGGGGAAGAATACACAATGGGTGGGGAGGTAGTAACAACAACAACACGGGAAAGGGACCTGGGGGTAATCATATCAGATGACCTTAAGGTTAGCAAGCAATGTGAGAAGGCAGTAGGAAGGGCCGGGGTATACTGGGATGTATAGGGAGAGGCATCAGCAGAAAACAGGAAGTTGTTATCCCTCTGTACAGACAGTTGGTGAGACCCCATCTGGAATACTTGTGTCCAGTTCTGGAGACCCCATCTCCATAAGGACATAGACAGGATAGAGGCAGTCCAGAGGAGGGCAACTAAAATGGTGCAGGGTCTGCAAGAGAAGCCGTGTGAGGAGGCGACTAAAGGAGCTTAATATTATACCCTTGAGGAAAGAAGGGAGAGGGGACATGATAGAAACTTTCAAGTACCTCAAGGAATCAACAAAGTCCAAGAGGGTAGCATCTTTCAGAAAAAGAGACTTGCAAGAACAAGGGGACACAATTTAAAGATAGAAGGAGGGCAGTTCAGGGGCAATGTGAGGAAGTATTATTTCACAGGGTAGTAGATGCATGGAACAGCCTTCCTGAGGAAGTTGTGGGGTCTAAAACTGTGGGAGAATTCAAGAATGCATGGGACAGACATAAGGCAATTCTTGTGGGGGGCAGGAAGATATAGGCTCTTGGTTAACTAGGATCTGCAGCCTATCCTGTAGGTAGGGAAATGGGCAGACTAGATGGGTCTAGCGGTCCTTATCTGCCGTCAAAGTCTATGTTTCTATGTTTCTATGGTAGCATTACATGAAATAGAAACATAGAAACATAGAATTTGATGGCAGATAAGGACCGCTTGGCCCACCCAGTCTGCCCATTTCCCTGCCTACTGGATAAGCTGCAGATCCTAGTTAACCAGCAGCCTACTTCTTCCTACCCCCACCCACTAGAATTGCCTTATGACTGTCCCATGCATGCTTGAATTCCACCACTGTTTTTGACTCCACGACCTCCTCCGAAGGCCATTCCATGCATCCACAACCTCTCTGTGAAAAATACTTCCTTAAATTACCTCTGAGCCGCCCCCTCACTTTTTTTTTGAAAGATGCTACCCTCTTGACTTTGTTGATTCCCTTGAGGTACTTGAAAGTTTCTATCATGTCCCCCCTCTCCCTCCTTTCCTCGAGGCTAAACATATTAAGCTCCTTAAGTCTCTCTTCATATGTCTTCCGGTGCAGACCCTGCACCATTTTAGTTGCCCTCCTCTGGACAGCTTCCATCCTATCTATGTCTTTGCAAAGACTGGGTCTCCAGAACTGCAATTTTTTTACCCAGGCTGTCATCTTGGGACCCACTCCCAGGCTAGCTAACTTGTATATTAATCTTTTGTGTGGGACTGTGTCAAATGCCTTGCTAAGTCTAGGTAGGCCATGTCCACAGCCCCTCCCTGATCTACTACTTTGGTCACCCAGTCAAAGAAATCTATCAGATTTGCCTGGCATGACCTTCCTGCTGTGAATCCATGCTGCCTTGGGTCCTGTGCCCTCTGGCCTCTAGATACTTGACAATTCTTTCCTTCAGAAATGATTCCATCATTTTTCCTACCACTGAGGTTAAACTAACAGGTCTGTAGTTTCCTGCTTCTGCCTTGCTCCCACTTTTGTGAAGGGAATCACATCTGCCCTCCTCCGTCCTCAGGCACCACCCCATCCTCCCATGATTTGTTAAAGAGGTAGTCAGTGGTGTCACTAGTTCTACCCTTAGTTCTTTTAGAATTCTGGGATGAATCCCATCAGGCCCCATTGCTTTGTCCACCTTCAGTTTTAAGAGTTCTTTCAGAACCCTTTCTTCTGTAAATGGGCTGGTATCAACTTCTGTATCCAGAGTGTTTCTACTGTTTGTTTTAGGTACCTCCCCTCTTCCTTTGTAAATACTGAGCAAAAATATTTGTTTAGTATCTCTGCCTTTCACAGTCACCCTCGCCCATCCTCTCCCTTTATTAAGCCTCACTATCCCTCCCTTGGTCTTCCTTCGCTCCCTGATGTACCTATAAAAGGTTTTATCCCCTTCTTAACTGAGTTGGCTATCTTTTCTCAGTTTGGGCCTTTGCTGTTCTGACTGCCTTCCCAGCTTCCTTTGCTTTAACTGATACAGTTCTCTGTCCTGTCCTTCTGTGATTCCTTGTACTTCCTGAAAGCTTTCTTTTCTCTTGAACCTTCACTGCCACTTCCTTTGAGAACCATAGTGGTTTCTTACATCGTTTAGTTTTGTTTATTTGCTTCACACAAAGGCTTGTTACCTCTGTGATGGCAGTTTTTATTATTCCCCATTGTTCTTCCATGCCTCCTTCCTGCCCATTTGCTAGTGCATTCCTTAGGCACCCATCCATTTTGGCAAAGTCAGCCCTCCTAAAGTCCAGTACCTTTGCCTTTGTATGGCTTGACTCTATTGCTGTGTTTATTGTGAACCATACTGTTCAATGGTCACTAGTTCCCAAATGGCTACCCACTTCTACATCTGTGATCCTCTCTTCATCTCCATTTGAGAGAACCAGGTCTAAGATTGCTCCCTCTCAAGTGGGCTCCAATATTAGTTGTCTAAGACACGCCCCCTGTAGGGCATCTAGAATAACCCCACTCTTCGAAGTGGCTGCTGCAACTGCACTCCAGCTAACATCTGGCATATTCAGATCGCCCATCAGCAATATCTCCCCTTTTTCTGCCATACTAAGTATACTTTCTATCATTTCCTTGTCCATTTCCTCCCCTGAGAAGGGGGTCTGTATACAACCCCTGTGCGGATTGTGGTGCCATTGCCAGTCTCCAAATTTACCCACAGTGCTTCTTCTCCTCCCTGTTTTCCCTTTTGTCCTGTTGCTTTGATTCCTTCCCTTATGTAAAGAGCTACTCCTCCTCCTCTTTTACCCTCTCTGTCCATCCTGTAGATAGTGTATCCTGGTATGTTTACGTCCCAGTCATGGTTTTGTGCGAACCATGTTTCTATGACTGCCACGATATCCAGAAGTTCCTCCTCCATCAAGGCCACTAATTCAGGAAGCTTGTTACTCAGACTACGGGCATTGGTACTCATTGCTTTCCATTTTTTGATGGCTTTACCTTCTGTTGCAGCATCCCCCACTGACCTTTCTACCTCGGTCTTTTTCACATTTAGTACACTGTTTTGTAGGGAGAGGCTGGGATTTTCCTGCTGCTTATCAGTGCCTCCCCCCTTGACTAGTTTAAAAGCTTGCCAATGAAGCATTTAAACCGATTGCTCAAAAGACTTGTTCCCTTCCTGGACAGATGCAGACCATCCTGCCAGTATAGGCTGGTGTCCCTCCAGGTGGAATCCCAGTCCCCAATGAAGCCAAACCCCTGTGCTCCACATCATTTTTTCAACCATTCATTAAACTGCATGGTGCAAAGTACCCTTGCCTCACTCATGCCATTGACAGGCAGCACTTCTGAGAAGGATACTGTGTGTGCTACTTGTCTTAGGCCTCTCCTCAGTTCTACAAAGTCCTTCTGCACTGCTCTAATCTCATGTTGAGCCAAGTCATTTGTCCCTAGGTGGACAATGACGTCCAGCTCAGACTCCCGTGCAGCTGTTCTCGTGATCCTGAGGATGCTCTTCCTGTCCCTCCAAGCCAAATGTTAATTCTCAATGGTATTCCTGAATCCCCAGGTGTCACCTAAGCAGAGTGATTGACACCAATAGTAACACGATTAAAGGCAGAAGTATATTTATTTTTGAAACAAATATAAGCCAGTTTGAATATAAATGAAATATAATATGATCCTTATAATAATATCCCAAACAGCTGATAGTAAAACACCTGGCGTGCTGTTTTGAATTTTTTTTTTCTCTAGGGAAAAAAATTACTTTCAATACATCCTATAGTGGTGTATGCTGTTAAAATAACTGAGGAAATTGTTGTGTAAAAACAACTGTGTATTAAATAATAATGCACAAGTAGGAGTTTACAACCTTAAATCTACACATCAAGCAGCATGCAGTCAAAGAAATGTATCTATTTTAAAAGTACATCTTACTGTCTGCTATCATGAGATTTGTAATGTGCAATGGACATGGGGGAAGAGAGGTATGCACTAGTCCCTTCACAAAAGAAAGAGTCTTACAAGAGATCGATAAGCTCAGGGTGGATAAGGCAATGGGACCTGATGGCATACATCCCAGGGTACTAAAGGAGCTAAGGGTGGAACTAGTAGAGCCATTATCATAGAAACATAGAATCTGACGGCAGATAAGGACCGCTTGGCCCACCTAGTCTGCCCATTTTCCTACCTAACAGATAAGCTGCAGATCCTAGTTAACCAACAGCTTAGTTCCTCCTACCCCCCACTAGGACTGCCTTATGTCTGTCCCATGCATTCTTGAATTCCCCCACTGTTCTTGACTCCATGACCTCCTCAGGGAAGCTGTTCCATGCATCCACAACCCTCCTCACATTACTTCTAAGCCATCCCCCCTTTATCTTCAAATTGTGCCCACTTGTTCTTGCACATCTCTTTTTCTGAAAGATGCTACCCTCTTGGACTTTGTTGATTCCCCTGAGGTACTTGAAAGTTTCTATCATGTCCCCTCTCTTTCTTCTTTCCTCAAGGGTATACATATTAAGCTCCTTTAGTCTTTCTTCGTATGTCTTCTGGTGCAGATCCTGCACCATTTTGTTGCCCTCCTCTGGACAGCCTCCACTCTGTCTATCTCTTTGTGGAGATGGGGTCTCCAGAACTGCACACAGTACACCAGATGGGGTCTCACCAACTGTCTGTACAGAGGGATAACAACTTCCTGTTTTCTACTATTGATGCCTCTTCCCACGCATCCCAGTATCCCCCCAGCCTTCCTTACTGCCTTCTCACATTGCTTGCCCACCTTTAGGTCATCTGATGTAATTACCCCAGGTCCCTTTCCATTTTTACTGTTGTCAGTATCTTACCCCCCATTGTGTACTCTTCCACTGGGTTTTTGTTTCCCATGTGCATTACCTTGCACTTCTTTGCATTGAATCTGAGCTGCCATACATTTGACCATTCCTCTAATCTTGCCAAGTCCCTTCTCATCCTTTACACTCCATTTTGTGTATCAATCCTGTTGCAGATCTTTGTGTCATCTACAAAGAGAAATACTTTTCCTTCCAGTTTCTCTGCAATTTCACTTATAAAGATATTAAAAAGGACCGGGCCCAGTACTGAACTGTCAGAACTTTTTAGTGTATCTCTGAGTAAAGGAGAGGTCCCAGAAGACTGGAGAAGGGCTCATGTGATCCCACTCCACAAGAGTAGTAGCAGGGAGGAGGCAGGGACCTACAGACCAGTCAGTCTTACCTGTATCTCAGTTGTGGGCAAGATTATAGAGGCACTCCTTAAGGAAAGGATAGGGCAACACCTGGAATCCATAGGAGCACAGGATCTAAGACAGCATGGGTTTACAAAAGGAAAGTCCTGTCAAACTAATCTCATAGATTTCTTTGACTGGGTAACCAGATTGGTGGACCAAGGGGGAGCAGTTGATGGCACCTACTTTGACTTCAGCAAAGCTTTCGATACTGTCCCACATAGACATTTGATTAATAAGCTGGGTAGGATTGGGGCGGGTCAGAATTTGGTCAACTGGGTGGCAAACTGGTTGATGGGCAGAAAACAGAGTGGAGGTAAATGGTATACAGACAGAAGAGATGCAAGTCACAAGTGGGGTACCTCAGGGATCAATCCTGGGGACAGTCCCCTTCAATATCTTCATCAGTGACGTTATAGATGGACTGGAGGGTAAGGTTTGTCTGTTTGCAGATATCACCAAGATCTGCAACAGAGTAGATGATCCAGATGGGGTGGGCAGAATGAGAAGAGATCTGGATAAACTAGCAAAATGGTCGGAAGAGTGGCAACTGGAGTTTAACGCAAAGAAGTGCAAGATCATGCACATAGGGAAAAGAAACCCAGAAGCCACCTATAGGCAGGGAGGGGAGTTGCTGGCAGTCACAAGGGAAGATAGAGACTTGGGCGTCATCATCACCGATGACCTGAAATCATCCAAGCAGACTACTAAATCAGTAGGTAAGGGCAGCTAGGGGGATATTGGGGTGTATTAGTAAGAGTGCCACAAGTCGGAAGAGGGAGGTAATAGTCCCTCTTTACAAGACACTGGTTAGGCCCCATCTGGAGTACTGCATGCAGTACTGGAGGCCACACCTTCACAAGGACAGTAACCAAATTGAGGCAGTCCAGAGAAGGACAACCAAAATGGTACAGGGACTGCATCAGAAAACATATGAGGACAGATTAATGGAACTCAATATGTATACCGTAAAGCAAAGGAGGAAGAGAGGTGATATGATCAAAACATTCAAACACCATAAGGGCATTAACAAGGTAAAAGAGTCTAACATGTTTCAATATTAAAAAAAATAACATATTTGTGGCTGTCTAGTACAGTATGCCCTGCAAGTGTGGACTGGACCAAGGGTTTACAGCCCATACTGTAATCTGTCATTTGGTGGGTGGCTGGACAGTATGCAGGTGGGTTGCAGCTGTCCACCTATGACATGGGGGAGCTGGGTGGGCAAGGGTTCCTGTGTGGGTAGGAGGGATGGGGGTGCTACTGTCCCACCAGGGGGTATGATCTGTTGGGGCTGCCCGCTATCAGAGTTACGGGTGGAGTGGAGGGGCCACTAGACTACCAGGGAGTGCAATGTTTCATTATACCAGCGATCGGGGCTGGGACGGGGGGGGGATCACTAGACTACCAGGGAATGTATTTCTTCCATTTAACCAGCAATCGTGGCTACCAGAGGGAAAGGGTACCACTAGACTACCAGGGCCCGTAAGGGTGCTTGTGGACAGTGTTCTGGGTGGGCGGGTGGCCACCCACAGCTGGCGGCTGCTGTGTTGCACCTTGCAATACAGTAGTCCACCTGTGGGTGGCCAGGAGTTGTTCTCCCTTTTCACGGGTTCAACTTTGTTTAGTCAAATTCAGTTGTTACTTAAGGCTTGTGTGTTGTGCCAGCATATGCTCATCACATCCTTGGCTGAATATCAGGATGTGCCGCATATGCATGGGCACATACCCTGCATTTGTACCGCATACATTACCATTGGGCCTCAGAACATCAGGATTTGCACTGCACCTGGCAGCCTTTTGATTATACCACCAGGGCGCAGAGCAGGGTTGTGCTGGTGCAACTCTGTTGTGCCAGGCACAACCCCTTTGAATATCCAGGCCAGAACGTAAAACAGACTGCTCAAGCTGTTCGACATGGCTTTCCTGGCAAAACAAAAACAAAATCTGAAATTGTCTAGCTGGTTTGATGAATACAAGCAATACCCTCACTTGTATCCCAACAGGATTACTACTCCTCAGTTCTTTTACTCCCCTTTCGGCTTGGAGAAGAAGCAAGTTTGAGCAGGCACACAACTGGCTCACCGGGCTCCTTGATCAGACATTCATTTATTTCCAGACCATTCATTTAGAGAGACTGTCCGAGACAGAGAGCTGCCTTACCAGCCTTAAGTAACAACTGAATTCGACCAAACACAAATCCTGCAACTGGTCACACAGCTCCTAGTTCAGTAACATACATTAATTCCTGAATGCTGACTGCCATGAATCCTTCCTTTTTGATAGGATGACAGGCAGAGCTGTCAAGGAAGTGTGTACTTCATCTGCACTTAAGCAGCAAAACATTTCTGCATTTTCAAAGGAAAAAAAGAGGGGGCAAAATCTTTCAAGCTAACATTCTTTTCAGTTTGTGTTAGGGGGAAAGGGATTCTCCTGCACCACTTGTTCCTCGTCCACTAGCGACATCTTGCTCCAACTCCAGCCTGAACTGCATCCAGTATCCTACTGCACAACTGCACAAAAAAAAGAACTTCAATATAAGATACTGGCATTAGTTGTGTTGTGGTAGCACTACCATTATCTGCTGTTTTACTGAATTGGAAGTGGCTTTTCTCTGCAGTGGTCTGTGTGCTGATGCCTGATTAGCAATGGAAAACTAATTTATACAAATATTGACATTCAGCAGTCTAATTTTGTTTTGGCTGGTACTTGGTATATAGCATGAAACAGTTTCTTTTTGAGAGCCTCAGTTCTGCATGCATATTCATCTGGATTGTGATGTCCTGTGCCCATGCTAACAGACTTTGCTCAATGCAATGCATACTCCTGCTACTAATAGAGCACACAGTACATGATTTTTACTAAATATACTGGCTCATGTCACATGCCTTTCAAACTGCTGCATCGCATTTTAACTCTGAATTGTAGTATTGGCAGCAGTACACCACAAATCACTAAGCCTATCTTATTGTTAGTACTGTGTGTCCTGCTAAGTATTAAGACAGCAGTGAAGACAGATAATTCATCTCCTCGCCGTCCGCAAAAAAAAAAAAAAAAAACACCGCAAATTGCACATAATCATTGCAAGCAGTGTAAAAACATGTATCAGTCAAATGTATAATTTAGCTGCTTAATCTCAAAGTATGCTGTTTTTCTGTGGGGATACCCAAGCCTGTTTCAGTGTTTAAGGGAGACCCAAGATCTTTTCCATGGCTTGAGGGAGGCTTGTCCTAATGAAGTCTGAGAACAAATTATCTAGAAATATGGTGATGAATTACATACTGTAAAAGCAGGAAGTGAGATGAGCAAAGGAACAGCAGAAGTTGGGACATCATGCTCCACCCAGACCGCACAACAGAAATAATACTACTGAGTATATAATACAGAAATAACAGGCTGCAAAAAATGGCAAGCTTCAATGAATTGAACTGTTGTAGTGAATGAGGGAAAGTTGGAGTTAGGAACAGTAAGATAAGCACCTGCACTCCCACACTGTCTCATTTCAGTATTGTAACATGGCAATAATCAGAAGGCTGGAATGGGCACCGACGATTGGTAAAATGGCATCATGGGGTCCAACTTGGAGCAGGTATTAATCCACGATTGATGCTGTGTTCAAAATGGTAGTACCAAAGTGAGGCAGACTGGTAGCTTAGCAGCACTAGGCACAGGTGGGAAGCGAGTATTACAGGGGCAAGACTGGCAGAGTGACAGGGAGACCAGCTATACGCCGATGGAAATGGGAAGGAGCACAAGAACCAGGGGCGTACAGAATGAAGAGATAGCACAGCATGAGCAACATACAGTATGCAGGCAACTGACGTCTGATGACTCTGCGAGAGGCAAGGGGAAGTGACCCGGGCTCCATGTAAATGTAGGTGCGATTGCACACCGCGGCAAGCAGTGCACCGGAGACCTCCAGCGCCTGGTATAAAACAAATATCCACACAGATCGGCAAATTTTATGGGCTGGGATGCGAGCTGCACTATGTTCTTTACTTAGGCGTACTGATTATTTTCACTGCATCAGCATGTTAATGCTCGTTTCTAAGAAGATTTCAAAGTGTAGTAAAAATGTTTCCTCACAGCTCTGACTCTCTGTGCTATGCTGTTCAACGCACAAGAGGCAGGCTCCTGGGGACTCTATTGTCACGCAGCCCATGTTACAAGCACATTAAGCCACTCCAGTGGTGGCATCTAATGTCATTAATGCATGGTTGGGCGGTTGTTCACCCTCGGCCTCGGGCCACAACCCTCCCAACCATGCATTAATCCAGCATTAGATGCCACCGCTGGAGTGGCTTAATGCTTACTTAGCAGATGTTTAGCTGCAGCAGGGGGAAATCACTGTGCAACAGATTCTTTGCACATATTGATATATGTAAACCTTGTAACAAATGACACTCATAATGAAAAACATGGATGCTGTTTTCACTCAGTGCATCATTTTGGCTACGTCATGGCCACTTTCACCCTGGTGCTGGTGCAGAAAACACATCATACGGGGTATGACATGTTTGAGGATTTTATTTTTCATGTACAGTAGTAAAAATGAAAGGTAAGTGCTTTAACTCATTCTCTTTATTTTCAGTGCACTCTATCATGGTGTAATGAAAAGTGCCATTTGAGATCAGAACAATATGTCTCTGAAGTGTTTTTCTCTAAATGGCATTTATTTTAATTATTAATTTGTCATGCGCTCCTAAACCAGAGATGTTTATCTTTTCTGCCAGTCAACTCCATTTGTGTCTGTTCACAATATCAAAGGAAAGTCCTTTAATTTGAATGACCTGGCTTGGCTGAAGAAAATACGGTTCTGTCACCACGAGACATTCATATTTCATGTCCCTGTAATAGCCAGTTTGCTCAATTGGGGTAACAGCCGAAATGTAAATCACAGATTGACTGCAAAGGAAAATAAAGCAATTAAAAAAAAAAAGAAAAACTGAACTCAGTCACATTCCAGAGTGCAGCAGCAGTTCTGCCTGTCATGTTCCTCCTTCAGATCTGCTGGTCAGATTTCAGTCGTGCCCCACTTGACAGCTGACCTGATAAACGGTATAAGAAAGTAGTTTTTTTCTCCCTTATTTACAAAGTGCTATACCTTGGTATATTACATAATGTGTAGGGTTTCTGGCACTGCTATTGAAAGTCTGTCAGACAATACCTGGAAGAAAAGAGATAATTTGCTCTCTTTTATTGAACCAACGTAGATGGTGCAAAATAAAATGCACATAGCACCTATTTTCTTTTGTAACATCTATGCTGGTCCAATAAAAGGTATCAAATCATCTCTTTTGTTCTGGATCTTTTGACACAAGGACCAGTAGGGCAACAAAACTAAGCTTGTGAGTCAATACCAGAAGTCTACCCCTACAAGCTGCCATGTGTGTGTGTGTGTGTGTGTGTGTTGGGGGGCATGCCACTACAATACATTTGATAGTGATACATTGTTTGGTAATGTTCCTCAATCCCTGCAGTATATAATGTATGGCTATGATAAAGATCAATTTCAGTTAGCACTGTAATCACATTTATGCGTATCCTAGTAACTCACTCACTACCCAAATACCTTTCAAACTAATAGACACTTAATGTTAGCCCCCCAATAGTGTACTGTTGTTACAATACTGCAGAAAACAGGCATCCCTCAAGGCACATACAGAAAGGTACATATCATTTATGTGATGCACTGTTTTTGTGTTAAATTCAATTAGCTATAGGCAAACTATAGAAAAAACATCTGTACCTACTTGCTTTCTGAAAATAAATCTATAAAAATCAGTTAGTATTGAATGGATGTCATGCAGGTTTGATCCCCAGTAACCTCCCCCAACACCGCTTTGCCTCACACACACACACACACACACACACACACACACACACACAGTCATGCTGAATGGACTCCATAGAGAGCTTTTACATACAGTACATGGGTCGAATTTTACCAAACACAGCATAGTTTACAGAAAATGTCTAATTCTCGGTGGAGTCGTGTCCTGTATGTGTTCTAACATTTAGAAATACTAGGCTAACCACCATAGGTTAAATGAGTTGCAGAGTCCCAAGCCAGTATATGGCTGTGGTGGGTTTGAACCTGTGTTCTAATTTCCCTCTCTTGTCATTTAATAACGTACTTAACCTGTCAGTGGCTTAGCTTGGTATTTCCAGATGTAAGAACAGGTACAAGCAATTACCCAGTTTTTAAAGGATAGGCTTTCACTCCAATATGCTGTTTCAGGTGAAGAAAATGTAACACAAATGGCACCAGTATGCTGGTAATAATTGTTTTTAATTTATTTTTATTTTTTTATTTTGGTTAACTTAACTTCATATTATTACCTTATACAGTATGTGAGTAGGACATGAATGAAAGCAGGGTATGGGTTTGTACTAATGATAGTAACCATATGATACAATTACTGTACCTCTCAGCAGTCCCTCATTTGTTTACATTTTGTCCTGAGTTCCATGCATTTTCTATAACTTGAAAGCAGGATGACCTTACTTAATTAGTAGTCACTCTGTTTTCTTGAAAGATGTGCTTTCACAGTGTTCTGAGCATGTCTTTCAGTTATTTGCTCCCACATGTCTATGCCCATAATTTGAGTGCCCTAATATAGTAACCTGTAGCAGTGGCATTGGCAGTCATAGGTATCACACGCAGCTGGTATGATTTTTACTCTGCTTTGCCTATTATTGGAAGTAGTGCTGGAATGTACAGAACCCCCAATGTATGTTGCTACATTTCAGTGCTGCCAGCAAGATGATTTGTACCCACCAAAAAGGAACCAGGAATAGTTGGCATGGGATGGGGGAGGCTCCAGTGTCCCCATCATATATTGCTTTATCCTATTTGGCCATTGGCTGTAGGGATTTGGGTAAGGAGCTAGTGCTCTGCATTTCCTTGGTCAGCTTTGAAAGCGGAGGAGAAGGGAACAAGGGACACACCATAGTCTTGAATTCATGAATTAACTGCATATAGTTCCTTCTACTTACTCCCCTTTATGTTCTTAATAAATATGTTTTCAAACTACTACATGCCTACTTATTTCTGTACTCATTCACATACACAACATTAATACTTTTCTGCCATTCTTACGATGCCTCTTTCTACCTCCTGCACTACCAATGTCAATACAAGCAAGCAAGGATTCGGCATTGACAAATGCTTGTTTTTTTTTATTTTGCTGCACAAAGTTTAGCCTAACAGCTTGCTCTATTACATGATACCAGCACTGTGAGAAAATACCTCATCTTAATTCACTTTTACCTTAAGTATCATCATCTTCACTTTAACTCAAGTTTTGTACTGAAATCAGAGAGTAAATGCCATTGAGGCATAAGTCCTTCACTTCGGCATTGTGACAAGTTGTGGCCTCCCCTACTCTGTATCAGTCCACATCTTTCTTGAGATGTTTTGAGGTGCACACACACACATATACACACACACACACACACGTACGTATGAACGAACACACACACACACACACTCTCATATGCATGCACGCACGCATGCACTCATGCACACACACACTCCTTCCAACAGTTTCTTACCATCAACATGAATGCAAAACTAATTTTACCTCAAATTCCTCAACTTCAGCCCTATTGGGTCTGGGCAGAGTTTGTTCATTTGGCCATCTCCTCTGGTGATGGTCTTCACTTCTGTGTATCACATTCATCAAGAAAAACAGTGTGGGTGGTTGGCACCTGCTAAAGACAAAGCTGAAACTGGATATTAATATTCAGAAAACCAAAAAAGATTTAACATGAAGTGTTGTTGTTTCATTGCTGCAAAAATGTGCAAACAGATTCCATCTCCAGCATAAGGCAGAATTAGGTACCGTACAACATGATGACATCCTTTGTGCAGTTACAGAGAATGAATATAGGATATAAAATGCTGCTGTGGCACAGAAGCAGAACCCCCTCAAACAGGCTTTACCATGCCTGATGTCTGTCACACTATGCACTTTTTCAAGTGCTAGTGAATATGCAGCTGTCCCACCCTTACATGGGACTGTCCTAAAGATACAATCTGCGGTGCAAAACACAAGTGACTAATCAAGAGAGGTGATGTCTGTGTGAGGGGGGGATTCTGCTACTGTGCCAAAGCAGTGTTTTGTATCCTGTTTACCTTCTCTGTAACTGCACACTGAAGGTTACCATTCTGTACCCGATGCTAAGTAATGCTGGAGATAGACTTTTTTCAGGTTTTCTACCAATAAAACAGCAGCACCTTAAGGTAAACCTTTTTGGCTTTCTGCATATTATTATGCAGTTTAAGCTTTGTCTTTCGCAGGTGCCAGTCACCCACTGGTTTTCTTGATCAGTCTTTCTGGCCATAGTACTGCTAAACCTTGGTTGTAGTTTCCTCCCCCAAGTACTGCCAATCACACTCATCATTAGAACTCATTGGCATAACTGACAACACACTGTATCGCTCCTTTGCTTCCTTCTCCTCCTCTTCTCATTTATGTGATTCTTCCTCTCCTGTGTTCTCATCTTTTGGTTCTTCCCCTTGCTTCTCCTCCTCTTTGATGTCTTCTTCCCCTTCCCCATGCCCTACCATCACAGTCTTGCATGATTCTTCAGCTTTCCTCTGCCCTTTTATCACCTCTTTGTGTGTTTTTGCTTCCCCTCCTCTGTCACCTCGCTCACATACCCCTTGCTGCAGCAGATTCACTTTCATATGCTGTTTACTGGCACGTTTCTCCACTGTATGCTGCTTTGGTGATGGTTACATTGACTGGCTTTTATAAAATTGTGAGTGCGTATACCTTGCCGTAGCCCAAACAATTCCTCTTTTTCCCCACATGGCAAGAAAACAGCATTTTCAGTGCCAGGCTTGACCTCACTGTTGCTTTCCTCCCAAAATGACTGAGTAGCAGCACTGGGCTTGGTGCTGCTAATGCTACTGATGCCTAATATGGGGGTGGGGATGGAGTGGGGTATCATATAGTGCCTCAAGGTGGACAGGCAATTGATCACACCCACGGCACAGAGATGGCTGTGGTGGTGCTAATGCCCATGGCACTGGCAGCTGGTGGCATGTTGCTCATACAAGACAAGGGAGGCTTACCATTTCAGACTGAGATGGATCTCTTATATCCCCATAGGAAGGGGGTCTCAAAGTACTCAAAGAAGGAACAGTGGGCAACCTATGCACTTCTGATTTGCTCAAGGCACTTTCATCATCACATGCACTGCATTACTGGAACTGTGCAGGACTAAAGATTTATGATTTATTGCAATGTACTATCACACACCCATCCCTAGCCCTTCTCTCAGACATAGCCCTGGCCCTTCGCTATGGATCTCCACCCCTGCCCCAACACTTTTTTCATCACCACCACTTACAGAACAGGTGCTTCATGGAACTGGCATGGTGGAACCTTTCCCTGCTTTTTTTGTCTCCTGCATCCCTTTATCCTCAAGTCCTTTTTCTCATAGTTTATACATCACACAACAGCAGATACCCACACATACACATGCCAGTAGCATTGTTCACTACACACTTTCCTCCTCACCCTTATTACAGAACTAGGGCAGCACATTTTAGCTGCAGAAAAGTACCCTAATGGTGTGCAACGTAGTCCAATGTGCTTAGAGTACTATATTTCAACAAGCACATAGCAAAGCTGGGCTGTGTAATGGATGTTCAGAAGCACCCCCTTGTGATCACAGTGCAAGACAAAAGTGCAACTTGCAAGGAAATCCCACCTTCAGGCCTATGAAGGGGAAACAGCTAGAGTCAAGGACCAGGCATATCACACATGTGGGAGCAAACTAATCCTGTGCACATGGGAACAAATCAAGCATCTTTGCTTCTGACAGCCACAGCCATATGTTAGAATCTTTCCTTGCAAATGATTACTTTGGTCCGTCAGGGCACGTAGAGGTCATTTGCGTCTAAACGTAGCCTCATTTCACCTTTAGGAGCAATCCTTTGCTCCTCGCATTGCATGCTGGCTGTGAGCTCTATACTGCAGCCTGTGGTCAGCAGTGGTGCCTTGTCTCAAAAACAATCAAGCTGTGCCCCCACCCTACTAGTTATGGTACTAATAAAATTCCCTGACATCTAGTCATCTCCACCCTCTTCCTGATCCTCACTGGCATATTAAAAACAATTCCCTGGTGCTCAGTGGTCTGACCCAAACCTGATGCCCATTAGAATTACATCCCTGGTGTCCAGTGGTCCCGCCCACTTCTGTTAGCCACTGCACCCCCAAGCCAGTTTTTAACAATCAAGTGATGCAGCATTGCCATTTCCCTAACTTCAGCACCCTCTCTCTAAGCATTTGTGTGTGTAAGAACTTTTCTTTGCCAGAATAGATGATGCCAAAATTAGGGCAATGATAATGCTGCATCACATGATCATTCAAATCTCGAGAATCCCCACACCCCATATTCACCAAGGCCAAGGGAAATTAGTTTCCCTGAAGTCGCATTTCTTTACTTTTGTGGCATTAAGGGGCAACCCTAACTGATGCCTCATAGTTTTTTTTTTACAAAGGATTTTAATACATGCATCAGTTTTTTTTTTAAGTAAAACTGCTGTGGCATGTCAGGACAGGACAGGACCAAATGTGTGGTTATGCAATATATTCCTCTTCACAGGCTGGGGTTTGATGTTGGGTTCCACAGGGATTTTTATCATACAGCTTTTCTTTGGTATATGATACAGCACATAGAAAAGCTTTTTAAAGGTACACTAGATTATTTCTATGCAGATGGTACCCAATTTTACATTTCTTTCCCTGCTGGCTGCTTGGCACCTGTCTGATACTAATGACTGCCTGGCCAAGATTTCTTCCTAGGTGATTTGAAGCTGACTTAGTCTCAAAGCCAGACAAAACAATGGTTGTTCTGCTACGTCAGCTACCAAAGCAAGTGTTTCACAGAAGTACTTTAAGTGGCATTCTAATTTGTGATTTACAGGGCAAATCTGAAGCTCCCTGGAATACTCATGAACCACAGTCTGACACTCAATAATCACTAGTTAACTGCAGCTAAGAGTATTTTCTATCACTTTCATAATGTTGTGTTGGGTGCATATGCATCTATTGCTTCCTCAAAATGACCTGGCCACTTTGTAACATAACATACCAATCTAAAGTAGAAAGGAACTCTTGCTGGCTCCATGACACCAAGTGAAAGGTGTTCTCTCGGCATGCTGGAGAACTAGGTTCATGCCCCAAGACCGGGTGTTAGCAGTGGAGTCTGGTGGGAGGGAGATTAGAGCATCCATCAGATGCTTCCCTTCCCCTGGATGTGGCTTGGGTTGGAGTTCTTTGTGACATGTGGCCTTGATGTATCATCTAATGCCCCAACCTCTAGGACACCACCACAGACAGCTCTTTGTGGGGGGGTCTGGTGGGATGGGAGAAAAGTCGAAAATCAGCCCTCGGGCAGCCAGATGATTGCCACCAGTCCCACCACCACCATAACCCAGAGGTGTCTGTGTCAACCTTCACTCTGCCCAGCGTACATTGTACGCCTGTGGGCATTTCTCCTCTCTTGGTTGCCTCCTAGGGGGAGGGGTCCTCCTGATGAAGGGTTATGTTGGGTTACCCGAGGTCACAGCATGGATGAGAGTGGTGGATGGTGATGGGGACATGTCGGTGATGGACCTTGGTGCCCCGAAAGAGTGGCCAAATGAGGGATTGGGGAGGAGCAAAAAAGAAGGGAACTCTAGACCCCTCATGTCTGCTCCCCGGCCCTACTTCAGAAGCAATGTTGAGTCAATATGCTGTGGCAACGTGTGCTACTAATGTATACATATTTTCCTACTCACTCAACAAACTGTACTAACTTTGGTTCATGCAATATCATAGAATGTCTTGATTATGGCAGTGCGCTTTTCATAGAACCACTTTTCACATTGTTCCACAGCTTGAAGTTGGTTTAGAATACTGCTGCATGGGGCTGTTTATATCTAACCTTTATGCACATATTTATCCTACTCTGTGGGATCTGCATTAACTGCCTGTGGAGAGACTGATCACTGTCACGGTGTCACCAATAGTTTATAGGTTATATGTAGAGGGGCCCTCTTGTTTTTGTAACTACCTCTCCTGTTTTATTACCTACTAGTGATGCACATTGCCACACTCACTCTAACATCTATGGGGAGGGTTTGTTAAGGGTAGGACCTCAGTTCCCTGTGGCACTTCGGCCTCAATATCTGCTCCAGTTCTAAATGTTTGTAGCATGTTTGTTTCAATTCTGCAGCAATTATTTGCAGTCAATTCCACTTGTATGCACATGGTAAGGAAAACCTGAATATGCACATATAACCAAAAATACATACATCTGCAATTTATTTATCTCAGTCAACTGCCCTGTTACTTAAGGACGCTGTGAGGAGAGACTAAAGATTGAGTAGACTGTAACACCAGTAGGATGTTTCATTTTGTTTTATTTGATTCATTTGTTTGATTTGGTTTATTTTTTCATGTTTTAAAAGTAATACAGGTAAAATTAATAACACTTTAAAAACTCTGAAAAAGTGTAAGAATTTGTTGCAAGCCAAGTATTGTACCTTACATAGCTTTAGGTTTTACAAAGTCCATTATCTACACCCTGGTGTGTGTTACAGCTTGCCAGTAATTCCAGCCATTTTTCAAAACTGACAAAAACAAGCTGAAATCATGCTGCTCCTTTCTCTCAATGTAGTGATGGATCTGCTTCATCATGCACCAGACTTCTCTGGTTGAGGGCACAATCACCTCCAGCTCAGCGTCCTCTTCCTGTGAATTGGTAATATCCATATTAAGCAGATCTCTTCCTTAGTTAACTTGCCTGGAGAGGGATCATCAATGTCTATGTCCGTCCATGACATTCTTTAAACTGTGATGGCAGCATTCCAGGAGGAGGCAGCATGGTGTTATTGGACTCACTAACTGGCTCATTTATGATGCTGGCTTTTCTGAAACAGTTTTGAATTGTCTCTGGTTTTACCTGTCCACGCTGAGAGCAGCAAGTGAATGGCACTGAGGACTGAGACAGACTTTGCAGTCTGATTAAAATTGAGAGTGCCTTGTGAGTCTAACCTCAGTAAAATTTTGTTCCTGATTTTTTCTGATAGTGTTGCTTCAGATTGTTGACAACACCCTGATTCATTGGTTGAATCAGGGCAGAGCAGTTCAGGGGTTAAAACAACCAGCGGACATTCCTGGAGGCTACTAGCATGTGTGCCAGGCAGTCGTCTAAAAGCATAGTGCTTTTCCAGCACTGCTGCCTCATTTTGTTTTATCAACAGCCGTCAACCAACCGCGGAAAATTCTGCCAATCATCCACGCACTGGCATTAGCAATGTACCATGATGCCAGAGCCTCCACATTCACTCCTTTAAAGCAACATGTTTTTTTTGTGACTTGCCCATGATCAGGAGCTGCATTTTCCCATATGAGTGCTATTCGCATACACCATAACTGATGTCCTCTTATTGGCTTTCTAAAGCCTGACTGAGTTCTCCTTTTTAAAAAAGCAAGGGTATCATCTGGGATAGCATGAAAGAAAAGTGCCATCTTAATGGTATCCAGAGATATGGGCAAGTCAAACTGAGTGAATCAATTTGAGAGACTCAGTTTGACCACCTGCGAAAAGCGCAAATGTGAAAGGACAGCAAACATGGGAAGAGCAATTGTAAACTGACAATAATCATGATGGATGAATAGATACAGTGGCAGTAGGAGAAAGATCAAGTGAAGGAGTATATAGGATGTAGTTTGGCCAGACAGTTCCCAGCTGGCTGCATGGTCTTGTGGAGGCAGTCTATGACTGTGGTGCAGGAGGATCTGGGTTGAAACCTGGCTAGGTCTGTAGGTGTACTATGTCTTTCTTCTTTTGTGTTTGTTGGGACTTAATTTTTTTTTTATGTTGCGTTCCTGTTCCCTGTCCTCCTGGATGTTGCTCCCCCATCCACAGGTTGCCACCCTCCCCGAATAGCCCTCTCCTGAATTTTTTCCTATACCCCAGTGGCAGCCCCCCCCCAGAGTTGCCCCTCATAAAAAGTTTAGTACATATCGACTATGGAACACATGCTGTGGATCATTGCTATTTTCGAGTGAGCTGTAGTGCGGATCACTGTTATTGTAGTCAGCGATTTGCACTTGCTCTTGTTGCATTCACCATACCTCTCAACCTTTTGTCCCCCAAATGTGTAACATTGCCTGTCAAAATGTGGAACAAATGGGCAAAATGTGGAACATTTAATCAAATCTTTACCTAAGAAGTTCAAAACACTGTTAAAATGTTGCATTTATGTTCAGAAAGTCTGTTGCTAATTGAATAATATATATTTTGCATCATTTATTATGGATTTTGTGCTTTAAAATGTTGACTTTGAATGTGGAAAAAGTCCTCACAATGTGGAACATGGAGCTTTTGTGAGGTAAAAATGAGGAACGTTCCTCATAATGTGGTACAGTTGAGAGGTATGGCATTCACTATAAAATTGTTACTCTTATCACATGAAACCATCTCAACTACATTGAAAATGTCTCTTGGAGCAAATGAGGACAGTATGGTAAGCAGCACTTCACGTATCCTCTGATCACTTTTAGTCTTTTCTCTATGAATTGCTTGAAGTATTGTTGCTCTCCTTCCAACACAATAGCCAACCAGTTGTTGGCTTGACCTCAATGACCATGACAACCACAAGACTTTTGGATTTCCCCAGCAGAATGTGTCTGGATAGAGGTATATCATAGTCTCTTGCTGCAGTAAACCATCATATGAGTGAGTCTTCAACTCAGACATCCTTGCCTTCCCATTTTCTCCTATGATCTCTGTTTCAGCTGACAGCCTGTTCATGCAAGATAGTTTTTTTTTGTTTTAGAATCCAACCAACACATGATGCATCAATTGAAAACTGGGCAGCAAGATTCTTTTGGGAAACTCCTGGCTACATGGTTCTATCAAAAAGCTTTTCTAGTGCAAGCACAGTGTGCTATAGCAGTTTTCTGATCAGCCATTGGCTAACATTCCGGATGATGACATTAATTAGATCATATAAATCAATCAATCAATCAGTAAATCAATCTTTATTTAGCCAGGTGAAACATCATTGAGAAGGAGTCGTTTACAAGATGGACCTGGTAATAATTACATATGTGACAGAATAACATCAGAGTACACAACAACACATCCTCATAGAGTAAATATTCCAAGCAAATACAACATAACAATTGGCTATTTATACAGATTGGTTAGGATATATACAGATTGGTTTAAACAAAATACAATAGCATTTCTATTAGCTAGCTGTATCGCTCAATATATAGTGTATAATCTGCCTGGCAAGATATCAAACCAATGGCCAGGAAGGCAGAGGTCTGCAGGGAGGCAAGGCCATCTCTAGGAGTTGAGAAACAAATATAGATCATAGAAGAAGAGCCCAGGGTAATAGCTAGCTGAGGCACCACTAGCCATGTGGGCTGGAAACTGTAGGAAGCAAGACCACCTTTAAGGAAGATAAAAGGCAGTAAGAAATCATAGTGGTATGAAATCATATATAGAGAGACCTTGGAGGAGAGGCACTAGGACAGATATAGAGTTGAAAACAAGCTTGAAATTGTGAAGAGCTAGCATTTTTAAATGAAAATCACAATACGTGGATTTCTGTAGCACCAGTCTTGCAGCAGGGCCCCAGTTCTGTGGCCAGCTCTTCAGCTGTAACACTGCAGAATTCTGAGGGTCATGGTTGCAAGTAGAGGTGTGCGAAGTTGTCAAAACTCACTCCATGTAAAACTTTGCAGATTCTGAGTATTCCATGATGTTTTCCACCTTGTGAAGTCCCACTTGAAAGCATTTTGGGCAGATGTGCAAAATTTCAAAGTCAAAAACTTCAGTTCCTGTTACAGTCAATGGTACAGGTGTCCCAGACCCATGAAGCTTGAACTTCGCTAGCAAAGTGCAGTATAATAGTCAAAGTTTGCAATGAACCACGGCATATGAGGTCATGTGTTGCTGAGCAGCCAATGAGAAGCTAGTTTTCTCATTCTGTGAGTGCAGTGTGTTTGAGAGAGACTTGGAGAGCAGAGCTTGTGCTGCAGCTTAGAGTCAAATCTAAAAACATTATTATAAAGAGCATTTTGTTTGTCAAATTGCTTCAGAACTGTTACTGTGAGTGCTGTTTGCACACACAGTGATTGTTGTGTTGCTTTTCTCCATCATATATTGTTTATTTGCAGTATTTCATTTTCTGTTGGAAGAAGTTGTGGATTGGTGGCTTGCGTGGGCCGGGGGAGGGTAGGAGCAGTTTTGAAGGCACAGTTACTTCTTAACAAAATCAGTTGGCAAATGCCCTGTCTTTTCTTAAGAAAAAAAATCACTACCCTCCTGACTGTGAATGAACCTGAGTGATTTTTGCATGACTGCATGCACAACTATATTTAGGAGGAAAAAAAATCACTGTTCTCCAGACAGCAATTTAAACCGAGTGATTGTATGTCCCTGTGTGCACAACTGTATTTAGGAAAAAAATCACTGTTCTCCAGACAGCGATTTAAGCCAAGTGATTGTTGTGTCCCTGTGTGCGCACCTGTATTTAAGAAAAAAAATCACTGTTCTCCAGACAGCGATTTAAGCCAAGTGATTGGTGTGTCCCTGTGTACACACCTGCATTTAGAAAAAAAATCACTGTTCTCTAGACAGTGATTTAAGACAAGTGATTGTTGTGTCCCTGCGTGCACACCTGCATTTATAAAAAAAAAATCACTGTTCTCCAGACAGCGATTTAAGCCAAGTGATTGCTGTGTCCTTGTGTGCACACCTGTATTTAAGAAAAAAATCACTGTTCTCCAGACAGCAATTTAAGCCAAGTGATTGTTGTGTCACTGCATGCACAACTGTTTTAAGGAAAAAAAATCACTGTTCTCCAGACAGTGATTTAACCTGAGTGATTGATGTGTGACTGCGTACACACCTATATTTAGGAAAAAAATCACTATTCTCCAGACAGCAATTTAAGCCAAGTGATTGTTGTGTCCCTGCATGTGCTGAAGAATGACTGGGAAGAAAAGGGCAACTAAAGGGAGAGGCCATGGAGCAGCCACACAGAACATTTCCCAATTCGTAGTTCCTAATACTAATCCTAATAGTGGTGCAGGAACCAGAAATGTGTCTGTGAGAGCACAGGGACAGTATTCAGATAACTCTATGGCAGGTAGTAGCAGTAGTAGCAAAGTATATGGCCCTGGTGTTGGCTTTCCGGCTGTTAAGTTTTTCTCTGCAGAATCTGTGGCAGACATGTTGACAGATGTCTTAATGTCAAGTAACACAGTGAGAGGAAGCAGCAGCACCACCGGCACACAAAGAACTGTGGGCTTGGAGGCTGTTGGTGCTGAAGTGCAATTTGAAAGTGGTGCTGTTGATGATGGTAGGTCGGAGGCAGAACCGGATAATGTGTGTCCATGCTCAGTGAGTGAGGGTGAGGTGGTGGTACATGTGAAGCAACATGAGGACAACAGTCATGAAGAGGAGGTGCATGTTACAGAGTCTGTGGCACTTGCTACTGAGGCAGACAGACTTGCTGAGGCTGATGAGACTGCCAGCAGTGTCAGCTTTTTTCCAGACTATGATGTAGATGATGATGATGATGACGTGTCAGACTACATGGATCACTCATGGAAGCCTGAAAAGAAAAGGGCAAAACAGGGTGTTACAGAGTGTATCTTTCCTATTGCCTTAGCTGCTAAAAACACCAAAGAGAAGGTCACCCCAACCACTGTTTCTCCATTTTTTCCTACATTGCTCCAGTCACTCCACAACAAAACAAAGAGCAAATCTTCTCTTTTGCTATCACAATCACAGTCATCTTGGTACCAAGTAAATACAAGGCCCCATAAATCCACAGTGTGGGAATTTTATGTACTGGACCCATCTGATGAGACAGTGGAAATTTGCCAACTGTGTCAAACGCAAGTAAGTTGGGGTAAGAAAGGTAGTCATCTCAGCACAGGTGGGCAACACACACCTTAAAAAATAGGCACCCAATTCGGTGACATCAACACCAGAAGGCAGCCAATGCCAGTAGTTCTGGTACATCAAAATCTGAGGGCAAAGTAAGCAAAATACACACAGCACCACCACTGGGACATGGAGGTGCAGGTGAGGAGGAGGACATTGCTGTTGTACTGGATGAGGAGGATTCTGGCAGTGGGCAAAGTAGTGGTCCTAGCATCCGAAGTGCACCCCAACCCAAAATGTGATTGCTACCCCACTAGTTATGAAAAACCAAAAAGCTGCTGAGGAGTGTCGTACATCGCCACAGGCCATAAGCACCATAGGCAGTCCCCAGGCAAGGAGCACCCCCCTACTGGCACAATGATGAGGCAAGGTGTTTGGCACACAATCAGATGCATCACTGACAGCAGCAGTATCAAGAAAAGTTCAGCCAACACTGACTTCCATTCTGGAAAGGCAAACATAATTCCCACCTAATCATGCTACAGTGTAGGAGTTGAATGCAGCATGTGCAGAATTTATTGCTCTGGATTTGTTGCCATACTCCTTTGTAGAGAATGTGGGATTTAGGTGATTCATGGCCCGTGCCTTACCCAAATGGCAGGTGCCATCACATACATACTTTTCAAAGTGTGCCATCCCTGAACAGTACAGTACTGTATGTGACATGGTACATCATGCCGTGCAGCATTCCTCAGCACAGTATGTCCATCTGAGCATGGACATGTGGACCAGTGGGAAAACATCTGGTAGCTCTTACCTGTGCATTATAGCACACAGGGCACAGGCACCTGGGGTAGTGGCTGACTGGGGGAAAGGCGAGAATTGCACTAGGGCAAACTGTGGTGGTAGCAACATGCCTGGTGTAAGGCAACATGGAACACTGACCATGAAGAGTATCCCCAGGTCACACACTGAAGAAAAGATGTTGGAAGTCGTACTAACTGAGATTGATCAGTGGCTCCACCCCCATGCACTGAAAGCTGGATTCATCACCAGTGATAATGGCTCAAATGTGCAGAAATGCATCACTGATGGGGGATTTGTCAGGGTGCTATGCCTGGCACATTGCCTTAACCTTGTGGTGCCGGCTTTCCTTAACCATCAGGATATAAAAGAAGCTTTGGCTGCTGCCTGATGCATCTGTGCCCACTTTGCACGTTCAGCAAATTCACGTGACCATCTCAGTGATCTGCAGGTTAAGAACAAGCTGCCTCAGCACCATTTAAAGTTTGATGTTGTCACCCGGTGGAACTCCACCTTGTACATGGTGGAGCATCTATACCAGCAGTACAAGGCTATATCTGAGTATCTGCTAATTCATGTAAGTCGTGACAACACTGAGGCATCCATGTGACTCACAACAGAGCAGTGGTGCCTAATGGATGGGCTCATCTTGATTCGAGCATGCAACACAGGCAGTGAGTGGGGACACTGCTTGCATCAGTGAGTCCATTCCTCTGCTATGGGTGCTGAGACAGACACTGCTGAACATGCAGCAACAGCTGGAGGCAGGTGGTGACAGAGCAATTTGCTCACTAATGGAACATATGCTGTCCACATTAGACTCCAATACCCACATAATGTATATTATGCAGTCTGAGGAGTTTGGAATTGCAACAGTGCTCGATCCACATTATTTATTTATTTATTAAATTCTCGGATTACAAATACCTTTGAGCAGAAACTGCTTGTTTACAAAGGTTCCACGTCAAAGGATGAGGGTCAACATACATACAGAGGTAGTAAAAGAATGCACAATAAACAACCAAAACAACTAAAAGAAAAAATAAAGATACTCAGTTATAACATACTTTGAGATAATATTCATAAAACGAGCAGCTTGGGTAGGCAGCTGGCTGCGGTAACAATAAGAGAAAGAGGGCACCATAGGCAGTTAGTTTTGCAGGCATGCGACCGGGAGAGGAAGTTGGCAGGCTAATGGGCCACTGTCCGATGGCAGTGGAAAATGTCTTGTACCAGTGGAGATGTGAAGCAGGAAAGGAGTCACAAGGAAGGTCCAGTGCCAGAGGGAATGAGATTGGGAAAGGGCGGGCTGTGAGACATGAGTGAGCTGGGAGGTGTTTAGAGAGATCTCTGTTCAACAAAGCAGTCACATTGAGTGGTAGAGGTGAGGGAAAGTTTGAGATTCCTTTTGAAGGGTCCAAGTGTAGTAGAGGACAGTGATTCTTTATTGATGGAATTGAACCATTGAGCAGCTCTATAGATAAAGGATAGCTGACCCATGGAGGTATGTCATCTGGGAACCTGAAAGGTTAGAGATTGGGAACCACGTGTTTGTTGAGTGCCACTGTAGGTAGTAAGGAGTGAGCTAACACCAGGTGGCATGAGACCAAGGAGAATCTTTTTGGTAAGTAAGCAGGTCTGGTATTGTATTCTGCTGCATAGGAGTAGCCAGCTGGCCTGTGCATAGAGGTCATAGGTGTGAGTTAGTCGGGCTGCACCTGTCAGTAGTCTACAGGCTTTGTTGAGAGCAACTGAGATCCTGTGGAGGGCACTTGTTGGGGCAGAGCCATAGATGGCAAGGCCGTAGTCAGTGATAGAGGTGACAGAGCTGTAGATGGCTAGTTTAAGGGCATCCGCAGGCATACAGTGCTTGTGTTTGTATAGTAGTCCAATCCGTATATTGGTGGTCTTGGCAACAGTGTCAATATGCCAAGTGTAGGAGAGGGTACTATCCAGGGTAATACCAAGGTACTTGAACTCCTTGACATGTTCGGAGTGGGTTCCCAGCGTGGTTCTTGATGGTGAGGGACAGAGAGTTGTGCCTGCTCTGTCGGTTACAGAAGGACATGGCTTTAGTCTTGCTGTGGTTCAGGACAAGTTTATGAGAATTGAACCAGTCTTCGATGCGATTGAAGTCGAACTGCAGCAGGAATTCAAGGACTGTAATGTCATGTTATAGACATGGGCTGGCAGTCATATTACAAGGTGGTCATCATGAGTGGCAGAGACTGACAGAACTACTCACTCAGAGGGTAAGTGGTGCACAGTTGCTACAACGGGCAGAGGGGTCAAAGAAAGATGATGGTACTGCACAGCAATCTGGTGTTACTGCCACCCACTTCTCTTCATCTTAGCCAGGGTGTCAAACTGCAGAAAAGCAATGCAAGGTAAAGGAACCTATGCTGAATCCCATTTGGGCCACCCTCAGTCAGGTGGGAGTCACAGACATAAGAACATAAGAAAACAGCCAGCAGAAGGAGACCTATAGGTCTATTGTGCCTGCTCAGGAAAATAAATATTGCTTTTGCCTTGAGATTTCAATTGTGCCATGGAGGAAACTGAGGAGGAGGAGGATCATGCTGCATGTCTTTGATGGCAAACTGCATGGTAGATGCATATTTCACAGATACAAAGACCCTCACCATTGGAGATGAGCCACTACTATACTGGGGCACTATGGTCAATGACTGGCCAGCACTAACAGTGGTTGCCCTGAAATATCTTAGCTGCCCATCCTCCAGTGTCAGTGTTGAGCTGGTGTTCAGTGCAGTGGGTGCCATTGTGTGTGACAGGCGCACAAATCTATCTCCTAAAAATGTTGGCATGCTGACATTTATCAAAATGAATGAGGCTCACATATCCTCAAAAACAGTAATGTCCATGGTAACAGCACCAATTGACAGTGATGATGAGGAGGAGGAAAGTGCTTTAGGCAGACCAGGACATACCTCATCATTTTCCCCGCAACACTGAAGTGGATGAAGCAGTGATGGAGAGGGAGTTCCCATATGGTGACACTTCCAGTATTGAAGACTGTGAGGAATGTTTCATAGAGGACGTGGAAAAATAATGAACTCTACTATTTATTTTCTCCTTCTCCCTCCACAACCATGTACTCCTGGATGTCAACTTAATAACAATAATAATGTATCACATTCAGTGTTGAGATATACATCAACAGCTGTTAATTAGTGATGCTTCTTAATTCCATCAAGTTGAACAGCAGTAAACAATGCACTATGTCAACTTACGAATTACTGATCAGAACACCTGCTCTAGCCAGCAAGAAACACCACAGCCATGCAGCAGTGACCTCAACACCTCATCCTTCTCCTTCTCTTATTATCTCTTGTGTGCACTGTAGATGCCTTGGATCCTCCTCCAACACAGGCTGAAACAGCATGGCACAGCACTTCCACCACCTGTGGTATCGGTATTTAGTAGGCAGCCAATTGTGATAAAGAGAATCACCTACTCTGTACTCCCTGGTCTGCTTCAGCTATGTCTTCCTCCTCCTCACAATCACATCAAGTAAGAAACAGCATTGGCTTGGCTACCACTTCCACAACCGTAGTAATTGATAATTCATTGCCACCAATGTGAAACAGAATCGCCTTCTGTACCTCCTCAAAACTCTCCCCTTGACCGATTCATCTTGGTCCTCCTCCTCCATCAAGTCACTGACTGAAGTCTGCAAGGATCATCATGTGAGTGTAACCACACTGCAACAAGGACTTGCTTCATATGCTGTTGGTAAGACACCTGCACTGTTTTTCAGACACTGCAGCACTTCTGTAAAGCCTACTAGAGGCAGAAAATCAGACCATGATTGACTCATTGCAGCATTGAAATATTTTCCTGTAATATCTTCTTCATTCAGGTTTTGCTGGTTCTGCTACAGAACACAGACACCAAAACAAAATTGCACAGCCAGCAGTAGTACTCTAACAGTATCATTGTGATTTAATGTTTTTCCTTTGCTTTAATTTCCTCTCCTTTCTTTTGCTTTCCTTTCTTTTAATTTTCTTTACTTTACTTTTCTTTCCACTACTTCCATTCACAATAATCCTTTCTTCTTTTCCAGGTGCTCTCTGTGGACTGACATCATTTGCTTGGTGAATCATCCAGCACATTGTTGCAACAAATTTAGGCACAAAGAATACCCTGTAAAGATAAGGAAGAACAGCAGAGTCAGTGATTAAGACATGAAATTAATTTGTCAATTATGGTACAGAAACAAGTCGACTCACCACAACTCAAAAAACAAAACAAAAAATACTTACCTTTGTGGTTGAACAAAGTTGTGTATGAGTCAGACAACAGCATCTATGTTGTATCTGTCCAGCAGTATGATGTCATCTATCTGCATTTCGCACAAATAAATGAAAATCAACGAAAGTGAAGTATGAATATATTAGACTTCCAACACTACCAATAACCATCACTCCATTAACAAAACAAAAGTACTTACCTGTGCACTATGTCTATGTGCCATGAACCCCCAGCAAGCAATCCCCCCACACATACAAAAAAATACCTACCTTTATGGTTGGCCAGTGTTGGACATGAGATTCAGACTACAGCACCTATGTTGTAGATGTCCAGCAGTATAACGCCATATGCACGAATAACTGAAAATCCATGACAGAGAATTATGAACATATTAGACTTCGAACAGTAGCAATAATCCCCCTCCATTACAATGAAAAGAAAACAAAGGTACTTACTCGTGCAGTATGTCTATACGCCATCATGAATCCAGGACCACACTAAGTAAGAGGCTGTTTCTCTGACTTTGGAACAACAGCGGCATGCAGCAGCATCAAAGCACCCTCTCCATGCAGCAATAGCATTTCTCTTGCAAGCTTCACATATGCTTTGCACCACCTTCTCTGGTGTGTGCGGCAACAGTATCTGACTGAAAAGATGTGTTTTTCTCTCTGGGGACACAACTTCACATTTCTGGCAAATGTAGTAAACATATTAAGTGCTTAAAACAGATTTATGTTTAACTTCTCAGTAGAATATCTCATGTTTGTTTTATGGCTTGCACTTCTTTGGGTGGTTGGCGGTTGCACACAACACAACTACCAGTTATGCACCTTCACCATCACATACCATGGGGGCACATTTTATGTAATGTGGCAAATACTTGACTTTTGTGGATAGAAGGAGGGCGTACACATGATGAGCCAGTGATAAAAATGAAAGGAAGCAATGTAGTTCATCATGTGTAAAAAGAGTTAAAGAAATAACAGAACTGGACAGGCAAGGGACATACACATGAACGAAACAATACTAAAAAAAGAGGCCAGAGAAAACAGACATTACAACAACAGAGCTTCTTTTTTTACTTTTTATATTTTTGGCGTGTTTTTTATTTTTAATAAGAAGAAGACCAGAGAGTGGAGAAATTAAGAACACAGATGACAGAATAACTACATATAAACTGAAGTAAAACTTGAAACAGAACAACGCAGATCACCCCACCAGCACTGCCAGAAGATGAGCCATGCCCACCACCACACAGCTCAGATAGGAGAGTGAGGATCCTCTCATGGCTGGACATGGCACTGTCCAGCTGATCCATCACCTCCTGCCAGAAGGTGTTCAATTCTTGGCACAGATCATTCACCTCAGACCACAAAACAACAAGATGGCCATTTGTGGTAGGTGCCATAGGGTCATCACTGCCAGTGGCATTATAGCACTGCTGAGGTACACCAGGAGTACTGCTGCGGTGCACATCATGCCTGCCATGCCAATGCTGACTCAGTGCTGGTGCTGCAGCAGCACCACCAACCTCATGCTGCTCCACATTTCCCCCAGGGCCATCACCACCATCAGGCCTTTCAGTCCCCCCAAAGTGCTATAAAATAAGTTCCATACACACCTCGGAGTGGCTTATCACGCTTATAAAATGGGCTCCTTTTTTTTACATTTTGCAGTTGGAAAAAACATGTTTATATGTAGAAACAATAGATTTACTTGTGTACATTTATGATAACATAGTCCTTCCGCCCACTGCAAATGATGTCATAGATGATGTCTTTGTATTACCACTGGACAAAGTTTGTGCTTTGCTGGCATCAAGATTCAAGATATGGAATGTTTATCTTGGAATGTTTCTGATGGAATACATGGATTCAAAATTCTGCTCAGTTCCACTGGCAGAATGTTTCTCTCCTAACATATATATACACACACACACATACACACACACACACACACACACACACACACACCAACAGCCTCTGTTACAGCCAAAGACTCAATTATCTCACTGTCAGGGCAAGCAGAAAAGATTTCCCTGATGAGAAGGTAAAGACAGAAGGGAGATTTTTTCATTTCCAGTGAAGAAACAGTTGTAGTGAAAACTATAAGCAATACTTTATGTTTCTAATTAGTTTATGTATGTAAGGAAAGTGTGATGATCATGGAAACAACATTTAATTAATTTGTTTTATATTTTATTTAAGGTAGTTTTATTTTTAGGGCCCAGTTGAAGGTTTTTACAGTGTAAAGGTAGCAGCCATGTTTGTGATGGAAGATCAGTTCTGGTTGTAAGGGAACTGATTGAAGATAGTTCTGGTTGTAGGAGGACTGATTTGCTCATTGTGTGATGTGGTTTAGGACCAGGATGACTGTGCATCAAATAGATTTTATACACGGTCACATGACATATTTTGACCAATGAGACTTCTTTATTCTGGAAGTCCATTTTATAATAAAACACACAGTCCAGTCACAGAAGAATATCCACAAGTAGAACTACGGCCAAGTAGTAGGTTTTATTCTGACACATTGAACTGACAGACATTTGCCATAGGGGTTGCAGGTGCAGAACAGGTACAACAAAGTCCACAAAAATCCACAGTAGTGATTTACTACCAACACATTTGTCCCACCTTAGAGATAAAGACAAACAAGATTCCCATCCATCCCTCTTCCGGGCAATGGAAACAGGCCAGAGCTTGTCCAGGATAAAGGTGAACAATGCTGGGTTCATGGTTTACCAGGTTCCATTCTTTTCCAGAAAAGTGAACAACATTGGGTTCATGTGTCATGGGGTGAGCAACACTGGGCTCCCCCTTTGCCAAAGTTCCAAATTCCACAATGTCTTTCCAGGACAGTGACTATCTTCTAAATTGTGAGAAACAGTTCCACCAAAATTCAACCCAAAAAGAAAAGGTTAACTTCTCATATCCCAGACAGAGACAAGTGTAACTCCAACTTCTGGATATAGCGGAGGCAACTCTTTTCCAAATGTAATCATATCCTTGAAGGCACCACTTGAGTGTTTAAACAGTCCTCTGACAGTTCGTGAAGTAAACATATCCCTACAGGCAGGAATTCCCTGAGAGACAGAGCAACACCTAGCCATTCCAGAAACTGGGCAGCACTATTCCAGTCCAAAAGTCTCTCAGAAATGGGGGCTGTCCCCATAAGTTATTCACAGTTACAGGACCCATTGCTTTTCAGGATTTTTGCCCCCTCAGGGGCACTGCACAGGAGAAGACCACCACCACAACTCGATGCAGGTCTCTTTGTGAACTGACTAAAGGCTAAAAAGAGTCAGGTGAGAGGTGTCACCTCTCCTAAGGCTCTCTTCAGTCAGCACCCCAAGCCAATTTTACTGCTGTGAGGCAGAAAACTGACTGACACAGCAACATTCTATTGTGACTTATGATGCTGTGAAAGCCTCTGCCACTTGAAACCTCTGCCTAGAGTGACTGACAGAAGCTGCCATGGAAGCCCAAGAAGCTTAACATTTTGCTGCCTAGCATGCCTGCCTAAAAATCCACTAACTAAATTAGGGTTCTATTAACCCTAGGGGGAACCCGAGGGTTATACTCACAATCACAAGAAAACCTTGCTGTCCGCAGTAAGGGCTTTGAACTGCAATAGGCCTTCCCCAACCCAGGTGCCCTATGGGGAAGGTTGGTCATCTCCTCCACTACCTATGACCAGCATAGGCAGGTCACCACAGAGGATATGGAAGCCATACAATGGCTACCTACAGCTAGCTAGCTATGGGATTAGTCCTCAGTAGCACATCTGCCTACTGGAGGTGCCTTCTTGATGGAATGGGTCTGACTACTTACCACCATTGGTGGGGTAACCAGCCCATCCCCATTAGGCACTGAACCAGTTCTACCACCAGGAGCTTACTAGTGAACCCTCTAGCTAGGCACTACTCACTATGCTACACCACAGGGTACCCAAACCATGCCTTTCCCAAACTTGGAAAGTAAAAAGACATTAACACCTATTAAGGAAATACGTAAAGGATTGCTATGCATTTTCTAACACCAACAACTACATACTTTACACCTGTAAAGGTATCACTATGAAAGAATGAAACTCCAAATACAGAGTGTCAGGTCCCAAGACTGACTGCACAAAACTTGGAATCCCAATACCTGGTAATTGCCCATGGTGGACTTTGTTATATTAAGTAGGGGGGATGCAGGGGGTGAAGCCCTCCGAAACATGGAAAAAAACCTCTGCCACAGGCAATTACTGAGTGTCAGGATTCTGAGTTTCAGGCGATCAGTCTCGGTATCCTGATACTCAGTATGTGGAGTTTCAGTCTTTCGTAGCAAATCCCCTGTAAAAACAATTTGTAACAGTATGTGTTAACACATTTAAAACCATTGGTAGAACAATTCTAAAAACAGTCCCTGAAGCACCCACAGATGCTTTGGTCAAGGGCTGAGGATCTTCTTCTTCAGCTGCACCTGCAAAAGAGCCTGCAAAAGCATACAACTACATACTACTTGGCTCTAAAAATGTTTGTAAAAGGTTTTCTATAAAAATGTTGTGATTTTTTTCTTTTGTGTGTTTTTACACTAAACGGTATAAAACATTAAAAACATGGGGAAAAGGGAACCCTATTACCTATTAGTCCATCTAAGGATAAATGTCCTTGGGGCTGGGACTTCCCAGATGAAAATATCTCTCGCAATCAGATGGTGAACAGTTTCAGATTCCTCTGAAACAAGACACAACGCCTACTGGAAATCTCCAGGTACAATCTCCAGAAGGACCAAAATGGCGTATTGTCCAACATTGCCCCTAGCAGGTGTGATCACTCTACAGGAACATGTGTAACAAAAAATTAAAAAAATTTGCCTTAACTGTTCAGACATGTAGGATGACACTGGAAACTGCTGACTGCTGCTAGTTGTTACCTCCTTCTGTGGCCAGAGCTGCTGCATGCAGGCCCCGTGACTTGAATCTCCCTCACAATCTCTGGAACTGAAGCTGGATCTGGATCTGGACCTGGACCCAAATGAAAACTCATCTCTCTTCTCCCTTGAGTGATGAGGATGCTATGGCAAGTTGCCCTCCTCTTCGGCTGATGCCCTGCATAATATGGCCCACTGACCATGGCTTACAGTCTTTTCCATTCTTTGCCAACATGGCAACTGTGTACATCAGTCTCCACTGAGATGCCAATCTGGACTGTCCAGTAAACTTCTTAATGAGTTCCAATCAGGATGAGGCCAGTACACAATGGTGCCATCTGGGCATTGCACAGGCAACATGTGCATTGTCTGCCACTTCTCTTTGTTGAAATCACAACAGCCATGTGTAGAGTGTGGCCATTCCTCCACATTCTGATGCATTCTTCACACCTTCTCTGTAACTTAGCTGCACCTGTGGGGGTCCACAGGTATCTTCGTCCCACAGCCATTCTCATGGCCTTCCCCATGAGCCCAGTTTCACAGAAATCCTCTGTCACATACCAGGCCCACCATGGCAGATACGGGTATTCTTCTCCATAGAGCTGTGCTACCTTTCTCAAGATTATTCTCTCTTCCATACTGCTCTTGGACAGATAACACTCCCCAGCCTGACCGGGTCATGGCTAAGTCTGATCATCCCAGGCATTCCTGTCCCAGGTTGGTAGAACACTTACATCTTCCACTTCTTCCTCCACTGTCAAGGATTCCTCAGGAAAGGTGGTGGCAAGGGTGGCAGATGGCAGGACAGTATCTCGGGGTTGTTCTCCAGGTCCAGAATCTTCGGCTGGCTGACAGACACTGGGCTCTGCCTCGAGCCCCACTGCTTCTCCCACTAGATATAATGTCAGGAAATCCTACTTCACACCAATCACCAGCACTGCAGCTTGATCCTGCTGGGTGCCCATGCAGACCAGTGTCTTTTCTCCTGTCTGGATCCTCACAGGCTCTTCCTCGCCTCAGGAGCTGGCTTCCAGACCAGAGGTGATGGCTCAATGTGGCAGCTGCTATAGCCACTATTTACTGAACTTTTCTAGTTTCTCTTCTTCAGATGATATGGTATTAGCATCCCATCTAGCTACCAGTCAGGCACAGCTGGCTTGTGTCCAGGTGGGACTCAATGGTTGGCTTAGTCCATAAGTCTTTCAACAAGCCTGAAAGTGAGGTATTTGGAGAACATCCCTCCCATGAGGGAAGCACACTACACACACATTCACAGGCCACCCAGATAATGTTACGATGTCTGGAGCTCTAGTACATCAAATACTGTCTTATAGCTCCTTGAGTTCCCTTTCCTTCTGGCTGACCCAGGTGAGCACATACAAAAGGTAACACATCTCTTCACTGCCATCCATTTTTCTGGATGCTGCAAAACATAAAACAACTTTAGTTGTAGCTTGTTGCCCTTATACCGACTCTCACAATACTCTGGCCAAGTACTGTGTGTGGCAGTGCATTATGTTACTGATCTCTGCACCCATTCTTTACCATTTAACTTTGCACTGAAACTCATTTTTACAGTCCACATCCTAAGGCTTCAACAGGTAAACTGCTACTACAACAGTTTTGCTCGCAATGCTTAACTGTGCTTTGGAGTGTTTGCACACTGAGCTTAACTTTACTGTGCCACACTTAGGCCTCAGAATCTCTGTTCCCCAACTCCCTGCCTGTCACTGCCTGCCAAACAAATTTCCAAAATTCCACTCTGATTTGGGGTGTTGTACCTCTGCAACCTGCATTTATAATTTGAACTGCTCTTTGTCACCTGCCGTACTGCCCAATGACCTTCTTTATCACATGATCAACTTGTCTCCCAGAAAGTTGTTACATTTGTTCCCTTTAGCTGTTTGTGACATTTCTAAAGTACATTTGATTTAGAATACTCACACTCCAGCTCTTTTCAAACTCCTCTTCTCTCACGGTCGAACAGATACAATCACTTGATGCTGAGCACACTTCGGTACCTGGGACAGTCCCGACCACAACAACCAACACTGGGGTTTGTTGCACCCACACAATGGGACTGATGACTTCCCACAAAATGGGTTTACACCCATGCACATACCAAGTGAACTTTTCACTCTCCAAATTCAAAAAGAGATTTTCACCTAGGCCAGAAGTCCTTGCAGAACTGCTGCTCCATGAGCTCTGACTTCCAACACAGCTCTGCTTGTCTCCACTTGCACAGTACACAGTCCACGGGGTGAGGCTTACTAAGTCAGCCAATCACTTGATGCCATTCAAATTAAGGCAGAGGCTCTCTCTCTCTCTCTCTCTCTCTCTCTTCTTTTGAGTACGTTCTATGGCTCTCTGGAAAGGATTTTAAACTGCAGTTGAACACACTTTTTCCTTCACCACTCGAACTGCAAGTTGAAACCGCTTGTCTTTACAGCTAACTTTTCCTCTTGTGGGAGCACTGCAACCAAATTCACACCCCAGGCCATTTCTTCAGGCAGCCTAACCCCCCAAATCCCAGCTGAGTCCCCATTTTTGTGTAGCTCTCACTTCAAACATAGTTGGCATTTGGCAACAGACAGTCCACACACTCCCCTGGCAAGGGTGTTTATTGGCTTGGTCTCAGGAGGAAGGGCACACAAAAAACATTTATATTTTTACCAGAAACTGGGATAAGCCATAGCACTGAGGGTGCCATTAAAAGACACAGTCTACTCACAGCAGAATGTCCACAGGCACAACTACAGCCAAGTAGTAGGTTTTATTCTGACATGATGGACTGATAGACATTTGCCCACAGGGGCTGCATCTGCAGAACAGGTACAACAAAGTCCACAAAAATCCACAGTAGTTATTTACTGCCAACACATTTGTTCCAGCTCCCCCCCCCCACCTTAGAGAGTAAAGAGAACTACAATTCCAATCCACCCTTCTTCCAGTCTATGGACACAAGCCAGAGCTTGTCCAGAATGAAGCTGAACACACCGGGTTCACAGTTTACCAGATTCCATTCTTTTCCAGAAAAGTGAACAACACCAGATTCACATGTCCCAGGGGTGAGCAACACTGAACTCCCCCCTTTGCTGAAGTCCCAAATTCCACAGTCCTTCCAGGGCAGCGAATGTCCTCCAAACTGTTAGAAACAGTTCCACTAAAATTCAACCCAAAGTCAAAAAGGTTTACGCCTCATATCCCACACAGAGGCAAGTGTAGCCCCAACTTCTGGATAGAGTGGAGACAACTCTTTTCCAAATGTAATAATAACTGTGAAGGCACCATCTGAGTGCTTAAACAGTCCTCCAACAGTTCATGAAGTAAACTTGTCCCAACAGGCAGGAATTCCCTGCAAGACAGAGGGTAAAACTGGCCATTTCAGAAACTGGGCAGCACTATTCCAGTCCAGAAGTCTCTCAGAAATGGGGCATGTCCCCATAAGTTACTCATAGTTACAGGACCCATTGTCTTTCAGGATTTCCACACCCTTAGGGGCACCGCACAAGAGAAGGCTACCACCACAACTTGATGCGGGTCTCTCTGTGAACTGACTAAGGGCTAAAAAGAGTCAGGAGAGAGGTGTCGCCTCTCCTGAGGCTCTCCTTAGTCAGCACCCCAAGCCAATTGTACTGCTCTGAGGTGGAAAACTGACTGACACAGCAACATTCTATTGTGGCTTATGCTGCTGAGAAAATCACTCCCACTTGGAACCCCTGCCTAGAGTGACTGATGGAAGCTGCCAAGAGAGCTTTAGAAGCTTAACTCTTCACTGCCCAGCATGCCTACTTAAAAGCCCACTAACTAAACCAGGGTTCTAGTAATCCTAGAGGGAACTCGGGGGTTACACTCCAACCTCATCCATGATAGGTGCCCCAACCAATTTTTCCTTACCACTGATGTACATTAATTACGAGAGTTGGCAAGAACATAAGAGTTCAAACTTAAATAACATTTTTATTGCTTTGAAATTACAATAAAAATATTAGACTCTTTTGGATGATTTACTTTACACAACGCACAGTTTGATAATAGTATATACCATTACACATGTTTCAACATAATACTTGGCATCCCTTTCTGCAACATATTATTTTTGGTAAAAGACCCTCATTTTATGATTATTTGTTTTTTCCAAAATTCACTGATTATGCTGGGTGTTTTATCTGCTTCCTTTGAACTGAAATGCATGCAGATAGTGTACAGTAATTACACACAGCCTTGTTTTGTTTTAAATCCTTGATCTACTGTTATTTCAAACATCCTGTACATTTAGGAACAACCCCCAACAGTGCATCCCCTCATGATGCAATAATCTCCTCTCCTTTCCTCCCACTGCATCATGAATGTCTAGACTGCGTTGGGGGTGTTCCAGTCCAGGAAATATGCAAAGGAATTGATCGAGGAATGTAAACAAACATGCTCTGGTGTGGTAACCCCATCATGGTGGGCAGTCTGTTTTTCACTTCTAAAAATAAAAAAAGGAATCAGAATCCAACTACCAGCTACATCAGCAGTCTCTACAGAATGTGACCAATCATAAAATGTGGTTTTTAAACTAAGGACATTTCAAGGCATGAGGAGATTGACAGTGTCCTATTGAAAACATCAAAGATCACAAAATATTGATACATACTGTATACGCAATTCAGTCATTTTAATTAGAACACAGTGAAGATGAAAGTAAGAATAATAAAGTGCAGAGATTCCCTATTTCTCAACTTAGCCTAAAATGCAGAATTATAACCTATAGAATAGTGGATGGGTGACCATCCACAACAAGACTGTGCTTCCATCGAGGTTGTTGATGACATCTCAGTTCGACTTCATCTAGTTTAAAATTAAAATAAAAAAACAGCGATTCACTTCTGTGACACGGAGCCTTGTGAGGCTCTTCATATCAAGACGATGAGGGTCTACTTTATTTTTACAAATGCGAGGGTTCTCGACCATGTCTGAACTACTGCAGTACACAGCTCAGCACTCGCTAAGTCGTGTCGCCATGTTTTTTCGATTTTTTCCATGACAGCGTAGATTGCACCAATCAAATTGCAGGACATGTATTAAAAGTTGTTGTACTATCGATGTGATGTCAGAACGATTGTACAACAACTTTTTTGACCTTTGAACTGTCCTACAACAGGATTTGGAAAACCATCTTTTTCCATCTACAAGAAACCCTAACCATATACTATATTCCTAATCATTGATGATAAACCTAACACGACTTGTTCTAAATTAAAGAAGAGATAGTAAAAAAAGCATTAGAAATTAATTTCTGGTTTGTTTACCAGCAGGCCATACCTACATCAGATCAGGTGCCTAGTTTTCATAAGGTTTCTTAGGAAAAAACATTCTGTAACATTTTACAAAAAAATACAAGGCTACATGCATTTTGCATTTTGCTTCAGTGAGTAATACAACCTGTAATTTCATTAGTTTTCTTTATGCAAAATAGTTATGTCTGCAGCATGTGATACCTATTGCAGGATTTTTAAAGGCTGATCTTCCATACAAACTTCTTCTCAGGCCTATAAGCAGTGTCAGTGGCTCAGCAGGTAGCACACTCGCCTCTGAGACCGGGAGATCAGAGGGCTGTGGGTTCAGTTCCCACATCTGGCACTTCGGTTAATATCCCAGTACTGACACTGTAGTGCAGCATGAGAGGGGTGTTGTACTTCTGAGGTGCCGTCTTTCGGATGAGACATTAAACCGAGGTCCCATCTGCCTGGATTGGTGGTAGTTCAAGTGGATGTTAAAGATCCCATGGCACTTATCAAAAAGAGTAGGGGAATTTCCCCAGTGTCCTGGAGAAATTTCCCTCATTCACTAAAAAAAAATACCACAAACAGCTTAATCTGGTTCAAGGTCAGTTGGCATTCATCTGTATCCCCCTCCCCCGGGTCGTGCCTGAAAATAGGCAGGATTTGTCTAGTGCACTTACCTGGTCAACAAAAACTAAATAAATAAATATACAGTATAGTTGAGGCAGGTTAGCCATGTCTACACCTTCATTTTTCCAAATACCTTTGATTTTGATTGACAGTAAACTCAAAGTCACATCACATCACATCACACCTGCACTGGCTGCTGTCTACCTGCCAAACACCAAACCAAGTAAAATCCCATGGGGCAAATGAGATTCACCTCAGGATCATAGCAGAGCTAAGGGGAACAATTAGCAGAGCCAGTTAAGGTAATACTGTATGTCATAGCACAAGCAATCTGGGGATAGGGAGCTTCTTAAGAAGATAAAGAGGCTGAGGGAAGAGCTCAACTTTCTGCAACTAAGAAGGGTAGAAGCCCAACTCTGGTACACAAATTGAACTTATTGTGAACATGGGGTCTAAGTAGGGCACCTGTTGGCCTTTAGTTTAGAAAAGCAAGAGACAGTGAGACACTGAAAGACAGTAATATGGAGGGGGGGATTCATAATTGTCCTCAAAGAGCTAGCCCATTATAGGGAATTGTTATCTATGTAATTAGCTAGGTGAAGAAGGGAACTGTGAATTAGGGGGAGTGGCTTAGGCTGCAGGAAACCAGGTGTTTGTATTTAAATCCACCCTGGATTGCTTTTGGCAGAGAACAGCAAGAGGAAGGAGGTGCTGTTAGAACTTTACTACTCTAATGGGACTTAAGAACTAGAACTCTACTACTGGGACCTTCAATTTAGGGTAAAAACAAACAACAACAAAAAAAAAACAGACTTAGTGTGTGTGTGTCTGAGTTGGGTGAAGGGAATTGTTATATGTGCAGTTATCTAGGTGAAGAAGAGAACTGTGAATTAGAGGGTGTGACTTAGGCAGCAGGAAGCTAGGTGTTTGCATTTAAATCTGCCCTAGATAGCTTTCAGCACAGAACAGTAGGAGGAAGGAGGTGCTGTTAGAACTTTACCACTCTACTGGGACTATAAAGCCCCTCCCTCTCTCCACCTCCCACCCCCACCCTTAGCCAGTTCTACTTTTATAGGCACAGGATTTGACTGACAACAGCAACTTCCTGTTTGGGAGCAGGAAGGAAGTGATCCCAAAGGTATAAAAGACTCACCATCCTACAAGGAAAAGAGTAGCCCTCCATCCCCCCAGCTGCTGGAGGTCTGACTCTGAGCAAATAAGAAGGAGACTACTGAGGAATACAGGAACATCCTGTCTGAGAACAGAAGAGTAGGAACTTTAAGAGCACAGTGGTAGTAGGAAAGTAGGGAGAGAAAAAATATATATACTGTATATCAAATAAATAAATAAACAGTGAGAGGAAAGAGTAAGCATACAAAACAAAAGTTGAGGGGGCCACAAATTAAACAAGATGGGAGTGGTGCAGTGGCTGTGGAATGGCAGTCTTCTGGGAGACGTTTTGGTGGACGCAGTGTTGCCCCATCTGCAGGCACCTCTCTGGGCTGAGGGAGAAGTTTGCTCATCTCCAGGCTGAGTTGACCAGGATTATGGGGGACCTTCTCTCCCACCCAGTGACAACCAGGGCCACCACTGCTGCAGGGGTTACCAAGAAAGAGGAGCGGTTGGATGACAGTGAGGTCAGGGAGGGTGAGGGTGGTAGAACAGAGGGGCATCACTCCAGTTGTACCTCTCCACAATTCATCTACCATTCTGGCAGAGTGTGGTTCCTCTATGGAAGCACCCACAGTGGAGACCAAGGAGGTTGCTGGGAACCTCCACAAAGGAGACCTACAGGAAGGTGGCATGGGACACCACAGGGGAAGGAAACAATTCCTGGTGGGGGACTCCACTGTTAAGAGGGTAGAACTGGGGTGGTGGAAGAGGGAGGTAAGGTGCCTGCCTGGCAAAATGGCTTGGAGGGAAAGGGAGTGAATCCTCATGATCGCGTGGGTAGCTGCACGGTCAAGGGACCTGGATGTCATTGTCCACCTAGGGACAAATGACCTGGCTGGGAAAGGGATCAGAGCAGTGTAGGAGGAGTTTGTGGAGTTGGGGAGGGGCCTTAGACAAGTAGCACACATGGTAACCTTCTCAGAGGTGCTGCCTGTCAATGGCATGGGTGAGGCTAGGGTGTTCCACACCATGGGATTCAATGAATGGTTTAAAAACTGGTGCAGAGCTCAGGGTTTTGGCTTCATTGGGGACTGGAGGTCCACCTGGAGGGATACAGGCCTATACAGGTGAAATGGTCTGCATCTGTCCTGGAGGGGAACCAGGATCCTAGGTGAAATGTTTAAATGCTTCATTGGCAAGCATTTAAATTAGCCAAGGGGGGAGGCACTGAAATGGAGCAGGGAAATTCTAGCTGTCCCCCCCAAAAAATCAGGGTAGTTAGTGAGGTAAACACCAAGATAAAGAAGTTGATAGGGAGAAGAGCAGGGGTAAATGGAGAGAAAGGCAAACGTAGTAAAGACAGGGATGGGGCAAAATGGTGTAAGGCCATCAAAAAATGGAGGGTAATGAGTACCAATGCCCATAGTCTAGGTAACAAGCTCCCTGAACTGGTGAACTTGATGGAAGAAGGATGCCTGGATATCGTGGCAGTCACAGAAAGATGATACACAGAGAACCATGAATGGGATGTCAACATACCAGGGTACAAAATCTGCAGGAGGGACAGGGAGGGTAGAAGAGGAGGAGGAGGAGTAGCTCTCTACTTAAGGGAAGGAATTAAAGCAACAGAGCTAAAGGGTAAACAGGGAGGAGAGGAGACACTGTGGGTCACCCTGGAGACCAGAAGTGGCACCATAATCCACACAGGGGTTGTATACAGACCCCCATCTAAGGGGGAGGAAATGGATAAGGATATGATAGAAGGCATCCTTAGGATGGCAGAAAAAGGGGATATATTGTTGATGGAGGACCTGAATATGCTAGATGTTAACTGGAGCACCTTTGCTGCAGCCACATCCAAGAGCAGGGTCATTCTCGATGCCCTGTAGGAGGCATGCCTCAAGCAGCTAGTGTTGGAACCCACTCAGGAGGGAGCAATCTTAGACCTGGTACTCTCAAATGGGGACAGAGAGAGGATCTCAGATCTAGAAGTGGGTAGCCATCTGCTAACAAGTGACCACCAAACAGTGTGGTTCACGATAAACAGAGCCGCACAGTCATGCAATGCAAAAGTGAGGGTACTGGATTTTAGGAGAACTGACTTTGTCAAAATGGGAGAGTGCCTCAGAAGAGCACTAGCAAAGAGGCAAGTGGAGGAACAATGGGGAAACATCAAAACTGCCATTACAGAGGCAACAAGCCTTTATGTAAAGCAAATAAACAAATCAAAACGAAAGAAAAAAACACTTTGGTTTTCAAAAGAGGTGTCAGGAAAGGTTAGGGAGATAAAGACAGCATTTAAGAAGTATAAGGAAACACAGAAGGAGCAGAACAGAGAACTGTACAGCACGGGGTCATAATGTCACACGACATTATGCCGCATGGCAAAATCGCGCTGCCAATATAGCGTGATTTCTGCCATGTGGCATAACTCTCTTCTTTGTAGGGGAGTTCCACCCCCACGCCCTCTGTTATTGAGGGCTGTGCCCCCTGAACCCCCCCAATAAAGATTCTCAACTCCTGGGGGGGGGTTCAACTCGGGGAGCACACAAAGTAAAAAGAAAAAAAAATTTCTGGGGACCGGAAACCAAACCTGGTCCCAGAAGCCCTGCCTGGGTTCCCTGCTTCTGTGGCTCATTCTGCAGAGCCGCGGCAGCTGCTCAGCGGAACCCAGTCCCAGCAGAGGTCTTATCCGCTGCCTGGGATAGTGTGAATGGTGCAGTACTGTGCACAGCAGTATACACTGTATTGCACCATTCGCTTACCTCTACAGTGCTATTCCGGATTAGCTAGAATGTCATACACTATTAAGCATACATCATTCTGTCCCGGTAGGGAACCGTACTAGTTAAATCAGAAGGAAGCAGGGAAGGCAATCAGAATAGCAAAGGCCCAAACCGAGGAAAAGATAGGCAACTCAGTTAAGAAGGGGGATAAAACCTTTTATAGGTGCATTAGGGAGCAAAGAAAGACCAATGGAGAGATAGTGAGGCTTAATAGAGGGGAGAGAGGGTGGGTGGTCAGAGAGGGACAGTGAAAAAGCAGGGATACTGAATGAATACTTCTGTTCAGTATTCACAAAAGAAGAGGAGGTGGAGGTACCTAATCCAATTAATAGAAGCACTCTGGATGGGGGGGTCAATACCAGTCTTTTCACAGAAGAAAGGGTTCTGAAAGAACTCCTAAAACTGAAGGTGGACAAAACAATGGGGCCTGACGGAATTCACCCCAGAATTCTAAAAGAACTAAGGGGAGAACTAGTGACACCACTGACTACCCTTTTTAACAAATTATGGGAGGATGGTGTGGTATCTAAGGACTGGAGGAGGGTGGATGTGATTTCCCTTCACAAAAGTGGGAGCAAACAGAGGCAGGAAACTGCAGACCTGTTAGCTTGACCTCAGTGGTAGGGAAAATGATGGAATCACTTCTGAAAGAAAGAACTGTTAATTACGTAGAGGCCAGGGGGGCACAGGACTCAAGGCAGCATGGATTCACAGTGAGAAGGTGATGTCAGACGAATCTAATAGATTTCTTTGACTGGGAGACCAAAGTAGTAGATCAGGGAGCGACTGTGGACATGACATACCTAGATTTTAGCAAGGCATTTGACACAGTCCCAAGCAAAATATTAATAAACAAATTAGCCAGCCTGAGAGTAGGTCCCAGGGTGGTAGCCTGGGTAAAAAATTGGTTGGACAACAGGACACAGAAGGTAATAGTAAACGAAGTCCATTTCAAAGAAAGGGGGGTTACTAGTACGGTACTGCAGGGTTCAGTACTGGTCTGGTCCTTTTTAATGTCTTTATAAGTGACATTGCAGATGGACTAAAAGGAAAAGTATGCCTCTTTGCAGACAACACAAAGATCTGCAACAGGGTTGATACACAAGTTGGTGTGGAAAGGATGAGAAGGGACTTGCCAAGGTTGGAGGAATGGTCACAAGTATGGCAGTTTAGATTCAATGCAAATAATTTCAAAGTAATGCCCCTGGGAAACAAAAACCCAGGGGAAGAGTACACTGGTGGGGGGGATTAACAACAATAAAAATGGAAAGGGACCTGGTGATAGTTATATCACATGACTTAAAGGTAAGCAAGCAATGTGAGAATGCAGTAAGGATGGTTGGAGGGATTCTGAGATGTATAGGGAGAGGCGTCACCAGTAGAAAACAGGAAGTTGTTATCCCTCTGTACAGACAGTTGGTGAGACTTCGTCTGGAGTACTGCCTGCAGTTCTGGAGACCTCATCTCCACAAGGACATAGACAGGATGGAGGCAGTCCAGTGGAGGGCAACTAAAATGGTGCAGGGTCTGCAACAGAAGCCATATGAAGAAAGACTAAAGGAGCTTAACATGTGTACCCTTGAGGAAAGCAGGGAGAGGGGTACATGATAGAAACTTTCAGGTACCTCAAGGGAATCAGCAAAGTCCAAGAGGGTAGCATCTTTTAGAAAAACAGATGTGCAAGAACAAGGGGACACAATCTGAAGATAGAGGTGGGATGGCTCAGGGGCAATGTGAGGAGGTATTTTTTCACAGAGAGGGCAGTGGACACATGGTATGGCCTTCCTGAGGAGGTCATGGGGTCAAAAACAGTAGGGGAATTCAAGAATGCATGGGACAGACATAAGGCAATTCTGGTGTGGGGCAGGAAGAAATAGGCTATGGTTTACTAGGATCTGTAGCTTATCCAACAGGTAGGGAAATGGGCAGACTAGGTGGGCCAAGTGGTCCTTATCTGCCATCAAAGTCTATGTTTCTATGTTTCTAGCCAGGCATTTAGCAAAATTTTATGAACATCTCTACACAAGGGGCAGTATAGCCTAGAGGTTAGAGGAATGAGGTCTGAGCAAGCTTGATACATCCAGCAGACCACACCTGAGTTTGATTCTCACAACCTCCACTTGCATACTGTGTGTCTCTGAGCAAGTCGCTTAAACACCCAGTGCTCCCAGGTCGCTCCTGAAAACAGGCACTTGTGCCTAGTGGGCCTTACTCGGTTACCAAAGACTAAAATAAAAAAAAAATTAAAAAAAGAAGAGAGCAGTGATACCACATTATATATTCAGAACTTCCTAGCCCAGGCAAAGTTGCCACAGCTTACAGAGGAACAGCTAAATTGGTCCTTTGGTAGATTGGAGATAGCAGAAGCCATTAAGCAGATGCCTATGACTAAGTTCCTGGGACCAGATGGCTATTTGAGGGATTTTTATAGAGCTTTCAGCGATGACTTAATGATCCCCTTATGACAGGTGTTTAATGCTGTTTGGGATGTTGGAGACCACCCCCATCCTGGCAGGAAGCTTTGATCACTGTTCTCCCAAAACCAGGGAAGGATTCCAAAATGTATGACTCTTATAGGCCAATATCCTTTCTAAATCAGGACATAAAACTTTACGCAAAAATCTCGGCAAACAAAGTGCAGGGAGTAACAAGGTCATTATTGCATCCTGACCAAACAGGGTTTATTCCACTATGCCACATTCCAGACACGATCTGGAAGCTGCTAAACGTCATCTATCTCAGTCATAGAACAACATCCATAAAACGCAGATGTGATTGCAGTTAATGCAAAAAAGGTGTCTGACCACTTCAGCTGGCAGTTTCTAAAAGAGGCAATAAACCAGTTCATGGTGGGAAAACAGTTCATGGAGGGGATATAGGCACCATATGATGCTATTATTGCCAGGGTGGGGGTGAATGAGACTGTATCTAAACAGTTCAGCATTGACAGGAGGATGCAACAAGGGTGCCTCTTGTTTGCCCGTCTTTTTGTGTGCGCATAATGCCTTTGGCTGCGGTTATGAGGGGGACCCAAGGTACAGAGTGTGTAAAGATGAATGGAGAGGAAGTGCATATTGTGCTTCATGCTGTTGATACATTATTGTTCCTGCAAGATCAAAGAGAAATCTAGCAGCCTTGGTGGATTTTTTAGATGCATGTAGTGAAGTTTCTGGGTTCAAGGTGAATAAAGATGAGGCCGAACTGTGCTGGTTAGGTGGTAGGCTCTCAGAAACTTTCAGAAATTCCTGTCTATTCCAATGGGTCGGTTCACAGTTACTTTTTGGGTATACAAATTCTGGTTAATCTTCGGAGCTTGTACAAAGTAAACATTCCACCATTACTTCAGAAAATGGAGGGGGATGTTAACAGGTGGGATGTTCTCCCACTGTCCATCCTAGGAAAGCAGAGGTATGAAGGATGAATATCCTTCCAAGGTTCCTTTTTGTATTTATATCTGTAACCCCTAGGTGGCACATCCCAAGGGCTACTACCCCGCCTGAATGGCTAGGTGCAGATTAAGGGGCCTGGGTACTGAAAGCGGGTGTCTCCACCTAGAGGACAAGGTTATTGGTAGCATAGCCGACCTGGGTACAGCCCTCCGGGACACTGTAACCCCCCTCTTTCCCCTCTAGTGGCCTATGCAATGAGCAACAGATACAGTTACAATAACCCCTAATCAGCATACAAATCCCCATTCTGTTTGCACTTACCACCAGGGCTGGTTCCACCAGTTCGACCCTGGAGACGCCCTGCAAAATAAGATTAGACACAGCAGGTAACAACAGTACAGCGCTTGTACAAAATGTAACCATAGTCAGGTTAAATGCAAAATTAATTAGAGCTGATTTATTTGGGGGGAAGGGAGGAGCGTAATTTGGCTGATTAGTTCTGTAACTGATTCAATCAGGCAATCATGCATGCACTTCAGCGTCCCTTCACAGTCGCACACTTTGGGTACCCAGTTGGAAAAAGGTGGGCTAGCCTGACACGATGCCCAGGGTAGGCTGGCATTGCAGCTGGTCAGGGTCCTGTGATGGAAAGAAGAAGCATGCACAACCACACACAATTTGTGATCCAGAGTCTGGAGACTCAGTTTGTTACAAGAAAACAACAATTGAATCAAATGAGAACACTTTTGATTTAGCTGATGTTGCAGGGAGCTACTCTGATATTTACTCATGTTACCTAATACAAGACACAGGAGAGACAAAATGGAGACTGCAGGTTGACAAGCTGGTTTGCCAGGAGAAGCAGGGCCCAACGAATCACCGAGGTGTTGTTCCTGTTCGAGATGTTGAGCAGGGGGCTGATCCTCGGGTGAGTCTCTCGTTGATGGTGATCTCTGCATCTGATGTAGCTGACTGGGCCAAGGTGGCAGGGCCCAGGTCGGGTCAACAGTTTGAGTTCAGTCCGATAGATACTGGAGTCAGCTTCCAGCAAGCATGACATGTTTAAGTAGTGGGGAACCAAATCGCGACCTACTGACAGCATACAGCACATTTATAGTAAAGCAAAACACAATACCACAGGTCGGTGATCCTCTGTGGCAATTCAGATGTCCTGACAGGCCAATCGCATGGAGCAAATCTTCGGTCCTCTTCAGGCAATAAGGCAGTCACAATTCAGTAATTCAGGTCACAATTGGTCCGGATAAAGTCTGGTTTAAATTCAGGCTAAAGGAATCCCTGACGGCTGACAGGTAGGCAGGCAGGCTAAACTGAGCTTTTGCACCAGTTTCCCGCACGACTATGCAGGAGCAGCTGCTCGAATGTCTCGAGCTGTTCACTCTCTCCACTCCACACTAAGACTGACTCTGCTGCAGGCAGCCCTGGGACTTCCTTCTAATCCAAAAAGGGTTCGGCTGGTGGATTTTATTTTTTATTTATTTTTATTTTAGTCTTTGGTTACCGGCTAAGGCCCACTAGGCACAAGTGCCTGTTTTCAGGGGCGACCTGGGAGCACTAGGCGGTTAAGTGACTTGCTCAGAGTCACACAGTATGCAAGTGGAGGTTGTGGGAATCAAACTCAGGTCTGGTCTGCTGGATGTATCAAGCTCGTTGACACCTCATTCCTCTAACCTCTAGGCTATACTGTCTATCATATATATATATATATATAGATAGATATATATACACACACACACACACACACACACACACACACACACACACACACACACACACACAATAGGGGTGAGTGGTAAATGAGTGAGATAAAACAGCGTATCATCCACTGCAGTGTGATATTTTTAACCTCTGCTCTACTGTAATGATATGAGACATTTACACACACAGGTCACAAAAGGTCACTTATATCATCACCCTAGGCAGCTTTCCCCTCAGCATGAAACAAACACCTGTGCTGTTACCATAGACACAAATGCAGAACTACCTGAGAGGTCTCACTGCTGCCTACAGCTAACTCAGTGAGCATTACAAAACACACCTACCCCCCCACACACACAACTTCCAGCTCATTACTGTGATGCTCTCAACTTGATGCAGCCAGAATTCCAAACAGCACAGCTTCACAGAACAGTCTAAACTATTGCCTGCAGCTAACTCAGCTACCACTGAAACACACCCTCACTTGTTCCTCAAACTCTGATTCTCACCCAATTACTGTGACAATTTCAACTCCACTGCAGCCAGAATCCTAAAGAGCACAATTTCACAGAACACTCTGCACTCTGCCTGCAGCTAACGTAATTACCATTGAAAACAGTATCAGCTGTTCTGACACTCTGCCTCTCAGTTCATTACAATTCAATCAATCAATCAAAATCTTTATTTATTCAGGCGAACATCATTGAGCGTAGCTCATTTACAAGATGGACCTGAGTGGTCATACAAATAAGGGTACAAGTGTTTTTTACAAAGACATGAGAATAGCATAACATTAGTACAATCAAATAAATAAGAGAAATATACAAAATTTACAGATATACAAGGCACAGTAAAATAACTAACCTGTAAAAATGAAAGAGGATAATAGATATAGCAGGGATAATAATCAAATAGTCGAGGCTTTGTAGGCTTTTATATGAATGTGATAACTGACTGGATAATAGAAGGGAAACTAAACATAGTGGATTACAGAAGGGAGGGGTGTAGGTTGGATGGGAGACTAGGCCTTATGGAAGCAGTTGCACAACTCTGGAAATAGGGCGGTGAATAATCTTTTGAAGGATGATAAGGGTAAGAGGGTATTCAGATTCATAGATTTTTGGAGTGAGTTCCAGATAAATGCTAGGGAATAGCTGATAGCAGCCCTCCCAAACCGGGTGCAGGTATTGGGAACCTTTAGCATGATGAGTTTACTGATCCTTAAGGTGTATGGCCTAGATGTGATTCGGGTGAAACAGTCTGAGATATAGGAGGGGAGTTTGCCTGATAAAGCTTTAAAGATCCAGATTGCAGCATTCCTTTTTCTTCTGTGCTGTAGGGATGTCCAATTGACTGCCATGTAAGAGAGCAATGATGGGTGCTGGAGGGAAGGTCTGTAATAAATCTGATGGCTCTGTGATACAGGGTGTCCAGCTTATTTAAGAGGAGAGTGAGCAATGGCAGTAGAGAAAGTCAGCATAGTCAATAAGGGATAGGAATGATGCCTGGATTAATCTTTGTTTGGAGTCTCTGGTAAGGTAGTGTTTATTCTGTAAAATAGCCAAGCCTTTGTCTCAACTTTTAATAGCTCTTCAATGTGGACAGAGTAGTCAAGCTTATTGTCAATCCAGACTCAAGATATTTGAATTTATCCACAAATTCCAGCTTCTCCAAATAAGGTGGATAATTGTGGGGTGATGAATGATGGGTAGTGGCAGAGCAATTCTTTGTGGCAAAGAACATAGCTTTTGTTTTTGGCATTTAGAAGTAATTTTTTTCCAATAGGTTGTGTTGTAGGATGGAGAATTCTGACTGTAACAGTTCACAGGCTTTTGATAGTGAGGGATTGCTGACATATAATACAGTATCATCAGCAAACAGATGAATGTTAGATTGAGAGAGGTTGGCATCAATGTTATTAATGTAAATGGCAAAGAGGATGGGGCCTAGGATAGAGCCTTGCGGTACACCTCTTAGCAGTGGTTTAGAGGTAGATAGGTAATTTTCATTTTTTACCAATTGTGACCTTCCAGAGAGATAGCACCTAAACCAATTGAGTGAGAGTGAATCAAGGCCTACAGAGCTAAGAGAGGCGATTAATGATTCATGATCCACTGTATCAAATGCTTTACTGAAATCCAGGAACACAGCACAGGTACTATTCTTTTTATCCAAGGCAGTCTGCCAATCGTTAGTGACTTTGGCTAGGGCAGAGATGGTGCTATGCATTGATCTAAATCCAGATTTTGCTGGATTTAGGAGGTTGTTGGTGTCCAGATAGGCCCTTAACTGCGAATTTACTAATTTTTCAAGCATCTTGGATAATACCGGTAGGATGGAAATGGGCCTGTAATTGTTAAGGTCCATGGGATCACCTGATTTAAGTAGTGGAACTACTTGAGCTGTTTTCCATATGGAGGGATGGAACCAGTAGCTAGGAAAGATTGAAGAGGTGAGTAGAGGGGGCAGATAAGGCGTGCAATGCTACTTTAAGAAAGTAGGGATCAGGGAGTCTGCACTGCACTCTTAGAAGTATCTAAATTGGATAGGAGGTCTTCTACTTCTTTTAAGGATATTGGTTCAAGGAGAATGTTGAAGCAGCCTTTTGTCCCACAGTGGATTGAAGGTTTAATGATGATCTCAAGAGATTTGCAGGTGAAGAGTCAAATGCTAGGCCAGCTGTGGTGAAATGGTCGTTGAAGGTATTTAAGATTTCTTGCTTGTCAGTGATTTCTATGTCACTTAGTAGCAGTTTGGAGGTTAAGGCAGGGGTAGAATTTTGGCCTAGAATTCCCTTTATAGTACCCCAAAATCTGGATGGGTTAGTATAGGATGCATTCAATTCAGCTCTATAGTAGGCAGCTTTGGCATTTCTTATTTGTTTTGTGCATGAATTTCTTGCTTTTCTGAATTGAAGCCAGTCTCTAGTATCCTTTTGTTTTCTTGCCTTTTTCCAGAGTTTGTCTCTGGCTAACAAAAGCTGATTTAAGGTCAGCAGTGAACCAACGACAAGATTTTACTTTAGTTCTGAGACTGGTGATTGGTGCATGTATATTGAGGGCATTAGTGATAATGTCCTTTAAGATCTGAAGAGCTGTCTCAACTGAGGTTGTAAGGTAAAAATCTTGCCAATATGTTGTATTGCACAAATCATGGAGATATCCTGAGATGTTAAAATTTTTTTGACCTTTTATGGAGAAATTTTGCAGGATTGGATGGCTTGGTGTAGATCTTATGCCAGCTATAGGACAATGATCACTTACATCACTGGGTAGCACTCCAGCATGAGAATATAAGTGAGGCTTGTTTACCATCATAATATCCAGGAGTGAGCTGTTGGTAGTATTTTTTAGGTTAATCCTTGTTGGATCTTTGATTAATTGAGTGAATCCATAGGTGTCACAGAAGGTTACTAGGGGTGCAGATGCATTAGATAACCAATTTAAATTCAAATCACCAAGGATGATGGCATCTTCAGGGCCTAGATTGAGTATTGATCCTAGGTGGGATAGGAGTTTGAGGCCTGCAGAGGGGGGCCTATAGCATCCAATCAATTTAAAGGAAGACATGTTCGGAAGGGATATTTTAATTGACAAGTATTCAAATTCCTTTGGGTCGGATGTATTGATGAGGCAGGATGCAGAGATGGTTTCCTTGACGTAGATGGCCACCCCACCACCCCTGGAAGGGTGATCTGATCTGAAGAGCTGGTAATTGGGAAGGTTTATATCACTGTCTTTTGTTGTAGATCTGAGCCGAGTTTCAGAGATAACCAGGAAGTCAGGTAGGGTATGTGCAACCCAGGCCTGTATTAAGGAGAACTTTTTTAGGAGGCTGCAGGCATTTAAGTGAAGGAAACTTAGACCATTTATGGAGGTTAGATCAGAAGGGGATAAAAAACTTTCAGTGGGGCCAGGATTGATTTCAATAGTACCAATACTGATCAGAAGGAAGAAGATTAGTTTGAGGAGGGCACCAAATGATAGGGATAGGGAGTGATCAGAGCATTTCCTCCTCTTCTTGGAGAACCACTGTGTAATGGGTGAGGGTCCTGTTATATAGGTGTGGAATTTATCACAAAGTAATAATCTGATGGACAGGCTTAGTGGGTTAAAATAATGCCAAAATGGATGCAAGGTACTTGAGGAGTGTTGTAAGGATAGAGAGCCTTTTTGTGGGATACCCCAGGGATTGCAGTGCAAAAATGGCAGGATATAAATAAGGAATTGGTGGGTGTCCACTGGGGATGGCAGGGGTGGGCAGGCCATATTCACTGCCTTAATCACCATGGCATGGGGTATATCATAATCGTCATTTGGGATTGAGGAAGATGAGAGGCTCAGAAACAAAATGAAGCAAAGTAGCATTGTGGAGGTAAGGTAGGGGTTAAGTAGAGGAAGAGAATTAGCTATGGGCGTGGATTAGAGAAATGGCGGGAAAAGGTGTATAAAAAGAATCAAGCGAGAGGGGAGGGGCGGGCAAAATTTTGAGGCTTTGCCCGTACCTTTCTGCCTGCTTCTCCTGGCCTCCTGGTTCCCTGGTCGGCTTGTCGGTCGCCGACCGCCCGCTGGCGGCTCGGAGCCCCTTCCGGTCCCTGGGTGCTCGAGGGCTGTGCCAGCTGGAAGGTAGGGGACAGAGGAGAAGGCAGTGAGCAAGGTACTTTATTGCAGCAATCTGCAAAAGGTGCTAAAAGTCTGAATCTGCACAACAAAAGACTGGGAGGGTATGGGGGTTGAGCGCCCAAGCGCCAGCCCACACAAACACACAAAAGGCTGTAATCACAGGCTAAACTAGATATCAACACACCCTCAAATAGGGCACATTTAAAAAGTAAAACAGCTCTTTTAGGTAATTTTAACAATAAAGTATAATAACAGAAATCCCGGCCAGAAATGGTGTTGCAAAGTCCAGCTAAAGTCTATGGGAAAGGCGCACCAATCAGAAGCAAGGCAGAGTCAGCGGTAGCTTTCCGGTGGTTTCTTGACTTTGCCCGACCTGCCTTTCTGCCTGCCTCGGCCTCCTGGTTCCTGGTCGGCTTGTCGGTCACTGCCCGCCCGCTGGCGGCTCGGAGCCCCTCCGGTCCCTAGGTGCTCGAGGGCTGTGCCGGCTGGAAGGTAGGGGACAGAGGAGAAGGCAGTGAGCAAGGTACTTTATTGCAGCAATCTGCAAAAAGGTGCTAAAAAGTCTGAATCTGCACAACAAAAGACTGGGAGGGTATGTGGGGGGGTTAGGCGCCTAAGCGTCTAGCCCACACAGAAACACAAAAAGGCTGTAATCACAGGCTAAACTAGATATCAACACAACCCTCAAATAGGGCACATTTAAAAAGTAAAACAGCTCTTTTTAGATTACAATTACATGCTCTTAGCTTCACTGCAGCCAGACTGCTAAACAATACAGCTTCACAAAAGTATGTTTCTCATTCCTATCTGAAACTAACTCATTTAGCATTGCAAAACACACTTATGTGTCTCTCAGAGTTTATAACACTGCCAGCCCATTCAGAAAAGCTCACACACAGAATGAGCAAACACATTAACAGGAACAGAACTCAAGACAGCATAACAAAACTTCTGAAACTCTTGGCCCTATTGTATATATCGAATACATGATGGGCAGATCGTGTGCTATGGCAAATATTGTCACTCCTGCATCCATACCTCTCAACCTCTCTTATCACAAATCAGGGACAAGACATAAAATGATCAGGGACAAATGACCAAAATCAGGGACACATCTTAAAAAATATCAATATTAGTTCCAGAAGCTGTGTACAACATGCTTCTTAGTATGAATAGCATTTTCTTAATGAGAACTCAACTGTAACTCCAATGGCTGGCATTATTTTGTGATTCAAATCCCTACTCTTCAGTGACAGAAATGCCAAATTTAGGAGGGACAGAAGAAATTTCTAAGGCAAAATCAGGGACATCCCTGAAAATCAGGGACAGTTGAGAGGTATGCCTGCATCGTGAACTCTGCAGGAGTGACAATATTTGCCATATCACACTCATGTCCATCATGTATCCCCATATATATATATATATATATATATATATATATATATATATATATATATATATACACACACATATATATCTGTTTGTCAAAGCAAGGGCTCCCCCTCCAGGTCCATTTAGGCACCAAAGTGAAAAAACTACAATTCCTACAAAAATTCACTCCTACAAGACCCCTGGGGCCATACTCCATTTTAGGGTCGCCAAAAGGTACTGATTGGTGCAATACAGAAATGTTCGTGCTGCAAAGAAAGGCAGGTTAGACAAACTATACCATTATTATTAGAGCAGCTAATCATCAATTACAAGTTCTAACAGAGCTCCCTTTGCACAATTAGTGATGGCAGAATGGAGCAATATTACTGCAGCTCAGCCTACCCAGATTAATTACACACTACAAAAGTAATGTCTGTCAAAGAGACAGGCACGGAGGTTATTAGGCACTCGCATGCAAGCACTTTTAAACCTGTAAAGACACAGAACGTCAGCCTGGCAGTTGGCATTAAGCAAGCTCAGGAAGACATTTTAGGAACCCCCATTTGTAGGGTGGGTTACATATCACTGCTTATTTCCTTACCGCAAATGGTATGTTAAATAATTAAGAAGGCTTGGTCCCAATTTTTGTGGCATAAAAGTAAGCCAAGTCTCCTTTGGCACCTGCTTATTAAGATAGGAAACAAGGGGGACTGGGGGTTCTGAACTTGTTACAGTACTATCAGGCTGTCAATTACTGCACCGCCATTTTTTCTTAAGGACTGGGGAGACCACAAGGTGTGTGCAGTTGGAAGGAGAGGATTGGATCAGGAATACTGTACTGAATACTATGGATGATCAGGTCCTACCAGCTTCTCAAAATCCATGGCTAGAAACCCTCCTGTGGAAATGGTTCACAGTCCTTGAAAAAAATCTGGATGATACTAAAGAGATTTGTGGCTTCACCCCAATAAGAGCAGTGGAGGGTTTTCAACTAAGCAAAATGGACCCCGCATTTAGTAGGTAGGAAAGCGCAGGGCATACATTCATTAGGCATGTGTTGGAGGCAGGCAAAGTTAAGTTCTTTGGACAATTGTAGGGGGAGTTTAATTTACCCCAAAGGGATTTTAATTGCTACTTACAGCTTTGGTATGTCCTCACATTGAAGCCATAAAAGAACACACTTACATGGCAAAGGTATAAGTTGAAACAAGTGGTAGGTGGCTTCTGGGGGAAGAAGAAGCCACACATCTGGTTTCTAGGTTATGGACCTTATGTGGGAGTCATCATCCAGAAGTTTGCACTGACGTTCAGGTGAAATGGGAAGCAGTGGTGGGTAGCTCCAAAACAGAACAGGAATGGAAGAAATGTTGGGGGCTCATAACCATAGGTCACACCACAGCCTCCAAGTCTTGGAAGGATCATAGGTGGAAGGGTTTAAGTAAATTTTTAGGACCCCAGTTACAACCTCCCACTTTGGCCTGTCTTATTCAGATAAGTGTTGTAGGCAGTGTAATTAGCTGGCCCATCATACCCATGTTTTTAGGAGCTGCGGTAGATTGGAACAATGTGGACCCTGGTAAGGGACTCTAGTAAACATATATTAGAAACAGACTCTCTCCTGCAGATCCTGCACTGTATATAGGCCTACCCCAAGCACAGGCTAAGTCAAAGAGCAAACGCCATCTGTTTCTGATATTGGGCGCTATGCACCAATGGTGCGGAGGTATGCGGAAAATGCATGTACGCCCGCTTACGCCCCTGGACATCCGTGGACAGGTACGCACTGGCAGTATTCATGACCACCGGCCACTTATCTGCAGCCCCGCCTCCCTGGCATGCAGGACTCCGCAGGGCAGCTGGGGGCAGGGTCACAGTTCTGGCAGGGCATCCAGTCAGTTGCCTGGACCGGGACCCACACTGGATCCTTTGAGCGGCAGGGCAAGCATTGGTAGCACATCCCACAGATAACTGATGGCCGGCGGCTGTGTCAGGTGAGGGAGGGCAATGCCGCCGGCCCTCCGTCGGCACCGATAAGTGCAGTGGAATGGGTGGAGGGTATGCCACTGGGCAGAGGGGGGACAGGGTGACTAGCACTGCTGGTAGGGGGGTCTCCATGGGGTGAAGCAGATGGTGAGGGTGGCAGCCCTGTGCTGGTGCCCATGCTCCATGTGGGGTACATGTGATGTGGGGGGGTCACCAAATGCACCACTGTGTGCTGGGGTAAGTGAGTGGCTTCTGGCATCCTGGTCCTGTGACCTAGGGGAGTAGGTGGGCTGTTCACCTTGTCCAGCAGGGTGTGTGCCGGGTGCATAGGGGGGTTACAGCAAGGTCCTCTCTGGCATACCCTCTGCCCCCTATGCAGCCCCGCAGCCAGCACTATGTGCCATAGTGCATAGCACATAGGTGCCGACCCACCCCTCACCTTCCCCCAGCGTGTTGCTCCTCACGCAGCTGGGGGATGGGGTGTATATGTGCTGCATACCCCCCCTCTGTGCCTCTCGCGTGGGGGGCAAGTAGGGTGCGGTGTTGCTATGCACCCCAGATACGCACGCATAGCCACTCCATACCATTGGTGCATAGCTCCCATTGATAGCAAGTGCCTCTAAAGCCATTACACAAATATGGTTGCAGAAGACACCTCCTACTCTCATCCAATGGTTAGACAATTGCAGACTAATACTGAGAGTGGAATGGATGACTGCCAAGATTAGGAACTCAGTAGGAAAGATGAAATCCAATGGATGTCTTTTTCTACTACACTGAATCTACAGAAGGGACGGGGTCTTTGAACAACTAATGCAGTTAACATGTATGTGATTAAGTAAAAGTACTACAGCCTGTGTCTACCTAATTCAATAGTTGATAAGTAAGCGGTTTATATCTGGGGAATGCAGTTAACAAATCTCAAGGTAGAAAGGGTACACACCAATGGGTTATTTATGTATTTTTTTATTGTTTTTCTTGTCTGTATTTTGTATATGTCTTGACATGTAGTCTGTTTGCACTGTTTTGGGATTTTCAAGCATAAAATTTGAATACAACTTCATGCAAAAAAGGTATATTTCATGAGTCTTTCCAGATGGGGGGATGCTGGAGGACTGGAAACAGCTAAATATGATTTCCATATTCAAAAGGAGGCAGCTGGCTCAGTAGAGTGGAGGACTGAAACACTGGGTGCCACAGTTCCTGCCATGCCAGCAACCAGGGGTTGGGAATAGACGTGGGCTGCTCAGAAGCTGGCTGGGGAAGGCAGGAATGAACAGCCCAAGGACAGCTCTCCTTCATCTTGGATGGGGTACATGCATCCCACTAGGCACCTGCCACCTAGAGGTTCTGGTGGCAGCACAGAAGGACTCAGAGATTGTGTCCTGGCTGCTTGACACTGGGCAGCATCTCCATGGAGGCAAAGCTCACACAATGTATCATTGCATACACCATGGGTCTAGGGAGGGAAAATGAAGGAAGACCCCTGACCATGGCAGATTGAAGGCCCATTTCCCAGCAGGCCTCACACCAGTGACTGGACTCTCCAAGATCTTCTGGCAGAGGATGCTACAGCCATCACAGGTAAGCACAGAGAAGTCAGGTGATGGGGCTGGAGGATTAGATCAGAATGGGGCTAGTTGTCAGCATAGGAGATAAAATACTATTAAAAAAAAAGAAGGAGGCAGGTTTGGGCCCAAGTAACTACAAGCCAGTCAGCCTGATATCAGTGTTCTGCTTGCTCCTGGAAGTCATTATCAAGGACAGAATAATAGAAAATGTTTTTGAGGGGGCCATGGTTCTTGTCCACTTTTAGCATGACTTATCAGGCAGATTGTGCAAAAACAAACTGTTCACCTTCTTCAAGGGGGTGGCCAGAAAGTTGGACCAGGGCAGTGCCACAGATAGTCTATCTAGACATCAGCAAGGCCTTTGACACCATGGTGCATCAAAAGCTTCTTGGAAAAGTGTAATAATATGATATATATATATATGTATATGGCATACACAATTTGAATTGCTAATTTTCTTGGGGCAGAAAGTAGAGGGTTATGGTGAGAAGGCATTACTCTGAGTTGAGAGGGCTACATATCCTGAGCAGCAGCAGCAGGGCTCTGGAGAGCACACACCATGCTGTGTCTTCAGCAATGAACTTTATTGATAAAGCACTCACATGATAATTGTTACATATACAGTACAGAAGAAATGTTATTAAAACAGCTGCACAAATATGAACACTCTGTTACATCCTTCCTTTAAGTGAACAAACAATGATTTAAGCATAACTGCTATAATTCTGTAGAAACACAGAAACAGAGAATTGTACACCAGAAGAAGACCCAAGGTCCATCATGTCTGCCTTATTACATTATCCCACTCATCGACTGACTGTAAGATTTCACTTGGCTCCCCATTTCCCCACCCCTCTAAGCCATGTTACCCCCAAGGGACATTTTTTTGGTAATATTTTTTATCGAAGTCCCCAACACAACATAGAGAACATTTCAGTACAACAGATAAAACATCTGAGCAGCGATATCACAGTAGTGTCTAAAACAGTTACACAGTAGGCAAGAAAAACAACTAGGAGGGGATTGCATGTCCAATGACCATTCAAATCTGGGGGGGATCTTCACCGGGATTGTGGGGGGACCTCTACTAGGATCATGACCCATACCAATGGTTAGGGCTGAGCTACCACAGAAAACATGGAGGAGAGCCATCATGTAGCTCACATCATGGGGCATTTAGCCGTTGTTCCCTTTCTCTAAAAGGGGGAGCCAGGATCAAATTTACATAGGCCGGAGACAATATACGACTTCCAATACCAATAAAACCTGACTAAGGAACCCTTGGTCAAGTCTGCCATTCCAGATAGGGGACCTAAAATGACTACCACCTCCATCCATTTACACACTGTGGAAATAACAGCTTTATACCAATTTTTAAGTGACTGACACTTGGCCTCCACACTCACTGGCAGGAGGCAAATCAGGCACGAATCTTTGGGGGACCAGCCTTCAGGTGGGTTTCCTAGTAGAATGGTCTCTGAAGCAATAGGTGAAGTCAGGCCCAGAATCCTCTCACGGGTCTGCAGGACCTTCCCCTAAATGGTTGCATGGCAGGGCAGCTCCATGGGATATGAAAAAGGGTCCCACCCATATTCAGACATTGCCAGCACCTGTCATCCAGGAAAGGCCCTTCCGGTGAAGCTTGTCTGGTGTGGGGTACCAGGAGCAGAGTACCTTATTATGAATTGAGAGGTTGCATGGGTTTAAGCATGCTGTCTTAGCTGAGACCCAACATCCCTTCCACTTTTGATCTATTACGTGTCTGTTAGTAAAGGTTTCCCATTGCTGGCACACTGTAAAGGTTTGATCTGGAATGGCTGTGATGATTGCATGATAAATTTTACTAGCACAACTTTTAAGGAGATGAGTCTACCCTGCAAGAGGTGAGTCAGAGGGAGGGGACTGAGATTCATGTTTCAAAAAAGGGATACTGGGGGATACCTGCATTGGACTTTGTCCTCTCCTCCCCATTTTCCATCCTGTATGGTGGGTTTGTTGGAGGTTGGTGAACACATCGGTCAGCGAGCCGTACACCCCAGACTGTGCAAGAGCCAGTGCAGGAATTTGGCCATAAGCCATTATAGCTCCTGTTACCTCTGATAGCTCCCCTACCTCTCATTTTTTGTTCTGACAGTGGCTGGCATCCTGGGTTCCTAGTAAAGGATACTATGGCCAAGCAACCATGAAATCACCTTTTGGGCTTGATTTGCACAATTCCACTGCCATTGTTCATGAGGTGGGGTCCATTAAAAGCCATGTTGAAAATTTGGTGTCATAATATGCAAGAATTATGAAGTTATGCAACAAAGTTCAATGCACCAATGAAATACATTGAACAGCATTTACCTTAGATTCTCATATTGCAGTTGGTGGATCCAGCAGCAAGATGTGTCTTGAATTGAGAGTGGATATTTGCCCTGGGATGTGTGAGGGTGAGTGAGGGTGTGTGGGGGAGTGCAGGGGGTGCTCAGTGGGAGGTTGAGATGGAGGGGTGGATTGGTGAGGGCTAATTTTCTTTTCTATAGGTTTAATTAAAAAAAAACTTTGAGGGACAGTTTTCTTTATTACAGGAAAGGCATTACAGAGACAGCGATCGGAGCATGGGAGGTACCACTGGATGGTGATCGGAGGATGGGGGTACCGTTAGACACCAGGGAAACCTAAATGTATTACAGGGATGGTAATCAGAGAGTGGGGTGTGCCACTAGACACCAGGGAAAGATAAATGCATTTCAGAGACAGCTATCGGAGGTTGGGGGTGCACCTAGACAGCAGGGAAAGAGCAATCTATTATGGGAAAAGTGATTGGTGGGTAGGGGTGCCACTAGACACCAGGACACAAAATACATTAGTGGATGGTGATCGTAGGGTGGGGGGGCACCACTAGATAGCAAGGGATACATAAGGGGACCAAGATCGGAGGGTGGGGGTGTACCACTAAACACCAGGGAAACATTATATAAATATGGGTCTGGAGATGAGAGGGTGGTGGTACCACTAGACACTAGGGCAAGATAATATTAACTTAGGGATGGCAATCAGAGGGTGGGGGGGTGTCACTAGACTCAAGGTTAATGTAAAATACTTAATAGGACAGCAATGGGAGGGCACCACTAGACACCAGGGAAATGGCAGCTCACTGTTCTCACTTCATCCCATAGTAGAAATTCCAGCTGCAGCTGCATAAATAAAGTCCCACTGTTCTCATATACAGAACATGGGTGAATGGCTTCTTTTGTTAAGCTGGGCACCCTCAATTTTGGGTACCCAGAAAACATATTTCTGCCAGCTTTATAAAACAAATGCCCATCTAGCTAAACAGTCCCATTTAGCTAGGTTCAGGTATTTGTTTGTGTTTTAGCAACATTATTTTTAGTACTTTAAATGTTCATAAGTTTAAACAGTAAAATAAAATGGCAGTCATATGAAAAGGGAATTTTTTCCTCATGAAAAAGGGTTGTCCCCATACAAAAATGGATCCTTTTTCATATGACCAAACTCTTTTTTTGTTCCAAACATCCATCCTGAAGTGCCTACTGAGCATTCTCAGAACCAAACTTTTAAAATGTAATAACTTTGGAATGGATTATTATTTTTTCACCAAATCAGCAAAATGCATTACTCTCGGCCAGGCCCTTTCCACCCTGAAAACTTCATACCAAAATTCCAAACCCTCTGGGTGCTAGGGTCTGATAAAAAAACAGCACCCCCCCCCGACTGTTACACATTTTGCACTGTCCAGATCTTGGAAACCACACATCCAATTGGAGTGAAGCTTGCCATATCAAGAGACCATGTGTTTCCAACAGCACATGCAAAACTTTTTGCTAATCCATTGAATGGTTGTGAAGTTATTAAAGTGCAAATATTGGGGTTTAACATTAAACAACCTACTTAACCCTGACTATGGTGGATGACCGTGCCACTGGAGTAATACATAACAAGAATTTTAGGCACACCCAAGGTGTGGGACGGTTAAGAAATCTCTTCACCCTTGGGGTTTATGAAAGCATCCTACACCAAGGGTGTGCATAAAATTTGAGATTTTCACTCCTCTTCCTCATGTGTTGTCTTATGTAGTTGCTGACAGATGCTTTTTTTTTACCCACCTCAGCGAAAATACAGAATTGTGAAAATCCTGTGTCTGAGTTTTATTTCATTCTAATATGTAAACAGGCAAGAGAAAAAAACATGGGAACATATAATAGATGATATTTATTTCATTTTACAATGTTTAAATCATTAAATATTGTTTTTTAGCGAAGAACAAGGTTGCTGTAACTGACCCTAGGCTGACAATGGCAACGTATGCTAAAAATGGCAACTATTGAAACTGCAAAGTACATTTGTCTTTTCCGATGCTAAAACTTCCAAATAGTCCAAAAACTAGTAGTTCAAATATTGAAAAAAAAGCTGTATTTAAGTGAGAGATTGTGAATTTTGTGTGGCTCATGTCTGAGGTTGTCATGGAGATATAACTGGGTGCAATGTTCGATCAGTGGCACTCATGGGGACAGTTGCATAGGAGAGTGTGCACAAGCTGTGAAGCTCAGAAGCTTTTGCATGTTAGACATTATAACCTGATGGTTATAACATCAAATTTTAACCAGCTTCACCAATGTAACAAAATGTTTAATGCACCAATTACTGTATGTAGATCCTCATCCTCCACAACAACTTTGAGTCTCTATGCACACATTTATGAAGGAAAGAAAACCTCCAACCTACCATACAAAAAGTAGACAACAGGTTATTCTTCTCATTCCAGGAGTACGGAACAGGTCTAAGGCTGTGTATGTTGATCTTGACTCCTCAATCTCCTTCTCCATACTTGATTCAACAGTCTATAAAGGAAAGACTGTCAATGATATACCCATTGACTTGGGTTAAATTTGCTGTACTGTAGCACCATTTCCTGAGACTATCAAAGTAATCATGGGAAATGTAAATGTGAGAACTGGAAACCAAGCAGCTTTCTTTTGAACACTGCTTGGGTATGTTCTTCAAGGACTGCTGCTGGTTGGCCATCAGACTATGGGCTACATTTTTCCAAAGCTTTGATATGTGATCCAAGGACCTATAAATTTAGAATCCTTTTGTGGTCCCAAAACTGCTCCATATTTGTCACTTTGATTTTTTTCATCCTTTATTTGTCCTATTGTTCCTCTCCAGTGGTCCCCTTCTGATGATAATCCCCAGCCCATTCACCCACCTTACCCAGGATTCACCTCCATCTTCTTGAATAACTATGGGTCGGTGGGTACTGGAGTAGGTGGTGCAGAGCCAGGGGGTTGCCATGGTCATCCTGCCACTGGAGGGGTTTTATCCTGTATTTCTCCCCACTAGGACTGGCATGCATGTGATGGTATAAATGCACTAGGTGAAGATGCAGTATACCTTACTGTCCACACCCACACTAGATGGATGCCAAGCAGCAGTACATGCTGTCCTCTTCTCCGAAGGAGGAGAGCTGTCAATGGCTGTCAATCCCCCTTCTCCTCGCCAGCCTCTGCATTACTCTGGTCCATTTCCAAACCGGGGTCACCAATGTGGCAGGAGGTGAGGTAATCAGTGCCTCAGCCTGCCATGCCACCGAGTCAGCTCTGTTACTGTGAACCCTGTCATTTCATGTTTGGCCACATCATTAAAGGAGCCATCATTCATGCCCCAAAATCCATTTTCCAGTGTAAACCTTTGCTTGTTTTCCCTAGGATGATTCTTTGATGGGTGGCTTTACTGAAAAATGTGGATATTTTAAATGATTTGGAAAATAAAATGCAGTTTCCCACATGTGCAGTTAATTTTTTAGAGAATTTCTTATTACTGGATCATGGAAAACTGAGGCACATCATTATTTGTAAGTAGGCTCCCACTTTTATGAAATGATTAATGCTTTCATCATATTTAGTGGTCCTGACAGTGGGAAAAACAAGTAAAACTGTTTCCCATCAAAAACAAGAAAATATGTTGGAAGTTAATCCTGAACCTTATGTGGTCAATACTGTAGGGTCTAAGATTGACTCTTGAAGTGGTATTTTATTTAAGTTTTAAAAGTAAAAAAGGTTGGATACTTCTTTTTCTCTAAAGAAGGAAAGACAGGTTACAAATAAAAACATATTGGTTTTATTTTTTGCAAATATGCATTTATATGCTGATCTACTATATGTTTACCTATTGCACTGAAATGGGAAACTGATAATGTGTGGCTGAAAAGTTGTGTGTATGTGGGGGGGGTGGCAAGCTAAGCAAGCATTAGTTCAGAAATACTTCCATAGTTACAAATCAATAGCTGTGAGCTTATAGGGCCAGAAACATTCCTGAAAAAAATAATTGTAGTCTGTACATTTGCAAACATTAAGTCAAAGCCACTTTAACGATTTTTTTACTTGTTTGAGCCAATTTGTTAACTAAGTTTTACAAAAAAACACAATTACCTGGATTTTGATGCGGGTCAGATGTAGACACTGTTGCCTACTCTGCCCAAGTCTACATCCTAACAAATGCATGCCACTACACCTCTCCCCAGTTTTTGAATGACTGTGAGTGATTGCAGCAGTTTACCTGATTTGTGACACCCTGTATCAAAAAATGACACATATCAGGGTCTGCAACATTTGTGATGTAATTGTGACAATTTGTAGTCCCAGTTTCAGATGCTGACCATTATATAAAATATATTATGTCTAATTAATTATTCATGAGCCTAGCAAGGCTTATATTTGGCAGCTGGATTGGTCATTAACATCTTAGAAATGACCGATCCAGCTGCCAACTGATGCCGTGTGACACTCGCAGCTCGTGCCACTCCACTCAAAATCTTTATTAAGTTAAAATAATTGGGAAAAGCCAGCCCGGTGGCACTGAAGGTTGAGGCACTGGATGCCACACCTCACACCATGCTGGTGACCCGGGTTCGGGAGTGGACTCGGATCACTGGGGGTTGGTCGGGTGGAGAAAGACTGTGCGTCCGACAACAGCTTGCCTTCTCCTGGGGGAGGGTGGGGATCCATCCCAGTGAGTGGTGACCTCTGGTGGAGGCTGGGGGCATGACAGCTCATCATCACCTCGGGGATTTGATTGGTCACGGGCAGCGGCCTGTGGACCAATCACCTCTAGGGGTTGCATCATCAAGGGGGAGGACGTTGCGGACATCAGTGCTCGAGCCTTGATGTCAAGGGTCAGCAATGTCCTCACAGAACAGGAAAAATCACCCTCCAGAGCCAGATAGATGGAGCAGTGAACCCAGTCCTGATGTGCCACCGACTACCGCTGTCTCAGGGACCGGAGAAGACACTAAGGTACAGGGGTTTCACCCCAACCCAAACCCTGCCCGGGGGGTAATCCATGGCAAGATGAGGGACCCTTAGCAGCAGGTAAGTCGGTGGCAGGGACGGGTTTCATTGGCGACTCCTCAAGGGGCAGCTCTGGCAGGGATGTAGGAGGGGAAAAAAAGAAATTAAAAAAAAAATTGGGAAAATAAAATGTTTATTGTGATTATACTTATAACTACTACAACAACCTTGAAGCTGGTCATTTCTTGGATTAATGACCAGCTGGAGTGAGGAGGCCATCGGTTGCACATCAGACCGCCCATCCCCCCAGCTGGTCATTAATCCCACAGAAATGACTGACTAATCAGTTGTTATTGCTTAATAGTCTGACGGTACAAAGACTGTTCACTGTGAGACTAGTGTAGGTCAAAATCCAATCATCTGCTTTGAAATTCCTCACACAAATTTTTCAGAAACAGGAATGACCATGACAATGTCAAGCAGTTGCCACAAATTAAAACTCTCCTAGAATCAGTAATAACAGAATCAGGGAAAAATTTGGAACCAAAATCTCTAAAGCAGCATCACCAGAGTGGTACCCTTATGGATTCCTGAGGCTGACTGTCTCGACACTGACCTGCCCGGGCACTATTGCCCAACAGGTTCAGTAGCCAGACAGTGTGAAGCCTGAAAGTGCAGAAACCCAATGGACATTACAAGGGTAAGGAGCAGATGCGATGCCTTGCTACCTTACCCCTGTGCATGCACTTGAAATAGTGCAGGAATCAGAAGGCTGGCCGAGCTGCTCCAGTGATGTTGTGGGCTAAACCACTGGTAGCTCGGCCAGCATGTTCTTGGAGGTGCAGGTTCTATCCCGCATTGCACCCTGTACATTTTGCAGTGTTGCACCCCTGTAACTGTTTTTTACTGACTCCAAGGTCCACTCCCCTCGGAGTTAGATATTTTAGTTACGGGTGTGTGTGGGGAAAAAGCCCCCCACAGGGGTGTTGGGGGGGCAAAGCCCCCACAATTTGCTATATAAATATTACAATCAGATGCCCGAAATAGTATTTTCGGGCATCAGATTGTTAAGGCACAATGAATTTCAGGCCACTGGGGTCGGTATCCTGAGACTCAGGAAACCGAGTTTAGAGATATCATAGTATATCCACCTGAGTCATAGGCTGGATAGGTGCAACAGAAATAATTAAAGTATAAATTATTACAAAAAAACAATACAGAGAGGGCACATGGAAATGGTGCTACTATGCCTAAAACAAAACTGAAGACCAAAAATCAAAGCAGAGCACTCAAACCCATAATAAACAAGGGCACCAGTCTCGGAATAAATTAAAATAAATATTTTATTTCATGAGGATGTAGCCCTTGTTTATTATGGGTTTGAATGCTCTGCTTTGATTTTTGGTCTAAAGTATAAATTACCTCTGGAGTGAGCTTGTCTCCTACTTGCGGTTGCCCATTGAGTTTTGAGACTCTTTTCAGCTGTTTCACAGCCTCTTCAGTTTTATTGTTTAAAACCAGCCAGCGGGCAGATTCAGGAAACCACCTAGTGGGGGATGAAAGGGCCTTGTTATCAAAAGTCAGCAGAGACAAAAGTGTTTTTTCATTCACCAGTAAGGGTTAATGCCTTTTGCTGCACTGTATAATGGCATTGAGAGCTAAGCTCAATCACTTTGCACTTGAGACATATTAAACCTAAATCAAGAAAACAAAAAACATGATGACACTCAAGACAAAAAATAAAAAAGCCTGCTACTTTGAATTTAAGTTAATGCCACAAAAGTGACTAGAATCCCAAACACGTGAACAACTAGAAAATGTGTGGCACAAGATTTATTTATTATTTATTTTATCACTTTTTGACCAGTACATGCAAACTAAGCTGTAATAGTGTGTTTTGAAGTGTATCATTGGGAGAGGATTAGAACTGTTTTATTGACAGAGGGAATGTTGGTAGTGACACCGGAGAAGCTCTGCAACTTTTTTCCCTTCCTTCCATGTGTTGTCCACATGTAGTACATTCTATGGCTTTCCAGACACTAAAAACTAGGGGTGAGGGCCTTCTTAAAACATACCTGATTTGAGGAACTATATTGTCCTATACGAATGTACCCTCAAATTGTGGGAAACCACCTCAACTTGTATTCTGAGTGATCGGATACAGTTTGACAACTTTCTGGAGATTGGTAGCACTAGTTATAGCTAAGGAATTGGGAAACTGGCATTTGCAACAATTTGTCATGTTTTTCTAGTTCTTGCCTTGTTTCATCAGGGGTGCGAGAAATGCAACAATATAACCTTGATTGCCATGGTGGCAATACTGAAATATTTTATTTGGCAATCTCACTGTCCATTTGTCCTGCAGCATGAAGTGGTGTCACAATCAGACATGGCAAGAATGATTTTGGACTATCTGAGGTCCATCAATTATAAGAAATGTCTTTCTTGGGCAAAGCTACTTCAGTTATGGCTAGAGCTGGGTGAAAACTGTGAATTCTGAATTTGCAGAAATTTCACAAAATGTTGCAAAGTTTTCCAAAATTCTGACTTCAGCTAAATCCAAATTTTCTGAATGTGTTTGGTGAATTTTTAGCCCATTCCATGATATCCTCTGGCCAAATTGTGGAGTAATGCAAATAAATTGCAGAATGACAGTTTTGAGGAATTCCATTTCACAGTTTAATACATTATTTCACCATTCAGTACATGTAATCGTTCCACAGTTCGGTGATCAATTCTGCAGAACTTCTTTCCTCAGTTTAATACTTTAAACTGTTCATACATTCATTCAGCTGTTCTGAGTCAGAATTTCTTCAAAAGTTGCCAAAGTGCATTCTGGAATTTCAAGAAAGCAAAATTCTGACTTTTGCAGAAATTCTGCCAGGAGAAGTTTTAATTTTGCACAGCCCTAGTTATGGCAAAACTTTATCTGGATCATTAAGTCCTTGAATGGAATACTGTTAAGGATAGTTTACTAAGTTTGTTCATAATGGCATCTAATGTATAAACAGTTTCATTAAAATGCATTTTAATTTTTTTTGTTTATTTTTTAATTTCTTTTCTTCTTAACATTGTAAAGTCACATACGAATAACTTCATTTTGTTTTCTATGACTATGTAGGTTTGTTTTTGGACACACAGTTTGGTTTAATTTTTATCTTGTTCTGTTAATAAAAAAAAATCTCCCACTATTCTTCAATATGTGCCATGGAATATCTATCTTTCACATGGACAGTAACCACAGATGGGCAGAAGGGAACTTTGTTTAACTCCTCATCTGAAGGATGTCATCTCAACTGTGCAGTACCCTCTCATACTGTGCTACAGTGCCAGTTATGGATATTAACCTAAGCACCTGGTGTGAAGTTAAAACCCACAACCTTCAGAACGTCCAGGCCCAGAGGTGAGTAGGCTACGTACAAAGCCACTGACAGTGATAATTAGGAGAGTTAAACAGGTTAAACATGACACCATGTGATTAAAGTGCTTGTATATAACCTAACCAGGCATATAGCCAACTCAATACAAGAAGCACATAGTCAGCACATCATGATCAAAAAAGGTGCACAATACAGAGTGTGACATGAAGTATAAAGAATACAACATATATAATGCTCCCAAGGTGAAGCCTTATTGCACATGTGAAACATGGGGATAGTGGACAGGCCTTTTGCAGTCGTCTTGCTGGTTTTACAGTGCTCAGGTAGTTTTCATATATTTTGTAATCTTTGCACTTTATATTACACTCCATATTTTGTACCATTTTGATCATGATGTGTCGACTACAACACATTTTTTTTTTGTAATAAGCTGTCTCAGTGCCTATTCAGGTCATATGTCAGGTTATGTGCTTGTGATACAAATAAAACATACCATGGCACACTTTAATCATTTTGGATGGTATCTTCTGTGTCACACATATAGCAGTTGGCACTCAAAGCAACATGTGGGTGTGCAATACAAGAGAGAATAGAGAAAGTACTATTTGATACAGAGGGAGCTGGGCACTTTGAGCTGTCTACTAGTTTCAAATATAAACTGTGGAACATTCTACATGTTTAAAGATAAACCGGAAAAGTGCCATTTATGAAGAAGGTAAACCTCCAGTGCTAGAACTGTTAAGAAGCAGGGGACGATCACAATGGGATTACATTCCTGCTTCATTCTGACATTCTGGTTCCTACTAGGATGGTCTAGGAAGTTCTCATGGTGCTCATCCATCACAGAACTCCTTTCCAAGCCCACACATTATGTTTCTGAGTTTTGATGAGTTTCCTGTTTTTTTAATCAAGGGCAAAGGATGGGACACAACAGCTGGCAGTTTGATGGGCACCAATACAATGTGCACATGTGGTTCCCATGAGGAAAGCTCTGCATCATATTGGACCCTAGCCCCAGCCTGGGCAATGTATTTTTTATTTTTACCATGACATACACGCTGCTGTGTCCTGGTGTTGAGCTGCCACTAAAATGGACACGATTATAAACCACAGACTGGCATTTAACACATCTGGAGTCAGACGCTCATGCTTGCAGCATTCTCAGATATTTTGATCAAAGTGCTGCAGTTGTAGCAATCTGGCACCACTAGATGTGCATTGACTGGAACATATCTCTAATTTGTACCCATTTGGCCTGCATGTGGACTATAAATGAAGGGGAAAGTCTTGCAAATTGCAGACCCTTCATAACATCATCCAACATTCCTGATCTGTGTGCAATTTCTATGTCTGATTTCTACAGGAAAATCAAACATATTTGGGTAAGGTAAGAGGCTTTTTGGGGGGTTGGAAGATCTTTAACCAGTCAAAAAGTTATGACTGGGGGATGGTTATCTTTTTGAACCAGTGAAACTGGGCCTCTGTAAATGTGCAACAGTATTTGATCTGGCTTAGTTTGATAACCTGCTAAGAAAGGAATATTTCAGGTACCCCTAGAGTATTAAAGGTAGTAAGCATGACCTGCATAAGACATCATGTAGTGTTTGATTTATATAATTTGAGTTTATCACACTATTTGCCATGTGAATTCAGGGTGTGTTTGTACAAGCCTTGCATGTATTGTTCTGCTTTTGGATGCACAATAATGGTATGTGCAAACGTGAGTAGGTCAAATTACATTTGAGGATGTCAGCTAATGTGTGTGTGTGTGTGAGTTTTTCCTCTTTATGTCTGGCTTGGTGAAGATGATAATGGTTGCTTTACAGCTTAAATCATTTTCAGTGAGGAAGCCATTTTGCACCAGTGTTAAGCAATGGAATGTTCCGACTTCTAAAAGCACTTTGGAAGAATTACATTTTAAGTATCAAAGTGCATTTGTTCTAAAGCTGTAATGCAGCTGCAATCCTCCAAGTCACATGTTCCAAAGGACAAGAATGGTAAATTAAGCACTTTAAATCTGCCTTCAAAATTGCCTTAATGGGTTTATACAACAGAAAAATGTAAATTGAAACATCATGAAACATGTGGGATTTGTTCAGTTTGTCATATGGGGTTGAGATGGGGGTTGTCTAAATATCATTCTGTTGAATTTATTCAGTAATATTCTTTTCAGAGCTGTGCAAAACTCCTGAAGTTTAACCATGTTGAAAAAGGCAATGTGCACCATAGTTTGCTTGGTTTGCATTTTGCAGGGTCAAAAAAAAAGTAAAATAATTTGCTGGCTAGTGGCAGTGAGCCAAGAGCTGACATAGTCTTTTAAATCATCCCCTCCCTAGTCCAATTCCTAAAGCTCTAGGACACATTTCTCAACAAGCTGTCGCCCCACTGACCTCTGATCCATGATTCAGGGAAGGTAGGGCAAACAGTAACATATCCCAGGTAAGGAGCTGGTAGATTTTTCAATGCAAACCCCTTCCTAGCCCACCTTTAGACCCCAAAGTACCTCTGTGTATGTTGTAGCATGCGATCTTTAGCTTCCCAACTGGGGAGCCTTTATGACTCCCTTCCTGGCAAACTCAATCACCCTTTCATTCAGCATGCCCACCCCCTTCACTCAGGCATAGCAAACTTACTAGGGTTGCCACCTTTGGATGAGATGAAAGCCGAATACTAAACCACACACCCAAACTCCACCCCTAACCCCACCACTTTTAAGACTGATGAGTGCATCGCTTGAACTCTGACTCACTTGATTTATTCAGAATTGCTGCTGATATTGCATTGTGTACACCTTCTTTAAATTACATCATGTTTATTATTTTTGGTTTGTTTGATTCAGATTTAAATATTTTAAATTTCAGTGTGTGTTAACATTTGGTGGGGTCAGAGAAGGGGTTCAGGTGACTTTGCATCCTGTGTATACAGCTTAACTTACACATCGAGTGACTACAAGGACACTTCTGACACCTGGCTATTTTGCATCAGGTGGCCTTTTCTGGTAAAACTCTCTCAATAAATAAATAAATAAACTAAACCAGTAAAGGTGGATGAGGTGTAACTACAAATATCATCTGCCATTTTAAGATGTGCTACTGTCCCTCCCATTGCTCCTACTCTAAAGCTATTTGTAATGTCACATAAGTTTTTAAAAGTGGTAGGAACTATTCTATGCTGTTAAATACCCCATTTTTTTCCATGTCAGTCATACATAGCAGACAGCATGATATGTGATATGGGTGGAGGCAGTATAGTGCAGTGGTTTAAGGCTCCGAGCTGCAAACCTAGAGACCTGGGTTTGAATCCCACAGGCCCCACTGGCATACTGCGTGGTCCTAAGCAAGTTACTCAACTTACTTGTACTCCCAGGTTGAACCTGTAAACTAGCTACAGCTTAGTGTGTCTCTCCTGGTAAAAAAATAATAACGTTTGATAAATTACTTAAATTTGCAGTGCCATCAAATCTAGATTGTGTTCCTTTCACCTCATCAGCTACTGCTCTCTGTCTCTCTTCCTTTTGTCATTTCTGTGACTTAGCATGACATTAGCCACACTATTCTGTGCTGTTCATCTGAAAGGCCTGGAATGGTGTTCCTGGAATATCCAGGTAGTATGAAAATTGCCAGCCCAGCAATAGCTACTGAGGAGAGAGGGGTATAATATTGCTAGAAATGGAATACAATATTAAATTATTAATTTAACAGCAAAAGGGGTGACACATATTAGACTATAGAACCGACCCTAAAAGAAAAACAGGTGAGCAAATGAAGGTATAAAAGTATTCCCTATCACAGCAGTAAAAGGCCATACTCACAATGCAGCCTGGAAAAGATTAGGCTGACTTGCTGTTAATGATCTTGATAGCACTACTTTACACCTCTCAGACTGACTGGTATACAAACAAAGGTCTGCATGACTTCAGAACTCGTTTGTAACCTGAACATGCAAGTAAAATAGTAAATGATGTAACAGAATCGGTTTTACAAGTATGTGTGCATTCAAAACGACTGAAAAAGTACTACATCAGAATAAAACTGGATTAGCAGGTAAGGTTTCTGAAACACAGATTATACAGTCCACACTGGGACAGGAGGCAACCATAATGTGGTGCCTGTCTGAATGTCTAAGGGTTTCAGAAAAATGAAGGTGTTAATTAAGGTGGTATTGTTTACTCTTCCCAGGAATAACCTTCCAATTTGCTGGTGTGAAGTTAGAGGTGAAAACTGGGCAGACAGGGACCATATGTTCAAGTTCAAGTTCAAGTTTATTGCAGGAAAACTCCATTGAGCAAGCTCATTCACAAGGAGGTCCTGTGACATAAACACTTAAAGTACAAACACAGATAGATAATAACAGTATATACAGTACATGAAATGCACGTTACATGATACAGGCTGGATATACATACAAGGGTACCACATAGGGTGATCGCAGGTGGTAAACATTGATATGAGACAGGGAAGCGACTTACAGGTTGCATACTGATAAATGAAACATGATGACTGGTGTGTGCAATACATATACAGTATTTTGGCAGCTAGAACAAACAACAGTCTACAACTGATATGGGGAGGAGTGATTTGATAGAGTAGCAGTGGGCGTAAGCAAAGATAAAGCCAGGAGTAGAAGGGGAAGGAAAGCAGTTAATATGACAAATCAATTATACCTTACCAGTGGATAAATATGCACACATGGGGAAGGAAGAGACTTAATGACAGTTACAGGTGTCTTTTATTTTGGCTGAACTTAGCGATTTGTAGAAGTTTATTGAAACTGTGCTAGTTAGTTTCAGTACGGTTTGTAATTGGTTCCAAATGGAGGGAAGGGCATATGCAATACACGTTTACCAAAGGAAGTCCGCGTCCTTGGTATGTCAAGCATAATAAGTCAGATTTTCTTAGCAGTATGCACTATGTGAGATACTAATAAGGGAAGAGAATAGCTTGGCAATTTCTGCAGGAGCAGTTTAAGAGTCCATAGCCCAGCATGGAGCAAGTCTAGTAGTAAGGGATGTCCAACCAACAGCTGCATATAAGTCACAGTGATGTGAACGGTAAGGGGAGTTGGTAATGAACCGTAACGCACGGTGATAAAGGATGTCCAGTTTGCTTAGATTTGCAAGAGTGGTGGAGGAATAGATTACATCGTCATAGTCGAGTAGGGGGAGAAAAGTGGCCTGTACAAGCTTGTTTCGAGTTTCAAGGGGGAAAAGGGGCCTATTTCTATAGAAGAAACCTAACCTTGCTTTTAACCTTCTAGAGACATCTTTGACGTGGTCACTGAAAGATAATTTATTGTTGATCCAGATACCTAGATATTTAAATTTGGTTACAACTCCCAGAGGCCCGTTTAGCGTGGTGACAATGAAGTCTTGGGCAAGGGTATTGGGGGGGTCTGAGACAGCACTGCGGGAGAATATCATTGCTTTAGTCTTCTTAGCATTGAGCAGAAGCTTTGCCTTTATTAGATTATGCTCAAGTTGTGCGAAGTCCGCTTGAAGCACTCCCTTGACTTCAGATAACGATGAGCAGAAGTATACAACACAGTATCATCTGCAAAAGTGCAGATTGGACGTAGATATGTTAGCATCTAAGTCATTAATGTACAGAGAAAACAAGATAGGGCCTAATATAGATCCTTGGGGGACTCCTCTTGCAACTGGCAAGGCAGCAGAAAAAAAGCCTTCTGCCTTTACTTTTTGGAATCTTCCAGTTAGGTAGCTAGAGAACCACTGGGTGGTATGGTATGTGGCACCCAACTTTGCAAGGCAATTGACTAATAGTTTGTGATCAACAGTATCAAAAGCTTTGCTGAGGTCCAAAAAGACTACACCAGTTACCTTCTTAGCATCTATAGCAGAGATCCAATCATTGGTTACTTTTGCTAGTGCAGTGATTGTGCTATGATTAGCCCGGAAGCCAGATTGAGCTGGGTTAATGAGAGAGAAGGTTTCCAAGTGAGATTTTAACTGAATATGGATCAGTTTTTCAAGAACTTTAGAAAAGATAGGCAATATGGAGATAGGCCTATAGTTGTTTACATCTCATGGGTCACCAGATTTAAATAGAGGGAGGATATGTGCTGATTTCCAGCACATATGTGGCTCTTTTATGTGCCCTGCTCTTGAAGGCACTTCCTGAATAGCATGCATTGCAAGCAGGCAAGCACACTGAAATGTCAGACAATTGCTTACAGTCAGATGAGAAGAAACTGAAATGGAGTTGGTGGAAGATCTCATAGATGCTGCTTGACCCACCATAAAAACTGAGTTTGCAATGGTAAAAACAGGAGGACCGAATCTGGACCTAGAAAACCGAATCCATTCTGTCAAAAACCGAGTAGGTGGTAACCTTAAAACTTACAGAGCAAGTGGTTGCATAACCTACAGGGAGGCAAACATCAGCTGCATCTTTGATAATGCTGGGTAGCCTGGTTTGCTACTCAGCTTAGTATCATCAAAGAAGGAGCTGCTGTGGCCCACCCTTGTGGTCATGTGCTCCTTGCGCAACAGTGAACTATCCACAAGTGAATGGATGGGTATGCTGGAGGAAGGGTGACTGAGTTAGCCTGGAAAGGAGTCATGAACACTACAGCCAGTAATAAAGGATCAATGGGGGTGGTAACAACATTTATTTATTTATTTATGTAGCTTTTGTTTACTGGGTAAGTACACTAGACAAGTAGTATGCCTATTTTCAGGAACGACCCGGGACAGCACAAAACATACATTATACATACATAGCAACATTGGAGAAACAGCATGATACAGTAAAAAACAGCTATAACAACGCTTGTATAAGGGCAGAGATACTGCCACACATAGTACAAATTGTTACAGGACATAGATAGACATTAGAATCACTGAATACATATTTCATAGACCATCATGGACTCAGAGTGGACAATAGTGGACTGCAGAGTATTACATTACAGAGACTAGGAGCAGTCACATCTTGTCGTTTGTTTTAGGTGGGACCACAGGGAGGCGAAAGGTCCCATGGGAAGGGCAGAGCGAACAGAGTCTGGAATGGAGTTCAGAGTCTAGGCACAAAGCGGCAAAGTCACGATCCCCATAAGGGTCGAGTAGGGGAACTTTAAGCAACTCGGCGGTCTGTGACCTGAGCTGGTAGGGGATGGCGTCCAGTTTTGGGAAGAGATGCGCCAGTCCCGATGGTATGCCCATGGCAAGCACTTTCCTGGTGAAGTTTCACACCAAGGATCAGGAATTCGCAGGGGAGCCAGTTGAGTTTGTCATAGAGCTCACATCGGTGGGTGAGTTTGGGAGCAGCAAGTGCAAACCGACAGATATCATTATATGCCGTGTTCCACCGATTAAGATGGTTTGAGGTGACCTGGCAAATAGGTGGTATCCATAACTAAGGGAGGAAGAAGCACTCCCTCACAAGTGCCAGCCTCGCTCCTGGAGTCAGGTTGTATTTGGCCCTGTAGGCAAGGCCAAGCTTACACCTGGTGGCACTGCAGATGTTGTGGATATGGCTTCCCATGTCAAGTTGTGGGTCGAGGGTGACCCCAAGATATTTAATTGAGCTCGCTGTTGGCAACAGGGGGCCTCCATCACAAGCTATTTTGAGCATAGCTGATGGGCTTTTAACTTGGCCGTGGAGCCAAAGAGCATGGCCTGAGTTTTGTTAGGATTCAATACCAGTCTATGGTTGGTAATCCAGGCCGAGACTCTGCTGAAGTCTTCAGATAGGCACTGGTTAAGGTCAGCAGCATTACGAGCATGGGTCACTAGCACAAGGTCATCTGCATAAAGCGTGACTTGGCAACGAGAGGTCACCCGTGGGAGTTGATTAATAAAAAGTGAGTATCGGAGAGGTCCAAGTACCGATCCCTTGGGAACTCCCATGGTCACAGCCCTAGGCTCTGAGAGGACCTTGTTAAAGCAGGTGCACTGCTTTCTACCAGTTAGGTAGCCCATCATCCAACTCATGGTATGCAGAGAGAACCCGAGAACCCTGAGCTGCTCCCCCAGTAGGTCATGGTTGACAAGGTCAAAAGCTTTTGACAAGTCAATAAATATAGCACCTGACAGTTTGCCCTGATCCATGGCAGATCTAATACTAGAGGTTACAGTAATCAGGGCAGTAGTGGTACTATGACCCTTCCGGAAACCATGTTGGGCCCCAGAAAGCAGCTCATAGGTATCCACGTACTCCGAGAGTTGCTCTGCCATAACCTTTTCCAGGAGTTTACCAAGGGATGGGAGAATAGCAATAGGGCGATAGTTGTCAATGAGTTTGGGATTTCCCTGCTTCAGAACAGGGACTATCCTTGCCTCCTTCCAGATGTCAGGGATTATCCCCGAGCTAAGGGATAGGTTAAAGATATGGGCAATCAGAGGGGCAATGTAAGCTGCTCCCAGCTTGAGAAGCCTGGGCTCAAGGTTGTCAGGCCCTGCACTGGAGTGCTGGGAGAGGGCAGCCAAGCGGTTCCGAATATCAAGGACAGACACGGCCTTGAGATTAAATACTCTCGAGAGGATGTTCACTCTGCATCGGAGGGATATTACAGCGACCCCATCGGTCGTGAAATGAGAGGTGAGGGCGAAAGGTCGGAGAAGTGGAGATTGAGGTGGTCGGCTATAGTGTGGGGATTATTGCACGAGACCATCAATAATCATGTCCACGACACCCGAGTGAGAGGGCCCACTGACGAGGGATTTAATGTTCCTCCAGAACCTCCTAGGATCTCTGACAGAGCTAAGTAGTGCCGATTTACAGAAATCACTTTTGGCAGCCCTAATGGCTTTTTTACACCGATTCCTGAGTTGCCGATATCTCAGGAGATTAGCAGGATCTCTGGAACCCTTAGTACTTGCCCAGCATTTTTCTCTCTCCCGCATCTGGGCAAGTAAGTCACCATTCAGCCAGAAGGTGGCTGTTCCCCTCACCCTCCAGGTGACCCTGAGGCGTGTCTATCTTGGAGAACACCAAAGGAATGTATGAAGCAGGAGGCTGCCACTGAGGGGTCAGAGGCTTCAAGCATCCTGGTCCAGTCAGTACATCCTAGATCGGCCAGGAAAGCCTCAGGGTCAAAACTGGAGTATTTTCTGACTTGAATGATTTTGTGTGGAATTCTAGGGGAGGGGATTTTCCAGACACAGTATACCGGGGAGTGGTCAGATTTGGAGTCTGATAGCGTGCCTGATGAGGCAATCCTCTCTGGCCGGTTGGTCAGGATCCAGTCCAGCAGGGAACTTGAGGAACCATTGGCTGCCTGTCTCGTCGGGTCATGGATTAGTTGGTTAAGTGATAGGCAGGCAAGTTGTGATTCGCATTTCCTAATATTGCCACACTCCCAGTTCATGTTGATATCACCCATAATAATGAGTTAATTGTCACCTATACTGGGCCTAACTGCATCTAAGAGGTAAGTGAGTCCTGTCAGACCCCCCCAGGAGGGTTATAGGTGCACACCAAGTGCAGCTTCTTAGCATCGCCCAGCAGCAGGAGCACATGAAGAAACTCACAAGGTGGATGATCAGGTTTACTCTGTGCCACCAGGGAGATTTTCAGATGGGATCTGTAGTAGATGAGGGTGCCACCCCCCTTCCTACCCCCAGTCCTGTCTAGGCAGATATGAACTCGTATCCTGTTAGGAAGCAGGTAGAGTCAGGAATCAAGGGTTTGAGCCAAGTCTCAGTTATCCCTAGGATGTCTGGCTTGTATAGCTCAGTCCACGCTAGGAGATCGTCTCGGTTAGGGAGCAAGCTCCTAATATTCATATGCACTATTTTTGGTCCCTTATTCCCATTCCAGGTGGCAGAATATTGAGATCAGCTTAGATGGCCCAGGATTGAGCTCAATATCTCCAGCCATGAGAAGTGAGTAGGGCCAGCCAGGGAGGAACAATCTTACAAGCGGCCTACCTCCAGGCCTGTGCATGCTGGACTTTCTTCACCCTGACCATACACATAAGGCATCTAGTGTCAAGGCTAAGGACAGTACCGTAGTGCATTACCTTAGTTACAAGTAGGTTGGAAAAGGAGAACTCAGTAGCATCATGGGAGGAGGGCCACAACCCTGGGTCAATAAATAGGCTAGGAGTCGAGGTAGCACAATAAAGGAGGACTAGCCCCAGGGCCAGTATCATAATTATTAGTGTCGTAAAACTGACCTGCCGCCCCCTCCTGAACATAGGAGAGGTGGCTTCCAGTTCTTCCATGGTAAGGACAGTAGTAACCACCCCCACAGATTATAGGCAACTGGAGACCTAGAAAAGGAGCAAACCAGGGCTCCTGGAAACCTGTAAAAGGGGCAAACCAGGACACCCCTATGGTAAGGCCCCAAAGGAACAGATCACCACAACTAGCGTGCTGGAAGGGGGACCCTCAGTGTAGGTCACCCACGCCTCCCCTCCTCTCGTCAGCAGCTTGCAGTAGTTGAAGGCGTTGGGACAGCAGATAGCAGAGCAGGAACTAAACAATGCTGATAGGCAAGCAGGTGGTGAAAATAGGAAAATGTCTGTAAAGGCAAGACAGAACAAGTGTTAGGCCTAATAGCTGCACTCTGTATCTTTAAGAGGAGTTGCAATATTAGAGAGAGGATGAACATTGCTAGGGGTTGTGCTGAGGGGAGGGAGTATGGGTGGGGGATGGGGGTGGGTGTAAAATTCAAGCAACAAGGAGACAGAAGGACAGAAAGTGAAAGAAATTGAATTATTTGCAGGGCAAAGCTTACAACTGTGACCAAATGGAATCTGGTCTAAACAGAAAAACTGTATCACTTAACTTACTTTCTGATCCAGGGTAGCTTACCACTGGACCTTAAAACAAAAAGATTTTACAATCTAAAAACCTGCAGCCTAAATGAACTTGCACTTCAAACTACCCTTACAGTGCAAAATTGCTGTAAACAAGCTTAGGTTGCGTTTAAGTTAGGATTTACAAGATAATTTGGAGAGACTTAACAAGTACCACAATCAGAATATAACATTAGCTTAAGGTCCAGAGAGAAACAGCAGTAGCAAAGAATTAAAGAACTGCAGCAGCCCGTCCACGCAGCAGAGTTGATGGTTCTGGACAGTCCAGTTTCTGAGCGTACCTTGGTCTGGTGAACAGCGGGCAGTGCAGCGAGGAAGGCAGCCGGCGGACAGAAGGGGTCCACCGGCTGCTTGAAGCAGCAGACGCACCCGTGTCAAGGGTGAAGCTTCGGTCTGGTGAACAGCGGGCAGTGCAGCGAGGAAGGCAGCCGGCGGACAGAAGGGGTCTGCCTGGCTGCTTGAAGCAGCAGACGCACCCGTGTCAAGAGATGGTGTGTGTAAGGTAGGGGGAGTTATGTTCAGTAATGTTACCAGCTCTTGCCTGAAGCCAGTGCATTACTCTGATATGTTTATTTGTTTGCTCCCCACCCCAAATCATTGACTGGTGGTCAATGGTTGTGGTGATGGAACAACTTGTAGATAAACATTTTGTGGGGCTTTGTGGGTGTCAGGATACAAAGGAGGATGACTCAAAAGAACGTTTTAGCTCCTGCTTCACTGCCAGGAGCTGGCAAATATTTGTATGCATGTGTGTGAGAGAGAGGGCAGTGAGAGGAGAGGAGAGGAGAGCTGATCTGAATCTTTGCAGTTTGACTGGTTTGATTGGTGCAGTTCAATGGGTTTGACTGGTTCACACCTGTTGAACCAAAAGTTTGAGTGTTTGCACAAAAGTCTGTCAGCGTCTGTGAGATTCAAACACCCAAAGTTCACGATGTTTGATTCTCAGGTAGAACCAAACTAGCAGCTCTAGTTATTTCAACACAAAGATTAAGTGCAATTAAATGTCCAGAAATTAAACACACAGCACCATTCATTAAATATTGTTATGAAAACAGTGTCTGCCTGAGGATGTTAAGTGTTCTGCTTCACCCAGACTGCAAGATGCTGAGACCTGCTGATCCCTGCATACCTCTCAACCTTTTGTCCCCCAAATATGGAACATTGCCTGTCAAAATGTGGAAAAAATGGGCAAAATGTGGAACACTTAATCAAGCCTTTAACTAAGAAGCTCAAAACGCTGTTAAAATTTTGTATTTATGTTCAGAAAGTCTGTTATTAATTGAATAATATATTTTTTGCATCATTAACTATGGATTGTTGCTTTACAGTTTTGACTTTGAATGTGGAATAAGTCCTCACAATGTGGAACAGGGAGCTTTTGTGAAGTACAATGAGGAACGTTCCTCATAATGTGGTACAGTTGAGAGGTATGGATCCCTGTGATAATCAACATTTCTCCACCTTAGTGATATCATTTGTGGTGCTATTCTCTTTCATCTATGGAGAAGACTGGGAGATTGCCATATTGTTGAGGCCTGTAAAGACTCTCTTTTTTCTGTCTCTTTGCCTATTCCATGAAATGAAAAGCCAATCAGCTGAGTTGATTGAAGTTTCATCATGTTGAATTCCAGTAATGCACAAAAATGTTTTAAATTAATCATTTAAGCTCATGCAAAAGTCAGGGAGAGTGGCACATTGCTGTAAGGTCTGCAGACTCTGGAATCTGGCTGTTGTGATGAAAGGCATGAACAATTTAACATGTTAAAGCCTGTAGTGTTCATTCACACCTGCCATTTAGTAGAAGTAATTGCTCAGGATGGCACTAAAGCAATTATCCCATTTCCAAGACTGTGAATGGGGGGTTGAAGAATTAATGCTGTTTTGATTGAAACCTTGCTAAAAGTTTGCTTACATTGCTACATTTGCACCGCAGCAACCTGAGTGCTTGACTTGGTGTGATGCAAATGTGGCAGTGTAGACACTTACTCAATCAATGTAGAGTAAGTCTCTCACTTGCCCTCTCACTGAACCACAGCAAAGTTGACAATATATTCAGGAGTGAGTGATGTAAGCTGCTGTGTGAACAGACTGCACTGCTCACTTCAATACAAAGTGGACAATCCCAGCATACTTCAAGGTGGCTCACCAGTAATGAATATTTGGGCGTGCACATATAATGGATTTTTTTTGTTTTGGGGGAAAATGTATCATTTTGAACAAACTGCCACACATTAAAAATGATGGCATCTCCTTGCTCACAACTGGGCTATTTTATTGACAACACTGGCTGTACTTGGCTTCTGTTAAAACATGGTAGTTCAGTGCACACTCCCATGTTTTCACTGAAGCCAAGTATAGCCAGTTTTGTCAAAAAAGCAAGCCAGTTGCAACCAAGGAGATGTCATCTTTTTTAAAAGCATTGTTTATGTATACTGTACATGTTGAGGTCGGAGTTTACTTCATAGAATCATACAATGTTATAAGCCGGTAGCCTTAGGCTATAGTGACTTGACCAGTATACCTTAATGGGCAAATTTCCACATCTTACATAAAGGTAAGTGGGATGGGCCATGAAAATCTGTCATTTCATGAGGAGTGCTGCATGAGTGATATCAGCAGTCCACCCATCATCTGACACATCACTGCTGTTGTCATCAGGCTCACAGCCCCTCTCAGCCTGGCTTGCATCAGTGCTGAGAGGGGTCTTGTAAATGCACAGCAACATCAATGCACAAGGTGGAGCCAGAACTTGAGTGGACTGCTAGAGTGATTGTTGAGGCCATGTACACATGGCTTAAGAGAATTTCTATGCCCTAGCAGCACATTGGTTTCTCCTAGACAGGTTTGTATTTGACCTAGGCTTAAAATCAGCTGTTCGTTACTCCACATTAAAATGATCACCTTATCAGGGCTAACACATCCATCCCTAGTAGAAATTAACACAGATAAGGCCCCTGTCAAAACTTAATATAAAGCAGCCACTAACCACCAGTAATTTAGTTACCAATATAACACAAGTAACAGAAGTATTTCTTAAAATGCACAGTAAAGCAGCAGCAAAATGACATCAGCAATCTGGAGGAATGCTGCCTTAGCATCGAGCAACCCTGGAGAAATAGACCACATCAAAAATGCACTAAAAAAGTAAGAAATTGTTGATTTTTGCTGCAAAACCTGGGAAACACATAATTTTAAGACCAATGTTTATTGAGCGGTGCTGTCTGTTTTAGTTTTGAAATCCATTACACAGGATCTTTAATGCATATCGACAAACATTCTTAAAATAGTGAAGTATTCATAAGGAATTTGTATAGTTACTTCTAGAAAACAAGAATAGTAGAAGGGTGACCCTCATCGGGCTACAGCATGGGGTACTGCTTGTCATGTGAGGATATTGTAGTTGGGGTGGTATGCAGATGAAGAATTTCTTGCCCCACTGCATGCCTATCCCCTTTGTTTTCTAACAAGAAATGCAGAGCTCAAGCATTCCGAAGGAGTTCGGACAGTTGCACATCTGGAAGGAGCATAAGCATAGGGAGATCAAATATTTTCTCCCAAGGTCAGTTGGTGGCTGTGGAGAGATTCTAACTAGGGATCTCCTGGATCCCCTTTAACCACTTGACCACATTGCATATGCCAGTAATGTTAAATCAGGAAGCTTTTATAACTAATGTAGTTAAGAAGTATTTCTAAGGAAAATCTGTACTGCTGCTTTAGTGTTTGACATTAAAAGCACTGCTGGCTATATATCAACCATTTCCTATATGGTAAATCATCTGTGTCACCAGTCATCCAGATACCATATACTACAGACCTCGCCCCTTGGCAGGGAACAGGTCAGGATTCTAAAAAAATTGTCTGGGCATGTGGGTAATGGCTGTGGGGTCCCCGAGAGCATAAACTTTCCTGACATTTTCACTCTTTAATAATTGATTGTCACACACAACCATGAAGTTAACCAACAAGTGAACTTAACTTAATGGGCGCCACCCAAAGGAGTGAAATGCAGGGACAGCTAAAAGCACACTTACTGTACAGCTTTGAGAAAGACATAGTGCTATAAAGATACAGATACTGCCCCCGCACATCACAAATTGGACAGAACAGATAGCCATATTCTGGATCTTAGAACATGCACTTGTATGGCTACTTTGCTATGAAAGCACAACTGTCTCTTAGTAAAGATAACATTACTTTCTAATTCTTTTTCTTTCTCATACTCTCTCTCTCTCATATTGCTCATTTATCTTCTCACACTTAAATAGCATATAAAACAGGCATAGTACCACTCCGTATGACTAGAGACAGGTACTTACTGGTTCATCCAAATGTACCACAGTTACCTAGCAGGGATGCTAACCTCTCTGCTATAGCTACCTCCTTCAGTAGTACTGGGACTTACCGCTAGGTGCTATACCAGGTTCAGTTGACTTTCTCACTTCCTGGTGTGATACCTCACCACTTAAAGCTTTTTTATCTGTAACCAGTACCATGGGACTTCAGCCAGACCCCCAGGGCCACCTACAACTTTTTGTTTCTCCCATGGGCACCTGCTCCTAACGCCCTCTAACCTGGATGGAGACAGATAGTTATACCTATCTATGGAGACAACCCCTCAGGTTGACAGGTTACATTTAACAATCATTCCAAATACTGGAGAACCCAGAAAGCTATACAAGGTAACACAGAACTTGCACAATGCCTTATCTCTACCATCTCTCATGGGAGTATTAGCTCTTTCACTCGGCACGGGGTCATAATGCTGCACACCAAAATAGCACAGCAATATACCACATTGTCAATACAGTGCAGTATATTACTCAGCAGCAATTCTTTATGTTTTGCAGGAGGGGGGGCTGAATCCCTCCAACTTATATAATCAACTGCAGGTGGCACTGAAATTAGATATCGCACAAAGTATGAAATAAAAAAATGTCCTTGAAACTCGGACCAGGAATCGAAATCCGGTCCACAGATGCACCTCTTCCATTGCTGCCTGCGGCTCATCCTGTTGAGCCATGGCAGTCGCTCGGTGGACCCTCCTCCCAGCAGAAGTCTTAACTGCTTCCAGGTAACAGTGACAGGATGCACAACTGCATTTACACAATTTTACAGTTTTGCACCCTGTCGCTAAATATGACTGCACTGTCTGCACTGAATGATTTTGACCTGCACTGTATTGTATATGGCATAATGACCTGGTAGGCTTTCACTCTGCCCCCAACACTGCATACATTAAGCTGCTGAACTATATGTGCTGGGAAAATCTGAACCCAGAAGGTCACTTGAATCACATCCCAAACCCATAGTGATGCCACCACGTCCAGGCCCAGTAGGCTTTCTGTAGCCTAAAGCTCTCCTCATGAAATAATTAACAGGTGGCCAACCAGGTGTTTCTGTAGGATGATGTCATCATTTCATTCATAATATGGGACCAAAGAGGGGCACATGCAGATTGTTCCACTGTAAGACCCAAATCGGAAAAATCCTTGCTCTACTTATATCTTGTCCAACTGTGGGGCTTTAGGGGAGAGGAATGAGGTGGGGGATAGAAGGTGTTTTGGTTGAGGAGCTGATTATTGAACATGGGTGCTATAGAATGGTGTCAAGATGGGGAGAGGTGGGAGGCTTGTGATTTGGCACAGTTAGCAGAACAGGTTTTCATTATAAGGATGAGTGTTTTATCATAAGAGAAGATTGCAATAATGTGCTCACAGGGGGCTTGCAGGACAAGGAAGGTTGGGATTAGAGGGTTTTAGGGTGGGAGTTAATTAACAATATTGGCATCAGGGGACCATGTACAGGGTATGGGGAGTTTATTTTACAGGTAAAATGTCAGATTCAATTTCGAGTCAGATTTCGGTCACCAAATCCGATATGGAATCTTAACATTTAGGACATAGGATTTTCAGCAGCTTTATCCAAAAATCCTAAATCCTAAATTTACATAACATCTTTGTGCTCCCAGGTTGCACCTGAAAACAAGATCTAACTTAGTGTGCCTTTCCAGGTTAAATAATTCCCCCTTTCCTATTTGGCTGGAATCCTAGATATCTACTGAGAAAAAAGATATCTAAGCACCCCTAACCAAAAGAGCCATGGCTCTGCTCTTTCTCATCTCTGCTCTCTTTTAGCTCGCATCATGACTTTCTGTCTGATCTATAATCTCTACTCTAATCTCTGTTTTGGCTTCTCTTGCCTACACCCCAGCTACAGTAAGGAAAGTGATGCCTCACCTTACCCTGAAGGGTAGGGAGAGCCTTTGAGTTTCTTTCCCTCTCTCTCTCTCTCTGGGTTTGTCCTGTTCTCTCACACTCATGCTATCTACCTCCCTCTTTTTCCTTCCTATAGGACCAGTAAAAAGCATAGACACTGAACAGCATGTGCCTGTCAATCCAACGATCTAGCAGCTAGCTGCAGATTAATTGGAGCTGGAATTTTCCAACCTCAAAATTCTCACTTACAAATTCTATTGACCAGGTCCAACTGGACTCAAACATGGGCAAGAGATGAGAGGCTGGCCACATCTGTTTTTATTAATTTTCTGTCTTTTTCTTAATTACATACATTTGCTTCTGGCAACTTAAAATCACAGCCATTAGTCTTGCATCAACATTATATTTCTGGTTGTAAAAAAGGTTTTGATGGCAGTGGTGTCCACAGGGGTGAGGCAAGTACAGTAGGTAAACTGAGTTCAGCTCCTCATATCACTCTCCAGCAGTCATGTTAGAATGTCTTATCATGTCACTCAATCGTTGAACAGACTATCTCCTCCTGGGGCTCAGTGTAATGTTTGTCCATGTTCATTCATGCTTGCATGTTGGATCACTTTGAGGGCTTTGGGGACTTAACACAGCCTCGGCCACTCAACACAGTATGCGATTGCATCCCCACCTTCCTTCTGTTCAATAGCTAGCTTTCACTGCTGGTTTTTAGGGTTTGTGCATATCTTGAGACAGTCATAATGCTCCAGAATACAGATTTACCTCCCAGCTATTTCCTGTTGCACAGGCCAATGACAAAGCTAACACATTACTTCATCTCACATACGATAGGTACCATTCTCATTAAACTATAAAGCTGTCAATCACTATTTGAAGCTCCACACACCAATGCGGTGATCTACTGTTGTCCTGTATCAGCAGGCATGCTGTGACGTGACAATCGCCAACATCTTCCAAATCTTCCTCAACTGACACCCAGCTAACAACAGCAGTGCCAGTTATAAAACATGCTGCTCCATGGTGTGTACTGTACCTCCCGCTTCTCCCTCCCAACCCCAACCTATGCCACCAGCACCAGTTCTAAAACTCACAAAGGGGCTTCTTTAACAAATGCTGCCTGCATGGTGGCTAGAAGCACCAAAGTTGCTTCTTTAGCAAAGGTTTCACACTCCTTAGCTCTGAATCCCTGTAGTACCCCCATCCACTATTCTGTGGTGCACAAGAGTACACAGATAGTTGTTGCTGTTAAAGAGTTTTATTATTTTTAAAAAAAGAAGCATGAAAATAGTATACACACACCCTTGAGTGCACCACAACATTTCCTGACCTTCAGGAAAAACGGATGCATTGGGCGACCAAAGCTTGTACAATATTGACAGTATGCAAAATCAAGCAATGTCGGGGGGGGGGGAGACCACTTAAAGCATCAAAAAGCTCTACCTGTTGGTAACATAGGTAAGACCCTTTCCACCCTCTCCCATCTTGTTTAGAATGGTCAACTGCATCATTTGCAGGAGGTGGGGAGGAGGAGGGGCCCTAGGGGATGTACCCCTCTCCCATACCCCTCAGCCTCCATTACTTGCAGGGCTGATGTACTGTACTCCAGTATGAACTTCTAACATGCCCTATGCAAGCTCCTTTTTACTAATCCTAAACACAACACATAACTCAACCATATATAATAGGCAATCACCTTGAGGGATGAACCTATATTTCTGCTCTGTTGGGGTGTGGGGGGAGGTGTAAGGGGGGGTCAGAGCCCCAGGAGGGGAGCCGAACAGAAAGGAACCACTGTAAGTTTCAGTCTGGGTCTATAGTTTACTTATGGCAGTATGTCTAGTCCAGGAAGGGCCACCAACAGCTGGAATATTCAGTCAGGGTACCCATTGCAAAGCTGGAAAGTATCTCAAAGGTGGCTACCTGTGCCAGGGAGAGAAGAAGCTCAGAGAAAGTAGGACTGTCTGGTGTACGCCATCTCATGAGTATAGAGATAGTATTAATTATTTTATCCCAGGTGACGTTCAGGATCCTCCACATCAACTAGAGACATTACCCTGTTTCCGAAGGTGACCAGTGCAACTCACAGCTCTCCACCACAACCCATCACCTCATTACAGCAAAACTGAAATTACATTCTATAAACAAAAAAAAGGATATTTTTCTCAGTTTTTACATTCGGTAAAGGAATGATGCCCTTGCTAAATGTAAACTGAGTTCCCTAATCAGTGTCAGCTCATTCAAGGCTCTTCTTGATTGCCATTGTGTAGACAAATGTGAATGTTGTTTCATTTTTGTTTTGTTTATTTAAAATCTGGTAAGTCCATGAGCCAATGGCTCATTTTCAAGGTCAACCAGAGTCACATTCATATATAAATAAATACCTCTCAACATACATGAAAGTATTACAATCAAAACACAGACTAATTAGAGCATGAACATTGCATCCTAAAAGCAAGATACTTTTACAAGATGGTACTAAATTAAAGTATAGAAACATTAATACTGTACAGTCAAAAACTTTAGACATAGAATTAAAAAACACTGGGAGATTATAGAACAAGATTCTCTGCCCCATTGATGATTTCATTCTAAGTAAACAAAAACATTGCCGTTCTGAAACACGTGTCCCAGCTTTACCATTTTAGCCTTTAAAAATAGAATAAAAGGATTCCGGTACAGTACCTTTTTATGTTGGCATGCTTGCGCAGCCAACATCGTGGGACAGTGCAGCTTTGGAGGCAGGGCCGCAGTTGGGCGAATGCAGGGCATGCACCAGTAGCTGCGTCCCGCATTCCCCAATCAGCCTGCATGCTGGCGCCACACCATGCATACATAATGTGGTGAGGACATCTAAGAAAAGGTCCGTTGCAACCGAAGCAAAGCTCATCATACACAGCGGTCCTTTTCTTGCCATGCTCGCCACCATTATGTGCATAGTCCGGTGAGCAACTGCCTAACTAATAGCGACCGGTGCCCAATCCCCCTGTAGGTTAACCCCCTTCCTTTGTGTGCTGATGGGGAGCCCACCCCTTCGGCATAAACCCCCAATTGTTGAATGCCGAGGGGTGTCCAATCCCTCGGCTCGCGCCCCATCCACTTCCTTTAGTGTGCGGCGGGGTGCCCAATCCCATCGGCATTACTCCCCCGTTGTTGTGTGCTGGCGAGTGCCCCAATCCCGTTGGCTACAGACACCCCCAAACAGTTAGGTGGCGCGCTGGGAGCCCACCCAGCGTGCCAAATCCTGCAAAAAAAACTTGTCCCCACGATGGGGTTTTCTTTTTTTCCTGTAAAATGAAAGCGATTCCTTGTAGTCTTGATGCCCCTCCCCCACGTGCACCCACCCACTGCGCACCCCGACTCCCCTCACCCCATATTTACCTGTGGAGTCTGGCGCAACGATCTTCTGTGGACCGGGAACATGTCTGCACTCTTCAAAGCCGCCCACGAACTGAAGAAATGTCGTTAAGCTGTATAATGGAATGACTAGGGATTTTTCAACTTTAATGCATATCTTGGGCATTTTTGTGAATTTTGGCCCCAAATTTAAAACATGAGGTTTTTGGGATCCCTTCTCATGAAATCTTGCACTGTCATGGCGTTATTCGGTCCCAAAAGGTGATTTCGCTGTCACTGCGTGGAATCACCTTTCAGGACCGAGTAACAAAATGACAGTGCCACTGTTCATGAGAGGGGCTGTCAAAAAGCCTATGTTGCAAGTTTGGTGGAAAATCCAAACATTATTGTTTCATTTAGCATGCTAAGCAACTGTGCAACGACGTCAGTTAGCGATTCACACTATTTTCATGCCAGATTCCCGACATTGGCATTTTACCACACCTTCTTGTGAACCGTACAGCTATCATTTTTCACATCCTGCCTGAAATGTGTTTTCGCACTTCCAGCGCAGAATAGCGCAGTTGCTGCATGAAATCAGTGTTCAGAACACATTTCAAAAATGACAATGACACTGCTCATGAGCAAAGGTGCTAACATGCCTGTGTTGAAAATTTGGTGACAATACTCCATAAAATGACTGTTTTACGAGCGTGCGTAGCAACTGGGCAACGCACACTCGTAAGTTAGCTTATTTGCAATATTTTCATGCCACATTCTCAACATTGGCATTTTACCACACCTTCTTGTGAACTTTATAGCTGTCATTTTTCACATCCTTGGCAAAATGTGTTTTCGCACTTCCAGCGCAGAATAGCATGGTCACTGTGCGAAATCATTGTTCGGGACACAACATGAAAATGACAGTGACACTGTTCATGAGCAGAAGTCCTAAAATGCCTGTGTTGAAAATTTGGTGACAATACTCCATAAAATGACTGTGTTACGAGCATGCATTACGCAGTTTGCACGCACGCTCGTAAGTTCACAAACTTATATTTTCACTCCACATTTTCAACAGTGCCATTGTTCTACACCTCCTAATGAACAATACAGCTGTTCCAGCGCACAATAACGCGGTCACTGTGGAAAGCCCGTGTTCGAGACACATTATGAAAATGGCAGTGACACTGTTCATTAGCAGATGTCCTAAAATGCCTATGTTGAAAATTTAGGGATGAAAGTCAATACGATGAGTGTTTTACGAGCGTGCATTGCGCAGTTTGCACGCACACTTGTGAACTTTTGTGAATTTGTAATATTTTCACCCAGCTGTTCATCATTGCCATTTTCCATGCCTCCTTATGAACAGTACAGCTGGCTGAAATGTGTTTTCGCATGTCCGGTACAGAATTGCACGGTCACTGTGTGAAATCACTTTTTGGGACACTTTCAGGAAATGACAGTGACACTATTCATCAGCAGAGGTCCTAAAATCCCTATGTTGAAAATTTGGTGGCAAAAGTCCAGACAATGACTGTGTTGCAAGCGTGCATTGAGCAGTTTCCACGCACCCTTGTAATTTTGTGAATATGCAATATTTTCATGCCACATTTGCACCACTGGCATTTGTGCACACCTCATTATCAACAGTCCAGCTGCCATTTTCCACAGCCTGCCCAAAACGTGTTTCCACAGCTCTGCCGCACAGTGGCGTACTCGCTCTGCAAAATCACCTTTTGGGACACATTAACAAACTCACAGTGCTATGCCTCTCCACCACCGCCACTGCCAATGCCAGCGCGACAACATTCGGCATTGACAAATGCTTGTTTTTGTAGTCACTTTTTTACCATTATCCCTATTTGATACTGAAATCTTAAATCTAGAGTAAACCAGCCTAATTTATTTAAGAGTACACAGTTATGTGTCCTAAAGGGCATCAGTGTATCAAAGTGAGCAATCTGATTCAGCAATGTTTTGACCCTGCTTAATAAACCTTGACAAGTGGAGTGATAAAAAAAAATCCATAGTCTATAACTGGAATTAAAAACCTCTGTTCAAGAAGCAATCTTGTATCTGGTAACAGAAGAGAATTTAACCTGTAGAGGGCTCCCAACCTCTGATAAATCACCTTAGTCGTCTGTGTAATGCGCACTTCATAAGACATGCTGTCATCTACAATTAGTTCTGAATATTTAAAAGTGTCTACTTGCTCAATTACCCACCACTAAGCATGTGAAGGGAAAGAACAGGACCTCCCCAGTTTTCTTTTTTATCTGCTAAAGAGCATACTGTAGACTTATTTTTTTTTTTTTTTTCATTCAAAACTGATTTACTTTTAATAAACCAGTGCTGGGTGGATTCAAAGTCAGAGTCCAAATTACTTTGGACCATGTTGAAACAATCTTCACTTATGAGGACCACCACATGATCTGCATAAAGAAACACGTGTGAAGTGGTACAAATAGAAGGTAAGGAATTCAGAAAATAATAAAAAGTAAAGGACCCAGAATCGACCACTGTGGTACACCCAGTGATGCAGAAGATGGAGAAGAGCAAATGCTATTTATTCTTGTGACCTAAGTATGCTGGTCAAGATAATTCTGGCACCAGCCAACTACCCCTTCAAACATGCCAAATTTTGAAAGGGAAAGCAAAAGTAATCTGCGATCAACAAAATCGAATGCCTTGGTGAGGTCCACAAACACCACAGCTGCATAATGGCCCTTGTCTAAGGCCATCTGGGCTGTGCTCGTGAACCCCACCAAGGTAGTTGTGGTGCTATGTCCTGGTCTGAACCCATGTTGCACAGATGTTAAGAATTTAGGAAGCAATAAGTCAGATCGCCTGTACTTGAACGGAGTATGCTCTCATTCCTTTTTCTTGGATATGTGTATTGCTTCTAACTGCTTGCAGCAGGACCAGGTCCTTCATGTTATCATGTTAATTTTATTTTTTGTTCCTGTTTATTTTTGATGCTTTTGATCTATTGCACTGTCTTGATCTATTGTATTATTTTCCTGTCCTAATCAGAATCTCCTTGTAAATGAACTGAACACTGCTCAATGGAGCTTTTCTCCTGGTAAAACAAATAAATGCACATACAAAAATACAGTTTAGCTGTTATAAGAGTGGTGGGCAATTTACGACAGTGATGGATTGGGCCAATCACCCTTAGACATAGAGCAATATCTCTTTTGGGCATGGGGAGGGGTTCTGCAAGATACTGAGGATTAAAGGGGACAAGCAAATTCGTTGTCCCCAGTACACTGAGACATACCCCAGAGATGGGCATCATGCAGAAATCTATAAAACCAGTTGTCAAAAGCCTGCTGCTTCCTTTATTAGATATGGGATTATGATGTAGTCAGCTGCTTCTGGCTGCACATTGTAAAGGGGTAGGGCATTTTATAACAAAGAGTGCAGACTTGTCCTGAATATACACACTTGAACACCCCACAGCACAGTGTATACCACTCTTGGCTGGCTATCAATTTTAAATTGCTACAAGTACTTTTTATTAATTTCCCCTTGGGTTTGGAATACTTATTTTAAAGGGGGAAGGAACAGGAGTATTAAACAGAGATGAGGGAAGGTGGGAGAGCAAAAAGGAAAAAAAGTGGGGAAATAAGCAGAGTGGAAGCAAAATCTGGAATGCAATATGAGTGAATGCTAGAAGTCTAGGAAATAAGATTATGGATCTAGAGGCCATAATGGCACAGGCTGACCTGGATATTGTGACCATTACTGAGTCATGGTGCACTGAAATCCATGATGGGTACATGGCCATACCAAGCTATACTATGTTCAGAAAGGACTGGGTGGGAAGGAAAAAGGGTGTGTGGTGCTTTATGTGAAGGAAAGCATAAAAGCTACAGAGATACAGGGAATATAGGGGGAAGCAGAAGTACTGTGGGTCACCCTGGAAATGGGGAATGCAGTGACTATTCTAATTGGAGTGATCTACAGACCTCCAGCACAGGGGGAGAAAGTAGATAAGGTACTGGTGGAAGCCACTGGCAAGACAGCAAGAAAAGGGGAGGTGCTGCTGGTGGGGGACTTCAACCTGCCAGAGATAGACAGGGGTCTCCCAGCAGCAGCTTCAGCTAGAAGCAGGGACATCCTGAACTCTTTGCAGGGGGTGTTCCTCAAGCAACTAGTCGGTAAACCCACTCATGATGGGGCAGTAATGGACCTGGTAGTCTGTAACAGGGACAGTGTTGCAGACGTCAAGATAGGAGGCCATTTGGGGACCAATAATCACTGTACAGTGTAGTTCAATATAAGGATGGCTGCAGAATTGAACCAGGAGGGCAGATTTTATAAAGATGGGTGAATGCCTCAGGGATGACGTGGTGGGGGAATGGCCTGGGTGGGGAAGAGGTATAGTGGGCCAAGACAAAAGGCAGCACAGTAAAGGCAACAAACCTCTGCATCAAACAAGTGAGCAAAAGCAAGAGGAAAAAGAGACTGCTATGGTCCTCAAAAGAGGTGGCTGAAATGGTAATGGCTAAAAGGGTAGTACGGTATTCAGAAGGTATAAAGAGAGCACAGAGAGGAGGCTAGGGAGGTGTGTCAGGGGATACAGAGGGAAGCAGGGAAAATATTAAGACTTGCAAAGACACAAACTGAAGAGAGACTAGCCAAGAGGTAATGAATGATGGCAAGGCTACACTTGAGTGGGGAGGGGAAGGAGATACTAAGGCAAAGACCAGGGAGGTATACTGTGACAAAGGTGGATTTAAACTAGATGGGGGGTGGCAAGTGGATAGCAGGTAGGCAGGGATCTGATAGAGTGGAGTCACTGCCTACACCCCAGGCTAGCAGGGAAGGACTCAGGGTGGTTGAAAAGGGAGGGAGTAGAAGGTAGGAGATGGAGAACAATGAAGGGAAGAGGGCAGGATGGAGGGTGGTGTCGCTGAATGCGAGAAGCATAGGCAACAAATCTGCTGAGCTACAGGCACTCTTCTCAGTGTGGAGGGAGGATATTGCAGCTGTCATAGAAATGTGGGCTACCGAGCACCAGGACTCAGATCTGGCAATCCCAGGGTACACATTATACAGGATGGATGGTAAGGTGGGGGTGTGGAGTGGCAATTTATGTGAGGCATGAGATCAAATGCACAAGGGACGTAGGGGACGAAAAGGAGAAAGGAGAACAGAGGCAATCGGGCTGCAGCTCCTAGACTCAAGGGGTAGGAAACTGAGGTCTGGGGTGATATACAGGCCATGGTTCCAGTCTGAGGAGCTTGACAGGGAATTAGTGGGACAAATCAGAAAGGTATGTAGAAAAGAGAAGGTGGTCATCATGGGGGATTTCAACTTGCCTGGGGTTGATTGGAGCATTCCAGTTACCTCCAGTGTTAGGGAGCAAGTGCTCCTAGATGCGATCCAGGATGGTCTGCTGATGCAGTTGGTCAGTGTATGCACTAGGCGAAAGAACACTTTAGATCTGGTATTGTCAAATGGGGAGGCAGTAAGGGAAATAAGGGTGGAGGACCTACTTGCCGACTGCGATCACCAAACGGTGTGGTTTAATATCACGATGTGCGGGGAGCCAGATAAATCAGTAACTGGGGTGGTAAACTTCGGGGGGGGTGGGCTTTTGGATGATGCTGGAAGTACTGAAAGGGAAACTGGAGGGCATAAGGCAGAAAATGGACGTGGAGCAGAAATGGGATATTATTAAACAGGGGATTACAGAGGCAACAGAATCCTACACCAAGACACAGAGTAAGAAAACCATGTTGGTTGAACAGCGAGGTAGTGGAGGTAATGAGGGCAAAACGAGAGGTGCACCAGAGGTATAGGAGGACTGGGAAGGAAAGGGACAGAGAGGAGTACGCAAGATGGTCCAAGGAGGTGATCAGAAAAGGGAGAGAAGCCAAGGCCCAGAGAGAGCTGAGATAAGCGCAGGGAATTAATGGGGGGAGACTTTTCAGATACATCAGGGAGAAAAGGAAGTGCAAGGAGACAATAGTGAGGATAAAAAAGGATGGGGAGTGCTCATAAAAGGGTGAGGAATAGGCCGAAGCACTGAATGAATACTTTTGCTCAGTGTTCACAGAAGAAAAGGGGGGACTGCGACCACCATGAGCTGGGAGGATGGGGACGGGGGGAGAGGAGGTGACAAATGTAAGAATTGAGGGAGGCAGAGTCCTAGAGGGACTGAGGGCACTGAGGGTAAACAAGGCACCAGGGCCAGATGGGATCCACCCCAGGGTGCTGAGGAAGATGGCAGACATGTTGGTAGAGCTGCTGGCAGATCTGTACAACACCTCACTGGAGTTGGGATGTGTGCCACTGGATGTAGTGCCGTTACACAAGAGCAGAACAAGGGACGAACTGGGTAATTATCATCCGGTAAGTATCACTTCGATAGTGTGCAAACTCATGGAAATGATACTAAAGGAAAGACTGGTGTACCTGGAGGACAACAGCCTCCAGGATGTGAGGCAGCATGGGTTCGTTTCGAGGAAGTCTCGTTAAACCAATCTGATACAAGATTATGACTGGGTGACAGTTGAACTGGATAAGGGTCATGTGGTGGAGATTCTTTACTTGGACTTCAGCAAGGCCTTCGATTCGGTGCCTCATAGGTGGCTTGGGGGAAAGCTAACTGGTGTAGGGGCAAAAATGGCAGACTGGATTACAAGCTGGCTGAGTGGGAGGCTGCAACAGATGGTGTTGGGAGGGGAGCTCTCAACTCCAAAGCCAGCGATGAGTGGGGTGCCACAGGGCTCTGTGCTGCAACCAGTATTATTTGGGCTCTTCCTATCAGACATTGCACATGGGGTGTTATAATTGTTGCTATATTTACTGATTAGTGGTTCTAAACCACTGCCAGCAAGTGCCCAACAGCTGTGTAAACCATGGGCACAACAGTAATGTAGCATCAGCAGGAAACCACCGAACAAGCTGACCTCATGCTGGAAGTTTACAAGTGCCACACAACCAGTCATTCAGTGCGAGACAAGCTTGTCGGCAGTAACAGGTACCCTCGTAAATCGGTAAAAAACAAACAAAAGTGTTTATCTATTTAGGCAAACATGGCAACAGCATCCCATTGTGTACACCCAAACAAAAGTGATAGACAACAGTTTATCAAAGAGCAGGAAAATTGGAACATGCTTAAAAAAACAAAAAGTGATGTTCAGCTCTTCAGAAAGCACCTAAAAGACATGGGTAAGTCCCCAGATTTCCTCAATTTCCCAATGGCAGAGAGTTACATGTTCTATGTGACATTCTTAACACCAGTAAAACCAAACACCAGTAAATATAAGAAATAAAGCACAGGGAAGTGTGGTTTTATGGGGATTTTATGCACCCCCTTGGTGTGTGATGCCCATATAAACTCCAAGGGCGAATGGGTTTCAGACACCTCTGGGGTGCATACAATTCCCATAAACCATTTCCCCATGCATTATTCTATATTTTCTACATGGGTTTATTATCATTTTAAAATTCTTTTCTATTATAGTTTCTGTGTAAGTGGTGACACGTGTTTCTGCTATTATTTAGAATTTTTTCCATCTGAGCCTAACCTGGTGTTATTTCAGAATAATATTCTGTACTATGACTAAGAGTGGGGACATAATGGTACCACCGAAATTAGGTAAGGATTGAGCCATGAAAAGGATGGGTCTAGTGTGGAATTAATCCATGGCTGGGGTTGGGTTGGGTTCGGCCGAGTGCCTCTGACAACCCAACCATGGATTAATTCCACAGTAAGCCCATCCTTTTGAGTGGCTTAATCCTCTTTTAATATGACAATGATTGTATAACTAATATTCTCTGAATAAATAAGAACAGACAGACTAATTTAGTTTTGGAATGCTTTATGCTGAGTTGTTAAACATGATGTGTACACAGTACAAAACAACTGGAACACACCTATTGGAAATATCGTGGCTGCTATTTCACTTTTGCAAAAATAGCTTTCATTACAAGCTTTAAGCTTTCTAACAATGAAACATATTTTGAAACTTTTCAAAAACTTGCAGTTAACTTTCTACACAAGGTTCTTCAATTTTCGTCTGTGAGCATTGCAAGATATGGGTTGCAATGTATAATGGGAGTGTGCTAGGATAGATCTTCATGTTTTGTTCCTGCAGTTCCCTTGGCAGATCAATAGATGGCTGTGAAACAATGCTAGCAGCACAGCACTCTTTTTCCAAATATACTAAATTGAGCCAATCTATAAAAACTTTCATAGACCAGGTATTATTTTTCTGAGTATTGACTTCAGTTTTTTCTTCTCTAAATTATCTAGTTCAGCAGGAGATAGAACAACATGATGTTTACTGCTCTTGCCTTTCAACTACTTGTTTTGACTAGTATTGTTAGACTCTTTCTTTGATTTCCTTGAACTGCACTTCAGCAAAGAATTGCTGGAGCAAGCAGAAACAGCAAAATATTTGCATACTGTTTTTACTTGTATAGTGCTTTTACCTATGGTGGATCGTTAAGGTACTACATCACAAACCATGGTCTACTTGAGAATTAAACCATGATTGATGAAGTACCCCCTGTTATATTTAGGCCAATAGAAATGCAATATTACAGTGTGCAGATTTATGCCATGTTACAAGCAGTTTTAAATCTCCTTTTTTGTAACCAGCTTTCAGTTTTTCCAAGTTTAGCCTGGGTTTTTTAACTTGTCCATATTTATATTTTAATAATTTTATCTAATTCATTAAATTTTTTCTGTGACATCAAAAGTGTCAACGATTCAAAAACATGCAGAAATTTAGGGAGAACACTCATTTTGATCACTTGAACTCTTATTGTTAAAGACGATGGTAAGTGTTCCCATTATTCTAAGTCCTATTTATTTTTTAAAATAAGTGGAACCAGATTATTGTTGATCATAAATTCTACATTACATGACTGGTTTATCCCTGGGTATTTATCTTTTACTTTTTGAAATGCTGAAGTATTCACTCTGTGTGTTGTATGAATTTAGCTAGTATTGTATGGGCATAATGGCTAGGAGAGTAATAAATCCCAGACCCAGTCTTCGCAAAGACATAGACAGGATGGAAGCTGTCCAGAGGAGGGCAACTAAAATGGTGCAGGGTCTGCACCAGCAGACATATGAAGAGAGACTAAAGGAGCTTAATATGTATAGCCTTGAGGAAAGGAGGGAGAGGGGGGACATGATAGAAACTTTCAAGTACCTCAAGGGAATCAACAAAGTCCAAGAGGGTAGCATCTTTCAAAAAAAGAGGTGTGCAAGAACAAGGGGGCACAATTTGAAGATAGAGGAGGGGTGGCTCAGAGGTAATTTAAGGAAGTATTTTTTCACAGAGAGGGTTGTGGATGCATGGAACGGCCTTCCGGAGGAGGTGGTGGAGTCAAAAACAGTGGTGGAATTCAAGCATGCATGGGACAGTCATAAGGCAATTCTAGGGGATGGGGGTAGGAAGAAGTAGGCTGCTGGTTAACTAGGATCTGCAGCTTATCCAGTAGGCAGGGAAATGGGCAGACTGGGTGGGCCAAGCGGTCCTTATCTGCCGTCAAATTCTATGTTCTATGTTTCTATGTTTCTAAATCGGGAGAGGAGAGCAACAGCCCCAGCTTAAATTCAGTTAATGTTTTCCATTAGAAATTATTTTCATTATACCTGTTCTATATATACTATTATGAACTACCGATCGTAAATGGAGGAAGCTGATTGGCCAAGAGGGTTTAGAAACTGTGATGATATCGGGCTATATCATCACGGCTTCGGAAAACCTCCGGTCACCAGCCTTCTCACCGGCAGAAAAAAAATCATTCCGACGACAACGGGCAGCCACGCTGAACTTACAATGCAAGCTGCTGCCAGAAACAATGATCCAGTGCGTCTTAAAAAAATTAAAAAAAAATCCACTTGCCATCTCATTTCCCTGCCAACATCCCTGTAATCCTGCTGCCGAAATTTAGCGCCACAACTTAACCTGCGCTTCTTTTCAACACAGCGCCACTGTGTCAGAGTTTTCTCTCTCGCTCGCTCCTTTCAGAGGCGCACACATGGCTGCCCGTTTAACCAATGCAGTAGGGTTTAAAAAATTATGCTTCCTAATCCACTGAGATTGGTCATTGGCTTAATTTTCTCTTTAAAATCTCGTTACCGCGATCATCTACTGCGGGGGGGGGCAGACAAAGATACTGTTGCAGAGTTCACAGGTCACACCATCACAATACTATTACCTTTTCTGTCAGCTCCAACTACAACAGCTCCACCTGCTGTCTTCTAGAACTATTTTTTTTAAATGTATTCCTACACTACCAAAAAAGCTTTTTTTAACAGGTTTAAAGGGTGTTTTTTTATCTTTTATTTATAAAACCATTACTCCTGTTCATAATAGCAATAATGCACTCCAGTGTGTGGCATATCGTGGGATATTGTCACTTCTCGGGTCGTTGGATGCACTCGGCCTGCGGCCTCATGTCCAACCACCCGAGGCGTGACGATATCCCACGATATACCACACCCTGTCATGCATTATTACTTAATTGTTTAACCATATTGTAAAACTAGTCAGACACAGAGAATGCTCAGTTTTTGTTCTGTAAAATGAATGCTGAACTATAACTAATTTTAAATATTTACTTAACCTGCAACTGATTTATTTTGTATGGTTGGCATTGATTTAATAAAAGTGATTAATCTGATGTGTGTTTATTACATGCAATGCTGATTATGATTTATATGTTAACTCCAGGTCACCCTTTAAAGGGTCTACTTGGTTACCAAATAAAGCAAATAATGTGCACTTCCAGTTACTCTGGGTCTCTCAGATAGTGCTGCAACAAAATTTAATTTTGCTGGTGAAATTCTGGCAAAATCATGAATTTGACGCACAAAACATTTTGTGAAATTTTCGCTGTTTGACTGTGAATTTTGCAGGTGTGAAATGTGAAATTCCAGCAGCAAAATTGCAAATTTTACCCATGAGATGCAGAAATTCTCCCTTGAGTGGTGGAATTTTGCCAGAGAGTAGTGAAATTTTTGCCTTTGCGAGTGAAATTCTGCATTTCGCAGGTGAAATGCATGATTTCATGGGTGAAATTCACTATTTTCTTGGCGGAATTTTGCATTTCGCACCTGCAAATTATTTGCAAAATGCATGAATTGCGCCAAATATTTTGAGGAGCCAAATTTGTGCATTTCACACATCTCTACTGTCAGACACTGTCATCCTTTTATTGTACAAGAAGATGGATGAATGTCTGTGAATTTAAGGTCTGTTTTGTAAAGATTGGTGCACACTATATTAATTTACATTATTTTTAATTTTAATTTCTTGAAATGCACTGTAGTGAATTGCATCTGGCTTTATGGAAATACATTTTCACTAGAGTGTGTGGGATTTGTTAGCAGGCAAGCAGTGCTACATGTCTATGTGCATTGATGTACTGTTTCTATTCCTTCAGTCTTTTAGAAAGTACGAAGTCTGCATTACCTCAGGACAAGTAAGCAATAAGATATGACAGAGGATTGGTTATCTGCAGTTAATACACACCCAGGTGCAAAATCAGGCACAAGGCAGTTGTGCCGAGTGTGTTTGGCACCTGGATGTGCAATAACCACAGATAACTGGCATCCTGGAGTGTCTTAGTGATTTTATGAAATGGATCCCCTTTAAAAGAATTGAAGATAAAAAGGATACAAAATAAAATATATTTTAATGCATATATATTTATACAGTGAAGCCCAATAGGATGCAGTACAGTGTCACAGTTTCCCAGTATGACCAAAGGGATTAACTCCCATTGAAATTGCATTGTTTCCTGCTGTAACTCTAGTGCAGAATTCTGCAGAGTTGGGCTTCATCCTGGCAAGCTTCACTGTATATATGTGTGTGTGTGTGTATATATATATATATAGTATAACTAAAAAACAGTCCCTGTTGCAGCTTTGCACCACTATTTGGTGCAGTTGTAAACAGTTTGGTAAATGTCTTTCTTTTTTTTCATTTATGTGTTTTGCTACAGGTTGGCACTGGCAGGCTCGTTCAGCCCTGTCCCTGCTTCAACATCCCAGTACTCACCCCATCCCATGTATTCCGCCATGGATTTCCCTCAGTGGTGAGGCCAGGAAGGGGAGGGCCATTCCCCCCACCTGGTGACTCTCATTCAGAACTTCGGGCAGTAGTCAGGTGGTGATGCGGGAATGGGGTCAGGCAGGCAGGTCTTCATTAAGCTGGTGCTTTCCCATTTTCCGTTTTCTCCCTTCCTCCTCTTGCCATGGTGGTACATAAGCATGTGCGTATGGAAGCACACACACACACACACTATGGAACCATGTCCCCTCCCTACTACATAGCTCATACTCTGGTGCCGCCACCCTACCTCCACTAGGTGGCAGCCAAGGAGTGAGATGGCATCCCTTCCCACCCTGGGAGAGGAGAGCAGTCCATTGGAAGCTCAATCATCTCCCTCCTCAACGCCCCCACAGTGCCCGAGCTTGTTTCTGAACTCAAGTCACCAGCGCTGGAACAGGTAAGGTGCACTAGGCACCTCAGCCCTCTTCAACACATGACTGGAGAATGTCTTTTTGTAAATATAGCTTTGTTCCAAACAGTTTTTTTTTTTTTTTTGATGCAGACGCTTTTTTGTATGTACCTTTTGTTTTCCCAAAAATACCTTTTTGTCAGGGTAGAGAGATACTGCTTTCTCACTATGGCCTATGCATCATAGAGTCCATTACATGTGGCAGGGTGGAGTAACAACTGCATGCAAGTATGCGGCCCACGGATGCATAGCACACCTCAGCATTCACCCAGGTGTGGTAAGTGACTATCAGGGCATGCTGTTGGCCATGTTCACAGGGTATTGTGCAGGTAGGGATGGGCAGGCCATACAGGGCTAGCAATGCCCTGTGACCTTACCATATAATGACCATGCATGGGCCATGTTACACACCCATCACACATGGCATTGAGTGTACCGTGGTGCATAACCAGTTGTTTCTGTTGCACAGGCATCTGTAGCTGTAGTGACAGCATGCCCATATGGAAACCATCATCCCACAGGTGTGGAGGGGTGGGGCCAGTGTCACATGCTCCTGTGATGTGAATGTCACACCCTGATACCCGACATAGGGAGCTGTGACAACCATATATCAGGACCAGTGATGGCCACAGAGGTGCTCTCCTATGCCCGTTACAGAACTGGAACACTGCTCTATGAGGATGAGGATGAGAATGACTGCCTCTGGTGGGTAGCACAGTAATGCAAGGGTAGGTATGCCCAGGGTACACAGGGATTGAGCATGCCATGCATGAGGCACCAGGTGGCCCTGGCATGGGCCATGAAACTGTCAAAGTGTCTGGAGTACATATGCAAGCACTATTGCGATGAGTATAGAATATCATGGTTCATCCTTGAAACCATCATGGTAAGTACAGCCCCCAGGCTGTGGCAGGGGCCATTCAGAGGGTGAATGCATGGTGGTGCATTAGGGGTGTGTGGGGAATGCATGCTGTCTGGTGACCGGGTAGGCTGTTCAGGATGTAGTCACATACATCTCTCCTCTGCCTTTGCCCTTGTATAATACCCCTATACAGCTGACAGTGAAACAGTTTCAAAGGGATGGTCCAGGCACTATGGATCTTGACCCTGAATCACCGTGACAGCCAGTTGAGGAGTGGGAGAAGGTAGTATATGCCATTTACTATGCAGTGACCATTGTTCAGACCTGGACCACGGAGTTGCCAGGGGCCACTGACACACATGGTGACAGTGCCTACAGGTAGCAGTAGGCACCTGGCCACACAACCTGAGCACCATGCCATGACATGCAGGCACCAGTAGGGCATAGTCTCAGACTGCCAGCAGGGATGTGTGGCATGGACTATGTAGGACTCAGTCAAGAGCTCTGTACATGGACTGTATGCTAGAATGTACAGGACTTCTAACTATTGTGTTGTCTGATGTTGGAGTTGCAGTAACATAGAAACATAGAAACATAGAAACATAGAATTTGACGGCAGATAAGGACCACTTGGCCCACCCAGTCTGCCCATTTCCCTACCTACTGGATAAGCTGCAGATCCTAGTTAACCAGCAGCCTACTTCTTCCTACCCCCACCCCCCAGAATTGCCTTATGACTATCCCATGCATGCTTGAATTCCACCACTGATTTTGACTCCACAATCTCCTCCGGAAGGCCGTTCCATGCATCCACAACCCTCTCTGTGAAAAAATACTTCCTTAAATTACCTCTGAGCCGCCCCACCTCTATCTTCAAATTGTGTGCCCTCTTGTTCTTGCACACCTCTTTTTTTGAAAGATGCTACCCTCTTGGACTTTGTTGATTCCCTTGAGGTACTTGAAAGTTTCTATCATGTCCCCCCTCTACCTCCTTTCCTCAAGGCTATACATATTAAGCTCCTTAAGTCTCTCTTCATATGTCTTCCAGTGCAGACCCTGCACCGTTTTAGTTGCCCTCCTCTGGACAGCTTCCATCCTGTCTATGTCTTTGCGGAGATTGGGTCTCCAGAACTGCACACAGTACTCAGATGAGGGTCTCACCAGCTGTCTGTACAGAGGATAATAACTTCCTGTTTTCTACTGGTGATGCCTCTCCTATGCATCCCAGTATCCCCAACCCTCCTTGCTGCCCTCTCATTGCTTGCCCATCTTTAGGGTCATCTGATATGACTACCCCAGGTCCCTTTCCATTCTTGTTGTTGTTAGTATCTCACCCCCATTGTGTACTCTTCCCTGGGTTTTGTTTCCCAGGTGCATTACCTTGCACTTCTTAGCATTGAATCTAAGCTGCCATACATTTGACCATTCCTCTAACCTTGCCAAGTCCCTTCTCATCCTTTCCACCCACCCTGTGCATCAGCTCTGTTGCAGATCTTAGTGTCATCTGCAAAGAGACATACTTTTCCTTCCAGTCCTTCTGCAATGTCGCTTATGAAGACAATGAGAGGAGCGGTCCTAATACTGAACCCCGGTACCCCATTAGTAACCCTCCTTTCTTCTGGAGTGGACTCCATTTACTATAACCTCTGTGTCCTATTCTTCAGCCAATCTTTACCCAGGCTGTCATCTTGGGACCCACTCCCAGGCTGGCTAACTTGTATATTAATCTTTTGTGTGGGACTGTGTCAAATGCCTTGCTAAAGTCTAGGTAGGCCATGTCCACAGCCCTCCTGATCTACTACTTTGGTCACCCAGTCAAAGAAATCTATCAGATCTGTCTGGCATGACCTTCCCGCTGTGAATCCATGCTGCCTAGGGTCCTGTGCCCTCTGGCCTCTAGATACTCGACAATTCTTTCATTTAGAAGTGATTCCATCATTTTCCCTATCACTGAGGTTAAACTAACAGGTCTATAGTTTCCTACTTCTGCCTTGCTCCCACTTTTGTGAAGGAATCACATCTGCCCTCCTCCAGTCCTCGGGTACCACCCATCCTCCCATGATTTGTTAAAAGGGTAGTCAGTGGTGTCACTAGTTCTACCCTTAGTTCTTTTAGAATTCTAGGATGAATCCCATCAGGCCCCAATGCTTTGTCCACCTTCAGTTTTAAGAGTTCTTTTAGAACCCTTTCTTCTGTAAATGGGCTGGTATCAACTTCTGTATCCAGAGTGTTACTACTGTTTGTTTTATGTACCTCCCCTCTTCCTTTGTAAATACTGAGCAAAAATATTTGTTTAGTATCTCTGCCTTTCACAGTCTCCCTCTGCCCACCCTCCTCCCTTTATTAAGCCTCACTATCCCTCCCTTGGTCTTCTTCGCTCCCTGATGTACCTATAAAAGTTTTATCCCTTCTTAACTGAGTTGGCTACCTTTTCCTCGGTTTGGGCCTTTGCTGTTCTGACTGCCTTCCCAGCCTCCTTTGCTTTAATTGATCAGTTCTCTGTCCTGCTCGTTCTCGATTCCTTGTACTTCCTGAATGCTTTCTTTTTCTCTTGAACCTTCTGCCACTTCCTTTGAGAACCATAGTGGTTTCTTACATCGTCTTGTTTTGTTTATTTGCTTCACACAAAGCTCGTTACCTCTGTGATGGCAGTTTTCTTATTCCCCATTGTTCTTCCACCCTCCTTCCTGCCCATTTGCTAGTGCATTCCTTAGGCACTCACCCATTATGGCAAAGTCAGCCCTCCTAAAGTCCAGTACTTTTGTCTTTGTATGAGCTTGACTCTATTACTGTGTTTATTGTGAACCATACTGTTCGATGGTCGCTAGTTCCCAGATGGCTACCCACTTCTACATCTGTGATCCTCTCCATCTCCATTTGAGAGTATCAAGTCTAATATTGCTCCCTCTCGAGTGGGCTCCAGTACTAATTGTCTAAGGCATGCCCCTGTAGGGCATCTAGAATAACTGCACTCTTAGTGGCAGCTGCAACTGCACTCCAGTTAACATCTGGCATATTCAGATCACCCATCAGCAATATCTCCCTTTTTCTGCCATTCTAAGTATACTTTCTATCATTTCCTTGTCCATTTCCTCCCCTGAGAGAGTCTGTTCTAACCATATGCGGATTGTGGTGCCATTGCCTGTCTCCAAATTTACCCACAGTGCTTCTTCTCCTCCCTGTTTACCCTTTTGTTCTGTTGCTTTTATTCCTTCCCTTATGTAAAGAACTACTCCTCCCCTCTTTTACCCTCCCTGTCCCTCCTGTAGATAGTGTATCCTGGTATGTTTACGTCCCAGTCATGGTTTTGTATGTACCATGTTTCTGTGACTGCCACGATATCCAGATGTTCTTCCTCCATCAAGGCCACTATTTCAGGAAGCTTGTTACCTAGACTACGGGCATTGGTACTCATTGCTCTCCATTTTATGATGGCTTTACCTTCTGTTGCAGCATCCCCCACTGACCGTTCTATCTTGGTCTTTTTCTCATTTAGTACCCTGTTTTGTAGGGAGAGGCTGGGATTTTTCTGCTGCTTGTCAGTGCCTCCCCCTTTGACTAGTTTAAAAGCTTGCCAATGAAGCATTTAAACCGATTGCTCAAAAGACTTGTTCCTTCCTGGACAGATGCAGACCATCCTGCCAGTTTAGGCTGTTGTCCTCTCAGGTGGAACCCCAGTCTCCAATGAAGCTAAACCCCTGTGCTCTGCACCATTTTTCAACCATTCATTAAACTGCATGGTGCCAATTACCCTGCCTCACCCATGCCTTTGACAGGCAGCACCTCTGAGAAGGATACTGTGTGTGCTACTTGTCTTAGGCCCTCCCCAACTCTGCAATGTCCTCCTGCACTGCTCTAATCTCATGATGAGCCAAGTCATTTGTCCCTAGGTGGACAATTACGTCCAGCTCAGAATCCCTTGCAGCTGTTGTCGTGATCCTCAGGATGTGCTTCCTGTCCCTCCAAGCCATGGCACCAGGCAGGCACCTTACTTCAGTTTTCCCAGCTCCTCCCAGTTCTATCCCCCTAATAATTGAGTCCCCACCAGGAGCTGCTTCCTTTCCTTGTGGTGTCCTCTGCCTCCTTCCTGTGGGCCTCCCTTGTGACAGCTGTCCTCAGCCTCCTTAGTCTCTTCTGTGGGTGCATCCATAGGGGAGCTATGCTCCCCCAGAATGGTGTATGGATTGTGGAGTGGAACAATTGACTGGGTGTGCCTCCGTTCCACCATCCTCACCCTTCCTGAGCCCACTGTGGTCCAACTGCTGTGTTTTCTTTGCAATCTCTGAGGTAGTGGTGGTGGCTGTGGTGCTCCCTGGATGGGGGGGTTCCCTTCCTACTGTCCAGTGTGGCCTGGGGGAAGGTCCCCGTACTACTGTCCAGTGTGGCCTGAAGACGGGCAACTTCCTCCCTCAGGGCAGAGAGTTGTCTGCAAATAGGGCAGCATCTCAGCCTCCAGAAAGACTCCCGGAAGACTGCTGCCCCACAGCCACTGGGTACTGGGATGTGTACCACCTGTGAAGTAAATAATGTGTCAAACTGTCATTGATGTGTCCCATGTCATATTTTGGGGATGCGCATTGCAGCCTTTATGGCTGCCCTTTGGGCTGCATTTTGCCTGGTATGTTCCAAACTGTGCTACATGCCCACAAGCAACCAACAGCACCTTTGTGCATACACATACTGTAGCTGGCCAGCATACATGGCCATGCCTCTTCTGCTGCATATCGGAGGCCCCCTAAACAAATGTTTTTTTTTTCCTTAATTTCTGTATTCTCTCCCAACACAATACACACCAGTTTAAATGTCGTTATTTTTTTTTCTCGACTGCTACCACCGGTGCTCATGGTCTTACCTTAACAGCACTACTAACCAGCCGAGGCATTAGCATTTCATTTCCCAACTGCAAGCTCACATCCTTCCCTAAATGCTATTTTTTCTTTGTTTCTGCCCTAGTTCCCCAAACACCTGCTCAAAGAAAATGAAGCTGGACTATGACTGACTGCGTGACTGACTGAAGTCCTGCACCAAGTCACTGATGAACTGCGCTACTGTAAAGTATCTGGTGGCAGGTGGATGGGGGTAAAGTGTGACCACAGCTTCCTCAGAACTGTGCTCATGCCTGACTGAGTGCAGTTTGATAAGATCATCAAATGAATGACTGATCCTTTCCCGAGGGCTGTTCAATTCACTATCACAATTCACAACTGCACCAGTGACTGCTCCACTAGTAACTACAGCAATGTCACTCTGGCTCCCAACTTCCAAAAGCAATCTGTGCCTTAGTGACTCAAAGAGCTGTTAGTGCAGTTGAACTTTACTGGGAATGTAAACGGCAGCTGCAAGTTTAAATTACAGAGAACTACAGGTATTTATTACAAAAAAATATGATGTGGAACTGCAATTACTGCTTTCATGACTATCCAGATTCAATAGTTGTTTTCTCCTTGCCAAAGTCTCATAAACACAGCAGCGCCGCCTACTGTCACATATACCAGTAGGGGAGTACTTTACAAAAAATGAGCAAAATGACTCTCAATTGATTTTAACTTAATTTTTTAATTATTATTTTCTATTTTTAAAATCATCCATGTACAACCCATTTTCTAAGTGTAATATTACCCTCCAGGGTGGGCAGTATGGGCTTTACCGAACCTTCCAGGGGCTATAAGGCTCTCCATCTGTGGCGCTGGGCCTCATTACTCACTGGGTGGTCTGGTATGGCCCAATATCACCCAAACTGTTGGGTATTATTGCTTGCATTTTACATTACAATATTGTTACCAAAGACAGCTCAGTTATGTTGCACCATCTCATTTTAAGTGGGGTCCAGCCTACATCCTTTCTGATGGCTGGGTGGCCTTGGATTGCACTTGTGATCTTCATTTCCAAGACTATACTCTAACTACTAGACCACACCACCTTAATAAATTACTGTAGTAGGCCATGTTGTGTGCATGCAGACACTTTATAGGGTACTGAGTGTGCTTGACTGGGCCCTTCAGCTGTATGCAAGTGGTTAAACAGTTTGTTGCCCACTCCTTAGCCTGTAGAGCATAAACAGGCACATCACATGAGTTTCCTAAATGCTATTGTTTTTCTGCATTTATGACTTCATCTCTCATTAGCATGTGCTTTGGGGCTACTTTTGGGAGTAAGCACAATCTGTTCTCTGTATGCAACTGGTAGACTTCCATAATGGCTGTGGCCTGGCAAACTACTGACTCAGCACTCACAAACCTTTCCAACATGCTGCCTGTTTTTATGTTTGCTTCTGCATACACAAAGCAAACATATTGTCACAATAACGGATTTCTGAGGTGTGTCACTGTTGGGTTCAGTGCAGCTTAGGCTACAGGGGGTCCACAGTGACAGCTTGATGATCAACAAGGCTGATCATTATACTGTTCTCTCCTTGTAGGGTGGAAACATTGTGTAGTTAAAAGGCACGAGCTGCTCCTATCACAGAACAGCTTGATCCTTTCATCTGCATGACACGGCCCAACAAGCACCTGAGTGGTATCAGAATTAGCTCCAATCTCCTCACCACCACTATGCAGACAGGAGTCCTGCAAAAACAACTCCCTTCAACTGCCAAGTATCCTGTCCACCTCCCAATCCTTACCCAGTGTGCCGTCCATAAAAATAAAACACCCTCTACCTGCAAAGTATCTAGTCCACCTCTTGATCCTTCCCCTGGTGCTCCATCTGTCAAAATGACACCCTCCTACTGACAAGTATCCCATCCACCTCCTGATCCCTCCCTGTGCCCCATCCATGAAGATAAAATACCCCCACTGCCAAGCATACCACCCAACTCCTGATCCTTCCCCATGCCCTATCTGTGAAAATAAAATGCCCTTCCACTGCCAAGTATCCTGCCCACCTCCTATTCCTTCCCCATGCCCCAGCCATGAAAATAAAATACCCTCCCACTACCATGTATTCTGCTCACCTCCCAATCCTTCCACCTGCCCTATCTATGTAAATAAAATACCCTCCACTGCCAAGTATCCCACCCACCTCATATTCCTTCTCCTGTACCCCATCTGTAAACCTGTAAAAGAAGAAAATGGTCAAGCAATGACATCTGCCCCCCAACACAACCACTCCAACTGCCCTCTCAGTGCACACCACCATATCCTCGCTTGCCTAGCTGGTCCATCATTGCTTGTTCTTGAATGTCATGCTTCTTCTGAGCTCCATGAGGAAGTGACTGAAAAGAAGGTACTATAAATTCAGTTGATGGCTTTTTAATGCATTTTGAACTTTTACTCATAACTTTGTCATTTCTTAATATTTTTACCCCGAATTTTCAACATGGCATTTTTTAAGTCCACCTCATAAATAGAGGTGGGCTAAGTGGCCAAAATCCACTATGTGGAGCAATTCATGTATCAAAGTGGAATCCAAGGAGTGATCCATAACGTGAACTGGAGTATTTTGCGTTATAATTAGTCACGTGAAGTCCATTAGAAGCAGTGACTTCACATTACTCCACCTTCCCCAACCACTCCTGCACCAATTGTAATGTGAAGTACATTGATTTCAATGTACTTCGGATTACTTCACCTTGTTTGTGAGCTCTAAGGCAAATTTTGCAGTGATTCATGGGATGGCAGGTCACATGGGCTCTAGATTGTTCTTCACAGCCTCAGTTCTGTGTAGTGTGTGTGCAGTGCCAGCTGGAGACAGTTTGGTCTCAGAGCTCTGAGATTCAAACCCTCTAAAAACCATTCTAAAAGCCTTTTTGAGCCATTTTTCTTTGCTCAAAATTTAGTATATCAATTGTAGGAAACCCTCCTGTGTTCATATCATCGAGTGTTTATTATTTTTGTGTGGATTTTGCATGTTAATTTAGAACATTCAATCTGTGTACTGACAGACAGTGTTGAAGTATGCTCGGGGAGAGGGGTGTATCTGTGGTGGAGGTAGATTAACTGGGAGAAAGGCAGTCTTTTGAACTGTTTTGATTATATTTTTGTTGTATAACTGTGTTCATGTACACACAGTAATATTTTCAGTAATTTTTGAAATTCTTTTGCTGATTTTTGTTGTGCAGTGCATAATTTCAGTTTGTTTACAAAAGATTTGGTTATATTACTGAAGTTTAAAATTTGCTGCGCATTACCTCTAGTGTGTGTGCGATGCATGCCATCAAGTTAGACACATTTTATTGTGCCACACAGTAATTGCAGCACTGTGAACCTGTTATCCATCTGTATTATTTTGTACTGCTTTGTGATATCTTGGTAGTGGACTGTTACTGCAGTGCACTGCTCCCCCCCCAACCAACTAAAGGTATTCTTTTCCAGTTTGGGATATGTGAGCACTGGTTAAGGTGTTGTTGTGACTCTGCATCAGCACCTATTGAGTGTGCAGCACAGTCTTAATCTGTCTATGCGTTTGCATCTGTTTAGTGCCCAATCTCCATCTGCAAGCCACACCTGTTGTTTTTGGGCTTCCCAAACTGAAAGTTCACAAATCTAAATTTGTTTAGAATTTTCTTGGTGATCCCTAAAAATGCCTGCAAAGAGATGTGCAAGCATAATGCTGTTTCTGGCCATGGCACTGCTGCCAGTGGCAAGGTTGGCCATGGACGTGGTAGTATGCAGAAATGCATAGCTAATGTCAGTAAAGGAATTTCTCCATCCATGTTTTTTACAGCGTGATCTGTTGCTTCACTGATAGTTGGAGGAGATGATGTTGTCCCTGCTGGTGGTGTTAGTGCAGTTGCTGCTGGCATGAGTATTGCTGCCCCAAGTTTCACTTCTGACCAGTTAACCATTTTAGAAAATATAGTTGAGTTTAAATCTATGACTGACAGTGTAGATGATGTCATACTCCCCAACATCCCCATGGTAGTTGCACGTGATTCTGATCCTGATGATGACTCACAATGTCACATTTCCAGCACTGTTGAGGTCATGCATTTGCCATCCAATGATTCAAAGTGTGGCGCAAAAATATCGGGTGATGATAATGATGCTATGGTTGGTACATGTTCTCCACAGGTCAGCATTCAAGCTGAAATTGTGGATGTGGATGATGAATATGATGATGATGTCAGTGACCCCTGTTGGGAACCAGAGAAAAAGAAAGTCAAGGTGGCTATGTCTGTGTCTGTGTCTGTTGGTTTTAACCCCCCCTCAAAAAAGTTGTGATGTAGCGATTCCTGTTGATGATGATGATGATGATGAAACAGTAACAATCAAAGGTAATCGCGATGGTCAGTTAGAGTTCAAGTGCATCCAGTAAGAGAAATCATGCAGTACACTCCCCATTTCAGTGGTTAAAAAAATGGATTCCAACACACAGCATCAGGAACATGTTAAAAATAAGGGATCAAAATCCCTTTTTGTCCAAGATGCAAATGACAACTCAGTTGCAATCTGTCAGGTTTGCCATGTCTGTGTGAGTAGCGGTAAAAAGAGGAGTAATTTGGGCATGGGGGGACAGCATACACATCTTAAGAACAGGCACATGGCACTGTGGACTTGGCACCAGATGGCAGCTGATGCCATAGTGGGTCATTCACCCTCATTATCAGCCTTATTGAGCATGTTATCCCCTTCCATGAGTGTAAGACCAAGCAGCAATATTTGTAGTAGCATAGAAAGAGGATTACTACAGGCACAACGAGGAGGAGGAGGATTATGATTTAGAAATCTTGTCAAGTGGTGGTCAGAGTAGCAGCAGTGATGATGTATGTCTAGTGCAAGTGGTACATCAATCCCTGTGTTTAAAATGGGGAAAATAACTTCATTTGTGGACTTGTCACCTATGCACCCCTCTTCATCAAATATCCAAAGCACCCCAACCCCAGCCATTCATGGAACAGAGCCATTTGGCACACCCCATGCAAAACATGTAACAAGTCAGCCCACATTGCAAAGTGTTTTTGCCCATAACCTGAAGTACCCACCCAATCATGCAGTGTGTCAGGTGAAATTAATGCTGTTGTAGCTGAAATGCTGGCAAATGATCTTTTGCCCTTCTCCTTCATGGAGAATTTAGAATTCTGGTGGTTTGCGGCACGTGCCTGTCCGAAATGGAAAGTCCCATCCAGGACATACTTTTCCACCTGTGCTATCCCCAAGTTATACCAGACTGTGGCCAATGGTGTAAGACATGCCCTTCAACATTCCTCCTCCTCGCCATTCATCCGTTTAAGTATGGATAGGTGGACAAGTGGCAAAATGGCAGAGAGTTCATATTTTTGTATGACTGCACATTGGGTGCAGGTTCCAGTGGTTGTTTGTGCTGGTGGTAGTGGGAATAATCAGCGTAGTAAGGCAGACTGTCATGGTAGCAACCTTCCAGGAATTTGACAGCATGCAAAGCTTGTAATGTGCAGTGTGGCCTGTTCTCATACTGGTGAAAACATGCTGGACTTGCTACTGACCAAAATAGATGAGTGGCTGAACTCTCTGTCCCTAAGAGCTGGATTTATAGCAAGTGACAATGGCTCAAATGTGGTTAAATGCATCATGAATGGTGGATTTGTTCAGATTCCATGCATGGCCCACTGTTTAAATCTGGTGGTCCAGGGGTTTCTGCAGCACCCTGATATAAAGGAAATGCTGACAGTTGTACACCATATCTGTTCACACTTTTCAAGCTCTGCAGAGGCCAGTGACCAGCTTCGGCAGCTACAGATCCAAAACAGCCTCCCACAGCACCGACTCAAGCTGGAAGTTTTAACCCAGTGGAACTCAACTTTATACATGGCAGAGAGGTTGTATGAACACTACAAAGCAATCTCCGAATATCTTGTCATGCACACTAGCTGTGACACTTCCTGGGCCTCCATGTCTTTCACGACCGAACAGTGGTGCCTCATGGACTCTGTCATAACAATTTTGAGGCCTTTTGAACATGCCACACAGGCAGTGAGTGGTGAGTCTGCCTCCATCAGCCAGTCAGTTCCACTGTTGTGGGTGCTGAGGCAGACATTGCTGAATCTACAGCATAGCCTTGATGGTTCCAGAGAATGTGCAAGCAGTGTGTTACTGAAACACATGCTGACAGTATTCAATTGCAATCAGCACATCTTGAGTATTCAGCAAAGTGATGAATTCACAATAGCAACACTGCTGGACCCACAATACAAATGTGGAATTGCATCACTACTGGAGGGAGGGCCTGAACAGGTTAAAAATGTCAGTGGGCAACTGGTACGCTTGAAGGTCAGTTTGGAGTAGTACCAAGCACATCCTGTAAGGTGGATGCAGTTCCAGGTTGTCTGTCATCAAAACCGGTTGCCATTAACCCACTTTTGGGCACATTTTTAGCCAAGTCGAGATGTCTGACATCAATGAATCCGAGAACAGGGTGATGAGTCAACCACAGGACTTTGTGCAGCACAGCGAATGGTTGACTCATATTTGGCTGAAAAAAAGGCATCTGTCAGTAATTGATGATCCTCTTTTATACTGGAGTGGAAAGGTCAGTGAATGGCCAGAGGTGACCTCAGTGGTACTGAAGTACCTGACCTGCCCACTCTTCAGTGTAAGTGTCAAGAGGGTATTCAGTTCTGTGGGGGCAATAGTTCAGGACTGTTGTATAAACCTCTCTCCTTCAAATGTCAGCATGCTGACATTCATCAAAATGAATCAGGGGCACATACCAGCTAGAACTGCAACCTTTGCATTCATACCCCACCAGGTTATGGTTGTGGTGATGTGGGAGAAGACCATCCTGGGGGCAGCGTGAAACAGCCTACCATTGAGGTAGATGATGAAATCATGGCGAAAGAATTCCCTAGTGGGCACAATTCAGACATTGATGACTGCGAGGGCAGCTTCCTGTATGATGGTGATGATGAGGTTGATGTTGGTGGGTTTTAAGTTTTCTGGTTGAAAGGCTGTCACATTTTTTCAATGGCACATGTTTTGTTTTCCATAACGCAAAATCAGTGTCCCACCCTGAATGAGTCTCATTCCATAATTTCATATTGGCAGTTTGGCACAAGTAAAATCACAATCCTTCTATTTTACCTTTCCTGCCTTGGTATTATTTCTGATTTGACTTAACAGAATGTGTGCTGCTGTCATTAGCAAGCACACTCTGCCTCTTAAACACAACTGTCCTTTTGTACTACTAAGTGCTAGCCACTTAAAACTTGATGATTAAAGATATCTGCCTCCTGACTGAGACTGAATTACTGTAACACAATACACCATATGCAGCCATCCACCTGTGTGCATCTGACGGTGATAGGTAATGTGTTGCAGCTGTTCCCATGACCATCACCAGTAACCCTCGTTCAGCCAAATCCACCAGATAGTGAGAGGGAATATCATATTGTACCCACCACCAGTAAACTGCAGTCAGCCAAATACACCAGATACTATCTCAGTAAGAGGGAATGTGATTGTTTTCCATCCTGTGCCCTGCCCATGCCATGGCAGACAGAGACCGCCTCCAGCAGCTACAGCTGCAAGGCTTCTTACTATCAATACTTTACAGTGAGTATGTGTACACATTTTTCATACTATGGAAGTTCCTTGAGCTGTGTTATGCTTTCTGTTGCATTTCTGAGATGCACTTGAGAAACACATATGGTCAACTTATTTTTTTTTTTTTTTTACAGGTTAACAGTTTCAAGCACTCTCCTGGACTGGAGGACTATAGTACTGCAATACTGTCTACAACCACCTATTGGATATCCATTTCAGGTAAGTATATCAAATTTATTTCATCCGGTCTTTTTTGTAGTTCATTTTTTCAAGAGGGTGTAAATCATAGACAGTAGGTGACATGCAAGTCACATAATATATTTTTCATGCACATCAGACACTGTATTGATGCAGTGGGCAATGGCAGTATTGAACAAAGCTTTATCCAGGTCATGACAAGATGCCTTTTCATTCCTTTTTATGCTCTCATTTCTATTCATCTGGAGTCTGGAATTTTCTGGACATAAGACAGCAGCATTTTGGGGTACGATTATGGGGACTGGGTACATGCATGAATGAGTGCAATATGAATTAATGGAGACTTTTCATTCCATTTTATGTTCTCATTTCTATTCATTTGGAGTCTGGATTTTGTCCTCAAATTTTCAACAGAGCCTTTTTTTCATCCTACCTCATGAACAATGTAGGTGTAATTTTTCAAATCACCTTTAAAACATCTCTTTGCAGTCAATCCATGAAATCACACTTCAGATGAGATTTTAAAAATTCTACTTGTCTTAATCATATGGTGGGGTCATAGTAAGACTATATTGAAAATGTGGGGTCAGAATCTCAAAAAAATGACAAAGTTATGAAGAAACAATTAAATTCTTCATTGTTTACTCTAGCTTAGCTATTTTACCAGATTGTGACCTCACATTTTTAACATAACCATTTTTGCACTTCACATCAGGAAAATGATGTGCCTTTTTCAAATCCTGTCCAAGACGTCTTTTTACACTTGTGCCTTAAAATTACAATTTGGACAGAATGTAATAAATAAGATCTGTCATTTTCATAAGGTGGTGTAAAAGAAAGACTATGATAAACATCTGGGCCCAGATATTTTTTCTTTTTAGTTTTTGTTGACCTGGTAAGTGCATTAGACAAATCCTGCCTATTTTCAGGCACGACCTGGGGGATGGGGATACAGATGAATGCTAACTGACCTTGAACCAGATTAGCTGTTGGTGGTATATTTAGTGAATGAGAGACATTTGGCCAGGACACCGGGTTGCCATATTCAGACTGCGCTGGGCAGTGGTGCAAGCCTGGGCGCAGTGCAACTGGGCTGTGCCGGGACCAGGCGATATTCAACAGTGATGAGCCATGGTGCAGCACCATTGACTATGGAAAGGTCGGCACACATACAGTGGCACTGCACCAGTACAAGCCACAGAGAGGGAGCACGGGGATGCATCAGCATAAGTGTAGTTACGCTAGGTGCATCACCCCCGATATTCAGCCGGGGGCATGCAAATGAAGCTATAATATATGCAAGGTGCAAATGGGGCCATTTCCATGTCATTATGGCCCCATTTGCATGCATTGCGCAGGGCATCCCGGTGAACTGCGCCTGGCGCCCTGTCTAGCTGCTGTCAAAGTTGGGGGATGGGTCCCCAGTGGACTATTGTAACCCCCCTGTACAACCTATCGTGGGCCATTGTAAAAGTGAAATATGACCTGGTGGTCTAGTGGTTCCCCCCCCATATGCCCGATTGTGGGCTGTAGAAAAAATAATTATCAACCTGGTGGTCCAGTGGTACCCTCCCCATATGCCCGATCATGGGCTGTTGTAAAAATAATCATCAACCTGGTGGTCCAGTGGTATCCTCCTCCCCACCCACCCACCAACAGAGGACCCCTGGCCACCCAGCACCCCCCCAGTCATCGGCTGGTGGCAGCACCTCGCCCGCATACTGCCTGGCCACCTGCTGAATGACAGTGTACAGTATGATCTGTACGCCCATTGGTCCACAGTGTGGATCAATGGGCTTGCAGACCATACTGTACTACACAGGACCAATGAACATGTTCATTCACTTATCTGGTTCCTGTGTAGTACAGTATGGTCCAAAAGCTCATTGGTCCACACAGTAACCAATGGGCACACAGACTCATACTGTACACTGTCATTTAGTGGGTGGCCGGGTAGTATGCAGGTGGTGCTGCTGTCACCAAATGATGGGGCATGTGGCCTGGGGGTCCCCTGTGGTGGGGAGGGGGCACCACTGGACTACCAGGTTGATAATTATTTTTACAACAGCCCGTGATCAGGCATATGGGGAGGGTACCACTGGACCATCAGGTTAATATTTATATTCACTACAGCCCACGATCGGGCATATGAGCAGGAAGGGGGTTCACTAGACCACCAGGGAGGGTCCGGGTGCTTGTGGACAGTGTTCCTGCTGGGCGAGTGGCCACCCACGGCTGGCAGCTGTTGTGTTGCACCTTGCAATACAGCCACCCACCTGTGGGTGGCCAGCATTTGAGCCTTGTATTTTCGGCTCAACTTTGAGCACCAGTGTGCGGCGCATGTAGGGGTTGTGCCAGCATATGGGCCACATATCCCGGGCTGAATATCAGGATGTGCTGCATATGCCTGGGCACTCCCCCTGCATCTGTGCCGCATGCATTACCAATGCACCCCGGCGCATCAGGAGTTGCTTCACCTTAACCTGCCCTTTTGAATATTGTGCTAAGGGATTGAGGCTGTGCATGGTACAACCCTGTTGCACCACGCACAACCCCTTTGAATATCTGAGCCCTGAGGTAAAAGTGAAAAAATTATGAACTAACGTTGACATTATTTATCGTTTACTCATAACTTTGCAACATTTTTTAATTTTTAACTCACATTTTCAACATACTAGGGTTTTTACACCCATCAAATGAATGTGGCAGGTGTCATTATCATATCCCCTTCTAAGGCCTGTTTTCTATGTCTTTTTACAAAACAATGTTTTGGGTCGTATTTCATAAATGACACCTATTACGTTCATATGCTGGGGCAAAAAGGAAAAGATCTCTATCTAAGAAAATTACATTTTGTGTGAACCTCTTTATTTCTCAGTTATGACAATATTACTACTATAACTCATGTTATCAATTTCTTAATTTTCACCTCTGCCCTATGCCAAACAGCTACACAACAAAGACAAGCAAGCAATCATTGACAAATGTCTGTTTTATTCAGTGGTGTTGGGTGCAACAAGTGGGAAGTCTTCACTTTTGTGTACATAATGATGATAAAATATTGTACTTCAGTAATATGTGACCAACATGAAAAAAAGATGGCAGCTTAAAAGATAAAGATGACAGGTTGTGCATAGTGCGAGGAAGCATGGAGGGGTGCCACACAATGTGGTCCACATAGGCACTGATGATCTGGAGGGGAACAGTGTGAAAGAAGTGCAAGCTAGTTACAGGGAGTTGGCCAGAATCTGTACAACAAAGGGGAGTACTGTCTTCTTTACGGAAGTCCTGCCAGTGCTGAAAGGTAACTTAGAAAGGAAGCTGAAAATCTGTAAATTTAATAATTGGTTGAGGGAATGGTACCCAGCAATGGGGTATGGATTGGTGGGGGACTAGGGAACCATTTTGGATAATAAACAGCTGTTTGCTAGGGACAGGCTACACCTTAGTAAGGAGGGTAAGGATGTCCTGAAGAATAAATTGGAGAAATTTATACATATTAAGCGGGATTTAAACTTGGGGGGGGCTCATAACTATGGTGAGGATAGTTCAGCACAGTATGGGAGGGCAATGACCTCTCCCCTTGGAGATCCTATGGTACACCTCCCTGTCTGCCTCCCTACAACAGCACTTGTACTTTCTAAAGGCCATCCTTTTTTCTCTCACCCCCATCTGCACCTCCCTGGTCCACCAACAGGGATTCTAGCCCTAGCCCGCTTATGGTGGGAATTTGTGCATGCTTTCGTAGCCTCCAGAAGGCCCATCTTCAGTATCTACCACAGTGTCTCGGTGCACAGCTATGGCCTAATTTTCTGTAAATGTTCTTGGAGGATGGAAACCATCTCCCCAAAGTCTTCCCCCCTAAAGTCCACCACAGTGGTCTTTGTCAGATTCTACTCCTTCCCCAGGTCAAGGTTGAACCATAGTGTGGAGTGGTCACTCCCTGCCAACGGGTCCTCCACTACCAAGTTCTTAACCTGGTCTCCATCTGTTAGTATCAAGTTCAGGATGCTTCCCTTACTGGTTGGCTTCCCCACCAACTGAGCCAAAAATTAATCCTGGAAGGCATCCTGCAACCTTTGTTCTCTTGACGCCATAGTACTTCAATCTGCCCCCTGGCATGTTAAAATCCTCCACTACCACAGTCCTGCCCCTTCCCCTGCTACAATGTTCCTAAGGTTGTCCACCAGCTCATTGTATGTGTCCTCCAGTTGCATTGGGGGCCTGTAGACAATCCCCAGGTTTATCTTCCTACCCTTAGTATCCTTTAAGATTGTCCTTATCGCTTCCATATTCCCATCCACACCCTCCTCTCTGCTACATGCAATCCCCTCCTTAATGAACAATGCCACCCCCTCCCTTGCCTAGGTTCCTATCCCTCCTATAAGTGGTATAACCCAGAAGCTTCAGGTCCCATTTGTGGTACTGTGTGGCCCAAGTCTCTGTGACTGCTGCCACATCCACCCCCCTTAGTCAAAACTGCCTGTAATTCAGGCATCTTATTCCCCAAACTCCTTGTATTAATCATGACTAACCCCCCAACCCTTCTCACTGTCCTTTTCTATCCCACCTAACCCCTTACCCTGGCTCAGCTTGAGTCTAGCATCTTCACTGATACTCCTATTGAAGTCAATAGGGTGATAAGAGCAATCAAGGCAGCTAAGGAACTTTGGTTTGCGCAAGGGATCAGGGAGGGGGAGAAATAATTTTATAGCTATGTCAGGGCCAAAAGGAAGGGTGGGGCAGATAAACAGGTTGAAAAAGGAAGGTAGTTGGGCAGAGGGGGAGGTAAAGCAAGCTGAAAAGTACTTAATGAGTACTTCTGCTCAGTCTTTACAAGGGAAAGGGATGGACCATTTTCACAGGGGGGAGTCATGACAGGGGCTGAGGATGGAAGGGTACTCACAGATGGTGAAATACAGGTGGGGAGGGTAAGGGAGGCTTTCAAGTCCTTGAAGATTGATAAGGCTTCAGGTCCAGATAGAGTCAACCCCAGGGTTCTGAAAGAAATGGTGGCTGTCCTGGCTGCTCCAATGTCAGAACTGTTAAATTCCTCCCTACACTCAGGATGTGTTCCCCTGGACTGGAGGATGACACACATTGTGCCACTCCACAAGAGCAGACCTCAGGATGAACTGGGAAATTACAGACCGGTCAGCCTGATGTCCATAGTGGGGAAACTGATGGAGTCCATCTCAAAGGAAAAAAAGGTGGAGTTTCTGGTGGCCAGTGGCTTTCAGAATGATAGCCAACATGGGTTCATCTAGGGCAGATCATGTCAAACCAACTTTTTCAAATTCTTCAACTGGTTGATAAGATCCCTGGATGGTGGTAGGCAGGTTGATATCCTATACCAGGAATTCAGCAAGGCCTTAGACTCAGTGCCACATGGAAGGCTGGAATGTAAGCTGAGAAACCTAGGGGTGGGGGAGAAAATGGTGGGATGGACTGAAAACTGGCTTAGTAACTGGCAACAAAGGGTCATGGTAAGGGGAGAGGCCTTGACTCACAGAAGGGTCATTAGTGGAGTCTCTCAGAGATCGGTATTAGGCCCAATCCTGTTCAATGCTTTCATAGCAGACATCAAGGGAGAGGTCAGGAGCAAAATGAGCCTGTTCAGTGATGATTCCAAACCTGGGGTGGTGGTGGACAGTGAGGAGGGGAGAAGGGCATTCCAGGAAGACTTAGTAAGGCTTGAGAGGTGGTCAAATAATTGACAGCTGGGGTTTAACACTTAGAAGTGTAGCATACTCCATTTGTGTGTTAGGAACCCTGGGTATGACTATCATTCGGGTGGAGAACAGCTGATGATATCCAAGGAGGAAAAAGATCTGGGAGTGGAAATAGACACCAGAGTGATCAAGTCAGAACAGTGCAGGAGTGGAGGAGCCACGTGATGTGGCCAACTGAATAAGACGCACTCCAGAGAAGCTCCGCTCACCCGACTGCTCAAATTAAAATAAAACCTCACATAATACAAAAAAAACTGCAGTTCTGAATGCCATCCAGATTGCTGATCAAAGGAAAGGGCAGCTGGACCAGGATGGAAGCAGAAATGCAACAGGCGGCGCCCAGACATTCCCCGCCTGTCACGCCGGAGAAACAGATGAACAAACCCAGGGCTAACTCAGCCTTTACAGGCTGTACTCAGTCAATCTCAAGCCCTCCCCTTGGTTGCAGTGGCCTCAGCCCCTCTCAGCTTGGAACAATTCTCTCAGAGTTCCAGCCTTTCAGAGATGAAGTCTGATCACTGGTATCTGATGTAAAAGCAATATCTGAAGCACCGCATGAGACCACTAAGCACACCACTGACAACACAGCCCGCATTTTCTCCATCGAGAAGTGGACAGAAAAAATGGAAACCTCCATCACCACTAATCTCCAAACTATAAAAGATTGGAGAGTAAGATCGAGGATTTGGAGGGGAGAAGCTGGCGCAACAACCTAGTTATAATCGACATCCCAGAGAAGGAGGCGGGCACAGCTGCCCTGTTGTTCCTGCAAAAATTCTTGTTTAAAATAGTGGGGCCTTCCACATTTGGGCCTGCCTATACACTGGAGAGAGCTCACCATGCCCTAAGGCCTATGCCTCCACCATCAGCCCAACCCAGACCCTTACTATGCCGACTTCTCAACTTCCAGGAGAAACAGCATATTTTACAAAAAGTAAGAGATTTGTAAGAAGTACTGTGGGAAGGGCAAAGGGTTTGGATCACACAAAATCTACCAACCACTGTCAGGCAGTGCCAAGCTTTATTTCACCTGATTGTCTCCAAGTGCATTGCCTCGGGCACAAAATTTCATATGGTATACCCAGCAAAATTGCAGGTCCACTTAGATGGTACATGGTCCTCCTTTGAAGATTTAGAACCAACGATGGAATTCCTCAAGCAGAAGTGCCCTGCTCTATTCTCTGATCGTTGAGGAAACTATCTGGAAATACCCTGGTAATTCATTTTGTATATGGAGAATATACCAAGCTGTTGTTTGGGCTCTAGGTTCATCTGGCATTTTGCTGCCTAAGGTAATTTCTGTGTTTTGCCAATTAATACCTGGTGCTGTCTTCCACCTACACCTTGCCTAGATTAACTCTCCTTTGTATTAATATTATGTTGGAACTTTAATTACACCACCGGAAGCCCATATTTGTGTTGTTTTTTGCAGGACTAACGACGAAAATTTTCAAGTTAATACATTTCCAAAGATGATCATCTGGATATTGCTGGACTCTTCCACGGCTTGCAGACTAAATCCAGCTATTGGAAACACAAGGGTTACTCTTTACTTGACTCTCGGGGCACTATATCTTGGGATCCTTTTTCCAGCTAGCACTAATTGCTTATTCGAGTTAGATTTTTTGCAGATGTAAACTCAGACAGCAAAATTAGAAGCTCCTCACACAAGCTGGAAAGCCACAATCAAGTATTGAACATCCGATGGGGGCTTTAGCTTAATTATTTACCACTCCAAAGTCTGGGAGAAGCTTACTAAACCCACAGGGGAATTTATTTTCTGGAACATTGACTCTGTTGCTTAATTTATAAGCAGAGTTCACCTTAAGAAATGGTTTGGTGCCAAAGAGGTTGTTTTGGTCGCTACCCTTCTTCCTCATTCCAGTATTTTGTGTTATCATTTCCCCAGAGCCTCCATCTGAGTGCTTATAGTGAATCAGGTGCAGAATTATTTGGCTTTAAACTGATAAAGTTAAGTAGCGGTTTCACAACGGTTTTGTGTTAAAAATAGTTAATTACACAGTAAGAACATCATATTAAAGTCTAGTTAATTAGATTATTTACTTGATCATGGTCAGATGAGTGGGGTGAGGGGAGGGTCTTCAGTCTGCTGATAATCACAGACCAGCGCAGTGGGCGGAGGGGGGGAGTTCAAAGGGTTATTCAAAATGTTACAAGATACATGTTGGTCAATGGGGTTCTACCGCCACTAATTTTATTAGATTTCTAACTTTGGTCATTATGTGGGAGGGACACATTGAGGGGGATAAAAGGGGGTTTAAATGGGGTTATAGGGAATAAATATCCACAGAAGAAATATTACCTCTATTTTTATAGGGTGGGGGGAAATGGTGCCATGGTAAAACTGTCTTTTCACAAATTACCTGGCTACTCTTCATATTTAAAAATATTAAGTGAATTCTACAGATTTTGTCTCAAGTCCATGGCACAGCCATTCAGGTTTAGTACTTGGAACGTTAAGGGTACAAGACACCCTCTTAAATATATGTGACTGCTTAAACATTTAAATAATATATGAAGTAATGTAATATTTTTGCAGGAAATGCACCTTCTTCAAGCTGAAGAAAAGTGTCTGAGGAGACAGCAGGTGGGACAGGTGTTTGCTGCTGGAGATTCCAGAAATAGCAAAGTGGTTGCCATTCTTCTTTTAGAGTGTTCCCCTTCCAATGTGAACAATGCATTAGAGACAAAGAGGAAAGATATACCCTGATCATAGGCAAAATTAACTCATATAATATTCTATTGGGTAGTGTATATGGTCCCAATGTAGATTCACTATCCTTTTTTATGGAGCTACTCTCCGTCCTAACCCCCTCAATATTCTGATGGTCATCGGTGGAGGGGGCTGGAATTTAACCTTTGATCTGAACTTAGACAAATCACCAAGTTTTAGAACCCGAGGTCTATCCCCTGCCCAGAGAGCATGCAGATACATGGTAGACCATTTAGATGTCTGTGATCCTTGGAGAACTCTGCACCCTAACACAAGGGAATATACCTTTCACTTTAATGTACATGGATCTGACTCATGCCTTGATTATTTCTGGATGAGTAAATCCTCAATTCGAGGGTTATTAGATAGTAGACTGGAACTGGGTACAGGGTCTGAACAGTCCATAGTAACCTGTCTCCTTTCTTTCTCCTTAAACTGGGGAACAAGCAGACAATAGAGACTTAATAATCAGTTACTGAAAAACAAGAAGATCACAGACAGTATACTGTCAGCCTTTGACTCCTTTAAGGACTCTAATTTGGGGTACCACTCACTCTCCCTCTATGGAATGGGGTGCACTTAAATGCTTCCTAAGAGGCAAGTTTATAAAATTGTCTGCAATCAAAAAAAAAGAGAGAAACTCATGAAGCTAAAACACTGGTCAAACAAATCAGAGAAAAAGATAAATATTTATCCAATAATACATTGGAACCAGAGAAAGAGGCACTCATAAGATTGCAGGATAAATACTTCAAACTTCTCAGAGAAAAGGCAGAATGGGCCATATTAAAATCTAAAGCCACCTTTAGGGAAAAAGTGGGATGGCTCTTAGCTCTCCGACTTAAAAAAATTGAACCCTCTAAATGCATAGTGGTGATACAGAAGGACCCTCAAAGCCCACCACTAACTCAGGTGAAAGACATTAACAAAGAGTTTGAGCTGTACTACAAACAGTTATATGCATGGATGCCGAATTGCCAGTCTCAATCCAAGGTGGATTCCTACCTGGAGAGTCTCCCCCTTTCCACCCTCACCCCTAACCAGGAAGAAAAACTAATTGCCCCCTTCACAGAAGTGGACATAATCCAGATAATTAAAAATCTTCCCTCAGATAAGGCCCCCGGCAGATGGCTATTCCCCAAACCTACAAAAAATTTAATCCTCAGTTAGCTCCCTGGTTGCTAGCAGTATACTCTAGTATATTACAGGAAAAAATATATGACCCAAGGATGTTCGAGGCCACAATTGTTATACTTCCCAAACCTGATAAGAGACCCCACACATGCCACTAACTATTATCCTATATCTCTCCTCAATATGGATCTTAAGATACTCACCAAACTACTAGCCCTTAGGTTAGAGCAAGTAATTCCTTCCCTTATTAGTTCGGACCAAGTGGGTTTTATGAAAGGCAGGTCATCCATGGACCATCTTCGTCACCTGCCGCATGTCTTCTCTGTATCCAGAGACTCCCCTCAAGGTGCAGCGCTGGTCTCTCTGGACGAGGAGAAGGCCTTTGACAGAGTAGACTGGCAATTTTTCTTCAGGATCCTTCATAGATTCCATTTTCCAACTGAATTTATTTCATGGATACAATTACTATATTGCACCCCCACTGCACGAGTTTTCTGTAATGGGATTCTTTCCCCCAGTTTCCCCTTAGAAGCGGGCACCAGACAAGGATGCCCATTGTCCCCTCTTCTATTCAATCTTTATTTAGAACCCCTTATTGTCTCAATACAACGATCTCCAGGGATACATGGCATACAATTGGGATCACTACATACTAAAATTGCTGTCTATGCAAATGACATACTGCTTCATATAACAGAAATTAAACCCTCCATACAACAATTGTTTGAACTAATAAAAGAATATAGCTCTCTCCAACTACAAGTTAAACATGGAGAAATCCCTGATCTTCCCATTAACTTCTAAAATATATAAACAGGAAGCCCTGGATTTGGGATTTCAATGGGCCTCTAAATCTATAAAGTACCTAGGAATTTATCTTTCCACTAGTGTCACCCAGATGCAGAAACTTAATCTAGACAACTTGCACGAAATAGTCCAGCAAGACTTAAAAAGATGGCAAGGCCTACCTTTAACCTTATGGGGCTGAGTAAGAATAATAAAGATGAACCTTCTTCCATGTATATTTTACCTCCTGAATCTCCTAGATATATGGTTACCCAAAGCCTGGTTTAAACATCTTCACAGCACTATATCGACATTTCTCTGGAATGGAAAACCTCCAAGGCATGCATATCACAAACTAGCAGCACCCAAATCCCTAGGTGGCATAAAACTCCCATATTTTAATCTATATTACTGGGCCAGCCATCTAAGTAAATATCTACACTGGCTTTCTTCCTCCACATTAGTGGACCCATTGCACTATACACCTACCAGGCTAACAATAGAAAAAGAATTAATACTTGCAACCGGGACAAATCTCTCAACCCTATTTTTCCTGAAATTCAAGGATCTTCCCCCTTCCCTACATCATAACCCGGTGGGTCACTCAGTTTGTACCCATATACAGTTGTGTGCTACAGTAGCATATAACAATTCACAACACTCCTCTCAACCTATATTTCAAAACCCAAATCTCGAACTAGGAGCAAAATCAACACCAGACAACTGGATCCCACTTCCCAAAAACTGTATAGTCAGAGATTTTCGCAACCTCAATCAAGAATGGTTAAATACCACTGACATACTAGCTAAATTTGGTCTCGTTAACAAATGGGCCTTTAAAAGTTTCCAGAGCCGACATATGCTTATTAACTATTTTGGGGGAATATCACTATGGAGGAACCATGGGACTGGATCACTACAGGCAGTTTGTTAGCCCTAATCCCGCATGCAGTCTCCTCACTAAACACTTTGTTATATCCACTGGTATTCCCCAAAGTGGATGGCATACCTCATTACTGGAATTCTTTATACCCTAATGCTAATTCAAACTGGGCCAAAATCAGGGAATACTGTCATAAACTCATCACTCAAAACAGACTATGATTAATGCAAATGCAGTTTCTTCATGACATGTATTTAAACCCATATAAGCTGCATAAAATGGGTAGGGCAGAAACTCCCACTTGTAACAGATGTAGTAATGGCCTGGGTACCCTTTTCCATTTATTTTGGGAATGTCCTAAAATATCTCCATTGTGGGAGCTCATTAAATATAAAATGGACCCGCTGTTGGGATTGCACGACTATTTTACCCCGAGGTATGCCTTCTAGGGGACTTTACAGGCTTTCCACTTATGTCCAGAAACTATCACATGATGTTTATTGCCATGTCGGTTAAGAAAGTTGCGTTAAAACATTGGAAAGATTCTCTTCAGCCGTCTTATGCAGAATGGCTACAAGAGCTTCTCTATAACTTACGAATGGAAAAATGATGGCCAGTCTCACTGACCGAATGGGCACCTATAGAAAAAGATGGGAAAAATTACGTGTCTTGTATCTACTATAAATTGAATGGTAGAATATTAACCAGCTATTCTAGATATATTCTAGATCTATTATTTCTTATCCACTCATTTTATGTATAGAACTAATTAACTGTTGGCACCTTGGGGAGGGAGGAGGGGTAAAATAGTAAACAGGGAGGATGAGTGGGATGGGAGGTAGGGTTGGGAGGAGGCGAGAGGAAGAACAGGAGGTTTTGTATTGGTTGTTGTTGTCTTTACTCCTAATTTTGCTTTGGGGAAGGTTGTTACTTCTGTTTCCTGTTTTTGTTATTGTTCTTGTTTTGTTTAGTTATGTATTGTTAATTTAAATCCCATGTCTGCAACCATTCATTGTAAATCATTGCAGGTATATATCTATGTAAAACCAATACAGTTTGAATTTAAAAAAAAGAACAGTGCAGGACAGCAGAATCAAAGGCAAATAAAATGTTTGGGTGTATCACTAGGGGGATAACATCAAGGAGAAGGTAGGTTATATTGCTCCTGTATAATTCCTTGGTGAGGCCACACCTGGAATACTGCATGCAGTTCTGGTGCCCTCTCCTGAAGAAGGACATATTACCCTTTTGGAGATGGTCCAGAGAAGAGTGACAAAGATGTTCCATGGTCTAGGAGAAATGTCCTGTGAAGAGAGAGACTTGGAGAACTCAACATGTAGTCCCTGGAAGACAAAGAACAGTCGGGACATGATAAAGGCCTTCAAGTACTGGAAGGGGATCAACAGAGTACACACAAAGGGTCTGTTCAAACTGAAAGGGGAGGGGAATACGAGGGGCCATAGTGTAAAACTAGTAGGGGGGGAGGTACAGAGGAGAGGTGAGGAGATATTACTTCACAGAGATGGTGGAAATTGCTTTAAGAGGAGCTGATGACAATGAAAACTGTGGGAGGATTCAAGAAGGGATGGGACAGGTGCATGGGCAAAGTACGGTTTGAGAGCGAAGTGTATAACAGGGAGTCCGTGGGGGTCCTAGGGTTCAAATGATCCATAAAAGGAGGGAGTGCAGCAGCAGAAACTTAATTGTGATCTGTATCTTGGGCAGCAAAATAGGTCATTAGGCCTAATCTCCTGGCACATTTGTATGTATGTGTGTATAGTAACTCTGTCGTTATAATGAACGAATGGGGAGCCATAAATTGTATTCGTTATAGCGCCCCATTTGTTACATCGAGGGAAGCTAGTCAACAGGCACAGATCACATCCAAGCACATTCCATGTGCATTATACGCATGATACAGTTCTGGAGTTATTCTTTATTTGCTAACTTTATTTTTTAAAAATAGCACAGAAACTGTGACTAGTGGGTATTTTTTTCCGAGTCTGCTGGAGGCTCAGACACACACCCCGCTGCTTGCCCAACTCCTGGACCATAGCTTCAAATTCAAATTGTTTTAAGTAAAAAGATATGGACTGCACTTGTAACACAGACTAGTGGGAAATAGGTGCAGTAATACAATAACTTTCATGCACAAAACTACTGTACACTATGTAAGGCAGCTGCAGCAAAACCGCAACTGGGTTCTGCCTCCTACTTTTACACAGTCAGCACTGAGAAACACAATTATGCCCACAGTCTGCAACTACACCAGTGCAGTATACCAGTAGTGACTCTTTTTTAAATAAATGATACAGCAAGACTGCAACCCATTCTCTGTCCTACTCGCACAATCTGCAATCTGAAGCAGCTGAAACATTGGGAGCCACAAGAGCCATTCTTTATACCCAGATTTTCACTATAACGGGGTTCGCTATGGTGAGGGGTTACTATGTGTAGTTGTGGGTATCATCTCCTTCACCATGTGTTTTCAGTCATCTGAGTTACAGTATGATGATATTCTCAACAAAGTGTATCCCATTGTAATAGCGATGGGAATACCACGAAGACCATTACAGCCACAAAATCGGCAGTTCGCAGTAATGGTCCATGGTATTCCCAACACTGCTGTCTTCAAGGATATTGCCCCTCCCCAAATCAACTCTGACTCAGACTTGATTATCTATAATGCAGGGGTGCGAGGGGCATAGCCCCCTGCAAAAAACCACTTGGTTCCCTACATGGCACAATGCTGACTGTCAGCATTGTGTCATCACTGTAATGCCGAGTGACACAATTCATGTCGATGCAGCTTGGTGGAACCCTCAACAAACATATCCTGTCATGCCTTATTGTGATTATAAATTGGTTCCAGATAGCTAAGAAAGAAAGAAAAAACAGGTTTGTTTGCCTATCCAAATAATCATTGTCTGTCAGCATGGCAAGCCCTTTGCAGAGGCTCTTTAATATTCTTTTCTGTAGTTCTCTCTTAATTTTACTGAAGTTACATGTAAAACATGAATTAAACTTAGGGCCTTGTTGCAAAATAATCCTTTCCAAGATGGCTAGTATTTACACAAAATTACACAGTTACCGATTTCAAGATACAGAAGAAAGTTATTTATTATACAAGGCTTTATGCTTCTAAATCTAGACATGTGTTGTTTACCTATACTGCATGCAAAGGTGTAACATTTAACTGTTCAACTACTGTCCCCCAAGGACCTTTATGAGAAAGGTAATGTTGCATCTCATGAGGCAACTGCAGTAAGCATATTTTTAAATAACTAAATACAATTATGTTTTGTACATTTTAAAAATATTTTGGTGCAGTACCTTCCCACTGTAAAATGTGGTTCTACTGCATTATGAAGGAACAAGGGGAAAGAGGGAATTGTTTAACCAGGAAAGGCACACTAAGACAAAACTTGTTTCCAGGTGTGTCCTGGGAGCACAAGGAAGTTAAGTGATTTGCTTAGGGTCACACGGTATGCAACTGGGGGCTTTGGGATTCAAACCCAGGTCTCCAGCTTAGTGCCCTAAACCACAGAGCTACACTGCCTCCTCAGTGTTGAGAGATTTCAGAAAAAAAATTCAGTGAACATTGAACATTTTTTTTAAATATGTTGATTTTACATGGACCAGTCATATTTTTTCTTTCTGGCACTGAAGCTCTGAATCTCTTTGTAGCTTAGAATGCCAGTCGTTATAATAGAATAGCAGTTCATGATAACAATAAATTACATACTATTCTTTATTATACCCTTCTTTTCAAGTCTAAAACATCAATCCCTGTTGTTGTTTTTTTTTCAGAGCCATTGGTATGCTGCCACATTTCATTTTACTTTCACCATGTTAGAGGTTAAGGTTAGTGGTGGGAAGTCATCCCTGATAGCCCCAGTGTTCCATAAGATCAGGGGGCAGTGTCTGTTGCATACTACTTCAGCCTGGTCTCAATGGAAACACCAGTGAAAGAATGGATATTTGAAAGCACCAGAAAATGGAAAAACACCTGGGAATGGGCATAATTAAAAGAGTTTTCCTTTAAATATTCCAAATCTAAAAAATGATAATGCAGACTAAAAGTGGAGAATTCCCCTTAGCATGGACTGCTGCTTTGAAAATAAAATTACATTCAAAATGCACAGTGCATGTTTCAACTGACAGGGTTCCTTATTTCTCCACATACAGAAGCTTTTAGAAAGATTGCTGAGAATTCATGAATATTCCCCAACCCCCAACCTCATCTCTGTATCCTGCTATGGTGTTATTACATATAAAATACTACATGGGAGAGTGCATAATGAGAATTTAATGCACACCAGAGGTGTGGGATGCTACATAAACCCCAAGGGAGAAGCCTGAGGGTTTTGTCAAAGCCTCCTACACTGAGGGTGTACATTAAATGTGAGTTTTGCACTCTCCTACATGTGTTGTTTTATGTAATTGCTGGGTGCCATTTTTTCTCCAACCAGATTTTATTAAATAAAAAAAATGGCTGTGAAACAGAGTGTTGTGTGTTTATTTTTATTCAGCAAAATGAAACAGCATTAAACAAGAAATGGAATACAAATTTAACGTACTACAGCATCGTCATTGTGTTTCTGTGAATAAAGCAGTTTTACATAGGAAGTGCTTGCTTTTACTCACATACTGTGGGTCAGTCTCAAAATGGTAGTTTGTGAAATTAGCAATTCAGAAAACAGTTATCACTTGAGAACTGTCGTAAATGAAAGGAAATGTGTAAAAATGTGAACCTGGAGTAAGATTTCAGTTTTTTGTTCGAATTTGAATTGCTTTTATTTGCTTTAGGTCTTCATTAGCTAGGTGACAAGAGAGCGAGAGAGAGTGTGTGAGTCTCAGAGCTAAGGACTGTCTGAAATGTGCGAGCAGTGTGATGATTGGGAATGCAGTTTTTAAGAACAATTTTAATTGCAATCTTGGACAGAAATAGAGAAAAGGTTAGTGAGGATCATATTTACTTTGTGGGCTTCTTTGGGGTTTTGAAAACACTTTTCAAAGTCACTGAATGGTTCGCTGATGTGTTTCTGTTACTAGCAATTGATGGCAGTTTTTACAGCACTGTTAGTGAGCTCAAGCTGACACAAGGGAAGCTGGTGCATGTTCGCTGTTATAACCTGTGGGTTATAATGGTGAATTATAACCAGCGTCTCCTATGAGAAAAAATGTCATCCATTTATTACATATACAATAATGTATGAGGGTGGGTGCATAACGAGAAATTAATGCCCACCCTTGGTGTGGGATGCTATTGTAAACCCCTCCGATGCCCCTACCCCTTATTCCTCCCCCCATCTCCTAAACTGGTCTCACCCCAATGTGCTTTCTGCTGCAGACCCACTAGCACTTATTAAGCCCTAGACCTCCTCGTTAGGGTCAAACACCTGATTGCACTTTGACAAAAGAACTGTTCCTTTGGAATCAATTCTGGCTGCTTCTATTTTACTGCATATTAGATTGTAATAAACTGTTTAACCTTGTATGTCTGCTCTGACTGTCTAACTTGTCCCCTATGATTCAACCTTTTCTGTTTTGTTTCACCATTGTTCAATCTGACTTGTATAACTGCTCCTCCTCTGTTTGTAACTCTGTTTGACGTGGAACCTCTGTAAATGAGCCCCTGGCTCAAAGGTACTTCCTAGATGAGAATAAATAAATTATTTTCTCATTTATGCACTCACCCCCATACATTGTTAAATGTAATTGCTGGCTTCCGTTTTTTAGCCTCATGGAGAAAAAAAAATAATGGCAGCATGGTTCAAGTTCCGAAGTCGTTTCTTAAAAACTGTTTTAAAATTTAAAGTACCTTTCAGAGAAAGTTGTACTTCTGTCTTGAAAATGTTTATATAGTCCACTTAACCACTTAACATGCAGGAAAAATATTACATATGTTTTTGATAAACTTTTGCAGAATTTTTGCAGTGCAGAATATAAAGTTATGTGCATTTTACAAGCAAAACAAACAACATCCTTCCCAGCTCTAGTACTGTAGCTATGCTTAACATGCAAGTCTCTCCACACAGTTCTGTTAGCAGTAGTAAAATGCTTTTGTTTTCTGGAAAATAATCTTTGAGTCAAAGCTCATTTTCAGTGGTGTCCTGCATGAAGTTACACAAAAAGTACAACAGCTACAGTAATTAATAAATAATATAAATAAAATAATTACAAATGAAATGCAATATTGACTTCTAAGGCTAATAAAGTAATTGTATTTCTGAGAATGGACTATGACGCTTCATGTACAACTGTATGCATGATTAGTTGTTGAAGAATGACTTAGAGGAGTAATGGAGGCTGCAGCACAGATGTGTGCTTTTCTGTCTTGAAGAAATATTGTACAGTAAGTAAGTAAGTACACTTTGTTTTAACAGTAAATGAGGCCCATAGGGGAACATGGTGGAGGGCAGCTTGCTGGAACAAATAACATTCAGTCGGGATGGCAAAAGTGAGCTAACTAAACTGGGACAAACCCAGCTACATTGGGACATCTAGCAAATCTAGGTTAGGGTATTATTTTTTTGCAGACAGGAGGTGAAATGTCATGTACAGGCCTATGATCAGGCTTGTGCCTACTTTGGAGGGATGGGTGAGGGGTATTTTTTTGATTGTGCAGGAACCTGATCATTTGGAAAAGAGGATTTCTGTGGAGGAGGGTTCAACATGAGAGTGGAAGCCTCATCATTAGTGAGTTGCAAAGAAGAGACACAAAATAATGCAGTTAAAGTTAATTAGTTGTGGAAGATGGTGGCTGCATGCTGAGGAGCTGAAAAGTAACGGGTCAGCACATGGTGTTTCAGCTATTTATCTTTCTGGATTCGTATGCCATCATTGTTTCTATATAAGCTGAAGCTACATTATAATTTTAGATTATTGGGTTTGCTGTTGCCTCCCAGAAGTTTTGTTTTGCTCATTCCTCTCCATAGCATCCTGAGTTTAGATCCTGACAAGGAGTTTGGAACTTGGAGTGGCAGAGCAGATTGATTGGCGAGGTTGTGGAGTGGTGGATCTGCTGTTTGGTGGAGTTTCTCTTCAGTGGTGCAGCTTGACATAAGATCACTGAAGGAAGTGGTCATGGGAGTCCATCGAAAGTGCCTAAATGTGATAAGTGGTGCACCATAGCAAGAGGGCTGAGGTACCTCAAGGAAAGGAAGAGACAGACCAGGATGGAGCTAGTGCCTAGAGAAGTCATTCCCAGTAGTGGATTTGATACCTGGAGTCAGAATTAAAAGCACCTTACCTTAGAGTATTGAAAGAATTATATATTTGACTTGTGCTGAGGAACTTCACAAAGCTTTCTTAAGCAAATAACATTTCTCAACTAAATGTCATTTTCTGTGATGGGACTTAAACAGAAACATAAGGATCACTTATTTTAACATCTATGCAGCCTCCATATCTGCACTATTAAAATAAAATTAGTGATGATTTTTAGGATAAGTTTTGGGAATATTTAGTATTTGGAGGGAAAAACTGTATTACAACAAAAGCATTGATTTTCTCTGGCACCTACGTTCACCTAATATATTTTGGAAAACTGCTTTTATTTGAAGCAGTGCTATATCCATAATGGTATCCAGTGTTGATAGTGATTGTAAATGAGTGACTGTCAAAACAGTCACTCATTTACAGTGCTATCCTGTAAGGGTAGCGACCCTATGTGGCCGCAACTGTGGGGGAGGGAGACCAGAAGGGGAGGGATAGGGAGGGGTAAGGGAGAGGAGGGATAAGGAAGACGGTTTGTCTAGGTTGTGTGCCTGCTGCAGCTGAGCTAGCCATGTGGTGTGGTGGTGAGGGTGGCTAGCTGTGGTGTAGCAAGTACTGGGTTCAGGACTGGGGACTGGGGGAGAAAATTTTGCTGCTGCCTGCTGCTGCTGTTTTTTTATTTTATTTATTTTGGAGTGTTGCCCTCTCCCCGACATGCACCTCCCTGGAGTTGGTAATCCTTAATCAGGGAGATGCAGGAGGTGCGAGGGGGCACAGCCCCCCCCCTCATAAACAGTTTATTTGTCAGAAGTCTTTTCGCTGGCATGTGTATATCGCCAGTTTGCTTTTTGGCAACATACATTCACCATATCAGCATTTGCTATTTTGTGATTGCTGTTATGACATGAAACCATCTGTCATGGTTTGAGCTGTACACTTATAGTATCACATAAATATATAATTAAAGGCAGAGCATTTTTTAAATGATAATTGATATGTTTAGTATTCTTAGTGCCATGTAAACATTTTTTGGCACCAAATCAAGTCATCTGACAACACATCATAAAGGGTGGCCACTCCCTGCATTCAGCAGTTGATTGCTGAAGTCTGAGGGAGAACGTTGGTGCTGTAGCACTGGAGTTAGCTTCCAATAGATGAAGCTTTGTCACAAGTTTTTAAGTGAACAAACCTTCCTTGACTGGGAAATTGCTTTACTTTTACAAAATGGTAAACTTTTTAGCTTAAAATATTTAATGTTTATAGGTACATCCTGCTACTGCCTTCATTATTATGACGTCATTAATGGCCAACTCTTGGTAATGACCACATGCATAAGTAAGTTTTGGGCTTCTCTTTTAAAAACTGCTGCTATGCGCTCAACCAAGTCAGTTTAAGGTTTTAAGGGGGACTGGTTCATTTATTCTGCTTAATTAGACATTGTTACACGTGGCTATATTGTCTTTTTATTGTATCCATTCCTTTTACAGTGCCTATGCTGACATTATTATTGATCAGAGTAATAGCAGGGATTCAAAGTCACATGAACTTTGAATTCTTAAAAAAAACAAACTTACAGTGGATTCAAGATCAATGCCAGAGTCAAAATCTTTTTAAGGGAGCAGCAGTGAAGAGCTGGTCTTTTTTAACATTTTTAATTTTAAATTAGACTGAAGCTTGTAACTTTAAGATACTTGGAAGTGCTTGCTGTTATTTGTGATAATAGTTAGTTTTTTGTTGTTAGAAATGGTAGTTATCAGAAAATCGGCAAAATAGAAAAAATTAAATATGGTTTTTAATTCACCTAAACAGAAACGTCAGCCTAAAAACAGAAAAAAGGGCAGTATTAAGCAAGATAATGATCGTGGGGGGAGGGGGGGATAATCTAAGGCAAAATACAATTATGGAAGCAATGAATAAGAAGAAACAGCCTAACAAACAAGACCTGTCAAAAAACAATTGTTTAAAGGAACTGCATGTTGAAGCAATTGTGCTATGTTAAAATTTAATGGAGGAGATTTCAGAAAAGACTGTAACCTCTATTCCTTTTTCTAGTTCACCACCTTTAACTCAGCTCTCCCAAAGTTCAACAAAATCTTGCAATTTATTCCTTGAATAACAGAATTCCACCCTGGGTACACAAGCTGTACCTCGGACAGTACTGGGATGTCGGAATATTTACATCCCTGTAACAAATGCTACATTAGGAACTCTAAAATCCACCATAGATGGACTTTGCTCATGAATGCCAGAGTTAAGATTAAAATATTTGGCTGGCCCAGTGGTGCTGAGGGTTGAGATGCTGGATGCCACACCTCATGCCACACTGGTGACCCGGGTTTGGGAACAGACTTGTGCCACTGGGTTCAGCAGGGGAGGGAAGGGATTGAGCATCTGGAGGACTGCTCTCCCTTCCTGGGGTGGGTAGTAGGGTTTGCATTGCTCCTCAGCACCCTCAGTGGAGATCAGGGGTCCTGCAGGTAGCAATGCCAAAACAAGGGGCAGAGTGGCAGACATCAGCACATCATGTGCGCAGATGTCATTGCACATCCATTCTCAGGGGAAACACAAGTAAAACGTCTGGTGGACTTAGGGAAGTAATGGAGGCTCCAGGAGTCAAAGTCTGCATCCCAATGCTGGACCAGCCTTCCACCAGCTCTCCTGAGCCCCTCAACTCAGCCCAGGACTGTCCCTCTAATTCCAGAAAGGCCACCAGGTAGGTGAAGTGGGCCCTCCCCCAAGGGGTGATCTGGTGGGCTTGACAGGTCCATAGGTCCGAGGAGGGTGTTCAGCAATGTGTCTCCTGGGGAAGGTAGTTTTAGGCTAGGAGTAGGGGCAGCAGGCTGTGAGGGCACTGCCTGGTCCCCCAATGCATAAATAAAATGTGCACAAAAAGAAAGATTACATAGAAACATAGACTTTGATGGCAGATAAGGACCACTTGGCCCACCTAGTCGGCCCATTTCCCTACCTATTGGATAAGCTGCAGATTCTAGTTAACCAACAGCCTACTTCCTGCAACCCCCCACTATAATTGCCTTATGTCTGTCCCATGCATGTTTGAATTCCCCCACTGTTCCCCCACTGTTTTAGACCCCACAACCTCTCCAGGAAGGCGGTTCCATACGTCCACCATTCTCTCCGTGAAAAATAATTTCCTCACATTACCCCTGAGCCGTCCCCCCTCTAACTTTAAATTGTGCTCCCTTTTTCTTACACATCTCTTTTTCTGAAAGATGCTACCCTCCTGGACTTTGTTGATTCCCTTGAGGTACTTAAAAGTTTGTATCATGTCCCCCCTGCTCCTCCTTTCATCAAGGGTATACATATTAAGCTCTCTCAGTCTCTCTTCATATGGTTTCTGATGTAGATACTGCACCATTTTAGTTGCCCTCCTCTGGACTGCTTCCATCCTGTCTATGTCCTTGCGTAGATGAGGTCTCCAAAACTGTATGTAGTACTCCAGATGGGGTCTCACCAACTGTCTGTATAGAGGGATAACCACTTCCCTTTTTACAATTACAATTTTTCTCATCAGTGAGGAGGAGTCTCACTCAGAATTCAAGGTCTGTACAAATGCAGAAGTTTCCCTACAAAAATCTATGGTTTCAGAATTTGCTGACTGGTCCAGTTCTTCTGCACATTGTTATTTTCCATGTACTTCCTCTGTTATCTCCAAAAGAGTGGTTAACACCTTATCACATCAGCATGCAGCTAATATCATGCCGATGGAGCAATTACTCTGTATAAGTGAGAATTTTGATTTATTTAGGCAACGGCTTACTATTATTAAATATGATTCAGATCTGCTAAAACTGAGTTTTAGCTCTGGTAGTGAATCTGGTTTAGGAATGTTTTCTCAATCTGATTCCTTTGTATCTGCTCTAGCACAACAATGACTGGTTAATGGTATACCAGATTTTCCCCCTATTGTGTTTAATTCAGTGAAAGCCAAAGGCAATGGTGGCACTTGACACAAAATCAAACCAACTAGGTGCAAGTCAGGAATACAATCTTAATCTTTATTCATGGAAATTCCAAAGGCAAATAAATCCTGATGCTGGTTCACAGCAAACAGACCCAACACTTCGACTCTGCCATGGCACCAAGCTAAACCAACCTCTTCTTAGGTCATTGGGAGAAAACCATAATTTTTAATGAATCATTGAATCTGTTGTTAGGGAACATAAAACACTGGTATTGATTTATTGATGATGTTTTATGCATATGGCAGGGAGACATCAAAGCAAAACCAGCCTTTAATGCATTGGCTTAATGATAACCATCTTAATTTAAAATTCACATACACAGTCAATCAGTAAAGTTTGAACATTTTGGACTTAACAGTGTCTGTCAGTGACTCTAATAAGCAGAAAATTGAAACCAGTTGTTACAGAAAACTCACAGCCACCAATGCTGTTCTTTTTGCTGCTAGTGCCCCCCAGGTTTAAAGAATTGTATTCCCTATAGTCAGTTGCTGAGACTTTGTTGTAATTGCAACACCACTGCAGCTTTTAATCAGCAGGCTGATGCTCTTATCACCAGATTTACAGAGAGACAGAGGTTATGATTGAGGTTTACTGCACAAAACAAAAGAAAAAGTAATTAATATTTCAAGGGAATCCTTACTGCAGAACAGTAGACATGCCAATCCTAATTCTGGCACACAGTTGTGTACATTTGATACTGAATACAATCATATAGCTGACCAGATAGGCAACATTATATCTGTAAGAAATTAACTCATATTTCAAGGGGATGCTGAGGTGTCTATAGCAGTAGGAGCATGTCCTAAGGCTACTTTTAGCAGAGCTAATAATTTGAAGGACAAACTTGTCCATAGCAGACTGAAAAAAAAAAGCAAATCTAGGACTACATGGTTACCGGTCCCCTATCTGGCTTTCATAAATGCTCCCAATGAAAAATATGTAATTATAAAATGGGCAAATAAAATCTAGATATCTGATTGACTGGAAGCCATTTCCAGCTGTATGCTTATGAGGACATATTCTTTCAACGGGCACTACTTCTGGCAGCGAAGATGAACTACACAGTGAAATCAATTTGTGCCAATGCTGTCCAGCTGCAGCTCCTCAGGCAATATGCGACAGAGCAACAACAGCTGCAATGTGAAAGTGGTGGCCATAGGAACAGACCGCATTGTCAAACCCGCGACACCATTCCCGCCATTGACATCCCTCCTACACAATACAAACATCACAAAAACAAAAATTAAAGTTTCTTTTTTTCTTTTTTTTTTAACAAATTACCTTAATAAAACTGTCCACCACGACTGCCAAAACCAGAAGCACTACAGAAGGATTTCTCCATGCTTGTGGTCCTGCCATCACCCCCCCGACCGTTGCCTAAACACGCCATCACTTCACATTCCTCTTCCCTTTCCTTTTAAATACTGCTCAACCAGATGCCCTGCACAAGGCTCAAGTTCTGTAATGCCCTCTAAAAGAAATACATGCTAAACTATAGCACCTGAAAAGGAACACACTGCCTGCAATACCGATGTTATAAACAAAACCACATACACTGTCACATGGACAGAGAGTACATACCTGACCTAACCAGAATGTATCCTTGGGGGAAGGTCTGCACAACTGACTCAGATAAATACTGTACTATACAGTACAATACAGAGAGGGGCAGTACTGTACAGTACAGTATAGTACATAGAGAGACTCTTTTTTGTCTTTTAACATAAAAACCTGCTTTTTACAAATATATGCCATCTAGTCATTTTTGTTTTATTCAAAATTTCCACTCAGGGGCCCATTTTATAAGTGCAATAGGACACTCTGTGGTGTGGGTTATGGCCTGATAAGAACACTTCCCAGGTGCTAAAGGCACTCGGCGTAAGTGCCTCATACCTCATAACGCTACTGGGGCATGCACTTATCAGGCCATAACCCACACCTCATCGTATCTTATTGTTGGTGTATACCATGAATAGTAATCAGTTCCAGCATCCTAACTTTAACGATATTCATGTCACCATAAAATAACTTTTCACATGCACTACATCGTACGTGGTATATGCCTTATGGGGCAGTTGCCTACTAGTATATGTTGGGAAAACTGAATGTCTCCTGAAGCACCATATTCAGGAGCATGTACACTTGATTATTAACAATAGACAAGACACCCAGTAGGTTTACATTTCACCACACACCATGGGCCAGATATTCAAAATTTTGCTCTGGGTACAAAGCATTTGCACTGGGTTAGCACCAGATTAGCGTGGGTCCGCTATATTCAAAAGGTCAAATAGTGCACACAAACTGCATTAGCACCAGGCAAAATTCTAATGTATGCAAGGGGCAAACTGAGGGGGCATGTACATGAATACAGGTGACATGCCATGTTCAGTGAATAGCACCACGCAAAGTGTTTCCACGACTTAGCACAACACTTTGCGTGGTGAAAATTGTCTTAACACTGGGCAAACCAGTTTTGTATGACTTTGTGGCTTTGCATGAATTTTGCGTGGCTTTGTGTGACCCTAACCAATAAGTATGACACATAGAAATAAGCCAGACATAGAAGAGACATGCTGCTCATTGATGGCATCCCTATGATGCCATCATCTGCCACCAGTCCCAGCCATGCTAGGCAATAAGTGGTGACCCAGCTCCCAGTGGATGCCATGGCAGTGCAGCCTTACAGCACACACCTGCAGACAACCCTTCTATGGACACCAATAGATGCCAGCACACACATGCAGCACTGTGGGCATGGAGGGAGTTGAGGGGAGGCTGTACAAGTGGCCAGGCTGCACCACAGACTGGGTGTGGCCACGAGGCTGGGACAAGCCACACAGTGTAAATGGGCAAGTGTTGGGAATACCCTAACATCAGTGTGCCTGTCTGATAGTATGTGTCCCCCAGCTACATACCACACATCTCTACAGACATCACAGCACACACAGCCAGCCATGTATATGTCACTGTGAGCACCCCATGCCAGTGGTGCAGCATCTGTGGGTCGCACAACAACATAACAGTAATGTCCACTGTCAGTAAACACCTGCAAGTTGGGCCTGTCACTGTGTACAGTGCAGCGGTCATCATTACCCTACACACCATAGGCATTGCTGTATCCCTCCCACTACTGGTTCCTTTGCTACTGTAGTGTCTGCTGTGCACTGTAGCATGAATTACAGTTTGACAATTGCATGTAACACCACCAACTGTGCCTGTGCTGTGTAGTCCCCTGGGGCACAATATTCTATGCTGTACTGTACAAATGTAGCCTACAGCTACCACCATGCACTGCCAGCCTGACCTACAGGTGGAGCTGTGGGCAGACCCAGCCAGCCCCTGTACTTCCAGACTGACCTACAGGTGGAGCTGTGGGCAGCCCAGGCAGCCCCTGTACTTTCAGACTGACCTACAGGTGGAATAGTGGGACACTGCAATAGTGCTGGGCAAATTGCATGCAAATCAGGTCATAATGAGATGCTAATCTGGATGTTTACCCACAGACCACCTAAGTAAGCTCATTTGTATGTCTCTTTTGAATATAGCAAAGTTTTGCCCTGGGCAAACATGACTGCATTGGGCAAACGGCTTAGCTCCATGCTAAACCTGCACACATGTGTTTGCATCACACAAACATTATAGAAACATCCAGTATACTCTTAAAAATTGACTTGGAGCTACTGATAATTACAGGCAGGGGTAACACATTCCATGGGTTAATGATTCTCACTGTGTAAAAGTATTGATGTGCCATTCGATTGAATTTTCTGCCTTGCAGTTGTAAAGGGTGGACTCTGGTATTGTAGATGTTATTTTTAAATTCTAATCCCAGTAAAGTCACCAAAAGTGGGTCCTGCATGATATCATACATTAAAAGCAAGTCTCCCCTCAGATTTCTAGTAGATAGTGACATTAGATTCAAGGATTGTAATCTGGATTTGTAGGGGGATTCATACTGACCTTTTATAAGTTTTGTATATTTTCTTTGAACCTTTTCTAGTTGGTTTATGTCATGTTTCCTAAATGAACACCATAATTGTGTGGCGTAATCTAGATGTGGGCATACATACGATCTATATAGTATCATCATTCAACTTCTTGGTTGCTATATTCAGAGCCGTCTTATTCCTGGCTATTTTTGCACTGCACTCCCAGCCCAGATTGCCTGGCTTCCTTAGCATGCTATATTCAGCAGGTTTAGCACTGGGGCTATCCCTTTTGAATATACCAGGCTATTGATTCCAGGCTAATTTAGCACACTGGGCAGTGCTAATTTGGTCCTGGGGCAAAGTTTTAAATATATGGCCCCATGACTCTAAACCTGAGGTGCCCCCCACCCCAAGGTTAGGAGATGACAGGCCAAAAATGCTACTCCAAAAGAGAGTATGCTGATATTTAAGTTGAATTCTGTCAAACCCACTGGCTTAAATAATGAATAGGCCTTGAAACCATTCTTGAAAAAATGTATTTTTGTAAATAGGTGAAAAAGGAAAAAAATGAAATGAATAAGCAAGAATTTGTTTTGTTTGTACTTTACAGTTCACCTTGTTTAACTTGTAAAATTTGTAAAGTCTTACAGTATAAGCACTTTTGATTTTTTTGATTTACCTGATCTGAGTTTTCTCTTTCTCTCACTCGCTCATCCTTCAGAGAAGTCTTTCACATCCTTGTCGAGACCTGTAGCTGCTTGCCTTACCACTCAACCCCAGCTACCTGATATTATTTACAAGGGGGTCCCTGCATCTGGGAAGTCATTACTTGTGCTAAATACCAGCAGTTTGCTGTCTTGATTGTCTTCACTTTTTCCACACAGTCTATTGTGTTGCCCTACATTCGACTAATTTAGTCTTACTCTTTTGAGCACAGGTTTGCTGCTCCTTTAATGCGATATTTTGGACATGTTATGAAATGTTTATTTCTAAGGCTTAATGTATCACTTGGTGTTGGACTACCACTTCTTAATTTTTAATTTTCAACTTTTGGTTACACTGAATGTTAATTGACTTAGTTTACATTTTTTTCACTGAAGGGCTTACTTACTTTAAGGTGCACCTAATTATTTAATTTGTATTGCTTATTATTTAAATACTCTGCTTACTCAACAGCCCCATCCCTGAAGAAGACTCATTTCAGAGTCAAAGTGCTAGGTCTGCTGCTGAAGCAGCTGTCTCTTTGCTGTGAACCACTGTCAGGACATTTTTTTGCTTTTGGAATTTCCACGAATAAAGATTTAGATTATGTTCCTGAATTACACCTCAGTTTGATTTGGTTCTGAGTTCCACCATTGCCTTTGGTTTTCACTGTCTATACTGTTTGGGATTAGCCCCCCTTTTAGTGCTGAACATCAGCCTAAGTTTAGCAGGTCACAGCATTCCTTCCTTTGGACCTGGTGTTTGTGTTTAATTCAGTGGTGCCATTGCAATCTCATGTACATCCACAGTCCAATTAATCTAAGAAAAGAAACAACAAGTCAAACCAAAATCAAAAGCAACTTCCTCCTTAAGGGGAACTAAAGAAGTGGGTGCTCAGGCAAATTTGATAACGCTGACTGGCACTGCTCCAATCTTGAATATCTTCCTGTATATTCAGACAAATCCACAACAGATGGGCAAAACTCACCCTCTAGGGGATGACTTAATTATACTAACAGAGATTTACAGAAAATCCTAAGCTTTCGAACCTACATGGTTCTTCTTTAAAAGGAAAACGGCAGTTTTCTTAAAAAAAGCTCTCTTTAAAGTATCCAGAACTTACACATTTTACACATGAATTTCACAGAACAGTGAAGTAATTAGATCAGAAACACAACCAGAGATAAGAAAACAATCTTTAAAACACTAATCCAGTGTAGGACAAATGTTACAGAAGGAATGCTCTGTAGAAGTAGATCTATAAATGATCTGATGATTAATGTCTATCTAAAGAGAAACTGGAGACTGTGTGTGTGTGTGTGTCTCTGTGTGTGTGTGTGTGTGTGTGTGTGTGTGTGTGCGTGTGTGTGTGTGTTGTGCTAAACACTTAAATTAGTAGTTCTGCCATTGTGAATCTAAAGACCATGTAATCACCACCCACCAGTTAAAATCAAAATTATAAATACACAGTTATATAGATTAAATAGAACCATTTTAATATATAAGCATTTTAGCAACATGTAAAATAAATATCAGTCCATGTGTTGTACCTGAAAGCAGAAAAAGCAGGAGCACTTTAAATAGTGTAATGGGACATGAAACTAGTGTCTGCATTCATGCCATCATCAACCATATTCAGAATAAAAATAATTTGACCTCAAATGCTTATCTCTGTTGTATATTTTTGAATGTCCTTTGAGAACCAGAACAGATAGATCAGCAATTGAATGATTAGACTGAGAGAAATGTTGTCCTCCAGGATTTTCAGTCTTCAGGAGCACAAAAGCAAGTTTCTCCAATTACAGCTTCCTGCTGTTTTAACAGAAGATAATTTTGCTTTCAGAGCAAGTAACAGCAGTCTAGAACTACAGCTTTTTTACTGATAAATCACTTCTATCTCAGCAGCAGTCAGTGCCTGTTTGGATTAAGCAAACAGATACTTTATTAGAAGAAGGGGGTCTTGTTTAAGTAAAAAAAAAAGAAAGTCACTGTGTGTTTCTCTGAGGAAGGGGGCTGTATCAGCTTAATTTACTGAGTCAAGAGTAGAGGGTGAAGTTGATTGGGGGTGTGGCTTAGGATCTTAGGAGTACAAAACCAGGTGTCTCCAATTACAGCTTCCTGCTGTTTTTGACAGAGGAGAATTTTGCTTTCAGAGTAAGTAACAGCAGTCTAGAACTACAGCTTTTTTACTAATTGCCCTCCTTCCCACCCCTCCACCCTCCCACCCTAAACCAGTTCTACTTTTATAGCCACTGGATTTGACTGACAACAGGAAGTTCTTGTTTGGCAGTAGGAAGTGAAGGATCACTGAGACACATTAGTTTCATCAACCTTGAAGGAACCTACAAAATTGCTCTCCCCCCACCCATGCTGGAGGTCTGAATTCAAGCATGGAAGAAGGAGACTACTGAAGACTACAGGAGGTTTCTGTCTCAGAACAGGAAGTGCGAGAGCTGTAAGGGCACATAGGCAGTAGGAAAGTAAGTGTAAAAATACATAGAGGGAGGAGACAGTAAGCATACAAAGCAACAGGAGAGGGAACACAAAATAGGTCAAGATGGGAGTATGGTCCCCATCTTCAAGAAGGGGCAAGGTTGTAGTCTGGTCACTGCAAACTAGTTATGCTGACATCAGTGCTGAGCCAGATCCAAGAATCCATTATAAAGGACAACATAATGGAGCACATGTTTGAAGCAGTGCAATGGCTGTGGGGCAGCAGTGTTCTGGGAGACATTCTGGAGGCTGTGATGCTGCCCTGTTTGCAGGCACCTCTCTGGTCTGAGGGAGGAGGTTTCCATCTCCAGGCTGACCTGGCTAGGATTTGTGAAACCTCTTCCCCCCACCCAGGGACCACCAGGGCCACCACCGCTACCTCAGAGGTTGCCTAGAAAGAGAAGCAGTTGGACCAAGGTGGGCTCAGGGAGGGAGAAGGTGGTGGAAGAGAGAGGCATCCCTCCAGTTGTACCTCTCCACAATTCATATACTGTTCTGGTGAAGAGTGGTCTCTCTATGGAGGCACTTGTAGTGGAGACCAAGAAGGATGATGGGAACCTCCACAAAGGAGACCCACAGGAGGGTGGCATGAGACTCCACAGGGGAAGGAAACAACTGCTGGTGGGGGACTTGATCATTAGGGGGTAGAAGTTGGGGGAGGAAGGGGATAGGGAGGTAAGGTGCCTGCCTAGCACCACAGCTCAGAGGGACAGGAAGTGAATCCTCAGGATCGTGGGAGCAGCTGCACAAGGGAGGGGAGCTGGATGTCATTGTCCACCTAGGGACAAATGACCTGGATGTGAATTAGATCAGAGTGGTGCAAAAGGAGTTTGTTGAGTTGGGGAGGGGCCTTAGACAAGTAGCATGTATGGTAACCTTCTTAGAGGTGCTGCCTGTCTATGGCAAGGATGGTGCTAGGGTATTCCGCATCATGGAATTCAATGAATGGTTGAAAAACTGGTGTGGAGCTCAGGGTTTTGGCTTCATTGGGGACTGGGGAGCCACCAGGAGGGATGTAGGCCTATACTGGTGTGATGGTCTGCATCAGTCCTGGGGGGAACCAGGATCCTAGGTGATAGGTTTAAATGCTTCATTGGCAAGCATTTAAACTAGCCAAGGGGGGAGGCACTGAAAAGGAACAGGGAAATCCCAGCTTCCCCCCACAAAACACAGTAGTTAGAGAGGTATACACCAAGGTAGAGAATGGATGGGGCTAAAAGGGGTAAGGCCATAAAAAAATAGTAGGTGATGAGTACCAATGCCTGCAGTCTGTGAAACAAGCTCCCTGAACTAGTGGTATTGATGGAAGAGGGATGCTTGGATATTGTGGCAGTCACTGAAACATGGTACACAGAGAACCATGACTAGGATGTCAATGTACCAGGATACACAATCTGCAGGAGGGACAAGGTGCATAAAAGAGGAGAAGGAGTAGCTCTCTATACAAGGGAAGGGATTAAAGCAACAGAACTAAAGATAAACAGGAAGTTGATGAGTCACTATGGGTCACCCTGGAGACAGGACATGGCACCACAATCTGAATGGGGGTTGTGTACAGACCACCATCTCAGGGGGAGGACATGGACAAGGAAATGATAGAAGGCATCCTTAAAATGGCAGAAAAGGGGGATATATTGTTGATGGAGGACCTAAACATGGAGTACCTTTGCTGCAGGCACATCCAAGAGCAGGGTCATTCTTGATGCTCTACAGGGGGCATGCCTTAGACAGCTAGTGTTGCAACCCACTTAAGAGGAAGCAATCTTAGACCTGGTACTCTCAAATGGAGAAGGAGAAAGGATCCCTGATTTAGAAGAGGGTAGTCATCTGGGTACAATGACCATCAAACAGTGTGGTTCACAATAAACACAGCCATAGAGTCAAGCCATACAAAAACAAGAGTATTGGACTTTAGGAAGGCTGACTTTGGGAAAATGAGAGAGTGCCTCAGAAAAGCATTAGAAAACAGGCAAGAAGGAGGGGTGGAGGAACAATGGGGAATAATCAAAACAGCCATCACAAAGGCAACAAGCCTTTGTGTGAAGCAAATCAACAAAACAAAATGAAGGAAAAAAACACTATGGTTCTCAAAAGAAGTGGAAGGGAAGGTTAAGGAGAAAAGGACAGCATTCAGGAAATATAAGGAAACACAGAAGGAGCAGGACAGAGAACGTTATCAGTTAAAGCAGAAGGAGGCAGGGAAGGCAGTCAGAAGAGCAAGGGCACAAACTGAGGAAAAGATAGCCAACTCTGTTAAGAAGGGGGATAAAACCATTTATAGGTATGTTAGGGAGCAAAGAAAGACCAAGGGAGGGATACAGAGACTTAATAAAGGGAGGGGAATATGGGCAGTGGGTGACACTGAAAAAGCAGGGATACTGAATGGATATTTCTACTCAGTATTCACAATGGAAGAGGAGGGGGAGGTACCTGAAGCAAACAAGAGAAACACTGAATGGGGGTTGATACCAGTCCATTCACAGAAGAAAGGGTTTTGAAAGAACTCTTGAAACTGAGGGTGGACAAAGCAATGGGGCCTGATGGATTTCACTCAAGAATTCTAAAAAAACTAAAGGTAGAACTAGTAACACCACTGACTACCTTCTTTAACAAATCATGGGAGGATGGGGTGGTACCTGAGGACTGGAGGAGGGAAAATGTGATTCCACTTCACAAAAGTGGGAGCAGGGCAGAGGCAGGAAACTACAGACCAGTTAGTTTGACCTCAGTGGTAGGAAAAATGATGGAATCACTTCTGAAGGAAAGAATTGCTGAGTACCTAGAGGTCAGTGGAGCACAGGACCCAAGGCAGCAGGGTTCCACAGCAAGAAGGTCATGTCAGATGAACCTAATAGATTTCTTTGACTGGGTGACCAAAGCAGTAGACCAGGGAGGGGCTGTGGATATGGTCTACCTAGATTTTAGCAAGGCATTTGACACAGTCTCACACAAAATATTAATATACAAGTTAGCTAGCCTTGGAGTGGGTCCCACGGTTATAGCCTGGATAAAAAACTTGCTGGACAACAGGACGCAAAGGGTAATAGTAAATGGAGTCCACAGTGAAGAAAGGAGGGTAACTAGTGGGGTACCACAGGGTTCGGTAGTGGGACCGGTCCTCTTTAATGTCTTTATAAGTGACATTGGAGAGCACCTGGAAGGAAAAGTATGTCTCTTTGCAGATGACACAAAGATCTGCAACAGGATTGGTACACAAGATGGAGTGGAAAGGATGAAAAGGGACTTGGCAAGGTTGGAGGAATGGTCAAATATATGGCAGCTCAGATTCAATGCAAAGAAGTGCAAGGTAATGCACCTGGGAAACAAAAACTCAGGGGAAGAGTACACAATGGGGGTGAGTTAATAACAACAACAAAACTCGAAAGAGACTTAGGAGAAATTATATCAGATGATCTAAAGGTGGGCAAGCAATGTGAGAAGGCAGTAAGGAGGGCTGGAGGGATACTGGGATGCATAGGGAGAGGCATCAACAGTAGAACACAGGGAGTTGTTATCCCTCTGTACAGACAGTTGGTGTGACCCCATCTGGAGTAATACGTGTCATTCTGGAGACCCCATCTCCACAAAGACATGACAGAGTGGAGGCTGTAAAAGGAGGGCAACCAAAATGGTGCAGGGTTTGCAACAGAAGACATATGATGAGAGACTAAAGCATCTTAATATGTACACCCTTGAGGAAAGGAGGGAGAGGGGGGACATGATAGAAACTTTCAAGTACAGTATCTCAAGGGAATTAACAATGTAGAAGAGGGTAGCATCTTTCAGAAGAAGAGATGTGCAAGAACAAGGGGGCACAATTTAAAGATAGAGGGGGGATGGCTCAGAGGTAATGTTAAAAAGTATTTTTTCACAGAGAGGGTTGTGGATGCATGGAACAGCCTTCCTGAGGAGGTTGTGGAGTCAGGAACAGTGGAAGAATTCAAGAATGCATGGGACAGATATAAGGCAATTCTAGTGGGGGGTAAGAGGAAGTAAGCTGTTGAATAAGTAGAATCTGCAGCTTATCCAACAGGTAGGGAAATGGGCAGACTAGGTGGGCCAAGCAGTCCTTATCTGCCATCAAATTCTATGTTTCTATGTTTCTTCATGTTAATATCATTTCTGTATGAGTTATGTGGTGGAGACTGGACAACCTCTTCGAAACCAAATGAAGATGAAGTAAATCAAATGGCTGAAATATGTAATAATTATTTTAGTAGTATATATGGAAGTAAACTGAAGGCTCCCATTGCACACAAAAATGTTTCAACTGAACACCTAACAATCACAAAAGAAGAGATAAATGATAGGACTAATCATATCCGGTATGACTGTTCACCAGGCACAGACCTGATTATGGGCAAAATGATTAAATTAATGGGTCAGCACCTCTTACACCCGTTTAAGCTTCTATTTGAAAGTAGTGTTAAATCTGGATATGTGCCTAAAGACTGGAGCACAACACATACAGTATAATACTCCTGTTTAAAAAGGGGGGGGGGGTGCAATCAGTCCATAGAAAACTACAGTCAAATTAGCTTGGCATCATTGATTGGAACAATCTTAGAGCAAACTATTAAGGAAAGGCTGAAACTACAAATAGGAAATATAGATAGTAACCAGCATGGATTCATTCAAGAAAGATCATGTCTCACTAACCTCCTATGTTTTTATGAAAAAAATAAGCAAGAATCTTGATAGGAAAATTCCCTATGATGTTATTTTTATATATTTTAGTAATGTTTTCAACACAGTCCCTCATGATTCTATTGCCACAAAATGAACACAAAGGAGTGTACATAATAATCTTGTCAACTGGATTTCTAGCTGGTGAATGAGAGAACACAGAAGGTGGTACTAAATGGGTATTCGTCTGGGTAGGGTAGGGTGACCAGTGATGTACCACAGGGTTCAGTGCTGTGCCCTTATATCTTGTATGTGTTTATTGCTGACATAGCAGATGTGTTACTTAGCAAGTCCATCAAATGTGTGGATGATTTAAAGGTAGGTGGATCATGAAATACAGTAGAAGTGAGATCATAACAATACAAACAGATCTGGACAGAATTGCTGAGTGGGCCAATATGTGGGGCACACGTTTTAATATTGAAAAATGTAAGGTCATGCACCTAGAGTTTAATAACCATGAATGCATCCATTATCTAGGAAAGAGCAACTTGACTGAGACAGCCCTCGAGAAAGATCCTGGGAAATGCATTACAAATAAAATAAACTTCACCAAGCATACTAATGCCACAATAAACAAGGCTAACAAAATTATCTGGACCATTAAAAACAACATTAGGTCCAGAGATGAAAAAGTTTTATTCCCATTATATAGATCTTACGTTAGGCCACATATAGACTACTGTTTACGGTTATGGTCCCCATACGAAAAGGAGAATATCAAACAACTGGAGAGACTCCAAAGAAGATTCACAAAACAAGTAAAATGTTTAAGAGATTTAGATTATGAGGATAAACTTCGATCCTTGAACCTTATAGGTGGGATTTTCAATTGCCCTAAATTGCAGCAAGCCCTGGTGCACTGACAATATAACGCATAAGGCTTGCTGCAATCTAATGGGATTTTATATCCTATGTGGCAACCGCCGCAAGTTAGATTTACTTTTTCTTGTCTAACTTGAGGCAATCCTGGGGGCAGTTTTTATGGAGCTTGTGCAAAATACTTGGTGCAAGCTGCCGTAAGTCATGGAAACTGTCACAACTGTGCCCAAGATTGTAAAATTGGACACAATTGCAGAAAAGAGTTTGGCATACCACCAGAACCTAAGTGATGTGTCACAGGGCTGGACTCAAGCCCTGTGCCAGGCTTTGAAAATCCTACCCTATGTCTCTTAAAACAAGAAGATATAGGGGCGATCTTCTTTTTATGAGGGATGTCATAAATGAACCCTACTTATTTAATGAAATAGGATTTTCCTTTAAACATGATGCTATGGTTCCATGTGATGATAGCGATCGCAATACAGCGATCACTATCAGTGAATGTATATCGCCAAAAAGCATTTCGGTAATATACAATGCTCAACAACCCAACTTCCAGCAACTTATAGTGTTTTTGCAGGGGGATGTACCTCCCCATGCCCCTCCTCGTGGGGGGCTTCACCCCCTGCACTGCCCTTACTAAGGATTGCTAACTCCGGGGGGTGCATGTCAAGGAGGAGGAAAAACACAGTGGCAGAAAAAAAATTAACAGACAGCTGCAAGCAGTGGCAAAACGGTCACCCCCAGGCAAGTCCCAAACCCAGTGCCTACTGCACTGTAGCCAACCACCCTCATGACCATACCACAGGGCAGGCTTGGCTGCAGCAGGCTCTCGTGTCTGCCTAAATCCTCCCTCCTATCCCTCCCCTACACCACCCTATCCCTCCCCTACACCTCCCTATCCCTCCCCTTCTAATCGCTTTCCTCACTATACCATCACTACCCTTGCAGGGTAGCTGATGATGATAGTGCTATAAATGAGTTGCTGTTTTATAATCACTATCATCACGGTATACCTGATGTTATGGGACTCAGAGGACACCCACTTCAATTGCACTGCTTTAGATACGGGATGAATAATGGAAAATTTTATTACATACAGAGGGTGATAAATGAATGGAACAGACACCCCCTAGAGATAGTTGTCAGCAAAAATAAATCAATTTACAAATGTAGGCTAGATATCTGGATCTTGGCAAGGGAGGAACCTCTCCAATAAGGGTCTTTGAAATGGAAACTGTTTATGTTCATCATGCCTTTAGTTCCCTATCTTGCTTCAGTATGAACCTCAGTATCTAAGCAAGAATGGTATTATAGCAACTAAAAGGATTCAGGATGAAGATTCCCATGAGGGTCAAAGTGATATACTAATCAGAGATAATTGGCAAGCAATGGTTATTATAAAGGAGGCTGAGAAATTAGATCCCCTGGGAATATGTTTTTTTGACTATAATTGAAAGGCGCATGCCTGTGGTTATGTAGGGGAAGAGCTCCTCCCCCACTCTCTACATAAACCACCAGACAAACCACAGTTCTGCTTAGAGCGAGTCGCACTCACTGTGCTCCCTCTGTGCTGCGTGCTGGGGCTTGCTCCTTCCTCAGTTCTGTCCCCCCTTTTCTCTCTCTCTCTTCCCCCTCTCTTCTCTCACTGCCTTCCACTGCCTTCTGCCTTGTTATTCTCCTTTCCCCTTCTTCTCCATTTGTTTTTCCTTTACCTTTCTTTTGGGGGGGATCTCACTTCGCCTCTAGCTGCAGCACCGTAGTTCATCGCTCGTTCCCTTGCTCCACCGTCCTGCTCCTTATGGACCTTTGTGACCTGCCTACTTTCACACGCACTTTCTAGTGCTCCCACACACTCTCCTGCATACCGCTTCCCTGGTGGTAACACAGATTCCTCCTGCTCACCGTACGCTGCACATCCACATGTAATGACCCAATATTAAAACAAAATAAAAACAAGAACAGAAGAAGGCAGACAAATAGAATGTATATGCAAAAGCTAATGAAGTCAACAGAACCTCCTACTTTGCAGCTGAACTGCTACCTGTACTCCTGAACATCCCACACTGTGCTTCTTACCAGCACGTTTGTACTCTACTTTCATTAACTCATTCTACTGCAACTCTTCATTCGAGCGTTCCTGGCCAGTTTATTTTTGGGTTCCTAAACACGGCCATCTGGGGCTGACACCAATTGCTTGCATCGTTACTCCATCAATTATCTTAGGGGAGACTGGTCTTAACAGGGCTTCCTGGGGCATTTTCACTGCAGCTACTTCCCAGCTTTCTATGTACCAGTTCTATCACCTTATTGCTATTGCTCTGCCATCAGGTACATTACTATGGTGCTTTGCATTTAAGGAAGCTTCATCCACAGACTCTAATGCCACAAGGAAGTCACTCAGTGAAGATTTTACTACTATTAGAAGTACTAGTCAAAGGATTGGGACACTTTTTAAGCTACCTAGCAATGTTTATGCAGGTTGCTTCAACATTTATCAAAGATTGCCGTCCCTCACGGAGGAGCTTTAAGACACTGTATTAATTTGAAGGCCTTATTGCACCAGCCAGCTTGCGCTGCCTACTGACTGCTATCAATCAAGGCATTATGTATTTAGCTCACTACGTGGATATTCAGCCACAGGCCTGGCTACAGCTATTTAACACGCATTCAGCTATACATTGCTTTTCACTATTTACATTATATTCAGCAAGCAAACAGATCTCCTTGGAACAGTACTCCAATGTAATTCTAGGTTCTTGTACTCTCCTAGGTAACTGACTGCAATTTAGCTGAGCATGGCTATCTGTCGCCTCCACAGCCCTTTCGTTCCTCCATCCATCTGCTCCATCAGGGATTTCTGACGGGCAATAAAATGACTTTATATCATTGTTTTTGGATGCTTTCCATGTTGCTTCACCCCCTCAGATTTCTCTACCTCACTTCCATACAGTGCTCTCTACTACCTCCAGCTGACCTACACGTTGTCCAGCTGTGCATGCTAGCCTACATCGGGCTTAACTGCTACTCTTTAATTACCCTACCAACTGACTATGTGTGGTCCAACTGCACATGCTAGCCTTCATGGGCTTAGCCGCTTATATCTACTCACTGACCGTGTGACCTACATGTGGTCCGGCCAAGCCTGTTGGCCTTCGTGAAGTTTAGCTGCCACTCTACTTACTTACCAGCTCACTTACATGATGCTAAACTTTGTGGGGCTTAGCAACCACCCCATTCACTTTACTTTTCAGGACTGAATGCATTGCTAGTTGTTCCTCGCCCTCAGTCGTACTACTTGGATCCTGGACCCTGCAGCGATCATGCATCGCGAGCGAGGGACGAGATGGACAAATTTAAAACTTTTTTCTCAGCCCAGGGGTACCCTACAAAGTTAAATGAGGCTGGGTTTTGCTCAGAGGGCTTTGTTCTGCCCCATCTGAATAACAAAAATAATGTATTAAATATCCCTGGTAGTCTAGTGACCCCCATCATAATAAAATATATAATCACGTGTAATGTCCTGGTAGTCTAGTGGCCCCTGCAATGTATATTTTTTTACATCCCTGGTAGTCTATTGGTCCCCTGAGCTGTATAAAATAATTATTACTGTTCATATCCCTGGTAGTCTAGTGGCACCCCGATCTGTATGAAAAAATATTCATTGTACATATCCCTGGTAGTCTAGCGCCCCCCCATCATAATAAAATAAATAATGGTTTCCTATTTCCTGGTAATCTAGTGGTCCTCCACCCCCCCACCCAGCCATACCAGCCCAACAAACACCCCCCTACTTCCCCAGCTGGCGCTAGCACAGACCACCTCTCACCTCCACAGCCAGCTGCCGACTGTGTGCATTATGAGTCACTAAATGCAAAGAGGTGCTCTGAAAATATTTCTGAGTTCCTCTTTGCATTCCACGATACCATGCACACAGTCAGTGACTAGCCATGGAGGTGAGAGGTGGGCTGTGCCAGTCGCCGGCTGGGGAAGGGTGGGGGTGCTGGGTGGGCTGGCACAGCTGAGTAGGGGGGCCCAGAAAAGTCCACCCTCATTGAAGTTTGTAGGGCACCCATGGGCTGAAAAAATAATTTTAAATCTGGCCATCTCCTCCCTCACTAGTGATACACGATCGCGATAAAAGAATCTCGCAATCAAAGAATTTGCAGGCTCGCGACCAAAGAATAAAGAAATGGAGAAACACATTTTTTACCAACAGCATGCCTCGATAGAACAATGTCCCCTTATCAAAACCCACCCTCATTTGTGTCCCTAGCCCACCCCTGAGCCGAGATATTTGAAAAAATAGGTCGCGATGCAAGATCTCGATCAAAGAATCTTGCGATCAAAGAATTTGCTGGCTCGTGATCAAAGATTGTTAGCGAGCCGCGAACAAAGATTTAAAAAGCTAATAATTCTATTTTTTGACAGATTTGGATGAAATCAAAGGAATGGCTCGATAGATCAGAGCCCCCTGAGTAAAACCCATCCAAGTTTTACTTCAAGAGTGACCCCTGAGCCAAGATATTTCTGTTTTTCTGATTGGAAAACTAAAAACAAAATGGCGTCCCTCACGATCAAATAATTTTGAACATTCTTGGGGACAAAGATTCTTGCACTGTAAGGCTGCAAATTCTTTGATCGCCAGGTGGGACCAGATGACCAAAACCCCATTCTTTGTTCGCAAAACATACATATAAATTTTCCTATTGACTTATAATGGGAACTTAAAACTGGCATAACTTTTTAATGCCTTAATATTTTTTCACCAAATGAAAAGTGGCATGTTTGGCCACCAAAGCTCTTTCAAACAAGCCATCTCACAGAGCTTCACACTACACAACGGCCGTGCACAGACACGTCCAAAATCCAAAAGCTGCCTCCAGAAATGGATAATTTTGCATTTTTCAGCGCTTTCATATGCAAGGACCGTAAGTCCAACTGAAACACAATTTAGCAGATCAAACTATCTACCATGTCCCACCACATGTACCAAATTTTAGGCAAATCTGTTGAACATGTCCAAAGTTATTAATGCCCAAACTTTTGACTTAAGTATGTAAGCGACCGCTGAACCTTAACTATAGTGGCACAACCACGCCACTATAATATATATATATACAGTATATACATACTTAAAGCTGAATAAAAGGGGCCAGTATCAGCAGCTATACCACATAACTCAACTCCAACCCAAGAGTCTGTAAAATCTACTCCAAAGTCAAAGCTATTACAAGACCCTAAGTTATTGCATTCATGTCCCAAATAAACTGCATATATAGTTTGGGTTACATTTGAGGTCCCAAGTACATTTCACTGTATAATGCAAGAAAAAATATTGTGGCATAAAAACAGAGTACTGATAGCTGACAGGGCTCACATGCACAAAATTTTCTTCCATCTCCCAAGATACATAGAAAAAACAGGGAGAAGGTCAAGAAGGATTGTAGAACACTTTGTGCCCACTGTAGCACATGGCTATATACGGGATGTGTACAGCACTGACATCACAATAGTTTATGCATAAAATCAATGCAAATGTAGCAGAGTATAATGGGGTATGATCGGGACCCCAAGTACCATGTAATGGCCACTGCTATGAGTACTAATACATTATAATGCCAACACATTTACAGTACCAAGGAATAAAAATTACGTAAATGTATTATACAAGCAAATATACTGACAACAAAATTGTACCACATGGTCTATACAACAGCTTCCACACAGAATTATAGGTTTGCATCCCTATAGGAACACAAACAGGTTAATACTATAATTTAAACCAACCCCCTCCCAGGCCCCTAACTCATAAATCCAGTATCTTTCCCTTCATCCAATAAACTTTCCCCAATCCCTCAGGACCCAATTCAGCTCTTTCAATGCCCAAAAATTATATTTCATGGTTGAGCCTAGGATTACCTTTAACATGTGTAACATACATATGAACATACAAACATATGAAGAAGCTAGCAAAATAAGGCCATTTGGTCTTCAGTCTGCTGATACTACAGGCTCCACAGCTTAAACTACTGACCCTGCCCCCCTCCCCAATCCTCCCATCCTTTCCATCCAACACTCCCATGACCTTTACTTTCCCCGTAAGTCTATCCCAGAATCATTAGAATCTGCCTAAAATGTTCAACAAGACCACCTCTTCCAGCAGCACATTCTAACTGGCCACCACCCTCTCCATGAAGAAATGCTTCCTAGCCACCCTCCAAAACACTATCGCACCAACTTAAGACTGAGTTCCCTTGTGTTTCAGTTGCCACTTAGCCTAAAGAGACCATCCTTATCCACCTTATTTATCCCTTTCAAGCACTTGAAAGTCTCAGTCATGTCCCCCTCTCTCTCTCTCTCTCTCCTTCATGATGTACATGTTCAGGGCCCCCAAACCTCTCCTCATATGCTTTACTCTGCTTGCCCATGATCGTCTTTGTTGCACTCCTTTGGACCATCTCCAGCAGGTTAATGTCCTTTTTAAGATGTGGGCACTAGTACTGTACTCCATATTCTAAATATGGTTTCACCAGTGATCTGCATAAGGGCAGTATATCATCCTCTTCCCTACTGCTGATCCCCCCAGCTATGAAGCCTGACAATTTTATTTGCCCTTGCTTCTTCCCTGCACTGTGTAGAGTGCTTCAGGTTGCTAGTGATCACCCCCAAATCCTTCTGTTCTGTTGCGGATACCAGGACCCTTCCCAGGTTACACTCTGTTCTGGGATTCTTGGATCCAATGTGCATAACTTTGCATTTCTTTCCATTGAAATCAAGCTGCCAAATCCTGGACCACCTCTCAAGTTTTTCCATATCCTCCTTTAAGTCCTGTATCCATTTTGCTATATCCACCCTCCAATAAAGCTTGGTATTGTCTGCAATTAGGCACATTTTGGCCTTAATGTCATCCCCAATATTGCTGATGAAGACACTGAACAACCCTAGTCCTAGCACCGAGCCCTGTGGGACTTCACTGGTGAACTCCCTGATGCTAGATAACTCTCTCCCCACCACCACCCTCTGTGTCCTGTTCCTCCATGAGTTTTCCACACATCTGATCATCTTCTCCCAACACCAAGATCTGACAACTTCCCGAGCAACCTCCTGTGGTGTATAAAGTCAAAGGCCTTGCTTAATTCCAGGCAAAGATGTTTACATCTTGGCCCCTATCTACTGGTTTAGTGGCCCAGACAAAGAAGTCAATCAGATTAATTTAACATGACCTCCTTCCCATAAACTCACGTTGCCTGGCATCCGGGAGGCCATGCTCCTCTAGATACTCTACCAATCTTTCCTTAAGTATGATCTCCATGAGTCTGCACATGATTGTGATCACACTGACTGGTCTGTAACTCCCTGGGTCATCCTTGGGATCACTCTTATGGAAGGGTACCACATGTGCCATTCTTCAGTCCTGTGGAACAATGCTCAGCTCTATTGAATTATTGAACAGGCCCACCAATGGCTCTGCAAGCTCCTCTGCCAGTTTCCTCAGCACCCTTAGGTGTATGCCGTTAGGGCCTGGTGACTTTTCCACCTTGAAAGCTAGCAGCCCTTTCCTTACTATATCCTCCTCAATCACTACATTTGGGCTCCCCTTCCCCTGATCCTCTTCTCCACTTAGTTGGCACTGATCCATCTTTCTTCTTAGTGAAAACAGAACAGAAGCAATCTTCCAGTACCTCTGTTTTTGGCCCTTTCTCCTCCACCCACCTGTCCCATTTTTGAAGCCTAACAATCCTGTCCTTCTTGTCTCTTGTCTCACTAACATAGCAAAAATATTTCTCCCCCTTCTTAGTTCCCTCTGCTATCTGCAGTTCCTTCTGAGTCTTAGAATGCTGAACTCCCTTACTTGCCTCACTAGCCATCTTTAGGTAATACTCCCTGTCCTCTTTTCTGGTCTTCCTGAATTTCCTATAGGTTAACCTCATGTCCCTTACTGCCTGAGTGTCCTCAGTACTAAATCAGCTGGGTGCTTTGGCCCTTGAGTTCTTTCCCCTCAGCGTAATGCACTCCTCTTTGGCAGCCATTATTCCCTTCCTAATGATGGATCACCTTTGGTCCACCTCCGTATCTGCCCTGATGCCTGACAGGTGTCTCCTTAGAAACTCGTCTATCTTCCTAAAGTCTGCCCTCCTAAAATCCAGGATTTTGGTCTAAGTAGGGATGTTTTCCCTGCTCATATCCAACCAGAATCACACTGTACAATGGTCGCATCCACCCAGGGGCACCTTAACCATTATGCCTTGTACATGGTCCCCATTTGTGAGCACCAGATCAAGGATTCCCCTCTCCCTGGTGTGTTCTTTGATGCTCTGAGTCAGGAACCCACTCTGCAATGCTTCAAGGATCACTTGATGCATGGCACATGTCATGGTTGGTACGCTTAATCTACAGTGGACTATTACCACCTCTCTCATCCTTGCTGCAGTCAAAGTTTATGAGTTCAATTCCTTGTCCCTTTCCTACTCCTGGTTACGTGGTCTGTAAACCACCCCTAACCTCACCTTCCTCTCTCTATTAGACAGTAACTGAACCCACATTGCTTCCTCCCTCCCTCCCCTCCTCTGACACCTCTCTCATACATGTTATACCCTCTGTGATATAAACTGCCACTCCTCCTTCCATCATTCCCTACTGCCCTGTCCTTTTATAATTTATATCCAGGGAGCGAGAGGTCCCAGTCATGGTTTGGTGTGGCCCAAGCCTTGGTGACTGACACAATGTCCACACCCCCTTCAGCTGATAGCACCTGCAGGTCATCCATCTTGTTCTCAAGACTACATGATCAGGGACACCACCTTCCACCCAGAAATTAAGCCTCTTTTCCTTCCTTTCTTTCTTTCTTTCTTTCTTTCTTTCTTTCTTTCTTTCTTTCTTTCTTTCTTTCTTTCTTTCTTTCTTTCTTTCTTTCTCTCCCCCTCCCTCCCTCTTTCTTTCTTTCTTTCTTTCTTTCTTTCTCCCTTCTGCATGCTCCCCCCATTGCTAACTGCTTCATTTCCCCTCCACCTCAACCCTTCCAACCCCTTCTACTGGTATGGGGGGAGGTCCATTGACTCCTCCTAGAGTTGTTGGGCCCACATGCCTGCCTTCCCGACTCAGTAGTTTGAATTAAGTTTATAGGTTATGTACCCCCTCACAGTTTGTCCCTGAGTACCCTTGGGTCCCACCTACTGAGGTGTAGTCTGTCAGGTGCAAAAAGTGTTTTATTGGACCAGCCCTCTCCCCCGTCCCCAATACAGATGAACACTTTCTCCTTGCACCATTCCCTCAGCCAGTCATGGAATTCCTCTATCCTTTTCTTCCTAACTGTGTTGGCCCTGGGCACTGGTAACATCTCCAAGAATGCCAGTGAGTCTGCAACATCCCTGCAGGTCTCTGTAATGCCCTGAATCTATCTTATAGTACCTCCGCTTCCTCCCCAGCTAGTTCATTGGTGCCGAGCTATAGAACTATGTTTGGGTCCCCCATCCCCCCTTACCATTTCCCCAGTTCTTTGGCATACCTTCCCCTCATCATCCCTGGCATGCAAACCACCTTCCTTCTTTCATTTGGGTTCCTTTCCTTCCCTTCCCCAGTGAATACCCTCAGTTATGAAGTCCACTAGGATTATGACCCTTCTATACCCTTCATCCATGTCTCCCTTCCTTCCTTCCTTCCTTCCTTCCTTCCTTCCTTCCTTCCTTCCTTCCTCCTTCCCTTACTTTGTATTACTTGGTATGAAAGAACAGAAGAAGGCCAGAGCCCATTGAGACTGTTCCCCACACTATGTGGGACATTATTTATCTATTATCCCTCAATCAAACATCTAATTTGTTTTTAAAGACAGTGGCACTAGTTGCCTGTACCAATTCTTGTGGCAAGGTGTTCCATACAATGGATGCTCTTACTGGAAAAAAGTTTCCCCTTTTGCTGGTTTTATAAGTTTTAACTTCAAGCTGTTTATTATGCAGTCTCGGAACATGTCTCCTTTTGGAGAGTGTTAGACCACATTTTTCCATTAGATCTGGTGAATTTATTAAATTAAAAACCATAAGCATATCACCTCTTAATCTTCTAGTTTTAAGAGAGAAGAGACCAGTAGTTTTTAATCTGTTCCAATAATCCAAGTTTGTTAATCTTAGAATCATTCTAGTTACTCTCCTTTGAACCTGTTCAAGAATTGCTATGTCTGTTTTTTGGTTTGGATTCCAGAAAGGGGAGCCATAGTCTAGATACGGTCTAGTGTACGCCCTATACAATGGAATAAGGTATTGTTCAGTGCGATTAACAAAAGTGCATTTTATTTGCCTCAAAAGTCTGTTGGTCATGCAAGCAGTTCTAACACAGTGATCATTTGATGTAAGTTTATTATTAACATATATCCCTAAATCTTTTTCACCATTTGATAAGTGAAGTGGTAGTCCATTTATATAATATATCGTTTTTGGATTATTTGTACCGAAATGCACTACTAAACATTTGTCTTGATTAAACTGCATATGATTTTCATTTGCCCAAAGTGTTAATTTTTCCAAATCCTTCTTTAATGCAGAAATATTTTCTTGATTATTAACCTTGCCCCCCAATTTAGTATCATCTTCAAATTTAACCTTGAAGTTATTTGGCCCTGTTTGTAAATCACTGATAAAGAGATTAAACAATGTTGGTCCCAGGACCAACCCCTGTGGTACACCACTTGTCACACTACCCAAATCAGACAAGATATCATTAATTCTGACTATCTGAGAATGATTTGTCAACCAGTTTAAAGTCCAGTTGACAATATCAGGTGACAAACCTAGATTGTGCATTTTAGTAATGAGTTTTTCATGTGAGACTTTATCAAAAGTTCTACTAAAGTCCAAAAGAATTACAGTACATCAGTAGGGATACCCACATCTAGTAGAGTACTTATATTATTGTAAAAAGATACCAGATTGGTGGTGCAGGAATACTTGGGAGTAAACCCATGTTGATTTGAATCATAAATTCCTAATTTTTTACAATCTTGATCTATTAGAGACTTCATTACTCATTCCATTAATTTACCAGCCACTGAGGTCAGGCTCATTGGATGATAATTTTGCACAGAACCTCTATTGCCTTTTTTTAAATATGGGAGTAACTATTGCTGAACGCCATTCATTTGGTATAATGCTTTCTTGTAAGGATTTGTTGAAGATAATTGACAAAGGTATAGAAATATTTATAGAGGTTTCGATCAGAAACCATGGATGAATACTGTCTGGGCCCGGACTAGTATTTTTTTTTAGTTTTTTGATAGCCTGTATAATGTCAGTTGGATAGAACCTATGATAATCTACGTGATGAACTTCAAATGTACTAATAGGTGATTTTTGGGAGAAGACAGAACAAAAGTACTTATTAAAGAGATTTGAGGTTTCTATATCAGATAGAGAAGAACCATTGGTTATATTGGGACCAATGGTCCTTGATACATCTTTTTTACTATTTATTTAGGAGAAAAGAGATTTGTGACAGTCTTTTGTGTGAGCTAGTTTAAATTCTAGCTTATTTTTTGCTAATTCAATAGAATTTTTTAAGTTTTTCACAGATAGTCTGTATTTATATAATAGAGTAGTTTTAAATGGAACAGAACTTTTCTTATGTTTCCTAAAAAGTTTAATTTTTATTTTAATCTGATTTTTAATTGTCTTGTTGAACCGGGGATTTTTCCTTTATTATTAAATTTCTTCTTAGATGGAATAAAGGTATTTTCCAAATAATGTACATTATTTTTTAAAAATGTCCCAAGTTTGTTGTGTTGCACAATTAAGAAGAGTAGATTCCCAGTTTATGTTTTGTAAGTATTCATTGATTTTAGAAAAAATTACTTTATTATAATTTTTTGTACAGTATAACTTCCTTTGTGTAGTTTTAAACTGTTGAATTTCAAAAAGAATAGACGAATGATCACTGGTCCCAAGTGGATCCCAAATTTGTAAATTGCTAATTTGTTGCTCTATGTTAGTAAATAATAGATCCAAAATATTAGGACCTCAAGTGGGTTCAGTAACAAGTTGTTGTAATCCAGTACTAACTACCACATCTATTAGTCCTTTTTCGGCATAGGACTGTCCTGAGAACGAGTCCCAGTTAATATGAGGGAGGTTAAAGTTACCAAATATTACAGTATCTTGAGATTCTGAAAAATGTGTAATTTATTTAAACATATCAGTTGTGTAATCTGAATTTGCAGATGGAGGTCGATAGATGTTACCAATAGTTATATAGGACTGCTCCTTCAATAAGATTTTAACCCATATACTTTCCAAAGGAAAGGGAGAACACACTTCAAAAGAAGGAATATCATTTCATATGTACATACAAACTCCACTGCCTTGCTTATCTAATCTGTTTTTATGATATAACTTATAACCTGGAATTTCTCTCAACCAAATTGAGGATGTGTCCCAGCAAGTTTCAGTTACTCCCACCACACCTATATTTAAAGTTTTACATTTGGCTTCGAGTTCTGCTAATTTGAGTTGGTTTAAAGATCTTGCATTCAAAGCTAGGAATTTACATTTAGTTGTAATAATATGTTGGTAAGTATTCAGAGACTTGGGAATAGACCCATTCTCCCCCATATTTTTAGTTTAAACAATGATTTATGATTTTAGTGATACTTTTCCCCATAAGTGTACTACCCCTATGACTGAGATGTAAACCGTCCCAGCAAAACAAGGAAGAATGATCTGAAAATGATTCCCAGTGGGTAATACAGGGTATATCCTGCTTAAAACATCACTTTCTCAGCCATTCATTTAGGGCTTTGATTTTCTGCGTCATGGCAGATGTTGCTGTCGGGACAGGTAGAATTTCAGATATACATACACAGCATCCCCTATCAAGTAACAGGTCACATAACGCCACATAGTCCTGTTGTAACTGATTAAATGGGGTGTTGTTTATGTCATTAACACTGGCATGTATGATAAACAGTGGATTTTCCCCCGCATTTTGTAAAATTTTAGTCATCATGGAGGTAATGTCAGATAACCTGGCCCCATGGAAGCTAGAACAAGTGCGGTTGCTCTTGTCACTATTGCATACCGCCCTGTCAATGTGCTTAATGATTGACTCTCCCAGGACTAACACTTGTTTTGAGACAGTAGGGGTACAAGAATCAGAAACAGGTGATTGTTTAACACACTCTGGAGCGATTAACTTAATAGGTACTGATTTGGTAGCTTGAGACTTACTAGGACAAATATTCATGGGCATTAACTCCTGATTAAAAAGTGTTTTTAAACCATTATTATCAACAGAGGGTGATGCACAGGATAAATCATGTAGCACTTCATTATTTGATACAGTCAATTGCTCAAACCTATTACGAATTTCAATAGGGGCACTATTGCGTATTTGACTGCCCCTCCTTTTTTAAAGAGACTTTGTGACAATGGTCCAGTCATCATTATCATGAGAAGAGGGTGGATAATCATCCACCTTATAAGAGGGGGCAGAGGCAACAGGTATACTAGTACTAGTCATTACAATTGTCTCCTCTGCAAGAGGCATAGAAATGCTACCTAAATGTGAAGGAAATTGTTCATTAGAATGAAGTTGTTCATCCATAAGATCAATGTAACTTTCCAGTTCCCTAATATCAGAGGAAACTGGTTTAATATTAAGCAGAAACGCTATCTCTGCTTCAAGAGTAGTAATCAGATGGCAATTAGCACATACATACTAGCTCCCATACTTTCCTTCACTATACATCAAACATAGCATACACTTACTAAGTTCTTTTTCCATTATTAAAGGTGTATATTTACTAAGTAGAGGATATGCTAAAATTATCTTATCCAAGTTTGTCTAATGCCAGCAGTTTCAGCGTGCCCAGCGGACACAGCAGACACATGCAAACACGTGTGTCTCTGCGTGCTGCCCTTTACACGCTCGCCCTGCTCGCTAGAGGGGCAAGTTTTAAGCCAAAAAAATGGAAGTAAGTGTCCGTTCACTTCTGGTTTTGGCGCAAAGAAAAAATAACAATATTTACTTAAATTCAGCAAGATTCTGTGAGTTGAAGGTTTACAAGCCCTTAAAAGGGCAAGAGAACCACCAGGCAACAGTGCTTTTAACAGAAAGATGTTGTTTTGGGATAGGAGGTATACTAGCCTATTGCTAGTCCTCCAGGTTCCCACAATGCTCTGCAATTCACTGAAGAGTCAGTTACAAGCAAATAGTACCACACAATACAGCAACAGTTAAAACAAATATATTAATGGTATATCAAAGTATATTGGTGCACTGCACTACTCCATCTCTCACCAGAGGTTCGCTATATCAGTATCAATGCCACTTTTAAATAGCCCGCTCACTAGAGGGGCAGGTTTTAAGCCAAAAAACCGGAAGTAAGTGTCCGTTCACTTCTAGTTTGGTGCGAAGTAAAAATAACAATATTTACTTAAATTCAGCAAGATTCTGTGAGTTGAAGGTTTATAAGCCCTTAAAAGGGCAAGAGAACCACCAGGCAACAGTGCTTTTAATGTAGAGATGTTGTTTTGGGGTAGGAGGTATACTAGCCTATTGCTAGTCCTCCAGATTCCCACAATGCTCTGCTATTCACTGAAGAGTCAGTTACAAGCAAATGGTACCACACAGGATTGACAAAGCCAATGTTTCTCTATGATCTTTCCCTTCCCTTCCTACTGCCAAACAGGAAGTTCCTGTTGACAGTCAAATCCAGTGGCTATAAAAGTAGAACTGGTTTAGGGTGGGATGAAGGGCAATTAGTAAGAAAAAAGACTAGCAACAGGAAGTTGTAATTTGAGTCACCTGCTTTTATAGTGTCTAAGCCACACCCCCAATTAAGCTCTCTCCTCCTACTGGCTTAGCAAAGTAAGTTGCTACAGTATCCTTAACAGCACAGAACACACACTGACTTTCTTTATTTTTTTAACCCTAAATAAGACCCCTTCTACTTCTAATAAAGTATCTGTCTGCTTAATCTCAACAAACCCTGACTCCTGCTAAGATATGTGTTAAATTAATAAGAAAATGTAGCTTCTTTTAGTTAGCTGCTTTCTGCTCTACAAGCAAGGCTAGCAACAGGAAGTTGTAATTTGAGTCACCTGCTTTTACAGTGTCTAAGCCACACCCCCAATTAAGCTCTCTCTCCTCCTACTGGTTTAGCAAAGCAAGTTAATACAGTACCCTTCACAGCACAGAACACACACTGACTTTCTTTCTTTTCTTTATTTTTTAACCCTCAATAAGACCCCTTCAACTTCTAATAAAGTATCTGTCTGTTTAATCTCAACAGACCCTGACTCCTGCTGAGATATAAGTGTTAAATTAATAAGAAAATGTAACTTCTTTTAGTTAGCTGCTTTCTGCTCTACAAGCAAAGCTATCTCCCTCCCTCCCTCCCTCCCTCCTTCCTTCCTTCCTATATCCCTGCCATATGAACTGCTCATCCACCTAATTACTCCCCTCCACCCTGGTTAACATCCCACTGCAGCCTCTACTTATCCCTTCAACTGTTTCTGCATTCCCTTCTGTGCCCTTCCCTTTCTGGCTAGCCATGCTTGCCTCCTCTTTCACATTTCTCCCGTACCCTATCCTTTCCCTCCCCCCACACTCTGCTCCACTTTGCCTGCTTTTTCTTCCCTGCTCACCTTGATTATCCTGCTGAGTCCCAGCACCCCTGTCCTGTCCTCCTACCCCAACCCTATAGATTTAACCTGACCTACTACCCCACCTCCTGTTGCCCCTCCTACTTTCCAGACAGTGGATCAAACCTATTCATTAAAGGCACCCATTCAAGAATTCCCACTCCTGTTGCAATCCTTGCAGTTCTACCTCTTTCCCCTACTACTTTCCATTCCCTCTCTTTGGCCATCTGAGGTAGAGGTACAACCAGATACTGGGTGATCCTCCATGCTCCCTTCCCCTGCCTGAGACCTTTAATCTCCTAGACACCTCCCAATTGCATACAGTGCAGTCAGCCATGATAAAGCACAGTAACTTGCAGTAATGACATGTCACAAAACCCTGCATGACAAAAGGGCTTAATTGCCACTGACTTACAATGGCCCCTGCAGTAAACTGCAGAATTCTATGATATTCTGCAGCATTTCTGTGTTGCATCCTGGCTGTCTCATCTGTAATTCTCATCTCCTCATTGTAGTGGCCTGTATGTTCTCCCACTCAAGTTTTTAACTGGTGCACAGTGCAGCTCATATAAAATGCCACATAGCAATTTACAAAGTCCCTTAGGACAACCTCTTTCCCATTGCTCGGGCTTCTAAAGCTTTTAGTTTGTCTAATATATGGGCAGTATATACAGCTCCCACTTCTAGATGTCCCAATAGAAGGGTGCAAATTAGGATATTTCTCTGGTATTGTGTACCTTCAACAGACTGGGTACCACTCATTCCATAATGGTGTCTGGTCTTGGAAACACCAGAGATGGTCTGCTATTAACCATGTCCCTTAATTTAGGTTCTATGCTCAGAATATCCCAATTCTGATTAATTATTTGCATAACCTGGTTAGTGCGGGTCGACTATGTTGTGAAAAATGGACAACCAGGTTGGGTGTCCTGTCTGACAGGGGTCCTGGGAACTAAAGTAGATTCCCTCTGCTTACTATCCACTTGTTCCACAGCCATAGCAATTGAATGGTTAATACGAACATACATATAAACATAAAAAAGAAGCCAGCAGAAGAAGGCCATTTGGTTTATCAAGTCTGCTCGTATTGCAGGGTCCACAGCTTAAGCTAATGTACCTGCCCTCCCTCCACACTCCTGCCATCCTACCTACCCATGATCCTTACCTTCCCTTTATTGCTATCCCAGCCTCTCTTAAAGCTGACCACTGTATTTGATGAGTTGACCTCTTCTAGCAGCGTATTCCAAGTGTCTACCACCCTCTCTGTGAAGAAGTGCTTCTTGACCTCCCTACTAAACCTCACACTCTCCAGCTTAAGACTGTGCCCCCTCGAGTTATGGTTGCCACTCCGTTTAAAGAGATTCTCCTTATCAACCTTATTTATCCCTTTCAAGTACTTGAAAATCTCAATAATGTCCTCTCTCTCTCTCTCTCTCTCTCTCCTCTCTCTCCTGTCTTCCAGGAAGTACATGTTCAGTGCCCTCAATCTCTCCTCATATGTCTTACCTTGCTGACCCACTATCATCTTTGCAGCCCTCCTCTGGACCTTCTCTAGCAGGTTCATGTCTTTTTTGAGGTGTGGGCACCAGTACTGAACTCCATAATCTAGATGCGGCTTTACCAGTGACCTGTACAAGGGCAGTATAACCTCCTCTCTCCTCCTACTGATTCCCCTAGATATGCATCCCAGCATCTTGTTTGCCTTTGGTGCTGCTTTCTGGCACTGCATGGAGTGCTGCAGGTCCCTAGTGATCCTCACTCCCAGGTCCTTCTCCTCCTCTGATGCAGATACTCGGACTCTGCCCAGGTAGAGTATCTTACAGGGAGGAACAGGGTGCAGGAAAACACTATTTTTAAGTGAAAAAGATATTCCAGGACTAGAAGGCATGGGATGAAGTTGGAGGGAGGACAATTCAGAGGAAACATGAGAAAGAATTTCTTCACAGAACAGGTGGTGGACAAGTGGAACACCCTGCCAGAGGAAGTGGTGGGGGCTGAAACAATCACGGGATTTAAGAATGCATGGGATAGACATAAAGGAATTCTGGAGGTCAGGGGTAAGGGGCAACAGACTTCTAGGAAAACAAACTGAACTTACAAGCTCAAATGGGCAGACTGGGTGTGCCATAGGCCCTTATCTGCCAACACTGTCTATGTATCTATGTATCTATGTATCTATGTAGTACTCTGTCCTGGGATTCTTGGCTCCAATATGCATAATTTTGAATTTCTTGGCATTGAAGCCAAGCTGCCAGATCCTGGACCATGTCCCCAGGTTTTCCAGATCATCCTGTAGGTCCTGTAGCCCTTCAGCTGTGTCCACTCTCCCGTAGAGTTTGGTGTCATCCATGAATAGGCACATTTAGCCCAATATGCCATTCCCAATGTCATTGATGAAGACATTGAAAAACACCAGCCCCAGCACTGAGCCCTGTGGCACCCTACTGGTTACCTCTCTGGTGCCAGATAACTCTCCCCTCAAAACCACCCTCTGGGTTCTGTCCTTCATCCAGTTTTCCACCCATCTGACCATCATTTCCCCAACCCTAAGATCCACCAACTTCCTGATCAGCCTTTTGTGGGGCACAGAGTCAAAGGCCTTGCTGAAATCAAGACAGAGGATGTATACCACTTGGCCCCTGTGTACTGTCTTAGTGCCACAGTCAAAGAAGTCAATCAGGTTCATTTCATACAATCACCCCCCCATGAACCCATGCTACCTCGCATCCTGGAGACCATGCACCTCTAGATATTCCACCAACCTTCCCTTTTGTATGGTCTCCATGAACTTGCCCACAATGGAGGTCAGACAGACTGGTCTGTAATTCCCTGGGTCATCCTTGGGACTGCTTTTGTGGAGGGACACTACATGTGCTGTTCTTCAGTCCTACGATACCATGCCTGACTCTAGTGAACTATTAAATAGGTCTGTCAGTGGCCCTGCTTGCTCCTCAGCCAGTTCCTTTAGTACCCTTGGATGTACTCTGTCCGGGCCTGCTGATTTGTCTACCTTCAATGCCAGCAGCCCCTCCCTCACTCTATCCTCTTCTATCACTATATCTGTGTTCCCCTTCCCCCACTCCTCTTTTCCTTACTGAAGGCACTGATCTGTCCTTCTCCCCAGTGAAGACAGAACAGAAGTATTCATTTAGTATCTCTGCTTTTACCCCATTATCCTCCACCCACTCCACCCCTTTCTTAAGCCCAACAATCTCTTCCTTCTTGTCCCTTTTGTAATTTATATAGTGAAAGAAATTCTCCTCTTCCTTCTTAATTCCTTTAGCTATCTGCAGCTCTTTCTATGTTTTTGCTCACTGGACTTCCTTACTTGCCTCACCAGCAAACCATAGGTAATTTTTCCTATCCATCTCTCTCGGTCTTCCTGAATGTTCTGTAGGCCAACCTCTTTTCCCTTACTGCCTAGGCAACCCCAGAACTGAAGCAGCAGGGCACTTTGGCCTTTGAGTTCTTCCCTCTGAGCCTAATGCACTCATCTGTGGCAACCAGTATTCATTCCTTAATGAAGGACCACCTTTGGTCCACCTTAGCACTTAACCCATTTCCTGGAGTCCGCCCACCTGAAATCCAAGATTTTGGTCTTAGTCAGGATGCTTTCCCTGCCCATATCCAACTGGAACCACACTGTGCAATGGTCACTTCCACCCAGTGGCTCCCTGACCATTATTTCCTGTACATGCTCCCCATTTGTGAGCACCAGATTAAGAACTGCCTCAGCACTTGTTGGTTCAGTTATGCTCTGAGTCAGGAGCCCACTCTGCAGTCCTTCCTTCCAGGATCTCCTAACTCCTAGCACATGTTGTGGAGGGTATGATCCAGTCCACCTTGGGCAGGTTGAAGTCCCCCACAATTACCACCTCTCCTTTCCCCACAGCTTCCAATATTTGTGAGCTCAGTTCCCTGTCCCTCTTCTCATCCTGATTGAGTGGTCTGTAAACCACCCCCAACCTCTCCTTTCTCTCTCTCTATTGGACCTTAACTGAACCCATAATGCCTCCACCTCCACCTCCTCTTCCTCCAACTCCTCCCTCGTGCAAGTTATTCCCTCCTTGTTGTAAACTGCCACTGCTCCCCCTTCCTGACTACATTGTCCCTCCTGTATAGTTTGTATCCAGGGATCGCAAGGTCCCAGTCATGGTGTGATGTTGCCCAAGTCTCGGTTACTGTAGTTATGTCCACCCGCCTGTCTGCTAATAGTGCTTGCAGTTCATCCACCTTGTTTTCAAGACTCCGTGCAGTCAGAGACACCACCCTCCACCTAGAATCTGACCTTCCTTCTCTTTCCTCTGTTCTTCTATTCACATTTATTCCCTCTCTGTGCACCCCTCCATGTACCCTTGTTATGTGTTCCTCACCCCTCCACCCTTTGCTAATTGTGTTCTCACCCCTTTCATCTCCTCCTTCTAGACCTCTTCTATCAGATTTGTGTAACCTCAGCACCATGGTCTAACTGAGGGCTACCAGCCCTGCCTTTCAGTCACAGTCAAGGTTTAGGGGCCTGGGCTCTGTACAGTATGGTATGGTAGTTCATTTCCAAAATATTGCATAAATAATGTGGTGCCTCCACCCAGAGTGTTTTGTGAGCCAGAATGGTAAATTGGTTGCAACCCCCTGGGATGCTGTACCTACCCACCTTTCCCAAATAACACCCCACATACATGATATTTAAAACATGCAATCTGTTCTGCCTTTTTGGCTTCATATTCTCCCCTTTCAGTGCAATTCCTTAAGGTCCTAATCAGTTGGCCCTTTTGGAATATTATATGCCACATGGGGAGGGTGTCAACTATCATATAGCAAGACTGTTTCAGTCAGTCGGCTTTGGAAATAACGTTGTATAAATATTTCCCACACCCTTCCTATACATTTTCAGGTCTAAAAATGTAATACTGTCCACATCAATTTGAGACTTAAATCTGAGGCAGGGGCTCATACTTTCCAGCATTCACAAATCTGAGGCAGGGGCTCAAACTTTCCAGCCACATGCTGAATGCATGACACTACTCTTTTGACCTTTGCCATGTGATGAGTATATCATCAATATAGTGGCACCAAAAATCCAGACATGAAAAAAGTGGATTTGTGGCTTCACCTTACAGTGCCTGGGATTTCCACATACCAACAAATAGATCTGCATAACTGGGGGCCATAGTGGACCCCACTGCAGTACTCCTTAGTTGTCTAAAGTACATATCCTGAATTATTTAATTTGCATGCTGGTACAGGGTTGGGCTCTCTCCCTGACAAAGAACCTGTAAAAGGTTAGAAGGGCTGGGGTGTTTGCACAGCTGCTAAATTTGAGCACAATAAACCACTGAGCATTAATTTGCTTTCACTTGGTTTTGTTTGTGCACGTTCATTGTTCTTTTTGTCATTTAGTTTTGGTACAGCAATGAACTCTTTGAGCTCCAGGCACAGTTTGTTCTTCCTCTGGTATTACATAAGGTGTTTGATCTGCACAATACATTAATAAACAGTAGGAGTTTTTTTTCACTGATTCCATTTCTAAGTGTATTTCCTGCTGTAGTTAGTGGCTAGGAAATAAAAATCTAAGAGCAGAGATTTTGGAGAACTGTTGACTATAGCTAAAACAAAAAAAAAGTTACAGTCCTTTCTTCTTCCTGTATAAACAACAATATTCTTGTACTCAGTATTCTCATTGACCATTTTCTATACTGCATTACAAAAGTTTCTGTTTCTCCTAAACGCTCATCTTAGTATTCTTAGAAAATTTGGTCTGACTTAACTACATTTACAGATCTGACAATGTTGAAGAATAATGTCACGTTAATAGTATGTGGTGATTTTAATGTCCAGCTTGATTCATTTGATAACCTGGCAGACCCTGAGTAGTTTATCCCTGCTCTTCCACTGGAACTATTTACTAGAAATAGCAAAGATGGGGATCTTTACAAAAATGGTTCTCTATTAATGAGCTGGAAGGAGTAACATGACTTAAAGATAATGAATGGAAGTTTTAAATTGGATTGTAATGAACAGTACACTTACAAGAGTGAAGGAGGATAGGAAGGGTTTATCAGGGGAAACAGAGGGAAGAAGGGAAAGTGGTAGGGAGTACAAAGGCACAAACTGAAGAGAGAGAATATCCCAGAAGGTAAAGAAAGGGGAAAACACATTTTTAAGTACAGGGTGTAAGACTGAAAAGGGAAGGGGGACTGTGCAGAGGTAGACCAGGAAAAGGCAGACATCCTGCATAAATAAATACTTTTGTTAATGTTCACAGAGGAAGGAGAAAGGGAGGGGTACAAAAAAGTAAAAAAAAAACAAACTTGGATGGATGGAGGTGAACACTAGACCTTTTGTGGAGGTCATAGTCCTGAAGGGGCTTGCTAATCTGAAGGTGGACAAAGCAATGTGGCCAGATGAGGTGCATACAAGGGTATTGACGGAACTCAGGGAAATACTGGCTACAGCTCACTGGAAATAGGAGTGGTTCCTGAGGACTGGAGGAGGGTAGATGTAATCCCATTACACAAAACTGGTAGCAGGGAGGAGACTAGCAACTATAGTCCAGTCAGCCTGACATTGGCGGTGGGAAAGTTAATGGAATCACTGCTGAAGAAAAGGATTGTAGAATATCTTAAATCCAGTGGGTTACAAGAGCTGAGACAGCATGGTTTCATGGGGGGATCATGTCAAATCAATCTGATGGATTTCTTTGACTGGTTGACAAAGGATTTAGATCAGGGTGGAGCAGTGAACGTGGTCTACATAGATTTCAATAGGGCTTTCAACACCACTCCACATAGGAGATTAGTAAGCAAGCTGAATAGTTTAGGAGTGGGTCCAAAGATGGTAAACTGGACAAGAAGTTTGTTGATGACAGAGGATGGTGGTAAATGGAGTTCACTCTGAGGATGGGAGAGTGACCAGCGTGGTGCCTGAGGGATCTGTGCTGGGACCAGTCCTCTTTAATGTCTTTAAAAGTGACATTGCAGTGGAGCTGGAAGTGAAGGTTTGCCTTTCACTAGATAACACCAAAATCTACAATATGGTGGACACTCCAGGAGAGGTAGAAAGGCTGAGCAGAGACCCGAAAAAACTAGAGGAGCTGTCAAGCGTATGGCAGCTGGGGTTCAATGTGAAAAAGTTAAGCAATATACCACGAGAGGGTGTTGGTGATGCCAGGATTTACCCATGCCCTGGGGTGTTTGGTCACGAGGTGCAGCCGAGTGGCCAAAACACACCAGGGCGTGGGTAAATCTTGGCATCACCTACATTCTCGAGTGGCATACTGTGATTATACAATGTTGTCCTTTTTTTGGCATATAGAACAATAGTAAATAAAACTTTTCCCCCATTTTAATGTATTTTTACTGTGTTTATTGTTCCATTGGGAAAAAAATACTCCCTGGTTGCTGGAGCTGTGCTGCTACTGTGCATGCACAGTATTGCCTTATCTCCTGGTTGCAGTGTGTTTTGGGGGGCTTGGAAATGTAGAAAACTGCATGTGTCTTGGTGTTAGTTATAAGTTAGCTGTGAGTTTCCCTTTAGTGGCAATGTGGGATTTTGACTTTGTATTTCAGGGGTAATACTGCTGTTGGTGAGGGTAGTGAGTGTTCGGTGGTGCGATTTCCTGGCCGCTAATGAGCAGGGATTTTCACTGTCTTTCCAACTGCTGTGTTGGTCATTGTCAGAGTGATTTCAGGGGACATTCTGATGTGGCTGACAAGTGGCTGGCACCTCTTCCCCTGGGGTGATGATAGGATTTACAATGGGAGAGGTGTGCCAGTCAGCCAATCAGGATGGCGGATTTGTGGGTTTTTTCCATGCTCATTGTATAATGCAAAATAATGCACTTATGGCACAGAAATCCTGGGGCAGAATACAAAATGGGGTGGAGTGGTATTGATGACTACAAAGCAGAAAACAGATCTGAGAGTAATCATATTGGATGACATAAAGGTGGTCTGGCAGCACAACAAGGCAGTAGAGAGGGCTAGTGGTATGCTGGGGTGCATAGGTAAGGGTATCACCAGCAGACAGAGGGAGGTGGTGTTGTCTCTGTTTAGATCACTGGTAAGACCCCACCTAGAGTGCTATATCCAGTTCTGGAGACCACATATCTGAAAGAACACAGACAGAGTGGAGGCAATTCAGAGGAGGGCAACTAAATTGGTGCAGGGTCTGCATCAAAGCCCTATGAAGAGATACTAAAGGACCTCAATATGTATTATACACCCTGGTACAGGGTATAGAGAGAGAGGATATGATACAGACCTTTAAATACCTCATGGGTGAATAAGGTACAGGCAGGAAATATTTTTAAAAAGAAAAGGTGCTCAAGAAGAAGGAGACATGCTATGAAGCTGGAGGAGGTAGACCAAGGAAAGATGTGAGAAAGTACTTCTTCACAGAAAGAGTGATGGATTCCTTGAACAGCGTTCAAGCGGAGGTGTTGGGGGCAAAAAGAGTGGTGGGGTTTATGAATTTATAGATTAAAGGACAAGAGAATCATTGTGAAAATGAAGGGGGAGGGAGAAAGAGCTGTAGATCGAGCACAGACTATGGCAATAGGCTAGGTAGATAGGGAGAAATGGGCAGACTGGGTGGGCCAAGTGGTCCTTATCTGCCATCAAATTCTATGTTTCTATGTTTCTATTATTCACACTATGTGGCAACAGATCTTGACTTTGTAAGTACTGTGTTCTATGTTCTCAGGTAGTCCTTTACTCTGATACAGAAGTTTTGCATAAACCAGAATATTATCACTCCCAACTGATAGTTAGGAAAGTATTACCTAACAGGTACAGTCAGGATGAGCAGCTCTTAAATCTGAGATGCTAGGATATCAGAGTTGTTAATAGAAGAATCAAATGGAATTGGCAACTCAAGCAGAGTTTATTAGATCCTATTCAAAAATATATCAATAATAGTGCTGTGTGGAATTTTCAAATTCCGGTGGAACAAAATTTCACAGAATTTTTAAAATGCTGCCAAAATTCTGCCAAATTTCACTGGAAACAGAATGGTGGAGTTCTGCAGAACAAAATGGTTGTGAAATGATTTTCCACAGAAAAAAATCTGTTCTGCAGAATATTATTTTGCGCATCTCAAAATTTTCTGTGGAAATGGTGGCAGAATGATTTTCCGAAGAAAAATACTGTTCCATGGAATATCAAGCTGCAGATCACAGCAGATGGAACTCCACAAAAGAGCCAGAAAAATTCCAGTAGAAATACTGCTGGTAGAATGGTCATTCTGTCCTAATTTTGACAGTGGAATTCTGCATTTCACACAGCAATAATCGATAAGCATTTTCAACATTTATTGGGACAGCAAGTTTATTCCTCCGTTACATACAATGTGCTACTTACATTTTTTCTGGAGGTAAGTCAATGTTTATAGAATATTACTAAACTTACTAACACTAATCATTTTTGGTATAAAATTAAAAAATGCAAACACAAAAAAAATGGTAAATAGGCTTATTAGGCCACATTTAATCCCTCAGCTCCCATAAGATTTAATTTCCTGTGTTTAAACAAAGCAAGAAAGTCTCATCAAATTTTTTTGAACACCAAAGGAAGTTACATTATGAAATAAACTCTAGCAAGAGCCAATGCGGCTGCAAAATAATGGAATCATGGGCAGTGAGAAATGTGTAAACTAGCAAATATTGCACTAACCACTGAGCCACCTAACTACACTTTCTAATTGTTGTGATACATACACACTGATTAATATATGCACATATATATATATATAAATTACAGTGTAACTTAGCAGTGCACTGTCTACATGCAGTTTTATAGATTAAAAAACAAGACATAGAAGGATTGTTTTCTTCTTTTCAAGCCCCGAGGGACATCGGGGGTGTGGGGTTGCCACTAGACAATTCATTTAAATCAGCAATTACATGCAGAAGGCTGAAACTAATATAGATAATGGAGGAATGTTTTAATTTTCATTTTTTAATTTTTATACTTGAAAGCGAGATGAGCACAAGTACCCTTTTTCACAAGTGTCAAGTGTACAAAAACACTTAAATAGACAAGACATAATTCAGAAATATACAAAACAGACTGTACACAATAAGCAATTATTAAGAATTGCATAAGCAATTGTTAGAGGAATCCAACCATAATTTAAGTTGAGATTTAAAAGTACAAATCGTATTACAATTCAATAGATCACTTGGAATAGAATTTACAAAATGGGTTGCGCGATATAATAAAGATCTCTGACCATATGCTTTTATACATAGTAGGAGATAAAAGACAAATCTACACTGAGATTTAGTTGTATGTGTATTAGAGCTTTTGGAGAATAATGTATAAAAAATGCAGGGAGAGAATCTATGGTAACTTTAAAAATACAAGGATCCTAAACTAATCTTCACCCTATTTCTTAAAGAAGAACATCTAGATTCCTTATACAATAAGCAATGATGGGTCCTCTGAGATAGACTGATCATGAACTTTAAAGAACTATTATATGTTGAATTTAATTTGGAAAATTTCCTTTCACTAGTAGCAGTATACATTGCAAATCCATAGTCAAGCAATCCAAAAATAAAGCTATGAGTAAGTATCCTTTTCTAGCAATTTTTAATGTAGACTAGCAATTTTTGCACCTAACTGCACTTTCTAATTGTCACACACACACACACACACACACACACACACACACACACACACACACACGTACACTAATACATATACACATATATGCATATATATTCCAGTAAAATATAGCAGTGCACTGTCTACACATATTTTTACAAATTTAAAAAAGACATTGAGGGTCCATTTTCTTTTTCTCAGGCTCTGAGAGCATTGCAGGGTGGGGGATCAAATCAGCAATGACCTGCATAAGGCCAAAACTGATCTAGATAGTGGGGCATGTAGACTAGCAATTTTTACACTAACCACTGAGCCACCTAACTACAAGTTCTAATTGTTGTAATACACACACCGACTAATACATACAGTATACACATATATGCATATATATTCCAGTATAGCATAGCAGTGCACTGTCTACACACATAGAGCATTGCCACATATACACTAACTCACATACACTGTTTAATATGGCATTTATTTACTTATACAGTAAATCTAACCTTAATGTTTACTGTATTTCAGATAAGCACTGTGATTTGCACTTACTCCTTCTACTAATATATGCCATGACTGGGTAACTAAGGTAATGGACCTGGGAGATGCGGTGGATGTTGGCTATCTGGACTTCATAAAGTCCTTCAACACCATCCCCCATAGATGGCTGGTTAACAATCTGTACAGTCTAGGGGTGGATCCTAAAATAGTTCTGTGGGTGGAGAACTGACTGAATGACAAGTGTCAGAGGGTTGTGGTAAACAGGAAGTACTCTAAAGAGGAAGAGGTGACAAGCAGGGTGCTGTAGGAGTCGGTGTTGGGGATGGTCCTCTTCAATGTCTTTATTGGGGACATTGCAGAGGGACTGGAAGGGAAGGTAATGCCTCTTCACAGACAATACAAAGGCATACAATACGGTAGGCACACAAGAGGGTGTTAAAAGAATGAGGGAAGACCTTACAAAACTGGAGAAATGGTTTGAAGAATGGCAGCTAGGATTCAATGCAAAGAATTGCAGGATCATGCACATAGGGCACAAAAACCCAGGGGCAACGTATGTACTAGGTGGGGAGGAACTGACAGTTACAAAGCAGGAAAGTGACCTGGGAGTTATCATCTTAGAGGACCTAAGAGAAACTAGGCTGTGCAATGAGGAGGCTGGAAAGGCTATTCAGATGCTTGGATAAATAGGGAGGGGTATCACAAGTAGAAAGAGGAAGGTCATCTTGCCCCTGTATAAGACATTTGTGAGAGACCATACCTGGTATACTGCATCCACTTCTGGAGGCTTCATCTAAGAAAGAACATAGACAGGGTGGAGATGGTGCAATGGAGTGCAACAAAAATGGTGTAGGGCCTGCAGGATAAGACCTATAAGGAAATACTAAAGGAGTTAAATATGTATTCCCTGGAGGAAAGGAGGGAGGGGTGGGGGAGGGGAGGGACATGACTGAGGCATACAAATACATCACTGGTATAAACAAAGTACAGGAAGGAAGAAGCTTCCAAAGTAAGAGATGCTTCAAGTCAAGGGGGCACAAAATGAAAGTGAGGGGAAGGTTCGGGGGAAATGTGAGAAACTATTTTTTCATGGAGAGGGTGGTGGATGCCTGGAATAGCCTATCAGAGGGGGGGTGATAGGGACTAAAATGGTTACTGAATTTATTTAGGAGTGGGATAAAAACAGAGGTATCCTGGAGGCAAGGGTGGGGCTCCAGAGTTTAGTTTGGGCATGGGACCTCACACTATATAGGGATTAATAGGGTAGGGTTATGCAACTCCTATCCCCCAGCCTGATCTCCCGCAGATCACCCACCACCCTGCACCCCAGACCACTCCATGCACCCTCACTTACCTGAACAGGTCCCAGTTTGAAGACCCACTGTCCCATTGAAGACACATTTTGCTGCTGTAACTGGTGACTGCTATATGAGAAATAAGGTAAGAGCAGTGCAAAGTATTTCTATGGGTTTTCAGCTGCACTTACCTTATTTCTCATATAGCAGTTGCCAGTTCCAGCAGCAAGATGTGTCTTCCATGGGACAGTGGATCTTTACACTGGGATCTGTTCAGGTGAGTGAGGGTGTGGGGGAGTCTGGGAGGTGTGGAGTGGCAGGTGCTTTTTGGGAGGTCGGGCTGGGGATACGGGGTTACATCAGCGATTGACCTTTTTTATAGATTAAAAAAAGACATTGAGGGACTGTGTTCTCTTCAGGCTCTGAGGGACATTGGAGGTTGGGAGATTGCCGCAACACACCTCATTTAAATCAGCAATGACACGCATAAGGCTGAACATGATCTAGATAGCAGGGGAACGTAGACTAGCAATTTTCACACTAACCACTGAGCCATCTAATTGTGCTTTCTAATTGTTGTGATACACACACACTGACTAACATATATACACATATATGCATATATATATATATATATATATTCCAGTGTAAAATAGCAGTGAACTGTCTACACACATTTTTACAGATTGAAAAAAAAAAAAAAAAAAGACATTGAGGGACCATTTTCTTTTTTTCAGGCTCCGAGGGACATCGGAGGGTAAGAGGTTGCCAGTAGGCATCTAATTTAAATCACTAATAGCATGCATAAGGCTGAAACTGATCTAGATATTGGTGGAATGTGGACTAGCAATTTTTGCTCCAACCACTGAGCCATCTAACTGCACTTTCTAATTGTTGCGATACACAAACACTGATTAATACATGTACAAATACATTATATGCATATACAGTATATTCCAGTATAACATAGCAATGCACCATCTACACACACAGGACATTGCCACACACACTAACACACTTACACTGCCTTATATGGCATTTATTTACCTATATACCTAACCCTAACTTTCACTGTATTTAGGATAAGCACTGTGTTTTGCACAAACTCATTGTACTAATCTATGACATGACTCAGTAACTAAGGTAGAGGACCAGGGAGAAGTGGTGGATGTGGCCTATCTGGACTTCATAAAAACCTTCAACATTGTCCCCCATAGAAGGCTAATTAGCAAACTGCGAAGCCTAGGGGTGGATCTTAAAATAGCTCTGTGGGTGGAGAACTGGCTGAATGACAGGAGTTAGAGGACTGTGGTAAACAGGGAGTACTCTGGACAGGGAGAGCTGATGAGCAGGGTGCCACAGGGGTCAGTGTTGGGACCACTTTTCTTCAATGTTTTATTGGGGACACTGAAGAGGGACTGGAGGGGAATGTGTGCCTCTTCAAAGAGGCTGCAAAGGTATGCAACAGGATAGACAAGCTAGGGGGTGTTGAAAGAATGAGAGAATACCTTAAAAACTGGAGAAATGGTCTGAAGAATGGCAGCTGGTATTCAATGCAAAGAAGTGCAGGATCATGCACATAGGGTGCAAGAACCCTGGGGCAAAGCATGAACTAGGTGGGGAGGTAATATAGCAGGACAGGCACCTGGGAGTTATCTTCTCAGAGGACCTAAGAAAAACTAAGCAGGGCAATAAGGTGGCTAGGAAGGCTAGCCAGATGCTTGAATGCATAGGAAGGGGTATCAGGAGTATAAAGAGGGAGGTAATCTTGCCTCTGTATAAGACACTCATGAGACTGCACCTGGAATACTGTGTTGAGTTCTGGAGGCCCCATCTGAGAAAGAACATAGGGTGGAAGTGGTTCAGTGGAGGGCAACCAAAATGGTGCAGGGCCTGTGGCATAGAACCTATGAGGAAAGACTAGCCAAGCCAATATTTAAAATATTTAATTCATTTGGGTAAAGCATTTAACACATTTCAAATATTGAAAGTTTACTGGATATGCCAGTTGAGATTTGATATGTCATTTACAGTGTGTTCATGCTTTTTCCCATTTTTTCTAATGTATTTGCCCAATACAGATCTGCTGAGAGGCAGTTTCAATGTGGTTTTCCTTTTACACATTTTTACAATGTTTCTTCCCAGAATATGCCCTCTGATTGATATATATTTAGCCTGGATAGTTCACAGAAGATGTGACATCTTATTTTCAGTGGGGTTATACATCTACAAAATCAGTACATACTGAAAACAATATTTTATATCTGGACTAGGCTACATTATAAAAATGGGTAAAATCATGACCCCACTGAAAACAAGATATTGCATCTAATCTGGGATATTCTGAATTAATACAGTGCAAAAATGTGTAAAATAAAGATCCCTATGAAAATGAGATGTAGCATCTCGCCTGTGCTATCCAAAATACAAAATATAGGCTAGGAAATATTTAAAGGAAATCTGTAATTCTTTCTATACTATCATTATGTAAACCATGTAGTCGAGATGTGGTGGAAGTGGGGAAGAGGCTAAATTAATGAATATGTTATTTCAGTCATTAAACAGCCGAATGTAAATATATAATAATTACATTTACCATGGTAGCAAATTCCACATTGTAAACTGAACTTTATTGTGTTCCATATAACCAAAACTGACATAAACAAATAGGGCCTGATATTCAAAACTTTGCCCTGGGGCTAAATTAGCACTGCCTAGCATGCTAAATTAGGCCTAACCCAATAGCCTGCTATATACAAACAGGATAGCCCCGGTGCTAAACCTGCTGAATATAGCATGCTAAGGAAGCTGGGCAAACTGGGCTGAGAGTGCAGTGCAAAAATAGCCTGGGAAATAAGACAACTCTGAATTTAGCAACCAGGAGGGAGGAGGTGCTGTGAGAACTATACTACTCTACTGGGGCTAAAGAACTGGAACTCTACTACTGGGACCTTCAATTTAGGGTAAAAATAAACAAACAAAAAAAGGAGTTAGTGTGTTTGTCTGAGTTGGGTGAAGTGAATTGTTATCTGTGCAGTTAGCAGTTATCCAGGTGAAGAAGTAAACTCTCAATTAGGGGAGTGGCTTAAGTAGAAGGAAGCCAGGTGTTTTGGATTTAAAAACTGCCCTAGATAGCTTCTGGCAGAGAACAGCAAGAGGGAGGAGGTGCTGTGAGAACTATACTGCTCCACTGGGACTATATAGCAGTCCCTCCCACCCCTCCACCTCCCCACCATCCCACCATAGCAAGTTCTACTTTTATAGGCACAGGATTTGACTGACAACAGGAACTTCCTGTTTGGGACCAGGAAGGGGGTGATCACAGAGGCACAAAAGACTCACCATACTAGAAGGAAAAGAGTAGCTCTCCATCCCCCCCCCCCAGCTGCTGGAGGTCTGACTCTGAGCAAGTAAGAAGGAGATTACAGAGGAAAATAGGAACTTTCTGTCAAAGAACAGGAAGATTATGAGCTTTAAGGACACAGGGGCAGGAGGAAAGTAGGGAGAAAAAAACACACTTATATAAGAATTTAAACAAAAACAAAACAAAAGATAAATAAATAAACAGAGAGAGGAAAGAGGAAGTATACAAAACAACAGCTAAGGGGCCACAAATACAATATAATGGGAGTGGTGCATTGCAGTGGCTGTGGAGCAGCAGTCTTCCAGGAGACATTCTGGACGATGCGATGTTGTCCAATCTGCAGATACCTCTCTGGGCTGAGGAAGGAGGTTGCTCATCTCCAGGCTGAGTTGGTCAGGATTCATGGGACCTCCTCTCCCACCCAGGGACCACCAGGGCCACCACCCCACCTCAGAGGTTGCCAAGAAAGAGGAGTGGTTGGACCAAGGTGGGCTCAAGGAGGGAGAGGGTGTTGGAATAGAGATGCATTCCTCCAGTTCTACCTCTCCACAGTTCATACGCTGTTCTGGTGGAGAGTGGTTCCTCTATTTAGGCACCTGCAGTGGAGACCAAGGAAGATGCTGGGAACCTCCACAGAGGAGACCCACAGAAGGGTGGCATGGGACCCCACAGAGGAAGGAGAGAACTAGTGGTGGGGGGAGGAGGAGGAAGGGGAAAGGGAGGTAAGGTGCCTGCTTGGCACCATGGCTTGGAGGGATAGGGAGCGAATCCTTAAGATGATGGGAGCAGCTGCACGAGGGAGGGAGCTGAATGTTATTGTCCACCTAGGAACAAATGACCTGGCTGGCAATAGGATCAGAACAGTGCAAGAGGAGTTTGAAGAGTTGGGGAGGGGCCTTAGACAAGTAGAACGTACAGTAAACTTCTTGGAGGTGCTGCCTGTCTATGGTAAGGGTGATGCTAGGGTACTCCACACCATGGGATTCAATGTCTGGTTGAAAAACTGGTGCAGAGTTCAGGGTTTTGGCTTCATTGGGGACTGGGGGTCTACCTGGAGGGATGCAGGTGTATAGTGGTGTGATGGTCTGCATCTGTCCGGAGGAAAATGGACTTAGTGATAGGTTTAAATGCTTCACTGGCAAACATTTAAACTAGCCAAGGGGGGGCACTGAAAAGGAAGAGGGAAAACCCAGCCTCCCCCCAACAAAACACAAAACACTGTAGTTAGAGAGGTGAACACCAAATGCAGAAAATGGCAGTAAGGACAGGGATGGCGCTAAAAGGGATAAGACCATCAAAAAATGGAGGATGATGAGTACCAATGCTTGTAGTCCATGTAACAAGCTCCCTGAACTAGTGGCCTTGACGGAAGTGGGACACCTGTATATCCTGGCAGTCACAGAAACATGGTACAGAGAGAACCATGACTGGAATGTCAACATACCAGGGTACACAAGCTACAGGAGGGTCAGGGAGGGTAAAAGAGGAAGAGGAGGAAAAGTAGCTCTCTATGTAATGGAAGGGATCAAAGCAATGGAACTAAAGGATAAACTGGGAGTAGAGGAGGCACTGTGGGTCACCCTGGAGACAGGAAATGGCACCACAATCTGCATGGGGGCTGTATACAGACCCCCATCTCAGGGAGAGGCAATGGACAAGGAAATGATAGAAGGCATCCTTAGAATGGCAGAAAAAGGGGAGATATTGTTAATGGGGGACCTGAACATGCCAGATGTTAACTGCAGTACCTTTGCTGCAGTCACATCAAAGAGCAGAGTTATTCTTGATGCCCTACAGGTGGCATGCCTCAGACAGCTAGTGTTGAAACCCACTCAGGAGGGAGCAATCTTAGACCTGGTACTGTCTAATGGAGATGGAGAAAGGATCAATGGATTTAGAAGTGGGTAGCCATCTGGGGACAAGCCACCACCAGTGTGGTTCACGAAAACACAGCCATAGAGTCAAGCCATACAAAAGCAAGAGTATTGGACTTTAGGAGGGCTGACTTTGGGAAAATAGGAGAGTGCCTCAGAAAAGCACTAGCAAATGGGCAAGAAGGAAGGGTGGAGGAACAATGGGGAAAAATCAAAACAGCCATCACAGAGGCAACTAGACTTTATGTGAACCAAAGTAACAAAACAATATGAAGGAAAAAAACACTATGGTTCTCAAAAGAGGTGGCAAGGAAGGTTAAGGAGAATAAGGTAGTATTCAAGAAGTATAAGGAAACACAGAAGGAGCAGGACAGAGAACTGTACCAGTTAAAGTAGAAGAAAGTAGAGAAGGCAGTCAGAATAGCAAAGGCCCAAACTGAGGAAATGATAGTCGAATAAGTTAAGAAGTGGGATGAAACCTTTTATAGGTACATTAGAGAGCAAAGAAAGACCAAGGGAGGGATAGTGAGACTTAATAAAGGGAAGGGTGGGTACACAAAGGGTGACAGTGAAAAAGCAGGGATACCGAATGAATACTTCTGCTCAATATTCGCAAAAGAAGAGTAGGGGAAGGTACCTAAATCAAAGAATAGAAGCTCTTTGGATAGGGTAGGTCAATACTAGTCCATTCACAGAAGAAAGGGTTCTGAAAGAACTCTTAAAACTGAAGGTGGACAAAGCAATGGGGCCTGATGGGATTCACCCAATAATTCTAAAAGAACTAAGGGTAGAACTCATGACACCACTGGCTACCCTTTTTAACAAATCATGGGAGGATGATGTGGTACTTGAGGACTGGAGGAGGGTGGATGTGATTCCCCTTCACAAAAGTGGAAGCAAGACAGAGGCAGGAAACTACAGACCTATTAGTTTGACCTCAGTGGTAGGGAAAATGATGGAATCATTTCTGAAGGAAAGAAATGTTGAGTTCCTAGAGGCCAGTGGGGCACAGGACCCAAGGCAGCATGGATTCACAGCAAGAAGGTCATGTCAGATTAATCTAATAGATTTCTTTGACTGGGTGACCAAAAGTAGTCCAGGGAGGGGATGTGGACATGGCCTGCCTAGATCTCAGCAGGGCATTTGACATAGTCCCAAACAAAAGATTAATACACAAGTTAGTCAGCCTTGGAGTGGGCCCCAAAGTGGTAGCATGGTAACAAATTGGCTAAAAAACAGGATGCAGAGGGTAACAGTAAACAGAGTCCACTCTGAAGAATGGGGATTACTAACAGGTTGCCACAGGGTTCAGTACAGGGACTTGTCCTCTTTAATGTCATTATAAGTGACATTGCAGATGGACTGGAAGGAAAAGTATGTCTCTTTGCAGATGACACAAAGATCTGCAACAGGGTCAATACAGAAGGTGTGGTGGAAAGGATGTGAATGGAATTGGCAGGGTTGAAGGAATGGTCAAATGTATGGCAGCTTAGATTCAACACAAAGAAGTGCAAAGTAATGCACCTGGGAAACAAAAACCCAGGGGAAGAGTACACAATGGGGGGGGTGAGATACTAACAACAAAAATGTAAAGGGATCTGGGGGTGGTCATATCAGATGACCTTAAGGTGGGCAAGCAATGTGAGAAGGCAGTAAGGAAGACTGGTGGGATACTGGGATGCATAAGGAGAGGCATCACCAGTAGAAAACAGGAAGTTGTTATCCCTCTGTACAGAGAGCTGGTGAGACCCCATCTGGAGAACTGCATGCAGTTCTGGAGACCCCATCTCCACAAGGACATAGACAGGATGGAGGCAGTCCAGAGGAGGGCAACTAAAATGATGCAGGCTTTACACCAGAAGACATATGAAGAAAGATTAAAGGAGCTTAATATGTATACCCTTGAGGAGGGGGAAGGACATGACAGAAACTTTCAAGTACCTCAAGGGAATCAATAAAGTCCAAGAGGGAAGCATATTTCAGAAAAAGAGATGTGCAAGAACAAGGGGGCACAATTTAAAGAAAGAGGAGGGATAGCTCAGAGGTAATGTGAGGAAATATTTTTTCATGGAGAGGGTTGTGGATACGTGGAACAGCCTTCCTGAGCAGGTAGTGGAGTCAAAAATGGTGGGAGAATTCAAGAATGCATGGGGCAGGCATAAAGCAATTCTAGCAGGTGGTAGGAAACCTACCGGGTCATAATGTTGCATGCTTAATAGCGTATGACATTTTCGCTAACATGGTACAGAGCAGTATGCTATCAGTACTGGTGCATATGTACATGCTGGTACCGCATTGCACCAGTAGCTTTTCCAAGGCAGAGGATAAGACCTCTGCTGGGGGTGTCTTTCATCGAGCAGCTGCCATGGCTCACAGGACTGAGCCACAGCAGTAGGAACCCAGATGCTGTGTCTGGGACTGGGTTTGATTCCCAGTTCCAGAAAGTTTTATGTCTTGTGTGCTCCCTGAGATGTGCTCCCCTGGAGTTGAGAATCTTTAGTGGGGGTTGGTCCAGGGGGCACAGCCCCTTGTAATGGGAAGCTCCCCACAGAAAAGACGTGATGCCTCATAGCAGAAATCACGCTGTATTGGCAGCACGATTTTGCCATGCAGCATAATGTCTTGCGAAATTATAACCCCGTGCCGGAAGGAAGAAATAGGCTGTTGGTTAACTAAGATCTGCAGCTTATTCAATTGGTAGGGAAATGGGTAGACTAGGTGGGCCAAGCGGTCCTTATCTGCAGTCAAAGTCTATGTTTCTATGTTTAGGAAGTGCAAACCACAACAGCAGCCCAGTGCAAAGCAATGTGAAGGAAGGTAAAGGTGAACTATGTAGCCAATTTGTGTGCTAGCAAAGGAGCAGATTCATTAAAGTTGCAAGCACCAGTGCTTGTGAAATTCTGAAGAAATGTACCATGTTTCTGAAACATTTGTGTGGCACAGACACATCTGCACAGGTTTTGTGCATAGTTAAGCAATTTGTCTGGGGCAAAAATTTGCTATATTCAAAAGTGACATGCAAATGAGCCTACTTAGTCTGTGGGCAAACATCCAGATTAGCATCTCATATGTCCTGATTTGCATGCAGTTTGCCCAGCACTATTGCAGGGTCCCACAGTTCCACCTGTAGGTCAGTCTGGAAGTACAGGGGCTGGCTGGGTCTGCCCACAGCTCCACCTGTAGATCTGCCTGGATGTGCATGGTGGTAGCTGCAGACTACATTTGCATAGAACTGCATTGAATATTGTGCCCCAGGGGACTACACAGAACAGGCACAGGTGGTGGTGCTGCATGCAATTGTCAAACTATAGATCTTGCTACAGTGCACAGCAGATACTACAGTAACAAGGGGGCCAGTAGTGTGACGGACACAGCAATACCTATGGTATGCAGGGCATCAATGACTGCTGTGCTGTACACAGTGACAGGCCCATCTTGCAGGTGTGTACTGACAGTGGACATTACTGTTATACTGTTGTGCGACCAACAGATGCTGCAACACTGGCATGGGATACTCACAGTGACATATACATGGCGGGCTGTGTGTGCTGTGGTGTCTGTACAGATGTGTGGTATGTGGCTAGGGGAGCACATACCATCAAACAGGCACACTGGTGTTGAGTTATTCCCAATATTGAACCATTTGCTTTGCATAGCATGTTCCAGCCTTGTGGCAGAACCCTGTTTGTGGTGCAGACTAGCCACCTGTACACCCTCCCCTCAACACCCTCCATGCCCCCAGTGCTGCATGTGTGTGCCAGATTCTGTTGGCGTCCACCGAAGGCTGATCCGCAGGTGTGTGCTGTGTGGACACACTGCCATGGTGTCCATTGGACACTGGGTCACCACTTACAGCCTGGCATGGCTGGGACCGGTGGCAGATATTGGCATTATAAGAGATGCCATCCATGTGCAGCATATTTCTTCCATGTCTGGTTTCTTTCTATGTGTAATACTTACTGGTTAGGGTCGTGTAACACCGTGCAAATGTCATGCAAAGCCATGCAAAGCCACAAAGTCATTTAAAGTTAGTTTGTCCAGAGTTAAGACTAATTTCTCCTGGGTGATAATTTGCACTGTGCAAAGTGTCGGGTTAAATAGTGCAAAAACACTTTGCGCTGGCTAAAGCACTGAATATAGCATTGCACCTGTATTCATGTACACGCCTCCTCGGGTTGCCCCTTGCATACATTATACTTTTGCCCTTGCTAATGCAGTTTGCCCATGCTATTTGGCCTTTTAAATACAGTGGACCTGCGCAAACCTGGAACTAACTCCGGACAGTTTGCACCCAGCACAAAGTTTTGAATATCTGACCCACAGTCTCTTTATTGTTTTATAACACATTAGGCTGCAGTATTTATTTTGAATGTTGTGGCCATGAGGATGGTGTATGTGTGCATATGTGTGTGTGTGTGTGTGTGTGTGTTTGAGTGAAAGGGGTTAAAAAAGCAGCTGTCTTCTAATATAGTAAACTATGCTGACACAGTGCTGGAGGCTGTAATATATACTTAGATTTGAAACCAGAACAGTTGCTATTTAGAGGCTAAGAGTTACAGGATGTGTTTACCAGCCATATTGTAGTTTAATATAAATGTTTTCTCCCCACAAAAAGCATAGTAAAAGGAGTAACAAAAGATTCCATTCTTTACTTGTCTTAGGGCTTAGTAGCCAGATATTTACAGCTTTATGCCTCTCTCAAATCTGTTGTGCTGAAATAGTACTGAATTTGTACCAGGCTGCAAACTTCAAAAGCCCTAATAGCACCGGCACTGTGTGATAGTGCCAACACAAAAAGTTAATATATTCAGGGGTGGGGAATAGGGGAGTGGCCATGAATGCTGGAACAGTGGCATATTCAAATGTTTAGCACCGTGCTACAGGATTTAGCACCACCTGTAGCATGGCACTAAATACTGCCTGCAAAAAGGATGCAGTAATGCAGTGGTGGTACTCAAAGTAATTTGAAGTGTAACTTCAATACACTTCAAATTACTGTTATGGAAACCCCAGGTAGTCTAGTGGCCCCCCCTACCCCCATCACAATCCTGACCCCCGTAGCTGCAGTAAATAAACAAATTCTCTGGCAATCAAGTGGTCCCCAGACCCCACCCAGCATGATCCTGACCCCTGTAGCTGTCAGTAAATAAACACATTCCTAGTAGTCTAATGGTCCCCTATCCCCCCAGCATGATCCTGAGTTCCCGTAGTTGCAGTAAAAAACAAATTCCTTGGTAGTCTAGTAGTCCAGCACCCCCAGCACAATCGTCCGACCCGTGGCTGCAGTAAATCAATAAATTCATTGGTAGTCTAGTGGTCCCACACCCCAACCGCAGTGACAACCCCCCACTTCCTGAAATCATCCCTAACAGAGATGGTGACAGCTCAGCCCTCTCTCACCACCACAGCTGGCTGCCGAGCTTGAGTTAAAAGAGTGGTACTGTAATGAATAGCACATCCTCACATGAGGATGTGCTCATTCATTACATACTGCTCATTCACACCTCAGTTAGCAGCCAGTCGTGGTGGTGAGAGGAGGGCTGAGCTGGTCGCCGGCTCTGTTTGGGGAATGACTGGGAGGAGCCAAGGTCACTAGACTACCAGAGAATTAAGTGATTTGGGGTGGAGATCATGCTGGGGGTGGGGACCACTAGGATTTATATATTGTTATCACAGAATGGGAGTCAGGGATCATGCTGGGGGGTGGGGGGCCACTAGACTACCAGGGATTTACAAACAGACATAGCAGAATGGGGGCAGGGATCATGCTGGAGGGGTATGGGACAACTAGATTACATGGGGTTTCTGGATATATGAAACAGAGCGAGAGTCGGGGATCATGCTGGGGAGTGGGGGACCACTAGGGATATATATATTGTTATCACAGAATGGGAGTCGGGGATCATGCTGGGGGGTGGGGGGCCACTAGACTACCAGGGATTTACAAACAGACATAGCAGAATGGGGGCAGGGATCATGCTGGAGGGGTATGGGACAACTAGATTACATGGGGTTTCTGGATATATGAAACAGAACGAGAGTCGGGGATCATGCTGGGGAGGGCACTAGACTAGCATTGACTGTAACACACACATATAGGAACAGAGACCTTGACAGCAGAAAATGACTGCTTGGCCCACCCAATCTGCTCAGTTCCTTACATTATGGATATGCTGCAGATCCTAGTTAGCCTAAAGCCAACGTCCACCCCTCCACCAGGATTGCCTCATGCCTGTTCCATGCATTCTTGAATCACCCCACTGTTATTGCACCCACAATTGCTGTGGGGTGCCTATGTTGGTGTTGGGGGCCCGGGTAGGGGGGATCTGTTTTCCATTGTGCATACGGACACATGCAGAATAAATATATATATATATATATAAATATATATATATATATATATATATATATATGTATATTTACATATATATATTAGAGACAAAAAACTCCATTTAATGCATCAGTTAGGATTGTTCCACAGTGCCAAAAGAAGGATATTTGATGTTAAGGTTGAAAACCCCCTTGAACCCACTCTGCCTCCCCAGCTGGCATGGGGGTGTGCATTGGGGTCATCGACTCTAATTCTCACCCCATCCCAAGTGTAAAGAAGCTGAGGTGGTGAACTATAGGAGAATGGGATGAGAGTTAGGACCAATGACCCCATAGCACACCCCAATGTCGGCTGGGGGGGGCACAAAAGGAGATACAATCACATAAGGAAACGCAAACAATGATGCATACGGTCACGGAATGACAATTGGAAATGCAAATGGTAGCATTAACAACATAAATAACACCAAAGGAAACAGAAATGGAACGTGAGCATGATGCGCTATTACACAAAGGAGAATGCAAAGTGTACTACTAGCCAGTGGCTGCAGGCAAACTGTAATGGAAATGTGTGAGGAAACACAAGTGGGAATGCTAACTGTAAATGTAATGGAAGCACACACCCTGGTTTTGCCTAACAGCTGCATAGAGAAACACAGTGTGTACAAAGAATGTATGTATAATAATGGGCATCAGAGCAGAAAATGAGCTGTTGGAATACTAAATTACTTATATCTCAGGAACCGTACAACATAAAAAAAAAAAATTTTTGCATGATTCATGAGTTTCCTGGCTAGGTTTCCACATTGTCATGACAAAAATTCCGTATCTCGCACCGTTTCTAAGATACGTACCCCGAAAGGTGCGGCGTATGCCACCATGTTAGTCTATGGGAAAAAATTTGAATTTTGGAGTACCGTAACTTGGTATTCATGCAATATTTTGTCACCAAGCTACCAAAAGACACATCTGTGAGATGTTGGCTGCCTTCCCTCCAAATTTCAGCCCAAAAGACCAAACTGTTCTTTTGCAGCAGAGTGGCAAAGAATTCCTGTCATTTTGGCCATAGTCTGGAGAAGTAGTGTCGTGATTTGTGAAAGCTTTTGCAAAAATTTGCAAAAGTGTTGCAAGTGCGACACTACTTTGCGAAACTACTTTTCCCAGAAATTTGGAAAACATATTTCTGGGATGTTTAACTCCAAAATAAAGACATGGTTAGCATCCTGAGGGTCTGACTAGTTGAACACAAAAAGAATTATGTTCCTAGAGGGTCCCAATTTTAAATGCTAAATATTTTTCTGATCACCAACTGAAAAGAAAATGGCAGATTTGTGACACTACTAGGGTAATTTGCAACACTAAAAAGTTTGTGAAGGTGTCAATCTTTTTGTTAACTTTTCTCATTGACTTATAATGGGAACTTGTTTTGAATAACTTTTAACCATTCAATACTTTTCACAAAACCTTCAAAAGAGCATCAGGGACCCAATGTTATTCTAAGTTTTTGACCGATCGTAGCATAAACCATGCGACCTGTAGGCACGAGCAAAGAATTACAAAAACATGATTATGCGTATGAATGTCACTTAATAACACTGCAGCCATATATCTAACCAGTACAAAAGTTGGCAGATCCCAAGATCAATGGTTATGCCCCATGCCTGCTAAATTTCAGGCAAATCCATTGAATGGTGGCAAAGTTATTAAGGTGCACATTTTCACCCTTTCACCTTAAAAGGGCTACTCAACCCTAATTATGGTGCTACCATAATATATATGTATACATATATATAAATACATATATATATCTATATATATATATTAATTAGAGGCAAAAAACTCAATTTAATGCATCAGTTGGGTTGATTCACAGTGACAAAAGGAGAATTTATGTTAGGGTTGAAAGCCCCTGGACCCCCAGACCACCCCTAATCGCATCAGGGTGCACATTGGGGTCATCAGCCCTAACTCTCACCCCATCACATGTGTAAATAAGCAGAGGTATAGGAGAATGGGGTGAGAGTTAGGACTGACGACCCCAGCAGCACCCTGATGCTGGTTGGGTGGGCTGGGGAGGCCCAAAGGTCTTTCAACCCTAACACTGAATTTTCTCACTTTTTGTCACTATGGAATAACCCTAACTGATGCATTAAACTGAGTTTTTTACCTCTCATTTCCCTTCTTTTTGAGAATGAGGACGATAAATAGTGAATGGAATGCGGTGGAGGGACTGCAGGCCCTTTGGGCCCTACGCTTCCATCATGTGATGTCCTGTTACATAGTAACAGGAACTGCAAAGCAAATGCAAGTGGCAATGATTACGCATATGGTAAAGCAAACGTAAATGGTAAAGCAAAAGTTAATAGAAATGCAAGTGTAAAATGACGCCAAAGCAAACAGTGATGCAAATGGCCACACAAACACATACGAAAATACAACTGGTAACGTGCACAGTGATGGCACTGGTACTGTAAATGCAAATGTTAAGTGTTACAGCAACAAGAATGCCAAACGTAATAGAAACAAAAACTCGAACGGAATCGTGCACGTAAGCGTGAACCGTAACACGCACGGGTATGGTACCGCAATTGTAAATGCAAATGGTAAAGTTAACATCAACAATAATGCCAAAGGAAACAGAAATGTAAATGCTAACATAAATGCGTGCATAAATGCAAAAAGTAATGTGCATGGTCACGTTACCACAATTGTAAATGCAAATGGTAATGGTAACAGCAACAATAACGCCAAAAGAAACATAAACACAAAAGGAAATGCAAGCACATATGGAAATGCAAACTATAATGTGCACAAGCACAGTAACGCAATAGAAAATGCAAATGGTAACAGTAACAGCAACAAAGACGCAAAATGAAAGACAAACGTAAATGCAAAGGAAAGGGCTGCCATAAATACTAATGCCAATGCACACGGTGATGCAAACCAAAACACAAACAGTTGTGGAAATGCAAATGGTAACAGTAACTCAAACGCAAGTGCAAACAAGAACACAAAGTGTAACACACATGGTGATGTACACAGGAATGGTAACGCAAACAGGTACATAAATGCAAGTGGAAACAGTAACTGTAAGATTAACAGAAGCGCATACCCTGTTTTCCCCCCAACAGCTGCATGGAGAAACACAGGGGCCCAGATATTCAAACTGTGCCATTTTGTGGTGCAAGCCCCTGCGCCGCTCAAAATAGTTGCGCTGGGGTGTGACCAGGGCAATATTCAATGGAGTTGGGCTATGGTGCAACTTCTTTGAATATCGACCCCTGGCCACACCAAACTGCGCCAGCACAAGTGATCAGAATGGAGCATTGAGATGCGGTGGCGCAAGTTCCATTGTGCCATGCACAGCACCTGCAATATTCAAAGGGTGACGTGCAAATGGGGTCATAATTTATGCAAAGTGCATGGAGGCTATTTGCATCTGATTACAGCCTCATTTGCATGACATTAGCATGTGGGTGCGCAGATCCCCCACGACTTGCACCTGGCGTCCTGCCAGGCAGCAGCCGTCAAGACCGACGCCCCCTGCAGCCCGATTGCATTACGTCCCATAAGGGACAATGCATGTCTGCAATCCCTGGTGGTCCAGTGGACCGCGAGTAGCCCGATCATGGGCAAAACAGTATTCCCCACCCCTGAGTAGCCCGATCACAGGCATAAGTGTTCCCCCACCGCCTGAGTAGCCTGACCGTGCATAACCCAACCCACCTCCCCCATTAGCACGATCGGGCATCAGAACCCCCAAAGTCCAATATCCCTGGTGGTCCAGTGGACCGAACGGAGCCCAATCATGGGTGGCATTCCTCACCCCCCCAAGTATGATATCCCTGGTGATCTAGTGGACTCTCCACCCCACTCACCCATGGAGCCCCACCACCCAGCTCCCCCCATCAGCCGGCGAGTGGCAGCACCCCACCCGCCTGCCGCCTGCCAACTGACAGCTCAGTAAGGCTGCACGCCCATTGGTTCAGAGCATGAGCCAATGGGCGTGCAGCCCATACTGTACAAGTCAGTCCAGATATGTGAATCATAAAAGGTGGCTGTTTTCAGGGCTAACAGTTTCATAATGTGTTTGTCAGCTAAAGCCCCAAATAATATTTTTTCCAAAACCACAGTAAAAGTGGTAACAACAGATAACAGTTCTTTACTTGTTTTACAGGTTAAAGAAACAGGGGCCAGATTCACAAAACTCTGCCCTGGCGCAAACCCAGTTTGCCCTGTGCAAACTCAGTTTTGAACCATGGGGTGTCTATAACTTGTAGTTTGTACCTGCAAACTGCTTGTGCTAGGGCATTTGTGAGCGGGGACCCAATGTAAATCAAGGGAATGGGACCTGCATATCCCCACAGTCCCATTCACAAAGATTTATCCCCATGCAAGGGTCTTTTGTGAAGGCCCTTGTGTGGAGAAATACCACGGACCATGACCTGGTGGTATTCTGCACAACCCTAGTGATTGGTGGAGGTACTGTAGCCCCCCATTGCTGATCTCTGATTGTCAGCCCGTTAGAAACAAATACAATCCTTGGCAGCCCAGTGGTACCCTCTTCCCTCTCTGATCTCTGATTGCCATTCTGTGAATGAAATAATTGCACCCTGGTAGTGTAGTAGTCCCTCTCCCCCCTTTCCCTGATTTCTGTCCCCATTGTCAAAACATATATCCCTGGAAGTCTAGTGGCCCTCCCCCATTCCCCGATCACCATCCCAGTATACACAACAATGTCCATGGTAGTCTAGTAGCCCCTTTTTCCTAATGTACCAATTGCCATCCCATTATAACCTAAAACCCTCCCTGGCAGTCCAGCGGTCCCTCCCCATGTACCAATCACTGCCCCCATATAATTAGTGAAACCTTGCCATAGTGTAGTGGTTCCTCCTCCCACCTGCCTGATACACAACAGAAAGAGAACTTGGTATCTGATTTACTTGCCTCCATAATCCTAACCCCTCTAGAGGTATGGAACATAATACTCTGGTGGTCTAGTGCTCCCATCATCAGGTAATGGAATGACTCACCCCTCCCACTCACCCCCAATCTGACCCCCAGTCAGTGACCAGCACTGCCTCCTCACACCATCATGGCTGGCTGCTGTCTGAGCTCACAATGAGCCTGTACTATATACAGCACCCAATTGCTGTCTGTGAGCATGTACTGTATACAGTATGTGAGCTCAGTCAGCAGCCAGCCATGGTGGTGTGAGAAGAGCAATGCCGGTCACCCGTTCAGGGGGAGCAGTGTAGTGGGTTACTGGGTGAGTGGGTAGGGGGGTCACTAGACCACCAGGGTATTATGCCCCATATGTCTAGAGGGGTCAGGATGGGGACAGGTGCATCAGACACTGGGATCTCTTTCTGTTGTGTATTGGGTGGGTGGGAGGAAGGACCATGACACTACAGGATATTCTGCTCATTATACAGGAATGGTGATCAGTAAATGGGGGGGCAATGGATTGCCAGGGAGGAATTCCAGTTAAAACAGGACAATGATCTGTATGTCAGAGGAGAGACCACTGAACTACCAGGGAGGGTTTCCTGTTATGACGGTATGGTGATCTATACATCAGGAGAGGGACCAGTGGAAAAGTAGGTAGGGTTTACTGTTATTATGGGACAGTGATCAGTACATCAGGGGAGGGCCACTAGACTATCATAGACATTTTTGTGTATTCCCAGACAGAGATCAAGGAATGGAGATGGTGCACTAGACTTCCAAGGGTATATGTTTTGATAACAGGGATGGCAACCCGGGAAAGAGAAGGGGGAGGGACCACTACAATACCAGAGTGCAATTATTTAATGTACAGAACAGCAATCTGAGATTGGGGAGAGTACCACTGGATTGCCAGTGATTACCTTTGTTTATTACTGGATGGTAATCAGACATTGAAGAGGCAGGGAGGGCACTACTAGACTACCAGGGTGTATTACTGTATTGACAGGGTCAGTGATTGGGTATGGGGGGCACAGGACCACCATGGACTGTGGCTGCATGGGGCATTGACTGGGGGGGCCTGTTAAGCCACCCTCAGACCATGCAGATGAGCCCATAATGGGCATGTAAATGCTCACCTAGTGCCATGCATGCCCAATGGGCTCATTTGCATGGCCCTTTTCATGAATAAGGACAATAGTGCACCGGCCCTATTGAATGTGAGCCATTCTCCTGGCTGGCAGTAGGAGCAGTGCTACTGGGGTTCCTGGTGCATTTCCTGGGTTAGCGCTGTGCCCACCTGGCCCTATTCACAGTCAGATAGTGGGGTGCACTATCTGACTGTTAAAAGCAGAATTTCACACCTATGCAACCACAAGGCGCAGAGCAAACTTTTGCGTGGTATCTTGTGCTTTTTCTGTGTGAATCCAGCACCAGATGCCTTCTGCTATAGTAAACTATGTCTGAGACAGTGCTAATCAGATAATGTCTTAAGAGATTAAAAAAACAGTGTCAATCTTTTGACGAGATTCATTGCTGGGAAAGGGTGACTTATCTGACATGTTTATAAGCTATGAACCTTTCTCAAAAGAAAACACTAGCCAAATTGAAACTAGTAGTTATCACACAAAATAGCCCGGTGCAACACTGCTCAGCTGAATAAACACAGCAGACTACCTCAGTTAGCAGAGTAATTCCACAAAAGCTGTAATTTTATCTAGTCCACTGGGAATCAGGAGAGATCCCTTTTTGTACTTATAGTAATGCATCTGCAGGGATCTGCCCACTGCAGCCATAAAAATTGGTAAAAATGTTTTGTCTATTGTAAATAATTACTCAATAGCCAGCCTACTATCATAGAGAGCTGAGGTATCATACACCTCACCTTCTGCCACACCAGTGATCTGGGTTTGGAAGTAGATTTGGGTTGCTTAGGGACTGGCTAGGGGAGGAAGGATTGAGCATTCTTAAGACTGCTCTCCTCCCTCAAGGAGGGAAGTTGCCATGGCTCACTGCTTGTCTGGCACATGGAGCTGTCCAAGTGACAGTGCCACCAACCCACATGTAGAGGGAAAAGATCTCACATTCAGGGTGCTAGTGATGTCTCCACAGAGATGGAGATCACATATTGCACCTATTGCACATCTATGAGCCTGGGGGCCAAAACTCATTGGAAAACCTCCCCAACAGTAGGATGATGAATGATCCCTTGTAGTCCCCTCACCAATGAATGGGAACCCCTCACAAGTTACTGTGGCAGAGGATTATGAGGGCAGCTATGTCCTGGAAAAGTTGGGTGATGGGGCTTAGGGAGCAATCATAATGTGGCAGCTGAAGAAGACTTGGAGGATGAAAATCAATATAGAAATGAAAGATAGTAATGAGCCAATAACTTTGGGAATCTGGTAGCAAAGGGGAGTCAGTGACTCCATCAGAGGGTGGCAGACATATCTCTCCAGATGTTTGGTTATGTCACTATACCATTTTTTCGAGCTACATATCTATATATATATATATATATATATATATATATACACACACACACACACACACTCACACACATATGCAATAGGGGTGGAGATAAATCTCCGCTGATAAATGGTGTTATCATGAGATAAGTGGCTGATGATGTGTCTACTATGTGTATAAATGTGAAATGTCACATTTATACACATAGGACACAAATCATCAGGCATTTATCTGCACAGTAGACATGTCATCAGAACTCCCTCCAGCCAGCACTACATCACCCCCATTTCACTTTCCCTCTGACACACAGCCACAATCCAGCTGTTCTACTGAACTTGCAACATCCTGAGTAGGGAAGCCAGTTCAAAAATCATTTTTATTTTTTCATCCATAATGTGAAATCTCTCTCACCCAGCATCAGTATTCATCTCTACTCACCACTCTCATAGCCAAAAACACTGCCTCACTACAGATAATGGAGTAGCTCCTTCTGCTCGCAGTCTACCATTCACTCCCACAGCAGAGTTGATCTATCCTTCGGAACCACATTCATCACAAGAGAATATACATTTATTTTAAACCGGTATCAGGAACATTGAAAAATAATCACCTCCACCAACTCGCCCGAAAATGTAGCTTCGCTCACTCTCCATAAGCTCCCACCCCCTCTAAGCTGATCTGCCAATTTTCTGCAGCAATCATTGAAACCAGCTGCTCTACCAATCAATGTAGACATTGTAACCATGATGCTACGTCCACACACTGCATCCTTAATAATGGCCATAGCAACCAGGCTGACAAACTGGCACAAACACACATATTCAGCAACAAAGCCCTATAATTTATATGAAATATAATAAAACTAAAATATATCTTGACAAACTACATAAACACTCAAGATCCAACCCTATTGCGTAAATGAAATATGCAGGACGGATCTTGTGTGATACATAATTTATTCACACTCATGTTGTTTTCCCTTGGCCACTTCACTCGTGGCTTAGGCCACTCGTGAGGTTACCCAAGGTCAAAAAGCAATGGTGTGAATAAATCATGTATCACACAGGTCCCCTCTACATATCCCATACACATATATATTTATATTATAGGGGTGCAATAGTGCTCCTGTAGTTTGGGTTGGTACCCCCTTTCAATGTTAAATCACAATTTCTTCACCTTAATAACGTTGTCATTTTCCAACCAAATAACACAAAAATTGGTATGTGCTGTCATGTTGTCGGTGTTGCAAGATGTTGAAAGTTTCATGACAACAGCTTGTACAGTTTTGGAGATATAAAGTGGTCAAAAATGCAGAAAGGGAATTTTTTTCCCATAGGATAACATATTTTTTGCTCTCATGTACAGCACACATGGGATTAAGTTTGTCTCTGATACTTTCAGAGATGATGGGGTGTATGGCAAGGGTGTGCCATTGCATGGTTTGGTGAAAACATATACAACCATTTTTGAATTATATAACACTTTTTGTGATAGATGCACGACTAAGTGTGTAGGGTAAATTGCAATTACTGTGCGAACAGTAATTTGCAAATGGTAAATGTCATTTACTATTCGCAAATTACTGTTCACATGGTAAATGTGTGAACAGTAAATGCCATTTATTATTCGCATAGTAAATGTGTGAATGGTGAAAGCAATTTACCATTAACGCTTTACTGGTCACAGTCACAGTTTTATTTCAGATTTCTGCCACCTTGTTTTCAATTAGTGAGGCTGGAAATCTGAAAGATTTGTAAAAATTATACCCCTAGGTAAACACTAACAGTTGTGTTTACCTAATGGGGTCAAAGAATATGTTCCCAACTTTTTTTAAAAAAAGACCCCCCAACATGGCTCAGGAGTGATTCACCATCCTGCATTGAACTACTTTGCTTTGCCAAACAGCATAGCAGTCTGATGCATGATAGCACATGATGTATTTTGCCAATAGTGGGGTGCCATTCCCCATGTCAGCAGTAGCCCCACTCCCCCGATAGTGTGGGACACTGGGTAGCCCATTCCCAGTGTCCCCAGTGCATTGCTTTAATTTGCTGACAGCTGGGTTCCCAATATCTGTGTCGGCAGCAACCCCCTCGATAGTGTGGGACACTGGCTAGCCCATTCCCAGTGTCCCAAGTATATTCCTTTAAATTGCCAGCAGCGGGGTGCCCAATCCTCATGTTGGCTGTAGCCCTCTCCCACGATAGTAAGGGACATTGAGTAGCCCATTCCCAGTGTCCCCAGCATATTCCTTTAATTTGCCAACAGTGGAGTGCCCAGTCCCCATGTAGGCAGTAGCCCTCCCCACCCTCGATAGAATGAGACACTGGGTGTCCCACTCCCAGTGTCCCAAGATGTCTGTGTGCCCTCAATATTTTTTTTTACTCTGGGGAGCCCACTCCCAGAGTCCACAAATATAAATAAAAACCCTGAAAAGAAGAAAACAGTCCCTTGTCATCACCACTGCACCCCTCCCACTCATCCCCACCCTCTCTCAGTGCACCCCCTCCCCACACTGCCCCCCTCACCGTACATACTTCCAGTGGTCAGTGGCTGCAATCTTCAGTGGACTGGGACACGTCTGCACTCTTCAAATCCAAACAGCAAAATGGAGAAATGGCGATAAGCTACATAATGGCAGTCAATGGGGGAGGTCAACTTATCTTGATATCTCAGGCATTTTGGGGAATTTGTGTCCCAAGTTTATTACATGGGGTTCCTGGGACCCCACTTCATGAACACTGACACTGTCACTTTGTTTCTCAGTACCAAAAGGTGATTTTATGTTTGTTGCACTAAATCACCTTTCGGCACTGATTAATGAAATGGCAGTGCCACTGTTCATGAGGTGGGGTCCCAAAATGCCCATGTTGTAAATTTGTTGGAACAATTCCAAAAAATGACTGTGTTACAAGCGTGCATTTTGCAGTTTCTACACACTCTCATAACATCAATAGATTTTAATATTTTTACTCCAGATTTCAACATTGCCATTTCTTCAAACCTCCTCATGAATGGTACAGCTGTCATTTTTCAGATCCTGCCCAAAATGTGTTTTTGCACCTGTGGTGCGGAATGGTGTGGCCACTGCAAATTCATCTTTTGGGGTGGATTAACACAATTACAATGCCATTGTTCATGAGGGCAGGTCACAAAACACCCATGTTGAAAATGTGGTGAATGAATGACTGCATTACAAGCGTGCATTGTGCATTTTCTATGCACGCTCATAATTTCACCAATTTTTAATATTTTTATTCAAGATTTTCAACATTGCAATTTTTTTTTTTTAATCTAGTTCCCTCTGGTTGTTGCTCATGGGAACTCTCTCAGGCAACTGTATCCCTGTGCCTGCTTGCCTGAGGGTCTCTATTGTCTGTGCCTTCTATCTCCCCCTCTGCAGCCAGCAGCCCTAGTTTGACCCACCCAGAGAGGGTAGTCTGACTCCTTACCTTGGGCTCTCTTGAAAGGCAGACCCTGGCTTGCAAGTGGGGCCCGGGTGGAGGAGTAGTGAGGCCAGCCGAGATTAACTCAGCACTGGGCATGGAGGTTAGGTGCCATCACCTATCCCAGCAAGCCAGGTTTTTCCTTGTTCTGTAAGTCCCCCCCCATGTGTGGGCATGCCCCGATGCATTGGTGAATGACAACCCTGCCTGCATCAGCCACACTGTTGTCATGCTGCCCAGCTTGCTGCAGCACCTCGGTCTCCACCGGGGGTTGCTGGCACACCGGGTTGACCCAACCCTTGTTCCTGGGAAGGAGATCACCACAAGGGTGCTCATTCCTCAATCCTCCCTGGCTGACCCTCCAGCGCCCTGGGCTCACTCTTGAACCTGGGTCACTGGCATGGCACGAGGTGTGGCATCTAGTGCCTCAACCCTCAGTGCCACTGGGCCAGCCAACATTGCCAATTTTTACACCTTCACATGAGCAGTACGCAGCAGTCATTTTTCACATCCTGAACAAAACATGTTTTCACACCTGCTGTGCAGAATGGCATGGCCGCTTTGTGAAATCAACTTTCAGGACAGATTAACAAAATGATAGTGCCAGTGTTTATAATGTGTGGTCCTCAAAAGGACATGTTGAAAATTTGGTGAAAAAAATATTGAAAATGCACAAGTCATGTACGCCCATTGAATTTATTCTACGCATGCACATACTTTAATACTATCTCAAAAAGAAGGGGAAATTCATTGCAAAAAACTATGTTAATGCATCAGTTAGGGTTTTTATTAAAGTTTCAAAAATTGGGAAATTCAACATTTGGGTTACTAACTCTACCACTACACCCCCACCCTCTACACACCAACAGGCGCTGGGGTGTGCTTTGGGGTCATTGGGCCCAACTCTCACCCCCATTCTCTTATACTGTACCATCTCATTTTGTTTACACATGGAATGGAGTGAGAGTTAAGGCCAATGACCTTAAGGCACACCCCAACACCTGTTGGTGTGTGGAGGGTGTGGTGGTGGGGTTGTGGTAGGATTGGTAACCTAACATCAAATTTCCCAACTTTTGATGCTTTAATAAAAACCCTAACTGATGCAGTAACGTCATTTTTTGCAGTGGGTATATATACCCTACCATCACATTCACTGTGCTGTCAACCCAAACTGATGCATTAGTGACGTTTTTTGCAAAGGTATATATATATATATATATGCAATGGGGTGGATATAAATATCCTTTGATAAATGCTGTTATCATGGAGTTATATGACTGATGAAATCTCACATTTATACACATAGTAGGCATGTTATCTGATGCTTATCTACACTGTAGATGTGTCATTGCCTGGTCCTCCACTCCCTACCCCACCTGTTTGCCTACCCACACTATTTCTCAGTCACCCCCCCCCCAACTACCAGCACACAAAATGACAATCTCATGTTTCTAGAGTTCTCCTTGTACCTTCATACAGGCACTATGCCTGCTGTCCTCCAAATGTCAAACAGTCAATTTATTTTTTCCCTAAGCTGTCTTCAGAGCCATGCACAAACAGCTGAATTATAATGCTTCCACTCACATGCTCATAGCTATTTCAACAGTAGAGAAAAAGAAAAGTACTCCAGTTGTAAAACACTAAAACTTTCCCTTTCCACAGCTGAACACCCAGTACTGTCTCTCCCTCTCTGCCCATTCTCTTCCCTTACACTCCTCACAAGTTTGCTCACCGACACTACAAAAATGAGCTTCTTCTGAATCTATTAAACTGCGAAGAATTTACCTTTTGTCTTGCAGCCTGTAACCAGTTGTCGCAAACCATTTTCTGATGCAGGTAAACTCCACTCCTCGAGTCCCCCACTTGTATGCTGGCCTGCTGCCCACCCACAACAGGTAAATAGCTCCTTTTCAGCCACACCAGCTACAGTCCTAAATTCTTCTGGTCTCTCACCCACTTAACTCCCCACTCAGAATGTCAGTACACTAGTGACCTGACACTCACTCCTCCCTCTTACTCTGTAACTGCTGTCCTGAAAATATGGGATGCACTCAATTTCAAAAATAAAAATAACATTCCAATCTTTAACAGGTAAACAGCAACCACCGATACAGTCCATTGCCTTCCACATGGCAAGAATGAGTTGACGGACCCTAGCTAACTACTGCTGCCTTTTTAGTTCAACTTTTTTTAATTCATCAGTCTCCATCAATCAGCACCGATGTTTATATACTAAACATTGCTGCAGACTAGTGGAGACATCTGAACCACTGTCACAAAGGTGCACTCACTTGGCAAAGCACCAAATAAACCCACTAAAACCATAATAAATAACACTTTTTAAAACATTTAAACTTTTCTAAATTAAACACACAAAGTCTGCCCCATTGTATAAATGAAATATGCAATGGAGAGATTGTGATACATGATTTATCTGCACTCAGGTAGTTTGACCTCGGGGCCCATCACTTGTGGCTTACACCACTCATGAGGTTTCCCGAGGTCAAACTGCCTTTGTGCAGATAAATCCTGTATCCAACAGCTCCCCATCGCATATCTCATATATATACACACACACACACACACATATATATATATTAGAGGCAAAAAACCCTGTTTAATGCATTAGTTAGGTTGCTCCACCTGACAAAGTGAGGAAATTTTGTTAGGGTTAAAATCCTTGACCTCTCCACACCCCAACTGGCATTTTGGTGCACATTGGGGTTGCCGGCCCTAACTCATCCCATGAGAGATGTGGGAGGAAGTGGAGGTATAGGAGAATGGGGTGAGAGTTAGGTCTGATAACCCCAATGTGCACCCCGATGCCGGTTGGGGTGGGCTGGGGGTCCAAGGGGGGTTTTCAACCCTAATACCGAATTTCCTCACTTTTGATGCTGTGGAACAACCCTAACTAATGCATTAAATGGAGTTTTTTGCCTCTAATTTCCCTTCTTTTTGAGCATGATAATGAGAAATAGTGAATGTAATGTGGTGGCAGAAGCACGGGGCCTTTTGGGCCCCGCACTCCAGCCATGTGATGTCTTGTCACATAGTAACATGGTGTCGACAAATGCAAACCGTAATGTGCTTGGTGACACAAAGCAAAACACAAAGATAAACAGCACTGTAGACACAAATGGTTAAAATAATGCAAATGCAAGCGTAAATGAAAACAGAAAGGGTAACGCACATGGTGCCGTAGACGGGAACAGTAAGTGAAACAGGTACGGAACCGCAAGCAGAAGAAGTAAGGGTAACAGTAATGTAAGTGCACAGGCTGGTTTTCCCCAAAAGCTGCATAGAGAAAGACAGCGAGTACAAAGAATGTATGTATAATAATGGGTCTCAGAGCAGAAAATGAGGAGTTGGAATACTAAATTGCTTATATCTCAGTAACCGTACGACGTAGAAAAAACATTTAAAAGTCATATGATTTTTGACTTTCCTGGCTAGTTTTGTACTTAGCCCCTATAAGCATTTTTCTGACAAAAAGTCTGTATCTCGCACCGTTTCCGAGATACGGGCCCTGAAAGGCACTGCGAATGCCATAATGTTATCCTATGGGAAAAAAAGAGAAGTTCAGAGTACCATAACTTTGGCTCCCTGTAATATTTTTTCACCAAACCACTAAAAGACACATCTGTGAGATGTTGGCTGTGTTCCCACCAACTTTCAGCCTAAAAGACCATACCGTTATTTTGCAGCAGGGTGGCAAAGGATTCCTGTAATGCGGTGAATACCGTAATGTTATCCTATGGGAAAAAGTGTCAACTTTGGAGTCCCGTAACTTTGCCGCCCTGTAATATCTTTTCACCAAAGTACAGCAAGGCACATTTGTGAGATGTTGGCTGTGTTCCCTCCAAATTTCAGCCCAAAAAACCAAACCATTCTTTTGCAGCAGGGTGGCAAAGAATTGCTGTCATTTTCCCACAGCCTGGAAAAGTACTGTCGAACTTTGCGAAAGTTTTCTCAAATTCATGGGACAGTGTCGTAAATGCAAAAGTTCTTTACGAAAGTACTTTTTCCAGAAATTTGAAAAACATATTTCTTGGGTGTTTTACCCCAAAATAAAGACATGGATAGCATCCTCAGGGTCCAACTAGCTGAATACAAAAAGAATTAGGTTGCTAGATGGTCCCAAATTTAAATGCCAAGCATTTTTCTGATGACCAAATGAAAACAAAATGGCAGATTTGCAACAGTAAAAGGGCCATTTTCAAAAGTAAAAACTGCATTTGCAACACTGTTGAACTTTTTGTTAACTTTTCCCATTGACTTATAATGGGAAATGTTTTTTTGAATAACTTTTGAACGGTTTAATATTTTTTCACAAAATCTTCAAAAGGCACATTGAGGACCCCGACCACATGTTCCCTGAAGATTTCAGACCAGTCGCACAAACCGTGCGACCTGTAGAGATGAGCAAAGAATTCCAAAAAAGTGTAAACGTGTGCACATATCATGCTTAATAACTCTGCAGCCATGTAATCGAACAGTATGAAAGTTGGCATATCCCAAGATGTATGGTTCTTGATTGTGTATTCCAAATTTCAGGCACATCCATTGAACGGTTGCAAAGTTATTAAGGTGCAAAATCTTAGGTTTAACATGTAAATGGCTCCTCAACCCTAACTATGTTAGCACTATCATGCTACCATATATATATATATATATATATATATATATATATATATATAGACAGATAGATATATATATAGATAGATAGATATATATATTCATGAAGTGCACAATGCCCTCTTTAATGTTATTGCATGTATTGATTCACAACTGATATTTTTCAAAAATGAGGTACCGTCAGCTATTTCTAAAACTAGGAAAGGCACCAGGTAATGACAAAATCCTGTCTGAATTATTAATTCTGAATATAGACTGATGGGGAGACATACAACATGATTTCTTTAATTCTTGTCTAAGAGCTATCTTTATATGTGATTCATGGAGAAAGAATATTATTTTTCCTATCTTTAAGAAAGCAAACAGGGTAAATCTGGCCTGTTACAGGCCAATAAGACTTATGGACATTTTAGCAAAGACTTTTTGTAGGATATTGCTTGTTAGATTACAGAACTGTGTCAATAATAACAACATTCTTTCACCATTCCATGCTGGTTTCATGGCAGGTAATTCACCAGTTGACCATTGCATTGTTTTAAGTCACTTACTTCATAAATACATTAAAATGCGCAAAGAGTATATGCTTATTTTATTGATGTATCCTCTGTGTTTGATTCTTTATTAAGAAACATTCTCTGGTAGAAACTGTCCAATTTAAAAGTTAACCCAGCTTTACTACAAATTATAATTTTATTATACTCAAATACAGTATATGGATTGAAGTTAGATTTTTTTATGGAAGATGATGCAACAAGGGCATTGACATCAAATAGATGTGTTCAGCACGGTTATCTGTTGACCTGTTTATTTAACCTTTTTATTAATGATTTTCTGATTTCTCCAGAGGAGGATAGAATTGATTCTCCAAAATAGATCACTTCCACTTTCCAGCATTGGCTTATGCCGATGATATGATTTTGCTATCACATAGAAAATCTGTTTTTTAAGTCATAAAAGCTTTTCAGTATCTTTTGTAAGGAGAATAAACTTGACAAAAACTAAAACCACACAGTTTGGTTATGTAACCCCCCATTACCCGGGGTTACTAGAATCCCAGTAAGACCTAGTGGTAGGCAGGGAAGGCAGCTTGTGAAACTCCAGTTAAATGGATTTCACATTGTCTCGCTCTGTTCTCGGTCTCAGCTGAGACTGAGGGATGACATCACCATAGAACTATCGCAGCTGCATGAGCCACATTGGAATCTGCAGATGGGAGTTAGGTTAGAATGTTGGGAGTCTTTGAACAGTGAGCAGCAGCAGTTGTGTGAGCAGTCTTGAAGAGAGGAGCACAGCAGTCTGTGCACAGGCTCTTGGAGCCTAAAGCTCTGATATAGAGCTACTTTAGGGAAAGTTGTGTGTTTCTGCCAAAAGAGGAACACAATAAGCTGTTTGAGAAGTGGTGGAGACCACTGTTACTGGTCTCTGTGCTCCATCCCTGAGGGGATGGGGGATAAAAGGTTTGCCTGTTATTCCAGGGGCAACCTCCTGGTTCTGGCTAGGGAAGAAGCTGCCTTATTATTCCAAGTTGTGTTGTGGCACCAGAAACTGTCAAGATTTGCCTGTGGGGCACCTGCAACCAAAGGGTGAGTTATTCTCTTTCCATTGGGCCTATGGTTCACCTGAACTGTTGCTAAAGTGGGGATTGGACTGTTGAATCAGTGGGAGGCCTAGAGGAATAGGCTAAGCCAAAGTAAAAGTATGTTCAAGTCCAGCACAAGGGGAAAGTCAAGACATGTAGAGGAAATGTGCTATGCATTTACCCTTTAATCTACATTGCCAAGCTTTTCAGAAAGAGTTGTTTAATGTCCAGAGAAATGGCTGGGTATGGATTGTGGAAGCTGGAGGTGGGAGACCCCCCCATCTTTAGTAACCAGGTTCACCTCTACAAGTTTGCTCTGTGGCCCTTTTACTTTGCCTCAGGCACTTGGCCAGTGCTGAGGGAAGTACCCAGATGTGGGATTGGAAGGAAATTTCTCTTATGGAGTCGAAGGCTCTAAGGTGGTTTGGAGAGCCACTGGAAAATGTGTCCACTGCCATATGGACAGGGTTTGAGTGGCCAGCAGGGGAGCTGGGCCAGAAAAAAACAAATAGTGTACAAGTCAGGCTGTGTACCCAAAGCAGTGTGCAAGTCCAGGCTGTGTGCCTGGTGGGTCCGGAGCCTGAGGGTGAAGTGTTGAAGAAGTATTCTGTTTCTCTTATCTGCATTACCAGGAGTGTAGCCCCGTGGGGGCCCGTCTATGCTTTGTTGGTTCAGTTTGGAAGTGAATAAAAGCCACACTTTAGAATCCCACTCCTGGTATTGGACATTACAGTTATTGCTTCCTGTGTTTGGATTTACTTGGGTGCCCCTGTGCAGAGTAGCCAAACCTAAGCCCTTGTGCTGAGTAATCTAGTCCTCCCCGAACCCAGACCCCACCTGGTACTGCTGTCAACTTCAACAGCATACCACCTGTCATAAGCAAAAAGGCAGGGGTGTAGGGATTACAAAATGGAGGCACTGCTTTGGATTTTAATTTAGTTAGGAAGAGTGCTTGGGAAAGGGGCTAGCATTTTCGTTATCTTGCAGTGGGTATCCCAAAAAGCTGAAGCAAGTTTAACTAGTGTGTCGCTTGTGCTGTTGTCCATATGCTGCTGTTAAAATGCCAACTGTTTACCAAGGAGCAGCAAAACTGAAAGAGTATGCCTTTGTCCTGCATCAAATATTTTTATTTTATTTTTTTATGTTATTGAGTACAATCGGAATTACAATCCTTTGAGTCACAGACTCTTTTGCAAAGGCTCCACGTCAGGTACAGGGGGTGGAGGGTAGACAAATACAGTAACAGACATACTTGAACAGGCAGTATTTACAGTTTCAGTCCTGACACAGCAGTTTTTTGCATAGTCTCCACGTTGGTTAGGGGGTGGAGGGTATACAGATACAGTAAAAGACTAATATGACAGGCAGTATTAAAAGTTATAGTACTGGTAGAGCAGTCCAGGCTAGAAACTTATTTAGCAGGTGCAGTAGTTAGGCTATAAACTTATTTAGCAGGTGTGGTAATTTGGTAGCTATCCTGGGGTCCCCTGCCAGAGATTTGTAGGATGCCATTTCATAGGGACTAGGGAGTCCCTGTGTCAGGAGGAGTGGAGGATTTGGGAGAACGAAGGGTGGGCTGAGTTAGCCACAGTCACATGTAGCCCTCTCCTTTAGTTGGGTTTTAAGGCCTGATTCGAATAGTGAGATGCTATGGGACTGGGAGGGGGGTTAGTGAGTTGAGCCAGAGAGGAGCAGTGAGCGAAAGATCATTGCCCTAGTGCTGTTCTACAGAGGGGAACCAGAAAGATGGGTGGGCTGTGAGTCTTGTATTGCACCTGATGGGGGCTGGACTGATAATGGGGAGTAGGCCAACCGGGGCAAGCTGAAGGTGTATCTTTTTTGCAAGAATGCAGTTGTGGTATTTTAGTCTTTGTTGGAAGTTTAGCCAACCTGTCAGTGTATAAAGGTTGCAGGTATGGGTTAGTCTGTCACTGCCTGTAACTAGGCAGCAGGCTTTGTTCAGTGCAGTGTTTATACTGCTCAGCGTGGAGAGTTCCGCTGAGCCGTATATAACTATCCCATAGTCAACTAGGGAGAGGATAGAACAGGTGACTGCAAGTTGCATTGCCTGTGCAGATAGGCAGTTCTTGAGTCTGTAGAGGATACCCACGCTAGTGTTGACAGCGGAGAAAAGAAGATGGGCATGATTATGGTATGATAGGGAAGTATCCAGAGTGATACCCAGGTATTTAAAGTTTGTAACGTGTTCCAGTTGCGTGCCTAGTGAGTTATTAATTAGGAGTGCCGTCTGACTATGTGGGCTTTGGCAATGCACAAAGATCATGGACTTAGTTTTGTTATAGTTGATGATCAGGCGGTGATCACTGAACCAGTTCTCTAGCTCCCAGAAAAAACCCTGAAGGTCCAGTTGGAGGGTGCTTGGGTGATGGTGTTTCCAGTACAGGACCGCATCATCAGCATAGAGCAGTAGATGACCACTGCATGCTTTAGGGAGAGAGTTTAAGAAGAGGGTGAAGAGCAGTGGGCCAAGTATAGACCCCTGCGGAACCCCTGAACAAACTGTTTTGGAGGTGGAGATGGCGGTCTTTATCTTGACATGCTGTGATTGACCTGAGAGGTAATCCTTGAACCAGGCAGTGGCCTCAGGGACCACATTTAGTTGAGGAAGGACACAGAACAGTAGTTCATGACTGACCATGTCAAATGCCTTGGTCAGATCCACAAAGACTGCCCCTGCAATTGAGCCTTGGTCAAGGGCCTCCTGGATGAACGTGGTGAGTACAGTAAGTGCAGTGACGGTACTATGGCCAGTCTGGAAACCACGCTGTTCGTGGCTGAGAAGGTTGTGTTTAGTTAGATGTTCTGTTAGCTGGTCTGAAACTATTTTTTCCAGTGCTTTGGAGAGAGGAGGAAGAATGGAGATAGGTCTATAGTTGCTGGTGTTAGTGGGGTCATCATTCTTCAGAATGGGAGTGATTATGGCTTTCCTCCAGACTGAGGGGAACTGGCCAAGGTTTAGCGAAAGATTGAGAAGTTTTGTAAGGTGAGGTAGTGTGACATCGAGGGTTAGCCTAATGAGTTTAAGATCTAGGGAGTCATTGCTGTAATGGGTATTGGCGATAGCTTTGGTAATATAGCGAAATGCCTCACTGCAGGGGATGACTCAAAGCTTGAAAGGAGGCGAGTTGACCTTACCCTGGGTTTCGGGGGGGGTAGTGGTAGGGTGGGAGAAATTAGTAGGGAAGATATGGGAGAGATCAGAGAAGGCGGAGTTAAGGGCTTCTGTGATAGTGGCTGTATCTTGTGTGACGTCCCCGTTTAGGTTGAGTTGGGTAGGGGTGGGGGAGCAGGATTTACCACTGAGTGCTTTTATGTTGCTCCAGAATTTTTTCCCATTTCCTCAGGAGGAAGTAAGTGTTTGTTGGTAATAATTAGCTTTTGCCTGCCGCGCAGCCCATGCACATTTATTATGAGCCTCCCTGTAAAGCTATCTATCCTGAGTGCGCTGGGAGTCAACGACTTTGTGCCAAAGGTTGTCCCTTTGTTGCATAAGGTTTAGGAGTGAGCTTGTGATCCAGGGGGTGGTTTTGTTTTTCACAACTTGCTTTGTGAGGGGATCAAATATATCACAAGCTTTGTTAAAGGTGGTTATAAAGTGGGTGAGGGCAGTGTCTACTGACTGTGTGGTGTATTTGGGGAGCCAGTAGCTATTGGATAGATAGTCTTTGAGGTTCTCTAGACTTCCTCTTTTAAGCCTCTGCTGCCTAGAGATTTTTGGCGGGGCAGGGGGCAGTTTACCCGACCACCAGCAAGTAACTGGGGAGTGGTCACTGATAGAGTCAGGGAGCACAGTTGTTTGGGCGAGGTTACGTGGCCTGTTGGTGAAAATGAGGTCTAAAAGGGTGGAGGTCCCGGTTCTAATGTCTCGCCTGGTCAGAGAGGTGACTAGTTGGGTAAGATCAAGTGCCAGAGCAGTGTCTTTGTAGCTGGATGCGGCTGGGGATAGCCAGTCGATGCTGAAGTCGACCATTAAAATGATTTCACTAGTATTCGGTAGGTGGGAGATAGTGTGAAGGATTGACTCAAACGTGAGCTTTTGGTTTTTCAGGGGGATATAGGCTGAGATGATGTGTAGTGTTTTAGAACCCAGATTGAGTTTGACAGTTAGTGGTTGGGCTCCATATTGTGGGGCTGGGGTATGTACTTCTCTGGCATTGAGTGAGGATTTAATAAAAATTGCACAGCCACTGCCTCTCTTGTTGGTCCTATCTGCCCTAAAGAGGGCATAAATACTTAGGGAGACAGCATCATTGAGGATTTTTTCAGAGAGCCAGGTCTCAGGGAGGGCTAATATGTCTGCAGCGATTTTGTCAGCTTTTTAAAAACTGTGTGTGATAAAGAAAAGTGTGGAAGACTAGGGGTAACAACAGGAAAATTGTGCCCTCGATGCTGGAAATGCTTTCTAAAGAACTGTTGTGATAAAGAAAAGTGTGGAAGACTAGGAGTAGTAACAGGAAAATTGTGCCCTGGACATTGGAAATGCTTTCTAAAGAACTGTTGTGATAAAGAAAAGTGTGGAAGACTAGGGGTAGCAACAGGAAAATTGTGCCCTGGACATTGGAAATGCTTTTTAGTAAACTGAGAGACTTGCTGTGTTAATGACCATGATAAATGTTTGAAATGGGCTCCCACCGTGGAGTCAGTTCAAAGAAAAAAAAAAAAGTTTTGCAGTTTAAATTTGCCTGCTCGATGATCGCCGTGAGGAGAAGAGCACTCGCGAGGGAAAGAGGCTCATTTGCATGGCGTCGTGTGATTGGTGAGACTGCAATCAGTCCTGCTCCCCAGCCAGCTCTACAGTGACTGCCCAGCATTCGAGAAGGAGTGTGAGAGGAGTGCATGTACTGGCTTAGTGGAGGAGCATTGCGGTGATTAAAAAGCACTGTAAAAATATTAAAAATAGACTTTCCTGTTTAGAATCGGGCTCAACCCACATCTCAATCGACTGAATTGTGAGTGTGGTGATTGGAGAGACAATCGGCAGAACTGCTCACCCGCTTCCTTTCTGAGGCCTCCAAGACTGGCTGCAGGCCGTTTTTCCATTGCAGCAAACAGCTACTGATAACAGTGAGTACCAACAGTAATAATTGCTTAAACAGTGATTTCTGCCAAAAGCCAGCTGAATATGTGTGCAACAGCATAGTCGCTTTGCAAATAAAGACTTTGTTAAGTTTTACCAGCTGAAACAAGTCTGTTAAGCCATTGACTGTGAGCATAGTTATGTGTTCAGTGTCAGCATAAAGTTTCAAAGCCAGAGAGAGACTGTGAGTTGTAACAAAATGTGCAGCACTAGTTACAGGCAATTCTGTGCTTGAAATCCTGAGGCTTTAAGGGACTGTGAGCTAAAGAAATGTTTTCAGCAAGTGAAAAGTCCGTGGCAAATCATATAAATGTGCTATAAAAAGAACAGTGCAAGTCTGTTCAGTTTTGAGCAAAGTTATCAGTAGTGTGTATAAATCGGATGCGCAGTGGCTTGACCCAATTTCAGAATATTGATGCGCAGGAGTGCTGCCGCCGCCATTACAGGGTGGGGTAGTAATGTAAACACAGCAGCAGAGGAGCCATTTTGAAAGCAAAAGAAAGTTTTCAGTGAAGTGGGACTTTCAGTAATAGTGAGCATTTGTTTGTTTTTCCCTGCAGTCATGGCCTCAGGACCAGCCCGCTACTCGGATCATGCCCAGGCTAATGGTAGCAGCAGAAGTAAGTAAGTTAAGGTACATTGAAAAGTGTTACTATGGAGGACAACTGCCTTCTCATGTTGCGATTCCTGGATACCCAGTGCAAGTGTGTTTAATATGCTTAAATGCTGGAAGGGACATCCTCATGGTACCTCACTGTTCGGGGTGCTTAGAGAAATACGGCTTGTATAAAGCACCCAAGATTCATTTGGCTCCCACATGGACAAAAGTTCAGGAATTTTTAGTTGGCAGCACACAGTACCAGGCGGAGCAAGTTGAGGAAGGCCCCTCGGGGGAGTGTGGCACAAAGCTAGAGGGTGCAGATTTTCAAACAGAACCATATGCTGATGTTTTGGATGCTGGATCACAGATAGATGATTCAGACAGAGCATCAGTAGACCCCTGGAGGGGGGGGCCCAGCCCAAGCCTCATAGGAGAAGATGAGATGAGGGAGGCCTTTGAATGGGAGGTATCAGCCTCCGCGCCCAGTGAAGAGTGGATGGTCTCAGAAGTGAGGAAGACTGCTTACTCCTGGGCACAGATTCTCAGTGAGAAAGAAGAAGAGGGGGAATCTATGTGGCCTTGTGAAAAAGGAATGGGTACACAGCCTTAAGCTCTTGCCTCAGAAGAATGCATGGAAGAGAGTGGTGATGCCACTGCCCTGGCTGTGCAAGAAGAAGAAATCAGGGATCCATTTTTTATCTCATTGAGAATGCATAGCTGGCAGAACCAGGACTGGCCACCCTCAAGCCAGGCCATCGGTCTCAGGTTGACCAAAGCTAGTAAAGAGGAGAGACTGGTTCGAAGGAAGGCGAATGAAATATATGGGATGTCCTTTCCTACCTTTCCTCGGAGAGTCTGGGAGGAGATTGAGAACAACAGGAAATCCTAGATCTGGGCCGAAGCAATGAAATGTGTGCATCCTGGTGCAAACAAGCATGTCAGGAACAGACTGTTTCATGAAAAATATACCCAGTGGAAAAGAGGCAGGACACAGTTTATGGACGCTGTTCAAATAGTGGATGGAGAGGGACGTGAAATCTCCCACTGTGTGAATTATGTGTGCCCAGATGGGGTAATAATTCAAGCTCCTGACCACCTGTACTATTGGCCTCAGTGCAAATACAAGGACCTCCCTGCAAATGTGCCCATGCCTACCAGATGGAAAGCAGAGCAGTGGTAGTCAATGCTGCCACATTAGCCATTGCAGTGCCTTTGTTTTTCCATCAGTATGGACATCCAGGACTCAGGTGCCCCACATTCATCAGTTCTATAGTATACTGACTTTCCAAAATCCATCGACTGGCCCACCAGATGACTTTGGATCCAGAGAGGACGCCAGCCCAGCGGTATCCTAATCCATCGCCTGGTAATCGGATGATGTCAGACCCGCTGTTTTCCTTTTTGTTCCTGTTTTAAGGCTCCATCTCCAGAGATGACATCATCCCAGCAGTTTTCAGATGTGCCCTCCTGTAGTTCCTGGAAGATGTCCGTCCAGCTGTATCGGAAGAATGCTGCCAGGAAGAGTCTTTGGCCAAGGAGCAAGTCGGTGTGTGTTATTCCTTCTACAAATGGCTAGTAAGTCCAAACTTTTCTATCCTTATGACATTGCAGTACACACCCTACACTAGCAGACTCCAGAATGTGTGAACTGTCCTCAAAGACTTTCCCCTTTGGGACTTTGGCCTGCTAGAACTGTGCTTCATTGGGGCTCCAGCCCAGGAGAGACTCTTTAATGGACTAGCCTTTGGACACTGTGGTCACTAGATGGGACTTTTAGGGCACTCCATCCCACAAATATTGTAAATAATGTCATTGTTTTTCTACTGTTTTCTAGTGTATATACTATTTTTTCTACCTTTCCTAAAAAGTATTTTTGGGATTCTCCAGTGTTTTGATGGTATTGGTTTAGATAGACTTTGTATGCAGATTAGGAGTGTGTGTTGTCTTTCTTTTTTCTTGCAGGTGTTCTCGAAGAAGACAAGAAGAGGAGGAGGGGCTCACTGGAGTTCCTAAATAGTACTTTAGTGTGTAGTATTTAAAGTACTGTTGCTGCTGTTGTTGTTGTTACTGAAGTAACCCTTTCCTTCCACAGGTGTGGTTGTGGGGGTATGTGGAGTAATGTAATAGATGGTATTAGTTCCTAGTGTGTGGTTGCAGGGTGCCCAAGGTCGGGGAGGTCCCCGGTTTGTTTTTGTTTTTGGATTTAAGTTAGAGACAGACAGATTTTCCCTAGAAGGCTAGGGGGGATAGACAGGCTATGGTCCTGAATGGCCATAGGGACTGCAGTGCAGAGCTATTAGGGCTATGCTCTGGACAGTTCTACCACAGCCACTAGGCACCCATAGTTAGTGGGTAGAGTAGAGGCTTATATGTCAGCCAAAGGCCTCTAGGCCCTAAGTGTTGCCTGCCTGTGCTAGCACATGGCAGGAGGGGGCCTGATCACCCCCCTCTGCAGGTAGCATATAGGGTGGGATGGCCTAAGCCAGGTAAATAATGACTGTGAACAGTCATTTTCCTGGCCCAGGGCAAGTGTAACCCCCCGTTACCTGGGGTTACTAGAAACCCAGTAAGACCTAGTGGTAGGCAGGGAAGGCAGCTTGTGAAACTCCAGTTCAATGGATTTCACACTGTTTCACTTTGTTCTCAGTCTCAGCTAAGACTGAGGGATGACATCACCATAGAACTTTCGCAGCTGCATGAGCCACATTGGAATCTACAGATGGGAGTTAGGTTAGAATGTTGGGAGTCTTTGAACAGTGAGCAGCAGCAGTTGTGTGTGAGCAGTCTTGAAGAGAGGAGCACAGCAATCTGTGCACAGGCTCTTGGAGCCTAAAGCTCTGATATAGAGCTACTTAAGGGAAAGGTGTGTATTTCCGCCAAAAGAGGAACACAATAAGCAGTTTGAGAAGTGGTGGAGACCGCTGTTACTGGTCTCTGCGCCCCATCCCTGAGGGGATGGGGGGGTAAAAGGTTTGCCTGTTATTCCAGGGGTAACCTCCTGGTTCTGGCTAGGGAAGAAGCTGCCTTATTATTCTAAGTTGTGTTGTGGCACCAGAAGGTGTCAAGATTCGCCTGTGGGGCACCTACAACCAAAGGGTGAGTTCTGCTATTCCATGGGGCCTATGTTTAACCTGAATTGTTGTTAAAGTGGGAATTGGACTGCTGAATCAGTGGGAGGCCTAGAGGAATAGACTAAGCCAAAGTAAAAGTATGTTCCAGTCCAGCACAAAGGGAAAGCCAAGACATGTAGAGGAAATGTGCTCTGCATTTACCCTTTAATCTAAACTGCCAAGCTTTTCAGAAAGAGATGTTTAAGTATGCTCTAGTCTAGTACAAGGGGAAAGTCAAGACATGTAAGGGAAATGTGCTATGCATTTACCTTTTAATCTACATTGCCAAGCTTTTCAAAAAGAGTTGTTTTATGTCCAGAGAAATGGCCGGGTATGGATTGTGGAAGCTAGAGGTGGAAGACCCCCCATCTTTAGTAACCAGGTTCATCTCTACAGATTTGCTCTGTGGCCCTTTTACTTTGCCTCAGGCACTTGGTCAGTGCTGAGGGAAGTACCCAGATGTGGGATTGGAAGGAAATTTCCCTTATGGAGTTGAAGGCTCTAAGCTGGTTTAGGGAGCCACCGGAAAATGTGTTCACTGCCATATGGACAGGGTTCAAGTGGCCGGCAGGGGAGCCGGGCCAGGAAAAACCCAAATAGTGTACAAGTCGGGCTGTGTACCCAAAGCACCGTGCAAGTCCAGGCTGTGTGTCTGGTGGGTCCGGAGCCTGAGGGCTGAAGTGTTGAAGAAGTGTTCTGTTTCTCTTATTTGCATTACCAGGAATGTAGCCCTGTGGGGGTCCATCTATGCTTTGTTTGTTCAGTTTGGATGTGAATAAAAGCCATACTTTAGAATCCCATTCCTGGTATTGGACATTACAGTTATTGCTTCCTGTGTTTGGATTTACTTGGGGTGCCCCTGTGCAAAGTAGCCAAACCTAAGCCTTTGAGCCGAGTAACCTAGTCCTCCCTGAACCCAGTCCCCACCTGGTACTGCTGTCAGCTTCAACCGCATACAACCTGTCATAAGCAAAAAGGCAGGGGTGTAGGGATTACAGTTATAAATCACACAATTCATTTATGTGAAAGTTTGATGGGAATGTTCTACAGGAAGTAAATTCTTGAATTTATCTTGGCTTGATGTTTACTTCAAATTTATCTTGGAATAACCATTCTAAATTACATTAAAAAAATGGATTCTGTACTTATGAGTCAGGCTGTTTCAACCATAAATATGGCTGTTAGTTTTAGCAGCACTCAAAGCTACAAATGTCAAGCTTTCTATGAAAATCTTGTATTCTTCAAAAGTATGAAGTTCCACCAAACCAAGTCTAGCTGAATCTAAACCAGTTAAATTCTGGCGTTAAATTGTTTCAGTTCCAAATTTTATTCTGGCATGTGCCGTTAGAGCTAAACTAGGAGAAACTAGTCTGTCACCAATTTGTAAGTCAAGGATTTGTTCTTATTAACAAAAAATTAGAAGAATATGCCCCAAATGCAAACCTGCCCATGACCTGAGGGAACTGGAAATTTTCAAAAGTAGGGGATGTAAATCTGGCTGGTTAAAAAGTGGACATTATTTCTCCTGATACAAATTTGTTTCCTGTCTAAGCTGCTATACCAAAGAATAAGCATTCATCATTCCTATCCGAAGGTGGTTTTTATGAAACTGAAAAAGGGACCAGCAATGAGACTTCGAGTCTTTAGCAAAGTATACGTTTGGTCCCTGATACAGTATAATAGTAATAAGAAAAATTCATCGATATGAGCCCTACTAGAAGATAATTAAAAATTCTAACTTCAGAAAAGTATTTGCTGATTTTAGATTTCAATCCTTTGAGTCAAATGTTCTGAAGACTCGATCTGAAGGCAAATCTAGTATTCAAGAAGCATTCAACTGTGGGTATAGGCTGAGCACTGCTGAAGATACAGTTCATGTATTTATTTATTGTCCAAGATACTCTACCCTAAGGAAAAATGCCTGGGATTTTATTTTTTTTTCTGGTTCAATGGATCTACTATCTAAACAATTAAAAAAATCTACTGTCTGGGAAAGAGTCTGTTTTAACAATAAAATGTGCCTATTTTCTGGATGCAATTAAAAATTAAAGTAAAAAATAGTATAATGCATTTTTCACTGTAGTCAATTGTTTTTATTGCTAATTTATGGTGACATATTTCCTAATTTATTATGTACTGTCTTGTTAATGCTGTGTGTTTAGTCTTTGTAATGGTTTCTAGCCAGTCAGTTAAAGAAACTGAAATGAACTGAATTATTTGTCCCTAAATAAGTGCATGTACAGTATATGTGTTATTGGGGAGGTGGGGATGTTACTGATCAGTAAGTTACAGCGACCAAGCCATGTTAGGGAAGTAGATCTGAACAATGACTTAGTACTAGATATTGTCACTGCTTGGAACACTCATAGCCAATCATGATTTAGATTTTTGCCTGCCTGTTTTATAAAAAATAGTATCATAGATAAGACACCATCAGTAACAAGTCTAATCTGTAAATGAGTATTGTTTTCTGCATGACTTAGCAGGTAAAACACTTTCAAGTAAATAAATAAATAAACAACTCAATGAATAAATATTTATCTAAAGGGATTCTGGTGACATCATAAACCATCAGAAAGAATCTATAGAGTGGTTTGTGATGTCACCAGAATTTCGAGATGGACTGGCTAACCTAGTAACTGATTATTTCATAGGTATAATTTTTTTTGTCATATATATAGAACTCTCTAAACATTCCATCTCATAATAGCATTGATGTGAATTGATTTCAGGATGATGGCACTATATTATGACTTTCTGATGTCAGAACGATAGCATTATATAGTAACTTTCAGATGTAACACATTCCCATTGGAAAAAAGTGTCCAACCATATAAAACACTGCTTTAACAAGAACCTCAAAGCTGCTTTTAAACAAACATACCATGAATAAAGGAAAAAGATGTAAAATGGAGCAGATGCAATCAGCTGCAGTTGGCGCCAGTTGCGAATCTTGTAGGCATAACCTGCCAGGATCAGTTGTCCAACAGTGTAGTTGTAACCAATGAATGTGGCGGTAATTACACGGATCTTATTAGGAATCCACTCCACATCTGAAAGGGAAAAAATAGATGACTTCTCCGCACAATCTATTATTTGAACAAAAAAAATAACTGAGAAAACAAGGATACCCAAATGCAATAGTGCTAAATGTCTGAGTTTGATATATTCTCCTGATCCCAGTGTACACAACTCCAATTCACAGCTTAAGTTTAAGCTTTCAGAAAACTAGACAGCTAGATCCTATAAAGCTGATTCTCTCCTTCCCTGCATACTTACTACTTTTTTAAATTTAAAATGTATCTCTGGCTAATTTTCTCTTATGAGATAGCACCGACAAACCCCCTTAGCATCATCCATGGATGTGGGGAGATGGTGGATGTGTGAGGTTTGAGAGTTCAGGGGGCCAGCACCATGACAAGTGCCCTTTCTTTCTGCTGCTTTTCTTCTACTTGTTTCTTTACTCCCCCCCCCAGCCTTTCTCCACTCAATGATGCTATGCATGTGCCTTAAGGGTTTGCAGATATATAGAATAACCATTGTGGAGGAGCTATACTTCCTGGACCAACCTGGGGGTCCCTCCAGAGGCATAGTGTGGCACCCCCAGGTTGGGACACACTGACAGTGACAGTGCTTCCTTAGCCCTGAACACTTGACACCATGAGTTTGCTCCCAAAGCCAGGTCAACAATACACTAGTACAATGCAGTACCACTGAACCCTTGGCTGGCACTAGTAACTACTTTCTTAACTTTATTCCAGGCATAAGCTATTCTTTTTTTCTGATTATTTTTTGAAAGTATATTATAAACAGCAGTGTCAGTGGCTCAGCAGGTTGTACATTCACCTCTGAGGTCAGAAGAATGAAAGTTTGCGGATTCTAGCCCCACACTAGGAACTTAGAGTAAAACCCAATACTGAAACTATAGTGCAGCATGAGTGGGTACTTCACTCCCAAGCTGCTGTCTTTCTGGTGAGACATTAAACTGAGGTCCTGTCTGCCTGCTCTGGTGGTTGCTCAGGTGGATATTAAAGATCCCATGGCATTTCTCGAAAAGAGTAGGGGGATTTCCACAATGTCCTAGTCAAATTCACTCCATTCACTCAAAATACCACCAACAAGTTAATGCAGATCAATTTCAATTGGTTTCCCCCTGTATCGCCCCCCCCGCCACACCACCACCACTGGGATGAGGCTGAAGATCTGCAGCTTTCCTTACCCGGTCAACAAAAGTGAAATAAAATGCATGCTGTATTCACTAAATAAAACATGGAATGCACTCCAGATTTGTAGAATAATTAACTATTTTCTGACTTCAAAAGAGGAGGTAAATAGTTTGAATTGTAACAGAAGTTGGCCTGGGCCAGTGCCAGTGGGGGGAAGTGTAATGCACTCCCATATACTGTACGACAAATGGGGGTAGCATTCTGAGCTCAACTTCTGCACTGGTGGATGGAGTGTAGGGAGCACTGTGGAAGCTGCCTGCCTGAGCCTGAACTCCAGTGCAGTGGGAAGTAACCATTCACACTACTACTTAAACAGCTATTTTGGTGGGGATGGGAGCATGTGTGGCATGATATTGTCCCTCCCTCCCTACATCCCCCTAGATTTGGGCATGAACAATACAAATCCCACATCAGAGAGATGGGAGGGGACTCTGAAGGGCAAAAATAGGTTGGGCCAGATTAATGATGCCCCTGCCTTGCCCACACTCAAATTTCAACCCCATGTTGGATCCCGTGGAAAGTATGGTTTATTGTGAGGGTGAAGTCACAGGGACAAAGTGGGTGGTATCAGATCAAGGATCATAGCATTGATCTGCTAGAGCAAGAGTTGGAGAGCTGGAGGCAAAGGTATTAAGGTAAAGGAAGTACTGCTCATCCTTAAATCCCTACAGACAAGAGGCACTTGAGGCCCTGATGGGATCCAGCCTAGAATACTTAAGGAAGGGGCCCCAGCTCTAGCAAAGCCACTAACCTGGCTGATAAACCGGTCCCTATTGGAGGGGTCGGTCCCTGAACCATGGAAACAGGCCATAGTGATTCCCATTCACAAGGGAGGGCCTACCGAGCCTATAGGGAACTATAGGCTTATTTCCTTGCTGTCTACAATAGCGAAAATACAAGAGAAGCTAGTCTACTCTCAACTTCGTGAATACTTGGAAACACACCAGGTAATTTCCATGTCTCAGCACGGCTTCAGAGCCAAGCATGGGACAGATACTGCCCTAACCAAATTCTCAGCAGATGTCCTGCACAATATTGATTCAGGGGCCAGTACAGGCGTGGTTTTTATTGACCTCTCCAAAGCTTTTGACTTGGTAAATCATAGCCTCTTCTTACATAAAATGAGCTCTATAGGCCTGGACACCCATGCACTAGGTTGGTTTGCGAGTTACCTCACTGGCTGTACCCAGAGGGTCAGGTGAAAGGACAATGTTTCACAGACCGCACCGCTCAAAGAAGGGGTACCACAGGGGTCAATACTCGGCCCCCTTCTCTTCACCCTGTTCATAAATGACCTGCACTTACACTGCAGAAGCAGCAGCATCATCCAATATGTGGACGACGCTGTCATTTACCGAGCCTCCCCTGATGTAAAGGAACTGAGGAATGCCCTCCAAGAGGACATCCTTCAGATGGAGGACTGGCTCACCTTGAACAAAATGGTATTAAACACCAGCAAAACCAAAGCGATGCTGTTTGGGTCTAGATCCCTGGGATCTGAGCGGTTGACACTCCTTCAACTGCAGTCCAGAGGGGGAGACAAACGCGAGGTGGTTACCCACACGACGTACCTCAGTCTAACCCTTGACCAAGGCTTCACCCTAAAAAATCACGTGGACCAACTCACCAAAGCCATCCATGTGAAACTCGGCATCCTCTATAGATTAAAGGACCAGATTATCCCCGAAGCCAGGGTTGCCATTGCAACCCGCGTTCACTCCCTAAGCTCACCTATGCAGCTCCATTCTCCACGGTGTGGCTCTACGGAACTTTGCCGGCTCCAGACCTTATACAACAAGATCGCCGGTTTGCCACAATGTCCCACCCTAGAACACACCACACAGAGGCCAAGCCAGGCTCAGGTGGCCGTCACTGGAAGCCCGCCTCATCTACCCGACTCTTTGCCTGACATCTAAGTTACTGGGCCCCTCTCCTCCCCCTAGCCTCAAAGGGCTAATCACAGTCAAATCCATTTATAGGAGCCTCTGCACCTCAGGACAAACTCTCCTCGTGGTTCCTAAAACAAGGACCAAAGCCGGGTCCAGATCCTTCGCATTCACAGCACCATCCAGCTGGAATAACCTCCCACTGGAGGTAAGGGAGGCAGGGTCGGGCCCCTGCTTCCAGTCCAAACTCAAAGCACACCTGCTCGACAGGAGTACTTGCCAATGCCTTAGGACCTGACCTTATGTCACCCCCCCCTTAGGAAGGTGACTTGACTCCTAGCAACATATCCCTTTTCTCGGGCTCTCCCTAGATCTTCATGTTTATGTGCATGTAACAAGTTTTATATATCCTACTCTGGAGGTCTCTCTGACTGTATGTTCCCACTCCACCTACTCTGATTGTAACCCTATGTAATCTTGCACTGTAACACAATATGTCATCTATCAACTGGTACTGTTCTGTTACTTGTGTGTTATTTTTACCCCCTGGGTCGCCCCTGAAAAAGGGACCTCCGGGGCCCAGTGGGCCTACCCAGTCAACAAAATTCAATAAATAAATAAATAATCTGTGCCTGACGGGGGTAAAACAGAATTGAAACAAAATGCCACAGTCATGTTGTACTTAAAAACAGATCTTTAAAAATCAGGCCCATGCTTGGAAAAAGTTTACATTATCTGACCTTAGTTAAGATTGGTTAATCTGCAAAGAAATTAAAGATAGCTATAAAAAAGTAAAAAATCAACCATACATGTGAATTATAAAAAACAGCAAATAGGATTCTAAGATGTTTTGGCAAGTATTAGGTTTTTACAATGCAAAGCCTAAAACTGGCTACTAAATTATCAGAAGTACAGAAATTTTTTTTTTTTTTAGGAAAATAGATTTTTCACAAATAATATTCAGCTGAGAGCAGCATGGTACCTTTTTTATGTTTGTTTACAAACTGCAAGGCAAACATGTTGGGATAGTGTTGGAGTCTATAGATGTGTCAGGCAGTTAGCCAGTGAGTAATGGAGAAAGCAGTGTCTTCAGCTTGCCAGCCAGTGGTGCTGTGGGGCTCTGAGTTCATTTGAATATCTATATGTGACCATTACTGCAAGGAGCTCAAACCTATTGCACGTTAGAATCATCCCTGTTTACACCTGCTGATGTTTTCTTGTTGAAATTCATTGTTGGTTGCAAGTGATTCCTCAGCTGAAGTGTCAATCTGCTTGTGAGGCAGATATGGCAAGGCTTCACAACTGATCACCTTCCTGCCAGATGCGGATGCCCAGGGTCAGCTGTCATGAGTATTTCCTCCTGCCTCCCTAACAGTCCCCTGGAGCCACCAGTTGAGGGACCCTCTTGCTGTTAGCTCATCTCCCAAATTCATTCCCACAGCAACTGACATCCCAGAGCCAAACCCATCTACCCCCTCCTGAACTCACTCTCACTGCCAGACCCACTTGCTTCTCAGACTCTCCTTGTGCCATCAGTCATAAGTCCCTTCCAATCTAGGGAACCAGAAGCTTGAGCAGGCTGCACAGGTCTGAGTGTGGGATCACACAAGCAGGAACTATTGTGTTAGCCAGAGGGCTAACAGACCACTGGAAGTCAGAACAGAGGGTACTCCCTTGGTGTCCAGGGACCCACTACACTACTCAGCTTAGAGGAGGTTCCACATCACCCTGGCTGGGAGGAGAAATTACTTGTAATCAGCAGAAGGTACTACAATATCAGTCAGTCTTGCAAGTGGTACCCTGATCATCCACCTCTAATGGTTCAGGATGTCAAGGTAACAGCAGAAGAAACTGTAACTAGAGAGGTTTGAGGCAGTGTGTGTGTGTGTGTATATACAATCTAACCAAAGGGGACTGGAACAGTGGGAGTAAATAAGTACAGAGTAAACCGAGGGGGCTGGGGACACTCAGGTAAATGCACCTAGTGAGGGTGTATGGCACACATCCAGCACAACCAGAGGGCTCTTAGTTACTAGTATAGATAACTGCAATTTTGGAGTCTGGATAATTTTACAAATGACAGCGGGCTAGAAGTTGAGGGGTCAGTAGGGGTTCACCCAATGAACAATACAGAGTCACTAACAGGGGACAGTGTGTGGATTCGTCCAGTACTAAAGTGATGGGACCAAGATAGGGGCCAGACTGAGTTGATGGACTGCAGGTCTTTTTCTGCCTGTGAAATTCTGTTTCTAAGTCTGGTAGTAGTGCCCATGCCCAATGCAGGTGAAGATCAGTCTTACCAACCCCCTATAAAGCTTGTTGCTGCCCCCCCAAGCTACGGCATAGCGGCAGAAGTCCAGCAATTAGCATTGCTACACTTGGCCAGTTGAGAACAGATAAGAGTGGTCAGTAGACCTCCATAAGTGTTTGGGTGAGGATGCTGCTGGTGCTGCCTGGGGAACCACTTCTTGTTCTCATAGTTCAAATATATGAGAAACTGAACCTGGATTGCCTTAACCCCCTGCCCACTGGTTGTAACTTTCCCAATAGGAGGAGGACTCTAATCTCTAGACCTGTTTACACTGACCAAGTTGTTATGCAGCAGTGTGGCTCCAGCGTGATACCAGTATTAGTCTCCACCTAGCCATTTTTGAAAGATGTGGTGTACAACACCCTTCAAGGCATCAGCTTAGACACTGGTGTCACACCGGTGTCTTGGGAACTGCATTGTGGGATCCATCCTGCAAGGAGTTTCTTTTGCATTGTGATGCTAAATTATCCTCATGCAGTGATGTGAAATGTTGCCACCATTTACACAGCACTTGACACCACCTACACCAGTTCAGCGCCTCTGCCTGGGACAAGGCAAAAAGTGTTACACCAGTTTGATGCCTGCACAGTTCACACATGCAAATATAAACCGGTGATTTCTCTCTAAATCATCTGCACCAGTGTAGAAGTGGCCAGTGTAAACAGAGCTTATTTCTATGCTCTCTGTGCTACACCTTTGTTGTAGTGATGGAAAAACAGTGAAGACCATCACAGTGACAGAGTCGGCCATTCGCTGTGATGGTCCATGGGTTTTCCAACACTGCTGTCTCCATGTAGTTTGCCCCCTCCCCGAAACAACTCCAACTCAGAGCTGATAATGTATAGTGCAGGGGGAGGGGTGCAGGAGGCAGATCACCCTACCCCGCATGGTAGGTGTGGGGGTTGAAGTGCCCTGCAAAAAACACTTGTTTCCTCTGATGGCACAATGCCAGCTGTAGGCATTGTGCCATCACTGTAATGCCAATTGAAAGAATTCCTGTCAATGCGGTTTGGTGGAACCCTCTCTGTGCACCTGAACAGTAGCCACATTCTCTTCCCTCACTCTCCCACATGGATTGTAAAGTACTTTGTGACACAATTTATATGAAAGGTATTATTTTTCTTGTATTACCTTTCCATTGCAGCAGTACACTGCCTCAGCAGTATCTCAGTTTTGGACTGAACTGGGATACTGCAGCCCACCTAGAAATTTAATACAGCGGTCTGCCTGGAAAATCATGTGGGAAGCCCCAGGATGACACATTCATATCAGTACTACACTTTCAGTGTAATACACTAGCACTGCAGCCCCAACTGTGGAGGCAGAGGCCCTGGGACTCTAGGGTTTAGCAGAACACAGCAGTCCTGTCCATGGAGACTGGAACAGGGGGCAACAGGTGGCATTGGCCCTGCCTGTGGAGGGGGGCAGAGGAAAACAGGGTGCAGCAGCCTCGACTGAGGGGCCAGAGATAGGGGCATCAGGATGACATATAGTATACCTAGTGTGGAAGAATTTCCTTTTTTATATATCTCTCTCTTATACATACATATAGAGTGGATTCATGCATACATAAAGTAAAGTGTGTTACAGTGTATTATAGTGTAGAGCTGCCAGTGTAGTTGAATATTAGCCAAGTCTGAGTAAAAGCTAAGGGTCATTGCAAGTTCATAAGAATCGTAAGGCAAGCAGAAAAACAGTAACTCGTGCTGGCTGAAACCAGCTCCTTAGGTTTGAGATAAGGAGAAGCAAGGTTTCAGAAAAACAACTCTATATATGGGAAAGGCATGTAGAAATTGGAGTGGGGGTCTGGAGATAGTACCACGACTCATGATGCTATTTGCTGTAACAGAAATGTGTACATGCTAAGAATGTTATAAAATGCTGTGTAACCCTTTGTTCTAGGAGCTCTTGCCTTTAGCCGAGGCTCCCACACATGTGTGTACAGACAATAAACTGAGTTTATTGGAATAACCATTGGGTGTGGTTATTGAGTATATAGAATTTAAGGTAAAGTATATACAGTAAAGAGAATCTGCGACCACAGTTTTTTTGGCGTAGTCGGCAGGATGGCTTCGCTTCTCCGTGTCGCGCTGTGATCGTACTACCAAGTCCCGGTCTCTGGGGAAGGTTGCCCCAAGGATTTTAGTCCCACCACAGAGACGTGATGCCTAGGAGCGCGGCACATCACATTGCTCCGGTGCTAGGGTGGCACCCAAAGTGCTAGAGTTGGCACTCGACGCCAGACGCCCAGGTAAAAAGTGTTAGGTTGACACTTTTGTGCACAGAAGAGGCGCCAGTAGATGGACTAAATGGGTACTAAAGGGGAAAACCGGTAAATGAAATAGGAGTCGGCCCAGCAAAATGCATGGTGGAAAAGTACGTGCCGACTCGGTCTGTCAAATAAGGGAATGGAAAAATGGACAGAGGGAGTTTTCCTCAGATAGGGACCTTCAGTATAGATGTGTTGACAGAGGCACATCTCAGGCTCGAGAATGGGAAAGAGAACAAAAGGGAGCAGAGGGTAAAATGGCAAGCGTTTAGGATGTGCGAGAGAGAGGCAGGACGCAGATTTGAAAGCCAACAGAAGGGATTACTGGTAAAGGAGGAAGAGGAAATTGGGGAGACAAGGAGGCAGTTCAGACATCACGATACCCCACCACCATATCGGCCACCCCAATGGCTCCCCGCCTCCCCAGCGGGAGGCTGTGGGAGGTGCATTCCAAGGATAGTTCGGGGAGAGGCGGCTGCCGAAACTCTGGCACAAGGGGCTGGGGCTGTGCGGGTGGCCCAGGCAGATAGTTCAGGGGAGGAGGCGGCTGTTGAAACCCCGGTACAATTCAAAAAGGACAGGGTACGGACGCGCTTGGCAGCGCGTATGGATGCTCAGAGTGAAATGCCCAGCTCGTCCGAGAGGGACGATGGTGCATTCCATGGACAAGTCTGCAGATGTGACAGAGCAGTTACCTTTGGTAAGATATCCCAACCCAAACCCTGCAGGCGGGGAACGCTTTATCGAAGTTGAACGGCCTTGGCACCCCGAGGAGTTGCGGGAGGCTTTAAAAGAAATGCCAAAGCCCCATGAGAACATTGAAGAATATATAACAGAGCTTAAAAACCTAATCGAAACTTACGAACTTTCGACAAAGGAGGCGGAAGAGGCGCTGCGCCGCACCCTAAAGGGGCGGTGGGGGGAAGTTAAAGTGTCCTGGAATTCCGATACCCCCAGAGCTGGCCTAGCAGCCCATTTAAGTACAATTTGGGCCAAATTAAGGGAGGTGTACGTTGCCAAAGTAGATTGGGAAAAGATACGAGATGCCAGGCAAATGGAGGGGGAGACAGTAAGGGACTATCGAGAAAGACTGGAAGAGGTCTTCTGCCATTACTCTGGACTAAAACCAGAAAATCCAGTGTATGACAGCCAGCTAGCAATGGCTTTCTGTGCCGGGCTACTGGAGGCCATCCAGGCAGGGGTAAAAACAGTTTGCATCGGATGGGAGACGCAGTCCCTGAAGGAAATATTCAGGTATGTTGAGCATGTAGAAAGGCAAGCAAAGGGGGGCAGAAAAGGCGGAAAAGAAAAAGCTGGAACAAGCTCAGTTAATGTATTATTCACAAGGTGGAGGACAGGATAATAGGGCTAGGGGCCGAAGCAGTGGACCCCCTCGACGGGGACAAGGGCCAGGGACGACTGCAGGATACCACCAGTCCCAGCCGCAACAGCCCTGCCCGACAAACAAGACAGGTTATGGACCCCACAACAAGAGGGCAGGGGCATCGTCTGCTTTGCGTGTCAAGAGAGAGGTCACATAGCCGAACTTGCCCAGAGTACAGAACCCACATTACAGTCAGCCAAAATCAGGGAATGAACGAAATGGCCGCCCCTCCACCACCGCTGCAACAGCAAGGGACGACATATGGTCGGAGCCGTGGGTCCAACCCGATGGGAACAGGGAGGACAATATGGAGGGGCAGTCGCAACATGCACAGTACTGGACGGATGACATGGGAAATAGCAGCTGATGGTTACAGGACCACTTCTTTGATGGTACGGGTTTCAGCCACCCCGGCTGGAAGCCCTTTAATGAACTTGACAGTAATGGACACCTCTTTGACATTTCTCATAGACACTGGAGCTTCTGTCTCGGTCATAAAACAACAGGAATTGTTGCCACCCTTGTCTGGAAAACTGATAACGACTATCGGCGCATCAGGAGTACCACAGAAGGAACAAATGACATTACCCCTGCCGGTAAGGTGCGGAAATACATTGTTGAAACACTCCTTTCTAACAGTTCAACTTTCCCAGTGAACCTAATGGGACGGATCTCCTGGCAAGTAAGTGCCAAAATTCAGTGTACTTCTAAGGGGACGGTTATTGAAGCACCTACAGTGGGAATTTTATGTTTATGGTAAGGAGGGATTGGTTGTATAGCTGGGAACTTGTAGATTCAAATGATCAATGTTGGTTGGAGGGCTGGGTGAAAATGTAACAAAAGGAAATATGCAATTCACAGTTAATTTGCACTGTACTGCACACTATCCAGAGGGATAGGGATTATGATTATGAAAGTGGAGACTGGGGTAGGCAAGAAGTTGAACAATGGTTATGAGTAGAGGATTTGTATGTGGGGACGGACATGGTAGGGCATCAGTGTCACTAACAGGGGAGCAGCGAGAAATGTTTAGGGTTACGGCTCTCAACCACACATTTCTTTGGCAAAGAAACTCAGTTCGGTGGAAAGATTTAGGTCCCTGGATGTTAAAAATGGTGAAACTACAGGACTGGAAGGATGGGGAGGGGGCAATTTTCAAAGGAGGACAATGTAAAAAATAAGTTTGAGGAGATGGAGTACGAGCATGTGCTACAGAGAGGAAGTGAATGTGCAAAGGGAATGGGAAAGGAAGATGGAGCAAGAGTCAGTCCCTGACTGGCTAGACCAAATACCAGAAGTGTTGTGGGCAACATCAAAATACGATGTGGGTCAATGAACGGAGCACAGCCACTGATGGTAACACCAAAGGGTCCATACAGACCGAACCGGCACCAGTACCCGTTGGGGAGGAAGCAGAAGAAGGAATTTCACCCATGCATGCATTAGTGGAAAGGGGGTCATTGTTCCATGTCCAAGGGCAGTGGTAAATACACCAATATTGCCAGTAAAAAGGGAAATGGGGATTACCACTTTGTACAAGATCTAAGGGCAGTGAATGAGGCAGTGCATGAAGAACTCCAGTGGTACCGAACCCAGCAACTATCTTATCAGAAATCCCCACACTGCCACACATTTTCAGTGATCGATCTTGCAATGCATTTTTAGCATACCTGTAGACCCGGCTAGCAGGAATGGTTTGCATTTACGTATAAGGGTCAAAATGGACTTGGACTCGCATGCTGCAGGGCTATCGGAGTCACCTGCTGTGTTTTCTGCTCAGATGTGAGAGAACTTGCAGGGTTTGTTGCCCCACAGGCAGCACCCTAATTCAAGCGTAGATGATTTACTCCTTGCCAGCCTTCCAGGGAAGCAAGTGAGGAGGACACTAGAGCTCTGCTGATTTTTCTAGCCCAAAATGGACATAAAGTCTCAAAGAGTAAACTGCAACTGTGTGCTACTAAGGTACATTACTTAGGTCACATACTCTCTGCAGAGGGAAGGCAGTTAGATCCCAAATGCATTCAAGCAATTACTGAATGGCCCGTCCCTGTAACTAAGCAGCAATGATGTCATTCTAGAATGGCAGGTTACTGTCGTGCCTGGATAATGGATTATGCCTACATCATCCAGCCATTACATGATGCAATCTACGGCACAAAAATGAATATGACAGATGAAGTGCAGTGGTCCCCGGGTTAGAAACATCATTCGCCAAAGTAAAAGAAGTACTGGCCAGCACTCCATGTTTGGGACTCCCAAACTATGAGAAAGCTTTTAACCTGTTTGTAAATGGTCAAAGGGGTTACATGTCTGCAGTGTTGACACAGGATCATGGGGGGCAGAGGCCAATTGCTTATTATTCAAAACGGTTGGATTCGGTAGTGGCAGGTATGGTCTCCTGCCTACTGTCCGTGGCGGCAGCCACGGAGGCAGTATTGTCTTGTGTGGATCTGGTGGGATTTTGCCCCCTTACTGTGCATGTACCCCATGCAGTGCAAGCTATATTGTTACAAGCTCGCACAGCTCATCTGACCCCGGCGAGAGTTTTGCAGTACCAGAATGTACTGCTCACAATGTCAAACATTACTCTCCTGCTGCACCACCTTGAATCCGGCAACCTTGTTGCCCTCCCCGACGACAGGCGAACAGCATGACTGTGGACAGGTAATTGACTGTGACAGTAAACCTAGACCAGATATAACAGATGTAGCTCTAACAAATGCAGAAGTGGAATATTTTGTGGATGGCTCAGCTTTTAAGGACCTAAGGGGGGTGACTAGAGTTGGTTATGCAGTATGTACTGTATCTGAGGTAATAGAGAGCAGTTCATTGCCATCCAATTTCTCTGCCCAGGCTGCAGAGTTGGTAGCCCTGACGAGGGCTTGCTGCCATGCAAGGGAAGACAGTAAATGTTACACAGACAGTCGGTATGCCTTTGGTGTGGCACATGACTTTGGGACATTATGGAAGCATAGAGGTTTTCTTACGGCTACGGTAAGCCTATTGCGATGCGAAATTAGTAAAAGATTTACTGTTTGCTATCCAACTACCTAGAGCTTTGGCACTGTAAATGTGCAGCGCATACGCCTAACAAAGATTTTGTCTCCACAGGTAACGCTAGATGATGCCGCAGCAAAGGCAGCGGCTCAGTCAATGAGTGCTTCAGTCTACCAGTTAACTGTTGTAAATAGTGAAACCTGTAACTTGTTTTCTCCACAGGATTTAGTGGCGCTGCAGCGTAATGGTACAGAGGCAGAAAAGCGCCATTGGAAACAGCAGTGTGTATTTGATTCTGATTTAAAAGTGTGGGTGTCTGGGGATGGGAGACCATGCTTACGGGATCGGTATTTCCGTATTGTAAAATTGGCTCATGGAGCCGATCATGTTTCAAAGACGGGCATGGTAGATTTGCAATAAATATTGGTACGTTGTTGGATTTACTAGCTATGCTGAAGTGTTTGTAGCAAGTGTGTGATTTGCATGCAGTACAATGTGGGCAGAGGACAGCATCTAACCCCCTCTGCCCACCCAATTCCTGCTGGTCCATTTGAGCATGTTATGATGGACTTTATAGAGCTTACGCCATGCCAAGGCTATAAATATTGCTTAGTCATTGTAGATATGTTCTCAAAGTGGGTAGAGGCATTTCCAACTCGCAGGGCGACTGCATGTGCTGTGGTAAAGGCTTTAATTCGAGAAATTATCCCTCGCTGGGGATTGCCCAGCCGCTTGTCATGCGATAATGGATCTCATTTTGCAAACGAAGTGATAAAATCATTGTGTGAGGCCTTGCAGGTGGACCTCCGCATGCACTGCACTTACCATCCCCAATCGGGTGGGGCAGTGGAGAGAGCAAACCAGACTCTAAAACTCAAAATAACAAAAATCATGGCAGAGACCAGTCTAACTTGGGTGACTGCTTTGCCTCTTGCCCTCATGGCTATGAGGGGGCGGGTGGGGTGTCTTGGTCTCTCCCCACATGAAATCTTACTAGGACGGCCATTGCGAATGCCAAATGCCCCTTACCCACAAAGTCGAATCACCCTGCATGGAGTGGATGAGGAAATGGTTACTTATTGTTTATCCCTTAATGGTGTCTTGAGGTCTTTTTATCCTAGGGTCAAGGCAGCTTTGCCAGTGCCTACTGAGACACCCTGCATCAGATTCAGCCTGGTGATTTTGTTCTGGTGAAGGACTTCCGAAGAAAAAGATGGAGTTCTCCAAGGTGGCGTGGCCCGTACCAAGTCCTGTTGACAACGGCTACAGCAGTAAAGGTTGCAGAAAGGGAGACATGGATTCACGCATCACATTGCCGGCTGGTGAGAGCGGATCTGTCCGAGACCGTACGAGCCGAAGGGGATTAATGCTTAAAGGACTTACTGTTTTTGTAACCATTGTATTGGTGGGGTTTTTGCAACAGACTTTACGTACTCCTTTAATGAGAAGCATCAAGAGTGCAGAGCCCCTGCATTGTGCAAATACTTGGTGGACTTTAATGAAGTTGCATGCAGAAAATATTAATCTGTCTGATTGTTATGTGTGTGCCCTCCCTGCTTCGCAAAGGTTGGGCTCCATCTATACCAGAACCCCTCCTCAAAATGATACTACATTACTCTACCAGACTCTGACATTGGTTTCTTGGCACGAGCCGACAGACAGTACCTATAAAAACTGGGTCCTTGGTAGATCGTGTCCTTAGTAATGTGACTGTATTTGCAGGAAGGCCCTTCATCACGTGGTATATGCCAGCGCGCCCCAACACAACTGGTGAGCTCTTGCACATATGGCCCTGGGTTCCAAGGTCCCAGCCAGTGACTTGTCTCTGTAGCAGTGAGGTGGGGGTTCAGGAGTTGGGCTCATCCAATTGTACTACTACTGTTGCTATAACTGATCTACAAATTTGGAGGGACCAGGATATCATCATTCCTTTTGGGACTTTAACTGGTTTATACTGGGTATGTGGAAGTAAGGCTTATGCATTCCTGCCCTCACAGTGGGCTGGATGCTGTTATGGCTACATTGCGCAGTGGTCTGGACTTTCATTATAATTAACATTAACAACCACACTATCAGGGTTAAATGAAACCTAGGTAGACCTGTTCCACCTGAATCCATTCGTATACCCTGGTATGAGAAATTTGGAGCTGGAGTGTTTCCTTGGTGGGGGGTAGTGCAGGCAATGCACTACATAGATCAGTTAAGTTATGAAATTGAAACTCTTATAAACAGTACAAAAACAGAATTGCCTTTAGTAAATGCTGAAATACGAGCCACCAGATTAATGGCCTTGCAAAATAGAGCAGCCCTAGACTACCTCCTAGCTGCCCAGGGTGGGGTATGCGCTGTCATTGGTGAAGAATGTTGTACATATATTCCTGATAATTCAGAGGCCCTAGATCATGTCCTGCAAGGGGTGCAGCAGTTGCAGGATCGAGTTTTGAGTGAACATGCACCTGTGGGGAAAGGCTGGGACCCCTGGTCCTGGTTTTCTAGCATCTTTGGTGACTGGGGAGCCACCCTGTTGCATTGGGTTGCAGTGGCTCTCCTTATTCTATTGGCCATTTGGCTTGTGGTCACCATTCTGAAAGCGTGCATTTTCGCTTGTGTTCTTCGAACATGCCCATCTCTGCCCAAATGCCCCTGATTGATTACCAAAGAATCTTTTCCCGAAGAACCCCATTTCTTTTGCACATAGATGACCTTACTAAGATTTAGTTGAGGCAGAGCCTCAAAAGAGGAGAGTGGAAGAATTTCCTTTTTATATATCTCTCTTATACATACATATAGAGTGGATTCATGCATACATAAAGTAAAGTGTGTTACAGTGTATTATAGTGTAGAGCTGCCAGTGTAGTTGAATATTAGCCAAGTCTGAGTAAAAGCTAAGGGTCATTGCAAGTTCATAAGAATCGCAAGGCAAGCAGAAAAACAGTAACTCGTGCTGGCTGAAACCAGCTCTTAGGTTTGAGATAAGGAGAAGCAAGGTTTCAGAAAAACAACTCTATATATGGGAAAGGCATGTAGAAATTGGAGTGGGGTCTGGAGATAGTACCACGACTCATAATGCTATTGCTGTAACAGAGAAGTATACGTGCTAAGAATGTTATAAAATGCTGTGTAACCCTTTGTTCTAGGAGCTCTTGCCTTTAGCCGAGGCTCCCACACATGTGTGTACAGACAATAAACTGAGTTTATTGGAATAACCATTGGGTGTGGTTATTGAGTATATAGAATTTAAGGTAAAGTATATACAGTAAAGAGAATCTGCGACCACACTAGTTACGCACATACATGATGCATTTCCACACAGAATCCCTCAGAGAACTGAATTTTGTGAGTTCATACAGTACATGTTCCTGAAACAGCAAAGTGTGGCAGACACCTGTTTGTCAATCTGACAAAACAACAATATTGTTCTCGCATGAATATATGTATGTATGGAGGCTACATCAAAGACACACTACTTCTATGACTTAAACTTTAGATTTATTTTATATCCATTAAACAACCCTGTGTTTATATAGCCAAAAAATACAGTTTTGATGTGAAAAAAACTCAGCTGTGATAGATTTCCCACAAACATTCATTTATACCACTTCAGTTACCCACTGAAACACAAATAACCAACTCTTTATGAGAACAGAATGATAGATTGTAAACTACTTTATCTAGACACAAACCAGATGGGTTAGTAACACACTTGGAGTAAAGACAGTCAGCTCTTCAGATTGCACTGACTGAGGAGCAGTGCAACAGCTACTACATGCAATTAAGGACTTCAGTGCTGCAGCAACAAGCTAGACAGGAATGATGTCATCACTCACTAATAGGGACAGAAAAATCTTCACTGTTTCTTCACTGTTTTCAGTTACTGCAGAGCACATTAACAGATGTTGATTTAAAGAAAACCATAAAACCAGACAGCATGGTATTTTCATGAAACACTAATCATGAGACAGGGACTTGAATTCCTGTGTTTATTGTAAATCTGTAAAACATTGACATTTGATCTTTCAAAGACCTAGTGGGAGAGAAAGTACTTGCAGTTTATTATTGAGGTGCAGTAGCACCCCTAAAGTTAGGGTTGTACTGGCACATTTATGTTAAATTCAAAATTGTATACCTTAATAATTTTGGCATTTTTGATGACATAGCCCACAATTTGACATACACAGTCATTTTGCCATTGTCTCAAGATGTGAAAAGTTTTGTGATGTCATATCTTGCATGGTTTTTAAGATATGGAGTGGTAAAAAAAGGGGAAAATACACTTTTTCCCATTGGTTAACATGAGATTTTTTGCCCTCATCTACAGCCCAAACGTTATTAAATGTTTTCTTGAAATTTTCAGGGATGATGGGGTCCATGCCAAGGTAGTGCCTTTGGATAGTGTGATGAGTAGAAATCTCACCATTCTTAATATCTTTCTTTATTTAGCATGTGCCTTTCAATTATCAAGGTGCATTACAAAACTTAAAAACAAAAACAAATGCAATATATAAATACACAACAAAATCCAAGAATTAACATTACTAATTACAGTATACCCTACTCCATAAGTAGGTCTTCAGTGCCTGTTTAAACCCCCACATAGTCACACATACAGGCCAGAGGGTAGAGAAATCAAGGGCTGGGGTCGCATACATAAATGCACGGGCCTCTGAGGATTTTAAAACTACCCTTGGAATATCTAGCAACCCCTCGTCAGCTGAGTGGAGTGATCGCTTGGGGCAGTTAAGGATACAGGAGCTCTTTCAGGTAGTCTGGACCAAGTCCATGTAGGGCTTTATAAGTCAGTAATCTGACTTTGAAGGTGATTCACCACTGAACTGGCAGCCAGTGCAGTTCAGGCAGCACCAGTGTGATATGGGAAGTCTGAGCAGTCCCCATCAACAACCAGGCCGCAGCGTTCTGTGATAGCTGCTAGATAGGCAGGTAAATGAAAACAATGCGAACTGTTAATTGTTAAGGATTTACTGTTTGTGCTTCTGTCTATTTTTTTTCCGTTTTACAGATTGATTTCTAAAGACGTGCTACTTGCTAAGGAATGACCAAGACCTATATTTAGGTCTCAGTCATATGCTTATTTCCTTTATTGAATTAGTATTTAAAAATTTTGATGGCAAGTACAGTATGTCTTTTTGGAGCAAAGATCATATTGCCCATCAACCGCTGAGTTAAGGATCAGTTGATCAGAAAACAACTGTTCACATTTCTTTACAGTTCAGACTTTTCTGTTCAAACTGAAAAGACTGCTAACAGTAAAGGTCCATGACAGTTCAAACTCTCATAGCTCCCTGGTGTCTATTGGCACCTCCTATCCACCGATTTCCATTCCCTAAAGATGAAATACTATAACATGTCCTTGGTAGTCTAGTGGTCCCTCCCACTCCCCCATTCTCTGATCACTGTCCGCATAGTAAACAACTATTTTCCTGGTAGTCTAGTGGTCCCTCCCCTTCCCATTCTCCAATCGCTATTCCCCTATTAAAAAAAAATTAGCCTGGTAATCCAGTGGTCTCTCCTCCATCCTCTGATCACCATCCCCATATTAAAAAATATTTCCCTGGTATTCCAGTGGTCCTCCCCCCTCCCCTGATGTCCAATTGCTGTCCCTGTACCAAAAAATAATTTCCCTTCCCTGGTTGTCCAGTGGTCCTTCTGCCCTCCCTCGTTCTCCAATAGTCATCCCGTATTGTATATTATTTCATTGGTAGTCCAGTGGTCCATCCCCCCCATTCTCTGATCACCATCTCTGTCCTGCCATTTATGTCCCTGGTGTCTAGTGGCACCTCCCACCCTCCATCAGTATTGTCTCTGAAATAAAGACAAATTGTCCTTCTATGTTTTTTTTTCCTGCAAAGAAAAAAAAAGTTACCTCGGTGATCAGCCCTCCCACCCTCACTACCCCACACTTCCAATACACCTCCTTACACCCTCACTCACCTGAGCATGTCCCAGGTTTGAGATCCATTCTATGACTGAAGACACATCTTTCTGCTGGAACTGATGATTGCGACATGAGAAACTAAGGTAAATGTGATTCAATGTATTTCAAAAGGAGTTTCAACTTCTATGCATAACTCAGCCATTGTTTGACATTTTGACCCAAATTTTCAACATGGTCTTTTGGGGACCCCACCTCATGAACAATATGACTGTCATTATGCAGCTCCTACCCAAAAGATGATTTTGCGGTCACTTGGTGAATTCACCTTTCAGATGGGATTTGGGATTTATTTTTTGCCCCTGCTCATGAGGCGGGGTTGTAAGAAAGCTATGTTGAAAATTTCAAACAATCGATCTAGTCTTTATTTAACCAGGCATTTATCATTGAGCAGAAGCTCATTTGCAAGATGGACCTGGGTGGAGCATGAACAATTGTATATACAGGTCAACAGGTATTTACAAGGCAATACAGATAATACTGTTTACTGAGAGGAAGAAAAATAAGTTCACATGTACATAGAATTATACAGATATTTGGGGTCAAAATATGTAAAAATGGCAAAGTTATGACCATTTGTTGAAATGTTGCTATGTACACGTGTAACTTTGGAAATTTTAAATATTTTGACCCTATATTTTTAACAGAGCCTTCTTATTACCCCACCTCACGTATGTCACAGCTGTCATTTTTCAAATCCTTGTGTAAATGTGCTTTGCAGCTGTGTCATGGAATGACATTGCAGTTGCATGGAATTATGTTTTGGTGGAGATTCGAAAATTTTCTGTACCGGGTGCATGAGGTGGAGTAATAAGATGGTTATGCTGACAATTTGTTCACTGTTGTCCTATAAATGGAAGCACAGGGCCCTTCCATAGGGACATACGTATATGCATCTATGGATCGATGGGAGCACAGGGCGCAAAGAGACCTGCACTCCCATAGGCAAATAAGGCTACAATTACACTATCTCCAAAAGTAAGGGAATTATTTTCAAAAAACTACATTAATGCATCAGTTAGGGTTGAGGATATCATGACAAAAGTAGGGAAATATTTCCAACTCCAAAACCCCTGCCTCACCCCTGAAGCGAATGAGTGGTGGAGTCTTCCTTGGGGTTGTCAACCCTAACACTCACCCCTTTCTATGCATTCATTAAACATACACATCTGTCTCCATCACATCTCAGCTTTTCTGTAACTGCTGTGGTGTTAGGGTTGACAACCCCAAAGAAGACTCCATCCGTCATTCGCTTCGGGGTGGGGCAGAGGTTTTAGGGTTGGGAACCCTAACTTTATATTTCCCTACTTTTGTTGCTTTATCCTCAACCCTAACTGATGAATTAACATAGTGTTTTGCAAACAATATCATACATATACGGTATGTATGGAATAATACATGGGCCAATGTGTTTAACAAGAATTGTGTAACACTCACGATGGTGTTGGATTCTACATAGTCCCCAAGAGTGAAGCTCAAGGAGTTTGTTTAAACATCCAACACTAAGAGTGTGTGTGAAATTTGAGTGGAACACACCACCCCATGTTTTATTTTATATAATTGCTAGGGAGCTTTTTTTTTTTTTGCCAACAGCAATTATATAGAATAGCAACACATTATGGTGCAACCACAGACAGGTTCAAGTGCAGTCCGCAGTCAGGTTCAAGCAACTGTTGTAACTTTTTTCTGTAAAGAGGTTCTTCCACAAGGTTTCATTTCATTCCATTTTTATTTTATATACTTAATAACTTGATGAGCATTGCTGCCTGTTTTCATAAATGGCAATTCTGAACATGATTTCAGAAATAACAAACAGTAAAAACATACACATACAATACAAAAACATACACATACAATAAAAAAATACATATAAAATAAATACAATAACAAACAGCACAATTAATTCCTAGCATTACTTCTAAAACATGTGCATATAGTGGAACTATCCAACTATGACTTTAATTGCATTGTACAAGAGGAAGGAGAAAGACAATTACTAAGGGAGGAAGGGATTGAATTCAAGAAAACTGTAACTCTAAATTGCAATGATTTCTGACCACATTTTTTTTTACTTGCGGAATTTTAAACATAATTTTACCATGTGACCTGGTCTCAAAAGATAAAAAAAATTCTGGTGAATAGAGTAAGTAAAGTAGTAGGAAGAAGACGCCTAGAAACCTTGAAGAGAAATATTCCCAGTTTTACCTTTATTCTATTTTCTAAAGAAGGGATGTTAGCCATACTTAGAAGATCAAATCTATGGGTCCTGGGGGTAAACCAATAGCAAATCTTACAATGTTATTGTATGTGACTTTAAGTTTAGAAACTTTTTGCTAGTAGATGAGTATATAAGAATGACATTAATCCAGTACCCCTAGAAGAATGGGTAAGTTGTGCCCTAGATAAAGGGGCCCATAACTGTTTGATCCTATATAACCCCTCTCCATCTCTGATTTATAATTGTTATGGTTGTTTGGATATGTGTTTCAAAAGTTAGTCTAGAATCCAGGATAATCCTGAGATATTTAAAATATTCAACTTTCTCAATGATATCCCCATTCAAATCTACCAGCTTAGGTATAGCCATGACCTTCTTCTTGGGGCCTGGAAAATACAAGGATTTAGTTTTTTTTTTTTCACATTATCATTTGTATGGAAATAAGCCAGTTATGAAATAGCAGAAAATCATTTTGTACAACATCAACTTCAACAACTGAGTCCATATTAGAATAATAAATTACAGCATCGTCAGCAAATAAGGTCATTTGAGATTTTCAATGGATTTGAGGGATGGAATTCATGTAGAGAGAGACAATTAATGGACCAAGAATGGTTTCTTTAGATTGGGATAATACCCCATTAATGGTTGTGTGTGCCCTACTGAAAAGAGAGTTCAGTAACCAATCAGAAACCTCAGCTGAAAAATTGACCTCCAAGACCGTGAAATGTAACAGGTCATGGCTAACCAGATTGAGGCCTTGGTGAGGTCCACAGAAACAGCTGCAACAGATTCCCCTTTATCTAGGGAACCCTGTATGCGCCTGTGAACCCCACCACTGCTGTCTTGGTACTGCATGTCTGCTTAAATCCATGTTGAGATTCAGTAAGTAAATCATATTTTCCAAGAAATTCCATTGATTGGTCCATAATATTCTCTCCAATATTTTAGACAGTGGTGGTAGCAGGGACACTGGTCAGTAATTAGACAGACTATCCCTCCCTCAACTTTAAAAAATTGATCTCATAATAGCCATTTTCCAGTTTTGGAAATTCCCATGAACAAAGTGAAAGATTAAACAAATCTGAGATTGATTGAGCCAAAACCTCTATTCCCAGTTTAACAAACCTAAAATCAAGGTAATCAAAACCAAGTTTGGACCTGAGATCATATTTAATAACATAACCCTAATGATTGCAGGAGCAACTGCCTTAAAGTAGAATTTTGGGTCACAGCTATTTAAATCTGTCACTAGAAAATATTACTACACTACTTTTACTCTGAAAATTTTCCAGATCACTCAAAAAATTATTAAATAATTCTGCCAGTTAAAGGGGTTTCTTAATTAAATTATCACTGTCCTTAACCACAAACTCAGTTTCTTTATAACCCTTCCCCATTAACTCATTTAGTAATTACCATGTCATTTTGAGGTTGTTAGAATTTTTTTCTTGTTCAAAGACAAAATATTGTCTTTTAAATTTATGAACCTCAGTTTTACATTGATTTCTCAATTGCTTATAATTTATTAGACTAGGACAATCCCTTTTGTTGTACACTTTCCAAGATCTGTCTCTGTGCCTCATCGATTTTATTAACTCTTGGCTAACCCACTTATTCTTGTTAGCCCTGACACGCATTCATTTTTTTGGTACGATTCTGTCCAGAATTTAGTTAATCAATTTGGAAAATAAATGAATATATTTATCTAGACCTTTAATAGTGTGAGGAACTGTCCAATCAATGTTACTACATTCGGCATTAACCAAGACTGAATTTAATTTTTTTTAATTCTTTTTCTTGATAAATACTGGAGGATTTTTTGTGTGTTTTCTTTGACCAATTATATTTTACAGGGCAGTGATCACTCAGTGCATTGGCTAATGCATGTGATGAGATGATCTTGTCCCTCTCCGGCTATCAGTGCTCCCATTGAAATGCACCAGTCATTAGTGTGCCACAAGGGGAAATTCGTCATCCCCTCCCCAAGGTCCACCCCTCTGCAGTTAGAATAATTAGAAAGGGGGACATAGAGGGAACAGCCCGCCCCTCACAAAAAGAAGGGATGACAAAATTGGGACTTGGTGCCCTAATGACCAGGCACAGCCTGACTGGAACATTCTGAGGGTGGAACTTATCTTGTCGGGTGCATAAAAACTATTCAGTCTTGGACAGACCTTGCCCCTGTTTTGTAATTGTACCTTGCTGTTTTATTTATGTTTTATGTATTTGGGTTTCCTGATGTCTTGAAGGAGGCATTGGTGAGACCCCTTCTGAAAAAAACTTCTATGGACCCTGAAAACAAGGTGAATTATCATCAAATATCCAGTCTCCCATTTTTGGGTAAGACTGTGAAGAAAGTGGTGGCACTTCAGCCTGAGGAGCATCTCATGGCCCATGATTTATATGAGCCACTCCAGTCTGGGTTTCATGCAAGGCATAGCACAGAAACTGTGCTGGTTTGGGTGTACAATTACCTCCTTAGGGCTAGAGATCGAGGAGAGGGGACAATTCTCTTTCTCCTCAATCTCTTTTCAGCATTTGACATGGTTGACCATTGGATGTTGCTTGACCACCTAAGGGAATTCTGCAGACTTACCAGCATGGTCATCTTCTCGCTTGAGTCCTTTCTATTTAACAGGAGGCAGAGGGTGGTGATGAGGAATTTTTCCTCCTCTCCTGGCCACCTGTTATGTGGGGTTTCCCAGGGTTCGGTCTTGTCACCAATGTTGTTTGCCGTGTACATGCTGCCCCAGGAGAGCTCATTATGAAGTACAGCTTGGATTTTCATTGCTATGTCAATGATACCCAGCTGTATTTTTCCTTTGCCCCTGGAACATCTCATGCAGTGGAAGTGCTTAATAGCTGCCTCACAGAAATCAATGACTGGATGGCCTCCATCTGGTTGTGACTTAACCCCGATAAGACAGATGTACTGGTGGTGGAGTCAAACAGATGGTGTGATAGGTTGGCTTCTGGTGTGGATACTGGGCTTTCTCTTGGCTATGTACCATTGAAGGCCTCCTCTAGGGTGCAAGATCTTGGCATTATTCTGGACAGTGGATTGACACTTGAGTTTCAGGTGTCTTCCACAGTCTGTACCAGTTTCTATCATCCAAGGAATATCACCAGGATAAAGCCCCTAGTTCCACTGCAGGACCTCCGCACATTGGTACATGCCTTCATGATATCCAGGCTGGACTACTGTAATGCACTCTATCTCAGGGTCTTTCGGGGTACCCTGCACCGACTGCAGCTGATGCACAATGTGGCAGCTAAGTTGTTGACTGGATAGTCTAAATACTGTCATATCACTCTGCTCCTGCGTCAACTGCACTGGCTGCCAGTTAGGTGGAGGGTCCTCTTTAAGGTGGGTTTACTCACCTTTAAGGCTCTACACGGTCTGGGTCCTGGTTATCTGAAGGACCTTCTTATTTCCACTGTCCCAACCCACCCCCTCAGTTGATCCTTTAGAGGCCTCCTCGCGATTCCCAGGACGAGGTTAAAACCAGCCGGTGACAGAGCATTTAGTGTCACCGCTCCTGTCCTGTGGAATTTGCTTACTCCAGCTGTGAGGGAGGCCCCTTCTGTGGAGGTTTTTAAGGCCCACCTCAAGACCTTCTTATTTAATCAAACCTTCCCAGATTGTTTATTATAGTCCTTGCTTGCCTAGAATCTTTGCCAGGCTAGTACTGGCCTTTTCAGGTTTTGGCTTTTTACCCGAGCCATTGTATTTATATATTGTGTTATATTTATGATCTTGTTATGTTTTTACTTAGAATGTATAATATGTATTTTCTTTTAAATGTTCAGCTCCCGGAGCCTCCAAGATGGGCATCTTTTAAATAAAATTTGCCTTGCCTTGCCATTTATAATTTGGTATACTCCCTTTTCTAACAGTGTCTCCTTAATTGATAAATTCATTTCTGATTCCTGTTTACAATTAAAATCCCCCAATAACAACCACTCTTTATTCAGAATACAACTATTTTTAAATGTAAAACACCAAAGTCTGGGCACACACAACCCCATGAGAAGGATTCCACACATCAATAATTAGGTAAAAATATATATTTATTAATACATCTAGTGAAAAATTCCTGCCTGATGCATATCGTACCACTATTGATCCTTTATCAAAGGCCTTTGATAAAGGATCAGGAATAGTCTGAAATGCATCAGGCAGGACTTTTTCACTAGATGTATTAATAAATGCATATTTTTATCTAATTATTGATGTGTGGCATTCCTCTCATGGGGTTGTGTGTGTCCAAACCTTGGTGTTTTGCATGATGTGCTGTTTGGAGCACCACTGTCCTAGTGCACACTCATCCTGCTGCATTAAAACTATTTTAAATTCCTGATAAAAGCTCTAATCCCTCTTTAATAAGTCCTGGGGGGATATAAATTGAACTAACAACTAGATATTTATCCTGACCAAGAATTAATTCAACTGATACCATGTCACATCCAGTATTATCTCCTTATTGATCTATTATTAAACAATTACATTTGGATTTTGTATAAATCAATGTACCCCTCCCCTTTTCCCTTTCTATCTTTTCTAAAGATATTATAACCCAAAACTGTGCTTTTGAGTTGTCAGTCTTACTAGTAGGTATACTAAAAAGCAGTTAAGGTAATTTTTTTATTAACATTTAGTTACAGCAGAGTCCAGCTGTGAGAGGCAGTGAAGTGTCTGTGATGAAAGGAAGACAGCAGATGGTGGGCACTGGGTCCGAATAGCATGTTAAAGTTTGGAGACCAGGATTATAACCCTGGTCTCCATCGCTGCTGGCCAAGCTGCTCTGTGCTCCAACACAGCAGCTCAGCCAGCCACTTGCCTCCTGATGCTGTTGTCCTGCATACAGGACATTGGACAGCAACCAGGAGAGCACTTACAGTATGTGCTGTAAATCCCCAGTCGCTGTCCATGTCAGTGCTTACCAGACTAGTGCTATAAAGTGCAGCACTATTCTGGTAGTGCTCAAATGATGGGGTACCCAGATGGTGCATGTGTGGAGCAAGGGAAACCAAGTGTGCATTCACCATTATAACCAGCTGGTTTTAATGGCAAATTATAACCAGGTTTCTCTGTGGAGAAAAAAGGTCCCAGTACTTATATATCTATTAGCAAATAATTGAATCAATTAATTTTGCCATGGTCAGCTACTAATGCTTATATGTCCATGTACAGTAGCTTACCTGCCTGCACTAGCTTCTGTCATCCCAGCTGTAAACTTGGGTAGATGCAGATGTCCAAATGTGGACTCTGCAGTGATATCAGTGTTGCTGGGCACAATACAATTGAACCAGCTAAGCCATTTTTATGGGTGGTGGTGTTTTTAAATCCTTTGTGATGTAAACGTTTTAATACAGACCGAGTCAAAGCAGCATGTCTATACCATTTCTGATGGCTCTTTATTTGTTTAACCAGAAAGTGATTTATGCACCTTTTCTGCCAAGCCTAACAAGAAATACACTCTCACATTAGTAACAAATAAAAGACAAATATATATAGAAAACAATCAATAGAACATCTTGACAAATTTAATATTATTCAATCACATATCCAGTATGAAGTATCTAAATATATAAAAGATAAGATGTAAAATATACATTAATTGTACATTGAAACAGGTACAGTACACATTGAGGCAGCCATTAAGTAAGCAATAACACACAAGGGAGTGTCAGTTATGTTGTGATAAATCCACAACTAGGGGCTTAGTTAGGCATGAGGCAGCAGGCTGAGTGCCGTACTGCCCCTAGAAGTGTGTTTATCAGAGCATAACCCATGTCCTGGAGTGTGTCGTTGTGCTTATAAAATTAGTATATGTTGTTAAACAATAAAAAAATTTTAAATACTAGAATATACTGTAAATAAATATCTGGGTTGATGAGAAATTTGTTTGTTTAAAAGTTTATTTTTATATAGGTTGGTTTGTTGGAGAATTAAATCCCCATTTACAACAAATTCCTGTAGAACACAGTTACAATAACAAAAACAAAGTAATAAATAAGTATACAATACAAAATTGCTTACAATCTAAAAACATTACAGCAAACATTCAAGTATTCATGCAATTTAAGTTTAAATATGTTCAAGTCAGAAATGTTAGCAATATGAAAAGATAATTCATTCCAAGTCTTTGCTAAACTATTCTGGAGAATGATGTCCCCTATCCAATTTGTAATTCAGATTTTAGGCAGTTTTCTAGTTGTTTTCCTTAACCTATCTGAGTATGACAAGTTGGAATTCAGACATATTAAATAATTTAATGAATGTCTTTTTTTGTTGTTAGAGTAGATTAAACCATGACATATCACTAACCATAAATACTTTCTATGAACTTTCGGGTGTAACCAATCAAGTTCCTGATATACTAAGCATCGATGGGCCCGGAATTTGTTCTTTAGGATGTAATTCCCCAATCTATAATAGGTCTGATCTAGTTTGTTTAGAAATTTCTGATAAATGTGCATATATAATGGAAATCCATAATCAAGTACAGGCAGCAACAATTGTTTTACTAATCTAGTCTTAGTTTCTCTAGTCAGGCACCCTGACATCCTTCTTAAGGCTCCAAATCTTTGGTTCACCTTTTTTATCTGCGATAAAATATGTTCAGAAAAATAAAAGTGATAATTAACAAGAACCCCCATATATTTATAAGTATAGGCCATCTGAACCTAAGTCCCATCTAGAAACTTAATCTGAAAATCAGTAAGATCCTTTTTTACATGTGGTCCCACAGAAAAGATCATACTCTGCATCTTTCCAGAGCTCATTAAGAGACCTGAGTCTCTTGTCCAAGTCTCAATATTGGAAAAATCTGTTTGAAGCCACTGTCTCAGGTCTCCAGGATCATCTACAGATGCAACCAGTACAATGTCATCAGCATAAAGTCTAACATCATTACTAGTTACATGAGTTACAAGACTATTTATATAGATATTAAATAGCACAGGGCCCAAAATAGAGCCCTGAGGTACACCTCGATTTAGATCCAGGAGACCCGATACAGCAGCACCACAGACCACCCTTTATATACGATTAGATAAATAAGATCTAAACCATTGCAAAGACTCCTGTTGCATCCCAATATCCTGCAATCTATGCAAAAGGGTTTCATGATGAACCAAGTTGAAGGCTTTTCTTAGGTCCACAAACACCGCCCCAGTATACCTACCCTGGTTCAGTGATGTTACCACAAATTATCAAAGTCAAGCAGCGGGGTGTTTGTGGACATACCCTCTCTAAACCCATGTTGATAGTTGGCTAATAACCCTTCTTGATCAAGATAGTGTCCAAGCTGATAGTTTATCAGCTTTTCCAATACCTTTGGTAAAATTGAGCAAGGTAATGGGTGTATAATTGGAGGGAGCTGTATGGTCACCACCCTTATGTATGAGGACAATTTCTCCCATTTTCCATTGTTCAGGTACAGAGGAAGATTGTATACTCCAATTATAAAGATATGTAATTATAGGGGCTATAATGTTAAAACCTAATTTCAAAAATCTGGGTTCAATACCATCTATTCCTACTCGTTTTGATACTTTCAAATTTTTTAATTCTTTGGCTACATCCTGTGCATTAATATTTTTCAGTTTAAATCCCTTGTTATTGACTGTAGAAATAACAGAATGTATATATTTAGAATCAGCAGTTCCGAGTTTTGATATCTCCAAATCTGCTAGGTCCTTAAAATAGTGATTTAACAAATCAGCTATCTCTAAAGGGTTGTCTATCAAATTTTCTCCCAATGTTAAGTTAATAGGAAATTTAGATTTAGCTGGGTTTTTTAAATCAGAAATATTCTTCCAAAATTTATTTGGATCTTGCATATTACTTAAAGAATTCTGATAAAATCTTTTTTTACCTAATGCTACCATTAATTTACATTTATTTTGCCAATGTTTAAAAGAATTCCAATCATCCACTAGTTTTGTTCTCTTAGCTTTTTTACCTATTCTGTTCCTGAAGCATAGTTGGTTTTCAATTTCTCACTAAGCCATGGTAAACTTTTGGTATTATTACTTTTTTTTAATTTTTGGAGCATGAATTTGAACTATGTCCAGGAAAGAATCCGCAAATTCTTGAGTAACCAAATTCAAATCAGGAATCAAAAATACCCTTGACCAGTTAAAGTTTTTAAGACTATCCCTAAAAGATAATGCATTAAATCACCTTAAATCATGTACCCAAAAATCATAATTTCCACTACCCCAGGTTTTTTGTAGGGATAAAACACACTGGATTGGATTATGATCCCACAGATTTAAAGGAAGTACTTTACAGCCCTCAACCTTCAAGTCTTGTGAGACAAAAAACAAGTCTAATATAGAACAAGTAGTTCTGTTATTAAAGCTTCTTGTTGGTTGGTGAATTAATTGTTGAAGTCCCAATACTTCTAAGCTAGTTTTAAGTTTATTACCTCTACTATGTCCCCAGTATGCATTAAAATCTCCAGTTAGCAACACACTCTGGTCTTTCAATATTTCCAATAATGTATCAACCAAAATATCAAATCAGCTTATTTTGGTCTTTGGAGGAGCATAAAAGACTCCCACTATCAGTTTTGATTTTAACAATCCGTATGACCAAACAGTCAATCCCTTCCACATTTTTAGCAAGTAATATTTGACATGGACCTAAGGTGTTTTTAAATAAAGCAGTAACCCCCTCTTTTTCCCCTGTCCTGCCTCATCAATCTATAACCTGCCAAATCTACCTCCCCATTGGAAATACCAGAATGGAGCCAAGTCTCAGAGACGGCTAGAATGTCATGAGGCATTCCAGTAGCCCAGACCCTTTATTCATCTATTTTACGTACAAGACTTCTAACATTTCTGTGGGTAATTGTTATCCCAACTTGTTGTTTAGGCCCTGGGATTTTTTGGCACATCTCCACACTTTATTAGGAGAACAGAACAAAACAAGCTCATAGTTTTACAATTCACCAAATCAAATGTTCCTTTATTACTTTTTAAAGGTCTTAATCATAATTTCAATGAGTTTCTAAATGTGTTACACCTCCTAAACAAATGTTGATAATCTTGTACTTGCCCCTCCATAGTCATAAACGCTACACCCTTACTTGTATTATTACAATTAATATCTAACAATTGAAGTCTGATCAGCACATTCCTATCAGTACCCACCCTCCTATAACACATAATAAATGCATGAAATAGATAAAGTTTTGCTACAATACTTAAAACTTTCTTACCCAAACCCAGTAAAACTTTTATCTTCACTGAGTGGTGCTCGCACCACTCACGACGCTTGAGCCACAGTGCTTGCACCTGTGGGCGGCACCGGCTTCAATGATCAATTCAGCCCCAGCTGTCAGCAGTTACCCTGACCCTCCAGAGACACAATTATAGGGATAGAATTAATATTTCAGTCACTGTCCCGATAGGCCCCACACTTTCCTAAGGTTGCTGGGGATGCCATTAAATGAACTGATGTCACTAGGAGTGTTGAAGACAGCTGCCAAGTCACTATGTCAAGCCTCAGGAAAGACCATGATTTTGCTTTTGTCTTGTCCAGCAGTATGCTGCCACCTGCGGTAGCAAGATTCATGAAAGTCATGTCAGTCTCCTTCTGCTTGGGGCTTTGGTGAGAGTTTGCAGACTCTGTAAAGCTGCAGGTAAGGGGGAAGGCAGCAGCTTAGGAAGAATAGCAAGATGATTTCAAAGTACTAACAACACTTTTTAAGTTTTGAGATTGTTTTATTTTACATTTCTGACATCCAGTGTCACTCAGTAAAACCATGATTTTTAAATGTCCTGTTAGCGAGAAATCAAAATGGTGACTTTCAGAGGTATATGGGGAGGGTGACACACGGATACCATTAACTAATGCTTACCATTTGGGGGGCCTTTTTTTATTGTGGTATAAGCTTGAAAAAACATATTGCTGGCAAGGACTGCCAGCCAATCAAAGCTGAGAACTGTGATCTACTCACTTTATAAATTGTTTTGTGAGGCATTCTAAAAACATTGTATTGGTATTCCAAGAAAACAATTATTTAGAAGATTATTTTGGTCTGTAAGATATAAACTATAACCCACCAGTCTCCTTCTGCCACTAGATTCTATGTTTTTGTGTTTCTACATAAAATAGAAGATAATGTAAGGGCATCAGTGAACAGCTACAGTGTTCACTTTGGGTGGTTGTCATGACAAACTAGTAAATCTCAAGAGTGAGGCTCGAGAGGTTTACCATTGTCTTGACAACCACAAGAGGTGAATGCAGCGTGGTTGTTCACTGATGCCCATACATTGTCTTTTATGGTGTATGGGCAAAAGTAAACACTGCTGGGGCACTTCAACAGAAAAATGCTGGCAAACAATGGTCATGCTGTTCTGACAGCAGATGTCATTGTGCATCAAAGTCAGCTTGTCTAGCAGCAGACAGTGTGGCAAGCTGTTGATGATTCGCAGCACAGCCTGTTAGTTTGTAGGCACTGGAGAACAAGGACCAGTGAGAAAGATACAAAAATCAAAACAAAGGAAACCATGCTTGCAACTTATTCTGTCACTGAATCAGGATGGTGGGGTGGTGGGACGATCTCTCGTTTGTTTTTGGTTTTTAATTCCAACTGTCTGTGGTGCAAGAAAAAGAAGGAGAGGTGTTAACACAGATACCAGGGCAACAAGAGTGTGAGGGCATCCCAAGTTGTCGTACCATCAATGTGACGTACTCATGATGGTACAACAACTATATGATGTCACATCGATGGTACAACAGCACTGGGAACTGATCTATTTTAGTTAATAAAAACCCTCTATCATACACCATATACTTCTCTCCAGCTTTATTTTAATCAGTTTTATTACAAATTGTGCTACTTCTGGTGGAATGACATTTGTCCAGTCATACAAAGTTGTTTGTCAATCATGAGGTGAATTTTTATAATGTACTTGATAAGGACATTTCAACAGACTACTTAAAGGGACACTGTCAACCTGTTTTCCATCATATTATTTCTAGTTAAAAACCTACATTTTGTGATAGTTTACCTTCTCTGAAATTAATTGATGTTGCTTTTTGTTTAGTCTGTCTCCTTGTTTAGTAGAACTGAAATGCATGCTAATGTATATTTATAAGAAACTTTATTTTGTTTACAGTCCTGGATCTGTTCTTACTGAATACTTCCTGAACATTAGAAACACCTCTAAACAGTGCAGTCACTCATAATGCCACACATTCCTAAACTTCCACTGCATCATGAGTGGATAGACTATGTTGTACGTGTTCTCAAGTCCTGGAAAGATGCAGCTGGAGTTGATTAAGGAATATAAGCAAACCTGTTTTTGTGTGGTAACACCAGTTTGGTGGGCAGTCTGTTTTTCACTTTTTCAAAGAAAAATAGAATGAGAATGAAATTATCAGCTACATTAGCAATATTAACCGAATGCTGACAATCAAAAAATGTACTTTTTAAACTAGGGATACTTAGAGACCCAAAGGGGTTGGCAGCGTCCCTTTGCTATACAAACTTTTAGGAACATAATGTTCAGGGATGAATAAAGAAGAGAACAATGTTGAGTTTTACTGTTGAAGTGCCCCAGTGTAGTTTACTTTTGCCCATACACTATAAAAGACAATGTATGGGCATCAACGAACAACAACACTACATTAATTTCTTGTGGTTGTACCACAGTTGTGGTACAAGCAGTGCAAAATAACATATTGCATTTGTAATAACTTAATATTTAGCTAAAAATTCAACAGAGGAATCATTAAATGACATGTTACTGTAATCAAGAACAAGTAATAAAACCTGCCTAAAAATTATTTTCCTTGCCTGAGATGTCAAAGCATTACTGTTCCCAAAACAGGTATCATCATTTTTTTTTTCACTTTTTTGACACTGCAGTATTAAGTGATACTGAAAGTTCAGACTTAGATAAAAGTAAACCCCCAACTAATTGAAGAATTATACTCTGTCAATAGACAAGACTTCCCCAACCCAGTCAAGGCTCTGCAGAGTACCAGAATCATCAGTTTTGTCTTCCATTCATTCAAAGATAACTTGTAAGTTACAAAGCAGTCCTGAAAGCTATTGAAATTATAGTGCAAACGTAATTGTATGTCCTCCACAGAGGCCATGTGAGTTGAAGATAATCATGTCATCAGCATGCATTATCATATTTATGTTCTGGTGTGTGTTAGGCGATTCATTTACAACTAATGTAAAAACAATGGACCTAATATCAACCCTTGAAGAACTCATCTTTATTGTTAACTCTGATAATGTAGTCCAAATAGTTCTCTTTGTTGATGTGCATTGTTATAAATACAAACTTATTGTAATATATAATATGCTATCCCAACGCCAGAGAGCATCTGAATTAGGATACTGTGATCCCCCATGTCAAAGGCTTTGATTAGATCAATAAAAATCAGTTTTACTGTTTGCCTTTTTTTCAATAACATACTGGATTTAATTAGTCAGCCCGAACAAATCAATAACTGTACTATTGTTTCCTGTGAATCTGTGCTGGTGTTGAGATAGCAGATTGAATGAATGAATGAATTAATTAATTAATTAATTTGTATTGTTAAAAACAGCCATTATATATCCCAAAAGGCAGACACTGAAAATGTTCATTTAAATACAAAACATAACATTCCAATAAATATTTTGACTTTACACAAAAACTATGTATTTTTATGTCCTAAATTTTAAAATATTACACACATCCAAATAAAAACATATTACAGGATATGCATGTCTCATTGCTTTTCCATCTAATAACTTTACCAGTATCTCCTTTCTCCTTTTATCACACAATTTCTGAAATACTGGATTAAGTCATTTTTTCCCTAAGACCTTTGTCACACTCCAATATCAAATGATTAGTTATTAAGATCTGTTTATTACATTCCCACATTTCTTGCTTACTTATTTTTTCCCAAGGTATTGTTTGAGCATGGCAATTCATACGGATGTTAAACCTCATTCTGGAAAAAAATCTTTCTGTGTAAACCATTTTGACACCAAATCAAATAGATCTGAGGGCCCCAACTATCCACTACTTTTTTATAAAGCAAAAACAGGGAAGATGAATTAACTTTTGCAAAGTCTTCCTGCCTTTGAATATCAATCCATTTGTTTTTTATATGATCTACATAGATATCAATTTCTGTTACAGGTCTAACTTTCTAGAGTGATACCAGCTTTTCTAATATCGATATCCAATTTTTAAAACCATGAATTATAACCACAGCCTTCCCCTTGTAACTTTCTATCCTCTAACCAGCAAGCATGCCTTATAATAATATCCTCATTTTTTACTATCTTTCTGCAATAGTTTAAGGCACGTAGTTAGCAGATCATGTTTATGCTAGCAAATTTTGAGTTGATTATAAGTGCATTTGAATATTTTAGTCAACATGCATAGTATGGATATTGGTCTGTTGTTTGACATATTAGTGATGTCACCTTCTTTATGAATTGCAGACACTGTATCTGTTTTCCAGATCAGTAGAATAATTTCTTCTAAGTAATAATTGGAAAAATATTTGCAGTTGATCTTATAGTTTGATCTGATGAGTTTTTCAAAACTTTCAGGCCCGGATATTCAAAGCATTATGCTGAGTGCAAACTGTTTGTGCCAACATTGCACTGCAATTATGCCCAGCTATAATATTCAAAACAGCACATAGCATCGGTGCAATGTGATAGCTCTGATGCAAAAAAATAATGGATGCAGGGAGCCGAGGAAGGGGCGGAGTCATGAATACCAGCACACAAAGATATTGAAAAGAATAGCACAGCACTATAGCCCTTAACGGGACCTGTAGCATTGTGTGAAATACCGCTGGTGAAAAGCATGCAGTAACCCAGTGCAAACAATATCAAGAGCCAAACGACAAAGGAATTGTGTACTATTAACCCATATTTTTTTATTATGTTTACTTGATTATGGTTTATTTACACTGCGTCCACAAATAAAATTCTTGACAATATGAGGGTTATGTATAACATGATTCTTAGATTCATGACAGGCTCAGCCTATCGCATACATCATTGTGAATTTATTAAATAATCTGGCTGCCTTTCTTTACAAAATAGAATTCTGTATAAGGTTGGGCTATTTCTCTTTAAGGGTACACTAGGTTTGTTACCCACCTCCATATATACTCTATTTTCAAGGGCACTGAACGGGTGTGGAACCAGATCGCAAAGTAGGTTAACTTTCTCCATCCCTTTTTTTCAGAAAATGTCTGTTCAGAGGTCAATACTCTACAAAGCTCCTAGGTTGTTTGACATCCTTCCTATGATTATAATTAATTACTCTACTGTTCATTCATTTAAAAAAAACATTATGACAATAGCTCCATGATTCTGATAAATATACTTGTTTTTAAGTCTGAAATTGACTATTTGTATCTATATGTTCTCTCAGTTAATATTATTTATTTTATTGTGTATTTATTGTGCAATTATCATGTAATGTTTTAATGCTGTTTTGTACACTTGTTGCACATGAAAATGGGCAGACATGCTCATTGTGCTTACAAGAATAAAAAATTAAAATGAAATGAAAGAGCCCCCCATCAGTGCCCCTCCCAATCTCCATTAAGTAAAGTAGCATGTGATCATCCCTGGTGATCTCCTCCACAGTATCAGCCCTGATCTCAATAAAAAGATATGTATCCCCATTACTCCTCCTGCACAGCATTAGTCCCACCCATTCCCAATACATACATTTGTTAAATTAACTCTTGCTTCCCTGCACAGTTCCAGCCCAATCTCAGTAAATTCATTTATGAAATACCCTGTTGCTCCCCTGCACAGCTCCAGCCCTGATCCCCCATACAATCCATGTCCTGATTACCTGGTGGTCTTGTGGACCCCCACCCTAAAGTACCTACCACCCCGCTCCCACCCCATCCCATAGGTACCACACAGCTTGTTATCTGTGAAGTGAGCCGGAGAGAGTGAGTGAGAGAGAGAGAGAGAATCAACTGAGCTTCAGCAGTTCTAAATCCAGTGTGATGCAGTGTCCCCTCTCTCTCTCTCTCTCTCTTTCTCTCTCTCTCTCTCTCTCTCTCTCTCTGTAATCTTGAATCCCCCTGCTGTCTCCCTGTGCCAGCCAGTGTACCCCCTTTTCTTCAGGCCCAACCCACTCCACCACACAGTTCGAACAGCTACCCACTGCAACCTGGGCTGAAAGTGCCTGGTTCCCCTTGCAGCAGTCACTGGGAGCAGACACAGTGGGACCAACAGATGCAAGCATCACAGTCTCCCAAGGAGAGGCACCGGTACCCCTTACCTGACAGATGGAGTGAACATCAGGAATGGTGACAGCCTCTGTGGCTGTCATACCTTGTCTCTGTGGTGGCTGTGTGTGATGCGGTGTCATCTCTGTTGTGGGGGAGAGAGAGAGAGAGAGAGAGAGAGTGTGCCGTAGTGCTCATTTCACAACTTACTGGCATAATCCTGCACTGCTGTGTCTGTATTACTCGGCAGCTCTACCCTCCCCCTGAACCGGTGACAGTATAAATCTGGTCACCAATGCGAGAGAGAGAGAGAGACACACACAGTGCAAGCACAGGATGATCACGCTCTTCTCTCTCTCTCTCTCTCACTCTGACCACCAGTAAGAGAGAATATGAGTCCAGTCACCTTTGCGAGACAGAGAAACCAACTGGGCAAGCAGTTCCACCATGGTGCAAAAGTGGAAAGGAAAGTAACTTTCTGAACCATGTACAAGGGACAGAGAGATGTGCAATGGGCCACAGCGATTTCTCCTGTCCAGACTAGCCAGTTAAGTGATCAGGCAACAACACAGCTAAATATTATCTTCACCCTCCTCACTGCCCTCTCTGCTGCACACAGACTTTCTACTGTGCAGTTCTGTTGTTCAGACTGTGTGAGAGACACTTCAGTGAGAGACAAAGAGAGAGCATGAGCTGCCCCAGGACAAAATTGCACTTGCTGTGTGTGGCCTGTTCTCTGTCACTGTGTCTTTATTGTGCAGCTACTTCAGGATGCATTCCATGAGACAAGGTCTCCCCCTCCCCACACATACCTGGTTCTCATTCCCAGTCCTCCGTGCAGCGAGACTGTGAGTTGCCAAATGCATCCAGTGCTCTAAGTGTTGTCTGTCTGTGTCTGCTCATGGCAACAGTAGCAGCCAACTGAGACACTGGAACACTGAATTCCTCCACTGTCGGTGACAGAGACTGAGAGGCAGTGGTGGATGACAGAGTGAAGTGCAACAGCATCTGTGTGCCAGTGTTCTGAAAGAGCAGATGTCATGGAGAGAGAGAGAGGGAGAGAGAGAGACACAGTGCTTAACTGAACTTGCTGCACTGTGTGTCTGTCTCTCTGTGGAAGTAACACTGGGATCAGTCAGCCAGTCAGTGCTGCTTGCATTACCACGGGGGGAGAGCGAGACACACAGAGCTGAGTGCCAAGGGGAAACTTTGTATGTCTGTGTGATGGTGGTGGGAAGGGAGCAAGCAGCAGGGAGAGACAGTTTTCTGAGCTTGTAAATCTCTATCCCCCTCTATTTGTGACCTTGTATATGTGTGAGAGGCACAGCATGGTCCAGTGCTGTCGGGACACAGTTGCTCTCTCTGTCTCTGTGTGTGTGGGGGGGATCTTTCTGCATGTAACAGGACGTGTAGCAGTGAATGCTATGCACAAGAAATGTCACAGATCCTATCAGTAGTGTATCTGTGACATTTCTATGTACATAACAGCAATGCAAGCTGCATTATTTGTTAGGTATTATTTTGCATGGTGGCAGGATACAGTATCTTTTTCACCATTTAAAGAGCAAAATGACATGTTTTCTGATATCCGGTGCCAAGTTTAAAAAATCAGATTCTCCTGCAGTTAACTGAATTTCTGCTTCATCGCATTGGTGACTGCTTCGGCTAACATTTTAAACCTGCCTGTAAATTAATTAGTCTGTCAGCTAAGCTATCATCTTTTGGATAGCATTTCTGGAATTAACTGTGAGGACACTGCATCCTAAAGTGCAGCTCCTCCCTGTAAGGTTTCCACTTGCTGAAACTGCACAAAGCGCTTGGAGAAGTATTGGGTCCTATAAAGTTTTAGCTTTTGGAACAACAACCCTCATGTTTATCCTGCTTTTAAGTAATGTGCATAGTATAACTTCTGTTGTTCTCCTTCATGTTAGCTCACTGCCTAATACCTGATTGAAGCATTGCAACTGATTTAATTGTAGAAAGCCTATGTATTTAATGTTAAATTAGGAGATTTCTCTCCCTGTGCATATCTCTAGCTAACCCTCCAATTACTGTAACCTCTCTCTCTCTCTCTCTCTCTCTCTCACACTCCTAACTGTTCTCTCTGTCTCCCCCTCCTCCATCCTCTTACACTCTCCACCCACCTACCTCTGCTCAGCAAATCACTGCCTTCCTGCTTCTCTGAATTAAGTACTTAGCTAACCTGCTCACCTTTCTCCTTTCTCCTTAGCCTCGGCTATTGGAGGGAGCCCCCTGCACAGCAGCAAGCTGCCCTGAAGATCAGGCACAAAGTGAAAGGTAATTTGCCTGCCCTGCTTGCTCGAGCTGGCCTTTGTCTGTTTGAATTCAAACTTGGCACCCTTTTTCCAGGGACTGTAGCCTGATGCTCAAACAAGCTAATAAGCCTGCTACTCTGCCACTAAATCACCGGACTTCAGATCCAAGTGTGTGCTCACCAGATGGAAACTTTAGGATTCTGTCCACAAATCGGTCCTTTATTTTTCTGCTGAAGTGTTGCCGGCTTCCGAACTGAATCCAATCCAGCACCAAGTTTAAAAAATCTGATTCTCCTACATTTAACTGAATTTCTGCTTCACCGTGCTGGTGACTGCTTCGACTAACATTTTAAACCTGCCTGTAAATTAATTAGTCTGTCATCTAAGCTATCATCTTTTGGATAGCATTTCTGGAATTAACTGCGAGGACACTGCAGCCTAAAGTGTGGCTTCTCCCCATAAGATTCCTGTTTGCTGAAACTGGGCAAAGCACTCAGAGCTTTTTCCCACAGATGCTTTGTGTCTGCTCCCCACCTGCACCCCACCACTCCCACCCTTAACCGACTGTTGTTATATAGTGTAGGCTAGCTAGGGAACGCCTAGTAGGTGTTGCTGATTTTATACTATCTCCCCTTTTTCCCATCTGCAGCCTATTTTTCTTCACCATTAGGGGAGTCTGCACACTCTGTTAGTAATCTGCTGCCACCACTCCCATTGGCTTTTAAACCACATTGATTTTTACAGCATCTCAGTCCAGTCCTCTTGATTATCCACAAAGCTTCCACCCAAGTGTAAGCCATACCTTACCAGGTTCCAATCTTGAATCAGGCAGAAATGGCTTTCGTAGTTAAAAATCTACAGTCCATAAAGTCCTACACACTCCTCCTTCTTTGCTTCTTGCTTGCACCTCTCACAAGGACCACTGTATCATGCTGCCCACCATCATGGAATTTTCACCAGACACATTCTAGGGACCATTTTGACCACAGTGGGGTTATACAATTTTACTTGCCCTTAGCCAGTACACCTCTCTTTATCCCTAGCAGGTTCTTTTACCATGTAGCTTTCACCCTTCATAAATCCCTGTCCTGCAACCCCACACTGCCGACACCTTTCATCCACTGTAAACTGTGGTATCTGCTCCTACTAGCACTATTGTTAGCTGGAGATGTTGAATTAAACCCAGGACCCGTAGGTATTCCACCTTACTCTGGCATAACCTCAGCTCACACCAAGGGCCTCTGCATTACTCACCTGAATATTAGTAGCCTGTCCTGCAACCTAATTGAACTTGAGGCTTGAGTTACTCTGCATAACCCTGACATTCTCTGCCTGTCTAAAACCTGGCTGAAACCATCCACCCCTGATTCCCAGTGCATGTTACCTAATTATAAACTAATGAGGCAAGACAGGCCCCTAGCTAAGCACGGTGATGGTGTTGCCATCTTCTACAAATCTCATCTATCTCTATCTAGGTATGTTCCCTCCCATCTCTCTCTCTCTGTGAATCAATTCATGCAATTCTCCAACTCGGCTTCAAAAAGCTGCACATAGTGTGCGCCTATAACTCACTGGGTGGTGGCATCTCTGGTCTAAAGGAACTCCTCTCCCAGGTAGACACTACGATCTGACAAAATGAGGTTCTGATACTAGGGGATTCAACTTGAACTGGACCAGTAAAGCAAACCAGCCCTTCCACACCTTAGTACAGGGCCACAACTTTCACCAGATGATCACTGACCCAGCAAGGGTCCTGGCTCCCCCCGGTCTAGCTCACTAATTGACTGGGTCCTTACAAACTGCCCTGACAGTATAGCCTTGACCGGTACCCTTGCAGATGCAATAAGTAAACACTCTCCTATCTTCTGCATCTGGCATGCCCCCAGTCGACCATCCCCTTCCCCAAAACTTATCACCTTCAGCAATATCAGTAACTTTAATCAGACGCAGTTAATGTACGATCTCTCTGTGACTGATTGGTCTCCAATCTTCACTACCTCTAATGGTCAGTCAGCCCTTGATTTCTTCCTAGCAAGATTTGAACTCCTCCAGGATATTCATGCTCCCAGAGTTACCTGCCGTATATGAGGAACTCAAACTAAGTGGCTAACCAAGGACCTTCTCTCCCAAATTAAGGCTAGAGACAAAAGTTGGTGGCATTTCAAGGCCTCTGGACTTAAATCGGATTACAACATCTATAGATCATTGAGAAATACATGTAAAAGAAGTATCCACCTAGCAAAAGTGTCTTTTGCAAAGACTTATTAACAAAAGCTGCAGGTGACTCAAAGAAATTCTGATTAATCATAAAAACCCTCCTGGGAACTGATCACAAGGCCACTTTGAATGACATGCTGCTAAATGGCACTCATTGTAACAACCCAGTGACCATTGCCAACTCCTTCAACCATCACTTCTCTGACCTATCAAGTCACGCGGTCTCCTTCCCGCCTGGAAGCACTACATCCTCCCCCACTGACACACAATCCATGCCCACTCATCCACCTTTTCAGTTCCAGGCTATCACAAGAACTGAAGTACTAAAGCTACTACTGGCTATCCTGGACAGCACTAGCTCTGGGTCTGATGGGCTTGAACCTCAGCTTCTGAAAGTAGCTGCCCCTATCATTGCCTCCCCTCAACCAAAGTCTTTAACTTATCACTGTGCCACAGCACTTTTCCTGATATCTGGAAAACAACCAAAGTAACACCTATACCTAAAAAAGGTGATCCAAAAGAAATTGGCAATTATCAACCCATTGCCATTCTTTCGGTGCTCAGCAAAATCCTAGAAAAATTAGTGGTTACTCAAACCATTGCTTACCTACAGAAATTCATCCTCCTCTCTGGTGCACAGCATGGCTTCCAAAAAGGCCACAGTACCTCCACTGCCCTCCTAAAGCTAACAAATGATATCTATGCTGCCATTGATATTGGCCTCCTGACAGGTGCGGTTTTCATTGACCTGACCAAGGCTTTTGACCTGGTCAACCACAGCCTTCTCCTCTCTAAACTTCGCTCCCTTGGTTTCTCTGCCAAAGTGGTGGCATGGTTTAAGAGCTACCTCTCAAACAGGAAGCAAGTTGTAGTTTTCAATTCCGCCATGTCGGATCTCTCCTCTATTCAAGTTGGTGTTCCTCAGGGCTCTATACTGGGCCCTCTGCTTTCTTCTATCTTCATCAATGACCTCCCGCTGCTAGCCCCAACCTGCTCATCTCTTCTTTATGAGGATGACCTAGTCATCTACTATAGTGCCAAAAACATCACAGATATAAACCACTCTCTTGCCTCTGACTTCCATAGCATACAATCCTGGTTGACAGAGAACAAACTAGTGCTCAATGTTAGCAAAACACACTCTATGCTCTTTGGCTCTTCTGTCAGACTTAAAGGAAATCAAAACTCCCTCAAAATCTCGTGTGCAGATGGTTCCCCACTTGTGCCTTCCAGATCCTTTAAATACTGGGGGATTCTCCTGGACGAATCCCTTGATCTTGATCAACATATTACAGCCACCTGTAAATCTGTCAACTTGAAAATTGGAGGGGCCTACCATACTAGCTATGCCCTCACCCCATCTGCCAGACTTGCTGTTGCACAAGGCCTCCTACTCCAGGCCTTGGCCTATGGCATGGTCACATACCTAAATGTCACAAAGTCCTCCCTCCATAAATGGGACATAACCTATAACAATATCTGCTGCTATGCCTCTGCATCACCAAAATTTAAATACCACTGCCAGCTATGCTGACTTAAACTGGCCCCCTACCACTGCCCATTGACTTCAGTCCTATGGCTCCCTAATTGACAGAATAGTTAGATCAGGGCTCCCTCAATCCCTTGCTTCCATGCTTCACTCCTCATCCCCCTCTTATGGGCTCCTCTCTACCGACCTAGCCCCTTTCTATACCCCAAGATGCAAAACCTCTATGGGTGCATGAGCTTTCTCTCACTCAGCTCTGAAGCACTGGAACACCATACCTCAAGCTGTCCACCTAGCTCCCACTCATGCCAGTTTCAAGAAACTCCACTGAGATCATCTACGTGCTTCTAACCCCTGCGCTTGTTTCCACCCACCGTAGATCCCTCTTTCCATTTTTCTCTCCACCCACTCTTTATCTAATCTGTCTTGTCTTCTCTCTCTATTGACCCTCCCATTTCACACTCTCTACCACCCTCCCCCCTTCCCCCTGCTTCTATCTCATCCTCCTCTCCCTTCTCTCAAAAGCTTGACTACTATAAAGGCACTTATTGTATACTGTATATAATCTATCTCACCTATATTTTGTACTCAGTATTTCAAGTTCTTTTGCATGTGTTTATATTTTATTACCTTGTCTAATGTTATACTGCCTGTACCCTGACCTTGTTCTAAACTGTATTTTGTGCAACCTCTTTCATTTGTTCTGACCCCCTACTGTATTACCTATGTTATGTGCTGCATCACATGGTATACTCATGTATTGTCTACCTGTATTTTCCTAGGTCGTGCCTGAAAATAGGCATTCCCATGCCTAGTGCACCCACCTGGTTAACAAAAGCAAATAAATAAATATATGTTTTTTTTGTTTAAACATGACCCATGTTATAAGTGCATCGATGCACTCCAGGGTCTGCTGATAATGTGCTTCACAATGCCCCCGAGGTGTGTGTTAATCCACATTATCAGCCCACCCTGTCATGCGTTAATGCTTTCTTACTGAGATTGGGCTGGAGCTGTGCAGGGGAGCAATGGGGATATTTACAAATATTATTATTGAGATTGGGGCTGATACTGTACATGGCACTACCAGGGATGATAACATATTTCCTACTGGAGATCTGGGGTGCAGACCACTGGACCACCAGGGGAAACTGCATATGTATAGATATATATATGTATTTATGTACTCATGTATGTATATATTCATGGCAAAAAAAATCCATTTAATGCATCAGTTAGTGTTGTTCCACAGAGACAAAAGCGAGGAAATTTGATGTTAGGGTTTCCACCCCACTTGCACCCCACCAACAGGCATCAGAGTGTGCATTGGGGTCACTGGTCCCAACTCTCAACCCATCCCATGTGTAAACAAGCTGAGGTGGTGCAGTATAGGAGAATGGGTTGAGAGTTAGGACCGGTGACCCCAATGCACACCCTGATGCCTCTTGGTGGGGGTTGGGAGTGGGGTGCAAGGGGGTGGGAACCCTAACATTGAATTTCCTCACTTTTGTCACTGTGGAACAACCTTAACTGATGCATTAAATGGAGTCTTTGCCATGAATTTCCCTTCTTTTTGAGAATGTGCACTGTAAATAGTGAAGTAATGGCCATGCAAACGCAAGCACAAATGTTAATGCACATGGTGATGCAAACGTTAACAATAACTCAAACAGGAATAGAAATGTAAGTGCAAATGGTAATGGAAACAGAAACGCAAATGCAAGCAGGTACAGAAACGCAAACCGTAACATGCACGGTCACGGTAACGCAATTGGAAATGCAAATGGTAACATTAAGAGCAACGATGACGCCAAAGGAAAAGCAAATGCAGACGCAAAAGAAAATGCAAACAGAAACAGTAGTGGAAACGCAAATGGTAACAGTAATGTAAGTGCAAATGAAAATGCAGAGGGTAATGCACACAGTGGTATACACAGGAACACTAACGCAAACAGGTACAGAAACGCAAGTGGAAATGCTAACTGTAACAGTAACAGAAGCCCACACCCTTTTTTTCCCCAACAGCTGCATAGAGAAATACAGTGAGTACAAAGAATGTATGCATAATAAAGGAGGCCTTGGAACAGAAAATGAGCACTTGGAATACTAAATTGCTTATATCTCAGGAACTGTATTACATAGAAAAATGTTTTAATTTTCATATAATTTATGACTTTCCTGGCTAATTTTGTACTTATCCCCCTTGGGGCCAAACAATTTTCCTACGAAAAGTCCGTATCTTGAAGCATTTCCAAGATACGGGCCCCGAAAGGCATGGTGGATGCCGTAATGTTAGTCTATGGGAAAAATTGTCAACTTTGGAATACCGTAACTTTGCATCCATGCAGTATTTTGCTACCAAATGGTACAGCTGTGAGATGTTGGCTTTCTTTCCTCCAAATTTCAGCCCAAAAGACCAAACTGATCTTTTGCAGCAGGGTGGCAAAGAATTCCTGTTATTTTGGCCATAGTGTCACAAAGTAGTGTTGTGATTTGTGACACTTTCGCAAAAAAAAAATCATGAAAATGTCACAAGTTGGACACTACTTTGCGACACTACAGTTTACAAAAATTTGAAAAACATATTTCTAGGGTGTTTAACCCCCCCTCCAAAAAAAAAGACATGGCTAGCATCCTCAGGGCTCGACTAGGATAACACAAAGTGAATTGTGTCCCTAGAGGGTCCCAAATTTAAATGCCAAACATTTCTGTGACCAGTAACTGAATATAAAAGGCTGACTCACAACACTATGGGGGTCATTTGTGATGCTAAAAACTGCATTTGCAACACTGTCGAATATTTTATTAACTTTTCCCATTGACTATAAAGGGAAACTTGTTTTTTGAATAACCTTTGAACCGTTTAATATTTTTTCACAAAATCTTCAAAAGGCACATCAGGGACCTGAACTGCATGTTCCCTGAAGGTTTCAGACTGGTTGCACAAACCATGCGACCTGTATGTGCAAGCAAAGAATGCACAAAAAAGCATAAATGCGACACAGAACGATGCTTTATAACTCCACAACTGTATATCCAACTAGTACAAACCTTGGCAGATCTAGAGATCTGTGATACCACTCGGTCCCTGCCAAATTTCAGGCAAATTTGTCATACAGTGGTAAAGTTATTAACCTGACAAATTTCACACTTTAACCTTAAATGGGGTACTCAACCATAACTATAGTGGCAAGTGCCACTATAATATATATATATATATACTGAAGGCACCAGTGAGAGTATCCAGAGCTCACTCTGCAGGTGTGAGAATATTTTCCATAGCATACAATCTGCACATCATGTGTGATATTTATACAATAGGGGTGGGAGCTTTAGAAACATTTTTTCTGTGTCCTTTTTCTGTTTCTGTGTGCTTTCTGCTCTTTCTGTGTGTGGTGTGTGGTGTGAGAGTGAGAGTGTGTGTGAGTTTTTCTGAATGGGTTGGGAGTCTTAGAAACACCATGGCACACAGGTGAGTTTCCTTTGCAATGGTAATTGAATAACTTGCAGGCCTCAGTGAGAAAGAGCAAACTGTTTCATGAAGCAGTTTCATTTAGAATGTAGGTTATAGTGAGTGAATGGTGACATCAGCACAGTATGGATAAATGGCATTTATCATCATTGCGCTGATGTCATCCTCATTTCTCACACCCCAGTGAAGATACCTCCATGTATCACACTCTAGAAGCTACCACTCCTATTGTATATGTAAACACGTATGTAGGAACAGGGTTGGAGTGGCACTGGACCATTCTACAGATGACCATGCACACCAGCATTAGTGCATACATGCTAGATTAGGTTGTTCATGCTGTCATGACCTTTATGTGTAGCACCCACATATCTTCCAGAGACCAACCACAAAACCACACTAGAGCATCCAAGGAGGGGACAACAGCTCTCCATGTCCATCAGGCTTTCCTCTCCTCAAACACAAGACTCAGCACTCAAAAAGTAGGCGTAAAACAACAAGCACATTTAATGTCACAGAACGCCTATAACAAGCCAACCTATACAGGTACAATGCAAGAAGAACCCGACCGGTTTCGTGCTATCTGCACGTCATCAGGGGGTGATATCCAATAAGAAAAGCACCTATATATAGGGAGTGCATTTAAAGAGACATATACACTTAAAATACTTAGAAACATATAAATACAAATATAGATATAAATGCACACAAATTGTCCACTTCATTCGTCATGTAAACATATTTAGAATCAATGCCAGTTCTATTTTCACCATAAATATCCACTGAATTTTTTATGGGAAAGTAACATTATATACATAACATAATAACATAATGTAATGAAATGAAATCCCTAACACGGTATCAAATATTATAATACATGTTAAAAAAGCAGCAAGTAAACGGAAATACTAAGTCATTCAATTTTGTGTCAAAAACCTAAAGACTAAACTCTAATGTTCATAAAGAAGAAGGAATATATACAATACTAGACTGGAAATCAGCTCCCAACCATCGTGACAGACCGATAATTCCATATTCAAACGTTTGTAACCATCCACTTAAATCTGAAAAATAAAAATAATAATGTGAAATTATCTAGATTTAAGACAACCTAACAAGTCTATCTAGTCATTTAACCCCGGGGCCACAAGGGCACCTAGTGTATAGATCCAGAAAGACTCTCTGAATTTCAATTTTGCATCCAAATCTCCTCCCCGAGGGCCCAGTTTCACTGATTCTATGCCACAAAACCTAAAAACATGCTGCAACTGTGTCTTCCTATTTTTCTCACAATGAACAGCGAGTGCACTTCTAGCATCATTATTATTGATAGATCTCAAATGTTCTCCCACTCTGACCTTCAATGGACGAATGGTCTTCCCCACATAAAAGCACCACATTGACATGTAGCTAAATATACTACATTCGCTGTACTGCAAGTAATAAAATCCTTGATTTCAAATGTTTTGACACAGTTGCAACTTGTAAAGGTATTGCATTTTAGCATAGACTTACAAAATTTACAATTGCCACAACTATACATCCCACATGGCAAAGAGGAGCCACCTTTGTCACCCCCCATTTCAATAGAACTAATGTAGCTGTGCACTAGCCTATCCCGTAAATTATGACCTCTCTTACAGACCATCATAGGTCTATTCCGAACAACTTCCACCAGCCGTGGATCCCCTAACAACACATTCCAATTATTCTGGATAATGCTCTCTATCGCTTTTGAATGTCTAGTATAAGTGGTGACAAAGCAGGCCTTCTGTTCCCTTGATATTAACTGTTTAGGTTTCAAAAGGTCCATCCATAGGCTAGTGCACAGCTACATTAGTTCTATTGAAATGGGGGGTGACAAAGGTGGCTCCTCTTTGCCATGTGGGATGTATAGTTGTGGCAATTGTAAATTTTGTAAGTCTATGCTAAAATGCAATACCTTTACAAGTTGCAACTGTGTCAAAACATTTGAAATCAAGGATTTTATTACTTGCAGTACAGCGAATGTAGTATATTTAGCTACATGTCAATGTAGTGCTTATGTGGGAAGACCATTCGTCCATTGAAGGTCAGAGTGGAGAACATTTGAGATCTATCAATAATAATGATGCTAGAAGTGCACTCGCTGTTCATTGTGAGAAAATAGGAAGACACAGTTGCAGCATGTTTTTAGGTTTTGTGGCATAGAATCAGTGAAATTGGGCCCTCGGGGAGGAGATTTGGATGCAAAATTGAAATTCAGAGAGTCTTTCTGGATCTATACACTAGGTGCCCTTGTGGCCCCGGTGTTAAATGACCAGATAGACTTGTTAGGTTGTCTTAAATCTAGATAATTTCACATTATTATTTTTATTTTTCAGATTTAAGTGGATGGTTACAAACGTCTGAATATGGAATTATCGGTCTGTCACGATGGTTGGGAGCTGATTTCCAGTCTAGTATTGTATATATTCCTTCTTCTTTATGAACATTAGAGTTTAGTCTTTAGGTTTTTGACACAAAATTGAATGACTTAGTATTTCCGTCTACTTGCTGCTTTTTTAACATGTATTATAATATTTGATACGTGTTAGGGATTTCATTTCATTACATTATGTTATTATGTTATGTATATAATGTTACTTTCCCATAAAAAATTCAGTGGATATTTATGGTGAAAATAGAACTAGCATTGATTCTAAATATGTTTACATGACGTAATGAAGTGGGACAATTTGTGTGCATTTATATCTATATTTGTATTTATATGTTTCTAAGTATTTTAAGTGTATATGTCTCTTTAAATGCACTCCCTATATATAGGTGCTTTTCTTATTGGATATCACCCCCTGATGACGTGCAGATAGCACGAAACCGGTCGGGTTCTTCTTGCATTGTACCTGTATAGGTTGGCTTGTTATAGGTGTTCTGTGACATTAAATATGCTTGTTGTTTTACGCCTACTGTTTGAGTGCTGAGTCTTGTGTTTTTGGTATTATCATTATTGACTCGAGCACCCTAATATACGAATGAGCTGTTTTTGCTTTTTTGTCTTTCCTCTCCTCAGCAGGGTACTCTGAGCCATACCTCTTAACTGTCCCTGATTATGTGGGTCATTCCTCATTGCACCCCTCCAATTGCTCTGTCCCTCAGCCATCCCTCAGGGACATGATACTGTTCACACAGAGACTGTGCTGTTCAGTCAAACTGTCGTGCATGCATGTATAATATTCTGTGATTCTGACTCACATAGATCCTTTCTACAGGTACACATAATGTTTTTCCACTGTGTTCTGAGCCTGTATCCTCATGTTTGTGTATATCTCCCTCAGTATGGGAATCTGTGTCCCTCAATCTGAGCATCTGTCTCCCTCATATCAGTGATGATGGGTTAAGTGGAATACACTGTGTAAGGCTGCTGACAACCATTGTCTGCAGCTACCAAACTGTTGCTCAGGTATGGCATACAGGTGGAGCTGTTTGTACACCCCGACCTGTGGCAACCAATCTGTAGTTCCAGTCTGACCTACAGGTGTAGCTGTGTGCACCTCCTAGCCTGAGGCTCCAAACCTGTAGTTCCAGACTGACCCACAGGTGGAACTATGTGCACCATGAAATAGCAGTGGGTAAACTACATGGTAATATATGCAAAGCAGGCCATAATTTATTTATTATTTATTGAATTCTGATGACCGGGTAGGCCCACTGAGCCCTGAAGGTCCCTTTTTCAGGGGCAACCCGGGAGACAGAAACAGTACAATATAATCAGGTAGTACAGGGTGCAGAGAAAGTAGACATAATGGGATGTTAATGTGGCTGTTTGCACATGGATTACCTAAATAGGCTCATTTGCATAGGGGCTTTGAATATGGCAAAATGTAGCACTGGGCTAATGTGTTAGCACCTTGCAGACGAGTTAGTCCCTGGCAAACCTCTCACAAGCATAGCACAGTTCTGCAGTGTGTGGCCTGCAATGCTGTTTGCAGTCGCTGTGCAACTCTTCATCGCTATCATACACTTTGGCTGCCTACTGAAACTCTTCCTTACTCCACCTCTGTGTGCACTGGGGCTATTCCTTTGAATATAGCATGCAAATGGATCCAGGCTAATTTTGCATGCTAGGCAGTGCAAATTTTGCCCCGGGGCTGAGTTTTGAATATCTGACCCTCAGCGATTAAAAAAGCAGTGCAATGAAATTGAGCAATTGCTGCTTTAAGATATTCATGTTTTGAAATTAAGCTTATCAACTGCATCAGTCTGGAAGGGGCGTTATGGGCATTCGAGTAACAGTTCTAGGCAGCTTGGGTGACTGTTGTAGATTTAAAGAGCTAGTAGCACTAAAAATAACAGACAAAAATATTATTTTGTAAAAGCAGCTAGTTGCTACTTTTTATTTCAGAAGTATTTTTCTTTATCGATTTGCTCATTAGAAGGTTTTCTTCCAGATTATATTAGGTGTGATGTAAAAAGAAGTGTTTTACCTGATACTGATATATCTTATTCTATTCCTCTTCATACCTCATCAGCATTGTGCCCTCACTCATGTGACATTACTAGAGGCTGAGCTGTCAGCATGTGATTGACTTTTTCTGTTATGTCACAATGGGCGATATCACAATACTGATGAGGTATGAGGGGGAACAGAACAAGATATGTCAAAGTAGTGCATCAGTGCGTGGGTGGAGAGAGACCAATCATGCCCCACCTTTCCAGTCACCAGAATACTGAGTAAAGTGTCCTGCCTTATGAGGACAGACTGAACTCATTAAAGTGCTGTCACAGCTAAACTCTGCAAAGGCTTTTGATAATGTACCACACAACTGCTGCACTGGATGTGTCTTGGCATTACAAGCAAAATGACAGATGTTTGATTTCAGTCAAAAATAGATTTGTGTCTTATAGGTTGGCAGTATGGCCTAGAGATTAATGCTGTGAGCTGTGAACAAGCTTGGTATATTCAGCAGACTTGGGTTTGTTTCCCACAACCTCCACTTACATACTGTATGACCCTGAGCCAGTCACTTTATTTATATCTTCAACACTGTGCAATGCAGGAGACTAATAAGAAACTGAGCAGTCCAGGGGTGTGATCCAAAGTGGTAAACTGTATAAAAAATAGCTAATGGATAAGTGGTAGAGGTTGTGGTAAGTGGCACACACACTTATGAGGGGAGAGTAACCAGTGGGGGTTCTACAGGACTCAGTACTGGAACCAGTCCTCATCAGTTTCTTCATAAATGACAGTGCAGAAAAGCTTGAAGGGAAAGTATGCCTTTGTGTAGATGACACCAAAATCTATAATATGGTTGGCACTCTGGAGAGGTGGAGAGAATGAGTAGGGACCTTAGAAAACTTGAGCAGTGGTCAAGGATATGGCAACTGCGATTCAATGCCAGAAGGTGCAAAGTCATAGAAACCCAGGAGATAAGTATAAGATGGGAAGGCATTAATGGTCACTAAGCAGGAAAGAAACCCTGGGGTTATAATATCTGATGACCTCAAAGCGGCAGGGCAGTGTGACAAGGCAGTAGGAAGGGCCAGTGGGATGCTGGGGTACATAAGAGGAAAGTGGTGTTACCACTGCACAGGTCATTGCTGAGACCTCACCTGGAGTAATGTTTCCAGTTGTGAAATGATGTAGAAAGGGTGGAGGCAGTCTAGAGGAGGGCAACTAAAATGGAGCAGGGTAGCAAAAGAAACTATTTGAGGAGAAGCTGAGGGATCTCCACATATACAACCTAGAGGAGAGGAGGGAGAGAGGGGACATGATAGAGGCATACAAGTACCTCACAGGGATGAAGAGAGTATATGAGGGGAGTCTGTTTGAAAAGAGGAAGTGCACCAGGACAAGAGGACATGCAATGAAGCTGGAAAGGGGGAAGTTTAGGAAATACGTGAGGCACTACTACTTCACTGGAATAGTGGTAGACACCTGGAACAGTCTGCTAACTGAGAAAATGGGGGTGAAAACAGCGGCTGGGCTTCAAGCATGCATGGAATTGGTGTAGGGAATACTGTTAAATAGGTAGAGAGGGAGGAGGTTGATCAGAGACCAGTTAGGGTCTGTGGAGACAGAATAGGCAGGAAACATTTGGACAGACTGGGCGGGCCAAGCAGTCCTTAACTGCTGTCAAATTCTATGGTTCTGTGTTTCACATGTCTGCATCTGGGCATACACCAGTGGTGATCCACAAGGCTCAGTGCTTGAACCACTATGGTTCAGGCTTTATATAATGGATCTAGATGAGGATATTGACAATTGGTTGGCAAAACTTGCAGATGACAGAAAATTTGGAAGAGTTGTCAGTATAAATAACCAAGTACCTGAGTTACAGCCAAACTTAAACTATCCCAGTTGGCAAACTTTAATGAGTGCAGTTCAATACATGCAAATGCAAAGTGATGCACCTAGGCAAACACAATGCACAGAATAAGTACATTTTATATAAAGTATATATTCAGTAGTAAGTCACTGAATCTGAGAAAAGATCTTGAAGTTAGACCTTAACCCCAGAACACACTGTTGGAGTATTGTGAAGAGACCCACTTATCCAATATCAATAATAAAAAAAAAAAACTTTATAAATAAAAATAAAGATATATTTGTTACTGTCCATGCTAAAATGTCCTACGATATCTGCTATCCATGATAGTGTAACTAGTCATGGCAAAATCTTGTAAAAAAAACTAGGGAAAAGTGCATTTACAAGCTCTTTACCTACAGTAGGTTACAGAACTCTATCCTGGTTTTACAACACCAGTTCAACAAATATTTTGTCTACTGAGGTTATTGAGACAGATTTGTGTTGACCTCAGTTGCAGTCGGCATAAATCCAGCAGAGAACACTGTGTTTTCTTCAGGTGCTTTGCCCCATGAACTCCCCATGTGGAGGTTCTGCTCCCCCCGCACCCCACATACTTAAAATTATCATCTCCAAGTTGAAGATGAAATGGTGAGGGGGTGCAAGACCCCGAGAAAGCAGTGCAAGATTCCTGTGGTGACAATAAAGTGACCCGTCACTGTGTCGCTGTACTGTCGTTCATGGTAGAGGTGTCACTGTTCGACCAGCACATGCTCTATCCCCCCACCCAATGCAATCTTGCCAGATTATCCTAAGTTTCCATAGGAGCTATTGTAGCCATCTATTAAATGTATTTACACAGCATGTTCTTGTTTTTAACTGATTACCCTTATATATTATTGTGTTGTACCACTGTTGTCCTATTTTTATTGTAGTCACCAATTCATTCATTTATCCTGTTCATGTTACTTCACTGTAGTTATTGTATTAGTACAGTTTCCCTCCTGTGACCGCCAGGATGCCGAGTCCAGGATCACACCCCTGCCTGTTGAATGTAGAGGGTCCACCTGGCTGAGGGGGTTGGGTTTGTTCTTTCTCCTGTGGGAGGGCAGATTTGTCTCAGAACGAATAATGAATAACATGTACCACCACCAAAAGAGAATAAGTGAGACAGATATTGTGTGCAGTTCCACCCCCTGGGATGCAGTACCTAACCAGTTCCCTACAGTTCCCTACCACCTGGCAATGTGACAACACAGGCCTGGAAGCTGGAAGAAAAAGAAAGGTTAGCCAATTGCAAGTCATCTTTAACATTCCCACCCTATAGCAATGCCTCCTAGAAGCCACTGTACTGTGGATCACTAGCACCCTCCCAGATTCCATACAGTCCATTAAGCACCCACCCAAAAGGTCACAAAGAGAAGAATTATACTATACAAGGTGTGGTAACTCTTCAGCTATACCGCTAGTAAAACTACAGTTTACACAAATGTCAATGACTCTGCATACCTAGGAATTACACTAGTGTCCCAATGCAGGTCTGGTAGCCACATTGCCTGGGTTCTTTTAGTGATGTACTTGATGAAAATTAGCAAGTTCACAGTTTAACCTTCCAACAAGCCATAGTGTGCTAACACAATTTAAAGAACTTGAAATCCAACAGAAAAATGCTTGAAAAAAAATTGTAATCCAGAGGCAGCAATGGTAATCCAAAATTGTACAAGTGCATTACAAAGATCCCAGTCAGCACTCATGTGACCCACAGATGCATAAGTTCAGTCAAGGCTTGGAACAGTAGCCAGACAGGCAGCAATCAGGAACAGGCCCCAGTGGCCTGGGAATGAAACAGTTTGGATCTCTCATATGTTCTGCAGCAGCACAGCCCTTCTGGCTCAAGCCTGTCAGGATATGGCCCTTCTGGATCAATTCTCAGTCACAGAAGCACTACACAGTAGCTTCTCAGTTGTCAGGGAGTCCAGACCTCAGGAATGACCCCCATGGTCTGACTGCCCTCTGGATTGAGAGTACTCACATACTCAGGGTACATGGTCTTGGCTCCCTGTTCCTCAGTTTACCCCCCTTGATAAGGACTAGCAGGCCCCTCACTTGACTCTGCAGCATCCTGGGTAGGATGCAGATCAACTTTGGTATGCAGCAGTGGCCACAGGTTAACACTTTCAGCAATTTCTTCCCATAGGTGCTTGTCTTACAGTCTGTGAACATTTAAGACCAGGATAAGGCTCACAGTGAGTTTACTAAATGAATCCTGGTGAGGGTTTGTAGGATTGTTGGCCTGGCTAGATCTCTCACCTGGTCTCATCAGCAGCATGTGTAAAAACCTCTGAGTCTATTAGGCTGCCTCGAGCTCCTCCTGAGCCCAGAAACCTCTTTCTTCCAATTCACTCTCTGATTTGTCAGACAAAGCTGTCCATCAGTCCTTCTGCCCTGTCTTGCCCTTTAATTAGCTCCTGTAGCCTGCCAGTAGCAGTGAGGAGGGTCATCTGTAATAATTCCCCCACAAATCTGTTTAGCTGTTGTTAGAGCTTCCTAACCCTCTTATTGGCTGAGCTACTAGGTCACTGGGCACATGGATGGCCAAGCCATGTTCTACTGGAGCCTTTACTCCAGTCTTTCATTATAGTATTTACTTTCCACCTTGTGTGTGCTGGCCACCCGAGTTTTGCTGTAGCACTCTGGGCTATTGTCTGTTAGCTGCTATGCTGCAGCTGGTATTGAATCTCAGCCAGGTCAGTGGAGCTTGGAGCACTGGGGATGAGTCATTTTGCAGCATGTGCACCTACTTCAGAAAATGGCAGTTCAGTGTCCTTGTGGCACCGAGGAACTTAAGAAAAAGAAATGGCATCCCAGTCAATTGTCCTGGTCCATGCAGTTGAGTAAGGGAGCCACACAGCTGCATGGAGACAATTTAGGTTTGGCAGCATTGGGGAAGGCGGCAAGCAGGCAGTTCAGTAAGCCCCCTCCCAAAAGGGAGTTTACTCTACCCCGGGTAACACATTGTCATCCTGGCAGTTCCACGAGTTCCATCCAGTGCAGATCTGAAAGACACAAACATGCAGCAACAACAAATACTGACAGTTCTTCCTAAACAAATGTTTCCTAGCTAGGCTATTTACAGGGCTCATAGACACACAGCAATATGAAAAAATTCAGAATTAAGAACAGTTTCACAGACATTCCTATATAGACAACTGGTTTCTATCTAATCAATATTTCCAGTACTCTGCAGTCCCACATAATAAGCTAGGACTTTTGAACACAATACAGAGTATGGATAGGGGTGTGATATTCCAAGATGTGCCACATAAAGAGGCAGGTCAGTAGAGGCACCAGGAGTCCTATAGGTCTTTCTGAGCATCACAGTGGGACTTACTCTGGTTCCTGGGCAACTGAGAGCATGTGTCCTTCTACTCTGGACAGTGAATTAGGTTCCTCAGAATGAGCTGGTTCAGTTACAATACCTGGCTCTTTGTCAGCTTCTACAGAATCTTCCATATGCTGTATTTTAGAGGTAGCTGGTCTAACTGGGTTCAAAAGGCTCTGCATCTGGGTTTAACTGTGGGAGGAACATTTGGCATCTACTAATCATTTTAAGTACTTAACAGATAGGAATGTTCACAGTGGAAAAATACTGAATCATCTTCTTCATCAGTCGAATGTGTTGCATTGGGTGCTGGTTCAGGTGAAGGCCTTTCTGGAGGCCTCAGTGGACAGTTATCTAGGTTGGTGGCAGACTGGCTAGATTAGCTTTGATGTCTACAAGAATCCCTGGTTTCCATTCTCTGGAAGAGTACTGGGCCATTGTTCAGATTTGGCACATCCAACTGTCCAGTGGGGAGCAAATGATTGTTGTGCAAAGTTTTACTTCTCTGGTGATTCCTCTCTGTGCAAACTCTGTATACTGGCAAGTCTGCAAGCTTTTCAGTGCCCAGATAGGGGATGTTACCCTGTCAATCTACAGTTTTATGCTTTCCAGGTAACCCAAAGTTCTGATCTAAGAAAACTTTCTACAGGGAGTAACTCATGAGCTCTGACATATTTTTTGTACCGGGTCTTGTTTGCCAAGTTTCTCTTGGTAGACAATGCTGCAGCCAGCCTGTAGACATCGTCTAATTGCTGCTTTAGTCTTTCAACATATTTGATGTAAGTCTCAAAATTGTTTCTATCTAATGACACTCATCATCATCAAAATTTTTTATTGTTCAATAAAAATCTTTACAATTTTAAAAGTGTTAAAATATAACTATTGCACAGCAGGACCATAAAACATAGCTAAGAATACCAGCACTATACATTTGTCATTTTATAATATTAATACATCATTTCTTTAAAGAAGTTGACAATTTGACAAGTATTTTCAATATCTCCTTGTCTTTTGTGTTGAACAAAGTATTGATCAGCTGATCTGAGAGAAGACCGAGGGTAGCCAAGACCGGTCCTAACCAAATTTTTTTTTGCTGTTCATATAAAGGACAAAATAATACCATGTATTTTAAATCGTCCTCAACCTTCTTAAGGCAGTTACAATGGGGGAGTAGACCCCAAGTCTTTTTATCTAAAGTATATAATTTGCTAAATGTCGTACCATCCTATATCTTACCATTATCCTGCATTCTGCCAAGTTAGTCGGAGTTTTCAGACAACATTCTAAACCTTTTTCTATTTTTCTTTTTTTTAACCATCTGAAGTAGACTGACTGGTTAATTTTGATTTGATCATTAGCAAATGTTAAATCTTCTAATCTAGTTTTAAATTATATAGTTATTTCTGAAATGGTTTCATATAAATTTCATATAATAAGTGGCCTAAGCCCACCGGGAATATGATTTTTCTTATTGTTTTAATTATAGGGAATACAAAGTTCCTCTCATTCATATATTTCAGTTCTTCCTCAATATATAATCTTGGGAAGGATTTCTCTTTTCCCAGGAGTAACTTTAGGACAAATATCACTCTTCTCTCGTGTATCAGAGTTGCTAAAGAAATCTGGCCAAGTTCTCATCTCACCACTTCAACTGAGGTAGACAGAGGGACCCTTAACAGATATTTATATGTTTTATTGATAAGTATTTCTAAAGGTTTAATGTTTGAGTCATGCCAGCTTTCAGCTGCATAAAGTATACTTGTTTTAATTTTGATATTGATAACTTTTAACAGTCCCAAAATTGAACTCTGAACATATTTTTTATGAAATATTTTAAATGTATTAAATGTGGTGCTTCATTTTGAGGTAATTTGAATTATATGTACAGTCCAGGCTGTGTTTTGTGCAAATCTCACACCTAAATAATCATAGCTCCAGAAGCAACTTATTTGATACCAAAAGGACCAACATAGATGTGACAAAAAGACAAAGTGCTTTAGCTTTGTTTTGTCTCTGTTTATTGTAAGTTTATTTATTTTACATTGTTCTGCAAAGTGGTTTAATTGCCATTGCAATCACATTTTTGATGTGAAAATTAAAACCACATCATATGTGTAAGCCAACAAGGAGATTTTAACATTTAATATAGAGGGAAAATGAAATTCAGGTTTGTCTAGGGAGTTCAATATAGAGTTTATATAAAGGTTAAATAAAAGTGGTGCCAATAGGCAACCCTGGCAGACACATCGGTTTGTATTTATTGAATCTGTTAGGGTGCCATATTGACCAAAATGTACAGTAAGCCAAGTATCCTGATGTAAAGCCATAATTATAATCAGCATGGTATTATCTAGATTATGGTTTCTTAACTTTTCCCAGAGCAAAGATCTGCTGATGGAATTAAAAGCTGCTTTTTGGTCAATGAAGCAACAGAGTATCTGTTTTTTTTCTTATTTTTACATATTTCCATATTAAATGATTTAATACATAACAATGTTGTATAGTTGATCGTCCTGTTTGGAATACATTTTGTGTTTTGGTTAACAAATTATTCTCTTTGACCCATTGTTGAAGTCATTTTAATATTATTCTGCAAAAAATATTTTGTGATGTGTCCAGCAGGCTTATAGACATATACATTGAAGGGCTATTTACATCCCTTTTTGAAAAATAGGGCATATTATACCGCCTGCCCATGATTTAGGAAACTTGTTATTTTGGCATGTGTAGTTGTATAAATAATACAATAGAGGGGACCACCAGTCCAAGAAGATTTTGAATACATCAGCCAAAATGCCATCTGGCCCTGGGGCCTTATTAGAGGACATTTTACTTATAGCCTCTGCTATCTCTAATTTTGATATATAGTCTGTAAAAAGGTTATGTATATATATGGTTAAATTTTTCTCTTCCATCATATTTAGAGCCAATTCTTCTCTCAAGAAGAACAATTTCCCAAATTAGTCTTCCCATATTGTTGGTGCAATTGTAGCTTTGATTTTATTTGAATATTGGTTGAAGCATTGACTAATCATTAACCAAAATGTCTTAACATCTTTTTTAATCACCGATGCTCTCGGTTTATCCCACATTTTGACGTAGAATCTTTTTTTTTCCCCTAAGGTTTCTTTATATTTCCTCCTTTGGTTATTTATTAGTTTTTAGTTATTAAGTATGGGATGTTTTCTATAAATTCTAATAATTTGGTTGAAACATTGTTTGGCTGTTTTACAACTTGCATTAAACCCTGTCTTCTTACTTCATTAGTGGAATGAGTGAAGAAAGGTCTGATGTAACTTGTTATATTTTCTCATATTTAATGACTTCTGATGGTGTTGTCATGGTGTTTATTTCAGACTTTAATTTATTAAGATGATCTGAACTAAAAATATCATTAAATAAAGTTATTGTTCTAACTTGCCATACAACTCTTCAAGAGCTTATAATTTCCATGGGAGGCTAAGGCCTAGTTGGTGACGATGTGTCTAGCCCTTCTAATTACCTATGTTTTAAAACTGGAAAGTGGGCAGATTCAGGGCAATTCTCTATAATCATAGGTTCAAATAACTTAGCAGCTTCAAAATTTACCCAGACTAAATCTATGGTAGATGATCCCATTGGTCCTATAAATGTAAAGTCTCCATCCCTGTCTCCTTTTGATATCCCATTTATTCAGCAAAAATTGACTTCTTCCATTATTTGGTTCAAAGTTTTCCCTCTTTTGTTTATGCATTTATCTTTAGTCCTTCTAATATATTGAATATGATTATTAATTATACTAATGCCTTCAACAAAAGTGTTATCAGGTATTGAAGAATTTTAATATTAGAAATATGAGCATTAAACTCACCCATTATGATTATTGGATGATTTTCATATTCCTCATTAATGTGAGTTATGTATGTTTTTAAGTGATCCCGTACTGTGTCTTCCTTTGTTCTCTTAATCAAGGGCAGTATATACATTCAACAAAATTATTATTCCTTGTTGCAATGTTAATGTTATTGCTACAAATTCTTCCCTAATGATAGTTGCTGTTATATTTAATGTTGTTTTAATATATGTTCTCAAGCCAGCCATAAGTCTGCCATTTTTCTTTTACTTTATTGCTTGTTTTATGTAGCCTGTATATCCTGGCAGTAATGGAGGTTGTGTATCTATTATCCAAGCCTCCAGGAGGCATAGTATATCAAAAGTTGATATAACATTTCTACAGTTCTCATCTGCCAGTCTATTACTAAGACCTTCTATGTTCCAAGACATAAAGGTTATTTTCCTGTTATTTTGCAAGCTAATATTATTGTGATAATGATTATTATTTTTGGAGTATTTCTTTTAATTGTCAATGTGCTTCCAGTGAGCTAAGTAATATAAATGGGCTGTTATTTCTTTGCAGGTCGCGCTGTTTGATTACTGTAGTACTGGTTTTATTTTTCTCTAATGTTCCAAAATCAACCAGGCATATACCATACATGTTCAACAATGGGGCTGATTCATGCAGAAGAACCAGTAGCTTTGTTGACCTAAAAGTAGTGTCAATCTGTGGAGAATTGGTTTCTCCTTGATGTATTTTTATTTGTTCTATTGCACTTTTAGTAATGTTCATGTTTAGTGCACAAGACAAAACTGATCCAATTTCCCTTTTCAAGGCACCTATAGATTGGCTTTTGGGTTTTTCCCATCCAAAAAGTGATAATGTTTTATTTTCCTATACCGTTACATTATCTCTATTATAATCAGATTATAATTATTATACTTATGATAGATTATAATTATTATAGATTATAATAATCTATTATAATTGCTGGTCTATTCACTCTATCTAAATCATTCTTTATCTCATCTTCCATAGTATTGCTTTGTAAAGGTCTACTAAAGCCATTTTCCTGTGATATGAATGGAACTAGGTATGGAGGGTGAAAAATGTTCCCTTCTTTCTTAACTGGCCCTCTACATCCTAAATCTTTGTTGCCAGCATTTCTGTTTTACAGTAAATCACAACCAAATCTAAAAAAAGTTTGAGCAGGGGGTTTCATAATAAATAACTCCTCTGGGGAAACCCATGACAGATATAGAAGCTGCTTAATCCAATGAATTAACTTTACTTCTGTTTTTTTAAATAACCTAACAATGCCATACATTTCAATCAAATACTCTTCTTGTTCAAAATTATTTTTTTCTGTCTCAGCAGTTATATTTATAGTTGCTTCTGGCATCAAAATGTATGGGCATGGATGGGTACCCTTGGTCTTCCCTCTTACATTTGTATTTTCAACCAGCTCATGTTTCGGTTTATCAATCTGACCAGGTACAATAACTAAGTTTTCTTTGTTCTCTGCTTATTATGTTATATTTGAGGAAGGACCAATTTCCTTATTTTGGATTTCATTTATTACATCTAAATTTGTTATTTGCATTTGTTTTCCAGATTCTCCTATCAACTTGTTCTTTTTATTCTTATTTTTGTGATTTGTCTTATTGTCCATCTTATTTCCTTTATTTATTTTACCTTTCCCCTTTTTTGGTGACTAGCTCATTTCCTGGGACTTCTAGCTGTTCTGAACCCTTTTGAAATGGAAGTGATAGATGTACTTGAATGGCTTTATTCCCCATAGGTGTGTCCCCCTGAGTGAGTTTGATTAAATGTTTCTTTTGTTGAATCATTTAACTCTGTTGTATCCCTAGGTACATTGCATTTACTAGCTATCTTGTTGAGCTGTATTTTATTGTAGAAAACATCTGTTCTTAGACAACTTAGTTCTGCTTTTAAGACCCAAAGGTTTTTCAGCATAACTATGCTGGCATAATATGGGTTTTTAGTTATTTGTAACATTTGTTTTGACAATGCAGAAGACACCATAAAATCATCTTGATGTGAAAAGTATTCTTTGTTATAAATATAATCTTTTTTATCATTTTCCAAATGTACTGGTGTAGCTTGTGTCTGTTTCTGCCATTTGTCACAATTTCTGGGTGTATCAGGAGAGAGTTTAAGCAAAATTGAAAGTGGTGTCTCTGTTATTCTTAAATCATCTATTTTTCCTTCTGTAATTTCCCTTTGATTGTTAACTGTTTCAGTCCAACTATTGTATGATCCAACTCTTGAACTACTTGTGATAGGGTATGTTGTACTGGACCCTTTATTGAGTTCTGCTTTACCCTGCTTAAGGGTGCAATTAAGTTATTTTGAAATTCTTCTTGTACTCTCCCCTGAATACATATTGGTGTGATCAAACTTTTCTGGTCCTCTAGGTTTGGTGTTGCTACTCCTTCAGCATTAATTGAATTTTCCTGACTGTTATCCTTGTATATTTGACTAGATCATTTAACAGATTCTTGGAAGTAATCTGGTGTCAAGTTTAAATCAGACTCCCTCCAAGATGAAGTTTGGGTTAATTCAAAGTCTTTTGCATTAAATGAACCTGATGAGATTGGTTCTACAGTTAAGCAAAGTGAATTATTCCTTGAGTGGGTAGAATTATCTGGAATAGTATAATTAAGGTTGTTCCTTTCCATTAACCTAGAGGTTGAAGTTTCTTGTGTTTCCAGATTTATTTTTGTTGTCAAAAAGGACATTATTTTAGTTTGTTTCCCATCTTTCTTAGTCTCTAGTTTCCCCTGCCACTTCTGAGGGCTCTTGTTATTTTATTTTCCCTTGCTTTTGTTATTTTCTCCATACCAGAGGATTTCTGTTTTTGTGGGGTGCACACAAGTCCACTTCTGGTACTAACCATTCTTAATCAACTGTTACCACAGCATTAACCTTCTCAAGTAACCTTTTTTAAAGTGTAATGTCTTTGCAATTAAATATGTTAATTATAGCAGGTGTACAATATCGTTAATGGCTCTAATTGTTAGGATGACGCAACTGCTAATAATCAGTTACCATATATTCACCAATAATGACCAAAACTGGTAGCATATAGCAAAATATGGCAGTATTTAGCAATTATTGCCACAAGATATAGGTTGATAAAGGGAGATAAATTAGGTTCAGAGTAAACACCATTTGATCAAATATAAGTGCCATTCAAAATATATATCATGTACCAATCAGAGCTGTATAAACAACTGAAATGTGAAAGTGCTGTAATTAATAAGCTTTATATCTCAGTAATCACTATAATTGCTATCTCCCTTGGTTGACCTCTAACTTTTCTATTATATTCTGCGTCATCCATCCTCCTCCATTCTCATTATATTATTCATGTATATACTCAAATTAATTACTGTGCTGCATTTTCTATGCCTGTGAATCTTGTATATATTGGAATTGGTGTCACATTATTGTTGCCCCCTGAACCCCTCCCAGGAATAATGAATGCTACAATTATTTCACTTTTTGGTTGCTCATCAGCAATATTTATTTTTGGCACAAAGAATATTTATATCCACAATGTTCTTATTTCAAATTCCACACATAATAATTCATTTTAAAGTTTTCTTGGTTCTGGCCTCTTCCTTCTTCTGGTTGCTCCACCATCTTGACTTTTCAGGGCTCTGACACTGTGAATCTGGTCCCCTCCTCCACACCAGAACCAGGCCAATTTCACCTACCCAGACTTTCACCCTCCAGGCCCGGGCACTTCAGAATCTGGTGCCTGGACCTATCCCCCTCCCAGCTTTAACACCATGTCTGTGTTCCTTTTCCCCAACCCATGTATAGAGATGGGCAAAGTGGCCCCAATTCACTCTGCGAAGAGATTCATGGAGTGAAGGAGAATCCTCAGAGTGCTCCGCAATGTGAAGTGGAGTACTTTGCATTATAATGGATAATGCGAAGTCCATTGAAAACAATGACTTTGCATTACTCCACCTTCCCAAACCACTACTCCACCAATTCTTAAGGTGAAGTACATCGACAACAATGTACTTCACCTGACTTCACCTTGTTTTTAAGCTCCAAAGGTGAATTTTGCAGTGATTCATGGGATTTCAGGTCACATAGATAGATTGTTCTGCACAGCCTCAGTTTGGGGTAGTGTGTGTAAGTAGCTGTAGGAGACTATCTGCTTTGAGAGCTCTCTGTGATTCACGCCTTCTAAAAGCTGTTAAAAAAGTATTTGTGAGTCTTTTTTTTTTTTTTTGCTGAAACTTTAGTTCATTGATTATAGGAATCCCTCCTGTGCTCATATCATCGAGTGTTTATTGTTTGTGCATGGATTTTGAATGTTAACATGCAACATTCAGTCTGTGTACTGAGAGACAATGGAAGTGTGCTTTGGAGGAGGTGAGTATCTGTGGTGTAGGTAAAGTAACTTGGAGAAAAAGATAGTTCTTTCTGTTTTGGTGATATTTTTCTTGTATAACTGCATTAATGTACACATACTAATTTTTTCAATAATTCTTGCAATTCTTTTGTTGATTGGATAATTTTAGTTTGTCTAAAACATGTGGTTATATTGCTGAAGTTTTCAATTTGCTACATATTACTTAATGTGTGTTAGTATGTGTGTGACACCTGTCATCAAATCAGACACCTTTTATTGTGCCACATAATAATTTCAGCAATGCGAACCTGCTATCCACTGCAGCTGTGTGATTTTTGTACTTCTCTGTGGTATCTTTACTGGTACTAGTACTAGTGACTGTTACTGCAGCAGTGCAGTACACTGCCTCCCCCCCCCACAGCCTGCCCCAACCGGCAAAGGAATTATTTTCCAGATTTGAATTTCTGATGGTGAGCACTGGTTAGGTGTTGTGCCTTTGCATCTGCATCTCTTCAGTGTACAATGCAATCTTAATCTGTCTGTGCATTTGCATCTCTTTAGGGCCCAGTCTCCATCTGTAACTTAAATCACAGTTGTTTCTTTGGCTTCCCTTCAGAGTACTGGACAGGTGTTGTGCATAATTCTGCATGAACATTGTACTCATTAAAATGCATTTTTAAGTCAGGACCATCATCACGAGTCACTCGTGATACAAATCACCTTCTTCATCATCACAGTCACAAATGCAGTCACAAACCACGATTCACGATCACATCACGAATCACAACATTAATGTTACTAGTTACTTGGATGTGCTGTAAGCATGTTTTGTAGTATCTCTCCAGGCTTCACCACCCCACCATTGTACTCATTAATGAGCATTTTAAGTTGGGGAATTTGTGCTACAGCTCATTGGGGAAGTACAGCCATAGACATTTGCATTCCCAATACAGTTCCATATTGATTATCTCACATCATTGACACCGAATCACGTTCTTCATCATCACGGTCACAAATGCAGTCACAAATCACAATTCATGATCACGTCACAAATCACAATATTAATTTCTTTGCTAGTTACTTGGATGTATTGTAAGCATGTTTTGTAGTATCTCTCCAGGCTTCACCACTCCACCATTGTATTCATTAAAAAGCATTTTTAGGTCAGGGAGTTTTGTGCTACAGCTCATTGGGGAAGTACAGCCATAGGCATTCACATTCCTTTTCATACAGCATGTGAGTTACAGTACTGTAAGTAGTGGTGGGTGAAGTGGCCCTAATTTGCTCCATGAAGTGATTCACTGAGTAACGGGGAATCCACGGAGAACTCCACAATGTGAAGCGGAGTACTTCGCTTCATAATGAGGAGCGTGAAGTCCACTGGAACCAATGACTTTGCATTATTCTGCCTTTCCCAAACCACTTCTCCACCAATTTTGAGGTGAAGTATATTGAAATCAATGTAATTCACTTCACTTTGCCCAGTAATTGAGCTCCAAATGAAATTCTGCAGTTATTCATGGGATTGCAGGTCACATGGGCTCTAGATTGTTTGGCACAGCCTCAGTTCTGGCCTGGGTCATGTGTGTGCAGTGGTAGCTGGAGACAGTTTACTCTCAGAGCTCTGTAATTCAAAACCTCTAAAAGCTGTTTAAAATATACTTTTTTGAGTAATATTTTTTGCTCAAAATTTAGTACATCGATTGTAGGAAACCCTTCTGTGCTCATATCAATGAGTGTTTATTGTAGTGTGTGGATTTTGAATGTTAATTTAGATCAGTCTGTGTACTGTGAAGTGTGCTTTGGGAGTGGGGAATATTTGTGGTGTAGGTAGATTAACTGGGAGAAAAAGGCAGTCTTTCTGTTTTGGTTATATTTTTCTTGTATAACTGTGTTAATGTACACACAGTAATATTTTCAGTAATTCTTTACATTATTTTGCTGATTGTTGTGGTGCAGCAGTGTACAATTTGTCTGTTTAAAACATTTGGTTATATTACTAAAGGTTTTCACTTTGCTGTGCATTACTTGAGTGTATGTGTGAGTGTGAGTGTGTGTGCGATGCATGCCATTAAATCAGACACCTTTTATTGTATTACAGAGTAACTGCAGCAGTGTGAACCTGCTATCAACTGCACCTGCATGAATTTTACATACAGCTTTGTGTTATCTTTACTGGTAGTGGATTGTTACTGCCATGCACTAATCCCCCAACTGGCAAAATGTATTCCTTTCCAGATTTGGATTTGTGACTTGTGAGCACTGGTTAGGTGTTGTTATGCCTCTTTGTATGCATCCCTTGAGTGTGCAGCGCAATCTTAATCTGTCTGGGCATTTGCATGGTACCATTAAGTCTGGGAGACTGCATTTCTTGTTACACTCTCATTTCACTTTGTCAGCACTATGGAATTTTCTGGACGCAAGACAGTAGTATTTTGGGGATGCACATTTATTCTGGTGACTCTGTGTATGACCTGACAACTGAGCGCATGACTGAGTGTGCCATTAATTCTGGGAGACTTTGCATTTCTTGTTATGCTCTCATTTCACTTCATCAGCACTGGGGAGTTTTCTGGACACAAGACAGTAGAATTTTGGGGATGTACATTAATTCTGATGACTGTGTGGGTGGGATGCTGCCAGTATTGTTGTCACTCCATCTTACTTCGTGTTTAAGGCAGAATGACAATGCAAAGTAATAATAATAAGGCAAAGTGAGCCTTTCCTATGGGGCACTTGTGCAACTTCGCTGGTGGATTTTAAGTTCACTGCATCTCTACCGATGTAACCTACCCCCTTTCCTTCCCCCCACTCCCCCTTTTCCTTTCTTCCAAATCATCTCCCAGTTGCCATTTTTGGGGCCTTGCTGCCCCCCTCCCCAGGGGACTATGACCCAGCCCTCTAGGCCTACAGCTGCCTCCAAACAGCAAACATACCAGCTCCATGCCCAGGGCTCCTAGGGCACTCAACCTGCCCTCCGCCTATCTTTGTGCCAACCATGCCAACCCATCACCTTCCTTAATAAGGGTAGGTAGGTGAGTGGGAATATTCCCAGCAAAAAGAGGTTGTTCTGCCTGTGTCCTGGCCTGATATGCCCCCAACAGGATTGTTTGGGGCTCCACTCCCAGCCAATCCCTGGGGCTCTGGCATCACCTTGTCATATTACACTTTCTACCTGCCTGGTGATGTCACTAGCCCCACCCCTTCTACCTGATCTTTCTTCCTCCTTCCCCCACCCCCTTTGTGTTCCTTCCTGGCAGGAGTCATCCGACAAACTGGCTTGCCTTTTACTGCAAGCCTTAATTATCCTACATTTATGCTGTATCTCTGTTATGCTGTATTTTTATACTGTTTTAATGATTTGTGTATTTCCCCAGGTCCACCTTGAAAATCAGTTTTGCTTAAAGGATCAGGACCTCTTAGGAGAATATTAAAAATTTCCCAAACTCTCCCAGAAGAAGATCAGCAGCTTGAAAACATTTTCTAGCAGTTTCAAAAGGTACCTTATATCTAAAGGGTATGTATCAGCTGTTGTCAAATGTCCAATAGAGGGCCTACAGATCTGTAGATCTGTAGGATAACTGTGGTGCAAGCCACACAATGAACTGGAACTTATTAGCTTCAAGGCATTTTTTTGGTATTCTAATAGACCAGATCGCTGAAGTCTTCTGTATTTCAGAATGGCAAAAGTCCTGTGGATGTCTTAGTCCAATGATATGATAAAATAGGTTACAAGGCCCTTAACAGAAGGAAAAAAATATTCACAGTGAGTAGATTGCCCAGATCAGTTGTACTTGGTCTATAGTTTTAATATTAACACATTCAAATTTTAACTTTTAATCCTTCATACACTCTAAAAACTCCTATACTGTATAACAGTGAATTATGTGTAATAAGCAATAAAAACAGTACAGCTTTCATAATGAAATAAGTAAATGAATTGATGCAAGTGGGTCAATTTAAGTGCATTTGTTAAAATCATATGCTTTCTTTACTTTCTGTGCTTTTAACACTTTTTAAATTTGCTACCAGCTTAAAGGTCAGAGTTATGTTCTTAAATAACCAAGTTAGGTTTTCAAAGAGGGCTCTATATTTGTTCTAAATCTATATTTTACCACACTAAATTCTTTTGAAAGATGGACACTTACGATTTAGGTTTTGATCTCATATGCTTATATCAGAGGGATTACTTTTCACACTTTCCACCTTCTGCTATAGGCTGTGTTTCCATGATTAGACAACTTTTTTCTCTCCACTGGGCCTTTCCCCTTTTGGGTAAGTTAATGTTAATAGTGCAGTATTCAATCTAAAAAAAAACAAAAAAAAACAAACAAACAAGAAAGACCCAGGATCGTGTCAAGATTTCCTCAAGTTTTAGGAGAAATTTAAAATAATACAAACCTCAAGGAAGAAAACAGTTACCTTATCAGTGACACTAGGATCTTTTAAATTTATCCAGATCTTGCTGGAGAAAATTCACAGCTATTCGGGGCACTCGTGGAAGCACAGATGTCTGACTGTTAAAGATGGTGCTTCTGGCAAGGAAGATTCCATGCATGTGTTTTAAGCTGTGCCTTTGCATGTGGTAAAACAATGTGATGTTGTAAGACCCAGGGACTCAGGAAATAATCTAGGTTTTAAGTTTAAAAAACATCAATCATTTAAATCAATTCAGGTACTAAAAAAAGAGAACACACATATATGCAAAATGTGCAAAACCAAATGAAAGTTTGCTCCCTGTTTGTTCTCAGCGACTGATTCAAAATTCATATGCTATTCAAATGTTTAACTGGAGTAAGACAATATTGGAGGTTTCACCCATAGTTAAAATTCAACAGGTTCAGTACTGCCAGCTATATTAACAGCTTACGATAATCAAAGTTAGTCAAGGAAGCATGAGAAACTAAGAGAAGATAGTCTGGAGGCTGTTAGTTTGCTGCTGAACCCTCAACGTCACTCTCTCTAAATGAGACACTGGATCCTTGCCACCAGCATGGACTCCAGCCTCAAGGGGAGACACCATAGCCCAAGGCTCTTCTCCTGGAATGAGCAGGCCAAAGATAATCTGGAAAGGTCAGTACCACATTAAAAAAATTTAGACAATGGTGGCACACTTTTTTGAAAATTTTATAAGCATGTACTAACTCCTGCTACAGCAGCTTCTCCTCAGGTGCTTAGTGGTGACTGCTCACTCTGACAGACATCCTAGCATTTCTCCAATTTCATCCCTCAGATGAAACTCCAAATGCAAGTCTACTGGAATCCTGGCATCCTGTCTGAGTATGAGCACATATGGAGATTGTCCCATAGTGTCATTGCGAGTGTAATTGTATGCATGGACGAGCATGCTCACTTGTTGACTCCAGTTTGTTTTTTTATAATGGCCCAACATGCAAAACATTTAACAAGGTTCTGTTGAATCTCTCTGGTTGTGGATCACTATGAGGGTGGTAGGGAGTGGTCTGTGACTTCCTAATCCCCAAGAGAGACAACTCCTCCTTGATCAGCCAACTTTCAAAATCTCGACCCTGGTCAGAATGAATTCCTTTTGGAAGTCCATAATGAACAAAGTACCTTTAATCAGAATCACAGCTATGATTGTGGCCTTTTGGTCTTTTGTAGCAAATGCTTTGGTATTTCTGTTCAGTTTTTAACTGCAGAATGGACAGTGCAAAACTGAATTGAATAGTTAAGTTACACAGCCCATTTACAGTAGAGATGAAGGATGTCCATGAGAGATTACTCAAGGTCAACCCTTATAAAGACCCTGGCCAGGATGGTATTCACCCAAGAGTGGTCAGAGAACTGACCAATGAATTAACCAGTCCTCTAGTAAAACTTTTTCAGTTATTGGAAGACGATGGCATAGTGTTGGATTGTTGGAGATGGGCCACTGTAGTCCGTATTTTTAAAAAAGGGAGCAAGAAAGATTGCATAAACCACAGACCAGTGAGCCTGATAGCAATAGTGGGAAACAACTTGGAGGGAATCAATAAATACTATATAGAAAAGTTCATGCAAGTAACAGCATAGTTGATGAAACACAGCATGGTTTCACTAGGGGTCGTTCATGTCACACCAACCTGCTTGAATTTTATTGCAAAGTTAGTGAAACCTTAGAGCACACTTTTCTAGTAGATGTGGTCCTTTTGGATTTCACTAAGGCATTTGACAAGGTGCCACATTGTGAATTAATTAAATCCTTAATCAAAAGGGGAATAAATGGAAATATATTACATTGGTTTGTCTACTGGTTGACTGACAGGAAACAGCAGGTCTGCTTCAGGGGCACAACTTCAGAATGGACAAGGGTGACCAGTGAAGTCCCCCAAGGCTCAGTTTTGGGGCACTGCTTTTTTAACCTGTATTTATCCTCCATGAGGTGTGGTGAGGAAACACGGGCTGCTAAGTTTGCAGATGATACCAGAATAGGTGTGCCAGTACATAATACTGCAGACATTAACACCTTACAGAGGGCTTTGAGTGAACTAGAGCAGTAAGCTAGCTCACACAAGCTGGAATTTACTATAGATAAAGGTTCTGTCATGCACTTTGGCAAAAACAACACTAAGGCATCATATCGTCTGGGGGAAATTGTTAAAGGAAGTAACCCAGGAGAGAGATTTGGGAATCATTGAAACTAGTGATCTAAAATTCACAAAACATTGTTTAACTATCAAACAGAGGACCAATGACATTTTGACCAGCATCATAAGAAACACTGCAAGTAGGGATAGTGAGGTGATGGTTCCCTATATGTGTCCCTGGTCAGACCACATCTCAAGTATTGTGCTCAATTCTGGGCACCTGGTGCAAAAACTATGATAAAAAATACTAGACAGTTCAACATAGAGCAACACAATCAATAGGCAACCTCCAAGTCCTTACATACAACTAAAGGTTAACTCTATCGGACTATTGGCAGGGCTGGACCGATTGAGAGTGGTGGCAGCTTTGGGATGGGGCTGGAGAAAGCAGTGGTGGCCTATAATGGGCAGTTACTGCAGCTTCATCTCAATTGTACCTTTTCATGTCCAGCCCTTGCCTACTCACCAGAGATCCCTTTAGTATGATGAAGAACTCTGGAATTTAAAGGCTAAGGGGCGGAGGTTAGAGAAATGCTGGAGGAGGTCTAGCCAGATGGAGGGCAAACTGGCCCTGAGGTCACATTATGTTGATTATTGGGGGAAATCTCCTGAAAGAAGGCAGTGTTTCTGTCTAGGGAGATTGCTGTGATGGGGAACAGACCAGCTCAGCTCTTCCACATGGTAGACAGACATTTGCATCCTTTCTGTCTCCATGTGGGAGGAGCAGTTTCTAGTGCTGAGTGTGAGGAGTTAGCTCTATTCTTCACCGACAAGGTGTCCTCTAACAGGGCTGAGGTCTCCTCAAGTATCTCTTGAAACGGATGCAGTGTCTGCTCTGAGTTGTGCTGAAACACTCTTCCTGTCTGGGATGAGTTTGAGCTAGTTGGGGTGGAAAATGTGATGGAGATAATCTCAAAGCTGTGGCCTACACATTGTAATCTGGACCCAGGCCTGACCCACCTTGTGGTTGGATGTTTGGACCTGATAGGACCTGTGGTTGCTAAAGTTGTCTGGAGTTCATTGAGGAGTGGGGTATTCCCAGTGTCCTTGAAACAGTCTCTGGTTAGGCCCCTTTTAAAGAAGCCCTCTTTGGATCTGGACTGCCTCAGCAACTACAGGCCAGTCTAAAACCTCCCATTTTTAGGGAAGGTTATAGAGAAAGTGGTGGCCATTCAGCTTGAGAGACACCTTGCATCTTCATCTACCTATAAGTCTTTCCAGTCTGAGTTCTGGGTGGGGCATAGTACGGAGACTGCCCTGGTAAGGGTGCTTAATGATCTCCTGATGGCAAGGGACAGGAGAGCTCATACCATCTTGGTTCTTCTGGACCTCTCTGCGGCATTTGACACCATGGACCATGAGATGCTGCTTGACCACCTGTGGTTCTGGTGTGGCCTGGCCAGCAATGCCATCAGCTGGTTCAGATCATACCTGATGGACAGAGTACAGAGGGTGAAAATGGGACTTGTCTCATCTAGCCCAAAGCCTCTGCACTGTGGAGTGCCACAGGGTTGGTCTTGTCGCCATTATTGTTCATGGTGTACATGCTGCCATTAAGGGACATTATCAGGTGATACGGGTTTGGTTTGCATTGCTATGCAGATGATACCCAACTGTACTTGTCATGTGCACCTGATGTCCAGGTGTCAGACTCCGGTTTTAACAGCTGCCTTGAGAAAATCAAGTTGTGGATGACTCAAAACTGGCTTAGACTCAACCCAGACAAGACTGAGGTACTGGTGGTGGAGCCAGGTTATAGTGGAGGAGGGGGTATGGGGGGTTGCCACCTAGTCTAGTATTGAGAGGCGTCCCCCTTGTCCCTTCTAGACAGGTGAAGGATTTGGGCGTGATCCTGGACAACAGCTGAAACTTGATGCTCAGGTGTCGGCCATGGTCAAAAGTGTTTTTATCATCTCAGGAACATTGCCTGAATCTGAGTCTTGATCCCTCCTGAGGATCTGCCCACACTGGTGCATGCTTTCATAACTTCCAGGCTGGATTACTGTAATGCCCTGTACCTTGGGTTGTCTGGAGGCAACCTCTGCAGACTGCAGCTGGTGCAGAATGTGATGCCAAGACTATTGACTAGGGTAAAGAGGTGTAAGCATATTATCTTGGTCCTCCACAGACTACACTAGTTGCTCATCAGGTGGAGGATTGTCTTCAAGATAGGGCTCCTTACCTATAAGACAGTGCATGATGGGGTCCCACCTATCTGCAAGATCTCCTCGGCCCTTACCATCTGGCCCAGATGCTCCATTCCACCAAGGGTTGCCTCTTAGGGGTTCCCAGGGTTAGGTTGTGGCATTCAGGAGATAGAGCATTTGCAGTGGCAGCTCCAACCCTGTGGAACTCCTTGCCTGACTATACTAGGGGGGCCTCATCGGAGGAAGCCTTTAAAAGGGGACTTAAAATGTATTTATTTGAACTGTCTTTTATAATGTGAGTTTGCTGACAGATGGAACAAAATGTTGTATCTATACTGATTTTATTATGTATGTTTGGTGTTTTCAAATAACACTGAATTGTGATTTTACTATAAATCGCCCAGAGTCCCAGGAATTGGGCGTTTTATAAATAAAAATATCTATCTATCTATCTATCTATCTATCTATCTATCTATCTATCTATCTACAGTGTCAGTGGCTCAGCAGGTAGCACATGTGCTTCTGTGGCCAGGATATCAGAAGGCTGTGGGTTCTATCTCCACACCAGGCACTTGGGTTAAATCCCAATACTGACACTGTAGTGCAGCATGAGGGGGGTGCTGCACTCCTGAGGTGCCATCTTTTGAATGAGACATTAAACCGAGGTCCCATCTACCTGTTCTGGTAGTAGTTCAGGTGGATGTTAAAGATCCTATAGCACTTCTCGAAAAGAGCAGGGGAAAGTTAATTGAACAGAAAATCAGAATACATCCAAACAAATTATATTACAATAATCAAACAATCCATAAATAAAAACAACAAAGGGATATTACATTCATGTAATGGCAGCATCTGTATCTGTTATCCAAGGAAGTCCTTTCCATAATTCTAATAAATCTTGGTTTGACATTTTTGCATGTTCAACAACAAAAACTTTATATAAGTCTTTAACAATCTTCCTCGACAATTCAATATATATACATTCCTTTTCTTGCAGGGTAAACAGACCAAATGTTCCATTTTATTGATTGTAAAAAGTAAGGTCAAAGTACTAGGGTTCCATTTCTGCCATTGAGGAGAAAAGTAGCTATACATTAGGTTTTCATAAGTAACTTTTGAAAAAAAGAGGTTCCTACCACTGTTTTGCTAGAAATCCCCAAACATTTATAATAAAAGAACATTCAAAAATCAAGTGCTCTATTGATTCAATTGCATTGATGCATCTAAGGCGACACGTATTCTCTCTGGAAGCTGTTCATGTTTCTGGTTGTCTTTTATATTGATTTTTTCATGGCAAGAGAGCCAATGAAAATCCCATATGTGACATGGTATTCTAGATGATCGCAAGAATCTGAAAAGATTGTAGATATATATAGTTGGGCAATTAAGAAAGGGTACTGGGGCCTGACACTGGGTTGACAGGAGCTGTGTATATATATGTATATATATATATATATATATATATTATGGTAGCACGGTAGTGCTACCATAGTTAGGGTTGAGGAGCCATTTCTATGTTAAACCCAAAATTTTGCACCTTAATAACTTTTCAACCATTTAACGGATTTGCCTGAAATTTGGAATACATGATCAAGAACCATAGGCCTTGAGATCTGCTAAGATTTACTGCTCGGTCTACGGCTGTAGGTTATTAGAAATGATCTGTGCGGCGTTACGCTTTTCTGGAATTCCCACGTGTCGGCGCCTACAGGTCGCATTTATGCTATGGACCAGTCCGAAATCTTCAGGGAGCGTGCGGCCGGGGTTCCCGATGTGCCTTTCAAAGATTTCGTGAAAAAATATTAAACGGTTCAAAAGTTATTCAAAAAACAGTTTCCCATTATAAGTCAATGGGAAAAGTTAACAAAAAGTTCAACAGTGTTGCAAATGCACTTTTTAGTGTTGCAAATGGCCCTGTTATTGTCGCAAATCCGCCATCTTGTTTTCAGTTGGTGATCAGAAAAATGGTTGGCATTTAAAATTAAGACCCTCTAGCAACCTAATTATTTTTGTATTCACCTAGTCGGGCCCTGAGGATGCTAGCCATGTCTTTATTTTGGGGTAAAACACCCCAGAAATATGTTTTTTAAATTTCTGGAAAAAGTAGTTCATACTTACGTGAGAATGTATAGCAATGTTTGCAAAAGCTTTGCAAATCACTACACTACTTTGCAAATACTATGCCCTAAATAGCAGTAATTCTTTGGCACTCCGCTGCAAAAGAACGGTTGGGAGTTTTAGGCTGAAATTTGGAAGGAACACAGAAGACATCTCACAGATGTGCCTTTCAGTGTTGTATTGAAAAAATATTACACGGCGGCAAAGTTACGGTACTCCAAAGTTGACAGTTTTTCCCATAGGATAACATTATGGCGCCCGATGCATTATAGAAATCCTTTGGATCCCTGCTGCAAAATAACGGTTTGGTCTTTTTTCCTGAAATTTGGAGGGAAGACAGCCAACAGCTCACAGATGTGCCTTTCAGTGGTTTGGTGAAAAAATATTACAGGGAGGCAAAGTTATGGTGCTCCAAACTTCTCTTTTTTTCCCATAGGATAACATTACGGCATTCGCCACGCCTTTCAGGGCCCGTATCTCGAAAACGGTGCGAGATACAGACTTTTCGTTGGAAAACTTCTTAGCCCCCTAGTGGGGGATAAGTACAAAACTAGCCAGGACAGTCATAAATCATATGACTTTTAAATTTTTTTTCTACATCATACGGTTCCTGAGATATAACTTATTTAGTATTCCAAGTCTTCATTTTCTGCTCCGATACCCATTATTATGCATACATTCTTTGTACTCACTGTCTTTCTCTATTCAGCTTTTGGTGAAAACCAGCCTGTGCACTTACATTACTGTTACCATTGCCCTTTCCACTTGCGGTTCCATGCCCGTTTCACTTACCGTTGACGCCTGCACCACCACGCAAGTGCATCCTTTATGCTTTCATTTGCGCTATGCTTTCTGTTACTTTTTGCCATTTGTGTGTACCGCATCTGTTTTTCTTCTGTTTAACTTTGTGTCACCATGCCGATTGCCATTTCCATTTACAGGCAGCATGTTACTATGTGACAAGACATCACGTGGCACACCATTCTCGTCTTCACGCCACTGGTCAAGTATTTCTTTCTGTTCTCATTCACACTTGCGTTACCTTATGCGCCACTGTTAGCGCTTCTGTTTGCATTGCTGTTCCTGTTACTATGCCACAAGACATCATGTGGTGAGGTATTCTTTAGACTTTGCCCGCTTGCCACATTATGTGCCGGGAGGTGGGGCCCTCACGTATGCTTATCCTTTGCGTTTACATTTGCACTTGCGTTTCTGTTATTTTTTGCCATTTGTGTCTACAGTACTGTTTCTCTTTCTGTTTCACTTTGCATCACCATGCCCATTGACATTTCCATTTGCAGACACCATGTTACTATGTGATAACACATCACGTGGCAGACCGTTCCCATCTATGCCACCGTGTGCGTTACCCTTTCTGTTCTCATTCGTGCTTGTGTTACCATGTGTGCCACTGTTAGCATTTCTATTTGCGTTGCTGCTCCTGGTACTATGCCACAAGACATGATGTGGTGGGAGCACGGAGCCCAAAGGGCCCCGCGCTCCCACCGCTGCATTACATTCACTATTTCTCATTATCATTCTCAAAAAGAAGGGAAATTAGAGGCAAAAAACTCTGTTTAATGCATTAGTTAGGGTTGTTCCACAGCGACAAAAGTGAGGAAATTTGCTGTTAGGGTTGAAAACCCTAACTCCGAATTCACCCCCCCAGCACCACACACACACACAGACACACACACACACATCAAGTATGGGGGAGGACCAAGTCAACACAACCAATGACAGACATCCAGCAGCAGGTGACAGAAATAACAAACAATTGTCTAAATGTACTATGAGACAACCCCACCCACCTGACCAGGTACTGCATGCTCAGTGGAGATCAACAGCAAAACTGAGGCCATGTACACCAAACATACACATCCCTGATTGCAGCTGCACACAACGTACCACACTTAGTAGTTGCATGGCCTACCTACCGTTGTTCCTCACACCAGACCACACCACTTGTGGTGGGCCACCTGAGCAATAGAGTTCAGCAAAACCAAGGAGTTGTACAGGTATAATATCTCTGATTATAACAAGGGTTTGAGAAATGCAGCTTTCTAATTGACTGTAAACATTGTAACAGCCTTATGTTTAGTTTTTATTAACATACATGTAGAGCCTAACCATATGATGAACATGGTTTAATGTTGTTTAAAAAACAGTTTTATTATGATAGCAGTAAGCCACTACCAGGTATTATGTTAATGGTCAGTTTATCACTGTCTAGCGACATGTGGCACTCGGCTATGCCTCATTCAACATTAAACCCCCACAGGGTGATTAACAGACCATTTAACATAACCGTTGGTCATGCCTTATTACTTAATTGTCTTTATGAGTAGATAGTCTCCCTCTGCTAGGCACTGCAGCAGCTTCAACACAGTGTCCCACCCAGTTACACCATACACTGTCTAGTTACTGGAGAATGGCTGTGAATATGAACTCATGAAGATGAACAGTGTAACTTGATCATTACAGTCATCGAAACCTTAGTGTGATTATAACTGACAGAGTCAGTGATAGAGATAACCCCTGCTGTCCTAGTACACTTACCCCATTGTGAGTTAAATCAATACTAAAGACATTCTGTTTATATCTACACCATACCTACTTGATTCCTGTTGTACCACAATTAACATAGTTATCACTTTGATAGCATCAGTGACAGAAGTGTGGCAAGCCCAAACACTAGGCATACAGCCTAAGTATGAAACAACTGTTAAAAAAAAATTACACTGTGTCCATAAGTGGAATACATCACTCATTGCAACAATAGTAAATGTATTACTATTTGAATAAGTTAGTCATCACCGATGCAATGAGATTGTCTTTATCAGGTACAACATACTCAGTAAGTGCCTACAGTAAAATCTATCCATTATACATCTCCGATACAGGTACGTCATTGTTGGCTCAGTAGTGCTATGATATTTAGAAGTTGCTTGGCCTGATCCATGCAATTACAATGTTTCTTACAAAGAATACTTACTGCATCTTTAGTATTGAAACACACTGAAGGTCTATGTATGTACATCAGCAGTACACCTTCATCAGTAAGAATGCATGTGATACTGGCAGTACGAATTTCACAGCGTTGAACAGGCAATGCTTTTCCATACGCTTACATCAGCCTCTCTGTGTTGAGTAAACCATTGCAGTAAATGTACTACTATGTAAATCACCTACTAAATGTATCACTACTTTTATCTTGAGCATGCTAGTGTCTTGTAGTTAATTTATGTGCTTCTCTTAATTAATGTATACTCACTAGTGTTAAAACCTTTCTACAACTGTCATCATGCACCTTCAGCATTTAGATTGAATAACGGCACAGCACCAGTTGTGGTGTGGTGTGAGGCATCAGTAGGTAAGGCCATGCAACTACTAAGTGTGGTAGTGCTTGTGCAGCTGCAGTCAGGGATGTGTACGCTTGGTGTACATCGCTCAGTTTTGCTGTGGATCTCCACTGAGCATGCAGTACCTGGTCAGGTGGGTGGGATGTCTAGTACATTTAGACAATTGTTTGTTATTTCTGTCACCTGCTGCTGGATGTCTGTCATTGGTTGTGTTGACTTGGTCCTCCCCATACTTGAATGTGTGTGTGTGTGTGTGTGTGTGTGTGTGGTGTGGGGGTGAATTCGGTTGGGTTTTCAACCCTAACAGCGAATTTCCTCACTTTTGTCGCTGTGGAACAACCCTAACTAATGCATTAAACAGAGTTTTTTGCTCTAATATATATATATATATATATATATATATATATATATTATAGTAGCAGTGGTAGTGCTACATAGTTAGGGTTGAGGAGCCATTTACATGTTAAACCCAAAACTTTGCACCTTAATAACTTTGCAACCGTTCAATGGATTTGCCTAAAATTTGCAATACAGAATTAAGACCCATACACCTTGAGACATACCAAGTTTTGTACCAGTTGGATATACAGCTGCGGAGTTATTAAGTGTGATCTGCGCATATGTTTACGCTTTTTTTGGAATTCTACGGTCAAGCCTACAGGTTGCACGGTTTACACGACCAGTCCAAAATCTTCAGGGAACGTGCGGCCGGGGTCCCCAATGTGCCTTTCAAGGATTTCATGAAAAAATAATTAACGGTTCAAAAGTTATTCAAAAAACAAGTTCCCATTATAAGTCAATAGGAAAACTTAACAAAAAGTTTGACAGTGCCGCAAATGCAGTTTTTACTTTCGCAAATGGCCCTTTTACTGTTGCAAATCCACCACCTTGTTTTCAGCTGGTGATCAGAAAAACGCTTGGCATTTAAATTTGGGACCCACTAGCAACCTAACTCTTTTTGTATTCACCTAGTTGGACCCTGAGGATGCTAGCCATGTCTTTGGGGTAAAACACCCTGGAAATATGTTTTTCAGATTTCTGGAAAAATTACTTTCGCAAACTAGTGTCGCACTCATGAAAGTGTTGCAAATTTTTGTGAAAGCTTTCGCAAATTGCAACAGTACTTTTCTAGGCTGTGGGAAAATGACAGCAATTTTTTGGCACCCTGCTGCAAAATAACTGTTTGGAGTTTTGGGCTGAAATTTGGAAGGAACTCAGCCAACATCTCATAGATGTGCCTTTCAGTAGTTTGTTGAAAAAATATTACACGGCAGCAAAGTTACAGTACTACAAAGTTGACACTATTTCTCATAGGATAACATTACAGCGTATGATGCATTGCAGCAATCATTTGGCGCCATGCTGCAAAATAACAGTTTGGTCTCTTGGGCTAAAATTTGCAGGGAACACAGCCAATATCCCACAGATGTGCCTTTTTAGTAGTTTGGTGAAAAAATATTACAGGGAGGTAAAGTTATGGCACTCTGAACTTCTGTTTTTTCCCATAGGATAACATCACGGCATTCGCCGTGCTTTTCAGGGCCCGTATCTCGAAAACGGTGCGAGATACGGACTTTTCATCGAAAAATCCTAGCCAGGAAAGTGATAATTCATATGACTTTTAATTTTTTTTCTATGTCGTACAGTTCCTGAGATATAAGCAATTTACTATTCTAAGTCCTCATTTTTGTGTTCCGAGAGTCATTATTTTGCATACATTCTTTGTACTCACTATCTTTCTCTATACAGCTTTTGGGGAAAACCTGCCTGTGCACTTACATTATTGTTACCATTACCATTTCCATTTGTGGTTCCATACCCGCTTCACTTACTGTTCACGCTTACGCCACCACAATAGCATACTCTTTGTTTTTCATTTGCGTTTGTGTTGTTTGTAACATTTCTGTCTACAGTACTGTGTCTCTTTCTGTTTCACTTTGCGTCACCATGTGTATTATGATTTGCATTTGTGGGCACAATGTTACTATGTAACAAGACATCACATGGGCCCCACGATCCCGCCGCCGCATTACATTCACTATTTCTCGTTATCATTCTCAAAAAGAAGGGAAATTAGAGGCAAAAAACTCTGTTTAATGCATCAGTTAGGGTTGTTCCACAGTGACAGAAGTGAGGAATTGATGTTGGGTTGAGCCCTTTGCACCCTCCAGCTCACCACTCAACTGGGAATCCAGGCGCGTTAGGGTCATTGGTCCCAACTCTCACCCCATTCTCCTATTCCTCAGCTTCTTTCCACATGTGATGGGGTGAGAGTTAGGGCCGACGACCCCAATGCGCACCCCGATTCCAGTTGGGGGGGTGGGCTGGAAGGGTGCAAAGGGGTTTCAACCCTAACATCGAATTTCCTCGCTTTTGTCTGCTGTATGAGTACATCAAGTTTTAAATCTCTTCCAGGGACAAGGTCATATAATTTTAGAACTTTAAAATTAGGCTTGCAGACCAGTATGCCTAGCCCAGAGCAGGTTTCCTGCCCTAGAGACCAAAAGGAAGGCCCAAGAAGCCAGTTTCTCTGAGCTTGCTTTATTTTGTGTGAAGTATGAAATCTGGTATCATGTAGGAAAAATATACCTAGGTGTAAGCAATAAAAGAAAATACTGCTTGACATTTCCCTAATTACTTGATACTATTTACATTAATAGTATGACAGTTTATTGTTTCACTCATTAGTTTAATAGGGTGGTAGGAGAGCTAGAGATACTTAACGCCTGCTAAGATCATTTCTTCCTACCCACCGATATGTTCTTTGTTTTAGATTTATCCTTCTTCTTCTGTGAGCCTCTCCTTTTGGTACATATCTCAGTGTCTGTAGTACCTTCAGGGTGTGAGGAAGAAATGGAAGAGGAATCAGAATCCCTTCCTGAGTCCACTAAAGCTCATGGAGGACCTCATATTGGTTAGTTAACTTGATAGGGGATGTTCTGGTTGCTTTTGGGGGAGCAGCTTTCTACTTAGACCTAACAGATTGTCTACAAGTAATCTGGGCTGTATCTTTAGGGGGTGGCATCTCTGTGGTAACTATGGAATCAGTTTCTTTCTCAATAGAGGAGGAAGAGGTAGCAGGTTGGGGAGGGGGTTCTTTGGGAACAGATTCTGCTGGAGGAGGTCCTGCCATAGAGGGTGTAGGCTAGGTAACTAAAAAACTATCTTGTGGGCCTGTTCCTCAACTTGGCTTTCTGAGCTTGCAAGATTATAAAATGTTGGTCTGCTTCCTCATTGTGGCATTCTTGGTTGTGGGCAGCCCAAGTGCAGTTTTGAAATGTATGGTCTACCTCATCACACAGGTTACATTAACATTAATTTAAGCAAGCTGAACTTAAATGATCTAACTCTCCACACAAATTTCATTTTATAGTATCACAAGCACTTCTTAAATGATTTGGGTCTCCACACCTGTAACAGGCTTTGGGTTGGCCTGGATAGAAGAACACCGCCGTCACACCCAAGAAAAAAGGAGTTAGATAATTAAACAATTCCAGAGTCTGCAGTCTTCAATAACACTTTAAATTTCCACTCCCCAGTCCATATATTTTCAGTGTCTAAAATGGCTTCAGGTTCACCAAGCACTGTACAGCATAGTTTTAGCCAATAGATGACATCTGAAATGACTACACTTCATTTCAGAACAAAATGGTGATAGATTTATAAGCAAGTCCTGTAAGAGGTGTAACTGGAAAGGAAGTCCACAATTCAGTATTTTTAAGGGAGTGATATTGGGACCAAAACCTCTCTAGGCCATGTGTTGTTTTAAAACTGATATCAAAGGAAGTCTCTCCAGAAATATGAATTAAGGCATATATCTCATGACAGAAGAACTTCATTGAATCTTTTAGTAAGTTCCTAGCCACTAAAATATGATCAGGGGGTTCTGGCATGCCACCTGTATAGGTTAAGCGAATGGCATTGTGGCGTTTGGCTGGAAGAACAAGAAGATGAGAGAGGAAAATGTTTTCTTTGTCCATCAGGTCTCCTGTTTAGTGGAGCTGCTGCTTGCACTGGCATCTTTGAAGGTAATGTAATAGTTGTCAGCTGAATTACATTTGTGGGCTGGAAATGCAGGGTGAGGTTTTGAGTTAAGTTTAACTCTACGGGAAGACACAGAATCAGAATCATTTGCCTCGCTTTGTGGGTGAGAAACGGAGGCAGCAGTCTGAATACGTTCAGGAAAGTCCGATGGTGCAGGCATCCGAATTGGAGACCCTCCAAGAAACCCTGGTATTTGATTCGGGATGCTTTTCCCAACTTGCACCTGCTAAAGCCATTTCTACAGACCATGGTCGTGTAGCACCTTTATTTTTATTTTTTTCTTCTGACAATATCTCTGTACTTAAGTTCATCTGTTCTGAATTATTTACAGTCATTGCACTCACTGCAGGTATTTCAGCATGGTCTGAGGTATGTGCAGAATCCTGTTTACTGTCTGCATTGACAGATGGTGGCTCCTTTGTTGAGTCATCCTGAGCTCTCAGCTGAGCTGTAGAGACAGCGTCAACTGTGCTGTCAGTTTGTAGCTGGTGTATTCTCCGCTGCAATGCTATTTTCTTGATCATGTATTTCTGCTCCTCGGATTCCAATAAACGCTTTAGCTCCAAGGTTTCGGCTGAATCTTTCTCGTGGTCAGGTTGCACGGAGTCAGTAATATCAGAAGATTCTGAGTCATGAGCAGTATCCATGGATTCATCTTGTAATTGAACAAAATCCTTTGGGTTTCTTACAGGGTCTTCAATAAATACATTTTCCATTGTCACAGGTTCTTGAATTTCATTTTCATTTTTGTTCACCTTTTGAGCCCTTGGTGTAGACATGTTAGGAGACCACATACTCTTCCTTCTGCCAGGTGAGCAACAGGAGGTAGTGATACTTTTGCATCGCTGTAATTCCACTGTCTCTCTAAAGCCATTTGCGGTTTTCACAGTGCAGTTTTGCTGTACACGGTATCATCCATGCTATTCTCGCCGAGTGTCCCAAATTTCCCCCATTCACTAAAAATACCACCAACAGCTTAATCGGGTTCAAGGTCAGTTGCCATTCATCTGTATCCCCCTCCCTCAGGTTGTGCCTGAAAAAAGATAGAATTTGTTTGGTGCACTTACCTGGTCAACAAAAACTAAATAAATAAATAACTAAGGGATGTATTCTTTGTAATATTGCAGACTGAGGGGAGCTATGTGTATGGTTTTTCATACACTGACCAATGATGACATGTGGGAATGTCTGGGACTCAGGCTCAGGCATCAACAACATCACAGTATATCCCATGTATTATAACTTAGGGGGCATCATTGTCACTCAAAAAGGAGAGCATATTGGTATAGTCAGAGAGTAGTAAAACTTTGGAATTCACTACCATTTCATGTAACAGGTAGCAGGAATATAAATGATTTTAAGACTAATTTTGATGACTACTACATAGGTAATGGAATAACTGGGTATAGTTACTATTACAGGTGAGCATTATGGACGATTTGTCTTCTCTGCTCTGTGTTTACCTACGAGACCTACAGTACAAGTCACATTTAGCAGTTCATCCAACCTATGGCTCTTTCATTATTTTTCAGTGATGACAATGCAGTGGCAGTTCTAAATTCTTTAGATTGAAACTCTTTTCCAAACAAAGTTCATGTCACATGCAATGCACGTTCAACCCTTCTCTAACTTTCTTTCAGCTGCTTTTCAATCTTTATGCAATGCAGTACTGCTTGTTTGTCTTTATTGTGAGCTGTTAGTCTCCTCCCATTCATTGCATTGCACTGCACTCAGTCATTGCATTGCACTGCACTCAGTCATTGCATTGCTCATCTGCATTTTGTCTCACTCATTCAACTTGTGTACAGCGTGTCCATTATCACTAGAGCTACTTTGCATTTATTTGAGATGTGATTAAAATTAATTTTTAAAGCCACTCATCCTGAATGCCTGCTGAACAATACTCTTGCACATGTATTAATATCAACTAGTACTGTATGACCTTTGAGGTGCTTCGCTGTGCACTCATTTGTGAACAAGTTTGTCTTGTGTTAAATAAGCAGTGTCTAAGTTAAAACAGATTTTACTGAGCTCTGCAAAGTTAATTCTGGTTCAAAAACATCACATAATATGTTTAATTAACTGTTTGAAACTTGAAGCTGTGACTTGGCATGCAGAGCTCAGTAAAGTTTATTTTAACTCAAAGACTACTTATTTAGCACAAGAAAAACTTGTTCACTAATGAGTGCACAACATAGCATCTCAAAGATTATGCAGTACTGTTTTATATTAATACATGTGTGGGAGTATCATTCAGGATGAGTAGCTTAAAAAATTATTTTTAAACACATCACAAATGGACAAATGCACCGGGTGCACCAGGAGAGATACAGTACTGTATAAATCAGGATTTTACATGCTGATGATCTACTGTACTGTACGGTGCTGTACCTCACTCATTAAAGTGGAAAACCTGTTACTACTGCATTGTATTGTACACAGTATAGAATGCAGTGCTGTACCTGTGAAAGCTAAATGAAACTCTGAAGCAACCAGCTTAAAAGCAGGCTGAAACTGAATACCAGCTTGCTGAAAACCATTACAAAACTTTTAAACAATTCATTGAACTGAACACTGCACACATTAGACAACTCATTGGAAAATACTTATCCAGTGAGTTGGATGAATAGTTTAACGTGACTTGTACTTTATTCCTGGAGTAGTGATCTGTCCCACTAGGAAGTTGGAAATGTTCTTTTTGTCTGGTTTCAAGCTCAAAAAGTCAATGCAAACCAAGTCCATAGGAGCCCTTGTGGTAATGTTTACCAATGTGGCTGCTCGGGTGGGCAGTGTTTTCCACTGGATGCATCTTATATACCGTTTACAATACTTCTTCACCTCTGTATTCATCCGGGTCCAACAGAAGCTCCTTCTATCTTGGTCCAATCTTCTGTCAACCCCCAAGTGTCCCAGCTAATAATGCAGGGCTTTGAGAGCCCAGTTTCTGAATCTGACTGGCAGTAACAACAGCTTTAGGCATGGCCCATCATTGCATTGTGGCTCTCTGTAAATCACACCTTTATGCACTTTCAATTTGTTCCACTTTCTCAGTAGCAGGGAGGTGTCAGAATGATTCACTTTGACAAATTCTCGGTGTTCCCCTCATTGAAGAGTTTTAACAATGTCTTGGATTGTAGAATCCTACATTTGCTCTTTTTGCTCTTGCTCAGTCTTCAGCACTCATTTGTGGTGAATTGAGTTTACTGTGGGACACAATATTGCAACAGGCCACTGGTATGCAGTCTCACGTGGTGCTCAATCTGTTCACCAGGTGAGGTGGTTCATTGGAGTTTGGCAATTCTTCCGGGTCATTTGCACAAAGTTTGAATGACAGTCTCTGCAATTCAGATTAGTTCTAGTCCTGTCACTCCTGGGTGGGGTTTTCTGGGCTGTATGTCAGCATCAATGTTGCTTTTTCAGGGCAATACTACATATAGTAATCATACATTGAGAGGGTTTACAACCAACGGTGACATGCATTGTCCAGTTTTGCTGTTGTTTGCACATAGCTGAGGGGGTTGTCATCAGTGCGGACTGTGGTGTTGGCCCAATACAGATACTCATGCAATTGGTTGACAGTTGCCCATTTCAATGTTAAAATATCCAGCTTGTGGACTGGATCAATCTTTTCTAATGGTGACAAACTGAGACTGGCATAAGTGATTGGCCAGAGTCATTGTAGGTGTTCTCAATATAATACTGCTCCCAAACCACTAAGACTGATACATTTGTGCAAAACAGATGAATTTCTGGGTTTTTTATTGGTCAACATGGGAGTGTTGGTCAACTGTCTGAGTATCTCTTCAAATGCTTCATCACAAGCTCTGGTCCATCTGGTGACAACAGTTCATGCCGTCTGTAGTAAACTGTTTCATGAGAGGACTGTGGCACCCACTTGTTTTTCTGGTTGGCAGGGGGATACCCTTAGGTCAGGTCCTGCAGGGGCTTGACATATTTGGTATAGTCTTTAATGAACCTATTATGATAGCTGAACAATCCCAAGAAAATCTGCAGTTCTCTCAGCTGGATGAGTTTCCACATGGTTGTGATGGCCTGGTAATAGTTAGGAATGGTGTGGATACCATCTTGGGACACAATGTGATCCATATACATGACCAAGGTCCTGATGAACTGACACTTTTCAACAGACAGTTTGAGGTCATACTCTTTCAGTCTGTCAAGCACTTTGAGTGGCCAGGTTCCATTTTCTTCCAGGGCTCTCTTGAATACAATAATGTTGTCCAAGTACACAAGGCATTACAACAGGTTCATGTCACCCACTGCTGTCTCTATCAGCCATTGGAAGGTGGTTGGTACCCTGAGATCCCTTGTGGCATTTGAAGAAACTCATAGAACCCTAGGGGGTAGATGAACACAGTCTTTTCTTGATCTTGCTCGGACATGTGGATTTGATATTAGTCAGATTTCAATTCCATCACACTGAACCACTGACTTCCATTCAGGCTATCTAGGGCATCTTGGATTCATGGCATAGTGTACTGATTGGATACAGTTCTTTTATTTGTAATCCACTAGTCCACGCACAGTCTGACAGTCCCACACTTCTTCCTAACAACTACAATTGGTGACACATAGGGGTTCTTAGATTCCTGAATGATGCCTATGATCAGCATCTCCTGGAAGTGCTTTCAAACATCATATCTATTGGCAGGGGCCAGTCATCTTAATCATTCCTGGAAAGGTCTCTCATTAGTGACCTGAATGCATTGCTGTACACCCCTGTCACACCCAATGTCCCATTCCTTCAGGGAGAAAACTTCTGTTCACTGTGCCAACTTTTTTGAAATCTGTTTTGCCACTCAGTAGTCAAAAAGGAGCTTCCAAACTCAAACAATGAAGGGTCTGCAACCACTGCTATTTGTACTGCAGTGATCTATAGACCTCTGGCACAGGGAAAGGAGATGGACAAGGTTTTGGCAGAAGCCATCCAAAAGATGGCTAATAAAGGTGAAGGTGCTGCTGGTGAGGGATTTCAATATGCCTGATGTAGAATGGAGCATCCCAGCTGCAGCTTCAGGTAGGAGCAGGGACATCCTAGAGTCCCTGTAGGGGGCATTCCTCAGGCAACTATTAGAGAAGCACACTCATGAGGGAGTAATATTAGATCTAGTGCTTACCAATGGGGGCAGTATTGCAGATGTCAAGGTGGGTGGCAACCTGGGGAGTAGTGATCACTGTACAGTGTGGTTCAATATAAGAACTGTGTCAGAAGTGAACCACACAAAGGTGAGAGTCCTGAATTTCAGGAGGGCTAATTGTAGAATGATGGAAGAATGCCTCAGGGATGCCTTGGCAGGGTGGGACGACTTGGGAGGAATGGAGGAACAGTGGGCAAAGCTAAAATGGTCCATAGTGAAGGCAACAAACCTCTGCATCAGGCAGGTAAGCAAAAGGAAAATGAGACTGCGGTGGTTCTCAAAAGAGTTGGCTGGGAAGGTAAGGACAAAAAAGCTAGCATTCAGAAGGCATAAGGAGACACAGAGGGAGATGGATAAATAGATGTATCAAGAGAAGTAGAGGGAGGCAGGGAAAGCAGTGAGGAGCGCAAAGGGGCAGATAGAGGAGAAGATATCACAGGCAATAAAGAAAGGGGACAAGACATGTTTTAGGTATGTTAGTGATAATTGAAAGACCTGGGGAGGAATTGTAAGGCTGGGGGGGGGGATTGTGTGGAAGGGTACAAGGACAAATCAGACATCCTGAACAATTATCTTGTCCCTCTCCTTTGGTGAACACATAAGTAATATCACCACGGCAGCAAACAAGAAGTTGGGGGCACTGTATATACTATGTTTCTGCCTCACACCCAAGGACAGATTCCTGGCAGTCAGTGGCACAGTCCTGCCAATCTTAGATTATGGAATTGTAGTGTATGATGTGGCTATGGACACCAACCTACTTAAGTCCACCTAACCCTCAACAAAGCCTGCAGATTCATCCTGGATGCAGATTGCCTCACACATACATCTGAACTCTACATAAGGATGAAATGGCTCCCCCAATGGATAGAATTAAGACCCAGACCTGCCTACTAGGGAAGAAGGCCTTCTAGGACATGTGCCTGCCTCACTACAGGAGCTGCTCAGGTCAGCCCCAGGTGAATATGCCACAGAAAGCACCACTAGGCATGCCTGTGCCATACCCTTCAGCAAAACAGTCCTGGGAAGGCATGCCTTTGTGGTTAGGGCACCCACCTGGCTAAATGAGCTCCTCTACTCCACCACTTGCCTCCCACAAATAGGGCTCTCCAAATCCAAACTCTGGAAGTGCATCTCCCCACTAGATCACTGCTTCTGTAAATCTTAACCTCCCACTGGAATTCAGTTTGACACCCAACTGACCACACCCTGTCCTTGGATGAGTGCACCTATCCCCCCCACCACCACCAGCTCCACACCCTCCTGCCTCAGCCCTAACTCTTGCCAGTTGGCTCACTCACACGTTCCCCTGCACCACACCCCACAAACTCACCCAACCCCCCATCATCCACCTACCTTGATCAAAGCCCCATGTCTCTGCACTTAACTTTTCTTTAGTTGTTCATTGTGGCCTCTAATGTGATTGACAATTCCCAGCTGCTGTATCTGTACCTGCTATGAGAATTTGTAACATGGATGATGTTGCAGTTGCATCTAACTTATGTGAAGAGAATCTTGAAATATGTTGCCCTCCTAAGAATCGAAACCTGAATATGTTATCTTCCTATGTAATTTGGAATGTGTAAGCTTTTCTGCTACTAATGTGTAAAATTGTATATTTGTAAGTATGCTACTGCAACTAAGTGTTTATCTAAACTTTTTGATGAGGATCCTTTGTATATGAGCTTTTAGCTCAAAGGTGGTAATTCCAATCTCACAGTAAATAAAATAAAATCATTTTTGTTCAGTTTTCACAAATGAAAGGGAGGGTGAGGGATCACAGATCTGTGTCAGGGGCTTCAAAGGAAGGGGCATGGACACTAGTCTATTTACAGAAGAGAGAGTCCAGAAAGAACTTATAAATCTAAAAGTTGACAAGGAAATGGGGCCAGATAGGATACATCCAAGGTTTTTAAGAGAGCTCAGAGAGATGCTGACTGCACCTCTGACAGTGCTATTTAACTACTCACTGGAAACAGGTGTTGTCCTGGAGGACAGGAGGAGGACACATGTAGTACTATTTCATAAAAGTGGGAGCAAGGAGGAGGAGGCTGGTAATTACAGGCCAGTCAGCCTGACTTCAGTGGTGGGGAAATTAATGGAATTGCTACTAAAAGAAAAGATTGTGGAATATCTTGAATTCAGTGGCTTACAAGATTCGAGTCAGCATGGATTCACTAAGGGAAGGTCATATCAAACTAATGTTATAAATTTCTTTGACTTGGTAACCAGAGAAGTAGATCAAGGTGGAGCAGTGGATGTGGCCTACCTAGAGTTTAGTAAGGTCTTCGATACTGATCCACATGGGAGACTCATAAACAAGCTGGGCAGCCTAGGAGTGGGACTAAAAGTGGTAAACTGGGTAAGAAATTGGTTGGAGGATAAGCAACAGAGGGTTGTAGTAAATGAAGTTTACTCCGAGGGAAGGTGGCTGGGGTGCCACAAGGATCACAACTGGGATCAGTCGTCTATAACATCTTTAATAAGCAACATTGCAGAGGGACTAGAAGGGAAAGTATGTCTTTCTGCAGATGACACAAACATCTGCAGTAGAGTGGACACTCCAGGGGAGGGGAGGAAGAATAGAGATCTAGGTAAGCTTGAGGAGTGGTCAAGAAAGTTGCAACTAAGTTTCAATACAAACAAAATACAAAATCATGTACTGGGGCAAAGAAACCCAGGATCAGAGTACAAAATGGAGGGAGTAGTACTGGCGATCACCAAACAGGAAATAGACCTGGGTCATGTCATATCTGATTACCTAAAATTAGCCAACCAGTGTGACAAGGCAGTGGGGAGAGTCAGTGGAATGCTAGGGCGCAAAGAGGGGTTATCACCAGCAGAAAGATGGAGGTGGTGATACCTCTGTATCAGTCTCTGGTGAGACCCCACCTAGAGTACTGTGTCCAGTTCTGGATTCCTCATCTCTGAAAGGACATAGACAGAGTTGAGGCAGTCCGGAGGAAGGCAACTAAAATGGTATGAGATCTGCATCAAAATGCCTATGAGGTGGGACTGAAGGACCTCAATATGTACAGACTGGAGGAAAGGAGGAAGAGGGGAGATATGATATGATAAGAGACTTTCAAATACATCATGGGTATAAATAAGGCTCAAGAAGGAAGCCTTTTTCAGAGAAAAGGATGCACAAGAACAAGGGGCCATGCGATGAAGCTGGAGGGGGGAAGAATCAGGGGAAATGTAAGGAAACAGTTCTTCACAGAAAGGGTGGTGGATGCCTAGAACAACCTCCATGAGAAGGTGGTGGGAGTGAAAACTGTGAAAAACAGTAATGGGGTTTAAGAAGCCATGGGACAGGTATACGGGAACCTTTGAAGGAAGGAAAGGTAGAGTAAAGCTGAAGATCAAGTACGGTCTATGGCGTGACAGCAGGTAGCGAACATGGGCAGACTAAGTGGACCAAGCAGTCCTAATCTGCCAACAAATTGTATCTTTCTATGTTTGTAATTGTCCTGGAGCTGGGTTCTCTCTCTTTTGTAACTGTGTGGCCAAATCAGCACAGTAGCCCCCGGCGAGAGTCTGTCCACTTCAGATGGTCACTGGTTGGTCGCTGTTTGGTCTGTTACATTTGTCACATGAACTGTTACTTGTTTGACATATGCATGAGCTTTAGCTGGCAGTAGGCTAGGTTTGACTATGAGTCCATCTGGCAAGTTTCTCTGGGTCATCCAATATTAGCAGCTGATTATTGCAACTTCCCTTGAGATACACTATTCCCTTGATGGCACACTCTGCTTTGGCAGGTAACACCGCTTCATATCAGTTTTGGCACCAATCAGTTCCCATAGGTTCATCCTTGGACAGGAGCTTTGTGAGTGTAAGCTTGTCTGACAAGTCCATGGAGGGGCATGGATGCCTTTTCTTGTTGGGCTTCAGACTCTTTGCACAACTAACCCAGGTGGTGAAAGGTGAGCACTGGTTCCTACAATGATTGGAATCTTTTTGTATGTATTCATCTGTGGGCAAGGAACATGTCTCCACAGCAGTAAGGGTTCCAGCAATGTTCAATGGAAAGGAAATTCAGATATGAAGCAAATTCAGAAGTGGGTATGAAGCTTCACTGATACCCCATACATAGAAACAGTTCAAAGTCTCCAACTTTTTCTGAGACAGATATTTATAATAGATTTGAACACTATAGTGACTTGGGAGCCACTATCCAGGAGTACTCAGGTGGGCCATCAATCTACTCAAGTTTCCACTTCTGTATTAAGACCTACTGTTTTGTCTCAGTCTGTTGACACTTAGGCTTCAGCATCTGAAGCATTGGTTTTGACACAAGCAGTAGCTTTAGCAATAGTTGCTGATGAGGAGCAATTTGTTCCCAAGGCACCAGAGCACACCTCTACTGGAGCTCACCGAAGATTAAAGGCCTAGCAAAGCTTGTGACCAATTCCTCCCTGATTAACCTGCCCGCAACTCCCAGAAAGTTGCTTTCTGACTGGCACTGACATTGGATATGCTCATCCTTACCACAGTGGTAGCAAAAAAAATAACTTTTATCCATTGATTATCGATGGGTTCCAGTTGGAGTGTTCTATGGGTGCCCCCCTCCTGAACAAGGGTCCTAGGTGATTGCAGGACTTGACAGTTCATTGATTCTTCCATCATTTTCTTTAGCTCAGTCAGATGAGTATAGAATTTGTCAAGTGAGTTTGCATTTAGTCTCACGTCCCAGTGCTCAAGACAGTCAACACGGCACTACTTGACACAGGCATGCTGGGGACTAAGGGTTCAAAGTCCCTGGGGCATGGGCTGGTCATGCCAGGTTGGACTATCACACATTTCATTTCATTTCCTGATCTGTCTCTGGAGCTCTAGAACATCAAGGAAGCCCTAGCTGTCTGACACGTGGGCTCTGGCAGTGGAAGCAGGCGAGGGTCCCCACTGTTCATCTTATTCCTCAACCTCTCCAACCTCCCACATCAGGACTTGATGGTAGTGTGGATCAACCAGTCTCTCATTTAAGCGTAACTTTAAAAGCAGTAACTCTGAAAATCAGGAGGCCTTCAGGATTTGTTCTAGTCCCACCTTGTTCAGATCCTTGAACTATTCCATCTTTGCAGTGCACTACAAGTAGAAAGACGAAGAACCTTAGTGTGCAAGCACTGAGGCAAGGGTTACCCCAAAGGGCATTGTCCGGGAAGCCAAGTTTCAAAGAAATACAAAATCACACATACCCCCATAATGCAAAGCATCATGGGCTGTATATGCAAATCACCACAAAATATTGTGCTGGTTCAACTTTAAACAGAATTGCATGGTGCCGTACAAGTAGGGCCCTCTCAAGTCTCTGTAGTTAGGCAGACAGGGGCTCCTCCCAGCATTGTTTGGTGGTATTAAACTTCCAGTACAAGTCATCACAGGATTCCATACTTCCAAACACACTGTCTAGGGTGGAAAGTATTTATCTTCTTGGGTCTCTCAGTCTGTGGCATGCTTGGACTGGATGGAGTCCACTGCTGACCACTTCAAGCTCTATGCCAGTCTCTTGCATTTTTATGTTTTGGTGCTTTGCCATTCATGTAGCATTGGGACTGTATAATCAATCCAAGTTTCATAATCTTCTTATCTAGTGGGGGTAGGGATGGTGCCATAAAAATATCGTAGGTGTCTGCAATAGTGTGAACCGGCAATGTGAGCTAACCCAGATTCTTCAAGGGTTACCTGAGGAGGCAACAAGGTCTGCACATCCTTAAACGTCTTCCTTTCACTAGCAGCAACAGATCCAATTTGGTCTTAAAATCCCTCAGAGTTTAGGCTGGTGAAGAAGGTTTTGGGCTGACAGGACTCCCTTTGCTTATAGCCAACCAGATCTCTAGAGACTCGTAAGGTGTCACCATGGCAGGCAAATTCATGGCCCCAAAGTTTTTAGTTTTCACAATTAAGTTTCTAAACTGGGTACCTGGTTCTCTTGCTACTCTCTGAATTTTCATGTCCCCACAATTTTTAGGGGCATCCTGTAACACTTCCAAAATGGACCCTTGTCGCTTTCCTCAGCCACAATCCATTTTGAAAGGCTTAAGCCTGTGGTTCAATTACTGAAACAGCCATGCCCCCCCCTTGCCTGACCTATTTAAATTCTTCCTTTCTGATTCATTCAGAAGCATTTTTCTTTGCCACTGAAAGCTCTGTTGGACTCCACTCTCATCTCAAATTTTTGGAATTTCTGCTTAGTTGGTGCTGCTGTTCTACTGGTTTGTATTTCTCCTACTTTTCTCAGTCTGTATTTTGCTTTTGCCTCAGGCTGCTGCTTGTTTCTCTGTGTTGTCTGTGTCTGTGCTTTTGTTCTGATGTGCTTGTGTTTCTTCTGTTTTCTTCTTTGGTGGGAGTTCTAGTTTTTCTAACATCCTGCTGTTCCCCTTTGCTTTCACTGTGGGGCCTTTCTAGTTTTTCTAGTGTTTTGTTATCCTTTTATTTGCCTTGTGCTGTTCTGGCTCCCATTTTCTTTATCATAACTTTAACAAATCTCTTTGTTCAATTGCAAATGTTATATTTGTGCTATTCAGCTCTCACATTCTCCCTGCCTCTCACAGTGATACATCCACTTTAATTGTTTGCACCTGGACTGGCTTCACTCAGTGCTGGCTCCATCTAGGCAGATGCAACTCCCAACTCTACAAATTCTCCTGTGATGCTTCTACTCCTTTTGTGGTTTTCTGCTGCAGCTTATCAGACCAAGCTCCTTTACTTCATACCTTACTGCACTATGAATGAAAGCAGTCGAACTGAGTGGGAAATGGGGAACACCACTACAGTTTTAGTGGGTTTCTGCCCTGCCATCCAAATGACACTCTATCATAAATGTACTGTTGTCCTAGTCCTATGTGCAGGACTCGTGCATCCATAATCATAACTCAAACTCTCATTAATTTTGCCTATCTTTTCAATCCAAGGTATATCAGCCTGGCTTACTATCTCTGGCATGTAAAAAGTACATTTCTAATTTTTATCTATACTGAAACCTTCTGTCATTAAATTAGTTGTTTGATCTCATGATGCTCAGCTTGTGGCTTCCCTGTTATTCCCATGTCAGTGGACTATGATGTCATAATGGGGCATTATGGCTCCAAGTAGCAGGAGCATGCTTTATGTAAGTTGAATGACTTCTGCCCTGCTGCTTTGCCATATTCCTGCATACTCCTCATCAATTTAATTATCACTTCTCATACTACTGCTCCTGTGTAGCCTAAATGGAATTTAAGGTAATCATGCATAAACCATGTCAATTAAATTACCTAAACCTCATTGATTCAGTTACTGGCATCCACAGCTAACCAATGGCCACTGGCTTCACTGGCCTCCTACCATCTATCCACATCAGTATTACCTATCACCATTGAGTATTTTCAATGTCATTAATATTAGGCTTCCATAATGAAACTGGATGGCTTGCTTTCTGCTGGCTCTGCTCTATCAGTCAGTCTCATCAGTCAGTCATATCGCCCATCATACCAATACCAAACCACTGGCCACTGGCTTTGTCTGGCCTCCTCATATCTAGTGCTTCATAGCTGATGTTGACTGTATGCTCTCAATCATAAATCAGAGGCATGCCAACCATGACCATTACTTTCTATGGCTCAGGGCCTGCCCTGCAGCAGATGGTCTTGCTCTGCACCCATGAAGTCCACATCTTAAGTAGAGATGCAGCAAATTTAAATTTCACTGGTGAAGTGCCTGTGAAGTGGGCACTATACAATATCACTCCACTACGTGGAGTGGCCAATGCAAAAGGCTCACTTTGCCTTGTAATTATTACTTCACGTTGCCATTTCACCTTAATACAAAGTAAGGCGAAGTGACAACAATATTGGCAGCCTTTCATACACACAGTCACTAGAATTAATGTGCATCCCCAAAATGCTCAGGTCTTGTGTCCAAAAAACTCCCCAGTGCTGACAGTGATGAAGTGAAATGAGAGCACAAGAAATGCAAAGTCTAGCAGAATTAATGGCGCACTCAGATGTCATGAGTGCAGTAATCACACACAGTCACCAGAATTAATGTGAATCCCCAAAATGCTATTGTCTTGTGTCCAGAAAATTCCACAGTACTGATGAAGTGAAATGAGAGCATAACAAGAAATGCGAAGTCTCCCAGAATTCATGGCACGCTCAGTCATACACGTAGTGGTCACACACATTCACAAGAATTAATTTGCATCCAGAAAATGCTACTGTCTTGTGTCCAGAAAATTCCCAGTGCTGATGAAGTGAAATGAGAGGGTAACAAAAAATACAAAGTCTCCTAGAATTAATGGTGCACTCTGTCATGCATGCAGTGGTCACACACACAGTCACCAGAATTAATGTACATCCCCAAAATGCTACTGTCTAGTGTCCAGAAAATTCCCCAGTGTTGACAAAGTGAAATGAGAGTGTAAAAAGACATGCAAATTGTCTCAGAATTAATGGCACACTCAGTCATGTGTGCAGTGGTCACACACAGTCACCAGAATTAATTTGCATCCCCAAAATTCTACTTTCTTGTGTCCACAGAATTCCACAGTGCCGATGAAGTGAAATGAGAGTGTAACAAGAAATACGAAGTCTCCCAGAATTAATGGCGCACTCAGTCATGTGTGCAGTGGTCACACACAGTCACCAGATTTAATTTGCATCCCCAAAATGCTACTGTCTTGTGTCCAGAAAATGTCCTAGTGCTGATGATGTGAAATAATAAGGTAACAAAAAATACAAAGTCTCCCAGAATTAATGGTGCACTCCATCATGCACGCAGTGGTCACACAGTCACCAGAATTAATGTGCATCCCCAAAATGCTACTGTCTTGTGTCTAGAAAATTCTCCAATGCTGACAAAGTGAAATGAGTTTAACAAGAAATGCAAAGTCTCCCAGAACTAATGGTGTACTGCAAAAGCACAGACAGATTAAGATTGTGTTATACACTCAAGAGATGCAGACACAAAGGCACAACAATGCCTAACCAGTGCTCACAAGTCACAAATCCAAATCTGGAAAAGAATACCTTTTGCTGGTTGGGGGTAGGGGGGTAGTGCACAGCAGTAACAGTCCACTACCAGTAAAGATACCACAAAGCAGTATAAAAAATTCATGCAGGTGTGGTGGATAGCAGGTTCATACTGCTGCAATCACTTAGTGGCACAATAAAAGGTATCTGATTTAATGGCATGCATTGCACACACAGTACAAGTAATGCATAGCAAATTGAAAAGCTTTAGTAATACAACTAAATGTTTTAAACAAACTGAAATTATACACTGCTGCACCACAACAATCAGCAAGAAAATGTCAAGAATTACTAAAAATATTACTGTGTGTACTTTAACACAGTTATACAAGAAAAATATAACCAAAACAGAAAGACTGCCTTTTTCTCCCAGTTAATCTACTACACCACAGATACGCCCCTCCCCCAAAGCACACTTCACAGTACCCAGACTGACTGTTCTAAACTAACATTCAAAATCCACACACAAACAATAAACACTCAATGATATGAGCACAGGAGGGTTTCCTACAATCAATGTACTACATTGTGAGCAAAAACAATAGCTCAAAAATACTTTTTTTAACAGCTTTTAGAGGATTTGAATCACAGAGCTCTGAGAGAAAACCGTTTCCATCTTTCACTATAAACACACTACATAGAACTGAACTGTGCAGAACAATCTAGAGCCCATGTGACCTGCAATCCCATGAAGCACTGCAAAATTCACCTTTGGAGCTCAAAAACAAGGCAAAGTGAGGCGAAGTACATTGATTTCAATGTACTTCACCTTAAAATTGGTGGAGAAGTGGTTTGGGGAAGATGGACTAACGCAAAGTCATTGTTTTCAATGGACTTCGTGTTCCCCATTATAACGCGCACTCGGCTTCGCATTGCGGGTACTTTGCGGATTCCGCATTACTCCGCGAATCACTTTGCAGAGAGAATTTCAGCCACTTCGTCCACCACTAATCTTAAGCATGCAAAACTTAGGCCAGAGTACTTCTCATCTGGCACATAGTGGGAATGTCCTTGCTCTGCACGGACCTTTAGCCCTGCAGCCTTATCGCTGGCACCTCTTGATGCAGAATTTAAGACTTCAGCTATGAAGGATGGGGCCCTCATGCCCAAGACTACTCTTTTAGCAAGACAAATCAGGTTCAGTGGTGCCTGCTATGCTGTTCTCCCCACAACCACCTCTGGTTCACCTGGTCTGTTTTTAGTTGGTAGGCTAGCTGAGTGCATCAGCAGTCATTGCTCTCCTCCTCCCACCTTGGGGATCCCACTTTTCACTTCAGGATATCCAATTTTGCAGAGTGTGCTTGTAGCCCTTCACAGTGATCCTGTTAGTGGGATCATGAGAGCGTTCCACCAAATTGGAATATTTTCCTCCCCTTGGATTGGGTTTCTAAATTGCAGCAGCAGAGCCATCATTAAATAAAACATCCCTAGCCTGGAGGGAAAGCAACCTAGGCCTTGGATCTCCAGAGGCTTCCTCCTGAAATAGTTTTTTTCCTCTCCTCAGTGCCAAAGGTCATAATATCTAGTTACTTTAGTTGTAATTCCCCAGGTTACTTAGGTAGGTTTCCGCTGTTGGATGGAGATAGATGGTGGCCCTCCCTTGCCATTCTCTCTCTCTCTCCATGGGAAGTCATGCCCTCTCATTATAACTCATTCTACCTATGATAAAATTGTTACTCATTTCAGTTATCTGCTGACCATTACCATTATCTCTGCTGACCTATGTGAAGGTCCAGTTCTCAATACCAACTCATTACCTCTGCAATGCCTTCTGATCTACTCTCGCTTTGGGCTTTTCTTAAAATACTTTTAGCCTAAGGGAATCCTTCCCATGGCACCTCTGGGGGTGGAACCCTCGTGCAGGGCTCCTTGCCTTCAGCATCCCTACAGGGTACTAGTCCTGAGGCACAGAGATGCGAATGACCACATTAAAGTTTATTCAGCAAGTTGCATAAGCCCAACACCACACTAAGTTGAATAAGCACATTGAATTGAAAGGCTTAAGTCTGTGGTTCAATGGCTGAAGCAACAGCCACAGCCACCCTCGTCTGACCTATTTAAACTCTTCCTTCCTGTTTCATTCAGAAGCATTTTTTCTTTGCCCCACCATCCTCCTCCTCATTCTCCAGCTGCTAGCCTCTCTTCTTGGGGTTTTTTCTTAAGTTACTTTTAGCCTAAAGGAATCCTTCCCATGGCACCTCTAGAGGTGGAACCCTCCTTCAGGGTTCCTTGCCTTCAGCATTCTTACAGGGTGATAGTCCCAAGGCACAGAGAGGTGAACAGCCACAACAAAGTTTATTTAGCAAGTTGCATAAGCACAACACCACACCAAGATGTGTAAGCACATTGAAACCAGGAGTACTTACTGACAGTCCAAACCATTGACCACATACCAGTCTTCTACCTCTTGAAAAGTCATTTTCAGTTTCACAGGAATTTTCCAAGGGGGTGGCAATGATAAAAGGTCTCTGATAAGCCCCCAGGTGTTTCCACATGTTCAACAGGAGATCTTAGTGGTGCCTTCAAAGTGTGACCCCCAGGACGCCATGCTTAGGTTCACATCACTGCCTGGTGACTGTACAAGGCCCACCTGGTTGAGGGGGGTTAGATAAGCCCTTTCTCCTATGGTAGGGCAGATTCATCAGAGAACAAATAATAACTAGTGCAGTGCCTCCACCCAGAGAAGATAAGTGGGCCAGATGTTGTGTGCAGTACCATACTCTGGGATGCAGTACCTACCCACCTCCCTACATTGGATTGGACCACCTCCTGGGGACCACTAAGACAGTTTTTACCTTCACTAATCAACACTTTAATCAGGTTATATGAACAGGGTGCACACACAGGAGTAAAATTCAACAAATTAACAGTGATTTTATTGGAGAACAGAGGCCTGGAAACTGAAAGAAAAGAAAAGCCTGGACAATACCAAGTCACCTTTAACACTCCAACCCTATAGCAATGCCCCTGGAAGCCACTGTACTCTGGGTCATTACCATCCTCTCTGATTCTACACAGTCTAATAAGCACCCACCCAATCAAGGGGCAAAAAGAGAACTGTATTACACAGAGTGCAGTAACTCTTCAGCTGTATCAGTAGTAAAACTACAGTTTATGCAAACACCAATGGCTCTGGGTGCCCAGTAATTACACTAGAGTCCCAGTACTGGCCTGGTAGCTGCTTTGCCTGGGAAAATTTGGTGGTGTACTTGATGAAAATTAGCAATCTTGAAATCTAACCACTCAACAGGTCATGGTGTGTTAGTACAATTAAAACAACTTGAAATCCAATAGGCAAATGCTAGAAACAAGACTGTAATCCAAACGCAGCAGCAAAAAGTGGTGTTGGTGGCTCAGCAGGTTGCACACACACCTCTGAGGCTTGAAGATCAGAAGACTGTGGGTTCTATTCCCACACCAGGCACTTGAGTTAAATCCCAATACTGACACTATAGCGCAGCATGGGGGGGGGGGTGCTGCACTCCGGAGGTGCCATCTTTCGGATGAGACATTAATCCGAGATCCCATCTGCCTGTTCTGGTGGTAGTTCAGGTGGATGTTAAAGATCCCATGGCACGTCTCAAAAAGAGTAGGGGAATTTTTATTAGAAGTCTGGACTTCATTGCAAACATACTACTAAATACAGATGTACAAGAGAAAATCAAAAACATACTCATTTCATAAGAAAAAGAAATCATACAAAAAAAAATTCTCATACAAATGGCTCAAAGGAAAACATATTATTATGCAACTAATACACAGATATCCTAACTTTGAAGTGTTCTTAATCAATCATTTCATTCATAAATCACAATTTACCCATAAATGTTTAACCTTTCATGCCATATTGTACAATCCTGTGTAATGACTTCTTGATATTGGCCAAGAGTTCTGTATGTGAGACCAGTCTTTGCTGTAATACCCACATGCATTGGGCTTGCCAAATAAAGTATCTTATCATCATAAATGCAACATATACAGTATAAATATGATACTTTCCCCATGAACCTAAACATGGGTCATACATCACTTCTGAGTAGGTTACATTTAAAAAAGTTGTTCTTGCCATTCTTTAGCTAACAAATCCTAGAACTGCTTTATGAAGGCACAATCTAAAAATAGATGCTGTTGTGATACTATAAGCTGCACACAAGAGTCCCTAGGGCAGTATCTGTCTGAGATCTGTTTATGTTTGTTATTCCCTTGGACACTCAGCCTACCATAATTCCCTAACCAGAGGCTATCCCATACAAATGGGGGGATTCTAGGGATAGCTAATTGTTTTAGAACCCTGTTTACCTGTGTATCTTGACAAAGAGGGAATGCAATTATGGACTGGCATTCTACTTGGATAGTACTATATGTGATAGCACTATATATGGTTTTTCTGTCAGATGTCTGAAATTGACAAGGAGACAGTTGCCATTTTATTGCCTGCTTAATACATTCTGACCCATACTGAGGGATTACTGCCTCCCTATTCAGTAATCTAGGTTTACCATGTTCCCAAGATAAGAGACTAGGATGTATCCATAAGTCTATTAAAGGTTTCGTTACCTTAACTCTAGGTTTTAAAGCCAGCCCAATGTTGTAGCACATAAAAATACTGATTTGGAAAGCTGCAGGGTGGATCATATTTACACCCCCTTCTGTGACTGCTCTGTACATGAAGTCCCTTTTTTATGGGATTCAGATGGGATCTCCAGAAGGCCAGAAACAAGATACTGTATAGCCCAGTCACTATTCCCTGGGGGGGGGGGGTGATAGACATGGCTCTAATACAAAAAAATAGTGTTTTGATTAAGGCTACTCTTTTTTTTTTTAGAGAGCTGCTTATCTTTCCACCCTGACACTAATCTATTGGCACATACTATATCTTTCTCCCAGTTGCATAACTGGATGTTACCTGGAGCAAATTCTATCCCTAAAATTACAACAGAGTCTTGAGAGACTCTGATGTCTGCAATACTGTCAGATGGGGGCAATGGCAGGGACCCCAGTTTTACCCCTTTGCTTTTCTCAAAATTAATTTTGGACCCAGACATGTCTGAAAACTATTGTAGTACTCATAACAAGGAAACCTCACAAGTATTAGGGGCCATGGTAAGGACAACCCACCCAGATCTTCTGCGTAGGCTAGTATTTTAATAGGGGGAATATCAGTGTTGACCAAGAGACCCTTTATTTCCTTGGCCTGAAGAATTGCCCTGATGAGTATGTCAATCCCAAAGCATACAGAAAGGAGCTAGAGAAGACACCCTTGTTGAACTCCCCTGTATACCCTAATTTGTCTATCGTGCCATCCATTGATATTTGGGACTATAACAGCCCCTTGTTACATGGCCCTTATCCAAGTCACAAAAGTTGATGGTATACCAAAGGCTAATAATGTGGAAAACAAGAACTTATGTGATAGTTTGTCAAAAGCTTTTTCTTGATCCACACCCACCACTAATCCTTGTAATCCAGCATACTCCCCTCCAAAAAAAGTTCTTTTAGGATTATCAAAATATCATGTTGCCGTCTGTCCAGTATAGCCCAGGTTCGCGGGAGGCTGATCATGTAATTGGATACCTTGGATAGCCTGGCCAGCAGGATTTTAGTCAAGATTTTAAGGTCCGTATTTAACAGGCTGAGTGGCCTCCAGTTATTGATGTCTGATTTAGGACCTTTTTTATGTATTAAAACTAAAATAGCTTCTTGCATAGAGACTGCGAATTTAGAATTTGCTAACATATGATTAAATAAAATAGCCAAAGCAGGAGCCAAATCTTCACAAAAACAGTTATATATTTGATCAGAGACTGACTTGGAAGAAAGAAATATTTTGGAGGAGGCTTACTGGACTGCCTGCTTGCCACTCCTCCACCGTGCTGCTGAACCTAAACTGTCTCCATACTGCTGTGTGGCTGCCTTGCTAAACCACATATGCTGCCTTGATAAACCACATATGCTGTGTGACAAGAGACAGTCACACTCCTGACAATACTCAGTACCTCTTGTTCCCTTTCATCCAGTGACTGTGGCTGCATTCTTAAGTCGTGATCCCCAAACCTGGCAATGGGGACTGGTACCCTTGACCAAGATGCCATTTCTTCTTCTTTGATGCCTCAGTACCATGAGGACACCCAACTACCATTTCCTTGAGTGGGAGAACCTGCTGCAAAAGGGCTCCTCCCCAGCTCTCCCAGCTCCACTGATCTGGCCCTTGCTGCAATTCACTTCCCTCTGCACAATGACAAACAGACACATACCTGACAATAGCCTAGGAGAGCTACATCAAAACTCAGATGACCAACACACACAAGGGGAAATAAGTATTATAATAAAAAGACTCTAGAATAATAGTTACAACAGAACCTGGTTATGGCCATCTTTTGTGCCCCTTGACCTTGTAGCTCAACCAATAAGGGGGCTAGGAAGCCCTAACAACAGCCAAACAGATTTGTTGGGGAATGACACCAGAGGACCCTCCCCACTGGTACTGGTGGGTTACAGGAGCCAATCAGAGCACAGGACAGGGCTGAAGGACTGCTGGACAGCCCTGCCTGACAAATCAAAGACTGACTTGGAAGAATGAAATGTCTGAGCTCAGGAGCAGCTCATGGCAGTCCTAGAGACTTGGCAGTGTTTGGCTGTTCTGCTGGTGAGACCAAGTGAGAGGAATAGCCACACCAGCAATCCTGTGAGCCCTCAATATGGTTCATTCAGTAAACTCACTGTGAGCCTTATCCTGGGCTTTAACAATTCAGACTGTGTAAGATGAGCTCCTGTCAGAAGAAATTGCTGAGACTATGAGTCTGTGGGCCATAGACATAGAAACGGCAGATAAGGACCGCTTGGCCCTCCCAGTCTGCCCATTTCCCTACCTACTGGATAAGCTGCAGATCCTAGTTAACCAGCAGCCTACTTCTTCTTACCCCCACTCCCCAGAATTGCCTTATGACTGTCCCATGCATGCTTGAATTCCACCACTGATTTTGACTCCACAACCTCCTCTGGAAGGCCGTTCCATGCATCCACAACCCTCTCTCTGTGAAAAATGCTCAAATTACCTCTGTGCCGCCTCTATCTTCAAATTGTGCCCTCTTGTTCTTGCACACCCTTTTTTGAAAGATGCTACCCTCTGGACTTTGTTGATTCCTGAGGTACTTGAAAGTTTCATCATGTCCCCTTCTCCTCCCTCTTTCCTCGAGGCTATACATATTAAGCTCCTTAAGTCTCTCTTCATTTGTCTTCCGGTGAAGACCCTGCACCATTTTAGTTGCCCTCCTCTGGACAGCTTCCATCCTGTCTATGTCTTTGCGGAGATTGGGTCTCCAGAACTGCACACAGTACTCCAGATGGGGTCTCACCAGTTGTCTGTACAGGGGGATAATAACTTCCTGTTTTCTACTGGAGATGCCTCTCTCTATGCATCCCAGTATCCCCCAGCACTCCTTGCTGCCCTCTCACTTTGCTTGCCCACCTTTAGGTCATCTGATATGACTACCCCCAGGTCCCTTTCCATTTTTGTTGTTGTTAGTATCTCACCCCCCATTGTGTACTCTTCCCCTGGGTTTTTGTTTCCCAGGTGCATTACCTTGCACTTCTTAGCATTGAATCTAAGCTGCCATACACTTGACCATTCCTCTAACCTTGCCAAGTCCCTTCTCATCCTTTCCAGCCCACCCTGTGCATCAGCTCTGTTGCAGATCTTAGGGTCATCTGCAAAGAGACATACTTTTCCTTCGAGTCCTTCTGCAATGTCACTTATAAAGACATTGAAGAGGATCGGTCCTAATACTGAACCCTGCGGTACCCCACTAGTAACCCTCCTTTCTTCTGAGTGGACTCCATTTACTATTACTTTCTGTGTCCTATTCTCCAGCCAATTCTTTACCCAGGTTGTCATCTTGGGACCCACTCCCAGGCTGGCTAACTTGTATATTAATCTTTTTGTGTGGGACTGTGTCAAATGCCTTGCTAAAGTCTAGGTAGGCCATGTCCACAGCCCCTCCCTGATCTCCTACTTTGGTCACCCAGTCAAAGAAATCTATCAGATTTGTCTGGCATGACCTTCCCGCTGTGAATCCATGCTGCCTAGGGTCCTGTGCCTCTCTGGCCTCTAGATACTCGACAATTCTTACCTTCAGAAGAGATTCCATCATTTTCCCTATCACTGAGGTTAAACTAACAGGTCTGTAGTTTCCTGCTTCTGCCTTGCTCCCACTTTTGTGAAGGGGAATCACATCTGTCCTCCTTCAGTCCTCGGGTACCACCCCCATCCTCCCATGATTTGTTAAAAAGGGTAGTCAGTGGTGTCACTAGTTTCTACCCTTAGCTCTTTTAGAATTCTGGGATGAATCCCATCAGGCCCCATTGCTTTGTCCACCTTCAGTTTTAAGAGTTCTTTCAGAACCCTTTCTTCTGTAAATGGGCTGGTATCAACTTCTGCATCAAGAGTGTTACTACTATTTGTTTTATGTACCTCCCCCTCTTCATTTGTAAATACTGAGCAAAAATATTTGTTTAGTATCTCTGCCTTTTCACAGTCTCCTCTGCCCACCCTCCCTCCCCTTTATTAAGCCTCACTATCCCTCCCTTGGTATTCCTTTGCTCCCTGATGTACCTATAAAAGGTTTTATCCCCCTTCTTAACTGAGTTGGCTGTCTTTTCCTCGGTTTGGGCCTTTGTTGTTCTGACTGCCTTCCCAGCCTCCTTTTGCTTTAACTGATACAGTTCTCTGTCCTGCTCCTTCTGCAATTCCTTGTACTTCCTGAATGCTTTCTTTTTCTCTTGAACCTTCACTGCCACTTCCTTTGAGAACCACAGTGGTTTCTTACATCGTCTTGTTTTGTTTATTTGCTTCACACAAAGGCTCGTTACCTCTGTGATGGCAGTTTTTATTATTCCCCATTGTTCTTCCACCCCTCCTTCCTGCCCATTTGCTAGTGCATTCCTTAGGCACTCACCCATTTTGGCAAAATCATCCCTCCTAAAGTCCAGTACTTTTGTCTTTGTATGGCTTGACTCTATTGCTGTGTTTATTGTGAACCATACTGTTTGATGGTCACTAGTTCCCAGATGGCTACCCACTTCTACATCTGTGATCCTCTCTCCATCTCCATTTGAGAGAATCAAGTCTAATATTGCTCCCTCGCGAGTGGGCTCCAGTACTAGTTGTCTAAGGCATGCCCCCTGAAGGGCATCTAGAATAACTGCACTCTTCAAGTGGCAGCTGCAACTGCACTCCAGTTAACATCTGGCATATTCAGATCACCCATCAGCAATATCTCCCTTTTTCTGCCATTCTAAGTATACCTTCTATCATTTCCCTGTCCATTTCCCCCTGAGAAGGGGTCTATATATAACCCTGCAGCGCATTGTGGTGCCATTGCTGTCTCAAATTTACCCACAGTGCTTCTTCTCCTCCCTGTTTACCCTTTTGTTCTGTTGCTTTTATTCCTTCCCTTATGTAAAGAACTACTCCTCCTCCTCCTCTTTACCCTCCCTGTCCCTCCTGTAGGTAGTGTATCCTGGTATGTTTATGCCCCAGTCATGGTTTTGTGTGTACCATGTTTCTGTGACTGCCACGATATCCAGATGTTCCTCCTCCATCAAGGCCACTAATTCAGGAAGCTTGTTACCCAGACTATGGGCATTGGTACTCATTGCTCTCCATTTTTTGATGGCTTTACCTTCTGTTGCAGCATCCCCCACTACCTCGGTCTTTTTCTCATTTAGTACCCTGATTTGTAGGGAAAGGCTGGGATTTTCCTGCTGCTTGTCAGTGCCTCCCCCTTTGACTAGTTTCAAAGCTTGCAAATGAAGCATTTAAACTGATTGCTCAAAAGACTTGTTCCCTTCCTGGACAGATGCAGACCATCCTGCCAGTATAGGCTGGTGTCCCTCCAGATGGAACCCCAGTCCCCAATGAAGCCAAACCCCTTGCTGCATACTGAATTGCTGCATACTGCATTGCTGCATACTGAAGCTGCTGTGCTGTACAAAGTAGAGACAGAGATCTGCATTCTACCCATGTTGCTTGGGAGCCAGGTAAAGGGCCTGCTAGCCCTTTTCTAGTGGGGGGGTTGGGGAAGAGGGAGCCATAGGGTAGGTGTCCTGAGTATGTGGGTACTCTTGATCCAGAGGGAAGTTGGGCCATGGGGTTCACTTCTAAGCACTGGCCTCCTTGGGAACTGGGAAGCCACTGTGTAGTGCTCCTGTGACTGAGAATTGATCCAAAAGGGCTGCATCCTGAAAGGTATGAGCCAGAAGAGCTGTGCTGCTGCAAAACATCCAAGAGAGTCCAAAGTGTTTCATCCCCAGACCACTGCAGCCTGTTCCCAATTGCTGCCTGACCTGCTACTGTGTGCTGTTCCTGGCCTCTACCGGACAGCTGCATCTGTGGGTTATGTGAGTGCTGGCATTGCTGGCTGTGGCCTTCTCCTTTTCCACTTTTGGATCACTGTTACTGCATTTTTATTTATTTATTTTATTAAATTTTTGTTGACCAGGAAAGGAGGACTAGACAGTTCTACCTATTTTCAGCCTCATCCCAGGAGAGGGAGATACAGATGGATGCCAACTAACACTGAACCAGATTAAGCTGTTGATGGTATTTTTTAGTGAATGGGGGAAATTTGACTAGGACACAGGGGAAATTCCCCTACTCTCCAGTAGGGGGAACCTCTGTCCATTCTTCCAAGATGGCCACTCTGGAGGAGTTGGTAGACAAGATGGATGGCGAGGAGACAGGGGAGATGGCATCCTCCCCTGATCTCACCACACAAGAGGCTATAGAAGCAGCTGTGGTTGCTGCTGAGTCTTCAGAAGAAGATACAATGAATGATGTGTTCCTCTCGTCGGAGGAATTTATGAGACAGAACCACTGTGAGTAAAAAATCAGCCACTTGAATGAAACTTGGACTGTATAATTGTGCAGGAGAAACCTGCAGTACACATGTTGTGTCTTGAAGCAGAAAGAGCACTGTTTACCGAAAGCCCATGACCTAGGGCTAGAACTTGCAGCACTTAAGAAAAAAGAAATGCCTGTTAAATAAGCTGGAGCCACTGTCAGTGGAGCAGTGAGTCAGCAAGCCAGTGACGTAAAAAAAAAAACATGTGCCAACAGCCAGTTGTTCCGGTAACTAGAAAATCATCAGATGCGTTGAAGGCCTCCAAACACAGGTTGGGTTCAGGACGTCAGCCTCAATCGGCCGATAAAGCTTCAGCGGCCCTAGCAACATCTACTAAACAAAGTTCTACTGAGGAAGAAATCTGCTCATTTTCTAAAAATAAAAGCATCCTGGGATGGAGCAAAGCAAAACAAGTAAATTCTGAAACCAGGCCCCAACCTGCAGCCACAAGGAACAGTGACATTGGGGCAGATAACTGGTCTCCCATCCAAGTTCTAGAGAATGCAGGATGGATTCAAAGCTCAGATGGACATTGGACTCCTAATACTCAGGACCCTTCTTTCCAGGATCTTCTAGCAAATGCAGCACCTAATGCGGCCACCATCCCTGAAGCAAGTATGAGCTCCACTACACCCCAGAGTAATTCTGAATCTACGTATTTCTACTGTTTCTAACTCTAATGTTGTGGGGACTGAACAATGTGTTGAGCAAAATGTAGCAGCTAATAATTCTACTACTGAGTGCAATACTGTTGTTACTAATCAAGAAGTAGAGGGCCACTGAGGTTGGGTCCCTCAGAGGAAGTTTTACAGAATACAACAGGAGGGGCAAGGATAGATACAATTTTCAAAATGTCAGACCTGTTTCAGAACAAGGAAGAACCTGCTCCTAGGTGCAATGCAGTTAGGTTATTATACAAAGGGGGCCTGGAGCCTCCTCCAGACAGGATACACATAGCCAGAGTACTGTTGAAAGGATCCATGAAATTATTTTCTTTAGAGATTTTTGCCCTCATTAGTATTGGAAATGCAAATGATGACATCAGCTTTAAAAATGTGTCAAGTTTGGATTGTTTTTGGGCTCAATACTATGTGTTGAAAAATAACCCTGTCTGAGTTCCCTTTTAAGCCATACCACTGACTAAGCCTCTAGTTAAAAATATAACAGTGATGTTTGCGAATGAGGGGGTGAATAAAGAGGATATTCTCTTCTGGTTGAGGCAGCAGTGTGAAATCTTGGGAAAACCCATTCATAGTCTTGATAGTGAGCACATCTGGGATGGCGGGTTGAGGATACATGTAAAACTCTTCTCTACCAACGCTGGACCTGCACACCTTCCTAGTAACTTTTTTTGGGGAAGGACCATGGCTCCATATTTTATGCTGGTCAGCCGTGGTCATGCTTTAAATATGACTCTGGGGCCCATCTCAGCTCAGCATGCAATACATCCCGATGCAGACACTGTTTGGAATTTGGCCATGTTTCAGCCAAATGCTTAAACTTATTTAAGGGTAATCTTTGTGAGGAATGCACATCACATGAAGGGTTAATTAACATGGCTCAATAAACAGCAAGCACAAAGAGTGGCAGAACAGAGCCCGAGGGCAGGTATAATATCCTTGCAAGATGATGCAGTCCCCCCAGCACAGGAGTCCTTAGATCTCCAGGAGCCAGGCCCCCAACAAATGGACATTCAGCCTGCTACTGAAAATCCCACTCCAGATATAGTAGTGTCTGCCCCCCAATAATGACAATGAAAGGCTACCTTCTGACATGCCCCCCCATAGACAGACCCTTTAAAATGGTGACCCAGGAAAAAGAGCTCTAGACTTGGGAAAACAGTCTCTTAGAAGGTAGGGGTATCCGAAACAAAGCAAAACTCATCCTGTACCACATGGAAAACATGGGAACAAATATGTGGCCCTCACCTCGGAAGGCATATGGAAATGAGATTGGTCAGCCAGACTCTCTGTGATAGAATGCTATGATGATATCACTGAATGGTGGCAGGACACTAAAAAATCCTAGCAGACTCTATTTCAAAATAAAGTTCATTATGAAACAAATAAGGAATACTTACATTATGTACAGCTGTAACATCAACTTCTGCAGTAAATTTCTCAATCTGAATTGTCTAAATTTGACTATAGCTTGCAAATCAGTAACATCAGGAAACAAATGATGGACATTCAATATAATTGGTGCAACTGCTTGGGACAGGAATCCTGATTTGGCATTCAGGTCAAGAAAGTGTCCCTGGACCCTTTCAAGGAGTGTAAGTCAAGGGTTGACAGTAGAATAATTACAGAACATACTTCTCAATCTGAACTTACAGTTAAAACACCTTAGTAAATACTACAAGTAGTAGAACAGCAGATGGTAAATTTATTTGGGATAGCGCCTCCAGACTTAAATGCTTCTGATAATCTGAGCTCCCATAATTTACCCCAGGTTTCAGACTTAGATGCACAAGAGTTAGTGCGTGACCTCTCCGTGGAGGAGGTCACTAGTGCTATTGGCCAGTTAAAAGTAGACTCTGTCCCAGGGTCTGTTTCTGTTTATTACCCTGACTTTTGTTCCCCTTTCCCTCTTTATTGTATTATATTCCTATTATTTTTTGTACTTGTAACACTGCCAATAACCATGTTTAATGTATGAGTATGCAGTTGCTGTAGTATTGCCTGTACTATTGTAGCCTCCAAGGTCATGCCTGGAAATAGGTACTTGGGGCCACATTTTCAAAGAAGATGGGTGGCTCATCTCAGCAAAATACAGAGTTGAGCCACCCAGCTCAAAAAATGCTCCAAACTGCAATATTTAAAATGGGGAGATGAAGCCGGCCCTGTGGCATAGAGGGTTGAGGCGCTGGCACCTTACCTCTTCCCACACTGGCAACCCGGGTTCAGGAACAGACTTGGGTCATCAGGAGTTGGCAGGGAAGGATAGGATTGAGCGTCCGATGGACTGCTCTCCTATCCTGGGGAGGGTTTGAGGTTTAAGCCTCGCTCCCGTAGCATCCCCTAGTGGAGACCAGGGGCACTACTGGAAGCAGTGCACTAGGGAGAACAAGAAAAGTGGAAAATATGCATTGGAAGTCTAGCCCAATGATGGTTGCCAGCTCCAGGCATCCCCAAAGACTCCCCAGGAAGCCTCATGAATGCCTCAGGAGCTCCCGGGACTACAAGAAGTAAATAGTGTGCTGGTGCCTCCTCCACACCATTGCCTTCCCCCTCGGAGGAATGGGGATTCACCTGGTGAAGGGTTACACTGGGGCTACTCCACGGACGGCTGCATATATGAGGTAGGTGGTCAAAAGGGGAGTTAGTAGGGTGAATGACTGTGGACCTTGGCAGACTCAAGGAGAGGCAGCTTGGGCACACATGGGGTGATAAACAAATAAATAAAAAAAAAATGGGGAGATGGGCCATGGCCCAAACATAATGTATGCGGCCCAAGTAGAGGGGCCATTCCCATGAATATTCCGCCTATGGTAATATTCAGAAAAGATGGGCCACTCAAGTGCATGAAATGTGCTGTGCAAAGACAGGCAAAGAAAAAGTATGCCTGAATCAGCTGACCAGCCACCCACAGGCTGGCTGTGGTAGTACAGACAAGAGCACAGCAGCCTGCCAGCCCTAGTAGTCTAGTGGCACCCCCACCAGGCCTTGATCCCTGATGTGGCAATATTAGGAAAAGAGAACCACATTTCGGTAGGGTCCCCCCCAGCCCCATGCCCTGATTGGACATATAAATAAAATACCCCACTTTTCCATAGTGTAGGGTCCCTCCTTCCAGCCCCATTCCCCAATCGCACATATCAGTAAAATACCCAACTTTTCAATTGTGTGGGGTCCCCCCTCCCAGCACCGTGCACCAATCTCACATAATAGAACAAAACCCCACTATGGAAACGTGGGTGTTTTGCTTATCTCTGTGATCAAGGGCTGGGGCTTGACCCAACTGTCTTGCTGGGTGTGGCTATGCAAATGAGTCCATAATGGGCATGCCTGAGGCCCATGCATAACCAATGAGCTCATTTGCATTTTCTGGCAGAATATCACCTGAATATCACCCTTGGGGGTGTTGATGCATCTGGGATGTGCCTCACATCTCCCATTGGTGGTCTTCAGCCCAGATCTTGGATGCGCTGGGCAGACTGGTAGTCACCCCCATTTGCGCCCTATATCCAGAATCCAATATTCATACAGGATGCGTGATCTGTCACAACCAATGTTATAAATCATTCTGGTCTGTCAATGCAATTAACATGCCTCCTATGAACATGTATCCATTATGACCACTGCAATAAAGAAGTTTAAAAAAAAAATCTGGTTCTGTGTGTATGAGCAAGTGTCAGTCTGGTGTGTGTGTGTGAAATCTTTCAATCACTGATGATGGGTACTTCTAGCTTTGGCTAAAGCAGGTTCAGTTTTCTGTGGCTGGTACTTTGTAAGGTGTGTTGTGCACATCTGTGTGATAAAAATGTAATGAGCAGGCAAGCAAGCCATGCGTGCATGTGAGAAAGAGAGGCCGTATGTTTTCACAAATGACAGCACAGCTGTTGCTAATTGCATGTATTCACAACTGCAATGTCAATGTTACCAAGAAAAATCAAACTCTGGCCAGAGCCAATAGGGCTGCAGCCAAGGTCATGGAACAGGTGCCAGAGGAGCCTGTGTGTGTGTGTAAATTTGAATGCAGGTCCATAACTTTGCTATGCTGTAATACTTTTGCCACAAATTGTCAACATTGCCCTTTTCTTATGATACCACTTCATGAAGAAGTGCAGAAAAAATGTTCAACTGCTGCCTGAAACGTGATTACATAGATACATAGACAGTGTCGGCAGATAAGGGCCTATGACCCACCCAATCTGCCCATTTGAGCTTGTAAGTTCACTTTATGTTTTCCTAGAAGTCCGTTGCCTCTTACCCCTGACCTCCAGAATTCCTTTATGTCTATCCCATGCATTCTTAAATCCTGTGATTGTTTCAGCCCCCACCACTTCCTCTGGCAGTGTGTTCCACTTGTCCACCACCCATTCTGTGAAGAAATTCTTCCTCACATTTCCTCTGACTGGTCCTTCCTCCAACTTCATCCCATGCCCTCCAGTCCTGGAACATCTTTTTTGCTTAAAAATAGTGTATTCCTGCACCCTGTTCCTCCCTTTAAGATACTTGTATGTCTCTATCATGTCCCCTCTCTCCCTCCTCTCCTCCAGGGAGTACATATTCAGTTCCTTCAACCTGTCCTCATAGGACTTGTGATACAATCCATGTACCATCTTTGTTGCCCTTCTCTGAAACTTCTCTACCCTGTCTATGTCCTTACGTAAGTAAGGTCTCCAGAACTGTACACTGTACTCCAGGTGGGGCTTCACTAGTGTCTTGTATAGTGAAATTATGGCATCCCTTTCTTTTCCTGCTGGTGATACCCCTGCCTATGCATCCCAGCATCCTATTTACTTTACCTGCTGCCTTGTCACACTGTTTCCCTACCTTGAGGTCATCAGAGATGATAACCCCAAGATCCCTTTCCTGTTTGGTGCATGCTATATCCTCACACCCCAACTGATATATTGTGCCAGGGTTTTTGTGCCCCATATGCATTATCTTGCACTTCTTTGCATTGAATTTCAACTGCCAAACCCTTGACCATTCTTCAAGTTTCTGCAGGTCCCTTCTCATTCTGTCTACACCCTCTGGTGTGTTTACTCTGTTGCAGAGCTTTGTGTCATGAGTGAACAGGGAAATTCTGCCTTCTAGGTCCTCTGCAATGTCACTGATGAAGATGTTGAATAGAACCGGTCCCAGCACTGATCTCTGTGGTACCCCGACTGGTCACTCTTCCTCTGTGGAGTGACAACCATTTACCACCACCCTTCTGTGTCCTGCCGCCCAGCCAGTTACCTACCCACTACACTACTGTCCTGCCCACACCCATATTCCCCAGTTTGTGTAATAGTCTTCTATGTGGCACAGTGTCAAAGCCTTGCTGAAGTCTAGATAGGCCATGTCCACTGCCCTCCCTGATCCACCTCCCTAGTCACCCAGTCAGAGAATTCAATGAGGTTGTTCTGGCATGACCTCCCCCTGGTGAAACCATGCTGCCTTGGGTCCTTAGTCCATTGACAACCAGATGTTTCACCAATCTCTCCTTCAGTAGTGTTTCCATGATCTTCCCCACTACTGAGGTGATGCTGACTGGTTTGTAGTTACCGGCTTCCTCTTTGTTCCCACTTTTGTATAAGGGGACTACATCTGCTGTCCTCCAGTCTTTGGGTACCTCCCCTATTTCCAGAGATCGGGTAAACAGGATTGCCAGAGGTTCAGCCACCACCTCTCTTAGTTCTTTAAGGACCCTGGGGTGCACCTAATCTGGCTTCCATTGCTTTATCAACTCTTATTACTTCTAGTTCCTTCAGGACCCTTTCTTATGTAAAGGGACTTGTGTCCATTTCTACATCATTCCCACCCCTTGTACTCCCTTCAGACCCATTATCCTCCTCTTCCTCAGTAAAGACTGAGCAGAAATACCTGCTCAGTACGTCAGCTTTACTGTTGTCATCCTCCACGTGGCCCCCATCCTCCCCCTGCAGTCTCACTATCCCTTCCTTTGCCTTTCTTTTTTCATTTATGTACCTGTAAAAGGTTTTGTCCCCTCTACACACTGATTTTGCAATGTGCTCTTCTGTCTGAGCTTTGGCTTCCCTTACTGACCTCCCTGCCTCCCTTTGCTTTTTCTGGTACTTCTCCCTATCCCCTTCTGCCTGTGTCTTTTGTATTGCCTGAATGCAATATTTTTGGCTTTCACTTTCTCTGCTACTTCTTTGGAAAACCATAATGACCTCCTCTTCCTTTTCCTCTTGCTAACCTGCCTAATGCATAAGTCTGTTGCTCTTGTAATCCCTGTTTTAAATACTACCCGCTGTTCCTCAACCCCCGATTCCTGCCCCATTCCCCTTAATGCCTCTTTCAAGCATCTCCCCATTTTCCCAAAGTCTGCCGCCCTAAAATCCAGAATTTGTGTTTTTGTGTGGTTTGGTTCTGCTCCTTCTGTGATTTTAAATCACAATGACTGGTGGTCACTGTTCCGCAGGTGCTCCGCCACTGTTAACCCCATCACACTGTCCCTGTTTGTGAGCACAAGGTCCAGTATTGCCTTCTGCCGAGTTGGTTCCTTGACCAGTTGCTTGACAAAGGCACCCTGAAGGGAGTCCATGATAAATCTACTCCTAGTTGATGCTGCTGCTGGGATGCAGGGACTGCAAAATCACCTTTTGGGATGTAGAAATACATTTTGAAGAGGATTTGAAAAATTACAGCAGTCACATTCATGAGGTGCTGCAAAGAAATGGTTATGTTGTACATTTTGGGTAAAAATATTGAAGATTACCAGAGTTACGAGCCTGCGTTCGTAAAATGTAATGTAGGCTCATGAATTTGTTGTTTTTTAATATTTTTACACCACATTTTCAGCATAGCCTTGTTATGACCCTGCCTCATGAAGAAGGGGAGAGAAAATGTTCAACTCCTGGCCTAAAGATAATTTCACACAGGGACTGCAAAATCATCTTTTAGGACATATTTGTTTAATGTCAGTGCAACTGTTTATGAGACTGGATCCCAAAAAAGGCTTGTTGAACATTTGGGCCAACAATATGCAAAAATAGCCAAGTTATGCCACTAAGTTCAAAACACCATTGAAATACATTGAACCACATATCTGTTTCTTCAGTTTGTGGTCTTGCTTTGAAGAGTGAAGACATATCCGCAGTCCAGAAAGGATTACAGTGTTGGAACTCCGATGGGTAAGTAAGGGCTTGGGGTGGTGAGGGGTGTTGGGTGCTGAGTGGGAGGGTTGGGTGGAGGACAATAATGGCCACAAAAGACATTGATGGATGTTTTTCTTTTTACAGGGTTAAAAAAAGGACAGAGGATTCATATTCATGACACTAGGGGATTGGGCAACCCCAGTGTCACTGTTATGTTTCTTGGGGTGGGGTGGGGTGGTGGGTACCGAAAGGGAGGGTTGGTGGGTGAGAGGATAAAATATATATTTAAAAACAAATAACTGTGCATGCACGGTAGTGAATGGTGGAATAAGGCATCAATGGATGGTTTTCTTTAAAAAGGACAGAGGATTTGTGATCGTGACACTGGGGGACTGGGCATCCCAAGTGTCACTGTTATATTTGTGAGGGAGGGGGGTGTTGAGAGAGAGGAGGTCGAGTGGGTAGGAAAAAAATATAAAAAAAAATACCCACACCGCATGGTAGAGGACAGGAGACACAGTCTTATCTGTGGTTTGCTCGTGGAGGTCACAGAAGAACATATACAGTTCATTATCATGTCCAAGATGGCCCTGAACTCTGTTGCACATGTGCAAGTAGTTGTGCATGCACAATACAGTTCAGTGGCCATCTTGGACATGGAGGACTGACAGCGTGACCTCTGTGAGTAGAACTTCACTGAGTGATGAAAAATATATGCTGCTGCTGGAGTCAATGGAGGGAGTGGAGTGCTTTACAGACTGGGAACGAGACTGTGATGGAACTCCACATTGTTCTTCGGTTGGAATCCAGTGAGTCCTTTTTGATCGCAAGAGGTCTGCAGGGCTCTGCCCACTGCAGCTCTAAAAATATACACAGTGAACACCTCTATCACATTAGAAATGCCAACAATTTTCTCTCCCCTGCACTGGTAGCTCTGACATCTATTGGTTACCAGGGCACAGAGGGCACAGAAGCTGACAACCAGTATATCATCTTTGGGTTCCTCTCCATTATATTCCTAACTATTCACCATCTTCTGGCTTGGTACTCCTAGATCTTGTTTTTGCTTGCACATAAAGTACTTTATGCACTACCTTTACTGATAGCTGTTTCATGTTTATTGTTCACTGTGTTCTAAACCCCTTGTTTGTTGAAATGATCTCAAAATATTTAAGTTTATGTTTGTTTTTGACTTTTTCACTGATTGTACATCATTGTCTGTATTTTAGTTATGCTGTACCTTGTTACTGTCTAAATAGTCTGCTGTTGCTTGATAGTTTGTAACCTTTTTGCACTTTCTGTTGACTGTATATTTTTGACTGTACATTCTTAGTTCACCTGTTGTTACCTGCTATTGTACTTTCCTAGGTTATGTCTGAATATAGGCATCTGCCTAGTGCAAGGGTGTAGGCAGGCATACTCATTGTATGCGTAACCAAGAAGTTTGTAACAGCACTCAAAGCTTCTCACAATATAAAGAAGTCCAAATACCAATGCAATGCAAATCACAATTTATTTAACCAGTATCCTGGACTGAGGCTCACAGAAAAGAGATTCACAAACCCTAGTGCAACGAGTTGAGAGTTGAGAGTCGAGACGCTGGGGTTTGTGAATCTCTTTTCTGTGAACCTCAGTCCAGGCCACTGGTTAAACAAATCGTGATTTGCATTGCATTGGTATCTGGACTTCTTTATATTGTGAGAGGTTTTGAGTGCTGTTACAAACTTCTTTCTTGGCTACACTTTATTTGAGTGGGCAGTCCTTCAGCAACAGCACCTCCCACTACATTGATCGCAGCACATATTTTTGCTGTTTATACTCATTGTACACATTTGTGAAAAGTTTTTTTTTTTTTTTAGCACCTTTCCCAAACCATGTGTTTTTGTTACCATTTTCATTATAATATAAAATATTTGAGTTAGTGTAAGCCACTTTGTGTCTGCTTCTGTTTAAACTTCCATTGTTTTGGGCATATGTACTGTACGTGTATAGCCTGTTTAGAAATAAGATGAGTCATCTGATATTCTGATTTATTTTGAAACAGGAAGCAGCAGTTGGAGAGGATGTGTATATGTTTTGATGGAGAGGCAGCAGTTGGAAAGAGTGTGTACAAAACAGAAATTTCTGGCTATCCCCCTGGTCTAGTGCACTTACCCGGTGAACAAAAGCTGAATAAATAAATAAACCAAGGTAACTGCATGAAGTGTAGTTATTATTGCATTTTATTCCCTCCCTCTAGTGGATTATAAAGCATTTTGGGATACAGTGTTCACCCCATTAAGTAGCAGAAGGATTCTCCAACCCTTCCAGCAACCTGAATTGTAATCCATGTTATGATACAGTGTGTTGTCCTTCATCATAATGACCAATTGGCAACAGCATTCTCTGCCCTCCCTCTCTCTTTCTCTCCCTCTCTCTCTCTCTCTCTCTCATGGATTGTTAAGCACTTTGAAAAACAGTAGTCAGTCCCCCACTTAGTGATCATAGCATCCCCTCCAACCCAGTACCGGAGCTATGTGGAATGCTGAATTCTGCTGGTGGAATTCAGTTTGAATGACACTATTCTGCTTCTGAAATGCTTTTTTAATAAGTTCCTTAGAATTCCAAATGTCTTTTAATTGAAACCATGGATTCGTTTTCCATGGTTTACAAAAACCTAATCCATGGTTTATTCATTTATCCCATCAACCATGCATCCAAAAAAGCGTGTGGTCAAATAAACAAATTTTTGGGCAACTATTTTCCCAGGATTGTTCTTAAACCTTCCAATTTTCAATACAGAATTCATTTCAGGAGGATTTTATCTAACAACTGTTGCTCAGACCCCTTGCAAATTCTTCCTTGTGAATTGTATTCATTTATTTTCTTGGTGCTGATATATGACTGCAATGTTTTTCCATTCACAGTTCTGACATGGAACCATCTATACAAACCTTGGAACACTAATCTGCAGTTTATGTAAACTGCAAATCATTAATCTGCTGTTTAAATAGAAAGCCATAAATTGCTTTCAGAATTTTGGAATTCCAGTTCTGATGGAATGTCACAGAATTAGGCTGAATTTCTGAAATTCTGCGGAATTCCATCAGAAGCAGAATTTGAAAATTCTGCTCGACTCTGTCCAGCACTTGTGCCATGTCTTAATATAATGGTAATGCAGGTAGGCAGGCAGTAGAAGATGCATGCACTGTACAGTAGGAGAGAGGTAGATACAATATGTAGAGAACTCAGATGCCAGCACCTAAAATAGGTTCCCCCACTAGGATCCAGTATGAGTCTTGTGTAGATGGGCCATGTGTCTTCCACTGCAGTGTTGCTGTCTTCTTTTGTCTTGACGTTCAACTCAGAACTAAGTTTATGTTACACAGTTCATACCCATGGCAGTTAGGTGATGCATACCATCACAGTGGCCATGTGAATCAGCTGACTGTGCTGGAGCATGTGCAGTGTCATACCATACCAACCACTTTAGATGTATTGTACAAGTGAAGTAAGTCATGTGCATAGGATGGGGCTGTTGTAAATGCTCCAAAATCAAGTTTATTTCTCTGTTACCTATCTACCAAGTAACTGCCATTGCAGCTAGTTGCCCAGTTAACATCACCAGATTGGCCTTGTTGGTACAAGCCTAATCTCCTTAATTAGTTTGTGGGGGCTGTTGCACAACATATTACTACTTCAGTTCCTTGCTTGCTCAGGCTGCTGCTTAGGCAAGCCACTGCTGGGGGAGGGGGGGCATGTTTTTTTTTGACAGCAGCTGGCTGAGGTGGTGAGCAGTGGGCTGTGCCTGTTGCCACCACTATTACTATAGACTGGCTATGGTGAGCATGGTGAGGTGGTGTGTGTGGAGCTGGGTCAAGAGGAAGGCTATACGGCCTTTCTGGAGTTGGTCTGCAGACAACCAGGTCTCCTCTTTGCTTTTAAATGTGACAGTTCATTCTATTTTCCATCTGCAGATTGTACACAAGGCATATGAGAGGGGCATATTGTACATTTATTTATTGAGAGGTAAACATACTTCTCATTCTTTCTTTATGGCTACCAGCTGGATAACTGGAGGTGGGGGATCACGGGACCACCACATATTTATGATTCACAGATGGATGCATGATCTGCGGGGTGTGGGGGGAGTCCCAAAGACTACCAGGGCTGTGTGTGAGAAAGACAGGTTGCATGCTTGGGGGTGGGGTATCAGCCAGCACAGGCATGATAACAGGCCCATAATGGGCATGCAAATTGCCTATAGCATCTTGCATGCCCAATCAACTCATTAGCATACTAGGGATGAATATGGCCCACAGAAGCCCTGGCACTATCCTGTTTGGGATGCACTTTCTCTGCTGAGCTTCTGTTGGCTATTGTCAGCTTAGAGCTGTGTCATGTAATGCATAGTGAAGCTGTGTCCGTGCAGTGCATAATCACTGTGTGTTGTGACAACACATTCCTATGTTCTAAACAACTGCCATGAGCTTCTGAAAAAGGACTGGTTAGTCCGAAAGCTAGAGCACTTTGTTCTTGTTGTTACATCTATGTTGGTCCATTAAAAGGTATTAAAAGGTATCAAATCATTTGCTTCTGTAACAACTCTATGTTCAGACAGTTAGCCACTCTGGTTGGAATATTGCCCCTGATTCTAAATATGGAGGCCAAGGTTTCTTATAAGAATTTACATACTTTCCCAGTGCATCATGTTCCAGCAGAAACCCAGTAAGACTGATTGAGTGGTAACATACACACACACGCACACACACACACACACACACACACACACACACACACACACACACAGTGAACTAAAAAAACCTTCAAAGTGTCTTTGAAGTTTTACCAGTTATACAGCACTCCCACTGGTAGATGGGCAGTGAAACTATAGTTAATGGAATGCACACCATTTTCTGTATAATTATTTTCTGAACATTTTGCAGGCAAAGCCTGTGAAAACCTGAAAGACCAGGGGTTACAGAATACATGGATTTCTTTTTACCCAATACCATACAATAATACACTAACATTATTGTTATTCACATGCTAACATTGTTACTTAGGTTTAAAACTGAACCAAAAATTTGAAAAAGTAAAAAAATGCATTAGAATATTTCTAAAGAAGTCTTTATTATATTACATGAACTAGTTTAAACATCGACAAAATCTTGTTTACATTAGCAATTTTTGTGTATTTTATGTTGATGTGTTTCTTGCATTGTCTTTTTAATGTTTATGTTTTTCCAATAATATGTTGTTATGCTGACTTATTCCAATGCTTGTGAATATATATTTTTAATATTGTACATCATGACATGCTTTACTGATATGTCAATGTATATTTTTATTATGATGATAACAAAAATAAATACAGTACCTTGACAACAAAAATATATACCTGGACAATAACTTTTAATCCTCAAAATTAAAATGGTATCAAAAGGTATGGTCCTAGGCCTACATTTTCAAAGGAGATGTGCAGCCTAAAACAGAGATGTGCCACGCATCCTGGTAAATGCACCAAAGCGCAATATTCAACTGGAGGAGTTATACCACCCAAATCTGAATGCGCGATCGCACAGAAATAATGACAGCGGTGCAAATATAGGGGGCGTGCCTATGAATGTGATGTGCATCCACATATTCACCCAAAATAAGCGGCACAAGTGCAGCGCATCCCAAAAATGAGCAGCCCAAAGATAGGTATAAAAGGAGATGGCCTAACTTTGCAAGACACCCGTAGGTAGGGCGCAGAACTGCAGCTATGGATGGGTCAGCCTTCCTCATGGCAGCAGTGTCTGCAGATGTGAGGAGATGAGCAGAACATCAACGTGGCCACAGAAGGACTCATAGGTGATATGCTCACCAGAGATGGTAATAGAACCATATGATATTCGAACAGCTGACTGACACAGAAATTGTGGGCCAGTACCATCTCAACAGGGCGATTCTGAGACAGCTCTGTGAGCTGCTCCATGATGAGCTGCAGGCACCAACGCTCAGGAGTCACGCCACTTCGATGGAAAGAAAGGTGACAGCAGCACTGTGCCTGCTCACCACGAGCATCTCCCAGATACCAGTGGGTGACACCACTAGTATCACCCAATCCACCACGTCCCATCTCCTCACAGAGTTCCTCACTGCACTGCTGTCCCATGCTATGGAGTTCATCACATTCCCTAGCACAGCAGCAGAGTGTACAGAAACAATGCAGCACTTCTACAAGGCTGCATGCATGCCAGGTGTGCTAGGGGCCATTGACTACACTCACGTGGCAATCAGAGTACCACCTGGCGGTAATAAGGACACCTATATTAACAGGAAGGGGTACTACTCTGTCAACTTCCAGGTGGTGTGCAATGTACCTGGGTGCATCAGCAATGTCTGTGCCAATTACCCTGGGAGTGTACATGATGTCTACATCTGGCATCAGTTGGACATCTGCCACCAGTCTGAGTCTGAGGAGATACCCAGTGGCCATCCAGTGGGTGAGTGGTACAGAACCCCATGGTCATGGTGCCTGCACATCCCCAGACACCACAGCCAGTGGCTGTGCAGGGGGTGAATCAGTGTGACAGAGCCAATGCAATGGTCAACCGACATGTGGCAAACTGGATGGGGTGCTGTTGCCAGAGTGGTGCCCACAAACAGAGAGAATGTAGACAGATGGTGGCAGCAAAGAGTGTGTCAGTACATGTGAAGGTACACAGCAGTCACAGGCAACAAGGTGTGCAGCCACACACACCCTGATGGTGCCACTGTGTATGGGGCAGGGTAGTGAGACACTGTGTGAAAAGACAGCGCCATGGGGTACTAACAGGCCACGCTGTAATTGTGCACCACAGAGCAGATGCCAGGCATGCCATGGTGGTAGTGACAGTGGTCAATCAACAGCTAGGAGGGTGCTACAGAAGCATGTGAGGGTGCATGCAGGTGGGAAACATAGACAGGTGAACAGTGTGGACAGACATAACCAGCATACACAGGGCATGTAGGGGGTGCCTGTGGGACTTGAATGGATGTGCACGATAGACTAACATATCACTCTCCCCTTCATAGGTGACAGTGCCTACCCCCTCTGGCCAAGGCTGCTCTCACCTGTACTACGGACCTCATCCAAAGCAGAGGAGAGATACAGTGAGGCATAGATCTGCTACAAGGAACATCACTGAGCATGTGTTCTGCATGTTAAAAATGCATTTTAGATGCCTAGACAGGTCTGGTGGTGCCCTACTGTATAGTCTGGACAAGGTCTGTGACATATTCATATTACAAGCTAAACAACATGGCCATTGACCATGAAATAGTTGTCCAGGTATCTGAGTGTGACAGTGCAGAGGATGAGGAGACACAGGATGAGGGCGAACAGCCACCACTGCAATGGATGGACCCCAGACTGGCCCTGAGGGCAAGCGGCACAGGAATATCCTCATGCAGGAGCATTTTGGACCCCAAAGGTGAGTACCGGAGGCAGATGTGACAGTGCAGGCATACACACAGGCACAGGTAAGTCTGACCCACAGTGCCCTTCAAGGTGAGGCAGCCAAAACATAGTCATGGCAGCATGACATGCACACATGTGTGCACAATAAACATACACACATGTCCAGAGCAGGGGCAACACTGCCTGGGATGAACACAGATGGATGTGGAGCAACGGCATGGGTCAGAGATAGGCCACTGGCAGAGGTGCAAAGCATTAGGCCACAACTGCTCTCATCATTCCCATGCCACCCACCACAACACCATCATTGCCCACACCCATGGCCCGGGTGCCACACAGATGGCACAAACATGCCACAGGCATGCGAACGTGTGGTCCACCTATAGCACACAGCACTGAGCAAACCTGAAATGATGCTATCAAACCAGCAATGACCATGGGGCAACATGTGAATGCCAACTGTGACCAGGACACCTCAGTGTGTGTCTGTGCAACCACCACAGACACATGGGCAGCCATGCACAACACACAAGGGTGAATCACCTGAGAGTCCACCTGCCACAAGGGGTGACTCTTCCGCCACCCAAGGGGTTGAAAAACATGACAGTGACTGGCTGCATGTGGATGTAGGTGTCCTGAAAAGCATATTGGAGCCAGGGGTGTTAGGGATACCAATGGCAGAGGATGGCGTCTGGAGCACATTGGCTGCACATCTTCTCAGGGTGGGGGTGCTGATGTTGCTGTGTGGCATGCAGTGGGTGCTCCTGCGGAACCGTGGGGCCCTGGCTGCACAACCCACCGAAATGGTGTGTGCAATCCGATTGAGACCTGCAGTCATGTCCACCTGCAGGAGTCGCAGCTCTGCCGTCATGTCCACCTGCAGTTGTCAAAACTCACCGAGCTCCTCAGCATGCCGAATGGCTGCCCGCTCATCAAGGAGACATTCCTGCATGTGTAATCCCTGTACGTCCTCCCTAAGCACCACCTGGCTCTCTACGGAGGACTGCAGGAGCCATGTGTTCTCATTGGGCTGTGTTGGGGAGGTGGCTGACAAGCAAGAGGGATGCCAGCTTGCTGTGTTGCAACCACCACCTGTGGCTGCCGAATAGCAGGCCACTGTTGGTCTGGGGACTGTGTGCATGCAGATGCACTGGGTGCTGGGTCAGCCTGACCATGTGCCTGTGCAGGCCATTGCTGGTCAACATTAATCTGGGCAGATGCTGATGCTGAACCCAGGCCACACAGCAGCGCCCTGCCCCTGGCCAACAACATCTAGCACGGTGTCTACTGGTATGCACTGTGGCAGGGTCAGCACCAGTGACATCCCAGGATGGCTGCTGCTGTCAGATGGTGCCTGTGTGGCAAACAGCATGCCAAGGATGCACATGGTTTCAGGGATGATGCTCCCCACTGGGTGGCGTTATCATCATCATCATCATCATCACCATCATCTTCATCCATGGCCATGGCAAGCACTACAGCATCATCCAGGAGGTCAATCCCAGACAGGGGGTTGAGATCATTATGTAATGAACCTGCCCAACCTCCTGAGTGCTTTCCCCCACAGCAGTGGCCACAGCAGCTGTTGATGAGCTAGTAATGGGTGTGTCTGGCTGCTGTCCCTGGCCATACCCAGGAAACTTCAGCACCCCTGAGATGTGATGGAACTGTGAAAGCAGAATAGGAGGGCATAGTCAGGGCTACATGCCCATGGTGAGGAATAGTGGCATTCTCATGAGGGTGCACATGCATGTCACAGGTGTGCAGGTGGTGGCACACATGCCATACTGACAGGAGGGGTTATTGTGTAGTATGTATGTGGTCACAAAATGACCCATGTGAGGTACAGCCAAAATGTCTGACACTGTCCCCCTTGGCATGACCCGCACTCCTGCACAGCAGTCAGCATGTGGCACACCAGCACACTGAACATGCCAGATGCACACCTCCACCATAGACCACAGGGATGTACTCCCACACAACACCCTTGGCCCAGTGGTAAGGTCCACTGACATTTGACAGTGAATGCAGGCAAGCATGGTGATGCATGTACCTATCCCACAACATGGGCTGAGTCACTCTTGTATGGATGCTGTGCCAGCCCATCCCAGGGCCATGCGCAGGTGTACTATGGCTGCAACTCTGTGCCTGCACAGTGCTACAATACCTGTATGACATGCCAGAAACCACCTGTGAACACCACATGCAGGCCTCTACAATATTTGTGAAATGCATACCCACAGTGCTGTGACAGTCCACCTCCTGTGTCAAAACCACCTCCAGGGACACCCTCAACAGAGGCATGGCTCAGGGTGGTGATGATTAGGGCCTCCTCTACCATCATGGCGGGAACTGTTGAGGGCCCCCCCAAGTGGCACTACAGGATGCCCAGAACTGGGTCAGACATTCCTTGGCCCATATGCACTCACTATTTATTCGCTTCATGCATTTCTGGGATGCACTTTTAAACACCCCATGGGCATTTCAGCCTCAGCCACCTCTGACCATCCCTTAGCCCATTCCTGTAGGTCCACAACATTTTGGTCAGAAGGTTCTCCCTCAAAATGTAGGCCTCAATGAGGGCTGTAAGCTCACCCTTGGTGAAATTTGGATGTCTTCTTTTCCTTTCCTCCTCAGGATCCATACTGCTGCCTGTGAAAATGAGAGACAATCACAGGAACAGGTACATATTCAGTGCCATGTACTGTGAGACATATAGAATTAAGGAGAAACCAATAAAGAACATGCCACAGTGTAAACACACTGACCTCCAAGGCTGCAGCACCTCTCGGTCACCTGTGTGGTGGTCCAGGCTGACTCATTTATAGCTCAGCACATGCAAATGTGGGGAAGTGCAGCCTGTAATGAAATGCAAATGTCTGGAAAGTGCCGGGAATGGGCACTGAACCCATTAGCATATCCTGGCTAAATATTGCAAAGTTGCGCTTGGTGCAACTAATTGTACATCGCACATTTATTTGGGCACCATAGACTAACAAAGAGCATTTCCGATGCATGCATGATAGGCGTACACATCGCTGCATTGTGCTGTCGCAGACAAATGATTTCAGCATTGGTGCATCCTGCAGATGCCACCGTATAGTACAAATGTGCAGTAGGTGTGTACGGCACATAGCCACAGACGTGTGCCATATGGATGGCTGTAGTCATGGCATCAGCTGACCTCCCCAATATGGCATCTCAGCATGGCCATGCATGTGTGTTTGTAGGGGGCATGACCTCTGTCTCCCATGTGACACATAAATACCGCGCGTGTGCAGTAATGCGCATGGTACTCCTGTCGTGCATTCCAATGGTGTCTGTGCATGCCATGCAGGAACAACAATGTGTAGTCTACTGAACAACTGGCATGGCCCAGACACCTTGCAGTAACTGCAAAAGCAGCATTCAACTGCAGCAGTAACTCAGAAATGGCATGTGCCAAAGACAGATTATCTGACAGGCCTTGGTCCCAGATGTGGGGGGGGATAAATCGCCAATTTGGTGGACCTGGTGACCCCCCTGCAGGGACAGCTGTTTGGTACTGAGGAGCTCCAGGAGGCATGGGCCCAGATGTGGGCCACTGTAGCAAGGCACCTCACTAGGTGCACAGGCATCCCCCAAACGGGGGAACTGGGCCAGCACCACTACGGGGACCTCGGCCACAGGGATAGGTCCAGGATGGAACGGTTCCATGATATGGTGCAGAGGGGAGTAGTGCCATGACCAAGTATGTATGCAATGTGAACGTGCACCATTCATGGTTCTGGACAATGACAGGTGTGTGGCTGTGGCAGGCACTGTCCATTATGGACTGTGGCATGCCAGTATTGGTGTCTGGTGGGTGTGTACTGGTGCGATGGTGCACAGTATGAGTTGTGTGCCACTGTCTGGCTGCAGTGCCCCTATGGGGCATGTGGTCCATAATGAAGGTCCAGGGCCATGCCATAGTGTGACACTATGTGGTGGTGGGGACCATGGCAACCCACAGTGGTGACACATTGTCCCTTGTGAGCCCTGCATGTGTGGCACCTCATCGCTGTGCAGTTCTGCTGTATGATGCACCTTGTTACAGGATGGGTACCATGTCCAGCACTCATGTATGGTGTCCACAATGCTGCAGGATGTTGTGCCACGTGGTGGTGGCAACATGTGTTGCCTGTCCCCATGCACCATTGTCTAGAGTACAGGCTCCATGTGCACATCACACATGGCATGGGCCGGCTGGTAAGTCTTAGTGTCACACGGGTCACCATGGTGCTACATCGTCACATGGTTGGTGTCATGTGGCACTGTACTGTGTGGGCACTGGTGACAGGTGGGTGCTTGCACAACCCTGTATCATGCAACAGTGCCTGTACACTGTAGATTGTGTGACTGTGGTGATGCCATGTAGCACGTGTAGTTGTTCACTCTTCGCATACCTGCCTTGCACATGGGTGTTTGGGGGAGGACACAGTGTGCTACAGCTTGATGCAAGCTGTGACCTTATTGTGTTTTCAATGCAGGCATGGAGGAAGTCCACCAGGCCCAGTGGGATGCATGCAGCCAGGGACTTGATTCCAGAAGGTCAATGGGGAAGTACAGGTACCGTGGCGTGACAAGGCAGTCACCGTGCTGTGCATCCGGTAAGTGTGCATGTGGTGTTACATGTTGCATGGGTACATGGGGGGGATTAATTGCCCATTGGGGTCCATGGCATGCGGACACTGGTCTTGCACACATGTGGTGGCAGTGTTGTGCTGTGTGATGGCTCCATTTCGCTCTTGACCCCTGTGTACCAAGCACTGTCCAGTGTGTCTGCACCTGACTGTGGTCACTCTCCACTGACCACACAGGATCAGCACTGGGACATCAGTCGATGCACACATGTCTCAGGTCCACACATTGTGTGGTACATGGCATGTGTGGTGGCATGCACTACATGCCACTCACCCCACACTGCACACCATGGTGTGCCGTTGCAACACAGATGTCCATGACCCTATATTCACCCACAGCACATCGCATGCTGCCTGGCACACATATCCCCATTGGTGTATATCATGCCACTGCCAGCGTTGCTGTCACTGTGTCCCATATGGTGGTGTGTACTGGCAGTCACCAACACAGCAGTCCACTGGTGTTGCCATGGTCATGCTGTGTGTATGGCACCTGTACAGTGCAGACAGTGGCGAGCTATTTGTGTTGTGGGTCATCCCTCTGGTTCCCAGTATGGGCAATAATTGCAGTCCTCCTACTTCTGTACATGGCACCAGCCAGGCCTGTGTCACATCCACCACTGTCAATGTATATCTGTTGCCATTGTACACTGTCCATGTTTGGCTGTTGTCCATCATCCAGTTATGCCGGTCAACACCACCATGTCACAGTGCAACATTAGTGTGCTGCACAGCTGTGGGTATTCAGTCCATGGCCATTCACAGAGACATGGCACATGGGGCCGTCTGTGTGGGTGCCACCAGCTGTTATGCAATGTGTAGTCAGTGTCATCCAGGCCTGCAGTGTTGCTGAGCCATGTGCTTGTGTGTCCTCTCTGCTGGGCAGCTGGACGGCACCAGGACAGTGTGACTGATGCCCTGCACAATACCTGTTCCACTCATCCTATTTTAGCTGTGTGTCCCTGGTCATTGCTGTGTGCTGCCAGGAGTGTGCTACTCTTGTTCTGGTGATGATGCCCATAGGTCTGTGGGTGGAACCCTGTGCCATCCGATGGTGTGGTATACTATGGTGATCTCTGCCACCAGTGCATGTGTGCCCCATGTGCACTGGTATGGCCCAGGGTGTCATCCCACGTGCAGATGAGTCCCCTGCCATTGACTGGGTCCCTTGCAGTGGCTACCTCAGTCCACAGTATGTAGCCACACATTTCTGGCCCTGTGTGCATGTGTGGGTGGTGACAGATGGCAGCCACTTGGTGCAACCTCTGTGGCAGGGTCCTTGACATGATCCCAGTTCACCTCTGGGACACTCTACCCCATTTAGGCTATGCATGTGTGTTGCCATGTATTTCCACAGGTGTTTCCTTTGGTGGTAGTCTGTGGTTGTGGCATGGCCTATTGGCATGTCTAGGACAGTGTTTGAGGACATGCCAGTGGACACGCCCTATGGCATAACCCTACCAGTATGCCCCATGAGTGTTCCCCTGGCACCTACCTGTCCAGTGGACCTGTGTGTGTCTGTACCCCCCATGGCTTTGCAGCAGTCACCTGCTATCTGCCAGCATGCTGTTACCATAGTCGTCTCCTGTGTGGGCACCCACATGGCCGTGCACTGGCCGGCTTCTCTCTGTCTGTTCATCAGGTGTGTGGCACTAGTGGTTGGACCAGACTTGTGTGCATGCAGCATGCTGTCCAGACATGTCTGCATGTTTGACTTTCAGTGGACAGTTGCGTACATCTGTGGTCTTGCTTCTGGTACACTTGTGGCTGGTGTTGCCCAACCATTGCCATCACATACATGTACCACTGTGTGTGTGGCCAGTGTGCTTTTGCAGGGAACACTGTACCTCTGACACAGCTGTGTGGCACATGGCCACATGTCCCTTTGCCATATCCTGTCCTTGTCCTGCCCTGTTGTTGCCTGTTTCTGCAACCATGCCCCATGCAGTGCACTCTGTGAGGCACAGTTCCAGGGCATATTGCCTGTCAGTGGTGGGTTTGGGGGTGTGGTAGCCTGTGCACCGGGCCCCACATCTGACGGCCTGCACATCACCATCATTGCACGTCCGGGGGGTCTGTATGTGAATGGCTTACCTTTGGAACTGAGGCCATGTTTTGTTTGTCTTTTCCTCCCATAGGACATCATGCCAAGGCTGAGACTGGAGCCACCTGAAGATGGCCCCAGGGATGCCTGTTGCTGAGGGGTTGAACAGTGTCATCGCAAGAGATTTTGCTGGCCATTTATAAGTGACTGAGGAGGGTGGTGTGGGCCATCTGCAGACTTTCCAGGACATCAGCAGGTGGTAGACTGTGCCAGGGCACAACATGCACACGTTGTTCAGGGTGCCAGGCCACTGTGGGCCAGTAATTGTATATATGTCTATTGTAAATGGTTCCTTTTGACCCCACACCCTCACCCATTGCCTGTATATAGTTCCCCCCACATCCTGGGATCACCTTTTCCCCTCAACCCCCCTTTGGTTCACTGTACATAGTTTATATATCCTGTGATACTTTTTAATATTTCTAGCTTTTATACATTGGACTCTTCTGTTTTGTTTCGTACCCCTAGTTTTGCTATTGTTGTTGTTGTTGTGGTAACTTTCTTTCTTGCATTAAAGCATTTGTTTTTTGACATGGCTGTGTGTGTTTCTTTCTTCCATTGTTATTGCTGCATGCTGTGTGGCATAAGTGACCCACATACCCGTGGACACCACTGCACAAGGGTGTAACTGCCATCACCTCAACCAACACACCCGGTCCCCAGAGTGTGGCCCCTGCTGTATCTGCCACGGACGTCACTGCACTGGTTGCATGGGGTTCTTGTCAGTGGTATTTGTGTCCCTTCCCGCTGGTTCCCTGGGTTGGCCCTGTGCCACTCTCTGTTGTTGTCATAGTCCACATGATTGTCTGCTGCACTGTTGGCAGCCATGTCTTACTGTCAGTGTGTGCCCCCTGTGTGAGCCCCTGCCCCCAGCCACTGTGGTGCTGTGCCAGTGGGGCACTGTGCCATGGCTCTGTCTGGCACATCTGCACTGTTATCACTCTGCTTGGGTGTTTGGGCCTATCCATTGGCATGATCATTGCTATGGTACCCTATCCATGACCATGTGTGTCTACATTGTCCAGTGTGCATGGCATTCCCCATAGTTGGTGACATTTGTGTGTTGCAGTGTACTGAACACTCAGGAGCCCTACTTCTGGGCATTATGGCCACTGTGGTGTGCCACTGTCCTCTCCTGTCCCATGGGGTGCTTCCCTGTTGTGCCAGCACCCATCCAACTTGCACCAGTGCATTGGGTTACTTTCACTGTGCACCCCAGTCCCTGCCTTTCTTATGCGGTTTCCAGTATTCAAATGTGCCTTGCTTCATTGCACATTTCCTATTGCACAATTGCACATCTTTGGTATATTTAGCTGGACATGCATGATCGCATCTTACAGTGCATCTTCTGAATACTGCATTATTTTGAGCCAGCGCACTTGCGCGATTTGGCTGGCCACTTTTGAATATGGGGCCCTTAGTGTTTGTTACAGAAGGAAACATAGATGATTGTCTAGTTTCAGAAGATTATAGTGATCCCAGTAATTGTTCTTCTTGGTGAGAGTCAACAAATGCCTTTAGTAAAACATAGAAAAACACCATCTTATATTATGATATGAAGATGTGCCTTTTGTGGACAGGAACTGTGTTGCAATAATCTTACAAATTTACTAGTCCAACAGTGAGTAGGGATGCTGCCAAGAACAACTTGTTCCAGCATCAAGGGATCCAGCTGAACTGTAAAAAAAGAAACTGGATTTTCTTTTTTGATAAAGTCTGAAAAGAGAGCCCAGTCAGTTTAATAGGATCCCTATCCACTTAAGCTTTAGTTGGTCACCAGCTTTGCTGCACACTTTTGAGACTGGGTAAACAGTAACACAAAAGGGATGCCTCCACAGGGATCTCACATCACTAGTTAAACAGTGTTTTCTATGTTTTTCACAGAAGATAGGCATTATGTATAACCATGGTTCAGTTAATGGATCACTATATTAATACTTGAAATACTCAGTTAGAAGAGGATGTACTTTCCCTTTGAACCTATGAGACAGTGTCAACAAACATGAACTGCGGTTCCTGGTACTGAGATAAAAATGTCATCCAGAGCTGAACATGCTCCAGCACTGATCACTGCCTGGTCCCAGACCCAGAAGTAAGTTTAAGGCAGATGAGAAGCCTGGACCCTCATTCCATGTTTGGTCCCCCCCCCGCCCCCATCATGTTTTGAAGTATGCTAGAGCATGCTGATACCTTGGTTTGTATGGTGTCCCGGCTCCAGTTTTAACTACTTCTTGAACCTTCATGGACCAAAACAACACCTGACATTATAATCCTCAGTTAATGACATCGTCATATACACAGCGACAGGCTGCGCTATCAGAGACAGAGGATTGAGGTGTCAGGTGTAGACCACCAGCCAGAGAAGTTGAAGCTGTGAAGATAGTGATCATGTTTTTAAGTTAAAATGCATACTGTAGTTATGACAAGGGGGAAGCTAACTACAGAGAAAATATGAAATATATGCAGAAGTATGTGTACATTTTTTTTATTAAAGTTTTACTCTGTGATATCAGAAGTTCTTTAAGCTTAGATAATATTCAACAGTAGAATTTACATGTTAATATTTTGTATGTCAACAAAGGCACCCAGGAAAAACATACCTCAGAAAAAAACATTTATTGTCCATTTGTTCATACTGATTTAGGTTCTTAAGAGATTACAAATGTGGTATTATTCTACTTTTGAATTTGTGATGGTATATTTTAATAAAAGGTGCCACCATATATTAATGTCATATGAACTGATATACTATATTGGTGACAATGCAAAAGCTGAATAAAATTAAGTATGATAAACTCTAAAGTCATTTCATTATAGTATTATTTTGGTATTAAAACCAATATGAATATTAACAGCAAATGATTGTTGAACAACTTTTTTTTAATTTATTTTTTAGGACTTGTCATTATTGGGCTGGATATTTAAACTGCGCCATTCTGTGGTGCAAGCCCTTGCGCTGCTCAAAAAAGTTGCGCAGGGGTGTGGCTGGGGGAATATTCAATGGAGTTGCGCTATTGAGCAACTCCTTTGAATATCGCCCCCTGGCCACAGCCACTGTGCATGGTGCAGTGGAACTTGCGCCACCGTAAGTGGTCAGAGTGGAGCATTCAGATGCGGTGGCGCAAGATCCATTGCGCCATGCGCAAATTTCTGATATTCAAAAGGTGACATGCAAATGGGGCCATAAATCATGCAAGGTGCACGGGGGGGGCATTTGCATCTAATAATGGCCCCATTTGCATGCCATTAGCATGCAGGTGCACTGATCCCCGACGACTTGTGCCTGGCACTCTGCCAGGCAGCAGCCATCGGGGACTGACGCCCCCTGCAGCCCAATGGTGGGCATGATGTGAAAGAACCCCCCCAACCCCCACTGGCCCGATCGGGGGCAAAGCAGCAATGAACCCCACTGGCCGATCCACGGCAAAACAGAACTGACCCCCCACTGGCCCGATCGCGGGCAAAACAGGAACTGAACCCCCAACTGGCCCGATCGCAGGCATAACAGAACTGAACCCCCCCGACTGGCCGATCATGGGCAAAACAGAACTGACCCTCCCTGACTGGCCCGATCCAGAGCATAACAGAAATGACCCCCAGCCCGATCAAAGAGCAGAACAGAGTTCAACCCCCAAAGACCAATATCCCTGGTGGTCCAGTGGACCGCGAAGCCCGATCAGCGAGCGATAAGAGTCAAACCCTCCCACTCAAGGTCCAATTTCCCTGGTGATCTAGTGGCCCCACCCCACCACCCATGGAGCCCACCACCTGCTCCCCGTCAGCGGTGGGTGGCAGCACCCCCGCCTGCCACCCGCCCACCGACTAACTGCTCAGTAGGGCTGCCGCCCATTGGTACAGAACAAGGTCAATGGGGTGCAGCCCACCTGTCTGAGGCAGTCAGATATGAATGAATTAATTCATTCACATATCTGGATACTGCTGTATGACGCATGGGCTGCAGCCATTGGCTCTTGCTCTGGACTCAATGGCGTGCAGCCCTACCAACAGTCAGTTGGCGGTGCCGGGCGGCAGACGGGTGGGGTGTGGCCCGCTGGCTGGGGGAAGTGGGGTGGTGGGTCCCGTGGGTGGGGCTCCGTGGGTAGTGGGTGGGGTGGGGCCACCTAGATCACCAGGGAAATTGGACCTTGGGGTGTTTGACTCTAATGCCCACGATCGGGCTTCGCGGTCCACTGGACCACCAGGAATATTGGTCTTTGGGGGTTGAACTCCATTCTGCCCACGATCAGGCTAGTCGGGGGTGGGAGGGGTTTGAACTCCGTTCTGCCAGTGATCGGGCTAGTGGGAGGGTCATTTCTGTTATGCCAGCGATCAGGCCAGTCAGGGGTAATTTCTATTTTGCCTGCGATCGGGCGGGGGTTGTTCATTTATGTTATGCCACGATCAGGTCAGTTGGGGGTGAATCTGCGGCGATCGGGCAAGTGTGGGGGGAGTGTGTTCTGCCCACAATCGGGCTACAGGGGGGTTACTATTATGCCCGCGATCGGGCTGCAGGGGGGCACAGGGAAGAATTGGAGGGCCACCCACAGGTGGCAGCTGCTGGGTTGCGCCCTGCAATGCGGCAGCTCACCTGTGGGTGGCCCTCAACTTAATCCTTTTTTTTTGGGCTCAAAGTTGTGCAGGTGCAGGTAGGGGGTTGCGCCTGCACAACTCTGCACAGCCCGGCTGAATATCGGGCTGTGCAGTTTATGCATGGTTCCTCCCCCTCCGGTTGAGCATGCCTTCATTAGCATTGCTCTGTTGCTCAGCATGACTTGGGGGGCGCAACTGCCTCCTGCTGAATATCGCAGAATTTTGCAATTTCAGACTTGAGCAGGCGCAACCCTATTACACATGGCGCAACCCTTTTGAATATCCAGCCCATTGTGTGAAACAAATTCCAACATCAAGACTTCTGTTGTACGTAATTTCATGCCAACATCGTATGAACCCCAACACTGCCGCAACATTTCATAAACATCTAAGGAGGTCTTGCAGGCATATTTCCCTGCTTGTATTTTGAACTTACTTAGACAAATGAACTTTTGGATTACATTGGCTCTCTTATGTTTGTCATTTTATAAGACTGTTATTATACAATAGAATACTAATGAAAAATGTGGATCCTGTGGAATGGGTGATAAGATATTTGTAAATATTTCCCACTTTATGACACACATATTGAACTGATTCTCACACCTGATTGAGTGCTACATAGTTGTACAGCATTCTTATGACTATACAGAGAATCAGTGTTTAAAATCCATGACCTTCTGATTTTTTTCTAGCCACATTTTTCATGATATTAAACGGAACATTAACCCTGTTGTTTACATTTTTTAACATAATTGAAAATTTAGGCATGTGTAACCCCCCTACAAATGGGGGTTCCTGAAAGCCTTCCTTGGGTGTGCCTAAATGCCCACTGCCAGGCTGTTATCCTGTGTCTTAGCATTTTAAAAGTGTTTATATGAGAGTGCCTTTATAGCCTCTGTGTCCTGTCTCTTTAAGAGCTGCCTATATCGCAGTGTATAATTAATCTGGGTGGGTGCTGAGTGTGTCTATGCTCAAGTCCTGCCTGGGCTGCTGGATAATTGCTCTGTTCTCCCATTGTTAATTGCGCAGAGGGAGCTTTATTGGAATCTGTAACTGTTTACAGTTTATCTGCTTTAGCAGCAATAGTATGGTAGTTTGTCTAACCTGCCTTCTTTGCAGCATGGACTTTTGGTATTGCGCAGCCATTTTGGTTTTGAACTGCCAGTCAGCACCAACCAGTGCCTTTGGGGACTCTAAAATGGAGCCTCTCCCCAGGGGTCTTGTTGGAGAAATTTTCTGTAGGAATTGTAGTTTTTTACATTTTGGCACCAAAACAGACCTGGAGAGGGAGCCCTTGCTTTGACAGACAGATGAATCAACGAATTGAACCTTTTGGACCGAAGGGAAATTCCCAAGCTGCCTGCAGCAGTGAGGCAGAAGTGAGTTGGACCTGGAAGAGTGAGCAGTCCCAGCTCAAGAAGCTGCTGCCCATGGGGTAGCGTGGGGACTTGGTGGGAAGGCTGAGTCTAGCCTGCCTGCCTTCATATCTCCAGCACAGAGAGATAAGAGAAGCTTCATTTTGGACCATGTCTCCGAGCCATTTCGTTGAGCCCCGATTAATGGGCACGGCGAGCAGAAGTGTCAGTCTGGAGGCAGAGTTTGGAGAGTGAACAGCTTGAGTGATTTGAGCAGCTGCTTCTGCGTAGTTCACGTGGGAGATTGGTAGAAAGGCTGAGTTTGGCCTGTCTGCCTGCTGTCCCTCAAGAAGGAATCCTTTGAAAGGCTTAGTAATCAGACTGTATCCGAATTGGAGTGTGATGAAGCCATTGAAGAGTTACCAGATTTAAACCTGAAGAAGACCGAAGATTTGCTGTATGTGATAAGCCTGTCAGGACATCCATTCACCATGGAACTCCCAGTTTAGCTCAGAGACACTGAGACACTGATATTGTGACCAGACTGCTATCTGTTTGGCGGTATGGCGATTGCTTTACTATAAATGTGCTGTTTGCTTTTAGTGGGTCGCAGTTTGGTTCCCCACTGCTTAATTGTGCCTTGCTTGCTGGAAGCTACATCCAGCACCTACTGGCTTGAATCTGCATTCATCTCCAGTTGGTCTCAGGCCTCCACACTTTGGCCCAGCCAGCTACTCACACCACAGAGAAGACCATCGACAAGAGATCTGCCTGTGGATCAGCCCCCTGCTCAACATGTCGAACAGGAATGACACCATCATGAATTGTGCGGGCCCTGCTTCTCCTGGCAAACCAGCAAGTCATCCTGCAGTCTCCATTTCATCCATCCTGTGTCCTGTACTGGATAGCATGAGTAAACGCCAGGGTAGCTCCATGCAACAACAGCTCAATCAAAGTGTGTCATCTGATTTAATTGGTTTGTCTAATCATCACGAACTGAGCCTCCTGGCTCCAGATTACAAATTGTGTGTGGTTGTGCATGCCTTTTCTTTTCATCACAGGGCCCCAACCAACTGTGATGCTGGCCTACCCCAGGCAATGCATCAGGCTAGCCTATCTCACCAACTCGGTACCCAACATGTGTGACTGTGTTGAGGAACTAAAAAGTGCATTCATAATTGCCTGACTAGATCAGTTTTTGAATTAATCAACCTGATTACACCCCTCCCTTGTTCAATTCCCCTGAATAAATCATATCTAACTCTTTTTGCATTTAATCTGACTGTGGTTCCTGTTTGTACCAAAAGCACTGTACTGTTGCTATTTGCTGTGCCTAACCTTGTTTTACAGGGTGGTCTCTAGGGTCGAACTGGTGGAATCAGCCCTGGTGATAAGTGCAAACAGTGCTGGGATGTGTATGCTGAATAGAGGCTACTATGAAAGTGTTTGTTGCATATTGTCTAGGCCACTAGAGGAGAAAGAGGGGGTTGCAGTGTCCCAGAGGGCTGTACCCAGGTTAGCCTTGTTACTAACAACCCTGTCCTCTGGGTGGAGGCACACATTTCAGTACCCATGCCCATTAATCTGCAACTAGCCAAGGAGGCAGGGGAAGTAGCCCTTGGGACAGTGCCACCTAGGGCTTACATCTTGGAGGAACCACTGGGATTAGTGCCCCCTAGTGACTGAAGTAACCAATGTTTGTCTCTGCTGAAAAAACTGGCACCAACTGGGTTCCCGCCATTGTCACGGATGATAGGGATGGCCCCCATCTGTATTTAGAATGTAGGAAGCAATAATGTAAATAAGTATAGTAATACTAAGTGTAGGAGAGATACATAACTGCTGTTACTATAGAATATATCTAGAGTATCCTGAATAAGTATAGTAATGTGATAAGTTTACATTTTGATGCATTAGTCATTATCTTTGTCTTGCATAGTACTGCATAGTAAATTGTCTTTTCAGTATTATTGTGGTATAGACTTGATGCAGATGCCAAGTTTTTCCAGGCAGGGAAGAGTGTAACCCCTCTACAAATGGGGGGTTCCAGAAAGTCTTCCTTGGGTGTGCCTAAATGCAGACTGCCAGGCTCGTAGCCTGTGTCTTAACGTTTTAAAAGTGTTTGTATGACAGTGCCTTTTAGCCTCTGTGTCCTGTCTCTTTAAGAGTTGCCTATATCGCAGTGTATAATTAATCTGGATGGGGGCCGAGTGTGTCTATGCTCGAGTACTGCCTGGGCTGCTGGATAATCGCTCTGATCTGACATCGCTAATTGCACAGAGAGAGCTTTATTGGAATCTGTAACTGTTTACTGTTTATCTGCTTTAGTAGCAATAGTGGGGGTAGTTTGTCTAACCTGCCTTCTTTGCAGCATGGACTTTCGGTATTGTACCACCATTCTGGTTTTGGACTGCCAGTCAGCACCAATCAGTGCCTTTGGGGACTCTAAAATGGAGCCTGTCCCCAGGGGTCTTGTCGGAACAAATTTCTGTAGGAATTGTAGTTTTTACATTTTGGCACCAAAACAGACCTGGAGGAGGAGTCCTTGCTTTGACAGACAGATCAATCAATGAATTGAACCTTTTGAACTGAAGGGAAATTCCCAAGCTGCCTGCAGCAGTGAGGCAGAAGTGAGTTAGAGCTGGAAGAGTGAGCAGCTCCAGCTTGAGGTGCTGCTGCCCCACGGGGTAGCTTGGGGACTTGGCAGAAAGGCTGTGTCTGGTCTGCCTGCCTTCACCTCTCCCGCTTGGAGAGATAAGAGAAGCTTTATTTTGGACCACGTCTCAGAACCATTTCATTGTGCCCCGACTAATGGGCATGGTGAGCAGAAGTGTCAGTCTGGAGGTGGAGTTTGGAGCATGAATAGCTCAAGTGATTGAAGTAGCTGCTTCTGCGTAGTTCACGTGTGAGATTGGTGGAAAGGCTGAGTCTGGCCTGTCTGCCTGCTGTCCCTCGAGAGGGAATATTTTGAAAAGCCTAGCAATCAGACTGTATCTGAATTGGAGTGTGATAAAGCCACTGAAGAGTGACCAGATTTAAAACTGAAGAAGACCGAAGATTTGCTGTATGCGATTGGCCTGTCAAGACATCCATTCACCATACAACTCCCAGTTTTGCTCAGAGACACTGATATTGTGACCAGACTGCTATCCGTTTGGTGGTATGGTGATTGCTTTACTATAAATGTGATGTTTGCTATTAGTGGGTCGCAGTTTGGTTCCCCACTGTTTAATTGTGCCTTGCTTGCTGGAAGCTGCATCCAGCACCTACCGGACTGAATCCGCATTTATCTCCAGTTGGTCTGGGCCGCCACACTTTGGCCCAGCCAGCTACTCAGGCCACAGAGAAGACCATCGACGAGAGACCTGCCTGGGGATCAGCCCCCTGCTCAACATCACAAACAAGAGCGACACCACGGTGAATCGTGTGGGCCTTGCTTCTCCTGGCAAACCAGCAAGTCATCCTGCAGTCATTTCATCCATCCTGTGTCCTGTACTGGGTAGCATGAGTAAACACCAGGGGAGCTCCACGCAACAACAGCTCAATCAAAGTGTCTTATCTGATTTAATTGTTTTGTCTAATCATCACAAACTGAGCCTCCTGACTCCGGATTACAAATTGTGTGTGGTTGTGCTTACCTTTTCTTTTCATCACAGGGCCCCAACCAGCTGTGACGCCGACCTACCCCAGGCAAAGCATCAGGCTAGCCTATCTCACCAACTCAGTACCCCACGTGTGTGTGACTGTGTTGAGGGCTAAAAAGTGCATGCATAATTGCCTCACTAGATCAGTTTTTGGATCAATCAACCTGATTACGTCCCTCCCTTGTTCAATTCCCCTTAATAAAACAGATCTATCTCATTTTGCATTTAATCTGACTGTGGTTCCAACTTGTACCAAAAGCACTGCACTGCTGTTATTTGCTGTGCCTAACCTTGTTTTACAGGGAGGGTCTCCAGGGTCAAACTGGTGGAACCAGCCCTGGTGGTAAGTGAAAACAGTGTGGGGATTTGTATGCTGAATAGGGGCTACTGTGAAAGTGTTTGTTGCATATTGTCTATGCCACTAGAGGGGAAGGGGGGGGGTTACTGTGTCCAAGAGGGCTATACCCAGGTTAGCCTTGTCACTAACAACCCTGTCCTCCGGGAGGAGGCAACCGTTTCAGTACCCAGGCCCCTTAACCTGCAACTAGCCAAGCAGGCAGGGGTAGTAGCCCTTGTGATAGCGCCACCTAGGGGTTACACATGTATGAAGTCTGTGTAATTATCCCACCATATTAATTTGTGTGTTTGTTTTAAAATAGTTTTTTTTCCTTATTAAGGGCCCCATAGTAATACAATCCTTTTACCACCCAATTAACATTATTTTTTTAGAACCCATGGCTGACATCAGTCAAGCTGTAGACAACAAGCTGATCTCAGCGCAGCTGATGTTGCTAGATTCCACTTCATTGTGGTCTTCAGCTCAACTGATGTCACTTAAGGGTTTCAGAACTGCTAAGTTAAAAAAAAAACACGGATATCGGGCAGGGAAAAGGCTACATTCACATGGGGTCCTTAATAAGAAAAACAAATAGCACCATTTCTAAATAAACACACAAAACAATATACTGGAATGGTTAAACGGACTTCATACGTGTTTAAATTTACAACTATATTACAAAAGGAAAACAACAGGGTTAATATTCCTTTTAAAGGAGCAAACGTGTCCAGTTATACCAGTACCAAACACTATATAATTAAATACAGAATGTCACTATTAGCTACCCTAACAGTGCAACAGCAACACTAGGCACTATTATACATAAGACTGAAGTTGACTGGACTAAAGATGGTTGACTGCATCAAGGAGCTGACAGACTGAGTCATCTGGGGGCATGCTGGGTTGTGCTGCGATCACTAACTCCTTGTGATTGGTGAAGAGTAACAGATGTCACGTCTCAGGGAAGTGCTGGCAACCACCCTTATAGTCCAGGTTTGATGGCCTTATGTGGTAGTTGAGTTATTGGGACTCTCTCCCTCATTGTGTAGGTGAATCAGTTCACTGGAACTCGTGTGTGTGTGTGTGTGTGTGTGTGTGTGTGTGTGTGTGTGCGCACATGCGTGTGTGTGTGTGTGGAGGGGTTATTTTCAGATTTGTTAGGCATCAAAATTATAGGTTCACCATACAACCAGGCACTTACTGAAATGCTATTGCTAGTGGCACCTCAGCAAAAGATGAGTAAATCCTAATAATAAGGGGAATTGTGTTACTTAAAACTTAAAAAAGAGAGACAAGGAAAAGAAAACAGTACTGTATTATAGCACATACTGCAGTACTCTGCTGGAAGTACTTTGAAAGGCAGGAACACTCTTGTTAAATCACAATGCCATGGATCATTAATCTGCATTTCAGACACTGAAAACTGGACAGTATGATCTCTAATATGAATACTCACTGAGAGATGTGCAGTTCAGGATAATCCCTGACAGGGCCATTCCGGTCAGGTAGCGGAAGATGCAGTAGGTGATGAATGAGGGAGAGAAAGCAGCACAGGTCCCAGCCACAGCCATCTGAAGGTACGACCAAATTAGGAGCTTTTTTCTGCCAAATCTGGATTCCAGAGAAGGTTAAGTCAGAGAATGAACCAGTAAGGAAATAAATCACCGGCTTTACAGAGCAGCACTCATTTCCTTTATATAGAGGCTCATGATTGAGTTTTTACATGATTTCTGGGCCTGCAAGATGTACATTTCACCTTAATTTATAGCTTGTGTCATTTAGCTATTTTTAACTGAAGTTGAGGGTTCTAGGATCTGGTAAACACTGTGACCATTTTGGATGCAAAATTGTTCAGTTTTAATCATAAAAGTAAAGGTTTTCCAGCATTCATGATTTTCAAAGAAAACTTTCCTTACCTCCTTACACTAACCTGGGATTTAGAAACAGACTTGTGTTTTAAAAGAGGAATTTAATTCTGAAATCTTGACAGCCATCATTAGAGTGATATTAAAGGCTCCAACTTGGAATTTTCAGCAATAATATATCAAGATATGCTCAAGTCACATACACAGTGTTTATATAGAAACATAGAAGGTATCGACAGAAAAGGACCACTTGGTTTATCTAGTCTGTCCCGATGTTCTCTGCCTAATCTGCCTCCTCAGGCCCTAACTGGTCTTCGGTGACCCTCCCTTCTCCCTGCCTGCTTTCTAATATGTTCTTATGACTATTTCATGCACGCATGAAGCCTTTAATGTTTCTGCCTGCACCACTTCTTCTGGCTGTCTGTTTCAGGTATCTACTACCATTTAAGTGAAGAAATATTTCCTCACATCTCTCTTAACCGCCCCCCGCCCTTCGTCTTATGCCCCCTGGTCCTGGTGCTCTTTCTCCTTTGAAAGAGATCCCCTTTTGCATATTATTCACCCCGTGCTGTACTTGTACATCTCTATCATGTCGCCTCTCATTCTCCACTCTTCCAGGGTGTACATGGTGTGATCCCTCAGTCTCTCCTTGTAGGGCTTCCAGCACAACCCCTGCACCATTTTAGTTGCCCTCGTCTGGACTGCCTTCACCCTGTCTGTGTCCTTTCGAGATGTGATCTCCAAAGACCAGATGCAGTACTCAGATGGGACCCTAAGCCAATAGCGTATACAGTGGCGACACTTCTTCCTGGAGATACCCTCCTATGCACTCCAGCATTCCACTAGCCCTATTTTTACATTGCTCTAGTACTTCTACACTACAGTTATAGTGGGATTTGGAAACCATATACAGTATTTCATTTCATTTCCTGACATGTAACCCACACACTGTCCCTTTTGAACATCTAGTTCTCCATCCTTATGATGGATGGCAAGGTAAAGCATCTTTGTTCAGTTTTGTCAAGACACAAGGGTTGATATCTCACTCTTTTCAAGCACATGCTGTAGCATCTTCTGTCTTCACAAACTAAAAACATAGTAACACAAGGTTGTAAGAACTGGTACTGGGTCAATACCATGCAAGAATGACAGTGTAGCATTAATCATGCTGTGTAGAGCATGCCAGGAACTACAGCGACAGGAGTATAACAGCAGTAGGGAATTACCACTACCCTGTCACTGTACACTGCAGATATGGAAGCATCAAGTTGCCATGTGCTGGAGTGCCACAGCACACAGTGGAAACAGAGACCTGGGACCGTGGTTCAGTTCCTCCCCCCCCCCCAAGGTCTCCCATGCTACTCCTTTTTTGCGTTTTTTTTTTAAACAAAGTTTTCCCCCTCTTGTGTTTCTCCCCATCCCTGAAGTCCACAGCTTCCGGAGTTTGTAATTTAAATTCCAGTGGGTGGGGGGGGGTGAAGCCCCCCTACATCAGGGAGTGCAGGCCAAAGCCTCCCTGCCAAAAACAAGAAAGCCCATTGTTTGTAAGGGTGTGCCCTGTTTGTGTGGTGGTTGATATTTTACCAGACCTTAATTCATCGCACGCCCTTTTGCTTGCAGTATTCATTGTTACGTGGTTTTTGTTTTAGGTGAGATGACCCCGTGCCTAAGAACTCTAGATCCATCAAGTCAAACCCCTGCTTCATAAGCAAGCAGGTATGAATAAGTACACCATGCAAATGTATACTATTTAAAATTGGTTATTACCTGCTCTGCTACTTAAGGTGTCCAGTGATTCTCCTGGTAAGGACACATTTTTCAGGTTACCTTGAAGGCCTGTATTTTTCCTGTCCACTGTCTCCATTAGTACTGTAGGCTGTTTCACTGGTTCACCTCGCTCTGGGAGAAGAAGTGCTTCTAAACATTACCCTGAATTTATCCCCTCTAGGTATCAAGGTGTGTCCCCATGTGCTACTGGAGGACACTATATCAAATACAATAGAAACCATCAGGCTAAAATGCAGTGTCACAGTTTTGTGCATGACTACAGGGATTACCTGCTACTGTAATTGCCTTGTTACAGTATCTGCAGTAACTCTACTGAAGAATTCTGTAGAATAGGTATTCCTTCTGGCAGGCTTCACTGCACCTCTAACTGTTCAGTCTTGTCAATCTCATTGGCTATGAAGAAAATGTAGATTATATCCCCCTCGGTGTCCTTTTCCCCAGGATGAACATGTTAGGAGACCTTGTTTTTACATCTTATTGGAAATGTAAGGATTTGGCAGAAGCTTTATTAGAACAAGAGTAGGCAAGGCACTGCCACAGATTGTTAGATACAGCTTTCTTATTCTTGGTCCACAGAACACTGCTAACTCAACATTTACAAATTGCAGTTTCTCTACTGCACAAGGAGAATTCTAAAAGCATCACAGTCATACCTCTCAACCATTTATCACTGAAATGAGGGACATGGACACTCAATATGAAAGACAATGAGGGACGATAGCCCTCATAATGAGGGACACATCCTCAAACATGGAGATACAAGCTCAGAATACTGTGAAAACCATCTGTGTTTACTACTACAACATCTATTTTTATGCTTGCTTGCACGCATGTACAAGAAACATAGTGCCACCATAACCATAAGCGAATTTGTAGGTGTGCCTCCCTACTTCCCATGCCTTGCTGCCTTTTGCAGGCGTGGTCCCACTACGCCAATGAATGTAAGAGCTGTCTATGACAGCTTTTGCAGATGCAGCGGCATACAGTTGAAAGCACTGCAGAATGTAGCATGTGGGCATGCTGTCAGCAGTATCTTGAAGTGCCTACCGTCGGCACTGCAGTGAAAGAGCTGTCATAGACAGCCCTGCCCCCCTGTCAGGTGAGCACGCTGGGGAGCCCACCCCAGCGTGCTCACGCTACCCCCCACACACACAGTATTGCCGATGGTGGTGCCTCATCCCCGCTGGCTGCGCCTGCGCTCCACCCAACAGAGTTTTAGGTGCCACGTTGGGAGCCCACCCCAGCGTGGCAAATGTCCTTCTGCTGCCCTCCCAAACACTTCCAGGTGCCACACTGGGAGCCCATCCCAGCATGGAAAAACCATGCTATATCCAACAGGGGTGCCCAATCCCCCATTGGCTCTGCTGGCCCCGCCAACAAAACTTCCAGCTGCCACACTGGGAGCCCACCTAGGGTGGCAACGCCCCTGCATTGTCTTCCTAAAAGACAAAAAAATTAGAAAGAAAAACGTCCTCGCTGACTGTCTTGCCCTCCCCCACCTGCACCCACCCTCTGTGCACCCTGCCTCCCCACACCCCTTCACCTCATACTTACCTCCGAATCTTGTGCAATGATCTTTGGTAGACCAGGAACATGTCTGCACTCTTCAAAGCCGATCGCGAACTGAAGAAATGCTGGTAAGCTGTATCATGGAATAAATAGGGTTTTTTTTTCAACTTTGATGCATATCTCAGGCGTTTTGGGGAATTTTTTCACCAAATTTTCAAAATGGGTTTTTTGGGATCCCACCTCATGAATGCTGGCACTGTCATTTTGTTATTCAGTCCCGGAAGGTGATTTCACAGTCACTGCATGAAACTACCTTTCAGGACCGATGTACAAAATGTCAGTGTCACAGTTCATGAGGTAGGCCCCCAAAAACCCTATGCTGAAAATTTGGGGAAAAAAATTTTTTACGAGCACGCATTACAGTTCCTATGCACGCTCGTAAGTTTGTGAATTTTTAATATTTGCACTCCAGATTTTCAACATTGCCATTTTACCACACCTCCTTATGATCAGTATAGCTGTCATTTTTCACACCTCGCCTAAAATGTGTTTCGGCGCATGTAGCGCACAATGGCACAGTCAGTGTGCAAAATCAATGTTTGGGACAGATTAAGAAAATCACAGTGACACTGTTCATGAGCAGAGGTCTTAAAATGGATATGTTGAAAATTTGGTGACAAAAGTCCATAAAATGACTGTGTTACTGAGTGAGCATTGTGCTGTTTCAACGCACCCTCATAAGTTCATGAATTTGTAATATTTTCAGTCCAGATTTTCACCACTGGCATTTTCCACACTTCCTTATGAACAGTACAGCTGTAATTTTCACAACATGGCCCAAATGTGTTTTCACACTTTCTGCACAGAAATGCGTAGTCACTGTGGGAAATCACTGTTCGGAACAGATTAAGAAAACGACAGTGGCACTGTTCATGAGCAGAGGTGCCAACATGCCTGTGTTGACAATCTGCTGTAAAAAATCCCCAGACTAATTACATTAAGGGTGTACATTGTGCAGTTTCTACGCACACTCGTGACTTCACCAGTTTTTTTACTATTTTCACTGCAGATTTTCAACATTGCCATTTTTCACACCTCCCTACGAACAGTACAGCTGTCATTTTTCACATCCTGTTCGAAATGTTTTTTTGTACCTGTGGTGCTAAATGCCGTTGTCACTGTGTAAAATCAGCTTTTGGCTAATAAACTGATATTGCCACAATTCATAAGGTGGGGGTCTCAAAAAACCCATTTTGAAAACTTGGAGTGAAAATACCAATGAACGCCTGAGGCGTTAGGGTTTCTGACCATAATGCCCCATCCTGTAGAGAATGACAGGCATCAGCCTTGTGACTTGGGATTGTCGCCTGTAATGCTCATACCATTCCACCCCCACCCACACCCTGCAACCAATGAGATGCATCGAGGTGTGCCTTGGACTCTTCGGCCCCAAAGTTCACCCCATTCTCCTATACTGCACCCATCTCACCGTATTTCCTGATGGAATGGGGTGAGCATAAGGGCTGCAGGGTAGGGTGTAATGAAATGGAATGACAGTTATGCTTGATGACCCAAAGGCACAGCCCACTAATGCCAATGCCAGCAAGCAAACATTCAGCATTGACAAATGCTTGTTGATTAAGCATCTTAAAATATTATGAATTTCTGCTTTAAAGTCAAAATTGACATCACATCCGCTATGTGGGCAGCACCTTTTTCCATGAGGGACCAATGAGGGACAGTGCAGTTTTGTGGGGCAAAATGAAAGACGTCTGTCATAATAAGGGACAGTTGAGAAGTAAGATCACAGTTAGCTGGTCTTCCCCTTCACAGAAAATAACTTTGCCCCCCCACAAAAAAAAAATTCCCTCTGGGATACAAAAACTAGTGCTTCCCACAAAACAGTTCCACAGGGAAACAATCACTAGCAAATATTTTCTGCATCTTCAATCTGCTTAAGACATTCTTTTCTTTTATTTCTAAACCCAGTATTTAAAGTTGTCAATAAATTTACATTTAAACATCAAAATTTCCTCATCTACATATTTCTCTGAACATTGCAGCAGTTTCGGTGCCTATAAAATTTGGTTTCTAACCTTAAAATATTACAGAACAAGTAGTACTAGAGTTAACTTTTTCAGAGGCTTATATAAATAAGAAACTAGTTTTGGGAATGTTAAGATATTTTTTAAGACTCTTAGTTAATAGAAATGAGTATGTCAATCTGAGCTAAAATACGTAGCCATAGTACCACATCACAAGGACACAACAAGCAGGATCTAGGCAACTACAGACCAGTTATTCTTACCTGAGTTGTTGGTAAACTCATGGAGACGCTAATCAAAGAGTAACTGGAAGCAAGTGTGTTAAAGGACAATGAACAGCATGAAACATAAACAATGACAGCAGAAAAAGACCATTGGTCCATCCCACCTGCCCATGAACCCTAACAAACCTAGGACCTATTGCCCATACAGTGTCCTAATCTACGTTATCCACCCCCATGCTCCTTGTCCTACCTCTACCACTCTGATCAACCACTAATCCCTTTCACTCTGTCCCAGTCGTGTTTGAAACCATTGATAGTTTTTGGCATCCATCACATCAGCTGGCACATTCTTCCATGGTTCCTCCACCCTTTCTATAAAGTAAGACTTCTCACTTCCCTCTTGAACCCCCCCAAGGTTTCCACTTATGCTCCTATTTTCTTGATCCACTACTTATGTTAAATAGTCCCTCGCAGTTGACCTTGTTCATTCCTTTCAGGAACTTGAAGTCTGTATGATATCTCACCTCTCTCATCTGGCCTTCAACAAGTACATGTTCAGTGCCTTGTTCTGAACCTCATAAGATCTGTCCTGCTGGCCCTGAATCATTTTGGCCACCCTGTGTTCCACTCTCTCCAGCCTGTCCTTATCTTTCCTTAGATGAGGACTCCAGAACAGGGCACAGTACTCTAGGTGGGGCCTCAACAGTGATCTATACCAAGGTAGCAATACCTCAATCCTTGTGCATGGGACAGATATATAGGAACTCTAGTGATAGGAAAGAGAGGGTAAGTTGCAGATCACTTAGGCTCTGTGGTATATGAAACAGGTAGGGAAAATGATCAGACTAGATGGGATAAACGGTTATTATCTGCCAACAAATTCTATGTTTCTATGTTTCTGTGCTGTCAGTACTCTTTCCTATACACCCCAGCATCCTGTGTGCCTTACTGTAGACCTTGTTACACTGGTTTGATTGTTTCAGAGAGTCACTCACTGAGGATCATACTAGGTCTCTTCCCTCAGAGGTTGTACACAGCATCCTCCCCATCCAGTACTCTGTCTTCAAGTTCTTGTTCCCTATGTGCATCACCTAGCACTTTCTAGCATTAAATTTCAACTGCCAAACCTTTGACCACCTCTCTAACCTTTACAAATCTCTTTGTATCTCCCTAACCCCCTCCTTGCTGTCTACCCTGCCTAAGAGTTTAGTGTCATCTGTAAAGAGCTACATCTTGCTCTGAATTCCTTCTGGAATGTCAGTGATGAACACATTAAAAAGAACCAGACCCGGCCGGTCCAGTGGCGCCAATGGTTGAGGCACTGGATGCCACACCTCGCTCCACACCGGCGACCCAGATTTGGAAATGGACTTGGGCCACCGGGGGTCGGCAGGGGAGGAGAGGGATTGAGCAACCGATGGACTGCTCTCCCTCTCCAGGGTGGAGGTTGCTTGCAGTTGTTGGCATGCTTGTGGCCCCTAGTGGAGGCTGGGGGTGGTGCACTGGCACTGTACAATACAGGAGGTGAGTTGGGGCACAGCGCCAGGAAGGAGTGCTCGCAGAAGCGTGTGCGCTCCTTCCATTGGGGTCATTGCATGCCCCACTCACAAGGGGCTCAGAACAGGGAAAATGGTGACTGGTCGCAGTGGCTTGATGGCTGTTCCATGGGATGCCCGGCTTCAGGGGCATCACTGTGTAATGGATCCAGTCCTGGTAGGAGAGAGTAGGGGGCTCTCCACCACCCCACCATGGGGGGGGCAAGCCACGGGGGTAAGACAGCGAGGGTCTGACTGGGAGCCGGGACGGACTGGCCGGTGGCCGGAGGAATGGGACGCGTGGATGTAGATGGCAGGCCGGGATCCAAGGTAGGAGAAACAAGATTAAAAAAAAAAAAGGACCAGATCTAGGACCGATCCTTGTGCCATTCCACTGTTGACCTCCCTCTCTTCTATTTTAACTGCATTAACCACAACCCTTGGCTGCCTCACTTCCAACCTACTTCTCACCCATTTACATTAATCAAAGAGTAACTGGAAGCATGTGTGTTAAAGGACAATAAACAACATGAAACATAAACAATGACAGCAGAAAAAGACCATTGGTCCATCCAGCTTGTCCTTCACTACCCCAGATACTCTAACTTTATCAGTAACCTTCTGTAAGGCATCGAGTTGAAAACCTTGCTGAAACTGAAGTAGAGAAAATTCACAGCTTGGCAGTTATCCACTACCCTCATTACCCAGTGAAAGAATGCTATCAGGTTGGTCTGACAAGACCTCCCTGCCACAAACCCATACTGTTTACTATGCTGGAGTCCATTGCTCTCTGGTTTGTTCACAGAGTCTACTTTGACTAGTGTCTCCATCGGTTTACCCACAACAGAGGTAAGACTGACAGATAGTTACCCTGTTGCTCCTTGTTCCACCCCATGGAGCAGGACTATGTCTGCTAACCTCTAATCTTTTGAAGCTACCCCTGCCTGAATTGAGCTATTGAATAGCCCTACCAACGATTCGGTCAGTTCCATTGCCAATTCCTTGAGCACCCTTGGATGCATTCCATCTGGCCCTGGGGCCTTGTCTATCTTTAGGGCTGCTGGCATTTTTTGAACCCTTTCACTAGTAAATACTTGCTGCCTCATCTTGGGGATCTCCCTTTCAGCTGCCTTCTTTGGCAGAGGCCCTCTGTCTTCCTTTGTGAATACAAAGCAGAAGTAGTCATTAAGAACAGCTGTTTTGTGCCTGTCCTCCTCATTTCCTTTATCTCCCTCCATTAGCCTAACAACTCTTCCTCTCCTCTTTCTGTTTTTCCTAGTATATCTAAAGAATTGTTTTTCCCCTCCCTTGCTCCCCCTTGCAATATGCAGCTTTGTGTCTGCATTTACTTCTCTGACCACCCTCTTTGTTTCCTTTGTTCTCATTTGGTATTTCTCCATTCTTCCCTCCTTTGTTTTTCCTTGTACCTGGTAAAGGCTTTCTTTTGGGTTCTCACTGCTTCCCTGACCTTTCCAGAGAACCATATTGGTCATTTGTACCTTTTTTTTTATTACCATTCTCATGCAAGATTTCATTGCTCAAGAATGGTCCCCTTGATTGCCCCCCCATCTTTCCTCCACATTCCTGATGCTGTCAATTCCAACTAGCTTGTCCTAGACCAGCATCCTCATCTGGTTGAAGTCTGCCCTTCTAAGATCTAGGACTTTAGCCTTTGATGAGGGCTTTGCTGTCCAGAGGCCAGGTCACATCATAGAGTTATGGTCGCTGAACCCAAGTGGCTTTCCCACCCTCACTCCTCCTACAGTACCACTTCCAAGTTTGTGAGCACCACTTCAAGAATCACAGCCTGCCTAGTGGGTTTTTTAAGCACCTGCACCAGCAGGCAGTCCTGCAATGTATCAAGATGGGCCTGACTTCTGGATCTCCTGGCTGCTGGAATGATCCAGTCATCAACTGGTAGGTTTAGATCTCCCACCACCATCATCACCTCTTCCCAGTTTGCCACTCCCATATTGGTTCTTCCACTAGCTTTCTTTCTCTTTCTTCCCCCTATCCTGGAGGTCTATAGATCACCCCATCCATAGTTTCTTGCCTGAGGATGCCATGAGTTAAACCTTCAGCAATTCTATTTCCCCATTACCTCCCCTGATATTTCTATCCACCACGGCCTACTCAGATTTAAGCACGGCTTTCTACACCATTTCAAACAGGAGACTGGTAAGCAAGCTGAGTAACATGGCAGTGGGTAATAAGGTGATAACTTGGGTAAGAAACTGATTAGTGGATAGGACACAGAGGATAATGGTAAACAGAGTTGGCTATGAGAAAAGGAGGGTGACCAGCGTGGTATCTCAGGGATCCGTGCTGGGACCTGTCCTCTTCAATGCCTGTATAAGTGACATATTTTATTTATTTTTATTTATTTATTGAAATGTTTCACCAGGAGGGCACACTAAACAACAAGTTGCTCATTTCACGGTGTGACCTGGGGGAAGGGGTCACATAGGGTTGTGAAGAATGATCAGTTACAATAGTATGTGGGTAGTACAAACAATACAACATTATAAGATTGTGCAACAGTTGGAATACAAGGCATCGTACAAGAAACAGTAGTGGAACATTGGGTAAATTACAATACATGTCCAAAATAATACAAAAGAACATATACATGTACAAAACAGTAATAATGTGATAGAACCATTTATAGTGCATGAGTGTACCAGGAGCAGGCTCAAGGTAGTATGAAAATGCTGTTGGAGTAAAAAGGATGGGATAAGTTGTGCAAACTGGTGACCCAGAAGGGCAGGTGGGGAAGAGAGGGGGAGAGAAGCAAGAACTGAATATGAGAAGAAGGGGTAGCCATTTCCTGATTCCCCCTTCAAGATGTTGAGAACCCAGCCAGGGGGTCATGGTAGGAAGGCAGAAACTGGGGATAGGTATTAAGGAGGGTTAAAGCAGGAACAGCTGAGGGAAAGGTCATTTTGTAGGGTAGAGGTTAGGGAGTAGTTGGGGGAGGAGGTGTCATATTTCAGGAGGGAGGGAATTCCAGATTTTAGGGAAATGATGGGTGAAACCAGTCTGACCAATGAAGGTGGAGATGTGAGGGACCGTCAAGGTGTGGGTGTCATTTGATCTGAGAGAGTGGGTGGGGGGAGGTGGAGTGGAGAGAGAGGATGAGAGATAGAAGGGCAGCCCCCCGAACCAGAATTTGGAGGTTAGTTTGGCACAGTGAGAGATGCATCTGTGAGATAATGGAAGGAAGGTTAGAGAGTGATAGAGTTCACAGTGGTGGGAAGGGGAGTCAATAGCAAAGCGGCAGAAGGAGTTAACAAGAGTGTCCAACTTGGTCAGGGAAGATTTGGGTGCAGCACCATAGACTACATCACAGTAGTCAAAGATGGGGGAGTATCATCTTCTGGACAATTTCATGCCTCGCAGTCAGTGGGATGCAACTATGATTCTTGCACAAAGCACCAATCTTGGGGCACAGTTTCTTCAGAATACCATCGATATGCACAGAGAAGTTGAGGTGCTGGTCCATCCAAACCCCTAGATATCTAAATGAGGAGGTATCTTCCAAGATGGTTTCACCAAAGGTGTGGAAGGTGGGTATGGCCGGGAGCCTAGAGAGTCTCTGCCTGGTGCCAAAGGTCATTGAGACTGTCTTCTTGGCATTTAGAAAAAGCTGGTGAGAAGCAAACCACAGCTGAACTTGAATGAAGTCGTGCTGTAAGCTGGTTTCCACAGCAGCAGGGTTTTTGCCAGAGATATACAAAACAATACTGTCAGCATACATGTGGCTAGAAGAGGATGAGCAGACTGTGGGAAGATCATTAAGGAAAATGGAGAAGAGTAGGGGACCAAGCACTGAGCCCTGAGGGACACCAGTGTTGATGGGGAGTGGAGGTGAGATGGAATCAAGGATTCTCATCAGCTGGGTCCTGCCAATGAGGTAGGATTTAAATCAGTTGGTGGCTGATGAAGCAAGGCCAGCTGAGGAGAGTGAATCAAGAAGCAGGGGATGGGAAATGGTGTTGAAAGGTTTGGCTAGGTCAACAAAAATGGCAGAGGTGATCAGGCCATTGTCCATCCCTGAAAGGATGGAGTCAGTAAGCCTGAGGAGGGAGGTGGTTGTTGAGTGGTTCTTCTGAAAACCAGACTGGAAGTGGGTGAAGAAGGAGTAATCAGAGAGGAAGGGTGATAGTTGAGAGAGAACTAAATGTTCTTGAAGTTTGACAAGGGTAGGAAGGAGGGAAATGGGGCAATAGTTGCCAGAAGTGGATGCATCACCACCATTGGGGAGAGGAAGGACTACAGCATGTTTCCAGGATGAGGGTACTTGGGCAGAAATAAAGGACAGATTAAGGATTCAGGTGCTAGGATAAGCAACTGCAGGAGCAGAAAGGTAGAGAAGTTCAGGATCAAGCTCATCTGGTGAGGAGCCCTTAGAGGTGTTGAGGGACAGGAGAACACTAAGAGCTTCATCAGAGGAGATAGTAGAAAAGGAAAAAGGGGGAGGGGTAGGCACTGGCTGAGGCGAAAAGCTGCAGTTAGTAGGTGGCAATGGGGAGAGGGGAATTTAGAAGAGCTGTGGTGCACAAGGTGTAGTAGGCATTAAATTCATTGGCCACGGAGCCAGGGTTGGAAACTAGAGAGTTATTTATTTTGAGAACTGGAGGGGGGGTGAGAGGGGGGAGAGATTAGGGCATGAACTACCCTCCAGAATTTAGATGGAGCGTTAATGTTAGTCAGAAATGAGGATTTGAAATAATCAGACTTATCCAGTCTAGTAGCTTTAGTACATGAATTGCATAGTGTTCTGTACTTGGCATAGTCATTTGGGTGTTTAGTAGGTTTGTGTTTTCTCCAGGCCCAGTCATGCTCCCTGAAGCAGGCCAGTAGTTCAGGGGTTATCCAGGGGAGTTGAAGCCCACAGACTCTGGTCCTTCTGAAAGAAGCAAAGGCATTCCAGGTGGCAATTAATTTATCCTTAAAATAGTCAAGCGCTTGGTCGACAGAAATGGCAGTGGAGAGGGAGGCCCAGTTGGTGAAAGTGAGTGCAGAGCTGATTGGGGTAAGGTCTAAGGATTTAAAGGACCAGAACTGTATGATTTTAGGGGGAGGTTAGGGGCGATGAAAATTAAGTACAATGAAAATGGGATTGTGGTTACTAAGGGTATCCGGGAGGAGACCAGATTTAATGACACGGTGCAGCTGGGTTATGAGTGCCCAGTCAAGCAGGGTGTGGTTTTGTGTTTTGGGATTAGGGCGTGTGGGCTCAAGTATAAGTTGAGTGAGGTTTAGAACAGTGACGTCATTGTGTAGCTTGTTTAACTTGATAGACAACCAATTTAGATTTGAGTCACCCATTCACCAGATTGCGAGAGGGAGGTGATGTTGGCTTAGAGTTCAGTCATGACTGAGGGTTGAATACTTGAGTGGCAATAGATGCCAGCCACAAAGATTGGGATTGAGAAAGGAAGGGTAATGCAGGTGACAAGAACTTCATAGGTAGCTGGGATGGAGGTAGATAGGGTGGTAGTAAACTGCAGTGAGGACAGGATATACATGGCCACTCCCCCTCCGTGACACGATTGATCTTGTCTGGAGATGGAATACCCAAGGATAGCAATGGCACTGTCAGGGGTGCTTTATTTGAGCCATGTGTGTGAAATCATAAGAGTTTGTAGGAGGTCAATTTTAGCTAGCAGGCTGCAGATGTTCAGGTGGAGGAGCTTCAACCCATTAAGAAGGGTTGTAGTGGAAGTGGGGCTTGGAGACATGTTATTTAGGTAAGGAGCCAAGGTAGGAGAAGAAATAGGGCCAGGGTTGGGGTGGATGTTCCCTGATGAAAGAAGGAGGAGGGCAAGGATAAAATAGTGAAGTTTAGGGCTTTTGTAATTGGAGTAGGAAATACTGGAGGGAGGGGAAGAGGGAGGGAGGGGTGGGGAGAAGAAGATAAGGAAATGAAGAAAGACAAAGTGACTCGGAATGGAAAACAAAGAGGCTGGAGGGTAGTAGGGAAAGTGGGATCTGTTTACAAGGGGAGCTGTGTGGTGATTTACAGAATGAAGGAGGTATCTGGAAGGGAAGGGCAGAGAGAGAAGTGGCAATAGGTGTAGAGGGGGAGACAGGGATAAGGGTAAGAACCAGGAAGGGTGTGAGTAGGAGGGAGATAGAAACCATTCTGGGTAGGGTAGTGGAGGCTTTGTACAGACTTACAGATTCAGATCACACCACTGAATGTTAGGACATTGATAATTTGCTTTAGGTATGAATAACCCAGAACTAGAAGTGTTAGGGTAGAGCAGTGAGAAGAGGATTGCAATCTACATGTTTTGTTGCCCTCTAGTGGCGGGACAGTATACTTTGAAAATGGAAAAGTAGACAAAAAAAGCAACAAATCACTGACAGGCCAGTGCAGGTTACGCAAATGCTGCTCTGCACTGAACTGCTCACAGAAGTGTGCAAAGCAAAAAGATCAGGACTTCACTACACAGCTGCTAAAGGAAGAAGAGTCAAAGGTCAGTGTTTCTCTGCAGTCTTATGCCCTAGTCCAATGATTTCAGCACTGACTGCAGCGTTGGTCAGGAAACCAATGTCAGCGCTCCAGGCCGACTACGACTTTTCAGTTCCCACTAGGAAGAAGACTCAAAAATCCTCTTTTCCTTGTTTTGGGTCCAGGACCAGATGTTACCCTATGGGCCAAGGAGGAGCATGGGCAGCAGGCACCTTCTTGGCCTGGTCTAGGCAAGTGGGTTGCTTGTGGGACCACATCAGTGGTACCAGCCCAGTGGGCTCCGATCAGCCTTATGGGCCAAGGAGGAGCGTGGGCAAAAGGCACCTTCTCGGCCTGTCCTAGGCAGGTGAGTATACTTGTGGAGAGGACCACATCAGAGGAACTGGAAGGAAAAAACTGCCACTTTATGGATGATACCAAGATTTGCAATAAAGTGGACACTCCAGAGGGTGGTGGAAAGGATGAGCAGGAATCTAAAAAGACTGGAAGAGTGATCAATGGTATGGCAGATGAGTTTTAATGGAAAAAAGTGAGAAATGATGCACTTTGGCCATAGAAACCCAGAAACCAAGTACAAAATGGGCAAAGTGATACTGACAAAGACCAAGCAGGAAAATGGCCTTGGGATAAGCGTAGAAGATGACCTAAAGATGGCCAGGCAGTGTGACAAGGCAGTCAGAAGGGCAAGTGGGATGCTGGGGTGTATAAGAAGAGGATCTCCAGCAGGAAGAGGGAGCTGGTGCTGCCTCTATATAGAGTGCTGGTAAGACACCACTTTGATTACTGTGTACATTTTTGGAGCCCACATCTCAGGAAGGACATAGACAGAGTGGAGGTGGTCCAAAGAAAAGCAACCAAAATGGGGCAGGGTCTGCATCAAAAGCTGTATGACGAAAGGCTAAATGAGCTAAATATGTATACCCTAGAGGAGAGAAAAAAGAGGGGGGATTTGATAGAGACCTTTAAATACCTCACAGGGGTAAATAAGGTATAGGATGGGGTATTATTCAGAGGAATAGGTGCTCTAGAACAATTGGGCATGATATGAAACTGGAGGGGGTAAATTCAGGAGGGATGTGAGGATGTACTTCTTCACAGAAAGAGTGGTGGATACCTGGAACAGCCTTCCAGCAGAGTTGGTGAGGGCAAAACAGTGGTGGGGTTCAAAAATGCCTGGGACAGGCACATGAGAATCATAGGGGTAAGGAGGGGGGAAGAGATTGTGCTGTAGATCAAGAAGGGTCTACATCAAAAAATGAAAGTTAACAAAAATGGGCAGACTGGGTGGGCCCAGTGACCCTTATTTGCCATCACATTCTATGTTTCAATATTTCAGTGCCTTCTTTGATATGTGGGGCTAAGTCTCCTCCTTTACTTTTCCTCTATCTCATCTAAACATGGTGTAGCTTGAGACTATCACATCCCAATCGTTTGTGGACCAAGTTCCTGTGATGGCTACAAGATCCATCTAAGTGTTTGCCATGACTGCCTGGGAGCACGCTAATGCTAATTTTATTTCCCAGATTCCTGACATTAAGGCAAACCCCTTTTCATCTTTCTCCTTAACCCCTCTTGCTTTTTCCTATTACTTCTTCCTTAGTCTTCCCTAGTCTCCTTAATGTTTTACTTTTCATGCTGAATGTAGGCTTTGCCAGCTATCCCTCATTTGCCTCTTCTCCTAACCTAATCTGAACTTCAACCATATCAATCAATCAAATATTTATTTATAAAAAAGCGCAGTTCCAAATGTTCAAAGCACTAGTACACATTAAAACATAAAACTTAAATACAAACAGCATAAAGTTAAAAACAATACAATTATTTAAAACCCCAATGCACAGGTCTAAGAGTTTATCAGAAAAAAACTTTAGGTAGTCATCATAAATAATCAGATGATCATTATTATTTAAACCATCGAGTAAATCTAAAAATAGTCTGAGAAGGCAAGACCAAATAGATATGTCTTCAGGGTGGTCTTAAAACTCTGGACAGTCAGGCACTCTCTCAACCCGACGAGGTGAGAATCCCACAGGGTAGGAGCCGCAAAAGAATGGGCCCCCAAGGTCATAAGTTGAAACCTGGGAACCTCTAGCAATCCCTCATCAGAGGAGTGGAGCGGGCAGAGGAGGCGGTAGGGACAAAGGAGCTCTTTCAAGTACAGGGGTTCCTGACCATGTTGTGCATTATAGGTCAGTAACCCGACCTTGAAGGTGATCCTGAGCTGGCAACCAGAGCAGTTCACAGAGCACAGGCATAATGTGGCAAGATTTTAATAAGCCAGTCAACAGCCTAGCTGCCACATTCTGCACCAGCTGTAAGCTGCGGATATCAAGCCCCCGGAAACCCTAAGTAGAGGGCATTGCAGTAGTAGCATACTGTTACCCACCTTGCTGCTACTGGTTTCCTGTTCAGGTGGAGCCCTAGCTTGGTTCCCCTCCTGCTGTCCCTTCTTTGTGGTTCCCCTAGCCTCCTTCTCCCCTGCAGTCAGTTTAACTGTCAAATGCAGTCGTCAAACATCTGCTCCAGAGCACTGGCCTCTCTCTTATCAGGGGAAGGCCATCACCCTTGAAAAGCCTCTGTGGGTTTATTGTGAGAAGATCATGCCAAACTAACCTGATAATTTTCTTTGACTGGGTTATTAGGGCAGTGGACAAGGGTCAGGCTGTCAACATGCAGTACCTCCGCTTCTGCACAGGGGTCTAATAAGAAACTGAAGGATCTGGCGGTTGCGTCGTGACGCACATGGAGAGAGGAAGCAGCTCTCGGGTCTCCCCCTAGCACTCCAAATCTGCAATTTTGCACCGGCTTACAGGGCTACCAGGACCCAGGGCACTGCTACTAACAACGTGGGACTGTTTTTGAGCCAAAATTGAAATACGCTCGTTTCAGCAGTATGAGCGAGGGTGAAGCAGAGCTGGAAGCTAAACGGCCGCGACGGAGCTCGTCGCCATTACCACCCGAGGACGAAATTACACCTGCAAAAATTTATGGGGATCTGACGACAATCAAAGATGCCCTATTTAAATTAATAGAAGAGGTCTCTGAAATTAAGCCTGCTCTAACTCAATTAGCAGCAGAATCACGGATACAGAGGCAGAATTTCATCTATTGAGAGGGCCATGGATAAATCGGGCCTGCTGTGATTGAATGCAAAAGGAGCATCAGTAAACTGGAAGACCGTCCTCGATGATCTAGAAGGTCGTAATAGACGTAATAATCTGGTGCTATTGTCTCCCAGAAGGAGAAGAGGGACCAAACACGATCCTGTTCCTGCAAAGGCTACTTTAAAAATCAGCAGGGCCTCACCTAATGGTCCTGACTATATTATAGAGAGAGCCCATAGAGCCCTTCGTGTAGACCCCCTCATCAGAACCACCGAGGCCAATTATTTTAAGTTTTAACTATCTTGATCACGAGCACATCTTAAGGGAGGTTAAGAAACTGGCGGCCTTCCAATGGGAGGGCAAGAAACTTCGATTAGTACCGGACTTGACATGGAAGATGAGGCAGGCCCGGGCAAGCTACAAGCCGATCACGTCTAAGCTGTGGGCCGCGGGGATCCGGCATCGCCTACTATATCCTGCGAAGTTAGAAGTCACAGTTAAAGATGGCCCTAAGAGGTTCAACTTGGCCGAGGAGGCATTGGCATCCATGAAATCTTTACTACCGGACCTGTTTGCCAAGGGATGAAAGTTCGGAACCAGTTACCTATTTCTCCTTTAGGGAGGCAGCGGCCTGGACTTTTTTATTTGGTGTTAATATTTTTAGTTAATTTTCTGCACTGATATTTAATTATTGGCAGCTATTTAGTTTTTTATTATCTAGCTCATCACATGATGGAAATGATGCACTATGATATTAATGCGACATTATATATGACCCCTAGGCAGGTTGAAAAGAGGGTGTGCTGACAGTTAAGTATGGTTACATGTTACTTGCATTCTCAGATTGGCAACTCGGGATCTATTTACTTGTAGGAGCAAAGAATTAACCTTTTCTCGGTTAAAGATTTATAATAGTTAATTTAGAGAAGTTACTTGGTTTAGCCTGCTCCTGCCTGAATTAATAAAGGGTTTTGGTCCTTTTTATTAAATTTAACGGGTAGGGGTAATAAGAGATATAAGGGCTCGTAGTTGTGAGAACCATACGGATAGGAGCCTTTATATGGCTCAAGTATTACATTATTAAATGGTAGCCAGGGATCATACTATCGGACAAAAGTCCGTGACAAGATTGGAGGGCCTACTTTGGACCACGATTGTTTTTTTTTTTTTTCCTGTCCCTATCGGTAATAGGCCCGCCAGTCTGAATTTGTTTTTTTTCCTTTACCTGTACCCTGCGCCTGGGCCAGATGTATAAGGCGTTAGGCAGAAATATATTTCTTCTTTTTTTGTTCTGTTTTTTTTTCTCTATGCCCAAGGCTCGATGGTTTCTGCAGGGAAGGCTAGCAGCCTATTTCTATTTTGGCCAGTTTTATGCTCCCTGGCTCCCACTATGATGGGTTTCTTTTTTCTTTATTCACTGGAAGTTCAAGTATTTGATGTTAATGCTCTTTGTTATTCTAGGTTCAAAATTGGATATTGCAGATTCGAGTTTTAAATGGTTAAGACTACCTCTTAAATAGGGGGGGAAGGTACCCATCTCTATGCGGCACTACGTTCCAGAGAAGGAGAAGTTGGCTTCGGGCCAGTAGGGATGGTTTTAAGTTTATTGTTGTGGTATTAACATGTTGGGGGGAAGGAGGGGTATTAACAGGGAGGCTTCTTTTGACTGGGAGATTAGTTATAGGGGCTATCCCAATACTTCCTTAATTTTAAGGCAGCGAAATGGCTAGTATGCTAAACTTTGTTTCATGGAATATTAAGGAGGAAAGGACAATTGCAAAAATGTGTTATTTTAAATCACTTGGCCCATTTGAAAGCCAGCGATAGTGTTTCTACAAGAAAGACATTCTTTTCTGATCGTCTCGCTCATTTTAAGAAAAAATGGTGAGCCAAGTTTTGGTGTAGGTTTTCATCAAATAGTCGAGGGGTGGCTATTTTAATTGCCCGTGGGATTCCTTTCACCCATTCGGAAATAATTTCTGATCCACAGGGCCGATACATATTTGTATCAGGCAGTTTAGGTGGTTTCAATTTAGTGTTAGGATCAGTATATGGACCTAACTTGGATTCACCGGCCTTTTTTGTCCAATTGGGCCTGGCTCTGGCGTCCTTTAAAAATGTGCCAGTAATTTTGGGTGGTGACTGGAACCTAGTTCACGACACGCAGTTGGACCATCAAATTATAAAGGGCTAACTCCTCCCGGCCCAGAACGCCCTAAGAGAGTTTACATCGTCATTAGGGTTGTGGATCCTCTGCTGTTATGAATCCTAATGCCCGAGAATACACTTTTTCCTCTGCGGTGCACAAGTCGACTCGAGGATTGACTATTTTTGGTCAGCCAATTTAGTTTATCCTGGGTAGTGGAGGCCTCAACCCTGCCCCTGTAATTTCTGATCACTCCCTGTAATGGTGGGTCGGTTGCCCTCGCAACCTCCCAGGTCATATTCTTGGTCCCTGAATATAATATTTTGAAGGATCCCAAAGCTCTAGAGATTTAGATCCTTTTGGAAAACTCAATTAATGCAATTGGGGTACAATCGCAGCTGTAGATCAAACTTGGGCAGCTCTTAAAAGCCATGTGGCTAGGGGAGTCATTACGTATGGCTTGACAGCGCAAGTCAAGACAAGGCAGCTTTTGGATAAATGTTTAAAGGAGATTAGAGATTTAGAAATGATAGGTGATGGACGAGAACTGAGGAACAGGAGCGAAAATTAATAACCTTGAGAACATGGTATGCAGATAAGCAAAGGGAGAAAGTTATTAGTTCAGCATCTAGAGTTAAAGCTCTATACCTAGGACAGGGTAGTAAGTCTGGGAAATTGTTGGCCTGGCAATTGAGGCAAAGTCGTTGGATAGGTGGGTGACTGCACTGAAGCATCCAGACTCGGGACAACTGGTTACAGATCCAGGGAGGATACTAGAAATTTTGTGAGATTTTATCAGAATCTTTACTCAAGCCAACAATCTTCCTCCAACACTATTGACAAGATTTACCAATTCCTGGATAGTATCCCCTACCTCGATTATCAGAGGATGTTGGCCCATATTTAGCAGCCCCAATTTCAGAGGTGGAAATAGGAAAGCTATTGATTCTCTCCGCCTAGACAAAGCGTCCAGCCGGATGGATTCACAGCTTTTTTCCAACTGTTTAAGAATAACCTTGTGCCTTTATTGCACAAACTTTTCTCCTTTTGGTGTGATCACTGAATTAAAGACAAAGCGTTGTTTCAGGCCAAAATTATTTTACTGCCGAAGCCGGTAAGCCCTCGAACTTAGTGGGTAATTTCAGGCCATTTCTTTGTTAAATTTAGATGTTAAATCTTCGCTGAAAATTCTGGCTAATAGCTTAAAATATATTTGGCATGACCTTTTGAGTCCAGAACAGGCTGGCTTCGTGGAAGGCCGTTCATCAGCCGATCACTTTCGGAAGCTGTTTTATTTAATTTCTGTGTCAACGGATCCTAACACAGAGGCATCTCTAGTGTCGTTGGATGCAGAAAAAGCTTTCGACCGGGTGGAGTGGACTTTTATGTTTACCACCTTGGCGAAGCTGGGCTTTCCTGCTAGATTTATTCATATGATCCGAGTTTTATATTCATGTCCCTCAGCAATGATTCAATGTAACAACCTAATTTCAGTAGCTCTCCCCCTATCGAGAGGCACCCGTCAAGGCTGTCCACTATCACCCTATTTGTTTAATTTATATATTGAACCCTTAATTAGATCTCTAAAGGTAAACAAGGACGTTCAAGGGATTAAATTGGGTGACTCTGAATTTAAAGTGTCAGCATTCGCTGACAACCTGTTATTGCATATTTCCAACTCTACTTCTTCCCTTCCTATAGTACTCGAACTAATTACCAGTTTTAGTGTACTTTCTGGATATAGCCTAAATAAAGCCAAAACATCAGTATACCCTCTTTCTCCACTTCTTCAGAAGGACTGGTGCCTCTCTTTGGGACTCCAGTGGCAGGCCCAATCGTTAAACTATTTGGGTATCCAAGTTACTAAGAATTTGGAAGCCCTGGCCACCTTAAACCTCAGGCCGCTAATTAAATCAATAAAAGAAGACCTGGATAGATGGTCAAAACTTCCGCTGTCCTTTTCAGGTAGGGCCAATACGATCAAAATGGTGGTTATGCCAATCATTTTTTATCCTATTAGAATTTAAATGTCCTCCTAAATCCTTTTTTAAGCCACTCTACAAATGTTGCTCTGAGTTTTTTGTGGGAATGGCAAGCCTTCTAGAAGGTCTTACTATAAACTTGTTCGGCATCGTAAATTAGGAGGCCTCCAACTACTGGACTTTACATGTACTATTTAGCGTTCACATGACAAAATTAGTCAATGGACCTGTGAAGAAGACACTTTCTTCCTGGCTTCATTTGGATCGGTTATTTTTAAAAGCTTAAAGTTGGATCTAGAGTCGATGTTATATGTCCCATGGGCTAAGGTCCCGAAACAAGCCAGGGCACCTAGAGATGGGATATAAAGCTATTGCATCACTACTATGCAAGGTTTAAAATTTCGCAAGCACGTGACCTATCCCAACCGCTATTAAGAAATCCGAACTCTAATTGGTAACCAACTGATAATCTAGATTTGTAACAGCAACAGCTGCCAAATTACGGGTTAGAGATTTTTATTCAAATGGGTCGTTACTTCCATTCCAGGCCTTGGTGGAAAAGTTTGCTGTGAAAGCTCAATCCTCTTTGAAACTAACCCAAATAATGAGTAGTCTTAATTCTTATTTCCATAAAAATTGTGGGATGGATAATTTGAGGTCCATGTTTAAGAGACTTAAAGAACTTATATTGCCAGGCAGAGCAATTTCTAAGATATACAAGGATATTTCTGTTAGAAGAGATTCTAATGTGTCCCCGACTCCGACTTATTGGGATCTAAACTTATCTTTAGGCTGGACACCAGAAATGTGGCAGAAAGTTTGGACCGACACCTATAAATATATTAAACAGGATAGGCTTGAGACATCCAATTTAAATTACTACATAATTTATATTTTTTCCAATGCCAAACTCTCTAGGTTAAACCGTCATCTTTCCCAAAATGTTTGGACACAATGACCCTTTGCATCAACTTATCATAAGTTTTGGACTTGCCCCAAATCTCGGGATTATGGCAATTGGTGAAGTTAAAGATTAGCCAATTTACGATTTGGCCGGCTTTTTCAATCCAGAGGTCTGTATATTTGGGATGTATGATAAACTACCCAGCAAGATAGCTAAATATCGTATGGCTATGGTAGTGGCTGTTACCAAGTTGATAATCCTTCGCCATTGGAGACGTAATGGACTCTTCATTTGGGGAATGGTGGGACGACTTTGAATGCATTGAATGCAGAAAGGTCGTGTCCTGTCATTTTTTAATACTTCAACGATTTTCCATCAATGCTGGGGTGGTCTGTATCAAAGTCTCAAAGACAAATACGGTTATTAGGTTAGGAATTTCTTTATATTTATTGTGATGGTGTCGTCTATTTTCCTTTTCCTTTTGGCTCTGGTATTGTCCTTTTCCTCCTCTATACAATATTTGCTGGCCTTGAGCCTTCTGTTTTTTTTATAGGTTTCTCAGGTGATGTCCTACAGTTCAAGATGATTCGGGATAGCCGCCGGGGATGGAGGGGGGAGGGGGTGTGTGGGGGATCTGAGTTTTTCTTCTTCTTTTCTTTTTAGGTTTTCTCTGTATTATTAATTATGACTGGGAACTGTATTTTCTCATATGTTACTAATTACTTTATGTGTAATTTGTGTTGGAAATTGTTTAACAAAGCATAATTATTTGCAAAGAAACTGAAGGATCTGAGAGGGATGAAAGACTAACTAGGTGGCTAGGAAACTTGTTGCGGGGCAAACAACAAAGAACTGTGGTGAATGGCATGGAATCAGAGGCCAGGGGTGTGACTAGTAGGGTGCTGGAGGCATCAGTCCTTAGGCCTGTCTTGTTCAACATATTCATCAGTGACCTAGCAGGAGGAATACACAGCAAGATGTGTCTCTTTGCAGATTACACAAAACTATGCAGCAGGGTAGACAGTGAGAAGGGTGGCAAGGAACTGATGAAGGACTGAGGAAAGCTGAAAAGTTGCCCCAGTATATGGCAGTCAAGGTTCAATGTTAAGAAGTGCAAGGTAAAGCAGATTGACAAAAGGAATCCACACATGGAGTATTTAATGGTTGGGTTGGACATAACAGAGATGGGAAAGAATAGGGATCTCAATATTATTTTCAGTGGCTGTCTCAATGTTTCAGGGCAGTAAAACAAGGCATATAGCAAGGCGAACAGGATGTTGGGGTATATGGGCAGGGGTTTGGACAGCAGATGGAGACAGATGATTTTGCTCCTGTACAGGACCCTAATAAGGCCACACTTGAAGTACTGTGCCCAGTTCTTGAACTTACACCTGAAGAAGGCAAGGACTGGATGGTTATGAGGGCCACCAGCATTATCCAAAGGCAACTGGGTTGGACATGCAAGGATGACTGGCAAACCTCAGTGTATACTCTCTGGAGGCCAGACCAGAGTGGCAGAAAGACCTATTCACTAGTAATACTAATGCAATAACAAGCGGCATGATTTGAGAATGGTGAGTGGAAGGTTTCGGGGATATTGGGAAGTTCTTCATGGAGAGAGCATATTAATGGATTAGGTTGCCAAAAAGGGTGAGGGAGGTGGGGACTGTGTCTGGGTTAAGAGCTGAGTACAACATGAATTCAGTGGATTTGTAGTGCCATTTGCAAAGTAATCCCACACTGCAGAAGATCTCAGTGTTTTTTTATTTCACTACATGAGTGGTTTGCTGAGGGATGTGGGCTTTGTGAGGAATCGGGCACTGACTACAAGATTATTTCTCACCCCCCCCCCAAAACTGTGGTAGCAGCATTACCAGGTGGTACACTACAATGGGGATGATCATGCTTCGGGGTTTTAGGAGGCAGGGCCGGTCATTAGATTTCCCTGCCTGAGAAATGTACTTTCTTACTTTTCTCTTTATCATTATCTTTTTATAATTTTGCCATCTCCTCCTGTGATGGCCGCTACTCCTCAGTGCCACACTTACCATCACCACTAGTAGTTAGACAGTGTAACTGACATTAGACTTTTGCACTTCTCTTGTTCTTCATCCTTCTCTCTTTTGTCTGCTTCCTCTTCTACTAATTCTTCCCCTTGCTCCTCCTCTTGTCATACTTTTTCATGGACCTGACCCTCTTTCTCCTTGCATGAAATCTGTCCTTTCTCCCCTCCCCATGTACTTTTCTCCCCCCACCTCCTCATTCTCGTGTCCTTGACAGCTCCACTTGCATATCCTCCTCACTAGCACCCTCCATAAGCTGCTCTGGTGGCAGTGCTACTGGCATGCTTTTGTAGAACTGTGGGGTTGGTATACCTTACCCTGCCCCAGCCATAACCCCCCCCAACTCCCATAAGCAAATGCACTTTTTCTTCTGGTGACAAGACAACTGTAGTGCCTGTGCCAGACCCAGACTCACTGTCACCTTACTTACATGATGTCTGAGAAGCAGCACTGAGCTGGGTTGGCTGGTACTGCTGCCAGTGCATGATTTGGGGATAGAGAGGGCATCATATAGTGCTTCAAAGTGGACTGGCAGTTGTCTACATCCACGCACAAGTACAGGTGACTGTGGTGGCAGCTGCTGTCTTGTTGTTCGTACAAGATGGTCAGTGGGTGAGTCTGGCTTTGCACATCTGCATGAATCTATTCTATCTCAGATAGAGGAACTGGAAACACTGGAAGGCAAAAGAGGTACAGACCATTGTGGTTTTTGATTGCTCAGGGTAGTTTCTTCACCTGGCGTACTGGATGACCGAGTTGGAAAGCCATTTTCAGTGAAGTGGAACCAGTGGCCTTTAGGGGACTAATGAACCATTGTTTCTCTGGCCATAATATCACATGCCCATCTCTAGTCCTCTTATTAGCCATAGCCCATCACTATGACTCCCACTCCCTGTCCTGACTCCTTCTCCACCACTTGCAGAACTGGTACCTGGTGGAACTGGCATGGTGGAACCTTACCCTGCATCCCCTCCCCCATGCCAATTAAGGAATCAAAGCCATGGAAGTGCAGGGGCACTCACAGGAAAAGGAAGGGCTGGAGGTGCTGTGGGTTATCCAGGAGACAGCCCTTGGTCTGCTATCCATACAGGAGATGTATACAGACCTCCAGCACAGGCAGAGGAATTGGTTAAGGTACTTGAGGAAGCCATTACTAGGATGGCAAGGGAGATGGTGCTGGTTGGTAACTTCAATCTGCCCAGTGAGGATTGGAGCCTTCCAGCTATAGCTTTGGTAAGGAGCAAGGCCATCCTTGACCCCTTACAAGGGGCTTTTCTCAGGCAGTTAGTCAATGAACACACTAGCGATGGGGCAATGCTGGATCTGTTGCTTACAAACAGGGACAGCATTGCAGACGTTGGAGAGAGGCAGTCCTTAGTTACCAGTGAACACTATACAGTGTGGTTTAACATTAAGATGGGAACAGAGACAAACCACAGGAGGATGAGGGTCCTGGACTTTAGTAGGGTGTTTTTTTAAAGAAATAGAAGACTGCCCATAGGAAGATTGCCCGAAAGGGGTAGAGGTACAGTGGGGAAAAATAAAGGAGGGCACAATAAGGCAACCAGCTTCTGCATGAAGGAAGTGAGTAAAAGCAGAAGGAACAACAGACTGTTATGGTTCTCCAGGGAAGTGGTCAAGGGGTAAAGGAGAAAGGGTGGCATTCAGGAGGTACAGAGAAACACAGAAGGAAGGAGAAAAGGGAGGTATACCAAGTAAAACAAAAGGAAGCAGTTAAGGCAGCTAAGGAGTGAAGGGAGCAAAAGTAGAGACAGATGAAAGAATAGCCAAGGGGCAGCTAAAGGGGATAAGGCTTTCTTCTGGTACATACTATAAGTGAGAAGAGGAAGGCAAGGGGACTGACAGTGAGGATAAGGAGAGTGGTGATGAGGGGACTGTGCAGAAGAGGACTAAGAAAAAGCAGATATCCTGAACAGATACTTCTGCTCAGTCTTCCTAGTGGAGGGAGGGGGACAGATCATCAGAGAGCAGCAGGAACAAAGGAGGGAGGTGAACACAAGTCCATTTTCTGAGAAAAGAGTGCTGAAGGGACTTGCAGCTCTGAAAGTGGACAAGACTATGAGACCAGATGGGATACACCCAAGGGTACTAAGGAACTCAGGGAGGTGCTAGCTGTCCCAATGACAACCTTATTCAACAGCTCTCTGGAAACAGGCATGATTCCAATGGACTGGAGCAGAGCAGAAGTGATCTATCTACTGTACAGTACATCAAAGCGGCAACAGGAAGCAGGCTAGCAACAATAGGCCAGTCAGTCTTACCTCAGTGGTGGTGAAATTAATGGAAACCCTGTTAAAGGAAAGGTTGGTAGAGTATACTGAATCCAGTGGGCTGCAAGACCACAGGCAGCATGGATTCTATGAGTGGAAGTCACGCCATATGAATGACTTCTTTGACTATATAGATCCTTAATGAGGATACTGCCTCCCCCCATGAGCAGAGCAGCATAACAGCGAAGATCAGCGGAGCTTGAGAGCTCCAAGAAGGCTCTAGCTGGGAGCCAATCAATGGTGTAACTGCACCTCCTTGTCCCTCCAAGCAGCCAGTCCCAGAAGAGGACTGGTGGGGCAGAAAGAAGCAGGGCTTTTAAACCCCGCTGCAGTCCCTTGTCCCAACTAAGCCACCACAGCCACCTAGAGGGAAGCAGTGGTCCTCGGCCACATCAACAGGACCCCTCCCTCCCTCCATGGGCAGAGCAGCAAAATATCTGTGGTGCTTGGGAGCTCCAAGAAGGCTCTAACTGAGACTATCAGTAGCGTAACTGCACCTCCTTGCCTTCCAAGCAGCCAAACCTGGATGAGAACTGCCTAGACTAAAAGAAGCAGTGCTTTTAAACTCTGCTGTAGTCCCCCATCCCAACTCAGCCTCTGCAGCTACCTAGAGGGAAGTGCGGGGTCCTGATGCCACGGCCAAATCAACGGGACCCTCCCCCATGGTCAGAGCAGTGGAGCAGTGAAAGGTCAGTGGAGCTTGAGAGCTCCAAGAAGGCTCCCAACCAGGATCCAATTAACGGCATAACTGCGCCTCCTTGTCCTCCAAGCAGCCAATCCCAGGCAAGAACTGGTGGGATAGGAAGATCCTGCTACTACATAAGGATTAGGCCACCAAGTGGCTCTGCATGAAGGACCAGTGCACAAAGGACATCACAGCAGAGTGTGCCCACTAGAGTCAGCCCAATGAGGCAGACAGCAGTCAGCCACTGTGCTCCCTTGCCTCCAGAAAGGACTAAGTAGACACCTGTTCCTCAGATCCCAGGTATGCCTACAGTGCAGGTGTGCATATTTGCATCTGTAGAGTGTAGGTTGCACTGTGGTGGTCAGTTAGGAGGATCACATTGTGGAGGGAAGGGTCTGTTAAGGTTGATTTCAGGGTTGCACGGTGGTGGGGGTTATTATAATTGTTCTGTTTTTATTCAGTGGGACATTTCAGTGGTTCGGTTGTTTGGTGGTTGCTCTGTAGCTGGGGGTCAAACTCAGAGTACTGCAGTAAGTGGTATTGTGGGTAGAAATATTTCCTTCAGGTATTTGGGAGGTTGCCTCTTGGTGGGGAGGGATTCTTGTAGTACTGTGAGGGATTGCACTGGGGAGAACTGTTAATCCCACCAGTTGTTATTCTCATAGTGCTCAGAATTGGTTTGTCTCATATCTGTAGTTGTAGTTTATCCTGAGTACCTAATAACTCCTGGATGTATTCGTACACTTGAATAATTTGTAAATAATTTACTGTCACCATATGCCTGTAATAGCTGGTTGATATTAGATTCACCCCACTTGGATGTGGAGTCCATTCTAATCTGAGATGGTACTACATTGCTTTCTCTCTGTCCAGTACAGTCCTGGCATGATGTGGTTCAAGGGCAAGGCACTCAGTTGTAGGGACTGTGAGGCACTCTTCTCCAGGAATGTGCTCTGGAGCAGGGGGTACTGCCTCTTATGCAGGACTACAGCAGAGCTCCATGCTCAGTTAGTAGCAATAAGAATAGAGATATCCAACTGCATACACAGCACAATAGGAGCTGCACCTCTCACCCCCACTCCTGCAGAGACCCATTGGTCCAGAAGGGTGGAGGGGGATGGGCCCGAGGAGGGAGAGAATGGGCAGCCATGAGGAGGTTGTCCAGCCCAGTTACATCCAGACTGCAAATTGCTTCACATCCTTAGAGGAAGCCCAGGCTTCTGACTCTGCAAGGGGGACTCTGGTTTAGTCAAGGATGAAGGTCAGGACAGCATATTGGTACCTTAGGGGGGTAAAGCTGATAGGATGGCCCTAGTGGTGGGAGCGTCACTGATCAGAAGGATAGACAGGGGGTTGGTCTGGTGCCTGCATAGAGTGTCAGCTAGCTGGGATTTAGATAGAATAGTGAGGATGGTGGAGAGGGAGGGTGAGCTGAAGGTGCTGGTACCCCTGGGTACCAATGACCTGGCCATCAGTTGGTGGAAATGATGAAGCGGAACTTGTGTAGACTGGGGCACATATTGGTGTCACACTTGGCCTCCCTGGCCTTTTCTGAAGTCTTCCTTGTGGGGGGGGGGAGGCAGGATGGGATAAGGGGTGATGAAACAGTGGAGTTCAACAGTTGGCTTAAAGGGTGATGCCGAGACATGGGGTTCCACTTTGTGGGGGACTGGAGGGAATTTCTGGGAAAGATGACTCTTCAAGGGTGATATACTTCACCTGAAGAGAGAGGGGGCCAGCACACTGGGGGAAAAGCTTGATGTCTACATCAGGTATTTAATCTAAGTGTGGTGGGATCCAGGTCTAGTGGATCCACATTGGATGGTGAGCAGAAGGGGATCTGAGATAGTACTCCCCCACATCAAGGGGACAGAAACAGTAAAAAGGGTACAGGGATCACTGTAGGGCTTACAGGACCAAGTGGAGGGTCAGTTACAATAGGGAAAAATAAAGACAAAGGCATTAATAAGGGGGGGAGAAAACATGGGAAGCAGACAGGCAGCACCAGAATTAGAGCAATGGTTAAATGAAAGGGGGTATGCCTTAAAACCAGGAGCCTATGGAACAAACTCAGCAAACTCTAGGCACTGATGGCACATACTGAGGTGAATCTTGTGGCCATCATGGAAACATGGGCCACAGAAAATAACAACTGGGAGATGACAGTCCCTGGATATACATTGTTCAGAAGGGACTGAAGAACTAGTAGTAGGGGAGGAGTTGCCTTCTTTGTCAAAGAGGGCACTGAAGTGACAGAAGAACAAGGCATTAGGGTAGTGATGGGCAACTGAGACTATATGGGTGCAACTCATGGCAGCTTCAGGCAGGAAAATATACTTAGGGTAGTTTATAGGCCCCTGGGTCAAGGGGAGGAGAGTGACAGAGAACTCAAGGTGGAACATAACAGAGGGGTAGTGAAGGTGGAGGAGGTGGTGGTGGTGGTGGGAGACTTAAACTTGCAAGACATCAACTGGGAGGTCCCAGTAGCCAAGAGTACCAGGAGTCAGACACTGCTAGACACCTTCCAGGACTGTCTACTTGTGCATCTAGTTAAGGAACTCACCAGACAGTCTGCAGTCCTTGATGTAGTGGTTACTAACACAGAGATGGTGGGTGATGTGGGAGTAGGGGTACCACTAGGGAATAGTGACCACAACTCTGTATGGTTTGAACTGGCCCTTGGGTCTGGAAATCCACTGTCGAGAACCGAAGTCTTTGACTTTAGATGGGTGGACTTCGATAGGATAAGAAAGCTGGTAAAAGAAATGTTAGCAGGGGTGAAGGGCATAGTCAGAGTAGAGGAGACAAGAGGAGAGATGGAAGGCAATAAAGGGAGCTATTGTTTAGGCGCTGAAGGCATGCATAAAAACAGTAACAAAGAGAAATAGGTTTAAGAGACCACTATGGTTCTCAGCTAGGGTTAGGGAAGTGGTTAAGGCAAAAAGAGGGCCTTTTATAAATATAAGGGAAAGAAGGGGAAGCTGAATGGAGGAATATCTTAAGAAAAATAGGGAGGCAAAGAGGGCCACCAGAGAGGCAAAAGCAGACACAGAACTGTGCATCGCAAGGGGGGTCAAGAATGGAGATAAACAGTTTTTTAGATATATTAGTGAAAAAAGGAAAAGGGGGGAATCACACAGATAGTCAAGGGGTTTGGGTGAAAGAGGAGGATGGGCAAAAGGCAGCCTTCCTGAATGACTACTTTTGCTCAGTATTCACTAAGGAGGACTGCGGGTCCATGTCAGAGAGTGGCATCAAAGTGGCCACAATGGGAGTTCCATAAATGAGTCAGCCATTGTTTACTAGTGAAAGGGTCCTGAAGGGTCTGTCAGATCTTAAAACAAATAAGTCTCCGGGTGCAGATGAGCTGCACCCAAGGATACTTAGAGAATTAGCAGTAGAGCTTAACTGGGTTGGTGCCAATACCCTGGGTGAGATCATACTCAAAGGTCCCTGGAGCACTGCCCAAACCCAGCAGAGCCAAGGCTCTACCCATACCACTGTGCCTATGCAAATGAGGGTGACCCTCATGCATACCAGCACAGCAGTATATTCAAAGGTTTGCAGTGGCAGCAAATAGCCCCTAGAGCAGTGCAGTTCACCGCTACCAAAACCATACCTTATCTGGTTACAAAGTCCATGCTTCCACCTCCTGAAGGCAGGGCAGCTGTACTACAGCTACCCACCATTGTATCAAGCAGCCTCCCCACTCTCAAACACCCATCCTTCTGAAATACATGACTCTCTGGTGGCTCAGTGGTTCCCCCACCCCACAAATCACCTATCCTTCTGCAGTACATGACTCTTTGGTAGTTTAGTGGTTCCCCCCACCCCACTCCATGATCGCCTATCCTTCTGCAGTACATGACTCTCTGGTGATTCAGTAGTACCCCCGTCCCCTTATCACCCATCCTTCTGCAGTACATGACTGCCTGATGGTTTAGTCGTATCACAACCCCTAGATTGTTCACCAACCCCTCACTTATATCACACACCCCTAGCCCCCATCGCCATGCTCAAATAAATAGCTGGCCAACACAGCCCTCCTCTCAACTCCTAGACCAGCCACTGTCTGAAAGTCATGCAGCATGATCACGTAATCACGTCACGTGTTATTATGGATGGATGGGTGCTATGCAGCTGCTGCACCACTTGCAAATGAGCCCATAAATAGGCATGAAGATGGTCCCTTAGCACCTTGCATGTCCAATGAGCTCATTTGCATGCCCAGGATGAATATGGCCCACAGTGGACATGGTGCTATGTGATTTTGAGCAGTGCCATCTCCTGTGGGGCATATGCAACTTGGTCCATTTCAGCACACCACAGATCCACTTAGTGCTGCGCCATCATGATCTGATAGTCTGTCAGTTAGCACAGCTCTGTACATAAGTGCTAACAGTAGGGATATCACTCAGAAAGGGTCATTTGCTACCGCAAGCGTAGTGCAAAAGTCTGTGTTGCAATTGCACCTGGCTCTAAATATGTAGTTCATATTGCTTAGTATATGTTTTTAATACCTACATAAATGTGTAATGACTTTTTGTTGATCATGAATAAACGATACTAAATTTACTCAGCTTTGCTCTTTCTGCTTGTGGTACAGCAGGATCACACTGTGCACTCTTTCCTCTCCTTTACAGCTCAGTTTCACTGATCTGCCACTCCAAAACTACAGTCAAATTTAATGAATTAGCTAACTGGAATAATAATGTGTCATTCTTTGATGGTTTCCAAAGTTTTCTATTTAAAAAATACATTTTTCACATAAAAATTCTCTTTTCAGTAGCCAGGTCCTTCCCCTGTGAGCTACAGCCACACATGGCACTGAAATGGCTGCAGTATGAGGAGTTGTTGATATCCAGCATTGCTGATTGGCTGTGGCAGGTCATTGGCTTGCCAACAACCTGGGCATGCTCAGTGTGTGCTCCCTGTAAAGTGCTGTGTCATAACGTTGCTGTGCCAAAGGGAAACTGAGTTCCTTCAGATCAGCTTCGCTGATGTCTAAAACTGGGTCACCCTCGAAAACAGACCTTGTGCCTAGTGTCTTACCTGGTTACCAAAGTATAAAAAAAGCCAGCTTTTGGCACATTCATCAAACGCAAATCTGGCATCAACTCATCCTTAAACAGGGCTCACTCAGTAAAAGCACCTGACACTTCCTGAGCACAACGGGCACACCTCCCTGCTTGCCATTTGTATAAAATAGAAGTTTTATCATCTATTTATATGTGTACAGTATATGACCCCTGGCAGTACATATGTAGCTCTGTTGGTGTGGTATGTGCATGTGGATTCCTGATTTCAGTAATTCATCCATAAGCACTGTAAGAGTTTCCTTCCAATCCCAATTTTCTCAGTGGTACTCCTTGTTATGAACAACAGGCTATTTTACAGGCATGTATTAGACAAAACAGATATTGTTTTTCTGTGTTCCAGTACATCACGGTAGAGTCCCACCCTCACTGTGATCGAATGTACACAGATGCATGCATATTCAGCAAAGCCAAGTCCTGCAGTATGCTGCAGGAAACAGTGTAGTTCAATGTCAGTTAGCCCTTTGTTATACAATATTCTGAGACATGTAATTCACTTCAGGGTAATGTGCTACATCTTGGCTCGCTCTGCTGTATGCCTGCTTGACCTTCTTGTGGACTTTATCGATTGCCCACCACTTGCCCAGGATCACTGTGGTGTTGGTGGTCTGCCATGTCGATCATGCAAGGGCCTGTGGGCAGTATAGGCTTCGCCCTTACAGGGCAATCTTGCTGTTTTCTGTGTGAGTTGGGGGCTGCATCAGTGGCAGGGAACATCGGCAACCATTGCCGCGGAGGAGTTGGGGCCACATCGGCAGCAGGGAGCATTGGTGGCCATTGCTGCACAACCAGAAAAGGTGGCCATTGCCACGCAGGAGTTGGTGCCGCATTGGCAGCCATTGCTGCCAAAAGTTGAATGGCCATAGCCACATTGTTGGGGGCCCCCACCAGAGCCAGTCAGGGAGGACAGTGCTAAAAGGCACACATTTTGAACTAGTGGCTGGGCTATATAAGCCTGGGCCCAGTTGCAAAAAGAAGCTTGCTGTTTGCTGTGATATTTTCTCCCACCCACCTGCCCCACACTACTCCATTATTAAATAGACTAGCTGAGGAGGCGGGCATAACTAGGTGTGGCCACAGTGCAGTTGGTGGGAGCAGTGGCTTCTTCAGCTGGAGGTAGGAATGTCTTCAACTGGAGGAACATTTCGTTGGAATCCAGGGTATTGTGGCACTACATCAATATTGAAGATGCTGGACATTGTTTGGGACATTTCATCAAGGACAGAGTGGCGAGGGAGCAGTGGCAGGGAAGAGGTCAACTTTGGCCCATCTAGGGACTTCTTCTACCATCCCCACCACAGCGCAGATCGGCGAAGAGAGGACAGCAATAAAAAATGCACCTCGCCCCTGCAGCTCTACTTCTTAAATGCTTAGAGGCTAAGCTGGGATAGGACAATGACTGGAGAGGAGGAGCAAGAGCCTATGCCCAAGGAAGAAACAGTTCTTAAAGGAGCTGTTGATCGCTTCAAGGAAAAAAGGAATAGGGCATAAAACAGGCCAGTGCTATCCTGAGGGCAAAAATAACTGGTGACTTAAATTGACTTAATTTGACATTCTCCTAAAAGTGGCTGATTCACTTATAAGTACTGAGATAAAAAATCTATATGTTTTAAGACAGAAGTCTGATTACAAGGGGTACAGAGTGGGCTGTGTTTATAGGTTTGATATAAGGTAGAAAAGTCTGATACAGTGAAGTTCTACTACAGCTAGAAGTTTATGCCGTAAGTATATGGCTTCCAAGGTGTTCGTTAAGGGTATTAGGTAACAGGCATTTGGAAGATAAATCCCATATAGCAGTTGTACTGAAAGCATCTAGGGCTCTGGTTGGGTAACACTTTAAGAGGAATTGGGGCTGGCCCACCGGTGCAGTGGTAGGATTTCCGCTTGCGAAGCCGGCGACCTGGGTTCAGGAATGGATCTAGTTTATCAGAGGGTAGCCAGGGGAGAAGGATCGAGCATCCCTAGGACTGCTCTCCTTCTCCAGGGGGAGGAGGGCTTTGTGATCAGCGCAGGAGCGACGCCTAGCAGAGGCCAGTGTGTCACCCTGAGCAGACACACGGTCGATGCTCTCTGAGGCGGGACAGACGCTGGATGTTATTGCACGTCTCTGCCCCAGCTTACGGGGATAAAAAAATCTCTACTCCTGCCATCTCTATGAAACCCTGTCCCCAGGCTTCAATTAGCCTCCTGGCCAAGCTTTCCCAACAGTTACCATTCTCACGGTACTGGTGCCTGTACGGTGCAGTGACCCCTTCCCCTGGGGGGTAAGCCAGGGGTAACCGGGTGAGTAGGGGCTCAGTAGGAGGTGGAAGTCATGGGGGCTCCATGACCAAGCAGAAGTACTTGACGGCAGGGGCAGAGGAAAAAAGAGTGAAAATATGAAAAAAAAGAAAAAAAGAGGAATCGAAAACAACTGGTTTAAAGACAAAGGACTCAAGAACTGGTTGTGGGACAGTTAAAGAGAGGCAGGGTCATTACCATGCACAACACTATGCCTTTATGATACAACTGTGCTGCTGATACAGCACAACCATTGTCAAGAGCCATATTTTTCTTTTCTGTGGGGGGCTCCACCCCCCACATCCTCCCCTCCTGATATAGATTCACAACTCTGGGAGGGGTTCAGGTCAGAGAGTACACAAAGATTGAGAACAAATAACATTTCTGGGACCGGAAATCAAGCCTGGTCACAGAAGCACTGCCTGGTTCCTGCTGCTGTGGTTCAGTCCGTTGAGCCACTGCAGCTGGTCAGTGGAACTCACTCCCAGCAGAGGTCTTATACTCTTCCTGGAAAAGTGGGAAAGGTGCAATACCGCATACAGCAGTATATGCAGTATTGCACCATTCACTCACTAGTGCAGTGCTGTACCTGGTTAGCCATAATGTTGTACACTATTAAGCATGCAACATTATGACCTGGTAGGGTTAAAGAGGGATTGCATATGGGACGCTGGTTGTGGAACACTTAAAGACATAGGACTTAAGAAGCATAGGACTCTGAAATAGTAGTTACTATATTGGGGCTGAGCAGCCAGTACAAAGTGCTGTATCTAATGAGGGGCGACAGGGAAGTAACTGTATCTAGGTTGTCGATCAGTTTCTCTGTTTAGTGCTAAGTATTTGGGGTGTCTAGGAAACTATTTGAGGAACATTGCTTTGTTAGCTACAGCTTAACTGTAAATTTAAACTATAGGCTGTATGGGTAGGGGCTTTGGGGAACATTGTTCTGGTTAGGATTAGCTAAACTGTTAATTTAGACTATAAGCTGCATGGGATATGGGAGTTTGGAGTAGTTGGGGTGTTTTAAAGAAACATTGAGAGGAACAGTACTTTAGCTAGATATAACTTAAACCATAAATTTATGCTGTAGTCTGTATGGGTTTATGGGCTTTAGAGGGACATTGCTTCAGCTGGGTTTAACTTAAACTGGTAATTTTAACTGTAGGCTATGTGGGTTATAGGCACTAGGCCTTAGGAAAAAATGGAGGGGAACCAAATTGAGGGCAATGGAGTGTGGGCAGGTCTGGAGTATGGTCCTCAGACTGCAAGGGCAGGGGCATCTTTGAAAGGTGGTAGGTGCAATGGTTAGGGTTGGCTACAGTACTAGCTATGGCATGGAAGATGGGGATTGCATGGTATGTAGGCAACTGGCACAACTAAGGGAGGAGGCGAGGTGGTTGAGATGGACACTAGGATTGGCAGGGGTGAGGGATAGTGGGAGGACAGATGGGGATCCACTGAGGAAGTAAGATGGGATGGGGTAGAAGAATGAGCAAAGGTGGAGCTGTAGGGGTCCAGGAGCAAATACAGCAATAGGTAGGCAAGACAGGAGGCAGGCTGAAAGAACACAAGGGAGTATGGAAGCAGGAAGGAGGGGTTGAGGAGGGCATAATGGGGGCTTCTGGGGCTCCAGAGGCAGTACAGGACACAAGAAGGACCAGTGGGAATAGCAGGAGATAAGGTACAAAGATTCAAATCCTGCATGGAAGGGAAGAGATGAGAAAGTAGGGGAGGTGCCTCAGTCAGAGGAATACAGGCAGTGGGCATAGTGCAGAAAAACAGATTCGCACCACTAGGGCCACAAAATGGGGCAAGAATAAGGAAAATGGGGTTGAGGAGGACTTGGGGGAACAGGAGAAACAAACATGAAGGAAGGCTCATAGAAAGGGAGAAAAGGGATGCCCCTTTGCAAGAGAACAAAGAAGGTAGCAAACAAAAAGATAAGGGCACAAGGGTGAACTCACCCCAGAAAGGGCAAACCCTCAAGGGAGGGAAGCAGCAAGCACAGGTTTAGAGGTGCTAAAACAAGATGGGAATGGGGAAGTAACCCGATCACTGGGAAATTCAGCCAGGGCACGGGAAAGGGCAGGGCAAAGGGGGGGGAGCTAGAGCTCGCAGATAGTGGATCAGAGGTGGGTGGTTTAGCAGAAGACACCTGTGGGGGGGCAGGGAGCACGTGGAGAAAAGGGGAATTAGTACTAGGAGATGCAATGGTAAAGAGGGAATGAGAATGAAAATAAGGTAAAAATGAAATGCAAGGGCTAGGAGAATGACAAAAGCGAAATACAAGCAGAAGGTAATGGACAGAAGGGTCTTACTTGTTAGGACTCACTAATAAAAGGAATTTTATGGGGGGGCAGGGAGATAAGAGCAGTACAGTATGGGTTGAGTGCCTGCTGGTATGACGGTGGCAGAGGTCATTCACTATATCCCTCAAAAGGGAACAGCAGGAAGAGAAAACACACCTGATGTTCTACCTGGGAACAAATGATCTGGTGGGGAATAGCTTGTTGGAGGTGCAGGCAAGATTCAGAGTGCTTGCTAGGTACTGCAGCAGTCTGGAGTTCATATCTGTGGCTTTTTCAGAGATGTTGTCCATAGCAAAGGCAAGTACTGACAGAGACTGAGGACTGAGGAGTTTAATAAATGGCTGACCAGAGGGTGTGAACAGATGGGGTATGGGTTAGAGGGTACTGGGGAGCAACATGGGGGATGAGAGCCTATTTGCTCCAGATAGACTGCACCTGAATAGGGAGGGTGCAGCAGTGCTAAAGAGCAAGTTAGGTGAGTTCAAAGAACAAACCTAAAATTTAAACTAAATCGGGGGTGGGGGTGGAACAAATCCACACCACAGGACAGGAGAAATGGGGATTACGAGATTCCCCTCATGGTGGAGACAGAATGTTGGGAAAGAGGGTATCAATTAAAAGGGAGGGGGTACTTGGTGGAAGGGCTTAGCTGCCAACACCAGAAGCCTAGGAAACAAAATGGTGGACTTGGAGGCCATCATAGGGGGAGCGAAGGGCTGGATATAGTAGCAATAGGACTTGATGGACAGAGCACCATACCTGGCAGAAGACTATTCCAGGCTACAGACTGTTTAAAAGGGACAGGGAGGGCAAGTGGGGGGGTTGTTTATACATCAGGATGACATAACAGTAACTAAGGGACAAGAGGAAGATGATAAGACTGAGCTAATGTGGATGACACTAGTAGGCATGGGGACTGGAGAATTCTTGCAGCTGGGAGGAGGAGATAGACAGCTAATTCAGGCAGTGTCTTGGATGGCCCTAAAAGAGGAACTATTACTGGTGAAGGACCTAAACCTCCCAGATATAGACTGGGAAATCCCAGATGCAGTATCATCTAGAAGCAGGGAGCTCCTAGCTGCACTGCAGAGGGCATTCATACAACAGCTAGTCAGGAAACCAACAAGGGGCAACAACCTACTGGGTGTGGTTCTGACAAATGAGGAGAGAGTGGAGGAGTTGCAGGTGGGAGAAGTCTTGAGCACCCACACCAGCAATCACAGGACTGTAAGGTTCAGGGTTAGGGCAGAGGAGACAAATCAAATCAATACTATAGTCTTGGATTTCAGACGGTGGACTTCAACAGGATAAAAAGGATAGCAAGAGAAGCAATGGAGGAACGAAGAATATACAGGCAATGGAGGAGTTATGGGAATCTATAAAAGAAGAGATACTGAAAGCCATGGAAAAGTGCATAAAAAAGGTTATGAAGAGCAAAAGGGGGAGGAGACCACTTTGGTTTACTAAGGAGGTAGTGGGGGCAATCAGGGAGAGGAGGAGGGCTTTTAGAAAATTTAAGAGGACACAGAGAGGAAGATGGGGAAGCTTATAGGGTGAAGAGGAGACTGGCAGGGCAGAAGATCAGGACAACAAAAGCAGATACTGAGGAGAAAGTAGCTAACAAAGCTAAGGGGGCAAAACTTTTCAGATATGTGAGGGAGAGAAGGAGGGCAAGGCAGAGGACTGCAAGGCGAGAGGGGAGGGATGGATAAACTTAGAAGGGGATTGTGAAAAAGCAGAGGTATTTAATAAATACTTTTGCTCAACATTCACGGAGGAGGAAGATGGGAGGGGTCCTGAGCTAAAAAGGAAGGGGAAGGAGGGTAAATGGGTGGATCAGAGCCCGTTCACTGTGGATAAGGTTAGGTAAGAACTAGAGAGATTGAGGGTGGACAAGGCAATTGGGCCAGGTGGGTTACACCCCAGAGTGATCATGGAATTGAAGGAGGAGTCAGTCGCTCCATTGACAAGGTTGTTCAGCTTGTCCCTGGATAAGGGGAGGGTGCCAGAGGACTAGAAGAGGGCAGACATGGTGCCTTTACACAAGGGAGAAAGTAGGGAGGAGGTGGTGAACTATTGACCTGTCAGCCTCACCTCGGTGGTGGGGAAGGTAATGAAGGCACTAATCAAGGAGAGGTGATGGACTACCTGGAGGAGAGTGGCTTGCAGGACAGCAGACACCATGGCTTCATGAAAGGAAGGTCATGCCAAACGAACCTGAATTTTTAAACAGAAAGAGTGATGGACAAGTGGAACACCCTGCTAGAGGAAGTGGTGGGGCAAAAATCATGGGATTTAAGAATGCATGGGATAGACATAAGGGAATTCTGAAGGTCAAGGGTAAGGGCAACAAACTTCTAGAAAAACATAAAGTGATCTTGCAAGCTCAAATGGGCAGACTGGGTGGGCCATGGGCCCTTATCTGCTGACAGTGTTTATGTATCTATGTATCTATGAACCTGATCGAGTTCTTCAATTGGGTGACTCAGGTGATCAACCGGAAAGGGGCGGTGGATGAGGCCTACCTGGACTTTGGTAAGGCCTTTGATAGTATTCCCCACAGAAGGCTGGTGAGCAAGCTAGAAAATTTAGGGGTGGGTGGGAAAATAAGGTGGGAAGAGGCCTGGTTGGCAGAAAGAACCCAGAGGGTTGTGCTTAAATGTGTACTCCAGGATGGGGGGTGAAGAATGAGTGCCCAGGGTCAGTTTTGGTCTCTCTTTTAACATTTATATCAGTGACATAGCGGAGGGTCTGAGAGGGAGGGTGTGCCTTTTGCTGATGCTACAAAGATCTGCAATAGGGTGGACCTCGGGGGTGGAGGACATGAGGCAGGAGCTGAAGAAGCTTAGAGGAGTGGTCAGAGACATGGCAGCTGAACTCTAATGCCAAAAAGTGGTGTGATGCACATGGGAAGTAGGAACACACAAGCAGTTTACACCCTGGGATGGGAGGCAATCAAAGTTACAGAACAAGAGAGGGATCTGGGAATCATAGTCTCATCCAACCTTAAGGTATTAAACCAATGTAGCAGGGCAGTGGGAAAGACAAATGGAATGTTGGCTTGTATCGGCAGAGGCATTACTAGTAGAAGGTGGGAAGCAATGATGCCCCTCTGAAAAAGCCATGGTGAGGCCGCATCTGGAGTACAGGTTCCAGTTCTGGAGAGCACACCTCTGCAAGGACATAGATGGGATGGAGAGGGTTCAGAGAAGGGTAACCAAGATGGTGCAGGGTATGCAAGGGGAGACATATGAGCAGAGGTGTCAGGAGCTGAATCTATACACACTGGAGACTAGAAGGAAAAGGGGAGACAAGACTGAAACTTTTAAATATGTGAAGGGGCTCAACAAAGTAAGGGAAGGGAGTTTACTTAAGAAGAAGGAGGGCACCAGAACTAGAAGGCATAGCCTCAAACTATTGGGAGGAAGATTCAGAGGCAATGTGAGAGGAAGATTCTTTACTGAGAGGGTGGTGGAACCCTCAAACAGACTACCAGAAGAAGTGGTGGGGAATGAATCAATGGAGGGATTCAAGAGAGAATGGGACAGACATATGGATCTGAATAGCAGCGGGGCAGGACAGGGGCTGGTGGGAGCAGGGGAGCTGTAGGGGGGGAATAGGGCAGACTGGATGGGCTGGTGTAGTCCTTTTCTGCCAACAAGCTTCTATGATTCTATGATCTGTATTTCTGCACCTTTGGGGAAAGACATGCAATGATGCATATGTTGCACTGCCATATAAGCCTGCTGGAGTCTGAATACATTCCCTCTTGCTGATGGCTGTGACTGTGAAAACAGCTTAGCTAGGTGGCAATCACACTGTGGGGCTCACATCACCCCACCCCCTGCAAAGAAGCAGAGTAGTCCAGAGACACTTGATTCTCCTTCCCTGGTTGGCCTCTGATGATCTGCGTCTTCTTCTAAACCCAAGTCATTGGAGCCATATATGGTAGCACTGCTGCTGCACCAGTGGGACAATAGGATTCTGTCAGATTTTGAGCATTTTATACTTGCAACCTCCCCCCATAGGAGCCTTGTGGTTTACTCCATTGCAGGACTATTTCAGCCCAGGACCCAAGGATTGCCAGGCTCTTAGGGAACATGTGCTACTCAATAACGAACACACTGTAGTCAGCAAAATTACATTCAAGTTTATTTATATAGCATACATAGGCAATTGGAGTGGTGGGCAAAGGCTAGCCCAAGACACCCCAGCTCTTTGACCATAGCCTTCATCAGGGTGTAACCGCTAGATGGCATTATCCCAGGGGCTACTACCCCTGCCTGATTTGCCACTAACAGGTTGAGGGGCCTGGATCCGATGGCGGGTGCCTCCACCCAGAGGTCAGGGTTTGCAATAGTTAAACTAACTTGGTCACAGCCCTCTGGGACACTGCAACCACCTTTTCTTCCCACTAGTGGCCCACACAATATATCAGAATTACCTTCACAGTATACACTTACCCCCAGGACTGGTTCAGGCACTGGGACCTCCTGCAAAATAAGATACAGTGCAACAATTACAGTACAATACTTTAACATAGACAAATACCTCAGGCAGTATAACTTTGCTGAAACAAGCAGCTCTGATTTATTTAGGGGGATATAACAAGGACAGGGGGAATCAGGTTAATTAGCTTATCACTTTACTCATCTACCTATGGCTCTGTGCACAGGCCTATCCCTACCAGTTACTGTCCCTGGGTACCCAAGCCCTAGTGGCTAGTCCAAACCATGGCAGCTGGTAGGGGCCCTTTCACACAGGGAAAAGAAAAATTAGTTAAACAGTCAGCAGTACAGTAATTCCATTTGGATTCAATGTGGCAATTCAACAGGGAGCGACCCTGAATTAGTACTCATGACCTCCAAACAAGATAGGGTCCTTCAATGTCAGCAGGGCTACTCTTGAGCTCCACGAGACTCCTCACACATTTATATGGCAAACTGCAACAGGCAAAAGTCCTTTATTGGCAGCAGAATTCACTCGAGCTACACAAGCCTCCTCACACATTTATATGGTAAACAGTCACAGGCAAAAGTCCTTTAATGGCAGCAGGATTCACTTGAGCTACACATGCCTCCTCACACATTTATATGGTAAAAAGAAAGTACTATACCAGGCAGGCTGCTTCTCTATCCCGATCGCAATTACTGCACAATACCCAGGAGAACACACAGCAGATTCAGTTCCTGACAGACCGAGTGCAATTCAACAATTTCTCCAGTCTTCTACAGGGTGAGCCTGGTTTCTACTCTTCAGATATCCTTTGATTCTCTTCACAGGACGGATTCAGTCCTAACAAGTAGTTACACAAGCTGCAGACCGAACTCTGGGCCTTACACACGCTTCCACTAAAACTGCAGACCTAAAAAGCACAGGGGCTCCTTCCTTCTTCACTGCCAGAGCTCAACTGAAACTCCAGCAGACAAAACCGGCACTTCCTTTGTGTTCCTCCCAGTTCTTGGCTGGATTGGCTGTCACTCACAATAGACTGCCCTGTTGGTCCAAAAAGGCAGAAGTCTAAACTACATCTCCCAGAGTCACTGCCCATACAATCCTCTTGTGGCTGGCTCAGATTATGAGTCCAAGTTCTGATTCGGCCCAAGGCACCATTTTAGAGCTACCTTAACCCACACTGATTGGTCTAGTTCAGCAGTTCAAAACTAGAATGGGGAACTAGGCAAACACAGTTCTGACTGCAAAGAAAGCAGGTTAGACAAACTGTATTTTCATTATTACGCTAAATGATTTCTGGCAAACAGTTACATCTTTCAGATAGGTTCCTTTACACTCCTAGTGACTGCAAAATGGAGTGAATTGGCAGCAGCTCGAGTGGTGCTCAAGCAGAGAAGCACACAGTCCCCCCATACAAACTAATTATGTCTGCAAGCAGACAGCTCTTAAAGAGACAGTACCAGAGGCTCTAAAAACACTCACTGATAAATGGCTTAAACGCCAAACACCATTCAGGCTTGGAGCATTCAAGCAAGCTCCTGGAAGTCTTTTGGAACCCCATTTGCAGGGGGGTTACAAGGGGATGAAGTCTTAGTGTCCGGTGTCCTCATTTTATACCCCAACAGTTTGAGTTAAGTGCCTCCATTGCCTGAAAAGATTAAGGTTCTGTAATCAGTAACAAAATATTTTATCCTGTTTACCATAGTGAATAATCTGAGCTAGGAGTGTGTTAATTTCCTCAGTAAATCCTGTGCTTGTTTAACTTCAATACTTTCCTGGGTTTTTGGTTGCCCTCCCACTGGGGTGTAAATATGGGCCTCCAGCCTATGGGGGTGGTGTAAATGTGTGGAGAGTTTGAGGAGTGACAGCACAGGACTGGTGTAGGAGATGTCTGTAGCTGTGACTGGCTGAATGGGGCCTGCCAGACTCAAGGTGGTAGCAGGGTCCTGAGTCTGGGGTGCCTCCTGCTTCCTCTGGGTGAAGTCTCTCAATGCCATGTCCTAGCCAGGATCCAAAGTACTGAACATGGCAAGGGCCTGCTGGCAGATCTCCCTCAAGGGAGGGGATGGCCGCCAGATAGTAATTGCTGATAAATCTCTGGTTCTGTAAGACAGACCCCAATTTGCCAGGCTCCCAGTCAGGAAACATTTGGACACCTTAGCCCAAGGACAAGGAGTGTAGCTGTACATTGAGACCAAAGGGTTGGGTAACATACAGTGAGCGCTATATCTATCACATTGGTACCTATAACCAGGTGCTGCTGAACTAGCATAGGAGGGAATATCCCTCAGTATTCTGGTTCAGAAATGAGTTTCCTGTGTAAATATCAGGGTGGTTAGTTCAGCAACTTCTTACAAAATTATGTGAGAGTTCTTGCATCTCTTTCATCTTTCTAGATTGAATACTATAAGATAGTTCCACCACCTAGAAATGACAGCACTCCCAAAAAGTTCTATGTGAGAGTTTCCTCACCTTAACATTTGCAATCTCACCACTGGTAAATATGATTTAGGGATATAGAAAAATCCAGTGGCAACCCCCCGTTTCCCTCACGGCTGCAAAGAGAACCTGCAGTAGGTACTGTGGTGTTCACTGTTACATAAATTTGGATCCTGCTGCTTACAGGTATGGGAGATTTGTGCATACTGTAGATAGGATTTGGGTCCCTCAGCAGAGGTAGCGGAGCAGGGATCCGTTGGCATGGAAACTCTCACTAAGTTGTCACTTTTCATGGCTCACTGTACATAAATTGTTATATTCCAAACTCATTTAAGAGTAGTGCCGGTGTTCTGGTTGTCATTTGTTTAAGGGATCAGAGTGTTTTAAAGCAAACTATTGTATGCTGCTGTGTGGTTTGAAACATATACTCTGATTCCCCTGCCTGGTCTCCCCGGGATCCACCTAAGCTAGGCTTGTATTACAGCAAGAGAGTTACTGCCCCCCTTGCCCAGCAGGGTACAGAACTTGAACATCCTGGGGCACTCTCTGTAGTACCCCCAGATGGAAGCACCATGCTATGTAGATAAGTTAATGTTTTCTTGTTCTCTGAGAACTGTTTTAAAAACCCCAGGCCGACCTCTATGGCGTCAAGGGATGTGATCCCTGAGGGCCCCGGGATGGACACTACAGACCTCTTGACAGCCCAGCACCAGACATGTGGACACATCTGCCCATCCCCCCTAGTCTGGACAGAAGTGGGAAGGATCTGAGCATGCATCATAATATTTTGATTTCTACAATTTGTTGTTGATGTTCTCGAATTCTTGCTTCAGGGTGAGTAGATATGCTGTATCAGTTTAGACTACGGAAAGAAAAGGAACTGTGGGTTGTGCTACTGTTAATCTGTGATAATGCAATGCAAAATATTCCACTTCCTGTCTTCCCCTATAGCGATGTGTTGTTGTCAAGTCTGAGCTATTAATCTACAGGGTTATACTGGAGCACACAGAAAGGAAAATATTAGTGAACAGGATTAAAGTTTTCAGTTTTCTTCTCTTCTCCTTACTCTTGGCTTTCTCCCTTTCCACTGCCACATACTGGCTCTATGTAACTGTTACACAGAATCACCTGTCATTGGTAACAAGGTTGTGATGCCACTGCCATATCGCCAAAATTTGGGGTAGATAATATAAGCTAATAGGTATAAATCACCACACTCACTTTTATTTGTTTTCCAATTTGGCCAGCCAAAGGTACGTCTACCCATACAAAGCCACTGCTCCAGACCAACTGAGGGGCTTCCATCTCCCACCTTTAACCCTCCAAAGTGATCCCTTATGTGAGACCCAGCCAGCCCTGTCCAGGATCCAACAAGACAGGGGGTGAAGCACTCTCTATAAAGCTGGCAGAGCAGGCCCAGTGGATGTGGGTGATGGGATGTTGTGGCAAGGCACCATCCTTCCATCACCCTCCTCCTTTTTCTGTCAAGCTCTTCAGTAGGTCTTTGCTTTGGGACACAGCAGAGCTGATGTATATCAGGAAGCCAACAAAATTCACATGCAAGCCAACCCTTCCAAGTACTCCCAGCTACACTGCCACTTGTGGTTACCCAGGTATGGTATTATTACTGCTGTGAGAGACACTGTCCTCCCTCCTTGGAAAAGGGAAGCATCCTCTGGGGAGCTCAACTCTCCTCTTGTCTTCCCATATTTGCATTCTGGCCTAGAATGCAAACCTATGCCACCGATGGGACAAGCAGTGCTCACCATTGCTATGCAAAGGGACTACGGTTCAGCATTAAAACAACGCAGTCTATGTGACATACTGTCTCATGCCCTCTTTCTCTTTCTTCCTTCGATTATGGGCAGGAGGGGAGAGAGGCCCTGCAAGGGGATCTGGATGCCCTGGAGGGTGGGAAAGGAAGATGGGGTTGAAGTTCAATGCAGGGGAAATGTAAGGAGCTTCATCTGGGGGTCAGAAATCCGGGACATGCATACACCCTGGGGGACCACACTGCAAGTCAAATCGGATGAGAGGGACTTTGGGATAGTGGTGGACAGCAAAATGAATAACACAGAGAACTGTCGCAGCAAAAGCAAACAGGATACTGGGCTGCATAACCAGGGGGATTACCTCCAGGAGGAGGAAGGTAATCCTCCCTCTGTATAATGCCCTGATTAGGCCACATCTTGAATACTGTGTGCAGTTCTAGAGACCCCATCTTAAGAGGGACATAGCACTGCTGGAGAGGGTCCAGAGGAGGGCAACCAGGATGATTCAGGGCATGGAGGGTGGGACCTACGAGAAGAGTCTGTATGAACTCAATCTGTATGCATTGAAGGGGAGGAGGGACAGAGGGGACATGATAGAGACTTTCAAGTATGTAAAGGAGATAAATAAGGGCGGAGCCAGGGAAGTGTTCAGGCTTAAGAAGGGGGAACTACCAGGGGGCATGAGTGGAAGCTGGAAGGGGGAAGTACAGGGGGAGCACAGGAAACACTTCTTCACAGAGAGGGTGGTGAAACCATGGAACGCACTGCCCAGGAGTCTGGTGGAAGAGACCACAGTGGAAGGATTCAAGAAGAGTTGGGACAGGTACAGGGGGAAGCTGAGGCCAGAGAGGGCCACTTCTGGGGCTTGGGGTTGGGAGCGAGCTCCCGGTAGGGGGCTAGCTTCCGAGCAGACATGATAGACCATGGGATCTATTCTGCTGGCTTTTACTATGATACTATGATTTTCTTTGTCCTGTTCACTAATGCCCCCTATTAGCTACTGAGGCAATCACATTTGCTTTTCTCTTTTTTGCTTCCCCCAGCTCTGGGCCAGCCTCTCCCTCAGGCTTTTCTATGCCCCTCGCTGCCACATGGCCTCAATGCAGCCACCCATCACCCCATATTGCAGCCCTCCAAATAACCCAGATGAAACCCTTCGCTGGGTGGATCCCTCTCCTCTGAGGGGGAAAGCACCAGTGGGGCAACCAGCACACTTCTTGGCCCAGGTGCTGCTGGAATGGTTCACACACTGCTTGAGATCTTGTGGTAGCTGGAGCTGGCAACCGTCATCTGGTCTGCCACGGGGCTCTCTTCCCATTTGCTCCCCAGGGGCATACACTGACATTCACCATGCCCCATTAGTTAGTGGGACCTCATGCATTACCATGCCCCCAGCCTCTGCCAGGGGTCAGCAAACACCGGGTAGTTTCCCTGCCCTCCCCCTGAGAGAAGGCGAGCAGTCATCCGATGCTCGAGCCCTCTCTCCCAGGCCAGCCCTCAAGCACCGAGTCAGTTCCCGAACCCGGGTCACTGGCGCCGCAAGTGGAAATCCAACTGCTGCACCGACAGGCCAGCCCAAATCACAGTTTCTAATGTAACAGTACTGACCCTTTTTGTACCAGATTCAACAATGCTTGATCAACTTCTATTTGTTTATACATGGATAACAAGATACAGTACCTCTCCCCTACACAGTGCACGTTACCCACCTGTCAGAGAGTCCTCCAAACACGATGGCTCCTGTCAATACACCACCCATGTACAAAGTCTGGGCAACCTGCTTCAGAGGTCGTAATTCACATACCAGATCCCACTGTGAAGAAAGAAAATACTGTATGAGGATAAAGTCAACATGTTAACAAGAGCAGTCTTTTAGCTCCATTTTGAATTTCCTATTCTTTGATGATGCAGTTGTTGGTCAGGGGCATACCAGTCAACCACCACCTTTCCTTAAATTTAAGACACATCAGTAGCATACCAAATAAGAAAAAAAAAATAAAGAAATAACCTGCTCAGTGTGCATAATACCTCTGGCAATTGGTTATTAAAGATACAGGCTTTTTTTTTTAAAATAATCACTGTATTACAGTATGTGTAGCACAAATCTTATCATGTGAGACAGAGGGGACTCTTGGTGGTACAAGAGAGATGGCTTTCCAAAACTGAGGCAACTACAGTAATAGGTCAGATGGGAACTTGATTATAAAAGATAGCACAATGACTGGAAATTCAATGCAGATTTTATATAAGGATAAAAACTGCCTGTAGTTTTTACAAGGGCAACACAAATGAGTTGCAGAAAGGGGTTAATAAATTTGTCATTCCCTTTATTTTCTTCAGAAAGGCCCCAATACAAAGGAAAAGCTATAGGGGAGCTGTTACTAAAGCTTTAGCAACTGTTATGTATGAGAAAAGGCAGCCTGTGTAAAGCAGTGCCATCTAGTTGTGACAAATGTGAATGACAGTCAAAGCAGTGCTGAGTAAATGTAATAGGAACAGATCCCTAGCTGGTGTCCATGGGAAAGTAAATATATGTAAGTCAATTGAGAACTATAACTTCCCAGCAGTGTTGCAACACTAGCCACAGGGCCAATAGTGGTTTGGTATCAGGCCCTGACTTTGGAGGCCAAAGAGAAGTTTTGGGGCTTGTGATATGTACACACAAAATCTTGTGCATAGATAAAGAGCAAGCACATCCTGTCTCATCCAATAACACCAGTCACATACAGAGGACCAGTCTAAGGCTCCCATCCTGTCTTGACTCTGCTTCTCCTCCTGGGTCATCTTTCCCTCACTGGCCATCTTAGGTCATAGATCAGAAGACATTTAATAGACATGGTCCTTTGTTATGGAATGTACTTCCAAGTGCTGTTAGACTATTGCCAACCCATTCAGTGCACAAGCAAAGATTGTCTGACCTGCACTTAACATACAAATATGTATATGTCTTGAAGTGCAATTGACAATTAACTTGTATCCTAAATAATATATTTAAATATTATGTTATTTGACCTTGATATTGATGCTTTATACTGTGTGTTTGCCAATATTGTATTACTGCATTGTCTCCATTTATGGGCCCAGGTCATTCCTGTAAATGGGATCATCTATCCCAGCAGATTTTATCTGATTAATAAAAATTAAATAAAAAAAATAAAATAAACTGAAATGTTGGGTTTGGATCACTTGTTTTCTGGTTAAGTAATCGTTCTCTGCCTGTTTCCCATTACCACTGGGGCATTGAAGTTTGCTGCAGAGCCTGGGGGACCAGGCATTCCAATGTCCCTGAGGGCATCCTCAAGTGCATAATAAAGAACTCTATCACCAGAGAAGATGCTGTTTAAAGTCAAGGTTCGGTGTTATTCTTCTTCTTCTTTTTACCGTATAGGGTTGCTGCAGTTGGGCCTTATAAGGATCCTGTACCATACTATTAACAGGCTGGGTCTTACCAGCTAAATTAGGTCAGGGGCAGACCTTGCTGTAGTCTTTGACTTTTTCTCTCTCTTATAGCGTTTCCCCTACCCCACAGTTCACAGGCCTATGCAATTACTACAAATAGCCAAACACAGTCTTAAACAGATTACTTTCTCTTTCATTCTAACCATCTCACAAGTGGCATTTCTTTTTAGTGTGGCCGGGCTGGCTTAGTTGTTAGTTACTATCCTTGTCTTATAAGCTCAAATAAGGTTGTGGGGCCTAGGTCGATAACTCCTGATGGGGATTTTGTATCCAAGACTGAGTTTAAGTTTCTCAGTGTCTGCACCCAAAGAAAGGTAATGGACTCGCTATCATATATAATACTGAGGTACAGTAACTCCCCATTTTCCACTAGGATCGCCCCACCTGTGATCCACCACAATGCAAGAACAGTTCCACTAGAAATGCAATTATTATTATTACTCTACTAATAATGTGCTCGCAGACAGTAATTATGAACAAATAATAAGGATTTTATTAGGGGTAGTGGGAACAGGTTCTTGGGGAAGGAAAATGGTTTAGATGCACTAAAACAACTCAAAATAATGCCGACACTTTAGTCTTCATTGTGCCCTCCCTACAACACTTCCACATTATTTGTGACCCTGTCTGACTGTACTGTATAAGCCCCGCTATGCACACTGGTACCAGTTATACTTTTTCTGTAGTCCATAGTTGCTCCTTTACATCACAGCCCACTGGGTACCCAGCCATTGGATCGGTGCTGGTTAGTCACATTGCACAGTTTTTAGGCTGTGCATATAAACAGAGAACAGTATTTATTTAACCCACATTTTGTACTCCTGGCCAGATGGCCTAGTCCATTTAAACAGTGTCAAACTGTGGCCCCATCCAAATTATTTAAAGGGTATGGTGAAGAAACCAAAGGCCCTGATATGTACGCACTGAACTTCAACATCACAGACTTCCAAATGCTGGCTCCTCTCCAGCTCTGGTCCTGGCTCAGCTCTCCAGTCAAACTTTCAGCTGTGTCTCACTGTAGATGTTATTCTCAGATGGTCAATTGTCAATCCATTGGTCTCTGTCTTTGCTGGACACTCTCTTGCACCTCACACAGATCAGATCCTCTGCATAGAACTTCAGCCCAAGGGCACACACTTACCTGCCAGTGCAGTGTCCCCCGTCAGTGTGGATCTGTCACTTGCTTGTAGCATCTGGTGATGATGGTGTTGCAGATCCTGAGCTGTAATTCTGGGTCAGTAGATCCCTTCAGTCAGATCTCAGGCAGGGGATTCAGTGCTTTCAGTAAATCCGGGATTCAGTGCATTTGGCAAATCTCCTCTTCTCTGGATTTCTTTGTTATCTTTTCCTTTTTGACTGTTAAGGCCCCACAGTCACCTCCTGTTTCCTGGCTGTGGAAGTCTCAGGCAAGCCTCTAAATCTGATAGGATCAGGTAGCAGCTCTGTCTTCAAATCGCCTTTCACATGGACTGAAGCAGACTGACAAAGTTCTGAACCAGCCTCTGCTGTTCATTGGGAAACCCAGCCCTCTTGTTGGTCAGTTGCAGTTGTCAATCCCTGAGGAGGGCTGTCTGGTTGTTATTCAATACACTATTGGCTAAAAATGATGGTCAAACTGATTGAGTTCTCCAGTGTTCAATGAGCCTTCTCTGGGTCACTCTGGTGGCTTTGGAGCCTGCTGACAGTGATCAAACCCCTGACTCCTGTTGCCACATGCTGAGGTCAGAGTTCTAGGGGTGTGCGAGTAACGAACAGTATTTCCCAAATAACACAAATAATACACTATCCATTATTTAGATCTGTATAACAAACAGTGGCACTATTCGACAGGTACCGTGTTTGGGGACAGCTATTTAGTGGAAGCATCTGACCCCCATCCTAGCCCAGTGACTCCCCCGTTCTCTTACTATATTAATTTTATGTCAGTCAGTCTCCCTTTCTTGGCTTCTTACCTTGATTGGGGGCATTTTGTGGTAACAGCCACAATCCAGGCTAGTGAGTTGACCCCTTCCACTGGGTCCCTGGCTAACTCGCTCATTAACCTGTTGCTGCTATTTCTGTTTCTCTCAGCCTGAGGTGAGCTCTCTTTCTCGTAACACATTTCACAAAAATTAACATACAGAAGGTTTCAGAAAGTATACATCTCGACCAACTGTAGCTGATTGATTACTTCCCATTAACAGTCATTGACTTCCTGACCTCCATGCACAACTCAAGCAAATGAGAGTGCACAATCTTAGAGGAGGTACAGGGCAGCTGCATCCCAGTCAGTCTCACATCAGTGGTGGGGAAGTTAATAGAAACCCTGCAGAAGGACAGAGTGATGAAATACCTGGAGGCAATTGGACTGCAGGACCACCAGCAACAGACTTTCCGGGGTGGTGGCATACAAACAAATCTCATATATTTCTCTGACTGGGTGACTAGGGAGATGGATCGGGAGAAGACAGTAGATGTGGCTTATCTGGACTTCAGTAAGGCCTTTGACATTGTGTCACTCAGGATGCTAATTAGGAAACATAGCAACCTGGGGGTTGGGGAGAAGGTAGTAAGCTGATATTAAATTGGTTGAAGGATAAGAGGCACAGGGTGGTGGTAATTGGCAGTCACTCGGGGGACGGAAGAGTGACAAGTGGAGTACCATAGGGATCAGTACTGGGTCCTGCCCTCTACAATATCATCATAAGTGACAATGCTGAGGAACTGGAGGGGAAGGTGTGTCTCTCTAGAAACACAGAAACATAGAATTTGATGGCAGATAAGGGCTGCTTGGCCCACTCAGTCTGCCTGCTTTTTCCTACCTACATATTACTGCAGATCATACTTGATCTACAGCTCTTTCTCCCTTCACTCTTCCCTTCCACTATGTTTCCTTGTGTCTATCCCTTTCCCCTGGCCGCATCGGTGGCAGGAATTTCATCGGCTGCTGCTGCTGCTACTCTAATTCGAGGGTGGCCATTGCTGTGGACCTGGAGGTCGGGCTAGTCAGTGATACGGCACGCATCCGCGGCCGAGGACTGATGTCGGCGGGCTCCCACAGGAGCCAATCAGTGCCAGGTTGTTAGGCGTGAAAATCAAAGCTCCTTGGCTGGACTATTTAAGCAGAGCCCAGCCGAACAGAACTGAACTCTGCAGGGTTTTTCCCCTGGCCGCATCAGTGGCAGGAATTTCATAGGCTGCTGCTGCTGCTCTAATTCGAGGTCGGCCATTGCCGCGGACCAGGAGGTCGGGCTAGTCGGCGATACGGCGCACATCTGCAGCCGATGACTGATATTGGAAGGCTCCTGCAGGAGCCAATCAGCGCCAGGTTGTTGGGCGTGAAAATCAAAGCTCCTCGGCTGGGTTATTTAAGCAGAGCCCAGCCGTAACAGAACTGAACTCTGCAGGGGTTTTTTCATCCTACCCGCCACCCCACACCCTCCTTAATTAGTGGTCTTAGGTAGCCACTTCCAGCAGAACTCTCCCATCTGGAGGGGAGGCGCTGGAAGAAACAAGTTAAAGGGAATTTTTTGTGCCAAGTGTTTTGTTTTCTGGGGGACAATGTGGAATAATCATTCTTCTGTAGATGGGACAGTATAGGAACTTTTAGGGGCTATTGCTGTGATTTTTATGAGTCTTGCTAGTTTACAGCCTCTAGACTTCTCCCCCATGCCACCTGAGTGCTTTAATTTGTGCTGCTGCTCCACCTCCTTCCTACCAGGCAATAGCATTGCTGTTTCAGTCTGTTTGTCTGGGGCTCAATCTGCTCAATTCTAAGCATCTGCTACTCCCACCAAGCCCCTTCCATGCATTAACTGCCTGCCGTACTAGATGGAAAATGTTTCTGGGTATGTCTCTGGGGAGTGGTTATATCCTGCCTACTCTGTGCTCTGACCAGATGATGATGAACTCTAGGGTGGAAAATAACTGGCCACCTGATCTCACACTAGCCCATTATCCATGTGTCTACCCCCAACTAGTCTCCTACCCCAGCTTACTTACTTTGAATAGTCTCAGAAAAGGAGGAAATTGCTATGTGTGTACTGTATACCTGAGACTACACAAACGCCAGTTTTTTCATCTCCCACTCCAGTTGTTCCAGAAGGTATGGTTTTTCTAAAGCTTTTGCTAGCAGGGGATATTGAAACTAACCCGGGTCCTCCCTGCACCAATATCCCAAATGTAACTTCCTCCTTGCCCAGCTGGGCCAATACAAAAGGACTGAAACTGGTTCATATCAGTGTAAATAGCCTCAGACCCAAACTACAAGAACTTGATGCCTGGATTGACCAGTACTCCCCCTGATGTATTAGCCATCTCTGAAACATGGCTTAAACCTAGCATCTTAGCGCACGAGATTGAGATCCCTGGATTCAAAACTTTTCAGCAGGACAGAATTGGAAAAAGAGGTGGAGGGGTCGTCATATACGCTAAGGCATCACTAGCAGTTTCTATAGTAGCGACCCCACCCTTGGTTGACGTGGGTTGCAAAGCACTATTTGTTAAACTCCTGTTGGGTGGTACTAAGCCCTTACTAATAGGTTGTGTATACAACCCCCACCAAGACAGCAGTGAAAGCACTTAAGGCCCTTACCAAACTTATCCTTTACCTACCTTCCTGCGAGAGAAAATAATCCTGGGTGACTTTAACCTCCACTGGAGCCTCTCTACTAAATGCGACATTAAGTTCAATTTGCAAGAGGTCAACCTGACACAGCTTATCCAGGAACCTACTAGACTGAATTTGAAATCTGGTAACCACACCACTCTGGATTGGATCCTGGTGTCCAACCCCAGTAGATTCAAGGTGGCCGGCACTTCTGCTGACTCCTTAAGTGGCCATGCCCCTATATTTAGTAAATGGAAAAATGATTATCCAACCCCACCCCCCAGAATCTTTCTGGCGCGTGACTACTCTAAATTTGACGTTAATTCCTTCTGAGGTACCTTATCGGCAGTGGATTGGGCTCAGACAAAATTTGCCCCTAGTCTAGACATAGCACTGGACCTTTTCACCAAGAATTTCCTTTCTGCTGCCAATAAGCACAACCCCCTTAAGCAAATGAGGGTCAAAGGACAACAGGCTAGGTGGCTGACACGTGATCTAAAAAAACTAATGAGGGAAAGAGACAGGGCCTGAGGCAAGTACAAATCCACTAAACTGGCCAATGATTGGGTCCTGTATGGAATGCTCAGGAACAAATGCAAAAGAGACTTAAAACAGGCCAAGTGACAGTACCTCAAGAACTTGCAAACAAAAAATCTCTCTGACCCCAGAAAATTCTGGTCTCAAATTAATATGCTTCTAAAGGGACATTACACGCAAAATGTCTGTGACATTGTTGCTGGTGGTGTACACCACATGAACTCACAAGATGCTGCTAATGCCTTTAATGTATTTCTCACTGATCTTGACAAATATAAGGTTCACCCCTGCAGCTCTAGCCAGACATCCCTTGATGACACCGAGGATCCTCCCTCATCACTTAACTTCCACCTTAAGTTGGTGTCTAAAACTGAGGTCCTAAAGCTGATCAGGAACATTAAAGCCACTGGTTCTGCAGGGTGCGACAGGCTAGAACCCAGATTACTCAGATTAGCAGCCCAAGAAATTGCCACACCAATCATGTGGTTATTCAACAGGTTGCTGGTGGAAGGTAAAGTTCCCACATCCTGGAAAACTGCCCTGGTTACCCCATTCCCAAAGAGGGGCCAAGTGAGCTGGTTGAGAATTACAGACCGATTCCATACTCTGCACACTAAGCAAAATGCTTGAGAGAATTGTGCACCAACAAGTCCAGGAATATCTCAAAAAACATACTCTCCTTACTCCCCGACAACACGGATTTAGAAAACTACATGGCACAGATACCGTCTTGGTTAGCCTTACGTCTGACATCCTCGCAGCCCAAGATAATGGCCAACTAACTGGTGCGATCTTTACAGACCTTACCAAGGCTTTTGATCTGGTGGACCACCAGCTGCTCATCTCGCAGCTCAGATCCCTTGGATTGGACAACCACTCAGTGCAGTGTTTCATAGATTACCTGGATGGCAGATCTTAAATAGTCAGATGGCAGCGGGTGAAGTCAGAGAAACGCTCCATCTCTGAAGGGGTTCCCCAAGGTTCAATATTAGTGCCGCTCCTATTCTTCCTATTCATCAATAACTTACCTAAGCACTGTGGAGGTGACAAGGGGACCCTTTATGCCGAGGATGCCATGTTGTACAGGTCAGCTCTGGATGCAGCACAGCTAAATCAACTTCTGAACCAGGACCTCTGCATATTGGAAAACTGGTTCCTGACTAATCAGCAAGTCCTCAATGTGAAGAAAAACAAAGTCATCCTATTTGGACCCAAAAGACTAGGCCCTGATAGATCATGCCTATTGTCCCCCTGCCTGTCCAGTGGTTCTCCTATAGAGGTTGTGGATTGCATTAAATACCTGGGCATCTATATTGATCAAGATTGTTCCTTCAAGGTTCATGTTGATCAACTAACCAAGACACTGAACCAGAAGCTTGGTCTAGTATATCGTCTGAGCCCTTTTCTCACCCAGACATCTAAGCTAAGGGTAGTCCCTGGCATTCTCCTGCCCACCCTGTTCTATGGGGCCCCAATGCTACACTCATTTGAAACACAGAGATGCAAAAACTGAAATGATACAATGGCAAGAAAAATTAGAATAACCTGATTAGCTGATGACCCCTAGACACAGTGATGTTATTAGACAATAACATCACTGTATCAAGGGCAGGTACAGAGATGACCGCAGAACTGGTAATGAAATCACTCCCTCCCCAGTGAAGCCCCCGCTAAGCTAATACGAATTCACAGTACCTTTCCTGTTCCAGCAAGTCAGTGTCTCCTCCACCCCACCCACACACAATCTTTTTTCCCCCCATATTCAGTAACTGTCATGCTCTGTAGAACACAGCACTGCATGTTGCAGATTTTTATTGTTCATAAACGAACGGCTTTGCTGAGGTCCAGTGAACTACACCGAATCTGCTGGTCACGCGACACAGAGACGTGAGTAAAATTCGCCACCCCAGAATGCTTCCTCACATTATTCTGCTCCTCCCAGTCATAACCACAAATCTAAAATAAAAAAAAAGTGTGGCATACAGCACAAGAAAGCCGTCGCTCCAAACGGCTTTTTCGTTCTCATTCCACTTCACGACTGACAGCGCATGCACACTGCAGCATTGTGTAATACAGTTGCTTAGCCACAAACCTCACTCCGATTCCCATTACCAGCAGTGCTCACCTTTTCCTGCAGTCTAGTCTCAATATTCAAACTGCAGTGTCGGTCACAACTCTTCGGGTCCTCACTTCATCGGGGGGAGCAAAATACTGTCTGTGTCTAACAGCAGAGGAAAACAGAACAATAGGGCACAGGGGGTCAGAAAGACACAAACCAAGTGAATACAGGGCAGTCATGTAGGGGCAGCGCCACCTGCTGGACTAAAGTATGGACTTTTATTTCAATATGTATACCTGCCCTAACAGAAATGTTGTTAAAAAACTATTTCAAACATAGTTTTTCACATTTTCTTCTCATTTAAAAAAAGAGCCATTGTATAATAGCAATAAGGCACTCCAGGGTGTGTGTTATTGTGTAATAACATCACTCCTGGGGTGGTGGAAGCACTCGACTTCGCCTCGTGCTTCAACCCACCCCAGGAGTGACGTTATTACACAATAACACACACCCTGTTGTGCCTTATTGCTTAAATACTGTATCACAGAGTCGGGCGCTTTTCCTGGGTGCTCCACCTCTAGAACACCACTGTAAAGTACTGCACTCACTAAACTAGCCTTCCCTTGAGGGAAGACTGATGTACCCTTCCCTATGTCTGGCCTTCAAGCTTCTACAAACTAATGCCCCTCCCAGTCTGAGTTGCACCTTAACGCTTAAATGGCCTGAAAGAACCTTAAGGTCCTCTGACGGCAACTCCTCCATGTTCCCAGAGTCAGGACAGGTCAAGGTCTTTGGTCTTTTGTGGTTTACATTCCATCCCTCTGGAACGGCCTTCCTAATAATCTCCAAGACTGCAGCTCCCTTGGTAGCTTTAAAAAGGCCTCAAAACCTACCTGTTGGAGATAAGCCTCTGTGCATGCTACCGCTGAGGATCGAACACTCCATAGGGCTACCTCTGTAGCTACTATCAGCCGCCTGGCATGCCTTTACTCCTATATTGAGACCTTTAATGCTTGATGAGCCATTTGTAACTGTAATTTTTGTGAAACTGTTCCGTTTCAATGAACAATGTGTGACTGTCATTCTTGTGAAAGTGGTTTACTCTTTATGATCTTCAATTGTATCTAACCTGCCTGTGAATCGTACAACATGTCCTGAATGTAATGTCTGTTTTACTCTAGTTACCTTGAGTTGTTCCCACTGTTTATTCTCCTGTAGCCTGTAATTAATCCCGGGTTGCCCCTGAAAAAGGGACTGTAATGGTCTCAGTGGGCCTACCCGTCACCAAAATTTTAAATAAATAAAAATAAAATTCTTGAACCCCATCTCTGTTTTTCCCACACCACCTTCACTGGAAGGCTGTTCAAGGAATCCACCATGCTGTCTGTGAAGAAGTATTTCCTCGCATGTCTCCTGAATTTATCCCTTCCAGCTTCATAGCATGTTCCCTCGTTCTTGAGCATATTTTCCTCAGGAAAATACTTTCCTCCTTTACCATATTTACCCTTGCCCCACGGAGATTGCTATGTTGTTGGTGGTCGCAAGGGTGCACGGAGCTGCCCTCCCCCGAGGATACCCACTGCACCCAGCCCAGCAACCCCACGGAGTTTGCGATGTCGTTGGTGGTCGCGAGGGTGCACAGAGCTGCCCTCCCCCGATAATACCCACTGTGACCGTGCCCAGCAGCCCCACAGAGATTGCGATGTTGTTGGTGGTCATGAGGGTACACGGAGCTGCCCTCCCCCGAGGATACCCACCATAACCGAGCCCAGCAGCCCCATGGAAATTGCAACGTCGTTGGTGGTCATGAGGGTGCACGGAGCTGCCCTTCCCCGAGAATACCCACCGTAACCCAGCCCAGCAGCCCCATGGAGATTGCGACGTTGTTGGTGGTCACAGCGTGCAGAGCTGCCCTCCCCCAAGGATACCCATTGTAACCAAGCCCAGGAGCCCCACGGAGATTGCGACTTCATTGGTGATCGCGAGGGTGCACGGAGCTGCCCTCCCCCGAGAATACCCACCATAACCCAGCCCAGGTACTGCAAACCACGGCAAAGTGACCACGCTGCTCGGATACAGTAGTCGACTGTTGCCTTAAAGACTTTTTTTACCCCACATGAATGCTGATAGTGTTTGTGGGAATTTTATTGTGAACTTTTGTGACTTTCTAGCTGCTGCTGAGTCATTACCTTAATTGGATTACCGAGTTCCTGTATGAGAGCTAACCCCATAGCACTGTAGTTACCTGTACTGTTAAAATGTGATTTCTTTTGAAGCAGTAGGGGACTTTTAATATGTGTCCTTAGTGCAGCAGGGGACAAAGCCTTATTGCAAGTATCACTTTAAATGCATCAGTACTTTGTCCAGAAGCAGTGAAGGTAGCCCTGTAATTAGTTTAAAGTTTAAAGTGTCCTGAGCTCCTGTCTTCTGAAATATTGCCTTGGGATAAACAGGGGATGAAGCCTTTGGATGCAAGCTACCATTCTGGCACCAGTCTCCCATTTTGTAAATGTCCCCCAAGTCCTTGGCATGCTTTCCTTGCTCTCTACTTATGCCTGATTAGCCTGCAACCTGCCAACCCCCTGTACTAGAAATTCAAGGTCTGTGAGTGCTTTCCAGGAGTGTCCCGCTTGGTTTACTATGCTCTGTACTTATGCCTGATTTGCATTCTATCTGCCGACCCCCTGTACTAGTAAGTTAAGGTCTCCTTGAGTGCTTCCTGAAGTGTCCCGTTTTGGTTTAATACCTGCTGACTCCTCGCACCAGTTTAATTATGGCTTCCGTGAGCCTCTTGGAGTGACCGTTCTTTTTATTGCAAATGTCCCCTGAGTCTTTTGTCTTTACTGAGTCTGTTACCTTATTTTAAACTCCCTCACCGCGCCCTTACAAGGTGAATCTACCAGCAATACTAAAATGCCACGAGGCAGAGTTACAGAAAAATAAATAAGTAAATGCCAAAGAAAATCACAAACTGATTAATGCATTACTTGACTGCCTGCAATCCCAACCCCCCCAATCGTCCATGTTTTTCTCTTCTCTATAAATACCTGTGTCTTTTGTTTCTTCTTTCAGCAGCCCCACGGAGATTGTGACATCGTTGATGGTCGCGAGGGTGCACGGAGCTGCCCTCCCCTGAGGATACCCACCGTAACTGAGCCCAGGTACTGCAAACCATGGCAAAGCAACCACGCTGCTTGGATACAGTAGTCGACTGTTGCTTCCCCGCTGATGCTTTGCGTCAGCTGCCCCACCCCCACCACCACCCTTGGTGAGCACTCCATTATATAGTGTTCATCAGGTGACTGATTTTAACCAATCAGCCTACTTTTCCATCTGCAGATTATCAGAGCTCACCACTAGGTCACAGCAATCTCTTGTTCTTGCTGCATTAAATTCCACTCTTGAAATGCCATGCCATACATAGCTTTTAAATCAATGCTAGGATAGCCTCCTTGCAACACTTGCATCCCTACTGCCCACGCTCCACCCTAATCCACAGCCTGGCCCCCCCAACCTCTCCCCTTTCTACTGCCACCCTAGTCACAGCTCCACCACCATAAATGGCCAATCCCCCCCCCGGGGTCACACTGTCCCTGGATTCCTGGCCCATCCATCATCCCTCCATCCTTCCACCCTGGGCTGGCCATATTGAAACTACACATGTCAGGCTTTTTCACACAGCATCCCCAGTCTCCCTTACCCCACCGCAAGCCTATAAAAATACTGCCAAACCTAAAATTGGTACTAACCTTAGTATTCCTACTCGCTGGGGACATTGAGCTAAATCCTGGACCTGCCTCCAGCACTAGCCAAACCCCTCCCCCCACTGGCCAGCTACCCAGAGGCCTAAAAATAGCCCACCTAAACATACGCAGCCTCCTACAAAAAATGCCCCTACTACAAACACTAGTACTAACACTATGCCCTGACGTCCTAATTATCACCGAGACCTGGCTGAAACCACACAACCTGGATGTTGAAGTAGCTCTTCCTGAATACTCCATCATCCATCAGGACCGCCCGGGCACTAAGAGAGGTGGTGGTACAACCATTTACGTATCCTCCCAGGTACAATTCTCACCTGTCTCGCTACCTGCTTTCCTGGAAAACATCGACTCCTCACTAATAAAACTCTCCTTACCCCATTCCATCCCTATCTTTATAGCAGGGACCTACTGTTCCCCTGACTCCCTTTTAAACTCCGTAGCAACTCACCTAGACACCCTAAAGACCATTACCTCTGATGGGGAGCTCCACATCCTAGGTGATTTCAATTTAAACTGGCTCACTAGTGATAGCACCAAACTCTGACACCATGTAGCTAGTTTAAATTTGACTCAACTCATCACTGAGCCCACATAGCTAAACCACAAAACTCAAAACAACTCCCTGCTCTACTTAGCCCTCACTTCTCACCCACACAGGATTATAACCTCAGGCCTCCTACCGGACTGTCTGAGTGATAACCATATGATATATACATATAATACGTAAAATATTCAAAGCTAAGTCACCCCACCGAAAACTCTCCTTATTAGATCATATAAATCCCTTAACCTAGATGGTCTCCTACTTGACCTAGCAAACTTGGATTGGTCCTACATACCCAGGGCCCCTTCCATGGATCACACCCTTGACTTCTTTAAGTCAAAATTTCTTGTCATCTGGGACTACTATGCACCACCCAGAAAGGTTAGTGTAAGGGGAGCTCATCTGCCATGGATCACTGCTGACATCATGGAGCACCTCTGTGTCAGAGATCAGGCATGGAAAGCCTATAAGACATCAGGGATTCACATCGATCACCTACACTATCGAACGCTTAGAAATGCCTGCACCAGGCTTATCTGCCAGGGTAATGCTCACTACTTCACATCATCCCTCAAAAAAAATTTAAACCATCCAGCCAAGTTCTGGAGGTCTGTTAAATCACTTTTCTCCCCTCCCGCCCAGCCACCCACTCCTGCCCTAGATGTGGGTGGCTCCATCATAACTGAACCACTAGCAGTTGCCACGGCTTTCAACACAGTGTTTACTAGTAGCGGGTCCCCTCATTACTCAAACCCCCCACCTGCTACGCACAACGTGTCATCCTCTTCCCCACCCACGCCAACTCCTCACCCGACTTTCTCCTTCTCCCTGGTTACCCCACCAAAAGTACTCAAAGCCCTGCTTGCCCTAAATCCCTCAAGGTAGATGCACCACAGGCATGGACACCAAAATGCTCTACCTCTCTGCACCTGCTATCACCATGCCTCTAGTGTCTCTTTTCAACTTCTCTTTAACCTCTGCATCTATACCTTCAAAATGGAAGCATGCCACTGTTATCCCCCTCCTGAAAAGTGGTGACCCATCCTCCCCCAGCAACTACCGTCCAATTTCCCTTCTACCCACCCTAGCCAAGATCAGGAACATCTCATCCTCTCACAACTCACCACCTTCCTTGACTCCTCCTCCTCCTTCTTCACCCTTACCAGTCTGGCTTTAGAAAATCCCACTCCACTGTCACGTCCCTCCTCAGACTCATAGATTCCATCCTCACAGGCATGGATAAAAGCCATATCACATCTGCCATTTTCATCAACCTAGCCAAGGCATTTGACACAGTCTCACATACCCTCCTTCTGTCGAGACTCTCTAAGGCAGGCCTCTCCAGTCCGGCTACACACTGGTTTAACTCATACCTGGGTGGCAGGTACCAATCAGTAAAAATTGGCACCTCCACCTCAAACCCCCTCCCTGTCTCCATTGGTGTCCCCCAAGGCTCTGTCCTCGGCCCTATCTTATTCTCCATTTTTCTCAATGACCTTCCATCGATCTGCCTGCATGCTGACATTCACATGTACACAGACGATACAGTCTTGTATGCCTCAGGACACTCCCCGCTGGAAGTTGCATCCAAGATCCAGCAAGACTTCACAGAAGTCCAGCACTGGTTTCACAGAAATCAACTTATTCTAAATGCCAAAAAAACGATTTCCATGACTTTTGGCACGAGACAAAGACTCTCCCGCCTCCCCGCTTTCCCCATTCTCAAAACACTTGATGGGACCCCTCTAGAAGTCTGCACCTCTTTCAGATACTTAGGGGTCTGGCTGGATTAACACCTAGACTTTTCCACGCACATCGAAGCAACCCACAAAAAACTACACCCTGGGCTGGGGGCACTATACCGGAACTGCAGCTGCATCCCTCTGCCTGCCCGCAAAGAGATACTACAGAAAATGATCCTCCCATTTTTGGACTACGGGGACGTAGTCTATAGTTCTGCCCCTAAATCCACCCTGGCTAGACTGGATTCTCTTTTTAACTCCTTCTGCCGCTTTGCACTGGATTGTCCTTCCTCCACTCATCACTGTGACCTCTACAGCTACCTTAACCTACCCTCCCTCATCAATAGGCGCCTTTACCACTGTAACAGACTCACAGCCAAATTCTGGACCCAGTTACTGCCCTCCTACCTAGCCTCTACCCTAACAGCTCAAACACCATTAACATACTCACTCAGAAATTTCAACTCCCGTCTACTACAAATCCCACACATGTTACCTCTGCTGGACAGTTGGCTTTCAGAGTCCATCTACCAAAACTATGGAGCTCTCTGCTGGCTGTCATCCGGCTCTCTCCCTCCCCTCGGCAACAAATCTCCCTTCTAAAAGGGCAAGTCCCCACAATCTGCTCATGTCAATTTGACATGCTCACATGCACTAGTGTGGGCCATGTCAACTGGTGTGGACAATGTAAGGGCCAACCCCCCAATGCAATCTATGTTGTCCACCCAAATGCTTAACCACCAAATTTTGTTTGCCATTATCTTTTCTACATATTCTGCCTACTATTATGCTGTGCATTCTGTTTCTTGCCTCCTGTACATACTACTTCTAGATTTTTATCATTGTTAATTATAAAATCTTGTACATACTGTATGTAACCTATGTAAATTTTGCTGTTCTATAATTTCAGTATGTTTACTTGTATGTACTTATCCCATTCCCTCTACCCCCAGGATACATCTGGAATCGAGCGGTAGTCTGCTCAGTATGTCTTTCCTGGTAAAACTTTTAAATAAATAAATTTAAAGGTCACTAACATATTCACCCTCTCCCTACTCTCTTCCATGGTGTACATATTGAGGTCCTTTCATAGGTCATTTGATGCAGACCCTAAACCATTTTAGTTGCCCTCCTCTGGACCACCTCCCCTCTGTCTTTGTCTCTCCAGAGATGTGGTCTCCAGAACTGGACACAGTACTCTAGGTGGGGTCTTACCAGTGATCAATACAGAAGCAACACCACCTCTCTCTTTCTGCTACTGATGCCCTTTCCTATGCACACCAGCATCCCATTAGCCCTCCTGACTGCCTTATCACACTGCCCTGCCTCTATAGGCCATCTGATACAATTACCTCAGGTCTCTTTCCTGCTTGGTGGTTGTCAATACCCCTCCACCCATTTTGTACTCTGCCCCCGGATTCCTGTTCCTTAAGTGCATTATTTTGCACTTTTTCACACTGAAACCCAGCTGCCATACCTTGAGCACTCCTATAGTTTTCTCATGTCTCTTCTGCTCATACTTTCCACACACACCCCCCCGGAGAGTCCACTCTATTGTGGATTTTAATGTCATCAGAAAAGACTGATCCATGCAGCATCCCACTGGTCAATCTCCTTTCCTCAGAGTGAACTCTGTTTACCACCACCCTCTGTCACCTAGCCCCTAACCAGTTTATCAGTATAGTCTAGAGGTTACAGTAACAAGCTGTGAATGAGCTTGGTATAGCCAGCAGACTGGGAATGATTCCCACAACCTCCACTTGCATACTGTGTGACTCTGAGCAAGTCACTTAACCACCCCAGTGCTCCTGGATTGCTCCTGAAAACACACATTTTTGCCTAGTGGGCCTTGTCTGGTTACCAAAAAAAAACCAAACTGCTTGACATCACCTGAGCATTCTGTTCTGAAGGCGGGGGTTGGGGGTGGTGGGGACTGCACCATAGATCAAGTAGTGCCTTCAGCAAAAATGAAGGTTACAAAAATGGACAGATTGATTGAGCCCAGCATCCCTTATCTGCCGTCATATTCTGTTTCCATGTAATTTCTTATCCCAATTACAACCTTTGGACTTAGCGAGTCCCTTCAGGACTCTCTCCTCCTAAAGTAGGACTAGTGTCTACCTCCATTCCTCCAAAGCTTCTGCTACTTTTTTGTGGCCCCTTCCCTTTTCCTTCCTCTGTAAACACTGAACAAAAGTATTTGTTCAGCATGTCTGCCTTTTCCTAGTCCCCCACTGCACAGTCTCCCCTTCCCTTTTTAACTATATAATCTCACCAGTGGTCTTCCTCTTTCATTTATAAAGTGTATTGTCTCCTTTCTTTACCTCCTTGGCTATTCTCTCTTCATGTTGTGCCTTTCCACTCCTTACTGCTTTCCCTACTTCCCTCTCTTTCCTCTAATACACCTCCCTATGCTGCTCCCCCTGCGTTTCCTATACCTTCTGAATGCTACCATTTTAACCTTTACCTTTTCAGTTACCTCTTTGAAGAACCATAGTGGTCTCTTTCTCCTCTTGCTTTTGCTTACTTGTTTGTTGTAGAGGTTTGTTGCCTCCACTATGCTCCCTTTTAGCTTTGCACACTGTTTCTCCACCCACCCAGGCCTTTCCCCCCCCATGTCATCCCTGAGTCATTCACCCATCTTTATAAAATCTGCCCTCCTGAAGTACAGGGCCCTCGCCTTTGTATGGTTTGTTTCCGCAGCCATCCTTATATTGAACAACACCGTACGGTGATCACTGGTCTCCAGGTGGCTTCCCACCTTGATATTTGCCATACTGTCTCTGTTAGTGTGTGCCAGGTTCACTATTGCCCATCGCAAGTGAATTCACTAACTAGTTGTCTGAGGAATGCTCCCTGCAGAGAGTCCAGGAAGTCCCTGCTTCTAGCTGAAGCTGTGCTGGGAGGCTCTGATCGGCATTTGGCAGGCTAAAGTCTCCCACCAGCAGCACCTCCCCCTTCCTGCCATCTTGCCAAAGGCTTCCATCAGTACCTTATCTAACTCCTCCCCCTGTGCTGGTGGTCTGTAGATCACTCCAGTGTGAATAGTGGCTCTATTCCTCTTCTCCTGCATGACCCACAGTATCTCTGCCTTGCTCTGTATCTCTTGTCACTTTTATACTTTCTCTCACATAAATAACCACACACTCTCCTTTCCATCCCACCTAGTCCTTCCTGAACAGAGTATTGCCTGGTATGGCCATGTCCTAGTCATGGTTTTCAGTGTGCAATGCCTTGGTAATGGCCACAATATCCAGGTTGGCCCCTGCCATTATGGCCATAAGGTTCAAAATCTTATTCCTAGATTTCTAGCATTTTCATAGATAGCCTTCAGATTTTGTTCCCACTCTGCTTGTTGCCCCTCATTTTTTCCATCTTGCCTTCCCTCCTTCCCCCCTCTCTTTTTAATGCTCCCATTCCCTTCCCCTTCCCCCTTTGTCTCTACCACCATGCTTCCTTTATCAATTTGCACCCTGGGGGATTCATCTCCCCTCAGATTCCCCTTACTCTCTGCTTCAGCCTGTGGGGTTTGGCAGATTCTGCCTCCCAGATTTCTTCTGTCTCCCCCCTTGGTTAGTTTAAATGTTCATCAAAGTAGCATTTACACCATCCACTGAGGACAGTGGTTCCCCTGCTGGATGGATACAGGTCATCACCCCTGTATAGGGCCTTATCCTCCCAGGTGGACCGTCAGTCTCCAACGTAGAACTCTCCTCTCTGTACCACTCCTTCAGCCACGAGTAGTGCAGAGATCCATCTCCTCCCCATATCATAGACAGGCAGCACCTCAGGCAAAAGCCACTGAGCCAGTTACCTGTCTAAGACCCCTCCCCAGCTCCCTAAACTCTCCTTGCACCATTCCAGTCCCATCCCTAGCCAGGTCATTAGTCCCAAGGTGGACAATGGCACTATGCTCTCCCTCCCATCCTGCTTCCCTAGTGATCCACAGGATCCACTTCCCATCCCTCTAAGCCATTGCGCTGTGTAGGCACCTAACCTGCCCCCCTTCCTATTCCCAAATCTATCACCCTCACAGTCAGGTCCCCCCCTACCAGAAGTTGCTTCCTCCTCCTCCTCTGGGGTTCTCTACCACCCTCCTTGGGGTCTCCACTATGGAGTGCCCCCACATCCTCCCTTGTCACTGCCGTAGGTGCCTCCTCCCAGCAGTCCTTCCCGCCAAATGGCATAGGAATAGTGTAGTGGTACTAGGAATATGCCTCTACCCCACCACCCCCATCCTTAAAGAGCCCACCACAGTCCAGCCATTCCACCTCTCTGGCATATTGTGAGGTAACTGTGGCAGTCTTGGCATCCCTAAGTGAAGGAAGAGGTACCCTGAATCCTAGCCAACTTGTCCTGGAGTCAAGCAATCTCCTTCCTCAACCCAGAGAGGCAAGTGCAGATGAGGCAGCACCGCAGTCTTCAGAAGGTCTCTGTGAAAACTGCCTCCCCACAGCCACTGCACTGCACCACGCCCAGCATTTTCAACTTCTATTCTTCCTGTGTTACCCGGAAATACTTTTGTACCCTTACCCTGGATAGGGTGTTTCTAGTTTTCCCATTCTGTTTTTTTGTTTCTATTTGTGTTTCCCCTTGCCCTTGACTTGTTAAAATTCCTTAATACTGCTACCCTTGAAAGGAAGTTGCATCTATTCCTGGTTTTGGCCTTCCTTGACCTTCCACCCTTCCAAACAGTGACTGTTACACATTAGTGAACAGGTGCCTTGATTTAGGAGACTGGCTGAGTCCCCCCTCTTCTCTACTATTTTGTGCTAATGCCTGCCGACACCTTTGATGTCAATTACCTGTTCCGCTCCTTTACTGTTCCATGCACTAACTTGGACACAAACATGCTGGACATATTAGAGTGGAAGTGCTTTCATGGTGCTCTTGTAAGAAGACACTAAGCCTCTGTCAGCTTCACCCCCAAATTAGACACTTGATTCACAGGGCTTCCTGAATCTACTCAGCCCCAGATTAATCTCCTGAGATAGTTTACCCCCACACCACTTGTTTTAATTTTAAAGGCCACTGAAGTTCCCCAAACACTGTCTACAAATTTCTTTTTCTCCCCACTTTCCCTAGTACTTTCAGTATGAAGAGAATATAAGTAAACATAAATATACATCTAAGGTAAAGCTAGGTGCTTTCATTGTTGTCTTTTATCAAAGTCTTCTTCCATCAAAGTCTGTTTTTCAGCAAAGACTGTTCTTTGTGGATGACACAAACATCTGCAACAGGGTGAATACCTCTCCAAAGCTCTAGAAAGGATAGTTTCTGATCCGCTTACTGAGCACCTTAACAAATATAACCTGCTCTGCCCCCAACAACACGGTTCTGCAAAAATCATAGCACTATAACAGCCCTTATAGCCTTTACCTCACAACTGTATGATGCACTAGACACTGGTAAGTCAGTGGGGTCAATCTTCATTGACCTCACCAGGTACTACTTAACAACCTCCTGACTCTAGGCTTGTCACAAGACATTGTCTCCTGGTTCTGTAGCTACCCGTACAACAGGTCTCGAAGGTAAAAATAAGTACGGCTCTGTCTGATCCCAGGGGTGTATACTTAGGAGTCCCTTAAGTGTCTATTCTCGGCCTGTTGCTATTCGGCCTATTTATTAACTCTCTCCCATACATTTGCCCAGCCAATATGCTGCTCTCTGCTGACGATGCCGTGATCTCTGTACCAGGTAATCATCCCACTGAAATTGCAACTGCACTGCACTGCAGAATAGCTTAATGCAACTTGAGAACTGGTTTACATCACACAGACTACTTCTAAACTATAGGAAGGTAAAGTTACGTACTTCACAATGCCCCATAAGGAAAAAATCCAGCCCATTATCCATCCTAAGTCAGAAAGGAGACACCCTTGAACAAGTAAATTCTTTCAAATACCTTGGCATCCTCCTTGATGACACCCTATCCTACACATCACACATTGATTATGTAGTCAAGACAGTTAACACCAAACTTGGCATACTGTACCATCATAGGCAAGCTATGTCCCCAGCAGCCCTGAGCTTTGTCACACAAAGCCCAATACTATCAACTGTTGACTATGGGTTTGTCTTCTACTGCGCTGACTCCAAAACCGCTCTGAAAAGAATTAAAGTACTGCTTAATAAGGCCTGCAGATTAGTTTTAGGGGCACATAAACTGACCCATTCATGTAGCCTCTACTCCAAAACAGGTTGGCTCCCACTGCATCTCAGGGTCAAATACCAGGCCTGCCAAATTGGAAAAAGGACCTGCTTGGCTTAACCCCTGACTCAACTGCTGCACTCTTCCAGCACTCTACAACATCACAGATGACAAGGAGAACTGTTAAAGGTGCTCTCAAAATACCTTCTAAGTGCACTACATTTGCCCAAAGAGCCCTCCCCTACCATGTGACTCAGTGGTTGAATGAACTTCCAGCCCTGCTCATTGAATGTGGAAAGGCTGGAACTTTTAAAAGAGGGCTCCACCAAAATCTAGCCAGTGCTAATCACTGTGACTACCCATCCTAGCCATATTGCTCTACCCACCTCTGACACTCCTTTCCCCCGTTCACTCCATCTATTTTCCCCTTCCCACCTCTCCTCCCCCTCTTAAGCAAAGCCTGCCTTGCTGCACTCAACCTTAGATTGCTATCCCTACACCTGGCTGTCTCACCCTTCTCCCACCAACTACCTTCACCCCTAAAACCCACCTATCTTTTCCGCCTATTAAACAATGCCTGCCTGGGCTGCAACTACCCTGCTTACCATCCTTTCCCCTGGCTAACTCAATCTCTTCTTTCCAACCACCGCCACCCTCATTTCACCTCTCCTCCTCCTCCTCCTCCTGCTGGACTATGACTGCTTGGGCAGCTACAATCCCCATTATCTGCTCTTATCAACCCTATGGCATCCTTCATAGCCTCATAAAAATGGAACTACTACAAAGTTTTTGACTAATTCCTGCACTTGTTGTACTTTACTGTTTCATTGTCATACCTGTTTATTGTATCTTTATTATACCTGTATATTGTAACATTATTGTATTCCCTTTGTATTTGTGTTGTGTTTTACTTGACTTGGAACCTTTGTAAAGGAGCCTCTCGGCTCAAAGGCCATAATCTGAAACTGAAACAAATAAATAAAAAATTAAAATACCCAGGAAGGGATAGAGAGAAGGCAAAAGGATCTGGGGGAAACTAAAGGAGTGCTCTAGGGTGTGGCTGCTGGGTTTTAGTGCCAGAAAGAGCAAAATCACACACCTAGTGAGGGGAAACCTGCAGTGTGTGTATAAGATAGGGGTACTTACAGTCACCAATCAAGAGAGGGACCTTGGGGTAATCATATCTGCTTATCTCAAGGTGGCAGGGCAATGTGACAAGGTAGTAAGTAAGTCTAGCCAGATACTTGCTACTTTGGGAGGGGGATTTCTAGCAGGAGAAGGGAGGTTGTGTTCACACTATATTGCTGATTAGTGAGACCTTCACCTAGAGTACTGTGTCCAGTTCTGGAGGACACACCTCCACAAGGACATTGACAGGCTAGAAGCAGTCCAGAGGAGGGCTGCCACAATGGTGTAGGAGTTACACAAGAAACCATATGAGGAGAGGCTTATGGGAGCTCAATATGTACTCCATGAAAGAGAGGAACGTGAGAGGGACATGATTGAGACCTATAAAGCATGCATGGGATAGTCATGTGGGCATAATAGGTAGAGGAAAGGAAGGAGGGAGGGACACCAGTGACCAAATAGGGTCCAGGGTGCAGTAATAGGCAAGGACTCCTATGGGAGTCGATATAGGAGGTTCCTACAGCAAGTGGGGTGCATTGTGTTAAATTTCGAACAGCTTATTTTAAGCACTGAGTTAGCAACTGGGAGTGTGGACTGTTGCTAGGCAACCACCCCACAGCCCTAATAAAGTATACAAGCCATAAGTCAGATTGACCAGGGTTGCGAGCGGCCATAGCCAAAGACTAGGCACAGGTTCAGTCTCTGTAGAGGAGAGTTTTTAATTGTGTTATTTTAAGGGGAACAAACTTCAGTTTAAATATTTTTGGGCTCATACCAGACCAAAAGTGCTGTTCTACTTACTTCTGGGCCCAGTGGCTATAAAAAGCTACTAGCTGCAGTGGACAAGTAATTTTGCACACAGACTCCTATAAGAGTTGATATTGGATGTTCCTACAGCAAGTGGGGTGCATTGTGTTAAATTTCAAACAGCATAATTTAACCTCCAAGCTAGGACCTGGGTGTGTGGACTGTTGCTAGTCAACCACCCTGGCCCTAACAAAGCATTCAAGCTATGTGTTGGATTGACCAGAGTTGCAAGTGGTCATAGCCAAAGGCTGGGAATGGGCTCAGCCTCTGTAGAGGAGACTTTTTAATTGTGTTATTTTAAGGGGAACACAGTTCTGTTTTAATATTTTCAGGCTCAAGCCAGACCAGAAGTGCTGTTCTACTTACTTCCAGGCCCTGTGGCTATAAAAGGGTGCTAGCTTATGAGCGTCGGTGAGCACACAGCAGAGGTGATACATGGCAGAAGCAAGCAGCATCTGCCAGCATCAGCTAGAGAAGATGGGAAGGTGGATGGGAACTTTATAAGTGCTCACAGTGATTAATCATTAATAGAGTGATATAAAGTCAGTTAAGCTGTGTTTTGGTGGAAGATTTTATGTCTCTAGTGCATTAGTTGTCACACTTTGTGATAGTGAGCCTTCCCCAAGCCATGGAACAGATTTTGAGCCTCCCTCAAATTTGGAAAAACCCTTGGGCCTCACCATAGGAAAAAAAAAAATCATACTTTTGCACAGTACACCAAGAATCAAGTGAGACTAATAATGTTGATGGAGTATATTCTCTTTTTATTTGACTTACTGTTCTCCACCCACAACCCCACACTCCAGGTTATCCTTGTCACTCCACTATTCTGACTCTTGGACCCTTATTACTCTACTTCCTCTCTATCCAGAACAACTTACCTAGCCACATCATCTCTCCCCCGCTTACCCTGTTAAGCAACTTCTTGTATCCCTTACCAAGGTCACACCTGAAAAATGCATTGGCTCAGTGTGCCTTTCCCAGACACCAATTTACATATACAGTAACTAAATACCTACTGTAGAAACAAGCCTTGACTCAGTGTGCATTTCCCAGTCACTAATTTGCATATAAACACCTACTGTAGAAACAAACCTTGATTCAGTGTGCCTTTCCCAGTCATTAATGTTCATATAAACACCTACTGTAGAAACAAGGCTCGACTCAGTGTGCCTTCTTAGTCACAAATTTATATGTAAATACATACCAACAGTATAAACAAGCTTTGGCTCAGGGCCTTTCCTGATCACCAATTTGTGCATAAGTAAAGAAATTCACCTGCCACTATCCATATTTAGTTTGCTTCATCCCTTCACACAAAACATCCAAAACTTAAAATTTAAATACTGTACATTCTCAGACTTGTCTGGTCCTCCCCTTGAACAGTATAGGGCCTCCCTTGGGAGGCTGGCCTCACCATTTGAGAACCACTGCTCTAGTGTAAGATGGCAAAATCTTACAAAAATATGTGCATCTTGAATTAACAAATGGGGTAGTATGACTTTTATGTGCTAAATTTAATTATCTGCGCATTAGGCTAACAAGAAGCAGTAATGCTCTATATGACAAGAAATTACCAAATTGTGTGAAAATGGCATGTTTGGAAGAGGAGGTATGCAATTTAAAAGACAAATTAAATAAAATAAGGGAGCGTAGAGATTTAGAAACATTTGTAGACAATATGATATGTGATATGAACCCATGTACAACAACAGTTGGGGATGGAAAGGAAGCACACACAAAATACTCTGTTGAAGAAAATAACAAAGGAGGGACCAACATAGATACAGTCAGTGGAAAAAGGGGTAGAGAAGAGGAAAATTTAGAATGGACAATAGTTCAGCCAAGGAAAATAAGGAAAGGCAGGAGAGCTAAAATTTATGCATAAGAACCTAAAGCTTCTGAGTTTCTACTGGCAAATACTGTAGATATGCCCTCTTACAAATTACTCCCCACACTCATGTGAACAATAACCTACCAAATACTCATGGCTTAGATAATTTAGATATGTACAACAATAAGCAAAATATTTTGCTTGGGGGCTTTATAATAAAGTATGCAAACAGAGAAATATGTTGTGACAATAAAGAACTGAATATGGTGTCCTGTTTCAGTGGAGCAAAAATTCTGGAATGAGGATGTAAACTAGAAACTCTGTGTTGTAATGTAGTCTTCTCAGAACTTCTGCCAGTACCAAGGAACTCAACAAAAAAGGAAATAATGGAACTAAATAAGTGGCTAGATGACTGGACTCTTACAGAAGATTTTTATTTTCTAAAAAAACTGGGAATATTTTAGGAAGCAGGAGCATCTTTATGCTAAAGACTGCTTACATCTGAACAGGGCAGGATCACATGTACTGGCAAAAGGGCTAAATTAAATTATGAATAGAACTTTAAACTAGCACCTAGGGGTGTTGGGTCAAAAAAGGAAAAACTGTATGATATATCTAAGCAAAAATTAGGAAATGGTCATAAGAAAGCTAAGAAAACAATGGTAATGTCATTAAATGCTAGAAGCCTAAGCAATAAAACAAACAAACTAAGACTTAGGGTGCTAGAGTTGGAGACTGATATTATAGCAAGAACTGAAACATGGTGGGGTAACATGGAGGACTGCAATAGAAACATTGTGGGGTACCAGCTGTTCAGTGAAGAACAACTGAATAAGAGAGGTGGGGTGGGGGTTGCCATTTAATGTAGTGAGTCACTACAGCCTACCAAATGAGAACCTTGGGAAAGCAGTCAAACTGAAACTATATGGATAAAAATAAACAATATTAAAGGTAGACAACTTATAACAGGAAACTGTTACATTTCACCAGCTATGAAGAATATTGAGACCATTAATCTTTATTCTGATATCTTCTATGAAGCTTGTAAAAGTAAAGATACTATAATTGTAGGAGACTTTAATATGCCTAAAATTAACTTGGTAAATAACACAAGTACCACCAATATAGGCAATGAGTTCCTGAAAATTATAAACAACTGTAGTTTGACACAACACATACAAAAATCAACTAGAGGTGAGAATGTACTGGATCTGATTCTTACAAATTTTAATTATAGTTGTCATTATGAAATACTAGACCCATTATCAAATAGGGACCATGACATGATATTGTTTAAAGTAAATAAAAGCATCATCTGCAACAGTAGGGTGATGGAGAAGTATGACTATAACAAGGAGACTATGGAAATATTAAAATCAGTATGCAAAAATGCTTGAATTGCTGAAATAAAGGGAAAGGATGCTAAACAGGCCTGAGCATACTCAAACAAAAACTCCAAGAATTCAGGGATAATCATTTCCCTTAAAAAGAATGTATAATAAGAAAGGGAAGTTCCACCATGGTTCACTTCTAAAGTAGAGAAATTAGTATCAAGAAAAAAGGGATATTATAAAATAATGAATGCTAACCATACAGAAACAAATTTAACAAAGTATAGGAATACATTAAGAGTGTGTAAATGGGAAAATAGAAAATCTAAAGAAATTATACAAGAGACTAGCCAAGAATAAATCAAATCCAAAGCTTTTATATATTTATATAAGTTCCCTCAATAATTTGTTTTCAACAGTAGGACCACTCAAGTATGATGGAAAAGACATAAATGATAAAGCTAAAATGGCAGAGATATTTAATTATTACTTTAAAAGTGTTTTCCAGAATTCTGAAGTGAGTCGCACTACAAATAGGGAAGCTAGTGATGACAATACTCTTGGGACATTCGAGCAAAATTAGGTTTTGGATAGGCTTCTTGCATTAGAAACAGGAAAATCACAGTGGACCAGATGATTTGGGACCAAGACTTCTCAAAGAAATTGCTCATGAATTAGCAGCACCATTGACTTATATATTTAACAGGTCACTGGACAAGAGTGAAGTACCCGAGGATTGTCCCTATATTTAAACAAGCATTTGTCAATGCAGAATGTTGTCTTGCTGGCATTGGCATTAGTAGTGCAGAAGTTAGAGAGATGCATAATAGGAATGGCAGTGAAATATTGAACTGATGCCAACCCCACCCCTACCCTGCAGAGACTGACAGGCATTGGAGTGTGTCTTTGGGTCATCAGCCATCATGCACACTCCATTTCACCTCACCCTACCCTGCAGACACTGACAAGTGTCACAGTGTGCCTTGGGGTCTTTGGGCCTTACGCTCACCCCATTCCATAAGGAAATACACTGAGGTGGGTGCAGTATAGGAGAATGGGGTGAACTTTGCGGCCGAAGAATCCAAGGCGCACCTCAATGCCTGTCACTGGCTCCAGGGTGGGAGTGGGGGTGGAATGGCATGAGCATTACAGCTGACAATCCCAAGTCACACCCCTGACACTTGTCAGTCTCTACAGGGTGGGGCATTACAGTTGGAAACCCTAACATCTTGGGTGTTTGTTGGTATTTTCACTCCAAATTTTTAACATGGGCTTTTTGTGACCCCACATCATGAACAATGGCACTATCAGTTTGTTAGCTGAAAGGTGATTTTGCACAGTGACTGCACCATTTGGAACAACAGGTGTGAAAACACATTTCAGGTAGGTCTGTAACGCAATTATTTTGGGGATTTTTTAACCAGATTTTCAACATAGGCATTTTGGGATCTCCGCACATGAACAGTGGCACTGTGAGTTTGTTAATCTGTCCCAAAAGTCTATTTCCCTCAGTGACCATGCCATTGTGCACCAGATGTGTGAAAACACATTTCGGGTAGGATGTGAAAAATGACAGCTGGAGGTGTGAAAGAATGGCAATATTGAAAATCAGAAGTGAAAATATGAAAAATTGTCAAAGTTACAAGCATGTGTGAAAGCTGTGCAATGTATGCTCCTAACACAGTCATATTTTGGAATTTTTTCACCAAATTTGCAAAATAGGCTTTTTTGACCCCACCTCATGAACAGTGGCACTGTCATTTCATTAATCAGTCCCGAAAGGTGATTCTGCACAGTGACAGCAAAATCACCTTTCGGGACCGAATAACAAGATGACAGTGCATGTGTTCATGAGGTGGAGTCCCAAGAACTCATGTTGAAATTGTGGAGTCAAAATTAAAAAATGGCTAAGATATCCACCTAAGTTGAACCCCCATTGATGCCATTATACAGCTTACCAGCATTTCTTCTTTTGCAGTTCAGCTTTGAAGAGTCCAGACATGTTCCTGCTCCACTGAAGAGTGCAGCCAGACCTCTGTAGGTAAGTATGGGGTGAGGGCGTTTGAGATGGTGGGTGTGCAGGGTGGGTGGGTGTGGTTGGGGAGAGGCCAGGGACAACGGGGACTGTTTTCTTTTTTTCAGTTACAAAAAAACCCTGACATTGCAGGATGGTTTTCTTTCTTTACAGGTGAAATAAAAACAAATGTTGAGCACACTGGGGTGGACTCCCAGTGTGCCACACAATGGAGTGGAGGGGAACATGCCATCACAGTTTGCTTTGTGTGAGTGGCCACACACTGTGGTGGGCTCCCAGTGTGCCACACAATGTGGTGAGTGGGGGACATGCCGACACAGGGATTGCACCCCCGATGTCAGCTTTGTTTGGGGATTATGTGGCACTGGCAGGAGCTGCCCAAACATCGTGGAATGATTTGTTGGGTGTGCCACACAATGGGGTGGGGGGAACATGCCGACACAGTCGGCTTTGTGTGAGTGGCAGCACACTGGGGTGGGCTCCCAGTGTGCCACACAATGTTGGGGGGGGTGGAGGACATGCTGACATGGGGATTGCACCCCAAATGTCAACTTTTTGGAGTGATTGTGTGCCACCACCATTTTTATTGAAATGTTTCACCAGGAAAGGTATGTACGGGAGGGGTGTCATCTCTGCTGCTGCATAACGAGCTTGTCTCTGATTGCAGTGGCACATTTCTTTCAAGTCGGTGGCACTTTACATAATTCTTGCATCAGTGCTAGCATGCTGGCTAATTCGGAAATGAGGGATGGACCTACTAAAGCATGCCCTGCATTCCGCAACATTGACACACCTCTCACTGTGCCACTACTACCGCAAGATGTTGCTTGCGTGTGTGCAAGACAACATACAGTAAAAAGGGCTTAAAAGCAGCCCACAGAACTATTGAACTATCAGCTTGACTAGTATATTAGGGAAGATTACAGAAAGCTGCATTAAGGATAGGCTGAATGTGCAGGAAGACCAACTGAACTTAAAGGATAAGTATCAGCATGGCTTCCCCATAGGGAAATCATGCACAACAAACCTATTGTGTTTTTATGAAAAAGTAAGCATTAATCTTGGCAATAGTTTACCATCAGACATCATACAACTTGACTTTAAGAAAGACTTTGACAAGGTACCACATACAAAGTTATTAAATAAATTAATGTAGTTTATCATTCATCACAAATTAATAAACTGGTTAGAGAATCAGCTTTACAATAAGGAACAAAGAGTTAGACTGCATGGCTACGAATCATCATGTATCAAGGTGACTAGCAGGATGCCGAAAGGTTTGATACTAGGTCCTATTCTATTGTACATTTTGTTGTACATTTCAGACATTGGCAATTAATTAAGATCTTACTAACATACAAAGATACCAGCAGAGTAGGCCCAAAGGTCTATCGAGTCTGCTCGAACAGCAGCCAGCACACGATCAAGACACTGTTGATACCCCCCATCTGCCCCATAACCCCCCGACCCCTTCCCCCACCAGAGTCACTCCTCAATTTCTGGCATTCCTCAGTTTGTCCTTTCCCTGATATCTGTCCCAGCCCCTCTTGAACTCCCCCACTGTATCAAAAGCCACCAGTTCCGCAGGCAGCGCATTCCATGGGGCCACCACTCACTCGGTAAAGTAATGTTTCCTAGTCTCACTCCTAGCCTCCTGCCAACCAGCTTAATGGAATGCCCCCGGTGTTTCCCTCCTCCCCTCCTCCCTTAGCTGGAACACCCCATTAAGGCTGGCCCTGTTCACTCCCTTTAGATGTTTAAAGACCTCAGTCATATCCCCCCTGTCTCTCCTCTCCTCCAGGAAGTACATGTTCAGCTCCTCAAGTCCTTCCTCATAGGATCTTTCCCCCAGAGCCTGTATCACCCTGGTCACCCTCCACTGGACCCTTTCCAGGATGGCAATGTCCTTTTTTCAAGTATGGGTACCAAAACTGCATGCAGTACTCCAGGTGCGGTCTAACCAGGCAGTTATACAAAGGAAGAAGTACCTCCCATCTCCTTGAGATTATCACCCTGACAATGCACCTGAGCATTCCATTCACTTTAGCTGCAGCCCTCCTACACTGTTCAGTGTTATTCATTTTGGCATCCATGAACACCCTAAGATCCCCCCCCCTCGAGACCAGCAGTTTCTCCCCAACCAAAAAGTACTCATGATCAGGGTTCCTAAGTCCCAAGTGAAGAACACTGCACTTCTTGGCATGAAACCTCAGTTTCCAAGTGTGTGGCCACCTCTCAAGAGTCTCCAGGTCTCACTGGAGGGCTCTTCTACCCTCCTCCCCATCCACCACCTCCTCCCTCAGCTTCGAGTCATCAGCAAAGAAGCTCATTTCACACCTGATACTGCCCCTGATGTCTGAGATGTAAGCATTAAACAAGAGTCGGCCCAACACCGACCCCATGGGACCCTGCTAATGACCCTTCTAGGAGATGATACCTCACCCTGACCACCACCCTCTGAGACCTCCCAGTTAGCCAGCTCCCTATCCACCCCACCATCTTTTCTCCCAACCCCATTTCCTCCAGCTTGTCCAACAACCCTGAGTGTAGCACAGAGTCAAACACCTTATACTTGGTATTATACTCTGTTAATGAGACATGCAGAAGGCTGTAAAGCCCATTATGTCTGTTTCCCCAGTACATGGGAGGCAATGATCCCTGGGGACACAAGAGGTAACTGTCTAGTCTTGTTTTAAATGTATCAAAGGTGGTTGCTTCAATCACCTCTGCAGGAAGGTTGTTCCAAATGTGTATAATTCTTTGCTGAAGTCCAGAAAGAGGACATCCACTGGTCTTCCCTGGTCCAGTGCCTTTGTCACCCAATCGTAGAACTCCACAAGGTTCATCTGACACAATCTGCCCTGAATGAAGCCATGTTGCTGGTCATCCAGATGGCCCCAAAGCCCGCAAAGTTTGAAACGTTGTTATTAGGGTTGTTAAGCCTAAGTGCCACCCTCCTCCCACCCTATCCTCATTACATGAGGCCAAGCAACAGGTATCCGCCCATACATCAATGTTGTGGCACCTCATATAGGGACAACATATTCAAAATATGGATCTAGCAACGTTATTCATCAACCCCTTCCCTACCCTATGCACTCCAAGGCCAAGCTACAGGTATCGCCATACATCAATGTTGTGGTACCTCATATAGGGACAACATATTCAAAATATGGATCTAGCAACCTTATTCATCAACCCCCTTCCCTACCCTTGAGACCCAAGGTCAAGCTACAGGTCTGAGTCATACCTCACAAGTCTGGCATTTCATACACATCCTACACATTCTAACTCTGTAGTTAGAATACATGTTGGGCACAGTTTAATAATGTTACATTTAGTTATAATGTGACTTACTTTGCATATATACTGTAGACACTGTGCAAAGCAGCAGACTTGTTACAGATTTGTAAGAACTATACTCATTGCACACTTCTAAATGTCTTTCTTTCTTTAGAACACATACTTGGAACTACTCAAAGCTAGTTATATGTCTGGGACATGTATACTGTTTTATACAGGGTCTTAATGAAGCTATATGAAACAAGTTACAAGTGGATGGTATATATCCTATGAGGCAACATTTTAAACAAAATGCTGCTGTTAAATGGATGTTATGTTATACACAGGGTCCACAAGGCCTTACACCAGCAAACATTCAACTCTGTGGTAACTGTGCAATTTAATGTTGAACATGTAGAGACTCACATAAACCTTCACAGCCTTGTAGCATGGAACCAGAGCTATAGCTTGGCCTTAACTTATGAGGTAAGGGGATGGGGCAGGGATGGGGAATAGGGATGTTTTTTATAAATTTTGAATATGTTGATCATGTATAATGCACCATGCCACTGACGCATGTCCCATACCTGTAGCTTGGCCTTGGGTAATGAGGGAAGGGAGAAGAGGTGGCAGTTAGGTGTGACAACCCAAATAGCACATTCCCAAACTTTGTGGGGTTTGGAATTTTGTGTGTTTGCAAGTCTAATCCGCATTAACATGTTTTTTTAGGATTAAGTTTGCATGGTTTATGGGGAACTGGTATTGAACTGTGAGGATTCATGGGTGGGGTAAGTCTGTGGGGAGGTAGGAAGGTACTGCATCATAAGGGGTTGTCCAATGCTTACATTGAGTCCACGTTAACCTTTCCGTGGTTGGAAGAAGTGCACATTTATTTAAACCCTTGATAGGAATTTTTTGCACCAGGCCCCTCAACCTTGTTTGAGCCCAGAAGGCAGGGGTAACAACTGTCAATATCAGCAGTGACCTGGTTATAGTTTTGAAAGCGTTGTTGGGATCTCCTGTTTACCATCTGGATACCCATGTGGACTTCAGAGGAGGTCCGGAACAGTTTGGTACATTCCCTAAATTTTGGAAGTTACAATGGATAGACTTGCCATCTAGAGTGCAGGAAAGGACCTGGATCCTTTAATTACTACAGGGGCTATGCATCAGTTTGGGGTCAGATACATGCAATCCATGCATACCCAGTCCACGTAAGCTCGCACCTGCAGACAGGTGCATGGTGCATGGTATGCACTTCTGCATGCCTCCACAGAGTGCCTGTCCACAGCCCTGTCCCCAGAATGCTGCTGCATGGGGGGGGGATTGAGGGACACAGGTTGGCATACAATCGGATGCCCATCCTAGGTCCTGGAGTGGATCTCTGCTCCTCGTGAGGAGAGGATTGTGGGAAGGTGGGGGAGGCACAAATTAAACGTATACAGGTGAGTGCCCAAATAGCTGCCCTTAGCCCTCCCTTTCCAACTAGAGGGCTGGGTCAGCATGGTAGGGGGTGATTGTGTCTACCACAGCCAGTGGTCAAAATCCGGGGAGGGCACATAATGGATATGGCATGTGAATCCTGTACTCCCTTGCCTGGCACTTCCCACCTTGATGAATGGTGCGGGGAGCAGGCACACCCCCAGATATGTCCCAGACCAGTCGCATGCATAGCTGTATGACCCACCAAGAGATCCAGTGTTTAAGGGATGTGTATCCCTTCCATGCATACATGCAGGGATCCACAGGACCCAGGTGTGCAACACTGTCACATGTGATTGACTAGGAGCTGCTGATCTGCAACATGTAGGCAATCCACATGATGGTGCATAGTCCTCAGTATCAGTGCTGGGGGTTCCCCTTGGGACCAGCAAAGAACAAATAGAATCTGACCTCACCATATTGAAATGTCTTATTAAGGTGTTCATGTGTGGACATTTGCTTGATTGTGTCATGCAGACTCTGATGGTGCTAGTGGAGAGCAACAGTGCTGTAGATGGCAGCAGAGTGCCTGATAGACTGACCCCAGCTGGAGGCAGTGCCAGTGTACCACAGTGACTCATTCAAGTGTGGCACCAAAACTCGATGTCCCTCCTTAACCAGTAGGGTTCAAGAAAAGGTTCTGCAAGTGGTTACAGAGTGAAGGTAAGTCAGCCACTCATGTCCTAAAACTCTGACAAGGCACTTGTGCCACCTAGGACAGTGACTGAGGGACCTGGATATGTGCCACCCTTTGAACTGGATTTGTATCAAAGATTAAGGATATTTTCAGTAGTCAAACCCACCTCTGCAGAGGAAGATGACATTTTGATGTGAATGGCCTACGCAGCTTCGCTAGTGTAGGGCTGGCAATGTTCAAAGATGGAAAAGTGGGTCAATTGGGTGAAAGATTCAGTGGAACATTACTAGAAGCCTTCCAGTCCCTAAGATCTACTGGCTCAGATGCCCTCATGCAGGACTATTTAGTTGTGCTAGAGAGCGTTTGTGCCAGCACCGAGTCTATTGATGACCTCTAGTGGACATATAAAATTAATAAGCAATAGTAGTAAGTAGTAGTAGTAAGTAGTAAATCATTTTTTATTCACAATGAATAAAAGGATACATTCAATTGAGCGAAGCTCATTTTCAATTAAGTTCCAGGTCACAGTTAATTTAGAATAAGTTTCAACATCTAATCATAAAAACCACATGTAATTGACAACTACACAGTACACCAAATGAAACCAACAAACAAACCAAGAAAAATCACATAACTTGATAACATACATAAGGACACTAACAGTTTAAACACCTAATATCGTTATGTAATACAGTAGTACACCAGCTCCTCAATTCACTTTTATTATAACTAGTTCTATTTGTTCTCAATTCCAGGGGAGAATTATTCCATATTCTTATTCCTCTAGAGGGTATGGAAGATCTTCCAATACTCAGATTATACTTATTTAAAACAAATTGGGTTCCATTAGAGGCTCTCAAACATTCCTTTATCTTCCTAACTTCAAATAAGTCAGTTACATATTTGGGTACTTCCCCAAACCATACCTTAATCATAAACTGTAACAAATGTAGATCCCTTTCTCACTTCCGGTTTATACCAATTTAATTCCTTAAAGAGTGTGCACCTATGAGTTCTATAGGGGGACGTCCAATATAAAACGAGCCAACCTACAAAAAACTAAGTCCACTTTGTCTAGATACTTCCCAATAGCCCCTCCATAAAGCAGGTCTCCATAATCAATTACTGGGAGTAAAAGAGAGTCTACCACATGCAAACGAATCTCTCTAGTCATAAATTTTTTATACCTATAGAGAACACCTAATCTCCTGTTTATATTTTTTATAAGGGAGTCAATATAAACATCCCATGGAACAACATGGAAAGGAGAACCCTTGTCACCGTACCTGAACCATCTGGTGAGGGCATTGCAGAGAGCTACTGAAAAAGAGGAGAGGCACCAATGGACTTGAACTAGGTCAGACTGGAACATGTGCTTAAATATTCCCTTCTTTCTGACTTTCAAATCCTCAGATTGCTTCTGCAGGAGAGACAGAACAACCCCCCTTTCCACAGAGTGATACTTAGAAAGAAAAAAGAGGCCAAAAAACAAGGGGAGCACTGGAATTCTCATACTGTGTTAACAGCTGGAATACAGGTTTCTGAGAGTGGGCCCACGTGAGAGATTCAGGAGGTTTCAGGATTTGCTGAAGGATTGGAGAGAACTCATGTGTAGCTGTCTTTGCTCCAAAGGTATCTCTGTCTGGTGAGTAGGATGCCCCTAAGAGTCTGCATGTTGCACCAGCCACCCAAACTTTGTCAGTGACATGAGGTGGAGTACAAGTGCAAAGCTGCCCAGTAACATGTGATTATTAGACCCAATATAAATGAGCTGTATGAGCTAGTGGCTGACTTACACCAATGCAACACTCAACAAGTGATTTGAAAGATGGAAGGGCTTGCCATGCAAGGACTTGCTGCTGTATGTGCCACCATCAAGGTGCCAAGTGGGAAATGCCTCAAGGAAGGAGTCCAGAAGTGAAACCCCTCAAATGGGCCACCACACCAATGGCTAGATAGAGAAGGGATCTTCTTCTACCATTGTGAGGATGACAGACATCTAAAGAGAGACTGTCAATTCACAGAAGACTAGAAGAAAGAGAATGAAAAGTTAAAGGAATGAACCAAGGTGGAGAGAAACTTCAGAGGGATCCAGCAATGGTGCACACTGGGGCCTCACATGCTAAGAACTCTGTACAACTGACTTTTTAGTTGGCAGCACTTTAAATCAGAGTGCAGAGAAACTTACTTTACTATGGCTTCAAAGGGAGCCCCCAATTATCCAGAAAGATGTGTGGAAAGCTTTTTGCCGTGAAAAGTGATGATGGAGAAAGCAGAAGGCAAGTTTAGACAGTGTCCAGGAGCATTGCTGTAGAATATCACCACAGTGTGATCCTAACTATGAGGGGTGTGGCTGTTTCTCCAAGTAAAATTCAGTGGAGACAGAACAACTGAAGAAAGTTGTTCAACAGGCCCTGGAGATGGTGACTTGTAGATACCAAGATTATCAGATCTGAGATGTTGCTCTGAGCCCTATCACAGAGAGACTTGCCAAGAGGTACTGCATAGCCATCAATGTTAAGGAATCTCCTAAATTCTTGGTAACTCAATCAGCTACATACAGATATAACCATCTCTGCAAAGTGATCATTCCACTTCTTCCTAATGCTCACAAAGGAGAAAAGCAAAGTTTGAATGAGGATTTGGAGATGGTGAAATAATATTCCACTGTGGACTTGCATAGTGTCCTGATCAGTGGTTAAACTGAAAATGTTTAGCTTGGGAGAACTCTCACATCTAGATTTTCAGGTATGGGGGCATTGTCATTTCTAAGAGGTGGAACTCTCTTATAGTATTTAATGTAAAAAGATGACAGAAGTGCAGGAACTCTTATACAATTTTGTAAGAGGTTGTGGAACTGAGTACCTGTGGGCTGCTGTTCAGTTTAACCCCTGTTCTTCATAAATTTCAATGCATCCTCAGAAGACGAGCCTCTAGAGAAGTCCAATGTAACTGAGTTACAGTTGAACCGCACAGCAACACAGGTTCATACTTTTGGATATGGAGCTCTTAGCCAAAGCGGATACCATCAAGGAGGAAGATGGAGAACTCCTGGAACAAGAGTAATTTGTGGAGCCCTTTTCAATTGAGAAAGTATCCTCACTGGTTGATGAGATTTGAAGGACTTACCTGGAGTCTGAGGAGGAAGTGACTGCTACAATGCGTTGTTCTGGGAGCCAAAAAACCCATGATTATATTAAGACTACTCCCTGGGTAACTCATCTGAGCTGCCCATGCACGTAGTAACAAAGGTATATATGTCACCCACAGGTCACTGCCCCATGTCACCTTTGTCAGTGCCCATGAGGGAAGTAATGTAACAGGTAGCTCATTGGGAAAACTGTTTGCCTATGTTAGACATGGAAAAATTGCCTAGATAGAATGTTATTTTTACGTCTGTTATATCCTAGATAGTTTACTACTGTCTAGAAGACAGCCCTACTATTTACTTTTGTACATACATTCTGGTCTCTGTTGACACTGGCTTGACATAGATGTTAAAGGTTTAGATGGGAGAGTGTAGCCTACCATTTGTGGGGGGCTTACATTTTGTTCCACAGAGCCTTGCTAATTATGGCTGTCAGTCCTTTGCTTCCATTGGCTCTGATGGACTAACTGCTCAGGGGCTGGACTGGGAGAAGGAGGAGGAGTCTTGCTTTTTTGCCACCTTCTGGCAGACACACTCTGTTGTGATGACATGTATCAGAGCACTTCCAGGTCCCAACTGTAAGAAGAGAGAAGCTGCAAGGCATCGCAGCAGCTGGCCAGTTGTCAGGGGCCCTCCCTTCCTGGAACTGGAAGAAAAGTAGGAGACCTCCCCTGGGTGAGCAGATGTTATGGCAATGTTATGAGGGGAGGTCCCACAATGCTGCCTGGAGGTTTTGGCATTTGGTGGAGGGTGGAGAAAAAAGGGTTATGTGAGTTAAGGGCCAACAGCTCTCCCTTCTTTCTCCTCCATTTGTCAAACAGAAAATAACACCAGTGACCTGCAAGCAGACAGTAAGGGCCTTCTCTTGGCCTAACAGTCGTGGGAGAGGTAGAGCACTGCAACCACTCAGTAGCCTGAAGACTGTAGGTCCATTCTCTGAGCATCTTAAAAAATGGTTACTATTCATGCAGTAGCTGATAGAACAAGTGGATTCGGGTAAAATGTGTTTTCTTAGGAAGAACAAGACTGTACCTTTAATATTCAACATTAGTTTGGGCTTACAATCCACACTGTTTTCTCACATAAAAGTGAGAAAATCAGGGGTATCCCTGAAATCAGGGACAGTTGAGAGGTATGCCACTGCCCATACTGCTCGTAGTCTACCGCCATCGGCACCATATTCATTGTTAGGGCTCAGCACGTGGCTGATGGAGCACTGTCAGGGGAGCCATAGGGCCCAACAGGTCTCTGTTCCTCTTGACTAGCGCTTGGGTTCTTTTTTCCCCCTCCCCTCCCAGGATGGCTTCCACTGTGGGTCCCTGTAAAAATTGGAGGTCTCCTACCTCAGAGCTGGTACCACAGCTGCAGGAGTACCGGTGCCCAGCCCAACGGTGGAGTGAGGCCGTCGTCTTCTTAGGCTCCTTGTGGTTTATCTGTGGGGCAGTGCTGAGTTGCGGTGGGAGTCAGGCAGCAAGCTGTGTGCACCACTCAGCTTGTGGCTCCAACCTCCCTGTTAAGCAGGGGGAAGTTAGGGGACAGAGTTCTGGGCCATCTCTCTATAACCGTAGGAGTGTTGGGAGGGGTTTGCATACTGGCACCCTAGTTTAGAGATCAGAGTCAGAAGTCGGGAATGGACTTGCAATGTATAGCTGACCTGGATTCGATTCTGCCCCCCTCTGGTTTTCAGCTCGGATTTAGGTTGAAATATGTGGCTCTGACTCTCGGGCCATCTCATATGCCGCCGTCTCAGCTCCTGATTAGAGGCCGAGACTGCTGGACCTATGAGATCTCAGCATCCTGATCTTGGTGGCTCCACCACGGTCAGAGGATGGGAGTTCCTTTAGGAGGAATTTCTTTGTTTGAACAAGAGGGCATGTTCCTCCCATGGGCTGCATTGGGTCTGCAGGCTGGCCCATTTTTTTCCCTTGTGGCAGGGCCCTCGTCTTTGTTGCTGGCTCCAGCAGAGCAGCTGGAGGCATGTGTAAAGGGGTCACATAACATGGTGGCAGCCTCGGGTAGCCACCATCTTGGGGGTGGCAAGTTGTGGAGTTCTCCTCCAGTGGGCACCAGACACCACCTTGCATGCTGCAGGACAAGGTTTGTTCCTCTGGCGACTATCTGCTCCCCACTTTTTACTGAGTGACTTTGGGTTCCACCAGAAAACAACCCTGACAGAGTCACTTACCCACCTCAGTGCTCCTGGGTCCCCCCTTCATAATGTTAGTGCTACAATAGCACAGGAGGTTAGAGCATAGTGGAGCAGCCTATAACCAAGTAGCCCTGTATACTGCAGGAGTTCACCCCCTACCTGGGAAGGATGCTGAAAGTTTGCCAGCTGTTAGCTAAAAAAATAAAAAGTCATGCATTTTTGTGTTAGGTTTTGCCTGTTAAAATTGGTGAGAGTCTCCTAAATGGTTATAACATAGGAGGGGAACAGGAACAGCAGTGCAATGTTACTATTTATTTTAGACAAAATAACTGGGTAATTAATTTTCTTTGGGGGAATAACATCTGAAGTTATGAATAACTGTTGTCTCAGTATTACCATAATGACACTGGGTAAAGGGTGAAGGACAATGTGGGGATTTCCAAAAGGACTAGACATGGGCACAAGCATGGGGGGTTTGCCTCTGCACTGTTATGCTGGCACACAGGCAGTCCGGCTACTAGGTTCAGAACATTTTACCTTCGTCAGGTGAATGTTATGAACAGATGTCCATACAAGCTAATAAGGGGAGGATTAGTTAGGTTATTCCTGGGAAGACTGAAACCTTTCATGAGATCTGGGCCCCTTCTTGAAGCTTGCTATTAAGTCCTAGGCTGGGATGTTATAAATAAGACACTCTATAGATCTGAAAGAAACAGTACTAGATAGTATAACAATGGGTCACTGATTGTAATAGAGGAATACAATTTGCTTTTCTAATACGTGCCACTTAGGCACAGTTATATTCTAGATAATTAAATACTGATCAGATGTTCTTAGACTACCTGTAATGAATGGTTACACAGAAATATTCTGCAGTTGTATTGTACCTAACTGCAGCAAATAAAATTTATTAAAAACATAAGGATGGCTAGGGGTGCTGGAAGACTGAGTGGTTTGCTTGGGGTTGCGCAGTGTGTGGATGAGCAGAACCTAGTCTCTGGGGTGGTGACCTGGTGCCATTGACTGCAGCGCATCAGGGGTATATACGTTTGGACATCCAGCCCAGAGAACATTTCATGTCTGATCTGCTGTACTGAATGGTGTCCTAACTGGCTTGGTGATGCCATGCTTATATGATGAATAGGATATTGTCTTCCATCGTACTGCTGTTGGTGAACTGCAGTTCATCAGGCAGTTAGTCAAGCCTCAGCTTAGACTAGGATAGCTTAGGAGTACAAGAACAGCCACTTGGCTCAGTGCCCCCACTCCTGTATGCTAAGCAGCAGTTATGTTCAAGTTTGGGCCCCCCCTCCCTTTTCTAGAAGGTTAGAAGCACTTCTTTAAAAAAAAAAAGATGAATAAAAAAACAAATAGGGGGTTGTCGCGGGGACTGAGGATTGGTTTTGGCTGGCAGGAGTCAGCAGACCCCCCCCCCCACACCTTTTACTCATATGGTCCATCAGCTACCGGGCCTCTGAAGGGGAGGCATGCTGGGGAAACAGGCATAGGTCCATCACTGGGAGCATCACCTAGGGAGCCCCCTGTGAAGAAACATTCAGTGGACCAGGTAATGACACCTCCTGACAAGGAACCCATGATCCCATGAACAGCTGAGGCAGGGTGTAGGATTAATGGTATACCAAGGAGCAGTCGTGGGGTAAGGGATACAGCCTTGAGCTGAGGAAGCTGGAAAAGATCCAGGGAGGGCTGTGGTGGCCCCAGCAGTTAAGGGATCAAACTTTTAGGAATTCATTGGTGGCTAGGTATGCCTCCTTTATAACCTGGGGAACAGAACCTAGGGGCATAGGTACGCAGCCAGAGGGCAACTGCATCCCTTTGGGTTAGGAATTGTGACCAGATTGAGCTAGTAATTTCTCTTGTTGCCATATAGTGTTAATGCAATAATGATGCTGTCCTAAACGGGAGTATCATGATTCTAAGGTCACATGACCAAACAGGTATTGTGGAAAACATTAGCCGAAAGTTCTCAGTCAAACGTTCTCAGGGGAATATTCAGTCACAGATTCTCTAAGGCAGGTTGGCCTCAGTCCATTTAAAAGGCAAGAAGGGTGGGGCTACACACATTGGACATTCTTCACAACAGACTCAAGAAGTGAGTCAGTGGCCTTAATGATGTTGTCCATCTAACCACACTCACACAACAAACACTTCCTTGGACTTGGAACTTCTGAGAACCCTGAGCCCTGTGGTGGTCTGAAGGAACTACTATTCCTAAGCTATCTTACTGGAGCACTGGCAAGCAGTTCCATGACCATGGAGTATGGTAGCATTGGGATGGTTATGAGGGGTTGCTCCTTGTGGCTAGGGGAGAAGGCATGAGAAGGGAGGCAGAGTGTGGTCCTTCACCAGACCTCTGGGAGCCATGGCACTGGAGGAGATGCAAGTAGAGTGGTCACATGGAGATGCACAGGCTGGCATACTAGTAGGCCTCACATCAAGGGGTGGCAGCATAGTAGGGGCCAGGGCCCTGGCAGCCTCAGTGACAGTCACGGAAATGACCAGGAGGCAAAGGTTGCTGCATATATTGAAGGAAATGGTGTAGGGCACAGTGGCCACCAGAGCATGTGGCATGGCCTGCACATGAGGATCATGTGACTGGAAAGGCAGTTAGGTAGTGGTGGCTGGGTGTGATTCGGGGCCCCAGATGAGTCCAGTTAGGACAGCTCAAAATGGCAGGGAAGGACATGGCAGTGGTGCAGTATGGTCCAGTGGGCCAATGGCCAGGTGGTAGAGCACTATCCTGGGGCTTCTGGGATGGCTGGTGCCTGGCCAGTATGGTAAATCAGTTCTGTGGGTACATTAAGTTAACCAAGGTGTGGGATACCAGCTCTCCGGGACAGATTGGTTTATTTGGGGGGAAGTGCTCCCAATATACCCAGTGTTACCAAGGTGGAAGGGCTTACAGGTTGGTGTAGGCCCCATGGCATCCTAACAGACAGGTGGCATCTCAGCAAGCTGGAGACATTGCTGCAATGGGAGAGGATAGGCATTCTTGCACTACAGTAGTCTGCAGTTGCATTAACTCTCTGTCGTCTCTTGTAGACTCCCCAGAAGGCACCATGAGCAGTGGTTTTCAGAAATTGCATCACTGCTGGGCAGTAGCATGGGTGGCCAGCTGGCCTGGGGAAGTGCCCTAAGAATACTGCCAGAGAGGCACAACTTCACTGGAAGAGGGCAAGAGGGATGAAGGAGATAGGCTTCTGAGGTTGACAAAAGAGTCCAGCATACTGAAGGGCACGGACAGCTGTCATCCCTGCTTGGAAAGAGCTTTCAACTGGTCAGACCTGATGCAGCCAGTGTGCCAGCAACATGCATAGGACATTGGTAGTTGACATATCTAGGGTTCTGGGTTTCACACCACACAGGACCCAGCTTCAATGTCTGGAATGGTACACTGTGTGGCGGCCATCAGGGCAGGCACCATGGTGTGCACAGGTAAATTACACCCAGGCACCATTGAGCCAGATCACATTAGTGTTAGACCTGGGGAGATTAGCCATCAGGGATCATCTTGTTAAGCTAAACGCTAATAACTGGAAATGCAGACAGAAGACAGGTTAGCAGCAGGGGATCAAGATGGCAGGTTTTCTAGCCTACTTCTGGAATGAGGGGTTCCAGCTTCCACACAAGGCAACCTGGGCAGATTTGGAAATACAGAGGAAGCTAGCAAGTAAGTTAGTAATGTTTATTTTAGGTGCCCAATCCAGGAGGCTCTGGGTACCGTATGGAATAATTTCCAAAGTCATAGCATATTAAATTGAAGCACAGAACAAGCAGAAACCCAGAACTTAAACAGCATTACTGTATCATAGGGATAGCCTAGCTTAAATAGATAAGTTTTCAGGCCCCTCCTGATTGCCTCCACCATAGGAGGGCTTGCCTTTCCATTGGCAAAGATCTTTACGGGAGTAGGGCTCCTAGGTAGTATTGGGTGGATGTGACAGGGCCACTAGGTGGGTCCGGTTTAGCCAGCCAAATGGCAGGCATGGCGGGGAGGTGATGTACCTTGCTCCAAGGAGCATAGTGCCGGGAAACAGAACATTACATTAAGGCTCCTGGAGGAGCTGGAGGGTGTGCTGGCTAGCATAACGGAGGGTTATCTGGGGATAGCCCCCCACATCCCCAAGGATACCAGAGTGAAATAGCAGATAGGCCAGAGAATGTCTCGTGACACTCCAACAGACATGTGGTATCTCAGCAAGAGGGAGAGTTGGGTGCAATAGGAGAGACACCGGCAGTCTTGTGTTACATCAGTCAGCAGGTGCATTAACTTTCTGTTGTCTATTTCCGGTTCCACGGAAGGTACCAAGAGCAGTGAATCTGGGAATGGCATCACTGCTGGGCAGTAGCAAGAACAGCCATCTGGACTGGGAAACAGGCCTCCATGGTACTGTTAGAATGGCACAATTTCGCTGGTGAAGAGTCTAGCATGTGGAAGCACTCATTCACTTGGGTTACTCCTTGGAAAGGGTTCTCAATGGGTCACACTCAGTGCAGCAAGAATACCAGCCAGGCTGAGATTTTGGAGTGGCAAGCTGCATGTGGAGGGGGTATTGTGAGTTGGAAACCTTATGACTGAGGTCTAAGGGGAGAGTTTTCCCACAGGACTAGAGGGAGGAGGGAATGGCCAATGGCAGAATTGATAGATAGACAGATAGAAAAGAGAGAGAGATAGAGAGAGATAGATAGATAGATAGATAGATAGATAGATAGATAGATAGATAGATAGGATCGATTAATTTGGTAGGAGGGTCTTGGAGGTTAATTGGGGCAGTGGCTTTAGGGGACGAACTACATCCATTCTGTGGTGGCTCTGGAGGATTGCAGAGTGAGGGTACAAGGGGAAGAAGGATGTGTTGAGTTGAATTTTCCCAAAGGGCTTGTCACTTCCAGCTGTCATAAGGCTGGAAACTGCAGGACCCAGACCCGGATGGGAGGGATCGTGGTGCACCCTCATCAGGATTACTCCTCAGGGACAGTGGTTCCAGATGTGGGCAGCCACGGGGGTGCTTGGCCACATGACTGTCCCTACTTCCATAGGAGGAGTTCCGACTCAGGGGATACATCAGTCATTAGGCCCGCACTAGGGTGGCCCAAGAATTGGAGGCAGGAGTGTGGGAGGCCTGAATGATGGCTGTGTATCCTCCTGGCAATGCACTCTGCTCCTAAAGGTGGTAATTTATTTCAGTTAATGCATGGCTGTGGCCATTTCCTCCAAGACCTGTGCTGTGTGGTTATTTCAAGGAAAGGAGAAGTGGAGGGCTACCAGGCAATAGAGAAGCTGCAAGGCATTGCAAAAGCTGGCCAGTTGCCTGGGGCCCTCTCTCCCTGGAACTGGAAAGAAGGTAGGGGACCTCCCCAAGGGTGAGCAGATGTCATGGCAACACCATGAGGGGAGGTCCCACAAGGCTTCCTGGAGGCAATGGAATTTGGTGGAGGGCAGAGAAAGAAGAGTTATGTGAGCTAAGGGCCAGTAGCTCTTCCTTCTTTCTTCTACGTTCATCTAACTCCCAACCACTCACCCTTGTTAAAGCAGGGTAAGGGGCCAGTGAGGCATAGCCCCCTTTGATCCACTATGGGTGAACGCAATATGGGTCGGAGACAGAGTTTTCCCAGTTTTCCCATTAAGCTGGGTTTTTCTGAGTTTCTCGCCTCCTCCAAAGGGTTGTTAAATTTAGTGTAAGACCTCCCAAAAGGAGGGGATTATTCTCCCACTTAGGCATCCTTTTCTCCTCCTACTCCCCCTCCCCAGAGCTAGAGAATTTATTAGTGCTCTGGGAATTAGTACTTGCTAGATTTCTCAAGGTGGCAGCAGAAGGCAGATTTAGGGAGGAGTATAAGGTTGGAGACAGGAAGTTGGGGCCTTTTCCAGCCCGAGCGTTAGGCCTGGGGCTTGAGGGGGTGGCTGGAAGGGCAGGGAAGACAGGCAAGAAGAGAGCTCGGTGGTCCTGGTGGACCAATGGGGGGGAACCTCTCCTAAAAGGTTGCAGATAGGAATGGCCTCTGCAGTGACGTAGCTTCGAGGAGCCAGGAGGGAAGCTCCGAGGGGAGAATGGTTAGCCAGGTCCTGCGTCATTGGGGTAAGAGAGGTGCATGTGGCAGTAGGAGGCTGGGATATGCAGGAACCCTTAGAGATCCTGTGAAGTAGTTTTCTCGGGCTGCCAAGGCTATGGGGATGGTGGCAGGGTCCTCACAGGGGAAGACTGGTGGCAGTGACTTTTTCCCATACCCAGTGTGGCAGGGTGGCCTGCGGGCAGTTGGAGCCAGTGGTGTCCTTCACCCATTTTAGGTGCCTACTTGGAGGGGCAGGTCCACGGCTGCTGATATTAAAGGACCAGATGGATCACAGGTCATAGGACAGGCCTTGGAGGGTGGTCACTGGCTGGAGCTTACCACAAGCCCAGGATGTGTTGATAGGGATGTGGGCCTGGGCATGTATCCTCTGTGAAGGGAATGAAAATAGAATTTTGGTGCTACTTGTAGAGTTTGGGCTGTTTGAAGGGGCCTGGGTGGTGGCAGTGCAGTCTGTAGCTGGAGGCTCAGGTACTGGAGCAGGGCCGGGTTGGAGGGTCACTGCACCAGCGGACAGCTGTACAGAAGAAAAGGCTGAGCTGCAAACAGGGAAAAGGTGCAGTGAGATTGGGAGCACCAGCAGGTTTAGGTTCCCTGTAGAGCAATATTGAGTGGGTTACAGGGCCTGGGTCAGAGGAAAAAATCCTGGTACCCCTTGTGATTTGGGTCAAGATCTGGGGGCTAGATGGGGAAAGCAGCACACTTTTCCACCCCGGAGTTAGGGCACCGACCAGTGCCAGACCAGACAGAGAGTTGTAACCCAGTGTAGACTAGAAAAAAGATTTGGCTTACCAGTGCCAGTGAGCCAGGAGCCAGTGGATTTCTAAATAGGGTGGTTCCTTGGGTAAAGCATCCAAGTAGGATAAAGTGAAGAAGCCCTGTTTGTACTGCTTGTAAACCATTATCACTGCTCTGACTATCCAGCCAGGGTACCTTGTGAAAAGTTCAAATAGACCCATTTATTTATTCAATGAAGGATGTGACCCCTGCATTTCAGGGATCACTTGGGATGCAGGAGCAAGAATAAAGAAGCCAATTTGGGAAGAAATGAGCAGTGATGTTTCTTTATTTAAGCTGGAAGGGGGACAAAATGAAATGGGAACTCACCCCCTCCTTGTGTCTAATTTATTTCATAAGTTTTAATTCCAGAAAAGGTTCCATCATGCTGCATTTGGAATCGAGGGGCTCTGGGGCTCAAAGAAGCAGGAAGTTACAGCTTGGTGATTCTGGTCTGGTAGTCAGCATTTGGGAAGATTCCAGATTTTCTGTGGTGAGATCGAGAGTGCACTGGTGAATGAAGGCACTGAAAGGTAGGACCACTATTTTCCTGTCTTGATTAAGGGTGCACTAGCTCGGGTTAATGCTTGATATAGCCCTTCCTGATGTCCTCTGGAACAACTGCAATGATGTTTTATGCCCCTAGATAAGGGGCCAGGGGAGGTGCTACACATGGGGACTCATCAGGGATGCTCCCCGAAACCCAAAATACTGCCAGACCCCAAGCATTGAGGTCAGGTGTGTGTGGTCAGGCTTCCCGGCCTGGTTGGGCCCTGTAGTGCAGTACAAATTAGCTGTGGGGTAAGCCTGAAGCAGGTTTAGGCCTCAGCATGCCTGGTGTGGTGTGTGCATGTAACCAGCTGATCACATGACCCTTAGGAGGACTGTGATTGGGTGATGGCTGGAAAGGAGCTACAGCAGCTGCAGGCAAAAGTACTATCTTGGGAACAGAAATCAGAGAGAATAGAGCTGAAAGGGTGAGGAGAAAGAGAGCCAGAGCACAAATAGGTGAGAGAAAAGTTTTGCACATTCAAATCAAAGCAAGTGGACTGTGCTGCCTGGACAAATAAACTGAAAGAGAGAAAAAGAGAAAAAAGCAATTAATAAAATAAGCGAGTTCCTTACTGTGGGTACTGGAAGGTACAGACTTGAGCAGGTGGCCCCATGGATTGGTGGTGGATTGTATCTGGCAGGGAGAAAGGTGGAGTAAAGGCGACCCCCCATGAGGAACCACTGGCCAAGGTTCCTGCCTCACTGCTCCCCCTGGCTTTGGAAAGCTGGGGGAAAAGGATGAGAAAACAAGCATAGTGTGAGATGTGGGTATCGGGGAAGGTGTTGCCAGGATGCTTGTGTGTAGAAGCTGCCGCCAGTTCCAAATTTAAGGTTCCATCCTAGTTCCACTGCAAGCTCCTTTGTACCATGGTCATCAGCCAGTGGGGATTCAAGAGCCTTTGAAAGACTCTCCATGGGGGAAGCACTTGTGACCAAGTGGAAGAGACCAGGAGTGCTTACTCAGACGTCATCATGGAGGCTGAGAAAGAGGAAGATGCATGGGAAAAAGCAAAGAGAGAAGGTGATGGGGAGTATAGTCATCTGCTTCACTCTCCACCTCCAGCTACCGGCTATCCCAGTGGTAGAGGGAGAGGCAGGGGTATTAGACAACTGGCAGGAGATCCTTCAGGGCCCAGGGAGGCCTGTGCCTCAGCCCCTGTCCAACGGTAGCCCATAGGCCCTGTTATACAAGTCAGAGCTTACCTCAGGAGCCAAGTTCTGAATAAAGCCCAGCAGGTTTGGCTCCAAGTCTGGTCCTGCACCAGCAGCAGCCAGGGAGAGTACTAATCAATGAGAGCTGGAGGAGTTGGATGAGGAGAAATACATTGGTAGCACTTTTCAGTTCCAGGACCACCAAGTGGTTAGGGCAATCCCCAGAACTTACCATCACCCTGTGATCACCTTGGCAGACAGCACCCTACAGGTCCCGGTCCGGGCTAAGACCCTCTGGACCCAGATGGATGGGTTGAATCCTAGTGACCTGTTAACATTTAAATACTGAAAGGGGATATGGCTACCATTTGGGCAAGCCAGGAGGACCAATGTCAGAGACCTGCCAGAATGGAGTCAGGCAGAGAACTGGGTCCGTAGGAGGCTGCATGTGGAGTATCCCTATATGAACATGCCTGAAAGGCCATGGGACATCATTGAAGAGATGAGGGAGGAATGGATCTTTAAGGAGCAGGTGGACTGCTTAAAGAATTGCCCTGGTGGAGGAGGTGCCCCATTTCAACAGTCAATACAGTGGATGACCTCGTTATTCTAACCAGCTCTCAGGATGCCAATATCATCAATTCCAGGCTTAACTCTGACTTTGACCGCATACAGTCTTGGCTAAAGGACCGTAAGCTCAACATCAACCTCAAGAAAACCCAATCCATGCTCTTCTGTTCCTGGGAAAAACTAAGAGCATGCCCTTCCCCCTCTTAAAATCACTGGTGCCGATGGCACTCTTTTATAGGTTGTTAACTCTTTCAGGTAACTGGGGGTAACCCTCAACCCCCAATTCGACCTCTCCTTGCACATACGAAACACATGTAAGGCAATAAATTCAAGTTAGGCTTGGCTTACAGGGCCAAAAGTTGCCTCACCTCTGTAGCAAGAATTGCCCTTGCTAAAGGGGTTCTACTCCCTACACTCTGCTATGGCCTCATCTCCTTTTTGCATGCCCCCAAAACCTGCCTATCAAAATGGGACACTGCTTACAACAACATATGTCGCTTTGCACTGTCTGCACCCTGCCTCATGCATCACTGAGTGTTGTACTCCAGGCTAGAGTGGCTCCCCTCTGACAACCATCACAGTAGACCCCGGAGTCAGTTGAAAAGCCAATTATGACTGACTTACCACCCATTATGACTGATTTTTTCAACTAGTTTGAAATTTCTGACTTCAACTAACTAAAGAAAATCCAACAAATTTTTTAAACTTTCGCCATCGTTGAATTTTAATATGTAGTAGTTTCTCATACTTTTTTAACTTCATATCTTTTTTAATTAAAAATTTCAACTATAAAAGTTAAAAAATCTAAGGAAAAGCCTCCCCCCTTGAAATCAATGGGGCGTGCGCACACACAGCCTCCGCCTTCTGACATCACAAAATGGGGCTGCATGTGCCTACATGGGGGTGTGTTGGTGGGTTAAGGTCAGGAAGCAGCTTCATTTTTAGCATTTGGGATTTGGCAGCATTATAACTTTACAAATGGGCAGAAACAAAAGGAATTATTTATGCCCCTCAACTCTGGGGCAGGTGAGGTATTGCATATTTTGGAAGGGGGAGCAGCAACTATTCAGCAGTAGTTAAGAAGCTGACTGCTCTTTAAACTGCAAATACAGAGTGCAGTGAAACAAATCTACACACAGTAGGGACCCAGTAAAGCACAATAACCAGTCAAAACAAAAGGAAAATATATTAAGTCCCTGAGAGTGACAAGTTGAAGCAGGGCAGTAAAACAGTATATGGCATAGAAAAATAAGCAGCAGTAATACTAGTTACTTAGAAAAAGAACTGTAAGTCTAAAATACAGTATAGGTAGGGCCTCTTAAACACCCCACAGAAGCTAGAAGGTACCCTTTTGCAAACAGAGCTAACCAACAATATATTGGGTGTTTACTCACCTGGTAAAGGTGATTGTGTTGGTTGGCATCCATGGCACTCCAGACATTACCTCATGGGTTACAGCCCACCTGATAGGCTAATGATGCACATGACCCAGATCAGATTTCCAGTATATCCAGGTCCCAGGAACCCCTGCTCTCCAGTTTGAATCTTCCATAGCTGAAAGGAAGTTAGTTAGTACAAGAGACAAAAAACAAACAGTATATAGATGGTCACGCACAAAAGAGGTCCACCACGACATGTTACAAAGGGAAAGGCCAGATGCCTGCGTTTATTTCCTATTATATACATCCTAACTCGAACCAGTGGTTTGACTTAACTTTAGCAGCACTGGCAAAACCCCCGAGGCCCGGAGTGAGTAGGGACCTCCCGATTGCCCTAGTGGCGGACGCTCCGAACGCTCCCGAGGGAGGGCCTTGGAGTGCCATGGATGCCAACCAACACAATCACCTTTACCAGGTGAGTAAACACCCATTGTGATTGGTTGGCATCCATGGCACTCCAGACATTACCTCATGGGAGATAAGAAGCAGTTAGCACTCTGGGTGGGAGACGGGTGAGTCGGAGTGTCCGGATGAAGGGGCCGCTGCCAGGACCTGGGTAGCGAAGGCTGACCTGAAGTCCCGGAGTTGTTCCAACCTGTAGTGCCTAGCGAAAGTGTGCCAGGAGCTCCATGTGGCCACTCTGCAGATATCTTCGGGAGACACTGAGGCTCTCTCCGCCCAAGACGTGGCGACCGCCCTAGTGGAGTGTGCCCTGATCCCCTGAGGTGGGGTCAACTGATTTGCTGTGTAAGCATGCTGGACGACCCATCGGAGCCAACCTGCAATCATGGTCTTGGAGGCCGCCAGCCCCCTTCTCTGGCCCTTTGAGATGATGAACAGCCTCTCCGTCTTACGGATGGGGCTAGTCCTGGCCAGATGGACCGATAGAGCCGACCCGACATCCAGGGAGTCGGGGCCCCCGCCCTCACCCTGAGAACTGTCTCGGGACAGGGTAGGCAGGTTGATGGGTTTCTCCCTGTGGAACTTTGTCGAGACTTTCGGTTGGAAAGCCGGCACTGTTCTCAGCCTGACCCCCTGTGGGGTGAAGACGGTGTACGGTTCTGCACTCGACAGGGCGCAGAGCTCCCAGATTCTTCTGGCCGAACAAATGGCTACCAGGAAAGCGGTCTTTAGACCGAACCAGAAGAGGTCTGCCTCCAGGAGCGGCTCATAGGGTGACGCTCTTAGAAAGCCCAACACCAGAGGTAGGTCCCATGGAGCGATGGTCGGTCTGGTCCTGAAACGCAGGAGCTCTACCGCTCTCAGGAAGCGTATGGCGTCCGGGTGAGCTCCCGGTGGTGCCTCTTCACGAGCTCCTCTGGCTCTAATGGCCGCCAGCTGCACCTTTAGGGAGGAGGGGCTAGCCCCTTGTCCACTCCTTGCTGTAAGAACAGGAGGATGGTGGGCAGGTTGGCCTATTCTGGTACCGACCCCCTCAAACGGCACCACTGCGAGAAGATGGCCCATTGCCTCTCGTACGTGGACGTGGTGGAGATCCATCTAGACTGGAGGAGCGTACCGATGACCGACTTGTGGTACCCGGTCGCCGTCAATCGTTCCCTCTCAGGAGCCAGGCCGTGAGCTTTAGGGTCCGAGGGGATGGGTGGAGCACCGGCCCCTGTGACAGCATGTCCGGTCGGACTGGAATCCTGAAGCTGGCTCGCGACATCTCTCTGATCGCTGCAAACCAAGATCTGCGTGGCCAGTAAGGGTCCACCAGAATGATGGTGACCCGAGATTCTCGGATCTTGGTCAGAACTTGTGGTAGTAGGGGTCGCGGCGGGAACACGTACGCTGCATTCTCAGCCCAGGCTTTGACAGGGCAGTCCCGTTCCTGTGAGTGGGCTCTCTGAACTGGGAGTAGTACATGTCGACTTGGGCGTTGTCCCGTGATGCCATTAGGTCCAGAGACACGGGTCCCCACGCTGCCTGGATTGTCTGAAATAGAGCCGGGTGCAACCGCCATTCGCCCGGATGGATCTGTTGCCTGCTGAGCCAATCCACCCTGACGTTCAGTTTCCCAGCCAAGTGCACTGCTCCCAGGTGTGACAGGTGAGTCTGTGCCCAGTTCATCATCCTTGTGGTTTCCCTTGACATGGGCCTGCTCCTGGTTCCCCCCTGTTTTGCGATGTAGGCCACCGTCACGCGATTGTCGGATTTGATCAGGACTGAACGCCCCCGGATGAGAAGACCGAACGCCCTCAGGAAGTGGAATACTGCTCTCATTTCCAGGATGTTGATGGAGAGTTGAGTCTCCACTGGGGACCACGTTCCCTGTGCTGACGCGTCCCCTAAGCAGGCCCCCCAGCCAGAGAGACTTGCGTCCGTCTCTACGGGGATCAGGCGGGGGGCCTCCAGGGAAACTCCCCTGGTCAGGTTCTCCAGTGCAGTCCACCAGCCCAGGGATGATCTTACCGCTACGGGCAGAGGCACCACGCACTGGAGGTTGTTCTCGTTCGGCGCCCCGTGAGATAGGACGTAGTTCTGTACTGGGCGCATGTGCCACCTGGTCCAGGGCACGAGGTCGATGCAGGAGGCCTTGCAGCCCAGGAGCCGCGCCACCTTCCCCACCGTGGTGTGAGAGTGACTTCAGCTCGTGCGCCAGTTCCCGCAAGTTGTGGACTCGGGCCGGTGATGGTTTTGCCCATCCTTCGGCCGAGTTGATGATGGCCCCGAGGTGCTCTATCTGTTGGGTGGGGCGGAGGTGGCTCTTTTCCCAATTCACCACCCAGCCGTGATTCTCAAGGGCCTGCAAGGCGAGTTCCATATGCGCCCGCGCCTGGTCTGCGGAACGGGTGCGGATGAGCCAATCGTCCAAGTAAGGGATGATGTCCAGTCCCTGCTCCCTGAGTCTGGCCACCAGGGTTATGGAGACCTTGGTGAAGACCCTGGGTGCCGAAGACAGGCCGAAGGGGAGCGCCTTGTATTGGAAATGGTGTCCTAGGATGTGGAAGCGGAGGAACTGCCTGTGTCTTCTGATGATGGGGATGTGGAGGTAGGCGTCCTTCAGATCGATGGACGTCATGAAGTCGCCCACCCTGATGCCCTGTAAGGTGGACCGGATGGTCTCCATCTTGAACCGTGAAGGACCACGTGTCGGTTCAGTAGTTTTAGGTCCAGGATGGGCCTTAGTTCCCCAGATTTTTTGGGGACCAGGAAGAAGATGGAGTACATGCCCATTCCTTGTTCCTAGCTCGGGACGGGCTGGATGGCCCTGTTCTGGATTAGCTCTGCTAGAATCTGCTGAACCTGGTGAGGGGAGGCTCTCCTTCTGGAGATGGGGGATGAGACGAACCGGTGCGGTACAGCGGAATGGGATAGTTCGATGGCGTATCCCTTGGACACTACGTCCCGAACCCACCTGTCCGATGTGGTGGCCAACCAGCGGTGGGCGAACAGGGCTAGTCTTTGTCCTACCGGGGGGTACGGTACCTGATCGCAATGGTCAGGTGGTTGTGAGTCACTGTTTTCCTCTGAAACCTCTACCTTGACCTCCGGATTTTTGTCCTCGAGGTCTGAAGGAGGTAGACTGGTAACTCTGAAAAGAGTGGCCGCGGGAGCTGGAAGGGAAGCCCCTACCCCGAAAGGAATGGCTCTGCAGAAAGGATTCTTTACGGTTTTGGCCTTGATCCTGGGTCAAACCTCCTGCTCTTGGAGGGCAGATAGGAAGATTTTGACTTATTCCTAAGGAGGTCCCTACCTTCCTCCCTCTGTTTTAGATAGTTCTGGAGTCCCTCCCCAAAGACATGGTTCCCTTTCAGTGGTAAATTCTGTAGTAATGTCTTTGATTCTGAGTCGGCATTCCAGAGCTTTACCACAGGGGCTCGTGCCCGATTGATGATAGCGGCGCCTGGCCTGGAGGCGTGTATGAGTCCACTGCCATGTCAGCTAGGTATTTGGCTGCATCTAGGGTGCACTCTAGTAGTTCTGCCTCTCTAGACTTTGGGATAGCCTGCTCTTGGAGCTCCTCGAGCCAGCGAATTTGAGCCCGGGAGGTGTAGATGGCAGTGGTCATTGCCTTGGCCGTGGTTCCCTCGATCTCGAAGGTCCTCTTGAGCATGTCCTCAATTTTCTTATCCGTTGGGTCCTTGAGGGCTATGGTGCCACATGGTAGCACAGTCTTTTTGCTCAGGGCCACCACTTGAGGATCAATGGTAGGTGCCTTGCACCAAACATCGGCTTTGTCGCTCTGTACCGAGTACATTCTGTTCAAGTTCCTGCGGTTCGGCATTCTGCCTGGATTGGGGGACTGCCATTCTGTGTTAACAACCTCTTCAATGGCTGGGCATACTGGGAATGTCTCTATGGTTGTGGGTCTTAGCTGGATCATGGGATCGAGCTTCGACTCCGGCTTGCCCTCTTCCGCTCCTCAGTGGACAGCCCCATGGTGGCCTTGATGATTTTCATGAGTCCGGGAATGGTGTCGAAGGAGCACAGTTTGGAAGTCAAAGACGGAGTTGCTTGCAGGTCCATGTCCTCTGTGTCCGAATCCAATCCCGCCTCCTCCTCCTCTTCTTCATCCGCGTTGTCCTTCTCCCCTTCCTCTGGCGAGCCGTCAGGTGGTGCGACGGGGACGGAGTCCTCAGGAATGGATGGCTCCTCTGGTGCACCCCTCATCCGGGGGTGTTCCAGGCTGGTTGGTCTCACTCTGTGTTGTGTGAGAGCCTCCAGCTTCTCCATGATCTTGAGCATGAAGTTCTGCTGGCTCTCCATCATGGCCACTGCCGCCTGCTGATTCTGGATCAACAAGGACCCCGGGTCCACCCACGTTGAATTGCTGGGACTGGGGTTGGAAGGTGCCAGAGGCGGTGTCCTCTCCATTGAGGAAAGGTCGTCGTCCAAAAGGCAGGCCACGCACAGGGGTCCCGGGGTTTGGGGGAGGAGGTTGGCGCTGCACGCGGAGCACTTCTTTGCCTCAACCATCTGGAATTAGAGAAGAAAAAAGGTAGACTTGTGAAGAGGCTAATAACTCCGATTTTCCCTCTCTCTGTCCCCTGTAATAAGGATCAGCTCCGTCATTTGTCCCCATCGGGACCCGTGGGGTAGGAGGCAGGAGGGGACTGAGGGGGTGCCTGAGAGTAGGGGTGCTATGGGAGGACCCCTATCGCAGGAGGTGGGAGGCAGCCATGTTTCTTTCCTTGGTGGAGCCGAGGCCCACTGTGGGAGGGGGCCCGGGCCACCATGCGGAGAGAGGCACTCCGCAAGACTCTACAGGGGTCCCTATGTGAGGTACCTGAGTAGGTCAGAGTAGAAAGCGCCCCCCTTCTTTCTCCTCTTCCTTACTTCCCTTTTTTTTTTTTTACTACCAACAGAGAAAAACACTGAGGGGGGTGATCTGGTCTGCTGGCCTGCTGTAAGTCCCCAGAATTGCAGCTAGAGCCTGAGACCAGCGTTATCTGCCCACCAAAAGAAAGGGGGGGGAAACTGTGGTCCCTGAAGCTCCCCCGTAAGGCGCAGCAGTGACCTGCCCACCAGACAGCTCCTGGAGAGGGAGGCTGATGGCCTGAGAAAGCCCCCGGAACTACTGTGCCCTCTTGGCCCCCTGTTTTTTTTTTTTTTTTTTATTTAATTTTATTTTATCTTATCTGGCAGGGCCCTGCCTCCCCATTTAACTGTCTGCCAGAGGGGAGCGCGGGGGCGACGGAGGAGGCCCGAGGGGAAAGCGTTGGTGGGCCTTGTCCTCCGGATCTGGAGGGACAGAACACGTTGGCTAGCCAACACGCTGCTCCACCTCCCGGAGAGAATGCAGTTCGTGAGGGAGGAGGCGGAGGCTAGGTGAATCGGGAAGGCTCTGGCCTCAGAAGGGCTTTTCTTGCTCCGGCCTCGCAGGAGCCTCTGTGGTGGGCGAGAGGTAGGCCGCTGCCTACTGAGAGAGGGCCAACCCGACACAGCAGCAGGCTGCAGCCGGCCAGCAGAAGAGCTAGACGGGCGAGGGCAGAGGGAGGAGGCTAACTACACGGCCGCAGGAACCGAGGGAGAAACTCGGCCTGAAGCGGACGCTGCGTGGGGAGGAGTCCCTGGCGGGCGAGGACACCACATGGCCCAGTGGGCCGAAGGGCTAGGGATGCGCCAAGAGTGCGGAGGAGAGGGGGCGGCAACCCCGCGATAGCTAGGCCACGCACGAGGCAGAGGAGCCATGCGGCAGGGGAACAAACGGCCGAGAGGCCAAAAAACAGCCAAATAAAACAAAAATAAGCCCTTTTAAGGGCGAAATTATCAGGGGGATTCTACTGGCCGAGGATAAATAAAAAGGGTCTCGACCACTTGCCACAGAAGCCCTTTGCCAGGCAAAAAACACAAAACACAGCGTTTTCAGACAGCAGAAAACCAAGTTAGATTAGACTTATAGGAAATGGTAGCCAGGCCAATCAAGAAACTTAGAAACTTTATTCTCAACAATTATAACTGGCTCTTAAGAGAGCTCAAGTCAAACAGATTATTCCTTAGCAGGTAGCAGCAGAATACAGCAACAGATTGCACAATAAAAGTTAGATTTCTGGTTCCTACCTTGAATAAGAGCAGACAGGGGTCCCTGGTATGCTTCTTGCCTGTTCAGATGCACGATTCAAAACTGGAGAGCAGGGGTTCCTGGGACCTGGATATACTGGAAATCTGATCTGGGTCATGTGCATCATTAGCCTATCAGGTGGGCTGTAACCCATGAGGTAATGTCTGGAGTGCCATGGATGCCAACCAATCACAAGTTAGTTTACTAGTAGTAGAATCTGTGACACTAAAAACAGTTTTAAGAAAGGACCCCTAGAAATAGCTCCTGTATGGTATACCAGAACTGAGATGTATCCATAGTTCAACTTTAAAGCTAAAGAAAATCATGTATATTAAAAAGAAAAAAACATTTTTAACAGTTTCTGAACTTGTTTTGGCTTTCAGCATGTACAGTACACTAATGTGTTTTTTTGTAAATTTTATTCGTCTTGCTGTGAGGACTTTAATATTTAGTCTCTCCAATTCCTACAGTGGCAAACAACATTTTTTCCATTGGACCTGACCGACATTGCTTCACACTCTGGCCTCCTATGGGTCCGGGAACTCACCAACCAACCACCTGCACCTAAACTGCTCCATAACCTTGTAGGGAGCCTGACTTACTCACAATGCCTCCATAGTCAGAGAGAACCCAGCTGGGCTGCCAGCAGCAGATCGATCATGATCAATCACCTTGGCTTTTCAAGTTCAGCCACCTTGGCCCCACAGTCCCCAAGCTCTCAACCAGCCAGACAAGCCAGCCCAACATGCAGCAGACACAGACAGACAGACTGAGTAGTCTGTGAGAGAGACCATTCTCCTCCTTCCTACTGCCTGCTGCCCAGCCCTGGAGGGCCTTATATACACATCCCATACAGTACATTGCTCACTGTAGTAGCCTGTTGCCAGTTCGGACAGATGTTGGGTGATGATTCGGTCAGCGTCAGCAGGTGACTCCATAGCTCAGGCTGCCTCTGCTGCTCTAGTAAGTGATGGTGTTGGTGCTTTTTTGGAGCTGTGTGGTCCCTCCTTCCAATCCACACAGTCAGTTCCCAACCTAGACCCACGTCCCCACTCCGGTACTCTGCTCAGAGGAACTAGTGTACCTACCACTCCTCCTCCTCACTGACTCTGAAGATCTGATCGAGACTAAGTGTGAGTTGCCCGACAGGCCCAGCCAATGGGGTCATGGGCTGATCCCGACCACGACCAGACCACTGACTTGCTACCTTCACACAATTGCTGCCTGGCTTTGCTGAAGGACTGACTGGAACCTGCACAGCCACACACTAGTTTCTTTCCGGGGACTGGACACATCAGGACAGTGGACACAGTTAACTTCTTTTTAAATTAAAAGCTGAACCACTAAACTTTGTCCCTGCAGAAAAATGCTGCTCGCTCCATTGCCCACACACCAACACAGATGCCTCCTGTCCTGACAGTTCCCCTTCTGTCTAGGCACGCTCTTCCCTACCACCTCATGCAGCCAGTCACATACACTCTCAAGCTCCTGGCTCTTCTTTCTATCTCTACTAATATGTGGATGCTTCATGTCCAGTAGCCAGGGGTGAGTTTTACTGGCTGTAAGGCTCAGTACCAGTGGTTGAGGACCGTTAGATATTTGCGGCCCCCCTCCTGCCTCCCAGGAAAGAAAAATAGAGAAAACACACTGCAGTGCACCACAGAAACAAACCTGGACAGGTCACAGAATTGTCAACTTCAGTGGATTTCAGCTCCACTATTTTATGACTGCAATCCAATGCAATTGCAACTACACTGAATTGCAACTGACTATTTCAACTGCCGACAACTGCTCCGGGGTCTACATCACAGCTTTGTCATGGGCAACCTCATTGACAACATTGTCAGAACAGCTACCCCCCACACTTGCTGAATTATTCAAGCCCACACCCCCCACCTGTTAAAATCCTGTGACTCGCAGGTATTCCAGGATCCTAAAGCATGCTCTCTCACTGAGGATCTAGCTTTTGCAGTCCATGCCCCCAGACTGTGGATGGCCCCTCAGTGGCACCATTTAATCAGAATCATAGGGGTTGCAAAACTCCCCTATCACCACATCTTATAGAAACAAATGATAAAGAAACCTAGTTTTAGGGGTTCCTAGGGGTTGCAATGGACATCACAGGTTTTGCAAAGAAGTCATAGCGATCTCAACCACAACACGGCGCTTGCTCTAAATGACACCCCTGTGGCCCACATACTCTGCCAAATTTGTTTTATACAATCTGTGATAGCAAAAATAGACGGGTGAATTTCTTGGTCAGTCAATATAGACCAGATGGTAATGCAATAAAATAACACACTGTATGGTGTACAATTAGTCCCTGGTGAGACAATTCAAATTTTAATCAAGTGCAAACAGTTTGATTTCAGCTCTGGCTACTAAGGCCTAAATGAGCCTTATGGTGCTCAGTGATAGATGCAGGTAATCCAGTTTTAGGTAACAAACATGTAACAAACAAAAACAAATCTCTCAATGGCAATACGTTAGACTAACAGGCACTAACGTCTGACAAGAGTGCTCAGCCCCTCTTCTTACCATGGAGGGCTATATTCACTGGGTCAGAATATTATTTTCCTTAAATATTTTCTTCTCCATAAGGAGATACATCAGTCCTGCTTGTGGACTCTATGGTTCATGATCATCTGCTTCAAGGGTACAGGCATACCATTTCAGAGCCAGACTGGGCTTCTGATTAGATGAGTGTTGTCCCAGCCAACTCCACATTTGGCTGGACAGGCTGCTGGGGAGGCAATTAATACCCACCACAACCTTTTGTCTGGGGCCAAGTGGGCAGCAGATAGCCGAACAGCCCAGTAGATGCCTGTTCTGGCACATACCAAGCCTTATAGTGCATAGGGCCCATTACCTGTATACAGTAGCTTGAATGTTATTTGAAACCAATAAAATTCTAAAGTAAAAACTAAATTAAATTACAGGGCAGGTAACTCATCCCTTATTGCCAGTACAAATATGGCTGACACCATCACTCACTAACTAAGCCCTCGGTCCACGTAAAATGCAGCTCCCCAAAAAACAATATTTAAAAAAATTCCACCTACACTTTACCAGTTAAATAGCCTTCAAACCAGTAGAAGGTGTAGTTACATTAAAAAACAACTGCCCCCCCCCCCACTTCCTGGCTAAGTAAATCCCCCCAACATTTTGGTACAATTTAGTTTATGTTAAATAAGGGCTTCTGCCCACATAATGATGTCGGTGTATTGGTAACTATTTGAGGTCCACTGTTGCCCCCAGCCATCCCACTCTGTTGATGCTTACTTTCAAAATTGAAGTGTCACCAATGCCAGCCACAGTTAGACACTAGGGCCAGGATATTCACAGCCTATAAGGGACTGGTAAATGGGTTAGTAACTCGCTAACATTGCTTAGCACCCATGAAGCAGAGTAGAGGTAAATAATGCCATACTGGGTGGTATGGTTAGTGAGTCATTAACCTGTTTGTGAATGGTCTTACAATATGTTATGCACCAATGCAAATCAGTTAACTGCATCTTGCATATAGGGACATCAGCATATTGATAGATATGGAAAGGCGACAATTAACCATTAATGCCTCGCTGATTATCTCCTCCCCAAATCAGGTCTTATGGCCTGTGCCTCCCTATACACTCCCCCCATATGATTGATTGGACTGGTGTCCAGTGTACCTCCCTGACTGCCCACCTGTTCACAAATACGTACTGCCCTGGTAGTTTTGTGGTTCTGCTACCCACCAATTTCTTGCAGTGTAATAATACAGAGGAGCCGGCCAGGATGAAACTCAAAGTTGCAGCATACTGCAGTAGAGCTACTGCAGTAAGCAAGGCAATTTCAGTGGCAGCTAACCTCTTTTATTATGCAGTAACTAGAGACACTGTTTTGCATCCTGGCTGGCTTCACAATATATAGTAACCTGGTAGTCCCATGGTCCCCTGCAGCCCCAAAGCCTACCATGTTGTGATATATATGACCTCCTGGCCATCTACCCTATTATAATATGTAGTAACCGTGTAGTCCAGTGTTCCTCTGCCTCCACCTAGTTGACTACATTTGCGGTATAATCCAATACTGTCTACCAGTCTCAACACCCCAATATTGGAATGAAGACCCCCCCTCCCACCACATTCAACCCCCTCAGGCCCTTCCACCTTCACCCCTTGGCTTCCCATTCACTGTGTTAGCCCCACCAAAGTAGCATACCTCAGTGACTGGCACAGCCCCTGCACATAACACCTCAACTGGCTGCTGTCTGAATGATAGGGAGTGATCATGCACCTACTGTGGAACAAGCTGTTTCTATAGTAGGCATACAATCACTCCTTGTCATTCAGACACTGGCTTGACAAGGTGGTGTGCAGTGAAGATGTGCAGGCCACAGCCCAGGAGAGGACTACTTTGGGATGGTGACATGGTGAAAGGGCAGTCAGGGGGCTGGTGGAGGAGTCTGAGTGGGCAGGATGGGGTGGAAGGGTATTCATTCCTATGTGGTGGGGGGGGGCCACTGGACAGTATTGAATATGTGGTAGTATCCTGGCAGAGCACAGATTTTCTTCTCCATTTTTCTCTTCTGAGGGTGCCAGTATTCAATGACATGCATGCATGCATCCTTGGCATACAGTGGCTGCCTCTCTCTTCTGCTATGTGCACCCACTGTGCAGCCAGCTGGCCTCCACAAGATGGCAGCGAAGCAGACACATGCAGCATCACCTCTCACTGAGGGAGAACTTTCCTTGGGATACTTGGACCTCCCTTGCTGCCTGGCCCCTGAATGACCTGAGTCCATTCCTGAACCGGGGTCAGTAGCACAGTGAGAGGCAGTCCTAACACTGCACTACAGGGCCAGCTGTAATGGAACTTCTGAAGTTTCTTAATCATGTTTATCATGTGTTTATATCCACAGCAGTTACCAACCACAGGCTTCACCAGGAACCTCCCAGCCCCAACAGTGCAGCGTTGAATCACTGCGTGACACGGGCCAAGAGCACCACCACCATAATTCAGAAGGCCATGGCTGAATTTTGCTCAGAGATTCCTCCCTTGCCCTCCAAACCTACTCACTTGTACCACACAGTATTACATGCTGACCTCACTGGCATGCATCATCCTCCTGTAAAGGAGGCAGGGTCCCTGCAGCTGTGGAACACTGCGCCAACCTTCTCCCCCCAGACAGACAAGTGCTGTCATTGGCAGCACCTCTCAACCACAGCCACCTGACTGAAGGCATCTCAGGCTAACTGATAAACCTGCAATGCCTACGTGTTAGCATGACTGGCTACCATGCTAGGCCATAAGGTGGATTATGAGATTTTTTTTTTTAACTGAAAACTTTATTGAATGTTCATGGTACTTTTTGAAAATGAACCTTATAATCAAATTTGAAATCCCCAATTAATTTCATTCTTCACCACTTCAGGCACAGCAGCTGAATGAACACATATTTTTCTTATTTTGAAGATAATCTGTACTTTTATACTGCTCCATATATTTTCAGCAGGTGGTACATTTGCTGCATTTTACCTATTATAAATGTGTTCATTTTTTAACTACTAATTTATTTAGCAAAACAGCATGCCAGAGTTCGCACTAGGAATGTGGAACTACTAGACTAAAATATTGAAATACAAATGCCAAAAAGTGAAGCAGACAACAAACTTCAAGAATTCAAGGGCACAGGTCTCTTAAAGAGAAAAATTATACTTTATTAATTCATAAGAAGCATTTGTTAATGCTGAATGTTTGCTTGCTGGTACTGGCATTGGTAGTGCAGGAGCTAGAGAGATGTATAATAGGAATGGCAGTGAAGCATTGAAGTAACGGCAACCCCCACCCCTACTCTGCAGGTGTTAGGAGTGTGCCTTTGGGTTGTAGGCCATAAAACTCCATTCCACCTCACCCCACCTTTCAGACACTGACAGGTGTCGCAGTTTGCCTTGAGGTCTTCAGCCCTTACTCTCACCCCATTCCATAAGGAAATAAACTGAGATGGGTGCAGTATAGGAGAATGGGATGAATGTTAGGGCCAAATACCCCAAGGCACACCTCAATGCCTGTCAGTGGCTGCAGGATGAGGGTGGGGTGAAACGGGGTGAGCATTATTGCCAATAACCCCAAGTCACACCGCTAATGCCTGTCAGTCTGTACAGGGTGGGCATTACGGTTGGACACCTTAACCCCGGTGTTTGTTGGTATTTTTGCTCCAAATCTCCAACATGGGTTTTTTGGGACCCCACCTCATGAACAGTGGCAGTATCATTTCATTACAGAATCCCAAAAGATGATTTCACACGGCGAGTGTGCCATTTGGCACCACAGATGCTAAAACACATGTGAAAAATTATGTCTGTATGGTTCATGAGGAGGTGTGAAGAAATGGCAATGTTGAAAATCTGGAGTGAAAAGATGAAAAAGAGGTGAAGTTACAAGTGTGCGCAGAAACTTTTTTTTTTTTTAACCAGGAGAGACACACCAAGCTGAAACTTGCTTACAGGTGTGACCTGAGAGCACAAGAAAGTTAAGTGACTTGCTCAGGGTCATGTAGTATGCAAGTGTGGGTTGTGGGATTTAGACCCTGGTCTCCATGTTTGCATGTCAGAGCCTTAAACCACTGCACTATACTGCCTCCTAAAACTGCAATGCTCACTCATAATGCAGTAATTTTTTGGAATATTTTCACCAAATTTTCAACATGACCTTTTTGTGACCTCCCCTCATGAACAGTGGCACTGTGATTTCATTAATCTGTTTTGAAAGTTGATTTTGCACAGTGACCATGCCATTCTGCGTCACAGGTGCAAAAACGCATTTCAGGATGGATGTGAAAAATGACAGCTGTACAGTTCATAAGGGGGTGTGAAAAAATGGCAATGTTGGAAATTTGGAGGGAAAATATTAAAAACTGATGAAGTTACAAGCATGAGTAAAAAAACCTGCATAATGGACCGAAGGTAACACAATCATTTTTTGAAGTTTCTTCACTGAGCTTACAACAGTGTTTTGGGACTCCCACTCCTCATATCAGTGGCACTGTCATTTAGTTAATGGTCCCAAAAGGTGATTATATGCAGCAACTACAAAATCACCTTTCAGGACCAAGAAATGAAATGACAGTGCCAGTTCACAAGGTCGGGTCCCCAGAACCCATGTTGAAAATTAGGGACCAAAACTACATAATTTGGCTGAAATATCAATCTAAATTGACCCCCCATTCACTGCAATTATACGGCTTACTGTCATTTCTTCAGTTCCTGGTTGGTCTTTGATGAATGCAGACGAGATCCCAGTCCACAGAAGATCACTGCTCCTGACCACCGGAGGTAAGTATAGGTGAGGGGTTGCAGGGAGGTGGGATTCGCAGAAGGAGTGTGCAGACTGGGGGATGGGGGCCGGGGGAATGATGAGGAATCTTTTTCTTTTTTTTTCAGGTTAAAAAAATATATATGTCGTGGGAGGGACTGTTTTCTTTTTTACAGGTGAAATATTACAAAATGGATTTCAGCACACTGGGGTGGACTTCCAGTGTGCCAGCCTACTGGAAAGGGGGATCAATGCTGACCTAGGGATTGGGCATCCCGAGGTTGACTGAGAACATGGGGAGGCTGCACACCCGAAACCAGAAGTGGGCATCCTGCTGTTGGAATCAGCAAAGAAGTATTTTATGGCACACTGGGGTGGGCTCCCTTTGTACCACATTAATCGGGGAAGGGAGACACATGGTGACATGGGGACTGAGCACTCTGATGTTGGCAGAGGCAGAGAATGGAGGGTGTGGGGTGGGCAGCAGCAGTGGGAAGGAGCTAATTTGTTGTTCTGCTGTGTGACTGGTTGGGAGGGAGAGGGGGACTGCATCTGCAATGATGAAACTGACACTGATTGCAGCGGCAAATTTCATGGAGGGTGTGAGGCGGGTATCAGCAGTGGGAAGGATCTAATTTGCTGTCTTGCTGTGTGACTGGTAAGGAAGGAGGGGGGTCTGCCACTGCAATGACAAAACTGCCCCTGATGGCAACGGTAGATTTCTTTCAAATGCATTGCCATCACTGGCAGCTTCAGCATTAATAGGTGGCCGATGGACATGCCCATTAAAGCATCTGCTGGATTGGCCACAACACTGCCACACCTCTGTAATGCTCTATTACCTAAATATATTTCTTGTGCAATGCACATACAAGCAAACATAAAAATAAAGCAGATATATAGCACTTCCACACTCCCTGCAAGATGCATAAGTGGCAAATGAACATGTTCACATGTAGGAGGAGGAACACATTCAGTAACATGAGCCCTTATAAAATATATTTTCCACACTGGCACTGGATTTGTGAGGAATTCTATGGAATGTTGGAAATCCTGCCTAATTCCACCAAATTCCACCAGAAGCAGAATTCCAAATTCCAAGAGTGGACTTTAGTTTAAACTATGGATTAATAATCCACTGTATACATACATCCTGAAATTGGACTTAATGGTTTACTTAAACTGTGGGTCCATTTTCATTGACCTGCATGATAATATTCCACCTATTATGTATCCTGTGGGATATTAATCTGTTGGTCCTCAGAAATGCTTTTCAGAGTTCCACAGAATTGAAAAAGATATATAAAAAAAAACAATTTGTCAATGCCGAATGTTATCATGCTGGCATTGTCATTGGTAGTGCAGGAGTTGGAGCTATGCATAACAGGAATGGCAGTGAAGTAGTAAACTGACGCCAACCCTACCCCCACCCTACAGAGACTGACAGGCATTGGTGTACGCCTTTTGGTCGTTGGCCATAACACTTATGCCATTTCACCTCACCCTCCCCTGCAGACACCAACAAGTGTTGCAGTGTGCCTTGGGGTCTTCAGACCTTACACTCACCCCATTCCATAAGGAAACACCCTGAGATGGGTGCAATAGTAGAATGGAGTGAACTTTGGTGCTGAAGAGTCCAAGGCACACCTTGATGCCTGTCACTGGCTACAGGGTGGGGGTGCAGGTGGAATGGCATGAGCATTACAGTCAACAATCCCAAGTCACACCCCTCATGCCTGTCAGTCTCTACAAGGTGGGGCATTACAGTTGGAAACCCTAATGCCCCAGGCATTTGTTGGTATTTTCACTCTAAATTTTCAACATGTGCTTTTTGTGACCCCACCTCATGAACAGTGGTACTATCAGTTTGTTAGCTGAAAGGTGATCTTGCACAGTGACTGCACCATTTGGTGCCACAGGTGCAAAAACACATTTTGGGCAGGATGTAAAAAATGACAGCTGTACTGTTCATAAGGAGGTGCAACAAAATGTCAATGTTGAAAATGTGGAGTGAAAGTATGAAAAATTGGTGAAGTCATGAGTGTGCGTAGAAACTGTGCAACACATGCCCATAACGCATTTATTTAGGGAAATGTTTTAACCAAATTTTCAACATAGGCATTTTGGGACCTCCACTCATGAACAGTGTCATTGTGATCTTGTTAATCTGACCTAAACATTGATTTCCCACAGCAACCGTGACATTGTGTGCCACATGTGCGAAAACACATTTTGGGTAGGATGTGAAAAATGACAGCTGTAATGCTCATAAGGAGGTGTAAAAATGGCAATGTTGAAAATTTGGAGTGAAAATATGAAAAATTGATGAAGTCACAGCCGTGCTTGGAAAATGTGCAATGCACTCCCTTAATGCAATTATTTTGGGGATTTTTTTAATCAGATTTTCAACATAGGCATTTTGGAACCTCTGCTCAAGAAAAGTGTCACTGTGATTTTTGTTCATCTGTCCAGAACATTGATTTCCTACAGTGACCGTGTCATTGTGTGCCACATGTATGAAAACACATTTCATGCAGAATGTGAAAAATGACAGCTTGTACTGTTCATAAGGAGGTGTGAAAAAATGTCAGTGTTGAAAATCTGGAATAAAAATATAAAAAATTGTTGAAGTTATGAGCATGCATGGAAACTATGCAACACACACTCGTAACACAGTAATTTTGGGGAATTTTTTCACCAAATTTGCAACATAGACTTTTTGGGACCCCACCTCATGAACACTGGTACTGTTGTTTTGTTAATCAGTCCCAAAAAGTGATTCCACACAGTGACTGCGAAATGACCTTTAGGGCACAAATAATGAGATGACAGTGCATATGTTCATGAGGTGAGGTCCCAAGAACTCCATGTTGAAAATGTGGAGCCAAAATTCAAAACAATGACTGAGATAACCACCTAAGTTGACCCCCCATCCCGTTTATTCCATTATACAGCTTACCAGCATTTCTTCATTTTGCAGTTTGGTTTGAAGAGTCCAGACATGTTCCCATTCCACTGAAGATTACAGCGCTGGATCTACAGAGGTTAGAATGGGGTGAGGGGGTGGGGAAGTGGGGTGCGGGTTAGGGGAAGGGGGTGGTATGGACAATGGACCATTTTTTTTTTTCAGGTACAAAAAAAAACTGACACTGTGTCACAGGGCAGTTTTATTTCTTTACAGATGAAAGAAAACAAATGTTGGGCACATTGTGGTGGGCTTCCAGTGTGCCCCATGTGTACTGTAAGAGATCTAAATCTCACTTTCAGGTTCTTGGCAATATTGGAGCTGCAAATAATCACAGACAAGTTGCATTTGAGTAATAAACAAGTTTATTACTACAAAATAGGGATAAATCACAGTTGCCCTAAGCAGTTCTTACCAATACGAACCGGGAGCCAATGCTAAGCGTTCCCTACACCTCGAGGTTTCTTTGTTGTCTCTTGGGATCTCTCGGGTCTCCGAGGTGTAAAGCTTGTGCATAACATTATATACCTATGATAATTACTATGGTTACTGAAAGATAGAAACATTTCTAGTTACAGAGATGAGCCCTATTGGCTAAATTAGAGGTGGCTCCACGGTATAAGATAACATTATATAAATTTGTAAAGTCATCAGGTTTAGAACAAAGACCTTCTTATACAAAGTCTTACATAACAGGGTGAAGTGGTGTTCAACACTGAAAGATGGCAATGTTGCCTCACACATCATAATCACTTCAAGGACAGGTGTCTTGGCATCTGACAAGTAAGAAATAGACAGAAAATACATAATATAATGTGTGTGCATTAGCAAGCAAAGTGAGTTACAATATGTGTATACAAATCCTAACATCTACTCTTATACAGTAGATGCTCTTAGCCCTATGTATTAGTATAGCCTATGCCTAAATATCAGCTGTCTACGGTGTGCCCCTGAGGGTATCAATTAGGGTGCAGGGACCTCGTGTAACAATTCTCCCCCTTTGTCGCCTGATGCTGTCAAAACTGGGGTGGGCTCACAGTATGCCACACAGTGTGGGCTGGGTGGGGGCAGGAACTTGCCAATGCGGTCAGCTTATTGTGAGTGGCAGCACACTGGGGTGGGCTCCCAATGTGCCACACAATATGACGGAGTGGCAGACATGCCAAAACAGGGATTGTACCCCCGATGTCGCCTTCTTTTGGGTATTGTGTAGCAGCAGCTTCGCCACCATGTTTATTGAAATGTTTCACCGTGAAAGGCACGTATGGAAGGTCTGTCATCTGTGCAGCTGCATGACAAGCTTGTCTCTGATTGCAGTGGCATGTTTGTTTCATGTTGGTGGCACTTTGCATATACTTGTGTCATCACTAGCATGCTGGCATATTTGGGAATGAGGGACACACCTACTAAAGCATGCCCTGCATTCACCAACACTGACACACCTCTGCATTTCTCCTATTACCTGAAGATGTTGCTTGTGCTTGAGCAAGACAACATAAAAAAGCATTTTGGATGTGAAATTGTGATTTTGCCTGAATTCTGCCAGTGGAATTCTATATTCTGCACAGCTTAACAAACATTAATATACAGTAGATCAAGGCCTTGATAGCGGAGTCACCCACAGATTTATTGAGTTACCCCATAGATTATCGCCATTGTAAATACTTTAAAGAGCAACTACCACATTCTGGGCAGGCAACTCATACTGAGGAGTTTACTGCTCAGAGAGCTATTTTATCCTATAATGTAGTTTTTCTATGTAGCAGTTAATTAAATATTTTTATTTATTTGCCCAGGTCGTAACTTCCTACTACAAGCCAAGTGGCCACTGTGCACTGCAGATCTTCCCCTAAAAATTGTAGTTTGATGATGTGCAGTAAGGAACAGGGGCTGTGGGTGTACTACATATAGAATAATGAAATCAGGGGAGGGGGCTCACTAAACATGCTGACAGTTTCCCTGCTTCTAATTACACTTGCATGGGACTGTAATATGTATATATCATATATTAGTCTCATACATGTGTGACTGGAAGTAAAGAAACTGTCAGCATGTTTAGACAGCCCCCTCCCCAATTTCAGTATTTTATACGTAGCATGCCCACAGCCCCATTCCTTACTGCACGTCATCAAACTGCAATTTTTAGGGGCAGGGCTGTAGCACTCAGTGGCCATGGCTTATAGTCAGAGGTTACAAGCCAGGCAAACAATTTAAAATATTTAATTAACTGCTGCATAGAAAAAAAATCCATTGGGGCTAAAATAGCTAATTGAGCAGATAGCCTCTTAGTATACATTGCCTGCCAAGGCTTAAATTTATGACAGTTGCTGTTTAAATATTTAACCCTAAAAGGGTTATTTCTAGTGAAGTTCAGGGAGTAGCTAGAAATTTCATTAAAATCAAATTTATCATCTGGTTTTACTACTGTAATACTATAATATTCTGTCCATTCAAATGTTAACGTGCAATGTGTGGAAGACCACAACATCACGTGCAAAAGAAAGAAGCAGTAAGATATTCCCAGGAGATTTCGATTCCAGCCCTACAACAAGATTTGAAACATTTGATTTAATTTCCCATTATCTGTTGATCACTTTGACTTTAATTTTATAACCCACAATCAATTTTCTTCTCAAAATCTGGAATGAGAATTGTTCACTCTGGAAACATCTCCTGCTGTTTTAACGTGATGGTGAGTCTGATCCAAACAGGAAGATGCTGGAGAATGAACTAACAGAAATTAAATGAGGTACTTGGAGTTCACCAATCAGCTTCTTACTAAATAAGTGCTCTCAAGGTCTTTTCATTATCGAATGGAGTAAGGTTCCTAAAGAACTCTCAATAACCACTGCATTTACAACTTTAGTGCAAAGGAAAATAGATATTGCAGGCAGTGTTTTCACATACCTCAGAAACTATTGTGGAACTGTACTCAGTTCTGTCAAATTTCCATCCATCTGTGCAGGGCTCTGTTTCTCGTGCAGTCATGTTCGTGCGTGTATTGTTTAGATACAGGAGGTCCCACTGTGGAGCTGAGAACTGAAAGCACTTCTCCATCTTATTCTTTGTGTCCATTGGGATTAGCACTCTCAAGACCGGGCTTTCGGTAAGGTTAGTGTAATGGGTGTCATTGGCATGGATCTGAATCTGGCAATGGTGACCAGGTATAGCTGCAGTGAAAACCTGAAGAAGGTTGTGGCTGGCAAGCATAGAAATGGGCAAAGCCAATAAAAGTGTGTGTATTATCTGAAAGAGGCCCACACCACCTGCTTGTTCCAAGAGGTCTGCAAATCCCATGGCAGCCAACGTAAGAAACTATACAAAGAAGGAGGGATACTAAGTCCAAGGTATCTAAACTAGTCTGTAAGTACTGAGTTGCAAGGTAATGGATGAACAAGGTGAAGAATGAGAAACCTCCTGTAAGCTCAGACCAGATCGAAGACTGTAAGAGACATTTGCAAATAATAGAATCAAAATCTTTTATGTATTTTAAAAATATATACTAATTTAAAAGAGTTCAGCCTTGGCAACCATTAGGTACTGAAGCATTTGAGAACTTTTAAAAGTAGTTTACACAAACATGACCTATGAAATAGCAAACCTGCAATAAATTGTTTGTCATTAAAAATCTATACTATAATGCATGTTGCACTAACTTTTCACTGCATCCAATTGGAAGTTAAATATTTGTTCTTGCCAGTGAGTTCACATGTAAGCTAGTAGTTTCAGAGAGAGTTCACAGTATCCACTGGGACATATGCCAAGTGTATAAATGTATACAAGGGCCTTGCAACTTGGTTTCAGGATGGTAAATCTAGGTGTATCTCCGTGTAGAGCTTCCACTCATCACCAGGGCTGAAGTCCAGTGTTCTCAGTATGGTTTCCTACAATTGCAAGGATTCCAGTCAATGCAAATGCCACATTACAAGGGATGTAGCATATCCGATTCCTACCCTTCTAGCCTTTCAACACTTTTAGAGCTGCACTAGCATTAAACTGATTATTAATCAAATTGTGTGACTTGTCATCACTTAATTTGGTTAAACATTTACTTTTGTTTAGAGGAACTAGTTATAAAACAGGAAAAGGTTATTAGAGCATGACCCATACTGCATTGTGTAACTATGTTTGTTCTGACATCTGCATGTTAGTGAACAAGCAGGTGAAGTGACAAGAAAGAGCTGTTAGTATTTATAAAATACCCCTCTGTCTGACTTTTGTAGATAGCTTTAAGCTGAGTGTTGGGTGCCTGGCTGCTGCATGGTAAGAGAACAAGTTTTCCAGCTGGCAGACAATTCTAAACCTTTTATTTATCCAGTTTGAAAAACAGAAAAATATGAGCACACCAATAACAGTTTAGTACAAAAGGCTGTCTGTTTGTTATTACACTTGGAGGGGAGTATCCCATGCACGTAAACCCAAATATATAGCTACTGTATAAGTTATTGTTTTCTTTTTTTACCATCTATGTTGGTCCAATAAAAGGTTTCAAACCATTTGCTTCTGGTACTGTATAAGTAGTAAGCTAATAAGGTACCCAAGAAGCAGAATAACACTTAAAAATAAATAGAGAATTAGTCCAATACCAAATGCACTGATCAAAAGTCAGAGTGAGCTGCATTGATAAAAGACATCTTACAGGCTGTGTGTAGACATCTCAGTTCTGACTACACGTGCATCTTTCACAATTCTAACACTAAATAAAATTCTAAAAAAAAAATTTTTTCTTTATCAATTCTATTTTTTATTTTAGCATTCTAGTAAAATATCAGAGCCCATTAACAGTATAATAATAAAAAAACAACAACAAAGAAAGGATTTTCAGTTAGATAGAAGTGCAGGGTAATTTCTAGGCCTGAACAAGGAGAAAACTAAATCAGTTACAAATTCATCTTTTTACAATACATAAAATGTATGTATTGTACTTACATCGACAGCAGCATCTAAAATAATCAATTACTTGCCTATAATATTGTAGTAGGCAAATTACATCACCAAGTCATCATATGTATCAGGTGGTGACACTTGCTGCCTTGAGTAGAAGATCCTGGGCAAGATTAAGGGGACTGGGTCATTATAATTCTTGATAATCAGGGATTTGGATCCTGTAACAGGGAGTCCCCTGTTATGTGTTTAAACCCCTGTCATAAATATAAATACATGTAATCCCCCCTTCCTTTGTTTTCCCTTTCAGTCTTTTCTTTTCTTTTATTTATTCTGTCTTGTCTTTAAATTCTTGTCAGGGTGGCCTACCTGGCAATCTCCAAAAACTCTTTGCTGTCCCTTATTCTCTTTACCCTCTCTTTATGCACACAGCGTTATGCTCCCGATTGCAGAGATAGGAAATAGTGCAAATCATGCTTGATTGTTAATGTCTGGTGCCCCTTGGTTTAAGTAGATTTGTAGTACCAGTTTCTGGGGTGCCAAGCTCCAGAACCACTGTTGCTGAGTGCAGCTCCTTGACGTATGCAGCTCTGGTACGAGGACAGCACTGGTTGCTGAGTGCGACTGAGCAATTCTGTTTTTTTTTAGCTGGTTGCTCTGTGCTGGTGTAGCTGCACATAGCGGCTGAATGTACGCTCCTTGTTTGGAGCAAGTAAAAGAATGATTCCTTTGGAGCAAAGGCATGCTCCAAAGAAAAAGTCAACTGCCACCCTAGTGGCAAGATCAAAGTCACTTGAATACTTGACTGCCGGCTAGTGTGACACTTCGGGCAAAGGTAACTGTAAGCCCCGTAATGTCTAGAATAAAGTGTATTCTTTACAGAAGCAGCCCCAGAGATGTTGTGACTGAGGGCTGCATATGAAATAGAATAATGAAGCCTGTGATGTTCTATCTACACTATCTGACCTATGGAAACTCCCCAAGTATGTGATGTCACAGCCTAGGGAAACTCCCCAATTATGTGATGTAATCACAAGGAGCTATAAAAAAAGGCTCACAACTAGGGGAATGTTAGACAGTCAGGTCAGTCTAGTGTTGACAGTGAGTAGGGTAAGATCTACAGGTGTGTGTGTGTGATTTCACACAGGTTACTTGAGAAAAGTATTGATTGAACTATCTGAGCTGAAGCAAAGCTGCAGACTCTGCTGAAGAAAGCAGAGGTCTAAATTTCTTTGTGCAGGACTAATTATTTGACTTTTTTTTATTTCTGTAAATATTTGTATTTTTCTGATAATAAATTGATGAACACATTTGTGTGTTTGTATGCACTTGATCCCTGCTTTGTTGTATCAGTTAGTATCCCACACATTCACACTGGCCTCAGTAGTGGGATACCTGGCTCATCTAGACTAACTGGGAGATTCTGCCAGGAGGGTATAGTCCAGTACCCGACACATGTGCAGGGTAAAATGTGAGTAAGCCGATGAAAGTCCAGTGGACTCAAGCAATGGCTAAAAAGCTCAGGTTGAAGACAGTGCCCGGGTTGGACCCTGGGGCCCAGCAGAAGTTTGCAAAAAAAAGAGTGGGGGGGGATGCCACAGATGAGGAACACTTGGAAGAAGAGGACGGGAAGCAGATGGAGGAGAGTGCACAGGAAGACCTCAGTGATCTGCTGCAGTGGCTCTGTCTAAAACAGTTGGAGATAGAGCATAAACAAGCAGAGGACTGATGACAGCGAGACGAGGACAGAAGACTACAAGAAGAGGAAAGTAAGAGGCAAAATGAGAGATGGCGGGATGCCTAGCAAGCCATCCATACCCAGACCCCTGGGCAACCTGACCGAAATGTACCTTGTGATATAAAGTTAACAAAATTGACAAAGGCTGATGATATAGAAGCCTACTTAACTATGTTCAAATGTATAGCCCAGACATGTGCTTGGCCCTCAGACCAGTGGGTCATCAGACTTGTCCCTTACTTATCCGGATGGGTCCAACTGGTGTATAGTCACCTTACTGCCTCTGACTTTAATTATTACAGTCGGGTCAAGGATGAAATCCTCTGTCGGTATGATATCAATACTGAGGCCTATAGGCAATGATTCAGGTCCCAAAAGATGATGGGTCAAGATACCCCTCAAGAGGTTAAAAAGTTTCTGTCTGAAATGGTTACAACCAATGGTCAAAACCCTTGACCAAATCCTGTAATTGATAATTATAGAGCAATTTATCCAAGTATTGCCCCAAGACATCTGGATATGGGTGAAGGAGCACAAACCTGACACAGCAGAGAAGACCATCACTGTGGTGGAGGATTACCTGGTGGCCAGACCATCAAAGTCCAGAGGATACTAAGGCTCTTCACCCCAACCTATGACACCAGTAAGACCTTTTGAAACTACTTATTCTAGACAGTTAACTGTTGGGGGAAATAACTAGCAAGGGTACTGAAGGTCAAGGCCCTATTCCACAGACATTATTTGTCACAGCTGTTTGGGAAAAGGACACATAGCCCGTAATTGCCCCAATAGAAGAAACAAAGCTGCCCACTTGCAGTGGCTAATTGGGGGTATGTTACCACAGTGAGGACTGGCCAGGATGAAATAGTGGGATTGCTGGACTCAGGAAGCAAACAAACCTTAGTGAGGGTGGACATTTTGTAAGAACTACCACAGTAAAGGGCTGGAGGCAAAGGTAACCTGCGTCCATGGGGTTGTCCACCAATACTCTACTGCCACAGAGGAAATGATGGTAGGGCAGGATAAACAACTCATCTCTGTTGGTTTAGTACCTAGACTGCCAGTTCAAATTATTATCTGCCAGGATTTCCCTAACTTTGACCGGTTGATAACAAATCAACAGACCTGTGACCAGCTTGTGGCAGTAACCACTCGGGCCCAGGCTAGACAAGAACAGTCACAGAACATGTTTCCATTTGATGAGGAAGTATATGAGGTACCAGGGAAAACAAGGAAATCAAGAAAGGAGAAGAGGGCCAAAAAAAAGGAAATGGAGGGATACCCAACAGGAAGGAATATCTGATGTTGGGTCCTATTTAGCTGGGACTAATATAAAAATGGAGCAAAAGTTGGATGAGACTTTGAATCCCTTTTTCTTACAAGTGGACCACGTGGTTGCAGAAGGGCAACCACAGTGTGTTATAGCAAATGATGTTTTGTAGCGCATGTGTACTAACCCCGCTATGGGGGAATGTATAAGACAGATGATGATACCCCAGAAATATAGGGATAGACTGATGTACCTAGCCCATGATATCCCTATGGCTGGTCATGAAGGATGAGATAGGACATCAGGCAGACTGACTAATCAGTTCTTCTGGCCTGGAATACATGAGAATATGGCTGAGTATTGTCACACTTGTTCTGAGTGCCAATTGGTAGCCAAAGGTGGAAAAGTGGATAAGGTGTCCCTATAGCCAATACAGCAATGTCACCATTTAAGAGAATAGCTATGGATGTGGCAGGCCCCCTAACAAAAAGTTCAAAAGGTAATCAGTATATTTTGGTGATTTGTGATTATGCGACCTGGTATCCTGAAGCGATACCCCTTCGGACTGTGATAGCCCTTCGGATTGCCAAGGAACTTGCTAAAATTTTTAGTCAATTGGGTATCCCTCAGGTCATTCTCACTGACAGATGTACCAACTTTACCTCAGTACTCCTCAAGGAGTTTTACAGATTGTTAGGGGTAACTGAAGTGAAAACATCTGCCTACCACTCCCAGACTGATGGTTTAGTGGAGCATTTTAATAAGACTCTAAAACATATGCTCCAGAAGTATGCGCAAGAAGAAGAACAGGATTGGGACAAATATCTACCTATCTCTAGTTCATTTACTGGGAGGTGCCCCAAGCCGCTACACTGTTGTGATTCTTTACCCTTTTATATGGCAGAAACCGCAGAGGTCCTTTAGATGTGGTGCGGGAACATTGGGAAGAAGGGAAGGATGTCTGCCATCCAAATATTGTAGACTATATGACCAATCTTAGGAAGAAAATCTTGAAATGTGTTACTCTAGTACACCAGAATGTTGTCCATAGACAGGCAGAACAGAACGAATGGTATGATGAAGGACTGAAAAGTGAAATGTACCATCCAGGGGATAAAGTACTGTTATTGCTGCCATCTACTGAAAACAAGTTATTAAAAAATGACAATTGCCAGGACTGAGACCAAATACTTAGGGTTCATCATTGGGAAGGTACAATCAAACCAGACATCAGCAAAATCGAGACAGTAGCTAACAGTGCCATCCCCCTGACAAAGAAACACGTATGCTCCTTTTTGGGACTGGCTAGTTATTACAGCTGATTCATACCGGATTTTACCTTCATAGCAACCCCGCTGACAGATCTGACCAAAAACAAATGTCCCAATAAGATGTTGTAAACAAGGAATGTAATGGTGCCTTTCAGAACATTAAGCGACCCTATATTCATCCCGTCTTGATCGGTCCTTATTTTTCTCTTTCATTTGAAGTGCACACTGATGCCTCTGTTAATGGCATTGGTCCAGTCCTTTCTCAGACAAGGAAAGGTGAGGAGCACCCAGTCATACACATCAGCCACAAACTTCATGAGAGGGAGAGGAAGTATTCCACAGTGGAGAAGGAATGCTTAGCATTAAAATGAGTGATAGAGGCTTTGAAATATTATCTGTGGGTCACTGAGTTTAAGGTTCTCACTGACCATTACCCTCTGTGCTGGCTCCAACAGATGAAAGACAAGAATGGCTGGATAATGTGGTGGTATTTGGCTTTACAGCCTTAACACTTTACTATTCAGCACAGAGCAGGGCCGAAACATCAGAATGCTGATTTCTTGTCTCGATATGGGACCCATGCTGATGAAACTTGGTGAAATGTGTTGATATGATGTGTTTTTCTTTCTGTGAAAATGTTGAAATGTTTTGCATACGCTATATGAAATAGGGGTTTGTATTAAACCCTTGATAGTACTCCTCTGGCAATAGATCAGTATTGGAGATATGTTTAGCTGTGTCTGATTATAGATACTGATTGTTTGTATAAGAGTCCCTGAGGTGGAGCTTCTGAGAGTGGGTGAACAGAAGCTCCAACCCTCCTAGGGTTTGGGGAGGGGATCTGACAAAGAGTATTACTGTTGCTTCTTGGTGAGGGGCGTGTAACAGGGAGCCCCCTGTTATGTGTTTAAACCAGTGTCATAAATATAAATATGTGCAGTCCCCCCCCACATTTTTTTCATTCACTCTTTCCTTTCATTTTTTCCTGCCTTTCCTTTAAATTCTTGTAAGGGTGGCCAACCTGGCAATCTCCAAAAAAACCTTTGCTGTCTCTTATTCTCTTTACCCCCTCTTTGTGCATACAGCGTTATGCTCCCGATTGCAGAGATAGGAAATAGCACAAGTCATGCTTTACTGTTAATGTCTGGTGCCCCTTGGTTTAAGACAAAGTGTAGGGCCTGTTTCTTGGGTGCTAAGCTCCGGAAATGCTGCTGCTGAGTGCAGCTCCTCTGAATAATGGTACTTCCGGTCACGGGGACAGCTGGTGGCCGGTGTGTCCGAGCAATTCTTTTTTTTTGGAGTGGGTTGCTCCGTGTTGGTGTAGCTGCATATAGCTGCTGAATGTACGCTCCTTGTTTGGAGCAAGTAAAAGAATGATTGCTTCAGAGCAAAGGCATGCTCCGAAGGAAAAGCCGACTACCGCCCTAGTGGCAAGATCAAAGTTGCTTGAATACTTGACTGCTCGCTAGTGTGACACTATGGGCAAAGGGTAATTGTAAGCCCCATAGTGTTTAGAATAAAGTGTACCCTTTACAGAAGCAGCCCCAGAGATATTGTGACTGAGGGCTGCATATGAAATAGAATAATGAAGCCTGTGATGTTCTATCCACACTGTCTGGCCTATAGAAACTCCCCAAGTATGTAATGTCACGATCTATGAAAACTCCCCAATTATGTAATGTCACGATCTATGAAAACTCCCCAATTATGTAATTTATTTATTTATTTATTTTAACATCAGTTTAAAACCTTTGAGCCAGAGGCTCATTTACAAAGGTACCTCGTCGTAAGGAAGACAGAACAACACACATACATGAGACAATCAGAAATACAGTACAGAAATAAGGCACAGGCAAGTTGCAGGCAAAGCGATACAGTCAGCAACACTGTTTAACAATAGGCACAGTTTTGTTTGTTTTTTTATTTGTTTTTACATGTCACGATCTATGAAAACTCCCCAATTATGTAATGTCACGATCTATGAAAACTCCCCAATTATCCATTAGGGGAATGCTAGATAGTCGAGTCAGTCTAGTGCTGACAGTGAGTAGGGTAAGACCTACAGTTGGGGTGTGTGTGTGTGTGTGTTTTGTGTGTGTGTGTGTGTGTGTATTTCACACAGGTTACTTGAGAAAGGTATTCATTGGACTAGCTGGGCTGAAGCAAATGTCTGAATTTCTTTGTGCAGGACTAATTATTTGACTTTTTTTTATTTCTGTAAATATTTATATTTTTTTGAAAATAAATTGATGAACGCATTCATGTGTTTTTTATGCACTTGATCCCTGCTTTGTTGTCTCAGTTATTATCCCACATGTTCACACTAGCTGAAGTGGTATGAATGGGGGCCTCTATCCAGGGAAACAACAGTGGACTTGGTTCTGAGTAAGGTACCACCCCGTGTGATGCAGTACCAACCCACCTCCATACTACTGAGCACCTCCTCAAGACTGCACAGAGTGCACTCCCTCTTTTCCTCAATAAAGTTCCTAATGCCCAGTTAAGAATCACTAGTGATATAGGTAGTGCATATAATAACACTGTTTATTCACTGCAACATATCCCTACAGGAGGAAATGAGTGGGGTTAGCAGTATCAACTGGCAGTATGCACACTGGTGAAAATGTGCACTATATCCTGGCCCAGGTCAGTGATGAAGGCCTGGCTGTATAGTCAGGCCATCCTACTAACACTTATAGCCTTGAACCGTGTCCCAGAATTAAAGCAGGGTGTGCCCCTTGCTACAGTGTTCTCTGGGTATCCACAGTTTGATAGTGGCAGGATGGCATCTGTGCTACCTCAGGTCCTGCATTGGTGCACTGTATATAAAAAACAATCCCACTGAGTGAGGCATACCATCTTGTTTGAGTTCACCAAACTGAATAGGTATCTAGCTGTTCAGACCTCTAGTGCCCAATCTAGTAAAGGCATACCATCTTGTTCTTAATATATTGAAGCTTCCTACAACACTGCCATTCTGTTCTAGTTAGGCTATTCCATCGCTTTTCTGTTTGTTTTTTGTCTCCGGGCTCCCTACCCCTATGCCAGAGGTTCCGACCCCCTGCCTCGCTCACCATCCCCCATGTTCAAGTCTACCCCCCTGGGTGGGGCCACCGGGTGGATGCCGCCTCCTCAAGGAACACAGTCTTTTTAGCCCTGGCTTGGCCCCTAGAGTGGGGCCATGGGAGAGGGACTCCCCCAACCCGGTTGGCATTAGTTGCAGTGGGAGCAGCGGTGGAGATAGGGGCTATCATGAATGGGCCTGGATTTTTTTTTTAACTTGCTGGAGATCCCTGGGGTGGGGATGTGCAATGACACCAGCGTCCACTCCGCCCCACCATAGCAAGAGGTGCCAGCAGTGATGGCACCCCCAGCCTCTGCTAGAGGTCTGCATGGCATCAGACACTCTTCCCTCCTCCCCCGGAGAAGGAGAGCAGTCCCTGGGATGCTCAGTCCTTCTATCCCTGGCCAGCCCTCTGACTTCCGAGTCTGTCACTGAACCCAGGATATCAGTGCCACAAGCGGACGACTTGCCACTGCACCAGTGGGCCGGCACTATTCCTTCACTTTTCTAATGTAGTATATGTATTAAACTATCTGCACTGCTGCTGCCCTGCTCCAGTAAATCCATATTTATTTATTCCAAAAATACAGTGTAGGTATTTTACTGCTGCACCACTGTAATCCTGTTTTAAGTACAGATATATACCATTTTGTTTTACGGTAGGAAGATAATTGCACTTTTGTTCTTTCATCTACTTACTAATCAAAAATTTTACCTGATGGGTACAACCAGAGAAATTGTGTTCCCTATGTGTAAAGAAGCGTCATTAACTCAATGCACTAAATGTAAAATATATGTTGAGAAATTAGCGCGTGATGTGGATGACTGCTATCTGCATAAAATGTCTTGCATACGACTCACTACTAATAGAGTTAAATACAGTTAAAATTGAGTTAAAAATTACAATGGTTGTAACTGAGATTGAAATGTTTGTTCACAGTTTAGAAGCAGAGAATCAGATCAGATCTCCCCTGGATGTATTGGTGCATTGGTGGTCGCATTAGTGAGAGAGCTGCTGGAGACTTTGTTGGGAGGTTGAAACCTCAAAGTGAAGTTTCACCCAGTACTAATTAAATCAACCATAGGATAGCAGATGGACTCAGTTTAATATATATATATATATATATATATATATATATATATATATTTATATGTAATAGATAATCCACTCTAAGGTGTGCAGTCGTGCTCTGATATATGCATGCCTTGGTGTGCATCAAGCACCCAAGATGTGTGTATATCGGAGCATGACTGCACACCCTAGAGTGGGTTATTCATCTTATAAAATAGCAAAATTGTTTTGGAGGGAGGTGAAAGTGCAGGTGTATTGTTGTGCTCTGATATATGCAAAGTCATGTGATGTTTTTCAACCAACCAGCACAGATAATTTTTCCTACCCATTTTATAAATATATATATATATATATATATATATATATACACACACACAATAGGGGTGAGAGCTTCTAGAGTGTGATAAATGAAGCTATTTCCACTAGACTGTGCTAAATGCTGATGACATCACTAGACTGTGATAAATGACATTTGATTTATACATACTGTGCTGATGTAATCACTTCACTAACCACAGCCTACATTCTAAACTGAACTCTTTCACAAATATGTTTCTCACTGCTACTTGCAAGTAACTATTAACATTACAAAGGATACTCACCTGTTTCCCATAGTGTTTCAACGACTCACAGCCCATTACTATGCCACTCACAAATTCAAGAAATACTGCATTCTAAATCACAGTGCTGCAACACACAGTTTCTGTTTCTCACTGCAAACTGACTCTAAGGCCCCGTCCACACTGCACTGCTCAGACCCCGTAATGGATAGAAACCATTACAACTGGGGAGCGGTACAGTGTGTCCACACTGCCGCAGTGTCTGTTATGGGACCGGCACCGCCTGTCCACACTTTGGGAGCCGGGTGACCGTTACTGTGGCACCCGATCCCACAATGTAGCTTGTGCTGTGCTAGGGGACCAGTGCCACACATCCACACTACGCCCCGTAACGTTACCATGGCGTAACCGGTTTCATAACCTTTGTTGAAACCACCTCATATGTGGTTTCAACAATGGTTACAAAACGCCTTCTTTAACATTACAGGTGTAAACGCAAACTGTTGCGGTAATGGTTTGGGCACTCTGTAACATTACAGAGGGGTAGTGTGGACAGGGCCTAAATCACAGTGGTGTACCACACAGTTTCTGTTTCTCATTGCAAGCTGAAACTAACTCAATTAGCAATGCCAAACACATTCACCAGTTTCCCATAGTGTGTCTCACACGCCCAGCCCATTCAGAAACACTCACACACACACTAAGAACAACCACAAACAGTCCTCTCAAGATAGCCTGGAGGTTAGAATAATGAGCTTTGAACAGCCTTGATACATCTAGCACACAAGATCTGGGTTTAACTCTCACAAATTCCACTTCCACAGTGTATGACGCTGAACAAGCCAATTCATTGCCAAGTGCCTCCAAATCACCACTAGAAACTTACCCAGTAACCAAACACTAAAAAAAAAAGAACAAACAAAAAACATAACAATATTTCTGACGCTCTTACCCCCTTTGTATAAATAGCACACATGATGGGCAGATTGTGTGCTATGGAAAATATTCTTACTCCTGCATCATGAGCTGTGGATGATCTCACTCATGCTCTCGGCACTTGTGACATATCCAGAGCTCACTCTGTAGGGGTCAGAATATTATCCATATCACACGCCTGCTCATCATGTATCATCTATATATATATATATATATATATATGGGATACATGATGGGCGTGAGTGGAATATGGAAAACATTTTCACTCCTGCAGAGTGAGCCTGGATTTTTCACATCATGTGTCTTATTTATACAATGGGGCCTCACTGTTGCAAAATGTACCATTTGTGCGGCTTTGCACAATTGTGTGGCTTTGCGTGGGTTTAGTATGGGTTTAGCGCGGGTTTTGGGAGTGTGATAAATGTAATTTCTTACAGTTATGAAACACCTGTGAAAATAACATGATTTATCACACTCATTTATCACTCACCCCCATTGTATAAATACATCTATATATATATATATTATATATACATACATATATAAATATATATATATATGATTTTTTTTGTTCCCCTTTGTACTTTTCTGTCTTTCAGTACTATGATTTACCTTTAGAAACACTTCCCAAGTTGACCATGGTAAACTTTCCCACTTTGCTGATACTGAACTCTCTGTTTATTTTAGCTTAAGTTAAAGATTATTTCTAAGTAGTGCTGCTTAGCACATTGCCTTCTTTTTTTTGTTAAGAGTTTTATTATTTTCCAACAAAAACAACATACAGTTTAGCTTAATCTGTAAGCTTGCACTATAGAGTGAACCATTACATACAGGCAATAAAGAAAAGCAAAGTACAAAATCAGTTTAGTTGTGCTTCACTAAAGTACAATAAACTGTAAATATTCACCTACCAGGGATAAGCTATGTGACTTCTATAAGAGGGGCATTGTATGGAGCCTAGCTTTGCAGTCTTCCCTAATGTGTTCTCTCTGTGCCTGTGTAAAAGAATAAGAAAAAACACAGAGAAACAGGCAGCAAGCAATGATGCATGTTAATTATTCTATGCATGTCAGACATATACTGAACCAGCATGACTTGGCTGTTTGCCAATATACGAGACCATTGTCCTAACTAGGAGAGGGGGCATAGCAAAGGGGAGTGAGATGGTAATCTTATAGGAATCACCCAATCCCAGTTCTTGGCTTTGGGTATGTGAGGAGAGGGGTCCAGCACGAATGGTATGTTGTGAGAGTGTTCGAGATAATGTGAGTTAAATGATCCAGGAAGGCTAACTTTGACAAAGTGTTCAGGAGCTCTGATACAGAGAGAATATCCGCTGTTCTCCACCTGCATAGTATAAGCCTTTTTGTTTGTAAGCTGAGGAGGGACAGCCATCTTTTCTGATGTGAGGTAAGCTGGAGGGTTGGGAGCAGGATGCCCAAAAGCCAAAACGTTGGATCAAATGAAATCATTTTGTCTTGTATTTGAGTAGACATGTAACATTTTTAATACAGAATGGGGCGAATAATGATCAATCCCAGATGATGTGTTTTAAATCCCCCACCCGTGCTAAGCACCTCCAGCAAAGTTTGTTGTCCAGGAATTTAACGTTGTACAGGAAATCTGGAGTTCTGTACCAGTGGTGGAGAATTTTATTTTGAATGTACTTACTTTTAGTGTCTGGGTACATATAATGCACCTGTTTTTAGCAGGATCTCCATTGCTGATCAGATATGGAAGTGTGCAGAGCTTTCTCCCATTTAGCTTTAGAGTCAGGCTATTGAGAGGGTATAGTATCCCTTAGTAGCTCATAGATCTTGCTAGCTTGCCCTTTGTGTAGGGGTAACCACTGTGTGAGCACTTCTGTCATAAAAGGGGAGGTTGTGAGCTTCAGGTACACCAAGCAGGAACTACACAGTTGTAAGTGCCTCCAAAAGTCTGCACAGGATATTTGTTTCTACTGGGACAGTTCTTGGAAGGACCACAAGCCTCCACCATCTAGGGATAGAATGTTGTAGCGTGTGACTATACCTTCCCTCCCAGTGGGGTCAGAAAAAGGGGTTGTGGACAATTTGGAGATCTGAGTTTCCCCATATGGGGTCTTGCTAAGGGGTTTCGGGTTTATCTTTAATTTTTTGTGTACTTTAAACCGGTATTTTGTTTTCTTTTTTTTTTATCCCTCCTTCTCGCCCTCAGCATTCCACTCCTTCAGGCATTGCTCACGCCATCCAAGCCTCCTTGACCTTGAGTCTTCCTCCTAGAGTGCCTCGGTAATTCCTTTTTCTCTCCTCCTACCTCTGTGGAGCACCTGCACAGCGGGAATCTGCCCATAGTTCCTGGACTGGATAGCATGGAGTGGCCATCACCTAGGCCCGCTGAGGATTTTTTCCACTTTTTCTCCCTTCCCTTCCCCCCTTCCCTGAGGACATCGGCTCGGGCAGTGCATGCTGACGCACACCTGCCAAGTGCCTAACAACATCCTCCCCTCCCCAACTCCAGCCCTCTGGATCCACCAATGCCACATGAGAGTTGGTGCTCCCACCAGCTCCCAGGGATGTCGGGTGCATACAGCACCCCTGGTAACCCACCCTGAAGGAGGAGAGCATCCACTGAGATGCTCAATCCTCCTTCCCCCTGCCGACCACCGACGACCCGAGTCCATGCCCGAACCCGGGTCACCGGCATGGTGCAAGGTGTGGCATCCAGCACCTCAGCTGTCAGTGGCACTGGGCTGGTGCTTAAACCAGTATTTAGCAGAGGGGCCTGTTGTCAGATGGGATGTTAATGCCCTGGAGGGGCAGTTGTATAGCAGATGGGGCAGGCTGTGGGCCCAGGTAGCTGCTTTCTCCATGAAGAGCCATTGAGGGGAGTCCTGAGTAATGGGGGAGAACCATTTCAAGGTCTGTGCTGTCAGTAAGGCCCACTTATACCCCTTCAACCAGGGGAGGCATTAGCCACCCTCCTTCCAGTGTGCTCGAACTTTGTTTCTACTGTACCTTGGTTTCCTTTTGTCCCACAGAAAATTCCCAAACATGTCATCAATTACTGTATACAATTTGAGAGGTGGAGATCTGGAGCTATGTGGGAAATGACATACAGCAATTTGGGTGCTGTGATCATCTTTATTGCTGATATTTTCCCAACCAGCATGAGATGTAGGGATTTCTACCTCTCCAGCTCAGTCTTGAGCTCTGCTATCAGAGGTTTCAAATTCATGTCCCACATTTTAGTAAGATCTGCATTTATGTAAATCCCTAGGTAGACCATTTTTGTAGCTGACCAGTGTAATCCATATGGGACAACCAGGGCTGGAGAACAACATATGTTTAGGGGAAGTAGTTCAGTTTTGACTTGAAAGAAAATGCAAAATCACACATGCCCACACAATGCAAAGCATCATGGGCTGCATATGCAAATCACCACAGAATGTTATGCTGGTCCAACTTCAAGCAGAATTGCATGTGCCGAAAGGCCTCTCACACAGTTTTGCAAAGGGTGCCAACAGAAGACAGTTTTGACTTGGTTTATCTTCAGGCCTGAGTGGCAGTGAAGTCCATCAGTATAGCTAATAGGGTAGGGAGTGAGCTGCTGATAGTGTATAAAGGGACCAACAGGTCATCCACATACATCAGTGTAGAAAATCTCCTGCTGCCTGCAGGTATACCCTGAATTTTGGGATGCTGCCTAATGGCAGCTGCCAAGGGTTCGACTGCAAGTACAAACAGGAGGGGAGAGAGGGGGTAACCCTGTCAAGTACCTCTGCCTAGAGGGAAGGGATCTGATAGAACTGCATTAGTCAGGATTTTTGTTGCTGGATGGTTGTAAAGAGCCCTGATCCACCCCGAAAATTGTGCCCAAACATTAGATGGTTGAGGACCTCTGTGAGGTAATCCCACTCCAGGGAGTCAAAAGGTTTTTTCAAAATTAATGGGCACTGCTGCCACTGGAGTAGTTAGGGGTTTGGTGAGGTAAATTAGGTTGATCAGGGAGTGGATGTGGTCCCTAATGTACCATCCAGGAACAAATCCCACTTGGGAAGGGTGAATACGAAAGGGTAGGAGGGGATTTAGTCTGATGGACATGATTTTGGCAAAGAGCTAACTGTCTGCATTTATAAGTGAAATTGGCCAGTAGCTAGAGGGTAATGAGGGATCCTTCCCTTTTTTGGGGAAGACTGTTATAACAGCTTCATGGAGGGTAGGAGGGAAGGAACTGGTGAGCAGAGTTTTGTTATACATGGAGCACAACAAGGCAGATACCACAGAGGATGCAGCCTGCCAAATATCTAAGGGGGAACTCATCTCCTACAGGGGCTTTTCTGGTTTTCATGGCTTTGAGTACTTGTTCTACCTCTGTGGCTAATATAGGGGACTCTAAGTATTCAGCTTGCTGGGTAGTGAGTTTAGGGAGCTTAAGGGAAGACAGGAACTTCATCACACTATTAGTGTCCATAGTTCTAGAGGAAGTGTAGAGTTCGGCATAATAGTGTTTCATTATTTTATATTTCATGTGGCTTCATTTGTGTCTTTCCATTAAGGTCCCTCAGCTCTGCTACCTGTCGCTCGACCTGCTGTTTTCTCAACCTATATGTTAATAGCTTCTCACCTTTCTCTCCTCCCTCCCAAAATGTATGCCTTAGTCAAGGAATCACCACCTCAGCTTTCCTAGAAAGCAGGTCATTCATTTCCATTCGAAGGCTAATAATGGTGTGACCTAATGGGGAGTGTAGATTTAAACGTGGAGTGTTTTTAGCTTTGTGCTCTGCTTGTTGTAATTGGCTTTCCAGGGATTTTAAAAGCTGTTCTGGCTTTCTGCTTCTCTTGGCAGTGAAACCCATAATACCACCTCATAGGGTGGCTTTAAGGGCCTCCCAGGTATTGCCACATGAGGTGCTGGAAGTGGGATTTTCAGCTATAAACTAGGGAGCTTCTTTTTTTAGCTATGGTTTAAACTCTGGATCCCTTAGTAGCAGTGGATCCACTCTCCACATTGAGGGGGGTGAGGTAGGGGATCCCCAGAGGATAAGGAGGTGGACCAATGCATGGTCAGATATGAACGTGAGCATTATCACAGAACCAGGGAAATTTGGACAGTGCTAGCTGAAATGAACCAGAAATCTATCTGACTGAATGTGCCATGTACTGGGGAATGAAAAGTTTAGTCTTTCTCTCAGGGGTGAAATACACGCCAAATGTCTGTCAACCCAGCATCTTCCATTAGCTGCTGCAGAGAAAGAGAGAGAGAGACACACAGGCTTTGGGGTATTGCTCTGGGCAGTTACAGCTACAGTCAATTTGAGGAAATAACAAAATATTAAAGTCCCCCCCCCCATGATAGTAAGGATTTGATCCTTGGATATAGCAACTAGGGCTTGGGAGACCTCATGAAAAAATGCCGGAGCGTCCTCATTAGGGTCATAAATGTTGCCAGGCAAAAGTAGGCCTTCTGGCATATCCCTGAGAGCAAATACCCATCTTCCATGGGTATCGTTTTTAGTTTTCAGCTTGGTACATTTGTGGCTTTTGTGAATGAGGATTGCCATGCCTCTTTTCTGAGCGGGAGCTGAGGAGGAATAGACCTGCTCTATCCATTCCTTGGCTAGCTTAGCATGATCTGATATGTTCAGTCTGGTCTCCTGTAGGAATGCTAGCCTTGACCACAGCTTCTTTAAGTGAGCAAGCACCTGTTTCCATTTTTCCAGGGTGTTGAGGCCCCGAACGTTCCAGGTGTAGCTGTTCAGTTCGCCCATTGTCTCGATGGGGGCTATGTAAAACACAGAGGGGTTGAGGTATAAGTAAGGTCAGAGCTGCATGCCAGTCTAGTAAATCATACAGGCTAACAAGGCATAGCAATGCAATCAGAAGCAACATACTAATATCTTACAAATAAGCATCATGAGCATACAATAATACCTGGTGTCTAATAGTTACTAACACAACTATTGGACCAAGAGCCCAGAACACAAACAATATAACCAAGAAACTATTTACATAGGTCATAGTCAGCTTTCTGGGGGTGATACAGGTGCACAGCCAGCAACCCAGTTGCCAGGGCCCCCTCGATAACTCTAGGGGAAGGGCATCAGCAGCAGGCTTATCCATTGCCTGTAGCTGGTGATTCCTGTTGTGGCAAGCAACAAAGTGTGTGCTTCATCCATTCACTGGATGGGTAGGGGGTGCCTCACTAGATCCCAGGGTGTATGTTTTGCTAAGGGGATAAAGGTAACAGAATGTGCACACCTCAGTCCAAGAAATTTCTCCGTGGATCACATATGGAGACTTGGTGTTTCATGGGCCTGAGTACACTAGGGTAATCTCCTTAGGGTGTCAGAAGAGTCATCTACTAGCATAATATCCCCAATTGCACTTTGGGCTGTGATGATGTTGTGGTCTGCAAGAATACCAGATGATGTAGGAAGGAGGGGGTGATGAAAGGGGCAACTATCTGGTGTGGACAGGTAGAGGGAGTTAATCAAAAGGAATGGAGAATAAAAAAAGAACTCAATCTCTATTAATGTGTCTGGTCGTTAACTACTCCCCTTCACTGTGTCACATGCTCTGCCTAGAGTATCACATCCTCGTGGTATACAGGAGAAGGGAAATCAGCACACCACATTACATTTGTAATCAACTTGTGGCCACATATTAGCCCAATTTCTCCAAGAATAGTGTGAGAAATCTGCAATGCATTAAACATTTTGTCCATTCTTTTCTTTTGTGGGCTCCATAGCGGTGGAAACAAGTTGCAGGTCCCAGCTTGGTATACCAAGCCCCTGGTGATCCTCACCACAGCAAGTTCCAGGATGGGGAAGCAACATTACTGTCCATGTATCCTATCAGGGTCTGCAGCAGGCAGTGCCAGTTATGGAGAGGGGAGGAAAGGGAGGAAAGGCTCTAGTAATACTGAATCAGGCATCATGGTATTTCTCCACCTAAGCATTTCTGACCCCCGCATCCCCCATCCCAATCCACCAATTTGTTCACAATGTTAGCAGAGAAAGGCACTTATATGAGCATTGGCCTGGGCCTGTAGGTACAGGAGCAGGGATGTCAGTTTTCACAGGATCACTGGTAAGTACTGTCCCATTCTTTTGAGCTGGATTGGAAGCATAACTGACTGTGGGGAGTAATGGCATGCCCATCACTGACACCTCCACCCAAGACTTCCCATCATCTTTCGGTTCCACTTGCTCAGCAGGCTCCAGGGTGTTGAAGACTTCTGGGGCCGTAATGTAAGAGTCAGAAGACAGCTGGATCAGTGCAGTATACTTGTTCTGTTAATGGAAGGCCTTGAGGCAGGAAGGGTCTTCTGTACTGGAGTTATTATCACTACCAGAGCTGCAAGATCTCATTCTGTCAGAAAGGTGGTCAGGCCTAGCATGCGTGGTGGAGGTCTGTCTTTTTCTAGTGTGGGGAGGAGGTGACCAAACTGAATCCAGGCTTCCCAGTCATGGATTCGGTTGAGTGGCTGGTGTGGCCTGCACAACATCCTGTGGTCCTGGGGTGAGTAACTCCTGTTGACCTGTGAACCCCTTTGGTTTCAGAGCTCTAGTGGAAATGTCTTTTGGAGGAAGTCCATTAGGTTTTCAGGTTGTACAAACAACAAAGGCGCTCCATTGTAGATCACATGCATAGTGGCCAGATATCTAAGAGAAAAGAGCAATTTTAGCTGATGGAGTAGTCTGAGGCCTTCAGTGTAGGCCTTCCTTCTTTCCAACAGATCTCATGAGTAGCCCTACATAGAAACATAGAAACATAGAATTTGACGGCAGATAAGGACCACTTGGCCCACCCAGTCTGCCCATTTCCCTACCTACTGGATAAGCTGCAGATCCTAGTTAACCAGCAGCCTACTTCTTCTTACCCCCACTCCCCAGAATTGCCTTATGACTGTCCCATGCATGCTTGAATTCCACCACTGATTTTGACTCCACAACCTCCTCCGGAAGGCCGTTCCATGCATCCACAACCCTCTCTGTGAAAAAATACTTCCTTAAATTACCTCTGAGCCACCCCCCCATCTTCAAATTGTGCCCTCTTGTTCTTGCACACCTCTTTTTGTGAAAGATGCTTCCCTCTTGGACTTTGTTGATTCCCTTGAGGTACTTGAAAGTTTCTATCATGTCCTGATAGATTTGCACTCGCTGCCCCTTCCAGTTTAGTTGCCTTTTATTCCAGGCTGCAGCAGTGATTTGCTCTTTTACCCAAAGTCCAGAAACTGAACAAGCAGAGGCCGAGGCCACTCTCCAGGCCTGGGGGAGGGTGCAAGGGAACAATGTGCTCTCTCTATTTGCAGGGATGTAGATGACGGTAAATCCAGAAGTTGAGGGAGAGTTTGTTGAAGAAAGTACACTGCGTCTTTTTGCTCAGCCCCTTCAGTGAAGCCCAGAAAGTGTAGGTTGTTCTGATGATTCCAGTTTTCATGGTCATCCACTTTTTCTTGCATTACATGCAGGGCCCTTGTTTGCTCCCTCATGGTGTTGGTTAATAGTTGTATGGCAATCTTATGTGAGCTTATCCTCCTCTCAGATTGAAAGAGCCTGTTTTCGATGTACTGCACAGCTTGTGTGTTATGGTTTGCAGCAATAGTTAACTATGCCATCCTACCCATGAGTTGAGTGAACATGTTTTCTATTCTTGCAGGGTCCTAGGCTTCAGGGGTGGAGGAGGCCATCATGCAGTGGCTGATGTGGCCCCAAAGGATCTGGAGTGACAGGAGGCAGGTATGTAGTAGACAGACAATAAATGTTTGCTAAGATGTAGAAATGTCCCTGATTCAGCCGGTGTCATTAGTTCTGTGTTTAGAGACACCCCGATGTAGTATTTAGTCAGATATTATCCCAGTGTATGCAGAGCTATTCTTTTATGCTGCCATCTTGGTTCAGGGCTAAGCCATGCCCTCAGAACCTTGCCTTCTTGTTTGCTGTGCATTTTAAAACTAGCAGCAAGACATGCTGCTCATCCTAGTCTCTTGTACCTTCAGAGATCTGCATGCTGAAGTGGTATGCATCAGCCAGTGCTAAGAAATATTCCATTGCTTGGCAGCCACGGCTAGTGTAGCTGATGCATGTACTCATTCAGAATATACATGGACTTCAGTTCTGCTTCCCCCTCCCTCCCCGCGCACACACACACAGTCTTCCTGTGAAGCACATAAGCTGGGTGGGGAGCTGGTTGTGTAGGGAAGGCAGGAAATGGAAATGAAAGATGAGCAGGGGAGGATTTTCAGACTAAGTGTTTTTATGCTTTATTTTACTGAGTGAAGAAAATGACAAAAACATGAAAGCGTACAGCATTAATTCAGATTAAATGCAGGGGTGATTTTTGATATTTGATGGCAGTACAGTAATTTGCAGTATTCCTGTCATTTACTTTTTTAAAATAAGGAATTAATAAAATAGCCAAAAGAGCTGCACAGAAAGGAAATAAATGGTCACAAATAGTTTTCTGATGTTTGAAACAGTGAAACGTATTTAGACAGTAGGTTGCAAATCATCGATACATTGTTTCAATGTTCTCTCAAAGAAAATGTGGTGGTGTTCAGAAGACATTGGTGTTGTGTGTTGGGAGTATTAAAAAAAGTATTAGATTTTTAATTAAGTATTTAATAAAAGAAAAAAATTCCATCAGTACTTTAATTCATTTGGCTAATACGTGCTAATAATACATGCTCTAGTAACTCTGTATTTCAGTAGACGAAGAATAGGTAGATTTAAGCAACTGAGGAACAGTATACGATATTTACAGGCAGAGTGCATCTCAAATACCTGTCAAATATTCCTCTGTTGCATTTGCTGCAGCTAAAACCTTTGTATCTTAGGTCATGGAAGAGGTATTATTCAATCTTTGTTCTGCTTGTTTTAACCTGATAAAATCCACTACTTGATCAGGATCAAAGTAAATATAGATTTTTCAAGAGTGTGCTTCTATGGCTCATGCTACTGTATGTGTATTTAGAAGTGACCATACTTTTTAATTTACCGGAGTAGCAGTTCTAATATGTACTGAAATATAACAGCAGTTCCACTTTAACTCTGGCTCCATTTAAGTACTGCTTGTGTTTTTTATACATTTTTTCTGTGATCCTAGAGGTGAGGGGCACTGAGAATTTAGTTTAGTTGTGCACTCTGCAAAGGATTCACACTTACTCGATCAAATCTGTTTTGGAGTTATCCTTTATGGGCAAGGTATTTACATTATTTTGGAGTTATAGGTACAAACACGATAAAAATGATAACCAAGCTGATCCAGTAAAATAATACCAGGGTGGTAGCCTGGGTAAAACATTGGCTGGACAACAGTATGCAGAGGGTAATAGTAAATGGAGTCCACAGTGAAGAAAGGGGGGTTACTAGTGGGGTATGGCATGGTTCAGTACTGGGTCAAGGCCTTTTTAATGTCTTTAAAAGTGACATTGCAGTGGGACTGGAAGGAAAAGTATGTCTCTTTGCAGATGGCACAAAGATCTGCAACAGGGTTAATACACAAGATGGGGTCAGGGGTGTAGCCAGAAATTTTCGTTTTACACACAATCTGCAACAGTTATACCCCCTCCATTAAAAAAATGTACACATTATTTCCAAATCGCACCCCATTCCAAACAAGTCAGATTGTTGTCAGATGGTTCCTCTAATCTTTAAAGAGGTTACACATGTATCTGTTTCCTAAACAACAGATATTTAAAAAGAGACACTCCTCAGTGGCCTACACTAACAAAAATACTACAGATTAGAATGAAAATGTTAACAGAAAGGCATGTGGTTTGTGACAGGCACTCAACAAAACTGTACTCTAATGTGTACAGTGAGTATGCCTGTCTGCACCTTTGGATGGGATGAAAAGGATGAGAAGTGACTTGGCAAGGTTGGAGGAATGATCAAATGTATGGCAGCTTAGATTCAATGCAAAGGAGTGCAAAGTAGTGCACCTGGGAAACAACAACCCAGGGGAAGAGTACACAATGGGGGGTGAGATACTGACAACAACAAAAATGGAAAGAGACCCAGGGGTTAGTTATATCAGATGACCTAAAGGTGGGCAAGCAATGTGAGAAGGCAGTAAGGAGGGCTGGGGGATACTAGGATGCATTGGGAGAGGCATCACCAGTAGAAAACAAGAAGTGAGACCCCATCTGGAGTACTGCGTGCAGTTCTGGAGACCCCATCTCTGCTAAGACATAGACAGGGTGGAGGCTGTCCAGAGGAGGGCACCCAAAATGGTGCAGGGTCTGCACCAGAAGACATATGAAGAGAAAGTAAAGGAGCTTAATATGTATACCCTCGAGGAAAGGAGAAAGAGGGGGGACATGATAGAAACTTTCAAGTACCTCAAGGGAATCAATAAAGTCCAAGAGGGTAGCATATTTCAGAAAAAGAGACATGCAGGTATAAGGGGACACAATTTGAAGGTAGAGGGGTGATGGCTCAGAAGTAGTGTGAGAAAGTATTTTTTCACAGAGTTGATTGTGGATTCATGGAACAGCCTTACTGAGGAGGTTGTGGAGTCAAAAACAATGGGGGAATTAAAAAATGCATGAGACAGACATAAGGAATTTCTAGTGGGGGCAGGAGGAAGTAGGCTGTTGGTTAACTAGGATCTGCAGCTTATCCATTAGGTAGGAAAATGGGCAGACTAGGTGGGCCAAGCAGTGCTTATCTGCCATCAAATTCTATGTTTCTGTATTTCCATGTTTATATGAATGTTGTGGCCATAAAGATGGTGTGTACAGTGTGTGTGTGTGTGTGTGTTTTAGCTGTAGCTCAATATATTTTTTCCCCAGAAAGCATAGGAGAAAATGCCTGCTGATTGCTACATATTTAGTCTGGGTAGTTCACTGAAGACCAGACATATGTCTGAGACAGTGCTTATCTGATAGTGTCTTTAGAGGCTAAAAAAAGTGTAAATTATAGAGTTTCTGGGAAAGGGATGCCATTTATGAGGTATGAATCTTTCTTGAAAGACAATACATTCCCAAGTGAAACTAGTAGGAAGAAGCTGTTTAAATGCTAAGTATTTAAATGTGCAAGTTGTTGCATTCCAAAGGGGGTAAACAAATCTCCAGTTTAATAGGCAACCAATATTTAATAAATATTTAACAAGCTGTTTCAGTTTCCTAATGGCATCTGATAAGCAGCTTAGAGTTGCGTCTCCAACATTCTTAACAGAAAGAAGGGAGTATTTTATTTCAGTTGGCATGGAAGGATACATTGAAAAGTTCAAAACATGTATTCTATAATGTTCCATTTTCCAGCTACAGAGAGCAAGATGGCTGTAGGCTGCACCCACAGCCATAACAATGAGATCACTTGAAAAGCTGGGCCTATAAAAAGACAATATCTAAGTGTAGGTAGCCGTCTCCATGTTTAGAAGTAAAAAAAAGTGCAGTTCCAAATAGAATGTAGCCATGATGGGCAAGGTAGAGCAAGGTACTTCACTACTGCTGAAATAAGTCAATGACTACCAACAGTACACTCAGATAAGGGAATCCTTTTATTTAAATGCAGTAGTCTTTTGAACATCACAATGCAATAAGGTGAACAGGTATAACCTCCAAGTCTGCCATGTGTTAGAACAGAGTCGAGCAAAGTACCTGACTACTGCTGAAATAAGTTAAAGACAATCATGTATAAAACCAAAAAAAAAACTTGCAATGTTTAAATAGACCAGTTGCTAAATATTCATTATTGATACCTCCCTAAAGCACTCCATGTTACCTGTCTCATAACTGTGCTATTTTAAATATCACTTTTACTACTTCAAAAGCACCGGTTTTTTTGGGGGGGTTTTTTTTTGTATTTTTTATTTATGTGATAATGGGAAGAGGGGGTAAACTTCAAGTTTAATACTTGCCCTGAAATTAACACAATTTTTTTTTGTACAACACAGATAGACATGTCCCCTTTTCAGATGAACTATGCAAATACAAAACAATGCCCCTACCAATCAAAGCATTGCTATTACTGGGCTTAGCAAACGTCCAATACCAGCATTTAAATCATAATAGCCCCCCACCCTCATCCACCAGATTAGGTTGAATTTCTTTACCCCTCCCAAAAAACACTCATCATAAGAGATCCAGCTGCTGCAGCAGTCCCCCATCATGCACAGGCTCCTCTCAGGTGGAGCTCACAATTCAAAGTTTTATATTTGAATGGGCTGACAGTTGATGGGTCATGGAATAACTACACTCTGTAAATGAAATTGTAGGACACCCTCATAGCCCATCCCTGTTCTGGTCATACTACTGGTTTACTTTAGGTGCACATGGCTTATTTCCTTCTAATATATACAATGTGGGTAGTTCACACAGTGCTGTAAAATCACAGCTGATGTATTTATGCACTGCTTTTTCTTTTAAGTATGATTGCCCCAGCATATGCTTGTTTGTTATTTTTTATTAATTATGCATTTGAATTTGTGATGTTTTGTGTTTGTTTGACCAGCCTTCATATTTGCATTTCCTCCCTTTGTTTTTATTCTGTCAATAGTGTTCCTGCTTAAAATACTCATTTTTATTCAAATAGTATCACTACAGATAATCCCAGTGCCATCCCCCTTTAATATCAATGGTGTAATAACTCCTCTTAAGATCTTTCATTCTTATGGTGCACTCCTATCTCCCCCTCCCAACTCAACCCCCAACCTCCAGAAAAATAAATTGCAGTTTGAGAAATCCATCAATCCAGGATATTCCTAATCAGCTTATTACATGTTTTATTAATGTAATCATACCTGATTGACTACTTATCTGACATTCAGTTACTGTAATTGTTTACCACATGATACCAACCATTTTTTCCCTCTCACTTTTTCTGTTAATTTTTCTTCAATGGTGTGTTTTTAACTTAACAATAGAAAATGTAATTTAGCATTAGACTTTGAATGCAATTGCCACTCCTCCCCCCAACCCCCATTTACAGTAGTTTTGCACTTTGTTTCATCCTTTTGTTCAGGAACACCAGAAAACTCTAAGATAAGTATCTAGAAAAAGTCAGGCACCTTGTTAGAAAAAAATCACAGATAAATGCAGTTTGATTATGATTTATTTAATGACAGACACACTGTAATGCATACATGTCAGATTTCCCTCGATACATGTATATAGCATACGCGTAGTGGTAGCTAAAATATTAATACAGCTTAATTATAGGGAAAGGGAAATGAATATTAAAAAAAAGAATTGACAGTATATTGCTTGTAAACTTTTTAGGAAGTTGTTGGATGTGTTGATGTTAGTAAGAGGTAGTTGGTACCCTAAGGAACTTTTGCCAACTGCTTATAACTGACTTTCATGTGCTTAGTACAATTACTTTTTTAAATATTAATTGAATATACTTAAATTGCTTTTGCTAAATGCGAAGTGAACTTGAGTGCCTCAGTGGTACCTCGAGGTACCTCAAGTCATACCTCAGCACTTCCAAACTTTTATGTGATCACCTCTGTAGCTAGGGCTAAGCAACTCATGGGAATATGATTATTTAATATGTTCTTATTCCTATCAATACTTTCATAAGAAAGCTTAGTAATCAATAAAAGATGGGCTTATCAGGCATCTTCAGGTTATGAATTCAGAAAAGGCTCAGCACACTTATTCTTATGAGAAAGCAAATGCAAATGTTATTGTTCCAGCAGGTACCTGGTGAGACCTTGCCCTGCGCTTCAACCCTCAAGTGGATCTTCCTTAGGGGCAGATCTATGGAGCTCACAAATGTGTAAGAATTTATACAGATATAATTAAACAATTAAAGAATCAATGCTTCCCACGTGATACAAACAATGTGCACTGTGAAAACATTAAACATAAAAATTATTTCATCAAGCTTATCTACAGCTTCTACATTGTTTAATACAACTGCTTTATTTCTAGTTACATATTTTTACTTGGACTTTCTAAATAAATAAACAGTCCTCCCATTAAATCTTTTCTACTTTAAAATTAGTTGGATAGAACATCAATTCTATACAATAAGTAGATCCCCAAAAAGGCTAGAAATACTTTAAAGTTCAAAAAGTGTATGGAAGGTCAACTTTTACTGCAAAAGGTAATCTCATATGTTGTCTAATATGTACAAATCTTTGCATATATGTGGGACTGTGATAGGGTCAGCATTTGCCCCATCGTGTGCCAATCTGTTTATGGGATATTTTGAACATTATTTTGTTTATTTTTTATAGTTGTAGGCCTGATGAGCCTAACTGCCCATTTTCATAGGTGACAAGTGAATACAATAAATACATATACAACATCGACTCAGTCATACAATTCAATAACAAAGTAAAAAAGAACATGCAAACATACAGTAATACAATAACATTTCAAATACTATAAATAACATATACATTCCTGTTCATCCTTCAGAAAAGGAATTAATTTCCCTTTGAAGTTAAAAACTATTCTACAGTTAACCAATTCCCTCAGCAAAGAGTTAAAAAAGAGGAACACAATAAAGTAGAGATCTCTGACCAATTTCTTTCCTCAATAGAGGAACCTTGAAGGTTATTCTATTCTGGGATCTAGTACCACAATTGTTGACAAAACATGGAAACAGAGTTACAACTGAGTTTGGGAGAAAACCAGAAATGCTTTTAAACATGAAAATATCAATCCTAAATAAAACCCTGTTTTCCAGAGATGAGCAATCAGTTTTTCTATATAAAGGCAATGGTGAGTCTGAAATGGGGCATTTAACATAAATCTATTTATGGCATTATATGTGACCCAAAGTTGGTCCAACAACTTAGAACTGGCTGCAGAATAGACAATAAGCCCATAGTCTACTAAGCTCAATAGAAAACTATGTACCAATAGAAACCTGTCTTCACTTGTTAAACAAGATTTAATTCTAAGTAGGCCTCCCAGCCTTTGGTGGATAGTCTTCCTTATACTATTTATATGTAACTCAAAAGATAGTTTACAGTCCAAGATTAATCCAAGATACCTAAAATGTTCTACCAATTCAATAAAATTCCCATTAAGTTCTATAATTATGGGTAGATCTTTGCATTTTTGTTTATGCGTAAACACCATTGCTTTTGTCTTTTTGTAATTTAAAATCATACAATTTGAGACTAACCAGTTCTGAACAATATCAAAATCAGCCTGGACTGTCTCATTGACACCTTTTGGGCTTGAACTTATACCATACAATACTGCATCATCTGCATATATAATCAAGGAAGTCTGGATGTAAAATCTAGGTACAGTATTCATATAAAGTGAAAAAATAAGTGGTCCTAAAATTGACCCCCTGTTGAACACCACAATGGATAGGTTTAGGCAAGGAAGACCCTCCACCAGAGGAGGTAATGTGAAATTTATTCCTAAGGTAGTCAGTGAACCAAATAAAAACCTCCCTTGAGAAGTGTAAGTTCTGTAAGACCCCTGACAATAAACTACACTCAACCAAATCAAAGGCCTTGATGAGGTCCACAAAACAGCTGCAACAGAGTGCCCCTTATCTAGAGCACCCTGTATGCAGCTGGTGAACCCCACCAAGGCCGTCTCCATATAATGTTTGGCTTTAAAACCATTCTGTTGTTCTGATAACAAGTTATATTTATTCAAAAAATCTGTGTTCTGATCCAGGAAAATTTTTCAAGAATCTTTGACAACAGGGAGAGAAGGGGAAATGGGACTATAGTTGGATACTAAAGTAGGGGTTCCACTCTTAAAAATGGGCCTAATAGTTGCAAGCTTCCATTGATCAGAGGTGGATAGGCAGAAAAGGGGCAAAATTCAGCAGAAGGGCAGACAGCAAGGAGAACCAGTCTAGAGAGGTCAAATCATGGAAAGCCATGTGTGCAAATGCCAGAAGCCTTAGCAACAAGATGGAAGATCTGGAGGCTGTCATGGTGCAGTCAGACCTGGACATTGTGTCCATCACTGAAACCTGGTGTAATGATAACCATGACAGGGAGATGGCCATACTTGGCTACAACATATTCAGAAGAGACAGAGCAGGCAGGAAGGGAGGAGGAGTGGCACTGTATGTGAAAAATGACATAAGGGCCACAGAGATCCAGGAGGAACAAAATGGGGGAGAGATACTGTGGGTTAAGCTGGAAAGGAAAATGGGGACAGCCATCTGCACAGGTGTGGTCTATAGACCAGCAGCCCAGGAGGAAGAAACAGATAGGGAGCTGATGCTAGCCATCCAAAGGATGGCAGACAAGGTGAGGTAGTACTGGTTGGAGACTTCAATATTCCAGATGTGGACTGCAGCATCCCAGCAGCAGCATCAACTAGGAGCAGATTTATCCTGGACTCCTTCAGGTGCCTTCCTCAAGCAACTGGTCATGGAACCAACTCGGCAGAAGGCAATACTGGACCTTGTGCTCACAAACAGGGACAGTGTGATGGGGTAACAGTAGGGGAGCACCTGGGGAACAGTGACACCAGGCATTGTGGTTTGAAATCACAGAAAGAGCAGAACCAAACCACACAAAAACACGATCCTGAATTTTAGGGAAGACTTTGGGAAAGTGGGAGATACTTGAAAGAGGCATTAAGGGAATGGGACAGGAATCAGGGTTGAGGAACAGTGGGCAGTATTTAAATGGGATTACAAGAACAACAGAATTATGCATTAAGCAGGTTAGGAAAAGGAAAAGGAAGAGGAGACCATTATGGTTTTCAAAGACGTAGCAAAGAAAGTGAAAGCCAAAAAGATTGCATTCAGGGCAATACAAAAAAGACACAGGCAGAATGGGATAGGGAGAAGTACCAGGAGAAGCAAAGGGAGGCAGGAGGCAGTAAGGGAAGCCAAAGCTCAGACAGAAGAACACATTGCAAAATCAGTGGGTAGAGGGGACAAAACCTTTTACAGGTACATAAGTGAAAAAAGAAAGACAAAGAGAGGGATAGTGAGACTGAAGGGGGAGGATGGGGACCAAGTGAAGGATGACAACAGTAAAGCTGACATATTGAACGGGTATTTCTGCTCAGTCTTTACTGAGATAGAGGAGGGTAATGGGTCTGAAGGGAGTACAAGGGGTGAGAATGGTGTAGAAATGGACACAAGTCCCTTTACACGAGAAAGGGTCCTGAAGGAACTGGAAGTAATAAGAGTTGATAAAGCAATGGGACAAGATGGGGTGCACCCCAGGGTCCTTAAAGAACTAAGAGAGGTGGTGGCTGAACCTCTGGCTATCCTGTTTAGCCGATCACTGGAAACAGGGGAGGTACCAAAAGACTGGAGGACAGCAGATATAGTCCCCTTATACAAAAGTGGGAACAAAGAGGAAGCAGGGAACTACAGACCAGTCGGCTCACCTTGGTAGTGGGGAAGATCATGGAAGCACTACTGAAGGAGAGATTGGTGGAACATCTGGTTGTGAATGGACTACAGGACCCAAGGCAGCATGGTTTCACCAGGGGGTCATGTCAGACCAACCTCGTTTAATTTTTGACTGGGTGACTAGGAGGTGGATCAGGAGGGCAGTGGACATGGCCTACCTAGACTTCAGCAAAGCCTTTGACACTGTGCCACATAGAAGACTATTACACAAACTGGGGAACATGGGTGTGGGCAAGACAGTAGTGTGGTGGGTAGGTAACTGGCTGGGTGGCAGGACACAGAGGGTGGTGGTAATAAAGGCTGTCACTCCACAGAGGGAAGAGTGACCAGTGGGGTACCACAGGGATCATTGCTGGGACCGTCCTATTCAACGCCTTCATCAGTGACATTGCACAGGACCTAGAAGGCAGAATTTCACTGTTCGCTGATGACACAAAGCTTTGTAACAGAGTAGACACACCAGAGGGTGTAGACAGAATGAGAAGGGACCTGCAGAAACTTGAAGAATGGTCAGGGGTTTGGCAGTTGAAATTCAATGCAAAGAAGTGCAAGATAATGCATACTGGGCACAAAAACCCTGTCACAATATATCAGTTGGGGGTGAGGATATAGCATGCACCAAGCAGGAAAGGGATCTTGGGGTTATCATCTCTGATGACCTCAAGGTAGATAAATAGTGTGACAAGGCAGCAGGTAAAGCAAATAGGATGCTGGGATGTATAGGCAGGGGCATCACCAGCAGGAAAAGGGAGGTCATAATTCCGCTATACAAGACACTAGTAAGGACCCACCTGGAGTACAGTGTACAGTTCTGGAGACCATACCTATATAGGACATAGACTGGGTAGAGATAGTTCAGAGGAGGGCAACAAAGATGGTGCATGGATTGCATCACAAGTCCTATGAAGACAGGTTGAAGGAACTGAACATGTACTCCCGGAGAGAGGAGGAGAGAGGGATATGATAGAGACATACAAGTATCTCACAGGGAGGAACAGGGTGCAGGAATACACTATTTTTAAGTGAAAAAGATGTTCCAGGACTAGAGGGCATGGGATGAAGTTGGTGAGAGGATGATTCAGAGGAAACATGAAGAAGAATTTCTTCACAGAATGGGTGGTGGACAAGTGGAACACCCTGCCAGAGGAAGTGGTGGGCACTGAAACAATCACAGGATTTAAGAATGCATGGGATAGACATAAAGGAATTCTGGAGGTCAGGGGTAAGGGGCAACAGACTTCTAGGAAAACATAAACTGAACTTACAAGCTGAAATGGGCAGACTGGGTGGGCCATAGGCCCTTATCTGCTGACACTGTCTATGTATCTATGTATCAGGGAAGATTCCCAAGCATAAGGAGGAATTAAATATAATGGAATGTGGATAAGCAAAATATTTAATCCCCATCTTTAGAATTCTAAAGTCTAAACCATCATGGGATACAGAAGGCCAGGGGTCATCACCTAAAAGATACTTCACAACTATTTCAGGGGAGACCTTTTTAAAGTAAAACTTTGGTGATGTACAGTCATTATTTGCTTTCTGAGAATCTTATATCAAGGGGAAAAACTGTGACCTATAACCATCTAGGTCACCAAAATAGTTGTTAAGCATCTGGAAGACCAATCCGGGGTCACTTATAATAGAGTTGTCCTTATGCAAAGAGATAGATGTAGTTTTCTTCCCTCTCCCTAGCAATTCATTTAAAGAGGAGAGGAAATCATTTCTAGCTGCCGACTATTTATAAACTTCTTATTCTCAGAAATGATATGCATTCCCTAAACTATCCTTATTTCAGTGTACCTGAATAAAAAGTGATATGAAAAACTATATTTTACATTGTTTTGTTTTATGGACAGCATTCTGTTACAGTCCTTGTCATGGAACCAATAATTTGGGGTTTTAGCTATGTCACAGTTTGTGCACAGAACTCTAAACCTGGTTCTAATAGGCCAACAGCTCATAATAAGCATTCTGTACACAAACCATGACATAGTAAAAACTCCATATTACTGGTTCCATGATGAGAACTGTAACAGAATAATGCCCATAAAAATACAGTTTTTCATATCACTTTTTATTTACATATAGCTAAATATGGATAATTTAGGGAATGCATATCATTTCTGAGAATAAGAACCTTATAAACAGCTGCCAGTTAGAAATGATTGCCTGTCCTCTTTAATGTCCTCCAGGTCTTTTGGCATCCACAGTTGTGTTTTGCTGCTCGGACAAAAAAAAAGGTCTTTGCCTTTCTTGCCTCAGACTTACACCTATGTCTAACATCAGTTTATTAAAAATGAACAGAGGAATTCATTCATCTTAAACCTAGACACTTGGTTCAGGTTTATTGATGATGTGATTGTTATATGGAAAGGCCCTGAAGAAACAATCTCAGAATGTATGTCTTATTTACATCAGAATAATTTGGGCCTCACATTCAGATATACAAGTAATAGGGAGGGAATTGTGTTTTTGGACCTAGAGCTAGAAGGTAGGGATGGTGAGCCAATCATTACTAAAGTTCATAGAAAGGATGCCACTGCTAATAATATACTCCACGCTAACAGTTCACACCCTAGAAAATTGATTAACTCAGTTCCCTATGGAGAACTTATTAGGTCAAAATGAAACTGTTCCTGTGAATCAGAATTTGAAAAACAAGCTGAAGACCTAAAGAATAGATTAACAGAAATGAGTTATACCACAGATGTGTTATTGGAAGTTTATGAGAAAGTAAAATCTCTGAATAGGAATGATTTACTTAAAAGTAAAAAAGACAATTGGCACCTAAACAAGAACAGAGTAAAATAGTGACCTTTGTCACTGAGTTCAACCCATTGGCAGGAAGGGTGGCAAGTTTGGTTCACAAGTATTGACCTTTGTTACTTACAGATCCAATTTTGAAAAGGGGAATTTCAGGAAAGCCAAGGTGACATTCTCAAAGGGCAAAAATATAGGGGATAGAATCACACACAGCCACTATGTTGAGACCAATGAGTCAATGGGAAAATCAAATTGGCTAAGGAATAAGCCAAAGGGTTTCCATAAGTGTGGTAGATGTAATATCTGTCAATATGCACACACTGGTAATATGTCTGTGAAAGATGAAAAGAACTTTGAAATTTAACAGTTTATTACATGCACCATACCATTTGTTATTTATATGTGCTGGTGTGATTGCCCCAAATTCTACATTGGTAGAATGACCAGATTAACCACAAAAAGGACCCAAGAACATATCAGGGCCATAATCAATGGCAACATGTGTAACTCGATAGGAGCCCATTTTTGGAATGTCACCAAGGGAATCCTAACCATTTCAAGTTTACTGTCCTAGAACATGTACCTAGGCATCCTAGAGGGGGAAACAGAGTAAATATACTTTCTCAGAGAGAAAGTAAGTGGATTGTAGTATTAGATACAGTAACCCCATTATTCTTGAACAAAGAATTAGACTGTATACTTTATCTGTAATAAAGACCATAAACAACAAATATAAATACAGATTTAGGCCTTAACCTCTCCTTCCTAGATGTCACAGTGACTACAAACTATAGTTCAAACTGTGATTGCTAATTTCAAAACTTATGTATCTTATTTTCTTTATTTTGGTTTTAAGGGTGTCCTGCAATATTTATCTGGAAAAGCTATTTGTGAGAGCTACTTGTTATGCCCATGAAGCATAGATGGGGCCCTCTACTATGCTGGTCTCTCAGTAGGCCACCCTTTCAACTAATTTGGATTACTTATAAGATACTGAGCCAATGTACCCCATATTTAAACTTAAAATGTAGTTAACTATAAGTGTTTCTATCATTTTAGCTCTGAAATTACAGTCTTTACAGTAATCCATGTTTTCCTCCCTTATACTGGTTTCCATTTCTGCTAAAAAAAAAACTTTTCTTTTGCCCCTCCCCCCTTTTTCCTCCCTTACCTTATTTCCAAGGTTGTTTTATGAGTCTGGAAAATTAAAACAACTGGGCTTACCCCTGGTCCTTCCTCACTATTATCTTATCCAAACTTCCTTTGGTTTTTTCCCCCCTTTCTTCTTAAAGTTCCCCTTCTCCCCTTCCAGAACTTTGATAAAATCCTCCCCTACTGTACTTTCTTTTGATTTTCATCCAAGTTACTTTTCTATTCCTCCATCGCATTTCCTACCCTCCCTTTTCATCCCTCAACTTTCCTGGAATATGTATTTCATTTGGAAGCAAATACTGACAAAAATGCTTTATAAAAAGGTTGTTTTTATAACCAGTCATGGAGTGAGCTTTTTCTGCAGAATTTAATCATCATTTACTTAAGTTTATATAGTAACTTTAAATTAGCCTCAGGAAAGTTTTTATACCTTCCTGATTAATTTGTAAATTAACTTATATACAGAGGCCTGGATATTCAAAAGGGTTGCGCTCGTGCAACAGGGTTGCTCCATGCGCAACCCACCAATGCTCCATGGTGCGATATTCAAAGGGACAAGTTGCACTGCACAACACCAATGTGCTGGGGAGCATCGGTAATGTATGCAGCGCAAGTGCCGGGGGTGTGCCCATGCATACACATCACATCCCGATATTCAGCCTGGGATGTGCAGCACATATGCTGGCAGAACTCCACCTTGCGCCAGTCGGGGGGGCACAAAGTTGTGCCTGATAAAAACAGGAACAAGTCCTGGCCACTCACAGGCAAGCTGCTGTGTTGCAGGGCACAACACTGCAGCCGTCAGCCGTAGGTGGCCACCCTCCCACCCAGAACACTGTCCACAATCTCCCTGCCCTGGGATCGTTGTGCCCCCTCATCACCGATCACAGGCATAAGTATAGGAAATCCCAGGTGGTCCAGTGGACTGCTCTCCATCTCCCAATCATGGGCATATGTAGAAGAAATTCCTGGTGGTCCAGTGGACCGCTCTCCATCACCCGAATGCAGGCATATATAAAAGAAAGTCTCTGGAAGTCCAGTGGAAATCCCCCCAGCACCCAATCATGGCCAGCAATAGTGAAAGACACCCTGGTGGACCAGTGGTACCCCTCCCCAACCGCCCACTAAGGTCCTCCACCACCCAGCACCCCCCCAGTCAGCGGTGGGTGGCAGCACCCCGCCTGCATGCCACCCGGCTGTCCGCTGACTGACAGCATACAGTACGGTCCGTACGCCTATTGGTCCACTGCATGGGCCAATTGACATGCAGACCATACTGTGCTACACAGGCCTGATATGTGAATGAACACATTTTCTAATCTTGTTTATTCTTCTATGACCTGTTGTTGGGTCATTTCTAAAAGCCCTAATACGTTGTCTGGCCAAATATGACTTATATCTTCCACAATCCAAATCAAACAATGTTCAATTAGTTTTATCCCCCTTAGAAGTTACAGTATATATAGTAATGGAAGAGTGATAACTGGAAACAGCAAAATAAATTACTGTAGGCTGTTTTTGTGGGATAATCGAAAACATTGAAAATCAGTAATGCAAGCAGATGGTGGTGGATAATGAAAAAAAAAATGTACTCAGATGGTAATGGGCAATGGATAATGGAAAAACATAAAAAAAGCATTACTACATGCAGCCAGAGTTCATCATTTGTTAAAGCCTAGATAGTAAAGAGTATTTCTCTTGTATTGTGCAGAATATGAAAACAGGTTTACATAGATTCCTGATGGTGTATGGCATTTAATGTAATCCTGTATAAGTAGTGTTACATTTCAGGCTGATAGGCTTGGTTATATCAGTGCTAGAATTATTGCATATTCACTACTGACTCTCAGGTCTACCCACACAACACATTATTATTAGGTTTAACTGTGCAAATATGATACGTAATAGTCAGTTGTCTAACTAGTTGCACATTGTATTACTTTTAGTGAAACACACAGGTCAGACAAAGATGCATCACTTTCTAGGAAATTTGCCATGATGCAATGCCCTATAGAGATACTTCCATGAACTGCTAGCAGTGTGTTTTTTGAATGTGGGAGGACATATCTTTTACCTTGTTTAGAAGCATATCATAACATGGAGATAACTACTAGCTGTGAATTCAGTGGTGCACGAGCAGAGTTTGCCAACTCACAAAATACAAATTCAAAAAAGCTCAGCACACCAATTGTTGTGAAAAAGCAAATACAAATGTTATTGTTCCAGCAGGTGCCTAGTGTGACCTAGCCCTGCGCTTCAACCCTCAAGTGGGTCTTCCTTTGGGGCAGATCTAAGGAGCTCACAAATGTGTAAAAATTTATACAGAATTAATTAAACGATTAAAGAAGCAGTGCATCCCACGTGATACAAACAACGTGCACAATGAAAAAATTAAACATAAAAATTATTTCATCAAGCTTATCTCCAGCTTCTACATTGCTTTAGTACAACTGCTTTATTTCTAGTTTTATATTTTTACTTGGATAGCTTGAATCCACCAGGACTTTCTAAATAAATAAATAATCCTACTATTAAATCTTTCCTACTTCAAAATCAGTTTTAAAGAACATCAGTTCTATTGAGAACAATAAGTAGATCCCAAAACAGGCTGAACATACTATAAAGTTCAAAAAGTGTATGGAAGGTCAAATTGGACTGCAAAAGGTCATTCCATATGTTGTCTAATATATACAAATCATATTAAAAAGTACTTAGAAAATACATTTATACTTTCCTAGTTTTTGTTACAAAAAAATGATCTAAAGTTTCACTTAACTCAATGGAGGTCACATTTTTACAGCAAAGAGTCATCTATTACATAATGTACATTCTGGCCTGGATATTCAGATTGTGCCAGGCAGAGGCACAATCCTGGGCTGCACCAGGGGATGGACCAGGTGATATTCAACAGTGCTACACCATGGCTCAGCACCATTGAATATGGCACTGAGGGCACCAGCACAAGTGGCAGAAGAGGAGCAGGGGGATGCGCCAGGGCAAGTGCAGTTGTGCTAGGTCCATCAACCACGATATTCAGCACTGGGCATGCAAATGAGGCTATTATGCATGCAAGGCACAAATGGGACCATTTGCATATCATTATGGTCCCATTTGCATGCGGTGCGCTGATCCTTGGTGACTTGAGCCTAGCACCAAGCCAGGCCAGAATGTAGATAAGAAAAGAGAAAAAAAAATTTTAAGGAATCAGATATGATCATATCAAGTTAAAAATTGGGAAAAAATGCTGGGTACTATAAACTCTAAGGATGATAAAAAATTCTGGCAACTGGTGGCAAAGGGGGCAGGAGGATATCAACCTAATATTAAAGCCCATGTTACACCAAAGAACTGGGACACATTTAAAAAAAAGTTTTGTGTAGGTCATGTTTTGGGCAGTAGGTGATGCTGTTGCATGTGGATTTTGTTAGAAAGTCTTCATTCCCATAGTACTGGTGCCCCCTCCCCGAAGTTTAGTTTGATCAACCACGTTGTCTGTTATGGAGTAAGTGAAGCTAGTTTTTGGCTTTTTTTTTTGTTTGAGGAGTTGAACAATCACGATGTCAACCGAAAAAAAAATATCTGGGTGGACGATAAACTACTTACCAATATGCACCGCGGCTCCGCAAGATAACAAAAGTTGTTTTTTATGTCTGGATTTAGGGCGTTTTGCCTGCAGTGCTTTTGAGAAAAGCGAGACAGTAAGGCATTGCAGTTTATATTTAACGTGATTGTGTTCTGAAGGAGCGGGTTGTAGATTCTGCCGGTTTGGCGTGAGGCAGCATGGCAGCGAGGGGGGGGGCAGTTTTCTGTGACGAAGTACCTGGCACTGTCAGAGGAAGAAGAGGGAGATTTCTTTGTCTTTGCAGAGCATGTGCTGGGGCTGACAGTTGTGAGGATGTTATTTTTTTTTAATACTGACCGACTGAAACTCTGACTCGCTATGGACTGTGAGAGATGAAGAACACTACGTGGTCAGCGAGGAGGCTGGTGACCGGAGGTTTTCTGAAGCCATGATGATGTAGCCCAATATCATCACAGCTTCAAAAACCTCTTGGCCAATCAGCTTGCTGTATGTACGATCCCCAGTTCATAAATATTATTATTCCATTACATAACAAGCATTTGTCAATGCCGAATGTTAATTGCGTTGGTCCATTGAGCTCGCTCACTGCCTCTGTGTCGCTCGCTTGTTCTGTTTCTCCTGGTGCTGCAGGCTACTCTTTTGTACTGAGCTCCTGCCTGCATTGGCACATTTTTCTGCCCACAAAGAAATCTGCAGCTGTCCCGACAGAGCTCCATCGAGGTTGGTCACTCCCCCTCTTTCACTCGCTCATTCTGTTTCTGCTGGTGCTGCAGGCTGTCCTTTTTACTGGGCTCCTGCCTTTGTTGGTGGCTTTTTCTGCCCACAACGAAATCTGCAGCAGTCCTGACACAGGTCTGTTGAGCTTGCTCACTCCCCCTCTCTCACTCACTCATTCTGTTTCTGCTGGTGCTGCAGGCTGGCCTTTTGTACTAGGCTCCTGCCTCTGTTGCCACTTTTTTCTTCCCACAAAGAAATCTGCAGCAGTCACGATAGAGCTCCATTGAGCTTGCTCACTCCTCCTCTCTCAGTTGCTCCTTGTGTTTCTCCTGGTGCTGCAGGCTACCCTTTTGTACTGGACTCCTGCCTCTTGTTGGCATCATTTTCTGCCCACAAAGAAATCTATAGCAGTCGTGAAAGAGCTCCGTTAGCCTCACTCACTCCCCCATCTCACTTGCTTGTTCCATTTCTGCCAGCGTTGCAGGCTGCCCTTCTGTACTGGGTTCCTGCCTGTGTTGCTGCCCTTTTCTGCCCACAAAGAAATCAGCAGCAGTCACGATAGAGCTCCGTTGAGCTCGCTCACTCGCTCTCTCTCAATCACTCATTCTGTTACTCCCACCGCTGTAGGCTGCCCTTTTGTACTGGGCCTCTGCATGCATTGCTGCCTTTTCCTGCCCACAAAGAAATCCACCACAGTCCCAACAGAGCTCCATTGAGCTCACCTTCCACCACCCTCACTCACTTGTTCTGTGTCTCCCGGCACTGCAGGCTGCCCTTTTGTACTGGGCCCCTGCCTGTGTTGGCACCTTTTCCTGCCCACAAAGAAATCCACAGCAGTCCTGATAGAGCTCAGTTGAGTTAGGTCACTCCTTCCCTCTCGCAGTCTCTCAATCCTATTCTGTCCCAAGCACTGATTTCCAACAGCGACTGAGGTATTCTGCGCCAGAAGCACAGAAACACATTTCAGCCAGGATGTGAAAAATGACAGCTGTACTGTTCATAAGGAAGTGTGAACAAATGCCAGTGTTGAAAATGTGGTGTGAAAATATTACTAATTTGCGAACTTACAAGGGTGCATGGAAACTGCACAACACATGCTCAAAACACAGTCATTTTATGGAGTTTCATCACAAAATTTTCAACATAGCCATTTTAGGACCTCTGCTCATGAACAGTGTCAGCGTGATTTTCTTAATGTGTCCCGAACACTGATTTCACAAAGTGACTGCGCTATTCTGCACCGGAAGTGCGAAAACACATTTCGGCCAGGATGTGAAAAATGACAGCTGCACTGTTCATAAGGAGGTATGGAAAAATGGCAATGTTAAAAATCTGGAGTGAAAATATTGCAAAGTTGCGAAGGTACGAGTGTGCATGGGAAATGCACAAGGCACATTCGTAACACACTCATTTTGTGGACTTTCATCATCAAATTTTCAACATAGGCATTTTAGGACCTCTGCTAATGAACAGTGTCTGTCATTTTCATAATGTGCCTAACACTGATTTCTACAGACCATGTTATCCTAAGTACTGAATCATGTAAAACACATTTCAGCTAGGACATGAAAATAACAGCTGTACTGTTCATAAGGAGGTACAGAAGAATGGCAATGTTGAAAATATGGAGTGAAAATATTATTAATTCATGAAGTTACGAGCATATGTGCAAACTGCACAACGCATGCTAATAACACAGTCATTTTATGGAGTATAGTCACCAAATTTTCAACATAGGCTTTTTAGGACCTCTGCTAATGAACAGTGTCAATGTAATTTTCTTAATGTGTCCCAAATACTGATTTCCTACAGTGACCATGCTATTCTGTGCTGGACGTGCGAAAATACATTTCAGCCAGGATGTGGAAAATGACAGCTGTACTGTTCACAAGGAGGTCTTAATGCCAATGTTGAAAATCTGGTGCGAAAATATTGAAAATTCGCAAAGTTACGAGTGCGCGTAGCAACTGCGAAATGTACACTCGTAAAACAATCAGTTTTTTGATCGGCTGTAATCCAAAACTGCAATAAATAAATAAATAACTAAATTTATTTATTTGAATTTTGGTAACCAGGTAGGTCCACCGTGACAGGAGGTGCTTATTTGACCTGGAGGCTGTAGTGTGTGGTGTAAGGAGGAAGATCTGTGGTGGAGCGGAAGATTCCTGACACATTCTTTCTGGACATTATACTGGTGCCACCCACTCATTTTCCAGGTCCTAGTTGTCAGACTAAGGGGAGACAGTGACAGTACCTCTGTGGATTATTGCACGGCTCCTTAATTCTGCTGTTGGAGTGTGAGGAGAGTACGTACGTTTGGCATTTGATCATATGGACTGGGTGAGGGTGACAGCCTCACCTACCTTTGGACTTTATTTGGAGGTTTTGGCATGTTTCCTTTTTTCAACAGTGATTTCTTATTTAATACGAACTGGACCTTAAATGACTAAACTGGTTGGGATTTTAAAATTAATTTTGAAGATGGCGGATTGTTTGATTATTTAGGTTGGTTTTAATTGGAGGATTTAGGGTATTATAATTTGTAGGGTGGCTATTCTGGGTGTCTGGAGATTATGTGTCGGCAGGAGGCTCTCCCGGTCAGGCACTACTCCCCCTTGGAGCTATGAGGCCTCCATCCCTTCAACTGTCCCCCTGTGCCTGATGACATATATGAACATTGTTGGGCATTGGGGATCATTGGAGGGAGGTTTAGGGGGACCCTGGACCTCAGGGGGTGTTTAGTGGCCGGATTGGGGTCATAGAGATGAGGAGATGCCCTGGGGCAAAATGGAGACTGGAGAGGGGGGTCCTCCCAGTCTGGTTCCCATACCCAAGGGCTCTACTTCAAGTGGGCAGTTGACCCAATCAGCCTCAGAGTCTCATCCCACCCAGGCAGTGTTATGTAATGCCAGGTCCATTAAAAACAAGATGGCAATAATTGCCAATCTTGTTGGGTCATTGGACCTGGCATGCATCACCAAGACCTGGCTGGATGATAATGCTGGCCCAGTTCTAGAGTCAGCCATTCCAGCTGGGTTCTCAATGGTACATCACCTGAGGTTGGATTATAGGGGTTGGGGTGTAGCCATCTGTTTTAGAATGGAATTGGGCCTGGTAGATGTGCCAGTGGGGGAGACCAGATCCTTTGAATGTATCTTGGGCACAGGTGTGAGGTGCAAAATTCTTCTCGTCTATCATTCACTCGGGGATGGGAAGCAATTTTGCAGAAACTCATGGACTTCATTGTCGACATGGTGTTGGAGTCCCCCAGAGTGATGGTGCTGGGTGACTGCAGTGCCTGGATCAATGACGAACTCTCGTAATTTGGCCAGGACTTCCTCTAATGATTTAGTTGGGCTTCACACAGGTAGCTATCTCTGAGACCCATAATTCTGCTCATTCTCTGGATCTGGTCTTCCTACTGGGAATAGAGACCTCTGACTTGGTGGTAGAACCAGTCAGTTGGTCTAACCATTACACTATCAGGTTCAATTTCCAGGCTCCCCCTTATAGGCTTGCCCCTTTGGAGATGGTCTGGTACTGCCCATTAAGGGGTGTGACCCCAGATGGTCTAATGGCAGTACTGGATCTATCAGGACTTCTGACTGAAAGCTAGGGTCCAGACAACCTACTACAAGCCTATAATAAGGCAGTGGTGGTGGCTCTGGATTCTATTACTCCGGTTCGTGTTTTCCCCCTCACCCTTTGCCCTTGGTCCCCTTGGTTTGATGGGACTATGAGGGAGATGAAGAGAGAGGGACAAAGGATGGAGTGTCGCTGGTGGAAATCTGGCCTTGATGCTGATGGACTTAGATTGATGGCCCATTATACGGACTATCAATTGGTGATCTCCCATAAGAAGGCAGAGTTCCTGTCAGGGGAGATTACCTCTGCATGGAACTGACCAGCTCAGCTCTTCTGAACTGTGGACAGACTGTGCAGTCCAGCCAGTCTGCAAGTTTGGAGAGCATTGTCACAGGATAAATGTGATGAGTTTGTTTGCTTCTTTGCAGATAAGGTTGCTGACCTTAAGTCAGAGATTGGCACTGTCCATTCCAATGGGTGGGGCAGTGATCGGTGGGAGATTGCAGACCCTCAGTTTGGTTGGTTGGTCTTTGATCAGGTGGTGATTGTGGATGTCATGAAGATCATCCAGAGTATGCAGTTGACCTGTTGTAGTTTGGACCCAGGACCAACTCATCTCCTTGTGGGGTGCATTGAGGTCATCAGCCCAGTCCTGGCAGAAATAGTCCAGTGTTCTCTTGAGACAGATGAGTTTCCTGATTACCTGAAGGAGGCAGTGATGACTCCCCTCCTTAAGAAATCTTCTCTCGACCTGGACCACCTCTCCAACTACAGACCTGTCTCTAACCTGCCCTTCGTGGGTAAGATTATTAAGAAGGTGGTTGCACTGCAACTGAATGACCATCTTGCCATCCATATCTATGATCCTTTCCAGTCAGAATTCAGGAAGAGGCACAACACTGAGACTTCCCTGGTCCAGGTGCTCAATGATTTGATAGCAAGAGATCAGAGGAATCATTCCATCTTAGTCCTTCTTGATCTCTCTGTGACATTTGACACTGTGGATCATGATGTGTTGCTGGAGCACCTGCGGATAATCTGTGGACTTTTGGGGACAGTCCTCAGATGATTCCATTCTTTCCTCACTGGTAGGTTTCAGAGAGTAGCATTGGAAATTTATTCCTCCGAGACATTCTCCCTGCCATGTGGGGTGCCCTAGGGCTCTGTGCTTTTGCTTATGTTATTCATGGTGTATATGCTGCCATTGGGAGACACTGTAAGGTGACATGGTCTGAGTTTTCACTGCTATTCAGATGATACTCAGCTATACATGTTCTTTGCACCTGACTGGGATCATGCGTTCTCTGTGGTTAACAACTGCCTCTCCGAGATCCAGGATGGGATGAGTGCCAACTGGTTGAAGCTGAATCCTGACAAAACTGAGGTCTTGGTGGTGGACTGGGTAGAGGGGTCTTCTCCTGGGCAGACCCTCTGGGCTTTTGCTTAGTGGTAGCCAGCTGATGACCTCTGAACAGGTGCAGAGTATGGGCCTTATTCTTGATGAGGGGTTGACTCTGAAATCTCAGGTGTCATCCATCGTCAAGACCTCATTTTACCATCTGAGGAATATTGCCAGGAATAAGCACCTGGTTCCACCTGGTGACCTTCCGACACTGGTTCACACCTTTGTGACCTCTTGCCTTGATTACTGCAACACCCTGTACCTAGGGCTACCAGGGGTTGATATCCACTGCTTGCAGCTGGTGCAGAATGCGGTTGTTGACTGGGCTTTCCCAATCTAGCCATGTCATGCCTATGCTGCACGGGCTGCACTGGCTGCCAGTTCAGTGGCAGATCACCCCTTCAAGGTCAGCTTGCCGACCTATAAAGCCCTACATGGACAGGGACCAAGTTACATGCAAGAGCTTCTGTGTCCCTATTGCCCCTCCGATTGCTCCTCTCTGCTGATGAGGGATTGCTGGAGATTCCCGGGGTTCATTTGAAGACCTCTGGAGCTTGAGCATTTGCATTTGTGGCTCCTACCCTGTGGAATTCTCTGCCTCATCGGGTAAGGAGGTGCCTGACTGTGGAGAGCTTTAAAATCAGCACGCAGAACCTACTTATTCTTGCTTTCCTTTCCTGACAATTAATTTATGGAAGCCTGCTGTTAATGTTGGATTTTAAATGTGTATATTTTTAAGGCTTTTAAATTCTGTAAAACCACTTTGGTACTTGCTGAATTGCGCTTGATACAAATAAAGATGATGATTATTATTATTATTTTTCAGGGGTGACCCGTGGGAGGGTAAAAGGGGAGGTACAGAGAAACAATAGATAACAATAACAGATAAGTGCACAAGAGCACTTTACAATAGTCTGTAGAACACAATAAATATACAAAATACACTGTGCAGGTGCAGTATTTTAAAAATTATACAGTATAAGCAGGCACAGAGATAGCGATTCACAATAGATATTCACGGTGCAAATGCAGAGATTTTTACAGTTCATACAGTCGGTTTTACAGATAAAACAGAAGATACTGGTGCAGAGGCTGAGAATTCAAAAACACTGGAACACAATTGAAGTGGGAGTGAAACAGCTCAGAGTCGGAACACAGCAGAGCAGGAATGGCACAAATGGGTAAAGCAAGAGAGAGCTAGGAAGGGACAAGGGCATAAGCTGGAAGTGAAAGGTGGGATAACTTAGGCACAGGAGAAAGGCTGAGGGGAGGCAAGGTGAGATTTAAGAGAACTCTTGAAGGAGTGGATGGAGGGGCATATCAGAGCTGCCGCTGATAGGGTGTTTCAGAGGGAGAGCCTGTAAAAGGCAAATGCACATCAACCCATGGCCAGGCGGGGTATTGAAATGGAGAGAGGAGGAAGGTAGGATGACCTTAAGGACCTCATCATGGTTTTACATTGGACAATGTCTATGAGGCAGGGAAGAGCGCATGTATGGACAAAGTTGTAGGTAAGGCAGAAGGAGGGGTACTGTAGTCTGGCTTCAAAGGGAGGCCAGCCTAGGGAGGCAAGGGCTGAGCAGTGGTGCATCCTAGTGTTAGCACCAAGTGCAAAGCGTGCGACCCTGTGGTAGGTTTGCTTGAGTTTGTCAAGAGGGGTGACCTGAGTGGAGCTGAGTATGGGGGCTGCATAGGAGATAAGCAGGAGCAGGGAAGAGGAAAATAAATCCAGTCAGGAGAAACATAGAAACATTGAATTTGATGGCAGATAAGGACCGCTTGGCCTACCTAGTCTGCCCATTTTCCTACCTAACAGATAAGCTGCAGATCCTAGTTAACCAACTGCTTACTTCCTCCTACCCCCCACTAGGACTGCCTTATGTCTGTCTCATGCATTCTTGAATTCCCCCACTGTTCTTGATGCCATGCCCACCCCAAGGAGGCTGTTCCATGCATCCACAACCCTCTCTGTGGAAAAAATACTTCCTCACATTACCTCTGAGCCGTTCCCCCTCTATCTTCAAATTGTGCCCCTTTGTTCTTGCACATCTCTTTTTCTGAAAGATGCTACCCTCTTGAACTTTGTTGATTCCCTTGAGGTACTTGAAAGTTTCTATCATGTCCCCTCTCTCCCTTCTTTCCTCAACGGTATACATATTAAGCTCCTTTAGTCTTTCTTCGTATGTCTTCTGGTGCAGGAGGAGTATGTAAGGCAGGGCAAGTGGCGATACAGCAACCCTAGCTTTCAGTGAATAGTTTTAACCACAGTTGAAACATGTGTGTCAAGTGTGAGGTGGGAGTCCAGTGTGACACCAAGGTATTTAAAGGACTGTACCTGATCTAAGGGGTTACCACTGGAGGAATTCATCACCAAGGGGGTTGGGGAGGTTAGCCTATGGATCTGATGATAGAAGAGCATTGATTTTGTCTTCTTGGTGTTGAGCACTAGGAGATTATTGGAAACCCATGACGCAAGCTTAAGGAAGTCCTGCTGCAAGTTGCGATTCAACAAAGTCGAGTCAGAAGAGGATCTGTACAGAATGGCATTGTCAGCATACATCTGGACTGACACACCTCCACAATGAAGTGGGAGTTCATTAATAAATAAAGAAAATAGAAGTGGGCCAAGGATAGATCCCTGAGGGGTCCCATCCTTTGTGGCGCTATATGGGGAAGTGTGATCAGCCCATTTCACACATTGTGTTTGGCTGGTAAGATAGCTCAAAAACCAATTTGATGACAGGGCATCAAGACTGAGGGAAAGGAGCACGTGTAGCAGGAGGTTATGGCTGACAAGGTCAAAGGCCTTGGTAAGGTCGATGACTATGGCACCAGTGACAAGGCCCTTATCCATAGCAGAAAGGATGTGGGATGTAACCTTAATGAGGGCAGTGTGGGTACCGTGGGATTTATGGAATCCATGCTGGTTCAAGGAAAGCAAACTGTTAAGCTCCAGGTGGGACTGAAGTTGCACATGAACAATTTTTTCTTGTATTTTGGCAAGGGGGCAAAGTATGGAGATGGGCTGGTAATTCTCAAATGTTCTTATGAAGAGGGACAACTATGGTGGCCTTTCACTTGCTAGGCACAGTGCTAGAACAGAAAGATGTTATTAATTAGGATACATACAGGAGAGGCAATGGCAGCAGCACTGAGTTTTAGGAAGAGGGTTTCAAGGGAGTCAAATCCAGGTGAGGAGGTTTCCTTAATGCTCCTAAGGTGACACAGTACCTCTTTCTGAGTGGCCAATTTAAGGTGAAAGGAAGGGCTAGTAAAAGTGGAATGGGGAAGAGGGGAGAAGGTACAAGAGCCGGAAGGGAGGTCTTATGTTTGGAGAGGTCGGTGAAGGCCTGGTTAAACTCACAGGCAATAGCTGTGGAGTCGGTGACCTCAGAGCCATTAAGATGCATGATGTTGGGTAAGGAAGAGGGTTTACCCTTCGAAAAGGAGTTTATTTGTCCCAAGAATTCTTTTGGGTCAGAGAGATTACTAGTTTGGAGGGAGCAGAGGAATAAGCATTTGGCAGAGTGCAGCTTACTCTTACATTGGTTACACAACAGCCTATAAGTCTGCCAGTCAGCAGGTAGGCCAGAGGTTTTATAAAGGTTCCAGGTGGCATCATGGGAAGCCATGAAGCCTCTGAGCTCCTTAGAGAGCCATGGGACATAAGCCAAAGAATGAGAACCAAAGGGGCATGGAGGTTGACGACAGAGTTAAAGGTGTTGGTGAAGTATTCCAAAGTGGAATCTACATCCAGTAGTAGGTTAATTAGGGACCAATCAGCCTGGGATAGGGAGGCTTGAAAGGCCAGGGGAAAGAAGGAGGTCATGTATCTGTTTGACATGATTTGGGGTGTGGTCTAGGAAAATTGTTCCACCACACAGAGAAGGTAGGGGAGTGGTCCTTAATGCATCAGGGAGAATACCAGAAGATTTGATGTGAAGGGGAACATTAGTGAGAACCTAGTCTAGAAGGGTGTGGTGACCAGTTTTATTATTGTGGGTTCATTGATGAGCTGCGAAAGGTGTATGTCAGCTAGTGCACTGTGAACCGACCCCAACCCTGGACCTAACCAATTGTTATTGTGACTAGAAGCACTGTCTTTAGTGTCAGCCACTTGAGATCGATTGCCTGTAAGGGCTCAAATGGGGGTGCTGTTATTGTCTGCAGAACCAAGACTAAGTTCCATCTTGCAGTAATTGCTCTTGCCCTAGGCCTCAAATTGCTGGTTGCCTTGATTAATCTGATCATAACAGGGTGTGCCTCTGGCACTGTTACCTATCTGGCCTCTAGTGGCTCCAATTGCTGCTACTTGTGCCATCATAGAGGCCGATGAGAGGCCCTTCATCAGTCCTTCCTGAAAAAATAGTAACAGTACCGATATGGGTGCTGTTGTCAGTTCAATATTTTTTCATTTGCATCAATCTTAGAATATCTCCCTTTGCCTCCAATATGTGCTCATGGTTGAGGTCCTTCTGGACATGGTTAGTGTGTCCACTACCTTTTCCATATATACTGCCCTCAGCAATCTCTCCCTTTCAGTAGGCAAGCAGTGAGCTGTAGACTGTGAGGGCTGTGGTGTAAGGGCTGTCAGTATAGCCTAGAGGTTAGAGTAATGAGCTGTGAATGAGCTTGGTACATCCAGCAGACCAGACCTGGGTTTGATTCTCACAACCTCCACTTGCATACTGTGTGACTCTGAGCAAGTCACTTAACCACCCAGTGCTCCCAGATCACCCCTGAAAACATGCACTTGTGCCTAGAGGGCCTTACCCGATTACCAAAGACTAAAAAAAAAAAAAAAAGACTGGGTCCTGGTGGACAATATTACGTAACACCAATAATATAGGCAGGATAGCACAGTAGTTTAAGGCTCTGAGCTGCAAATCTGGAGACCTGGGTTTTAATCTGCCAGCCCCCACTTGCATACTGTGTGACCCTGAGCAAGTCACTTAACGTCCCTGTGCTCCCAGGTTGCACCTGTAAACAAGATTTCAGCTTAGTGTGTCTCACCTGGTTAAACAATTGGAAAAAAAAATATCCAGGGGCTTTCCAATACCACAGCTATCACCATGGTGAACCATGATCTTCTTGGCAAGTATGGTGTCACAACAATTACCCTTGCCCGGGATTGTCTCATTTGGTGCAGTACTTGCAGAATGAGTGGAATTGGGGGAAATACATATGCTACTGTGACCCACCATTTCCTGGACAGCACATCCACTCTGGCTGACTGGGGTTCCTTGAATTTGGAGTAGAACTTCTGTACCTGTGTATTGTTTGCAGTTGCCATGAGATCTAGCTCTAGTGGACCTCAGTGGTTGTTGATCTTGATGAAGATCTGTTGATTTTGTTGCCAATCCCCGGCTGAAAGAGTTGGTGGTTTAGCCAATCTGCCTTCTGGTTCGGTTTTCCCACCAAGTGTATTGCCGCAAGGTGTGGGAGGTTGCCTGGTCCCAGTTGAGGACCTTGGTGGCTTCTCTCTGCATCATCACATTCTTGCTGCCCCCTTGCTTTGCTAGGTATGCCACTATGGCCATGTTGTCAGAATGGATAAGGGTGTTCTTGTGGTGCACTCGAGTTAGAAATGCAATGAGGGCATTGTACATTGCTCACATTTCTAACACGTTTATGGGGAGCATTGTCTCCAATGGAGTCCACCTGCAGTGCACAGATTGGTTGTCTGTGAGTGCCCCCCAAACCTAATAGGCCATCTCTGTCTGTGGGTCCAGGGGTGTCCTTCTGGTTAGGTTGTCTACCTTCAACCACCATGTCAGGGAAGCCCACACCTGTGGTCTCATGACAAACTGAACTGAGAGGTCCTGATTCACCTGGTGGCCCTGCCTTACGTAGGCTAACAGCAAAGGTCTCATGTTCCATCATGCCCAGGGAGTCAGGTCTATGCATGAGGCCATCATACCCAGTAACCTGGATACCTCGAGTAGTGATGGAACCTTGTGGACTGTCAACTTCTTCACTAGGTGCAGTAAGGCCTGCACCATACCATCCACTGGGCATACCTTGCCCTCTGCTGTGTCTATCAGGGCCCTCAGATGTTTGATCCTTTGGCTGGGGTGATAGGGTGCTTTTCTTCCTGTTGACTACCCAGTCATGGCTCTCCAGGCAGTGCAGGGCTGCGTCCATATCCCTTTGTGCCTGGTAGTGAGAGCTTGCCTGTATGAGCAAGTAGTACAGGTAAGGAATTACCTGATGCCCTATTCTCTTAACTTGGCTGCTAGAACCACTGTTGTCTTTGTAGGGACCTGGGACATTGACGTCAGACCAAATGGTAGGGCTATGTACTGAAAATGTTGGCCCATGATGTGGAATCTTAGATACTTGTGGTAGGATCCTGATGTGGATATGTACTGCAGGTACATATCCTTTAGGTCTATGGGCATGAGATATCTCCTGGTCTCAGATCCTTGATCATGGACAGAACCATTTCCATCTTGAATCGCTTGCACTGGGAAAAGCTATTAAAGAATTTTAAGTTGAGCACTGGGTGAGGGTCTCCCATTTTCTTTGGCACCATGAAGAACACAGAATAAATTCCCTTGCCCCACAAAGAGTCCAACACGTTTGCAAATGCCCCTGTTTTCACAAGGTCATCCAGTATGCCCCCTGACCTGTTCTGGGGTGGCTCTACTTCTGGACACCAGGGAGGTGATCAATTGATCCCCTTGAGGTATCTTGGCCAGTCCTATTCCATCACCACTTCTCTCACCCATTTGTCTGTTGTTGTCCTTTGCCATGTTTCTGCAAGCTGCTTGAGTTGGGACCCAATTGGTGGGTACTCTGCCGCCGTCGCCCCCCCCCATAAGTAGTCATTGCTTGTTTTGCTTAGACTTGAATGAGTTGCTGTGGTGATTTCTGTTGGGTTGGAATTTGTTGTGGGGCTTATACTGCTGGCTTCTGTTAATCTGTTGGGGGTGTCCCTGTTAGTTATTTGTGTTGTAATTTTGTCTTTTGTTGTGAAAAGTTTGGCTTTTCTGGGACTTTGCTCTGTCTGGCAAGTATGTGTTGGCAGATGGCTTGTCCTTTTCTATTTCTCTGCCTTCCTTTTCCCTTTAAGATACCCCTCCATTCCCTCACTGAACAGTGAGGATCCCTTAAATGGTATTTTGAGGAGCATAGCCTTTGATTCTCAATCTGCATCCCAAGTCTTCATCCATATGAGTTGCCTGGCTCTGTTACTTATTGCCATCGATTTGGCATGGGAATCTATTGCTATATCTGCCAGGTATTTTGTTGCCAAAATGGATTGTTCCATCATGGTCATTTCAGCCAAATTGTGTATGAGGGTCTTTTGAATGTCCTGGAGCCATAGTACTTCTGCTTTAGTAGTATATATAACTGTGGTGGTGGCCCTAAATGTCCAATCCAGCTGGCTCAAAATTATTTTTCAGGAGTTCCTCCAGCCTCTTGTCAGTTGGTTTCTTCAGTGCTGAAGTACCTTCTACTGGTAGAACAGTCTTGTTGCTCAGCGAGGTGACCTGTAGGTCTACCTGTGGTGCTGTGCATCACCTTTTTAGTTCTTTCTCCTGGAATGGATTTATCTTATCCCAGGATCTGTGCTCCAGGATTCTGGTGTGCTCCGTTGAGCCTCATTCCTTGGCAACCACTTCTTGCATTGACTCACACACTGAGAAGGTGTTGGTTGACTTTGGAGCCAGATACAGTGATGCCACCAGTTTCAGTGTTGGCTCTATGGGTAGTTCTGCAAATCTCACCATGCATTTAATGGCCTTCACCAGGTCTGGGACCAAGTTAGGGATGCAATATTTTGCCATCAAAGACTGTGGATCCTGTTCCATTGGCTCCTGCAGTTCGGGTTCACAGTTGGACTGGCCATCAGATTCGTCACCAGATTCATCCAAGTTGTTTGGTCTTACTGGTGTCATTGACTTGTTGGGGGCCCCTGAGAGTCTAGCTGCTGTTTTGATTGTGACATCTCTGCCAGCTTCTATAGTATGGCTGACATGAAGTGCTGCTGCTGCAGAATCAGTTTGTTTGTAGCTTGCTGGTTCTGCATGAGTGGCATGGCCATGTTTGGTTGGGTGTTCTCCCTGGACAGGGTGCTCATTGGTGCTGCCCTTGGGATGATGTGCCCTGTTCCAGGTCAGAGTGGTCTGAATGCCCCAATAGTTCTTCATCTAGGCAATCTGGACAGAGATGGCTCATATTGGCTGGCAGCATGGGAATCTTGCAAGATTGGCAGATTAGTATTTTCACCATTTCTTCAGACCTGGGGAGACATAAAGGGTAGGTGCCTTCAGGGTCTGTGATAACTATTTGCTGTAAGACAACATTATTGTTTAAGTAACTCCCCTCACTTTGCATTAGCCCTCTGTGATCCTGTCCGCTAGTATGGCCACTGATGTAGAAAACTACTAAAATGGCCACTTTTTCCCTCCCCTGTGGACTACAAATATGGCTGATGGTCATCTTCCTGTGGACTACAAACATGGCCACTATCATGCTTGACAAGGGCAGTGTTTTTCTGCCCCCTGATAGTCTGCTCAATTTTTAGCACCATTGCACCGCTTGGCATCCACCTCTGATGTTATTGTGGGGGGATTGCCATAATTCTGAATCACAATGTTTTGGGGCAAGATTAATCTCATGGCTCTCTGGCATCAATCTGGCTTCAGGTGAGCCATGACTAAGAAGGGACCAGGAATGCATGTGTAGTAGCATCTCTACCCAGTGTGCATGCTCAAGATACGAAAATCCCCACAAACAGACAGGGAAAATGCTGTGGGTCTTCTAGTAACGGCGAGTTCCCTTTCTTCCTGGAGTGATCCTAGGCAAGGAAATATGTATGCCAGTACAGGGAGGTGTCCTATTCACAGCTGCAACTCTCCATCATATAGCTATTGTTTCTTGCTGTCCATTTTGTATTTTTCTTTCCCCTTTAGGTGAGTGAGTTTCCTTGTAGCCACTAGCAGGGGCTACAAGGTGCTGCACATGGCACCTCCATACTCAAGGGTACCCCGCTAGCAGTGGGGTGCCCTGGTGGAGTTTCTGCCTGGTGCCACCACCTTCATGAGATTGCCACCTGAGGAATCTTATGGGGTTATTGATCCTTGCTCTCTGCCCCTTCTCTGCAACAGTACCATTCACTACCTGTAAAAAAACAGTCGGTTCTTGACTGCTTGCCTTTTTCCTATATGACAACGCATCAACACGGTGCCTGAGCCCTTATAATGGGGCATTGTCTGTATCATTCTTAACGAATGGTTAAGTGGCTATATATTTGCATTATTCATTGACTATTGAGAGTTACTCAGTAAATGAAGGGTTTCTTACCTCTGCTCCTTTGAACCATGGTTTATTTGTAGAATTGCTGAGGAGCTTGATTCTGTGCATGTAGCCTGGTCAAATGCGCATGACTAACTGACCACAAAAGGACGGAGGAGGGGGTTATGCAAGATCAGGACTTCTTTAGAAGTCATATGTGCACTGAAAGCTTATCAGGTGACTTGGAGATCCAGTGTGTAAGGTTTAGACTGCCTCAGAGAACTCTTCCCACAACATACAAAAAACCAAAAATACTAGTAATAGGCAAAATGGACAGTTCAAGTTCAAGTTTATTGCAGGAAAGACTCCGTTGAGTAAGCTCATTCACAAGGAGGTCCTGAGGCACATACACATACAGTTCGCAATTACTTGGACAGGAGATATAAAATGTAGAACAACAAAGAAAAAAAAATATATAATACAAGAGGTATACACAATAGAAGTCCTTATGCAATATATGCAGTACATTCCAGCTTTAACCTTGCCCTAAATTATGCAACACATTTCAGCTTAATAAGTAGAGGGCCAGTTGATACCTAGGAAGTTGACTTGGCGTTGGGGGCCTGTAGCACCTACATATGTCTTTTAATTTAGAGATAGCTAGTGTTTTGTAGGAGTTAATCGATACGATGCTGGTTAGCTTCAGCATGGCTTTGGTTGGTTTCAAATGTTTGGGAGGTGTATGAGACAGCAGCTCTTTGGCCAGCTGTGAGTACGTGTCCTGGGAACATCTAGTAGGAAAAGGTCAGATTTCCTTAGGGAGTAGGCGCTATCACGAGATGTGTAAGAGGCGTTAAATAGACAGGCAGTTTGTGGAAAGTAATTTGAGGGTCCAAATGCCAGCATGCAGGAGGCATCTGGTGGTAGAAGGTCCCAAACTGCATAAAGATCCTGATGGTGGGTCCTGTACGCAGAGTTAGTAATGAAGTGAAGAGCACAGTGATAGAGTACATCCAGTTTAGATAGTCTCAAAGTTGGGGAGGAGACAGACAAAACATGGGAAATTGAGAACACCAAACTTGAGTTAGTAAAGTCCATCTGATATTTGGGTTATAATTTTTCCAATAACATAGAAAATAAAACACATATGACTTATGTCTCTAATAAATTGACTCTGACAAAAAAATGCATTATTACGGTTCAATTCACAATATGGTGGAAATTCAGTCTTATCAATGTTGAGAGCTGTTGAAGCAAAAATGCCGCCACCTGCTCAAAATGATGTAGAAGTTTGGTATTCTATATATACCCACGTAATAGTCGGTCTGCGTATAAGTCAGGGGATGGGGTTTGGCAGCCAATTATTCTGGGTTTTCATTTAACCCATGTGTAAGTTGAAGCACATAACTAAGAGGTTAGTCCCCACAATTGTCCCAAAATCACCAGCACTCCTGAACTACTGCCAATGAAGTCCAGCCCCAATAGTAGCAATCGCTACCAGGACTCGCCAAGTTTGGTATGTTTTTTATAATTACTCTGAGCAAGCAGAAAGAGAACAGTTATAGAACAGGCAGTACATACTTCTATAATGACCGTCCCCACAATCACTAGTGCTTGAGAACTACTGCTAAGGACCCGCCAAGTTCGATATGTTTCTGTATAATTAGCATAAGTCGATACAGACTGATGTAAAAAAAAATGGCAATGCCACTAAAAAAGGCATTTTTTTTATATTTTTGCTCACTCCGTGCCCATAGTTTTTCTGTGTATTACAGTAACTCGCGTATAAGTCGGGACCCTTAATTGTTCATTCCAAATCCAGTCCCAAAAAATGACTTATATGCAAGCATATATGATATTAAGAAATTTGAACAAGTGGAAATACATTTCTCCTTCCTTTGGAGAATAATTGTATACATTCCAAGAAGTACAGCAGCTGAAATTGTGAGGGCTGAGTTAGGTAGGATTAAAATGAACCACTTGGCTACAGCTGCTAAGATTGCATATTGGATTAAAGAATAGCTCAGAAAGAGTCATGGTTAACTAGTATTGTACTACAAGAAAAAACAGATTGGTACAACAATGGTTATGTATCAGTTTGGTTAACTGAACTACTGGAAACATTGAAAACAATAGATTCTGAACATCTGTGGAATGATTTTCTTAAAGGAGTTAAAATTTTACCAGACTATTCAAAACTCATAGAAAATAAAGTCAAACGTGTCTCAATTAATGAGGACATGGAAAAAGTGAGGAAATCACATTTACATAAATGGTTTTCACAAAACAGAATTAATCATGTTCTTGAACAATACTTATTGGAACATCTGATCTGGCTTGCATCACCGAGATCTGGCTGGATGAAAGTGCATGCGCCATGTTGGAATCCACTTTTCCAGCCAGGTACTCAGTGGTACACCACCCAAGAGTGGATCTGGGGTGGAGAGGGGGAAGTGGAAATATGTTATAAATCAAACTTGAGTCTCACAACCTTTCCGATGGGAACAGTGAGATCATTCGAATGTGTAACTGTTTAAGGGTTTACAGGTGTAGGTTGCAGGATCCTTTTCATCTACCAACCTCCAGGGGATGAGAAGGAATTCCTGCAGGAAGTCACTGACTTTGTCACTGAACTGGTGTTGGAGTCTCCCAGATGGATTATTCTGGGGGACTTCAATACCTGAGTCGACAAAAAACTCTCCCAGTTTGGACAAGACTTCCTCCGGCTCATGTGTTCGTTGGGCCTGACACAACCTTTGCAACCCATATTCATGGCCATTTGTTTGACCTCATCTTTCTGCTGGGAATGGAGGTCTTTGACCTTATGGTGGAGCCAGTCATGTGGTCAGACCACCATACTGTGAGATTCTCTTTTGAGGTGCCCCCTTCAATAGACCTCCTCCTGTGGAAATGGTGTGGTATTGCCCTTTAAGCGGTGTGACCCCAGATGGTCTGATGGTGGTGCTGGACCTATCAGGTTTGATGAGTGCATACGAGGAGCCAGGGGAATTGGTGCTGACCTATAACAGGGTCATTACTGATGCCCTCGACTCCATTGCACCTGTCCATGTTCAACCCCTCACCTCACACCAGAGGTCCCCCTGGTTTAATGGGACTGTCAGAGAGATGAGAAGGAGGGTTTGAAGGTTGGAGCGGTGTTGGAAGAGGACCAGTCTGGAGGAGGACAAGCTTATATTGATGGTCCATTATAGAGATTATCAATCAGCAATCTCCTGCAAGAAGCCAGAGTTCCTGTCCAAGGAGATTGCTTTGGTAACTAACAGACCAGCTCAGATGGTTTGCACTGTTGATAGGTTCTGCAACCCAACCTGTCTTCAGTCCGGGGGAGCCTTTTCACAATCAAGGTGTGATGAGTTTGCTCTGTTCTTTGCCAATAAGATTTTCACTATCAGATTGGAAATCCAGTCAGTGGCCTCTAATGGGCCTTGAGATGATGGGCCTGATATCGCAGGCAGTCAGTCTCTCTGGTCTAACTTAGACTGGGTGGCTGTCTGGGATGTTGTGAAGGTCATCCAGGGGTTATGGCCAACCTACTGTAGTTTGAACCCAGGACCAATGTACCTCCTAATGGGATGCATTGATGTCATTGGCCCACTCCTAGTCAGGATAGTTCAGTGTTCTCTAGTGATAGAGGTCTTTCGGGGCCCCAGAAGGAGGCAGTTGCAAGACCACTCCTGAAAAAATCTTCACTGGATCCAGACTGCCTGGCAAACTACAGACCTGTCTCTAACCTACCTTTCATGGGTAAGATTATTGAAAAGGTGGTGGCCACTCAACTGGAGACCCATTTAATAACTCACAGCATCTATGATCCTCTCCAGTCTGGTTTCAGGAAAAGGCAGAGTACTGAGACTGCCCTTGTTTGGGTGCTGAATGATCTCCTAGTGGTGAGGGATCGGAGAAGACATACCATCTTGATTATCCTCGATCTCTCAGTGGCGTGTGACACCATGAACCATGGGGTGCTGATGGGGTGCCTGCGGGTTTGTTGCAAACTGGCTGGTATGGTCCTCAACTAGTTTTAATTGTTCTTCATTGGCAGGTTGCAGAGGGTGGTGGTGGGGATTTTTTCTTCTGCACCTATGCCCCTGCCATGTGTGGTACTGTAGGGCTCTGTTTTGTACCCCATGTTTTTCATGGTATATATGCTACTGTTGGGGAACATTATAGGATGGTAAGGGCTGAATTTTCACTGCTATGCAGATGATACTCAACTATACCTGTCTTTTGTGCTCAAGCAGCAGGAGCTGGTCTCAGTATTTAACAGCTGCCTTGCTGAGATCCAAGGCTGGATGAGGGTCAACTGTTTGAAGCTGAATCCAAACAAGACTTAAGTACTTGTACTGTAACCTGATCACAGGGGGCAAGTGGGCAATCTGGTCAGGTCTCTGGGCTACAACTTGGGGACTCCCAGTTGCTTACCTCAGATCATGTGAAGAATCTTGGCGTTGTTTTGGACTGTGGCTTGAAGCTTAAGTGGCAGGTGCCAGCTGTGGTCTGAACCTCTTTTTACCATCTGAGGAACAACTCTAGGATTAAGCATCTGATTCCCCCTGGTGACATGCCAGCATTGGTCCATGCCTTTGTAACCTCTCACCTTGATTATTACAATGCCCTACACCTATGGCTGTCAGAGGCAGAGCTTTGCCACTTGCAGCTAGTGCAAAATGTGGCAGCCAGGTTGTTGACAGGCCTATCTAGATCATATCATATCATATTACACCTGTGCTGTGCTATCTGCATTGGCTGCCAGTTAGGTGGTGGATCTCCTCCAGGGGCAGTTTGCTGAGCCATAAGGCCCTACACAAGCAGGGGCCTGGCTACCTCCAAGATCTCCTGCATCCTTACCACCCCACCCACCTCTTCTGCTCCATGGATGAGAGATTGCTGGAGGTTCCTGGGGTCTGGTTACAGTCATATGGTGTTTGCACTTTTGCAAATACAGCCCAGACCTTATGAAACTCTGTACCTCATTCTATATGAGAAAGTCAGACTGTAGATCAATTTAACTGTGAGCTGAAAACCCACCTATTCAGATTAGCTTTCCCAGAACTGAAGTTATTTTTTTACTGTCTATTAACAAGGATAATTTATTTGCTGTGATGTATATGTATTATTTTTAAATGTTTTATCTGATGTAAAGTGCATTGAATCACAGTGAGAATTGTGCTATATAAAGCTGATTGACTGATTACTGGATTTACAAGATAAGCAGAATAGACAAATCTTTACCAAGTTTAGACTGGAACTTTATCCCTCTAAGTATCTGGAATTTATTTATTCAAAAAATACAAGGCATGATAAGGATTTATTATGTGATTGTGGTTTAGGGGAATATGAAACACTTACACACATTGTATTGTACTGCCCTAAATATGACTGTATTAGAGGACCTTTTCTGACACATTATATGAAAAGTGATGATACGACCAAAGAAGAACTACTTGTTTGTTTGTTTTATTTATTTATACTGGTAAGTCCATGGGTCACAGACCCATTTTTACAGATGACCAGTTATACGTATAAAAAACATACAATAATACAATAAACATATAATCACATATAATCAATAATAGACATTACAATAAACATTTCAGGTAAAACATTTGCATTCACTTTTTAACATAAGGTAATCCTTAAGTTTCTTCCTAAAAAACATCAATGATCCATTCAAACCATCTAAAGTAGTTAGCATAGAATTAAAATAATAAGGAAGTGCATACAGAAGTGATTTTTGTCTATTGGAAGACTTCATCCGAGGTATTGCAAAGAATATTTTGTCAGCAGACCTTGTACAAGCAGAGTTAATAAGTCTCTTAAATATAGTGTCAAAGACCTCTGGTACCCTGTTTAACATAATTTTCTTTGCCAATATTCCCAACTGGAATTTGAAGCATAAATCTAAAGACAGGAAACCTGCCTCCCTTAATAATAGACAATGATGTGTCCTCGCTGAGAGTTGTGTGGAAAATCTAGAGATTTGATTCAAAAGAATTTTAACTTTATTTAATAATCCCTCCCCAACAGCATTATAAATCAAGGAACCATAATCAATGATAAGAATAAGAACGTTCCGGGCAAGTATTCTTCTAGTGGATGGTACTAAAACTACTTAGAATATTAATGCACCCACAGTTTGAATAAATTGCAAGAGATATGCTCACAATATTAAAAAAGATTATTTGAGCAATTACTAACAAGAAGAAATCATGGAAATAATTTATTGTCTTATCCTGACTGTACTCTATATAAATAGGATTTTGTTATATGCAGTTGTGTACAAATAGTGACTGTACTTTTTTCTAAAATGCTAATTCTGAACCTTTTGTGTTGTACTTTGATATTTTTATAATGAAAATGTGCTTTTATACTTTTAAAAAGATTGTTTATACTGTAAAGGCTTAAATAGCCGAACAATTAAATATCTTAAACTTGAACTACTGCAAACAAAATAAAAATTCAGGAACACACAAATAAAATCAATTGGCAAGATGAAATAAAAAACTTGAAAGTTGAGGAAACATGGTACAAAATCAAGACAAAAATCATTAAAATTTAGCCGGCCCGGTGACGCTGAGGGTTGAGGCGCTGGACGCCACACCTCGTGCCATACCGATGACCAGAGTTTGGGAGCAAGCTCAGGAGTCAGGGGTCAGCAGGGGAAGGAGATGGATTGAACTCCCTCTGGGAAGCTCTTCTGTCTGGATGGGAGGGTTAGGGATGCCCAGTGCTCTGGCGACCCCCGGTGGAGACTGGAGGCACCATCAAGCTGCCAGGCTGCACGAAAGGGTGTGGCTAACGCAGGCAGGGTTGCCATGCACCTTGGAGTCAGATGTGCACCACATGGGGGGAAGGGGGATCTCAGGTTAACCACAAGAAATACCCCTCCAGCCCTGGATAGGCGACGGTCTTGCCAGTGCCACTGCCACACGCCCAATGCTGGTTCCCCTCCACTGCCCCCCCACGGTCTCCCTGGGTTGTCCTCCCCTGACCCGGGGAACTGTACTGAACTTGAAGATGGCAGGGGAACATAGCAGGTGGTAGAGCAAGCTGGTGAGTGAAGTGGCCTGAGAGAGTTCCAGGCTGGAGGGCTCCAAATAGAATTAAAAAAAAAATCATTAAAATTTGTAATAATAATATCACTAAACTAAAAATATATAACAGCTGAGGCCATAAACCTAAATGGTTTAGTTACAAAATCAGGAAGGTGATTAAGTGGAAGAAAAAACTGTATGATAAATATTTAAGATCTAGGACAAATACAGATTGGGAGACATGCAAGCAATTACTTAGATGCTATAAAACACCTAATCAATAAATCAGAAAAGAGAGTTGAAATCAATCTTGCAAGGTAAGCAAACAAAAGTAATGCTAAATATTTTTATAGTTACATAAATTAATTAAAAAGAAATGGGAATGGAATTGGTCCAATCATTTTAAAAGGAAATGTTGTATCTAATCCTAACCAGTTAGCAGAAGTATTTAATGAGTATTTTTTGTACAGTATTTACAAAATATGAGGGAGAATTGACACCCGCATGGAACAAGACTGATGAACTCAGTTTAATTTCAGAATCTGAAATAGAAACTAAAATTAAGAAACTTAAAGATCATAGTTCCCCAGGTTCTGATAAAATTTCATCTGCAATGCTCAGACTACTAGGAACAAGTGTACTGAAACCTTTAGCTATGTTATTTAACAGCTCTATAAACCATAGCAAGGGCCCACATGACTGGAAAGTAGCAGAACTGGTTCCCATATTCAAGAAGTCGAATAAATCGGGCATTCAGAATTATCGGCCTATAAGCTTGACTTCTGTTCAAGGAAAATTAATGGAAGATGTTCTGTCAGATAAAATAAAACAGCATATTAATAATACAAATAGAGAGAATAATGACCAGCAAGGGTTTAAATCAGGAAGATCTTGTTTAAGAAGTCTGCTTTGCTTCTACAAAAAATTTAGTAGAGTGCTTAATAACAGTGCCCCTGAAGACATTATCTATATTGACTTCTGCAAAGTATTTGATACTGTACCACACTGGGCAATTATAGATAAGATGACACAATTTAAGATCAGTAATAAAATAAATGCCGGCCTGGTGGTGGTGCTGAGGGTTGAGGTGCTAGGCGCCACACCTCACCCCATGCCGGTGACCTGGGTTGGGAATGAGTCCGGGCCATGGGGAGTCAGCAGGGGGGAGAGAGAGAGGATTGAGTGTCCAGAGGACTGCTCTCCTCTCTTTGGGGAGGGATCGGGGGGTAGCTTGACATCCTGGTGAGATCGGGGTAACACAGGTATGCTAGCCAGAAGAAGGGGCGAAAGTGCAGCAGATGTCAGCAGGGAAGCCGTGCGTGGACGTCATTGCACACCGCACTCCTGAGGGAAACCGGAAAAAGCAGAAAATCCCCTATCTCACCTGTGGAGATGAAGGGGATGCCAGGGGCACAGCTCACATCCCGACTGCCAGCCCTATGTCTGAACGACTCCAAGGCCAACTCGACACCTCAGTAGGATCTCCTTAATTTCAGACAAGCCATTGCTGGAAGATGGGCCCGCCCCAAGGGGTGATCCAGGGGGCTAGATCTGCTGGGGTGGTTGGCAGAGTCCCTCCACTAACTAAGGTTTTTTTTGGCATTTACCAGCAGTAAGTTAGAAGTGAACCAGCTGTGGGCAGTACTGTAGTTCTGGGTGAGGGTACACAATATATGAGGGAAAGACTTGTCACTGTGAAAGATAACAAGGTTGTCAGCATATGAGCATGTTGCATTTGAGGCAGTCAGAGGGGAAGGGAGGGTGTTTACGAAGATGAAAAAGAGTAGGAGGCCCAGGATGGAACCTTGAGGGACCCCAGTGGTGACAGGAAGGGCTAGAGAAGAGACTGAGCTGATACAAATTGATTGGGACTGAATAGAGAGATAGCACTGAAACCATTTGGTGGTCTCAGCCAAGCAGACAACTGATTGCAATTTAAAGAAGAGTAGGGTGTGGTTTACAAGATTGAAGGCTTTAGATAGGTCAACAAAGACAGCACCAGTGGCACAGCCATGATCCATATTAGATAGGATATGGTTGGTGAAGAGAGCCAATGCCGTAGCGATGCTGTGATACTTTAAGAAGCGGTGTTGTTGGGCACATAGGAGGTTATGTTTGGTGAGGTATTCAGATAGCTGGTAGTGGACAATCTTTTCAAGGAGTTTACTAAGGTGGGGGAGAATAGATATTGGCTGATAGTTGTTGGGGGAGTGGGGGTTTCCGGCTTTAAAGATAGGGACTACCTTGGCAACCTTCTAGGAGTGGGATGTGGAGGAGGTGGACAGAGAGAGATAAAATATGAAGGTAAGCGGTTTGGAGATGACTGAGGAGACAAGTTTAATAAAGCATGGGAAGAGGCCATCAGTACCTGGGCTTGCCCCGATGTGGTAGGCCCTGTAGGAGCTTGTTGATGTCCTTAAGGGAGATGGCCTTAAAGTAGAATGGGGGGTGGGGGGGTGGAGGAGTGAGAAAGGTCAGGAGAGGGATGGGGGTTAGAGCTAGCACCAGGGTTGGAGGACAGACTAGCAGTGTGGGTGGTGGGAGAGGAGGTGGACATAGGTGCTGGAACCAGGGGAGCGGAAGGGGCAGTAGCCACTCCACTTTTTATTTCTGTATGGCAAAAACTAGTATAGAAAAAGTGCCCTTTGTACCTTCACAAGTGAAATGGGAGTTAAGTGCCTTAGCCACATCCGAGGGGTGGGACAGTAAACCTGTGGGGGAACTTAGGTGTGGGCTAGGGCTGTTGGTGTAAGGATGGAGCAGGGAGTTTGTGGAGTCCCAGAATTAGTTTACTATAAGATACCCATAATTTTTGCTTAGAGGTTTCTTCCCCTTTAGCATTTCCACATTTCTGTGTCAAGAACACAGTCCACATGTTTCTGTGTTTTCTCTGAGGGGTTTTGCTCTAGGCAAGAGCACAGAATCAGTTTTTCAGTTGACAACCAAACAGTAATTTTCTCAGCAAAGGCTAGTAACAGATCTTTCAGTCACGGTTCATAGCTGATGTGGAGTTAAGTGATTCCATGTGATAACAGCACTGACATACAGTAATAGGCACCGAACAAAACATTGACTACAAATTGGCAAATGACAAAACAGCAATGAGAACTACAGTGCCTACCACATTTAGTGACCAGTGCTTATGTGCTCTTCAGGGGTGATGTATGAGGGGGGCTATGAACCTTGCACGCCCTGCACTCCCCATATCTATTATAATCAGCTCCAGGGGGATGAGAATGGAGGACAGGGGAAGAATGAGAGGTGGGCTACAGCATGGGGGGACTGAAGTCAGCAGGGGTAGAATATTGGGAAGGGCAACCTGCAGGCAGGGAGGAACACAGCTGGGAGGGTGGGGGAACAGGACTTCAGCAACCCACAAAAATAAATATATAACCAAACAAAATAAAAAAATAAACTACAACCAATCCTAAACCTGGGTCCGCCAGACACAGAGGTGAACACAGTAATCATCACACTAGACAGCCAGCTTGGGACTGGTTGAACTAATACAGCCCTACATATTTCATACAGTGACTACTTCCTATGGGCAAATAATCGCTGAACTTACTACATGCTATTAAGTGCACATAGCCCTTTTTACATTTGCTATTTTGCCATCCACCAAACTGACTTGCCTAAATTGCTTCACTTCGAAACAGGGGCTGGACTGATTGGGAACAACACAATATAACATATAACTTTCCCAAGTAGTCTAGCGGACCCCCTCACCCACCCCAGCTGGCAATGCCCCATCACCCCATTTTCTGTCCCATCCCAAAGCCTGCAACTGGCACAGCCCTCTGCTCTCCACCATTACTGGCCACCAACTGAGCTGTCAATGAGAGCATACCGTACAATCAGCTGTTACAGTATGCGCTCATTGACAGCTCAGTTGGCAGTTGGCCATGGTGGGGAGCGGAGGGCTGTGCCAGTGGCTGGCTCATGGATTGGATGGGGGGAGCAGGGTGGTGGGGCACCATCTGCCATGGTGGGTGTTCAACTTGACCAACTGGGAAAGTTATATGTTATATTACACTGGCTTTTTGGGGATGGGGGGGGTCTGTTAGACCACCAGGGATGTGATTACTTGTAACAAAATGGGGATCAAGGCTGGGAGAGGAGCGCTAGCCGTAAGGGACTGCTGTATATTGTATATGTATAAGTGTCGCTCAACAATGAATGGAACACTAGAAAAATAACAATATTCATAGAGGTTTTATTAGATATAGGATGAAAACAAGCTGCTATTGTAAATACTGCTGCACTGTATGATGCTCTTCTTTTCAGCAATGTTATAATAATGTTTGTAATAACTGTATGTTTCTGTATGATATTTACATGCTAATATGTTGTACTGACTCTATAGTTGAAAAAATAAGTTGACTACAGGTTTTGGGGATGTGGGTGACCACTGGCAGGCAGCAGCACATGTATCCTACTGCCCAGGGATGGCTCTGCTTGTGGCGTATGTTCGCTAATTCCTCCCAGAGGACACACGTCTAAGTACCATTAGATCAGCCATGGCTGGTCTAAGGGTACTTAGACGTGTACCCTGTGGGAGGGTTTTGAGAATCACGAATTAGAGAATATGCAGCTTGCGTCTGTCATAAGCCCCTTAGTACCATGCCGCAGCCCATTTTGTGACGCAAGGATGGCGCAATCCCCCTTTGGCACACATAGCTTATGTTTGATACAGCCTACTTTTGAGAATTGTTCCCAGTGCATCTTTTATGTGCAAGTCACAACTTGCTCCATTCCTTGTGGCACAAGCCCCTTGCACCATTCAGGGAGGCTTTGAGAATCATGCCCCTTATTGTCTCACAGGGGTACCAAAACATATGGTTCATAATATGAGTACATGGGGGGAGACTGAAACAGAGGGTCAGAACAGGACTGTGTAGACGGGGGGGATTGTATTCACCCCACCTCTGCACTGGGTGGCTCAGTCACATCTTGATTGGGAATAGACATGCCCCTTTCCAAAGTGTTCAGATAGGACAGAAAATGAGCCCATGTGTCCCAGTACCAGGTCATAGTATTGGTGCTGATGTGTGCCACACATTCATAATGAGCAGTCTGGGCCAGGGTCTTTAGGAGTTCCTTCAGAGAAGAGGAGTTGGTGGTGCACCATCTGCACAGAAGGAGGCACTTGGCTTTCATGCTTGCTTGAATGAGTCATGACAGAGGTGGTCTGGGTGAACGGGGCCTCTAGTTTGTAGCAGAGACAAAGAATGGCTGGTGATTCTGGAAATGGGGACTGCAGAATCATTCTGATCAGGCACCTGACCTGATCCCAATATAGTTTTACCTCTGGGCAGGATCAGAGGATATAGAAAATGTCCCCTTCAGCTTGCCAGCACCTCTGGCAGTTGTTGTTTGGGAGAAGATGCACAGTGTGTAACACCATGGGGGAGTGGTACGAGCAGAGAAGTATCTTATTTTGCAGAAATACTGCTGGGGTCCATTAGTGGGGTATGTGCTACTATCCAACAAAAGCTTCAGTATTCATCTGAGATAGGGCACCCCAGGGTTACCATCCAAACATTTCTAGTTAAGAATGATTAATCAGGGATTTGCTCCCTTATAGTAGAGTAGATAGTACCTGCCCTACCTCTGACTCAGGATAGCCAGCAAGGAGGGTGGTGGTCTCCCAAGCTGGGTGAAGCCTCCTTTAGAGACTTTATTATAGGAGGCAGGTAACTCCATAATTGCAGAATTCAGTCATGGGCAGACCAAACCAATGTTGCAGTCCCTGGAAGGACTCCAGCTTGTTGAGACAGGGGAGAAGTGCATCAGAAAGGGTGACTATTGGGGTGCATACACGGCCTGGATCCATAATGGCAGCCTGATCATGGAACTTCATGTAGTTGTGGCGCTTGGCCAGCTGGTCATGATTGCTCTATAGTTTTTGTAATATAAAAATGTAGTGTGTGATTGTCTGTCATGAGCCATCCTGTGCTCCTGGGATGACCTCTCCCAACCAAGGTTTCAGCAACAGGATGTTAACCTGAAACCAGGAGATAACGAAAAACTAAAGAGACATAATTAAGGGGCTCCTGTTTATCTGACTTAATTGAAGCTGACCAGCTGCCAGGATATAGGGCTCATAAACTTTTATGATCTGTGCTGCTTTGAAGCTGGGAAACTAAAATATGCATTTTATGATGTCTTAAGAGGAAGAAAAGTTAATATCAACTGGTGTTAAAAAGCTATATTGCACCTAAGTGAGATATGGCAGAGTTAGTCATAAAAGTCCTGTGATGTCCTTGGAAACAGGAAACCACACAAGATCAAAGAGTCATATTTGAGAAATGAGTTTTTGCTGATGTCACCTTAATTAGTATACTTCCTGATAAAACATTCTGTTTGGTATATTTTTATATTCTAAAAGGAGGAGCTAGATGGCATCATAGAAGGGGTGGAGAAACAGGCCCAGATATTCAAACTGCACTCAAAACTAGCGCAACAGCAGGAGCAAGCACAAACCAGTTGCGCAAATGCGCAACAGGTGCGATATTCAAACATGGAGCAGAGCAAATTGTGCAAGCAACCAACGTCTGAATATCGCACATACTGCACCATCGCGCAACCAGGAAGGAGAGGCTGAGCCAAAATGTTGCGCTATGGAGCAACCAGGGAAGCTCAGCTGAGCATTCCAGAGCTGCCATAGAGCAAGCACAGCCCCCCCCAGAGCAATGGAACTGCACATCCAGGGAGGCAGGCTGGGGCCCACCGCCAGCCATGCCACACATGGGCACAGGAACACACTGCAGAACCCACACCACACCTGCACACCCCAAACACAGCATCACTGGGGGTGGGACGGATGATCCACGTGCCCATGGGGACAAGCCAACAAAGCATAGCAGAGCCATGACACCCCAGCACAACCACTGGCAGGCGGAGAGTGCCACACACAGGGGGTTGACAACCACAGTGCACATCAGCCCCCCGTACGCACAGCACACCCTGCACCGTGACCCCAAGACACCACCCATGTGCAGTGACTGGCACTGCAGGAAACACCATGCATCCCCCCGGCACACATCAACCCCGTGCTGTCAGAGAAGCATACAAGCCAGACCCACCCTGTGCACCCAGCAGTGGGTGGCAGCAGATGGCAAGACCAACAGAAAGTCAATGCCATGCTGGTGATACCTCCCCATGCACACACACGCACACACATACTCAGGACCATACCACCCCAGATGGCATGTACACCCCTGCAACTGAGCACCCATAGCCAGCAGCAAATCAGAGACCAACACATTATTCATATCAAAATATAAATGTATATTCAGATAAACAACACAACCAGAACAATAACAAACTATTGATAAGGGGGGGGGGGTACAAGGTAGGGGTGTTCAAGGGGTAGGGATGACAAACTTGGAGAGGGAAGGCAGGGTGGTAGGGATGGGAGAAGTGGGAAGGGTAGCAGTAGCTATGGGGCAGCTGGCCGCTCTTCCTCCGGCTGATGGCGCCCCATCCTGTGCCGCCTCCTGCGAACGCCATGTCGGTGGATGGATTGGAGGATGGCCTGGTTGTCTGTCAGCAGCTGTGTCAGCCCCCAAACATCCCTCCCAATGCGACGGAGAACCTCGAGGCCTAGAAAAAATTGGAACACAGTCAATGGCTGTGACTGACCACAACCCTGAACACCACCCAACCTGCAAGCCATATAGCCCAATGTCCCGCACCTGTGATGGCATACACCCACCCACAGTGAACATGCACATGGCCATGACAAACAGGCGGCACCAGCTATGCGCACCACTGCCCACACACACTGCCCACGTCCATCACAGTACAAACCAGGCTGGCAAGTGATGGGGCAACGTGGTGCGATGCCAGTTACACAGCTATGTGCCCAGTGCATGCATGGGCCACCAGTGATGCATACACAGACATGCTGTGATACTGCACAGTGATGCATGTCACCTGTGACGTGCATACAGACATAGACACGTAGACAGCGTCAGCAGATAAGGGCCTATGGCCAACCGAGTCTGTGCATTTGAGCTGTAAGTTCACTTTGTTTACCTAGGAGTCTGTTGCCCCCTACCCCTAACCTCTGGAATTCCGTTTTGTCCATCCCGTGCATTCTGAAATCCCATGATTGTTTCAGCCCCCACCACTTCCTCTGGCAGGGTGTTTCACTTGTCCACCACCCGTTCTGTGAAGACAGTCCTTCCATGTGTCCTCTGAATTGTCTACCCTCCAACAGCATCCCATTGCCTGTAGTCCTGGAACATCTTTTTCAATTCAAAACAGTGTTTCTCTGCACCCTGTTCCACCCTGTAAGATACTTGTATGTCTCTACCATATCCCCTGTCTCCCTCCTCCCTCCAGGAGTACATGTTCAGGTCCTTCAACCTGTCTCCATAGGACTTGTGATGCAAGCCATGCACCATCTTTGGTGCCCTCCTCTGAACCTTCTCTGCCCACTGTACATCCTTACGTAGGGATGGTCTCCAGAAATGTACACTGTAGTCCAGGTGGGGCCTCACTAGTGTCCTGTATAGTGGAATTATGACCTCCCCCCTTTCCTGCATGGTTGTATTGTGCAGGGCTACTGGTCTCCCCCCCCCGCATGCAATAGCATCGATGAAGTCATGATACTCACACTGCTCAAGCAGCTCTGTCTGCCGACGTTGCTGCTGCTGTTGCTCCCGCTGCTGCTGCCATAGGGGCGCCACCCCTGCTGGCACCAGGTCCCTGGCCTGCCCCTCCTCAGGTGGTGCTTGCCTCCTGACATCCCGGTCTGTGGGAGACATATGTTGAGAAAAACATCAGTGTGACTCAAAAGCAGAGTGCCCCCCTGCCCTAGTGAGAGTGCCTGCCCACGCAGCCATAACCATCCATCGCACAGCTGCACACACTGACACAGCCAACCATGTCTGAGCCGTCACCTATGCACAGCCACACAAGCACACACACACACCCCTACAGAGAATATAGGTGCATAGATGGTACACTCACCTGGCCTAGGCACCACGCCCCACCTGGCATGTGCCCGCAGCCTAGCCAACATGTCCGGCTCCCTCCAGCGGAGGTCACCGTACCGGTGCCGGCACTGCTCAGTAGACCGGCCCCGTCTAGTGACCTCCACCAGGTCAGTGGCCACTTGCTGCCACACGCGAGTCCTAGGCATGGTGAGGGGGGCCTCACCATAGAGTGCCTCACAGTGGGGCTCCACCAGGGCCACCAGGTTGGCCACCTCCAGTGGGCTCCAACTCACTGCCCTCCTCCTAGCCATCTCAGCCAGTTTTTTTTTTGAAATTCAAGTTTATTAAATTTTTCAAATACAGAAAAAACAACAACCACAACAAGACCGAACAGCATAACAAACACCCCCCTCCCTTCCTCCCCAATCAATCCACCCACCCCATCCCCCAGTCTCTCCCCACCTCCTCCCAAGCATCACAGAGTCCCCCGGGTCAGGGCTGGCAAACATACTAGGGTCCCAACCATACAATAAGCCACAAAAGCCAGCCATAACCCCCCTCCCCCCACATCTCAGCCAGTTTACAGCAGGCAATATGGCGCTCCGCTGCACTGTAACCCCACGTGGAGATGTTGCGCAATAGAACACCACAGGCTCCAATCGCGCTGTTTGAACAGCGCCGTCACTTCACATAGCGCTGTCAGCAGACAGCTCAATAGGGACGTACACTTGGCATGCGCACCGCGCCAGGGGGCAAAGGGCATACACAAGGTCACGGCAATGATGCAAGGCTACGCACAGCACCATCAGACGTATAGGCATCCTGCGCGACTGCCAAGCTGCGTACCAGTGCCACAGTGGACCATTGCGCAGTACTGCTGTAGCGCCACTGGCACAATGGTGGCCATGGCCTGAATTGCCTATTGCGCTCAGCAGGTCTGCAGTGCGATAGACGCATGCGTAAGCTGTCTGGGCATGCACAATGCAGTGTAGCACGCAGGCACAAACCTGTGCCATTGGCTCAGCCGGACCTTCCGTATTGCGCAAAGCGCAAATTCGCGATATTCAGCCGACATATGCAAATCATTCGATCAGCCATTCAAAGGCGCAGTGGCGCGATTAGCATGTCATTAAAGTTGCGCCACTCCTCATTTGCATGTGTTGCGCTATAAAAATGTGACAGTGGGTTGTGCTGGCCAGATTTGGTTACTGCAGGTGAGAGGTGACTTACATGCTGTGTGATGCTCAGGACAATGCTCATGGGCAGGGGTGCCGGAGGATGATAAAGGCTGAGGGGGCTGAGAATCAAAAGGGCACTTAGAAAGGGACAAAGGGCACTTTTTCTATTAGTATCTGCCATACAGAGAAGAAACGTGGGGGGCTTCCCCCCCAGGGCTGGCACCTATGCTCATGGGGAAATGCTGTAGACTGCACAGTGACAGATGTCCACTTCCACCCATACAGATCACCATGACTGACCAGAGACAAGGTGAGGGTGAGGATGGTGGGCGTAGGAGGAGGCCGAACTTCACAGCTGCAGAGACGGAGGCCCTCTTCCAGGCCTACCTGGAGGATGAGCCACTATTGAGTGGACGGAGGGGCACCCCTCAGGAACATGCAGCTGCATGGGAGGGGGTAGCTCAGGCTGTCAACCTGCACAGAAGCCACCAGCGCTCCATGCAGGAATGCAAGAAGAAGATGGGGACTGACCACAGGAGGCTGAAGGAGAAGGTGGCAGCCTTCAGGGTGGCACGTGCTGGCACTGGTGGGGGCCCACCAGTGGTGTTGCAGCTGACCCCTACAGAGGAGACACTGGTGTGGGCCATGTAGCCGAGTGCCATTATGGGGTGTACCAGGTGGAGGATTCCAGACAGGTGGAAGCCCATCACTGCACGGGTATGACATGGTGGTGGTGTTGGGGGAAGTTGTTCACATGCACTCACATGTACTCTTTCTGTTACAGATCCTGTTCATCTTCAGGAGAGGTGGTGATGGTGGGTCCAGACAGTGATGCAGACCTGCTGGACGTGGAGGAGGGACCATCCACCGCCACCAGCCAGCAGGCACTGCAGCAGCATGAACGCTGGGCCAACAACTCTGGTGTCAGTGATACAGGTGCGGGGTGCACAGCCTGTGTCTCAGCAGTCTGGCATGCAGGTATGCCAGCATGCTGTGCCTGGCAGTGGACGCACTGCACCATTGATGATAGCAGCCCTGCAATAGGCAGTGATGGGGGTGTGTCCCATGATGGACACATGGCAGGCCAGCACGTGCCCCTGCACCTTCCTGGTTCACACCTGTGTACCAGCATGCTGGCACAGTCCCAGGCTGTGCCTGTCAGCACCGTGAGGCAGCACCAGTGGCTGTGCAGGTGTCCGACACTGTTGCCAGCACGGAGGTGGAACAGGTGGACCTGGGGGCTCAGCAGTTGGAGGGGCGGCAGCAGCAGTCACACACCAGGTCTGGGGGTACAGTGTCAAGCAGTGGCACATGTCCACCACCCTTTGATCCGCTCATACCTGGTCCTGGCGAACAGCGCCCACCCTCGAGGGGTGCTGTGCACCAGGACCGTCCACACCCTGGGGTCACGATGCCATTGGGGCACAAGTACCCATTGATGCACACCCGCTGCTGCAGGAATCGGCACAGCGGTGGTGGGTTGCAAGGTCCGTGGAGGCACTGTCTGTGTCTGTGGAGCGGCATAGCAGGGAGTGTGCTTGGGACCGAGCTGAGCTGGTCCTTATGCGGACGGATGTGACCGCCGCCATTGACAGGCTGACTCAGGCAGTGGTCTCTGTCGCAGACGCATTGGGCACACTGTCAGGTGTCCCTGTACCACACACCCCACACAGTGTGCTCTCCACTCCCTGTTTCCGGCATCGTGTGACACCAGGCCTGTCGATGCTGGGTTCTGCTGTGGGCATCCCGAGCACCCCTGGTGCACGTTTGTTTGGCATGATGCAGACCCCTGCGCGGGCAAGGTCGCGTTCGTGCAGTGGGACCCCTGGTGGTGCAACAGCGCCACCCCATGTGGTCCCTGCTCAGCCTGCCAGTGCTGCTGGGCCACGGTGGGGCTGCCCACGCATCCGTGGTGGCCATGGGACAGTGCTACCTGACTGAGCTGTCTCCCAGTGCGGGCCCTGTCTAGTGCTGCCCTGTGTGCAATGTGTGTCATGGTGGGCAGTGCACTGCTGGGTGCTCTGCTCACCATGCTGACACACGGACCACCTGCACACTCTCCCAACTGCTGTCCACAGGTGCATGTGCATGATGATGCCTGCATTGCACTGTACACCAAGGTGCAAGGGTGCCCAGGTCCTGACACACTCACTTGTACGGTACAGGTGGTGGGGGTGGTCGGTGGTGCTGTGTGTTGGCAATGTCATTTCCGCAGTGCTGTGCTTCTGCCCATGTACGCTGCCTGGTGTGTGTGTGTGTGTCCATATGAGTGCTCACCCCTCCCTGATGGTGTGTTGGTATGCCTGGAACCTTCAACTCCCTGACCTTCATGCACGGTGTGTTCCCTGTGTGCCTGTGGTTTGTGCATGGACAGTGTGGCTTCATTGTCCCTTGACTTACCTGTGTTGGGCGTGGTGCTCTTCTGCAATGGTGTCCCGGTGCAGCTGGGCCTGCCGGGTCAGTCGGGGTCCCTCCATCCTAGGGGGCTGCTCATCACCAACATCACCGGCGCCACTGGCGTCCCCATTGCTGTCCCCCTCTTCGACCTGTACGGCTATCCCATGGTCTTTGGCCATGTTGTGCAGGATGCAACAGGCCAGGAATATCCCACAGGCCTTTTGGGGGCTGTACTGTAGGGCACCGCCGGAGGTGTCTAGGCATCGGAAGCATGTTTTGAGCATCCCAAACACCCGCTCTATGATGTTACATGTTGCGGCATGTTCATCATTGAAGCATTGCTGCGCTGGGGTCGTGGGGCGCTGGTACAGTGTGAGCAGCCAGGGACGGAGTGGGTATCTGCAGTCACCTGTGTGGAGATAGTGGAGAGCAGTGTCATGTCAGGTCCATATTGCCCATATCCTTGTGTGCCACTACCATGGCACCTGTGTCATTCCCACCCTTGCCCAGAGTTTGCATTCCATACATGTGTACTCACCCACTAGATGTCCTGTGGAGATGTCCCCACTCTCAAATCGATGGCACAGTGCAGACTGGTGCCATATGAAGGCATCATGTGCTCTGCCAGGGTGTGTGGCACAGACATTGATGTGGGCACGATGCCGCCTGTCGGGGGCATACCGCCGACGGGCCCCTCCGCGGCCACGTCCCCCTGCAGCATGGTGTCTCACCCCCCTCATTACAGCTTCCATGTGGAAGCTGGCACTGTCCATCTCCCTGGCTTCTGCCCCCGCTGCTGTTCCTGTGTTACCCCCGCTGCCCCCACTGCTGCTTCCACTGCACCGGGCACCCCCCACTGGCCTCTCTGTCCTCCTGGACCCACTGTCCCTCTCTGCCCTTCCAGCTCCTGTCTCTCTCTCTCTCTCTCTCTCTCTCCTCTGTCTCTCTCCCCCAGTTTGCGGCCTGCTAGGGTTCTTGCGCCGCTTCCTTGAGCCTTTTTATTTTGGCTCAATTCCACTACTGCGCAACTTCCGGCTGAGCCACTCTTGCGCATTGCGCAAGTGTTCGAATATCGCATTGCGCACTTTCTGCATGGACCCGCCCCCTTCGGTTGCGCATGTCTTTATTTCCATTGCGCTGTTGCTCAGCATGCTTTCGGTGGCGCAACTGGCCCCTTCTGAATATCGCAGAATGGCACATTTTTGGAGTTGCGCACATGCAACCCTGTTGCGCATGGCGCAACCCTTTTGAATATCTGGGCCACAGTGTCTAAACTGTATTCTGTATTTCCACTGACACACATTAACTTTTGAGCTCTGTAGAAACAAGATCTCAGATATAACTAAAGGCACTGGTAGTCGTATACATTAGATAGAAAAAGTCTAACTGTATGTTGGTAGGAGTTTGTCTGGAGTTTTCTTTTGCTTTTTCTTTTAAGTGATCGTATGTGTTGTGATATAGTGTTGTGTGTTTACATTTTACATATTTTTATCCATTTTTAAGTAAACCTTTTATTTTAAAGGGACTGCCTGGTGTGCCTTCAAAATTCTTTCTTTTGTATGTGAAGTATAGATGGTTAAAGTTGACAACTGTTCATAAGCTTAATGGTGTTACTGAACTGGAATAAGGTAAGAAATACCTAAGGTCTTTCACAGAGTTCTAAGGGAGGCAGTATAGCGCAGTGGTTTAAGGCTCTGAGCTGCAAATCTGGTGACATCCAGCAGACCAGACCTGGGTTTGAACCCCACAGCTTCCACTTACATACTATGTGACCCTGAGCAAGTCACTGAACTTCCCTGTGCTCCCAGGTCACACCTGTAAAAAAGCTTTCATCTTAGTGTGCTAGTCCTGGTTAAATAGCTAACAAAACAAAGGGTTCATTTTGGATACCTGGTTAGGTGACCTTAGGTGAAAGATATCTGGCATTCCCTGAAGAGCAGAATTATTTGAGCCTGTATATTTGGGTATGCTAGCATAAGGCTCACAGTTTGAATCTCCCCCAGTACTTGAGACCAAACATGATTCGGACCCACAAGCAGACAGGAGGGTTTCCCTGTTCTGTTACCTGTTCAAAATACTGCACGCGGAGGTTGGCACTGTGGAAGCAGAGGGCCTGACCTGCTGAATGGGTTTGTGACAGATTGATTGGCAGTGATGTGCATAAATTTGGTAACACATGCTTTAAATTGTTCAGTGTGTCAGCTTGATATTGTACAGCTCACTTGCAAAATAAGGCAGTAATTTATTTTTAAAAAGGAAACAGAACTATATCATTTTCTTACAGTTAAGTTCCTACCTGTTTTATTTTATTTTTTCTAAAGTGCAAGTTAGAGTAGCGTAGTTAGGAAGAAGATGGCTTCCAACTACAGTGGGCACACTGTAGACTACTTGAGGCAGTTGTGCAAGGACAGAGGAGTCCATTACAGGTGAGAGCCACTAAGCAGAACCTCATGGATGCCTTGATGGCAGCAGATACCCAGAGCATCGAGTCACTGACTGTGACTATAAAGGACCAAACTCTGAGTGTGGAAGGGCTAGCGGTCAGTGCAGTGTCCAGATCCAGTGAGCATGGCAGCAGGGCCAGTGCCAGTGAAGGCCACAGCAGCAGGGAAGGTCACCTGCATTCTGGAGCCAGACATACTCAGTTTGCAGATTAAGTTGCACAGAATGGAGCTGGAGTTCCAGAGGGAGGCTGAGCGTGAACGGAGAGAAGTGGAGCAAGAACAGTGAGCTGCAGAGAAGAGAGAGAGCCTGAACAGTGAGAGGCTGACCAGGAACAGTGAAAGGTGGACCGAGAGGAGCAAGAGTGCCAGAGGCAACATGAACTGGAGAAGCTATGACTTCAACCACCAGTACTAGAGCAGGTAAGTGGCTTGGGTTTAACTGGAACTACAGCACTGGGTTACAAATTGAATTCTGAATTGATAGCTGAATTTTAAGAGGGGGAGGACATGGATGCCTTTTAAAATTCCTTTGAAAAAGTTTGTATTCAGGCTAAAATTCCTAGAGAGTCCTGGAGCTTCTAGCTATCCCCACTACTTACCGGGAAAGCTCAGGATGCACTGGGTCACATGGACAATGGGGACAGTAATGATTACAGCAAACTTAAAGCTGCACTGTTAAAAAGATTTGAATTAACTGCTGAAGCATACAGAGCTAAATTCTGTAAGCTCAGGAGAAGCCCTGATGTGAGCTATGAGGAGCTAGCCATGAAACGTCAGTTTTTAAAATGTTGGTGGGAAGGAATTGAAGCAAACTCTGTAGATAAAATTGAAAATGCAATATTGTTAGAGCAGTTCTTTTGGGCATGCCCAGGAGAGCTGAAAACTGTCTGGAGGACCAAGATCTTAAAACAGTGCAAGAGGCTGCTGAACTCTCGGACCACTATGCCAAGAACAGACCTGCTCTAAGATTGAATGGGGTAGGCATGGCAGTGCAGAAAGGGAAAAGCATGCCTTCAGGGCAGTTAAAACCCTCACTGCCTCCACCAAAACCAGTTAGCCCAGGTTTCAAAAGAAAAGATTTCTCTGAAAAAGAAATGAATGTTGGGTTTGTAAGAAACTGGGCATATTGCCAGACAGTATCCCAAAAGGATGAGCAATACACAAGGTGGTGCTAGGAAAAAGTGGGTTGTTTGTGTGTCCCTGGAAGCATGCCTGTGAACATGAGGGAACACATGCACCCAGTCACTGTGAATGGTGTACAGACACAAGGGTTAAGGGACACAGGGGCATCCCTGACTTTGGTAAAAGGGGATCTGGTAGAGCCTGGTCAGCTTATACCCAATAAATATGTCACTGTACAAGGATTCAATGGTGAAGAGAAAACATTGCCACTTGCCAGTGTTCTCCAAGACTAGGGTGAAACAGGGGGAACTGTGCAACAGATGGCTGTAGCCAAACCTTAGCAGTGGATGTGATCCCAGCGACAATCTCAAACAAGGGATGGTGTGTGCAGTTACCCGTAGCCAAGCAGCAAGGGAAAATTGTAGTTCCCTGAACCCCACAGAAGCCATTGTGGAAATCACTGGGAGGCTGGTTCCCCAGTCTGTGTCTCCTGATATGGAGACTAATGAAAAGTGGGTAGAAATTTCCCAGTAGCAGTTAACACACACACACACACACACACACACACACACACACACACACACACACAGCTATGGAGGGCTACTCTGAAGAAGTAGGGGTGACCCATGTCAGAGGTTAGGGATGACAGTGATCCTGAGTGCCCTGATGCTAGTGCAAGGTCCCTAGTTTAGAGACTGAAGGGGACCTGTCCCATGCCTTGGGAATGTGTGAGGAGTTTGCAGCTGCTCAGAGAAGTGACCCTAGTCTAGAGAAGCTGAGGCTTGGACAGACTCTGATGGAGCACAAGTAAGTGATGGGAAACATAAGGTTTATTGGGAAAATGAACTGATGTATACTCAGGATGTGAAGACAGAGGGAGGGTGATAGGCAGGCAGCTTATCGTTACCCAGGGGTATCGTGAGCAGTTGCTCAAGATTGCACATGATATTCCCTTGTCTGGTCATCTGGGAATCGCAAGCACTATGCAGTGGTTGGCCCAGAATTTTTATTGGCCCAACTTCACCCAGCAGGTGAAGGAGTATTGCAGGTCATGTCACTGGTGCCAAGAAATAGGGAAGGCAGGTAAAAAAACTCAAGCCGCCCCAATTCCATTGCCCATAGTGGAGGAGCCATTCCAGAGAGTGGGAATGGATATTGTGGGGCCTTTAAATACCCCCAGCTCCTCTAGGAAGAGGTTCATCCTGACTGTGGTGGACTATGCCACCCGGTACCCCAAGGCAGTCGCCTATCCTCACAGAGGACAGACAAGTGGCAGATGCCTTACTTGGGATTTTCTCCCATGTTGGTTTCTGCAGGAGGTTATCACCGATCAAGGGGTTCCTTCATGTCAGACCTGATGAAATGTTTGTGGAGAATTGTGGGTGGTGCAGAGATGCATGACACCATATCACCCACAAGCCAATGGAGCTTGTGGAAAGATTTAATGGTACCCAAGTCAATGCTCTGAGTGTTTGCTGAACAGCATGGGAAGGACTAGAAGAAATACCTTCCCCACCTGTTGTTTGCATACAGGAGGTACCCAAGAGTTAACAGGATTTTCCCTTCGAACTCTTATATGGACGCCTCGGGCATGTGGGCACTGACTTGATTCGGGAGGACTGGGAAGGCAAACATGCCACCCAGGCAACTCCCATAGTGGATTACGTCCTGAGGTTTAAGGAAACACTGAAGGAGCTTAGGGGATAGCCCAGAGCAACCTGGCAGCTACCCAACAGAAACAAAAAGTGTGGCATGACCACAGAGCCAGAGCTCGCTCAAACATGGTGGATCAGGAAGTCATGGTCCTTATTCCAGTCTGGAAAGACAAGCTGCAGGCTGAGTGGGCAGGGCCGTACAAAGTAATTAGGAAGGTAAATGACGTGAACTATATCATAGAGTTACCTGACAGAAGACAACCAGAAAGAATGTACCATGTCAACGTGATGAAGCCATATGCTAATAGGGCTGACATGGTGTTTGCAGTATGTAATCCTGAGGAGGGGACGGACGAAGGAGACCCCATTCTGGACTTGCTGGAACAAAGCAAGTGGGAGTCCTCTGTAGAGGCAGTAAAATTGTCTCCCCAGCTGGCCCCAGACAACAACCAGAAAGTAAGGGAGGTTTTAGCAGACTTTGCTTCCCCTGTTTAATGCCAAGCCTGGATTAACCCCCTTAGTGATGCACGATGTGGAGACAGAGACACAGACGCCCATACGGCAGACAGCATATCAAGTGTCAGAGGCTGTCCAAAAGGACATTAGGAGGGAAATGGAGGAGATGCTGGATTTAGGGGTAATCCAGAGATCCCACAACCACTGGGCCTCACCTGTAGTCCTTGTACCCAAGCCTAATGGCTCTATTCATTTCTGTGTGGACTATCATGGACTGAATGCAGTCACAAAGTCAGACACCCACCCGATGTCCTGGATGGACAAACTCCTGGACAAGTTGGGAGGGGTGACCTACCTTATGACTATTGACCTGACCAAGGGTATTGGCAGGGAGAGTGAATGGACAGAACTAGGGAGAGGTTGGCCTTCATCACTCTGATAGGCTTATTTGAATTTAAAGTAATGCCTTTCAGAATGAAGAATTCCAATTTCCAAAGGGTGGTGAACCAGGTGTTAAATGGTGCTGAGCAGTACACCATGGCATACCTGGATGACATTGCCATCTTTAGTGCCAGCTGGAAGGAACACCTGTCCCACTTTAGGGAAGTACTAGGCAGGATACAGAGGGCTGGGCTCACTGTCAAAGCTGAGAAGTGCCAGGTGGCCATGGAGGGAGTGGCATACCTCGGGCATGTTGTAGGCTGGGGACAGCTATGTCCTAACCAAGTAAAAATAGAGGTGATCAAGGTGTGGTCCAGACCAGAAATGCAGAAGCAAGTCAGGAGTTTCCTCGGAACAGCAGGGTACTATAGGAAATTTGTACCCAATTACAGTGCCCTGGCTGCTCCCCTATCTGACCTGGTAAAGGAATGGATGTCTAAGAAAATTACCTTTGGAACCAGCCTGTGAAAAAGCCTTTACCAGACTGAAGGAGGCACTGTGCAGTGCTCCTGTGTGGACAAGTCCTGACTATAGCAGACCCTTTATAGTTCAGACCGACACCCCAGATGTGGGTATTGAGCAGTACTTAGTCAGGGCATCCAAACAAGGGAAAGATCACCCAGTAGTGTACCTGAATAAAAAGTTACTTCCCAGGAGCAGGCATACTCTACTGTGGAAAAAAAGTGTCTTTCCATAGTGTGAGCCATAAAGAGTTAGAGCCATACTTATATGGGTAGCATTTCGTGGTACAAACTGACCACAACCCCTGGTTTGGCTGATGCAAATGGGAAAAACTAATGGTAGATTGTTAAAATGGAGTCTTGCCTTACAAGGGTATGATATGACAGTCTTACATAGGGCTGGAGCGACCAATCAGAACAGCAATGGCCTTTTGCGTATTTATGGGGAGTGAACTGATTTGGGAAGGTCATCCCATGCAGGAGATAGAGCCCCCAAATGCAGTCTAGGTGGGGAGGATTGTGACACTTGTCCAGCTGGTTATGATTGCTCTATGATTTTTGTAATTTAAAAATGTAGTGTGTGATTGTCTGTCATGAGACATTCTGTGCTCCTGGGATGCCCCCCCCCCCAACCAAGGTTTCAGCAACAGGATGTTAACCTGAAACCAGGAGATAATTAAAGACTAAAGAGACATAATCAAGAGTCTCCTGTTTATCTGACTTAATGGAGCTGACCAGCTGCCAGGATATGGGATTGTAAACTTTTATGATCTGTGCTGCTTGAAGCTGGGAAACTAAAATATACATTTTATGAGATCTTAAGAGGAAGAACAGTTAATATCAACTGGTGGTAAAAAGCTATATTGCACCTAAGTGAGATATGGCAGAGTTAGTCATAAAAGTCCCGTGATGTCCTTGGCAACAGGAAACCACACTAGATCAAAGAGTCATATTTGAGAAGTGGGTTTTGCTGATGTCACCTTAATTAGCATGCCTCCTAATAAGACATCCTGTTTGGTATAATGTTTATATTCTAAAAGGAGGAGCTAGTTGGCATCATAGAAGAGGTGGAGACACAGGGCTGGATATTCAAAAGGGTTGCGCCATGTGCAATAGGGTTAGCCTGCACTGCGTCCAAGTGCGCCATTTGCCATATTCAGCAGGAGGCAGTTCGCCCCCAAGTCATGCTGAGTAACAGCGCAATGCTAATGAAGGCATGCTCAACGGAGGGAGGAACCATGCATAAACTGCACAGCCCGACATTCAGTCAGGCTGTGCAGAGTTATAGGGGTAACTAACCTGCGCCTGCATAACTTTGAGCAAAAAGAAAGGATGATCGAGGCCATCCACAGGTGAGTTGCAGCACATTGCAGTGCGCAACACAGCAGCTGCCACCTGTGGGTGGCCTCCACTCCTCCCTGTGCCCCCACTGCTGTGTCAGGGCAGTAGTAACCCCTTCCCCGACTGGCCCGATCGCAGGCATAACTGTAGAAATCCCCCTCCCCGACTGGCCCGATCCACGGGCACAACTGTAAATCCCCCTCCCCCGACTGGCCCGATCAGCGGGCACAACTCTAGAAATCCCCTCCTCCCGACTGGCCCGATTGTTGCAAAACCGTAATAACCCCCTCCCCCACTAGCCCAATTGCAGGCAGAACCAGAGTTCAACCCCACAATAACAATATCCTTGGTGGTCCATTGGACCACAGCCTAATTCTTGAGGCATTAGAGTTCACCCCAAGAACAACCAGCCCTGGTGGTCAGTGGACTCATGAAGCTCGATCGTGGGCATTAGAGTCCACCCCAAGGTCCCAAAGTAGCCTGGTGATCTAGTGGCCCCACACCCCACCACCCGGAGCCCCACCACCTCCCCATCAGCCAGCGGGTGGCAGCACCCCGCCTGCTGCCCTGCCACCACCGACCCCACTGCTCAGTAGGGCTGCAACACATTTCATCTGGGATTTGAAAATGATACCTGTCACTTTTATGAGGTGGGGTGATGGGTATTTTGAAAGATTGGAGTTAAAATACTGAAAATTAGCAAAGTTCAGAGTGAACGTTGATATATTTCAACATTCACTCATAACTTTGTCATTTTACAATATTTTTATACCAAGTTTTTAGGTGGGATCCCAGAAAGGCCAAGTTTAACATTTGGTGGAAAAATATTGAAAATTGGCAATGTTACAGTATGAGTGAACACGCAAAGATTTCAATATTCACTCATAACCTTGTCATTTGACCACATTTTTCCTCCAAATTTGCAACATAGTCTTCTTATGACCCACCTCATGAATCTGCTAGGTGAAAATTTTCTAATCCTACAAGAAACATGATTTTGCAGAATGACTGCAAAATTACCTTTTTGCACATACTTGAAAAATGTCACCTGTGTTGTTTATAGTGGGGTCTAAAGGCCATGTTGAACATCTGGTGGATAAATATTGAAAACCAGAAAAGTAATGAGTGAACATTTTGAAATATTTCAATATTCACTCATAACCTGGTCATTTTACCATATTTTTCCACCAAAGTTTCAACATGGTTTTCTTATGACCCCACCTTATAAACCTGACAGGTGAACATTTTCAAATCTCACCTGAAGGGTGATTTCGTTATGTGACTCTCCACCTTTAGGGCAGATTTGAAAAATTTCACCTACCTTGCTCATGAGTTGGAGTCCCAGAAAGGCAATTTTTGCTTATAAAAATAGTTTATTGAGAAGCTTCAGAAATACATTCATTCACATACATATAAAACGTCAGAGTACAGTACAGTGTAAACCATGGATACAGTAAAATTCGTGCTGATCAACATATATTTGAGTACATTTCATTCATTTATTTATGTAACCCCCTCCAAGCCCCATGTCTAGGGGCATACTTCTGTCGCAGATGATCCAGGGCAAATGAAGAAAGGGTTCCATCAAACGCTAAACATTCAAGACCAATGCACTTACTACAAGACAGGAAAAATTGTGTCCTGCCTTTCTGGTGTCTTCAACCTGTGCACTCTACCTTTCACCTAACAACATCTGGTTTCTTTTCTTTCACCCTGAAAGCTGCACACCAGACTGGGAACTCCATGCTGCTTATCTCCGGAGCCCCCTTTTGAGCCCCTACACCCTGCCAAGGGCGGGAAGAATCTTAATCTGGAATGAATTCATGAAAAATTAATTGAACTGAAAATAAAAGGGGAAAAGAAGATTTATTTCATTAGCTTCCCCCTCTCAGTTTAAATAAAGCACATCGCAACGGTTTCCTCCCAAACAAGCTTCTTTATTCAGCTCCTGCACTGCAAATGATTCCCAGCAATGCAGGGATCACCCACTTCATGTAACTAAATAAGCAGCTCCAGGGGGCTAATCAAACTTTTTACACAAACTGGCTGGACATTTTATGGCAGCAGAAATGATGAATCTTAAAGAGCAACTCTGCACTTCAGCATGTGCTTTGATAAAGAAGATGTTTCAGCTGTTACAATTTACTAGAGAATACATTTTTTCATTTTCAACATTCCCTTCAAAGATTTACAGCACATTTAGACAGTCCAGCTAAAAAGTCTGTATAGAAAACATTTGCTTGTACCCTATTTACTTCACAGTGCCTTTGTTTATGGCATCATAGTGCTCCGCATGGCAACAGCCTGTGATGTCACGAACAGTAATTGTGGGGTTAGTAGGGGAGAGTCAGATACATTTTGAAAGACCCAGTGAAGTAAGTACTATATTAGCTGCAATATTTGCAAGACCAGCAACAGGGGAAAGTAAAAAAAAAGTAACAAATAACCAGAAAACAATAAAGTTTAAACATAATTAGTGTAATCTAGTGTTCCTAAGCTTTTTATTGTGATAGATAGTTGCTCTTTAAGGCAGTCACAAGCAAGGATTTTTCCTACACTCCTCTCTCTCTCTCTCTCTCTCTCTCTCTGTCTCTCAGAAGCTTTATCCAAGACCTCTCAAACTTAGATATCTACAATCTCCTGTCTTCTGTGGATCTGGTAAGCCAAACCTTTTCTTCCTTACCCGGGTTACCCACTCTCTCACTGGCACTGTGTGTCCCCCAAAACTCCGGTGCGGGAAAGTGGGCTGCTTCCCCCACCTGGATCCCTGAGCACTGACCCAAGCCCAGAGGTGCCAGGATTTTTCCTTATGACCCAGGGCTCATAACCCACTTCAAGGCTGGCACTATACATGTACTACTTCAGAACCCGCCATCTTCGCTCAGATCAGCCTCTTTTCTGGTCAGCTCCACTGGTGCAGCAGCTCCAAAACACGGCACTGCTCCAGCCCTCTCGCCCCATGCTACTGGCTGTCATGCCTTCTCACTGCTGGCCCAAACTGCTCCAGTTTCTGCTGTTCATCTTCCTCTGGGGATCCCTGCCAGGCTCACATCTCCTTCGTCTACTACCTGGGCTTGCATTAGGCACCAGCCTAAGGGCCACTCTCCAAGGTCTGCCAGTACAGCCCAGCCCTCAATATGCCGGTGCCCTGGGACTTGTCCCTCCATAGCAGGCCCCATCTCCTGGGTGAAGGGTCCCCTGGCTCCTGCTACTCCTAGGCCATCCTGCCACACAGGTACGAGGAGAGCCACTGCCACCACCTCCCCTCCTGTGGAGGCACTGCCACTGCACCCACAGCCCTGGTGGCCCAGCGTATACCAATACAGGGGTCTCTAAGGGCTCCTAATGTTCCTGGCCTCCACAGCCACCTACCTACCCTGCCCCCACCTGATGCAGGACCTGGCTACCCATGCTTCCCCCACACAGCTCCATTTTCCCAGCTCCTTGTTGACCACGATGCTTAGAAGGTCATCCTGTCTCTACTTTGGGGGTTCCCCCCACTTTCCCTCCTAGACTGCTGAGCTCCCTTGCTTGCCCACCTTACTCTGCTCCTACAACCACCCCTTCCAGCTGCAGGCCAAATGCCTGGGCTGGAAAGACCCAGATACTTCCTTATATACTCCCTAAAACCTACTCTCTGCTGCCACCTTGAGGCATCCAGCAGCCAATATCCCCCCAGAGCACTAACACTTTCCCTAGCTCTGGGGGTAAAGAATGGGATGCCTAAATAGAATGTAAGCCCCTCCTTTAAGAGGGCTTAGATTTATTTTTATTTATTCATTTATTTAAAAGTTTGGTGACTGATAAAGGCGCACTGAGATGAGGCTCATTTCCAGATGTGACCTGAAGGAAGGAAAGGAGATAAAGCCAAGCAGGTAGTTCCAGCAAATGAAGTGCAGTATCAACAGTGCAAGTGCAATATAGAGGTTAATAAAATAACAGTAGGAATACATTGAGGTGCATGACAAACAACTGTACATAGAAGATTTAAAACATTTTACAAAAGGTACAGTATGTGATGGGGATTACATCAGATATAATTAGGATGAGGAGAGCCCTCACCAGAGAGAGAGAGAGAGAGAGGCACATATGAGAGCGCATATAGGGTGGGTTGCACAGATGGTGAGAAGGGGGCCAGAGGAGGAAGAGGAGGAAGGGTTAGAGGGGAGTGAAAGGAACAAGTAGGGGAGGTGGGTTATAGAAGCTGCTTTAAGGATAGTAGAGATGGGGCTTGGCAAAAAGAGCAGGAGCTTGTTCCAAAGGTATGAGAAAGCAGCCTGACCAGTATGAGAGTGGTGGTGAGGGACAGATAATTTATTTATTTTTTTTATTATTTATTTATTTAAGAGTGAGATTAACACCTTTGAGCCAAAGGCTCTTTTATGAAAGTTCGCATCAAGGAATACAATCAGAAAATGAAACAGTTAAAACAAACATGTTACAATAAATCCAGTAAAGGCAACTACAGCTAAGAAGTAATACAGCTGGAGCTCAGCACATTAGGAGAACAAATAATGACAGTAACAGATATCTTTACAATGCAGAGGAGCAGCCGGCAGGCCTTGTCAAGCAGGACTGAGTATACAGGTGGAATAAGAATCTGAGCGTAGTATGCCATAGACAAGATGCTGAAGGGAAGGGAGAGAGATGCAGTGTCAAGGTGGCACTTGAAGGTTAGAAACTGTGGGTGGGAACAGTGGTGAGCAGGGGAGGATAGTGAGTAGCATGTTGGGGATAGGGTACAGTGTGAATTGCTCATGGGGAGTAGGAGTGGATGATGGTACTGCAAAATATCCACACTGGATTCTTGAGAGAGCCATGGAGATGAGTAAGTCACAGGAGCGGAGGGAAGGAATATGAGGTAGCCAAGAGTTTAAGGATAGGGGAAAGAGAGGGGAAAGGATGGGAAACAGGATGGGTAGGGTGTGGGGCTAAGGAAGAAGGATGGAGGGTTGCAAGAGAGTGGGGAACGGGATGAAAGATATGGTGCTGGAGCTAGGGTAGTAAGTCTAATATTAAGTGAAACAGTCACAGGTAGCACTAGCCACTAGGTACTCCCGTAGCTTGCATTTGCATAAACTCAGTGAGGCTGCGTTTACAATATTCTTGTAGAGAGAATTAAACCATATTTGGTCTCTGACTGCAAATGAGCACTGTCCTTGTGAAGTCCGACAGCGAGGAGCTTGGAGGGTGGAGCTGTCAGAATGTCTGGTGTGGCAGGCATTGCAGGAATGGCTGAGGAGGTTCTGAACTCCCGGGGGCAGGAGACGAAGGGAGGCCTTTTTTTACTACAAGGCAAGTGTGATAGAAAAACATACCTTGTAAATGAATCCAGTTAGCCAGTTTGTACATGAAACCCCCCTACAAATGGGGGTTTCTAAAAGCCTTCCCGGAGCTTGTCTAAGTGCTCCCTGCCTAACTGGCGTTTGGCGTAATGCCGTTTAAATGTGGGCGCTGTGAGTGCTTTTAGAGCCTCTGGTAATGTCTCTTTAAGAACTGCCTGCTTGCAGGCTTTATTAGTTTGCAAGGGGGGACTGTGGGTTTACTGCTCGAATCCCACTTGAGCTGCTGTTTGAATCACTGCATTTCTGACATCGCTAAGCGAGCAGAGGGAGCCCTATTGGCAGACGTAACTGCTTGGGGACATATGTAGCAACAATAAGAATGCAGTTTGTTTAACCTGTCTTTATTGCAGCTGGGACTCTGAGTGTTAGGCCTCTTCACTTTGGATCTGGACTTCTGAAATGGGCCAATTGGAGAGAGGGACTTTAAAATGGAGATCGCTTGAGCCAACCAGAACTTGGACTCTCACTGGGAGCCTGCCTGAAGGGGCATATATGGCAGGTGCTCCTGGGAAGTGTAGTTTGGACCCTAGTGCCTTTTGCACCAATAGAGCACGATGAGGTGACTGACAGAATAAAGCAGCCAACCGGAGCCCTGTGGAGTGAGAGGAAACTGTCCTGCAACTGTCATGGACGGGCAGAGTCATTGGTGATTGTGAAGGGAGAAGGAGCTCCGGCTCCTGCACTGTGCAAGTCTTCATGCGGGAAGCACGTATGTTAGGCCGAGAAGGTGGGCAACTACATCACCGGTAGAGCAAGCGGACAAGATCCGTGAGGAGTGCAGGCAGAGGAGGCTGTGTGAATACAGCTACCTACCAGGCTCACCCTGTAGAGGACTGGAGAATCTGCTGAATCCCGCTCGGTCTGTCAGGACAAGTGAGGCTGTGTTGTTCACCCGGTTTGATCAGTGAAAGTGATCAGGAGTTTGGAGCAGCTGCCTGGTATGGTACCCCTCTGTGTTACATATAAATGTGTGGAGCAGCATCTGGATCACAGGCCAAGTCCTGCAGTGGTGTGAGAGGGATCTTTCTGCAGGAGTCATGAGTACTAAATCAGGGTAGCTCCCTGTCAGATGTTCCTTCTGAGGGAAAGATTTGTCTGGCTGTTTCAGTGGCTGCATGAATTGTGCCTGTGGGCTCTTACAAATCAAATCTAGGTACCAAATGCTTGTTTCCTCATCAGGGCCCCAACCAGCTGCACCGAATAGGCTAGCCTTGTAAGGCCTGGGTACCCAAAGACAGTGACTGATAGGTTTGGCCTGTGCACAGTGCCCTATATAGTAGAAGTGTTAAGCTAATCAACCTGATCTCCCCCATCCTTGTTACTTTCCCCTTAATAAATCAGATTTGTTGTTACAAGGTATACCGTTTGAGCTGCATGTTTGTGCTACCCTTTTGTGTATGGGTTATTGTATAACTGCATCTTATTTTACAGGGGGTCCCCAGCACCAAATTGGCCATCCCGACCTGGGGGTAAGTGTAAGTCATAACGATAGTGGTGGAATTGCTGGTGAGCCACTAGTGGGAAGGAAGGGGGGTTGCAATGACCCAGAGGGCTGTGACCAGGTGGTATTTGACTGTTCCAACCCCGACCTCTGGGTGGAGGCACCAGCCATTGGATCCACGCCCCTCAACCTGTTATTGGCTGAGCAGGCAGGGGTAGTAGCCCTTGGGATAACACCTCTGAGGGGTTACATGATGGAGGCACTGCTGGGATTAGCATCCCCTAGTGGCCGAGTAGATGAAATACCCCAACATGGCCAAACTAAAGGAAAAACTGGAGGGGGATATCATGACTAAAATTAAGTTAGACCCTGTTAAGATGATGGTACATAAACTGATGGGGTGGAGTGAAGCTGAAGAGTTGGATTCCCAGAAAATTGTGTTACTACTGGATGTACCTCTGGGGATAAAGAACGCTGACCTTGTTTCTGCAGTTGAGCGTGTTAAATGTTTAGGCAAGGTAGAGGTGAAGGGGCGAAAGGCCGACCTACTCGACCAGACCTTGCAGGTGCTGCTTTTACGCAGTATAATTATAGACCTGGAGAGGGTGCCCCCAGTGATTTACCCAGAAGGTGCTCAAAGGGGTGGAGGGTCATTCATGTCCAGAGTGGTTCAGTCACCCCAGGGGGTGTCCCCCAAGACTAATAGCTTCAAAGATAAATTGCTTAAACTGTTAGCTGCAAAAGGGAGGACCACTCAGGAATTACTACAGGTGTTAGACCTTTCCAGTGATCCCACCCCCAACCGTCCCCGGGTACATCTCCCGGGTCCTCCAAGAGTTCCATCCTGGCTTCACCACCTATAGTTGTTCCCTCCATACAGCTAGACTCCTATCGGAGATTGAAACTTTTTTCTGGTACTGTGCCTGTGCCCTCGGGAGAAGATGATTTGGAGACTTGGATGGACTATGCTACCCCTTTAGTCCCAGAGTGGCAGTGCTCTGAGGGGGAGAAATGAAAGAGACTGATGGGGAGCCTGAGAGGCCCAGCTTTGGAAGCCATTCATTTCTTGCAGGCTACTAGCCCCAAAGCCACTGCAGTAGAGTACCTTTCTGCCTTAGAGGGGGTGTTTGGGAGTACAGAAACTGGGGAAGACTTGTTGTGGAAGTTCAAGTCAGTTAAACAGTGGAGGAATGAGAAACTGTCAGCCTTTGTTACCAGAATGGAAAGAGCACTGCAAAAAGCTTATCAAAAAGGGGGGGTAACTGCCACTGCGTTAAATCAGGTCCGCCTCGATCATATCGTGAAATCGGCCAGGTTTTTCAGTATGATATTGTTGAAGCTCAAACTACATGACCGACGGGCTGCCCCTCCTGAGTACTACCAATTGATGAGAGAGATTCGAGAAGTCGAGACTGATGAAGAGGGGGTGGGAACCCTATGTGGGGGTTGTGAATCTATGCCAGACCCCTGAGCCCAGTGAACCAGATGAGACCCACCCCTCGAGGGGATTGAACCAGGGACCTGATGCATTTCCTGTGCTCCCAGAGGCACAGGGTGGAGTGGGGGTGCATGCTGTTTCCTCTGATCCCCGTGTGGAGAGTGATTTGAAGGCTGAGATTAGAGAGTTACGGGAAATGGTGAGAGAATTGAAATAAACTGCTGCCAACCCCTCCAAATTTGGGGAACCTGAGTTATTTAGAAACAAATGACCTGGTCAAGAGGAGCCCTCCAGAACACCTGACGCCTCCCAGCAGGCGAGATATCTCCCTCCCAACAAAGACCCCTGAGATACTAAGTTCTGCTACCACTGTGGGGAGGATGGACACTTTCAGACTGAGTACTGGTTACCAGAGAACTTAAGGAGGGTCAACAGCAAGCTAGTAGCCTGGCATCACAAGGCCTATACCAGACCTCAGGGAGGGCCTCCTCGGAAGAGTTTTGTTACCTGGGCCAATGCCCAAGCAACCTCCAAAACCATGCCCCTGAATGGTCTGACGTGGTGGGTCCCTCAATGGAGACCACCATGAGAGTGAATGGAGTACCCACCAGGCTGTGTTGGACAGTGGTTCCCAAGTGACCATTATGTTTCAGGACTGGTATCGGAAGCACTTGCCTGAAGTGCCTCTGCAGCCTTTGAATGGACTACATGTTTGGGGACTGAGAGATAAGGCCTACCCTTATTCTGGGTATATCCGGATCTGGTTATCTTTTCCAACTTCTGTGGCTGGGGTGGCCGAACAAGTGGAGACCTTGACATTAGTGTGTCCCCCCACTGGACTATATGATGGGGTGCCCTTGTTAATTTGAACCAATGCTCATATGTTTGGTCATTTAGCACAGCTGTGCTCTGAAAAACAGAGGTCCAGGACTGGGCAAGCTCTCAGAATTCCAGCCTTGATTCAGAAGGCCTATGAGACCCAGAGAAAGGCCAGCCAGGCGGAACCCGAAGGCCCGGTGGGTATTGTCTGGAAGAAGGATCCAGAGTCTTTACTGCTAGCCCCAAACACCCAGTGTGTTCTACAAGGAGAGGTCTGGATTAAAAAGGATGTTAAGAATAAAATATTGATGTTGGACACACCAGGCGATGGAAAATTGCCAGAGGGGTTGCTGGTTAAATCCAGCATTTTGCCTGCTAGAGCCCATGCTTTTGCCAGAAGAGTAATGGTTCAAGTGCGCAATGTATCTGATCGAGAGATTCGAGTGAAGCAAGGTTGCACTCTGGCCATGGTGCACTGTGCGGATACTGCTGTTCTGCCCAGCAACAAGACTTCCAGGAGGAGTGACCGAGTGACCCCTTATCTGTTTGATTTTGGTGACTTTTCGGTGACTCCCCACTGCCAGCAGAATGGAAGAAAAAGATTAGTGAAAGGCTCGCTCAGAGGGAGCAGGTGTTTTCCTTGAAGGAGTGGGATGTAGGATGTGCGCAAGGAGCTGAGCACCACATTCGGCTACAGGATGAGCGATCCTTCCATGAGTGATCTCAGCGCCTGGCCCCTGCTGATATAGATGATGTGAGACAACACCTGCAGGAGATGCTCGCAGCTGGGGTGATACAAGAATCCAGAAGCCCCTATGCTTCACCTATTGTAGTAGTGAGGAAGAAGAATGGATCTGTCCGGATGTGTGTGGATTACCGTACTTTAAACAGGAGAACTATACCAGACCAGTATACCATGCCACGCATCCAGGATGCCTTGGATTGCCTAAATGGTAGCAAATGTTTCTCAGTGTTAGACCTTCACAGTGGGTACTACCAGATCCCGTGGCTCCGGTGGATCATGAAAAGACTGCTTTCATTTGCCCACTAGGTTTTTATGAGTTTATGAGGATGCCTCAGGGGATTTCAGGCACCCCTGCTACTTTCCAGCGCTTGATGGAGCATGCTGTGGGTGATATGAACTTACTCAAGTGTTTAGTCTACCTGGATGATGTCATAGTGTTTGGCAGCTCCTTGGAGGAACATGAAAGCAGGTTGTTCAAAGTCCTGGATTGACTGGAAGATTTTGGTCTTAAATTGTCTATAGATAAGTGTCAATTCTTTCAAACATCCGTGAAATATGTGGGGCACATAGTATCCACTGAGGGCATACAGACTGACCCCAGTAAAGTGGAAGCTTTGACTACTTGGCCTCAGCCAAAGAATTTGAAAGAGCTGCAAAGGTTCCTGGGGTTTTGTGGTTATTATAGACGGTTTATCAAAGACTATTCTCGAGGGATCCGCCCTCTACTCAACCTTACTCAAGGGTATCCTCCAACCCACAAAAAGTACAAGAAAGCTGCGCCCTTTGAGACTGAATAAATATTTCCATCCAAATGATGTGTTTGGAATCTGCTGGACTGCGGATTGTGAGATAACTTTCCATGATATTATATATCAACTTACCCATGCCCCAGTGCTGGCCTTTGCTGACCCTGCTAGGCCATACATTCTTCATACTGACGCCAGTCTACAAGGATTGGGGGCCGTGTTATATCAAGAGCACACAAATGGTCTAAGACCCATAGCATTTGCCAGCAGCAGCCTAACTCCTTCAGAAAAGAACTATCCAGTGCACAAGCTAGAGTTCCTGGCCTTGAAGTGGGCCATTGTTGATCAATTTCATGACTACTTGTACAGTGCTAAGATATTGGTGAAGACTGATAACAATCCTCTAACCTATGTACAGACCTCAGCTAAGTTGGATGCCATTGGCCATAGGTGGCTTTCTGCGTTGTCTACCTATGAGTTGACTATGCTGTTGAATACAGAGCAGGCCTGAACCACATAGATGCTGATGCTCTCTCCCGGAGGCCTGTGTCCCAAGACAACTGGGTCAGGTTGTCCGAACCTGCCATTAGAGCACTTTGCCAAAAATTTGACAAGCAGGAACAGGTATCTCCTGATACTGTGGATTGCATGATGGGGCCCTCTGAGAACTGTATACCTGCAGCTTACTGTCATTTCTCTGCATTAGACACTAGTGCGTTGCCACAGTTCAATAATGATAGTCTCCGGCTGGCCCAATCCCAGGACCCCATGATAAAAACTGCTCTAGAGGCTCTGCACGTGGGGAGGGATGTGTCAAAACTGCGTTCCACTGACTTGAGAACTGCCCTGTTATACAAAGAAGGTCCCAAGTTGAAACTAATTAATAGACTATTATACAGAGAGACAGTAGATAAAGAGGGGTGGGTAGACAAACAACAACTTGTGCTGCCCACTGCTTTTAGAGAACTGGTGCTAAGGGCCCTACACAATCACATGGGACACCTCGGCATAGACAGAACCCTTGACTTGGTGAGGTCCCAGTTTTATTGGCCCAAAATGGGTGTTGATGTGGAACAGCATATCAGGACTTGTAGCCGATGTTTACAAAGAAAGACCTTGCCCCAGAGGGCTGCCCCCCTGGTTAACATCACTACTAGTGCCCCCATGGAATTGGTCTGCATTGATTTCCTGAGTCTAGAACCAGATCAGAGAAACATCAGCAATATATTGGTAGTTACTGATCACTTTACCCGGTATGCACAAGTTTTCCCCACTAAAGACCAGAAAGCAACCACGGTGGCTAAAGTACTTGTTGAGAATTTCTTTGTCCACTATGGGGCCCCTCAAAGAATCCATTCCAATCAGGGGAGAGATTTTGAGAGCTGCTTAATTAAAGAAATGCTATCCTTGTGGGGGTACGAAAGTCGAGAGCTACTCCTTATCATCCCCAGGGAGATCCTCAGCCTGAAAGGTTTAACCGCACGTTGCTTGATATGTTGGGCACCCTGCAACCTAAAGATAAGCCTAGATGAAGCCAGCAGATTAGCACTCTAGTACACGCTTATAATTGCACCAAAAGTGATGCCACTGGATTTTCCCTGTATCAACTGATGTTTGGGAGAGAGGCTAGACTGCCAGTAGATGTCTGTTTCGGAGTTTCTCCTGATGGGATTCAAGCAGTTAATCATCTACAGTATGTGCAGAAGCTGAAGGCCCAACTAAACCATGCCTACGAAATAGCCCAGACCATGGCTACAAAATTAAATTTAGCCAATAAAGAAAGGTACGACAAAAAAGTGAAAGCAATGGAGCTTAGAGAAGGGGATAGAGTGCTACTGAGGAATCTGGGACTGCATGGCAAGCATAAGATTGCTGACAGATGGCATCACCTCCCTCATATTGTTGTAGGAAAGTTGGAAGATTTACCTGCATACAAAGCACGGCCTGAGAACAACTCAAAAGATATGAAAACTATACACAGAAATCATCTGCTGCCAATCGGACAGATCCTGATAGAGGCTGAACCACCAAATGCCCCCCGGCCTGTGACTAGAGCCACTGCCAAGAAAAAACTAAGACCGATTGATTCCCCAGAAATCAAACTAAAGAGGCCTTCTCCACCCCCCTCCATTGAAGCTGATTGCCAGTCTGTGTCCGAGGACAGTGAGTGTAATCCTGAATATTACCCCTCTTATGAACTGAGTCAGTTGTTTAGGGGCAATCCTCTAATCAACCCTGGGGATGAAGCTGGGCTTCCTGGACTGTCTGAGCCCTCAGCTTAGTCTCTGGAGCCAATGCTCCCGGAGAGAGAAGTGAGTGGTATTAAATCTGAAGCTATGAGCTCATTGGGACTGGCTGAACTGTCTGATTTCTCAGACAAAGGAAGTGACATGGGGGAGGCAACTGGGGATATGCCAGAGCAAGAAGAATATTTGGAGTGCCCTGTTAGTCCCCCAGCAGTACCAGAAATGTCCCCAACTGAGCCAGGTGATGTGAGTTCAGAAATAGAGGGCTCTGTCCCCGAAGGTACCATGGACTCTGGGTTCCCTGCTCCTATAGAGGTTTCCCCGGCCATCCCAAGTCGGGTGGGAATGGAGTCTGAGCCTTCAGAAATTTTCCCCAAGACTCCTAGATGGACTTGCCGAGAAGTACGACCTGTAGTGAGACTGAGTTATGAGTCCCTGAGCCAGCCTGTGGATCTGCCTTTGAATGTTGTCCATAAAGGGGTGTACGTTTCCCCTAGTTCCTTGCCCAAATTAACCCTGGGGGATAATTCCAGACTACTAGTATTGCCCTCTGAGTATGGTACCCCTGCCCCATGTTAGCCCACAAGTAGCTGATAGGGAAGGGCACTCTCTTTCCAGGTGTCATGGGCAGGAAGTAATGACCTGATTTAAAAGGAAAAAGGTTGTCTGTATCTGTAATATTGCATAACCATTAGTAAACTGTGGAATGCAGTACTAGTGTATGTAACAAAAGCTTTGATGTGCTGCCAGTTTAAACTGTTTTGTCTTAAAGTGATTTAAGGGTAACTACTTGACACAGACGCCAAGTTCTTTCCAGGCCAGGAAGGGTGTAACCCACCTACAAATGGGGGTTCCTAAAAGCCTTCCCGGAGTTTGCCTAAGTGCTCCCTGCCTAACTGGCGTTCGGCATAATGCCATTTAAATGTGTGCACTGTGAGTGCTTTTAGAGCCTCTGGTAATGTCTCTTTAAGAACTGCCTGCTTGCAGGCTTTATTAGTTAGCAAGGGGGGTACTGTGGGTTTACTGCTCAAATCCCACTCGAGCTGCTGTTTGAATTGCTCTATTTCTGACATCGCTAAGCGAGCAGAGGGAGCCCTATTGGCAGATGTAACTGCTTACGGGGACATATGTAGCGTAACAGTAAGAATGCAGTTTGTTTAACCTGTCTTTATTGCAGCTGGGACTCTGAGTGTTAGGCCCCTCCATTTTGGACCTGGACTTCTGAGATGGTCCAATTGGAGAGAGGGGACTTTAAAATGGAGATCGCTTGAGTCAACCAGAACTTGGAGTCCCACTGGGAGTCTGCCTGAAGGGGCAGGTGCTCCTGGGAAGTGTAGTTTGGACCCTGGCACCTTTTTTGCACCAATAGAGGGTGTATGAGGTGACTGACAGAATAAAGCAGCCAACCAGAACCCTGTGGAGTGAGAAGAAACTGTCCTGGAGGGGCAGAGTCTTTGGTGATCGTGAAGGGAGAAGGAGCTCTGGCTCCTGCGCTGTGCAAGTCTTCATGCAGAAAGCACGTGTGTTAGGCTATGAAGGCGGGCGACTACATCGCCAGTAGAGCAAGCGGACAAGATCCATGAGGAGTGCAGGCAGAGGAGGCTGTGCGAATACAGCTACCTATCAGGCTCACCCTATAGAGGACTGGAGAATCTGCTGAATCACGCTCGGTCTGTCAGGACAAGTGAGGCTGCTTTGTTCACCCGGTTTGATCAGTGAAAGTGATCAGGAGTTTGGAGCAGCTGCCTGGTATGGTACCCTCTGTGTTACATATAAATGTGTGGAGCAGCATCTGGATCACAGGCCAATTCCTGCAGTGGTGTGAGAGGATCTCTCTGCAAGAGTCATGAGTACTAAATCAGGGTAACTCCCTGTCAGATGTTCCTTCTGAGGAAAGATTTGTCTGGCTGTTTCAGTGGCTGCACGAATTGTGCTCTGCGGCTCTTACAAATCAAATCTAGGTACCAAATGCTTGTTTCATCAGGGCCCCAACCAGCTGCACGAATAGGCTAGCCTTGTAAGGCCTGGGTACCCAAAGACAGTGACTGATAGGTTTGGCCTGTGCACAGTGCCCTATATAGTAGAACTGTTAAGATAATCAACCTGATCTCCCCCATCCTTGTTACTTTCCCCTTAATAAATCAGATTTGTTGTTACAAGGTATACCGTTTGAGCTGCATGTTTGTGCTACCCTTTTGTGTATGGGTTATTGTATAACTGCATCTTATTTTACAGGGGGTCCCCAGCACCAAGTTGGCCATCCTGACCTGGGGGGTAAGTGTAAGTCATAACAATAGTGGGGGAATTGCTGGTGGGCCACTAGTGGGAAGGAAGGGGGGTTGCAGTGACCCAGAGGGCTGTGACCAGGTTGTATTTGACTGTTCCAACCCCGACCTCTGGGTGGAGGCACCCGCCAGTGGATCCAGGCCCCTCAACCTGTTATTGGCTGAGCAGGCAGGGGTAGTAGCCCTTGGGATAGTGCCCCAAGAGGTTACATACAGGTCACAGGTGTGCATTCGTGGAGCAGTCCCAATAAGAAGCCTGCAGGCCTTGTTCAAAGCAATAGAGATACACTGTAAGGCAGTGTTGGTAGCCGATCTGTAGCTTACGAGTCCATAGTCTATTAAAGAGACAATAGAGCTTTGAATTGCCTGCTGAAGGGCATCAGCTGTAAGGCAGTGCTTATGCCTGTATAGGAGCTCGATGCGGGTATTTACTGATCTGGCAACCATGTCAGTATGACTGGCAAAGGAGAGGGTGCTGTCCAGTGTCACACCAAGGTACTTAAAAGTTTGCGTTTGCTCGGGGAAATACCTGCACAATTTCTAACAGTTAGCAGTCTGGATTTGTGCTTTTTGTGTGAGCCATGGAAAAGCATTGTTTTCATTTTCTTGTAACTCAGTACAAGCTTCTGCTCAATGAACCAGTCTTCAACATCCAAAAAGCTGTTTTGTAGTTGCTTCTTTAGATGGGTAGGATCAGAGTTCTTTGTATACATTTCCATGTCACCTGCATACAGGAGAATTTGTTCAGAGCAGCAGGATGGGAGTTTGTTGAGAAAAATGCTAAAGAGTAAAGGACCCAAGATTGATCCTTGTGGGACACCAGAACAGAATGAAAGCAAAGTCGAGAGTGCATCCCCTATCTTGACCTGCTGTGAGCGGTCTGAGAGGTAGCTGTTAAACCTTCTGAGGGTGTCAGTTGATAGACCAAGTTCAGCAAGCTGTTGAAGCAATAAGGGATGATTCAGAAAGGATAAGAAGGAACGGGAATCACTAGTGCAAAGGGGGTAAGAGGAGGGAGCAGACGGGGAGAGGAGAGAAGATAGGTAGGAGGGGAGGGAGGCAAATCAGTATTTACCAATGAGGGCTGAGCAGTGGGAAAGGCAATGCAAAGATAAGTGGGTGATGGAAAGGGAGGAATAAAGGGAGCAGTGATGGGTGTAGGGAGGAGAGTTTTAGGCAAAGCAATAGAAGTCATTACATAGGGCGTCCAGTCTGGCAAGGGTGGAGGGAGAGGCATCACTGAAAACCACATTTGTATAGTCAAAAATAGGGAGGGATAATTTTGAAAGGCAGGTGCTTATGGACTTCAGTGGGGAGACAGTCCTTGTTCCAGTGAAGGATGCCTAATTTGAGGCAAGGCTTAGAGTGTATAGTGCTGATGTGGGCTGAGGAGTCCAGGTTACTATTAAGCCACATGCCTAGGTATTCGTAAGTGTGGACTACCTCCAGCTGGGTGCCTTCAAGGACTGAGAAGACCAGGGGAGGAGAGAGCCTTGTTAGATTTTGGCTAGTGCCAAAGGACATGGGCACAGTCATTTTGGTGTTTACTTTGAGCTGGTTGGCGTGGAATCAGCATAGCATATTGTGAAATCACACTGGAGTGAGGATACAACCACAGACGTGGAGGGACCAGATGTATAGACGATTGTGTCATCGGCATACATGTGAATATGGGAGGAGACACAGATGGATGGGAGATAATTAAGAAAAATAGAAAATAGTATGGGACCCAGGATGGAGCCCTGGGGGACTCCTGCAAGGATGGGTAGGGGGAATAGTATACCACCCACCTGAACAGACTGCTGAAGGTTAGTGAGGTATGAGTGGAACCACTTAACTGCAGGAGTAGAGAGACTGGCTGAGGCCAGCTTGTTCAATAGGAGGGGGTGGGATACCAAACTAAATGCCTTAGCAGGGTCGGAAAACTAGCTGCTGTGACGTGACCCTGGTTCATTCCTGTAAGGATAAACTCAGTAACATGGAGAAGGGAGGTGATAGTGGAGTGTTTTTTTCTGAAACAAAACTAGAAAGGGGGCAGGAAGGAAGAGGAGTCTAGGAAGTCGACTAGTCTGGAGTGGACTAGTGACAATTGTACAGTAGTTTAGCAAGGGAATGGAGGAGACAGATAAGTCTATAGTTTCCAGGAGATGATGGATCTCCCCTTTTGTGGAGAGGGAGTACCTTGGCAGTTTTCCAGGTGAGAGGGAGAAGGAGAGGTTCAAGAGGTGGGTGAGCAAGTGAAGGATAGGGAGGCAGATATATGGAGGAGTTTGGGGTCCATGCCATCTGGGCTGTATTTTGAGGGGTTAAGAAACTTGAGGTCAAGGAAAACTTCCTAAAGGGAGACAGGAGGGAAGTGAAAACCAGCAGATGAGGTGGGGTGGCGTGGGGGGAGTGTTTAAGGACTGGCAGGAAACAGCACAGGTTGTGAAAAACTTGTTGAAAAGGGAAACAAGAGCAAGGTGGTTAGAGACCAGTGAGCTGCCTGCTTGGGGGGTGGCTGGTTGGGGTGGCAGGTCAAAAAGGGAGCGGCTTGCTTTGGTTGATTTTGAAGCAGGGGGCCTTGGCTTCTCAGGTAGCCTTTGTACAGGAGTTTCTAAAGGACCTGTAATGCTGATGTTCAGAATCTGAGTGGGATGCCTTAAAGTGGGCCCATGGAAGGTTCCTTGATTTTTATAGCTCAATGGAGTCGGGTGTAATCCAGGGGTAGTGGCAGCATTTCACTCTGGAACCTCTGAGGCAGATGTGGGTGTCCCAGTTCAATGAGGTTAGGTGCAATCCAAGGGTGGTGGTAACATTTCACTATGGATCATCTGAGGGTGGTATGGGTGTCCCAGGAGCTAGTAAGGATGGCAGTGAAGTGTGAGAGGGCTGTGTTGATGTTTTGGGCAGAGTAGACTGAAGATCAATCAGCAGAGGCCAGGTTGCTTCAGAGAACATCTGTCTTAAGTGACCTGAGGGATCTGTGCCAGATGTATTTCAGTGTGGAGAGAGGGGGGGAGGCAGGTTTTCATAATTCAATAGGTAAGGTAGTGGTCACTGAAGACATTTGGGAGTATGTCTGCAGCTGAGATGCGATGGAGGTGGGAGCATAGTACCTAGTCCAGGAGGGAGTGATTTGAAGAGTGGGGGTTGAACCTAGTGGGTAAAATTTAAAGAGGGAGTCAGGCCAAAATTTCTGGCATCAATAAATTCAGAGTTTGGATCGACATATCCCCAGTCAGCGTCATACCAACAATTAGATCTTTAAGTTACTTTATTTAAAAGTTACAAGTTATTTTGTAACCCTAAATTCACTGCCTGTTCAAAAAAGCCAGTTTCAGAGAAGCGCTATTAATGATAACCTGAACTTACAGCCTAGTCCTCCTTGCAAGCTTCCTTATATGACTTATTTGTTCCATGTTACTTAAAAACTGCAGTTGTAGTAAACATCTGAAAAAGGAAAACTGACACTGGGTGGGTGAGCACATGCATTTCCATTATGTGCAGGTGCAAGGTTTAATACCTAATGTGACGGGGAATACAGCGGAAAAACATGGCTTTACAATGGCATAGTTTTGTGCAATTTTTAGAATACTGCAGATATGAGATTTCATAATATATCAGGTTGCAATTGTGGAATGCAGCAATGACACAATCTTAGAAAGTAGCTGGGACACGTAATTTTGGAATGTGGCAGAGATGCTAAAATTCATAATGTGGAGCTGTCATATATTTTAAGAATGTGGCGGACATACACAATTTTGAAGTGTAGGGGATGTATAGATGCAGAAGGTGGCAGGGATATGTAATGTGTCATGGATGAATAAATTTGGCATGTGATGGTGATGCACAAGGAGGGCAATGCCGGTCACCGGCTCTGTTTTGGATTGGGGGGAGTGGGGCGGTGGGACACTGCCTACCAGGGTGGAGGGCCACTAGATCACTAGGTCTGTATATTTCTACGGAATGGGGGATTGGGGCTGGGTGGGGGGAGGCAACCACTAGACCACCAGGATTTATTTTTTACTACACATGGCAGGGATTAGGGATAATCGGGGAACTGCTAGACCACAAGGGTTTATTTTTACTACACATGGCAGAGATCAGGAATAATTGGGGGACCCGCTAGACCACCATGGTTTATTTTTACTATACATGGCAGGGATCCGGATGATTGAGGAACCCCTAGACCACCAGGGTTTATTTTAACCTATACATGACAGGGATTGGGGATGAGCGGGGGACCACTAAATCAGCAGGCTGTTGTTTTAATAATCCTAACACGGATTGGGGTGGGGGGGCACGGCACATTGCTGAAACTGTCAAAAACCCTCCCAGAGGCCATTCTCAGTACCCTTAGACCAGCCCTGGCTGGTCTAAAGTACTAGAAATATCCTCTGGGGAGGTTTTGTGAATACAGCAATGGGATATGGCAGCCTGTCTCTGCCTCAAGCCCCCTGGCACTATGCCACAGCCCATTTTTGGGGGCAAGACTTGTGCAAGCCCCCTTTGGTGCAGGCAGCCTACGTTTGCTGCAGGCAGCCTTTCTGAATAGCTCCTGGTGCATCTTTTGGCACAAGGTACCACTTGCATCATTCATGTTTAACGCAGGCACATTGCATCATTCTAAGGGCTTTGTGAATTGGGCCCTTACATTTAGTGGCCTCCTGACATTATGTTTACATTGCCTCGTTTACACAAAGCCTGCTTGATCCTGATGTATAACAAGGGGCAAACATACCTCCAGGCATTTGGTAATTATCCTTGCAAATATTCTGTAGTCTGCTGTGAGCAGGAAGATTGGTTGGTAAGATCAACATAATTGGGGGGTCCTTGGCCAGTTTTGGGAGGATAGTTGTAGTAGCTGACCACATGAAGGGGGATATAATCCCCTGCTTAAGAGTTTCAGTTATCATATCATACAGAGGATTCTGCAGCTCCTTGTAGAAGATCTTATAGAAATTAACTGGGAAGCCATCAGGCCCAGGTGCCTTACCTCCCCTTAGTTGAAATATTGCATTCCCTGAGATTTTGCTGGCTCGTCAGTCGGTGAAATGGCTGCTTTGCTGAGAACACCATTGATCTCATCCATGGTTGCCTGGTTCTCCAATTTGTATAAATCAGTATAGAACAGCATTCAACAATATCATTATCACTGTGTTTAATCAATCATCTGCCTATATGTGTGCTATGTTTTTTTACATTTTTTACATGTTCTTTGTGTCTGAGTTGCCATGCCAGCCATTTTCCACTGGCATCCCCTTTGAAGTACTTCCTACTTGATTAAGACAAAGTGCCCTTTCTATTTTTAGACTACTAATTGTATTATAATCCCACTTGAGTTTTTGTAAGGCTTGGTAAGCCATTGGTGTTGGGCAGGTCATGTGTTATTTCTCAGTCTCAGCTATTTTGTTCTCTAAGTCCAGAATTGCTTGGTCCTCTAGTTTTGTTTTTCATAGCTTCTGCAAAATATGATGGCCACTATCAAACATTGCTTTCAGTACCTTCCACCTAGTGGCTGCTATGTCTCTTCTCTAGCATTTTTCTGTAGATGATGACCAATTTGTTCTCTAATATGTTTTAGGAAAGCTTCCTTTTTAATAGGGCTGGGTCTAGTTTCCAGGTTCTATTATTGACTGCAACCCCCATCCCAGAGAGTTTATTTTTTTTAATTTTTACTGAGAGCCAGGTAACAACAAGAAAATACAACATACTTGAAAGAGAGTAGTAAAAAAAAAAATTCCAACTTACTTTTTTTTAGAAATTGATCATTCAATCATCACATAAAGATATACAAGAATTTAGTTTTAACTCAAAAAACATTACACCTTTATTAATTCATTTATTGATTACTCTCTGAATGATACTGTGTAATGGGGCCCAGATACTTTCAAAAGTTTCCTTATTGTTATATTTATTATAGTATATATTTTTAGTTTCATAATATCGATTGTGAAGTTCACCCAAGTTTCAAATGTCAGTAGCATAGATATTTTCCATTTGTTAAGAATACAGTGCATTTCTTTGCAGTAATAAGTGCTATTGTGATTATATATTTTTCTACAGGGCTTGAAAAAACAGTCAGCAATTCCTAACATAGGGCGTAGTGGAGAGAATGTTACTTTATTTCCTCATGTTTTTGTTAAGGTGTCAATAATTTTTATCCAAAAATTAGTTAGGTATCAGTCTGAATGAATAAGCTGTATTAATGTTCCTGTAGTGGTTGTACATCTAGGACACACTGGTGGTATAGCATTGTTCATTTTATCAAGTCTTGCTAGGGTATAGTACATCCTATGTAATGTGTTAAACTGTATTTGTAGTAACTTAGAGGCTTTGACATTACTTGTGGGGGTCAATATGATACCTTGCCATAGATCTTGTGATCTAGCTATGTTCAAATGTCGACTCCATTTGTCTTTCAAATTCCATAAATCTGTTAATCTGTGTGTTAATAAGCACTTGTATATTGTTTAAATTGTTCTGGGCTTTTTTGTAGATTCTATTAGCTGCAGTACTATCGGTGAACTTGAAGGACATAATAATGACCCATTCATTTGTTGAGTATAGTTTTTAATTTGAAGGTACCTAAAATGGGCTTGTGCCAGATTATATTGGTTATTTAGTTGTTTAAAGGATTGTAATGTGCCATTATTGTAAAGGGTTTTTATTTCCAATATACCTTTCTGATTCCATTGTATGAATCCAGGGGCTATAGTTGATGGAAAAATTATTACATATTGGTGAATATGGACTTATTTTAGCAGAATAGTTAGTGATCCAATGAGCTTTCTGCCAGCAATCCATAGTGATTTTGGTATCAAGATTTACATATTTAAGGTTAGTTTGTTTATAATAATTTGAGAAAATTATCTCTCTTAACTTTGGATATTCATGCAAGTTCTGTTCTATTTGAAAGGATTCCGCTACTTTCTCCAGTGATACGAACCACAAATGTGTTACTGTGATCTGCACTGCAATAAAATAGTACTGAAAGTTGGGTAATGACAAACCTCCTTTATTTTCTGTCAAAACTAGCTTTTCACATGCAATCATTGGGGTTTTATTTTTCCAAAGAAATGTTATAATAGATTTAAGATTCTGGAAAAAAATTGGTGGCATTAAATAGGGGAGACATTTAAACAAAAATTATAGTTTTGGAAGGATTTTCATGTTAATGGTGCTTATGCTACATATTGTTAAAGACAAGTGTATCCAATGTTTAAGGTCCATTTGTATTTGTATCAAAACAGGTGGGTAATTTGTGCTATATAGATCCTATAATACTTGTGTATCAATTTAGTACCAAAATGTTTAATGGTTGTAGTTTGTTTGCATGGGAATTGTTGGTAATTTGTAAGGAGTATTTCTGATCTGAAGTCATAATTTCAGTCTTACTCTAATTGATTTTATAGCCAGATACTTTCCAAACATTTTCTAAGAGTGATATGTTAATGATGTTGGATTTGTTAAAGTTAATAATGCATCAAAGGCATATAAACTGATTTTAAGTGTCCTTGACTCAAATTTTTGCAATATTTGGATTATTTCTAATGGCAATTGCAAATGTTTCAATGATTATAGTGAATGTTAGTGGAGCTAGCAGGAATCCCTAATGGGTACCCCTGCTTAGAGAAAATTGGCATAAAGTTGTGTTATTCGTTTTGATCTGAGCTGTTGGAAAACTATAAAGTAATTTGATCCATTTTTTTAACTGTGCCCCAAGAACTATTGAATCAAAGGTTAGTTTGATAAAGTCACTTTCTACACCATTAAATGCCTTTTTGGCATCGATGGCTAATAAAATGGCACCTGGATATTCATTATTTGCAATTATATTAATTGCACTTCTTATATTATCTGTGATATTACAACCCTTAATGAACCTGTTCTGATCTTGTGTGATAAGTATTGGCAAGACTGGTTCTATGCAAAGTACTAACATTTTGAAAAATGTTTTTAAATCTGTATTTAAAAGTGAAATAGGTCTGTACAATGGAAATTGTAATGGATCTTTATTTTTTTGAGGAACAAATTATTTACTGCTTATTTAAATGATTGTGGTATATCTTGAAGGTTATTAAATAAATGAAATAATTTTGTGATCACTGAGACTAGTTCTTTATGAAAAGACTTATACATTTTCATTGGATAGCCATCCAGGCCTGTAGCTTTTCTGTAGACAAACTGTCAATGGCGTTTGGAGTTTCCTGTACAGTTACTGAGTTATTTAACATTTCAATTAGGTTATCTGGGATTTTGGAAACTCTATTTGTTTGAAAAAAATATTCAATTGGTAAGGGAAATTGTTGTTGCTCTGTTGCATATATCTTTTGATAATATGTTTTCAATTAATTGTTAATACCCTCTTGGTTATTAAGTATATACAGAAGAATGCCTATATAGGTGTGTGTGTTATGAGGATTTTCACATATCCAAGGTGTGTGATAATCCATAAACATGAGTGTGAAGCACAAGGTGATTATCACATACCAAGGGTGTGTGAAAAATCCTTCTAACACACACACCTTTGCAGACATTATTTTTATAATTACTGCGCAAGGGAGTGAATGCAACACACACACACACACATATTCCTCTCCCCCTCCTTTGTACTGTCCCATACAGACTTTTTTTTAACTAGATGGTTTGAACCATGCACACCCATCTCTACAGGCTGTTAGCCACAGCAGCTTCCTGGATTGCACTAGCTGTCTTCCAATCCAGATGCACAACGGGATCAGCCAGATATTTGTTTTACACTGACATGGCAGGATAAACCAGATGAAGAATAAAAAAATGTAAATAATAAAGAATGGGTCTGGAGTGAACAGTAGTAGCTCATCAGCAACTGAGAAATGGAGCCGCCATGTTTTTAGCACTGTTTAGCCTGCCCATACACAGAATACAAGCCAATGAGGTGGTGTGCTAGCAAAGACTGACACAATATGCTGTAATAACCCATTCTACCAGTTATTATGGTGTTTGAAAACCACAGCATCTCAGTGCATTAAAGGGGGTCACTAGTAATTATATTGTCTTGTTGATCTTTATACAAATGATTGCTTTTGTTCTTGATCTTTTCTCAGTTGCCATGCCAATGGCTTCTGGGGCTTGTCTTTGCCAAGCACATAATAATAAACATATATACAGTTGTTGTTCTGTATTTCTTTTTAATAGACTATTATAGGATTCCTTTTTTGAACTAGCTAATTGTAAATATTAGAGTCTAATGTTAAGCTATGCAATTCTTCAGACCATTTGATTTCTATCTCAGGTTGTGAAGTATGCTCTGTTAATTGCTTGTTATTATATCTAGATGTAGACTGAAGAAGTCCTCTGGCCCAGGCCATAAATGTGTCCCAGATTATTACTTCAGTACTTAGTTACCTAGTTAAGTAAGAGTGGATGTGCACCAATGGAGCTTCTATTCTCCCCCACACACACACAAACAGTAGTCAAACACTTAAATCCCAGGTGTCCATTTGTCTTTTAGAACTATTCAGTGTAGGGGAATCCACAATAAATTGGGGCAAGCTATTTGAATACTTTAACACTCTTTGTATGTAAAAGTATCCCCTAGTTGTTTATTATGGAACCCGATGTGGTCCAGTATCCTAAATGTAAAACCAAGATTAGAAAAACAATTTTTATCATTAAATTGGTTATAAAGAAGAATTAAATCCCCTCTCAGTCATCTCCTCTGTAAACTATGGAGTCCTAACTTGGTAAGTCTAGCTTCGTAGCACACGGATTTACAACCACTGATTATTTTGGTATAGTGTCTCTGTATTCTTTCAGCCAGTTATGTTTGTCTTAAGACTAGGTGACTATATTTGTGAACACTAGTCCAGGTGAGGATGTGCCAATGCTCTGTTTAATGGAAGAAGAACTGTACTTTGTCTACTAACAAAGTTACACCACATGCAGCCCAATATTCTATGTGCCTTTGCAGATGCTGATAAACAGTGCGGCCTACATGACTGGTTGTTCTGTATTATAACACCCAGGTACTTTTACTCAGTTACAGACCACAGTGCAATACCACGTAGACTAGGTTCCATGTCAATACTGTGAGGCAATAACAGCAAGTGTTATATGGGAAACTACATCTGAGCGATCATAATAACAGCAATACCCAACTACAATGATGCACACAATAGAGATTATACTGGCTCAAACCTGGACGTGATACTCATACACAATTTGTACCAATCTCTCGGTAAAATCCCGGTAGTGCCACCAAACAGTAGGGGTCTCATATGCAGACAAAAACTGCTCCATCCAAACTTTGGCAATGCACTAGCACAGCTGTAGCCAATTACTCAGGTGTGCCCTTCCCCTTCTGTCATGGGGGCTATGTCCTGCACCCCAATTTATTTTTTATTTCCTATGCTTATTCATTTTTAAGAAGTTTATGATGTAAGACATAATTGGAAGATGACAATAGGCTGCATATACATACATAATGCAAACAAACATACAAACAACCCCCTCCCAGATCACTCCTCCTCCCTCCCTCCACCCTGATGCCTGTGCCAGCAGTCATCGAGAAAAGAGGATATTGAGGTCTTAATAAGGGAGGTTAGCAAATTGTGGTTTGCATAAGGATAACAAGGTGAAAAGGGGTTCCCAGGTGGTCTGGAAGGCCTGAGGCCTATTTTGCATGCGGGCTATATGCTTCTCCAGTTGGACTGCAAGCAATGCTTTGCAGTACCATTCCATCACTGAGGGGAGCATGTCTTCTTCCCAATGCCACAACATAGTTAACTTCACTATAGAAGCAACCAGGGTAAGATGGGCCTTCCTTATTCTGGGAGTCCCAGAAGGGAATATGGTTAAGAGGCAGCTCTCTGGGCTAAAAAGGGGTTAAGGACCCAAAAGTGGGTTGAGTATCCATTTGATGGAATTCCAAAAGATCTGGGACTTGGGGCAGCTCCATAATAAGTGGTATAGTGACCCAGGGCATCTCCACAGTGACAACACAAGGGGGAAGGGAGCTTACCTATCCTATGTATTTTTATTGGGGTATAATATAGGGTATGCATAATATTGAACTGGATCAGCCAGAGTTTGTCCTGTTTAACAAACGTATAGACAGAGTGCCAGGCTTTCTTCCAGACAGCAGTTTCTGCAGGGAGGAACATTTCCTGAACCTAGCAGTACCAGATACCAGAAGGCAGATGTGGATCCAAAGATTGCAAGTGCTTATATAGTTTAGAGACTGCATGTGGCTGGTCAGCGATTTGAAAAACTGAGGATAGCTCTGCTGGGAGGGGGTACAAGGCTTATGCCCTAAAAAGGAGAGAATTGCATTCTTAACTTGCAAAATTTTAAATACGTCTTTATTGGGAAACTGCAATTGAAGTTGGAGAGTGGGAAAGGAAATCACTTTTTCATCATGAAGCAAGGTGGAAAGTGTACATGTCCTCAGGGGAGGCCAGAAGGATGGTGGGATAGGATGATGACCGATCTGAAAGTGAGGATTACCTATAATGGGTTGCTCAAGGGACCTGTACCAGTTCAGTGAGAGATGGGCCTGTATTTGATGCAAGGCCTTGAGAGACCATCTGATCGGAGAGTTCCTCAAAGGCTAGGGAAGTTGAGAGGGGGATAAATAGATAAGGGAAGTTAAGAAACAATGAGATTTGTTTGCCAAAGATCTTTCTATATCTAGCCATATAGGGGTGTATATATTAGGACCCTGTGGGACTGCCCTGGACACGCAAAGTACTAACTTGCTGATACTGTATGCTGGGCTCCATAATAAGTGAAGAAGGAGGGAAGAGCTAGGCCACCTTGTAACTTAGGAACAGAGAGCTTACCATAAGCCCATTAACCCCTTTTTTCTTTCACAGGAATGCATTGAGCATACTCTGAAGCTGAGTAAACCATATCTTGGAGAAAAAGAAACCCAGCATTCCCATCGGGTATAGTAAACGGGGTAGCACATTCATTTTGATAATACTGATCTGTCCCCAAAGGGAAAGAGGAATCGTATTCCATCTGTCCAGGTAGAATTTTAGAGTGTGTAACAGTTTGATAAAGTTTTCTTTAACCATAACGGAGACACTTCGAGAGACTTTAATACCCTGGTATGTTAATGAGTTAGGATTCCAAGAGAGACCCAGAGCACTCAGATCAGTCTGAACAATTTGATTATTCAAGGGGAAGATCTTTGTCTTGGAGAGGTTTAGTTTATAAAAGGACACTTTGGAGAAGTCATTTGTTTTCTCTAAAAGGGTGGGGATAGTAACTTGCGGGTCTTCTAAATGTAGTAGAGCGTCAGCATAGGCTGAAAGAATATATTGTTTACCTTCTACTTGAATACCTGTCAGAGCAGAGGAGTTGATTAGTTGACGTATCAGAGGTTCCAAGTAGAAGTTAAACAATAGGGGGGAAGTGGACAGCCCTGTCGGGTGCCACGTTGGAGAGGGAAGGGTTTAGAAAGACAACTGTTGCACCAGACCCAAACTGTGAGGGAAGAGTACGGCACCCAGAAATGTGGTGGAGGAGGGAGGTAAACCGGGAAGATCAGTAAAGTTTAAATATGCTGCAATAGCATGGTCAGAAGGATGGTACTCTTTATCCACCGAGTAGAGGCTTTGGAAATACCTTCCAAAAATGGAGGCTATTTCTCTGGGGTCTGTAACCACCACTTCTTCTGCTGATGAGTATGGACTGGGTATGAACTTTGTGGCCTCCGCTTGCCTTAACTTAAGAGCTAGGAGTTTGCCGGCCCATTCCCCAGATTCTAGGTATTTTAATTTAATACGATGTAGGCAAGTTCGCTTTTGTGCTATAAGGTCTGCAAACTGTGATTGCAAGTGGTGCAGTTTAGCCCAGTCTGACTCATGGGAAGAGTGGTTAAGGGAGTGTTCCAAATGACTAATTTCAGTAAGCAGTGAGTCTACTTGCTCCCAAGCTTTATGGGTTCAGATTGCTGCTAGGCGTATAAACTCCCCTCAAAGAGCGCACTTAAGGGTAATCCAGATGATATCTATTCTGTCTACTGAGCCTGAGCCTCCAGGAAGAAGGAGACAAAGTCCTGAATATGGGTGAGGGATGAGTGGATTTGTAAGATTTGGGTATTGAGGCACCAAAGAGAATCTTGTCTGATCCCAGGACCCATCAGGTAAGAAATACTGATTGGTGAGTGATCAGACAATACTCTAGTATGTATGATTGCATCCAAAATACCCAGGAGGCAAAAAGAACTGATGACAAAGTAATCTATTTGGGACAATATACTATGTGTGTGTGTGTGTGTGAAGGGGAATAGGTATATTGCAGTTTAAAGTATGCCTGATATCTATAGTCCCAGTGCCCCTCATGAGATCTCTCAGGGCCCATTGAGCTGGGGTTATACCACAATCTCCTGTGATCTGATCTATCTATCTAGATCAGTCTGGGGGACAAAATTCCAGTCTCCTTCCAGGACAGTTAGTGTAGAGGGATCCGAGGTAAGTAATGTTAGTAATTGAGTGAAAAATTGGGGAGGATCCGTGTTTGGTCCATAGACGGAGCCTAACATGACCGGGTAGGATTCTAAGGTGCCTTGAAGAATATTATAGTGCCCATTTGAGTCCCACCATTCATGTGTCAGCTTAAAAGGGACCATTTTGGCAATTAAGATTGCAGTTCCTCCTCGCATCAAGGAGGTACCAGAGCTGAAAACTTGCCCTACCCAACTTCTCCTGAAGAGAGAGACATCTTCCCTACGAAGATGCGTCTCTTATAGATAGGCTATCCCTGCTGTAAGGTGCTGGAGGTGGCATAGAATTACCAACCGTTTATGCCTGCCTTGGGCCCCTTTAATGTTCCAGCTAACAAATGTATAAGGACCTCCCAATTAGACAGCACAACGGTGGTCAAAGGACCCTGTTAGCAGCAACCACCAGCTGTCCCATGATACAACAAAAAAAGAGGACAAAGGGATTGTGAAAGCATGGCACTTGCCCCCCCCAGTACTGAAGTTTCAGTAGTGTACAAAGATGCTGACAATACCCCCTCTCCCATACTCCCCCCCACTCCCACAATAACCCTCAATAAGAACAACAACATCAGAACACACAAATCTAAACTGCCTAACCCCAGTTCTGACAAACTGCACTACCCACAATACTCCGGTCAGTGATTTTTAAAATGCTATTCTAAGACAGCCCACAATCATGACCCCCCCCCTCGCAAACAAGTTCGCATAAGTAGTAGTACAACATTAGGCAATATAAAAATAAGCCTGAATAAAAACAAGTGCACTAAATTGGGTAGCTTCCTGATACATTTGGTGAGTCTATCTAAACAAAATCAAATAAGCACCCTTTCATTAAAGCAGCCAATCAGTATATCTTCTGACCGAGAATCCCTCTAGACTAAAATTGGTCTAAAAAGAAAGCATTACTGTTCCAGTCCAGCAACCTCAAACTAATAATGTTCTGGGAAAACTAACCAGGCCAAAGTCAAGATGGGAAATGTCTTCATGTCTGTTATTGCCTGGTATCCCAAATAACAGTCGGAAGGCCCCAAAAGAAAAGTACATTAACACAAAGCCATGAACATCCTTCAAAATAAAAGCAAGTCTATATCATGATCCGATTGGGGTATGAGTCCGCAATCACTTAAAGAAGGACTGGATAGCCCCCTCTGGTTGATTGAAGGTGAGGGCTAGCGTGTAGGCCTAATCTGTGATAACAACTAGGTAGGCCCATCACTCAATGTTACTAGAAGTTACTAATCCAGGGCAAGTGGATCTGTAGTAAAGCGATAGTCCCACCCGGTCAGATCCCTGATACAGTGGGGTGAGAGATCAATACCCCGGTATCATAACAGGACCAATGAGAGGAAGAGAGAAGCCACAGAAATTGAAGGCAGCAACTAAATTTCACCACATACTCACTGCGCCCTCAGAAAAGTAAATGCCCCAATAGATCAGAGGGAAGCTTTCACTTAAATAGATCTGGCAGAAGAGTCTTGAGTTCCATTACAGCTTGCTCCGGTGTGTTATACGAGACCCACTGATCAGCATGTTTTACTTGCAACACGGCAGGGTATCTGACTCTGAATGGCTTCCCCACTGCAATCAGCTTGGAGACAGTTGGGTGAAATTCTTGTCTCTCGGCTCGAACTGACTGTGGAAGGTCTTGGGAGATCTGCAGCTTATGACCCTCCCATTGTAACTCCTGAATCTCTTTAATTTTGGCCAAAATGTGCTGTTTATCTTGCAAGTTTAGTAGTTTAAAAATCATGGGTCGAGGGGGAGAACCAGGAGGCTGGGGAGGTTGCAGCTAGCGATGGGCCCATTCAATGACATATGTAGTGCCATTAGGCAAAGGTCCAGCAATTTTTTCACAGAGTTTTTGAATAAACTGTATTGGTGCATTGCCCTCCTCTCGTTCAGGTAGCCCAATGATCAGCAGGTTGTTGCGCCGACTGTCCCCTAAGTCCTCTAGTTTCTCTTCTAGATTCTTAATCCTGTGTGGCATAGTTGTAGAGTCTTGATCAGTTCTCCCTTTCCATTTTTCTAGGGAAGTAAGTCTTGCCTCAGAATCGCCGACCCCAATAGAAAGCGAGTCAACCTAGAAGTGGATCTGTTGGAGATCTGCCAAAATTGCAGAGATGGTCTCCTGTATAGGCTGCATTATTTTAAGAAAATGCTATTCTGACAGCACTGTGTGGCTGGCTTGAGACTTGTGCAAGCTGGAGGCTTGCTGTTTAGGCCTTTTTCCGGCTTTGTCCTTTTCCGGTGTTGGAAGGGGTGAGTGGCGCGGTGGAGCCTTTTTAAATTTCCATATTCCGGGCTCTGAATCTCATGCCACAGGGTTCCTTCAGGTAAGAGTGCAAGATTTAGCTTCAATCCAGATGTTGAGGGTTAAGAAAATGGGTTTTGTTTGCAGGTGAAGCAAGGAGTGATGGAGGCACGCTGTTCTTCCTCAGACAGCCATCATGTGATCCCCTGACCCCCATTTCTATTATTCTTACACCATGCTGCTCATTGATAGTGGAGGTGCCTAACATAACCAAAGTAGCCCATATCACCCAGTCGCCATTTAGTAGGGGTCGATGTCATAGCCGTCGCTCATATTGAATCATCCAAATGTACTTGCTGTAAAATACTCGCTGTTATTATGTGATACTCCTAGGGTATAAGGGAAACTGATATTTTTGTTACTCATGTATAACTACACATTTACTAAGGCTGAACACCATATCCCACTTTTCGGCCTATTTCGTTATGGTATCTGGGTCAGCCTGTATCTTGCTTGTATCAGATTGCCAGCTCTACCGCCAATCTTGGTATAATTTGCAAATTTAACAACAGAACTTAGCACACCCAGATGTAAATCACTGATATAGATGTTAAAAAGTAAAGGGCCCAGTACCGATCCCTGGGGCATGCCACTGGACACCCATGCAAAATCAGATATAGAACCATCATCTCATACTCTCTGACTTCTTCTCTTCAGCCAACTCTCCACCCACTGAACAACATTTTTATTTACTAAATTATTGCCTAGTTTTGCTACTAGTTTTTCATGCAGAACTCTATCGAATGCCTACTGAGGTCCTAGTATATCACGTTGCATTGTACATTATAAGGGGTGAAGTTTCATTTTTTGTGTTACCCACAAAGAAATTTTTGATTTCAGTTCTAAATTTTATGGTAAAAAATAATTCTGATAATACAGTTTGATCCATTTGCAATACTCTGCTAAATGCTATGCCCGATGTACTTGTGATTTGAATAATACAAGCAGAGTTACCTGATATAAGAGTTCCAGGATATCAACAATCAAAACTTGGTAAAGTATGGATTCTGATACTAAAAATAAAATCAATATGTGATTAAGACTGATGGACAGCAGAAAAGGATGAATATATCCTATGATTTGAATAGAAGTTACGCCATGGATCAATTTTCTTGAGATCATATTTAAAGTTGGATATCATTCTGATAAAAGTTCTATAAATATTTGATGTTACTGATGTTCTGTCTTTTTGAGTCTGTGTTAAATTAAAGTTGCCACCTGTTATATATGGAGAGTTATTCGTAGTTAGTAGAGAAAAAATCTGTAAAAAATTCAGATTGTTTTCACTTGGGCCATAAATAGTGTATAAAGTAACATAGCCTGGATATTGGCATTCTAGTATAATGTATCAACCTTGATTATCAGTTTTACTTGTAATGCTCTTTGGATTCACTGTGCTTTTTAAAAAAAATATTGCAACCCCTCTAGAATTATTTCGTGTATGGATAGTGTACCCCCATCCCCCAAGTGTTCTTAAACCATTTTAAATCTTGTTGGGTGAAGTGTGGTTCCTGCAACATTATGCAATTCATCTGTTTTTTATTCTACTACTTAATGTCTTATATATATATTTCCTTTCACCACCCCTCCTTTCAGTTCTCAATTTCTGCACAGCAATAACCATGTGAAAGAAAAAAGCACAGGGTTAGTAAAGCCTTCTTCAATGGGAACATAGAAAATTAAAAGTCAATAATCAGTCTTCATTAGTCCATTTATACACTTTCGTCTTTTTCCCCTACCAGAGGGACCTTGCTTATTTCAAAAGCTAGAAAAGAAGGGAGATAATGGGAAAGGAAAACAGAAGAAAAAATAAACAAAAAGAGAAACAGATGAGGAGACAGAAAAGAGAGAAATGAGAAAAAGAAAGGAGAAGAGTAAAGAGAAATGTCAGAGAAAAAAAAAAAGAGATTTCATATGTTCAAATTGTTGCCTTCCTTGACTAATCAGAACCCACCTATCCATGAAGCAGGGTACACTTATACAAGTATCTGCTATCATGATCTTCAGACATCTTATCATAGTGATTTGAGTCATTCATTCATATATTTTATAGATGTGGCTGCATCAGGGTTTGTTTTTATGTTTGTACTTTTATGGTCCACCCCTAGCAGTCACACCATCTCCATGGGTTCTGTCAGGGAAGAATTAAACATTTTTAATGGCTTATGTTGTTGGCTCCTTTGGCTTGCTTCCATTTTACATTTTCCTTTTAACCATGTAGTAATAGTGCAGTAGAAGAAAGAGTGAGAAAAAGAAAGGCAATTAAAAAGGAGATGAAATTAGCAATAGACCATTAGTTTAGTTGAGTTTATAGTACATTTAAAATAATTATGATACCATACAAAGAAAAGTAAGAATAGAATGATCACGTACATATTCTTCTCATGATTCCCTTCAGTTGCATACTGTGTGATCCTGAGCAAGTCACTTAACTTCCTTGTGTTCCCAGGTCGCATCTGGAAACAAGCTTCAGCTTAGTGTACTACTCCTGGTTAAACAATGTTTCCTTTCCCTTCACTTCCATTCCCTTCCATCTGTTCCTCTGTCCTCTTCTCCATCTTCTCCAATCCTGTCTGCTTCACCAGTCCTCCTTTTTAGAAGGAACTTCCAAAGTGCTACTTAAACACATAGATTAGCTAGTCTGTTCAAATATTTCATATTTTAGACATATGTGTTACTTGCTTGCTGCTGTTCTTTTAGCATTTATCCAGAGCTAGTTTCTTAAGATCTTTCTCCTGCATCTCCATTGGCTGTGGCAACAGAGTTCCCTCTTGTTTCTCTTTTCCCTTCTTTCCATTTCAGTCCAATATGGTAGTCTCTTGTGAAAATGGTAAGAGCAAACCTTTAGCAGCATTAATAGTCAATGAGAGACTATCTTTGGTTGCAAATGAGGTTGTAGATTCTCAGGTTCTTTTTTCTGGATTAGGATAAGATACCTGTAAAGAACGTTTATCTTTACTATATGGAAAGTTTGAATATGGTTATAAGATTTTTCAGTAGACTATCCATAACAGTCCCGAAAAGCCTGAAGTGCTTCTATAGGATCATCAGATGTTCTCAGTTTACCATGTACTACAAATCTGATTTTAGTTGGAGGGATTATTGAGAAGCATATACTGCATTCAGATAATAAGCGCTTAAGTGGATTGAACAACTTTTGTCTTGCTGCTTTCTCCGTTGAGAGGTCCAGGTAGATATTAAAGTTTATTTATTTATTTGAAAAGGTTTCACCAGGAAAGATGACATGAGCTGAGAACAGCTCATTTCCAGAAGCATTCTGGGGAGAGGGGTTACATAATGGGGTGGATCATGCAAAAACATAATAAAATAAAATACATAGGGTGGGATATTCAAAGGGTTGCGCCATGCATGAAGTCAAAGTGTGCCATTCTGCGATATTCAGCAGGAGGCAGTTGCGCCACTGAAAACAGGCTGAGCAACAGCACAATGCAAATGAATGAATGCTCAACTGGAGGGGAGGAACCATGCATAAACTGCACAGCCTGATATTCAGCTGGGCTGTGCAGAGGTGTGGCAGGCGCAGCCCCCAACCTCGCCTGCAGGACTTTGAGCCAAAAAAGGCTTAAGTTGAGGGCCACCACAGGTGAGCTGCTGTATTGCAGGGCACAACACAGCAGCTGCCACCTGTGGCTGGCCCTCAACCCCTCTCTGTGCCCCCCTCACCAGCCCGATCGCGAGCAGCAATGTGTCCCCCAGCACATCCCTGGTGGTCCAGTGGACGCTAAGCCCGATAAGTGGGCTGAAGTAATGAAAACACCCTCCTGAATATATCCCTGGTGGTCAGTGGACCGATAAGCCCAATCAGCGGGCTGAAGTAATGAAACACCCACCTCGATCATATCCCTGGTGGTCCAGTGGACAAAAATCGATCGCGGGATGTAGTTATCAACCCCAACACATCCCTGGTGACCTAGTGTCCCCACCCACCCACCCATGAAGCCCCACCACCCGCTCCCGGCATGCAGCCCAGACCGTACAAGACAGTTCAGTTTGTGAATTAAATTCATTCACAAAACTGGACTGTCTATCTGATATGCTACTGCGCACTCATAGCTCTTGCTCTGCACAATGGGCGTGCAGCCCTACTGGGCAGTCAGTCAGCGGGCAGTGGGGGCAGGCGGTGGATGCTCCCTCCGCCGGCTGCGGGTGGTGGGGCTTCATGGGTGGGGTGGGTGGGGGGACACTAGTCACCAGGGATGTGTTGAGGGGTTGACAACTACATCCCACGATCGGGCTTATTGTCCACTGGACCACCAGGAATATATTCGGGAGGTGGGGGGTGTTCATTACTTCAGCCCGCGATGGCGGGCTTATGGTCCACTGGACCACCAGGGATATATTCGGGAGGTGGGGGTGTTTCATTACTTCAGCCTGCAATCAGGCTGCAGGGGGTGTCGTTCCCCGATGGCTGCTGCCTGGCAGGGCGCCAGGCGCAAGTCCTCGGGGATCGGCGCACCTGCATGCTAATGGCATGCAAATGGGGCCATGATCAGATGCAAATGGCCCCCCCACGCCTTGCATGAATTATAGCCCCATTTGCATGTCACCTTTTGAATATCTTGAATTTGCACATGTTGCAATGGTACTCGTGCCACCGCAAGTTGAATGCTCCACTCTGTCAACTTGCGGTGGTGCAAGTTCCACTGCGCCATGCACAGTGGCTGTGGCTGGGGGGTGATATTCAAAGTAGTTGCTCAACAGCTTAACTTTGAATATCGCCGACACACCCTGCACAACTATTTTGCGCAGCTCAAGGGCTTGCGCCTATGAATGGCGCAGTTTGAATATCCAGCCCATACAGTGCAAATTCAATTACAATTACATAAAGAGAGGAACTAATACAATGCAATTAAATCCTAGACATACTGTTTAAAGGAAAGTGTCAGATGACAGAGTAAGGACAGAAACAAAGGATGAGACATACAGGGGGTAAAGAGACAATATGTAGATATACATATATAGTGGCAGCCCAGGAAGAGGTAACCTGGAAGGTATAGGCCAGGTGGTGAGCAAACAGTAGCAGGCTGAGCACAGAGAGTACTAAGTGCTAGATAGATCAACAAGGATACTTAGTGCTATATGGGTATAACAAAAAGGGAGAATATAACACAAGTTGTGGAGGGGTGGGGGAAGGGGCAGGGCAGGGGGGAAAGTGCCAATTTTCATATTTTTATCCCTTCTCTATTCTTGCCTTTCTTAATATTGTTTCCTTAGCTTGATAGCAGTATGATTTAATATAGACTGTGCATGGTTGTGGATTATTATGGAACATAGTCCTTGGTCTTCCACTATGAAATCTGTCAAGTATTTTTTTATTTTCTGGAAATTTCCATTCCATTGTTATTAACATTTTTTCAAAGAACTCAAGGGGTTCCCCTGGGCCTTCTAGTCCCTCAAAAACTTTTCCCATCCTCAAGTTTCCTCTTCTTGATCTGTCCCCTTGCTCTGTGATTTTTTACATCAGTAGTTGGAATTGTATGGAATGGCTAAACTACATTTTTATGTTGTCTTGCGCTCACAGCACAGATAACATATTGTGGTAGCTTGGAGCAGAGTAGCAGGTTTTGGAGGTGCAGTCGTGTTGTGGCCAATGGTGCCACTGCTTTTTTGGGCTGGGTCCTGTGGCATGAATGAAACAGCATGCTGTCTATGACAGCACTGCAAAAGCATGCCACCAACTTGAAACAATTTTGCTGCTGCAATGAGGGAGCTCCCTGTCATTGCAGGGTGTGCCTTGCCTGCTATAACATTTCAATAAACATGGCGGCAGCTGTCTCTGTTTGCCTCTCATAATCCCCAGCAAGCCGACTTCAGGGATGCCCAATCCCCCTGTTGGCATGGTTAACCCCCTCAAAAATTGTGTGACACACTGGGAGCTCACCCCAGTGTGCCTCCGTGTTCAAAAGCTGATTGCATCGGCATTTTCCTGCCCACGCGCACCTCTATTGTGTGCCACACTGGGAGCCCACCCCAGTGTGGCTAACATCACCCCCCCAAACTCATGGGACACACTGGGAGCCCACCCCAGTGTGATCAACATTTTCCTTACACCTGTAAAAATAGAAAATGGTCCAGGGTGGTTTTTTTTTATTATAACCTGAAACAAAAAAATGATCCTTTGCCATCGGATCCGCTCCCCAACCCGCACCACCCTCTGCGCATCCCACCTCCCCACACACCCTCTCACCCCATACTTAGCTCCAAAGTCCAGCACGACAATCTTGGTGGAGTGGAACATGTCTACACTCTTCAAAGCCGACCGTGAACTGAAGAAATGCCGTTAAGCTGTATAATGGTATCAATGGGGTGTTTCAGCTTAGGTAGATATCTCAGTCATTTTGTGACTTTTGGCTCCAAATTTTCAACATGGGGTTCTTGGGATGCTACCATGAACTCAGTCACTGTCATTTCATTATTCTGTCCCAAAGGTGATTTCCACGATTACCTGCGGAATCACCTTTGGGACCGATTAATGAAACAACAGTGTCACTGTTCATGAGATGGGCTCCCAAAAAGCCTATATTGCAAATTTGATGACATCCAAATGTAACCCCTGTTACTCGGGGTTACTAGAACCCTAGTTAGATCTAGTGGCGAGCAGGGACAGGCAGCTAGTGAAACTCCAGTTAAATGGATTTCACTATGTCTTGCTCTGTTTTCAGTCTCTGCTGAGCTGGAGCTATGACATCATTTAAAACTGTCGCAGCTGCATAAGCCACACTGGAATGTTGCAGCTAGGGAAGTCAGGATAGAATGTTGGGGAATTTGAAGTCAGTTCAGTAGTGGGCTCATAAGAGGGAAGAGGTGTGCTGCTGCTGCAGGCCCTCAGAGCCCTTAGCTCTGCCAAAGAGCTATTTCTTCATTAGAGGTGTGTATTCTCACCTGAAGAGGAACACAAAAAGAGCCAAGTGATGTGGTAGAGACCGCTTCCAGGGGTTCAGGGCCCCATCCCTGCAAGGATGGGAGGAAGGAGTCAGCCTACTTCAAGGGGCAATCCCCTGGTCCAGCTAGGGGAAGAAGAAGCTGCCTAATTTTAGGGTCGTGCTGAGGCACCAGAAGTTTGGATGAGATTTCTTTGAAGAGAAAAAGCCTGTGGGGCACCGGCAACCAATGGGTGAGTCTGCTCTGACAAAGGGCCTATGTTTTCACCTGAGACAAGATGAAGTTAAATGACTGTTACTGTGGGGCAGGAAAAGACAGCCAAGTACAGTTTTGAACGTTGTGGGAACTGGACTGCTTAACTCCGTGTGGGTCTAGAGCAATGGACACAGCCACTATTTAAGTATGTTTCAAGTTCAGCACAAGTGGGATGGAAGAATAGTAGATTAAATGTGACATACATTTAAAGAGAATCCACACAGTACAGTGTTTTCAAGGATGAGGTATTAAAGTCCAGAGAAATGGTCGGGTATGAATTATGGGAGCGAGATGTGGGAGACCCCTCATCAGTAGTAACCAAATTCACCTCTACAGGTTTGCTTTGGGGCACCTGTTGCTTTCTCTCAGGTACTTGACCAGTGCCTGAGGAAAGTACCCAGACGTGGGATTGATGAGGAAGATTCACTGATGGAGCCAGAAGTGCTCAGAGATGGTTTAGGGAGCCACCGAGAAATGTTCCATGCTATATGGAAAGTGTCCAAGGCTGGCATGAGAGCCGAGCTATAGAAGAAAGGTAGTCCAGAGGGCTGGTAAGGGAGCCAAGCCAGGGAAACTGAAAAAGAGTTGAGTTAGGGCTGAATGCCCAGAATGTTTCGAAACCTGAGGGTTTCAGTGTAAAGAGGATGTGTTCTGATCTCCATAAATCTGCATTACCAGGAGTGTAGCACCGTGGGGGTCCATCCATGCTTTGTTATTCTGTTGGATGTGAATAAAAGCCACACTTTAAAATCCCAACTTCTGGTATTGGACATTACAGTTATTGCTTCCTGTGTCCGGAGCTATTTGGGGGCCCCTGTGCAGAGTAGCCAAACCTAATCACCATGCCGAGTGACACCTTTCTCCCCAAGTTTCAATTTACAAAAATGGAGGCACCGTGTCATAGGACCCAGCCAGGCCCCTCAACCTGTTCACTAGCTACACAGGCAGGGGTAGTAGCCCTCTCAGTTAGGGCCGACTGGGGGTTACACAAAAAATGACTGTTACAAGTGTGCATTGCGTAGTTTCAAAGCACGCTCGTAATGTTGAGAATGTTTAATATTTTCACTCCAGATTTTCAACATTGACATTTTTTCACAGCTCCTTGTGAACAGGACAGCTGTCATTTTTCACATCCTGCCCAAAATGTGTTTTCACACATCTGGCGTACAATGGCGTGGTTGCTGTGGGAAATCAACGTTCATGGCACATTATGAAAATCACAGTGACACTGTTTATGAGCAAAGGTCCCAAAATGCCTAAGTTGAAAATTTGGTGAAATAATTCCACAAAGTGACTGTGTTACGAGCATGCGTTGCACAGTTTCCATGCAAGTTCATAACTTTGAGAATTTGTAATTTTTCCACTCCAGATTTTCAACATTGACATTTTTTCACACCTCCTTATCAACAGTACAGCTGTCATTTTTCACATACTGCCAGAAATGTGTTTTCGCATGTGGCACACAATAGCATGGTCGCTGGGAAATCAATGTTTGGGAAAGATTAAGAAAATCACAGTGACACTGTTCATGAGTGGAGGTCCCAAAATGCCTATGTTGAAAATTTGGTGAACAAATTCCACAAAATGACTGTGTTAGAAGCATGCATTGCGCAGTTTCCATGCACGCTCGTAACTTAGAAATTTTAATATTTTCACTCCAGATTTTCAACATTTCCATTTCTTCACACTTCCTTATGAACAGTACAGCTGTCATTTTTCACATCCTGCCTGAAATATGTTTCACACAGCTGGCGCAGAATGGTGCGGTCGCTGTGGGAAATCAACATTGGAGACACATTAACAAAATCACAGTGCCACTGTTCATGAGCGGAGGTCCCAAATGCTTTCATGAGGTGGGGTCAGAAAAAGCCCAAGTTGAAAATTTGGAGTGCAAATACCAATAAACACATGGGGCATTAAGGTTTCTAACCATAATGTCCTATCCTGTAGAGACTGACAGGTGTCAGGGGTGTGACTTTGGATTGTTGGCTGTAGTGGTCACTCCATTCCACCCCCATCCCCAACCAGCAGCCTGTGACAGGCATCAAGGTGTGCCTTGGAGTCTTTGGCCACAAAGTTCACCCCATTCTCCTGTACTGCACCCATCTCAATGTATTTTCTTATGAAATGGGGTGAGCGAAACCCCCGATGACCCCAAGGCACAACATGACACTTATTGGAGTCTGCAGGGTAGGGTGAGGTGAAATGGCATGAGCATTATGGCCGACGACCCAAAGGCACACCTCAATGTCTGTCAGTCTCTGAAGTGTGGTGTGGGGTTGGCGTCACTTACTTATTTCACTGCCATTCCTATTATGCATCTCTCTAACTCCTGCACTACCAATGCCAACGTCAGCAAGACAACATTCTGCATTGACAAATGCTTGTTAAGGCTGGAGTAATCTTCAATGTCCTGTTCTTAAAGACATTGGCACCAATTATCAAAAGCCCCCTTAAATCAGAGCACTGTGTGCTAAACCCCCTCTTATGGGAAACTCAGGTGTGCCAGGAACCCTGTGTCAGATTTTAGTAGAACTGGGGTCCCAGTGCCAAAGTCCCTGAGTTTGCCACAGGCCATCCCATGCACCAAGCAAACACTGCATGGGAGGGGAATGCCAAAAGCTGTGCCATGTTTGTGTGGCAGCATCAGCCGTGGCAGAAATACACTGGCCATGCATCCAAAAGGTTGGCAGGGATTGTGGAGAGCAGGACAGAGTGGGCTGGGGGGGTGGCGATGAACAAAGGACGGAGACAGGGAATGGCCACCACAGTGCCAGGGACTGGACCAATTGGGAGGGGTAGTCATCTGACTGGCACCAGGGGAAAAGACTCAGAGGACACCAACTGCAGCTCTGCCAGTGCTGGGGCAGGTGTCCTGGTGCAGAGTTGGTGCAGAAATCTATTGATGCCATCCGTAACAATGGGGCATGGTCCACCTCCCATGCAGTAATGGCTTCAGGGACAGCACAAGGGCTGTTTGTTTTATTTATTTATTTATTTAACACTTCAGAATTATCCTTTGAGCTATGAGCTCTTTTACAAAGGTTCCACATCAAGAGACAAAACAACAGTTACAATGGTATAATTCACATAGAAATACAGGTATGTAACATAGAAATACTAGCTGGACAAGACAGTAGCTTTGTAGTTGATTACAAGCAGTTGCAATTAGCAAGTTTAAGAGGTGTAACCAGCTGCCTTGGGAACAGGCATTTTCACAAGTTTCAGGTCCTAAATTCTTCAAAATAGTCGCAGGTAAAGGGAGAAGGGAGAGGGGTGCGGGAGCAAGGGATCAACATGCACAGTCCTGGAGATGAGTTGGAAAAATTGGAGCTAGAAAAGCAACAGGTGATAGGTGAAGTAAAGTGGAGGTGAGTATTAGGTAAGGGCAGGATTGGGTGGTGAGACAGCAGTAAGGGGAGAGAAATGATGAGGTAGGAGAAGGCTGAGAGTCACAGGGATGGGACTGAATTAATGGAGCTCAGGCATGCAGACAGAGGGACTTGAGGGAACAAGGAGGGAGTGAGGGCTAATCTGCAGTGGATTAGAATCCTATTGGGTGAAGCTAGGGAGTCTGATTTCCCACAGTAGAGTACTTATGAGGACAGCGAGTGCCTTACTGAGGAGTGTAAGCGCCTTATGCATGTCTGCATTCACAGGTTCTAGTGTTGATTAGGCATTGTTTCAGCTCATGCTTAAAGGCAGAGAAGTTCTTTGTATTGTTTACTCTGACTGGGAGCTCATTTAGCCAGAGGGGAGCCCTGTAGGTGAACAAGTGTTGGTCGAGGGATGTCCTCATGAAGGGAACACATAGGGTTCCTCTAACCATGCCCTTGTGTTATGCTGCAGGTGAGTCGGTGGGATGATGTGTTGGACAAGGGGTGCAAGGTCTAGTTGGGCTTTTTACCTAATAGACAAGTTTGTAATTTGACCCTGTCTCTGAGTGTGAGTAGTTAGTTTGTTCATACAAGGCGCATATGTGCATAAGTTTATCTCCCCAAGGACTAGCCTGCATGCTTTATTGAGTGCCATAGCCACCTGTTTTAGGGCAGTTTCTGAGGCAGCACTGTACACTACCAGACTGAAGTCAGTTATTGATAAGATAGAGCTGGTGATGGGGAGGCGAAGGGATGTGGCTGAAAGGTATTGACAGTGCCTATATAAAACTCCCAAGTCTGATACTGACTGCTTTTACTACCTGTTCATATGTGCCTCGAGAAGGACAGGGTGTCATCTATTATGACCCCTAGGTATTTAAAGCAGTCTACCTGCTCCAGTGGAACTGCCTTGTTGTTGGTAATGGTGAGCAGAGGGTTTCTTGCCTTTTGTTGATAGCTTGAGATGAGCTTGATTTTCGTTTTTTTGTAGTTGAGTGGTAGGTTTTGTTGTTGAAACCAGTCTTCAAGTTTGTGAAAGGTGGCCTGGATATTTTGTTGGAGTTGAGCAAGCTGGGAGTGACAATTCAAAATGACTGCATTATCAGCATACAGAATGATTTTGCTAGTGCAGGCTTCAGGACGCGCATTTAGAAATAAACTAAAAGCAGCGGCCAAGTATAGACCCTTGGGGACTCCAGGAAGACCTCTCTGCAGTAGAGACAGCAGCCCCTATTTTAATGCTCTGTGATCTGCAGGCGAGGTAGTCATGGAACCACCTCACAGAGGTGGTTGACGGGCCTAGATACTGCAGCTGCTGTGTAAGAAGAGAGTGATTGACTGTGTTGAATGCTTTGGTGAGATCAATAAAAATTGACCCCACAAGCAAGCCTCCATCCAGGGCCCTATACATAAAGTCAGAGAAACTGACCAAGGCAGTTGACGTGCTATGGCTCTTCCTGAAGCCATGCTGTTGTGTGCATTGAGGATTGTATTTTTGCAGATAATTGGTGATTTGGTCAGCCACTATTTTTTCCAGAGCTTTTGAGAAGGAGGAGAGGATCGAGATAGGCCTATAGTTAGAGGTGCTTGTGCAATCCCCACTTTTGAGAACAGGGGTCACTACAGCAAATTTCCAAACTGAGGGGAATTTAGCAAGTGTGAGGGATTTATTGAATATTTTAGTGACGGGGCATCGGGCAAGCATTTCTTCCAAGGTGGGAGCAACCATTTTCATGTCAAGTTTATCGCTCCCTTGTCTGGTTTTGCCAAGTACTTTTTTACATATTTCCTAGCCTCCTTGATAGAGGTGCATTTAAAATAGAAATTAGGGTGCTTTTATTCCTTGCTGGGGGTGGTTTGAGGAGGTTCAGAGGCATTAAGATAGTGCAGGGGTAGTACAGAGCTAAGTTCTGTGAAAGCTTTACTGAAGGAGTCAGCAATGGTGAGCAAGACTTGGGTGGTAGTCCCATTTATGTTGAGCATTGTGGGATGCTTTTTATCTTCCTTCCCTAATAGCTCCTTTATGTTCACCCAAAATCTCTTGCCATCACCCCATGACCGCTCAAGTTGGTCCTTATAGAAGTTTGCTTTAGCAGGTTTTATAAGGTTAGTATAGTTATTCCTGGCTGGCCTGTATCTCTGATAGCCATCTCTCTTGCCTGTTAGACCAGCTCTGGACTGGTCTGAACCCTGGTGAGCCCTGCGACCATTGCAACTCTTGTGGAATCCTGAAAAAGTGAATATGGCAGCACCGCCACAGTGCAAGCCACCATCCACTAGGGTCAGCCATGCCTGCTGCAAGAACTGTGTAAGCCTGGCTGGTGCATGTGACCCCCTATGGTGCAGGTCTCTTCTAAAAATCAGAAATTGCACATGGTGTGGCGCAAGATGCCCCTACCGCCATTCAGTGTTGTTTGCAAGCACTGTGCACCATTCCCAATTGTTTGAAAATTGGGCCCAATAAATCCAGTTTGGTGTTGAGTTGGGCACCAGAATCATTAACCAGGTTAATAACTGTTTTGTGTCACCTAGTGCACTAAGCATATCTTGTCTAAGTGTGTCTATAGCCTGAATTAAGTCCTCTGTGTTTTTTTTTGGGGAGAAGGGGAAATGGCTAGTATTTGTATTTGGCTCAGGATTTCAAATTATCGCTTATATCCCTTTAGGAGACAATGACATTCTGTACTGTTTGCTTCACTACACCCATTATCACGTCCTCTTCTTGTAAATGCACAGTCTCTAGAATTCCATTTGCATGATATGATTCATTGCCTGGTTTCTCACTGGTATTCCTAGTAGCTTTAAAATTGTCCCCCCTCCATTCAATTATATTTCTCTCTTACCCCCTGTTTCAGCAGAGGTTCTTTTTGCCAGTAATGCTATCAGCAAAGGTTCACTCATTTCTTCGCCATCTTCATGGATGACCTTTGACCCTGCTGTACAACTTACTAGTCGCTGTGTTTCTGTTGTTTTGGGCAGATTTTTCTTTGGAGCCATTTCAGTCCAAGATGGTATTTCCAGTGGAAAACAGTAAATTCTGTTAACGTTGTTACTGGAATTGGCAATGAGACAGATATTGCCGGTAGAGTTTGATTTAGCGTGGGTAGGAGTCATCGATAGGGGAGATATGGGAATGCCTACAATCAAATGTATGCCCTGCAGGCTAATGGACACCTACAGGGATTGATTCTTCTTGCTTATTCTCTCTGGGAGAAAGTGTTCCATTAGTTACCAACTCTCCTCACAGATTGTTACATTACTACCCTGGAAAAACTGTGCAACAACAATGGGTATCTACTCCATGCCTTTGGTTCACTTCCAGGAGATGGGTAAAACTTAAAAAAAAAAAAAAGAGACATTGATCTTTTCTCTCTCTCCTTCACAGCGTAAAACAATTACTGATATATCTTTACCTCAAGTTTTAAAGAGCTAGGTATTTACTTAAAAGCATTATACATTTGGCTGTTAAAATAGTTGCTATGTTGTTTAAGCATGATCTGAAAGATATTTTCAATAATTATGTAACCCCCCCTGTAAATGGGGGTTCCCAAAAAGTCTTCCAGGAGCTTGCTTGAATGCTCCAAGCCTGAATGGAGTTTGGCGTTTGAGCCATTTATCTGTGAGTGCTTTAGAGCCTCTGGTACTGTCTCTTTAAGAGCTGTCTGCTTGCAGACATAATTAGTTTCTATGGGAGGACTGTGTGTTTCCTGCTCGAGTCCCATTCGAGCTGCTGCCAAATCGCTCCATTTCTTCTGTCGCTAAGTGGGCAGATTGAGCACTTTTCAAAGATGTAACTGTTTGCCAGAAATCATTTAGAGTAATAATGAAAATACGGTTTGTCTAACCTGCTTTTCTTTGCAGTCAGAACTGTGTTTGCCTAGCCCTCCATTCTGGTTTTGAACTGCTGAACTGGACCAATCAATGTGGGGGGACCTTTGAAATGGAGCCTGCTGCTGGCAAATCAGAACTTGGACTCTCATTGGGGAGCCAGCCACCTATGTACTGTATGGCCAATGCCTCTGGGAATTATAGTTTGGACATCGGCGCCTTTTTGCACCAACAGGGGGAGTCTGATTGTGAGTGACAGCCAAACCAGCCAACTGAACTGGGAGGAAATCAAAGGAAATGCCTGGCTCTGTCTACTGGAAAGTGAGATAAGTTGAGACAGTGAAGAGAGAAGGAGCTATGAGCTTCTGGGCTATATACTGTAGTTTCACACGGGAAGCGCATGCAAGGCCCTGAGTTTCGGTCTGTAGCCTGTGCAAGCACCCGCTTGGACTGAATCCGACCTGTGATTAGAATCAAGGAGATCTTATGAGCAGAAACCATGCTCACCCTGTAGAAGACTGGAGAAATTGCTGAATCGCGTTCGGTCTGTCAGGAACTGAAGCTGCTGTGTGTTCTCCTGGGTATCGTGCAGTAATTGCGATCAGATAGAGAAGCAGCCTGCCTGGTATAGTACTTTCCTTTTACATATAAATGTGTGTAGTGCTTGTGGGGAATCGCATTTCAAATCCCCTGTACAGTGAATTGAGTGCATGAAGCTGTAAGTAAACCCCAGCTTAATCCAGACTACATCCATTTGCTCTCACACTGCAGTGGGGTCCAGTCACAGGGACCTTGTCCACATGGTCTACTCCTCCTGGTAATCCAGGACAATCTGCCTTCCATCCAGTTCCCAGCATTGAGTTTGAGTACAAAGCAGGTAGCTCCCTGCCATCTGTTTCTCGAATTGCAAGCGTGTCATCTAATTGTTGCTTTTTTTTTTTTTTCATTTCTTCACAAACTGAGCCAATCGGCCCCGGATTACAATTTGGGTATTGTGCAAGTGTTCTTTTTCCATCACAGGGCCCCAACCAGCTGCACCGATCCTGGCTAGCCTCCCCCATCCTGGGTACCCAGTGAAAGTGACAATTTGGGACTCTGAATATGCACACAGTACTGTGATTATTAATGTGTTTAACCTAATTAACCTGATTTCCCCCTGTCCTTGTTATAGCTCCTTAAATAAATCAGATCTGTTTGTTTCAGCAAAGTTACACTGACTGAGGTATTCATTTATGTTAAAGTATTGTACTGTGGTTTTTGCACTGTAACATCTTGTTTTACAGGGGGGCCTCAGAGTCCAGTTGACAGAGTCAGTCCTGGGGGTAAGTGTACATTGTGAAGATATTCTTGTTGCATTGTGTGGGCCACTAGAGGGAAGAAAGGGGGGTTACAGTGTCCCAGAGGGCTGTGACTAAGTTAGTTTAACTACTGCAAACCCTGACCTCTGGGTGGATGCACTCGCCATTGGACCTGGGCCCCTCACCCTGTTAGCATTTAAGCAGGCTGGGGTAGTGCCCTCGGGATGGTGCCACTTAGGGTTGGTTACAGTTAAGTATGAGTCCCAGAGTCATCTACAGAGTAACCTGCCTAACCGGCCCATACCAGAAAGTTAGCCATAATATGTATATGGTCCATCATTGTGATAGACCAGTGCATGGCTGGTAACAGCCAGGAACAGTGCAGTAACAACACAGTGGACTGGGGGGGGGCAAGGTAGGAAGAGTGGTGGCCGAAAGAGTAACAGCATAGGGATGAAGAACAGCAGTACAAAAGCGAGAATAGCAGCCACTGTGCAAGGGCGACACCCTGAGCAGCAACAGAACACCGAGCGACCCGCAGGTCTGTTCAGCAAGGAAGTGAGCTGTGGTACAGGCCACATGGAAGGCAAACCCTGGGAGACAGAGATCCTACAGGGCAACCACACATGGCGAGCCTGGACAACCACAGCCCACAGGCCAACACCCTCCTAGCCCAGCACACCAGCACCACCGGAGCGGCTCCCCCCAACGGCAGTAGCACAGACACTCACCTCAGGCAGCTCCATGGGCACAGCAGCCCAACAGGAGACATCCACTGGACATGGGGCGGGGCCGGTGGACATACCATGACAAATAGGGGGCAGGCAGGAAGGGGCATCCACAGGGCTACACAGGGTGTGACCAGACACTGCCCTATAAAGGGGTGCAGCACACAGATGCCCAACAACTGTCACCCTGTTAGGAGAATGTCGGTAAAATTAATTCAATGCCAGAAAGACAAGACACTAGCCATCCACAATGGCTACATCTACAGAAAGGACAAGGTGGGACTGAAGAAAGTGTATTGGCAGCATGCAGAGGCCGCAAGTACAACTGCCTTGCCTGCCTACACACTGTAGAGGATGCCGTGGTTGCCATAATCAATGACCACAACCATGCACCCGACGCAGTGGATGTTTGGCGTGCACTGTGTGCTTGGGATGCTGTGGGACAAGGCATGGCAATCACTGGACAGTGCATCACAGGTCATCATGGCCAGCACATCTAGGATACCTGCAGCTGTGGTGGGATGAAAGCAAGGTGTGTGACTGGTATGGCGGACTGTACAGCGCATGCGGCATGTGGCATGGGGGTAGCCCACGACCCCCATGACCATCACCAACCTCATGATACCCGAGGAGTTCACCATGACTAGGGATGGGGCACGGTTCCTCCTCTTCGAAAGTGGTCAGGAGTGGGACCAGCTCATCATCTATGCCACTGACCAGGGTCTGCAGTAGCTGGCAGACTGTCCTGACTGTTTTATGGATGGTACATTTCGGGCATGCCCGACCCTCTTTGACCAGCTATACACCATCCACACCATCCAGTCAGGTGCAATCCTGCTGGCTGTGTTCGCCTCACCTGCACCGGAGGGCACAGACCTACATACATCTGCTGGTCCAGTTGAAACTACACCATCGCGCTAGCACCCACCACAGTCCTGCTGGACTTTGAGCATGCCAGTTGGCGCACTGTGTCCACTGTGTTCAAAGACACCCAGATCCATGCTACTTCTTCCATTTCTGCAGGCCATCTGGCACAAGGTGCAGCAGTGCCCAGAGGTCCTGCAGCAATCACACCACGGACCTGGACTTCCTGCTGCACCTATGGATGCTGCTGGCACTGGCCTTTGTCCCACAAGTGGACCTGCCAGCAGTGTATGAGGAGCTGCAGAATGGGAAGTGCTCCAGCTAGTCCTTGATTACTTCAAAGACACTTGGATCAGTCACCTCACTGAATGTTCAGGTTGCAGAAGTGCCACCTTTCCCATCACCCAGTGGAACTGCCATGGGGTGACCATCCAGGGACTAGCCTGGATGAATAATGCTGTGGAGAGGTGGCACAGGGTATTCAACACCCGGATCGGGTTGTGCCACCCCAGCATTTGGCATCTGCTTGACTGCCTCCGTGAGGAAGAGCGCATGACTGTGGTGTGTCCGAGCAGCTTGTCTCAGTGGCCGAGTCATTACAGGTCCAGCACCAGTACCATGACCTGTACGCCTGCATCACCATGGTGGTGGAGTATGGCACATGGAGTCATTATGACTATCTCCTGGGCCTGGTGCACAACTTCACATGCCATGTGTGACCCAGCATGTGGTGGCACAAGACATGGCCACCTGGCATTGTTGGCACCTGCTATGTACTGCCCTTCCGCCTGCGTACTGTTCACTTGCTGCAGGCCACCTGTTGCCACATGGTGCATGCACAGAAGTCTGCTGCTTGGCCAGCAGTGGAGCAGTGCCACCCATTAAGGGCACCCGCTCATCATCCGCATCCCCCAAAGTCAATCATTTGACCTTTTGAGCCAGTCCATCGCATGGTGCACACTTGCCACCTCGACGCTTGTCCCTGTCAATTCCCTGTCCACCACCCTGCCATGGCATACCTGCCACTGGGATGACCACTGCTGCACCACTGGTGTACATGCATGTTGTCCAGTGCCTCAGCCCTACCCTTCTCATGCATCTCCCCCTTGGGCTGGCTGGCCTCCTCCTGTTGCCCCGTCACACTTGCCCTCTTCCTGTTTTCCACCGTTCTGTGCCCTTGGACATGCACCTCATTCAACACGCTCTGTGACCTTCACCCTGGTGTGTTTGCCCATGCACATGCATTCTGTGGCACGGCCGCGCATTGCCATGTGCCCTTTCAGTCTCTACCTCCTGCCTGCGCTCTCTCCGCGGGTCGCCTTTTATGCCCTTTCACCGTTCCTGTCATCTGCATCCCATAGTTGCTCATTGGGGACTCGCTCAAACAGAGTCGCCCTCATCACATAAATCTACATGGCTGAATGGAGAGAAGGGACAATACTCGGAGAAATTAAAATGGCACCCACCCTGTCATACAAGGTAGCTGACTGAGAGTAGTATGTATACTCCCTGCCAGTTGGGAATAGATGGTGTCAAGAGTCTATTAATGAGTGCTCAGACATCAGGGTCAACAAGGACTTAGTGTTACGGGTGATGGGGACTACTGTTTGAGAAGATCTATCAAGCAGCAAGTCTTTAACACAACTGAAATGCCCTCCCAGAATCCAAGGACCAATAAAGTCAGCCATTTGCAGGGTTAAGCTGTGAAAGAAATCTGCATTGTTTATATTAGTACCATAGATGTAGCCCACAGCAAACTTCTGCCATGTATTTATAGTATTATTTGCAGCAGCACGTCTTAGTCCTCATCCCCCATCTGTGACCAGCTTGATGACTGTGGCCGTGAACTGAGGCCTAGTCCTTATGGCCACCCCCCTAGCTTTAGATGTGAATTTAGGATCCATACCATGACCCTCCTCATTTTTTTCCATATGAGTCCCTTATTTGTCAGTCATATGGGATTTCTGTATACTTATGACATCTGTCTGCATACTCCAAATTTTCCCAAGCATTTCTTTTCTTTTGACATGTGTCTTAAGCACATGTATATTCCAGGGCCTCATTTTGAGTGTGTGATCCATACCCTTCACATGGTATTATCGTGTTATTGCATGATACTTTGGTGGCTATTACCTATTCACTTGTATAATATCCAGAAATATTGTTTAAGATTAACCCTAAAACTGAACTTCGTTCCCTAAAGTTAAATCTACTTCCAAACCCCACCCCATTATACCTCTGTCCCTATTCCCACTGCAATGAAATGACCAGTATAACACAAACCATGAACAGGGAATACTTTGTCCAAGTAATAAGATGTAGCCTCTCCCCACCCTCTTTACTCCAGCACACAGAGCCTGCAGTCTCCCACCTATTGTTGGTGGAACTCAAAAAGAGAACAAGACTAGGTACCATGTAATAAAGTAAACCATTACATTTAAACTTGAAGAGCTCAGCAGTTGGGGTGTCCAAAGCCCCCCCAAAGATGGGGTGGGCAAAGCCCCTGGACCCCATCTGCATTGATAGAGACTAAACATAAACGTGAAAGAGAATATTTTGAACTAGTAACAATGTTAGGAAATTGTTTAAAAAAATGGAACAATGCTAAATCCATCAGTCTTCAACTATATAAACTGAAGCATGAGAGTATTTCAAACTGGCCACACTCCCGTCAGAGTCAGCCAGCTCACAAAGAAAGCAAGAGACCCTGGGCAGGATTCACAAATGTTTTATTTTAGTTTTCTCTGCAACACTGCTGCGGACGGAATCTCCACAGCTGTGGCGGTTCAATTCTTAGCCACAGCAGTTGAGGAAGGGATTCGGCTGCTTCCGGCAGCCATAGCCCATTCGCAGCTGCTGCGTCACCCTGACAACACCACCTGCAGGCAGCTGTCGATCGTGGAGCCGGTTGTAATCTGGCTCCACCTTTGTGTATACCCGCAGCTGTGGGTAACCTGCGGATCCACAAGTCTCACCCGACTTGCGCCACGGTTTACCCACAGCTGCGGGTATTTAACTGTGTTTTGTGAATCCTGCCCCCTATCTCTGCTGTAACATGAAGAAAATTACTTAAGTGCCTTCATGACTGTATTGACTGCCAACAGATCTCATTTAAAGGTAGTAGGTGCACTGGCTCAATGGCTCTGGCAGGACTTTAACATAGTGCTCTTACAACTACTTCTTAGCTATGCGATCTGTGGCACTGCCACTATGGCAAAGACTTTGTAGGTTGTGAAGAGTTCTACATTAGCGTACTTCATTCTACCCGACTGCCTGAATAGCAGGACAGTCCAAGTGTCCTTCGATGTTGTAGGAGCACCTCTGCTGATGATACCTACAGCCCATACTGTGTTTGGGGAGATGTCTGAAGTCAATCCAGTCACATATTAGTCCACTCTCTGAAATTGTCCCACTCAGACCCATTTTTCACACTCATGAAAAGTATTATTTTTTTTTTTTTTTTTATTTCAGTATACTTTTATTGGTATATAATAAACTACAATACATACATGGATAACAAGTAGGCAGACAAAAATGACTACACCCCAAATAAGACCCATGAAAAGGAAACATGAATTGGAACACATCCACCAGTGTCTCCACCCTCAGGACCCAATCCACCCTCCACCCAACCCCTCCCCTTCAGGCGTGCACATGCTCAGTCAATAGATTATATTAATAACAAGCTTCCCTTATCCAGAGCTATCATGGCTTCCATATAGTAAGTAAAGCATCTAAGGGACCCCACCTTCTCTGATAGATCTGCAGTCAGTTATTCATGGCTAAAATGTGCTTCTCTAGCTGAAGGGCAAACAGCATTTCTTTGTGCCATTCTATAATTGAGGGAACTGAATCATCCATCCAGTGTCTCAGGATAATTAATTTAACTATTGCTGAGATTAAAGCCAAATGTGCTTTTCTAACATTGGAAATACTCTCCTGGAATAAATTTAGTAGACAAACCTCTGGGGTGATGTAAGAATCCAGGCCCAACAAGGGATCGAGCTTATTCCTGATAGCAAGCCAAAATTTCTGGACCATAGGACAGGTCCACAACATATGGTATAATGCCCCGATATGGTTTACACATCTAGGACAATCAGGGGAAGGTCTACTCCCCAATTTGTATAATTTGAATGGTGTAAAATATAAATTATGCATAACATTAAATTGCATCAGTCACAATCTATCTTGCTTGACAAACCTATACAAGGTCTGCCAGATCGTAGTCCAGAAATGCGGTTCAGCCCTTAGTGAAAATACTCATGAAAGTGTTATTTCTTGTAATGGGTTTTTCCATATCAAGACAGGTAGTGACCAGCAATTGAGGTTAATTCCTGTTATCCCAGGCTGTATGGGTGACAGCACTAGCCCCCAAGAATGCTCTAAGGTTGTAGAGTGGCCCCCCACCCCACTAGCTAGGAGGAACACTCATAGAGCCAAATGGAGTCAGCTTTCACAAACATGTGCAGTTCCAAGGAGACAAGTGACTGTGGCAACCAGATGTGAATTGTCTGCAATATTAGCAGTAAATAAAAAGGCTGACTTCACAGGCCATTTGTGATGTTCCTCAGGTAACCATAACAATGGGGCTTTTGTGGAGCAATCACTACTCTTTACTTAACTCTCTCCCCATAACAACAATGCTGAATCTCTTTGACTCACACTGGGTTGCCTTGACAACAAGCATTTATCACCCTTTGGTATCTCATATTGTAGGGAAGTGCAGGAGAGGGCAAAGCCTGCACATGAGTAAAACCAACAGATACAGTATCTCCTTGGCAAACTCTCTAGGCATCATGGAGAGAAAAGCAAGTCCGTGATGTCTGGAGATTTGAGGCAGATCTTAACCATCCTTGTGGTCGGCTGCGATTTTAAACTGCCAAAGGAGCACATGTCCCATTCCATATCAGCCCACATGGCGCTTATTCAGTCAAGTTCCAAACTCTGCAATTTTTGGCCATTAGTGGTTTCCCGCTCTATGTGCCACCATCATCTCAGTCAGATCTCCTGGCTATAAAGAGCCTCCCCGACCCCAGGGCCATCCATCAGTATTACTATTGTGGATCCCCAACAACCACCGGTTTTCTACAAACACTATTCCATCCTTATGCCATTTTCTGTCTCAAGCCCCTCTATATACAACGGGAAATAAGCTTAAAAGTTTTACCTGCCACATAGGTTTTGAAGATGATATGAAGGCAGAGAGCTGATTCAGACCTCCTACAGTGAGGTGAGCTAGCACCAGGGATTAGCAAGACATTTGGTGCATAAAATGGAGAAGCAGCTGCATAACTGTAAATGAGTCAATTAATGACCTGGAGGGATATGTCTTTGCTGTGACTTCTTTTCCAGGGTCACATCTTTTAGATTCATGAAATCCTCGGCATCCTTGGGTTTTGTGAAAAATCATGGGGTAGTCATCCAGGAACCATAACACGGAGCTTGTCCATGTAAAGAAGGACTAAGTCCCAACCTCTATGATGCAGTTTTGTTTTGATATCTACAGACTTCTGCTGCTGTAATTGCATATCTTGTCTAAAGTCCTGGAAAATCAGTTCTTTTCTTCCCTTGATGTCAATGGGGTCATGCTTGTGCTGCTGGCAGTACATTTTCTTTATCAGGGAGCTATAGTTATTTTATGAGATAGTGCTGTGGCATATCTCCATGCCTAGGCTTCAGCCCGTATAGTGTGCCCTTTGTATTTCATAGTCTAAGGCTTCAGGTTCAAAACTGATGTTCTACTAGCCATCGCTGCATTGCCCAATCCCCTATTTTATGCTCCAGATTTTCCAAGAGCCCTATGAGGTGTATATTTGACCACCTTGGCTCTATTCTCCTGGTCCTCAGCCCTTTCACTTAGTGCTGCAACCTTTTCCATGAGCATTTTGTTGTTCCTGGACAGATCTGTCTCAGTATCCTCTTGTTCACTGATTTGCTGCTCAGCTTCATCAGTGGGAGACATATGGGTTGCTAATGTTTCTTTCAAGTCTTTCATTACCAGTTGTAAATGAGTTAGTTGTGCAATAATATTGGTGAAACTCACCTTGACTTCTTACTGAAGATTTATTTATTTATTTAGTTTTTGTTAACCGGGTTAGGTGCACTAGCCAAAGTTGACTATTTTCAGGCATGACCCGGGAGAATACATACATAAAATGAGATGAGATTATACAATACATAGTATATAGTACAGGTAGGTTAGAATACAGATCAAGAGATTAGTGATTAGAGCTAGCAAAGCTGCCACCATTTTTCTTGTGCCTCTTTCTTGCTCCATGTTTGGTTGCCATGGCTTGTGATCTTGTGCGGGCCTCCATGGTTGAATTTGGCCATCTAGATGCTCCTTCAAAGGACAATGTGCTCTGCTTTTTCAACACCTATGAGTTACCATTAATTAGTCTGTGATTTCCTATGGGTTTTTACCATTCACACACTTCAAAAAATAATAAATAAAGCTGTTTTATTGTCAGTACCACAAGAAGCCCAGCAAGTGTGCTCCCATGAGACTCTGTAGCCAGGCCGTGCCCCTCACAAAAAACGCCATGTTGTAAACTTGGTGTAAAAATATTGAAAAATAACAATGTCATGAGTAAAAGCTCAAAACGCATTGAAATATGTTAAATGTACTTACCGGCCCAGATATTCAAAACTGTGCACAGAATGTGTGCAATGGAATGCATAGCGCAATGTGGTTGCACCACAGGAAACTGACGCCATATTTAACAGATGCACCACTGGCATGTGAAAGCACAAAGCACACTGAATATAGCAAAGATGTGCCACCGCACAACCAGACATGCGCTTGAGCAACCAGGCTTATGCAGGATCATGCATGGCAGCAGCCAGCAGGCTGAGCAAGCAACAGGCAAATGGGGAACACAGGTATGGCAGCACAAGAGCAGAGTATCAAGCCAGCAGTGGCAGACCCAAACCACAAGGGGACAGAGGCCAGGACACACAGCAGAGGCACATGGCCATGGGGCAACAGAGTATGCCAGTCACACAACACCAACACAGGTCGAAAAACATGCCAATCCACCCAACCTGAAGGCACGGCTGCTGGCAGGCCCATGGCAGTGCACCACCACCACAACCCTGACAGGCAGCACCGTATGGGACAGTGCCACAGCCATGGTGCGAGGACACCAGGCATGCACAGTGGACTGATGTAATGGAGACACAGATGCACAGGGGAACAAGGGGCAAATGGCACACCAACAAGCAGGAACACAGGGCCCAGCACTGCACAGCACACCAGCACTGGCAAGGGCAGCATGGCAGTGGACAACAGGGCAGCACAGGCAGACAGGGACAGAAGGCGGTGGACCACACACAGGAAGGTGTAGACTCAAAGCCCATGGGCACTTGAACCAGAGGGACATGGCATACAGGACCCTGTGCACACAACAGCACAACTCAAAGGGCACAGCACTGGGACTGAAGGGGACATGTCCAAGAGCATGACACAACAATGTCAGCAAAGTGCATCAGCCCACATGCAAAGGAGACACAGACACAGATGTGGAAAAATATAACAGCTTTACTGAATACACAAAAACAACAAAGGGGTGCCAACAGGGCATGCAACAAGAATCAGGTAGGGGTAAATGCAGGGAGTGGCATTGTGGGACACAAGTGGAATGGGTCCAGGAGAAAACATACAGGTGGGTAATGGGAACAACCAAAGTGGAGGAGGCAGGGAAAGTCCAAGGAACAGCAGGGATGGGGGAACAGAACTAGTGGTACTGCAGCAGGGTCCTCAGCCAGCACACCTCCCACACCAGGTCCTGTATGGCCTCAAGATGGCACCGTCCAATGCTGATTAGAACATTTGTCTGCCCAATGCCCCTCTGCACAAGGCGGTGGAGGTGTAGCATGCCCCCGTCAATGAGCCCTGGCCACTGTCTTTGGGCCCGTGTCCCAGCCTGACCTAGGAGAAGGGACAAAGAACAGGTAATAAGTGTCGGGAGACAAGAAGCCCAGGCCTCCCCACATGTGCACACTGGACAGCTGATGCACCCACCAGTGGACGGAACCCTCAACGGCACGTGCACAGTGGACAGCAATAGCTGACTTGATGCACCCCACAGCCAGACAGCATGGCCTCCCAGAAGCGACATGCACCCACACCTCTGCAGTGTACTCCACAGTGCTGGTGCAAGGCCCCCCTGGGCAGGACAGTATACCCTCAGCAGCAGTCACACACCATGGGAGATGCACGCACACACCCACCCCACCAGGGAGAGCGATGGGGTGCCAGCACACAGAGGCCACATGCATGGAGCTGCTACACACTGCACATCATGGCACAGGCAGTGGAGGCAGGAACCTCCCAAGCAGTGACCACGCATGGTGGCAGTGCCCTTGGCTGGACCACACCACCCATCCCAGTCCCACCCACACCCCATACACCATGCCACACACACTCAGCTGCCTGTCCAGTTGCCAGTGCAGCTGCAGCACCACCATCACCCTGCTGCCTAGCCTGTTCTGTGGCCACCCTGGCCCTCCTGCGGTCCCTCTGTCCTGTGGATGGAACAGAGATACAGAAAAGGCATGAGCGCCATGCTATGCATGGGCCCCCCAGCACCAACACAGTGCACACCACTGACACAGCATGGACAGGGACATTGACCCATGTGTGGGGTATGGTGCCTGGGCCACAGCACCAGGCACTGCAGGACATGCAGCACCCACCAGCACTACACCCCCATGCAGCTGCACATGCAGCACATGTCAGAACAGTTATTGGACAATAGGAGCATGCACAATCCAAGGGGACACCTTCCTGGCTGTGGCACAGACCCCGTCATGCCCTGTCCTGTAGCTGTCAGAGGTGTGCTGGATCCCACCTGCGCTGGTCCCCATAATGGTGGCAGCACTGCTCCCCAGTGCACAGCACCCTTGTACTCTGCTCCAGCCCCAATACCAGCCTGTCCCAGACCTGTGACCATGGCACCTGGAGATCTGCATCCCCAAACAGTTGGGCTACCACAGGCTCCACCAGGGCCACCAGACTGCACATCTCCACCTCGCTCCAATTAAGTGCAAGGTGCAAACAGGACCCTGAATGTGGCATTTTCAGTTTCCAGCAGATAGTGAGCTACCATGACTACTGTGGCCTGAAAAGCATGCACGTGGAACTGCACACATATGATGGGCAATAGGGGTCTATGGACCATGGCTGCACAGCACGTAGATGCACGATAGATGTGCGTAGCTGAGGCCTATTGGCATATTACCCCACGTGCACAAAGCAGCACATCAAGGTGGGAGTACAGGGTCACAGCCGTGACCCATGTCTGCACCCTGTGTAACCCTGTGCAATGCTGTGTGCACGCCAATCATGCATTGTCAAGCAATGCGAAGTCAGTGGCATGGCACATCTGGCACAGAAGCACAATGGGATCAGGCAGCGCATTGTGTCCGTATGCGTGGCATGCGCACAGGGCCGCATGTGCAATAGGGGAATGTCATGCAGTGCACACAGCCGCATAATAGGCCACAGGAAATGTTGCTGCCCATGGCGCACATGCACACTGCACAGCCACACACTGCGCATGTACTGGGAATGCTCCAGCCAATTGCTCTGGTGCAGTCGTATTGCACAAGGCACAATTCCGCAATATTCAGCCAGTGTATGCAAATAGCCTCATGAGCCAATGCCAGGCTCAGTAGCACACATTAGCATCTCATTACAATTGCACTGCTGCCCATTTGCATGCGTTGAGCCATAAAAGCACCACAATATAGCACAGGTCACTGACAGGTATTACAGCCATTGAGGTAAGGAGCAACACACTTTGTGATATAGCTGTGCATGTTGTCAGTGCTGCACTGTTCTAGGTTGGGCTGCCAAGCAACTAATCAGGCCAATGTCTGACTGTCCACAGGTAAGCAATGTGTCTAATACAGAGGGAGCTGAGGAGCAGGGGCCTGCATAGAAGCACAGGCCCAAATTCAGTAAGGATGAACAGCAGGCCCTGTTCAAGGGCCTACCTCAACAGGGAGCCACTGCTGGGTGGGGTCAATGGCACCCCACAGGACCATGCCACTGGGTGAATGCCCATGGCAGACATAACAGGAGTGCAGAAAAAAGATGGGGATGGACCAAAAGCGTATCAAAGAAAAGGTGGCCACTATCAGGGCGTCTTGCAGCAGGACAGGTGGGGGACCAGACACTGCCCCAATACTGATGGTGGATGAGGAGATGGTGGCAGCAACCATCACCCATGCCGCCATAGAGGGCATACCAGGAGGTGGATTCCAGATGGGTGGCAGTCCATCACAGCAATGTGAGTCTGTGGTTGTCATATGTGGGTGTGGGGGTGTGTGCTGCCCAGCAGCATGCAAGCATGACAGCAGCAGTGATGCGTGCCCATGGCTTGAGTGGCATGCAGCTGCACATGCCACACTTAGGGCCACCGTTCATGGCACTGGCCACCTGTGTTCAGTGGGACAGCAGCATGGGCACTGTGCTGTGGCCCCTGGTCCATGGTGTGCAGCGCTGTAGGGCTGCCTGTGCAGCATGCCAGTGGCACTGTATGGTCCATTGGGGCGCAGACAGCTGCATGGCATACCACTGGTGTTGTGGCCTATGGGGGGAACATGCATGTCTGCCATGTATTGGTGCAACATCATGTGCTGCATCCACTCACCATGGTTGGCCTGGCATGTGCACCGCCTGTGTCATGACCACCCTGATGTGCGGTGTTGCACAGGCATCCCATATTGCATGTAGGCACATTGGAGATGTGCATGCCCCTTTCGCACTGGCCATGGCTCTGCATACACATTGCCATCATCAACACTGATACTGCTCTTCTGTCTTCCAGCTCCATCACACCTCAGGGGTGAGTTGTAGGATGCTGCTGACAATGTTGGACATGACGAGACAGAGCCATCAATGTCCACAGGCATCAGGGCCACTGATCGTCAGTGATGGGGCAGTGTGGGGCTGCTGGAATTCTTTGGTCTGGGGAAAAAACGACCCCCTGACGGACCTCCTGCTCACTGAGGCCCTACCCGTACTTGTACCAGAGACACAGGAGGGCATGTTGTTGGACACCGATGATGACATAACCCTGAGCCTGTGTGGCACGGGCCTGGGCACGCTGCCCAGGGTACAAGGCCGTACACAGGCAGTGGTTGCCATCAGTGGTGGTACGGCACCCGCATAGCTGCCACCTAACCATGGCCGCACAGTGGCGTGTGGCACTGCCACTGTCACCGGCCGTGAGGGGGTGCTGCCACGGTTGCCGGACAGCCCAGCAGGCAGATGGCAATGGCAGCAGGCTGCAGTGGCCACAATGCAGCACACCACAAGGGCCACTGATGGGGCACCTGCACAATCCACATCACTTGCAAGGTCCCCTGTACAGTGTCCCCAGGTGAGGGATGTTGCACAGCATGCCACCACACCCCCAGCAGGTCAGCGTCAGCCCCAGGATGTGCAAGGCGCTGACAGGCTGGATGAGCATATCAGGCTGCTGCGGGCATCCGTGGACAACCAGGCGATGCTTGGGGCTGAGATCTGTGCACTGCGAGTAGAGTTGCATCAACTGTCTGAGCGTTGGGACATTGGACGTGCCCCGCTGATTGGTGAGCTCCCGGCAGCTGTGGGAGGCCACGACCGCATCATTGGACCACATTGCCAGTACCACTGCTGCCGGATTTGCATCACTGGCATCACCTGGCCATGGCAGGGCACATAGGACTCTCTGTAGTGCAACATTGACACCATGGCCCCAGCGTCTGCTGACACCAGCATGGCTGACACCGGGCTGTGACGTACCCATCCCTGACACACCCAGCAGTAATCTCTTTGCTGGGCTTTCATGCGGCAAGGACCCGTTCATGTTCTCAGGCCTCTACCCAACCCAGCAGGGGTGCTGGCCTGTGTGACCCGTGGCGGCCGTTGGCACCGCACAGCAGGTGGCTCAAGGTGTGCTGTCCCATCCTGCTGCCCAATGCTGTTGGCTGGTGTGCACTGGCTGGGTGCATCCATGTGCATGCGCTGGCATATATGTGTGGCGTGTGGCACATCCTCCATGTGTGCATGCTGTGCTGCTGAGCCTTGTGGCACGGGCGTGATGAGGGCAGCACTGTGCCAGCCTTGCCTGTGTGCTGGTGCATTCACTCTGATCTGCAATAACCACTGTTCCACCAGGTTATTTAAGATTTGTACTGCACTGTGGTTTGACAAAGAGAAAATTGGTTGCATTAAAACACAATTTCAGCATGTTAAAGTAAACAAAACGAACAAAACCATAGCCTAACACATGTATTGATCAAAATAATGCACATGGTTTTAACTATTTTGGTGAAACAGTTCTAAACAAGGAAAAAAGAACTAGTTAGCACTTATAGAGAGCCATACAGCTCTCTGACTGTGGCTTCAATGATGTCATCATTTAACATGTTTGACAGCCATTTTAGGAAGCAGGTAAGGCAGTTTTTTGAAATTGGAAGGCTGATTTTACATATTTCAAATGCTCTGGAACCACATTTAGGTAAATTATATAAATGTAGTTTTAGCGCTAATGTATGCAGCAGCCTTTCCTTTAGTCCCCTATGAAGTCAGATTTCTTAATAGATTGTTGTCAAAATGTTGTTTAGGTATCCTTTAATTCCCTTTGCCAGCCTGAGCTCCCTTGATCTCTTTGCTGCCCTTACTTCCCTGGTCACCTCCTTTGCTTCCTTCAGGTATTCCTCCCTGTCATCCCCCCTCCCTGTTCTCCTGTATCACCTATAGGTAACTCTTTTCCTCCTCAACCTGTCTATGACACCCTTGCTCATCCAGCTATGTTTCTTCACCCTAGCATTTTTACTTTGGGCCTTGCTGCAGGAATTTGGTGCCTCCACTATCCCTAGCTTAATGAGTTTCCACCTCTGATTCGTGTCCATATTATGCTAAATTCTGTCAAGGAACCCTTGCACCACTTCACCCATCTTTTTGAAGTCAGCCTTTCTAAAGTCTAGCACCTTTGTGCCAGATGCCCCCCCTCCCAGCTGCAACTGGAACCATACTGTCCAGTGGTCACTCCCCGCCAGTGGTTCCTCCACCCTCAGATCCCTCACCCACTCCCCATTAGACAGCACGAGGTCAAGGGTATTCCCTTCCCTAGTTGGTTCACTCATCAACTGCATCAGGAAGTTATGTTGGAAGGCGTCTAGCATTATCTGTTCCCTTCTAGACTTGGTGGCAGGTGTCCCCCACTCCATTCCTGGCAGGTTGAAGTCATTTATTATTACCACCCCACCTTTCTCACAGTTCCTCCAGATCTGTTCATGTACCCTATCTGTCTTTCCACTTGGGAGGGCGGCCTTACAGCCCCAACCTTAGTGTCCTACTTTTTGATCTTGGATTTCAACCATGGAGCCTCTGTATCTCCCTCCTCCCCCTCTTCCCTAACACACTTTAGCCCCTCCATCACATAGAACGCTACTCCCCTTATTTCTCCTTAACTCTATCTTTACTGAATAGTCTGTAACCTGGAACCGCCTGGTCCCAGTCATGGTTTTGTGTGGCCCTTGTCTTGGTGATGGCTGCCATGTCCACCCCTCCCTCCACCATGAGAGCCTGTAGTTCCAGATTTTTATTCCCCAGGCTTCTAGCATTTAAAGATACCACCCTCCATCCACTTTCTTTCTCCCTCCTCCTTCATCCTCTCCCTTTAGGTCCCTCCCTGTATTGTTTGCTCCTTGCCCTATCTCACTGTTATGGGGGGTAAGCCCATATGGTTTCCAGTCTTGAGGCCTCTGATCACCTCGATCCCTTCTGCCACCTCCCTCTCCTAGTTTAAATTCTCCTCAATATAATCCCCAAATCTTTGCTTCAGTACTTTCCTCCCCTCTTTGTTTAAGTGTAGTCTATCTTTAACATATAGACTGCTGTCCTCCCAGGTCACCCCCCCCACCCTCCTACCAGCCCATACCCTTTTTCCTGACACCAGGTTACCAGCCATTCATTAAACTCCTGAATCCTCAGTCTTCTTGCCAGACTTGCCCTAGGAACTGAAAGTACCTCCGAGAAGGTAATTGATCTTCCTGCCCCCTCTCAAACTGGACCAAAATCCTCAGCTCTCCTCTTCACCTCATCTACCATCCCATCAGTAAGGTAATTCGTCCCCAGATGCAGAATTAGATGTGGTTTTTCCCTGCCCTTTCTGGCATATTTTAGTACTGATTGCCCAACCCTTTCCACCTTCATTCCTGGCATGGCTTCCATCCAAGCATGCATGGGACAGTCATAAGGCAATTCTAGGGGGTGGGGGTAGGAAGAAGTAGGCTGCTGGTTAACTAGGATCTGCAGCTTATCCATTAGGTAGGGAAATGGGCAGACTGGGTGGGCCAAGTGGTCCTTATCTGCCGTCAAATTTTATGTTTCTATGTATCCATACCCAACTATGCCTCTTTCCCTTGCTACCCCACATGACCCCTCTTAGTATTGAGTCACCTAACACTAAGATCCCACCCTTTCTCCTTGTCACCTCCATCCTCCTCCCTCTCCCCATCCTAACTGCTTCTTCCTCCTGCACGCTGTTCCCCTTTTGTTCCAGTTATACTACCTCGTCAAGTACTCTCTCCTCTGCTCATTCTATCTTGTCACACATTAGGTTCTTTTCCTTATCACCCCCCCATCCCATTTCTCTTTATTACCCTGAACTGTTCTTCCACAGCACCTTCTCCCCCATCCATCATTCCCATCAATGGCCAGTACCTGTTTGAGCCTATTGTATGCCTATATGCAGTAACTCTGGCCCCTGTTCCTTTTGGCCCCCTATCTCCTGTACTTGTATCTCCCCCTTGTCCCCAGTGTGGATTGTTCCCTCCATCTCCATTCCCTACCCCTGTCCCTTCTTCTGTTTGCCCGGTTACAGTCTGTGCTTCCCATTTCCTCTTCTCTTTCTAAGACATTTCCTTCTTTAACCTTAAAATCTCATCCTCCAGCCACCCCAGACTTTGACAAACTGGGTACTGCCCCAGCCTCCACAGGGTGCCCATGAATATGGCTGCACCACAGTTATTACAACCCATGATCCTCCCTCTTCCGTATCCACTACTCCCCTCCTGCCACCAATCCCCCCCTCCCCTTATGCTGCCACTGTCCATCCCTCTGGTACATCACCCTTTCCTGTCCTTTCCACCGACTTCCCCAATCAGTTTCCCCTATCCATTCTCTCCTCTGTGCCCCCCGCTCCCTACCCATAGCTATTCTACCTGTGTTGGCCCTCCAGGTGTCCTGCTGCCCCCTGGCCCACCTACCTTTCCACTGTCCCCGACCACCCCACAAGTTGCCATACCCCCTCTAGTACGTCCTTCCCTGTCCTGGTCCATTTTCCTTCTGCAATGCTGCCCAAGCCCTCTTTATTATTACAATGGTATAACAGCCACAGTTATTACCCAATCAGCTTCAAATTTCCACAATTCCCTTCTCACAGTACTAGATTCCCAGTACCTTGATTCTACTTACTCAACCTCAAGTCCCCAGAGTCATAGTTCCTTGATCCCACAGTAATCTGCCTCAGATTCCCAGGATTATGGACATTGTACCCCAGTAACAGTTCTAGAATCACATTACCTTGATTTCATTTGACCAACTCCCAAATCACAGAGTCTATATGATGTCACAGGCTAACGGTATAAAGGAAGTGATGCGCTGGGGGGTGGGCCCCTCCAGAGACAATCAGCTACAACAGCAAATCCCCTAGAAACATCCAGCTGCACCACAAACTCCCCCAAACAGGTACCTTTCCAAATGAAGCTAAAAAAGCAACCTGCTACCGATTGAAATCTACCCTAAGCTGGAAAAGAAACAACAACAGTAATAAAATCAGTAAAAATCACGTTCACGTCCCTGAAATAAGACCAATTCCATTCCCCCTTCCAGCCTGATAGAACAGTTATTTACTGAGGCAAGGTTTTTGTGGCCAGAGATTTGGGCTACTCCTGTCGGTGGTACATTACCATCAATCAGTCTTTGAAAACAGGTTTTGCAGGTAGAATGGTTTGTTATTTTTTTATGTTCTGGCAAGTGGTACCAGGTCAATATGTTACATGCTTAATAGTGTACAACAGAAGCACTAAACAGAAACAGCACGGTACATGACAGCGAGAGGGAGCTATATCGTGAATGGTTCTGTGCGTGGTACTGTACCCTCTCACTGTCCTAGGCAGAGGATAAGACCTCTTTTGGGATGGGCTTGTGCCAAGCAGCTGTCATGGCTCAATGAGATGAGCCACTGGCAGCAAGGGACGAAAGCAGAGAGTTTGGGACAGGGTTCGATTCCTGGTCCCAGACACATGAATATTTTTTTTTGCAGTTTGTGCAATATTTACTTTACCCCCCCCCACCCCTGAGTTAGTTATCTCAGTTGGGGGTGGTTCAGGGGGCACAGTATTGGCAGTGCACTTTATGCATGCAGCATAATGTCTTGCGACATTATGACCCTGTGCCCTAGCAAGGCAGCACTTATTTTCATTTCTTTCATGAGGCAACATAATTTGTTTTCTCCAACTGCCATGGAATGGAACAATAGAGAGCCTAGTTTTCCTGGCACATAGTTGATGTTAGGGGCAAGGTAAAATGGAGAAGCAGGTGTTTTCATTTTTATTGGTCTCTGGGAGTCATATTTTATGTAAGCAGAAATTGGCTCACTGGAAGGATTTTCAGTGTTTTCATACATTCTTGCCTTTGTCAGGCACACATCACTGGGGTTCTCACCCATCTGTGTTTTGGTTTGTTTCTCATTGTATTGTCTGTATTGTTGTCCTGCTGAATTCTGGCACAGTTCCAGGTCACCCCACTTCAAACAGTAATTTTCACTTGTTCTTAATGCAAAATAGAAGTCTATGTTAAAAAAGTACTGTATGTTCAGGAGTGCTGTTGGACTGTGTAACCAAATTGTGCCAGTACTGTATAGATGACCAAAGTCCTCATCACTGAGTGATTCTGCCTTGTTTGGCTTGTTGCCTTTCCCTTCTTTTTTTAAAAACTTTTGCTTTGCTCTTATCATTTTCAGTGTCTCTTAAAAATCGTTTGAGTTACTGTGGAATATATGACTTTAATTATGTTTAATCAAGTGTCCGTCAATGCTACCTAAAAAACATCTCAGAGTGCTTGGTTCATACTCGGAAACATCGCTCTGCTTTATTTTGCAAATAAAGTCAACTACTAATATATCTAGCTCCTGGAGGGGTATTTCTTAAATGAGTCTGTGTTCTTCAGTGCTGTGTTAATATGAAGTAAGTAGTCTTAGGCTGTTCTCAGTTTTTTTTTTTCGTTCACCAATTTTCAATATCTAAAATGAACTGTTCCCGGTCTGTACTGGGCTTTGAAAAAACAGAGCAACCATCTTCAATGCTATTTACTGTTAACCTTTGATATGCGTGCCCTGTTTTTTTCCATGTTTAACTAAAAATGTGGCTTGTGCATATTCAGAGATGAGCTGGAATGCTGTTGTACCCAGGAAGGGTAGAACCATGTTCCATGACCTTTCAACTGTGGTACAACAGCACTTCAGCTGTGATAACACGTTCTGGCAGAGCCACTATGACTGTAAATGCATTGACTACATAAGGGTGTCTCATGGGCTTAAACATAAACATGAATTGCTGTTGCATACACTAACTGAATCAAAATACGGTACATTGAGAAAGGGCAGCTATAAAAATAATGCCACAGTCTGTATTACAGTTACCTATATGTTTCACATTTTATTCTATACACTGCTATAGCAATCAGCTCAACAGAACTGGGCCATCATATACATGAAGGTACTGTACCTTAATTGCAAACACTGCTGAGACAACTATATGCTGTGACATGGTGGAGGATAAACACAATGTTGAGACATGTTTTAGAAGACATTTGATGTGTGATTTTTTTAGAGATTGCTATACTGTTCACACACATAATTAGTATAATATAAAAGTGCACATACCCAAATGTCAATGTAAATCTTACACATTTCATTACAAGTTGTTCTCTTGAAGGAAGAGCTTACTGTACAAGGCCTAAACATGGGCATCAGGTAAAAGTAAACAGAGGTGTGTTATTGAGGGTATTGCATAGATTTTCTTTTATTGCTGCTCCACCCAGGCACACACAATATGAAAATCAACAACCCCTTGATATGAAGCAACAGAAATTAGTTAGTACAAGCCAAGGACAGAAACAAGTAGGAGACTGAGTAAGTGGGTAGACCACCATGTGTATGATAAGTCAAATAACATTTCAAAAAGTTTCACTATTCATTTTTTATAGTTAGCTGATGCACCAGTGCAGCAGTTGGATTCCACTTGTGACACTAGTGACCCGTGTCCAGGAGCAGACCCAGGTGCCAGAGGGACAGCCAGGGGAGGTAGTCTAAATGTCCGATGGACTGCTCAGCTCCATCAGGGGGAGGCGGTTCCTGGCCTGGGGTGGCCTGACCTCTGGTGGTAGCCAGGAGGTACAACAGCCCCGGCACCCAAACCAATAGGGGAGCGCAACAGATGCCAGTGTAAGCCATGGCATCACGTGTCATGTTGCACTCTGGAGGGTGTACACTCACAAAAAATAGGCTGCCTGTGGAGCAACACTGATGTGATGGTCTGATGGTGGGTCCTCCCCCAGCCAGCCAACCACCACAGAGGTCCCCAATAAAGATCTGATTCCTTGGAATGGGAGGTATAAGGGAGCCCCCCTCCCATCATCACCTCACCTGGGAAATAAACCAAAGCTCAATGGGGGAGACCTCAGGTGGATGGGAATCAGGCAGGGGAGATGGGTACAGCTCTGGGTGGTGGGGGAGAAAAAGAAAGTTAAAAAAATTATTTTTTTTCAAATGCGTCTGCATTGTTGGCAATTTTTGGAAAACAATAATAACAATGGGAGTTATTCCACTAGTGTCTAAAGGTGCCACACGTACAGGAGGAGGGATCTGAGGCCTGAATGCACCAGTCTGCCCTGCTTCTGAGTCAGAAGATCATGGTGGAGAGGCAGAGGTACTGGGGGTTCCATCGATAGCTGTTGAAGCAGAGGGAACCAAATCTGATTTGGCCAAAGAAGATATATTAGAATCATGTGAGCCCCTTCTGCCTGTAGCTTCAGGAGAACCCTCTGAATCACTGGGAAGGGAAGAAAGGCATACAAGAACCTCCCTGTCCACAAAGAGACAGTGCCTCTCATCAGAAAACACCACACCTGGGAACGAGCAAGCAAAAATTGGGTAGTTTTGCATTGGATGGGGAGGTGAAGAAGTCTATCTCCGGCTGATCCCACAGGTCAAATAAGCTTTCAACCACCTCTTGAATAACTCCCACTTATAATCCCTGACAGTGGTGTGGCTGAGACTGTCTGCCAGGATGTTGCTGATGCCCAGCATGTGGACAACAATAAGGTGGAGGTCATGCTGGATTGCCCAGTACCACACTTGCATCACCTCCTGGCATAGAGGGTATGAGTGAGTGCCTCCCTGTTTGTTCAGGTACCAGACCACAGACATATTGTCGGTCTGAATCAGGAGTGTTCCCGGACATAGAAGATGCTGGAAGGCCTGGAGGACATACAGTACTGCCCTCATTTCTAACGCTCTGATGTGTAGAGATGCTCCCAGCTGAGACCATGTTCCCTGGGTCTGATGGTCTCCTAGGTGGGCTTCCCAGCCTTGACACAAAGCATCCATTGTAAGGGTCATGGTAGGAGCAGGGAGTTGAAAGGGGAACCCCTAAGGAGAGATTAGACAACTCCTGCTACCAAAGAAGATCCTTCTTCATGTACATGAACATTAGGACCCTGTGGTCCAGGTTGTCCAGCCACTGATTCCATTGGACACAAAGAGTCCATTGGGTCACCCTCATATGTAGTCTGGCTAGAGGAACTGTAGGGATTACAACTGCCATCAGCCTGAGAAGATGGAGGATCAACCGGGCTGTGTTCCAGCATGAGTTGGCCACTAATCTGGCCTGTTCCTGCAGTGTCTCTGCTCTGTCCGTTATGAGAAAGGCCCTACTTTGGACCGTATCCAGCACCGCCCCAAATGAATTGTAGGTGCTGGGAGGGGAAAGGTGGGACTTGGGATAGTTGACATTTATTCCAAGTCTGGAAAAAGAGGTCCAGTGTTAAGGAGAGAGACTCCCTCAGACTGCTCTGTGATGGGGCTGATAGAAGCCAATCATCCAGATACAGGCACAATTAGATCCCTCTGTGACATAGAGCCACAAACCTGAGGTGTTGAAGATAGGCCAAAAGGGAGAGCCTTGAACTGGTAATGTTTCCCCTGGAAGGAAAACCGAAGAAAGTGGCAGTGGGCCTTGAAGACAGAGATGTGCAGGTAAGCATCCTGCATGTCCAGCACACAAAGCCAATGGCTCCTGTGGAGCATGGGTAGAAGTCCCTGGATGGTGAGCATACGGAACTTCTTGTACTTGATGTACAGGTTGAGCATGCTGAGGTCCAAGATGGGTCTTCGGTCCCCCATTTTTTGGGGCACTAGGAAGAAATGGAAGTAGTACCCCTCTTCCTATCTGTGCTGGAGCCTATCAGAGACAGGTGACATGGAGGATAATGGGAGAGGTCTGGGGGGTTGTCCAGAGACCTGTCTAGGAACTCTATGGTGTGACCTCTTGCTATTAACTGAAGGACCCAAGAGTCCGTGGTTATGTCCTATGACCCCAGAAGGTAGAGGGAAAATCTTCCCCTCCTCTGGTTCCCCTAAAGGATCTGGAGGAGGCAGGGGGTTCCCCCACAAGTCAGGAGGCTGAAGGGGGGGAGGGAGGGAGCAAGCAGCTCCTCTGGGGGGCCTCTAGGACTTAGCAGGGGGAGTAGGGATTCCTGATAGTGAATACCAGCATTTGGCCTGGCGTATGGCAGTGGCCTCTTTGGTCTGGCATCTCTGTTGCTGAAGAAAAGGCTGTTTGCCTTTGTAATCCCCTTGGTACATGAAGCAGACATTGTGGATAGATTTACCTTGGTCCTGCAATAGTGATAACATCCTTCCTTAGAGTCACCTCCAAATAATATGGATCCCCTGAAAGGGGCATCCAAGATGGAGGTCTGGATGTCTTGTGCTAGGCCAGTAATCCTGAGCCATGAATGTCACCTAATGCAGACAGCAGTAGCTGTGGTGTGAGCAACTGAGTTTACTGTGTCATAAGTGGCCCAGAGGGCATAACTGACAGAAGATTTTAGCCATTCTCATTGACTTGGGAATCTCAGCCTTAAGCTCCTGGTACTGGATAGCTTCCATCTTTGACTCATGTGAGGCCAGGGAAGATTTCTGATAGGAAACCATATGAGCCACATAATTAAGGGACCTGAGGGCACAAGTGGAGGAGGAATGAATCTTGTGACCGAACTAGTCCTGCTGTTTAGAATCCTTATCAGAAGGAGACATGCTCAAATGTTAGATTTAGAAGACCGGTCATGGGCAGCCATAATAACAACTGAGTCTGCATTAGAATGGCTAGTAAGGTGTGTGATCCCATCTCGGGGGTGGTACATCCTGTCTGCCTTTTTTGAAATAGCCAGAATGGAGGAAGGCTGTTGCCAGATAGTGGACATCAGGTCTTCATGGGGCCCAGTCCAAGTCAGTATGAGCATAGGAGCTGTGTCAGTCATGTCAAGATAGCCCAGCCACAGGCATTTTGTATAGTTATAAGGAGTTCTGCAAAGGAAGGGTCCACCAGAGGGGACTTCAGGGACTCCTTAGACTGAGGCTTTATAGGTGTAAGTGTACCAGAGCTAGAGGACAAGTCAGAGTCTGAAGAGTACCTGTTGGGGGTCTGAATTCTTTTTAGAGGAGTGTCCTGGGTTTTATCCCTTATCTGGTGTCTAGAGGAGCCTTCTCCAGAAAGGTGGGAATCCACAGGAGAGGCTTATCTAGGGGACAGAAAGGAGGTGAGAGTAGAGGCCACCACTGGTTTCTGATGGTCAAGCTCTGAGGCTAGTTGGGTTCTGTCCTCCTGAATCAGTGTCTGAAATACTGTCTGGATATCAGCCTGAGGCTGCTGTGGAGGCAGAGACTGAGGCTGAGGCTGAGGAGGAGGTGGTGGAGGAGGAGGCTGGTATAATGGATAGCCCGGCATCTGATATTGAGGGTATCCATTAGCCTGACAGGAATAGGGAAAGCCAGAAGGAGCATACCATTGATTAGACATAGCCCGGCATCTGGTACCCTGGTACATAATGTGGTTGATGACCAGGCATTGGATACCCCGAGGAAGGGTACATTGGGTATTGTGGGAGAGGATAGCCTGGAACATTGCTCATAGGTCCAGCCGGAGGCAGAGCTGAAGGCCCAGCAGGAGGTGAGGCCGAAGGCCTGGCAGGAGGTCCAGAAGGACCAGACACCAGCCCCATAGGGACACTCAAAGGGGCTGGCACTGGATCAGGCACAGGAATGTCTGGAACTGGAAGATTCTGTGCTTAGAGGCCTGATGGAAGGCCGTCCAGCTTTTGAGAAATGGCTGGAGTGCCAGATATACCCTGACCTGGTGAAGGGTAACATGGCAAAGGGTCACCTGGCATCAGGGTGTGAGTAGAACCTGACAGAGGTCCCGCCATCGTCTGGGGAGCCAGAGTCCAAGGTGGATGAACCTGGTTGTCCAGCAGGGCTTGGGTTGAGGAGGTCCCGACAGAAGGTCCCCGGAGGGATGAACAATAGGTCCAGCAGGCGAATCAGGAAGAAACTGACCCGGCGAAGGAAGGGAAACCACCAGATTAGTGCCCACCTCTGGCTCTTGATCTTCAGGCAAGCCCAGTGGGTCTGGTTGTGTCAGTGGGAGCGAAGAACTCTCAAAAGACTGTTGCATGTCCAGCAGTTGGCTCAACTCAATGTCAGGGGTATACTGCAATCTCAACGGCACAGCCCCAGCTGTGCAGTCCCCAGAGGAACTCAGGAGTAACTTATCAGCCACGGCAGTACAGACATCAGAAGAGCTAACTTCCAATGTATCGCCCTGGGCCTTACAGACAACAGCAGAGCTAGAGTCTAGTTTACCAACTGTGACCATGCGATCCTCAGTGGGGCTGGGGATTGACTTATTGACCTGGCTGCTAGTGATAGACTGTGAAGAAGATATGGGCCCAAGGAGCACAATAGGGGTTCCATTGTCCAAGAAAAGCCCTGACTGCACCGTAAGTAAAGCAGGCAGTGAGACAATGGTCTGATCCGATGGAGCAGTAGGAGACCTGGAAGTAGGGGTACTTACCGAAGTGGAGGCCCCTCTAGTGTCAGTGGTGCCCAATGGTCGCCACCAAGTGGATGGAGACCTATCCTAGTCTTGGTGCCTCTCCTTGTCCTTTTTCTTCTTTTTTGGGTACTGGCATTGAAGAAGAAGATTTTTCCTGCAGATTCTGCAGCTCCTTTTCCATCAAAGCTAGGCACTTCTCCAGTAAGTGGGCTTTGAGTTTTTTCTGGTGCCTAATCCATATGGCCTGGTTGAAGGATTGGCAGGGGGCACAATCCTTGACACGGTGTTTGGGGCTTAGGCAGATCACACAGCTGGAATGCTCGTCAGCATGTAGGATCTGGGTGCCACAGGACTTGCACTTTTCCTTTTTGACACATCATCCAACTGTTTATGTTCCTGAATTATACCTCCAGCTATATCCCATGCTGTAAATTTGTCACTGTTATTTATTTGCTTCCCTTTTCTTCTATATATCCCTCAAGATCTCTGTATTAGACCTGTTTATGTTGGACCTGTTTATATTGTGTTTTACTATGTAATTGTGTGACCTGGTGTTCTGTTCTCTTTTTATGCTAAACTGGACGTTTGTATAAATGGGCATTTTTGCTCTCATACCTTTCAGTATAAAATAAAGATTGATTGATTAAAAACTGGACTGATAGACCTGAACCACAGCAGTTCTGTGAAAATCCAAACTGGCCATACTGGGTGCAACTTGCACAAATACTGCTGGTCCGGTCACTCTGGTTGCACTGTTCAGTCTGACTTTTACGTATCTGGTCCACTCCTGGAAGTCTGTTTTTCAATCCTTCCTTGACATGATTGAAAATGGAACTGTCAGGACAAGACCAGATAGGTAAAAGCCAGACCAGATCATCTGGAGTAAGTGGATCAGCAATATTTGCACAAGCTGTGCCCAGTCCAGATTTTATAGCTTTGGTCTGGGTCTGGTGATCTGGATTTTACCCATACCTCACTGCATGTGGCTTAGTGACATACTGTATAGATGGATGCACAGATGAATAAATACAGTAGCATGCATTTCCCTTTGATTATTGACAAAACATGGAATTCCCTAAAATCAGTAACAAATAAACAACATAAAGACATAAAATCCTTCTCAACCAGTTTAAAAACTGAACAGAGAACCCGGTGTGAGTGTTATGGTTAGATAATTAACTTGATAAGTAGGGATGTGCAATATGTATGCAGCTGTTAGATGGAGTAATGTATTTTAATGTTGTAGTTTGCATTTATATAGGCTTGTTATAGATTGAGTAGTATAGTATTGTATGTGTAAAGAAGTATTATATGTTTTAGATGTCTTTATATTGTATTTTGAATTTTGTTGATGTCATATTTGTGTGTCTTAAGTGTTGAAATCTTATATAAACAGGACCATCTTGTAAACAGGATGTTGTCCTTATGATGTGTTATTCCACCTGTTATCCTGTCTAAAAATAAAGTTTTTTACTACTACTACTACTACTACTACATGCAGAGTCTAACCCATTGAAGGTTGAAGTTTCAGAAAACCATTATGCTAAAAATACCAAGACTCACTCCCCCCACCCCAAGTCACACTTGGTCCTCTACAAAAGTCATGCTTAAATATTGGTGCCTCAACATCCACACCACTAAGCATTTAATGCCTCTTCTGCTGCCATGAGTTCCCCATCCATGAAGTCCCATTCTGCTTGTGGCAGCCCCCTCCCCCCAAACCAGGTAATTTTTCAGGGAGCAGCTCTTTACACAACATCAATGAAATTACTGCTAAACTCCTTATTTTTGATCATTCTATTGATACATTTTTGTTTTAGTATATCCATGGTCAGGAAAAAATGAATTAATGTAGTTACTGTCATTCAGTTGTAAACACCCATAGTCACAAATTGCAGGTTAAGAACATTCAGTAGAATATAAACAGTAGACTGGAACTGTCTGCCTAAGAAAATGAAGTTGGTGTATTATTTGGAAATAGGCAACACTGGGATTCTTGCTGTAGAATGTTCTGCAACAAAATGACTGCTCTTAGGATGGTGGTGTCAAATGGCTTGGGGAGCAGCAGAGCTAATTTGTTATGCAGAAAGCTCCAGAAAGTGTTTAACCCATTCTACTTCCAGTAGCTTTCTATGGTGTCTGTACTATCCTTTGGTAATCTGACAGAATGACTGCCAGAAGATAATGAGTTAACTTTCTGTGGGCTCAATTAACTCCTCAAGCCAGAGGAAAAATAGTGTTCTACAGCTTCTTATACACACACAGGCAGTGTAGTAATGAGGCTTCAGCAAAGGAATCTATTTTAACTAACATACTAAAATGCCAGCAGAATAGGCCTAACAGTCTTTCGTGTCTGCTCGTTTGGTCAGCCCCCACCCTGGGAGCTGACCTTGCTGCCCCCATGCCCTCTCTGGTTTCTCCCTTCCCAGTCCCAGATATTCTCGTTGCCACGACTTTGCTTCCAGAATCCTTCCCCTGTACCTATCCCACCCCCTCTTGAACCCCTCCACTGTCTCTGCCTCCACCGGCTCCCTGGGCAGCGCATTCCATGGCTCCAACACTCTCTCAGTGAAGTAGCACCTCCTCCTTTCTCTCCTGAATCTCCCCCCCTCCAGCTTCCACCCATGCCCTCTAGTTGCCTCTCTCCTTCCTTCGGAGCACCCTGACTGCTCCTCCCCTATTTACCCCCTTCGTGTACCTGAAGACCTCTATCATGTCCCCCTGGTCCCTTCTCTCTAACACTCTATCATGTTGTTTGGTAGCAAAAATGACATCAGCCCTTTTCTGAATACAAAACGCCTACTGGGCTATGCCCACAGTCATAAAAATGGGGTTGGAACAACATTCCAACATATGCTGTATTGGGGTTTATCATTAAACACCTTATGCAACCATAACTGTACTAGGACTACTGCACTAGTATTATACAGGTGCAGTAGCGCCTGTATGTTAGGGTTGAGTAAGCATTTTAATGTTAAACCCCAATGTCTGCACCCTAATAATTTCTTCCCCATTCAATTGATTTACTTGAATTCTGGAATGTGCAAACATGGTGCCAGGATCTCAGGATCTGGAAAATTGCACGACAATTTCAGAGGGGGCAAAGTTACAAAGGGGCAAAAAGCACAAAAATAAGCTCACAAATTAAGACTTTTCTTTGTTTTACTCAACGATAACTAAAAAACTAGGATGATTTGAAAACTGAAACTTGCAAGTTTGATAGAGTTTAGCTCAAGGTGTGTGCTTTTGTGGCTTTTATCTCCCAAATTGTATTTGTTTTTAAATATTTAATAAAATTAATTCAATTTCTGTTCATGTGCACTACTACGGAGTACAGTGAATACAGATTATAAGTGATTTTCAGTATAAGTGAATGCAAGTTGTTAAGATACCAGAGAAGGGTAGCTAAGTAAAAAGGTTGAGTGGTCTGAATGAGGTGGGTAAAGGCCTAATAGCCACTGCATGCCCTTAAATAGCCACTGACACCTCCGTAAACACTTTGAAAAACATAATATTTGAATACAAAGCGGCTTATACAGTATTTCTCATTAGCTTTCAATTTCTTATCCAGATTATTTATTACTGAGGTCACATGTATGAAAACAGGATATTTGTTCCTTGAGGGTTAATCAGCTCCTATTGCTTTCCCCAAACTGTTGTCATGATACTCTGCTTGTGACATCAGTTATTCACATGGCAACAGGCTGTGATGTCACAACAGAGTATTATGACTTTAAGTAAAGATTTATCTATAAAAGCAGATGAACTCCAAGGGATAAAGATCTTGTTTTTGTGGGAATTTCTTCAGTAATACATAATGGAGAGGAGAAATGTGCAGTAGGTAGATGGAATACAACCTGAATTGTCTCTAAATATTATATTTTGCAAAGTTTCCCCAAGGCACCTTTAAAGTGAAAGTGCAGTGACTGAGGTCTGAGAGGTGACCTAGTGCCTGTGGTATTGGTATTTTGGAGGGCTGAGGTCTGAGAGGTGACCTAGTGCCTGCAGTATTGGTATTTTGGAGGGCTGAGGTCTGAGAGGTGACCTAGTGCCTGTGGTTTTGGTATTTTGGAGGGCTGGAGGTTACTGGTATAGCCTAGAGCAGTGTTGGGCAACCTAAGATAATCAGAGGGCCACAGATGCAGCCCTCAAACACCCCCAAGGGCTGCAAGACCCCCATTTACCACAATCACAAGCCAGATTTATGCATTTGAATTAAAAACAAGCTATACAGTATATAACATGTCCATCAGTCTTCAGCCTATCTCCCTTGTCTAGCTTTGCACAGAGAGCCTCCTGGTGTAGTTTTGGATAGATGAGGGGGTCACAGGTTGACTACTGGAGGGCCACAGGTTGCCCACCACTGGCCTAGAATCTCCAGGATCTGTAGGTGCAGACCTGTGGGAAGAAAGCAATATAGTATATGTAAATGTGCATAGATATACTGTAAGTTACAGTCAATTTAAGAGATTTATTTGAAAAAGTGTTGCTGTTGTTATTTCTCATTTTGCAAGCTGTGTTGGTAATGCTAGTAAAACATTCTAATAAATTTACGTTTATTTCACTTGAAAACTGTGTCTGAGTCATTTGTAGTCCCACAGGGCTCCATACTGAGTCTGATCCCATTTTCAATTTTTCTAAATGACCTCCCTTCTGCTTGTGTCTCTTCACATATCCACATGTATGTGGATGACACAGCCATCTATACTGCTGGTCCTTCAACCTCAGCTGTGGCAGTCCCACTTCAGCACAACTGCCACAGTGTGCTGAGCTGGTTCCATGCCAACCAGCTCAGGGTAAACACCGAGAAGACTGTGTCCATGACCTTCAACACTAGCAAGAAACTGGCATGGCTCTTGCCTTCCCCTATCTTCTCCACCTTGGATGGCACCCACCCGGAGGTTGCCCCTGCCTTCAAGTACCATGGAATATGGCTAGATAGCAAGCTTGACTTCTCTGCCCACATTGATGCCATCCATGCCATACTTTGCCCCAAGCTTGGTGCCTTGCACCATGAGGATTGCCTCTAACTCCATGCCTGCCGGGAGCTGGTAACCAAAATGGTCCTTCCAGTTTTCAGCTATAGACAGTATACTGCAGTGGTTTAAGGCTCTGACCTGGAGACCTGGGTTTGAATCCCACAGCCCCCACTTGCATGCTGTGTGACCCTGTGCAAGTCACATAATTTCCTTATGCTCCCATGTTGCCCCTGTAAACAAGCTTCAGCTTAATGTGTCTCTCCTGGTTAAAAAACAAAACTATACGGACATGGTCTATGGCACTGCTCCCCCCTCTTCCCTTGCCAGATTGGACACCTTCTGTAATTCCTTCTGTCACTTTGCTATCGACTCTCCGCTCTGCACTCACCATTCTTCCCTTTCCATCCTGCCAGTACCTTTCTGTTACCAGTTCCACTGTACAACTTTCACTGCCAAATACTAGCTTGGTTCCCTTCCCTCCAGCCTCTCCTCACTCCTCTCCCCTGCCCGCTTATCTTTTTTTCTCTTCAGGTTTCAGGAATTCCTGCACCTTCTGCATTCCCCATCATCACTCATGCTGGTTCAAGCTGCTTTCTCCTACCATTTCCCCTCCCTCTGGAACCAATTCCACTCTTCCCTTCATCTCTCCCCCTCTCTTCATACCTTCAGATGCCTGCAAAATCATATTCCTGCTCCCCGCTGTACCTGTCATGCCCCCTCTTGAACCTTCCAACCTTTTTCTCACAGTTTCTCCTGCCCCATCCCACATCTGCCTATGACCCCCTAAATCTTGGTGAACTGTGCTCCTGGCCATCAGTCTGCTCTCTATTCAGCATGATGTATAATTTATGCGCTCTTGCACACATTGCCGAGTGTATCTATGTATGACTCCACACACTGTTGATGTTATTTAATGAAAATTTCCATACCGTTGTTAATCCATGTGGGACATCTCACTTAATCAGCTCAGTTGAATAGCCTGTGTATTTTGTATTTCAGCACGTTGGATGTTTGTAGTACTTTTATGTCTGTAGTCCCATGTCCCTCTCCTGTGAGTCACAACTGGAAATGAGCCTTGGCTCAGTGTGCCTTTCCTAGTTACCATAATTTAAACAAATGCAATTATTTGACAGTATCCAAATCTTGTAGTGCCTGTTGTCTCTAGCATTGGTCCAGTTCGGTGCCTTCCTCCCACATAGGTTCCTACAACTATCTGGTTGGTAAGTCAGCCGTGTATATCCTCCAGTGGTGGTGGGTGGAAAGAGAAGCAACAAACCTAAGGTAACAAGTGGTGTGCCATACATGTTCTGTTATCCGGAAGCTATGTTTTTGTACTGCATTATTATTTCTAATAAATAAACTTGGGATAGAGTTGGTTTGCTCACCAAACCCCTACCCTCACCTCAGCTGCTGATGTTATTACACAGGTAATATCACAACAATTAGGATATTATTTCTATAGTCTAGATATACATATAGGAATATAATATACATGATTACCCATGCTGCCAGTGGTCAATATGGCAACAAACTAGTTTTTCTGCAAGCAATGCACAACAATATAGGTACAGTACTGGGGCTAATACAAACTCGCATTTGATGGAATTGTATCTAGAGGCATGAGCTGTTATGTGAAGTGGGACTGAATATGGACTGTCAAGGTGTTATTTATTACTAGGACACTGTTACGGTAAGTAATCTAATCATGTCTTGGTAAACAGTGCTACGTTTGTTAATCTTTTACAGCTGCTCAGGAAGAAACTGGGTCTTCTGACATAGCACAGTGGTATACAACCCATAAGCTCATCTCTGTCCAGAACTTACTGGTTGTCATGGACACCAACTTCACTAACCATGGCAAGAGAGTTGGTAATGTGCATACTCTAGCCCTTTGCACATGTGCAGAGACCTCTGTAACTAGTACAGTGTGTAAGGCAATGGGCTTGGAGGGGGGGCCCAGCCACGTCTGTTACAGCACAGGAGATGCGGCTCCCTGAAACTCCCTTTGGGGCTAACAGATTTCCATTAGTGTTTGAAAAATTCTGTTCTCTTGATAAGCAAACATTATTTCTTAGAAAAAGGGCTTTGTACTGCATAGTGGATTATGTAATAATATAAAAGGATCTTATAGAATTGTACATGCTTTTTTTTTGGTTTGACTACTTTGCTATGTCTTGCAGTAATTCCTCCACAAATAAGTAAGGATTCTCATCAGAGGAGTGTGCAACCTGAGAGTATGTCTTTGTCTACAAACAGCATTAAAGTTGTCACCTGATTCAGTGAAATTGGAGTTAAATGAGCTGGCTGTAGTTATAGCATCAGTATCATTTCTTCCTGTAAATTATAGAATACAAAAAAACAATGGCAGAAAAAGAGCCAGGATCCATCAAGACTGCCCAAGACCCCTACCTGGTCTCCCTATTGGTCTAAAGCTTAATAAGGTAGTTACTTTATGTTCCAGTTCAGCACTGGGTCAGAATAGCGCTGACAAGAATGCTGTCAGCATGAAGGGTGCTGAAAAAATAGTGCTGATATTTCTTTTGAGGGGGGCTCTGCACCCAGCGCACCCCCCACACACACCCCAATAAGGATTCTCACTCAGGACGGCAAATCATGGGGCAAGAAAAAATATGTGGGGCCATGGAATACTGTTTCCATGGCCCCTTGCACCAGTGTTAAAATCCCGATCAGCAAAACGTTTTGGAGACCAGGGTTCGACTGGCAGAGCTGCTCTATGCCATAGCCCTCCATGCTACAGGAGCAGCTCAGCTGTGCTCCTGGATTCTGCTGCCCATGTCCATATAGCAGTACCATGGACAGTGACCAGTGGAGTGCATATAGCTAGCATTGTAAATCCCTGCTCGCTGTACCTGGTAGCACTACACAGACTAGCGCTCTCTTCACTAGCGCTATAAATAAAGTGCTCATCTAACCAGGTACCTTCCATTTCCCCCTTCCTTGTTTTGCCTCTTTACCCCTTCCCCCTTCCCTGCACCCTGTGTCTTCTTTAGAGATTGCCAGGACCCAGAAACAGTGCCAACCTTCCCTGAAACGTATTATAGACCCCTCCTGCACCACTCCCCATCAGCAATATCAGCATTGTTCCACCACTGTCTTGGTAAAGAAGTACTCCTGATATCCCCTTTAAATTCTCCACTGACCAGCCTCCACCATGACCTCTCATCACTGTGTTATCTTTCCTGGTGAAGAGGTCCAGGCTGTCTGTCTTGTTTATCCCCTTCAGGAATTTGTAGATCTCATTTTCCCTCAGATCTGCCCTGCTACCCTTGAAACATTTTGGTGACTCTATGTTGCACAGCCTCAAGCCTATTCTTGCCCTTCCTCAAATGTAGACTTCAGAACTGGGCACAGTACTCCAGGTGGGACCTAACCAGGGGCCTATACAGATGTGATATCACCTCCCCCCTCTGGCTGTCAAACTCCTTCCCAATACAACCCATCATCCTTGTTGCCTTGCTGTGTGCTTTGTTGCACTGACTCGAGCTTCTGTGACTGTTGCTGATGATAACTCCCAGGTCTCTGTCCTCTGTCATCATGGCTATCTGGACCCCTTCCATCCAGTAGCCTGAACCTGGGTTCTCTTTGCTAATGTGCCTCACCTTACATTTTTTGGCACTGAACTTTAACTGCCAGATTTTTGTCCAGCTTTCCGGTGTCACTAGGTCCTTCCTCAGTTCCCTGACCCCTTCCTCACTGACCACCCTTCCACATAGTTTCAAGTCATCTGCAGAGAGAGACAGTTTGCTCTGTATACCCGCCACAGTGTCACTACTGAACACATTGAACAGGACTGGACCCCAGAACAGACCCTTGTGGTATACCCTACTAGTAACTTCCCTTTCTACAGATTTGGTCCTGTTAACCATCACCCTCTGCTTTCTTCTCTATTACCAGCTCCTGATCCACCTGATGAATTCTGACCCTATCCCTACATCTCCTAGCTTTTTCAATAGTCTCCTGTGTGGAATCACACTGAAGGCCTTGCTAAAGTCTAATCAGAGCACATCGGCAAATTAATTTGGTAACATGTGGGCTGCATAATCCATCAAGTTTTTACCAGTTTCCAGAAAGAACATAAGAACTTAAGAAAAGTGTCGGCAGATGGGGATCATGTGGTACATCTAGTCTGCCCAAGGTGGCTACCCTCCCGTTATATTTTTTTCCTAAATTGTCCACATTGTCTGTCCCAAGTGAGTTTGAATACCCTTACTGTCTTTGATGCCACCACTTCTAGTAGCAGGCTGTTCCATGGGCCTATCACTCTTTCTTGAAAAAGTACTTTCTAAAGTTGCTTTTAAACTTGCCTCCCACCAGATGCAAGTTGTGCCCTCTTGTATGTGCCACCCTGTTTTTCTAGAAGAGGTTTTCCTTCTGAGTAGTGTTAATTCCTTGGATGTATTTAAATATTTCTGTCATGTCCCCCATTTCTTCTCTGTTCCAGAGAAAATAAATTCAACTCTTTGAGTCTTGCCTTATATGGCTCATTATGCAGCCCCTGCACCATCTTTGTGGCCCTTCTCTTCACCGTCTCCAGATGGTCGCTGTCCTTTTTTAGGTGAGGCTTCCAGAACTGGACACAGTACTCAAGGTGTGACCTCACCAAGGATCTGTAGAGGGACATGATAACTTCCTGCTTTCTGCTTATTATACCCTTTCCTATACATCCGAGGATACCACTTGTCTTCCATGCTGCTTTTTCACATCGTTTTCCTACCTTTATGTCATTGGTAATGATCATGCCCAGATCCCATTCCATCTTTGATTCCTCTAATTGATGCCCTTCTAGTAAGTACTTTTTTCCTGGGTTCTGCTTCCCCAGGTGCATTACCTTACACTTCTTGGTGTTAAATTTTAACTGCCAATTTCTGGAGCATTCTTCCAGTCTCCTTAGGTCATCTTCCATACCTCATGCCCCTTCTAGTGTATCCACCCTGTTGCAGAGCTTTGCATCATAGAAACACAGAAACATAGACTTTGACGGCAGATAAGGACCACTTGGCCCACCCAGTCTGCCCATTTCCCTACCTACGGGATAAGCTGCAGATTCTAGCTAACCAACAGCCTGCTTCCTGCAACCCCCACTATAATTGCTTTGTGTCTGTCCCATGCATGTTTGAATTCCCCACTGTTTTAGACCGCGACTCTCAGGAAGGCTGTTCCATGTATCCTCTCTCCGTGAAAAAGATTTCCTCACATTACCCCTGAGCCATCCCCTCTATCTTTAAACTGTGCCCCTTGTTCTTACCACTTTTTCTGAAAGATGCTACCCTCCTGATTTTGTTGATTCCCTTGAGGTACTTGAACGTTTCTATCATGTCCCCCTGTCCCTCCTTTCATCAAGGGTATACATATTAAGCTCTCTCAGTCTCTCTTCATATGGTTTCTGATGTAGACCCTGCACCATTTTAGTTGCCCTCCTCTGGACTGCTTCCATCCTGTCTATGTCCTTGCGTAGATGAGGTCTCCAAAACTGCACACAGTACTTCAGATGGGGTCTCGCCAACTGTCTGTATAGAGGATAACCACTTCCTTTTTCTACTTGTGATGCCTTCTATGCATCCCAGTATCCCCTGGCTCTCCTTACCGACTTTTCACATTGCTTACCCACCTTAGGTCATCTGATATGACTACCCCAGGTCCCTTTCCATTTTTGTTGTTGTTAGTACCTCCCCTGCTATTGTGTACTTTTCTCCTGGGTTTTTGTTTCCCAGGTGCATTACTTTGCACTTCTTTGCATTGAATCTAAGTTGCCATATGTCTGACCATTCCTCCAACCTTGCCAAGTCCCTTCTCATCTTTTCTACCCCCTCTTGTTTATCAACTCTGTTACAGATCTTTGTGTCATCTGCAAAGAGGCATACCTTTCCCTCCAGACCCTCTGCAATGTCACTTATAAAGATGTTAAAGAGGATTGGACCCAGTACTGAGCCCTGAGGTACTCCACTAGTAACCCCCCTTTCTTCGGAATGTGTTCCATTCACTATTACCTTCTGTGTCCTGTTGTGCAGCCAGTTCGCTACCCAGGCTACCACCCTGGGACCCACTCCCAGGCTGGCTAACTTGATTATTAATCTTTTGTGTGGGACTGTGTCAAATGCCTTGCTAAAGTCTAGGTAGACCATATCCACAGCCCCTCCTGGTCTATTACTTTGGTCACCCAGTCAAAGAAATCAATTAGATTAGTCTGACATGACCTTCCTGCTGTAAATCCATGCTGCTTTGGGTCCTGTGCCCGCTGGCCTCTAGGTACTCAGCAATTCTTTCTTTCAGAAGTGATTCCATCATTTTCCCACCACTGAGGTCAAACTTAGGGTCTGTAGTTTCCTGCTTCTGCCTTGCTCCCACTTTTGTAAAGGGGAATCACATCTGCCCTCCTCCAGTCCTCAGGTACCACCCCATCCTGCCATGATTTGTTAAAAAGTGTGGTCAGTGGTGTCACTAGGTCCCCCCTTAGTTCTTTTAGTTTTCTTGGGTGAATCCCGTCAGGCCCCATTGCTTTGTCCACCTTGAGTTTTAGGAGTTCTTTCAGGACTTTTTCTTCTGTGAATGGACTGGTGTCAACCCCCCTAACCAGAGTGCTTCTATTGTCTGGTTAAGGTAACTGCTCCTCATCTTCTTTTGTGAATACTGAGCAAAAGTATTCATTCAGTATCTCTGCCTTTTCACTGTCTCCCTCTGCCCACCTCCCCTTTCCTTTATTAATCTTCACTATCCCTCCCTTAACCTTTCTATGCTCCCTAATGTACCTATAAAAGGTTTTATCCCCTTTACACGAGTTGGCTTTTTTCCTCGGTTTGTGCCTTTGCTATTCTGACTGCCTTTTCCTACTTCTTCTGCTTTAATTGATACAGTTCCCTGTCGTGCTCCTTCTGTGATTCCTTATACTTTTTGAATGCAGCCTTTTCTCCTTAACCTTCCTGCCACCTCTTTGAGAACCATAGTGGTTTTTATCCGCTTTGTTTTCTTTATTTGTTTTACACAAGAGACTTGTTGCCTCTATGATGGCAGTTTTGATTTTTCTCCATTGTTCTTCCACCTCCATTTGGCCATTTGCTAGTGCATTCTTCAGGTGTTCACCCATTTTGCCAAAGTCAGCCCTTCTAAAGTCCAGTATCCTTGTTTTTGTATGGCTTATCTCCATGGTTATGCTCATTGTGAAGCACACTGTGCAGTGGTCACTTGTTCCCAGATGTCTGCCGACTTCTAAATTTGTGATCCTCTCTCCATTTGAGAGTACCAGGTCTAGTATTGCTCCCTTCTGAGTGGGTTCCAGCACTAGCTGTCTAAGGTCTGCCCCCTGCAGGGCATCGAGAATGACCCTGCTCTTGGATGTGGCTGCAGTACATGTCCTCCAGTTAACATCTGGCATATTCAGGTCCCCATCAACAGTATCTCCCCTTTTTCAGCCATTTTGAGAATGTCCTCTATCATTTTCTTGTCCATTTCCTCCCCTTGAGACGGGGGTCTGTATACAACCCCTGTGCGGATTGTGATGCCATTCCCTATCTCCAAGGTGACCCAGAGTGCCTCTTGTCCTCCCCTTTACTTTTTAGTTCTGTAGCTTTGATCCCTTCCCTTATGTATAGAGCTACTCCACCTCCTCTTTTACCTTCCCTGTCCCTTCTGTAGATTGTGTACCCTGGTATGTTGACATCCCAGTCATGGTTCTCGGTGTACCATGTTTCTGTGACTGCCACAATATCCAATTGTTCATCTTCCATCAAAGCTATTAGCTCAGAAAGCTTGTTTCCCAGACTACGGGCATTGGTAGTCATTGCCCTCCATTTAATGTTGGCTTTATCCTTTTTTTCCCCATCCCTGCTTTTATTGCTCTTATCTATTTTACCATTTACCCCCGTCCTGCCCTGTGTTGAGCTCTATACCTCAGTGTTTACCCTACTACCTGCCATGTTTTGTGGGAGGAGGCTTGACTTTCCTGCCTTTTATCAGTACCTCCCCTTATCTAGTTTAAAAGCATCAAGGAAGCATTTAAACCTGTCACCTAAGAGCTTGGTCCCCTTGTGGACAAATGCAGACCGTCATACCAGTATAGACCTTTATCTCTCCAGGTGGACCCCCAGTCCCCAATGAAGCCAAAGCCCTGTGCTCTGCACCAGTTTTGCAACCATTCATTAAACTGCATGGTGTGCAGTACCCTAGCCTCACTCCTGCCATGGACTGGTAGCACCTCTGAGAAGGTTGCTGTGCTTGCATCATTTACGAACAGGCAAACCTTCCCCACCAGTTCATCAGTGATGTCACTGATGAATATGTTGAAGAGGACTGGACCCAACACCGATCTCTGTGGAACACCACTGGTCACACCTTCCTCCCTTGATAATGCCCCATTGACCACAACTCTCTCAGTCCTATTCTGCAGCCAGTTTCTAATTCAGTTTACTATTTTCTGTCTGACTCCTGATGTGTTCTAGTTTGTTAGCAAGTCTCCTGTGGAGAACAGTGTCAAAGGCCTTGCTGAAATCTAGGTACACCACATCCACCCTCCCCACCCTGGTCCACTGTTCTGGTGACCCAATCGAAGAAATCAATCATGTTTGTTTAGCACAAATGCCCTGCTGTGAAGCCATGCTGTTTGGGGTTGAGTTTTCCAGTTTTCTTTAGGTAGTCAGCTATCTTTCCTTTAGTAATGTCTCCATAATTTTTCCCACCATAGAGGTCAGGCTGACTGGGCAGTAGTTTTCTGCCTCTTCCTTACTTCCATTTTTGTGCAAGGACACAACTGTTGTCCTTTTCCAGTCTTGAGGTACTATGCCGCTTTCCAGAAATAGATTGAGCAGCTCAGCAAGTGGTGCAGCTATTTCTTCTCAAAGCTCTTTTAGTATTCTGGGGGTGTATACCATCCGGCCCCACGGCTTTATCCACCTTAAGTTTGCTTAGTTCTTCTAAGACCTTCTCTTTTGTGAAGGGGCTTGTGTCAGCCCCTCCACTATCCTGCTCTGTCTTGCTTTGTATAGGTCCTTTGCTAATGTCTTCTATTGTGAAGACTGAGCAGAAGAATTTAACAACTCTGCTTTGTCTTCATCTTTCTCTAACAGTTGGCCTTCCATTGTTGCTAGTTGGGCTATTCTCTCCTTACTCTTCCTTTTTTTTTTCTTACTTATCTATAGAAAATGTTATCTCCCTTCCTAACTCCCTGTGCTATTCTTTCCTCTGTTTTGGCTTTGGCTATCCGAATTGCTGTTCCTGCCTCCTTGAGTTTGTTCCTATATTCCTCCCTGTTCGTTTCTCCTTTTGTTTCCTTGAACTGCTTAAAAGACATCTTTTCCTTGATTTTGGTTGCTACCTCTTTGGAGAGCCAGAGAGGGTTCTTCTTTCTTTTGGCTTTGCTGATTTGTCTTGTGCATTACTCAATGACTGTATTTAAGGCATTCTTTAAGTTCTCACAGCAGTGTTTTGCATCCCCCTCGTTACTGGTGTCAAGCATGGTCTTGATCCTGGATTTCATTTCGGGAAAGTTTGCTTTCCTGAAATCAAGTATCTTGATTTTTGTGTGACTTATACCTTCCTCTTTATTTACTGATAACCAGACTGACCTGTGGTTGCTGGTCCCCAGACTGATACCCACATGAACATCTGAAATCCTGTTGCTGTTTGTGAGCACCATGTCCAGGGTTGCTTTGTCTCTGGTGGGTGAGTCTACCAGCTGATTTAGACCTGCCCCCTGCAGCATGAACAGGAATTCTCTGCTCCACTCTATGGCTGCTACTGTATATAGGAGGTCCAATCTACATCTGGTAGACTGAAGTCCCTGAGAAGCATGACTCACTCCTGCCTGCCATCACTGAGATGGCTTCCAGGAGCTCTTTGTCAATTTCACTTTCCTGGGCTGGGGGTCTGTAGATAACCCCCACCTAGAGGGGGGCCTTTTCCCCTGCTCCCAGGGTGACCCATAGGGCCTCTACTTTACGTGCTTCCACTAGATCTCTGTTGCACAGATTCCCTCCCTTATATACAAAGCCACCCCCTCATCCTCCCTGTCTTTTCTGCAGAGTGTGTGAAAGATCTCTGATTATGTCCATGATTTACATTACTGAAAGTTGATATCTATAAATCTTGACCTAGGGTCTCTTCTCTCCTTTATTAACTGTTTATTGCATGGAAATTTGGAAAATAGCCATTCTGAAGTCATGTTAAGGTTTTTAGCTTTTTACGCCGTCTCTATTTTTGGTTTTCAGTTTGAATAACTGGACTGTACCATTCAGCATTGTTAGCCTTAATCCTTCGTTTATGAAGAAGAATGTGTTTCTTACAAATATTCTAAATTCAGTAGCAAAAAATATCATGCCTCCTCAACTGCTGGGATCAACAATAATCTAGATCATCTAATATTTCCTAAATCAGTCATAAAATTTACGTTATCAAGTGACTGAAAGAATAAAGTAGACATACTTTGCCTTGCCTTCTTTTTTTACTTATACAATAAACAATTTGATGGTCTGAGAAACTGTTTTATTTATTTATTTATTTATTTCAATCTTGGATTACAATACTTTTGAGTAGGAAACTGCTCATTTACAAAGGTTCCACGTCACAAGGGTGGGAAACATACAATGGGAGTGGAACAAGAGTCTCTAGCTAAACAGATTATACAATAACAAAATTAAGCATTCAGCTGCAGTATGATGTAGCAAAAAGTCCACGTTTACAATTTTTCAGGCAAGGCCTGGTCAGTTGTGAGAACAGGAGTAGCTTAAGCAGGCTTTGTCAGATCAAAAGGATGGAGATTTGCGCAGCAAGTAAGCAACAAGGTAAGCACTGTGACGAGAGGGGATGGGGGAGACAGTGGAGAGCAGCGGTGAAGGAAAAGGGGGGAAAAGGGGACAGGAGCTGTAGAAAGGGGTAGAGGGCATTCTGGGAGGGAAAAGGAAACTAGGACAAGGGGGGGTGGAAAATGGCAGAGAGGTATCATTGGGCAGAGCAGGCCAGAGTCAAGGAAAACAGGCACCTTTATCGGGGTGCAGTCACAGCTACTATTCTCCAGCAGAGGTTGTCATAGTTGGTTTTTGAAAGGGCCCAATCTTGGTATGGTGATAAGTTCTGTTCTGAGGTTGTTGAATTAGAGGGGAGCCCGGTATGAGCAAGACCGCTGGGCTTGGGTAGTTCTGCATCTTGGAACAGTGAGAAGTTGGTGGATGGAATTTCTGGTGTACTGCAAGCCCAAGAATAGGCTTAGAAGGTTTGCAACTCCAGGTGGTATGAGTCCAAGAAGTGTTTTTTTTTGGCTAGCAGGCAGGTTTGATAGCAAATTCTATTGTTAAATTGTAGCCATCCAGATTGCTCATAAAGGTCGCGGGTGTGCGTGAGTCAGGGTGAACTGATGAGCAGCCTGCAGGCTTTCTTGAGTGTCATTGTTATCCTGTGGAGGGAGGTAGGAGATGCAGAGCTATAAATGACCAGATCATAGTCAATAATGGAAATGATTGAGCTATTGATTGTGGTTCTTAGGGCTTCGGGTGTCAAGCATTTCTTGTGTCTGTGTAGGAGTCCTATTCTGATGTTGACTGTTCTGGCCACATTCTCTATGTGTTTAGCATAGGATAGTGAGCAATCCACAGTTACCCCCAGGTGTTTGAAATGATCAACTTGTTCAAGTGGCACTCCTGAGCAGTTACTGATACTTAGAGGGTAGGATTTGTGTTTACTTCTAGCACCACTGAAGAGCATCACCTTTGTTTTTTTTGTAGGTCAACACCAGTTTGTGCACTCCAAACCAGTCCTCAGCTTGCTCAAATGCAAGTTGTAGTTGATTTTTGAGGTGGGAAGGGTCATGATGGGTAGTGTAGATGGCAGTATCATCTGCATACAGAAGGATCTGTTGATTGCAGGAGCGAGGTACGTCATTTAAAAAAATGCTAAAAAGAAGAAGTCCAAGTATTGATCCCTGAGGTACCCTGCAATGAACAGGCAGACATTCAGACATGATATTAACGATCTTCACCTGCTATGAGCGATCAGACAAGAAGCATTTGAACTAGTTCATGGCACTGTTAGCAAGGCTAATAGATGTTGCTGCTGTAGTAGTAGTGAGTGACTGATGGTGTCAAAAGCCTTAGTTAAATCAACAAAGGCTGCACCAATGAGGCTACCCTAGTTAAGCGAGTTCTGTATGATATTGGTGAATTCCAGCAAACGGGTGGTGGTGTTGTGCCATTTTCGAAATCCATGCTGTTCCAGGCATTGGATCCGGTATTGATCATGGTATTCCACCAACTGATCTGCAACTATTCGCTCCAGTGCTTTGGATGGGGGGGGGGGGATAGAAATTGGCCTGTAGTTGGAATGCAGTGCCCGGTCACCAATGTTATGCACTGGCATTACCAAAGCTGACTTCCAAACATGGGGAAATTGAGCCAATTGTAGGGATAAGTTCAGCAATTTAGTAAGGGGAACTAAAATCTCTTTGAGTGTGAGGGCAACAAGCTTGAGATCAAGGGAGTCCCCGCTTTTCCTTGATTTCCCAAGTACTTTGCGAAGATACTTTCTAACCAGATAAAGGGAGGCTGCTTTAAAGTAGAAAGGCGGGGGGGGGGGCGTTTGTTTATGTTCTGGACTACGGGCCACTGATGGGACTGGTTTCCTCAAAGAAGTTGTGTGGAAGGACACTACTCAAATAAGTAAATGCTTTGTTAAACATATCGGCAATGGTCAACAGGTCAAGAGTAGCAACACCATTAATGTTAAGCATACTTGGGGCTACCTTATGGTCTTTCCCTGTGACATCCTTTAAGTTGTTCCAAAAGTTCTTGCTGTGGCCACATGAGTTTTTTAACGCCTCCCTAAAGTGGTTGTTTTTAGCAGAGCAGATGGTACGAGCGCAGTCGTTTCTTCATCTTCTGTATTCCTGTAGGTCAGTTTGCTTGCCGGAATTCTTTGCCCTGAGCCATAAGAGGTCCCTGATTTTCATGCGATCAATAAGATCAGGTGCAATCCAAGGGTTGTTGCTGCCCTTGATCTTGGTCTTCTTTACAGGTGCATGGGTATCGCAGACTGAATAGAATAAATTGATGAAGTGTTCAAGTGCTGTTTATATCCATCGCCGTATCAAGAAGGCTCCAGTCAATGCTGCAAAATTGTTGTTTGAGGTGCTGAAGGTGACCCCTCTTTAACATTCTGCAGAATACTGTCGGGGGGAGGCTTGTTAAATTTATTAGTCCAGATGCAAGTGATTGGGGAGTGGTCACTTAGAGAATCTGGGTGGACGGTAACATTAGAGATACGTTCTGGGTGATTTGTGAGGACCCAGTCCAGCAGGGTACTTGTTCCTGATTTATAATTAGTTCTGGTAGGTGAGTCCATGAGTTGGGCTAGATGGAGTGCAGAGACCACATCCTTATGGGAGCCAACACTAGGCATGATCCAATTTACAGTGAAATCGACCAAGACAATAATTTCAGAATCAAGATGTTGACTTCTTATGAGCTCCATGACCTCGTTGAACCCCATGGATTGCTCTCCTGGAGGGATATATACTGAGAGAATAGTAAGTGCCTTGTTTTGCACCCCCAATATAATTTTTATCGGTGGAATTTGTGCGCCACTGCCTAGGCTGGGTAGAGGAAGGGCAAACCCCTTAATTGTGTTTTATCAGCCAAAACAGTTACCTGTACAGCTTCTTCAGGGAGATAGTAAAAGTAAGACCCAACATGGTAGCAAGTTTTGGGGTTTTATTATTATTTTAATCTATTCTGCTCAGAGAGTTCTGACTCACTTGTGCCATGTGTGCCTCATGGTGGTTCAGGTATCCAGTGAGGATGGCGACTGAATATGAGCAACCATCAAAACGATGACTTATATTCAGTGCTTTCCTCCTGGGCTACCCTGGAAGGATAGTGACCCTACGTGAACACAAGGGTACTACAGGGCGACAGGAAGGGGGGTAGCAAGGGGAAGGGGAGGGACAGGGAAGGGTTTTTTAGGGACTGATGTGCCTGCTGCTGCTGAGCTAGCCATGTGGTGTGGTGGTGTGGGTGGCTAGCTCAGGTGCAGCAGGTACAGAGTTTAGGACAGTCAGGGGGGAAAAATTTTGTAAGCTGCCTGCAACTCGGCACTTAATTTTTTAGATGCAGGGTTTCACCCTCCCCAACATGCACCCCCCCTGGAGTTCAGAATCCTTATTCAGGGGATGCAAGGGGGTGAAGTCCCCTACGAGGGGGGCACAGGGGTGCGCAGTCCCCTGCAAAACACTTTTTTTTCTTTTTCTGCATGTCAGGGCACAAGGGAGTGTACATCAGTGATTTGCTTTTCAGCGATATACACTCACCATAATAGCAGTCACTATTTTGCTATCGCAATTATGACATGGAACCAGTGGTTTATGGTTAGTGTGCTTCAGTGTGTCCTTTATGTACCCTGTTTGGGTGCAGGCATGGCCCCCGTACACTGCCACAGTAGTTAAACAGCTGTAGGTACTTCAGTGATTGTGTCACCACAGTCTCTCCCTGTGTATCTGCACACTTATCTGTGTGGACACTGTGCAGCATGCTCACACATCTGTTACTGACATGACTGTAGGGGCTGCATGTAATGGGGTATGACTATTGCACATGTCTTCGTGACATGTTACCTTTCTGTTGCTTAAGTGCTCCAGCTGAGGAAGTGTTGATGGGCAGATCTTCACAGCAGCTTCTACAGTGGATCATCATGCTGCTATGGGCAGTCCAGCAAGAGGTGGTGCACTCCCAGAGGAGGAGATTGCAAGGAACTGTGGCAGAAAAGGGCAGCCACCACCACTAGCGTGGCTGCAGCTGTGACAGTAAAGCCTGCTGTGGTGTTAGCCCAGGAGGGCCAGTAGGAGCAGGAGTGATGCTCCAGACTTTTGTTTCTGTTCTGCTTGTTGTTTTTTTATTTTTTATTTTATAATCTTGATGTATTTTCTATCTCCAAGACTGGCTGATACCAGGCATCCTACCCAATGAGGTCTCTATCCCTGGCTACCCCACCTTTCAGAAAGATCTGCCATCTAAGCATGGTGGAGTCATGCTAATCTACACACAATCCACCCTATCTGTTTCTGAGCTTGTGCTCCCCCCCCCATGATTCCTCTCCAGCTGAATCCATCTTCATTATCATAGTACTTGGGCAAGTGAAGAAATTGCTTATCGGCTGTATCTATCTCCCTCCCAGTGCTCCCGCTACTTCCCTTATCTCCCTCATCTCATCCTGGGCTGGCGGCCCATCCGCAGACCTGGTGCTCTGCAGAGACTTCAATAACGATTGGTTAGGTCCAGGGTTGGGATCAGTTCACAATGAATTGGCTGACATACACCTTTCACAGCTCATCAGTGAATCCACCAGAAACAATTTTAAAACTGGTCACCACACCCTTCAAGGCTGGGTTCTCACTAATGCCCCCCCACATCAAATCTTCTGGTGTTCTCCCTGATGCATTAAGTGACCACTCCCCTACCTTCTGCATGTGGTGGAACAATTTTCCTAACCCTCCCCCAAAATCGTGTCAACCAGGGACATGACCTCCTTCTGTCCCCTGGCCTTTCAAGCTTCCCTAACCCTGGCTGACTGGTCACTAATTAACCTACTACCAGATGTAGATTTCGTTTTGAAATACTTCACCGACACTTTTAACTCTGTAGTCAACCTCCATGCCCCTTCAGAGAGCTAAGGGGACTCGTGCCCCATGGCTCTCTGAGGAGCTCAGAGACTTCATGGCTTCCCGGGATGCCACCTGGAATCTTTATACAACCTCTGGTCTACCTACCGATTGGCAGGCTTATAGGTTCTTGCACAACCAATGTAAGAGTAAGCTGCATTCTGCCAAACACTTATTCCTCCGCTCCCTCCAAACTAGTAATCTCTCCAACCCTAAATAATTCTGGGGACAAATAAACTCACTTCTGAAGGGTAAATCCTTGTTCTTATCCAACACCATGCATCGTAACGACTGAGTTCACTGACATAGAAACATAGACTTTGACAGCAGATAAGGACCACTTGGCCCACCCAGTCTGCCCATTTCCCTACCTACTGGATAAGCTGCAGATTCTAGTTAACCAACAGCCTACTTCCTGCCACCCCCCACTACAATTGCCTTGTGTCTGTTCAGCTATTGCCTCCGAGTTTAACCAGGCTTTCGTAGACCTCTACAAACATAAGGCCTCCCTTCCGGCCCTTGTACCTTCTCCCCTTCCCCCTCTTCCACTTTTATTAGCCCATTCTTTCATCTTAAATTGGCCACTCAGAAAGAGGTACTGTGTCACCTTAGGAGCATCAAGGAAACCTCCTCACCTGGATTTGACTCCCTTGAACCCCACTTCCTAAAACTCGGGGCTACAGCCATTGCCTCTCCTGTATGTGACCTAATTAACAAATCTTTCTGTTCTAGCACTGTGCCTAGCAAGTGGAAGGCCATCATAGTTGTCCTTATTCATAAGAGTGGCCCAAACTCTGGGTTTAAGAATTACCAGCTAATCTCCATACTTTACCCCTTTGCCAAAACACAAGAAAAAATTCTTCATGCACAACTTCAATCCTACCTGGAAATTAATGGCTCACTTTCCATGAACCAGCATGGATTCTGTAAATCCCAGAGTACCCACATTGCCCTCACTAAGGTTACATCTGACATCCTCTCCGCTATGGAGAAGAACCTTGTCACTGGTGTTATATTCATCAACCTTACCAAGACCTTTGATCTTGTCAACCATAACCCCCTGCTACACACGCTCCTTTCCCTCAGTCTTGATGCCCTGTCATTAAACTGGTTCTCTAGCTATCTCAGCAGCCAAACACAATGTGTGAAATGGGCTGGTCACACTTCCTCATTTAGTGCCATATAGGATGGGGTCCCTCAGGGATCTATCCTTGGCCCACTTCTATTTTCCTTATTTAAAAATGAACTCCCGCTACACTGTGGCGGTGCATCAGTCCAGCTGTATGCTGATAATGCCATTCTGTACAGATCCTCCTCTAACTTGACCTTGCTGAACCATTACATGCAGCAGGACTTCCTTAAGCTTGAGTCATAATTTTCCATTAATCTCCTGGTGCTTAACAACAAGAAGATGAAACTGATGCTTTTCTATCATCAGACCCATAAACTAACCTACCCACCCCATTGGTGATGAACTCCACCAATGGTGACCCCTTAGATCAGCTACAGTCCTTCAACAAATTCCACATACAGTCCATACCTGGGTGTCACACTGGACTCCCAACTCACATTTGACACGCACGTTTCCACTGTGGTTAAAATTATTCACCAAAAGCTAGGGTTGCTTTACCGCCTCTGCCCTACCTTACACACTCCTCCCGACTGGCCATAGCTTACTCCACATTGCTCCCACTTATCTCCTATGGAACCCCCATACTCTACTTCGCTCATGTCACCCCTCTTGACAAACTCAAGCAAACCTACCACAGGGTTGCATGCTTTGCCCTTGGCACTAATGCTAGGATGCACCACTGCTCAGCCCTGGCCTCCCAAGGCTGGCCTTCCTTTGAAGCCAGACTACAATACCCTCATTCCTCATTTAGTGCCATATAGGATGGGGTCCCTCAGGGATCTATCCTTGGCCAGCTAATATTCTTCAGGTGAAGCTACCTCTGGCTGGAAGCTGCAATATTGAACATAGGATTTGCAAGAAAGCGAGTTGTGCTCACAACAGAAGGTGGTGAACCTTACAATTGTCTTTGGTTTGTAGCAGATATTCTGCAGGTAGAGGCTACTTCTAACTAAAAGGTGAAATAAGGAACTTAGAATTATCAGGAAAGACAGTCTTTCAAGCAACAGAGGGAGGTGGATCTAGCTTTACTTTTGTTCCAATTCTTAAGATTTTCAGTGCAGGAAGAGTTTAAACCCTGGGCTAAGAATTTGTCATAAGTCCTGAGGTAAGTGCAGGTACAGGCTGTGTATTTGACTCAGACAAGTGCCCCAGGGGGTGGAAACTGTTTTTTGTGTTTATCTGTGTGTGCCGTAAAAGGCCAGGCCAGACTGTGTCAGGAAGTGCTTACATCATAGCTACTTATCAGCCAATAGCTTTGGAAGAGTCTTACAGACCTGAGAACAGCAGTATTATAAGCAAGTGTTTTATAGCAAACTCATTAGAACAGCTAATATTCTTCAGGTGAAGCTACCTCTGGCTGGAAGCTGCAATACTGAACATAGGATTTGCAAGAAAGTGAGTTGTGCTCACAACAGAAGGAGGTGAACCTTACAATTGTCTTTGGCTTGTAGCAGATATTCTATAGGTGGAGGCTACTTCTAACTGAAAGGTGAAATAAGGAACTTAGAATTATCAGGAAAGACAGTCTTTCAAGCAACAGAGGGAGGTGGATCTAGCTTTACTTTTGTTCAAATTCTTAAGATTTTCAGTGTAGAAAGAGTTTAAAGCACAGCTGACTTATTTTGGGTCTGACTGCTTTCAGAGCACATACCACAAGGCTGTTTTGGGGCTGGGGAGGTTTACCTGTGTCTGACTTGGATGTCTAGATTTTTCTCTGTTTGATTAGCAGTGTATTTTCTATGTCAAATTGTTGTGTAGGGCATCTTGCTGACAGGAAGGCACTCATCGCAGCGGTGGGTCAGAGCTTTTAGCTGATTGTTTCATGAGGGCACAGTTTAGGCCCAACCCCTGCCCACCCTCACCCCACCCACCCTGAAATAGTTCCTTTATACCTGGGGTTCTGACATCATTTCCTCAAGAGTGCAAGGTGCATATCACTGTCATATCCTCTCTAGCACACTGCACTGACAATATAAGCATACACATTGTATAATATATATATTTCTATATAACAAACCAATCACACACACACACACACACACAAACAAACAAAAAAGTAGATAAACATGTGGGGAGTAGTGCAATGTAATGGCTGTGGGACAGCAGTCTTCTGGGAGTCTTTCTGGAGGCTGAGATGCTGCCCTATTTGCAGACAACTCTGCCCTGAGAGAGGAAGTTGCCCATCTTCAGGCCACACTGGACAGTAGTATGGGAACCTTCCCCCAGGCCACACTGGACAGTAGGAAGGGAACCTCCCCCATCCAGGGAGCACCAGTGCCACCACCAATACCTCAGAGGTTGCGAAGAAAGCACAGCAGTTGGACTACAGTGGGCTCAGGTAGGGTGAGAATGGTGGAACAGAGGCACACCCAGTCATTTGTTCCACTCCAAAATCCATACACCATTCTGGGGGAGCATAGTTCCCCTATGGATGCACCCACAGAGGAGACTAAAGAGGCTGAGGACTACTGTCACAAGGGAGGCCCACAGGAAGGAGGTAGAGGACACCACAGGGAAAGGAAGCAGCTCCTGGTGGGGGACTCAATTATTAGGGGGATAGAACTGGGGGGAGCAGGGAAAACTGAAGTAAGGTGCCTGCCTGGTGCCATGGCTTGAAGGGACAGGAAGCGCATCCTCAGGATCACGAGAACAGCTGCACGGGAGTCTGAGTTGGATGTCATTGTCCACCTAGGGACAAATGACTTGGCTCATCATGAGATTAGAGCAGTGCAGGAGGACTTTGTGGAGTTGGGGAGGGGCCTAAGACAAGTAGCACACAGCATCCTTCTCAGAGGTGCTGCCTGTCAATGGCATGGGGGAGGCGAGGGTACTTTGCATCATGCAGTTTAATGAATGGTTGAAAAAATGATGTGGAGCACAGGGGTTTGGCTTCATTGGGGACTGAGGTTCTACCTGGAGGGACACCAGCCTATACTGGCAGGATGGTCTGCATCTGTCCAGGAAGGGAACAAGTCTTTTGAGCAATCGGTTTAAATGCTTCATTGGCAAGCTTTTAAACTAGTCAAGGTGGGAGGCACTGATAAGCAGCAGGAAAATCCCAGCCTCTCCCTACAAAACAGGGTACTAAATGAGAAAAAGACCGAGGTAGAAAGGTCAGTGGGGGATGCTGCAACAGAAGGTAAAGCCATCAAAAAATGGAGAGCAATGAGTACCAATGCCTGTAGTCTGGGTAACAAGCTTCCTGAATTAGTGGCCTTGATGGAGGAGAAACATCTGGGTATCGTGGCAGTCACAGAAACATGGTACACACAAAACCATGACTGGGACGTAAACATACCAGGATACACTATCTACAGGAGGGACAGGAGGGTAAAGAGGAGGAGGAGTAGCTCTTTACATAAGGGAAGGAATCAAAGCAACAGAACAAAAGGGTAAACAGGGAGGAGAAGAAGCACTGTGGGTAAATTTGGAGACCGGCAATGGCACCACAATCCCACAGGGGTTGTATACAGACCCCCTTCTCAGGGGGAGGAAATGGACAAGGAAATGATAGAAAGTATACTTAGAATGGCAGAAAAAGGGGAGATATTGCTGATGGGTGATCTGAATATGCCAGGTGTTAACTGGAGTGCAGTTGCAGCAGCCACTTCGAAGAGTGGGGTTATTCTAGATGCCCTACAGGGGCATACCTTAGACAACTAGTATTGGAGCCCACTCAAGAGGGAGCAATCTTAGACCTGGTTCTCTCAAATGGAGATGGAGAGAGGATCACAGATGTGAAATGGGTAGCCATCTGGGAACTAGCGACCATCGAACAGTATAGTTCACAATAAACACAGCAATAGAGAGTCAAGCCATACAAAGATAAAAGTACTGGACTTTAGGAGGGCTGACTTTGCCAAAATGGTGAGTGCCTAAGGAATGCATTAGCAAATGGGCAGGAAGGAGGTGTGGAAGAACAATGGGAATAATAAAACTGCCATCACAGAGGTAACAAGCCTTTGTGTGAAGCAAATAAACAAAACAAAACGATGTAAGAAACCACTATGGTTCTCAAAGGAAGTGGCAGTGAAGGTTCAAGAGAAAAAGAAAGCATTCAGGAAGTACAAGGAATCACAGAAGGAGCAGGACAGAGAACTGTATCAGTTAAAGCAAAAGGAAGCTGGGACAGCAGTCAGAACTGCAAAGGCCCAAACCGAGGAAAAGATAGCCAACTCACTTAAGAAGGGGGATAAAACCTTTTATAGGTACATCAGGGAGTGAAGGAAGACCAAGGGAGGATAGTGAGGCTTAATAAAGGGAGGGAGGGTGGGCAGAGGGTGACTGTGAAAAGGCAGAGATACTAAACAAATATTTTTGCTCAGTATTTACAAATGAAGAGGGGGAGGTACCTAAAACAAACAGTAGAAACACTCTGGATACAGAAGTTGATACCAGCCCATTTAAAGAAGAAAGGGTTATGAAAGAACTCTTAAAACTGAAGGTGGACAAAGCAATGGGGCCTGATGGGATTCATCCCAGAATTCTAAAAGAACTAAGAGTAGAACTAGTGACACCACTGACTACCCTCTTTAACAAATCATGGGAGGATGGGGTGGTACCCGAGGACTGGAGGAGGGCAGATGTGATTCCCTTCACAAAAGTGGGAGTAAGGCAGAAGCAGGAAACGACAGACCTGTTAGTTTAACCTCAGTGATAGGGAAAATGATGGAATCACTTCTGAAGGAAAGAATTGTCGAGTATTTAGAGGCCAGAGGGGCACAGAACACAAGGCAGCATGGATTCACAGTGGGAAGGTCATGCCAGACGAATCTGATAGATTTCTTTGACTGGGTGACCAAAGTAGTAGATCAGGGAGGGGCTGTGGACATGGTCTACCTAGACTTTAGCAAGGCATTTGACACAGTCCCACACAAAGATTAATATACAAGTTAGCCAGCCTGGGAGTGGGTCCCAAGATGACAGCCTGAGTAAAGAATTGGCTGGAGAATAGGACACAGAGAGTAATAGTAAATGGAGTCCACTCTGAAGAAAGGGGGTTACTAGTGTGGTACCGCAGGGTTCAGTATTAGGTCCGGTCCACTTCAATGTCTTTATAAGTGACATTGCAGAGGGACTGGAAGGAAAAGTATGTCTCTTTGCAGATGACACAAAGATCTGCAACAGAGATGATGCACAGGGTGGGGTGGAAAGGATGAGAAGGGACTTGGCAAGGTTAGAGGAATGGTCAAATGTATGGCAGCTTAGATTCAATGCTAAGAAGTGCAAGGTAATGCACCAGGGGAAGAGTACACAATGGGGGGTGAGATACTAACAACAACAAAAATGGAAAGGGACCTGGGGGTAGTCATATCAGATGACCTAAAGGTGGGCAAGCAATGTGAGAGGGCAGCAAGAAGGGCTGGGGGGATACTGGGATGCATAGGAGAGGCATCACCAGTAGAAAACAGGAAGTTGTTATCCCTCTGTACAGACAGCTGGTGAGACCCCATCTGGAGTACTGCGTGCAGTTCTGGAGACCCAATCTCCACAAAGACATAGACAGGATGGAAGCTGTCCAGAGGAGGGCAACTAAAATGGTGCAGGGTCTGCACCGGAAGACATATGAAGAGAGACTTAAGGAGCTTAACATGTATAGCCTCAATGAAAGGAGGGAGAGGGGGGACATGATAGAAACTTTCAAGTACCTCAAGGGAATCAACAAAGTCCAAGAGGGTAGCATCTTTCAAAAAAAGAGGTGTGCAAGAACAAGGGGGCACAATCTGAAGATAGAGGGGGCAGCTCAGAGGTAATTTAAGGAAGTATTTTTCACAGAGAGGGTTGTGGATGCATGGAACAGCCTTCAGAGGAGGTTGTGGAGTCAAAAACAGTGGTGGAATTCAAGCATGCATGGGACAGTCATAAGGCAATTCTAGGGGTTGGGGGTAGGAAGAAGTAGGCTGCTGGTTAACTAGGATCTGCAGCTTATCTAGTAGGTAGGGAAATGGGCAGACGGGGTGGGCCAAGCGGTCCTTATCTGCCATCAAATTCTATGTTTCTATGTTTCTACCCCACCCTCTGCCGTACCTAAAACTTTATTCATAAATTCACTCCTCCCTGCCTCATAGACATTATAAAATGTAAACCCATAATGAGGTCCCTAAGGTATTCTGACCTTCCTCTGGTCTCCATTCCAAAACCCCACCTGGTTGTGGGTCGACGTGCGTTCCCCTTTCTGGAGCTCACTACCAGCTGCAGCTCTGACATGCCCCTCCATCCACTCCTTCAAGAGTTCTCTTAAATCCCACCTTGCCTCCCCTCAGCCTTGCTCCTGTGCCTAAGTTATCCCACCTTGGCTTCCAGCTTATTCCCTTGTCCCTTCTGGTCTCTCTCTCTTGCTCTTCCCTGCTGTGCCATTCCTGCTCTGCTGTGTTCTGACTCTGAGTTGTTTCACTCCCACTTCAGCTGTGATCCAGTGTTCTTGAATTCTCTGCCTCTGTACCAGCAACTACTGTTTTCTCTGTAAAACCGACTATGAGCTATAAAAATATCTGCCCTTGCACCTTGATTATCTATTGTAAATCGCTACCTCTGTACCTGCTTATTCTGTATAATTTTGTAAATACTGTACATGCATCTTGTATTTTGTATATTTATTGTGTTCTACAGGCTATTGTAAAGTGCTATTGTGCACTTATCTGTTGCTGTCATGTATTGTTTCTCTGTACCTCCCCTTTTAGCCTCCCCCAGGTCACCCCCTGAAAAAGGGGCATTCTGTCTCAGTGAGCCTACCCGGTTACCAAAATTCAAATAAATAAATATGTTTGTATTTTGTACAGCTATTTTGTGGGTTGGGACAGTGTGGCTTGTAGATTGGGCTTTTGTTTCCTAGCAGACGGGGTTGCTTTGCAAGTCGCACCATTGATTTGTTGAAAAAATCTGTTTATTTTCCTACATGTTGTGTCATTGTGGTCATTTGGGTGCCCCCTGGGCTGTGTTTCCATATCATGCCTTCCACTGCAGGGTTCTGTCGGCCTTCTGCACTTGCATCTGCATGCTACAAGGGCATCCAGGTGTGCCATTGCCAGGCTGTGTCTGTTTTTTCAGTGCTGGTGTGCAGTACTCTGCTGTACACTGGGGCCTGCTGGGCACCATGTTATCACACGCCTGTGCTGCACTGTGGTTTGCTGTACACTGTGGCCTGCTGGGCACCATGTTATCACACGCCTGAGCTGCACTGTGGTTTGCTGTGCACTGGGGCCTGCTGGGCACCATGTTATCACACACCTGTGCTGCACTGTGGTTTGCTGTGCACTGGGGCCTGCTGGGCTCCATGTTATCACATGCCTGTGCTGCACTGTGGTTTGCTGTGCACTGGGGCCTGCTGGGCACCATGTTATCACACACGCCTGAGCTGCACTGTGGTTTGCTGTGCACTGGGGCCTGCTGGGCACCATGTTATCACACACCTGTGCTGCACTGTGGTTTGCTGTACACTGTGGCCTGCTGGGCACCATGTTATCACACGCCTGAGCTGCACTGTGGTTTGCTGTGCACTGGGGCCTGCTGGGCACCATGCTATCACACACGCCTGAGCTGCACTGTGGTTTGCTGTGCACTGGGGCCTGCTGGGCACCATGTTATCACACGCCTGAGCTGAACTGTGGTTTGCTGTGCACTGGGGCCTGCCGGGTGCCATGTTATCACACGCCTATGCTGCACTGTGGTTTGCTGTGCACTGGGGCCTGCTGGGTGCCATGTTATCACCCATGCCTGGCTGTGGTTAGCTGTGTGCTTGGGCCTGTTGGCATTGTGGTATTTCCAGTGCTGTCTGCTGAATTGCACTCAGGGTTGCTGGGCACTAGGACCTGCTGGGCATTGTGATATAGTCAGAGATCTGTGCGTGGTAGCTGCACTCTGTCTCTGGTATTCACTGTGGCTGGTATATTGAACCATTTTGTGGATGCTCTATCTGGCTGCACTGTGGATGATGTACTTTGCCTTGGTCCTATGCACAATTTAAATGTGTGTAACCCCTAGATGGCGCTATCCCAGGGGCTACTACCCCTGCCTGATTTGCCACTAACAGGTTGAGGGGCCTGGATCCAATGGCTGGTGCCTCCACCCAGAGGTCAGGGTTTGCAATAGTTAAACTTACTTGGTCACAGCCCCCTGAGACACTGCAACCCCCCTTTCTTCCCACTAGTGGCCCACACAATATATCAGAATTACCTTCACCATATACACTTACCCCCAGGGCTAGTTCCGGCACTGGGACCTCCTGTGGAATAAGATACAGTGCAACAATCACAGTACAGTACTTTAACATAGACAAATACCGCAGGCAGCATAACTTTGCCAAAACAAGCAGCTCTGATTTATTTAGGGGGATATAACAAGGACAGGGGGAAATCAGGTTAATTAGCTTATCACTTTACTATCTACCTATAGCTCTGTGCAAGGCCTATCCCTACCAGTTGCACTGTCCCTGGGTACCCAAGCCCTAGTGGCTAGTCCAAACCGTGGCAGCTGGTAGGGCCCTTTCACACAGAGAAAAGGAAAATTAAACAGTCAGCAGTACAGTAATTCCATGTGGATTTAATGTGCAATTCAACAGGGAGCAACCCTGAATTAGTACTCACGACCTCCAAACAAGATAGGGTCCTTCAGCGTCAGCAGGGGCTACTTTTCAGCTCCACGAGACTCTTCACAATTTATATGGTAAAAAAAGTACTATACCAGGCAGGCTGCTTCTCTATCCCGATCGCGATTACTGCACAATACCGGAGAACACACAGCAGATTCAGTTCCTGACAGACCGAGTGCAATTCAACAATTTCTTCAGTCTTCTACAGGGTGAGCCTGGTTTCTACTCTCAGAGATCCTTTGATTCTTTTCACAGGATGGATTCAGTCCTAACAAGCAGTTACACAAGCTGTAGCCGGAACTCTGGGCCTTGCACACGTTTTTGACTGAAACTGTGCACTGAAGGAGCACAGGGTTTCTTTCCCTTCACTTCCAGATCTCAAACTGAAACTCCAACAGACAAAACCGGGCACTTCCTTTGAGTTCCTCCCAGTTCTTGACTGGATTGGCTGTCACTCACAATAGACTGCTGCTGTTGGTCCAAAAAGGCACCAAAGTCTAAACTACATCTCCCAGAGTCACTGCACATACAATCCTCTTGTGGCTGGCTCAGATTATGAGTCCAAGTTCTGATTCGTCCAAGGCACCATTTTAGAGCTAGCTTACCCCACACTGATTGGTCCAGTTCAGCAGTTCAAAACCAGAATGGGAACTAGGCAAACACAGTTCTGACTGCAAAGAAAGTTTAGACAAACTGTATTTTCATTATTACTCTAAATTATTTCTGGCAAACAGTTACATCTTTCAGATAGGTTCCTTTGTACTCCTAGTGACTGCAAAATGGAGTGAATTGGCAGCAGTTCGAGTGGTACTCAAACAGAGAAACACACAGTCCCCCCATATAAACTAATTATGTCTGCAAGCAGACAGCTCTTAAAGAGACAGTACCAGAGGCTCTAAAAACACTCACTGATAAATGGCTTAAATGCCAAACACCATTCAGGCTTGGAGCATTCAAGCAAGCTCCTGGAAGTCTTTTGGGAACCCCCATTTGCAGAGGGGTTACACCTGTATTGTTTAACATGCTCCATGAAAACTGGGACCTTTATCTACTACAGGAAGGAGAGTCAATATTAGAACATCAAATGATTAAATAGACAGCCCTGTGTGCTTTTAAATTTTGGTACTTCTATTAATTATAAATGTACTATAGTATCTTTGGTAATTATAATTTTTTTAGAACAAACCATTATGCATCCCAGTTGCTGGATTACTAATTTAAGTAATGCATTAAAGAAGATCCCATCTTTAACTACAGCTGTTAATAAATTCCCTCATAGAACAGAAAGACAGAGAAAGAAACCAGTTTAACAAATGACTGGGTGATCTCAGTACTGAGGAGATAATCAACAAAGGTTAATAGATGGCCTTGAGAGTCATCGAAATGGAGAATAACAGCAGTCAAAGGGCAGCCTCAGAGACAATAGAAGAAATCTGAAACTCGTAAAGGGTTCACAACAACAAAAAAATCTTAGCTTAGAAAAAATCCATTTTATTGTGTCTTGTACTATAATGTCTCTCATAAAAGAATGTCTTGAAATATGAAAGTTAATTAAAGATTGACTAACAGAAGACAGCTACTACTAGTGCTACAATGATGAAGGTTTCTGAGAAAACTGTTGCATTAGAAGAGCTGCATTACAGCTGCACATTCACTGGTACTCAACATGCAAATGACACAGTGTTTCTCCAACAGTCTCATTATAATGTATGGTGGAATGCTGTTGGGTATGGAAATCCATACACTATAAAAAGTAATTCTGCAGTAGCGACATAGCTACTAACGCAGAATTACTTTTCGTCGATTAATAACTACGTCACAATGTAAACATCCCCATCAGTGCTGTTGATAGGGCTAGCCACAGTTGAAGGGTCGCATGAGTGAGCTGACCAGCGGGCAGTTGGTAGAGAAGTGCAGGCTGTGGAAAGTAAGGACAGCTTTTGTGGGCACAAAAAGTAAGTGATTTTGACTGGTTTCGCCACATGCTATGCAGAACAGTGTATGGTAGCCCCAATACACAACCACACTCTTCTAACATCTTGTGGTTACCATGACGTCAAAGGGACCTTTCAAACTTCAGTCTTTAGGTCCTTGATGTCATGGAAACCTACTCTGTGTAAGAATAGCATTGTTGTGTATGGGCTACCATACACTATCCTATATGTATATAATGATGTACTATAACAGAGGAACATAGAAGTTGTCAGTAGGAAGATACCATGTGGCCCATCAAGTCTGCTGAGACCTATCAACCTATAGTTCATTACAAGGTCCCTAATGACCCTTTACTCCTTTTTCCCCCTACTCTATTGCTAATATCCTTACCAGTTCCATATGTCTGTCCCACCCACGTCTGACCCACCCACACTGATTTCACACCCAAATCCTCCCTTGGTAGTCTATTCCACTCCTCCATCACCCTTTCCATAAAGAAATGCTTTCTGACATCCCTCTTATAGCCAATGATCCTCTATCCCCCGAAAACTACAAACCCATCTCCCTACTGCCCCACCTCAATAAACTACTGGAGAAAATTGTGCACTTCCAGCTTTCAGAACATCTGGATAACTACAACCTGTTATGTTCCCTCCAACACTGCTTCCGGAAGCACCATAGTACCTCCTCTGCACTGGCTGTGTTCACTGATCATATCCTCAGACAGATGGACATGGGCAATGCTACAGGGGCTCTCTTTATGGATCTATCCAAGGCGTTCGATCCTGTTGACCACCAACTTCTTCTTTCTCCCTTACATCGCTTTGGCTGCTCTGATGGAACTGAGGCCTGCTTCCACAGCTACCTATCAAACAGATCTCAGGCTACTATTATTGGAAATGCTACCTCCTCAGCGCTACCCGTGCACACCAGGGTCCCCAAGGCTCCATACTCGGCCCTCTGCTCTTCTCCCCATGGATAGCCTCGATAGTAAGGCACTCCTCTATGCGGACGATTTAGTGCTATATCATAGTAATAAATCACTGCAATCCATCTCCTCCACCCTTATCCGAAACTATGGCTCTGCCCACCACTGGTTTCTTTCCAGCAAGCTAATAGTCAATGAAAAGAAAAACAAATCTATGCTGTTTGGCTCCAAACACTTCCTCACAAAAATTGACAAAACTGGCTCCTCCCTGCAAGTGCTCACTCCTGCAGGCCCTCCCCTGGAAATACCCTCTTTTTTAAATACCTGAGTGTCACACTGGATCCCTCCCTCACTTTCCCTGAGCATGTCAGTATTACAGTGTGGAGAATAAATCAGAAGTTAGGTGCAGCCTACAGGCTTAGTCACCTGCTATCAGCTGAGGCACGATTGGCACTAGCCCAAGGCAACTTGTTTCTCCTTATCGATTACTGCTCCCCTGTCTGCTCTGCTGTCTCCTCCACACTTCTCACTCATCTGATCACTACTTATAATTCCATCTGTCGCTTCGTCCTACAGGCTCTCTACTCAACCCACCACTGTGCTCTCTACCAGTCACTTGGCTGGCTTCCACTGCAGATACACTCTGATTATGCCCTAGGTAGCTTGGTGGACAGCTCTCTTAAAAATTCCCACCTATCCCCATACTCCCCCCTCCTGACAAGGACAATCACCCATATGCTCAGGGCATCCTCTATCCCTCCTCTTGTAATCCCATGTACCTACACCAAGATGGAATGCAGAGCTTTCTCCATCACTGCACCCTCCCTATGGAACAAATTACCCCTGACTACCCGTTCATCTACCACCCACCTGTCATTCAACACCAACTAAAAAGCTGGCTCCAGTCAGTTTCCACCTGTCACTGTGCACTATAGATACCTCTACCCCTCTTCTCACCTGTCCAGCTTCTTTCTACCTAACTATGGTAGAGTTCTGATTAAAAGATCTCAATGTCTTGGCCTACAGTTGCCGATGCTTACCTGATGTTCTCCTGATGTTTTAGTTACTGGCACCCATGACTGCACCCTGCAAATGATGTTCACCTCCTGCCTCAGATTGTTAGCACTGTACATTGTCTGCATCAACCAACGGCTGCTGCACGTTGTTATATAAATTAGGGTTTGTTACAATGTGTATGCTGATATAATGCTATGTACGGTATTGCCAGCTTGTTCGCTGATGTCCTGTACTGCACTGTTCTCTTGATGTTATCTCAATGTCATACTGGTTCATGCTGTTATATTGGTTTCTGTATCATAATTCACTGTGTGCCTAAGTGTACTCATGCATAAGTGTATATTTGCATAAGTGTCTGTTCTCACCTTGCTTATTAATTTATAATGTATTGTACTATGTATGGACCTGACCCGCCACTTTGACGGCCCAGGCCGTGCCTCAAAACGGTCCCCTGGATCAATGCACTTACCTGGTTACCTAAGACATAAATAAATAAGTAAATATCCCACCTGCCAGTTTCACTGAGTTCCCCTGGTGCTTGTGTTCCCACTTCATGTCAGCAGCTCTCTACTATCTACTTTCTTTATCCTGCAGTGGTATCTGTATGTTTTGATCATGTCAGCCCTCTCCCTTCCTGCCTTCAGTGTGTACCTATTGAGATCTTGCAACCTCTCCATGTGAGTCTTTTCTTGCTGACCCTGGATCATTTTTTGGTAACCCTCCTCTGCACCACCTCTACCCCTATCCCTGTCCTACTTCAAGTGTAGGCTCCAGAATTGCATGTCGTACTCCAGGTGAGGATGAACCAAAGACATGCACGGTGATGGAATGCTCTCACTCCTCCAGCCTATACCTTTTACTATATATACACATATATATATATATTATATATATATATATACACACACATATATCAGCATCATATTTGCTCTCTCTAATGCCCTAATGCAGAGTGCTGATGTTTTCAAATTGTTCAAAATTATTACTGCAGAGATCCCTCTCCTCTGTCATACTTTCCACCGCTACCACCATTTTGTATTCTGTTTTGCTTTTCTTACTCCTATATGTGTTACCTTGCACTTCTCAGCATTGTATTTCAACTGCCATAACTTTGACCACTTCTGCAGTCTTTCCAGATCATCCCTCATATTTATTACATCATCCTCACTATCCACTCTTCCACACGCAGATCTTCTCACATCCCCCATATTTGGCTGTGAATATGTCACAGAAAAAAAATGCTACTAAACTGAAAATGCACATAATTTCTTTATTGTTTGTGTGCATGTGGTATGCTAGCCTGGTTACATCTCATTTACAATAACTCTGCTGAGATTATTATATTTTATTTTTGATACTTAAATTACTTGTCAGTAGTTGGCAGCAATTGTCAAACTAGGAAGGATGTAACTGTGATGTGTGTCTGTCATCAGGTCTTCAGGTGGCAGTGGCAAACTTTTATGACTGCACTGCACTTGACCAATAACATGTGTGACTGGCTGCCTGCCTGGGTGGTGGTGATCACTATGTCTTTCATTTTTTTTCTTTAAGGATTCAGAGTGTTGATCAGATTCAGTAGAAGTAGTCGTAGTACTAGAAAACATTACCACCTCTTGGACCAGGTAGTGTACCATATACCACAGCACACCAGGGCATGCAAAGCAGTTGCATCATTCACATTGGTAGGGGGGGTGGGCACTCTTAGTGCTACTCATTTGATCATTCATATCCATTTCTTTGGCCTGTTCAGCTCTGACTGGAACATCCATCAAAATAATACCCACACAGCACCATTAATAAAAAAAAAATCTTAGTTGCCTGGCAGTGCTTGGTGGTGCTGTGATATAGATATTTGCATCTGTCTGCCTCTCTCTCACAATCTCTCTCTGTCTCTCCTAGCACACTCATGTCATGGACAGAGCAGGATATGCCATCCCACCATTATAGGCCAGCAATGAAGGGGCAAGTAGTAAGTAATTGCTTTTTATGTTGGCTCACGTTTGTGCGCCAACCAACATCTTGCAGTAATGGTAGATTTGGAGGTGCGGTCACTGTGGGAGAATGCAGAACACACATCAGTAGGTGCGTCCCTCATTCCCCAATAAGCCAGCATGCAGGTACTGACACCAGCAATATGTAAAGTGGTCACCACATTTAAGAAAAGTGCTGCAGTAATGAGAGACAAGCTCGTCATGCAGCAGCACAATATTACGCCTCCCGATGTGCCCTTCCTGGTAAAGTACTCCAATAAACATGGCGGCAGTGACTGCTGCCGCCTGCCACAATGCCGACTTCAGGGGTGCCCAATCCCCCTGTCGGCATGCCGTGAACCAGTCATGTGCCGACAGGGGCTCACTCTCCTCGGCATAATGTCCCCTCCCATTTCTATTCTGTGCCGTGGGGGCCCAATCCCCTCAGTATCAAACACCCCTCAACAGTCTTTCTTTGCTGATGGGGGTCCAATCTCCATCAACTTCAGTCCCTTTGTTCTCAGTTCAATCTGCCAATGGAGAGCCTCCCATTGGCATAATATCCCCACATTTGTTGTGTGCCGGGGGGTGCCCAATCCTCGGCTCTTGCCCCCACTCAGTATAGCTGACAGGGTGCCCAGTCCCCGTCAGCTACAGCCCTCCCAAAACACTCAGGTGGCATGCTGGGAGACCACCCCAGTGTGCCAAATGTCCCTGTAAAAAAAAAAAACTTCCTGCAATGTTTTCTTTTTTTTGAAACTTGTAAAACAGAAAATGGTCCCTCGTTGAGTCCAGTGGCCCCTCCCCCAACCCACGCCCACCTTCTATGCACCCTGACTCCCCACACCTCCTCTCACCCCATACTTACCTCCGGAGCACGGCGCGACTATCTTCGGTGGACCGGGAACACGGCTGCACTCTTCAAAACTGACCACAAACTGAAAAAATGCAAGTAAGCTGTATAATGGCATAAATAGGGTTTTTCAATTTTGATGCATGTCTTGGGCATTTTTGGGAATTTTGGCACCAAATTTTCAACATGGGGTTATTGGGACCCCTCCTCATGAATTCAGTCACTGTCATGGCATTATTCTGTTTTGAAAGGTGATTTCACAGCCATGGAATAATCAGGACTGATTAATGAAATGACAGTGCCACTGTTCATGAGGTGGGCTCTCAAAAAGTCTATGTTGCAAATTTGGTGAAAATAAATCCAAAAAGTGACTGTTTTACAAGCTTGCATTGCGCAGTTTCCACGCATGCTCGTAACTTTGTGAATTTGTAATATTTTCACTCCAGATTTTCAATATTGCCATTTTTCCACACCTCCTTATGAACAATACAGCTGTCATTTTACATATCCTGGCCAAAATGTGTTTTCGCACTTCCGACGCAGAATACAGTAACTCAGTCACTGTGGGAAATCAGTTTTAGGGACAGATTAAGAAAATGACAGTGACACTGTTCATGAGCAGAGGTCCTAAAATGCCTATGTTGAAAATTTGGTGATGAAAGTCCATAAAATGACTACGTTACAAGCGTGCATTGCACAGTTTCCATGTACCCTTGTAACTTTTAAAATTTGCAATATTTTCATGCCAGATTTTCAACACTGGCATTTTTTTCACACCTCCTTATGAACAGTACAGCTGCCATTTTTCACATCCTACCCGAAATGTGTTTTCACACCTGTGGTGCACAATGGCATGATTGCTGTGCGAAATCAACTTTTGGGACAGATTAACAAAATCACAGTGCCACTGTTCATGAAGGGAGGTCCCAAAATGCCTATTTTGAAAATGTGGTTAAAAATATCCCCAAAATAATTGGGTTACGGATGTGTGTTGTGCAGTTTCTATGCATGCTCATGACTTCAATTTTTCATATTTTCACTCCTGATTTTCAACATTGCTTTTTTATTTACACCTCCTCATGAACTATACAGTTGTCATTTTTCACATCCTGCCCAAAATGTGTTTTTGTACCTGTGGTGCCAAATGGTGCAGTCACTGTGCAAAATCACCTTTTGGCTAACAAACTGATAGTGCCACTCTTCATGAGGTGGGTCACAAAAAGCCCATGTTGAAAATTTGGAGTAAAAATACCAACAAACACCTATGGCGTTAGAGTTTCCAACTGTAACACCCCCACCCTGTACAGACTGACAGGCATCAGGGGTGTGACTAGGTATCATCGGCTGTAATGTTCATGCCATTCCACTCCTACCCCCACTCTGCAGCCAGTGACAGACATCGAGGTGTGCCTTGCAGTGTTCAACCCCAAAGTTCACCCCATTCTCCTATACTGCACCCATCTCAGTGTATTTCCTTATGGAATGGGGTAAGTATAATGCCCAAAAACCCCAAAGCACACCATGACACTTGTCAGTGTCTACAGGGTAGGGGGGAGGTAAAATGGCATGAGCGTTATAGCTGACGACCCAAAGGCACACCCCAATGCCTGTCACTCCTACAGGGTGGGGGTGGGGTTGGTGTCAGTTCAATATTTCACTGCCATTCCTATTATGCATCTCTATCTCCTGCACTACCAATGCCAATGTCAGTGAGACAACATTCGGCATTGACAAATGCTTGTTTATTTAGCAGTTTTACATTAATTTTTATACATAATCCATTAAATTATCTCCTTTGGGCCTCTGTGTCAGATGTGACCGACTTTGGCCATGTTTATGTATTTATTTGCATTTTTTTCAAATATTTGCCAAATCAGAACAAATCAGAACTTCACTGTGTTCCAGTTCTTATTTAATAAGGGCCAGAACTCACCGTGTTCTCCCAGCCCTAGTGTCTGTATTAGAATTCACTTCTACCGCATGCCTAGATTGTTGTAGCTTTTAGTAGTGCAAGCCAAGTAAATATGCAAATTAATACATTCACTAGAACACTACAAGCAAAGTCCACTTTTTCTTTTGAAATGTCTTTCAGTCACATTTTCTTCATCAATAACATGCTTATGAAGCAATGTCTTCTAAAACAGGCTTCAAAACCTCTGGATGTTGCTATTCCAAGAGTTAGAGTTGATCATCAGTATTATAAGCCACAACGTTCCAGTTGATGCACAAAATGTGAAGAAAACAGAACAAACCCTTATGAATGAAATGATTGCTGCTAATGTAGCACCACTCAGAGAAGAAGTGTCTGGAGAAAAAAACAACAGAAGTTCAACTAAATGAGTTCAGGAAGGAACTTGATGAAACAATGATTAAATAAGATGCTAAATTAAAAGCTGCCAAGGAAATGAAGCTAAAAAGGGATGCTAATGACTGTAAAAATGATACAGTTTTTGACTGGAACTTAAAAAGGCGTGAAATCAGTCCCAAGTAAATTAGTAGTTAATATTGAAATCTGAGGTCAGAGCCAAAAAAAAACACATGCAGGGTTGTGGGTAGACCTTGCAGAAATGGCATTGAAGCTTAATATGTTTACTTTTGGGGCAAATATTGGGCCCTATTCACCAAAGTGCGTAGCATTACGCACTGTGCCTATGCACGGCGTGTAAGAGGATACACGCAGAAGGTACATAAAATATGCATGCATGGCATGCACGAAACATGTGTAGACCCATGCAGAAGGGCACCATGTGAACCTGCATGCTAGCAGGGTTGGGGCCACAGAGTACAGAAGTGTGGCCTTCACTACACGTATACACCAAGGTGAACATGACACAAAAATGCATATTACAGAGGGCAGTGGCTTACGCAGCCTTGAGACAACCATAAAAGTAAGTGTGTAAGGCAGGAGGCCAAGGCCACAATGACGGATGCAGCACACTAAAGCAAATGGCTGTAATGCCCCAACCTGATGCCATGTGCCATGTTCAACACATGTGCACACTGGTACAAACCAGCACATGGCAAAGCAATACCCTGAGGCCCACGCCCAGACAAGTACCCACACAAGCACCCTACAGCATGAAACCACAGCGATGTCACACCACAGGAGAGGCCACACACCCTACAGACACAGTGCATGGACAAGCTGCACAGTACATAGCCCACACACAGCACAGGGCCTAGAGTGTGGCACAGGCAACAGACACACACACTGCCCAAACAGACTGATGTCATGCGCAACACCCCACACAGGCCCACCCATGCATACCAGTTGCAGGGTGAATAAGGGATGCAGAGACAGTACATACATGGTACAACCCTTTATTCATACAACAAAGGCAAGGGAAGGTGAAGGAAATAGGGACAGGATCTCCCCACCAAAAGACAAGGCAGCCTAGTTGTGGCGTTCACTCTGGGTCAGATTCAGAGGTTGAGAACATGGGTGGGGTGGTCCTACTGTACTCCCTCTCCAAGAGGACAATATAGTGGAGGAGTCCTCCGAAACCCTGAAAAGAGAAGAACAGAGAAAATGGCCATACGTACCTTGGCATGCCACAGAGTCCCAAACCACACACACATATACAGACATGCAGCACAGCACATCTACCTTGCTTGGCTCCATCACTGCCCAAAGGACCCCTGCATCATCTCTGTACACCCAGTTCAACCATCTGGCTCTCCTCAACAGATAGTCTTGCAAGTCTGGTGGCAAGCAATGCCATGGGGCCACCACCTGGCCCATGTGCCCTCACCCAGCTCCATCCACCTCAGTACAGATATGGCAAGATTATCCCCAGCATGCTGTAAAACAGAAAACATGCGTGCCCATGTGAAACTGTGTACATGCACATGCTCGGACCACCCGCACCCTTGGAACAGGCACTCATGTTAGGCTTCTGCTCCACCTCCCACACATCGCCTGCTGGTACACAGGTCTGGTAACAGGTATGTGAAACACAGATAAGCTGCTGTGGCAGGCCACGCCTGCCCCACGGGGCAAAAGAACATCCTCCCTTTCAACCATCACAGCCACACTGCACGAGGTAGGAGTTAAGGGGCATGACACACTCCCTGCAGACACTGCCCCATCATGTCACGTGATCATGCGCCACCCCTTAAAGGGCATGCAGGGTGTGCAGAACCCAGGTGTAGCAGAGAGTTATACTCCACACAGCAGACAACAGAAGAGCATAACTCGCATGACTAGAGTGCCACAGGACACAGCATGTGCCCCGGTGCTCTGATGCACATCCTACTACTGGAGGATGCCCTTGCAAGGCAATGGGCACAGCGCCGATGGATCTGGCTATGCATATTCCACCCACGGCTACTGGCACATACCCTGTGGGAAAGTGAATGAATGCAGTCCTATCATGTGGACCATGTCATGCTGTCATACATCTGTGACCTGGTCCCAGAAGCATGTCCGTCCATTCATGCTACAGTCCATGGCCATGTCTGTGGAGCTCAAGATAATGTGTGCCCTGCAGCACTTTGCCACTGGATCATTTCAGCGGGTGATGGGCGATGTGATGGGGGTGAGCCAGTTGTCCATCTCACAGGCCCTGCAACAGGTCACTGATGTCCAGGTGAGCCAAATTGCAATCTGGTTCCTTACCAGGTCAATGGATATCAAGCAGGCAAAGGAGGCATTCTGTGAGAGGTATGGCATACCAAACACACTAGGGGTGATTGACAGCACACTTGTTACCATGGTGGCACTATCCATGGATGAGGAGATGTACCACAACCGCAAGGGTTACCACAGTGTCAATTGGCAGGTGGTGTGTGATGCACGAGGCATCATCACGAATGTGTGTGCCTTGTACCCTGCTCCTGCCATGACCTGTACATCTTCACTACCAGTGGCCTCCATTGCCATCTGGCTACACTGGCTGAGGATGATGGCTGGATCATAGGTGAAGCGATGTCCCTGTCAGTGCGTGTGTGCACACACATGTTCCTGTGCACCACCGCCACTGTAATAATTCTCTCCTTTCCCAACAACAGAGGATTGCGTATATCCAATGCGGACATTCCTACTGACACCATACCTGGCACTCCAGAGCTCTGTTGAGGATACCTTCAACAACAGACATCAGCGGGCACAGTGCATTGTTGAATGCACCATAGGGTTCCTGATGATGCGTTTCCAGTGCCTGGACCACACCAGTGGCACAGTGATGCTTGCACCTGGCAAGGGACGCAGAGTGTTCACTGCATATGCCATGCTGCATAACATCTGCCTGTGACATCTCCTGCCACTGCCATCCGACATTACACCCACAGCACCCCATGATGCACCCCAGAATGCACCACACAATCCACACCTGGAGAGGCACCACAGCGGTGACAAGGAACACTATCTGCAGCATGGGCCACCCATGCCGGAGTGCATTGTGGCCCATGCTATCTGACACCATGTGGTGCAGGGTCTCCTAGGCAGATCGGCTGTGTGGACATGGGTGTGATGATGACAGCATGCACCTGAGTACACATGTCCAATCCATCCTGCAGGCTGATTGCTGTACAGCAGCCACATCATTCACACCTGACACAGTGTGTCAGTCCCAGCAGCACCATGTGCCTGTGTCCTGGGGTGCCCAGTTTGGCAACTGCGGGGGGGAGGGTGCACTGGTCAATGCATTCCGTGAAGTCCCATGTGGGATGTCCGTGCGTCTCGTGACCTGCCCATGCATGTGGTGCATTCCAGTCCCACTACATGATGGGGGTCATGATGGTGTGTATGTGTGCGCGCGCACGTGTGTGTGTGTGTGTGTAGAGGTGGTTGTGCAGGGGTGTTGTTGTATGGTGTGTGTCATGTGGCCAGTGTGTGCTGTGCTCATGCTAGTGCCTGGTGCATGTTGGTCACATCCTGCGTCCTCCATGGGCCTGTTGGCAGGCATCAGACCCATCTGCTGTGCACATCCCCATGCTGGCGCATCCGCTGTTGGCTGTGACATACCCCTTGTACATCATGGCTCTGCGGGTGGTGTTTCTGCCCTGGGTCCTGGCAGTTCCATGCCTGCATTGCTGCTGCTGCTACCGGTGTGGGGACATGTATGATGTGGTGCATCAGCACCGGGTGCATCAGCGTGTTGCACCTGCTCTCCTTCACTGGGGGTGGCAGTCATTGGCTGCTGCCATCTGCAAGACCAAAGGTGGCCAGCAATCGCACTGAGCATCACTGCCATCCACTCCTGTGTATGGACCCCTGCAGCCACCACCTCCATGAGACCCACAAGGGAATGCATGTGCTCACGGGTGGCCTGTAGCTGGTCATGCTTCAGCCAGCATGTTATCTGGTGAGTTTGGCAATCACGATTGGGCATCTACCAAAATGGTGACTCAGTCGTGGTGCCTCACATTGCAGTGACCAGGGAGGGAGGGTGACAGAATTGGGGGGGGTGCGGTAATACAGCGACATCCTCTCACTACATGTATATGCGCACAGGGGGGAGCAAGCATGCACAACAAGGGGCAGGAGGGGAAGGAGGGATTGTGAGGAGTGATGCTGCGATGAGCTGCCCAGCTGCTTCTGTGGCATGGTGGGTGGGTACAGGGCTGCTCTGCACAGGGTGCCCGATTCGGGGCTGGGTGCAGGTACCTTTTGTTGCACCTGGCCTGAAATGCCTTTTTTTCTTTCCTTTTCTTCTGCCTGACATGCACCCCCCTGGAGTTGAGAATCCTTCAGTAAGGAGGTGTGGAGGGCGAAGCCAGGGACTACATCACCGAATTCTTTTTTTGATGATGTGCATTCACCCTAACAGCGATCGCTATTCTGCAATTGGCATTATCAAAAAGATCCAGCCAGCACAGATTTGGATAGAAGGACTGTAGCAAGCCACCATGTGCTGTCCTCTGGGACTGTCGTGCGGGTGGTGGCACTGTGGATGGCCCTGGCACATCAGACAGTGGCGCTGCAGGGGCCACAATGGTGTCAGATCTATCCAAGGGGGATGAGTGACTCTCATGGATGTCCTGGCTACTGCTGCCGGTGTCAGGCGGTGCGTGTCTGCTGCAGTCTGGCATGGCCTAGGCAGGCTGTTGTCTGCTGTTCCCTGGGATGCTCGGCACACTCACATCCCCCTCTGTCATGTTGGTCCCATGCATGGACTGTGTGGCACTCATCTGATACTCCCCGCTTGGTTGCAGTACACTCTCCTCTGTCATCTGGCTGTCCATCTCCTCATCATCCTCCACCTCCTCCTCCTCCATCTGTTGCATCCCCGTGTCATGCCATCTGTGGGGGGGGTGGGAGATACATTAGTGGCATTCCATGTTGCTGCTGCATTGCTACATGCCCCACTGCCACCCTGCTACCTACCACTAGTAGTAGGTGTCTGTGTGTGTCTTGTGCTCACTCCTGACAGCCCCTCACTGGTACTGTCATCATCATGCACTGTGGGTGTAAGCATACATGGGTGGTTAGCTCGCCCTGTTTAACTGTGGTGCACCTGTTCCATCATGTTGACTGTGCATGCCGCTTACCTCGCATGCTGTCAACACCCTCTGGCATCCCATCCAGCACCACATCACTGATGGTGTCAGTGACTATGTTCTCAATGGATGTTAGGGAGGGTTCGGAGGGTGGCCATCCATCACCAGTGGCGAACCGTGACCGCCTTGCCCTGGACAGTTTTTATTTTTTTTTTACCTGGGACCGGAGGTTGTGCCACTTGTGCTTTATGGTGGACAGTGTCCATGCCTTCAGTCCTACTGCATTCATGACCACCTGTATGTCGAGCCAGATTATGACCTTGGTCTTGGTGGCAGCAGTGAGGGCCCTTGCGCCATAGAGCATGTCATTGTGCTGGTGGATATTGGTGACCAGCACAGCCACTTGTGCCCCATTGAAGTTTGTGGACCAGGGCCTTCTCCCGCATCCCCTCCCACCTTGTCCTGTGCTTCCACCTGCCTGTGTTGCCAGTGGTGCCACAGCAGGCACTCGCATGTCCGAGGCCTGGTTGTCTGGCATTCGCTTAGGCTCTATCTTGGTTATGTGCTGCATGTAGCCTGTTCTGCATAGCTGTCCTGCATCTCCTTATATGGTGGGGTCAAGGGTCGGTTACCTGTTCCTGCACTTCTCTGGGCATGTTCCTACGTGCCTGTGCAAGCATCTGTGCTCCCCACCCATGCCTTCCCAGCACCTTATGCTCCTGCATGTGAATATGGCATATTCCCCTCTGCCTGCATAATGCATAGTTGCACACCTCTCCCTACATTGCTTTCCCACATATTTCTGGCACCTTATTGAATAGGGCCCAATATTTGCAGACAGGAGCCACTGCAATGGGTGCAAACTTTGCTCCCAGTATTGCAAACTTATATTTGGCTAAGTGGGAGGAGGATTTTATCTGTAGCATCTCTTCAAATCCATATTTACAATATCTGGATTTGTGGGGGTGCTTTATTGATGGTATCCTGATCATTTGAAAAGGTACTGACTTATAATTGGAATAATGTGCATGTTTGTTGGAAACCACAATTTCTTCATTAAAATTTAAGATGAGCATTGGAAAGGACAGCATTAAATTTCTGGATGTTATCTTACATAAAGATGGTAAGGGTAATATTTTGTCAGATTTGTACATGAAAGAGACAGAGAGGAATATGTACAATAAAGTCGTAGAAAACTAACTGGGAAGGGTGTCTTATAAATAAAATTTCTGCTGATATGTATGTAATTGTTTTAGCTTCTTCTGCTGCTTCAGAACAATTCATGGTGATACACCACAGTACCTAGTTGATCACATTCACTTGTAGTTTCCTTCATGATCACCAGGGGTGTAGACAGGAATTTTTTGGGGGTTGTTTAGATATGACATTTTCAAAATTGTGTCAATAAAAGCCAGGGGTATGGGGACCACTAGGCCCCCAGAAACTCTGGGGGTTGTACATGCTCTGTAGTGAGTTTTGGGGCTTTTCTTGAGAAAAAACACACTTTTGTTACATGTTCCCCACCCCTACTTTCATGAGAATTTTTCTTTTTTTTTTGAACATGGAATCAGAGTTGTGGAAGACTCTGGCTGGCATTACAGTTGGCAGAACTTCCAATGGTTGTGGACAACTGCCTATCCAACAGTGCCATCAACCACCCACCCCATATGCAGTTTTTGTAATATACTGTGATCTTTGAAATATTTCTACATAAAGGCTGGGGTTTGGGGGGTTTACATGCTCTGTGGTGAGTTTTGGGACTTTTCTTGAAGAAAAAACAAACTTTTGTTACATGTTCCCCACCTCTAATCTCAGGGGAATTTTTGTTTCCCCTGGAAGCAGGGATGTTGGAGACTCTGGCTGGCATTACAGTCTGCAGAACCTCCAATGGTTGTGGACAACTGGCTGTCCAATAATGCCATCAACCACACATCAACCACCCACCCGTATGCAGTACAATATGCAGTGCAATGCCATCGCACACAGTGTGCACACCATTGTTTTGGACCATGGCCTTCTCTCGTCCTCTTTCTGCACCCCCCCCACCCAAAGTAGATGATACCACAACTGCAAATGTTCAATCAAGCAGTCCTAGCTCTGCACCAGGTTTCGACAAATCCAATAGCCTGACGTCCCGGGCTATCAGTGCAGAGTCAGGGACAAGTATTTTTCATGAAACTAGTAGTCCGTGGACAAGTACTACTGCCTTAAAGAAGAAAAGTTATTTTTGCCGTATTTTCTTTTTTTGCCAATAGGGTGCGCTCCCACCGCCCACCGTCCATGGCCACATGACCCATCTGAGTGCCGAGTAGTGGAGTCACATGAGAATTAGCCAGGAATGCACCAGCTGCGTTGCTGCATGATGGAGTGTGAGCGCGCGCGAGAGAGAGAAAGCGAAGTGAGCTGGCAAAGCCCACAATTTTACTGGAGCAGCGCATGATTAGCAAGTCACACCACAGAGCATAACAAATCAGGTACACAGGGGAAGGAATCTGACTTACAGGTTGCGCTGGTGAGTTGGGGGGGGGAGTGATCACTGGTCACTACTAGGGCGAGCTGGAAGGGAATGTGCTCTAACTCGGTCCGAGGGGGGAAGGAAGTGATTGGCTGTGTCAGAAACAGAAAGCGAGGGAGGGAGAGAGTGACTGGTGTGGTGAGCCAAGAGGAAGAGCAGGAACAGCGAGGTTTGGTCTGCCGACTGCCAGTGTCCACACGCATCACACTAATCAAAAAGCCAGGAGGACAGGAAAGAAAGATAACGCGCATGTGTGTGATTTGGGGTAGGCAGGATCTGGTACTGAAGTGCTCCATAAAGAGGAAAGGTCAAAGGACATTGTGGCTTGTGGCTGTCTGTTGTGACACATACAGTTGAAGGGAGCCTCAGTCTTTTGTCATTTAATTAAGGGGTGAAGGCAGCAGAGCTGAGCTAGAGAGCTGTTAATCTGGGCAAAATATTGGGGAAAATAAAAATTAGAAAAGCTGAAAAGCAGTAGGGAGAGTGTGTGACTGACCTGGGGGGGCCATGAGGCATGCTCAGAATGGCAAGTTAGGACTGGACTGCCCTCTAAACTGGCCAAAGCAGATGAAAACATGTGAATTGCAAAAGACAAAAAAACACAGTAAACTGTTGAGTGTAGTGCCTTCTGGGGAAAAGGGAAAGGACTTACTGAGCAAGAAACAAAATATAAATAGCTAAAAACTGCCTGAGGAAATAACACCTACAGAAAGGAAAGAGGGACCACTATGACCAGAACTGAGGTGGGGGAAACAAGACCAGGGTCAGGGATGGGCTTTGTTTTGGGGAAAAATGAAAGCAAAGAAAATAAAGCAACCAAAAATAAGCCAAAAGCTGCCTAAGTTTTAAAAGGCAATAATTCTTAAAATATAAGATTACAAATAAGAAAGGCAACACATTTCCAAAAAAGGCAAGGAAAGGTTGGACCAGTCCAGAGACTGGGCAGTTTTGAGAGGAGAGAGTTGGGCATCAGGCAATGTTTTGCCCTGGAAAAATTTCAATTGGAAGGTGAAAAAGAACTGACCAACACAGAAAGACAAAGGGTGCCTACGCTAAGAGTTAAGGAACTAAAACTCATGATAAAAATATGTGTTGTGTTTCGGTATTAAATAGGAAGGGAACTGCCCAGTGTTGTCGGGTGAGGGTGGGGCTTATGGGACAAAAAAAAAGGTAGTGTGAAAAAAAAAAAAAGTAAAACAATACTAGGAAATAAGGAATAAAAATGTTAGCATCAAAGCAACACCATCCTGTGTCCTGACTGCCTGCCTTGCCTAGTACACAGCCTAGAGGCCTTCAGCAATCAACATTATTTTTTAGTGTCTGTCCCCCTCCCATTCCCAGTGTAGTACCTGTACCACCCCCAGTAAAAGAAACACACCACACACTGTGATTAACACAAAAATACATTTTATTAGTATTGGAAAAAAGTGACCAGAAAAGCAATTTGCAGAAGAGTAGAAAAATTTACCAATAACATTTCCAATAGTCTACATCTACATAGTATTAATAATACAACCCCCACACCATGTATTTTGTTGTTACGTAACTAAAAAAAAATCCTTAAAATATGGCGTTTCTACCATGGACTACCACTCGCTACACTGGGACTACCATTTTTGATAGGCCAGTTGTCCTGGACTAGCATGTAAATTTGAAATTTGTCAATCCCTGCTCTGCACGCACAATAGCTGATGTCATTATGCACTTCATCACACTGCTACCACCACCCACATGGTAATGAACAGAGTCAAGCAGAGAAAGACACACTGAGCCTCTGCCATATATAATCAACTGGAGACCTGCACATCTGGAAGTTTTCGTACAGTGTCAAGTGAGCCAAGAACACATCTAGAAATTCTTTCAGGAGGGGGCTACGTAACCTAAGGGGCTTGGGAAACAGAAAACTTCATGACATTTTTATCTGTAAAAGTATTGATTGAAACATGTTCTGCTCCAGCAATAACATTGATTTTAAAACATTGACCGTTCATCAGCCCAAGGGAAACAGTACACAGGTATTGCTGTACAACCACCTTTTCTACATAGAATGAACCATGTACACCAGGTAAGGCAGGAATTAAGCAATAGAGGCATGACAGGGTGTGTGTTATTGTGTAATAACATCATTCCTGGGGTGGGTCGAAGCACGAGGTGAAGCCGAGTGCTTCCACCACCCCAGGAGTGACGTTATTACACAATAACACACATCCCTGGAGTGCCTTATTGCTATTATACAATGGCTCATTTGTTTATTAAAAAAAAAGAAAGAAAATACTTTTTTTGTCCATTTTTATGTTTGCTTGCACTCATGTGCAAGAACATGAATGCCTTCATCGAGATTTGGAGGTGTGTCACCTCCTCCTCCAATTCAGTCAGTGGGCTGGCAGGCACGCCCCTGTAAGCCAATGCATTTTGGAGCTGTCTATGACCGCTCCAAAATGCAGTAACTTGCCAGTTGAAAGAAGCTACGGCAGGTGAGCACCGATAAGATATCGCTGCTCACGTGGAGCTCCCCACATGACAGACAGACGGCGCGCCTCGAGACTGTATAGCCGACGGGTACCCACCCCGCCGGCTGAGCTGCATCCCCCAGTTGCTGAGCTGCATCCCCACCCCCCAGTTGTAGGTGCCACGCTGGGAGCCCACCCCAGTGTGGCAAGCACTGTAGTCCTTTGCCGGTGGGGTGCCCAATCCCCCATCAGCTGAACGCCCCCAGTCCTTGTGTGCCACACTGGGAGCCCACCCAGCGTGGCAAGCGTCCTGACGTCTTTTTTTTTTTAAACCTGTAAAATAAAAACTGTCAGCGGTAGCGTCTCCCAACGCCCCTCCCACAACCCGCACCCACCCGCTGTGCACCAGCCTCTCCACACCCCTCACCCCATACTTACCACGGACTCCGGCATGGCGATCTTGATGGACGGGAACACGTCTGCACTCTTCAAAGCTGACGCAAACTGAGAAATGCCGGTAAGCTGTATAATGGGTTACATAGGGGGGTTTCAACTTTATTGCATATCTGGGCATTTTTGGGAATTTTTGCACCAAATTTTCAACATGGGGTTTTTGGGACCCCTTCTCATGAGTTATGTCACTGTCATGGCGTTATTCGGGCCCGAAGGGTGATTTCGCGCAGTGACTGCGCAGTGACTGTGAAATCACCCTTCAGGCCTGAATACTGCCATGACAGTGACATCATTCATGAGAAGGGGTCCTAAAAACCGATGTTGAAAATTTGGAGCCAAAATTCCAAAAAATGACTGTTTTTCGAGGGTGCGTTGCGCAGTTCCTACGCAGGCTCGTAAGTTCACGGACTTTCAATATTTTCACTCCAGATTTTCAACATTGCCATTTTACCACACCTTCTTATGAGTAGTACAGCTGTCATTTTTCACATCTCACCCAAAATGTGTTTCCGCCCATGTAGCGCAGAATGGCGCAGTCGGTGTGCGAAATCAATGTAAGGGACAAATTAAGAAAATCACAGTGACACTGTTCATGAGCAGAGGTCTTAAAATGGCTATGTTGAAAATTTTGAAAAAATTCCTAAAATGACTGTTTCACAGTCGTTGCGCAGTTCGCCGCCTTTCGTAAAGTCGAAATTTCAATATTTTCACTCCAGATTTCCAACATTGCCATTTTATCACACCTTCTTATGAGCAGTACAGCTGCCATTTTTCACATGTAACCCAAAACGTGTTTCTGCCCATGTAGCACACAATGGCGCAGTCGGTGTGCGAGATCAATGTATGGGACAAATTAAGAAAATCACAGTGACACTGTTCATGAGCTCAGGTGTTAAAATGGCTATGTTGAAAATTTGGTGAAAAAATTCCAAAAAATGACTGTTTTACGAGCGTGCGTTGTACAGTTCCTACGCACTCTCGTAAGGTCGAGAATTTTCAATATTTTCACTCCAGATTTCCAACATTGCCATTTTATCACACCTTCTTATGAGCAGTACAGCTGCCATTTTTTCTATGTAACCCAAAGCGTGTTTCTGCCATGTAGCACACAATGGCGCAGTCGGTGTGCGAGATCAATGTATGGGACAAATTAAGAAAATCACAGTGACACTGTTCATGAGCTCAGGTGTTAAAATGGCTATGTTGAAAATTTGGTGAAAAATTTCCAAAAAATGACTGTTTTACGAGCGTGCGTTGTACAGTTCCTACGCACACTCGTAAGTTCGCGATTTTCAATATTTTCACTCCAGATTTTCAACATTGCCATTTTACCACACCTTCTTATGAGTAGTATAGCTGTCATTTTTCACATCTCACCCAAAACGTGTTTCCGCCCATGTAGCGCACAATGGCACAGTCGGTGTGTGAAATCAATGTACGGGACAAATTAAGAAAGTCACAGTGACACTGATCATGAGCAAAGGTCTTAAAATGACTATGTTGAAAATTTGGTGAAAAAATTCCTTAAAATGAGCTGTTTCTGAGGGTGCATTGCGCGGTTCTCATACACTTTCGTAAGTTCTTCAATTTCAATATTTTCACTCCAGATTTTCAACATTGCCATTTACCACACCCTTATGAGCAGTATAGCTGTCATTTTCATCTTGCCCAAAATGTGTTTCCACCCATGTAGTGCACAATGGCGCAGTATGTGCAAAATCAATGTATGGGACACATTAAGAAAATCACAGAGACACTGTTCATGAGCAGAGGTCTTAAAATGGCTATGTTGAAAATTTGGTGAAAAAATTCCTAAAAATGACTGTTTACTGATAGTTCTTTGCAGTTCCTATGCATGCTCATAAGTTTGCAAATTTAATATTTTCACTCCAGATTTTCAACATTGCCATTTTATTACACTTCCTTATGAACAGTACAGCTGCCATTTTCATATGTAAGCCCAAAATGTGTTTTCGCACATGTAGTGCACAATGGTGCTGTTGGTGTCACGAAAGCAATGTTTAGGACAGATTAAGAAAATCACAGTTACACTGTTCATGAGCAGAGATCTTAAAATGGCTATGTTGAAAATTTGGTGACAAAGTCCATAAAATGACTGTGTTCTGAGTGAGCAATCGCGCGTTTCCACGCCCTCGTAAGTTCATGACTTGGTAATATTTTCAGTCAGATTTTCACCAGTGGCATTTTCACACTCCTTATGAACAGTACAGCTGTCATTTTTCACAACATGGCTGCAGTGTGTTTTCACACTTTCAGCGCTGAGATGCATGGTCACTGTGGGAAATCATTGTTCGGCACAGATAAAGAAAATCACAGTGACACTGTTCATGATCGGAGGCACCAAAATGCCTGAGTTGACAATCTGCTGTAAATATCCCCAACCTAATTATATTACGGGTGTGCGTTGCACAGTTTCTATTTACGCTCATGACTTCACCATTTTTTTAAATATTTTTACTGCAGATTTGCAACATTGCCATTTTTTACACCTCCCCATGAACAGTACAGCTGTCATTTTTTACATCCTGTTCGGAATGTTTTTGCACCTGTGGTGCTAAATGCCGTAGTCGCTGTGCATAAGCAGCTTTCGGCTAACAAACTGATATTCCCCCTGTTCATGAGGTGGGGTCACAAAAAAACATGTTGAAAATTTGGAGTGAAAATACCAATGAATGCCTGAGGTATTAGGGTTTCCAACCATAACGCCCAACCCTGTAGAAAATGACAGGCATCAGGGGTGTGACTTGGGATTCTTGCCTGCAATGCTCATACCATTCCTGCAGCCAGTGAGAGGCATCGAGGTATGCCTTGGACTCTTCAGCCCCAAAGTTCACCCCATTCTCCTATATCGCACCCATCTCACCGCATTTCCTAATGAAATGGGATGCGCATAAGGGCCAAAGACCCCAAGGAACATTGTGACACTTGTCAGTGTCTGCAGGCTGGGGTGTGGTGAAATGGCGAGGCCGTTATGCCTGTCGACCCAAATGCACACCCCAATGCCTGTCACTCTCTGCAGGGTGGTGGTGGGGTTGGCTTCAGTTCAGTACTTCACTGCCATTCCTATTACGCAGCTCTGTAACTTCTGCGTTACCACTATCAATGCCAGCAAGCAAACATTCGGCATTGACAAATGCTTGTTTCTTTGATTTTAGTGAGTGTAGGTGTATATTTGAAAAAAAAAGTCCAATATTTCTTTCACCATGGGGTGGAGCTGTTGCCAGAATAATGTTGCCTGCTGAATCTCAAAGCTTTTTTCTTGTGCTGCTGTGTTTTATCAGTCTCCCCTCTAACCTTCTCTGTTGTTGGCTGTACATTATAAAGGATGGTGCTTGAAGGGGAGAATTTCTAACGTGTTTTTTTCCACGTTTTAAACTGAGTGTGTTTATATTTCTGGCTGCGAAGCTGTTCGGGAACTGTGCAGCTTGCGAGTTTACAGTGGCCACGCGCACGCACAACGTTGGCGGCAACCGGGTGAAGGAAGAGACGTTTCTTTTAAAATTGGCATTATTTTATTTGTTATACTTTAAAATGATGTTCAGGCAATGGGCGGCCGACCGCAACAGTCCGTGAAGTGTGGGACACCTGGTAATGACGGAGCCGCAGACAGCAGCATTTTGAGGTACAATTTTATTTATGCAGTTGCAGGCTTCGTTATTATTAGAAGAACAGCAGAACACAAGAAAAAAAATGTAGGTATGAGGTGGATGGGAGGTTTTATGTTGTAAGCCTACATCGTGGGTGCGGGGGGGGGGCTGCAGGTTTTTTTTATAGCAATGGCAGAGAGCGGCAGTAAATTCTGCAGGACAGGCATGGTTTTATGGTGTGTCATGTGGTCATGTGTGTGCCTGGACTTAATACTGTGATATTATTGTGTAATATCATCACTGTGCCAGGCACACACTGACCAATCAGAATAGATGAATTTTCCTTGCCATTGTATAATGCCTGTTTTAACCCTTCAGATTATGTATGGATGGTGTTAGCTGGCACGGTCCATTTAGAAGGGTTGTGGACCCCCTACGCTTGCCAGTAATGGCAGCTATGGATCTATAGATGGTCATTTCAGAGTTTGGTCTGCAGTGGTGCCCAGGGAATGTGCAGAGCTGAGAGGTGGAGGGGAATGGAAGCAGCTATGGTGATGCTGGGATAAAACCCACCACCTGCAGGGCAGACCCTGTAGACTTCTTAGCATTTGGTCACTGAAATGTTAGATAGAAGTATTCAAAATTTAGGAAAATATTATCAGACAGAGACATATTCAGAAAACTGGGAGCTGGTGTCTTAACAGCACTCTACCATTCTACTCTTGATCACACCCTGGACACTACCTGAATGTCCTAACAGTGGAGTGATAATGTTTTTGGTGCGAAGCCCCTCTTCAACTGTCAGATAATTGCTGCTCTTGATGAGCTGTTAACGACATCAGGCTATCTTAGCATGAGGGGTACAGCCTGCTAAAGTAAGGACTTTAACTTCATTAACAGCAATGGAAAAATTGCACTAGTCAAGACGGCCAAGTGAGAGTTAGCTGCACTAGTCCTGGTCAATTTGCACTAGGATTTGGGCCAGTAAAACAATGTTAAAACTGACACACAGTCACTGACATACAAATATACAAAAGGGGCATACGCTTGCACACTTAGTAATATGGCGGGGTGGGGGGATAACTAGGAAACCATGATAAAAAAATATTGGTGAGTTATGAAGGGTGACCTGGTGCTGGTGGCATGACTTTCCACCATCATCCATGTACATGGTGGTACAATGCCTTGTTACCAGGCATTACTAACACAACAGGTAGAAGAGGAGGCTAACCACTTGTAAGGGGGGGGCTGACCCTTTACACACTGTCAGAGACACCATTGCAAAATGAATAAGACATGGGTGATGCCATTGCCAGTCTATATAAATCCGTAATCACTGGTGGGTGTATGAGAAAGGGGTTTCAGGTCGGGAGAATGGGTCTGAATGATCAGGCCCAGTCTCCCAACCTGAAACCCCTTTCTTATACACCCACCAGTCATTAAGGATTTATATAGACTGGTCTCACCCATGTCCTGGGCTCTTAGACTCCTCCCATGTTGATTTCTTATGTCTGTATCTAGTTTGCTGCTTTGAAATGATAGAATTAGAAATGGGGTCCCCAGTCCTACCTCTCATTTCAAATCAGCAAAGTAGATAAGGACATGGGTTACGTGTCATGGGATACAGTCCAGAATCACATCGTTCCATGAGCCTCATGTAGCAGTTTGTTGCTAGCTGCCTCAGGAGGAGCAGAAGACACAGCAGCAGGACCAGGCTATTTCTACTTCTGCATGGGGCAGACTCATTAATGCGTTTTATTAAAGCAAATAGGGTGGTTTGATGACCTCGTTAGGTCCCAGACATTTCTAAATAAAACTGTTTTTCAAACACACTCAACTTTACTGTTATTTTATTTTCGTAAAATTGTTACAGTCTAAACAAGTTACAACACAACTCAAAAAGATTCAGATGGAATTCATATACGGCAAGTATAACAGTAGATCCAGTCACTGGATATACTATTATATTTGTCACCAGTACACTAGCAGACAATTCTATCTGATCTAAGACAGAAGAGATGGGGCAGAGTGAGGAGGGACGGGGACCAGCAGGTTAGCCAAGGAACATTACAGAAAGACATGAGCAGTCAAGACAGGAATCATTCACACACACACACACACACACACACACACACACACACACACACACACACACACCACATTACGCATATTGCACTTGTGTGAGATGGTGGCCAGCAGTGAAGGAAAACAGGGGCTGACTAGTGGCTGTCATTTGGAGTCCAGGTGGGCAATTCAGTTTAGGATGGCACCACCAGGAGGGGTTGGGCATCACCACTAGACTACAAGGTAGTTTTTTTAATGCCAAACCTGGGACTAGGTGATGGAGGAAGTAATATCAGTGGTACGAGCTGGGGATAATCTTTTATTTTAACTTGCACTGGGACCAGGACAGTGAGGGGGCCACTTGCACCCTAGAAGTGTCAGGGTAGGGTTACATGGTGAAGCATTTGCTGAGGGACCATTTATGTCCAGACTCCAGCTTAACCCCTTCCATTCAATACTCGGTTCTGGTGACCCTGTTCTCATTTGAGCAGCAACACATAAAACAGTGCAACTGCATTGTGGAGCCAAGAGTAAAGGGTTTGGGACAGAGCCTGTGACCCTGTATCAGCAGGCTTGACCTTGAGGCAATTAGCTAACTAGTGGGATTGAATTTCCAGCTCAGGGCTAGATACTGGACATCCCATTGCTCAAACAACCAGGAGTATGGCACATTGTTTGGGAAGACAGTGACTGAACCCATTCTCTTGAACAGAGGGCAAGTGGTGTGCATTGGCTAGTCTGAATGGGCAGACACAAAACTTTTACCTCTGCCCATTCAGGCTGGCCAGTGCACACCACTTGCCCTCTGTTCAAGAGAATGGGCTTGGTCACTGTCTTCCAAAATAATGTGACATATTCAGCAAAATAGAAGAAGTACATTTCTTTGCCTATCCTGGGGGAAGCCAGGCATTGTTTGTTTCCCAAAATTCCCACCAAAGTTTGTATTTATATAATATCTGATTTAATAAATTACATGATGTGGTCTGTTCAGGGCACACTTTTGCCTATCTAGTTATTTCCCTATCCTCCAAAATAACTTGTCTTTTTCCAAGTCCCAAATATGTCCGGTTGGTAATACAAATTGTACTGCTTCTGCTACTGTTGGCAGTACACTGCTTGTGCTTGCTTGCCTCAAGAGTCCTCTAGAGTTGGCTCCTTCATTCTGCAGTCTGCATAACTTGGCTGGCTCAGCAGCTGGGCCTGGTTGAATGGATCACCGAACCACTGAAGTCAAATGCCTGGCCTGGACACTGCCGGGGGGGGGAGACGACCGATGAGCGAGGAAGGGAATGGAAGGCCGGCCCGGTGGCCCCATGAGTCAAAAAACAAATCTCTTTCACTCTCTTCTTTTCATCATCAAGAACTCGATCGATCTGGGTCTTCGTCTTGAGTTTCTACTTCTCCAGAGAGAGACTCAGACAACGTCACACCCGAGTCTGACCCGTCCTCCTGGGCCTTCAGTCTGCCAGTAGCACAGACCGACCGATGACTCAATCCATCTCCTCTAGTCTCCCCAAAGCAGCTCCTTAAGTACTGTAAGAGGATCAGGGGCACAAACAAACTTTTTATTTAAATATAATTCTTCCCACTTTCCAAACTCCGAGTCTCTGACCCAGCCGAGTGTACCAACAGAAATCCTCCTGACCACCTCGCTCCTCTCTCTCTCTTTCAGTGAGTGGCAGTGCATGCACCAGTTCACCAAGCCACCACTTTTATGTGGCACCCATTGATTGGCTGCTGTTGGGAGAGGTGGAGGAGCTGGATGTAGCAGATACACACAACCCTTCAGCTTCAAGCTCGGCACCGCATGCTGCTTGGGCTTCCCTGTGACCATCTCCAGTCCCCACCCCACCACAGTAGCAGCCAGGTGAGCCACCGGAACACAAACAGACAGGCAGCCGAGGCAGCGATTCATGCAGATGTGCACATTTGAAGGGCCAGCACTCTGCTCTCTGTGACTGTGTGTGACCGAAATTGGGATAAATAAAAAAATTCAGAGGTCATTTGGGGGGTGAACACCCTAAACACCCCCCGCCTACGCCTCATGATCACTACACTTACCTGAATTTTTACTTGTCACATTGTCATCCAGTGCATGTACTGCTCCACTATTGGAGAGGATTTATTATCCTTTGTTGCTCTTCTGAAGAATCGTCCTGTCTTTCTTCAGTTACCTTTTTTTATTCTTTGGTAAATGGGTAAGGCCTACTAGGCATAATGGTGAGCTGAGAGCACTGGGGAAGTTAAGTGACTTGCTTAGAGTGACACGGGACACAAGTGGACTTGTGGGACTCAAACCCAGGTGTGCTGGATGTACCAGTCTCATTCACAGCTTATTGTTCTAACCACTGAGCTACACTGCCAGCAGAGTGTTACCTGATTCTCTGCAATTTTTAAATCAAAATCAAAAACTCATTTAGTCTCACTCACCTTTATCCCTTAAATAATTCCTCAAATACAGTAATATTAATGTAATAATATTATGAAACATAGAAACATAGACTTTAATGGCAGATAAGGACCTCTTGGCCCACCTAGTCCGCCCATTTCCCTACCTACAGGATAAGCTGCAGATCCTAGTTAACCAACAGCCTATTTCTTCCTACCACCCACAAGAATTGCCTTACGTCTGTCCCATGCATTCTTGAATTCTCCCACAATTTTAGACCCCACGACCTCCTCAGAAAGGCTGTTTCAGGCATCCACCACCCTCTCTGTGAAAAATACTTCCTCACATTGCCCTGAGCCGTCCCCTGTATCTTCAAATTGTGTCCCCTTGTTCTTGCATCTATTTTTCTGAAAGATGCTACCCTCTTGGACTTTGTTGATTCCACTGAGGTACTTAAAGTTCTATCATGTCCCCCTCTCCCCCTTTCCTCAGGGTATACATATTAAGCTCCTTTAATCTCTCCTCATATGGCTTCTCTTGCAGACCCTGCACCATTTTAGTTTCCCTCCTCCGGACTGCCTCCATCCTGTCTATATCCTTGCGGAGATGGGGTCTCCAGAACTGGACGCAGTACTCCAGATGGGGTCTCACCAACTGTCTGTACAGAGGGATAACAACTTCCTGTTTTCTGCTGGTGATGCCTCTCCCTATACATCCCAGTATCCCCCCAGCCGTCCCTACCGCCTTCTCACATAGCTTGCTAACCTTAAGGTCATCTGATATGATAAATCCCAGGTTCCTTTCCATTTTTGTTGTTGTTACTACCTCCCCCCACTTGTGTAATCTTCCCCTGGGTTTTTGTTTCCCAGGTGCATTATTTTGCACTTCTTTGCATTGAATCTAAGCTGCCATACTTCTGACCATTCCTCCAACCTTGCCAAGTCCCTTTTCATCCTTCCCACCCTTCTTGTGTATCAACCCTGTTGCAGATCTTTGTATCATCTGCAAAGAGGCATATTTTTCCTTCCAGACCCTCTGCAATGTTACTTATAAATACATTAAAAAGGACTGGACCCAGTACTGAACCCTGAGGTAACCCACTAGTAACCCCTCTTTCTTCAGAGTGGACTCCATTTACAGTTACCTTCTGTGTCCTGTTGTCCAGCCAATGTTTTACCCAGGCTACCAATCTGGGACCCACTCCCAGGCTGGTAAATTTAATTATTAATCTTTTGTGTGGGACTGTGTCAAATGCCTTGCTAAAGTCTAGGTAGGCCATGTCCACAGCCCCTCCCTGGTCTACTACTTTGGTCACCCAGTCAAAGAAATCAATTAGATTTGTCTGACATGACCTTCCTGCTGTGAACCCATGCTACCTTGGGTTCTGTGCCCCACTTTCCTCTAGGTACTCAACAATTCTTTCCTTCAGAAGTGATTCCATCACTTTCCCTACCACAGAGGTCAAACTGACAGGTCTGTAGTTTCCTGCGTCTGTCTTGCTCCCACTCTTGTGAAGGGGAATCACATCCACCTTCCTCCAGTTCTTAGGTACCACACCATCCTCCCATGATTTGTTAAAAAGGGTAGTCAGTGGTGTCACTAGTTCTCCCCTAAATTCTTTTAGAATTCTGGGGTAAATTCCATCAGGCCCCATTGCTTTGTCCACCTTCACTTTTAGGAGTTCTTTCAGAACTCTTTCTTCTGTGAAAGGACTGGGATTGAGCCCCATCCAGAGTGCTTCTGTTAATTGGATTAGGCACCTCCCCCTCCTCCTTTTTGTGAATACTGAGCAGAAGTATTTGTTCACTATCCCTGCTTTTTCACTGTCCCTCTCTGCCCACCCACCATCCTTTCTATTCAGCCTCACTATCCCTCCCTTTGTCTTTCTACGCTCCCTGATGTACCTATAAAAGGTTTTATCCCCCTTCTTAACCGAGTTGGCTATCTTTTCCTCAGTTTGGGCCTTTGCTATTCTGACTTTCTTCCCAGCTTCCTTCTGCCTTAACTTGTACAGTTCTCTGTCCTGCTCCTTCTGTGTTTCCTTATATTTTCTAAATGCTATCTTTTTCTCCCTAACCTTCCCCGCCACCTATTTTGAAAACCATAGTGGCTTTTTCTTTCATTTTGATTTGTTTATTTGCTTCACACAAAGGCTTGTTGCCTCTGTGATGGCAGTTTTGATGTTTCCCCATTGTTGCTCCACCCCTCCTAGGCTGTTTGATAGTGCTTTTCTAAGGCACTCTCCCATCTTGCCAAAGTCAGCCCTCCTGAAGTCCAGTACCTTCACTTTTGTATGGCTTGACTCTGTAGCTGAGTTTATCATGAACCGCACTGTTTGGTGGTCACTTGTTCCCAGATGGCTACCCACTTCTAGATCTGAAGTCCTCTCACTGTCCCCATTTGAGAGTATGAGGTCTAAGATTGCTCCCTCATGAGTGGGTTCCAAAACTAGCTGTCTGAGGCATGCCACCTGTAGAGCATCGAGAATGGCCCTGCTCTTGGATGTGGCTGCAGCAAAGGTGCTCCAGTTAACATCTGGCATATTCAGGTCCCCCATCAACAGTATCTCCCTTCTCTCTGCCATCCTAAGGATGCCTTCTATCATATCCTTGTCCATTCCCTCTTCCTGACATGGGGGTCTGTATACAACCCCTGTGCGGATTGTGGTGCCATTTCCAGTCTTTAAGGTGACCCCCAGTGTCTCCTCTCCTTCCTGTTTACTCTTTTGTTCCATTGCTTTTATCCCTTCCCTTACATAGAGAGCTACCCCTCCCCCTCTTCTACCCTCCCTGTCTCTCCTGTAGGTTGTGTACCCTGGTATGTTAACATCCCAGTCATGATTCTCTGTGTACCATGTTTATGTGACTGCTATGATATCCAGGCATCCCTCTTCCATCAAGGCCACCAGTTCAGGGAGCTTGTTGCCAGACTATGGGCATTGGTACTCATTACCCTCCATTTCTTGATGGCCTTACCCTTTTGCTCCATCCCTGTCCTTGTGTGTTTGTCACTTTCTCCATTTACCCTGCCCTTCTCTATTGACACCTCTATGTTGGTGTCTACCTCACTACAACCTTGATTTTTAGGGTGGGGCTAGGATTTCCATGCTCCTTTCCAGTGCCTTCCCCTTGGCTAGTTTAAATGCTTGCCAATGAAGCATTTAAACCTATCACCTAGGATCCTGGTTCCCCTCCTAGATAGATGCAGACCATCACGCCAGTATAGGCCTGCATCACTTCAGGTGGACCCCCAGTCCCCAATGAAGCCAAATCCCTGAGCTCTGTACCAGTTTTTCAACTACTGATTGAATCTCATGGTGTGGAGCACCCTAGCCTCATCCATGCCATAGACAGGCAGCACCTCTGAGAAGGTTACTGTGCGTGCTACTTGTCTAAGGCCCCTCTCCAACTCCACAAACTCTTCCTGCACTGCTCTGATCCCTTTCTCAGCCAGGTTATTTGTCCCTAGGTGCACAATGACATCCAGCTCCCTCCCCCATGCAGCTGCTTCAGCGATCCTGAGGATTTGCTCCCTATCCCTCCAAGCCATGGTGCCAGGCAGACACCTTACCTCCCTCTCCCCTTCCTCCCCCAGTTCTACCCTTCTAACAATGGAGTCCCCCACCAGGAGTTGTCTCCTTCCCCTGTGGGGTCCCATGCCACCCTCCTGTGGGTCTCCTTTGTGGAAGTTCCCAGCATCCTCCTTGGTCTCCACTGCAGGTGCCTCCATAGAGGAACCACACTTTGCCAGAACGGCATATGAATTGTTGAAAGGTACAGCTGGAGGGATACACCTCTGTTCCACCACCCTCAGCCTCCCTGAGCCCACTGTGGCCCAACCGCTCCTCTTTCTTGGCAACCTCTGAGGCAACGGCAATGGCCCTGGTGGTCCCTGGATGGGAGAGGAGGTCCCCCAAATCCTGGTCAACTCAGCCTGGAGATGAGCAACCTCCTTCCTCAGCCCAGAGAGGTGCCTGCAGATGGGACAACACCGCATCCTCCAGAACGTCTCCCAGATGACTGTTGCTCCACAGCCACTGCACTGCACCACTCCCATCATGTCTTATTTCTGAACCCTTAACTGTTGTTTGGAATATTTACTCTTTCCTCTGTTTTTTTTTTCTTTTCCTCTACTTACTTACTGCCTCTGTGCTCTTTAAGCTCCTGATTTTCCTGTTCTGAGACAAGAAGTTCCTGTATTTCTTAGTAGTCTCCTTACTTACTCAGAGTCAGACTTCCAGCAGCTAGGGGGGGGTGGGATGGAGAGCTACTCTTTTCCTTCTAGGATGGTGAGTCTTTTGTGGCTCTGGGATCACTCACTTCCTGCTCCCAAACTGGAAGTTCCTGTTGTCAGTCAAATCCTGTGCCTAAAAAAGTAGAACTGGCTTAGGGTAGGGGGGAGGGGCGGCGGAGAGGGAAGGAGGGCAATATAGTCCCAGTAGAGAAGTATAGTTATAACAGCAGCTCCTTCTTATTGGTGTTCTCTGCCTGTTCTCCGGCAGAAGCTATCTAAGGCAGTGTTTAAATCTAGCTTTAACCTGGCTTCCTTCTAGCTAAGACACTCCCCCTACTTCACAGCTCTTTCTACACTTAGTAATTGCACAGATAACAATTCCCTTCAGCCACCTGAGACAAACACCTAGATAACTGCACAGATAACAATTCACTTCAGTCAGCTCAGACAAACACACTAACTTTTTTTTGTTTTGTTTTGTTTTTGACCTAAATTGAAGGTCCCAGTAGTAGAGTTCTAGTTCTTTAGTCCCAGTAGAGAAGTATAGTTATAACAGCAGCTCCTTCTTATTGGTGTTCTCTGCCTGTTCTCCAGCAGAAGCTATCTAAGACAATGTTTAAATCTGGCTTTAACCTGGCTTCCTTCTAGCTAAGCCACTCCCCCTATTTCACAGCTCTTTCTACACTTAGTAAATGCACAAATAATGTTAATTATGATAATTATGATATGCAATTACTTGTCTATTTCTTAAGTATCAGTCTATCCTGTATTTCATACATAATCAGAAGCTCAACAATGTTAAAAGTTATTTCTTTTTTCAGTGTCAAAGTTTCAGAAGTGAGCCATCCCAATAAAAAAACAAATTCTAGTCAGAGCCAATACGGCTGTAAAATGATTTTAGTGAGTGTTCATGATATCAGGAATTAGTACAGTGTTTTGTTGTTAAAGGTTCTATTTAAAATGTGTCATATTACATGTAATATGGCATACAGTGCGATACAGGAAAGAGTCATTAGCAGTCTGTTACTAATGTGACACATCCTCAGGATATGAGGAGGCTCATAAAGTTACAACTAGCAATAAAGGTAATGGAACATATAACATCAGACCTGGTATTAACTACCCACAAGGCATATTTTCAACAGTTGGTTAGTAGATGTAACTATTAAAAAAAAACTTTACTTATACAGTAAACCACAATATCAGTAAATATAAATTTATATAGAAGTACATTTTGCACATGTTGGGGTGAAGCACTGAGGATATAAAATGTTCAGGTATTCATATATATATATATATATATATATATATATTCCTTCTCTTGAGATACATTTTCTCTAGCACTGTGGATCCAATGAACTCTGCCATATAAAATACAAATGTCAGGCATGTATTCTAAAAAAAAACAATAAAGAGCAGGACATTATTATATCAGATGCTCATTTAGTCATAATCATAATACAATAATAACACTTCTATTGCAAAGTATGCTAGCTTTATATATTGGGAATAAAGATTGTCTATAGAAATCTTACAGAAAGTGCGCAAGTTTAAAGCAATCTTTCACACCTGGGCTATAGCGAGCCCCCCAAGGTATACATTCATTATGGCTGAGCATCTGATATGATAATGCCCCGTTTTGTATCTGTTATTTTTAGAATAGATTCCTGACATTTGGAATCAATGTACTGCAGAATTCCTTGGTTCCACAGTCCTAAAGAAAATGTGCCTCAAAAGAAGGGCTATATAAAGGAATACATGTACATTTTATATTCTCAGCGCTTCACTCCAACATCCACAAAATGGATTTTTATATTGTTTATATTTCCTGATATTGTAGTTTATATGTAAAGCTTTTTTTCTAATTACATTGATTTATTTATTTATTTATAGAAGTCTTGGAATTTCAAAACGTTTGAGCCAGTGGCTTGTTTCCAAAGGCTCCATGTCAAGGAGAGAGACAATAGTTGACATAGTACAGAGCAAACGAGTGTACAGGTTACGAAAAATACACGAAACATACAAATTACATACAATACTCAGTAGGGGAATAGTAAGCGCTGCTAGGTTACATATGTTACAGGGTTATAATTATTTTACCCATCGTATTTTATGATCAGAGAGGAAGACCTTGTCAGTAAACATCAGAGGTAGATGAGACACTGAGATAGAGAGCAGGGGAGAATAATGGAGAGTTCCAGACATAGTGGCGGGAGCAGATAGATAATGTAATGATTGGGGCAATATCAGGGGGTAGGGGAGAGGTTGGGGTAGTAAGGTACTAGAGTAAATATGTAAGAAGTGAGTGCAGTAGGGAAGGGAGGGAAGGACTCAGCTGGAGTTAGATAGGGCACTCACATCTACTGCAATTCATTAGATGTTGCCAAAGTTTAGCTTTGTAGGTCCAATTTTGATGTCAGATAGGAGGTCAGATGGAAGATTATTAAGCCAGGTAGGTGCTCTATACATGAAAGAGCACTGCGCCTGTGTAGTATGGCAGAAGGGGACCTGTAAGGAGGGTTGGCCATGCTTCTAGTACGATGGTGATTATCTGACCTATTTAGGAGCTGCAACAACTTGGGTAGGGCTAGTCCAAGGCTGATTTTCTTCATGAAGAGTCAGGTATGGTAGGAGATTCTGCCCTGGAGATTCAACCAGTTCACTGTGGTATACAGGTCACAGGTGTGGGTCTAAAGGTGGGAGCCTGTGACTAGGCAGCAGGCTTTGTTAAGGGCAACAGTTAACCTCTTAAGGGTAGTATTGGTGGCAGAGCCATATACTATTAACCCAAAATCAGTAATTGACAGGATGGAGCTAGTAATGGCAAGATGAAGTGCTTCTTGGGACTTGCTACCCCTGTGTCTGTACAGAAGCCCTAGCTTGATGCTTACAGCTCTGGAGACTATGTTTACGTGATCGTTGTATGAAAGGTAATTGTCTAGTGTTATGCCAAGATATTTGAAGTTGCAGACTTGTTCAAGGGGTGTGTTAAGGTTGTTAATAATACATAGTTGGGCATTTTTATGTTTGTTGTGAGGGCTGGCGAAGAGCATCACTTTTGTTTTTTTATAGTTCAAAATTAGTTTCTGATGGGAGAACCAGGACTCAACTGCAGTGAAACTTTCTTGCAGAATACTGACAAGAGGTAGAGGATCAGGCTGGCTGTTGAAGAGCACAGCATCATCCACATAAAGGAGTAGGTTGGTAGGGCAGATTTGGGGGAAGGTATCCAGGTAGAGGTTGAATAGGAGAGGACCCAGAATTGAGCCTTGGGGAACTCCAGAGCATACTGGGTGGCTGACTGAGAATTTGTTCAGTATTTCACTCTTTGGGTTCTGCCTCCAGGTAACTTTTAAACCATACAGTGACATCATGTGAGAGTCCAAAGGTGGGTAATGCCCTGAGTAGTAGGGTGTGGCTAACAGTATCAAACGCCTTGGTGAGGTCAGTGTAGACTGACCCGACTAGGTGTCCACGAGCTAGAGACTTATGGATGAAATCTGTGTATTCTAGTAGGGCAGTGGTGGTGCTGTGGTCTCTTCTAAAGCCAAGTTGTTGGGCACATTGCATATTGTAGGTGGCAAGGTAGTCAGTCAGCTGATCCACAACAATTCACTCTAATGCTTTAGAGAGGATGGCAGAATGGAGATCAGACAATAGCTGGAGCGTGTGGCCCTGTCACCGTTCTTGTGCACAGGTGTCACAATTGCCACTTTCAACACCAAAGGAAATTGGCCAAGACAAAGGGATTGGTTGAGTATCTTAGTGAGGGATGTCAGGACAGAGTCAAGGGTGAGGCAGAGCAATTTAAGATCTAGGGTGTCACCACTAAATTGAAACTTGCTGAGGGCATGCAATAAGTATTGTTTAGCTATCATGGTAGTTATTGTCTTGAAGTAGAAAGGGGGGTGCGGTGCATTCAGGTGTGTATTCACTTTAGTGTCATTGTGCTGACAAGGAGGATCATTAAAGAAGTTGGGAGGGAGTACTCCACTCAGGTCAGTGAAAGCAGTATTGAAAATATGTGCTATTTCTTTAGGGTCCTGAGTGGCAACACCATTAAAATGGAGCGCTGTGGGAGGGGAGTTATTGGGCTTGCCCGTGAAGTTTTTTATGTTCTCCCAGAATTTTTTACTATTTCCCCATGAGTTAGAGAATTGGTCTTGGAAGTGGGTGATTTTGGCAAGGCGGACTGCATGGGTGCAGACGTTCCAGGTCTTCTTGTAGCACTGCCAATCTCTTGGGTTTTTTCGTGGCCTGCGCTACGTGCCAGAGGTGGTCCCAGGAAGCCATGAGGCTTAAGAGGGGTGCAGTAATCCAGGGGTTGCTGGCTGACTTGAAGGGAGCAAATTTATCACATGCTCTGTTGAAAATGGAGATGAAGGTCCATAGTGCCAGATCAACACTTGGTGCTGTGTCAGAGACCAGTCACACATACACAGGTATTCTTGAAATTGTTCAAGTTGCTCTCGTCTTAGTGCACACTGGTAGGACAGTTTATTAGGGTGTCTAGGATACTGGCATGACCACTGACACATGATTGGGGAGTGGTCGCTGAGGGAGTCAGGCAAGACCTCATTGTCCTTAATTCTTTTGCGTAGTTTGTGAGAATGAGGTCTAAAAGGGTGTGGGTACTGGTTCTATAGTTTAGTCTAGTGGGGGATTTGACCAGTTGAGTTGCATGCACTAACCAGCTGTGAAAATATGCATTGTGGGTAGCTTGTATCAGGTTTGATATACTTTTCATTACCTTACTTGCAGGTTGTAATTTTATAAGTGCCTCCTCATATCCTGAGGATGTGTCACATTCATTGTTTTCAATTTTTAATTTGTACACATCACTGGTGGTGGCCAACATGGTAACCCGTTACAATAGCACTACAAATATGGAGCAATGAAAAACAGCGATGTCCAAATGGCGTATCAAAGACAGCAACAGGGATTAAACAGCGCTGTGCAATAAACGCTACCCAGATCACTGTCCATGGTACTAGGAATAATACAAGGGCTGGGGAATTGAAAATGCTGGCTGAGTCGCTCCCATGGTAGAGATGACTAAGGCACGGAGCAGCTCGGCCACAATGGTGGTGGAATTCAGGGTTCTAATCCTGGCCACTGAAATTTTGTTTTTGCCATAATACAACTCTGACTCAGAGTTGATTATTTCGTTGGGGGGGGGTGCAGGGGCAGAGACCGCTTGCGTGGGGAAGGCGAGGAGCAGAGCCCCTTGTAAAATAAGTGTTTGGACTGGTAGCGGTTGCCAGTGTGCTTTGCGACCACTACCAGTGGCACTGCCTTTACTTGCGACATTTGTTCCTGCCACTCTTCTGCATAGCGCTGTATGGATGGCACTGTTATTGACAATTCTTTTCATACATGTGCTATTCAGACCTAGTGCCAGATAATATAAGGGCATTTCTGCATTAAGTTGCTAACTCTGGTGAAGCTCTGCTTCTGGAGTGAAACTTTAGTTGTTTTTGCCCCCAATCTGGCATAGCATTGCTCCCTGCTATTCACTGCACTACTGCACTTTTGTTGCTTTTAGTATTCATCCTGTGAATTCACATAAGCTTTTTATATGAAGCTGGTTAAAGTTTTATTGCTGATTATGGAATAAAGTTGCTTTTATTTGATGTACAAGAGGCAAGTACACAAAAGTGCAATAGTATAATGAATAACGGAGCAATGCTGCAATAGATTAGTGCAAAAAACAACTAATGTTTCTTTCTAAAACATCACTGGAGTTGGACTTCCATTGTCTGCTTACTTTTTTTCATTGACTCTTGGACCTGGGGGCTGGGCACCTAGTGTCAGTATGAAGGGTTGGCAGCACCGGGGTTTGGCTGTCATTGTCTGCTAACTTTTTTTCATTTACTGTCTGACTCCAGGGTTGGGAACTTGATGTCAAAATTGGGGGACTTTGGTTGCACTAGGGTTGAGCAGCAAGTGGTTACTTACTTTTCATTTTAGTTTACCATTCAGCATCAGAATTGGGCACCCAGTGTTGGGGGCAGGGAGCAGCACTGGTGTTTGGCTCCTGGTGACTGCCTAACTATATTAATAGTGACAGCTTTAGGTTTTTAAACAGAAGCAAGATACATATGCCTCTGACTGCTCTGTGTTTGTGTCACAAATCCCTCACAAGTGCCTTAACCAGCATGGTTCTCGTACCTGGCTGGCCCCAGAACTTCACCTGTGTTTACCCCTCATTATTTCCTGTGCCCACACCCAGCCCTATCGATAAAAGTGGTACGCTCTGGACTCCTGGATAGTTGAAGCCCAGTTGTTAGTCCCCTACATCAAGCCAAGGCTGACTACTCAAACCCCAGGTGACATGTGTGCCTAGTTTTATAAAATGGTAATCCACTCACTTCCCTGTATCAGAAGGGATTAACCTTTCTTCAATTAATTAAAATAAAGGAACTAGTTTTGGAATGCAGACACCTCCTGAGACTTACAATACAGTACCTCTTGTTAAACAGTGAGGGACTGAACATGATGGTCCTTTATTTATTTATGTGTTGAATTTTGGTAACCCGATAGGCCCACTGAGACAATACAGTCCCTTTTTCAGGGGCGACCCAGAGAGAACAGTACAAGTACATACGTACATCATACATGTGAACAGCAGCAACAACAACAACATCTATGTATTTAAAAGCACACAAGAAGGCTGAAGATTAACGACCAGGATAATCAAAGGTTAAGACTCATATGTGTTGCAAGGTAATCTGAGAGCAGGGGGAGATGGAAGCCATACATGTGAACAGCAGCAACAACAGCATCTATGTATTTAAAAGCACACAAGAAGGCTGAAGATTAACGACCAGGATAATCAAAGGTTAAGACTCAAATGTGTTGCAAGGTAATCTGAGAGCAGGGGGAGATGGAAGCAATAGAACACTAAAAAAGGCACACAATTTCATTAACTATGTAATTATTATAAACATCTTTGTTTTAAAGACACATTTTGCAGGAAATCAACACATATACCACAGAATCAGGTGAATATACAGCAATAACAAAATGATGAGCACATAATAGGAGTAATCTCGTTAAAGACAAAATCTTGTAGTGTTGAATCAAGCTAAAGCAGAAACTGGAATGCTACTACACCGTGGAATGCAATGCCAGAGTGCAGGGAAGGAAGTGCCATTGAAAGGAAATCATCTTTTCATTGTAATAGGAGTCATGAAACTACTAAGTGGAAGACCATACTCTCACAATCCTGTCAGTCCTCAATCCCCTACTTACAGCAATACATCAGCATGGTGACATCACCATGCAGCTGTAATAATACAGTCTGTGGTAAATTGAATAGTTTTTACTAATGTGTACTAATATTTTTTTAAATGAAATATATTTGTAACCCCCCTGCAAATGGGGGTTCCCAAAAGACTTCCAGGAGCTTGCTTGAATGCTCCAAGCCTGAATGGTGTTTGGCGTTTAAGCCATTTATCAGTGAGTGTTTTTAGAGCCTCTGGTACTGTCTCTTTAAGAGCTGTCTGCTTGCAGACATAATTAGTTTATATGGGGGACTGTGTGTTTCTCTGTTTGAGTACCACTCGAACTACTGCCAATTCACTCCATTTTTGCAGTCACTAGGAGTACAAAGGGAACCTATCTGAAAGATGTAACTGTTTGCCAGAAATCAGTTAGAGTAATAATGAAATTACAGTTTGTCTAACCTGCTTTCTTTGCAGTCAGAACTGTGTCTGCCTAGTTCCCCCATTCTGGTTTTGAACTGCTGAACTGGACCAATCAGTGTGGGGTAAGCTAGCTCTAAAATGGTGCCTTGGACGAATCAGAACTTGGACTCATAATCTGAGCCAGCCACAAGAGGATTGTATGGGCAGTGACTCTGGGAGATGTAGTTTAGACTTCGGCGCCTTTTTGGACCAACAGCAGCAGTCTATTGTGAGTGACAGCCAATCCAGTCAAGAACTGGGAGGAACTCAAAGGAAGTGCCCGGTTTTGTCTGTTGGAGTTTCAGTCTGCTCTGGCAGTGAAGGGGAAAGGAACCCTGTGCTCCTTCTGTGCACAGTTTTAGTCAAAAAAACATGTGTAAGGTCCAGAGTTCCGGTCTGCAGCTTGTTAGGGACTGAATCCGTCCTGTGAAGAGAATCAAAGGATATCTGAAGAGTAGAAACCAGGCTCACCCTGTAGAAGACTGGAGGAATTGCTGAAAATTGCACTCGGTCTGTCAGGAACTGAATCTGCTGTGTGTTCTCCCGGGTATTGTGCAGTAATTGCGATCGGGATACAGATGCAGCCTGCCTGGTATAGTGCTTTCTTTTACCATATAAATGTGTGAAGAGGTTTGTGTACCTCAAGTGAATCCTGCTGCCATTAAGTGACTTTTGTCTGTGACTGTTTACCATATAAATGTGAGGAGTCTCTTGGAGCTCAAGAGTAGCCCTGCTGACATTGAAGGACCCTATCTTGTTTGGAGGTCGTGAGTACTAATTCAGGTCGCTCCCTGTTGAATTGCCATTAAATCCAAATGGAATTACTGTACTGCTGACTGTTTAATTTTCCTTTTCTCTGTGTGAAAGGCCCCCTACCAGCTGCCACGGTTTGGACTAGCCACTAGGGCTTGGGTACCCAGGGACAGTAACTGATAAGGATAGCCTGCACAGAGCCATGAAATAGACGAGTAGAGTGATAACGTAATTAACCTGATTTCCCCTGTCCTTGTTATATCCCCTAAATAAATCAGAGCTGCTTGTTTCAGCAAAGTTATACTGCCTGAGGTATTTGTCTATGTTAAAGTACTGTACTGTGATTGTTGCACTGTATCTTATTTCACAGGAGGTCCCAGTGCGGAACCAGACCTGGGGGTAAGTGTATACTGTGAAGGTAATTCTGATATATTGTGTGGGCCACTAGTGGGAAGAAAGGGGGGTTGCAGTGTCCCAGAGGGCTGTGACCAAGTTAGTTTAACTATTGCAAACCCTGACCTCTGGGTGGAGGCACCCACCATTGGATCCAGGCCCCTCAACCTGTTAGTGGCAAATCAGGCAGGGGTAGTAGCCCCTGGGATAACGCCATCTAGGGGTTACATATTTATTTGAAATTGGTGTTAAAAGGTGGTGATAATGGTTGCAGGTAATGTGGGTTCCTTGATACAGAAGGGTGCAAAATGTACTGGGTTTATAGTACAGTACAGCAGGGATACAAGGGTTAGTTCTGAGAGGTTATTATTTTATTTATTGAAAGTGCTTGTAACTGGGTAAAATGCAGTGAGCCACATAGCCATTTTATAGGCATGACCCAGAGAAGAAAACCACAATATACAAAAATACTGCATACATGGTTAACAACATCACATTATAGGAAAACATACACTAATATAAAATAGAATAATAGAAGACTGCATGGAAAGGTGCTTCTTTATTGTAAATAAACAGCCAGATGTTAATCAGACCCAGTCATTGGTGATCGTTTGAATTTTCCTCAAAAAAAGGGGAACGCATATAATGGAATGGGGCCAGTCATAGCTTTCTCCAGTACATGTCATTCTGCATTTAAATTTCTAGTCACCCTGATCAATATGAGCATAGGTTTGGATGCTCAAAATAAACCTTCAAATTGTAAATCCTCAGTCCACCCCCTTATCTTTAACATGAATGAGAGCACTGAAAACTGAAGCCACAGCAATTTTCAATCTAGTGCACGTAAATCTGCCTTGATGGTGGTTATGCTGTAAGATGTTGACAGAAACTTAAATCTGAGATACATCATAGGTAATTGTCACCCCTAAATATACATAGATACATAGACATTGATGCTAGAAAAAGACTCTTGGCCCAGACAGTCTGCCAACCCTACATAACTAGTCTACCTTGCCCTAGTGGTGATCCTCCTGTTTTTTTACTGTCTACCCTTTTTCTAACTAAACCCCTTCTGCCTGTCCCATCCCTGCTTGAAGCTATTGATTTGATTGACTTGGCCTGTACCATGTCTTATGGTAACTTTTTCCACTTATCCCCCACCCTTTCTGCGAAGAAGTGCTTCTGGATTTTCTTTCTGAATCTCCCCCTGCCAGCTTTAATGAATTTCCTCTTGTCCTGGCGTTTGAACTCAGTGAGAAATGTTCCTTGGTGTCTACTCTATTTATCCCCTGCAGGTACTTGCATGTCTCAGTCATGTCATCCCCTTTCACTTCTTTTCTCTATGGTGTACATGTTTAAGTCCCACATCCTCTCCTTGCATAGCAAATCCCCAAGGCCATGCATCATCTTAATCTCTCTCACTGTACTGCCTTTACCTTGTCGCAGTCTTTCCTCAGGTGTGGGTTCCAGTACCTTGCCCAGTATTCCTGGTCTGGTTGCACCAGTGACCTGTACAAAGGGAGGATCACCTCTTGCCTTCTACTGCTTATCCCTCTCCCTATGCATCCCAGCATTCTGTTTTGCTCACTGCCCTGTTGTAGTGTGCAGATGTTTTTAGGTTCTCCGATATCATCATCCCTGTATTCTTTTCTTTCAGCATGCTACCCAGCACCACCCCTCCCATTTCATATTGTACCCTTGAGTTTCTTTTCCCAATGTGAATTACTTTACATTTTTTAGCATTATAAAAAGAGTCTGAGAAATTAAGCTTTCTGATTGGCTGCAAACATTCTGACAGCCTTATGTTAATCTTTGATTAACATGCATGTAGAGCTTAACCATATGCTGAACAAGGTTTAACACTGTTCAAAAACATGTTTTATTATAATAGCAATAAGGAACTCCCAGGGATTATGTTAATGGTCAGTTAATCTCCCTCTAGGGGCATGTGGCACTCGGCTACACCTCATGCCACAGTACACCCCTAGAAGATGATTAACAGACCATTAACATAACCCTTTATCATGTCTTATTGCTTAATTAAGGTTCAGCTGCCAAATCTTGGACGAGTTCTCCAACCTGCCCAGATCCTCCTACAATTCTCTTCTCTCTTCCACCTTGTCTACTCTTGAGCAGATCTTTGTGTCATCTGCAAACAGGCAGATCTTACCCTGGATACCATCACCAATGTTACAGAAAAATATTTAAGAAGACAGGTCCAAGTACTGACTCCTGAGGTACCCCACTGGTCAGTTGCCTTACCTCTGAAAACTCACCCTTGACTACCACCCTCTGTATTCTAACCCCCCAGCTATTTCTCTACCCAGTTTACCATCATTTCCTCTACCCCAAGGTCCTTATCTTTCCTGTCCAGCCTCCTGTGGGGTCTGAGTCAGGTGTCAGCGTGGCTCAGTTGGTAGCACATCCGCCTCTGGACCAGAAGGTCATGGGTTCTCGTCCCACACCGGGATTGGACTTGTACCTAAAAATCGCTGGCATCCGAGTGCAGTATTGGGGGGTGCTGTACTGCTGGGGTGTGCCGTCCTTCGGATGAGACGTTAAACCGAGGTCCCTTCTGCCCACCCTGGTGTTGTCCTGGTGGGTGTCCAGGTGGAAGTAAAAGAACCCAGGGCACTCTTCGCAAAGAGTAGGGAACATTCCCGGTGTCCTGGCCAACATTCCCCTTCCCATAAACCGGTTCATGCAATTATCCAGGCTGTGTGTGGGTGATGATGTGCGATATGGCTGCCACCACACATTCAGTCACTTCACTACCAGTCTAGCATTGCTTGTAAAGCGCTTTGGATGTATGAAAAGCGCTATATAAATACTGATTCTTCTTCTTCTTCTGAGTCAAAGGCCTGCTGAAGTCAAGGTATACTATATTATGAAATGGGTCGAAAGAATACTGCCTCCTGATGGGTCAAGGGGTACTTTCAGACTGGTCATTATCCTAGCACAACAGCCCAGCTGAAAGTACTCCCTGACCAACAGGCTCACCACTCAGCTTTGGAGCAGTCTGCCTCGAAGGAGCCACCCAGCACACACACTGCATCATTTCAAACTGCCGCTGAACGCAGCTCAATTCAAACTGCCACCCACCATGGCTGTTCTTCACATGCTCCACTTACAGTTTCTTAAAAAAAAACATGAGTTAACTCGCAATTCCTTGACCCCGAGTGCTACTTTCAATCGGCTCCATCTCACAAAACACAAGTGAGACAGACCGCAAATGAAAAAAACATTTTTGTGTTAATTTAAACAAAAAGAAGACAGGTTGACTGTGGGCTGTGGACTGTGACAAGTACCTGCCATGCCCCAGACCTGATCAACAACCAGTAAATATATCCTGTAGTGAAAGCTACTGCCCACTGGCTACATTACTTGCAAGTAAGGAAAAGAATCGCCACCTGCTGGAAAAGTATTTTTATATTTTATATTAATATTTTATATTTTGGAGGCAGTATAGCACAGTGGTTTAAGGCTCTGAGCTGCAAATCTGGTGACATCCAGCAGACCAGACCTGGGTTTGAATCCCACAGCTTCCACTTGCATACCATGTGACCCTGAGCAGTCACTTAACTTTTCTGTGCTCCCAGGTCGCACCTGTGAAAAAGCTTTCAGCTTAGTGTGCTACTCCTGGTTAAACAAATAAAAATAAAAAAAAGTGGTAACATCACAATTTCCAAATGAGACTATTTTTTTTTGTTTTGCAAAGATTTTTACAACATTTTGTATCTTTCTTGGCAAATAAAATATATATTTTAGTTATTTATTTACTAATTTATATAGTGCTAGTGGGCACCCATTTCATAATTGCAGTAAGGCACTCTGGGGGGGGCCTTATGGGGGGGTTAACGGCCCTTCTTGGGTGGTGGAAGCACTCAGCTGACCCTCGTGCTTCAACCCACCTGAGGCGGGCTGTTATCCCACCATATAGCCCCCCATCATGCTTTATTACTTAATCAGTTGCCTGCCCCTTGTTTGCTTTTGTGTTAACCCAGCTGAAGAACTTGACCAGATTCATCTGACAAGACCTTCCCCTCATTAACCCACGCTGTCTAGGGTACTGTAGCCCATTCCCTTCTAGGAAATGCACCAGTTCCTCTTTCAGTAGAGACTCCATAATCTCTCCCATTAAAGATGTCTTGCTGACTGGCCTATAGTTTCCTGGCTCTTCCCTCTTCCCACTCTTGTGTGGCAGGATCACATCCATTGTCCTCCAGTCCCTTGGGACGACCCCTGTGGCTTGTGACATATTGAAAATGTCTGCTAGTGGTCCTGCTATGACCCCTGCTTCCTCACATAGCATCCTCAGGTGTATACCATCAGGTCCCACAGATTTATATACTTTCAACCCTGCTTGCTTTCCCAACACCATTTTTTCCAGTATCTGAACCATTGCCCCAGCATCTTTGCTCCCTCCCTTCCTAACCCCACAATCTGGCAGTGGCCCATCCTTCTCCTCAGTAAATACTGAATGAAAATGGTATCCTGTGAGAAGGGCAATCGCTATTGAGTGCCTACAAAAAGGGAGTCTCAATAGTGGCACCTGTTCTCAGTGCTAGTGGATGGGGGGGCAAATGCGGGTTATAGCGACATCCTGTTTCCATATGTATATGTGCATGCGGGGGGGAGCAAGCACACTGTGCATCTGGTGGAAGGGGATGGAGGGGTTTGTGAGATGTAGTGCGATGGTGGGTTGCCGAGCTGGCTGTGTGGCGTGGGGGGTTCATGGCAGGCTATGGTTGGGAGGGTGCCAGGTTCAGTGCTGGGAGCGTTGGGATTTTTGCGGCTGTTCGAGATTTTTAATTTTTTGTTTTCACCCCCAACATGCACCCCTGAGTTGAGAATCTTTAGTAGGAAATGTGGGTGTGGGGGCATAGCCCCCGCATAAACAAAAAATGAAGTTCCTGCACCCTTTTGCCATGTGCCGGGAGTATACATTGGCAAAATGGATTTTTGCTGATGTACAACAGCCCTAATGGTGATCACCTTTCCGCGATCACCGTTATCACATAAACCAAATGAAAATATTTGTTCAAGATCTCTGCCTTCCCCTTGACCCACTCCTCCAACCCCTCATTGCTTTTAAGTCTCACTATACCTGTTTTGCCTTTTGCCTGTCCCAGATGTAGCAGAAGAATGCTTTATCCCCTTTCTTCATCCCCATTGCCAACCAGAACTCCATCTCCAATTTAGCCTCCCTCACCTTTCTGGTGGCTTCTCTTGTTGCTTCCAGATGCTTCACCCTGTCTTCCTCCCTTTCATTACACTTACACCTTGAAAATGCCTTCCTTTTGGTTCTCACTGCTGCCTTTACATCAGCTTTGAACCACACTGGTCCCTCAGCCATTATACCTGGATACCCTATGAATGGCGCTATCTGCACTGCTCACTTTTCTACTGCGCTGCCATCACTATGTATTCATGCTGTTCTGTAATTTTTCCCTAATTTTGCCAAAGTTTACTTTTTTAAAGTCTCATACCATTTTTCATTTTGCCCCTTTGCCTGTCCCCACCTGGACCTCCAATGCTATTGTTCTGTCCTTTCTGAAACTGAGTGGTTCAAGGACTGATATGCTCTGAATCCTCATTGTTGGTGAGCATCAGACCCAGCAGAGCCTCCTCCCTTGTTAGGCAGTGAACTAATTGCTCTAGAAATGCCTCCTGGCAGGCATTCACCAGAATATTTCAAACATTTCCCTGTATACATGTCTTGAGAAAGAAAATTACTGAGAATGAGGCATTCTGTTTAATCAGCTTCAACTTTAAATCCAGTAAAGAAAGTGTACTTTTGCCTCAAAGTATTGTTTGGAGGGAGAGGGAAACTTTCTGAATAACAGGAAAAATCAGTATGCTGTTCACATTGAGTGAAATCTTCTGCAGGCATCCCTGTCAAAAAAATTAAGCAATAAGGCATGACGGTGTGATTTGTACTTGGATAACTCATGTTTTAAGTGAGATGGTGGGGTGGAAGAACAATGGGGAATAATAAAAACTGCCATCACAGAGGTAACGAGCCTTTGTGTGAAGCAAATAAACAAAACAAAACGATGTAAGAAACCACTATGGTTCTCAAAGGAAGTGGCAGTGAAGGTTCAAGAGAAAAAGAAAGCATTCAGGAAGTACAAGGAATAACAGAAGGAGCAGGACAGAGAACTGTATCAGTTAAAGCAAAAGGAGGCTGGGAAGGCAGTCAGAACAGCAAAGGCCCAAACCGAGGAAAAGATAGCCAACTCAGTTAAGAAGGGGGATAAAACTTTATAGGTACATCAGGAGCGAAGGAAGACCAAGGGAGGGATAGTGAGGCTTAATAAAGGGAGGGAGGGTGGGCAGAGGGTGACTGTGAAAAGGCAGAGACACTAAACAAATATTTTGCTCAGTATTTACAAATGAAGAGGGGAGGTACCTAAAACAAACAGTAGAAACACTCTGGATACAGAAGTTGATACCAGCCCATTTACAGAAGAAAGGTTCTGAAAGAACTCTTAAAACTGAAGCTGGACAAAGCAATGGGGCCTGATGGGATTCATCCCAGAACTCTAAAGAACTAAGGGTAGAACTAGTGACACCACTGACTACCCTTTTAACAAATCATGTGAGGATGGGGTGGTACCCGAGGACTGGAGGAGGGCAGATGTGATTCCCCTTCACAAAAGTGGGAGCAAGGCAGAAGCAGGAAACTACAGACCTGTTAGTTTAACCTCAGTGATAGGAAAATGATGGAATCACTTGAAGGAAAGAATTGTCAAGTATCTAGAGGCCAGAGGGGCACAAGACCCTAGACAGCATGGATTCACAGCGGGAAGGTCATGCCAGACGAATCTGATAGATTTCTTTGACTGGGTGACCAAAGTAGTAGATCAGGGAGGGGCTGTGGACATGGCCTACCTAGACTTTAGCAAGGCATTTGACACAGTCCCACACAAAAGATTAATATACAAGTTAGCCAGCCTGGGAGTGGGTCCCAAGATGACATCCTGGGTAAAGAATTGGCTGGAGAATAGGACACAGAGAGTAATAGTAAATGGAGTCCACTCAGAAGAAAGGAGGGTTACTAGTGGGGTACATGAGGAGTTCAGTGTGGGACGATGCGTCTTCAATGTCTTTATAAAGCGACATTGCAGAGGGACTGGAAGGAAAAGTATGTCTCTTTGCAGATGACACAAAGATCTGCAACAGAGTTGATACACAGGGTGGGGTGGAAAGGATGAGAAGGGACTTGGCAAGGTTAGAGGAATGGTCAAATGTATGGCAGCTTAGATTCAATGCTAAGAAGTGCCATGTAATGCACCTGGGAAACAAAAATCCAGGGGAAGAGTACACAATGGGGGGTGAGATACTAACAACAACAAAAATGGAAAGGGACCTGGGGGTAGTCATATCAGATGACCTAAAGGTGGGCAAGCAATGTGAGAGGGCAGCAAGGAGAGCTGGGGGGATACTGGGATGCATAGGGAGAGGCATCACCAGTAGAAAACAGGAAGTTATTATCCCTCTGTACAGACAGCTGGTGAGACCCCATCTGAGTACTGTGTGCAGTTCTGGAGACCCAGTCTCCATAAAGACATAGACAGGATGGAAGCTGTCCAGAGGAGGGCAACTAAAATGGTGCAGGGTCTGCACGGAAGACATATGAAGAGAGCGAAGGAGCTTAATATGTATAGCCTCGAGAAAGGAGGAGAGGGGGACATGATAGAAACGTTCAAGTACCTCAGGGAATCAACAAAGTCCAAGAGGGTAGCATCTTTCAAAAAAAGAGGTGTGCAAGAACAAGAGGGCACAATTTGAAGATAGGGGGTGCGGCTCAGAGGTAATTTAAGGAAGTATTTTTTCACAGAGAGGGCTGTGGATGCATGGAACGGCCTTTTGGAGGAGGTTGTGGAGTCAAAATCAGTGGTGGAATTCAAGCATGCATGGGACAGTCATAAGGCCATTCTAGGGGTTGGGGGTAGGAAGAAGTAGGCTGCTGGTTAACTAGGATCTGCAGCTTATCCAGTAGGTAGGGAAATGGGCAGACTGGGTGGGCCAAGCGGTCCTTATCTGCCATCAAATTCTATGTTTCTATGTTATGTAGAGGAAGCATGAGGATGAAGGCAAGTGCTACCACTGCCCAAGATGTGCTGTTATGTCAGCAGAGAGCACATTCAGGACTACTTTATTTTGATTATGAAATGGGCCCATTAGGATCAGTAAAGAAATGCTTTTTTATGTATTTCTTAAATTCTAAATTAAACCAACAGGAGAAAAATAAGTTGTCTCATAGACCTGCTGTAATTTTGTTGTTTTGTCAGTAGATGGCAGAGTGTGTGTATATATATTATTTTTGTTAAATATAAGCAAGTGAACTGAGGTGTACAGTACTGATACAGCTGTGGCTGCTTAATGAAAGCAGATCAGTAAGGCCACATATATTTTCACTGCTGTTGTACTGGGATATCAGCACTGGGTTATGAGCTCCTCAGTCAATCAGGTTTCTGGATTTTTTTTGTACCTATTTCATAATACCCAATATAGACTCCTCTTGGTGAATGGCAGCATCTAAGGATTCTATGTTCAACTGAAAAAAAGAGATGATGTGGCCCCGCTTGCATAGGAAATCTTTCTGACATAGTGTCATCAGTTGTATAATTTGCAATCATACTGGAATAAAGGAGGTCCATCTAGTAACTAAAAGTGTATCCTAAGTTAAACTTTGCTGGAGTTGTCTTTAAGAATGTCCAGTTTAGACAAATACCTTTTAACAGCAACATAAAATGTAGTAATAGTAGTAGAAGCATAGAAACATAGACGATGATGGCAGAAAATGACCAAAGGTCCATCCAGTCTGCCCAAGTTCAGGTTTCTAGCCCTCCCCAACCCCACTCCATTATCCTCCCTGATTTTTACACCCTGAACAACCAATATACTGTACCCTTCATTCTGTCCCAGCCATGCTTAAAACCACTAACAGTTTTTGCATCCACCATCATGGCTGACAGCATATTCCATGGCTCCACCACCGTTTCTGTAAAATAGTATTTCCTCACATCCCCACTGAACCTCTGTCTTGTTAGCCTCCACTCATAACCACATGACCACAAGCTGATATTCAACTTAAATAGTTCTCCACAGTTCACCATGTTAATTTCTTTTAGAAATTTGAGGGTTTCTATCACATCTCCCTTCTCCCTTCTGGTGTCCAGTGAGTACTTGTTCAGTACCTTAAGGTGCTCCTCATAGGACATGCCCTGCTGATCCTGAACCATTTTTATGTTGGCTCACGCTTGCACGGCCAACATATTGCACTAGTAGCAGATTTGGAGGTGCTGTCACTGTTGAGTGAATGCAGGGCACGCATCAGTAGGTAGTCCATCATTCCCCAATAAGCCAGCATGCAGTCACCACACCAGGAATACATAATGTGGTGAGCACATCTAGGGAAAGGTCCACTGCAATAAGAGCCAAGCTCGTCATGCAGTGGCACCTCCCAACGTGTACTTTCCTTGTGAAGCATTCTAGCAAACATGGCGGCAGTGACTGCCGCCACTGCCTGCCAGAATGCCGACTTCGGTGGTGCCCAACCCCCATGTTGGCATGCCCTGACCCAGTACATGTGCCGATGGGGAGCCCACTCCCCGTCAGCATAATGCCCCCCCATTTGTTGTGTGCCAAAGGGGGTGCCCAATCCCCTGGCTGTAGCCCCCTTCAGTATGTGCCAGAGGGTGCCCAATCCCCCATTGGCTAGCCCTCAAACACTCAGGTGGCACTGAGCCCACCCAGCATGCCAAATGCCCTGCAAAAAAAAAGTCCCGCGATGTTTTTTTTTAAACCTGTAAAAGAAAAAAATGGTCCCTCGCGATCTGTTCTGCTCCCTCCCTCAATCTGCGCCCACCCTCTGTGCACCCTGCCTCCCCACACCCTACCTCACCCCATACTTACCTTCGGAGTCCGGTGCGACAATCTTCAGTGGACCAGGAACATGTCTGCACTCTTCAAAACCGACCGCGAACTGAAGAAATGCTGGTAAGCTGTACAATGGCATAAATAGGGTTTTTTCAACTTTGGTGCATATCTCAGGCATTTTTTGGAATTTTTGCACCAAATTTTCAGCATGGGGTTATTAGGGCCTCTCCTCATGAATTTGTGCACTGTCATGGTGTTATTCAGTCCCGAAAGGTGATTTCTCGGTCACTGAACGGAATCACCTTTCGGGACCGATTAACGAAATGACAGTGCCACTGTTCATGAGGTGGACTCTCAAAAAGCTTATGCTACAAATTTGGTGAAAAAAAAATTAAAATAAATGACTGTTTTATGAGCGTGTGTTGCGCAGTTTCCATGCACGCTTGTAACTTCGTGAATTTGTAATATTTTCACTCCAGATTTTCAACATTGGCATTTTTCCACACCTCCTTATGAACAGTACAGCTGTCATTTTACATATCCTGGCCAAAATGTGTTTTCACACTTCCAGCACAGAATAGCATGGTCGCTGTGCGAAATCAGTTTATGGGACAGTTTGAGGAAATGATAGTGACACTGTTCATGAGCAGAGGTCTTAAAATGCATATGTTGAAAATTTGGTGATGAAAGTCCATAAAATGACTGTGTTACAAGCATGCATTGCTCAGTTTCCACACACCCTTGTAACTTCGCAAATTTGCAATATTTTCATGCCAGATTTTCAACACTGGCATTTTTTCACACCTCCTTATGAACAGTACAGCTGTCATTTTTCACATCCTGCCCAAAATGTGTTTTCACACCTGTTGCTCAGAATGGCATGGTCGCTGAGGGAAATCAACTTTTGGGACAGATTAACAAAATCACAGTGCCACTGTTCACGAGGGGAGCTCCCAAAATGCCTTTGTTGAAAATGTGTCTCTTCAGGGTGGGAGTGAGGTTGGTGTCAGTTCAATACTTCACTGCCATTACTATTATGCATCTCTAACTCCTGCACTACCAATGCCAATGCCAGCGAGCCAACATTCGGCATTGACAAATGCTTGTTTTACCCTGTGCTGTACCACCTTAAGCCTATCCCTGTTCTTCCTGAGGTGAGGATCCCAGAACCAGGCACAGTACTCCTGGTGTGGCTGCACCAAGGGTCTATACAGGGGAAATATTACCTCCCTTTTTCTGCTATCAAGACCCTTCTTGATACATCCAAGCATCTTATTTGCCTTGCTATAAGCCTTGTTGCACTGACTTCATTGCTTTAGGGAATTGCTGATGATAACTCCAAGATCTTGTTCCTCAGCCGTGATACTGAGTCTTACCCCTCTCATCCAGTAGGCCATCCTGGAGTTCTTGTTCCCTAGGTGCATCAACTTGCACCTTTTGGCATTGCCTTCCAGCTGCCAAACCCTTGATCACCCCTCAAGCTTTTGCAAGTCAGACTGCATTTTCTTTATTCCCTCATCACTATCCACCCTCCCACAGAGCTTAGTGTCATCCATGAAGAGACACAGCCTGCCCTGGACCTCCTCACCAATGTTGCTGATGAACATGTTGAAGAGGACTGGGCCCTGGACAGATCACTGTGGAACCCCACTCATGACCTCCCTCTCTTCTGACTTAACCCCATTGATGACTACCCTCTGCTGCCTCCCCTTTAGCCAGTTACCTACCTAGTTTACTATGACCTTAGCCACACCCAGATCTTCCATGTTCTTCAGAAAGCATCCATGAGTTAACAAGTCGAAATCCTTGCTGAAGTCAAAGTCAAGCATGTCCATAGCATGGCCTTATCCAATTCCCTCATCACCCAGTCAAAGAATATCTATCAGATTAGTAAAACAAGACTGCCCTGTCATAAATACGTGGTGTTTAATGTCCTGGGAACCGTTGCTGTCCTAGTAGTCCACAATATCTTCTTTGACCAGTGACTCCATTTTCCTACAATAGAGGTAAGACTCACAGGTCTGTAGTTCCTTGTTTGTTCCTTATCCAACCCCCTTATGGAGCAGAACTGCACCACCCTCTAATCCTTTGGAACCACCCCTTTCCGTAGAGATCAGTTGAATAGACCTACCAGGGGATCAGTCAGCTCTGCTACCAATTCCATGATAATCCTTGGATGCAGCCCATCTGGTCCTGAGGCCTTATCAATCTTTAGCACTGCCAGCCCATTCAGGACCCTTTCACTAGTATATGCTGGCTGCCTCATCTCCAGGACCCTCTTAATGGCTGCTTTGATGCCACTCATTGGTAATGCCCCACCATCCTGCTTATTGACAACTGAGCAAAAGTATCTCTTAAGGATGGCGGCCTTCTACCCTTCTGCCTCAGTTGTCTTATCCTCCTCTGTTAGCTTCACAATTCCCCCTCCTTTCTTCCTTTCTTCCTTTTTTCACTAATATAACGGAAAAATTTGGAAGGTCATGGTGACAAATGCATACAGCCTGGGAAATAAAGTCCTAGACATGGAGGCCTTAATAATTGAAGGATACCTGGACATGGCAGCAATAACTGAAACCTGGTACACAGTTAATCATGAGTGGGAAACAAATGTACCAGGATATGTTCTATTCAGGAGGGAGAGGGAGGACAAAAAGGGAGGGGGTAGCCCTGTATGTCAGAGAGGGTATAATGGCAACACAGGTGCAGGGTAGGCATGGGGAGGCCAAGGCACTGTGGGTCGCCATTCAACCTGGAAATGGCACAGCAATATGCGCAGGGGTGATATACAGGCCTCCAAGACAGGGAGAGGAACTGAACAGGGAGCTAGTGTAGGAAATACACGAGATGGTAATGAAAGGTGAAATTCTAATGATGGGGGGATTTCAATATGCCAGACATGGATTGAAGCACCAGTGTAGCTGCTTCAGCCAGAAGCAAAGGCATCCTTGATTCACTCCAGGAGACTGGACTCAGGCAGCTTGTGCTTGATCCCACCAGAGACAGGGCAATTCTGGATTTAGTAATGACCAACGGGGATCGAATCACAGATGTCCAGGTAGAAGGGCAACTTGGATCCAGTGATCACAACATTGTGTGGTTCAGCATAGGGACAGAGACTCACTCAAGTCATACTAGGACAAAGGCTTTGGATTTCAAAAATGCTGACTTTGCTGAAATGGGGAGGGTATCAAAAGAGCCCTGGAGAGAACAGAGGCAGGAGGGGGAGTGGAAGCATCTAAAGGAAGCCTTACTGGAAGTAACAAACCAATGCATCAGATTGGTATGCAAGGGCAAGAGAAGGCGAAAGCCACTGTAGTTCTCAAGAGAGGTGGCAGAAAAGGTGAAGGCAAAAAGGAAAGCATTCAGGAAAGATAAGGAGACCGAAAGGGGGGAGGAGGAGGACAGGGAAGAGTACCTAGAGTATCTAAGGGAAGCGGGATAGGCAGTAAGGAGAGCAAAGACACAGACTGAGGAAGGTTTAGTACAGTCAGTTAAGAAAGGGGACAAGGCATTCTTCAAGTATATCAGTGAAAGGAGGAAAAACAAGGGGGGGATTGCAAGGTTCAAGGGAGAGGGAGGGGAATGCAAGGAGGGTGACATGGCAGAAATACTGAATAAATAATTCTGTTCAGTAATCACAGAAGAAGGGGACGGACGGGGCCACAGCAATACAGCAGTTGTCAAGGGGGTGAAGGGGTAGACAATAGTCCATTCACAGGGGAAAGAGTCCTGCAGGAGCTCACTAAATTGAAGGTGGACCAAGCTATGGGACCAGATAACATACACCCAAGGATATTAAGAGAACTGCGAAGGGAGATAGCAGAACCTCTGGCAGCCATGTTCACTGAATCATTCAACACAGGGGTGGTACCAGAGGATTGGAGGAGGGCACATGTGGTCCCTCTACACAAATCTGGCAGCAGGGAGGAGGATGGGAACTATAGGCCGGTCAGCCTCACTTCAGTAGTGGGGGAGGTCATGGAGGCATTGCTTAAAGAAAGGATGGTGGGGCATCTAGAAACCATCAGAGTCCAGGACTATAGGCAACACGGATTCACAGCGGGGAGGTCATGTCAGACAAATCTGGTTGATTTCTTCAACTGGGTGACAAAGGAAGTAAATCAGGGTGGGACAGTGGACATCGCCTACCTTGATTTCAGCAAAGCCTTTGACACCGTCCCACATAGGAGGCTGATAAACAGATTGGGTAGGCTGGGCATGGGGGACAGGGTGATAAACTGGGTTAGAAACTGGCTAACTGACAGGAGGCAGAGGGTGGTGGTAAATGGGTTGCAGTCTGGGGAGAGGGGAGAGTGACCAGTGGGGTGCCTTAGGGATTGGTCCTGGGGCCAGTTCTGTTCAATGTCTTCATTAGCGACATTGCAGAGGGGCTGGAAGGAAAGGTCTGCCTGTTTACAGATGACACCAAGATCTGTAACAGAGTGGATACCCCAGAGGGGGTGGAGAAAATGAGGAGGGACCTGGGAAAGCTTGAAAAATGGTCTGAGGACTGGTAACTGAAGTTTAATTCAAAAAAGTGCAAAATTATGCACCTGGGACACAGAAACCTTGGGGAAAGCTACAGAATAGGGGGAGTTGCTGACAGTCACAAAGGAGGAAAGGGACCTGGGAGTTATTATTTCAGACAACCTGAAAATGTCAAAGCAGAGTGCCAAGGCAGCTGGAGGGCCAGTGGCATGCTGGGGTGCATAGTTAGGGGTATCACCAGCAGAAGGAGGGAGGTAGTGATGCCATTAGATAAAACCATGGTCACGCCTCACATGGAGGACTGTGTGCAGTTCTGGAGGCCACATCCTCGTAAGGACATTAGCAGGCTGGAGACAGTCCAGAGAAGGGTGACTAAGATGGTACAGGACTTGCAACACAAGACTTATGAGGAGAGATTAAGGGCCCTCAATATGTACTCACTGGAGGAGGGAAAGAGGGGACATGATAGAAACATTCAAGTACCTCAAGGGTTTAAACAAGGTGCGGGGGGGAGACATTTTCCAATACAGGAGGAGCACAAGAACAAGGGGGCATGACATGAAATTGGAAGGTGGGAGGTTAAGAGGGAATGTGAGGAAGTTCTTCTTCACAGAGAGGGTGGTGGACACATGGAATGGTCTGCCTCAGGAGGTGGTGGGAGTGAGCACTGTGGATGGATTCAAGCATGTTTGGGACAGGCATAGGGGAACCATAGAGGTACAGCAGTGGGTGGGTTGGAAGCAGTAATCCAGTACAAGGGCTTATGGGAAGACTAGATGGGCCAGGTAGTCATTACCTGCTGAAAATTTCTATGTTTCTAAGAATTATTTTTCTCCACTTTTGACCCCTCCACAATAAGCAGGTCTGTGTCTGTTTTTGCCTCCCTAGCCACCCTCTTTGCCTCCTTATTTTTCAGCAAACATTTTTCCCATTCTTCTTCCCCCTGCTTTTCTTTACATTTGTATGCCTTTTTCTTGATCCTCACTGCTTCCCTGGACCTTGCCAGGAACGATAGCAGTCTCTTGAACCTGTTTTTTTTGTTACTCTTCCCATGCATACCTTAGATAGCCCAAGAATGGCCCCATTATTGCCCCCCAGCTTTCTTCCACCCATCTATATTCTCCCCCCTACTAACTTATCCCTGACCAACTTATTCAGCCTACTGAAGTCTGCCCTTCTAAAATCAAGGACTTCAGCTCTTGATTGTGGGTTACTAGAACTGAGGGCCAGTTTGAACCAAATAGAGTGATGGTCATTGTTCCCTAACAGCTCCCCTGCTCCCACGGCTTCTACCACCTGCAAGTTGGTGAGCACCACATCAAGAACTGCGGTCTACTTGGTGAGCTCCTTAACTAACTGGACCAGCAGATAGTCCTAGAACACATCCAGCAAAACCTGGCTTCTGGTTCTCCTGGCCACTGGAACATCCAAATCAATATCCCTTAGCTATCCCTCTTTCCAGTTCTTCCCTGTGCTCTGTCCTTTCCCTCCCCTTTGCCTGGCAGTCTATCAATCACCCGCAAGAGCAGTTTCTTGCCTAAGGCTAGAAATGTGCAAAGTTGACAAACTTCTCTCTGTGAAGAAATTTGTGAAGTTTGCCACATTTGTGAACTGTAACCTGCCAACATTGCAAAGTTTTTGGCAGGTGAAGTGGCCTTTTCCAGGGGAAGTTAAGGTGACGTTTCAACTTCACCTTAACTTTGTCTTAACTTCGCCTCAAAAAGTGCCATTTCCCAAGGGGAAACTAAATGCAGTGGCAAAGTGGGGAAGTGGACAATTCATGCAGTTATCTGTGAAGGCGAAATTCACAGCTTCACCAGAACTTAGCCAGCAAAGTAAAACTTTGCAACATCTCTACCTGCGGCTGCAGTGAGTTGCACCCACAGTGACTCCATTTCCCCATTACTACCCTGATGCACCCATCTTCTGTCACCTCTATGCCCTGCTTGACATTAAGGGCTACTCCTCCCCCTCTACCTGTTCTTCTATCTATCCTGAACACTGAGTACCCAGGGACTGTCAGGTCCCAGTCGTCGTTTTCCGAAGCCCTTGTTTCTGTTATGTCCACAGTGTCCACTTCAGTGTCTGCTATCAGCACTTGGAGCTCACTGAGTTTATTATCTAGGCTCCTGGCATTAAGGCATACCCCTTCCATCTGACCCTTGATCCTGATTAGCTACTACGCTTGCACTTTACATGTCCTGTCATCCTCTTGTTTTTCTTGGTGCTCAAACCCCTTGTATTCCTCCTCTTTAAAGTCCATTCACCTATTCCAGTATAGACCACAGCTTTCTTTGTAGCTACTAAGCTGCTACAAGCCTCTAGAAGTGGGGGGGAGGGGTGCTATTTAGGATCCCCTTCCTCTGTCCTGCCATTGAGGTTTCCCTAGACCCAGGCTCTCCTGCAGTCAGTTTAAATATCCAAAAAAGATGTCAAATTTCTGCCCCAGCAAGCAGGCCCCCTCTCTCATCAGGTGAAGTCCATCACCCTACTACCAAGTAGTAGCAGTAGTAAAAACCTTTAGTTTTAGATAGGATAGAACTGGCAAATTAATGTCTGGGATTGGATAACATTTAGTAGGGGTATACAAATACACTAATCAAGTATTTGTCAAGTACTGTACCAGTATTCACCAGTATTCTGGCATTTGGCAGTATTTGAGCATTCTATATTTGAGACTTTGTGTGTTGTTAGCCCACACCAAACCCACAACTAAATGATAAAATAAGGGAATAGCTGAGCCCACTAAGCCTACTCCACTGCTTTTCCACTGCACACTACCCACAAATGCCCATTCTTGACCTCCAGCCTGACAACCCTGAGTCCTAACCACTTGACAGAAACAAAAGCAAAATGCAGTGCCCTCACCCACTGCATGCTGGCTGCCCATGCCGTTCTCACCCACAATAATGCTGTCTCATTGAAAGCCTGCCATGCCCTTGCCTCACACCTTCACCCACCAAAGAATGTGAATGCCACCCTCTGACAGTAGCAGGGCCAGGGTCTTGGCTCCGTTTACATCAACGTGACCATTTCTTGTCATGGCCCTTCTCCGTGGTTGCCACTTGAGGCTGATACAGGGCTTGTTCTGGGATCTGCTACATTGGTGGCTTCCTCAAGTATGTGAAATCTGGGTGTGATCCTTGATAATAGATGGACTTTTGAAGATCAGGAGTCATCTGTTGTCAGCAGTGGTTTTTACCATTTGTGGAACATTGCCCAGATTAAGCCCCTCATTCTGCCCAAGGACCTGCCGACACAAGTGCATGCCTTTGTAACCTCCAGGCTTGACTACTGCAACTCTCTGTACTGCAGGGTCACAGGAGTCACCCTCTGCAGACTGCAGCTGGTGCAGAATGTGGTGGCCTGGTTACTGATGGGCCTCTCGAGGTCCAGTCATGTGATCCTGGTCCTACAGCCGGGTTAAGTACGATTTCCCGGCAATCATTATCCCGACATATTGTTATCCAACTTCTATATCCCAACACCCAAAACACCATCACACACCATCACACACTAAATACCAACTTATGAAATCCTGACAGTATGCTCTCCACCCATTCTATATCGAAGCGGCAAACTATGAACATTACCGAACTTCGATCACCAAACTCAATTGCAACTTCTGGCAGAGCCACTAACTGCTTTCTGAAAAAAAGCAGGAGTTTAAATGCACCAGAATGTGATTACCTGTAGCATACGTTCACCACTTTTGAAATATTAAAAACATAAAACTTTGAGAAGAACGAGGCAGCAAACTTCGAACACCAACCCCCAACTCTGAACTTCAAACCTACTTTGAAGCCGCAAACTTTGAACACAACCCCACTTCAAACTGCAAATACACTTGAAACTAAAATGTTTGATCACTAAACCCCCTACTCCGAACCTCAAACCCACTTCAAACTGCAAACCCACTTCACACTGTAAACCAGCTTCTGTCATACCAACAATACTTACACACTCTCTCTCTCTCTCTCTCTCTGTCTCTGTATGATAAGTTTAACAGCGCCATACATGAATGCAGTATCTAACTGAGACCTTGAGACCTTTCTTATGCTATTGAAGCATGAGCTTCTGTCAGCAAAACCACTTTGAGCTGTGGTCGGAGCATTTCAAATGGCACATACTGTATATAACAACAGCTCAGACATTTTAGTTTGAAGTGGGTTTGCAGTTCAAAGTGGGTTTGTGTTCAAAATTTGTGACTTTGTTCAGTTCGTTCCATCTAGTTGACATTTTATTTTGAGAGAGAGAGAGAGTATTGTCGGGATGACTGAAGCTGGTTTACAGTTCAAAGTGTGTTTGAAGTTTGGAGCTGGGATTTGGTGAGACATTTTAATTTGAAGTGGGTTTGCAGTTCAAAGTGGGTTTGTGTTCAAAGTTTGTGGCTTCATTCCTTTCATTCGGGAACATAAATGATGGGATTTTGAATGACGGGATTTCAAAAAAGTTGGGCTTTTAGTGTTGGGTACTTGTCTGTCGGGATTCCGTCAGTCGGGAATTAGTACAGATCTCCTACAGGCTCTGGCTGCTGGTCAGGTAGAGGGTCCTTTTCAAGGTGGTCTTCTCACCTTTAAGGCCCTATATGGACTGGGTTCTAGCTATCTGTCAGAGCTCCTGACACCGGTGACATCTGCTCGCTCCCTCTGCTCCTCTTCGAGGGGCCTCCTGGACTTTCACAGGGTTCAGCTCAAGACCTAAGGAGATCATGCATTTAGCATCTCTGGGCCAACATTGTGGAACTCGCTAGCACCTTCAGTCTGGGAGGCTCCCTTGATTAAGGTGTTCAAGCAAAGGCCAAAGGCCCATCTCTTTGTCCTGGCTTTTGCAGATTTCTGATTTCATCTCATTCTAGTCCCCTTATACGATAGACCAAAAGCCCTTTTATTATATTAATTGCTGTATTTAGTATTTTTTGAACTGTCATTGTTATATTTATTTATGTTTGTTTTATTCCTATGTTCTTGTTATAATCTGTTAGGTGCCCAGAGCCTCCACGATTGGGTGGCCTAAAAATAAAATTGCCTTGCCTTGCCTTCTTTGTACTGTCACTTCACTGGAATCCTCGGGCTCCATTTGACCTCAACCGTTCGGTCAAAACAGCTCTCAAAAAAGGGCCCCCAGAGTGTCCGCTGAATATGTCAGCCAAATAGCCCTGAATGCAGTGAGTATTCGTAATTCAGAATTTGGCCAAATACACAATGTATTCGCTATATTCAGCCATCGATTTGGATTTGGCGCACACCCCTAACATTTGGTAGCTGAGGTAATATTATGAAGGTGTATAAGTTAAGTAATTAAGAAGATAGGACACAGAACCCACACCATGGAGTGTATACAGTGAAGCCCACCAGGATGAGGTGCAGTGTCATAGTTTCCTGCATGATAAAAGGGAGTAATTCCCATTGAAATTGCATTGTTTACTGCAGTAACTCTATTACGGCATGCTGCATAATTGAACTTAATCCTGTCAAGCTTCACTGTATATATATATATATATATATATATATATATATATATATATATATCTATATATCTATATATCTATATATATATAGTTTTCAAATAAAAACAGTTGGTTAACGACAGCAGCTAGTTAATATTTAAAATGTAGTCACGCTACACCTAGAGGGCCACTAGGGGGCACAGAAATGGCTTGTTTAGGAATGAGCAGATGAAATGGCCTCTCCTCTCCTTATAGCAAGATGTCAGAAAAATTAAGAGTAAATAAAAGTCTGGCTCAATGGTACCAGTGGAGCATTTTACACTCATGGGGGAGATGGGAGGCCTGGGTTGACACCATGACCTGACTTCTGCCCCAAGCTGGTGAAGCTTGGAGGCAGTACATTCAATCCCTGGGATGGAGGGTGGTGTCTGCCCACTGCAGCAGCACCTTTTGTGAGTAGTAGGGTGGGCCTGATGTTGTGAGTGATGACATATCATCAAGTCCCCCTCACTACAGGCCAGTTCTGCTGGTTAACCAACACAGTTGTGTCAAGGCGAGGTGGGAGGGATTAAGAAGGAAGAAAATTCCCCAGCCACCAGGGCAATGGCCTCCCCATTACTCCCACACCAACAGTTCTGGCATTATGTAGCTATGGTGAGCAACTAAAGTGAGTGAGAGATCTTAAGATGGGCAGATAAAAACTGGAAAATACTCCAAGTGTCATATAATGAACATACTGTAGTTTTCCTCATCCCACTCAGCTAGCAACTGACCCTGGTTCCTCCTCAGTGAGCTATTGACTATAGTTGTAATCTAAGGTAAACTTGGGGACTAACATGTGGAATTCTCTTCCAATGGGGTTTGAATCATTGGACAGGACTGACTGAGGCAATGGGAAGGTGCTGCGAGGCTGATAAGCATAAGAGCCAGATGGTCAATGTAGAGGGAGTAGGGAAGTGCAGTTAGTGGGAAAGAAAGTTAATTAAAAAATGATTTCCCCTCTTTTAAAAAAAAAAAACATTTCCTTATGTTTCCTCCTATGTCCCAACTGTGGTGGGGCTTGAGCCAACTAAAGGCTCCATCACTGTAACACCAAAGTGACTAGCTACAGTGGCCCATAAAGTTCCACCCTGCATGCTCTTATAGGTGCCAACATTGTTCACTCAAACTTTTCCCTACATAGTCTCCCACTCAGTTGTTACTGAACATATAAAAAAAAACATTATGGCCAATTAGGACTCCAAATGGTTCATTTTAGCCCTTAGCATCTGGTAGTTCCCCCCTCCCGGTATCAGACTGGGTGAAGATAGCTTTCAACTGCACTCTGCACTCTGTCCCCAATTCCCCCCACCCCAGTGTCCATCCCCAATATCCATATTCTCCCACTAGTAAATTTTTTATAAATTTATTCAGGGAGCATTAATCAGTCTTCATCCCCTTGTCCCCCAAATCCATCATGGGTAGAGCCCAATCCCAGTTCCAGTAGCAATTGTAATGCAGCCCAGAACCAAATTCTCCCACATACTACCTGCTACAGTAGGCCCTTCACAGCATCTCTATTGCAAGGTTGTGCTGAACTGCAGGGACAGTGAGGGGCCAAGTAGGCAGTATGCAGGGCCATTTAGCTTTGTCATTCCCTGGGACTGAGACTGCTGGGGAGCCAGAGGGACCCATATGCATGGGGGAAGAGGGCCATTGTAATCTGGAGCTAAGCAGAGCCATGTTAAGCATGGTGGATGACTGCAGTGGTGATTTCTGGCAGCCCATGCATCCCCACACATGCATGCAGGCAGAGTGAAGCCATTTTGTGTTCAGCCAGAAATGACCACATGCACTAGGGACATGGCTGCAGAGGGCACTGTGCCCAGTGTCAGGAAGGGTGAGCGAGTTGGGGGGGGACAGCAAAAAAAAAAACAAAAAACAATGATTAAAAGGAGACTGCATGGGCACACCTGGGCCCTATAGGGGATGACATGAGTAAAGCGGGTAGATGGGCATACATGGCCCACTCAATGTGGCTACTATTCAGGGCTACAATTTGAGATTGGCACTCATTGTGGAAACTTTGTGGGTTACAAGTTAAAAAAGGAGCTTTGATAAAGCTGGGTCACTGTGCCAAGGCATTCCCCCAGTGGACCAAGGCTCAAGGTGGCCTGGCAGAATCAAGAGGTACTTCACCAGCCAGCCAGGTGGGAGAGTGGCACATAACAAAAGAGGGGAAAGCGAGACTGGGGAGGATAGAGAGAATATCAGAACAGGTGTGCTGTATCATGAATGCACATAGTAACAGTTGTTTTCTGTTACCACAGTGCATTCTGAAGTGCAGCATTATGCAGAGGCGGCTACTGCATATAGGGGCAGTTTTCTACATTTGTGTTTTTCAGCTTGCTTTGGGGTTTTCAAGATGCCTGGAAAAATGAAGCAAAGGCAGACCAGGGGATGGCAGAGTCTGAGAAGCAGCTCCCTAGTTCAGGCATGAGGCAAGATGAGGTGATTGCCTTTGGGCATGGTGGCTACAATGGGAGATTCCCTGGGACTTTGCCTCCCATGGGATACCCAACTGAGGGAGGCAAGGAGCATCTCTGGGAATACACAGCCATAAGCACTAGAGCAGAAACTCAGCTGGGTCACGGCCTTTAACAGGGCCCAGGAACTGGGACGGGCAGGGCCCCAAACTTTGGGGATGGCATTGGACCTCATACAGGTTGTGAGGGGGGGCTTCTGTGGCCCAGGTAGCAGCTGCACCTGAAGTGGCAGCAACTGTGTCTCAGGCACTGGCCCATCCCCAGGCAACTGTTTTTGTGAGTTTGGGAAGCCAGTTTGGTCTCACATCACAGAGAAGGAGCAGAAGCCGATTCTGAGTAGGGAATCCATGGATATTTTCACTCTCAAATTTGTCCAAGGTGCCAGAGTAAGAAAAGGAAAAAAATAATAAAGAGAAAGATGATGGGTTAGAAATAAAAAGAAGGGCCCAGATCTACCGCACCTGGGAGAATTGGTTGGAGGCATTTGCTATTTTCGCAGGAACAAGAAACCCGGTGAAACCCAGAAAAGGGGGTGGGGCTGTGGAGTTACTACAGCAGGGTCATGGCCATCCATGCAAGCAAACCAGGTTATGGGTGGTTAGAATATGATTTTTGTCATAAGAAACAAAGTGATCTGGCAAGGCACTGGAAGGTATTGGACATGCCATTGTTATGTGCAAGCCCATGGGGGGCCCAGCACACAGACAGTGGCTTCCAGGTCCCACCGGCCCAATCCCTTAATTAGATGGTTGCAAGGTTCCACCTATCAGGTGGGGTGGGATCAGTGCCTGGACTTTGCTACAGTTTCAGCCAGGGAGGGTGCAAGATTGAGGGTTTCAGGTTTAAATATGAGTGCAAGGCCTGTGACCAGCCTCACCCATTTACACAGTGCAAACCAGGTGGCATAATCCCGGCCATTTCAGAAGTGATACAACAAGCTTTCCAATGGCAATGAGGGTGGACAAAATTTGGCCATGACTTGTTAGCTACCTGAACTTGGCATTTACTTGCTCCTTGGCATAGGTCTTCACGGTCAGCTTCAGGGTACCCTACAAGGGCCCACACAGGAGGTATGAAGCAGAGAACTTGAAGTCAGCCAGAAAGCAACTGGATTTAGTCCAGGAAAATATAAAGAAAGAGGTGGCCGTAAGATGGATTACTGGCCCATTTACAGCCCCAGCCTCACCACGTTTGTGTCACCTATTGGCCTAGTCTCCAAGAAGGTCCCAGGCGAGTTCAGGATAATAACACCCTGTCTTACTCAGAGGAGAATTCTACCAATGATCATATTGACAGACAGGACTCAGAAAAGCTGCCCCACAGCAGAGTGTGCTAAAGGACAAACAAGTAGCACAAGCAAATAAGTTACTTCCTGATGACGCCTTTGCGAAACTGGTAGAAATTGGCGGGGCTCTGCCTGACTCTCCCCTGGTTTGTGCTTTTGCACAGTTGGGGACAGCATTTTAGATTTTTTGACTAATAAAACTGTTTGGAACTTAACTCTGCATTGTTGTGGTCTCGTCTGTGGTGAGTAGTGCTGGACTTATTTGCTAATGATCATATTGACCCTTGCTGCATGGCAGTGCCATACGCATTGCTTCAAATAGCAGCTGGGATGGTGAAGGCAGCAGGAAGAGGTGCTTTTTTGGCAAAGACAGACATTGAATCCATATTTTGGCTATTGCTGATGCATGCAGATGACAGGGACCTTTTTGTGGATGAAGTTCAAAGGCCAGTATTATGCCGACAAGTGCATGCTAGATTTGCCAATGAGGTGTGTAGTGGCATGCACCATGTTTGAGAAGGTCAGCACTTTTCTGTACTGGGTAATAATGAACAAGGTGGGGTGGATTGTAATGATTCATTACCTGGACAACTTCCTGTTTGTAGGGAGACCTAGCACCTGAGAATCTGGATACCTTCTGAAGGCATTTCTATTGCCAGAATGGAGGGGCATGTAAAATAACTTTGTAGACGCAGCTGCTCAGGCACCTTAACTTTGCATGCAAATTCATTCCTAGTGGAAGAATCTCCCTGCAACACATGGTGAAGGTGAGTTGTGGATGCCAGAATCCTCATCACAGGCTGTGGGAGACTGCAAGCATGACAGAGGCTCTGGCAATGTGGTTGGCTTTTCTAAATTGTTTTAATAGGGTATCCATTTGGCCAATGCGCACAACCTGCCAGGAACTTGAGATCTACATGGATGCATCCGGAGGCTTTGACTTTGGGGTGTACTTCCAAGGATCTTGATGTGCAGAGCAGTGGCCATCCAGCTGGCAAGACTTTGGTCTGATGATCCTCACCTTGGACCCTGCCAGAGGAAGTGGTGGGGGCTGAAACAATCACGGGATTTAAGAATGCATGGGATAGACAAAGGAATTCTGGAGGTCAAGGGTAAGGGGCAACAGAGTTCTAGGAAAACATAAACTGAAGTTACAAACTCAAATGGGCAGACTAGGTGAGCCATAGGACCTTATCTGCCGACACTGTCTATGTACCTTGCTCAAGGTGTGGTCAGTTTAAGATAGCAAGGTCATCTTCAGAACAGATAACATGAGGGTGGCGGTACACACCATTAATGGGCAACCGGGGCAAAAGGGCCGATGGTGTAATCTATGCGAGTCTTTGTACTTAAGTGCCTCACCTTAAATACCCAGTTCAAAGCTCTGCATATGCCAGGTGTTGATAATGATATCACTAATACTCTTTCTCATTTACAATGGCAGAGATTCTAGGAACTGTTGCCCAGAGTGGAAGAACATCCCAGAAGAGTCCCAGCTCTCCTTCTGGGAGTTTGTAAGCCAGAAGTCTGGAAGCTACTCGGGAACTCCTTAGCTCACAGCACATGGGCAGCATATGGCAGGGTTGTTCAGAATTTTTGTAATCATGTGGTGGGCCCAGGTCTGGAAAAATGTGTGGCCAATATCAGTAGGCCAGCTATGCCAATATGTAATACAGATGAAACGGTAGCACGTCAAAACGGTGCATAAAAAACTGTGACTGCTAAAAGGGCTCAAGGATAATGTCGAATGACAAATTCGGTGATGTCTCTGTACCCCCTCCCCGATGTCCACTCCCCCTGGAGTAAGTATATTTAGTAAGGTGGGGTGTGGAGGACACAGCTCCCCACAAAATGAGACATTGTCAAATTTGTCATTCGGCATTATCCTTGAGCCCTTTTAGCGGTTGCTGCTTTTTATTCACCATCTTGACATGGAACCCAGATGAAACTAGTAGGATATACGCCATTGTAGTTGAGCAACACCTAGCAGACATAGCCTGGTTTTCCAAAATCATTGGGTTTGAGACCAATACACAAGCCTTTAGTCTTTGTCAGGTGCTAGCAAGGTGGGCCGAGGGCATACCTACAAGGGTGGATGACCATTGCCCAATTAACTCAGACCTGTTTGAGCATGTTTGGGGAGAATGGCAGTGTGTGTGCTCATCCCTGTCAGAGGTGTTATTCTGAACAGCCTTTCTGGTGGCCTACTGTGGGGCATTTGGAGGGTCGGAGTTGGCTCAGCCAAACAAGGTGAAAGGGGTGGAAGTAAACTTGGCATATAAGAATGGCAGTAACCCAGTAGGGGGTATTCATATGGCACTGGAAGAGGAAGACAGATTGCCTTGCAAGGGGCTGCTGGTGCAACCTAAGGTAACCCCCAGGGGCACAATGGGATGTGCAGGCTGAGACACAGGATTATGTAACTCAGAGGCTTGGTGGTGGTGGTGGGGCTCTGACATAGAGACAGAATCCCGCTGACAGTATTTCAGTTTTGACACATTGTTGTCTGAGCTATAAAAGTTTTGACATTGAATAGAAGGGAAACAGATTAGGGTGGAGAAGTGGACATGGCATACTTAGACTTCAGCAAGGCTTTCGACACTTTACCACATAGGCTCATAAGGAAAGTGGGCAGTTTGGGAATGGGTCAGAATAGAGGCTGTACAGAGGAGGGCAACTAAAATGGTGCAGGTGCTGCATCAGAAGCCCTCTGAGGGGAGATTGAGGGATCTCAATATGTACACCCTGGGAGAGAGCAAGGAGAGGGTGGGCATGATAAAGACCTATAAATACCTTAAGGGGGTGAATAAGAAATGTATTTTTTAGAACAGGAAGTGAACAAGAACTATAGGGCATGCAACAAAGCTGTAAGAGGGGAATGTAGAAGAGATGTGAGGAAGAACTTCTTCACTGAAATGGTGGTGGATGCCAGGAACAGTCTTCCAGTGGAGCTGGTGGTGGTGAAAACAGTGGTGGGATTCAAGGATACATGGGATAGACACAAAGGAATCTTGGAAGGGAAGGAGGGAGGTAGCCAGAGATCAGGTAAGGTCTGTGGTGACAGTATAGGCTGGGAAAATGGGCAGACTGGGTGGGAAAGCAATCCTTATCTACTGCCAAATTATATTTCTATGAATTCCATTGAGTTCAGTACTTACACCTTTCCCACGGGAGCAGCTACCAATGTATAGAAACATAGAATTTGATGGCAGATAAGGACTGCTTGGCCCACCTAGACTGCAAGGACCAAGGGCTTCTCAGACAGCCACATTTAGGTACTAGGGAGGTGGAGGTTGCAGGGTTTTGAAAGGTACAGTATATGTGACCACACTTGCTATAATTTTCTTCATTTCTTTCCAGATGAATTATAGATTTATGAACACTCCTTTATCCATTGGGTAGCCAGGCGTGTGATTCAGACTCTGGGGGTTAGAACCTCTTTCTCGACCCCCTAAAGAGGCAGGTGCATTAGATGTGGTGCATGGGAGCAGGTGGCAGGACTTCTATGAGTCATGGCAGAATCCCAACAGTGTGGTCCTCTCAGAGTGCTAGTGACCCACCTGGGTGGCAGTGACCTGGGGCAGGTGAAGTCACTCAGATAGCTGTGCCAAATTTATTTAAGCTTTTGTTAACCTGGTAAGCACACTAGACTGAGGGTCTATTTCCAGGTGTGACCAGAAACGTTAAGAATATCGTACAATCACATAATATAATAAATACATGATATAAAAACAAAAACAAATATGCAGCACAAAATAAACTAAAATATACAATAATTTACAAATCATAATAACATCTAAAACAATGACAAAGTAATTGAAGCATTTGCAGCATGTACTAGATATTAGATGATCTTTCAACCTCTTTTTAAACTTGTACTTTGTTCTGGAACACCTGCTTTCTAAGGGAAGTGAGTTCCACAAATTGGGGCCGGAGTACAAACAAAGCCTTTCAGCCCATATTAGATTCAACAGATAGAACTACTATCAATTAAGTGGCATTTGATCTCAGAGAAGTAGACCTTTTAGAGATTGGCTATGTCAAATAATGACTAGAACATTGTGGATGATTATTGCTTGAGATATTATGGATAAATGCTGCAAAATCATTCAGCCTTTTTTCCACTTCTACAGGTCAGTCTCAGACATTATAACAGACAATCGAGCAATAATTTAGTCGTGACAACAATAGCTTCTTGCAATCACTATCAGACCAGTTTTCAATTGTTGTTGTTTCCCATAGCTATACCCAACATTTGACTTGCAGTTTTACAAACAAATTCTTTTCTAACATCATACAAAAGTGATAGATCTAGCAGAATGTGTAGATACAGTATTTAAAAGTCACAACATTTTCAGTTATTAATCCATCCAGACTGTAAACACATAACTGCTCCTGTTTATGAGCAAGCTTTGACTTCATACCAAGCAGCGTGGTCTTTGTTGTCTGTATAGTAATAACTCACTAACATTCTTTCAGCTGTAAGCCCCCATTCTGGGCTTATCTGGTTTGCTTCCATTTCCTCATTGTCCTTGACTGGCTCACTGCTGCCATGACCTGGGTCCAATGTGCCCGAAACACTCTGTCTGGTCCCCGATGTGTTTCTCCCTATGAATGGGGCTGGCGGAGTAGAGATGCAGAACCGCCATGCTGCAACTGCATGAATGTGCGAGTGGTGGTCCGTGCATGTGCGGCAGCACATTCCGGCTTTCTTGGTGCTACTGCGCCGCATCAAAAGGCCTCTCCAGTGCTTCTGGACCCCAGAATCAGTAAATCAGGATCTAGACATATGGGAGAGGCATGTAAGAATCCACAAAATGTTTTATTTTAAGAGCGCCAATGAGCACCAAGGGAGCCATTAATAAATATTAATGATGACTCATGAATATTAATGAGTCTGTCTACCACTTGGGGAGACTGTAGAAACATCGGCAGTGACAGGCAGTAGAAAGGGATCTCTGTGTGCTATTCTGGTGATCAGATGATGGGAGAGAGGGGGGTCTCTAAAGGACTGTGGAGTAAAAAACAGATATAAATGTTTTGGCTGGCTGCTCCATAATTTTAAGCTCATTTACTTGTTTTTTATGTAAACATTTGATAACCGGGAAAGGCATACTGAGCTGAGGCTCATTTCCAGGTGTGAAGGGAGAAGGGGATATAAAGCAGAAAATACATGATAGATACATGAAATAAATATACAGTTGCATAAGTTATACAGCGAAATATTGTACATTCAGATGGTCTATATACAAATAGTATCATACAGTTCAGAGGATTAGATTACTATCCACAAAAAACATTTGACATGAGGCTGGGCCTGTGAGTGGGTAAAGCAAGTGCAGGTGGGGAGTGGAAGTTGTCGGATTTGGTATTTGAAGCAGTTGTGATGGGGTGAGTTTCTTAGGAGAGGAGGAAGTTGGTTCCATAAAGAGGGGAGTCTGTAGGTGAAGGAGAATGTGTCAGTGGATGAGGAAGGTTTGGGGAGGGAGAAAGAATGGCAGTCGCTTGAGCGCAGTGAGTATGGGGAAATGGCAGCTGGTGTTAGCCTCTCTGCCAGGTAAGGGGGGAGCAGGATGAACCAGAATTTGAATATGAAGGAGATGGAGTGGCTGAAGTGACGATGTGATGGGGTGGTATCCCATGGGAAGAAAGGCGAGTGCAGTGGTTGTTTCTGACAGGGGAATTTGTGGCAAAGCGGCAGAAAGCATAGAAGAGGGAGTTGAGCCTGGATAACGAGGAGGAGAAGCAGTCCCATAAACTATGTCAACGTAGTCGAAGATGGGAGTAATTTTTGTTAATAATATGTGTCTAACGGGGAGTGGGAGGGCATCACGACTTCTGTATAGTAGGCCTAGCTTAGGGTGGAGCTTTGATGTGATGGCATTGATGTAATTCGAGAAGTTTAACTAGGGATCACACCATACTCCTAGATATTTGTGTGTAGAGACAGCATTTAGTGGGATTCTGTCTAGGGAGGTAATAGCAAGTGGACAGGATATTCTCATGAGTTTTTGAGCAGACCTGAAAGTCATTGAAACAGTTTTGGATGAGTTTATTTTGAGATGGTTTGCGTGAAAGTTGAGATTATATAGTAGACTGTGGGTACAGCAGCCATATTCTTCACCTTTAACCACTGCCACAGCCAGTCAGAAGGCAGGGATTGTCGGAGGGATCTATGGGACTGCAAATGTACATATGGGAGTAAAAGCAGGGACAATTCTAGTCACCCAAATGAAGGATCAATAGGGCGTCAAGAGTTGTAAATAAATATTAATTTGTTCAACTGGACAACTGTTGCAGCTAATGAGAAGGGGGCTGCTGGAAAACTGATAAAAGGGTCTGTTTTGTGCACCAAGGAGGGATTCCTGAGTGCAGAGGAAGAGTCTGCAGGGGGGCTTGTCAGCCCTGAAGGCCTGCCTGTTTGTCCAAAGGCCTTATCTGGTCCAGTACTGGATCAGCTACAGAATAACTGGAGAAGTAAATAACCCCTGCCAACCAAACTGGACTGTGTGAGGTTCCCAGGGTGAGATTTGAACCTGCGGCTGAGTGAATTTGCTGCTGAGAAGTAGAAGTTGCTGCTGAGAATTTAGAGCTGCTGCTAAGATTTGAACCTGGGGCTGTAAAAGAAAGACATTGCAGCTAGAGTTGAGAGACTGTTGAGATTGGCTGCCAGAGATAGACAGCTGGCTGCCCTGCAGTGCAGAGAGAGCCAGAGAAGTTTGGCAGCTGAAAAGCAGAGGCTATTAAGGTCACAGTCAAATGCTACAGTGTCTGCAGTGGAAAGTAAAAATGATCTGCAAGCTGTGTCCCCCCCCCTTGGTGGGGTAAGTGCATTAAAGACTGCTTCTGCTGCAATCTGGAGTAACTGTCCTTGCTCAGAATAGAGACCAAGCCAAATTTCCCAGCTCCTGTGCTGTACAGGAGAAAAGCATGTGCCAGCTATCAGTCTGGGGAACCACCAGCCTGCTCTGGTTACACGTGATAACGATGAACGCCTAAAAGCAATCACCGTTATCGAGAAGTCAAGAGTGCCAAACATTTATTTTGGCACTCTGACAACCCAGCGCACAGCAAAACGGCGCTGTGGACTTAATTTTTTAATGTTTTATGAGGAGGGGCTATGCCCCCTGCACCGCCCCATGGGGGTGTTTGCCCCCCCTCCGCACTCCCTACTTAAGGATTCTCAACTCCAGGGGGGTGCATGCCGGAGGGTGGGGTGGTAAAAACATGAAAAAAAAAATGATTTGGGCCAGGTGCAACACAAACACACCAGCGCCCGGACCCAAGCCCAGTACCCTGCCAACCAATGCCGCCAACCCACCCACCACACCACGGGGTCAGCTCAGTAACCCACTACAGCACTACCCCTCACATTTCCTCCCACCCCTCACTGTGCGTCCTTGCTCCACCTGTGCTCGTATATATAGTGACATCCCGTCGCTATATTCACCGACCCCCCCAATCCAGCCACCCTACCCTACAGTAGCCCTGGAGACATGTGCTGAGGATTGGGTCAATATTATTGTAGGTGCCCAATCCCCAACACTGAAATCTCATGCTACCCCTGCTCTGTACCCCAGATAGAAGAGGAGATCACCATAGAGGAAGACACTGAGAGGCCTGCCAGGTGAACACAACATACAAAGGCTCCAGGAGTGAAGACTGGAAAGGCCTGACAGGTGAAGCCCAGCTTTCATCATTTCTTCGGCCAACTGCTGCTTTGTACACCAACACCTCCTGATACCGGCACGGCATGGTACCATGAAACCAGTTTCTTCCATTCCTTTGAACTGCTGAACTGTAAGTACTCGGGCTGCAGCTTTGGGGAGCCTTTATTCAGATAGCTAGCTAGATAGAAATTAAAGGGGGCTAATCTCTGGGTAGGACTCTGGCAGAAAATAGTGCCCAGGCCTAGATGTTAGAGTTAAGTTTGTGAATTTAAAGTGTGGGCCCCAACGAAAGATCCTCTTGGCCACTTCTGCAACACAGTGAGGTAACCACTGAAAAGACTGTATAGACTTTCTGGGCAGCTACCAAGGGAAAGGTGGGCGCATCTGCAGGTGGGAGGTGGGGATTGTTTTGGGCAGAATTGTTTAGCCAGTTGTTATTGTTGTTGCTGTTGTTGTTGTTCATGTTAATTGCTGCTATAGAGTGTTTCTGTAAAGAAGAGGGATATTGTCAGACTGTATGGGGAACTGTTTGGGGGCAGCTAACATATTTTCCTAGGGTGTGGTAACCTGCTATTTGCTTACAGGTTTTCCCTACCACTTCCTCACATGGAGGCACCAAGCCTCTCTACACCTACCTATCCTAACCCAGGCCTGCCTCCTTGAAGGTGAGTGCTGTAAGGACCTCGAGTGCCCCAGAACAGCCAAAGGTGAGTCAAGGGGCTGTTATACAGCCAGTCAGTAATAACTTTGAAATAAGTATTCAAATTATCATTTAATTTTACTAAATCATCAATATGCTTATAGATAATATTATCAACATAGAGAAGCAATTTGCAATTCAGTTTTACAAAAGATAAAGCATTAACAAAAATTGAAAAGAGCACATGGCCCAATACAGAGCCCTGTGGCCCAAGTGTCTGTAACAAAAGAAGATAAGGGCCCCAATTCACAAAAAATCACAATGGTAAAGCAACATTTTGCATTGCGGTTTGTGATTGCCCAGGTGTCCAAAAGTGCTATTCACAGTTGTATGGCACACTGCGATATCTGACTGTGAATAGGGCTAGTCTGAGACAGCAATAACCCCAGTACTGCCAGCGCTACCCCAGTAGTGCCCACCCAACATGCAGCCAGGAGCATGGTCCTGCAATGAATAGTGCAGGGGTGCTATTTCCTATTCGCAAAGGAAGCCATGCAAATGAGCCCATTGGCCATGCAAGGTGCTAGGTTCCATTTGCATGCCCATTATGGTCCTATTTGCATAGGCTACGGTGAGTGTAGAGATGTCAACCAATGTCAAATAGTGTGTGCTGTATACAGTACATGCTCACTGACAGCTCAGATAGTGGCCAGCTGAGGTGGAGAGAGGAGGGCTGTGCTGGTCACCAGCCTGGGTTTGGAATGGGTGAGGTGGGGTGGTGGGACACTATCTGTTGGAGTGGGGGAGTGACGGATGCACTAAACCACCAGGGAATAGCTGTTAATCCACTTACTGAGGATCTGGTATAGAGAGGGGTGTTCACTAGACCACCAGGGAAATGTTGCTACTGACTATACAGGGGATTGGGTTAAAACATAGAAACATAGAAGCTGATGGCAGATAAGGACAGCATGGCCCATCCAGTCTGACCATTTTTTTTCTACCTTATGAATGTACCGTAGACCTTTACTCTGTCAGTGGCCTATCTATTCATACTCATCTGTATTGCTCCCTTATGCCTATCCCATGCCTGTTTGAAGCCCTGCACTGTATTCATATCTACCACTTCCTGAGGTAGGCTGTTCCATGCATCCACCACCCTTTCTGTGAAAAAGAACTTCATCACATTACCCCTTAATCGGCCTTCCTCTAATCTCATGCTGTGTCCTCTTGTCCTGCTATTTTTCTTATATTGAAATATGTTAAACTCTTTCACCTTGTTAATGTCCTTAAGGTGTTTGAATGCTTCGATCAAATCACCTCTCTCCCTCCTTTGCACTAGTGTATACATATTGAGCACCATTAATCTGTCTTCATATGTTTTCTGATGCAGTCCTTGCACCATTTTGGTTGCCCTTTTGTGGACTGCCTCCATTTTGTTAATGTCCTTGTGAAGGTGCGGCCTCCAGTACTGCATGCAGCACTCCAGAAGGGGCCTAACCAGTGTCTTGTAAATAGGGATTATTACCTCCCTCTTACGACTTGTGATACCCCTATTAATAAACCCTAACATCCCCCTAGCCTTACCTACTGCTTTAGTGGCTGTTTGGATGATTTCAGGTCATCTGTGATGATGATGCCCAATTCTCTTTCTTCCCTTGTGATTGCCAGCACCTCCCCTCTCAACCTATAGGTGACTTCAGGGTTTCTCTTCCCTATGTGCATGATCTTGCACTTCTTTGCATTAAACCCCAGTTGCCACTCTTTCAACAATTTTGCCAGTTTATCCGTATCTCTTCTTATTTTGCCCACTCCACCTGGATCATCTACTCTGTTGCAGATCTTGGTGTCATCTGCAAACAGACAAAACCTTACCCTCCAGTCCATCTGCAATGTCACTGATGAAGATATTGAAGAGGACTGGCCCCAGGACTGATCCCTAAGGTACCCCACTTGTGACTTGCATCTCTTCTGACTATATGCTGTTTACCACCTCTCTCTGTTTTCTGCCCGCCAACCAGTTTGCCACCCAATTGACCAACTTCTGACTCACCCAAGTCTACCCATCTATATTAATCAATCTTCTATGTGGAACAGTATCAAAAGCTTTGCTGAATTCAAGGTAGGCAACATCGACTGCACCCCCTTGGTCCACCACTCTGGTTACCCAGTCAAAGAAATCTATGAGATTAGTTTGACAGGACCTTCCTGTTGTAAACCCATGCTGTCTTGAATCCTGTGCTCCTATGGATTCCAGGTGTTGCACTATCCTTTCCTTAAGGAGTGCCTCCACAATTTTGCCTACTACTGAGGCAAGACTGACTGGTCTGTAGTTCCCTGCCGCTTCCCTGCTACCACTCTTGTGGAGTTGCATAAGTTACACTGGATACCGAGAAATATGTTGACAATGCCAGGCAGGTGATCAGATGGGGATTTACCACTAGCTACCAGAGAGTGTCTATGTATCAGTGAAGGGGGACTACTAGAGTAGCAGGAATGTCACTATTTGATGTCAGTCCCGGGATCAGCAATTGGGGGGGGGGCCACTACCACCCAGGGAATACTTCATTTTTAACTATAGGGCTACTGATTGGTGATCAGGGGGACCAGTACAACCAGGGAATACTTTATTTTCTTTACCTACAGGGCCAGCAATCACTGAGGGGGGGCTGCAGTACCTCTGCCAACCACTAGTGCTGCAGCGGATTAAAGCAAGATATCAGTCAACAGTATTTGCTCCACGCAAGGGGGCCTGTGAAAGGCCCTTGAGCAGAGCAAATACTTTGTTACTTGGCTAGTGCCAATAGTCACATCCTCTTCCCCTCATTTGCATTGCATCCCCCTCCACACTTTGCCCCAGTGCAAACCTGGTTTGAGGGTGCAAACTGTGCTTTTGTGAATACTAACTTGGTGCAAAACCCAGTTTGTGCCATGCAAACAGGGTTTGCGCTAGGGCAAAGTTTTGTGAATCTAGCCCCAGATATTGTATTATAAATACTGACCATCTGCATATGATTACCCAAATAATTCTGAAACCACACCAAGGCATAACAAAGCCCCAGTTCTAACAACCTTAACAAACTTAGCATGGCTCAGTTGGTAGCACATCCGCCTCTGGACCAGAAGGTCATGGGTTCTCATCTCACACTGGTATTGGATTCATACCTAAAATGCTGGCATCTGAGTGCAGTATTAGGGGGTGCTGTACTGCTGGGGTGTACCATCCTTCAGATGAGACATTAAACCAAGGACTCTTCTACCCATCCAGGTGCTGTCCTGGTGGGTGTGCAGGTGGAAGTAAAAGAACCCAGGCTACTCTTTGCAAAGAGTAGGGGACATTCCTGGTGTCCTGGCCAACATTTCCCTTCCCATAAACTGGATCATGCAATTATACTGGCTGTGTGTGGGTGCTGATGTGTGGTATGGCCACCACTTCACATTCGATCACTTCACTACCAGTCTAGCATTGCTTATAAAGCACTTTGGAATACACTGTGTATGAAAAGTGCTATATAAATGCTGATTCTTCATCTTAAACTGGAGATTTTTTTGGCATTAACAGTGTTTCCTTTTAGCAGAAGGCAGTGGGAGGGTGTTAAGATTGTCAAATAAATGGCCAGTTATAATCTTTTAATACATTTATAAACTGCTGGGTTAGCACATAGTGCAAGGCAGCACCAATGTCCGAGTGCATACCCAGAAAGTTTGGCCCCTTGCAAGCAAAGCCAAGTATGAGTGGAGGTGACACATGCAGTCTTGCATGTCTGTCAGAGTCAGCCGAGACAGAATGGATACAGGGGCCAGGAATCCAACTCTTGAAACAACTTGTTGCAGGTTATTTTAAAGAGTTGCTGACACCTCAAAAAAACTTTGAAAAACATAATATTTAGGTACAATTCAGCTTGCATTCCATATATCTTCTATAGATCTCACCTGCACAGTATGTATTACTGAGGAAATTTGCATAAATACATGATCTTTATACCTCAGAGTTCATCTGTCTTTATAGCTTACTCCATACTTCTTATCATAATCCTCTGCTGTGACATAACAATCTGTTGCCATGGGAATAACTGTAATGTCACAAGCAGTGCATTATGACTTCAGGGAAGGAGAAAGCAACAGAAATAGATGAACTCTTCAGAAGCAAGGGTCCTGTTTTCATGTAAATTACATCAGTAATAAATAATGGGAAGGAGGAATACAGAACTAATGTGAAATATAAGCCAAACTATGTCTAAATACTTTGTTTTGTTAAAGTTCTCTTGAAGGCATCAGCTGCTCTTTAAATATGACTGAGCTAATAATTCAGGAAGAGGCATGGGTAGAATGCACAAAATGTAACATGTACTTAAAAAGGACTCATGAGAACAACTTTGTGTGTCATGAATGTGAGTAAAGAGGAAAGCTTGAGGAAAAGATTGTTATCCTAAAAGAAAAATTAGACTTTCATATTGAACTAAGACAAATTGAACAGTTTATTTATACTACCAATATTTTAATAAATGAGAAGAAAAAGACAGTTGCCAATCCAGACAAACAAATGGGAACACTTCTTAACCCTTCAGAAAAGGACAAAAGGAAACAAACAGTGGGGGAGGACTCAGAAGGGGAATGGAGACCCGCAGGGAAATGAATGGTGTCTAGTGCAAGGAAGCAACAAAAGAGGGAGGAGAGGTGAGCAAAAAGAAGGTATGCATGCTTCATACAGAGTACCAGTGCTACCAGTTGGAATGGATATAATAAGAACAGAGCATGATACCAGGGTTATGGAGAAGGAAACAGTAAACACTATAAATGAGACACTGACTGAAATTAATAATGATAAAGGAACACAAAGGGTAAATGAGGGGACTGAACTACTCACAACTCAAGACACAATTGAGAAGAATTTACGAAACCCTGAAAGTGAACCAAATACAAGAGACATTGTAATTATAGATGACTCAGTCCTTAAATACATGGACAAACATATATGCAGGAGTAGGAAAGAAACTACTACTGTGAGTAGCCTTTCAGGAGCAGGGATAAGGGACATCAAAAACAACATCCAAAACTTCATGAAGGGCTCACTCATGCCATTAGTTACAGTGTGCTACATACAGGCACAAATCAGGCTAGCTGAAGAAGAGAATTAGAAATGCAAAGAGACTTTGAGGAGGTGGGGGATATATCTAAACAGAATAATTGCAGAGTGGCAGTTGAAATGCTGCCTGCTTTTAAAACAACTGAATGGCTGGCTAAGAAGGTGATGCAAGAGGGAGAGATTCTACTTTCAAAGAAACTGGGATGGGTTTGAGGGAGACTTGAAACTATACAATACAGATGGCTTACATTTAAACAGGACAAGCACACAAGTTCTGGAAGAGAGAATAAATCATGCCTTCAAGCTAAATTTAAACTAACTTAAAAGAAGGAAGGTGGGGGAGATAAAAAAAATTCACAACAAAACCACAGAGATTAACAGATGGAAAAATGTAAAGATCAACTGAAAGGTTCTGCTACTGATTACCTGAAGTCTAGTCAACAAAATTCAGGAATTAAAGTATATAATGAGAACTGCAGCAACAGAAACTTGGTGGCAGGAAGATGACTGGGGACAGAATCTTGAAGGATATAGCATATTTTGCAAAGTTAGGACATCTAAAAGGAGAGAAGTGGCCCTAAATGTTAAAAATACAAACAAGGCAGTAAAAGTCAAAATATCTCGAGGAAGCAAAACAGAGCAAGTATGGGTCAAATTAACACCATACAAAAGCAAGAAAATAACAGTGGGGGTATTCTATAGAGAATAATCACAGATAGCAGAACAGAACCTAGAGTTTATGTCAAGCATTTGAAATCTGGACATAGGAGAGAAAATTATACTAGCTGGTGATTTTAACCTGCCAGGGGATAATTAGAAACAGGGGAAGGAGGAACAGAATTTGAAAAATATGTTTTAGAGGTCACAGATTCATCAAAGCTGGAACAATATGTAAAGCAAAGTTACTTGGGGGGGGGTCATTACACCTGATAATAAACAATATTGAGTAGGAAATCTCTAATTGCATAGTCAGAGAACCATTCAGTGTCAATGACTATAACATGATTCATTTTTAAATTTAAAACCAAGGTAACATGTTACAACAAAGCAAACTATGTGAAAAAAAAAATGCTATAACAATGGAACTGGAAAAGTGAATTTGAGGAACTAAACCTGGATGATATGTGGGAAAAACCAACAGCTAAAATTCATGAATGTGAATCCCAATTTATACCGGCTAGAACCAAACATAAATCAAGATGGAAAGTTCTGGTTTGATGCATAAAAAAGATCAGGAAGCTAATAAGGTGAAAGAAAAAGTTGTATAAACAGGCAAAACATCATAAAACACCCACCTTATGGGAGTAATGTAAAAGTCATGTCACAATTTGCAAATAGAAATTAGAAGGGAAAAAAAGAGGTGGGACAAAGACTGGTAAACAAAGTTTAACACAATAAGAAATTGTTCTATGACCACATAAATAGTCTAAAAAGGAAAACAACAAATAGTCTCAGTTATAGAAAACACCACTCAGGTAACAAACAACTCAGAAATGGCTGAGATCTTTAATAACTTTTTCTGCACTGTGTATCAGGAAAAGGACAGTATTAGCATCAATGGTCAGTTTTCCTGGGTAAACACTAAATTAAGGATTGAATATGTAGTGAAGTGTCTGAGAAATCTGAATCCGAATAAATTCCCCAGCCCAGATGGAATGCACCCAGGGTTCATTAAGGAATTGTCTAGTGAATTAGCTGGCCCAATAACTATGATCTTTCAGCCATCTCTGGATAAAGGGAAGGAGGTGCCAGCCTGCAGAGAGCCAATAATGACTCCCATCTTCAAAACAGGGTTGAGATCAAATTATAAGAATTACAGACCAGTAAGCCTGACCTCTATGATGAGGAAAGTATTGGAAAGCTTTATTAGGGAGGTAATTGAAAATCATCTAAAAAAACCAGCTCTGCTCAGAGCCAATAGGGCTGCAGTCAAGGAATTTGGGGTAAAAATATTGAAACTTTGGGGCCGATTCCAAGACTAATGGCATAACTTGCATGTGGTTGTGAGTTACACTATTTGCCACTCCTCCAGGGACCCTACACCACATTTCAGGAGTGGCAGGGTCTCTGCACTTGTGACATGTGGAATTCCCCAGGCATAGGCTACTGCCACATGCCTGGTGTATAGAACCCACATGTCGCAAATTGCAGCCTGCAACAGCCAGTCCCCCAAAACCCCCCAATCCAGACCACCTAGGCACACACCAGGGGGCATGGGGGGACAGGACAGAAGGCTCAGGCATCTGGGGGGTGCACCAGAAACTGACCCATGGGGTCCCCGACATTTGGGGCTGGGGGGCTGGGGTATGCCTGTGAGGGCATAGGGAACACAACTGTGCCAGTGTTATGGTGCCATGGGGCAGGCAGCCAACTGATAGCACCATTGTCTGCTGCTTAGAGAAGCTCTGGGCTGTCTGAGTTTAGCTTTGCCAATGCCCCTTCTAGAATGGAAATTGCGGGTTACGGCAGCCACCTTCCTAGAATTGGGTGAAGTTGCTGTCATAACCCACACTTGTGCAAGGCATTGCAGGCTGTGGCATAGTGGGTGGCATAACCCGCAGATGTCACAGCCCGCATCCCTCATGGCACAAGTCACCACTTGGAATACCACCGGGTGTAAGGCATGGCGTAAGTCATGGGATATGCCATGGGGTTTGTCGTATCTCACCTTTCACCATCGTAGCCTGTCTTGGAATCTGGTCACTTGTTTTTTAATATTTTGACACCGAATTTTCAACATAGCTGTGTTATGACCCTGCCTCATGAAGAAGGGCAGAGGAAATGTACAACTCCTTGCCTAAAGGTAATTTTCCGCAGGGACAGCAAAATCAACTTTTAGGATGCAAAAACACATGTTGGGTAGGAATTGAAAAATGACAGTTATTGCATTCATGAGGTTCCATAAAGAAATGTCCATGTTGAAAATTTGGAGTAAAAATATTGAATATTAAAAAAGTTATGAGCCTGCATTTGCAAAATTCAACAGCCTCATAACTTTCTTTGTTTTTTTTTAATGATTTTATACCAAATTTAAATCATAGCCTTCTTATGACCCCACCTCATGAACAAGGTCAGAGAAAATTTTCAACTCCTGTACGAAAGGTGATTTTGTGCAGAGACCACAAAATCACCTTTCAGGATGTAAAAAAAACACAAAAAAAATTTTGGCCAGGATTTGAAAAATGACAGCTGTCACATTTATGAGGTGCTGTAAAGATATGGCTATGTTGTAAATCTGGGGCAAAAATATTGAAAATCACCAAAGTTACGAGCCTGAGTTTGCAAAATTCAATGTAGGTGCATAACCTTATTGTTATTATTACACCAAATTTTCAACATAGTCTTCTTATGACCCCACTTCTTGAACAAGGGCTGAGAAAATTTGAAACTCTTACCTGAAAGGTGATTTCATGTAGGGACTGCAAAATCACCTTTAGCGATTTAAAAAAAAACATTTTGGCCAAGATTTGAAAAATGACAGCTGTCACACACATGAGGGGCTGTAAATATATGGCTATGTTGTGAATTTGGGGGGAAAATATTGAAAATTATCAAAATTATGAGCCTGTGTACGCAAAAGTAAATGTAAATTCATAACTATTTTTTTTATATTTTTACACCACATTTTCAACGTAGCCTTCTTGTGATCCCATGTCATGAACAAGAGCAGAGGAAATGTTCAGCTCCTGCCTGAAAGGTGATTTCACACAGGGATCACAAAATCACCTTTCAGGATTAAACAAAACCCATTTTGGCCAGGATATGAAAAATGACAACTACCACACTCATGAGGTGCTGTAAAGATATGCCTAAGTTGTGAATTTGTGGGAAAAATATTGAAAATTACCAAAATTTTGAGCCTGTGTTCTCAAAATGCAACATAGGCTCATGATTGTGTTGTTTTTTTAAATATTTTTACACCAGATTTTCAACATAGTCTTCTTATGACCCCTCCTCACGAACAAGGGCAGAGAAAAGTTTCAACTCCTGCCTGAAAGCTAATTTCCCACAGGGACAGCAAAATCACCTTTTGGGACAGATTTGCCTAATTACAGTGCAGTGGTTCATGAGGTGGAGGCAGTATAGCACAATGGTCTAAGGCTCTGAGCTGCAAATCTGGAGACCTGGGTTTGAATCCCACAGCCCCCACTTGTATACCGTGTGACCCGGAGCAAGTCACTTAACTTCCCTGTTCTCCCAGGTCACACCTGTAAACAAGCTTTCAGTTTAGTGTGCTACTCCTGATTAAACAATTGGTGGAAACAAAGGTGGGGTCCCAAAGAAGGCATGTTGACACTTTGGGTCAAAAATATGAAAAAATGGCCAAGTTATGACACTAAGTTCAAAAATCCATTGAAATGCATTGTACCACATACCTGTTCCCTCAGTTCATGGTCTGGTTTTGAATAGTAAAGACGTGTCTGCGGTCCACAGATGATTATGGTGCTCAACCCCCCCCCCCCGTGGGTAAGTTAGGGCTTGGGAAGATGTGGGGTGGTGGATATTGAGTGGGAGGGTTTGGTGGGGGTCCCTATCAGCCGCAAAAGACATCGATGAAAGGTTTTCTTCTTTCAGGTTTAAGGAAAAAACAGACCGAGGATTCCTGATTGCAACACTGGGGGATTGGGCACCCCAAGTGCCAGTGTTATGATTCTGGGGGAATGTGGGGTGGTGGGTGCTGAGAGGGAGGGTCTCATGGGGGGAGAAAACATATTTAAAAAAAGGTCACAGAGGAACACGATCATGACACTGAGGGATTGGGCACCTCAAGTGGCATTGTTATATTTCTGTGGGGGGGGTGTTGAGAGGGAGGGTGAGGTGGGGGGATATCTATAATTAAAAAAAAAAATTGGTGGTCACGGAGGAGCAGGACACACTCTGCCATGTCCAAGATGGCCACTGGTCTCTACTGCATATGCACTAGTAGTCCTGCATATGTAGTACAATTTGGTGGCCATCTTGAACACAGCAGAGTGTGCCCTGTTCTGCTGTGACCACTGACAATAAAAAATAGTGCCGTGTGACTTCCACCAGAGACAATGAGCAGAGTGCTTCATGGATGTGTAGGCGACTGGGTTGCCACTCTAACATGTTGTTCAGTCAGAAGGAATGCACTGAGTCCTTTTCTGATAGCAAGAGCTCTGCAGGGCCTTACTCACTGCAGCCCTAAGAAAGGACTGAAAGATTGTATGACGGGAAACAAAGGATGTGTATGTAAAGCTCCATGTCAGGCTGGGACAATGTGACAAGTGAGGTACTAGAAGGGACAGTATCAGCCCTTCCCTCTTTAACATTTACACGTCATCCATGACATGCTCAAATAAAGACTAGTTGGGCAAATTTGCAGACAATACAAAAATGGAGGTATTGGGGGATTCTGAAGAAGCAGTCAAACATTTTCAGGAGGAATTTAATGAGCTGGAATTGTGGGCCATCAATACAAAACTGAAGTCTAATGCTGAAAAGTGTAGAAGAAATTAAGTTAAGGAAAGATCTGGGATTGTCAATAGCAAACGTTTTAACCTTCAACATTCACTGTGAACAAATCAGTAAGAAATGCAACAAAATTTTAGGCTATAGAAACTGAAACATTGTAATCAGATCTAAGAAGGTTATCATACCACTGTATGGAGCCCTATTCGGACTGCATCTGGAATACTGTGGGCAGTTTTGGGCCCCCTATAGGAAAAAGAGTATTAATAGACTGGAGGAGGTGCAGTGAAGGGTAACAAAACAAGGGCAATTAAACTAGTGAAAGGATTAAAAGATTTAACATACAAGTGGAGAATGGACAGACTGAACATGTATTCACTGGCGTACAGAAGGTTTGGGGGAATCTGTGTTTAGTATATAATAATAATAATAATACATTTTATTTATAGGGTGCCTTATCTATTGCCAAGTTGCCTCACAATTTTAAAACAGATCAAACATCAATACAGTTAGCAGTAAAATAACAGTATACCATTCATCACACCATAAGGTTCAGTTTCAGGGCCCCCCCAATTAAGTCTGCCCCTACGGAGATGGTTCAGTACAGCCCTTTAAGGGGTGTTAACCCCAGTGACCTAATGACAGTACTGGATCTATCGGGTTTGTCGGGTGAATGCATGAGTCCAGATGATCTTGTACAAGCCTATAATAAGGCTGTGGGAGATGATCTGGACGAAATTGCTCCTGTTCGTGTTCGGCCTTTCACCCTCCGTCCAAGGAGCCCCTGGTTTGATGGCTCCTTGAAGGAGTTGAGGCGAGTTGGCCGAAGGTTGGAGAGAGTTTGGCGGAAGTCCGGCAATGATGCTGACAGGCTTAGATTGATGGCACATTATGATTGCTATCAATCAGAAATCACCCGTAAGAAGGCAGAATTCCTGTCCAGGGAGATTTCTGCTGCACAGAACCGACCAGCTTAGCTTTTTCAGACTATGGACAGACTGTGCAAACCAGTCTGTCTCCAGCCTAAAGAAGCTTTTTCTCAGCTAAGATGCGAGGAGTTCGCTCAGGTCTTTGCAGATAAGGTTGCCAGCATCAGATCTGGCATCAGTCTAGCCTCTCCTTTGGGGGATTGTGGTGATCGGCGGGAAGTGGCATGTGCTCAGTCTGTCTGGTCAGACTTTTGCCGACTGGAGTTCAGTGACATTGTAAAGATCATCCAGACATTACGCCCAACTAGTTGTAGTTTGGATCCGGGCCCTACACCCCTTTTAGTAGGATGTGTAGAAGCTATCTGCCCAATCCTTGCTGACATTGTCTGGAAGTCCTTGGAGGGGGGGAGTCTTTCCCGACACCCTCAAGGAGGCGGTCATTCGACCACTCCTTAAAAAATCTTCCTTGGATCAAGATTGTCTAGCTAACTACTGGCCTATCTCTAACCTGCCATTTGTTGGTAAGGTTATTGAAAAGGCAGTTGCGCTGCAACTGGATGATCATCTTATGACTCACAATATCTATGATACTCTCCAGTCTGGTTTTAGGAAGAAGCATAGCACAGAGACTGCCCTTGTCCGGGTATTGAATGACCTCCTAATGGCCAGAGATCGAAAGGCACGTACCATTCTGGTCCTTCTCGATCTCTATCTGCTGCATTTGACACTGTAGACCATGGTGTGCTATTAGACCGCCTGCGGGTTTACTGTGGGCTGTCTGGTACAGTCCTCAAGTGGTTTCATTCTTACCTCACAGGCAGGTCTCAGAGAGTTGCCACTGGAATATATTCCTCTGGCGCTCATTCCCTGCCTTGTGGGGTACCGCAGGGTTCCATCTTGGCTCCCATGTTGTTTGCAGTGTATATGTTACCATTGGGAGAAATCATTAGGTGATACAATCTGGATTTTCACTGCTATGCAGATGATGCCCAGTTGTATCTGTCCTTTCTCCCCGGCCAGGGTGATGCACTCTCCATGCTAAACAACTGCCTTGCTGAGATCAGACTTTGGATGAGTTCCAGCTGGCTAAGACTGAATCCAGATAAGACTGAGGTACTGGTAGTGGACCCAGGTCGCCCGGGGGCGGGTTTGGGAGTTGGACAACCCTCAGGTTTGTTACTTGGTGGTATGCCACTCCCTACCTCCGATCAGGTGCAAAATCTGGGTGTTATTTTTGATGAGGGTCTGACCCTAAAATCTCAGGTATCAGCTGTCGTCAAAACCTCTTTTTTCAATCTGAGGAATATCGCCCAGCTGAAACACCTGGTTCCGTCGGAAGATCTTCCAACATTGGTCCATGCCTTTGTCACTACCTGCCTTGACTACTGCAATTCCCTTTACCTAGGGCTACCTGGGGTTGATATCCGCCGCCTGCAGCTAGTGCAGAACGGGGTGGCTAGGCTTTTGACTGGGACATCTAGGACCAGTCATATTACACCTGTGCTCCGCGAACTGCACTGGCTGCCTGTTAGGTGGCGGATCACCTTTAGGGTTGGTTTACTAACCTTTAAAGCCCTACATGACCAGGGACCTGGCTACCTGAAAGATCTCCTGATTCCCTACTGCCCCCTCCACCTTCTCCATTCCGCCAATGAGGGATTGCTGGAGATTCCCAGGGTTCGATTGAAAACATCAGAATAGAAACATAGAATTTGATGGCAGATAAGGACTGCTTGGCCCACCTAGGCTGCCCATTTTCCTACCTAACAGATAAGCTGCAGATCCTAGTTAACCAACAGCTTACTTCCTCCTACCCCCCACTAGGACTGCCTTATGTCTGTCCCATGCATTATTGAATTCCTCCACTGTTCTACGGATCACATGCTTTTGCTTTCTCAGCACCAACCCTGTGGAATTCTCTACCTCGTTGGTTGAGAGAATGCCCAACCGTCAATAGTTTTAAAGCTGGATTAAAAATATATTTATTTAACTTAGCTTTTATTTAAATACAGTTGATGCACTATAATGCTGTTTTAATCTATTTATGTCTATGTTTTATGTGCAGTGCCTTGGTTGTGAAAGGCGCTATATAAATAAAGCTGATTTGATTTGATTTGAAAAGGAAGATCAGTCACTGAATGCCTGGTGCCACAAAAACGTTTTTAAGGCTTGCTTGAATTCCTCCACAGGTGTGCACTCCCATAACCGACAGGGTAGAGAATTTCAAAGGGTAGGGGCAGCATACATAAATTCTCTCACCTCGGATGATTTCAAACGCACTCTTGGAATCTCTAGCAGCCGCTTGTCAGCCGAGCAGAGTGATCGTCCAGGGCAGTAAGGAACCAGGAACTCTTTCAGGTAATCCAAGCCCAGTCCATGTAGGGCTTTAAAAGTCAGCAAACTGACTTCAAAGGTGATCTGCCACTGTACTGGCAGCCAGTGCAGCTCGCGCAGCACTGGCGTAATATGACAGGACCAAGCAGATCCCGTCAAAAGCCAGGCTGCCACATTCTGCACCAGCTGCAGGTGGTGGATTTCCACTCCAGGAAGCCCTAGGTAAAGGGAGTTGCAATAATCTAAGTGCGAGGACACAAAGGCATGGATCAAACTAGAAAGGTCACCAGACAGAACGAGATGCCTAATCCTGGCAATATTCCTGAGATGATAAAAGGAAAAGTTGATGACAGCCGACACCTGCAAATGCAAGGTCAGCCCTTCATCAAAAATAACTCCCAGGCTATGCACCTGTTCAGAGGTCGGGAGTGAAACACCACTGGGAAAAAGTCCCAAGGGTGAACCAACCCCCAACCCCCCTATCCGGTGACCTGGGTCCACAGCCAGCACCTCAGTTTTTTCCGAGTTCAGCTTCAGCCAGATGGAATCCATCCACTCCTGGATTTCCTTCAGACAGTTATTAAAGACCAAGAGAGCTCCATCCTGGTCAGGTGCAAGGAGAAAGGTAGAGCTGGGTATCATCAATGTAGCAGTGAAACCTCAGCCCATACCTTCTTACAATGTCTCCGAGAGGTAGCATGTACACCGCGAACAACATGGGTGACAGCACTGAACCCAGAGGAACCCCACATGGCAGAGAAATAGGGCCTGAGGAAAAGACTCCAGACACCACTCTCTGTGTTCTACCCATGAGGAATGATGTAACTTACCTGAGGACTGTTCCTGACAGTCCACAGATGTGCCTCAGCTGACCAAGCAACACCCCCATGGTCCGCGGTGTGAAATGCTGATGAGAGATCCAGAAGAACCAAGATGGAATGGCTCTTTTGATCTCTAGCCATCAGGAGATCATTGCGCACCCAAACCAGCGCTGTCTCAGTACTATGTCTCTTTCAAAAACCAGACTGGAGCAGTTCATAGATGTCATGGATGGTCAAATGGTCCTCCAGTTGTGCTGCCACTACTTTCTCAATCACCTTCCCTAAAAAGGGGAGGTTAGAGATAAGTCTATAGTTTGCATGGCAGTCTGGGTTCAAGGTAGCTTTCTTCAAGAGTGGTGTCACCACCACCTCTTTCAGGGAACTAGGAAACTCTCCAGATTCCAGGGAGCACCAGACTATCCATGCAAGGACCAGACCAATAACATCAATACGACCCAAAATTAGGGAAGTTGGTCCAGGATCCAAACTACAGCACATAGGGTGCACACCCTGGATGATCCGCATGACATCCATGAAATCCGGTCAGCTGAAGGTACTCCAAGAAGGCCGAGGTGCAGTGACCTCATGCTGATCAAAAGCAATGCCCATAGAGTGTGCCGGTTGAAGTACTGTCCTGATATCAGCCACCTTATTAGCAAAGACTCGAGCAAGTTTGTAGCACTCTAATTGCGAAAAGGCTCTCCGAACATGTAAACAAGCTGGGTTGCACAGTCTGTCCACAGTTCAGAAAAGCTGAGCTGGTCGATTCTGAGCAGCCGCAGTCTCCCCGGACAAGAATTCTGCTTTTTTACAGGTGATTGCGGATTGATAGACTTGATAATGATCCATCAATCTAAGGCGATCGGTATCAAGGGCGGACTTCCACCAGCAATGCTCTAACCTTCGTCCTAGTCTCTGCATCTCCCTCAGAGTCCCATCAAACCATGGGGATCAAGGGCAAAGGGAGAGAGGATGAACATGGACTGGAGCAATGGAATCCAGAGCTACCAAGATGGCCAAATTATAGGCCGTCACGAGGGTCTCTGTGTCACTGCTTGCCGACGAGAGAGACAGAGGTCAAGCACCACAACTAGGCTATGAGAACTTACAGTATATGTCATAAATGACAGTACCTAACCATCTCCACGGGGCAAGCCTACATGGGGGATGCTAAAACTAAACCCCATGGTGTAGTGATCTGACCACCCATCTGGTTCCACCCCCAAGTCAGATGTTTCAATCCCTAGGAGGAAGACAAAGTCAAGGGAGTGTCCATGTTTATGAGTAGCAGTGGTAACCACCTGTGTGAGGCCCAGAGATGTTGCAAGAGAAGGACTTGTGTACTGGCTAGAATTCAGAGAAACAACATACTGTATGTTGGTAGAACATACAACAAACAACTAACAGGAGACCAGTATAAAACTAGTAAAAGGGGCGCGTGAATAAATCAAAGTTATATCAGTTTGGGACAGACTTATCATCTTTGACAAAGCCTATTTAGGTAAAGCATCAGATCATGTTCTGTATCACTCCATGGTAGCCATTTGCCTTTGAATAAAAAGAAAGTCGGTCTTGTTTTGAAACACCTGTGACTTCTTCTTATAGTTTACCAAGAGGTGAGAGTGCCATGACTGTCTGTTTGCCGGAATACTGTTTTTGACACAGAGCACCCAAGTCCCTTAGAGCGACTCTGTTCTCACTAGAGAAACACCTTACACACAAGGGAGTACATTAATATAACCACTGAGAAATGGCAAGTCTATAATGGCTAATGCTCACTGATTTATAACTTCTTATGATGCCTATGGACAATAGAAGGTCATGATTGACCAAATAGAATTCCTTGGTCAGGTCCACAAAGATGACATCTGTGAAATCACAATTATTCATAGCCAAATACACATCAATAATGAAAATGACCAAGACCGTTTTAGTGCCATGGTGGGACGTATAGCTATGCTGTTTGGCACAAACCATACTGTAGTTTGCTCAATAATCATTTAGCTGTTCATAGACTAATCTCTATTTTTTCCTAAGGGAGGCAAAATTGAGATTAGCCTATAAATGTCCATGCTTAAGGCATCACCTTTCTTATACACTGGCATAACCCTTGCCACCTTCCACTTTCTTTTAGCTCACTACTGTGTGTGGTCCTCTTTAGTATAAGTGACATTGCAGAAGAACTGAAAGGGAAGGCATACATATTTAAAGATGACACCAAGATCTGCAATAGGGTGTACACTCCAGAGAGGGTGGGGAGAATGACTAGAGACTTACAAATTCATGAGGAATGGTCAAGGGTATGGCAGCTGGGTTTCAGTGCAACAATGTACAAAATTATGCACCTTTTGAACAGAAATACAGATGCATAGTATTGAATGGGAGGGTATTCATTGTCACTAAATAGGAAAGGGACCTGGGGTAATCATAATAGACCTTAAGGCAATGCTACAATGCAGTAGAGAATGCCAAATGGATGCTGGGGTGCATAGGGAGAGATATCAACAGCAGAAGGAGGGAGGGAGGTGGTGTTGGCACTGCATAAGTCATTGGTGAGACCACACCTAGAGTACTGTGTTCAGTTCTGGAGACCACACCCCAGAAAGGACATAGACAGGGTAGAGGTCATCCAAAGAAGGGCAACAAAAGTGATGCAGGGGCTGTACCAAATGCCCTATGAGGAGAGACTGAGGAATCTAAACACGTACACCCTGAAAGCGAGAGAGAAGGGAGAGGGAGGCCATGATAGAGACTTAAATACCTCACAGCAATGAATAAGGTACAGAAAGGGAACATCTTCCATAAAAGAAGGTGCACAAGAACTAGGGGGCATGCAATGAAGCTGGGGGCGGGGAGTTTAGGAGGGATATGAGGAAGAATCTCTTCACTGAGAGAGCTGAGGATGTATGGAGCAATCTTCCAGCGAGGGTGCTGGGGTTGAAAACAGTAGCAGGCTTCAAGCATGGGTGAGGTAGGTATAAAATATAACTGGCGTCAAAGTAGGAGGGAGGAGAAGGAATTGGCTGGTGACCAAGTAAGGTCTGTGGTGGCAGAACAGGCAGGGAAAAGTAGGGCAGACTAGGTGGGCTAAGTGGTCTTCATCTGCCGACAAATTCTGTTTCTATGTTTCTATCAGATATGGGAAGGACATAATTATTAAGGTTCTTTCAACATGGCACAAACTGGTCAGAAATTGATTATCGTGGTGGTTGCTCTGTACTTATTGAACTCTTTTCTGTTGTAATCTTCCCCATCAAAAATTTCAATTAAAGGAGTACCACAGTCAAAATCTGTGAAAACGTTGTTTTAATTTGTGTGTGTAGTCCTGGTGTGTCTTCCTCTTTGTTTCCTATTAAGTCTTTTTCTAAATTAGCCTGCTAGTTATATAGTAGTTTTATGGCCCCTGGGGATCTCCATCTTAGCAAGGTTTACTGCTCTTCTTTTTCCTACAATGCAACCTGTCCCATGTGACAGTGATGCATTTGAGACCACTGATTCAGCAAGTACTAGTGATACAGTAGGAGCCTGATGTTTTGGCCTCAACAAAATTATTCTAATTCAATATTTTTGTTTTCTACGTACAGTATGTGTCAGGCCTGGCCAGAAGGAGTAAATGTTTTGGTTTTAAAACTTTTTTATTTCATCAAACTACACACAGCTATAAAAAGCACAGAAATCACCCCAGATCATCAGTGGTATAATTAATAAAGACTCTAGCTGTTTTCTTACAGAATAACTCACTCATTTAGCCCTCAAGTATTTGCTAAACTGTAAATGTAGCCATTAGTGCTCACTGGATAAGGAAAGTTACTTAACATCACAGATCTGCTGTTGTAAAATGTCCTGGGTTGTACCTGAAAATAGGCATTCAGTTGTCTAGTGTACCTACCCAGTTACCAAAAACCAATTAAATAAATAAATACAACTGACTGTAAACCAGTGTTTGCTGAATACATGGTACCGGACACATCACTGTTACATGTGACAGAAGGCGTTGTAGGAACAAGAAGAGCAATAAACCATGCTAAGATTGAGATCCCCAGGAGCCATAAAACTACCATAAAACTAGCAAGCTAATTTAGAAAAAAAGCCTCCTAATAGCAGACAAAGGGAAGCATACTCTAGGACTACATACAAAAATCAAAACACTCTACATAACAAATGATTTTGCAAATTCTGACTGTAGGGTTCTGGTCTGGAACATCACAAAAAAAATATTGTGACACACAACAAAGTAGGCAAAACATCACCATCTACAATGTCGGCATATAAAAACATCACCAACCCAAACCCCGTGGGCAGTGCACTGGAAGAATAGGCTTGGTGACCACCGAGTCCCCCATCCCACCGAACGATAGCCCCAGGAACAGTAACAGCAGCCAGCCACAGTGTGATGGCCAGTCCCCCAACCCACCACCACCACCGATCACTTACCTGTGTCCCATGACATGATGCAGTGTACGTTATCCCTGGTGTCTGTGGACCCTCACCCCCATTCCACCCCAGCAGGTAGATCTCCACCCCCTACACCCCCCAACATACCCCGACAATGGGCAGGCAGCCAGCCAGCACCCCCCTCCACTCACTGCCACAGCTGGCTGCTTAACTGAACAAACTGAATGAGTGCAAACATGTATACATGCTCATTCACCCAGTTCAGCCAGATGGCCAGCCATAGAGGTAAGTGGAGGTCTATGCTGGCTGCCTGCCCATTGTCAGGGTATGTTGGGGGTGGGATCTACCTGTTGGTGGAGTGGGGTGGGTGGTCCACTAGACACCAGGGATAACATATATTGCATCATGTCATGGGACACAGGTAAGCAATCGGTGGTGGTGGCAGCTGGTTGGGGGGGAGACCGGCCATCACATTGCGTCTGGCTGCTGTTACTGTTCCTGGGGCCATTGTTTAGTGGGATGGGGGACTCGATGGTCACCAGGCCTATTCTTCCAGTGCAATGCCCACGGGGTTTGGGTTGGTGATGTTTTTACATGCCAACACTGTAGACGGTGATGTGTTGCCTGTTTTGTTGTGTGCCACAATATTTTTTCTGCAGTGTTCCAGACCGGAACCTGACTGTAGTACTCATCTAGATCTTTATTCTTTGAGTATGCTTTTAGCAGATTGCCTGTTGCACACCTTTCATTCTGTTGTATTGTCCAGTTGTGAATAGCACTCTAGGATAAATCTGTAAGTGTGTAGCTATGGATGAATCCATGTTGTTGAGAGAATCTTTAGTCTTTCGCACATTTGATATAGTGCTGTGCAGTGTTTTGAACAACAAGCTCCAGATTCCAGGGTCACCAATACTTCATCTTGTATAAACTCATTACAAATAAATACATTGAATAAATTAAAAAGTAACCAATGTAAACAGGCAAAGTGAAGTCAGCAAGTTTAAACCACTAGAGTACCACACACAGCCTATACTTTTGGAAAAGGTACCCAATTCTTTTTCCACTGTACTTTACCCTGCATACACCCATCTTGGTCTTTTTCCATTAGTTAAGTTAATTCTTCTAAACAGCAGTTAATCGTTAACAAAGCCAGGTGCTGAAGCATTAAACAATTTACTGAATAATCAATGAAATCCTGCTTAAAAGAGTGTAAGAAGGCAGCTAGGGATCAGTAACACAGTGACCCTTACAAGTTATCACAACTTGAACTGGAATCCTTCAACCTCTGGCACATCAATTATCCAGTCAGTACTGGTGCACAAGGCTGAAGACCACACCAGAGGTAAAATCTATAATGAGAGGCACAGAAACCTCTCTATTAGCTGTATATGTTTTTGACATGTATCTTTCTACATAATTTAACTGGCACTGACTTCTAGTTTTAAAGGGATTCCAGTGACAAAATAAAGTACCACATTTTTTATATCCTTAGTTTTACTTTAACATGCAGCAATGTGGATTTATAAAAGTAATTACTTGTATAGGCACTGTAAAATTCATGTCTCATTTTTAATTAGAATACTGTTATTGATTAGCAGTAATCAACGTTTTATGACTGGTAGTTTGTGGATAAAATAATGATGATAACACTCATAATGCTTTTGCTCCAAATGTCAAATGTTCAATTTTCCAATTTCTTGTAGTTAGAGCTTGTTTTTTTTCTTAGCAGGATGTAACATACTGTAGTATCAATCCTTTTTATATTGTTTTGCTGGAATTTCTACAGTAAATGCTATAATCCAGAACTATCCTAATATTTTGTTGAATGTCTTGTGGTGGGGCAACCTGGTTATGGTTTTCATTAGACGTTAATGCAGGCATTAGAAATGGGCACTCAACATCACAGTTGGGCAATGTAGTTAACATCAGGTTATGCCATCAATATACAAGTGGTAAAAGGTAAAGAAATGAAGACAGATTTAGAGGTTAGTCAAGAAAGCTTTACAAATCAGCATGACAGAATGCACACTAAACAAAATGAATTAGACTTCACAACCAGATCAATTAAATTCACTGGGAATGCATCTAACTCTCCACAACAATGAAAAGTGCTGTATAAAATCAACACCCAAACCTGCACCAACAAGTGATGGGAAAACCAAAAAAAGGACAGTAAAAAGTAAGCCCACCTAACAGTAGAGCTCAATTGTATACACAGATGCCTGTGTGTGCAGTGGTAGTGCTATCATTTACGATAATGGTGACTGGGTTCAGAAGTGAGCCCAAGTCATTGAGTGCCAACTGAGGATGGAGGATCAAGCATACTGGAGGATGTTTTCCTCCACTGGGGAGAGAGTGAAGCCTGCTCCGGTGCATGGCTGTCACCTGGGTGACCACAGGTGGCAGTGCGCTCTGGAGCAGCTCAGTGGGTGGGAAGATGCTGGCAGATGAGGTGCAGTGCACACTTGCATGAGTTCTTGTGCCACATCCCCAGGCCAGTGTCTCAGTGGGAAAGAAAAGGAAAACACTGGAGGAAACTGCAGCAGGCCCAGGGCAGAATGAAGGGCTGACCCTCCACAGGCCTCACCCCAGCTACATGGCTACCCTCCCCAGACCTGGATCCTGAATGCAGCAGTTGGGACCCTACCAAGTCATGGGGAAGATAGGGGATGAAGTTAGTAAGTTCACAAGAAACTGGGTCAGAGGGCTGGAAGGGTTGCTCTGGATGGGGGTATATAGGCCTACAAGCTGGGGTAAAAACCAAAGCTCTTGGCTGGCAAGCTTATCTTCTGCGATGCCCAAGGCAACTCACACTGGAGTATGCCATTGGGCTGTGACTAACATTATGACATTCAGGCCTTGTGGGCTCTGTCACAATTAAGACCATTCAGTTCTCTCTCTCTGGAAATTTCTGTCTCTCAGGTTTAACTGGGCATCATCTGCAGGGGTTCTTCCCTTACAGACTGATCCCTTTAGCTGGTGGTGCAGGGTCTATCTACTTCTCTTTCTGTATATAGCAGTCTTCTCCCTAAGTGGCTATTTAGACCCAGCAAATACGAACATACAAACAAAGAAATTTGTCAGCAGAAACAGGTCATAATGGTCTTTCGAGTCTGCTTAAGTGTGCAGCTCGGTTAATTCCTTGGACCTCCCGACTCCTCTTGGAGTCCTCCGCCACCATCCCATTTCCCCTCCCCCTTCCACTTCACAATAATGCCTCCTTTCATCCAAATTTTCTTTGTCAATCTGTTCCACCCCGTGCCCTTGAAACTAGCCACAGTCTTTGCTGTGGCTACCTCCTCTGGCAACTCATTCCACCCCTCATCACCCTTTCAGTGAAAGAGTGCCTCCTCATTTCCTTCCTGAATCTACCACCCGCCAATTTCAGGCTATGCCCTCCTTGTTGTACCATCCTTTCTTAAGTTAAATATGTCCGCTGTACCAACTCTGTTTATGCCCTTAAGCTTCTTAAAGGTTTCCATCATATCCCCCCCTCTCTCTTCTGTCCTCCTGGGAGAACACGGTTACTTCCCTCAGCCTCTCCTCCTCTCCTCATATGTTCTATCCCCCTTGCCCTGGACTATTTTTGTTGCCCTCCACTGAACCCCCTCTAGTAGCTTGATATCCTTCTTCAGGTAAGAGCACAAAAACTGAACGCAGTATTCCAGATGTGGTCTTACCAGTGACCTGTACAGTGGCAGAATAATGTCCTCCCATCTAGAGGTGATTCCTCTGGTGATGCAGCCCAGCATTTTATTTGCTTTTGCTGCTGCCTTATGGCACTGTGCTGTGTGTTTCATATAACCCCTGACCATTACTCCAAGGTCTTTTTCCTCCTCTGATACTGTCACCTGTATTCCCCCCAGCCAGTAACTGGTCCTTGGGTTTCTGGCTCCTAGGTGCATTACCTTTCATTTTTAAGCATTGAAACCCATATGCCAGATGCCCTACTATTTCTCCAGCTTAGCCAGGTCCTCCTTTAAATGCTGTCTCCCCTCCTCTGTGTCCACCCTCCCACAGAGCTTAGTATCATCTGCAAAAGGTAGCTCTCACTACTGTCTCCCTCTGCTATGTCACCTATAAATATGTTGAACTGCACAGGTCTGAGTACTGAGCCCTTTGGGACCCCACTGATTACAGGCCTAGGTTTGGACAGGTCTCCCCCTACCACCACTCTGGTTTCTGCCCCTTAGCCAGCTCTTGACCCATCCCAGCATTTAGTCCCCAAATCCCAGGTCCCCAGCTTGCTGATCAGCCTGCCATGTGGCACTGAAATACCTTCTGGCTCTGGGCTGTGTAAGCTTTAGGTGGGCCTCCAAGCACTGGAATGCTCAAGCAGCAGTTCTGCATCCAAGCTGACTATGAAACACAACTGCAAAGTTCTGGAATGGCACCTGCAGCTTCCTTGTGGATCCAGCCCTCCCATCATCAAGACCCTCTCTCAGTCACAGGGAAGGGTTTGTCTGGCTCATTCTCAAAGGCTGAGTGATTGACAACCCATCTCTTGTGCGAATTTCCCGTGTCCCAGAAGACAAGACCTTTGTGGCTCCCCTGCATGCTCTGTTGCTCGATTATCTATGTCTTTATCCTCTGACCCTTTGTCATTTCAATAGGGTCAGAGGTAACCAAGATGGCTGCTGCCTTGTAGTCCGATGGGGCACTGGCCCTGCCATTCTTTGTTTGTTAAGTGAACCTGCTCTTAAAACATTTTTGTGCCCCCAGTTGTGTCCAGTTCATCTAATGTTCCAGTGGAGGCTGTCATCAGGGGATCTCATGAGTGCTGATGCACTCTTTATTGTCAGCAGCTAGGAGAAGACTCTGCAGAGAGCAATGTCAGCAGCAAGATGGCAACTGGTGGGCTTTGCTATGCCAAGTAAGTCCCACACTTTGAGGGCTTAAATAAGTCTTAACAATAGCATGATTTTTAAAAGTTATGGTTTTGCACTCTGCAAAGTCCTTTACCTCAGCAAATATTTGGGCAAAGCATGAAGATTAATATTTTTAAAAAAGCTTAGGGCAAATGAGTGCCTAAAGCATTGTTTAGAATAGCCCCTAGAGAGCAAACAAACCAAGGCCTAACAGGTGCTAAGGCATGAAGCCTCATTGTTTAGCAGTAAAGCACTTGGGAAGCTGGACTGCTGCTTTTGCATTTTGTATCCACCTCAGTGCTTTTATTAAACTAATAAACTTAGCAGACTTACTCCATCTACTTTTTTATGTCTGCATAGCATAGTGATGCCTGACATAATGCAGTATAAAGAGGAAATCAGAAGGCTGAAGTGGAAATGATTTATATGACATTTGGAATCTGTTCCACTCCAGTGGAATTGCAACACCAGAACTAGTACCCAGCATATCACGTTTCTTCCTCTCTCTCTCTCTCTCTTGGCCCCTTTCTCCCCCCACAGCAGTAACGGAAGTTAACAGGAACTTAGTGTACCTTTCAACTGCTATGAATTTCCCATAGAGCTATGATTTTTACACTCGGATATACCCTTGCTCCATAAAGGTTTACTGATGTTCCTCATAATGGTGCCTCTTCATGAAGGTGAGCATTCAAAATAGTTCTTCTAGGAAATCGCCAGAAATGTTAATTTCTGTGTAAAATCAGTAGAGCTGGCCGCATGAAAACTGGCAAAAGCAAGTTCAAATATAAGACTCGGCTAGCTCTAGAAATGAAATAGCCCCAACACCCTATTTCTTCAGATTGTATTTCTTTATTCTGCAGTCCCAATGTTCTGCCTGGCTAGCAGGCTTCTTCCAAGGAACTGTAATAGATGTATATACAATTTGTTAATGTTTCAAGTACAAGAATGAAATAGTTCTATACAATAATTCAAGGATCCAAATTTCAGTTTCTAATGTTCAACCAGAGCTAATTTGTCTGACATATAAATGTAGTCTTTGTCACTTAGATATAACTTCACCACTTCAATAGTGATATATTATTTACAAAAATGAACAACACTCATTTTCCAACATGACTATAACACCCTACTCCAGCCACCAATATCAAATGCTCATTTATAAGACGTTGCCTTACTTTTTAACCGAGTATTCAGGGACCCGGCTATTGTCTGAGTAACTTCTTTTCCATACAGCTCTTTGAGGTGATACCCAACTTCAAAATATAAAAAAGAAAAATATTTTTCTATTCAATTCTAGGATTTGTAAAAGGTCAAAAAAGTTGTTGCAAATTTTTAAGTTACCTGCTTTTTATTCTTCATGTATCACCTTCTAATTTTACTTACCCAAGTTAGTACATCCGTGTGCTTTCCCTATAAGCCAACACAAGTATAAAATTTAGCCGTGTGTACTTACTAACCAAATGTTTCTAGCTATATCCTACTGTGTGAGTGAGCTGCCATTATCCATTAAATAAAGTCACATTCATTAGAATCCTAACCATACATTTTCATTTATTCCTTCGTCATCTTTAAAATATATTTAGTTTCCCTATAGTGCACAATGTAATTTAGACTCTGCATTTGTCTTCATTCTTACATAGAATTTAACTACTTTCTAAATGTCTAAGTGGCTTATTTGGAGAGGCTCCACAGCGTCTGTTCCTGTTCATTCCCAACTGGCAGCAACCAGGTCCCTGCACTCTGTTCCTCTTTTATGTCCATCGAAAAAGTCGTGATGAAGGAATCATCACCACACTCCGATGAAAGAAGCTGTTGCTGAGCAACTTACTGACTTATTTTCATGGACATAATTCAGCTGGGTCCTAGTGCCCAAAGTCACAGAAGCATCCAAACACAGCTTTTTAAGCATTTCAAGATGAGTTTCTTAATTTAACATGGGCAAGTAAATCAATACCTATTCTATAGATACCAAAATGTCTCTATTGGTCGAGCTACGCTGGAGCATTCTAAAATGTAGTTTTAATTCAAATGTTAATTGATCATGCTATTTTGGCAGCATTCCCATAATTGAAGGAAAAATGGATGAGGGGATAGGGGAGGGAGAACAGAGTTAAACAGACGAGGATGTATTCAAATACAGTTTTACTCAAAGAAGAATGCATTAACGTGTTGGGCACCACTAGTTATTAAATCTAACTAATGAATCATTTTTAACTTACATATCTGAGCATAGGGCTTACTAAACATATTCTCTAACCTATTCTAGATTTAATCATCTTCGTTACCAGTGATGCATCATTCCCTCTAATTATGTCATTACCTCTCTTAACAGTAATTTCTGTATATTTTTAATTTCAGACTATTTCTCAAAATATACCAGTTTGTTTCCTCATTAGCCCTATAGCTCATCAATGACACCTACATATAATTCTCACTGTTCTAGTTTAATGTTATAGTCTCCACCTTTCTGGTATTGGCACTTGTTCTAATCCCCAGAAATGGATCTGTACTAGGGTATATCCTCTTTGGATAAAATGTCTTGCTAAGGTAAGTTCTCAACATTATTTATAATCCTACTTTTGCATTCTGAAATCCTAGTTCTTAATTTCCTGAGGGTTTTGCCAACGTACAGTTGGTCACATGGACATTGTATCACATATATTACCCCTGAAGTTCCACATGTAATATGAGACTTGATTCCAAATTCCTTTCCCGTATACAGATGTATACATTTTTCTTTTTTGGAGGTATTCCAGCAGGCTACACATTTTCCACATAGAAACATCCCATTCTTTAAAGGACCTAGTAGTTGTTGTGATGTTTTAGGAATAGTTCTCATATGCTGTGAGTGTACTATTTTGTCTCTGATAGTGGTGGTCTTTTTAGAGACCACTGTAGGTATTTGATCAAAAATCTTTTCAGTAATTGGATCTCCTCTGAGGATTCTCCAGTTATCCACTAGTACTCTCCTTATTTGTGGCATCATTATATTATATGTTCTGTACGGAATACTATTCTGTTACCTTTTACATTTCTCTACTTTCTCACTGGAATCACCCAATAGTTTCTGCCGCTAATCTGTGATGCCTTAATGCGTACTTCTTCAAGTTTTCTATCCGATAATTTCTCTCTAAATATCTCCCTATTTTCCTCTCTTCTTTAATATATTCTTGTTCTACACTACAGTTTCACTTGTCTCTCAAAATTGTGAGTACTGGGATGCTTTCAACAAGATTCCTAAGGAAAAAACTGTTCCAATGAAGTACAGTATTATGATCTTGTCTTTTTTCTGAACAATTTAGCATCTAAAACCTCTATTCTTATATATATAGTGATATCCAGGAAGTCCACCTGTTTCATATGCACTTTAAAAGCAAATTTCAGATTCATCACATGAATTCATGTAACACTGAAAAGCTTCCAGATTCTTCCTGACTTCCTGTCCAAATCATCTATATATCTTCTATACATCTCTTCCAGAAGCACACTAGCCCCAATATTCAGAAGGGTTTCGCATGGTGCAACACAGTTGCACCATGCACTACCCACTGATGCACCCTGGCACAATATTCAAACTGGAATTGAGCCTGGCACAGATCCCAATGTGCCAGAGCGCATCAGTAATGCATGCAGCACAGGTGTGGGGGGGTGTGCCTATGCATACTTCTCACATCCCGATATTCAGCCCGGGATGTGCTGAGCCCATGCATGCGCAACCCCTACTTGCACTGCACACAGGTGAGCCAAAAAAAAAAGGAGCAACAGATAGCTACCCACTGGTGAGCTGCCATATTGCAGGTCACAACATGACAGCTGTCATCTGTGGGTGGCCACCCGAGCTCTGGCTGCACCTTCCTGGTGGCATCCCCCCATGCCCGATCATGGGCATACATAGAATAATAATATCCCTATATCCCTGGTGGTCCATTCACATATCTGGACTGCATAGTACAGTATGGGCTGCATGCCCACTGGCTCACACTGTGGACCAATGGGCATACAGCCCTACCATCTGTGTCAGTCAGTGGGCAGTGGGGGCAAGTGGGTGGGGGACTGTTGCCCACCACTGAGTGGGAGAGTGGGGCGGTGGGGCTTAGTGGATGGGTGGGTAGGGGGTACCGCTGGACCACCAGGGTTTGATTGAGGTGTCATTTCATATAACAAATGCCTACAATCGGGCTGCAAGTGGTCACTGGACCACCGGGAGTGAGTTCCATTTTAAGCCATACTTATGCCGCGATCGGGCTGCAGCGTCCACTGGACCACTAGGAGTGAGTTTACAGTTTTATTCATACTTATGCCTGTGATCGGGCATTGGGGCATGTTGCCACTTGTGCAGGGGCATTGGTCCCTGATGGTTGCAGCCTGATAGGGTGCTAGGTGCAAGTCGCTGGGGAGTGGTGCACCTGTATGCAAATAGGGCCATAATGACATGCAAATGGCCCCATTTGTGCCTTGCGTGCATTATGGCTCCATTTGCATGTGCACTTTTGAATATTGTGGTTGTTGCGCCTAGTGCAACAGAACTTGTGCTAGCGCATCCCCCTGCTCCACTCTGGCCACTTGCACTGGTGCAGTGCCACTGCACCATGTGCACTGCAGGTGGCCAGGGTATGATATTCAATGCTGCTGTGCCATGGTGCAGCTCCATTGAATATCACCCTGTTAACCCCTCGCTGCCAAGTTGCTGCGCCCAGGCTTGTGCCACAGCCTGGCACAGTCTGAATATTTGGGCCACTCTGTTTTGTGAATTGTGTTCAGCCTCATCAATGTTAAAATGTAATCCATTTCAAAACTGTGCATAAAAGCATTTGTATAGCTAGGAGCCATCATACTCCCATTGCAGTCTCTAGCCTGCTCATAATACTGATCCTCAAATTGAAGTAGTTCTTCATCAGAACTATTTCTGCCAGCTTTAAAAGAGTTCTAGTGGTAGCATGTGATCCTTGCACTCTAAGATCTAGCATCTTTCTCATTGTCACTAGTCCCTTATCATGCGGTATGTATGTGTAGAGGTCTTTAACATCAGTGATAACTAGGATTGGATTTTCTGGTATACCTTGCTGATTTAAATTCTCTAATAATTTTAAAACATGTGTAGTGTCTTTCAAGTATGTCAGCATGCCCTCTATGAGAGGTTGCAGATGGAAATTTACAAATTTGGAAAAGGGTTCCAGAATAGATCCTATTCCGGATACAATTGGCCTACCTGGTGGTACTTTTTCATTTTTGTGAATTTTAGGAAGAGAGTGGAATACTGGGATCCTAGGGAAAGGGGTTTCCAACATCTCCACTACCCACTTTCTCAGCCATCCCGTGGTTTTCATTTCAAAAAGGATGTTGGACATCAAAGACTTAATCTTTGTAAGTGGATCTTTTGACAGGGGTTGGTAATTTAAACTATCTAGGAGAAGTTCTTGGCACATTTTCCTATAATCTTCTAAATTTGGATAACAATAGATCCCTTCTTATATGCTTGTTTAATCACTATATTCACATCATGTTCTAGTATGTGTAAAGCATCTCTTTCTTTTTTAGTTAAGTTGAATTTAGTTGATTTCAAATTACTGGAAAATAGTGCCTTAATTTGTTTATTGACCACTTGGATATAATGTTCCACTGCATGATTACTTCCAACAGGGGCAAATATTTTGACTTGTAACCCATCTCTAATTTTAGATTTGTTTTTCTGGATTGGAATCTATAGAATGTGCAAATTATACCTTCAATCTTAATCTCCTAAATAGTTTTGTAGGTCTACTTCAATTTGAAAGGGACCAATCTCTTTTGTAATTGAAAATGAAAGGCCCGTGAGAGACCAATTTCTCTTCCTCATATACATGCCTATCACTTAAGTTAAAATTCCTGTCTCCACCTCTCTGGTACCTTCTGTTGCCTCTGCCTCTTCCTCCTCCTCCAGTTTGCTCTCCTGTTCCTCTGTCCTCAAGATTCTGTTGTTTTCCTGAGCTCGTGTTGTCTGAAGGGCTCTCCCTGGGTCCCCATCCTCTGTTCTCCTTTGTTGTTGTTCTGTAGTTCGAAACAACTGCTCTTGCCTTCTCCACTTCTAAAAAAGGCTCTGTATGTCTTTGTGTGGCTATTTGGTGACTACTTCTAGTGTAACTACCACAACTATCAGAACTTGAATCTACATTTCTAGAAAACTTTCTACTAAATTTCTTATAGGTATAAATCCTATTGTTCTTATAGTCTGCTGTATCTCTATAGAATTTACAAACTTTTGTCTCCCTAAGTGTTTTTTCATAATCTTTAAGTTTAGTATTCACATCTTCAAGCCATTCTGCTAATTCTTCAGATTTTATCAAAGTCTGTATAGAGTTCTGGTATTCTTGTATCTCCGCTGTAAGTTTATTTCTTGTTCATAGTATTGCCTCTATTAGGGCATACATAAAATCTACACTACAGAGTGTTCTAATGCCATCCCATTTGTTACTAATTCATCCTGGATTCCTAAATTTGGTTCAATAGCCACCCTTAAGCCTCTTGGTATATGTTTAAATTCAAGATATTTGGCCAATGTCAATTCATGTAGATCCAATCTCAGATCCTTATTCTTCAAGTTTGATATTTTATTTTTTAAGGTTTTTATACTATTACTATCTAACTGAGACAAGTCCCTATCTTCTTTCATTTGTTTAAAGAGATTTTCAGGTTCACTTCCAGTAAATGTACAGAATGAGAAGCCTGCCTCTGCACTTCCTCCCACAGCATTAAATGCTTCCATTGCTAATAGGTAGCTAGAAATTCAGGTGAAAAAAGCTCAGAATTTTTTTTTTTACAGACAACAATATATTGGAACTGATACTTACAAGTAATATTTAGAAAAATTGATACTATAGTTAACTTAGGATAGTAACAAACATTAACTAAATCACAGTGAAACATCACGTCCTCAAAAAGATTTTAAATTATAAATCCAGTTCTGAGGGCTATGAATAGCTTTCCATTAATTTTAAGGCAAATGTCCAGAGTAACTTCTTTTCCATACATTTTAAGTTACCTGCTTTTTATTCTTCATGTATCACCTTCTAATTTTACTTAACCAAGTTAGTACATCCATGTGTGTTTCCCTGTAAGCCAATACAAGTATAAAATTTAGCTGTGTGTACTTACTAACCAAATGTTTCTAGCTATATCCTACTGTGTGAGTGAGCTGCCATTATCCATTAAATAAAGTCACATTGTTAGAATCCTAACCATATGTTTTCATTTATTCCTTCATCATCTTTAAATATATTTAGTTTCCTATAGCGCATCAACATAATTTAGACTCTGCATTCATCTTCATTCTTACATAGAATTTAGCTAAGTTCTAAATATCTAAGTGGCTTACCTGAGAGGCTCCAAGCATCTGTTCCTGTTCATTCCTAACTGTCAGCAACCAGGTCCCTGCACTCTGTTCCTCTTTTATGTCCATGGAAAAAGTCACGTGATGATGGAATCATCACCACGCTCCGTCGAGCAAAGCTAATAAAATTAGAAGGTGATACATGAAAAATAAAAAGCCGGTAACTTAAAAATTTACAACAACTTTTTTGACCTTTTACAAATCCTAGAACTGAATAAAAAATATTTTTCTTTTTTATGTTTTAAAATTGGGTATCACCGCAAAGAGCTGTATGGAAAAGAAGTTACTCAGACAATAGCTGGGTCCCTGAATACTCAGTTTAAAAGTAAGACAGTGTGTTATAAACAAGCATTTGATATTGGTGGCTGGAGTAGGGTGTTATAGTCATGTTGGAAAATTAGTGTTTTTAATTTTTGTAAATAATATATCACTATTGAAGTGGTGAAGTTATATTTAAGTGACAATGACTACAATTATATATTAGATAAAGTAGCTCTGGTTGAACATTAGAAACTGAAATTTGGATCCTTGAATTATTGTATAGAATGATTTCATTCTTGTACTTGAAACATTAACAAAATGTATATACATCTATTATAGTTCTCCGGAAGAAGCCTGCTAGCCAGGCAAAACATTGGGACTATAAAATAAAGAAATATAATCTACAGAAATAGGGTGTTGGGGATATTTCATTCCTAGAGCTAGCCGGGTCTTATATTTGGACTTGCCTTTGTTGATTTTCATGTGGCCAGCTCCACCGACTTTAGACAGAAATTAACATTTCTGGTGATTTCCCAGAACTACTTTGAATGCTAGACTTCAGGATCCTTGTCAGTGATCCAGGTTTTCCTTCTGGGCGTTTGCCTTAAAATTATTGGAAAGCTATTCATAGCCCTCAGAACTGGATTTATAATTTGGAACTTTTTTCAGTACCTGATGTTTCACCATGATTTAGTTAATGTCTATTATCATCCTAAGTTAACTACAGTATCAATGTTTCTATAAATTACTTGTAAGTATCAGTACCAATTCATTGTTGTCTGTAAAAAAATGTTTTTGAGCTTTTTTCACCTGAATATTTAGCTGCCTATTAGCAACAGAAGCATTTAATGCAGCAGGAGGAAGTGCAGAGGCAGGCTTCTCATTCTGTACATTCACTGAAAGTGAACCTGAAAATCTCTTTAAACAAATGAAAGGAGATAGGGATTGGCTCAATTAAATAGTGATAGTATAAAAACCTTAAAAAATAAAATAACAAACTTAAAGAATAAGGATCAAAGATTGGAAACACACGGACTGACATTGGCCACATTTCTTGAATTTAAATGTATACCAAGAGGCTTAAGGGTGAATTTTGAACCAAATTTAGGAATCCAGGATGAATTACTTAGTAATAAATGGGATGACATTAGAACACTCTGTAGTGTAGATTTTATGTATGCCCTAATAGAGGCGATAATAAGAACAAGAAATAAACTTACAGAGGAGATACAAGAATATCAGAACTCTATACAGACTTTGATAACATCTGAAGAATTAGCAGAATGGCTTGAAGATGTGAATACTAAACTTAAAGATTATGAGAAACACTTAGGAGACAAAAGTTCATAAATTCTATAGAGATACAGCAGACTATAAGAACATTAGGATTTATACCTATAAGAAATTTAGTAGAAAGTTTTCTAAAATGTAGATTCAAGTTCTGATAGTTCTGGTAGTTACACTAGAGGTAGTCACCAAATAGCCACACAGAGAAATAGAGAGTCTTTTTTAGAAGTGAGAATGCAAGAGCAGTTGTCTCAAACTACAGAACAACAGCAGGGGAGAACAGAGGGTGGGGACCCAGGAGGGCCCTTCAGACAGATATGAGCTCAGGAAAAAGAACAGAATCTCAAGACAGAGGAACAGGAGAGCAAACTGGAGGAGGAAGAGGCAGAGGCAACAGAAGGTACCAGAGAGGTGGGAGACAGGAATTTTTAACTTAAGTGATAGGCATATATCCGAGGAAGAGAAATTGGTTCTCTCACTGGGCTTCTCATTTTCAATTACAAAAGAGATTGATCCCTTTCAAATCAAAGTAGACCTACAAAAACTATTTAGGAGATTACGATTGAAAGGTACAATTCACACATTCTGTAGATTCCAATCCAGAAAAAACAAATCTAAAATTAGCGATGGATTACAAGCCGAAATATTTGCCCCCTGTTGGATGTAATTATGCAGTGGAACATTATATCCAAGTGGTCAATAAACAAATTAAGGCACTATTTTCCAGTAATTTGAAACCAACTAAATTCAACTTAACTAAAAAAGAAAGAGATACTTTATACATACTAGAACAAAATGCGAATATAATGATTAAACCAGCAGATAAGGGGGGCTCTATTTTTTCCAAAACTTAGAAGATTATAGGAAAATGTGCCAAGAACTTCTCCTAGATAGTTTAAATTACTGACCCCCATCAAAAGATCCACTTACAGAGATTAAGTCTTTGACATCCGACATCCTTTTTGAAATGGAAACCATGGGATGGCTGAGAAAGTGGGTAGTGGAGATGTTGGAAACCCCTTTCCCTAGGATACCAGTTTTCTACTCTCTTCCTAAAATTCACAAAAATGAAAAAGTACCACCAGGTAGGCCAATTGTATCTGGAATGGATCTATTCTGGAACCCTTGTCCAAGTTTCTAAATTTCCATCTGCAACCTCTTATAGAGGGCATGCTGACATACTTGAAAGACACTACACATGTTTTAAAATTATTAGAGAATTTAAATCAACAAGGCACACCAGAAAATCCAATCCTAGTTGCCATTGATGATAAAGACCTCTACACATCTATACAGTATGATAAGGGACTAGTAACAATGGGAAAGATGCTAGATCTTAGAGTGCAAGGATCATCATCCTACCACTAGAACTCTTTTAGAGCTGGCAGAAATAGTTCTGATGAAGAACTACTTTCAATTTGAGGATCAGTATTATGAGCAGGCTAGGGGACTGCAATGGGAACGCACGATGGCTCCTAGCTATGCAAATGCTTTATGCACGGTTTTGAAATGGATTACATTTTAACACTGATGAAGCTGAACACAATTTCACAAAACAGATTTTTCCTGGAAGAGATATATAGATGATATATTAATGATTTAGACAGGAAGTCAGGAAGAACTGGAAGCTTTTCAGAGTTACATGAATTCATGTGATGTGAATCTGAAATTTGCTTTTAATATGGATATGAAACAGGTGGACTTCCTGGATATCACTATACAGTATATAAGAATAGAGGGTTTTTAGATACTAAATCTGTTCAGAAAAAAGACAGATTATAATACTGTACTTCATTGGAACAGTTTTTATCCTTGGAATCTTGTGGAAAGCACCCCATACTCACAATTTTTGAGAGCCAAACAGAACTGTAGTGTAGAACAAGAATATACTAAAGAAGAGAGGAAAATAGTGGAGAGATTTAGAGAGAGAAATTATCAGATAGAGAAACTTGAAGAAGCATGCTTTAAGGCATCACAGATTAACAGGCAGGAGCTTTTGAGCGATTCCAGTGAGAAAGTAGAGAAACATGTAAAAGATAACAGAATAGTATTCAGTACAGAACATAATATAATGATGCCACAAATAAGGAGAGTACTAGTGGGTAACTGGAGAATCCTCAGAGAAGATCCAATTAGTGAAAAGATTTTTGGTCAAATACCTATAGTGGTCTCTAAAAAGACCACCACTATCAGAGACAAAATAGTACACTCACAACATATGAGAGCTATTCCTAAAACATCAAAACTAGGTCCTTTAAAGAATGGGATGTTTCCATGTGGAAAATGCATAGCCTGTAGGAATACCTCCAAAAAAGAAAAATTTGCACATCTGTATATGGGAAAGGAATTTAGAATTAAGTCTCATATTACATGTGGAACTTCAGGGGTAATATACGTGATACAATGTCCGTGTGACCAACTGTACATTGGCAAAACCCTCAGGAAATTAAGAACTAGGATTTCAGAATGCAAAAGTAGGATTAGAAATAAAGATGAGAACTCACCTTTAGCAAGACATTTTACCCAAAGAGGACATACCCCAGTACAGATCCATTTCTGGGGATTAGAACAAGTGCCAATACCAGAAAGGGGTGGAGACTATAACATTAAACTAGAACAGCGAGAATTATACTGGATGTTTACATTAGATGTCATTGATGAAACATGGGACTTAATGAGGAAACAAACTGGTATATTTTTGAGAAATAGTCTGAAATTAAAAATATACAGAAATTACTGTTAAGGAGAGGTAATGACATAATTAGAGGGAACGATGCATCACTGGTAACGAAGATGATTTTATCTAGAATAGGTAAGAGAGTATGTTTAGTAAGCCTTGGCGTTCAGATATGTAAGTTAAAAATGATTCATTAGTTAGATTTAATACCTAGTGGTGTCCCAACACATTAGAGCATTCTTATTTGAGTAAAACTGTATTTGAATACATCCTCATCTGTTTAACTTGTTCCCCCTCCCCTCATCCATTTTTCTTTCAGTTATGGGAATGCTGCCAAAATGGCATGATCTATTAAAATTTGAATTAAAACTACATTTTAGAATGCTCCAACATAGATCGACCAATAGAGACATTTTGGTATCTATAGAATAGGGACTGATTTACTTGCCCATGTTAAATTAAAAAACTCATCTTGAAATGCTTAAAAAGCTGTGTTTGGATGCTTCTGTGACTTTGAGCACTAAGACCTAGCCGAATTACATCTGTGAAAATAAGTCAGTATGTTGCTCAGCAACAGCTTCGTTCATCAGAGCGTGGTGAGGATTCCATCATCACGTGACTTTTTCCACGGACATAAAAGAGGAATAGAGTGCAGGGACCTGGTTGCTGCCAGCTGGGAATGAACAGGAACAGACGCTGTGGAGCCTCTCCAAGTAAACCACTTAGACATTTAGAATGTGGCTAAATTCTATGTAAGAATGAAGATGAACGAGAGTCTAAATTATGTTATAGCGCTATAGGAAACTAAATATATTTTAAAGATGACGAAGGAATAAATGAAAATGTACGGTTAGGATTTAGGATTCTAACTAATGTGACTTTATTTAATGGATAATAGCCACTCACTCACACAGTAGGATATAGCTAGAAATATTTGGTTAGTAAGTACACACGGCTAAATGTTATACTTATGTTGGCTTATAGGGGGAGCAGACATGGATGTACTAACTTGGTTAAGTAAAATTAGAAGGTGATATATGAAGAATAAAAATCAGGTAACTTAAACATTTACAAAAACTTTTTTGACCTTTTACAAATCGTAGAAATTAATGAAAAATATTTTGCTTTTTTATGTTTTAAAGTTGGGTATCACCTCAAAGAGCTGTATGGAAAAGAAGTTGCTCAGACAATAGCTGGGTCCCTGAATACGCAGTTAAAAAGTAATGAAACATCTTATAAACAAGCATTTGATATTGGTGGCTGGAGTAGGGCGTTATAGTCATGTTGGAAAATGAGTGTTGTTAATTTTTGTAAATAATATATCACTATTGAAGTGGTGAAGTTATATTTAAGTGACAATGACTACATTTATATGTCAGATAAATTAGCTCTGGTTGAACATTAGAAACTGAAATTTGGATCCTTGAATTATTGTATAGAATGATTTCATTCTTGTACTTGAAACATTAACAACATGTATACATCTATTATATAGTACAAGTCACATTAAACTGTTCCATCAACTCACTGGTGTAGAATTGTTTTTTTGTGATGCTACTGGATTGGCAACTCAAACTGCTGAAGCTTTCAACTGTTTTCCAACCACCCTTCACTGCCTATTCAGCTCACATGTAACTGTTTAGAGAAATGGCAGTAGCTGCATTTTCATGGCATTGTTTATAAATATCACAGCATTCCTTAAGAGTTGTTTGGTCTGCCTTCTGAAATGGAACTCATAAGCACTCAGTTGAAAATAAAGATTATAGCACACAACAGCTAGATGCAAACCAATACTAAAGTTTTAATAATTCATTGAATTAAACCCTGCACAGATTAGGAAACTCACTGAACAATGCTACACCAGTGAGTTGAGGGAACAGTTTAATGTGACTTGTACTGTAGTTCCCCGGAAGAAGCCTGCAATCAGGCGAAACATTGGGACTACAGAATAAAGAAATATAATCTGAAGAAATATGGTGTTGGGAATATTTCATTGCTAGAGCTAGCTGGGTCTTATATTTATTCATGAAGGTGGGCAGGGGTAAGTGCAAAGAGCATGTACCCCCCCACACACAGCTCAGCACCCTCAGGAGATCCTCATGGCAGCTGTATTCCCATACACTGGTGAAAGCACATCTCCCTACATGGCCTTGCCCCCCAGCACACAGGTTCATGGGGGCAGTCAGGTGTGGAGTGGTGGACCCAGGCAGGCAGCCAATCAGCTCCCCAACCCAGGTCCCACGGTAGATAACTTGCATGCATGGGGCACCATGCTGGCAGCCAGCATCCAGTGCACATTCAGCAAAGGAGGAAAAAGGAGGGGTTAGCTCAGTAGTCTGCCCCAGCCCTCCCAAGTGCCCCAACAGCTTAGGTGGTGGAAGCTAGGTCCAGTGACCCTGCCATCCCTGCCACAACATGCAGTGGCATCCCGTGAGGGCATGTAAATGTTACGGCTGCTTTCAAATAGTGTAGCTGTTGCCTTCCCCCTCATTCACAGCACTCTGCACCTTTGTGAATGGTGCATAGTGCATCCATGCCCCCGGTCCACCCCTGCACAGAGCTGCACGTTCAGCTGGGGGTTCAGGTGCATGGGGGTGTGTGTATGTGCATTGTACATACTGTGTGGGGGTGCAGTGGACCTGTGCAGGTGCGGTGTGGCCTACATGCCGGAGTTACGTGGCACATAGCCACTCTGCACCTTTGTGAATGGGGCCCGATGTTAAAGCTATTTCTGGGCACACAAATTCTTAAATTATTGAACTAACTTGATTGCAACATTCCTTAACACTAAATTAATGGGGCCCACTATTTGTAGACATATTATTCTTTAAAATAAGAAACTTACACATTCTGGCTATTTGCTCTGATTTATGAAGGACACTGCTATGAATTTTAATGCTGAGAGTTGAGAGATATTGAACTCAAATCCTGTACTTTTTTTTTTTACAGCAGGAATGGAGTTCCTGTGCTTCTTCCCACTGATAATGGAATAGAAATTCCTATAGCAGTAACATACTGTAATACTGTAACAATTTCTTGGCTTGTGACCTGAGATCATTGGATTACATCATGAAGTCTGACTTGCACAAGAATTTAATTTGTTTTAGAAATAATATGACATCTCTAATTGGGGTTACCAGTATCTATACAGATATAGCTGGATTGAAAAACACAGAAACATAAATATCTAGCAGAAAAAGGCTCAACAGCACATTGAGTCACAAGAGTTATCCTTTAGAGTCAGGATGTTCATTCTGCTTTTCATTTTACCAATGTTTAACGTTCCTATACTTCTTGTTCACCCCTTATACCACCGCTCTCTGGAACTCAGTTTAGAATCTTTATGCCTCCGGCAATCAGTTCAGTTCTTTTCAAGTAACCTACCCACTCCCAAAGGAGAAACAGCCTCATCTCTCTGGGAGTTACAGAAAATACAGAATTGCAATCCTGCTTTTGATCCCCTGAAACAGCATATTGTTCTCACTGCTAAATCATTACTAGCCACTGTAGTGACTCCCAGCAGATAACCAGAGAGCATAAGCAATTTAGTGGCTCTGAAAGCACCACCTTTTATTTACACCACAAACGGTAAAGTGTCCTAACCCGCACTGCTAGATAAATATTACATTCAATGGGCCTACACAACCAGAGTATTGTTATGATTGTGCCACTCTGATAACCATTTGGCCATTTGCACTTTCTATTCCACAGGGAATTACCACCCTGTAGGGGTACACAAGGCAAGGACGGTGCCATGGGAAAGATTCTCTTGGCTAAAGGTACCATAGGAAAGAGCCCCCATTGAAGAGAAGCATGCCACTGGCTGAGAAGATGATGGGGGGGCAAAGAAAAAATGCTTCAGTGGGAGGCTACGAGGAACTGCTTATATAGTAGTAGTAGTAAAATATTTATTCATAAATCACTTTATGAATTAGGATAAACTCAATTGAGCAAAGCTCATTTACAATGAGATCCTTAAATACAGAAACAGTATACAAACAAATTACAATACATTCACAATACATGTTACATAATAAATACAGTTAGCACTTACAAAAGAGTCACAAGCAAGTATGAGTTAGTCCAAGTTACAATCATATCCTAGGCTTTGTAAGCTTTACTAGATTACAGTCAATTCTTCAACTCAATAAGTAGTACAGAAATGCCCAGTGTTTTCCTTGGAGGTCCTTAACCAGTGTTTTATGTCCCCCCCACCGTTAATATTTTCCCACAATTCTTAAAGATAGTGGGCAGACAGTTCCACATCTGTGGTCCTCTAAAAAATACTGTCTCCCAATTTCCATATTGTATCTAGGCAAAACAAGATCCAAGGTACCCACAGATCTGACAGAATCAATTTTCCCCCTGGGAACCAATTTGTCCATAATATAATTAGGCAGCGTACCCATTAACTCCTTATGGACAAAAGCCAAGAAAGGTTCTCTATGGATTTCATATAGGTGCATCCACCCGAGTTGTCTGTATAACAAACAGTTACACATCAGGTGGGGAGCTTCCAGTATAAAATGGGTCAGTCTACCAAGACAAACATCCAACTTATGTAAGTCCTTTTTTAATCTTCCAGAGAATAAAATATCCCCATAATTAAACAGGGGTAGGATCATATGATCCACAACCTGCTTTCTTATTTCTGAACTCATACACGCTTTTACCCTGTAAAGGGCACCCAGCCTTTTCCCTATATTTGAAATCAAAGTATTTATATGGGTGTCCCAGCTCAGGGATGGGTCTAACCATAGTCCTAGATATTTGTATAAGTGAACCTGCTCGATCGGAGAACCCCCATGGGCAGCCGAATCCAACTTTACATCCCCAAGAACTCCTCCCAACCAATGAAATAAAATGGGCTGTGTTTTCTTCACATTCAGCACTAGTTTGCTACTATCAATAAAGATCTGCAGATCATCAAATGTTGCCTACAACCTAATCTGTACAGCAGTCATGGCACTATCGGCTGTATAAATCACCATACAGGTGATAATTGATTAATGAATCAGAAAATCACACTCCATTAACATAAAATATTAAATAATAAAGGGCCCAAAATAGATCCCTGGGGAACCCCGATCCAGCAGAACACAATCCTGAAACCCACGTCCCCAGTGACACCAACTGGGACCTACCCTTCAGATAAGAGGTCACCCACTCATATTCAATCCCCTTGAAGCCAATGGATGCTGCCCTGGACAGGAGGATGTCATAGTCCAGGGAATCAAAGGCTTTGGACAAATCAACAAATAATGCTCCTACTAACAACTTGCTGTCCAGGGCCTCCTGGACATCCCCCACCATTTTCACCATGGCTGTTGTTGTCCCATGACAGCTTCAGAAGCCAGATTGCATACTGTTAAGGAGACATTGGGAATCAAGATTTTCTTTTTATTTGCTTTGCCACTAGTCTCTCGATAATTTTTGAAAGCTGGGGCAGCAGTGAAACTGGGCAATAATTGCCCAGTTCTGTTTTGTTTCGCCCCTTAAAAATTGGTGTAACCTTTGCTTGTTTCCAAGCAACAGGGAAAACACCTGTGCTCAGGGATAAATTGTATATGTATGTCAATGGATAAGCAATAACAAGAGTTGCATACTTTAACAGCCTAGCCAGCACACTGCCCAAGCCAACTGACTTAGATGGGCCTAACCTCATTAATTCCCTCATTATAGACTGGACCTCCAATTCTTTAAATCAAAATTGTTTAACTAGGCATAGGTCTCCCCCTGCCACTACTCACACTCTTTGAATCAACTGTAGATTTTCCCAAACCTGACTGAACAAAACACTTGTTAAATTATTCTGCCACCCTATGCGATACAGGAACTAGCTCGTCTTCTATTTTGAATACGTTCGATAAGTCATTACCCTGACACTTTGGTAAAGTGTTTACTGTCTTCCAAAAGTCCCTAGGATGTAGTGTGTGTGATTTCTATCCAATAACTGAATGTAGTGTCTCTGTTTTGCAATTCTGACTTGTTTAACATACTTGTTGTGAAACTTTCTATACTGGACCCAATCTTGCATATTCCCACTATTTTTAGCTCTCCGTCACATTTTGTCCCTGCTCTGTTTTAGTTTCCTGAGTTCAACTGAATACCATAAAGCATTTTTATTTTCAACACTCTGGATTTAAGAGGTACATGCCTGTTATAGACTACCATAATTTGTAAGAAGAACTCCCAAGTGTCATCGATCATCGGAATTTGTTGTGAGTCCCAATTTATATCACTTACATCTAACATAAAATTGATATAATCAAAATGTTTATAGCTACTCCAATAAATTATTTTGCTACCTTCCTTCTCCATGAGTCTATTCCTAGTACAAAATACAAATTGATGGTCTGAAAAACAATCAGGCATAACCCCGCTTTCTAAAATATTAGCAATCTTGTTTGTGAAAATTAAATCCAAAACTGTAGTGGAGGCTAGATACATCATGTTCATTCTTGTAGGTTCAAGAATCAGTTGGGTGAGCCCCAGACTTTTCTGGAGCTCAACCAATGGATGAACATCATTAATATTTTTCCAATCAGAGTTGAAGTCCCCTGCCATTATAATTTCATGGCTGTTAACATACTCAAATAGTTTGTCTTGAAGCAAATCAAATACATGAGGATCTACCTTAGGAGGATGATAGACCCCCACTACTAGAATTGTTTTGTTATAAGGCAATCTTAATTCCAAAACAATGCCCCTAGTTCCCCCTCCCAGATCCTGATCAGGTTTTAATTGAGTCAATAATAGGTTGGACTGACCATATATCGAAATACACCCCCCTTCCCTTATTCCTATCCTTTCTCCATAAATTATACCCTGAAATGTTTCACAAACTGTCCTCAGTTTTGTCATTCAGCCATGTCTCTGTTATTATGACAATGCTGGGGTTGTTTTCCCCAATCCAAACATTAATTAAATCCCTTTTATGGAAAATGTTGTGTGCATTGAAATGAACCAAAGTAAAACCATCCTCCTCCCCTTTAATAGCTGTCTTTTTGAACTCATCCTCACCTGAAAAAGCTCTGAAGGATCCCTGAGGCTCTTTAGCATGAGTAGATAAATTAAATGCTGCAGGACCAGGGTTAGGGTGGATGTCTCCACCCATCAGAAGAAAAATCAATATTAATTGCTTAAGAACATATATATACAGTGAAGCCCACCAGGATGACGTGCAGTGTCACAGGTTTACTGCATGAAAAAAGTGATTAACTCCCATTGAAATTGCATTGTTTACTGTAGTAACTCCACTGCAGAATTCTGCAGTGCTGCACTTCATCCTGGTGGGCATCACTGTATATAGCTCAGGAAAGGGGCATGGCCTGTTACTCACCCCATTGAACTATGAGCATAGCCTTCCAATTTAGTGGGTCTACCGAGGTAACACTAGCACGAACAGTAAAAGAATGTGACGAGACTTTCTATAGATGCATTAGTGAAAGGAGAAAGCCCAGAGGGGGTATTGCTAAGATCAAAGGGGATAAGGGTGTATGTGAGGAGGAGGACCATGTAAAAGCATCTATCCTTAATAGATACTTCTGTTCAGTAGTTACTGAGGAGACGGTAGGGCAGGGCCCACAGCTCGGCACCATGGACATGGGGGGAAGGAGGCATGCACTAGTCCCTTCACAAAAGAAAGGGTCCTAAAAGAGCTCGATAAGCTCAGGGTAGACAAGGCAATGGGACCTGATGGCATACATCCCAGGGTACTAAAGGAACTAAGGGTGGAATTAGCAAAGCCCTTTATCAGAACTGTTTAGTGAGTCTCTGAGCACAGGAGAGGTCCCAGAAGACTGGAGAAGGGATCATGTGATCCCGCTCCACAAGAGTGGTAGCAAGGAGGAGGCAGGGAACTACATACCAGTCAGTCTTACCTCAGTAGTGGGCAAGATTATGGAGGCACTCCTTAAGGAAAGGATAGTGCAACACCTGGAACCCATAGGAGCACAGGATTCAAGACAGCATGGGCTTACAACAGGAAGGTCCTGTCAAACTAATCTCATAGATTTCTTTGACTGGGTAACCAGAGTGATGGTCCAAAGGGGGAGCAGTTGATGTCGCCTACCTTGACTTCAGCAAAGCTTTTGATACTGTTCCACATACTGTAGAAGATTGATTAATAAGCTGGGTAGGCTCAGGGTGGGTCAGAAGCTGGTCAACTGGGTGGCAAACTGGTTGATGGGCAGAAAACCGAGAGTGGTGGTAAACTGTATAAAGTCAGAAGAGATGCAAGTCACAAGTGGGGTACCTCAGGGATTTGTCCTGGGGCCAGTCCTCTTCAATATCTTCATCAGTGACATTGCAGATGGACTGCAGGGCAAGGTTTGTTTGTTTGCAGATGACACCAAGATCTGTAACAAAGTAGATGATCCAGATGGGGTGGGCAGAATGAGAAGAGATCTGGATAAACTGGCAAAATGGTTGGAAGTGTGGCAACTGGGGTTTAAGGCAAAGAAGTGCAAGATCATGCACATGGGGAAGAGAAACCCTGAAGCCACCTACAGGTTGGGAGGGGAGTTGCTGGCAGTCACAGGGGAAGAAAGAGACTTGGGCATCATCATCACAGACAACCTGAAATCATCCAAGCAGACCACTAAAGCAGTAGATAAGGCTAGGAGGATGTTGGTGTGTATTAGTAGGGGTATCACAAGTCATAAAAGGGAGGTAATAATCCCTCTTTACAAGACACTGGTTAGGCCCCATCTGGAGTACTGCATGCAGTACTGGAGGCCACATCTTCACAAGGACATTAACCAAATTGAGGCAGTCCAGAAAAGGGCAACCAAAATGGTGTAGGGACTGCATTAGAAAACATAGGAGGACAGATTAATGGAGCTCAATATGTATACTCTAGAGCAAAGGAGGGAGAGAGGTGATATGATTGAAACATTTAAACACCTTAAGGACATTAACAAGGTGAAAGAGTCTAACATGTTTCAATATAAGAAAAATAGCAGGACAAGAGGACACAACATGAGATTAGAGGAAGGCCAATTAAGGGGTAATGTGAGGAAGTTCTTTTTCACAGAAAGGGTGGTGGATGCATAGAACAGCCTACCTCAGGAAGTGGTGGATATGAATACAGTGCAGGGCTTCAAATAGCCATGGGATAGGCATAAGGGAGCAATACAGATTATTATGAATATATAGGCCATTGACAGAGCAAGGGACAATGGCACATTCGTAAGGTAGAAAAATAAATGGGCAGACTGGATGGGCCTTGCTATCCTTACCTGCCATCAACTTCTATGTTTCTATGTTTCTACCCAACCACAGTATTGTTATGCTTGTGCAACTGTGATAACTGTTTGGCCATTCGCACTCTCTGTTCCATGGGAAATTACCACCCTGTAGGGGTACCAAAGACAAGGAACCCTCGAAGTGGGTTCCACCCTAGAGGTGCCACAGTAAAGATGCCCTTGGCTAATGGTACCTTGGGAAGGAGCCCTAAAATAGTTTAAGCAGTAAATGCTGACTACAAGGTTCAGAAGCAGATTGACAGCAATGAGACAGCTTAAGAAAGACAAATAAGGTGAGCAGGTTGTCAGGATTTCACTGATTAAAATGGATTACACTGATGACATAAGGGCTTCCTAAAGAGAGAGGGAATGAAGAGTTGGGCCACCATCCATCTCCAACCTACCTCAGAAAATTAGGGAATATACTATTAACAACTAACTACATGTTACAATCTTTGGCATGGAAGAGAGGAAAAATACCCTTTTAAAGGAGGAAATCTCTGGGGGGTCCAAGGCCTAGGTCACCTTCCCTCTAAACATTAGGGCATTTTGGTTAATGACAGCTCTGCTGCTACAATTTAAAAGGCCAATCCAGGGGGTGGAAAATATTTCAATATGGGTGACAACTCTCACTCTGTCCCTCTAATGGGAATGTCTTGCAGGATTGCGAGATGCCTCTGCAACATTGGATACATGACATGGCACCACTTTCAAGGTGGGAAGAGGAGAATGACAACTGTTGAGGTACTCAGCTGGCATACCAATCTAAGACCAAACTTGGTGAACCAGAGGTGGCCATAGGGAGAATAACTTAGAAGGTGCCTCTGAACCCACTCAGCTAGCTAAAGGGGCCCCTGACAGATGAGGCCCCACCCCTCACTGCTGAGGTCTTAAATTCTACAACAAAAACAACACAAGCAGACTTGATAGGCCAAGTGGTCTCCTTCTGCTGGCAACTTTCTTATGTTCTTATCAAGAGGTGCTGCCAATGAGTTTGACGACTGAAGTGCCACATGGAGTGAAGACATTTCCACTATGGGCCATATGTGAAGGACCCTGCCCTGAGTTTCACATGCTGAAGAGGCAGACTTCATGGGTGCAGAGCAAGACCATTGGCTGCAAGGCAAGCCCTGAGCCAGAAAAGGCAATGGACATGGTTGGCATGCCCTCCAATTTATGACCGAGAGCAGGAATCAACATCAATGTGCCAGATAGGAGGAGGCCTGTGAAACCGGTGGCTGTAAATTAGGTGGTAAGTTATTGATGAGGAGACTGGGTGAAGCAAGTGGCTGTAGATTAGGTAGCAGGTAAGTGATGAGGAGAGGCCAGGCAAAGCCAGTGGTCTAGGAGAGGTTTGAGGCTGCAGTGTGAGTCATTTGATAGTAGTAGTAGCAGCCAGTGGAAAGCAAGCTAATCAGTTCCACTAAGGAAGCCAAATTAATGGTGACATAGGGGGTAAGTGTTTAGGTAGTGAGAGACTATGATGCCAGTGATTGAATCAATGTGGTTTATCATAAATAAATAGATGAGTTTAGCAGATGCTTGCTATGGTTTCGGCATGAATAGTGAACTGATATGATTGGCAAGGTTCCATGTCAAAATGGCACTCACCAAACGGTGATCACCATTTGGGAGAGTGTACATAGCCAAAAATAAATGACAGCGATGTACACTCATGGCGACTTCAAAGGCAGTGACAGGACTTTAATGAATGTGGGGGGCTGTGCCCCCCACATCCCCCTTACTAAAGATTCTCAACTCCAGGGGGTGCATGTCAGGGGTGTAAAACCTCAGCTGACACAAAAGTGATGCCCACCCCAGAACTGAAACCAGGCACCCTCCAAACCCCAGCCGGCCACTATCACCACCATGCCGAATGGCCAGCTCAGCAGCTGTCTGCCCCACTATCTCCACATATCCTCCCTCCCTTCCACCCTTCACATGGTGCAGTCCCTCCCCTCTGCATGTGTGTACTTCCTGTCACCCTCCTTTCCCACTGTGGTATCCTGTCACTACCCCGCCAGGTAGCCCAAAACACAGGCACCATGACTGAGTCACCATTTTTGCAGTTGCTCAATCATGGTCACATGGTTCTTAGACTACCATTGGCATGAATATCTGGAATGACATTAAGGCAGAGCTAGGTTATTCCAGAAATTAGCATTTGCAAGGCAGTAAGTATTTGCAACACAGTAATGAAATGCCATGAATATCTTGAAAGTTATGTAGGCTGCAAGGTAAACATATTTATGCATGGATAACTGAAAAGCCATGTAGGCAAAGAGCAGAAAAATCCTCTTAATAAAAATAATGACTGAAAGGTTCAGAATAATTAAATTCAGAAATGTACTGCTAAAATGCCTGCATCTTTAAGCTGTGTCAGTATAGTAATACACCATCATGAATATACCAGAGCAGCACAAAACTGAAAGTTGAAGTAGTAGCTGCCTGACTAAACAAATACTGAATGAATTGAGGAGAGCACACTGAATATCAGTACTGAGTGAATTGAGCAGAGCAGTGAGTGCTGAGCAACAACATAGCACAGCAGGGAGGAGCAGCTAGCTGGGAACAGATACAAACATTTAAGGTAGAAAAGCAAGAAGAGAGCAGAGACAGGGAAAACTGCAGTTTGAACTGAAACATACAGATAACAATTGCAGGTAAACTGAGGATTGCTAAGTAGAAAATAAATGGGACACTAGAAAAACTGAAAAAAGCCCAAAAGAAACAAACAAAAGCAAACACAGCACAGGGGCTGGAGAGAGCAGAAACAAACAACTGAGAGGGAAGCACAGACAGACCACAACCAGAGGCAAATACTGACCTAGAGCAGGAGAAGGCAGCACAAACCAGGCAGAGAGCCCAGCACAAGCCAGCAGAAATTCAAGCACAAGAGAAGGCAGGAGAGAAATGCAGAAGAAAGTGTGTGTGTGGGGGGGGGGGCCAGAGCCCCGAGACAAGTCAGGCAGACCCTCCAGCCACAAAGAAAAAATGCTTCAGTGAGAGACTTGGAGAAACTGCTTGTATAGCTCAGGAAGGGGGTGTGGCTGGTTGCTTACTCCACTGAACTACAGGCATAGACTTCCAACGATAATGGCGATTGTAGCGATCAATAGCCCTAGGTCCCAAATCACCTCAGTTCTGTCCCGCTAAAAGACAGATCTCTCTCTAAATGAATCAACATCTCTGAGAAGCATGACTGCAATGTTGGAGGATAGGAAAAGCTCCCTACATAAAGACACATTCATTCTAATATTTATTTTACTTATTTAAAAGATGGTAACCGGAAAAGGCACACTGAGCCTTAGTTCATTTCCAGGTACGAACTGGGGAAAAAGGCGGTTACAATATAAAAGGAAGCAGAGACAATTCAGACATTCATAATAAAAGGCAAAATAACAAATCAAACGTTAACACAAAATCAGTAACAACTGTTCAAAATAGCAGTAAGAAGGTAACATAAAATCAGTAATAACTGTGTCAAGATGCAAGGTGCTTAAACCAGTAAATTAGCTCATGGTTGCAAACAGTTGATAAAATATGTCTGAGGTGTGGTAAGAGTCATTGGTGATAACCCCAGACCCACAGGGACTATGTAGGTTGAGGCAGGGGTAATTGAGATTTAGCAGGGCAAAAACAAGATGGAGCAGGAGTGAGACATAGCAGGCACTGGAAAGCAGGGAGGGACTAGGATGAGTGAATGTGAGAGAAGAGCTGTTCTAGTAGAAAGGGAGGCGGTGGGAAAAAGCTGATAGTCCAGAAGAGTGTATGGATGGAGTGAGAAGGTGGGTAGGAGCACAGGGGTGGGAGGATGGGCTGGCAGGGGATAGAAGGGAGGAGAGATAGTAGGGGAGGATACCAAAGCAGTATTTGGCAGTAAAAGTCAAACAGTGGGTCAAATGTCGAGCTGAAAGAGGGGTGATAGATAGAAAGGAGTAAAGTGAGCAGAGGTGAGTGTGGAAAAAGGAGTTAGTGACAAAGTGACACAAGGAGTTTAGTAGGGTGTCAAGCCTGGTAAGGGACAAGGCATGAGTGGTGCCATAGACGACGTCAGTGAAGTCAAATACTGGTAGTATCATTTTAGTGATTATTTCACAGTAAACAGGAAGGGAGAGGCAATCTTTATTCCTAAATAGGATCTCAAACTTTGGGTGGAGCTTGAAGTAGATAGTGTTGATGTGAGTGCTGAAATCAAGGTAGCCGTCCAGCCAGACTTCTAGGTATTTAAAAGAGGGTATACCTCAAGTGGTAGGCCATGGGGGTGGAGAAAACAGGAGGAGTCTGAATCCTAGCCAACTTTTGCCTGGAACCAAAAACCATGGAGACAGTTGTGTATGTTTGCTTGCACACATGTGCAAGAAACATAGTGCCACCTGTGACACTCAGACAGCTGGTTCTGATTACTCTATCATTTTTGTAATATAAAATGTGCTATTGAATGTCTCTCATGAGAGATGCAAACAGCCTGCGGGTTGACACACACACATACACCCCAAGTTTTAGCTACAACGTGTTACCTGGAAGGCCAAGAGATAATTACAGGTTACAAGAGACTTAAAATAAGCATCTCCTGTTTTTGTGACTAATTAAAGCTTGCCAACTGCAAGATAGATCATAAACTTTTATAACGTTCAGGGGAAACACAGTTAAAATTCACATGGTGATACAAAGCATGTTGCACCTCCGTGAGATCTGACAGAGAGACATAACAAGTCCTTTGATGTTCTGGAAAGAGAAAGCTGCTCATGAGATCAAAGAAAGTCATATGAGAAAATGAGTTGTGCTGAGGTCACAGAATTAATACTTGGATAAGACATCCTGTTTTGCATAGATATATATTTTTATATTCTAACAGGGAGGAGCTAGGTGATCTCATGCAAAGAGGTTGGCAAACCCAGTTTTTAAACAGTATTCTGTTTTCCATTTAGACACAAATGTTTGGACTCTGAAAAAGAAACATCTACAGCACTGTGAGATAAGTATACCTTAGAACAGACAATTCTAAGTGTACTGTGGTAGGAGATTTTGTCTGCACTTTTAAACCTGTTTTAAGTGATTTGTATGTTTTGTGACATATGGTTCTGTATTTACACTTTACATTTTTATCTATTTTTAAGTAAATATCTCATTTTTAAATAGACTATTTGTATCTTCCAAGCCCTTCTGTTTTTGCCTGTGATGCATGGAAGGTTAAAAGTGTGACACCAATGTGCATGAGCTTATATGGTTTTACCAAACTGGGAAAAGATAAGAATTTATTCTGAGGTCTTTAATAGAGTTTTAAGGGTTCATTTTGTAAGCCTGGTTAGGTGCCCGTAGGCAAAAGATATCTGGCTCCACCCTCAAAGAGCAGAATTATCTCAGCCTGTACATTGGGTACGCTAACAAGAGGTTCACAGTTTGAATCCCTCCAAGACTTGAGACCAAAGGTTGATTCAAACCCACAAAACAGACAGGAGGGTTACCCTGTTTCTGTTTCCTGTTCACAAGACTGTGCTCGGAGGTTGGCACTGTGGGAGCAGAAGGCCTGACCTGCTGAGTGGGTTTGTGACAGATTTGGTTGGCAGTGGTGCAAAAAATTTTGGTATTACAAGCTCTGAATGTTCAGTGTGTCAGCTTAAGACTGTCAGCTCACTTGCAAAAAAAAAAGGGCAGTAAATGTTTTAAAAAGGAAACAGAACTATATCACTTGGTGTGCAGTCAAGTTCCTACCTGTTTTATTTTTTTTCTAAAGTACAAGTCAGAGTAACCGTAGTTAGGAAAGAAGATGGCTTCCAACTACAGTAGGCACACTGTAGACTACTTAAAGCAGTTGTGCGGGGACAGAGGAGTCCTGTTCGAGGTGAAAGCCAGCAAACAGAACCTTGTGGATGCCCTGATGGTAGCAGATACCCAGAGCAGTGAGTCACAGACTGTGACTGAAAAGGACCAAACCTCGAGTGTGGCAGGGCTAGCGGCCAGTGTTATGTCCAGATCTGGTGAGGATGACAGCAGGGCCACTGTCAGTGAAGGGCCATAGCAGCAAGGGAAGGTCACCAGTATCCTGGATCCAGAAGTACTCAGGCTGCAAATTGAGTTGCGTAGAATGGAGCTGGAGTTCCAGAGGGAGAGGGACCGTGAACAACTGGAGGCAGACCATGAGAAGCGTGAGCGCCAGCGAGCTGCAGAGGAGGAGAGGGAGCAAGAACGCCATGAGGCAGAGTGAGAACGCCGAGAGGCAGAGCAAGAACACTGGGAGGTGGACTGTGAAGAGCAGGAACACCAGAGGCAACACAAACTGGAGAAGCTACGATTCCAACCAGCGGCACCAGAGCAGGTCAATGGCTTGGGTTTAACTGGGACTACAGGATTGGGGTACAAATTGAATTCCAAATTGATAGCCAAATTTAAAGAGGGGAAGGACATGGATGCCTTTTTAAATTCTTTTGAAAAAGTTTGTATTTAGGTTAAAATTCCTAGATAGTCCTGGAGCTTCCAACTATCCCAGCTACTTACCAGGAAAGCTCGGGATGCATTGGGTCAAATGGACAATGAGGACAGTGATGATTACAGCAAACTTAAAGCTGCACTGTTAAAAAAATTTGAATTAACTGCTGAATCATTTAGAGCTAAATTTCACAAGCTCAGGAGAAGCCCTGACATGAGCTATGAGAAGCTAGCCATGAAACAACGTAAGTTTTTAAAACGTTGGTGGGAAGGAATTGAGGCAAACTCTGTTAATAAAATTGGAAATGTGATTTTGTTAGAACAGTTTTATTGGGCATGCCCAGCAGAGCTGAAAACCTGGCTGGAGGACTGAGATCCCAAAACAGTGCAAGAGGTTGCTGAACTCTCAGACTGCTATGCCAAGAGCAGACCTGCTCTGAGAGCGAATGGGACGGGTGTGACAGTGCAGAAAGGGAAAAGCGCACCTTCAGGGCAGCTAAAACCCTCACTGCCTCCACCGAAACCAGTTAGCACCAGATTTCAGAGAAAAGATTTTGCTGAGAGAAGAAATGAATGTTGGTTATGTAAAGAAACTGGGCATCTTGCCAAATAGTGCCCCAAAAGAACGAGCAATAATATGCAGAAAGGTACTAGAAAAGAAGTGGGTTGTTTGTGTGTCCCTGGAAGCATGCCAGTGAACATGAGGGAACACATGCACCCAGTCATGGTGAATGGTTTACAGACGCAAGGGTTAAGGGACACAGGGGCATCCCTGACATTGATAAAAGGGGATCTAGTAGAGCCTGGTCAGCTTATACCCAATAAATACGTCACTGTACAGGACTTTACTGGTGAGGCAAAAACATTGCCCTTCACCAGTGTTCTCCTAGACTGGGGTGAAACAGGGGGGACTGTGCAGCAGGTGGCTGTAGCCAAAATGGTAGCAGTGGATGTGATCCTGGGCAACAATCTCAAACAGGGGATGGTATGTGTAGTTACCCGTAGCCAAGCGGCAAGGGAAAATTGTAGTTCCCTGAACCCCACAGAAGCCATTGTAGAAACTGCTGACAGGCTGGTTCCCCATTCTCTGTCTCTAGATGGGGAGACTGATAAAAAGAGAGTAGAAATTTCCCCAGTAGCAAGTAACCACACAGCTACAGAGGGTTACTCTGAAGAGGGAGGCGTGACCCATTGTCAGAGGGTTGGGATTGACAGTGATCCTGAGTGCCCTGATGCTAGTGCTAGGGACCCTAGTTTAGCGACTGAAGGGGACCTGTCCCATGTCTTGAGAATGTGTGAGGGTTTTTCAGCTGCTCAGAGAAGTGATCCTAGTCTAGAGAAGTTGAGGGCTTGGGCAGACTCAGATGGCACACAGGGAGGTGACGGCAGACATAAGGTTTATTGGTAAAATGGACTTATGTATACTCAGGCAGTACAGACAGAGGAAGGGGTGCTAGGCAGGCAGTGTGTCATTTCCCAGGGGTATTATGAGCAGTTGCTCAAGTTTGTACATGATATTGTTTATTGTGAAATATTCAGAAAGACCTTTGAGTTAGAGACTCATTTACAAAGGTTCCATGTCATACATCAAGGGACAATACAGATAATTGATACAACAGAGAATGGCAGTACAGGATAAATAGATAACGAAGGATTACATTACAATTCAAAAACATGAGCTTCAGGGTAGATAAGGAGAGTATTAGGTAACAAAAATAGAGGGGTCACAGTAAAGCATAGCCGAAACAGTTGCACAGGGGTCTGCAACAGGCTGATAGTCGATAGCAGGTTTGGGAGTGTTTGCTCCGGGAACTGAGAAAAAATTATAGGGGATGGTGGGACGGGAAGAGGTAGGGTAGAGTTAGGTGCAATCACATACATTAGAGTTTAGGAGGAATTCCCTCAGTCTAGCTTTGAAAGAGCCTAGCCTTGTTTCATTTGCTATTTGGATAGGGAGGGAGTTAGTCAGAGTAGGGGCTTGGTAGCTGAAAGTCCTTTGAAGTTGGGATGTATGTGGGCGGGGGACCCATAGCAGCTGTCTGTTTGCATTTCTTGTGGATATTGCTGGGTCAGCTGTGCAGATAATAGAGGAGAGGGAGGAAGAGGCGAGTCCTAGGAGGATCTTCTTAGTTATTAGGCAAGAATGATACCGGATTCTGCTGTCAAGGTTTAGCCATTTAGAGGAGTTGTAAATTGTACAGGCATGGGTGCGGCGATCACAGCCTAGGATGAAGCAGCAGGCTTTGTTGAGAACAAGACAGGGACTGTTTAGGGCTGAGTTGGGGGCAGCACAGTATATGGTAATACCATAGTCAAGAAGGGCAAGGACTGAGGAGTTGACGGTAAGCCGTAGGGCTTCAAGGGTGAGGCAATGTTTGTGTCTATAAAGCACTCCTAATCTCAAGTTTAGGGCCGAGATGAGGAGGAGAATGTGTTGCTTATACTTGAGGGCTGGGTCCAGAGTGATCCCTAGGTATTTAAAGTAGTTAACTTGCTCAAGGGGGTGTGGTTGATGGTGAGAAAAGGGGGACAATGATTCTTGTGGGGGTTCTGCGGGTGGGAGAAGAGCATGACTTTAGTTTTCTTGTAGTTGATAGTTAGCCGCTGGGTGGAGAACCAATGTTCTGCTTCATGGAAGTTAAGTTGAAGTGTTTGATGGAGATTAAGTGGGTTGGAGTCGGAGGTGAAGAGTATGGCATTGTCTGCATAGAGGAGTAGTTTTCCGGGACGGCCAACGGAAGGGAGTTTAGGAATAGGCTGAAAAGTAAAGGACCAAGAATTGACCCCTGCGGTACTCCAGAGTAGACCGGAAGGCAAGGAGATAGGACAGTGCCTACCTTTACCTGTTGTGTTCTATCTGACAGGTAGCTGACGAACCATTTTAAAGCATCGCTGGAGAAGCCACTGGAGGTGAGAGTGTTTAGGAGAAGGGCATGGTTGACAGTGTCAAAGGCTTTTGAGAGATCTATGAAGATGGCACCTGTGAGGTGACCGTGATCCAAGGCGGAGTGGACATGCGAGGTGAAAGTGAGGAGGGCAATGGTGGTACTGTGACCCTTATGGAAACCATGTTGTTGGTCACAGAGAAGTTTGTATTTAGTCAAGTGGTCAGTGATTTGGTCCGGCGACAATTCATTCTAGGACTTTGGGGGGGGAGAATGGAGATTGGCTGGTAGTCGTTGGTGGAGGTGCGGTCCCCACTCTTAAAGATAGGGGTGATCCTGGCCAGCTTCCACTGGGAGAGAAATTTCCCTTGACAGAGGAAGTGATTTAGGATATGAGTGAGAGGGAGGAGGACTTCCTGGAGAGTAAGGTGAAGTAGCTTCAGGTCAAGGGGGCCACTGTGGTTTGCAGAGTGGCTAAGGGCTTTGTCTAGGTAGGGTTTGGTATCAGCAGGGTACAGGAGGCAAAGGCAAAAGGGAGGGGCAGGGGGAGGAGGGTGGACCCAGGTAGGCGGTAGATCGAAGAAATTAGGGGGGGAAATATGGTTAAGATTAGTGAAAAGAGGAATTTAGTGCTGTGGCTATACGGTGGGGATCTGTGATGAAGTCACCATCTCTTTCTAGTTGGTCTGTGGGCTGGTTTGGGGATTTGCCACAGAGTTCCTTAATGTTGTTCCAGAATTTCCGACCATCTCCCCAGGTGGAGGTTAAGGACGCTTTGTAATAGTCCGCTTTGGTGGTACGTAAGGACCACGTGCATTTGTTATGAGCCTCCCTATAGTGTTGCATGTCAGATGGCCATTTTGTTTCATTAGCAATATGCCAGAGGGAGTCATGCTGTTTCATTAGGCCCAGGAGGTGATCAGAGAACCAGGGGACCTGGTAGCCTTTGGACATTTTCTTGGTAAGGGAGGGGGGCAAACTTATCACAGATCCTATTAAAAGTGGAGGTGAATAGATCAAGTGCATGATCAGGGTCTGGGGTATTAAGGAGGGGTGACCAATCCCAGTTTCCAAGGAAGGCTTTGAGTTGGGAGAGTTTCCCAAGGCCAAGGGTGCGCTGAAAGGTAATTTTGGGGGGTTGTTTAGGTGCCCTGCAAGACCAAGTGCAGAGAACAGGGGAGTGGTCGCTTAGAGCATTTGGGAGTACTTGGGTGTTGGTAATTCTGTGCAGGTGGTTTGTGAAGACCAGATCCAGGAAGGAGGATGTCCCTGTGTGGGGATTTGTTCTGGTGGGTGAGGTGACAACCTGGGTGAGGTTGAGCACCGAGGCATCGTTAGAGTAAGGGGCCACTTTCGTGGACAACCAGTTTATGTTGAAGTCGCCCATGACTATTTTTTCATGTTGAGGTGGAAGAGACACGCTATAGTTCAGGACAGTTTGGAAGGAAAGTTTTTGTTCATTTTGGTGGGAGGTAGACAATGGTTAGTAGGAGGAGGGTGGTCGACCTGCCCGGAGCTATTTTTAGTGTTAGAGTCTGTGCTCTCGATGCTAGTTGAGGGGTAGGGAGCAGTTGGCCTGACAGCGAGTTTTTAAGGTATGCAGTGCAGCCAACACCTTGTTTGCCCACTCTATCAGAGCGATACAGGATGTAACCAGGAAGGTTAGTAGCAGAGTCTGGTACAGAGGGGGACAGCCAGGTTTCACTCAGTCCAATTATGTCAGGGTGGTGCTGGTGTATCCACCCCTGAAAGGGGTCCCACTTTCTTTACAGGCTACAGATGTGTAGTGTGGCAATTTGCAGCCCATTGGAAGAGGTAGTGGTGGGTTGGGGGGCAGTTGATGGGCCAGGGTTGGGATGTACATTGCCTGCTAGCAGTAGTAATAGGACAAGTGTCCTGAAGCAGAAGTTTCATTTTGGCATAGAGTTGGTAATATTTACTAACATGTGCATTATGGTTGGGTGTAGGGTAGGAATTGGGAGCTTCAGGGTTTGGGGGGCAGCCAGGAGGAGGAGGAGGTGGGGCAGGAGGTGGGGGGATGGTAGTGGGAGAGTGAGAGGGGGTTGGCTGGGGAGAGCAGGACTGCACATAGTCCAGTGCCCATGTTGCTGCCTACCGATAGAGAGGAGGGTGGTAGGGAGTGGCATGGTTTTGGTAAAAATGGGGGTGAGTAGTGTGGGCAGCGGGGTGCCTGCCAGCCAAGTTGACAGCTCTCCATTCAGGGGTAAGCAGGTGGCGGGAGGGCAGGAAGGAGAGTGCCAGTCAGTTAGGACCCATGAGAGATTACGCTTTGTCTGGGAAGGAAGGGAAGGATAGCAGCCTAGAGATAGAGATGACCATGGACAGTAGCATGTTGATATTATAGCTTTAAGTAGGAGGAAAACGAGAGTGGAAAAGATATTGTTAGGGCAGTTTGTGAGTGAGATAAAGGAAGCAGTATAACCTCTGGTGGTGAAATAAAATAACCTGCAGATGGAAAAGTTGGGTGATTGGTTTAGAACGGAGAGGGGAGGGGTTAGTTCAGCTATATAATGAAGAGCCTACCAAGGGTGGTGGTGGGGGCGGTGGGAAGCCGACACTCTGCATCGGTGGGGCAAACACACACAAAGCGATCAGGGCTGTGCAGTGGAGCCTTGGAAAGATGCGTATACCTGTAGTCAGCGCCTTGTGATTCGGGGGGGGGGCGGGGGAGGGCGACACGGTCCCTCACGACCTCCGGAGCTGTGGAAGAGAAAGATTGGAGGTCAGTAATTTATACGAGGCAAGCAGAAAGGAGTGGGAGCGTCAGGAGAGTTACCGCGATAGGGGAGGGTTATCGCCGAGGGGAACACTAGGAGACCCAGCTCAGTGAATATTGCAGAGTAAAGACTACGCAAACAAAATTAAGGTAACCAATAACAGCTAACAGTATTGAGAGACAACTTAGTAGCAGGAGAAATAAAACTCAGAAAAATAAAACTATCTCCACATGTGCGGGGACAGAAAATTAAAGTAGCAATACATTCCGTTTTTAAAAGCAGCACTTGCAGAGATTAAAGTCTTAGAGGAAATTAAGGACACTGATTTTGGTGGATTCAGTTTGTTAAAGCTCTTGTTGAAATTAAAGTCACTGGGTTCTCTGGAGAGCTTTTCAAAATTTGGAAAAAGGCGCCAAAATAACACACACACAAAGCGATCAGGGCTGTGCAGTGGAGCCTTGGAAAGATGTGTATACTGTTAGTCATCGCCTTGTGATTTGGGGGGCAGGGCAGGGTGACACAGTCTCTCATGACCTCGGGCTGTAGTCAGTGCCTTGTGATTGGGGGTGGGGAGGGCGACACGGTCCCTCACGACCTCGGGCTGTATTCAGCACCTTGTGATTGGGGGGGGCAGGGAGGACGACCACGGTCCTATGACCTCCAGAGCTGTAGTCGGCACCTTGTGATTCGGGGTGGGGAGGAGACATGGTCCCTCACGACCTCCGGAGCTGTAGTCAGCGCCTTGTGGTTCGGGGGGCGGGGGAGGCCGACACGGTCCTTCACGACCTCCGGAGCTGTCCTACCCTTGTCTGGTCATCTGGGAATCACACACATGATGCAGTGGTTGGCCTAGAATTTTTACTGGCCTAACTTCACCCAGCAGGTGAAGGAGTATTGCAGGTCTTGTCACCAGTGCCAAGAAATAGGGAAGGCGGGCAAGAAAACCCAAGCCGCCCTGATTCCATTGCTCATAGTGGAGAAGCCATTCCAGAGGGTGGGAATGGATATTGTGGAGCCTTTAAATACTCCCAGCTCCTCAGGGAAGAGATTCATCCTGACTGTGGTGGATTATGCCACCTGGTACCCAGAGGCAGTCGCCCTATCCTCACTGAGGACAGACAAAGTGGCCTTACTTCGGATTTTCTCCCATGTTGGGTTTCCATGAGGAGGTTATCAGCGATCGAGGGTTCCTTCATGTTGGACCTGATGAAATGTTTATGGGAGAAGTGTGGGGTGGTGCAGAGATGCCCGACACTGTATCACCCACAAGCCAATGGGCTTGTGGAAGATTCAATGGTACCCTAAATTCAATGCTCCCGGCGTTTGCTGAACAGCATGGGAGGGATTGGGAGAAATACCTTCCCCACCTGTTGTTTGCATACAGGGAGGTGCCCCAAGAGTCAACAAGATTTTTCCCCTTTGAACTCTTTTATGGACACCATGTACATGGGCCCCTAGACTTAATCCAGGAGGACTGGGAAGGCAAGCACACCACCCAAGGAGATCCCATTGTGGATTACGTCCTTAGGTATAGGGAAAGCCTGAAGGAGCTTATGGGAGACAGCCCAGAGCAACCTGGCAGCTGTCCAACAGAAAAAAAGTGTGGTTGAGACCATAGGAGCCACAGTTAAGCTCTACATGATGGGTCAGGGAAGTCATGGTCCTTATTCCAGTCTGGAAAGACAAGCTGCAGGCTGAATGGGCAGGACCATACAAAGTGGTTAGGAAGGTAAATGACGTGAACTATATTGTAGCGTTACCTGACCAAAGACAGACAGAATGGATGTACCATGTCAACATGATGAAGCCATACGCAAATAGTGCTGACATGGTGTTTGCAGTGTGTAGTCCTGGGAAGGGGACGGACAAAGGAGACCCCCTTCTGGACTTGCTGGAAGAAAGCAAGTGGGAGTCCTCTGTGGAGGCAGTAAAATTGTCTCCCTTGCTGGCTCCAGACCAGATCCAGAAAGTAAGGGAGGTTTTAGCAGACTTTGCCCCATTGTTTAGCACCAAGCCTGGACTAACCCCCTTAGCAACGCACATTGTAGAGACAGGGACACAGTCGCCCACACGGCGGACAGCATATCGGGTGTCAGAGGCTGTCCAAAAGGACATTAGGAGGGAAGTGGAGGAGATGCTGGATTTAGGGGTAATCCAGAGATCTCACAGCCCCTGGGCCTCACCCATAGTCCTTGTGCCTAAGCCAGATGGCTCTACTCATTTCTGTGTGGACTATCATGGACTGAATGCAGTCACAAAGTCAGGCAGCCCACCTGATGCCCCAGACAGACAGAACTCCTGGACAAGTTGGGTGCGAGCCTACCTTATGACCATTGACCTGACAAAGGGGTATTGGCAGGTAGAGTTGACAGACAGAGCTAGGGAGAGGTCGGCTTTCATCACTCCGATAGGCTTATTTGAATTTAAAGTAATGCCTTTCCAAAAGTTGGTGAACCAGCTGTTAAATGGTACTGAGCAGTATGCTGTGGCATACCTGGATGACATTGCCATCTTTAGTGCCAGCTGGGAGGAACACTTATCCCACCTTAGGGAAGTGCTGGGCAGGATACAGAGGGCTGGGCTCACTGTCAAAGCTGAGAAGTGCCAGGTGGCCATGGGAGAAGTGGCATACCTCGGGCATGTGGTAGGCTGGGAACAGTTCCTTCCTAACCAAATAAAAATAGAGGTAATCAGGGCATGGCCCAGACCAGAAATGCAGAAGCAGGTCAGGAGTTTTCTAGGGACAGCAGGGTACTACAGGAAATTTGTACCCAATTACAGTGCCCTGGCTGCTCCCTATCTGACCTGACAAAGAAAAGGATACCAAAGAAAATTACCTGGGGCCCAGCCTGTGAGGAAGCCTTTTCCAAACTAAAGGAGGCCCTGTGCAGTGCTCCTATTTTGACAAATCCTGACTATAGCAAACCCTTTATAGTTCCGACTGACGCCTCACACGTGGGTATTGGGGCAGTACTGAGTCAGACATCCAGCCAAGGGAGAGATCACCCAGCAGTGTACCTGAGTAGGAAGTTACTTCCCAGGGAGAAGGCATTCTTTACTGTGGAAAAAGAATGTCTTGCCATAGTGTGGGCCTAAAGAAGTTGAACCATGCTTATATGGGCAGCATTTTGTGGTGCAGACTGACCACAACCCCACTGGTTTGGCTAGCACAGATGGGGAAAAACAATTGTGAATGCTAAGGTGGAGTCTTGCTTTGCAAGGGTAGTATGATATCAATTCTACATAAGGCTGGAGCCAAAATCAGAACTCTAATGGGCTGTCTAGTGCACAAGGAGTGAACTGATTTGGGAAGCTCATCCCATGCAGGATAGAGCCCCAAATTCAGTCTAGGTGAGAGGAATTATGACACTAAGACAACTGGTTCTAGAGTTAATCTATCAATTTTGTAATATAAAATGTGCTATTGAATGTCTCTCATGAGAGATGCAAACAGCCTGCAGGATGACACCCCAGGTTTTAGCTGCAACATGTTACCTGGAAGGCCAAGAGATAATTACAGGTTACAAGAGAATTAAAATAAGCATCTCCTGTTTATGTGACTAATTGCAGCTTGCCAACTGCCAAGATAGATCATAAACTTTTATAACGTTCAGAGGAAACACAGTTAAAATTCGCATGGTGATACAAAGCATGTTGTACCTCCGTGAGATCTGGCAGAGAGACATATCAAGTCCTTTGATGTTCTGGAAAGAGGAAGCTGCTCATAAGATCAAAGAAAGTCATATGAGAAAATGAGTTGTGCTGAGGTCACAGAATTAATACTTGGATAAGACATCCTGTTTTGCATAGTTATATTTTTTTATATTCTGACAGGGAGGAGCTAGGTGACCTCATGCAAAGAGGTTGGCAAAGCCAGGTTTTAAACAGTATTCTGTTTTCCATTTAGACACAAATGTTTGGACTCTGAAAAAGAAACCTCTACAGCACTGTGAGACAAGAATACCTTACAACAGACAATTCTAAGTGTACTGTGGTAGGAGATTTTGTCTGCACTTTTAAACCTGTTTTTTTTAAGTGATTTGTATGTTTTGTGATATATGGTTCTGTATTTACACTTTACATTTTTATCTATTTTTAAGTAAATCTCTCATTTTTAAATAGGCTATTTGTGTTTTCCAAGTCCTTCTGTTTTTGCCTGTGACGTGTGGATGGTTAAGAGTGTGACAACACTGTGCATGAGCTTATATGGTTTTACCAAACTGGGAAAAGGTAAGAATTTATTCTGAGGTCTTTAATAGAGTTTTAAGGGTTCATTTTGTATGCCTGGTTAGGTGCCCGTAGGCAAAAGATATCTGCCCCCCCCCGAAGAGCAGAATTATCTCAGCCTGTACATTGGGTACGCTAACAAGAGGTTCACAGTTTGAATCCCTCCAAGACTTGAGACCAAAGATTGATTCAAACCTACAAAAGAGACAGGAGGGTTACTCTGTTTCTGTTTCCTGTTCACAAGACTGCACTCGGAGGTTGGCACTGTGTGAGCAGAGGGCCTGACCTGCTGAGTGGGTTTGTGATGCCACCATATGAGTTTTTGTAGGTGTGGCACCCCCACTTCCAATGCCCTCAGCATTTTTGCAGGTGTGGCCGCACTGCACCAATAAATGTCCCAGCTGTCTATGACAGCAGTTCAGATTGCAGTGGCATACAGTTGAACGCAAAAGACTGCTACAATCAGCGGTGGTAACATGTAGCAATTTGCATACTGCCCTGCTGTCAGCAGTATGCAAATTGCCTTCACCACCACCACTGCTAAGTTGTAGTGTGGTTCTGCACGCCCCTTTGTTGTGTGCGAGGAGGTGCCTGTCCCCTTGGCTCATGCACCTCCCACCAAGCACACTGCGTCTGATGAGGGTGCCCAATCCCCATTGGCTCCAGTGCCCCTCCCCAAAAAAACAAACTTCCAGGTGCCATGCTGAGAGCCCACCCCAGTGTGGCAGAAGTCCAGCATCCTCGTGTGTCCCCCCCACACTGTATGGCCAATGGGGTGCCCAATTTCCATTGGCTCCACTGCCCCCAAAACCTCCAGGTGCCACGCTGGGAGCCACCCAGCATGGCAAAAAATCCTACATCGTCTATGTACAATAAAAAAAACCTGTAAACAAAGAAAACAGTCCTCGCTGACTTCTGCCTCAAGCAACTCCGTGCCCACCCTCTGCATATCCATCTCCCCATACACCCCTCACCAAATATTACCTCCTGAAGGCTGGCACAATGATCTTTAGTGGAGAGACATGTCTACATTCTTCAAAAGCTGACAGCACTGAAGAAATGTCGGTAAGCTGTATAATGGCATAAATAGGGTTTTTTCAACTTTGGTGCATATCTCGGTCATTTTTTTGAATTTTTACACCAAATTTTCAACATGGGATTCTTGGGACCACATGAATTCAGTGACTGTCATTTGGTTATCCGGTCCTGAAAGGTGATTTCGTGATCACTGTGCTGAATCACCTTTCAGGACCGATTAATAAAACGACAGTGTCACTGTTTATGAGATGGGCTCTCAAAAAGCCTATGTTGCAAATCTGGTGAAAAAATTCCCAAAAATGACTGTGTTACGAGTGTGCATTGTGCAGTTCTATACATAACACGTAACTTAGAATTTTTACTATATTCACTCCAGATTTTCAACATTACCATTTTACCACACCTCCTTATGAACAGTACAGCTGCCATTTTTCACATCTTACACAAAATGTGTTTTTGCACATGTAGTGCACAATGGCGTGGTCGGTGTGCAAAATCAATGTTTGGGACAGATTAAGAAAAGCACAGTGATACTGTTCATGATCAGAGGTCATAAAATGGTTATGTTGAAAATTTGGTGACAAAGGTCCATAAAATGACTATGTTACGAGCGTGCATTGCGCAGTTTCCATGCACCATCATAAGGTCACGAATTTGTAATATTTTCAGTCCAGATTTTCAACATTGCCATTTTTCCACACCTCCTTATGAACAGTGCAGCTGTCATTTTCCACACCTGGCCGAAAGGTGTTTTCGCACTTCCAGCACAGAATAGCATGGTTGGTGTGGGAAATCAGTGTTTGGGACAGATTAATAAAAATCACAGGTGACACTGTTCATGAGTGGAGCTCCCAAAATGCCTGTGCTGAAAATCTGCTGTAAAAAATCAAAACCTAATTACTTTACAGGTGTGCGTTGAGCAGTTTCTATGCTGCGCTCGTGACTGCACCAGTTTTTATATTTTCATTCCAAGTTTTCAACATTATCGTTTTTTACATCTCCTCATGAACAGTCACAGCTGTCATTTTCACATCTGTTCAAATGTGTTTTCTTGCAATTGGTACTTAAATGGGCATGATCGCTGTGCAAAATCACCTTCATTCAATGAACAATAGTGTCACTGTTCATGTGGAGGGTCTAGAAAGCCCATGTTGAAAATTGGAGTAAAAAATACCAAGAACAGTAAAGAAGGTGACAAGATTCTCTATAGATACATTATGAAAGGAGAAAGTCCAGAGGGGTATTGCTACGCAATGGAGAAAGGGGCATGTGAGGAGGAGGACCCTGTAAAGGCATCTATCCTAAATAGATACTTTTGCTCAGTATTTACTGAAGAGAAGGTAGGAGCAGGGCCCACAGCTCAGCATCATGGACACAGGGGAGGGAGGTGAGCACACTCCTTCACAAAAGAAAGGGTCCTACAAGAGCTGCTAAGCTCAGGGTGGATAAGGCAATGGGACCTGATGGCACACATCCCAGGGTACTTAAGGAGCTAAAGGAGGAACTAGCAGAGCCATTAGCAGAATTGTTTGGTGAGTCTTGAGCACAGGAGAGGTCCCAGAAGACTCGGAAGGCTCATGTGATCCACTCCACAAGAGTGGTAGAGGAGAGGCCGGGAACTACAGAACCGGTCAGTCTTACCCTCAGTAGTGGGCAAGATTATGGAGGCACTCCTTAAGGAAAGGATAGTGCAACACCTGGAATCCCATAGGGGCACAGGATCCAAGACAGCATGGGTTTACAAAGGAAGGTCCTGTCAAACTAATCTCATAGATTTCTTTGACTGGGTAACCAGAGTGGTGGACCAAGGGGAGCAGTTGATGTCGCCTACCTTGACAGCAAAGCTTTTGACACTGTTCCACATAGAAGATTGATAAATAAGCTAGGAAGACTCGGGGTGGTCAAGTTGGTCAACTGGTGGCAAACTGGTTGACTGGCGAAAACAGAGAGTGGTGTAAATGGTATACACAGTCAGAAGAGATGCAAGTCACAAGTGGGGTACCTCAGGGATCAGTCCTGGGGCCAGTCCTATTCAACATCTTCATTAGTGACCTCGCAGATGGACTAGAGGGTAAGGCTTGTCTGTTTGCAGATGACACAAGATCTGCAACAGAGTAGATGATCCAGATGGGGTGGGCAGAATGAGAAGAGATCTGGATAAACCTAGCAGAATGGTCAGAAGAGTACAACTGAGAGTTTAATGCAAAGAAGTGCAAAATCATGCACACATAGGAAAGAGAAACCCTGAAGCCACTTATAGGCTGGGAGGAGTTGCTAGCAGTCACAAAGGAAGAAAGAGACTTGGCATCATCATCACTGATGACCTAAAATCATCAAGCAGACCTCTCAAAGCAGTAGGTAAGGCTGAGGGGGTGTTAGGGTGTGATAGTGGGAGTATCACAAGTCGTAAGAGGAGGTAATAATCCTCTGTCATAAGACATTGGTTAGGGCCTCATCTGAGTACTTCAGGCAGTATTGGAGGCCACACCTTCACAAGGACATTAACTAAATTGAGGCAGTCCAGAAAGGACAGCCAAAATGGTGCAGGGACTGCATCCAGAAGACATATAAGGACAGATTAACCGAGCTCAATATGTATACCCTTGAGCAAAGGAGGGAGAGAGGTGACATGATCGAGACATTTAAAACACCTAAGGGCATAAACAAGGTGAAAGAGTCTAACATGTTTAAATATAAGAAAATAGCAGGACAAGAGGACACAGCATGAGATTAGGGGAGGCCGATTAAGGGGAAATGAGGAAATTCTTTTTCACAGAAAGGGTGGTAGATGCATGGAATGACACCACAAGAAGTGGTGGCTATGAATACAGTGCAGGGCTTCAAACAGGCATGGGATAGGCATAAGGGGAGCAATACAAATGACTATGAATAGACAGGTCACTGACAGAGCAAAGGCCGATGGTACATTTATAAGGTAGAAAAAGAAATGGGCAGACTGGATGGGCCTTGCGGTCCTTATCTGCCGTCAACTTCTATGTTTCTATGTTTCTATGTAAGAAACATCCGTGGCATTAGGGGTTTTGACCATATCGCCCTACCCTGTAGGGACTGATAGGCATCAGTGGTGTGACTTGGGATTGTCAACAGTAATGCTCATGCCATTCCACCTCCACCCCACCCTGCAGCCAGTGAAAGGCATTGAGGTGCACCTTGGACCCCCTGGCCACAGAGTTCACCCCATTCTCCCATACTACACCTATTTCAGCATGTTTCCTTATGGAATGAGGTGAACATAAGCCCAAACACTCCAAGGCACACCTTGACACTTGTCAGTGTCTGCAGGGTAGGGTGAGGTGAAATGCCATGACCATCATGGGCGGAGACCCAAAGGCACACCCCAATGCCTGTCCACCTCTGCAGGACGGGGGTGAAGTTCACATCAGTTCAATAATTCACTGGCATTCCTATAATGCATCAGTCTAAATTCTGCACTTCCACTGCTAATGCCAGCAAGCAAACATTTGGCAATGACAAATGATTGTTTAGTATTAACTCTGAGTTGATTTACTTGAAATCAACTCAGGGCTTTGTTAAAGTTATGCTGTAGAGGGGCGTGTATGTCAGTGGTGGAGGGTACCAATGTATAAATTATAGTATCATCCACATACATGTGTATGTGAGTGTTGGTGCAGACAGAGGGGAGATCATTAATGAAAAGGGAGAATAATATATGGCTAAGCATTGACCTTTGGGGACCCCAGCAAGATTAGGGAGAGAGGGTGAAAGGACATTACCTACTTGAATTGACTGTTGCCAATCAGAGAGATAGGAGTGGAACCAGTTTGCTGAAGTATCTGACAAGTCAGCAGCAACAAGCTTGTCTAGGAGGAGAGAGTGGGACACAGAGTCAAATGCTGTAGCCAAGTCAGTAAAGATGGCAGTGATAATATGACCCTGGTCCATCCCTGAGAGTATAGAATCTGTAACACACAGCAGGAAGGAGATGGCAGAGTGGTTCCTTCTGAAACCTGCTTGGAAGAGACAGAGAGAGAGAGTGTTGGTGCTGGACAGGAAATCAGCAGGTCTAGTGTAGACAATGGATTCCTGTAGTTTGGTGAAGGATAGAAGATGGGATATTGGCCAGAAGTGTCCAGGGACAGTTAGGTCACCTCCTTTGTGAAGGGGCAACACATTAACTACCTTCCAAGCTGTTGGGATGGTGCAGGAGTGGAAAGAAAGATTTTAGAGGTGTGTGAGAGTGGCGACGATGGGAGGTGCAGACAGAGATGTGAAAGAGCTTGGAGTGGAGTCCATCAGGGTTAGTTTTGGAGGGGTTTAGGGACAACAGTGCTCAATAGACCTCATGAGGGGAACTGGGAGGGAAACTTAAGCCTTCCAATGGCAGAGTGGGGAACAGTCAGATGGGATAGGCAGGGGATGATCTGGAAGAGCACAGGTGGTAAAGAACTTACTGAAGATCCCCACAACAGAGGAGGGATCAGAGACAAAAGAACCATCATGTTACCAGGGTACAGGGGTGGACTGGGATGGTGGGTCAAGAAGGGAGTGGATCACATGCCATAATTTAGAGGGAGCATTGCGATTGGTGTGGAGGTGGGTCTTAAAGTAGTCAGCCTTTGCTGTGCAGACTGCCTTTGTACAGACGTTTTGGTGAGACCCGTATGTCTGACAGTCAGCCTGAAAATGTGTGGCTTTAACATTAGACCAGGCTTGGTCACGGGCCTTACACATGTCAGTGAGCTTTGATGTGATCCCAGGATGGTGCTTTCATTTAACCCTGGCTTTTTTTAGTGGGGCATGTTGATCCCATATCTGAGTGAGAATTCTAGTGAAGTAGCTAAAAGAGCCCTAATGTCTGGTGTGGAGTAGTGGTGGGTAAAGTGGCCTCAATTCACTATGTGAAGTGATTGAGACCAAGGTGGTCAGCGGAGTGCTCCATGAACAAGTGGAGTAATTCACGTTATAATGGGTGTACGAAGTCCATTGCAAACAATGACTTCCCTGTTACTCTGCCTTCCCAGACCACTACTCCACCAAATCTTAAGGCGAAGTGCATTGAGAACAATGCACTTTGCCTCACTTTGCCTGTTTTTAAGCTCTGAAGGTGAATTTTGCAGTGATTCATGAGATTTCAGGACCCATGGGCTCTATGTTGATCTGCACAGCCTCAGTTCGGGGTAGTGTGTAGGAAGCCAGTGTGCTCTGAGAGCTGTCTGTGATTGAAACCTTCTAAAATTTGTTAAAAAAGCATTTTTGAGTAATTTTTTTAGCTCAAACTTTAGTTCATCGATTGTAGGAAACCCTCCTGTGCTCATATCATCGAGCGTTTTTGTTTGTGTGTGGATTTTGAATGTTAGTGTACAACACTGAGTCTGTGTAGTAAAAGACAGTGAAAGTGTGCTTTGGGGAAGGGGCGTATCTGTGGTGTAGGTAGATTTAAGTTGGAGAAATAGGGAGTTCTTTGTTTTTCGGTTATATTTTTGTTGTATAACTGACTGTGTTAATGTACACACAGTAATATTGTCAGTAATTGTTGAAATTTTCTTGCTGATTGTGTGTTGTGTGGATGTGGTGCAGCAGTTCAAAATTTCAGGTTGTTTACAATACGTGGCATATTACTGGACTTTTCAATTTGCTACGCCTTACTCATTGTAGACAAATTAAGTGTGTGTGAGTGTGTGTGCGATGCTACGTGACATCAAATAATACACCTTTTATTGTGCCACAGTGTAATTGCAGGTGCAGCAGTGTGAACCTGCTATCCACTGCAGCTGTATGATTTTGTACTGCCATTGTGGTACCTTTTCTTTGTTTTGCTATTTGCACTGCCATAATAATCTGCAGTCAGTGCCCCCCTCCCCCACCGGCAAAAGGAATTGTATTCCAGATTTGATTGTTTGTGACCTCAGCACCACTGGTTAGTTAAGGTGTTGTTTTCACTTGTGAATTTGCATCTCTATCTGTTGCTGAAGCCACAGTTGTTTTTTTGTTTTCACATCCAGCGTCCCTCCATGCAAAGTGAACATTCCAAAATCTAAATCTGTTTAGAATATTGCTGTTGATCCCCCAAAATGCTTGCAAAGGGATGTGCAAGCAAAGCTGGTTCTCGCCATGGCACTGCTGCCAATGGTAAGATTGTCTGTGGGTGGTAGTACGCAGACTCAGAAGTACATTGCTGATGTGAGCAAAGGTATTTCTCCTGCAATGTTTTTTACCTCCCAATCAGTAGCTTCACCTATACTTGGAGGAGATGATGTTGTCCCAGCCAGTGGAGTCAGTGCAGTTGATGGAGGTGGTAGTATGAGTATTGCTGCTTTAAGTTCTACTTCTGACCAGTGTACCGTGTACAAAAATATAGTGGAGTGTGAAGCAGTACAAGTGAGTGGCAGTGTAGATGATGTCATACTTCCCAGTAACATCCCAGTAACTCAACCTGAGGATTCTGATAATTATGTCAACAATAGCATACAATGTGAAATTTCTTCCACCGCAGTTCATGTCATGCATTTTCCATGCAGTGAGTTCACAGTGTGGTGAAAAAATATCAGGTGAAGGTGGTGTTGATGATGATGATGAATGTGATTATGATGATGTTGCTGTGGTTGCAACATGTAGTCCATATGCCAGCATCCAAGCAGAAGATGTGGATGTGGGTGATGCTGATGAATATGATGATGATGTAATTGACCCCAGTTGGGAACCGGAGAAAAAGAAATTCAAGGTGGCTCTGTCTGGGTCTGGGTTTGCATTAATACCCCCCTGCAAAAACTTGTGATTTACCAGTTTCAGTTGATGGTGATGATAATGATGACCCAGAAATAATGATAGGTAGTCGTGGTGCTCAGTTGCAGTCCAAGAGTGCGCTGCCTGAAAAATCATGTAGCACACCACCCACTTCAATGCTTAAAAGAATGGAGTTCAATCAGCAGTATCATGGACATATTAAAAGTAGAGCATCACAATCCCTTGTTTGGGATTTTTTTGTGCAAGATGCAAATAATGAGTCGGTTGCAATCTGCCAAGTTTGCCATGTGCGTGTGAGTCGAGGTAAAAAGGGGAGCCACCTGGGCACAGGAAGACAGCATACGCACCTTAAGAATAGGCACATGGCACTGTGGACCCAGCACATGATGGCAGCTAATACCATAGTCTGGCGTTCACCCTCATCATCAACCATTACGAGCATGTTATCCCTTTCCATGAGTGTTAAGTCCAGTAGGAAATTAAATGTGCACAATAGTGAGAAAATAAGAGCAGAGAATTACTACAGGCATGTTGAGGTGGAGGAGCAGAATGATTTTGAAATGTTGTCCAGTGCTGGTGAGAGTAGCAGTTTTGGTGGTGGTGGTGGTGGTGAATGCAGTATGTCTAGTGCAAGTTGTACATCAACCCCGGTTGGCAAATCTGGCAAAATAACTGCATTTCTGGGTTTGTCATCATCACCTGTGCAACCATCTTCATCAAACATCCACACTTCACCCCCTGCCATTCGTAGAGCAGAACCATTTGTCATCACACCCCATGTAAAACGTTTAAGTCAGCCCACATTACAGAGTGTTTTTGCGCATAAGCTGAAAGTACCCACCCAATCATACAGTGTCACGTGAACTTAATGCTGCTGTAGCTGAAATGCTGGCAATTGATCTTTTGCCCTTCTCCTTTGTGGAGAATTCTGGGTTCCGGTGGTTTGCTGCACGTGCCTGTCCAAAAATGGAAAGTCCCATCCAAGACATACTTTTCAACCCGTGCTGTGTCCGAGTTGTTCCGTACTGTGTCCGACTCAGTAAGACATGCCCTTCAACGTTTCTCCTCTCCATTCATCCATTTAAGTATGGATATGTGGACAAGAGGCAAAACAGCGGGGAGTTCATATTTGTGTATAACTGCACTCTGGATGCAGGTGCTGGGGGTTGCTTGTGCTGTTGGTAGTGTGAATAATCAGTGCAGTAAGGTGCAGTGTCATGGCAGCAATCTTCCAGGAATTTGACAGCATGCAACGATTGCTATGAGCAATTTGACCTGTTCACACACTGGTGAAAACATATTGGACATGGTACTGACTGAAATTGACAAGTGGCTGAACCCCCTGTTCCTGAGAGCTGGGTTCATAGAAAGTGACAATGGGTCAAATGTGGTGAAATGCATCACAAATGGTGGCTTTTTTCGTGTTCCATGCATGGCCCATTGTTTAAATCTTGTGGTGCAGGAGTTTCTGCAGCACCCTAATGTAAAGGAAATGTTGACAGTTGCACGCCATATCTGCTCTCACTTTTCACGATCTGCAAAGGCCCATGATCAAGAACTTTTGCAGTTGCAGATGCGAAGCAGCCTCCCTCAGCACTGCTTGAAGCTGGAAGTTGTCACCCAGTGGAACTCCACTTTATGCATGGCAGAGAGGTTGTATGAACAATACAAAGCCATCTCAGAATATTTTGTGATGCACACTAGCGTGACAGTTCCGGGGCCTCCATGTCTATGATGACTGAACAGTGGCACCTCATGGACTCTAATAATTTTGTGACCTTTTGAACATGCCACACAGGCAGTGAGTGGCAAGTCTGCCTCCATTAGCCAATCAATTTAACTGCTGCAGGTGCTGAGGCAGACATTGGTGAATGTACAGCATGGCCTTGATGTTGCCGGAGACAGTGCTAGCAGTATGTTGCTGAAACACATGCTGACAGTATTCGACCAGAATCGACACATTTTGAGCTTTCAGCGTAGTGACAACTTTGTCATAGCAACAATGCTGGACTCACAATGCAAACGTGGAATTGCCTCAGTACTGGAGGGAGGGCCTGAACAGATAAAAAATGTCAGTGGGCAACTGGTGCACTTGGTTCATGGGACACAGAAGTCATGTGCCAAGGTCAGCAAACCTCAGCAGCATAATCCGGCTGAAGGTGCACCTGGAGGAGCATCAAGCATATTCTGTAAGGGGAAGGGGACTGCAGTTCCAGGTGGTCTGTCATCCAAAGTGGCTGGCATCAATCCACTTTGGGAGGCTTTGTCCCAAGTGGGGATTTGTGAAATAAATGATTCCGGAGAACAGGATGATGCATTAACCACTGGACTTAACGTGGTACAGAGAATGGTTGAGTCACATTTGTCTGAAAACAGGCCTCTGTCAATAACTGATGATCCTCTTTTGTACTGGAGCAGAAAGGTCAGTGAATGGCCAGAGCTGACTGCAGTGGCACTGAAGTACCTCACATGCTCACCCTCCAGTGTAAGTGTTGAGAGGGTATTCAACTCAGCAGGTGCAACAGTCAGAGATCATCAGGCAAACCTCTCTCCTACAAATGTTAGTTTGCCAACAGTCATAAAAATGAATGAGAGGCACATACCTGCACAGACTGCAACCTTGGTATTCATACCCTGGCCTAGTCATGGTGGTTTTGGTATTGTAGAAATGGACCATCCTGGTGGCACTGGCAGTGGCAGCATGAAATGGCCAACCACTGATATAGATGACGACACAATGGAGAAAGAATTTCCCAGTGGTCAGACTTCAGACAAAGATGACTATGAGGGCAGCTTTCTTTATGAGGATGATGATGTGGTTAATGTTGGCAGATTTTAACTGAAGTTGTTAAAAGGTGGTGTGCCCCCCGGAGTCAGACCACCACCACCACCAGGACTGATGTTAGCCACTGCCACCACAGAGAATGACTTTGTCTGCCCTCCCAGACCACCACCACCAAGACCAATGTTAGCCACTGCCACCACAGAGAATTACTTTGCCTGGCCCTCTGGACCACCACCACCAGGACCAATGTTAGCCACTGCCACCACAGAGAATGACTTTGTCTGCCCCCCCGGACCACCACCACCAGGACCGATCTTAGCCACTGCCACCACAGAGAATGACTTTGTCTGCCCCCTGGACCACACCACCAGGACCGATCTTAGCCACTGCCACCACAGAGAATGACTTTGTCTGCCCCCTGGACCACCACCACCAGGACCGATGTTAGCCACTGCCACCACAGAGAATGACTTTATCTGTCCCCTGGACCACCACCTCCAAGACTGATGTTAGCCACTGCCACCACAGAGAATGACTTTGTCTGCCCCTTGGACCACCACCACCAAGACTGATGTTAGCCACTGCCACCACAGAGAATAACTTGTCTGCCCCCTTGGACCACCACCACCATCATTGCTGTTAGCCACTGCCACCACCACCACCAGATGCAGGAAGATGTCATAGGGAATGTCATCATGTGCCACAGCTATCACCACCAGCACCCACCACCAGTGTCATTCAGACAATGCTTCCCCATTACATTGACCATGCCAAGGCAGAGGAGTCAAACAGGAGACCACATCCATCAGCTACAGGCACAAGGCTTCTTAATATTAAAACTTTAGCTCAATGTGCCTTTCCCAGTTACCATAATTTAAACAAATGCAATTATTTGACAGCATCCAAATCTTGTAGTGCCTGTTGTCTCCAGCATTGGTCCAATTCAGTGCCTTCCTCCCACACAGGTTCCTTCAACTATCTGGTTGGTAAGTCAGCTGTGTATATCCTCGAGTGGTGGTGGGTGGAAAGAGAAGCATCAAACCTAAGGTAACAAGTGGTGTGCCATACATGTTCAGTTATCCAGAAGCTATGTTTTGTACTGTATTATTATTTCTAATAAATAAACTTGGGATAGAGTTGGTTTGCTCACCAAACCCCTACCCTCACCTCAGCTGCTGATGTTATTACACAGGTAATATCACAACAATTAGGATATTATTTCTATAGTCTAGATATACATATAGGAATATAATATACATGATTACCCATGCTGCCAGTGGTCAATATGGCAACAAACTAGTTTTTCTGCAAGCAATGCACAACAATATAGGTACAGTACTGGGGCTAATACAAACTCACATTTGATGGAATTGTATCTAGAGGCATGAGCTGTTATGTGAAGTGGGACTGAATATGGACTGTCACGGTGTTATTTATTACTAGGACACTGTTACGGTAAGTAATCTAATCATGTCTTGGTAAACAGTGCTAAGTTTGTTAATCTTTTATTTATTTTTTATTTATTTGTGAAATCAGTTTACAACCTTTGAGCCAGAGCTCGTTTCCAAAGACCTCGTCACATTAAAGACATACATAGAGTTTTAGGTTACATAGCACAGGTTTGCTAAAATAGGCATTCATCAGGGCGCCATGTCACACTGAGGTCAGACAAAATACATTTAGGTTACAGGGTACAAGTAATTGAGAACAGGTGTTACACAAGTTGGTATCAAAAATTGAACAATCTAATAGGCATACCATGAAACAGCTGGCACTGGCCAGGTTAGACATAGAGTACGGTGTACCAGGAAGAGGTGGTGGGAGAGCTGGGTGGAAACCACCCGTGGGCATTGTCATGAGAAGTCGAGGTGGGCTGCCTTCAGAGACAGGAGCAGCTACAGTGTTGAAGAGTTGGTTTCGAAGGGTGGTTTTGAACTTGGAGATGGTGGTGACATTGGTGATGGGGGGCAGGAGAGGTTAAACCAGGATGGGGCTCTGTAGCAGAAGGACCTCTGGCCATGGCTGGTTCTTGATCTGGGGACCATTAGAGTGGTCTTGTTGGATGACCATGTTGCAATAGTGGGTGGGATCCGGTGGATGGATGCCATCACCCCAGGAGGAGGAGCCCGAGTAGGATTTTTTGTGAGGAGGCAGGTTTAATTCGGAGCCGTTCATCCAGGGTAAGGAGTTTAGCCTCGTCATACAGCTGACAGGTGTGTGTGAGCCTGGGGGCACCAGTAATCAATCTACAGGCTTTATTCAGGGTTAAGTGAATTTTTTTGAGTGCAGTTGTGTTGGCAGCACCATAGACTGGTAGACCATAGTCTACAAGGGACAATACAGAAGACGTAATGGCGAGCCGGAGAGCATTTGGGGGAAGGCAGGTTCTATGGCGGAAGAGGATGCCAAGCCGTGTGTTAGTGGCGGATGTTAGGGCATCAATGTGGTTGTGAAATGTGAGGGCTGAGTCGATGGTGACCCCAAGGTATTTGTAGGAGCAGACTTGTTCCAGTGGCTGTTTGGTACTAGGGAGGATATAGAGTGGGTGGTTGCTAGCTTTGTTTTGGGGGTGGGAAAAGAGCATAGCTTTGTTTTTTTTAAGATTAATGATGAGTCTGCACTCCTTAAACCAAGCTTCAGCATTATTGAAAGACTGCTGTAGGGTGTCCTGAAGGGAGACGGGATTGCGGTGGGTGGCAAAAAGGACAGCGTCATCTGCATACAGGAGAATTTTGCCAGGGCATGCACTGGGCAGGGTGTTCAGATAGAGTGAGAAGAGAGGGGCCCAGGATGGAGCCTGGGGACCCCAGAGTGAATGGGACAGGTATCAGAGAGTATCCCATTGATTTTAACACACTGTGATCGGGCGACTAGATAGCTCGTGCACCATGCTGGGGGCCAGCTGAGAGACCAGTGTGGCAGAGAGCATTCAGCAGAAGAGGGTGAAGGCGGTGTCGAAAGCCTTTGAGAGGTAGATGAACACTGCACCAGCTAGGGAGTTGGTATCAGGGAGAGTGTATGAGTTAGAGAATTCAATTAGTGCAGTGCTGGTACTGTGACCAGCATGGAAGCCATGTTGTTCTGGGCATAAGATGTTATGCTTAGCCAGATATTCAGTGATTTGAATGGCCACCACTTTCTCCAGGGCTTTGGGGGGGGGATGGAGATTGGCCGGTAGTTGTTTTCCGACGACCTGTCGCCCCCTTTATGAATGGGCGTGATTATTGCTGTTTCCAAGCCATGGGAATTTTCCCAGGCAGAGCGATCAGTTATTTAGGCTGGTGAGTGGGGCAAGGACTTCATCTAGCACCAGCCTGAGGATACTGGGGTCAGTGAGTCACTGCCGGGACTGTTGCTATTCAAAGCTTTGATTAGGATGGGTATGGCTTCGGGCAGAAATCTTGCACAGGTGGAAGCTGGGGTGCTGGAGGACAGGGAGGTTGGTTGGGGGAGGTCAAAGAAATTACTAGGGAGGACAGAGCTAAGGTCAGTGAAGCGGTGTTGAGCCAGTTAGCTATGGTGGCAGGCTCGTGGAGGTAGTGCCATTGCTAGTGAGCTGGGATGAGGCAGGGGCGTGATTTTCCATTTAGTTGTTTAATATTATCCCAGAAAGTCCGGCCGAACCCCAGGAGGAGGTGAGGCGGCCGGTAATGGTTGGCCTTGGCTCTCGGATGGCCCAAGAGCACTTATTCCGGCTGCATTGTATGCCTGCCTATCAGACAGCTGACCCGTTTCAGTGGCAAGGTGCCAGAGGTTATCCCAATTTCTTAGTAATTGTAGAGGGCAGGGCTAACCCAGGGTGCATTCTGCTTTTGGATTGGATTTTGGTGAAGGTGCAAAGAAATCACAGGCCATGTTGAAGGTGTGTGAGAAGAAGGTGAGGTAGTGTCAATGTCGGTTGCACGATGAATGGGGACCAGTTTATCTGGGTGAGGAATAGTTTGAGTTTTGCAGCCCACCAGGAAGGAGGTGCCTACGGAGGTGGTCTGGGCTTTGGGTTTGGGATTGGGGACTGCCCAATGAAATAGGATAGGGAGTGGTCACTAGGGAATCTGGTAGGACCTGGATGTTTTGGATTTTTGGGGTCGGTTGGTGATAATTACATCCAGAAGGTGCTGGTTCCTCTCTTAGGGTTTATTCTAGTGGGCTGGGTGATGAGTTGCGTCAGGTCTTGGGCGGCAAATGAGTGTCTGATCATGGAAGAGGAGGTGCTGAGCCAATTTACGTTAAGGTCCCCAACTAGGATTTGTTCCGCCTTATGGTGGAGGGAGGCTAGATAGTCAGTTAAAGATACCAGGGCTGGGTGCTGGTTCTTTGGGGGAACGTAGGCAGTGGTGAGATAGAGAGGGCCCCTAGAGGGGTCCGGGGTGAGTTTGAGGGTAAGAGCCTGGGCCCCATTTACAAGGGCAGGGGTGGGGAGCGCGTGTCCAAATATTGTGTCCCTAGTGTAGATTGCACAGCCTCCCCCTCGTTTGCCTACTCGGTCCTCCTGGTATAAGGTATAGCCTAAGAGGAGACAAATGAGTCAGGGGTGGATTGGACAGCCAGGTTTCAACCAGGGCTATGATGTCTGGTTGATGAGCCATGGCCCAGCACTGTAGGGCCTCAAATTTTTCAGAAGGCTGCATATGTTCATGGAGCTATTTGGAGACCAGTGGGCGAGTAGGTGGGTGGGAGAGGGCAGGGCCTGGGTTGGGATCTATGTTCCCCGACAGGAGCAGAAGGAGGAGAACTGCTCTGGTCAGAAGGTGGCAGAAGGAGAGTTTATGCCGGGAGCGATAGGAAGAGAAAGAGGGTTTCATAGCACAGGGGGTGGGTAGGGCAGCACAGGCAGAGAATGCTTGAGTGATCAGATGGCCAAGGGAGCGGGAGGGGAGGAAAGGTAATATCTGGATGGGAGGTGAGGTGGAGAGGAGCATATTGGGTGTGTGGAGGAGGAGGGAGGGGAAGGAGCAGTGGTATAGGAGGAGGGGAGGGCAGGAGGGTAGGTAGGAGCACTAGAGTAGTGAGGCTGAGGGTTAGCAGGGACAATAGGGTTGGTGGAAGGCAAAAGAAGGAGGAGGAGAGAGAGAGGCAGGTGGGCAGGAGGTGCACATGCATAATTGGTAAGGATGAGAGAACTGAAGTGAAGAAAGATGGGGGAACTAGGATGATAGAGGGGAGACAGTAGTGAGAGGTCACCTTTAGTGTAGTTGCCACTTGGTACAGTAGCAGAGCTGGTGCCTGGATGCACAGGGCATTAGGTTCAAGACTTGCCCAGGGTAGCAGAATGACTAGCAGCAGGAGCTGGGCTCAAGGCCTGCAGAAACAATCAGACAACAATTTAGCAGTGTCTGAGGGTTTTAGAGTTTGAAATCCTGCACAAATAATAGACAGGTGTGCTAGCTGAGTGGTGGAACTGCTGATTAAAACACTGAGGGTGCAGGGTTCAAAGGCAAGCAAGAGAAGTGGAAAAACTTTATATTTTGGCAGGTTTTTTTTGTGGGTGGGGGAGAGACTAAAGTCCTAGAAAGTAGGAGTAAAATAGTTAGACAAAGTGGTTAAGAGGTAGAGTTGTTGACTTGATGGCAAGAGTACTGGGTTGAATACAGCTTAGGGACAGAGTGTAGAAAGTTTTTAATTCTGAGAAGGAGGAGGAAGGGTTAAGAGTTTGAAAGTAGAGGAAGATGTTGGCTTAGTGGTTAGGCAGTAGACTTTGGAATAAAGGATACCAGGTTTGAGGCTGCCGGCTTAGTGGTAGGCTGATGGGAGGAGTGAGGAAAGTAGATAGCAGAATGGATTCAAAGGAAACTGCAGGCACCTCTAGTGGGTGGGGTTTGCAAACAGTTGCTAGGAAGGGTGGAGAGTACAGCAACCCCTAGTGGTTGGTGTCTATAAGCTGCAAATGAGAAAGTGGACACTAAGTAAAAGAAGGGTAGGTCACGTGTCACATCACGTGACCTGCCAGCAACAATAAATGAAGTGCCGACCCTGGGAGGGAGGGTGGTTGGGGCAGGCGGAAGTGCCACACAACAGTCAGGCTGTAATGCAGGACGCTTACCTCTTACAGGCTCTGGCAATCCCTGAGTTCAGGCTCTGCTGCTGGGCAGAGTAGTGCATCGAGAGGGGTGCTGCAGGGCCTATAAGGAAGGAAACAAAGGAATCACATTAGTACAGCTTTTACAGCTGCTCGGGAAGAAACAGGGTGTTCTGTCATACCACAGTGGTATGCAACCCATAAGCTCATCTGTCCAGAATTTACTGGTTGTCAAGGACACCAACTTCACTAACCATGGCAAGAGAGTTGGTAATGTGCATACTCTAGCCCTTTGCACATGTGCAGAGACCTCTGTAACTAGTATAGTGTGTAAGGCAATGGGCTCGGAGGGGGGCCCAGCCACACTGTTACAGCACAGGAGATGTGGCTCCTGAAACTCCCTTTGGGGCTAACAGATTTCCACTAGTGTTTGAAAATTTGTTCTCTTGAAAAGCAAACATTATTTCTTAGAAAAGGGCTTTGGACTGCATAGTGGATTATGTAATAATGTAAAAGGATCTTACAGAATTGTACATGCTTTTTTTTTGGTTTGACTACTTTATTGTGTCTTACAGTAATTCCTCCACAAATAAGTTAGGATTCCCATCCGAGGAGTGTGCAACCTGAGATCATGTATTTGTCTACACACAGCATTAAAGCTGTCACCTGATTCAGTGAAATAGGAGTTAAATGAGCTGGTTGTAGTTATACAGTCAGTATCTGTTCTCCCTGTAAATTATAGAACACAAAAAAATAATGGCAGAAAAAGAGCCAGGATCCATCAAGCCTGCACAAGATCCCTACCTGGTCACCCTATTGGTCTAAAGCTTAATAGGGTAGTTACTTTACGTTCCTGTTCAGCACTGGGTCAGAATAGCACTGACAAGAATGCTGTCAGCATGAAGAATGTGGAAAAAATAGTGCTGATATTTCTTTTGAGGGGGGCTCTGCACCCAGTGCACCCCACACCCCCCAATAAGGATTCTCACTCTGGGGGGATGGGGGGCAAATCATGGGGCAAGAAAAAATATGTGGGGTCATGGAATACTGTTTCCATGGCCCCTTGCACCAGTGTTAAAATCTCAATCGGCAAAACGTTTTGAAGACCAGGGTTCAACTAGCCGAGCTGTTCTATGACCAAGCCCTCCATGCTACAGGAACAGCTCAGCTGTGCTCCTGGATTCTGTTGCCCATGTCTGTATAGCAGTACCATGGACAGTAACCAATGGAGTGCATATAGCTAGCACTGTAAATCCCTGCTCCCTGTACTTGGTAGCACTATGCAGACTAGCGCTCTCTTCACTGGAGCTATAAATGAAGTGCTCATCTAACCAGATACCTTCTAATTCCCCTTCCTTGTTTTGCCTCTTTACCCCTTCCCCCTTCTCTGCACCCTATGTTTTCTTTAGAGAATGCTAGGACCCAGAAACAGTGTCAACCATCCCTGAAAAGTATTATAGACCCCTCCTGTACCACTCCCCATCAGCAATCTCAGTATTGTTCCACCACTCTCTTGGTAAAGAAGTACTCCTGATATCCCTTTAAATTCCCCACTGACCAGCCTCCACCAACGACCTCTCATCACTGTGTTATCTTTCCTGGTGAAGAGGTCCAGGCTGTCTGTCTTGTTTATCCTCTTCAGGAATTTGTAGATCTAATTTTTCCTCTCCTCATGACATTTAAGAGTGCACATGTTCTGTTAGCCTTTTCTAGTCAGATCTGCCCTGCTACCCTTGAAACATTTTGGTGACTCTATGTTGCACAGCCTCAAGCCTATTCTTGCCCTTCCTCAAATGTGGACTTCAGAACTGGGCACAGTACTCTAGGTGGGACCTAACCAGGGCCTGTACAGATGTGATATCACCTCCCTCCTCCGGCTGTCAAACTCCCTCCTAATACATCCCATCATCCATGTTGCATTGCTGTGTGCTTTATTGCACTGACTCAAGCTTTTGCGACTGTTACTGATGATAACTCCCGGGTCTCTGTCGTCTGTCATCATGGCTATCTGGACCTCTTCCATCCAGTAGCCTGAACCTGGGTTCTCTTTGCTAATGTGCCTCACCTTACACTTTTTGGCACTGAACTTTAACTGCCAGATTTTTGTCCAGCTTTCTGGTGTCACTAGGTCCTTCCTCAGTTCCCTGACCCCTTCCTCACTGACTATCCTGCCACATAGTTTCAAGTCATCTGCAGAGACAGCAGTTTGCTCTGTATACCCTCCACAGTGTCACTACTGAACACATTGAATAGGACTGGAACCAGAACTGACCCTTGTGCTATACCCCACTAGTAACTTCCCTTTCTACAGATTTGGTCCTGTTAACCACCACCCTCTGCTTTCTTCTCTGTTACCAGCTCCCAATCCATCTGATGAATTCTTCCCCTACCTCTACATCTTCTAGCATTTTCAGTAGTCTCCTGTGTGGAATCACTCTGAAGGCCTTGCTAAAGTGTCATCAGAGCACATCGACAAATTAATTTGGTAACATGTGTGCTACATAATCCATCAAGTTTTTACCAGTTTCCAAAAAGAACATAAGAACATAAGAAAAGTGTCAGCAGATGGGGATCATGTGGTACATCTAGTCTGCCCAAGGTGGCTACCCCCATTATATTTTTCCTAAATTGCCCACATTGTCTGTCCCAAGTGAGTTTGAATTCCCTTACTGCCTTTGATGCCACCACTTCTAGTAGCAGGCGGATCCATGGGTCTATCACTCTCTCTGTGAAAAAGTACTTTCTAAAGTTGCTTTTAAACTTTCCTCCCACCAGATGCAAGTTGTGCCCTCTTGTATGCACCACCCTGTTTTTCTGGAACAGGTTTTCCTTCTGAGTAATGTTAATTCCTTGGATGTACTTAAATATTTCTATCGTGTCCCCAGTTTCTTCTCTGTTCCAGAGAAAATAAATTCAACTCTTTGAGTCTTGTCTTATATGGCTCATGATGCAGACCCTGCACCATCTTTGTGGCCCTTCTCTTCTCCGTCTGCAGATGGTTGATGTCCTTTTTTAAATGAGGTTTCCAGAACTGGACACAGTAGTTAAGGTGTGACCTCATCAAGGATTTGTAAAGGGACATGATAACTTCCTGCTTTCTGCTCATTATACCCTTTCCCATACATCTGAGGATACCACTTGTCTTCCATGCTGCTTTTTTACATTGTTTTCCTACCTTTAAGCCATTGGTAATGATCACGCCCAGATTCCATTCCATCTTTGATTCCTCTAATCGATTCCCTTCTAGTACATACTTTTTCCCTGGGTTCTGCTTCCCCAGGTGCATTACCTTACACTTCTTGGTGTTAAATTTTAACTGCCAATTTCTGGACCATTCTTCCAGTCTCCTTAGGTCATCTTCTATACCTCATGCCCCCTCTAGTGTATCCACCCTGTTGCAGAGCTTTGCATCATCTACGAACAGGCAAACCTTCCCCACCAGTTCATCAGTGATGTCACTGATGAATATGTTGAAGAGGACTGGACCCAACACTGATCTCTGGGGAACACCACTGGTCACACCTTCCTCCCTTGATAATGCCCCATTGACCACAACTCTCTCAGTCCTATTCTGCAGCCAGTTTCTAATTCAGTTTACTATTTTCTGTCTGACTCCTGATGTGTTCTAGTTTGTTAGCAAGTCTCCTGTGGAGAACAGTGTCAAAGGCCTTGCTGAAATCTAGGTATACCACGTCCACCCTCCCCACCCTGGTCCACTGTTCTGGTGATCAATCAAAGAAATCAATTATGTTTATTTAGTATGAATGCCCTGCTGTGAAGGCATGCTGTTTGGGGTTGCGTTTTCCAGTTTCCTTTAGGTAGTCAGCTATCTTTCCTTTAGTAATGTCTCCATAATTTTTCCCACTATAGAGGTCAGGCTGACTGGGCAGTAGTTTCTTGCCTCTTCCTTACTTCCACCTTTGTGCAAGGGCACAACTGTTGTCCTTTTCCAGTCTTGAGGTACTATGCTGCTTTCCAGAAATAGATTGAGCAGCTCATCTAGTGGTGCAGCTATTTCTTCTCAAAGCTCTTTTAGTATTCTGGGGTGGATACCATCCGGCCCCACGGCTTTATCCAACTTAAGTTTGCTTAGCTCTTCTAAGACCTTCTCTTTTGTGAAGGGGCTTGTGTTTGCCCCTCCACTATCCTGCTCTGTCTTATTTTTTGTAGGTCCTTTGCCAATATTTTCTATTGTGAAGACTGAGCAGAAGAATTTAACAACTCTGCTTTGTCTTCATCTTTCTCTAACAGCTGGCCTTCCATTGTTGCTAGTCGGGCTATTCTCCCTTTACTCTTCCTTTTTTTCTCTTATGTATCTATAGAAAATGTTATCTCCCTTCCTAACCCCCTGTGCTATTCTTTCCTCTGTTTTGGCTTTGCCTATCTGAATTGCTGTTCCTGCCTCCTTGAGTTTGTTCCTATATTCCTCCCTGTTCATTTCTCCTTTTGTTTCCTTGTACTGCTTAAAAGACATATTTTCCTTGATTTTGGTTGCTACCTCTTTGGAGAACCAGATAGGGTTCTTCTTTCTTTTGGCTTTGCTGATTTATTGTGTGCATTTCTCAATGACTGCATTTAAGCTATTCTTTAAGTTCTCACAGCAGTGTTCTACATCCCTCTTGTTACTGGTGTCAGCATGGTCTTGATCCTGGATTTCATTTTGGGAAAGTTTGCTTTCCTGAAATCAAGTATCTTGATTTTTGTGTGACTTTTACCTTCCTCATTATTTACTGATAACCATACTGACCTGTGGTCACTGGTACCCAGACTGATACCCACATGAACATCTGAAATCCTGTTGCTGTTTGTGAGCACCATGTCCAGGGTTGCTTTGTCTCTGGTGGGTGAGTCTACCAGCTGATTTAGACCTGCCCCCACAGTATGAACAGGAATTCTCTGCTCCACTCTATGGCTGCTACTGTATATAGGAGGTCCAATCTACATCTGGCAGACTGAAGTCCCCGACAAGCACAAACTCACTCCTGCCTGCCATCACTGAGATGGCTTCCAGGAGCTCTTTAACAATTTCACTTTCCTGGGCTGAGGGTCTGTAGATAACTCCCACCTAGAGGGGGGGCTTTTCCCCTGCTCCCAGGGTGACCCATAGGGCCTCTACTTTACTGTGCTTCCCCTGGATCTCTGTTGCACAGATTCCCTCCCTTACATACAAAGCCACCCCCTCACCCCCCCCCTGTCTTTTCTGCAGAATGTGGGAAAGATCTCTGATTATGTCCATGATTTACATTACTGAAAGTTGATATCTATAAATCTTGACCTAGTGTCTCTTCTCTCCTTTATTAACTGTTTATTACATTGACATTTGGAAAATAGCTATTCTGAAGTCATGTTAAGGTTTTTAGCTTTTTACGCCATCTCTATTGTTGGTTTTCAGTTTGAATAACTGGACTGTACCATTCAGCATTGTTAGCCTTAATCCTTCATTTATGAAGAGGAGTGTGTTTCTTACAAATATTCTAAATTCAGTAACAAAAATATCATGCCTCCTCAACTGCTGGGGTCCACAATAATCTAGATCATCTAATATTTCCTAAGTTAATCATAAAATTTACGTTATCAACTGACTGAAAGAATATAAAGTAGACATACTTTGCCTTGCCTTCTTTTTTTCACTTATACAATAAACAACTTGACGGTCTGAGAAACTATTTTATTGTTTTATTTATTTATTTCAATCTTGGATTACAATACCTTTGAGTGGAAAACTGCTCATTTGCAAAGGTTCCACGTCAGAAGGGTGGGAAACATAAAATGGGAGTGGAACAAAAGTCTCTAGCTAAACAGATTATACAATAACAAAATTAAGCATTCAGCTGCAGTATGATGTAGCAAAAGTCCACGTTTACAATTTTTCAGGCAAGGCCTGGTCAGCTGTGAGAACAGGAGTAGCCTAAGTTGGCTTTGTCAGATCAAGGATGGAGATTTGCGCACAAGTAAACATAAGGTAAGCACTGTGAGGAGGATGGGGAGACAATAGATAGCAGGTGAAGGAAAAGGGGAAAAGGGACAGGAGCTGTAGAAAGGGGTAGAGGCATTCTGGGAGGGAAAAGGAACCTAGGACAATGGGGGTGGAAAATGGCAGAGAGGTATCATAAGGCAGAGCAGGCCAGAGTCAAGGAAAATAGGCACCTTTATCGGGAGCAGTTATAGCTACTATTCTCCAGCAGAAGTTGTCATAACTGGTTTTTGAAAAGGCCCAGTCTTGGTATGGTGTTAAATTCTGTTCTGTGTTTGTTGAACAAGAGGAGAGCCTGGTATAAGCAAGACCGCTGGGCTTGGGTAGTTCTACATCTTGGAACAGTGAGAAGTTGGTGGATGGAATTTCTGGTGTACTGCAAGCTCAAGAATAGACTTAGAAGGTTTGCAACTCCAGGTGGTATGAGTCCAAAAAGTGTATTTTTGGCTAGCAGGCAGGTTTGATAGCGAATTCTATTGTTAAGTTGTAGCCATCCAAATTGCTCATAAAGGTCATGGGTGTGCGTGAGTTGGTGTGAACCGATGAGCAGCCTGCAGGCTTTCTTGAGTGCCACTGCTGTCCTGTGGAGGGAGGTAGGGGGTGCAGTGCTATAAATGACCAGATCATAGTCAATAATGGAAATGATTGAGCTATTGATTGTGGTTCTTAGGGCTTCGAGTGTCAGGCATTGCTTGTGTCTGTGTAGGAGCCCTATTCTGATGTTGACTGTTTTGGCCACATTCTCAGTGTGTTTAGCATAGGATAGCGAGCAGTCCACAGTTATTCCCAGGTATTTTAAATGATCAACTTGTTCAAGTGACACTCCTGAACAGTTACTGATACTTAGAGCATAGGATTTGTGTTTACTTCTAGTACTGCTGAACAGCATCACCTTTGTTTTTTTGTAGGTCAACACCAGTTTGTGCGCTACAAACCAGTCCTCAGTTTGCTCAAAAGCAAGTTGTAGTTGATTTTTGAGGTGGGGAGGGTCATGATGGGTAGTGTAGATGACAGCATTATCTGCATACAGAAGGATCTGTTGATTGCAGGAGCGAGGTAGGTCATTTAAAAAAATGCTAAAGAGTAGAAGTCCAAGTATTGATCCCTGAGGTATCCTGCAATGAACAGGCAGACATTCAGACATGATATTAACGATCTTCACCTGCTGTTAGTGATCAGACAAGAAGCATTTGAACCAGTCCATGGCATTGTTAGAAAGGTCTATAGATGTAAGTTGCTTTAGTAGTAGTAGTGAGTGACTGATGGTGTCAAAAGTCTTAGTTAAATCAATAAAGGCTGCACCAATGAGGCTACCCTAGTCAAGTGAGTTCTGTATGGTACTGGTGAATTCCAGCAAAGGGGTGGTGGTGCTGTGCCCTTTTCTAAATCTGTGCTGTTCCAGTCATTGGATCCTATATTGATCAAGGTATTCCACCAACTGATCTGTAACTATTTGCTCCAGTGCTTTGGAAAGGAGAAGGATAGAAATTGGCCTGAGTTGGAATGCAGTGCCGGTCATCAATGTTATGCACAGGCATTACCAAGGCTGACTTCCAAACATGGGGAAATTTAGCCAATTGTAGGGATAAGTTCAGCAATTTAGTAAGAGGAACTGAAGTCTCTTTGAGTGTGAGGGCAACAAGCTTGAGATCAAGGAGTCCCTGCTTTTCCTTGATTTCCCATGTACTTCTTGAAGATACTTTCTAGCCAGATAAAGGGGGACTGTTTTAAAGTAGAAAGGCGGGGGGGGGGGGAACGTTTGCTTATGTTCCGGACTACGTCCACTGATGGGACTGGTTTCCTTAAAGAAGTTGTGTGGAAGGACACTACTCAAATAGGTGAATGCTTTGTTAAACATATCGGCAATGGTCAACAGGTCAAGAGTAGCAACACCGTTAATGTTAAGCATACTTGGGGCTACCTTATGGTCTTTCCCTGTGACATCCTTTAAGTTGTTCCAAAAGTTCTTACTGTGGCCACATGAGTTTTTTAATGCCTCCCTGAAGTGGTTGTTTTTAGCAAAGCGGATGCCACGAGCGCAGTCATTTCTTCATCTTCTGTATTCCTGTAGGTCGGTTTGCTTGCCAGAATTTTTTGCCCTAAGCCATAAGAGGTCCCTGATTTTCATGCGATCAATAAGATCAGGTGCAATCCAAGGGTTGTTGCTGCCCTTGATCTTGGTCTTCTTTACAGGTGCATGGGTATCGCAGGCCGAATTGAATAGATTGATGAAGTGTTCAAGTGCTGTTTATATCCATCGCCATATCAAGAAGGCTCCAGTCAGTGCTGCAAAGTTGTTGCTTGAGGTGCTAAAGGTGAGCCCTTTTTAACATTCTGCAAAATACTGTCGGGGGGGGAGGCTTGTTAAATTTATTAGTCTAGATGCAAGTGATTGGGGAGTGGTCACTTAGAGAATCTGGGTGGACGGTAACATTAGAGATACGTTCTGGGTGATTTGTGAGGACCCAGTCCAGCAGGGTACTTGTTCCTGATTTATAATTAGTTCTGGTAGGTGAGTCCATGAGTTGGGCTAGATGGAATGCAGAGACCACATCCTTATGGGAGCAAACACTAGGCATGAACAAATTTACAGTGATATCGCCCAAGACAATAATTACAGAATCAAGATGCTGACTTCTTAAGAGCTTCATGACCTCATTGAACCCCATGGATTGCTCTCCTGGAGGGATATATACTGAGAGAATAGTAAGTGCCTTGTTTTGCGCACCCAATATAATTTTTATGGGTGGAATTTGTGCGCCACTGTGTAGGCTGGGTAGAGGAAGGGCAACCTTCTTAATTGTGTCCTATCAGTAAAAACAGCTACCTGTACAGCTTCTTCAGGGAGATAGTAAAAGTAAGAACCAACATGGTAGCAAATTTTGGGGTTTTATTATTATTTTAATCTATTCTGCTCAGAGAGTTCTGACTCACTTGTGCCATGTGTGCCCCATGGTGGTTCAGGTATCCAGTGAGTATGGCGAATGAATATGAGCAACCATCAAAACGATGACTCATATTCAGTGCTTTCCTCCTGGGCTACCCTGGAAGGATAGTGACCCTACATGAACACGAGAGTACTACAGGGCGACAGGAAGTGGGGTAGCAAGGGGAAGGGCAGGGACAGGGAAGGGGTTTTTAGGGACTGATGTGCCTACTGCTGTTGAGTTAGCCATGTGGTGTGGTGGTGTGGGTGGCTAGCTCAGGTGCAGCAGGTACAGAGTTTGGGACCAGGTGCGGGAAAATTTTGTCGCTGCCTGCAACTACGGCACTTAATTTTTTTAGATGCAGGGTTTCACCCTCCCCAACATGCACCCCCTGGAGTTCAGAATCCTCATTCAGGGGGTGCAAGGGGGTGAAGCCCCCTACGAGGGGCCACAGGGGTGTGCAGTCCCCCGCAAAACACTTGTTTTCTTTTTCTGCATGTCAGGTCACCTGGGAGGGTACATCACTAATTTGTTTTTCAGCAGTATACACTCGCCATAATAGCAATCGCTATTTTGCTATCACAGTTATGACATGGAACCTGTAGTTTATGGTTAGTGTGCTTCAGTGTGTCCTTTATGTACCCTGTTTGGGTGCAGGCATGACCACCGTACACTGCCATAGTGGTTAAACAGCTGTAGGTACTTCAGTGATTGTGTCACCACACTCTCTCCCTGTGTACCTGCACACTTATCTGTGTGGACACTGTGCAGCATGCTCACACATCTGTTACTGACATGACTGTAGGGGCTGCATGTAATGGGGTATGACTATTGCACATGTCTTTGTGACATGTTACCTTTCTGTTGCTTTAGTGCTCCAGCTGAGGAAGTGTTGATGGGCAGATCTTCACAGCAGCTTCTACAGCGGATCATCATGCTGCTATGGGCAGTCCAGCAAGAGGTAGTGCACTCCCAAGAGGAGGAGATTGCAAGGAGCTGTGGCAGAAAAGGGCAGCCACCACCACTAGCATGGCTGCAGCTGTGACAGTAAAGCCTGCTGTGGTATTGGCCCAGGAGGGCCAGTAGAAGCAGAAGTGATGCTCCAGACTTTTGTTTCTGTTCTGCTTGTTGTTTTTTTTTTTTTATTTTATAACCTTGATGTATTTTCTATCTCTAAGACTGGCTGATACCAGACATCCCACCCAATGTGGTCTCTATCCCTGGTTACCCAACCTTTCAGAAAGATCAGCCATCTAAGTATGGCGGACTCATGCCAATCTACACACAATCCACCCTATCTGTTTCTGAGCTTGTGCTCACCCCCCCCATGATTCCTCTCCAGCTGAATCCATCTTCATTATCATTGTGCTTGGGCAAGTGAAGAAATTGCTTATCGGCTGTATCTATCTCCCTCCCAGTGCTCCCTCTACTTCCCTTATCTCCCTCATCTCATCCTGGGCTGGCGGCCCGTCCACAGACCTGGTGCTCTGCAGAGACTTCAATAACAATTGGTTAGGTCCAGGGTTGAGATCAGTTCACAATGAATTGGCTGACATACACCTTTCACAGCTCATCAGTGAATCCACCAGAAACAATTTTAAAACTGATCACCACACCCTTCTAGGCTGGGTTCTCACTAATGCCCCCCCCTTCACATCAAATATTCTGGTGTTCTCCCTGATGCAATAAGTTACCACTCCCCTGTCTTCTGCATGTGGTTTAACAATTTTCCTAACCCTCCTCCAAAATCATGTCAACCAGGGACATGGCCTCCTTCTGTCCCCTGGCCTTTCAAGCTTCCATATCCCCGGCTGACTGGTCACTAATTAACCTACTACCAGGTGTAGATTTCGCTTTGGAATACTTCACCAACACTTTAACTCTGTAGTCAACATCCATGCCCCTTCAGAGAGCTAAAGGGGCTCATGCTCCATGGCTCTCTAAGGAGCTTGGAGATTTCATGGCTTCCCGGGATGCCATCTGGAATCTTTATACAACCTCTGGTCTACCTACCGATTGGCAGGCTTATAGGTTCTTGCACAGCCAATATAAGAGTAAGCTGCATTCTGCCAAACACTTATTCCTCTGCTACCTCCAAACGTGTAATCTCTCCAACCCTAAATAATTCTGGGGACAAATAAACTGATTTCTGAAGGGTAAATTCTTGTTCTTATCAAACACCATGCATCGTAACGACTCTGAGTTCACCAACCCCACAGCTATTGCCTCTGAGTTTAACCAGGCCTTCACAGACCTCTGCAAACATAAGGCCTCCCTCCCGGCCCTTGTACCTTCTCCCCCTTCCCCTCTTCCACTTTTATTAGCCCACTCTTTCATCTTAAATTGGCCACTCAGAAACAGATACTGTGTCACCTTAGGAGCATCAAGGAAACCTCCTCACCTGGATTTGACTCCCTTGAACCCCACTTCCTAAAACTCGGGGCTACAGCCATTGCCTCTCCTGTGTGTGACCTAATTAACAAATCTTTGTGTTCTAGCACTGTGCTTAGAAAGTGGAAGGCCACCATAGTTGTCCTTATTCATGAGAGTGGCCCAAACTCTGGGTTTAAGAATTACCAGCTATTCTCCATACTTTGCCCCTTTGCCAATTACAAGAAAAAATTCTTCATGCGCAACTTCAATCCTTCCTGGAAATTAATGGTTCACTTTCCATGAACCAGCATGGATTCTGTAAATCCCAGAGTAGCCACATTGCCCTCATTAAGGTTACATCTGACATCCTCTCCGCTGTGGAGTAGGACCTTGTCACTGGTGCTATATTCATCAACCTTACCAAGACCTTTGATATTGTCAGCCATAACCTTCTGCTACACACACTCCTTTCCCTCAGTCTTGATGCCCTGTCATTAAACTGGTTCTCTAGCTATCTCAGCAGCCAAATACAATGTGTGAAATGGGCTGGTCACACTTTCTCATTTAGTGCCATATAGGATGGGGTCCCTCAGGGATCTATCCTTGGCCCACTTTTATTTTCTTTATTTAAAAATGAACTCCCACTACACTGTGGCAGTGCATCAGTCCAGCTGTATGTGGATGATGTCAATCTGTACAGATCCTCCTCTGACTCGACATTGCTGAACCATTACATGCAGCAGGACTTCCTTAAGCTTGAGTCATAATTTTCCATTAATCTCCTGGTGCTTAACACCAAGAAGATGAAACTGATGCTTTTCTATCATCAGACCCGTAAACTACTCTACCCCCATTGGTGATGAACTCCACCCATGGTGACCCTTTAGATCTGCTACAGTCCTTCAAATACCTGGGTGTCACACTGGACTCCCACCTCAAATTTGACACTCATATTTCCACTGTGGCTAAGATTATTCACCAAAAGCTAGGGTTGCTCTACCACCTCTGCCCAACCTTACACACTCCTCCCGACTGGCCATAGATTACTCCATATTGCTCCCACCTATTTCCTCTTGACAAACTCAAGCAAACCTACCACAGGGTCACATGCTTTGCCCTTGGCACTAATGCTAGGATGCACCACTGCTCAGCCCTGGCCTCCCAAGGTTGACCTTCCTTTGAAGCCAGACTACAATACCCCACCCTCTGCCGTACCTAAAACTTTATTCATAAATTCCCTCCTCCCTACCTCATAGACATTATAAAATGTAAACCCATGATGAGGTCCCTAAGGTATTCTGACCTTCCTCTGGTCTCCATTCCAAACCTCACCTGGTTGTGGGTTGACATGCATTTCCCTTTTCTGGGCCCTCCCTCTGGAGCTCACTACCAGCTGCAGCTCTGACATGCCCCTCCATCCACTCCTTCAAGAGTTCTCTTAAATCCCACCTTGCCTCCCCTCAGTCTTGCTCCTGTGCCTAAGTTATCCCACCTTGGCTTCCAGCTAATTCCCTTGTCCCTTCCTGTCTCTCTCTCTTGCTCTACCCTGCTGTGCCATTCCTGCCCTGCTGTGCTCTGACTCTGAGTTGTTTCACTCCCACTTCAACTGTGATCCAGTGTTCTTGAATTCTCTGCCTCTGTACCAGCATCTACTTTTTTCTCTGTAAAACCGACTATGAGCTATAAAAATATCTGCCCTTGCACCTTGATTATCTATTGTAAATTGCATCTCTGTACCTGCTTATTCTGTATAATTTTGTAAATACTGTACATGCATCTTGTATTTTGTATGTTTATTGTGTTCTACAGGCTATTGTAAAGTGCTATTGTGCACTTATCTGTTGCTGTTATGTATTAGTTCTCTGTACCTCCCCTTTTTGCCTCCCCCAAGTCACCCCCTGAAAAAGGGGCATTCTGTCTCAGTGGGCCTACCTGGTTACCAAAATTCAAATAAATAAATAAATATGTTTGTATTTTGTACAGCTGTTTTGTGGGTTGGGACAGTGTGGCTTGCAGACTCGGCTTTTGTTTCCTAGCAGATGGGGTTGCTTTGCAAGTCACACCATTGATTTGTTGAAAAAAATCTGTTTATTTTTCCTACATGTTGTATCATTGTGGTCATTTGGGTAACCCGTGGGCTGTGTTTCCATAGCGTGCCATCCACTGCAGGGTCCTGTCGGCCTTCTGCACTTGCATCTGCATGCTGCAAGGGCATCCAGGTGTGCCATTGCCAGGCTGTGTACGTCTTTTCAGCGTTGGTGTGCAGTACTCTGCTGTACACTGTGGCCTGCTGGGCACCATGTTATCACACACGCCTGTGCTGCACTGTGGTTTGCTGTACACTGTGGCCTGCTGGGCACCATGTTATCACACACGCCTGAGCTGCACTGTGGTTTGCTGTACACTGTGGCCTCCTGGGCACCATGTTATCACACACGCCTGAGCTGCACTGTGGTTCTGCTGTGCACTGGGGCCTGCTGGGCACCATGTTATCACACACGCCTGAGCTGCAATGTGGTTTGCTGTACACTGTGGCCTGCTGGGCACCATGTTATCACATGCCTATGCTGCACTGTGGTTTGCTGTGCACTGGGGCCTGCTGGGTGCCATGTTATCACACACGCCTGAGCTGCACTGTGGTTTGCTGTGCACTGGGGCCTGCTGGGCACCATGTTATCACACACCTGTGCTGCACTGTGGTTTGCTGTGCACTGGGGCCTGCTGGGCACCATGTTATCACACACCTGTGCTGCACTGTGGTTTGCTCACACACGCCTGTGCTGCACTGTGGTTTGCTGTGCACTGGGGCCTGCTGGGCACCATGTTATCACACACCTGTGCTGCACTGTGGTTTGCTCTGCACTGCGGCCTGCTGGGCACCATGTTATCACACACCTGTGCTGCACTGTGGTTTGCTCACACACGCCTGTGCTGCACTGTGGTTTGCTGTGCACTGGGGCCTGCTGGGCACTATGTTATCACACACCTGTGCTGCACTTTGGTTTGCTCACACACGCCTGTGCTGCACTGTGGTTTGCTGTGCACTGGGGCCTGCTGGGCACCATGCTATCACACACTGAGCTGAACTGTGGTTTGCTGTGCACTGGGCCTGCTGGGCAGCATGTTATCCACGCCTGAGCTGAACTGTGGTTTGCTGTGCACTGGGCCTGCTGGGCACCATGCTATCACACACGCCTGAGCTGCACTGTGGTTTGCTGTGCACTGGGGCCTGCCGGTGCCATGTTATCACACACCATGCTGCACTGTGGTTTGCTGCACTGGGGCCTGCTGGGCACCATGTTATCACACGCCTGAGCTGCACTGTGGTTTGCTGTGCACTGGGGCCTGCTGGGCACCATGTTATCACACGCCTGTGCTGCACTGTGGTTTGTTCACACATGCCTGTGCTGCACTGTGGTTTGCTGTGCACTGGGGCCTGCTGGGCACCATGTTATCACACACCTGTGCTGCACTGTGGTTTGCTCACACACGCCTGTGCTGCACTGTGGTTTGCTGTGCACTGGGGCCTGCTGGGCACTATGTTATCACACACCTGTGCTGCACTTTGGTTTGCTCACACACGCCTGTGCTGCACTGTGGTTTGCTGTGCACTGGGGCCTGCTGGGCACCATGCTATCACACACCTGAGCTGAACTGTGGTTTGCTGTGCACTGGGGCCTGCTGGGCAGCATGTTATCACACGCCTGAGCTGAACTGTGGTTTGCTGTGCACTGGGGCCTGCTGGGCACCATGCTATCACACACGCCTGAGCTGCACTGTGGTTTGCTGTGCACTGGGGCCTGCCGGGTGCCATGTTATCACACACCTATGCTGCACTGTGGTTTGCTGTGCACTGGGGCCTGCTGGGCACCATGTTATCACACGCCTGAGCTGCACTGTGGTTTGCTGTGCACTGGGGCCTGCTGGGCACCATGTTATCACACGCCTGTGCTGCACTGTGGTTTGTTCACACATGCCTGTGCTGCACTGTGGTTTGCTGTGCACTGGAGCCTGCTGGGTGCCATGTTATCACCCATGCCTGGCTGTGGTTAGCTGTGTGCTTGGGCCAGTTGGCATTGTGGTATTTCCAGTGCTGTCTGCTGAATTGCACTCAGGGTTGCTGGGTACTAAGACCTGCTGGGCATTGTGATATAGTCAGAGATCTGTACGTGGTAACTGCACTCTGTCCCTGGTATTCACTGTGGCTGGTATATTGAACCATTTTGTGGATGCACTATCTGGCTGCACTGTGGATGACGTACCTTGCCTTGGCTCTATGCACAATTTAAATGTGCATTGTTTAACATGCTCCTTGAAAACTGGGACCTTTATCTACTACTGGAAGGAGAGTCAATATTAGAACATCAAATGATTAAATAGACAGCCCTGTGTGCTTTTAATTTTTGGTACTTCTATTAATTATAAATGTACTATAGTATCTTTGGTAATTATAATTTTTTTTAGAACAAACCATTATGCATCCTAGTTGCTGGATTACTAATTGAAGTAATGTATTAAAGAAGATCCCATCTTTAACTAGAGCTGTTAATCAATTCCCTCATAGAACAGAAAGAGAGAAAAAGAAATCAGTTTAACAAATGACTGGGTGATCTCAGTACTGAGGAGATAATCAACAAAGGTTAATAGATGGCCTTGAGAATCATCGAAATGGAGAATAACAGCAGTCAAAGGGCAAACTCAGAGGCACAATAGAAGAAATCTGAAACTCATAAAGGGTTCACAGCAACAAAAAAAAATCTTAGCTTAGAAAAAATCCATTTTACTGTGTCTTGTACTATAAAGTCCCTCATAAAAGAATGTCTTGAAATATGAATGTTAATTAAAGATTGACTAACAGAAGGCAACTACTACTAGTGCTACAATGATGAAAGTTTCTGAGAAAACTGTTGCATTAGAAGAGCTGCATTACAGCAGCACATTTAGTGGTTCTCAACATATAAATGACACGGTGTTTCTCCAACAGTCTCATTATAATGTATGGTGGAATGCTGTTAGGTATGGAAATCCATACATTATAAAAAGTCGTTCTGCAGTAGCTACGTAGCTACTAACGCAGAACGACTTTTTATTCTGTGTTAACAGCTACATCACAATGTAAGCATCCCCATCAGTCCTGTTGATAGGGCTAGTCGCAGTTGAAGGGTCGCATGAGTGAGCTGACCAGCAGGCAGTTGGTAGTGAAGTGCAGGCTATGGAAAGTAAGGACAGCTTTTGTGGGCACAAAAAGTAAGTGATTTTGACTGGTTTCACCATATGCTATGTAGAACAGTGTATGGTAGCCCCGATACACAACCACACTCTTCTCACACCTTGTGGTTACCATGATGTCAAAGGGACCTTTCAAACTTCAGTCTCTAGGTCCTTGACGTCATGGTAACCTACTCTGTGTAAGAATAGCATTGTTGTGTATGGGCTATCATACACTATCCTATATGTATATAAGGATGTGCTGTAACAGAGGAACATATAAGTTGTCAGTAGGAAGATACAATGTGGCCCACCAAGTCTGCTGAGCCCTATCAACCTATAGTTCATTACAAGGTCCCTAATGACCGTTTACTCCTTCTTCCCCCTGCTCTATTGTTAATATCCTTACCAGTCCCATATGTCTGTCCCACCCATGTCTGACCCACCCACACTGATTTCACACCCAAATCCTCCCTCGGTAGACTATTCCACTCCTCCATCACCCTTTCCATAAAGAAATGCTTTCTGACATCCCTCTTAAAGCCAGTGATCCCCTATCCCCCGAAAACTACAGACCCATCTCCCTACTGCCCCACCTCAATAAACTACTGGAGAAAATTGTGCACTTCCAGCTTTCAGAACATCTGGATAACTACAACCTGTTATGTCCCCTTCAACACTGCTTCTGGAAGCACCACAGTACCTCCTCTGCACTGGCTGTGTTCACTGATCATATCCTCAGACAGATGGACATGGGCAATGCTACAGGGGCTGTCTTCATGGATCTATCCAAGGCATTCGAGCCTGTTGACCACCAGCTTCTTCTTTCTCCCTTGCATTGCTTTGGCTGCGCTGATGGAACCAAGGCCTGCTTCCACAGCTACCTATCAAACAGGTCTCAGGCTACTATTATCGGAAATGCTACCTCCTCAGCACTACCTGTACACACCAGGCTCCCCCAAGGCTCCATACTAGGCCCTCTGTTCATCTCCCCATGGATAGCCTCGATAGTAAGGCACTCCTCTATGCGGACAATTTAGTGCTATATCATGGTAATAAATCATTGCAATCCATCTCCTCCACCCTTATCTGAAACTATGGCTCTGCCTACCACTGGTTTCTTTCCAGCAATCTAATAGTCAATAAAAAGAAAAACAAATCTATGCTGTTTGGCTCTCAACACTTCCTCACAAAAACTGACAAAACTAGCTCCTCCCTGCAAGTGCTCACTCCTGTAGGCTCTTCCCTTGAAATACCCCCTTTTTTAAATACCTGAGTGTCACATTGGATCCCTCCCTCACTTTCTCCAAGCATGTCAATATTACAGTGTGGAGAATAAATCAGAAGTTAGGTGCAGCCTACAGGCTTAGTCACCTGCCATCAGCTGAGGCACGATTGGCACTAGCCCAAGGCAACTTGTTAATCCTTATTGATTACTGCTCCCCTGTCTGCTCTGTTGTCTCCTCCACACTTCTCCCTCATCTAATCACTACTTATAATTCTATCTGTCGCTTTGTCCTACAGGCTCTCTACTCAACCCACCACTGTGCTCTCTACCAGCCACTTGGCTGGCCCCCTGCAGGGTCACTCTGATTATGCCCTAGGTAGCTTGGTGGACAGCTCTCTTAAAAATTCCCACCTATCCCCATATTCCCCCCTTCTGACAAGGACAACCACCCGTATGCTCAGGGCATCCTCTATCTCTCCTCTTGTAATCCCATGTACCTCCGCCAAGATAGAATGTAGAGCTTTTTCCATCACTGCACCCTCCCTATGGAACAAATTACCCCTAACTACCTGCTCATCTACCACCCACCTGTCTTTCAACACCAACTAAAGAGCTGGCTCCAGTCAGTTTCCACCTGTCACTGTGCACTATAGATACCTCTACTCCTCTCCTCACCTGTCCAGCTTCTTTCTACCTAACTACGGTAGAGTTCTGATTAAAAGATCTCAAAGTCTTGGCCTACAGTTGCCGATGCTTACCTGATGTTCTCCTGATGTTTTAGTTACTGGCACCCATGACTGCACCCTGCAAACAATCTTCACCTCCTGCCTCAGATGGTTAGCACTGTACATTGTCTGCATCAACTAAAGGCTGCTGCACATTGTTAAATAAATTAAGGTTTGCTACAATCTGTATGCTGATATAATGGTATATGCAGTATTGCCAGCTTGTTTGCTGATGTCCTGTACTGCACTGTTCTCTTGATGTTTTCTCAGTGTCATACTGGTTCATGCTGTTATATTGGTTTCTGTATCATAATTCACTGTGTGTCTAAGTGTACTCATGTATAAGTGTATATTTGCATAAGTGTCTGTTCTCACCTTGCTTATTAATTTATAATGTATTGTACTATGTAGGGACCTGACCTGCCATTTTGGTGGCCCATGCCGTGCCTCAAAACGGACCCCTGCATCAATGCACTTATCCGGTTACCAAAGACATAAATAAATAAATAAGTAAATATCCCACCTGCCAGTTTCACTGAGTTCCCCTGGTGCTTGTGCTCCCACTTCATGTCAGCAGCTCTCTACTATCTATTTTTTTTATCTTGCAGTGGTATCTGTATGTTTTGATCATGTCAGTCCTCTCCCTTCCTGCCTTAAGTGTGTACCTATTGAGATCTTGCAACCTCTCCATGTGAGTCTTTTCTTGCTGACCCTGGATCATTTTTTGGTAACCCTCCTCTCCACCACCTCTACCCCATCCCTGTCCTACTTCAAGTGTAGGCTCCAGAATTGCATGTCGTACTCCAGGTGAGGATGAACCAGAGACATGCACGGTGATGGAATGCTCTCACTCCTCCAGCCTATACCTTTTACTATGTATATATATATAGGGGATACATGATGATCAGGAGTGTGATATGGAAAATATTCCCACTCTTGCAGAATGAGGCATAGATATCTCATGAGTGCCGAGCACGAGGTGAGAATATACATACCTGTTCCAGGAGTGAGAATATTTTCCATTTCACACTCCTGATTATCATGTATGTGATTTATACAGTAGTGGTGAGGTGATACACATTGAAAAAAAACTGTGAGAAATAGTTTACTTGCGGTGATTTTGTGGTGCAGTTGTTCATTTGTCTTGCTGTGTCTTGTGTGCGTTGCCCTGCTCATTGGTAGTTCTGATATGGCGGTTGATTGGTTAGCTTGTGTGGTCTGTGCAGTGGGTGGCTGTTATAATGAGTCTTGTTCTATTGGTTTACATGTGGAATATTGAAATGTTATTGGTCAGTAGTTATGGAATTGCTGTATGAATGGCTATTTTCGTGCTATGTAATGATTGGTTGTTGGTACATTGCGTGTGCTGTGATTGGTTGTGCTGTGTGCGTGGGCGGGAATATGTAGGTTCGTCACTTATCAAGGTTGTATGTGCGTGTAAGTTTGGTGGATGTGGGTCGCTAGGGAAACTTTATTTATTGCTTGTTTTGCCACTGTTGAAGACATATTTTTTATTTCTTTTGGGCATACAAACTTTTCTTTATTTATTGAAATGGTATGTAGTGCTTTTGTTTACTTTTCGTATGGGTTCGTTTTCCGAACAGTGTTATAAGTAAATGATGCATCATTTTTACTTTGCTGCACTTCACGGAGGCTTTCAGAAGGTGCTTCTCTTTAGGTAAGTCAACAAAAAATGTGAGATGATCGCAGCAATCGCTGAGTAGCTAGATTATTCGGAATCTGTGTCAGACTCGAGTACTCTCACTTTTTCTGCAGTGGCTCTCATACTTGTCACCTGCGGGAAGAAAGCAGAAGTGTTAGAAATGGATTCTGCTGTGCTTCAAACGTTTATTAATAGTGTGCAACATTTACAGTATAGTCTACCTTGAACAATGTTGAAGGTTATATTTGTAGCATTAATGGTAGGATTGTTAAAGCATGCAGACATGGGGCTGGATATTCAAACTGCGCCATTCTGAGGCGCAAGCCCTTGCGCTGCGCAAAATAGTTGCGCAGGGGTGTGGCCCAGGCGATATTCAAAGGAGTTGCGCTATTGAGCAACTCCTTTGAATATCACCCCCCAGCCACAGCCACTGTGCATGGTGCAGTGAAACTGCACCACGCAGGATTGTCAGGTGGAGCATTCAGCTTGCGGTGGCCAAAAGTCTCGATGCGCTATCACGCCAAAATCACGATATTCAAAGGTGACATGCAAATGGGGCCATAATTCATGCAAAGGTGCAGGGGCCATTTGCATCTGATTAGCCCCCATTTGCATGCCATTAGCATGTAGATGCGCGATCCCGAGACTTGCACCTGGCCGCCCTGCCAACTTCGGCAGCCGTTCGGACCAATGCACCCTGCAGCCCGATCGCGGGCAGCAATGTAGCTCCCCACCTCCTCCGTACATCTCCTGGTGGTCCAGTGGACCGAAATGCCCGATCGCGGGCAGAATGTAAAATGACCCCGAACATGTTCCTAGTGCTCGATCGCGGGCAGTAAGTAAAGTGCCCCCACCGAACATCTCCTGGTGGTCCAGTGGACCCATAATGCCCGATCGCGGGCGAATGTAAATTAACACCCCGCCCGAACATCTCGGTGACTGTGTGTGTCCCCCACCCACCCACCCACAAAGCCCCACCACCCGCTCCCCGGCGGCGGCGGGCGGCAGCATCACCACCTGCCGCCCCGCCGCCGCCCGACTGACTGCCAGTAAGGCTCGCCATCGGTGCGAGGCAAGAGCCAATGGGCATGCAGCCCCGCCACCCGTACATGACGGTCCGTTTGTAGATGAATCGTTCACAAATCTGGACACTATCATGTGACTACTGCGCCAGTAACGCTCCGCCAACAGGCATGCAGCCCTGCGAACGATCATCGGCGGCGGCGAGCGTGGCCAGTGAGATGCTGCACCGGCTACGGCAGTGGTGAAACCGTGAATGGGTGGGGTGAAAGCAGCTACCGAGAATGTTTGAAGCCGAAAAATCGAACCCACATTCTGCCAGCGATCAGCATTCTCAGTGGACCACCGAGACCCGGGAGGGTGGGGAACCTGCAATGATGCCCGCGATTGGGCTGGTGGGGGGGAGTACACTATGCCTGCGATCGGGCTGGGGGGGCACAGGGACTGAGTTGGGGGCCAGCCACAGGTGGCAGCTGCTGTGTTGCGCCCTGCAATACAGCAGCTCACCTGTGGGTGGCCCTCTACTTAAGCCTTTTTTTTTGGCTCAAGGTCCTGCAGGCTCAGGTTGGGGGTTGCGCCTGCACAACTCTGCACAGCCCGGCTGAATATCGGGCTGTGCAGTTTATGCATGGTTCCTCCCCCTCCTGTTGAGCATGCATTCATTTGCATTGCGCTGTTGCTCAGCCTGTTTTCAGTGGCGCAACTGCCTCCTGCTGAATATCGCAGAATGGCGCAATGTAGGACTTGAGCATGCGTAACCCTGTTGAGCATGGCGCAACCCTTTTGAATATCTGGCCCATTATGTCTGGCCAGGTTGCGGTGCATTCTTTTTCAGGTTCTGCAGCAGTACAGCTTTTGGATGTTCCAGGATCAGCATCTGTTGAGCTGAGTATGTGGGAAATCTGCTGATGTTTCTCCTCATTTAATTTTGAGTAATCATTGAGAGACTGTAATTTCTTGTGCCCAGACACTTGGATTATATCATTGGGGAACACGTTGCAATCTGTAAGTTTTTGTACTAAATGCTTGTGGATTGAATGGTTCGTCAGACATTTGTCGGTGGAGATGTTGGCTTTGTCGACCATATTTTTCACTATTTTGCTCAGTGAATTAATACCAAGTGGCTGATTTTTGTACCAACCAGTAGGATATTGTGCTGTTGGTGTATAATTTATAGCTAGAAAAAAAGGTGCATCTGGGTGGTTTCTTTGTCTGGTCATTTGTGACGGTACAGTTTGTAGTTCAGCACAGGGCATTTGTTGTTATCTTTTGTTTCATATGCTCTAGGTTTCACTGCTCTGGTGTCTTTAGGATTTATCCCACTTCTTGTTTTGGTTTGTCTCTCTTATGTATATTCCAAGTATTGATTGTTCTGTACATCTTTTTTAAGTTGGATATCTCCCCATTTTAGGTTTCGTGTTTCTGCATTTCCTCTAATGCCAAAATACAAGGTGACAGTAAGCCACATAGTGTTTAGAAGGGCTTGAGCGCCATCATGTCCCAGTTGTTTCTGTGCATAGAGTTGGCCAGTTATGTTATCTGTTAACTCATCTGGAGCTTGAGGTCGATTGCCTTTCCCTGTCTCCTTCAGCAGCTTTTGTTTGGATACCAATACTTGTCTGGTTTTTAAAAATGTATTAGAAGTACTAATAGAGTCTGGGTAATTGCAATCCTTAAGATACCTCTCTACACTTTGGAATCTGGATCGCAGTGTTAGAGGCTCGTACTCTGTACCATCTTGTTGTTTGGAAGTGATGAAGTAATGGCATAGTATTTTGTCAGGGTCTTGAGGAGGTATATGCTGAATGGGTGTCTCAATGTGCAGGGTGTCCTTCAGGAATTTTTGTAAGGCATTGATATCTGCACTCGTTTTGCGGGTGGTGTTTTCGTTTCGGGTACTTTTGATAAAGCGTTCAATTTCTGTGGTGTCCATTGCACTAGTAGTCATAATGCACTCAGCTGGATGTTTGTTATCAATATTGCCATCTGTGCGCTTGTTTGGGTCCAGTAATGGCTCTGCATCTTGTTCGAATTGAGTACAGCTAAGGATGACCTCTTCAGGAATATTCATAATTTTTTTTTTCCGTTTTAGAGATAATTTATTGTAGTTAGGGTGCTCCGCGGTTTTCTCAACTGAAATTTTACAGTTTGACGTTGACAGCTTAGAGAACATTTGGATTCTGGTTTATGGATTTAGTGCTGCGGTTTAGACGCGATGATCCTGCTCGGATGTGCGAGATGCTGAAGTGAAACTGATAGCAAAAATTCACTGTGCTCCCTCGTGCTAGTAGTCAGCTGAATCTCATATTTTCTGTAATTAATTGGCCACAAGTTCTAGTATTAGGAAGGGACCTGTACTGCTTGTTGACGTCTGGAAGTGCTTTGTATTAGCAGTGTGATGTATGCATTGCCTGTATATTTGTAAGGGAATGCCACTGTGCATACGTCAGGAATCGTTTATTCAATGGGGGTGAGAATACACAGTTTTATTTCATTGTGTATCACCTCACCCTATTGTATAAATAAATAAATATATATATATATATCAGCATTATATTTGCTCTCTCTAATGCCCTAATGCAGAGTGCTGATGTTTTCAAATTGTCCAAAATTATTACTGCCGATATCCCTCTCCTCTGTCATACTTTCCACCGCTACCACCATTTTGTATTCTGTTTTGGTTTTCTTACTTCTATATGCGTTACCTTGAATTTCTCAGCATTGTATTTCAACTGCCATAACTTTGACCACTTCTCCAGTCTTTCCAGATCATCCCTCATATTTATTACATCATCCGCACTATCCACTCTTCCACATACAGATCTTCTCACATCCCCCATATTTGGCTGTGAATACGTCACAGAAAAAAAAATGCTACTAAATTGAAAATTCACATAATTTCTTTATTGTTTGTGTGCATGTGGTATGCTAGCCTGGTTACATCTCATTTACAGTAACTGTGCTGAGATTATTATATTACTATATTTTATTTTTGATACTTAAATTACTTGGCAGTGGCTGGCAACTGATCAGCTAGAAAGGATGTAATCATGCTGTGTGTAATAAGGTCTTCAGGTGGCAGTGGCAAACTTTTATGACTGCACAGCACTTGACTGATAACATGAGTGACTGGCTGCCTGCCTGGGTAGTGGTGATCACTATGTCTTTCATTTTTCTTCTTTAAGGATTCAGCATGTTGATCAGATTCAGTAGAAGTAGTTGTAGTACTAGAAAACATTACCACCTTTTGGACCAGGTAATGTACAATACCATATATCACAGTACACCGGGGCATGCAAAGCAGTTGCATCATTCACATTGGTAGGGAGGGTGGGCACTCTTAGTGCTACTCATTTGATCATTCATATCCATTTCTTTGGCCTGTTCAGCCCTGACTGGAACATCCATCAAAATAATACCCACACAGCACCATTAATAAAAAAATAATCTTAGTTACCTGGTAGTGCTTGGTGGTACTGTGATATGAATATTTGCATCTGTCTGCCTCTCTCTTGCCATTTCTCTCTGTCTCGCCTAACACACTCATGTCACGGACAGAGCAGGATATGCCATTCCACTATTATAGGCCAACCGTGAAGGGGCAAGTAGTAAGTAATTGCTTTTTATGTTGGCTCACGCTTGCGCGCCAACCAACATCTTGCAGTAATGGTAGATTTGGAGGTGCGGTCACTGCTGGCGAATGCAGGACACACATCAGTAGGTGCATCCCTCATTCCTCAATAAGCCAGCATGCAGGCGCTGACACCAGCAATGTGTAAAGTGGTCACCACATCTAAGAAAAGTCCCGCAGTAATGAGAGACAAGTTCGTCATGCAGCAGCACAATAAGACGCCTCCCGACATGCCCTTCCTTGTAAATTATTCCAAAAACATGGCGGCAGTGACTGCCACTGCCTGCCACAAAGTCGACTTCAGGGGTGCCCAATCATCCTGTTGGCATGCCGTGAACCAGTCATGTGCCGACAGGGGAGCTCACTCTCCATCGGCATAATGTCCCTCTCCCATTCCTATTGTGTGCCGTGGGGGGGCCCAATCCCCCTCAGTATCAAACACCCCCCTCAACAGTCTTTCTTTGCCGATGGGGGGGTCCAATCTCCATCAACTTCAGTCCCTTTGTTCTCAGTTCAATCTGCCAATGGGGGAGCCCACTCCCCATTGGCATAATGTCCCCCACAGTTGTTATGTGCTGGGGGGGTGCCCAATCCCCTCGGCTCTTGCCCCCCACTTGGTATAGCTGACAGGGATGCCCAATCCCCCGTCAGCTACAGCCCCCTCAAAACACTCAGGTGGCATGCTGGGAGCACACCCAAGCATGTCAAATGTCCCAATAAAAAAAAAAACTTCCTGCAATGTTTTTCATTTTTTTTGAAATTTGTAAAACAGAAAACGGTCCCTCATTGAGTCCAGTGGCCCTTCCCCCAATCCACGCCCACTTTCTGTGCACCCTGCCTCCCCACACTCCCTCTCACCCCATACTTACCTCCGGAGCATGGCGCGACAATCTTTGGTGGACTGGGAACAGGTCTACACTCTTCAAAACTGTCCACGAACTGAAGAAATGCCGGCAAGCTGTATAATGGCATAAATAAGGTTTTTCAATTTTGATGCATGTCTTGGGCATTTTTGGGAATTTTGGCACCAAATTTTCAACATGCGGTTATTGGGACCCCTCCTCATGAATTCAGTCACTGTCATGGCATTATTCTGTTTTGAAAGGTGATTTCACAGCCATGGAATAATCAGGACTGATTAATGAAATGACAGTGCCACTGTTCATGAGGTGGGCTCTCAAAAAGCCTATGTTGCAAATTTGGTGGCAATCAAAAGTGACAGTTTTATGAGTGTGCAATTTTCAGTTTCCTACTGCCTTTCAGTAACTTCATGAATTTGTAATATTTTCACTCCAGATTTTCAATATTGCCATTTTCCACACCTCCTTATGAACAATACAGCTGTCATTTTACATATCCTGGCCAAAATGTGTTTTCGCACTTCGACGCAGAATACAGTAACTCAGTCACTGTGGGAAATCAGTTTTAGGGACAGATTAAGAAAATGACAGTGACACTGTTCATGAGCAGAGGTCCTAAATGCCTATGTTTAAAATTTGGTGATGAAAGTCCATAAAATGACTGTGTTACAAGCGTGCATTGCACAATTCCATGTACCCTTGTAACTTTTAAAATTTGCAATATTTTCATGCCAGATTTTCAACACTGCCATTTCTTTCACACCTCCTTATGAACAGTACAGCTGCCATTTTCACATCCTACCGAAATGTGTTTCACACCTGAGGTGCACAATGGCGTGATGCTGTCGTGAAATCAACTTTGGGACAGATTAACAAAATTACAGTGCCACTGTTCATGAGGAGAGGTCCCAAAATACCTATTTTGAAAATGTGGTTAAAAAAATTCCCCAAATAATTGGGTTACAGACGTGCATTGTGCAGTTTCTATGCATGCTCATGACTTCAATTTTTCATATTTTCACTCCTGATTTTCAACGCTGCTATTTTTTCACCTCCTCATGAACAATACAGTTGTAATTTTTCACATCCTGCCCAAAATGTGTTTTTGTACCTTGGCACCAAATGGCGCAGTCACTGTGCAAAATCACCTTTTGGCTAACAAACTGATAGTGCCACTCTTCATGAGGTGGGGTCACAAAAAGCCCATGTTGAAAATGTGGAGTAAAAATACCAACAAACACCTATGGCGTTAGGGTTTCCTACTGTAACACCCCACCCTGTACAGACTGACAGGCGTCAGGGGTGTGACTAGGGATCATCGGCTTCAATGTTCATGCCATTCCACTCCCACCCCCACCCTGCAGCCAGTGACAGGCATCAAAGTGTGTCTTGCAGTGTTCGACCCCAAAGTTCACCCCATTCTCCTATACTGCACCTATCTCAGTGTATTTCCTTATGGAATGGGGTAAGCATAAGGCCCAAAAGCCCCAAAGCACACCATGACACTTGTCAGTGTCTACAGGGTAGGGGGAGGTAAAATAGCATGAGCATTACAGCTGATGACCCAAAGGCACACCCCAATGCCTGTCAGTCCTACAGGGTGGGGGTGGGTTGGCATCAGTTCAATACTTCACAGCCATTCCTATTATGCATCTCTATCTCCTGCACTACCAATGCCAATGCCAGTGAGACAACATTCAGCATTGACAAATGCTTGTTTATTTAGCAGCTTTACATTAATTTTTATACATAATCCATTAAATTATTTCCTTTGGGCCTCTGTGTCAAATGTGACCAACTTTGGCCATGTTTATGTATTTATTTGCATTTTTTTCAAATATTTGTCAAATCAAAACAAATCAGAACTTCACTGTGTTCCGGTTCTTATTTAATAAGGGTTAGAACTCACCTTGTTCTCCCAGCCATAGTGTCTATATTAGAATTCAGCTCTACCGCGTGCCTAGATTGTTGTAGCTTTTAGTAGTGCAAGCCAAGTAAGTATGCACAATTAATACATTCACTAGAACACTACAAGCAAAGTCCACTTTTTCTTTTGAAATGTCTTTCAGTCACATTTTCTTCATCGATAACATGCTTATGAAGCAATGTCTTCTAAAACAGGCTTCAAAACCTCTGGATGTTGCTATTCCGAGAGTTAGAGCTGACCATCAGTATTATAAGCCACAACTTTCCAGCTGATGCACAAAATGTGAAGAAAACAGAACAAACCCTTATGAATGAAATGATTGGTGCTAATGTAGCACCAATCAGAGAAGAAGCGTCTGGAGGAAAAAACATCAGAAGTTCAGCTAAATGAGTTCAGGAAGGAACTTGATGAAACAATGTTTAAATAAGATGCTAACTTAAAAGCTGCCAAGGAAATGAAGCTAAAAAGGGATGCTAATGACTATAAAAATGATACAGTTTTTGACTGGAACTTAGAAAGACGTGAAATCAGTCCCAAATAAATTAGTAGTTAATACTGAAATCTGAGATCAGAGTAAAAAAAAATACATGCAGAGTTGTGGGTAGACCTTGCAGAAATGACATGGAAGCTTAATATGTTTACTTTTTGGGCAAATATTGGGCCCTATTCACCAAATTGCGTAGCATTATGCACTCTGCTGATGCACGGCGTGCTAGCGGATACACACAGAAGGCACATAAAACATGTATGCTCATGCATGGCATGCACGAAACATGTGTAGACCCACGCAGAAGGGCACCATGTGAACCTGCATGCAAGCAGGGATACACAGGTGTACAGGGGTTGGGCCACATAGTATGGAAGTGTGGCCTTCACTACACATATACACCAAGGCGAACATGACACAAAAATGCATTATTACAGAGGGCAGTGGCTTATGCAGCTTTGAGACAACCATAAAAGTAAATGTGTAAGGCAGGAGGCAAAGGCCACAATGACAGATGCAGCACACTAAAGCAAATGGCTGCAATGCCCCAACCTGATGCCATGTTCAACACATGTGTACACGGGTACAAGCCAGATCATGGCAAAGCAACACCCTGAGGCCCACGCCCAGATGAGTACCCACACAAGCACCCTACAACCTGAAACCACAGTGATGTCACACCACAGGAGAGGCCACACACCTTACAGACACAGTGCATGGACAAGCTGCACAGTACATAGTCCACACAGCACAGGGCCCAGAGTGCAGCACAGGCAACAGACACACTGCCCAAACAGACTGATGTCATGTGCAACATCGCACACAGGTCCACCCATGCATACCAGTTGCAGGGCGAATAAGGGATGCAGAGACAGTACATACACGGTACAACCTTTTATTCATACAACAAAGGCAAGGGAAGGTAAAGGAAATAGGGGCAGGATCTCCCCACCAAAAGACAAGGCAGCCTGGTTGTGGCATTCACTCTGGGTCAGATTCAGAGGTTGAGGACATGGGTGGGGTGGTCTTGCTGTACTCCACGGCCCATGTGCCCTCACCAAGCTCCATCCACCTCAGTACAGATATGGCAGGATTATCCCCAGCATGCCGTAAAACAGAAAACTTGAGCGCCCATGTGAAACTGTGTACATGCACATGCTCGGATCATCCACACCCTTGGAACGGGCACTCACGTTAGGCTTCTGCTCCAATTCCCACACATCGCCTGCTGGTACACAGGTCTGGTAACAGGTATGTGAAACACGGATAAGCTGCTGTGGCAGGCCACGCCTGCCCCACGGGGCAAAAGAACATCCTCCTCTTCAACCATAACAGCCACACTGCATGAGGTATGAGTTAAGGGGCATGACAGACTCCCTGCAGACACTGCCCCACCATGTCACGTGATCATGCGCCACCCCTTAAAGGGCATGCAGGGTGTGCAGAGCCCAGGAGTAGGAGAGAATTACACTCCACACAGCAGACAACAGAAGAGCATAACTCACATGACTAGAGTGCCACAGGACACAGCATGTGCCCCGGTGCTCTGTTGCACATCCTACTACTGTAGGATACTCTTGCAAGACAATGGGCATAGCGCTGATGGATCCAGCCATGCGTCTTCCACCCACTGCTACTTGCACACACCCTGTGGGAAAGTGAATGCCTGCAGTGCTATCATGTGGACCATGCCATGCTGTCATACATCTGTGACCTGGTCCAGAAGCATGTCCGTCCATTCATGCTACAGTCCATGGCCATGTCTGTGGAGATTAAGGTAATGTGTGCCCTGCAACACTATGCCACTGGATCATTCCAGCGGGTGATGGGCGATGTGATGGGGGTGAGCCAGTTGTCCATCTCACAGGCCATGCAACAGGTCACTGATGTCCTGGTGAGCCAAATTGCAGACCACATCTGGTTCCTTACCAGGCCAATGGATATCAAGCAGGCAAAGGAGCCGTTCTATGAGAGGTAAGGCATGCCAAACACACTAGGGGTGATTGACAGCACACACGTTACCATGGTGGCACCATCCATGGATGAGGAGACGTACCACAACCGCAAGGTTTACCACAGTGTCAATTGACAGGTGGAGTGTGATGCACAAGGCATCATCACGAATGTGTGTGCCTTGTACCCTGCTCCTGCCATGACCTGTACATCTTCACTACCAGTGACCTCCATTGCCATCTGGCTACAATGGCTGAGGGTGATGGCTGGATCATAGGTGAGCGATGTCCCTATCTGTGTGTGTGTGTGTGTGTGTGTGTGTGTGCACGTGTTCCTGTGTATCACCACCACTGTAATAATTCTCTCATTTCCCAACAACAGGGGACTGCATATATCCAATGCGAACATTCCTACTGACATCATACCTGGCACCCCAGAGCTCTGCTGAGGACACCTTCAACAACAGACATCAGTGGGCACAGTGCATTGTTGAATGCACCTTAGGGCTCCTGATTATGCATTTCCAGTGCCTGGACCACACCAGTGGCACAGTGATGCTTGCATCTGGAAAGCATGCAGAGTGTTCATTGCAAAGGCTATGCTGCATAACATCTGCCTGTGACATCTCCTGCCACTGCCATCTGACATTGCACCCACAGCACCCCGTGATGCACCCCAGAATGCACCACACAATCCATACCTGGAGAGGCACCACAGCGGTGACAAGGCACACTGTCTGCAGCATGGGCCACCCATGCCAGAGTGCATTGTGACCCATGCTATCTGACACCATGTGGTGCAGGGTCTCCTAGGCAGATCGGCTGTGTGGACATGGGTGTGATGATGACAGCATGCACCTGAGTACACATGTCCAATCCATCCTGCAGGCTGACTGCCATACAGCAGCCACATCATTCACACCTGACACAGTGTGTCAGTCCCGGCAGCACCATGATCCTGTGTCCTGGGGTGCCCAGGTTGGTAACTGCAGGGGGGTGCACTGGTCAATGCATTCCGTGATGTCCCATGTGGGATGTCCGTGCGTCTCGTGACCTGCCCATGCATGTGGTGCATTCTGGTCCCACTACGTGTTGGGAGTCATGATGGTGTGTGTGTGTATGTGTGTGTGTGTGTGTGTGTGTGTAGAGGTGGTTGTGCACGAGTTTTGTTGTATGGTGTGTGTCATGTGGCCGGTGTGTGCTGTGCTAGTGCTAGTGCCCGGTGCATGTTGGTCACATCCTGTGTCCTCCACGGGCCCAGTTGGCAGGCACCAGACCCATCCGCTGTGCACATCCCCATGCTGACGCATCTGCTGTTGGCTGTGACATGCCCCTTGTGTGCCATGGCTCTGTGGGTGGTGTTTCTACCCTGGGAACTGGCAGTTCCATGCCTGCATTGCTGCTGCTACCACCGGTGTGGGGGACATGTATGATATGGTGCATCAGCACCGGGTGCATTGGCGTGTTGCACCTGCTCTCCTTCACTTGGGGTGGCAGCCATTGGCTGCTGCCATCTGCAAGAGCCAAGGTGGCCAGCAATCGCACCGAGCATCACTGCCATCCACTCCTGTGCATGGACCCCTGCAGCCACCACCTCTGTGAGACCCACAAGGGCATGCATGTGCTCACGGGTAGCCTGTAGCTAGTCATGCTTCAGTCAGCATATTATCTGGTGAGTTCGGCAACCACGATTGGGCATCTACCAAAATGGTGACTCAGTCGCGGTGCCTCGCATTAACATGACCAGGGAGGGAAGGTGACAGGATTGGGAGGTGCAGTAATATAGTGACATCCTCTCACTACATGTATACGCATGCAGGGGGGAGCAAGCACGCATAGCGAGGGGTAGTAGGAGAGAGATGGATTGTGAGGGGTGGTGCCGCGGTGAGCTGCCCAGCTGCTTCTGTGGTGTGGTGGGTAGGTACAGGGCTGCTCTGCACAGGGTGCCCGATTCATGGTCGGGAGCAGGTACCTTTTGTTGTGCCTGGCCTAAAATGTTTTTCTTTCTTTCATTTGCCTCCCCCTGACATGCACCCCTCTGGAGTTGAGAATCCTTCAGTAAGGAGGTGTGGAGGGCGAAGTCGGGAACTACATCACCAAATTCTTTTTTCGGTGATGTACATTCACCCTAACAGCGATTGCTATTCTGCGATCGGCATTATCAAAAAGATCCAGCCTGCACAGATTTGGATAAAAGGACAGTAGCAAGCCACCATGTGCTGTCCTCTGTGGCCGTCGTGTGAGTGGTGGCACTCTGAATGGCCTGGAACATCAGACAGTGGTGCTGCAGGGGCCGCAATGGTGTCAGATCCATCCAGGGGGAATATGTGGCTCTCGTGGATGTCCTGGCTACTGCTGCTGGTGTCAGGCAATGCGTGTTCTGCTGCAGTCTGGCATGGCCTAGGCAGGCTGTTGTCTGCTGTCCCCTGGGATGCTCGGCACACTCACATCCCCCTCTGTCATGTTGGTCCCATGCATGGACTGTGTGGCACTCATCTGGTACTCCCTGCTTGGTTGCAGTACACTCTCCTCTGTCATCTGGCTGTCCACCTCCTCATCATCCTCCACCTCCTCCTCCTCAATCTGTTGCATTCCCTGTGTCATGCCATCTGTGAGGGGAGGATGGGAGCTACATTAGTGGCATTCCATGTTGCTGCTGCATTGTTACATGCCCCACTGCCATCCTACTACCTACCACCAGTTGTAGGTGTCTGTGTGTGTCCCGTGCTCACTCCTGACAGCCCTTCACTGGCACTGCCATCATCATGCACTGTGGGTATGAGCATACATGGGTGGTTAGCTCACCCTGTTTAACTGTGGTGCACCTGTTCCATCATGTTGACAGTGCATGCCACTTACCTCGCATGCTGTTGACACCCTCTGGCATCCTGTCCAGCACCACATTGCTGATGGTGTCAGTGACTATGTTCTCGATGGATGTTAAGGAGGCTTTGGAGGGTGGCCATCCACCACAAGTGGCAAACTGTGACTGCCTTGCTCCAGACAGATTTTTTTTTACCTGGGACCAGAGGTTGTGCCACTTGTGCTTTATGGTAGACAGTGTCCATGCCTCCAGTCCTGCTGCATTCATGGCCATCTGTATATCGAGCCAGATTATGACCTTGGTCTTGTTGGCAGCAGCGAGGGCCCTTGCACCATACAGCACATCATTGTGCTGGTGGATATCGGTGACCAGCACAGCCACTTGTTCCCCACTGAAGTTTGTGGACCAGGGCCTTCTCCTGCATCCCCTTCCACCTTGTCCTGTGCTTCCACCTGTCTGTGTTGCCAGTGGTGCCACAGCAGGCCCCTTCATGTCCAAGACCTGGTTGTCTGGCATTCGCTTAGGCTCTATCTTGGTTATGTGCTGCATGTAGCCTGTTCTGCATAGCTGTTCTGCATCTCCTTATATTGTGGGATCATGGGTCGGTTACCTGTTCCTGAACTTCTCCGGGCATGTTCCTACGTGCCTGTGCATGCATCTGTGCTCCCCACCCTTGCCTTTCCAGCACCTTATGCTCCTGCCTGTGAATATGGCATATTCCCCTCTGCCTGCATGATGTATAGTTGTGCACCTCTCCCTACATTGCTTTCCCACATATTTCTTGCACCTTATTGAATAGGGCCCAACATTTGCAAACAGGAGCCACTGCAATGGGTGCAAACTTTGCTCCCAGTATTGCAAACTTATATTTGGCTAAGTGGGAGGAGGATTTTATCTGTAGCATATCTTCAAATCCATATTTACAATATCTGGATTTGTGGGGGTGCTTTATTGATGGTATCCTGATCATTTGGAAAGGTACTGACTTATAATTGGAACAATGTGCTTGTTTGTTGGAAACCACAATTTCTTCATTAAAATTTAAGATGAGCATTGGAAAGGACAGCATTAAATTTCTGGATGTTATCTTACATAAAGATGGTAAGGGTAATATTTTGTCAATTTGTACATGAAAGAGACAGAGAGGAATATGTACAATAAAGTCGTAGAAAATTAACTGGGAATGGAGTCTTATAAATAACATTTCTGCTGATATGTATGTAATTGTTTTAGCTTCTTCTGCTGCTTCAGAACAATTCATGGTGATGCACCTCAGTACCTAGCTGATCATATTCACCTGTAGTTTCCTTCATGATCACCAGGGGTGTAGACAGGAATTTTTTGGGGTGTTTAGATATGACATTTTTGAAATTGTGTCAATAAAAGCCAGGGGTATAGGGGCACTAGGCACCCAGAAACTCTGGGGGTTATACATGCTCTATAGTGAGGTTTGGGGGCTTTTCTTGAGAAAAAACACACTTTTGCTACATGCTCCCCACCCCTACTTTCATGAGGATTCTTTTTTTTTTGATCATGGAATCAGGGTTGTGGAAGACTCTGGCTGGCATTACAGTTGGCAGAACCTCCAATGGTTGTGGACGACTGCCTATCCAACAGTACCAGCAACTACCCACCCCATATGCAGTTTTTGTAATACACTGTGATTGTTGAAATATTTCTACATAAAGGCTGGAGTTTGGGGGTTTGCATGATCTGTGGTGAGTTTTGGGACTTTTCTTGAAGAAAAAAACACACTTCTGTTACATGTACCCCACCCCTAATCTCAGGGGAATTTTTGTTTCCCATGGAAGCAGGGGTGTTGGAGACTCTGGCTGGCATTACAGTCTGCAAAACCTCCAATGATTGTGGACAAATGGCTGTCTAACAATGCCATTAACCACACATCAACCACCCACCCGTATGCAGTGCAATATGCAGTGCAATGCCATCACACACAGTGTGCCCACCATTGTTTTGGACCATGGCCTTCTCTCATCCTCTTTCTGCACCCCCCCAACCGAAGTAGATGATACCACAACTGCAAATGTTCAATCAAGCAGTCCTAGCTCCTCACGCACAATAGCCAATGTCATTATGCACTTCACCACACTGCCTCCACCACCCACATGGTAATGAACAGAATCAAGCAGAGAAAGACACACTGAGCCTCTGCCACATATAATCAACTGGAGACCTGCACATCTGGAAGTTTCTGTACAGTGTCAAGTGAGTCAGGAACACATATAGAAATTCTTTCAGGAGGGGGCTATGCAACCTAAGGGGCTTGGGAAACAGAAAACTTCATGACATTTTTATCTGTTAAAAGTATTGATTGAAACATGTTCTGCCCCAGCAATAACACTGATTTTAAAACATTGACCTTTCATCAGCCCAAGGGAAGCAGTACACAGGTCTGATGTTGTACAACCACTTTTTCTACATAGAATGAACGATGTACACCAGGAAAGGCAGGAATGCCTATTTTAACCCTTCAGATTACGTATGGATGGTGTGATCGCAAATTCTCTCACTGTAAGTATTACCTGAGCAACCACTCCCGTCGTCACTGGGCAAACCACACCACTGGGTTTTGTCTTAACGTCGCTTTTTTTGATCAAATATCTCACACATGCATGTGGGACTTCTACAAGGAGAAGTTCTCCGATTACAATTTACAGCAGCTTTTTATAAGCTAGATTTTGCACTTCTTATCTTGAAAATACCAACATTTCAGTATAAGCCAATCATAAAACAGCATAACAAGTTTTCAGCAATGTAAAAACACATTGATATGCATGAGGTACTTTCTCCACTTGCTTATTTCATTTCTTTCCCATTACTGCTTGATACATATGCCTGGGTCAAGCTGACCTGAGAAGAACAATGAGTTTCACTCACACCATAACAACGTACAGCTTGCCTTCAATGCCACTACGTGCTGTTATTATTATATTTTGCCCAGGCATGCTCCTATCTCTATATTTTGTCCAAGCCTGCTATTCAGGCTGGTACAACCAGTTCTGCTCAGTTTTATCTAGCTTTCTGTTTTCCCAAATGTACCTCAAGTAACCTCAGTACAAATTCTATAACCCTTAAAAAGAAAACATGAACTCAGAAATGTCTACTACATTCATTATTACTTTGTTACAGCATGGCTTTTAAAGCAAGCATAACTTCAAGGCATATTATAGCAAATATAGCTTTAGGATATAAAAAGAAACATATATAAAAATTCCCTCACAATGGTCTTGGCTGGCATGGTCCATTTAGAAGGGTTGTGTAACCCCTACAATTGCCAGTAATGGCAGCTATAGATCTATAGATGGTCATTTCAGAGTTTGCTCTGCAGTGGTGCCCAGGGAATGTGCAGAGCTGAGAGGTGGAGGGGAATGGAAGCAGCTATGGTGATGCTGGGATAAAATGCACCACCTGCAGGGCAGACACTGTATACTTAGCATTTGGTCACTGAAATGTTAGGTACAGCACTCAAAATTTAGGAAAATATTGTCAGACAGAGACACATTCAGAAAACTGGGAGCTGGTGTCTTAACAGCACTCTACCATTCTACCCTTAATCATACCCTGGACACTACCTGAATGTCCTAACAGTGGAGTGATAATGTTTTTGGTGCGAAGCCCCTCTTCAACTGCCAGATAATTGCTGCTCTTGATGAGCTGCTAATGACACCAGGCTATCTTAGCATGAGGGGCACAGCCTGCTAAAGTAGGGACTTTAACTTCATTAACAGCAATGGAAAAACTGCACTAGTCAAGACGGCCAAGTGAAAGTTAGCTGCACTAGTCCTAGTCAATTTGCACTAGGCTTTGTGCCAGTAAAACAATGTTAAAACACAATTCCTGACATACAAATATACAAAAGTGGCATATGCTTGCACACTTAGTAACATGGCGGGGGGGGGATAACTAGGAAACCACGATAAAAAACATTGGTGAGTTATGGAGGGTGACCTGATGCTGGTGGCATGACTTTCCATCATCATCCATGTACGTGGTGGTACAATGCATTGTTACCAGGCATTACCAACACAACAGGCAGAAGAGGAGGCTAACCACTTGTAAGGGGGAGGGCTGACCCTTTATACACTGTCAGAGACACCACTGCAAAATGAATCGGACATGAGTGATGCCATTGCCAGTCTATATAAATCCGTAATCACTGGTGGGTGCATGAGAAAGGGGTTTCAGGTCAGGAGAATGGGCCTGAATGATCAGGCCCAGTCTCCCAAGCTGAAACCCCTTTCTTATACACCCACCAGTCATTAAGGATTTATATAGACTGGCATCACCCATGTCCAGGGCTCTTAGATTCCTTCCATGTTGATTTCTTATGTCTGTATCTAGTTTGCTGCTTTGAAATGATAGAATTAGAAATGGGGTCCCCAGTCCTACCTCTCATTTCAAATCAGCAAAGTAGATAAGGACATGGGTTACGTGTCACGGGATGCAGTCCAGAATCACAGCGTTCCATAAGCCCCCATGTAGCAGTTTGTTGCTGGTTGCCTCAGGAGGAGCAGAATACACAGCAGCAGGACCAGAACTATTTCTACTTCTGCTTAGGGCAGACTCATTAATGCCTTTTATGAAAGCAAATAGGGTGGTTTGATGACCTCGTTAGGTCCCAGACATTTCTAAATAAAACTGTTTTTCAAACACACTTAACTTTATTGTGTCTGTGTTTTATTTTCGTAAAAAATTGTTACAGTCTAAACAAGTTACAACACAACTCAAAAAGATTCAGATGGAATTCATATACGGCAAGTATAACAGTAGATCCAGTCACTGGATATACTATTATATTTGTCACCAGTACACTAGCAGACAATTCTATCTGATCTAAGACAGAAGAGATGGGGCAGAGTGAGGAGGGACGGGGACCAGCAGGTTAGCCAAGGAACATTACAGAAAGACATGAGCAGTCAAGACAAGAATCATTCACACACACACACACACACACACCACATTACCCATATTGCACTTGTGTGAGATGGTGGCCAGCAGTGAAGGAAAACGGGCTGACTACTGGCTGCCATCTGGAGTCCAGGCGGGCAATTCAGTTTAGAATGGCACCACCAGGAGAGAGTGGGCACCGCCACTAGACTACAAGGTATTTTTTTTTTAATGCCAAACCTGGGACTAGGTGATGGAGGAAGTAATACCACTGGTACGAGCTGGGGATAATCTTTTATTTTAACTTGTACTGAGACCAGGACAGTGAGGGGGCCACTTCCACCCTAGAAGTGTCAGGGTAGGGTTACATAGTGAAGCATTGCTGAGGGGCCATTTATGTCCAGACTGCAGCTTAACCCCTCCCATTCAATACTCGGTTCTGGTGTCCCTCTTCTCATCTGAGTAGTGACGCATAAAACAGTGCAACTGCACTGTGGAGCCAAGAGTAAAGGGTTTGGGACAGAGCCTGTGACCCTGTATCAGCAGGCTTGACCTTGAGGCAATTAGCTAACTAGTGGGATTGAATTTCCAGCTCAGTGCTGGATACTGGACATCCCATTGCTCAAACAACCAGGAGTATGGCACAATGTTTGGGAAGACAGTGACTGAACCCATTCTCTTGAACAGAGGGCAAGTGGTTACATTTGTTAGCCTGAATGAGCAGACACAAAACTTTTACCTCTGCCCATTCAGGCTGGCCAGTGCACACCACTTGCCATATGTTCAAGAGAATGGGTTTGGTCACTGTCTTACCAAACAATGTGACATATTCAGCAAAATAGAAGAAGTGCATTTCTTTGCCTATCCTGGGGGAGGCCAGGCATTGTTTGTTTCCCAAAATTCCCACCAAAGTTTGTATTTATATAGTATCTGATTTAATAAATTACATGATGTGATCTCTTCAGGGCACTCTTTTGATATCTAGTTATTTCCCTATCCTCCAAAATAACTGTTGTCTTTTTCCAAGTCCCAAATATATCTGGTCGTAGTACAAATTGTTCTGTTTCTGCTACTGTTGGCAGTACACTGCTTGGTGCTTGCTTGCCTGAAGAGTCCTCCAGTGATTGGCTCCTTCATTCTGCAGTCTGCATAACTTGGCTGGCTCAACAGCAGGGCCTGGTTGAATGACTCACCGAATCACTGAAGTCAAATGCCTGGCCTGGTTACTGCTTGGGGGGAGGGGGGAGACGACTGATGAGCGAGGAAGGGACTGAAAGGCTGGCCCGGTGGCCCCATGAGTCAAAAAACAAATCTGTCTCACTCTTCTTTTCATCATTAAGAACTCAATTGATCTGGGTCTTCGTCTTGAGTTTCTATTTCTCCAGAGAGACTCAGACAACGTCACGCCTGAGTCCGACCCATCCTCCTGGGCCTTCAGTCTACCAGTAGCACAGACTGACCAATGACTCACTCCATCTCCTCTAGTCTCCCCAAAGCAGCTTCTTAAGTACTGTAAGAGGACCAGGGGCACAAACAAACTTTTTATTTAAATATAATTCCTCCCACTTTCCAAACTCCGAGTCTCTGACCCAACCGAGTGGACCAACAGAAATCCTCCTGACTGCCTCGCTCCTCTCTCTCTCTCTCTCTCTCTCTTTCAATGAGTGGCAGTGCATGCACTAGTTCACCAAGCCACCACTTTTATGTGGCACCCATTGATTGGCTGCTGTTGAGAGAGGTGGAGGAGCTGGATGTAGCAGACACATATAACCCTTCAGCTTCAAGCATGGCACCGCACGCTGCTTCGGCTTTCCTGTGACCATCTCCAGTCCCCACCCCACCACAGTAGCAGCCAGCTGAGCCACCAGAACACAGACAGATAGGCAGCTGAGGCAGTGATTCATGCAGATGTGCACATTTGAAGGGCCAGCACCCTGCTCTTTCTGACTGTGTGTGACCGAAAATTGGGATAAATAAAAAAATTCTGAGGTCATTTTTTTTGGGGGGGGGGGCGGAACACCCTAAACACCCCCCGCCTATGCCCGATGATCACTACACTTATCTGATTTTTCACTTCTCACATCGTCATCCAGTGCATGTACTGCTCCACTATTGGAGAGGATTTATTATCCTTTGTTGATCTTCTGAAGAATCGTCCTGTCTTTCTTCAGTTACCTTTTTTTATTCTTTGGTAAATGTGTAAGGCCTACTAGGCATAATGGTGAGCTGAGAGCACTGGGGGAAGTTAAGTGACTTGCTTAGAGTGACATGGGACACAAGTGGACTTGTGAGACTCAAACCCAGGTGTTCTGGATGTACCAGTCTCATTCACAGCTCATTGTTCTAACCACTGAGCTACAACGCCAGCAGATTGTTACTTGATTCTCTGCAATTTTTAAATCAAAATCAAAAACTCATTTAGTCTCACTCACCTTTATCCCTTAAATAATTCCTCAAATACAGTAATATTAATGTAATAATATTATGAAACATAGAAACATAGAAACATAGACTTTAACGGCAAATAAGGACCTCTTGGCCCACCTAGTCTGCCCATTTCCCTACCTACAGGATAAGCTGCAGATCCTAGTTAACCAACAGCCTATTTCTTTCTACCCCCCACAAGAATTGCCTTATGTCTGTCCCATGCATTCTTGAATTCTCCCATAGTTTTAGACCCCACAACCTCCTCAGGAAGGCTGTTCCATGCTTCCATGTTCCAATACTTTCTCACATTGCCCCTGAGCCGTCCCCTTGTATCTTCAAATTATGTCCCCTTGTTCTTGCACATCTTTTTTTCTGAAAGATGCTACCCTCTTGGACTTTGTTGATTCCACTGAGGTACTTAAAAGTTCTATCATGTTCCCCCTCTCCCCCCTTTCCTCAAGGGTATACATATTAATCTCCTTTAATCTCTCCTCATATGGCTTCTCTTGCAGACCCTGCACCATTTTAGTTGCCCTCCTCTGGACTGCCTCTATCCTGTCTATGTCCTTGTTGAGATGGAGTCTCCAGAACTGGATGCAGTACTCCAGATGGGGTCTCACCAACTGTCTGTACAGAGGGATAACAACTTCCTGTTTTCTGCTGGTGATGCCTCTTCCTATTCATCCCAGTATCCCCCCAGCCATCCCTACCGCCTTCTCACATTGCTTGCTACCATTAAGGTAATCTGATATGATTGCCCCCAGGTCCCTTTCCATTTCTGTTGGTGTTACTACCTCTCCCCCCATTGTGTAATCTTCCCCTGGGTTTTTGTTTCCCAGGTGCATTATTTTGCACTTCTTTGCATCGAATCCAAGCTGCCATACTTCTGACCATTCCTCCAACCTTGCCAAGTCCTTTTCATCCTTCCCAACTTTCTTGTGTATCAACCCTGTTGAAGATCTTTGTATCATCTGCAAAGAGGCATATTTTTCCTTCCAGTCCCTCTGCAATGCTACTTATAAAGACATTAAAAAGGACTGGACCCAGTACTGAACCCACTAGTAACCCATCTTTCTTCAGAGTGGACTCCATTTACAATTACCCTCTGTGTCCTGTTGTTCAGCCAGTGTTTTACCCAGGCTACCACCCTGGGAACCCACTCCAAGGCTGGTTAATTTGACTACCAATCTTTTGTGTGGGACTGTGTCAAATGCCTTGCTAAAGTCTAGGTAGGCCATGTCCACAGCCCCTCCCTGGTCTGCTACTTTGGTCACCCAGTCAAAGAAATCAATTAGATTTGTCTGACATGTCCTTCCCGCTGTGAACCCATGCTGCCTTGGGTTCTGTGCCCCACTTTCCTCTAGGTACTCAACAATTCTTTCCTTCAGAAGTGATTTCATCACTTTCCCTACCTCAGAGGTCAAACTGACAGGTCTGCAGTTTCCTGCGTCTGTCTTGCTGCCAGTTTTGTGAAGGGGAATCACATCTGCCTTCCTCCAGTCCTTAGGTGCCACATCATCCTCCCATGATTTGTTAAAAAGTGTAGTCAGTGGTGTCACTAGTTCTCCCCTAAATTATTTTAGAATTCTTGGGTAAATTCCATCAGGCCTCATTGCTTTGTCCACCTTCACTTTTAGGAGTTCTTTCAGAACCCTTTCTTCTGTGAAAGAACTGGCATCTACCCCCCCCCCATCCAGAGTGCTTCTGTTAATTGGATTAGGTACCTCCCCCTCCTCCTTTTTTGAGCAGAAGTATTTGTTCAGTATCCCTGCCTTTTCACTGTTCCTCTCTGCCCACCCACCGTCCTTTCTATTCAGCCTCACTATCCCTCCCTTTGTCTTCTCTACGCTCCCTGATGTACCTATAAAAGGTTTTATGCCCCTTCTTAACTGAGTTGGCTATCTTTTCATCAGTTTGGGCCTTTGCTATTCTGACTTTCCTCCCTGCTTCCTTCTGCCTTAACTTGTACAGTTCTCTGTCCTGCTCCTTCTGTGTTTCCTCACACTTCCTAAATGCTGTATTTTCTCCCTAACCTTCCCTGCCACCTCTTTTGAGAACCATAGTGGCTTTTTCTTTCATTTTGATTTGTTTATTTGCTTCACACAAAGGCTTGTTGCCTCTGTGATGGCAGTTTTGATGTTTCCCATTGTTGATCCACCCCTCCTTCTAGGCTGTTTGCTAGTGCTTTTCTAAGGCACTCTCCCATCTTGCCAAAGTCAGTCCTCCTGAAGTCCAGTACCTTCACTTTTGTATGGCTTAACTCTGTAGCTGAGTTTATCGTGAACCACACTGTTTGATGGTCACTTGTTCCTAGATGGCTACCCACTTCTAGATCTGAGGTCCTCTCACTGTCCCCATTTGAGAGTATGAGGTCTAAGATTGCTCCCTCACAAGTGTGTTCCAAAACTAGCTGTCTGATGCATGCCACCTGTTGAGCATCAAGAATGGCCCTGCTCTTAGATGTGGCTGCAGCAAAGGTGCTCCAGTTAACATCTGGCATATTCAGGTTCCCCATTGACAGTATCTCCCCTTTCTCTGCCATCCTAAGGATGCCAACTATCATATCCTTGTCCATTCCCTCTTTCTGACATGGGGGTCTGTATACAACCCATGTGGATTGTGGTGCCATTTCCAGTCTCTAAGGTGACCCACAGTGCCTCCTCTCCTCCCTGTTTACTTTTTTGTTCTATTGCTTTTATCCCTTCCTTTAGATAGACAGCTACTCCTCCCCCTCTTCTACCCTCTCTCTCTCTCCTGTAGGTTGTGTACCCTGGTATGTTAACATCCCAGTCATGGTTCTCTGTGTACCATGTTTCTGTGACTGCTATGATATCCAGGCATCCCTCTTCCATCAAGGCCACAAGTTCAGAGAGCTTGTTGCCCAGACTACGGACACCGGTACTCATTACCCTTCATTTCTTTATGGCCTTACCCCTTTTTGCCCCATCTCTGTCCTTATTGCCTTTGTCATTTTCTCCATTTACCCCTGCCCTTCTCCCTATCGACATCTCTATCTTGGTGTTTACTTCATTTACTACCCTGATTTTTTAGGAGGAGGGCTAGGATTTCCCTGCTCCTTTTCAGTGCCTCCCCTTGGCTAGTTTAAATGCTTGCCAATGCAGCATTTAAACCTATCACCTAGGATCCTGGTTCCCCTCCTAGACAGATGCAGACATCACACCAGTATAGGCCTGCATCACTCCAGGTGGACCCCCAGTCCCCAATGAAGCCAAATCCCTGAGCTCTGCACCAGTTTTTCAATCACTGATTGAATCTCATGGTGTGGAGCACCCTAGCCTCATCCATGCCATAGACAGGCAGCACCTCTGAGAAGGTTATTGTGCATGCTACTTGTCTAAGGCTCCTCCCCAACTCCACAAACTCTTCCTGCACTGCTCTGATCCCTTTCTCAGCCAGGTTGTGTGTCCCTAGCTGGAAAATGACATCCATCTCCCTCCCTCATGCAGCTGCTCCAGCGATCCTGAGGATTCACTCCCTGTCCCTCCAAGCCATGGTGCCAGGCAGGCACCTTACCCCCCTCCCCTTCCTCCTCCAGTTCTACCCTCCTAATAATGGAGTTCCCCACCAGGAGTTGTTTCCTTCCCCTGTGGGGTCCCATGTCACCCTCCTGTTGGTCTCCTTTGTGGAAATTCCCAGCATCCTCCTTGGTCTCCACTGCAGGTGCCTCCATAGAGGAACCACACTTTGCCAGAATGGCATATGAATTGCTGAAAGGTACAACTGGAGGGATGCGCCTCTGTTTCATCACCTTCACCTTCCTGAGCCCACTGTGGCCCAACCACTCCTCTTTCTTGGCAACCTCTGAGGCAATGGCAGTGGCCCTGGTGGTCCCTGGATGGGAAAAGAGGTCCCCCAAATCCTGGCCAGCTTAGCCTGGAGATTAGCAACCTCCTTCCTCAGCCCAGAGAGGTGCCTGCAGATGGGACAACACTGCATCCTCCAGAATGTCTTCCAGAAGACTGCTGCTCCACAGCCACTGCACTGCACCACTCCCATCATGTCTTACTTCTGAACCCTTAACTGTTGTTTGAAATATTTATGCTTTCCTCTGTTTTTTTCTTTTCTCCCTACTTACTTACTGCCTCTGTGCCCTTTAAGTTCCTAATCTTCCTGTTCTGAGACAAGAAGTTCCTATATTTCTCAGTTGTCTCCTTACTTGCTCAGAGTCAGACCTCCAGCAGCTGGGGGAGGGTGGGATGGAGAGCTACTCTTTTCCTTTTAGGATGGTGAGTCTTTTGTGGCTCTGTGATCACTCACTTCCTGTTACCAAACTTGAAGTTCCTGTTGTCAGTCAAATCCTGGGCCTATAAAAGTAGAACTGGCTTAGAGTGGTGGGAGGGAAGGAGGGCTATATAGTCCCAGTAGAGAAGTATAGTTATAACAGCAGCTCCTTCTTCTTGGTGTTCTCTGCCTGTTCTCTGGTAGAGGCTATCTAGGGCAGTGTTTAAATCTGGCTATAACCTGGCTTCCTTCTAGCTAAGCCACTCCCCCTACTTCACAGCTCTTTCTACACTTAGTGATTGCACAGATAGCAATTCCCTTCAGCCACCTGAGACAAACACCTAGATAACTGCACAGATAACAATTCACTTCAGTCAACTCAGACAGACACACTAAGTTTTTTTTTGTGTGTGTTTACCGTAAATTGAAGGTCCCAGTAGTAGAGTTCTAGTTCTTTAGTCCCAGTGGAGAAGTATAGTTATAACAGGAGCTCCTTCTTCTTGGTGTTCTCTGTCTGTTTTCCGGCAGAAGCTATCTAAGGCAGTGTCTAAATCTGGCCTTAACCTGGCTTCCTTCTAGCTAATACACTCCCTCTATTTCACAGGTCTTTCTACACTTAGTAATTACACAGATAACAATTCCCTTCAGCCACCTGAGACAAACACCTAGACAATTGCACAGATAACAATTCAGTTCAGTCAACTCAAACAAACACACTAAGTTTTTTTCGTTTTGTTTTGTTTTTACCCTAAATTGAAGGTCCCAGTAATAGAGTTCTAGTTCTTTAGTCACAGTAGAGAAGTATAGTTATAACAGCAGCTCCTTCTTCTTAGTGTTCTCTGCCTGTTGTCTAGCAGAAGCTATCTAAGGCAGTGTTTAAATCTGGCTTTAACCTGTCTTCCTTCTAGCTAAGCTACTCTCCCTATTTCACAGCTCTTTCTACACTTAGTAATTACACAAATAACGTTAATTATCATATGCAATTACCTATCTATTTCTTAAGTATCAGTGTATCCTGTATTTCATACATAATCAGAAGCTCAAAAATGTTAAAAGTTATTTATTTTTTCAGTGTCAAAGTTTCAGAAGTGAGCCATCCCAGTAAAAAAACAAACAAATTATAGTCAGAGCCAATACAGCTGTAAAATGATTTTAGTGAATGTACATGATATCAGGAATTAGTACAGTGTTTTGTTGTTAAAGGTTCTATTTAAAATGTGTCATATTACGTGTAATATGGCTTAGAGTGTGATACAGGAAAGAGTCATTAGCAGTCTATTACTAAGTGGACACATCCTCAGGATATGAGGAGGCTCATAAAGTTACGACTAGCAACAAATGTAATGGAATGTATAACATCAGACCTGGTATTAACTACCCACAAGGCATATTTTCAACATTTGGTTAGTAGATGTAACTATTAAAAAAACTTTACTTTTGTAGTAAACCACTATATCAGTAAATATAAATTTATATAGATGTCCATTTTGCAAATGTTGGGGTGAAGCACTGAGGATATAAAATGTTCAGGTGTTCATTCATATATATATATATATATATATATATAGAGGCATAAAACTCCATTTAATGCATCAGTTAGGGTTGTTCCACAGTGACAAAAGCAAGGAAATTTGATGTTAGGGTTGAACCCCCTTTGACACCTCAGACAACCCCAAATGGAATTGGGGTGCACATTGAGGTTGTCGCCCTAACTGTCACCCCATCACATGTGGAAAGAAGCTGAGGAATAGGAGATGGGGTGAAATTAGGACCCATGACCCCTGTCCTTTTCAATTCCATTTGGGGGTGGGCTGAGGGTGCAAAGGAGGTTTCAACCCTAACATCGAATTTCCTCACTTTTGTCGCCATGGAACAAACCTAACTGATGCATTAAACTGAGTTTTTTGCCTCTAATTTCCCTTCTTTTTGAGAATGATAATGAGAAATAGTGAATGTAATGCGGTGGTGGGGGCCCCATGCTCCCGCCACGTGATGTCTTGTCCCATAGTAACATTGTGCTCACAAACGCAAATCGTAGTGCACATGGTGATGCAAAGCAAAGCAGAAAGAGAAACAGTACTGTAGACAGAAATGTTAAAAACAATGCAAACACAACCACAAATGAAAACGCAAAGGGTAACGCACATGGTGGCGTAAATGTGAACAGTAAGTTAAACGGGTACGGAACCACAAGCAGAAACGGTAATGGTAACAGTAATGTAAGTGCACAGGCTGGTTTTCCCCAAAAGCTGTATAGAGAAAGACAGTGAGTACAAAGAATGTTTGCAAAATAATGACTCTCGGAACACAAAAATGAGGACTTGGAATAGTAAATTGCTTATATCTCAGTAACCGTACGACAAAGAAAGAAAAATTAAAAGTCATATGAATTATCACTTTCCTGACTAGTTTTGTATTTAGCCCCAGAAAGGGGGCTAAGAATTTTTTCAACAAAAAGGCCATATCTCGCACCGTTTTTTGAGATATGGGCCCTGAAAGGCGCGACGAATGCCGTAATGTTATCCTATGGGTAAAAAACAGACGTTTGGAGTCCCATAACTTTGCCTCCTTGTAACATTTTTTCACCAGACCACTGAAAGGCACATCTATGGGATGTTGGCTGTGTTCCCTGCAAATTTCAGCCCAAAAAACAAAACCGTTATTTTGCAGCAGGGCATCAAACGATTGCTGCGATGCGTTGTACGCCGTAATGTTATCCTATGGGAAAAAGCGTCAAATTTGGAGTACTGTAACTTTACCACCATGTAATATTTTTTCAATGAAACACTGATAGGTGCCGGCAGCGTTCCCTCCAAATTTCAGCCCAAAACTCCAAAACATTCTTTTGCAGTGGGATGCCAAAGAATTACTGTTATTTGGGCATAGTGTATAGCAGTAGTGTTGTAATTTGCAAGCTTCATAAAAAATTTGCGACACTTTCATGGGTCTTGACACTACTTTGCGAAAATGCTTTTTCCAGAAATGTGAAAAACATTTTCTGGGGTGTTTTACCCCAAAATAAAGACATGGCTAGCATCCTCAGGGCCCAACTAGGTGAATACAAAAAGAATTAGGTTGCTAGGGGTCTCAATTTTAAATGCCAAGCATTTTTCTGATCACTAACTGAAAACAAAATGGTGGATTTGCGACAGTAAAAGGGCCATTTGCAACAATAAAAAGTGATTTGTGACACTGTTGAACTTTTTGTTAATTTTTCCCATTGATTTATAATGGGAAATTGTTTTTTGGAAAACTTTGGAACCGTTAAAATTTTTTCAAGAAATCTTCAAAAGGCACATCAGGGACCCTGGCCGCATGTTCCCTGAAGATTTTGGGCCAGTTGCACAAACCGTGCGACCTGTAGGCACGACCGTAGAATTCTAGAAAAAGCATAAATGCATGCGCAGATCACGCTTAATAACTCCACAGTCATGTATCTGACCAATTCAAAACTTCGCAGATCCCAAGGCTTATGGGTTTTGATTCTGTATCCAAATTTCAGGCAAATCCGTCAAATGGTTGCAAAGTTATTAAGATGCAAAATTTGGGGTTTAACATGTAAATGGCTCCTCAACTTAATATAGTATACCTACTGCGTTACCTATAATATATATATATATGTATATATATATATATATATATAACATTTCTTCTCTTGAGATACATTTTCTCTAGCACTATGGATCTAATGAACTATGCCATATAAAATACAAATGCCAGGCATGTATTCTAAAAAAAAAACAATAAAAAGCAGGACATTATTATATCAGATATTCATTTAGTCATAATCATAATACAATAATAATACTTCTATTGCAAAGTATGCTGTCTTTATATATTGGCAACAAAGATTGTCTATAGAAATCTTACAGAAAGTGCACACGTTTAAAGCAATCATTCACACCTGGGCTATAGCGAGCCCCCCAAGGTATACAATCATTATGACTGAACATCTGATATAATAATGCCCTGTTTTTTAGCTGTTATTTTTAGAATAGAGTATTGACATTTGGAATCATTGTACTGCAGAATTCATTGGTTCCACAGTCCTAAAGAAAATGTCCCTCAAAAGAAGGGCTATATAAAGGAATACATGTACATTTTATATTCTCAGTGCTTCACTCCAACATCCACAAAATGGATTTCTATATCGTTTATATTTCCTGACATTGTAGTATATATGTAAAGCTTTTTTTCTAATTACATTTATTTATTTATGTATTTATTTATTTATCGAAGTCTTGGACTTTCAAAATGTTTGAGCCAGTGGCTTGTTTCCAAAGGCTCTACATCAAGGAGAGAGACAATAGTTGACATGGTACAGAGCAAACGAGTGTATAGGTTACGAAAAATACATGATACATACAAATTACATACAATACTAAGCAGGGGCATAGTAAGCGCTGCTAGGTTACATATGTTACAGGGTTATAATTATTTTACCCATTGTGTTTTATGATCAGAGAGGAAGACCCTGTCAGTAAACATCAGAAGTAGAGGAGACACTGAGTGGTGGGAGCAGATAGATAATGTAACAATTGGGATAATATCAGGGGGTAGGGGAGAGGTTGGGGTAGTAAGGTACTACAGTAAATATGTAAGAAGTGAGTGCAGTAGGGGAGAGAGGGAAGGACTCAGCTGGAGTTAGATCAGACACTAACATCTATTGCAATTCATTAGATGTTGCCAAAGTTTGACTTTGTAGGACCAATTTTGATGTCAGATAGGAGGTCAGGTAGAAGACTATTAAGCCAGGTAGGTGCTCTATACATGAAGGAGCACTGTGCCTGTGTAGTATGGCAGAAGGGGACCCAAAAGGTGGGTTGGCTGTGCTTCTAGTATGATGGTGATTATCTGACCTGTTTAGGAGCTGTAACAACTTGGGTAGGGCTAGTCCAAGGCTGATTTTCTTCATGAAGAGGCAGGTATGGTAGGAGATTCTGAACTGGAGATTCAACCAGTTCACTGTGGTATAGAGGTCACAGGTGTGGGTCTAAAGGTGGGTGCCTGTGACTATGCAACAGGCTTTGTTAAGGGCAACAGTTAACCTCTTGAGGGTAGTATTGGTGGCAGAGCAATATACTATTAACCCAAAGTCAATAATTGACAGGATGGAGCTAGTAATGGCAAGGTGATGCACTTCTTGGGACATCCTACCCCTGTGTCTGTACAGAAGCCCTAGCTTGATGCTTATAGCTCTGGAGACTATGTTTACATGATTGTTGTATGAAAGGTAATTGTCTAGTGTTATGCCAAGATATTTGAAGTTGCAGACTTGTTCAAGGGACATGTAAGGTTGTTAGTAATACATAGTTGAGCATTTTTATGTTTGTTGTGAGGACTGGTGAATAGCATCACTTTTGTTTTTTTATAGTTCAGAATTAGTTTCTGATGGGAGAACCAGGACTCAGCTGCAGTGAAACATTCTTGCAGACTGCTGACAAGAGGTAGAGAATCAGGCTTGCTGTTGAAGAGCACAGCATCATCCACATAAAGGAGTAGGTTGGTTGGGCAGATTTGGGGTAAGGTATTCAGGCAGAGGCTGAATAGGAGAGGACCCAGGATTGAGCCTTGGGGAACTCCAGAGCATACTGACTGGCTGACTGAGAATGTGTTCAGTATTTTGACTCTTTGTGTTCTGCCTCCAGGTAACTTTTAAACCATACAGTGACATCATGTGAGAGTCCAAGGGTGGGTAGTGCCATGAGTAGTAGGATGTGGCTAGCAGTATCAAATGCCTTGGTGAGGTCAGTATAGACTGACCTGACTAGGTGTCCACGAGCTAGAGACTTATGGATGAAATCTGTGTATTCTAGTAGGGCAGTGGTGGTGCTATGGCCTCTTCTAAAGCCATGTTGTTGGGCACATTGTATATTGTAGGTGGCAAGGTAATCAGTCAGCTGATCCACAACAATTCACTCTAATGCTTTAGAGAAGGTGGCAGAATGGAGATTGAACAATAGCTGTAGTGTGTGGCCCTGTCACCATTCTTGTGCACAGGTGTCACAATAGCCACTTTCAACACCAAAGGAAATTGGCCAAGACAGAGGGATTGGATGAGTTTCTTAGTGAGGGGTGTCAGGACTGAGTCAAGGGCGAGGCAGAGCAATTTAAGATCTAGAGTGTCACCACTAAATCTAAACTTGCTCAGGGCATGCAGTAAGTATTGTTTAGCTATCATGGTAGTTATTGTCTTGAAGTAGAAAAGGGGGGGTGCAGTGCATTCAGGGGTGTATTCATTTTAGTGTCATTGTGCTGACAAGGAGGATCATTAAAGAAGTTGGGAGGGAGTACTCCACTCAGGTCAGTGAAAGTAGTATTGAAAATATGTACTATTTCTTTAGGGTCCTGAGTGGTAACACCATCAAAATGGAGCGCTGTGGGAGGGGAGTTATTAGGCTTGCCCATGACGTTTTTTATGTTCTCCCAGAAATTTTTATTATTTCCCCATGAGTTAGAGAATTGGTCTTGGAAGTGGGTGATTTTGGCAAGGCGGACTGCATGGGTGCAGATGTTCCAGGCCTCCTTGTAGCACTGCCAGTCTCTTGGGTTTTTCATGGCCTGTGCTACGTGCCAAAGGTGGTCTCACAAAGCCATGAGGCTTAAGAGGGGTGCAGTAATCCAGGGGTTGCTGGCTGACTTACACTTCATTTTTTTGAAGGGAGCAAATTTATCACATGCTCTGTTGAAAATGGAGATGAAGGTTCCTAGTGCCAGATCAACACTTGGTGCTGTGTCAGAGACCAGTCACACATACACAGGTATTCCTGAAATTGTTCAAGTTGCTCTCATCTTAGTGCACACTGGTAGGACAGTTTATTAGAGTGTCTAGGATACTGTCATGACCACTGACACATGATTGGGGAGTGGTCACTGAGGGAGTTGGGCAAGACCTCATTGTCCTTTATTCTTTCTGGGTAGTTTGTGAGAATGAGGTCTAAAAGGGTATCGGTACTGGTTCTATAGTTTAGTCTAGTGGGGGATTGTACCAGTTGAGTTGCATGCACTAACCAGCTGTGAAAATATGCCTTGTGGGTAGTTTACACCCGGTTTGATATACTTTTCATTACCTTTCTTGCAGGTTGTAATTTTATAAGTGCCTCCTCATATCCTGAGGATGTGTCACATTCATTGTTTTCAGTTTTTAATTTGTACACATCACAGGTGGTGGCCAACATGGTAACCCGTTACAACAGTGCTACAAATATAGAGCAAAGTAAAACAGCGATGTCCAAATGGTGTATCAAGGACAGCAACAGGGATTAAACAGCACTGTGCAGTAAGCGCTACCCAGATCACTGTCCATGGTACTAGGAAGAAGACAAGGGCTGTGGAATTGAAAATGCTGACTAAGTTGCTCCCATGGCAGAGATGACTAAGACATGGAGCAACTCGGCCACAATGGTGGTGGAATTCACGGTTCTAATCCTGGCCTCTGAAATTTTGTTTTTTGCCCATAATCCAACTCTGACTCAGAGTTGATTATTTTAGTTGGGGGGGCAGAGCCCCTGGTAAAATAAGTGTTTGGACTGGTAGCGGTTGCCAGTGTGCTCTGTGACCACTACTGGTGGCACTGCCTTTATTTGCAACATTTGCTCCTGCCACTCTTCTACATAGCGCTGTATCAACGGCACTGTTATTGACAATGCTGTTCATACATGTGCTATTCAGACCTAGTGCCAGACAATATAAGGGCTTTTCTGCATTAAGTTGCTAACTCTGGTGAAGCTATGCTTCTGGAGTGAAACTTTAGTTGTTTTTGGCCCCAGTCTGGTATAGCATTGCTCCCTGTTATTCATAGCACTACTGTACTTTTGTTGTTTTTAGTATTCATCCTGTGAATTCGCATATTTATTTATTTATTAAATTTGGTGACTGGGTAGGTCCTCTGAGCCTCGAAGGTCCCTTTTTCAGGGGCAACCCGGGATAACAATTCAAGTTATAAGAATGAACAAGAACATAGGAACATTTGAGGCATTGTGAGCTACATCATGAGGTGGTTACAGTAAAGGAAAATAGTGGATACAGGCATGGTTACAGGCATGGTAAAAGAAAAGCAATGGATACAGGCATGGCTTACAGGCATGGTAAAAGAAAAGCAGTGGATGCAGGCATGGGTACAGGCATGGTTATCATCATGACATGTAAGCAATTTGTAGTACTTTGCTTATAGTTTATTCAGGGGTTATACGTAGCCTCTGGCGAGCAGTCTGTATAAGGCAGGTAGTAGGAAGGTTAAGCTAGGAGACGGGAGTTGCTTTTTATATGAAACTGGTTAAAATTTTACTGCTGATTATGGAATAAAGTTGCTTTTATTTGATGTACGAGTGGCAAGTACACAAAAGTGCAATAGTATAATGAATAACGGAGCAATGCTATAATAGATTAGTGCAAAAAACAACTATTGTTTCTTTCTAAAACATCACTGGAGTTGAACTTCCGTTGTCTGCTTGCTTTTTTTCATTGACTCTTGTACCTGTGGGACTGGGCAGCTAGTGTCAGAATGAAGGATTGGCAGCACCTGGGTTTGGCTGTAATTGTCTGCTAACTTTTTTTCATTTACTGTCTGATTCCAGGGTTGGGCACTTGTTGACAAGATTGGGGAAGTTTGGTGGCACTAGGGTTGAGCAGCAAGTGGCTACTTACTTTTCATTTTAGTTTACCATCCAACATCAGAATTGGGCACCCAGTGTTGGGGACAGGGAGCAGCACTGGTGTTTGGCTCCTGGTGACTGCCTAACTATATTAATAGTGGCAGCTTCAGGTTTTTAAACAGAAGCAAGTTACATATGCCTCTGACTGCTCTGTGTTTGTGTCACAGATCCCTCACAATTGCTTTAACCAGCATGCTTCTCATACCTGGCTGCCCCCAGAACCTCATCTGTGTTTGCCCCTCATTATTGTCTGTGCCCACACCCAGCCCTCTCGATAAAAGTGGTATGCTCTGGACTCCTGGATAGTTGAAACCCAGTCGTTAGTCCCCTGCATCAAGCCAAGGCTGACTGCTCAAACCCCAGGTGACGTGTGCCTAGTTTTATAAAACTGTAATCCACTCACTTCCCTGTATCAGGACAGATTAACCTTTCTTCAATTAATTAACATAAAGAAACTAGTCTCTTTTTGGAATGCAGATACCTCCTGAGACTTACAATACAGTACCTCTTGTTAAACAGTGAGGGACTGAACATGATGGACCTAAAGTCCTTTATTTATTTATGTGTTGAATTTTGGTAACCCGATAGGCCCACTGAGACAATACAGTCCCTTTTTAAGGGGCGACCCGGAGAGAACAGTACAAGCACATATGTACATCGCACATGTGAACAGCAGCAACAACAACATCTATGTATTTAAAAGCACACAAGAAGGCTGAAGATTAACAACCAGGATAATCAAAGGTTAAGACTCAAATATGTTGCAAGGTAATCTGAGAGCAGGGGGAGATGGAAGCAGTAGAACACTAAAAAAGGCACACAGCTTCATTAACTATGTAATTATTATAAATATCTTTGTTTTAAAGACACATTTTGCAGGAAATCAACACATATACCACAGAATCAGGTGAATATACAGCAATAACAAAATGATGAACACATAATAGGAGTAATCTCATTAAAGACAAAATCTTGTAATGTTGAATCAAGCTAAAGCAGAGACTATAATGCTACTACACTGTGGAATGCGATGCCAGAGTGCAGGGAAGGAAGTGCCATTGAAAGGAAATCATCTTTTCATTGTAATAGGAGTCATGAAGCCCAACCAAATTACTAAGAGGAAGACTATACTCTCACAATCCTGTCAGTCCTCAATCCCCTGCTAACAGCAATACATCAGCATGGTGACATCACGATGCAGCCGTAACAATACAGTCTGTGGTAAATTGAATAGTTTTTACTAATGTGTACTAATATTTTTTTAAATTAAATATATTTATTTGAAATTGGTGTTAAAAGGTGGTGATAATGGTTGCAGGTCATGTGGGATCGTTGATACGGAAGGGTGCAAAATGTACTGGGTTTGCAGTGCAGTACAGCAGAGATACAAGGGTTAGTTCTGAGAGGTTATTATTTTATTTATTGAAAGTGGTTGTAACTGGGTAAAATGCAATGGGCCACATAGCCATTTTATAGGCATGGCCCAGAGAAGAAAACCACAATATACATAAATACTGCAAACATGGTTAACATCACATTATAGGAAAACATAGAGTAACATAAAACAGAATAATAGAAGACTGCACGGAAAGGTGCTTCTTTATTGTAAGTAAACAGCCAGGTGTTAATCAGACCCAGTCGTTGGTGATCATTTGAATTTTCCTCAATAAAAGGGGAACGTATATAACGGAATGGGGCAAGTCATAACCTTCTCCAGTACATGTCATTCTGCATTTAAATTTCTAGTCACCCTAATTAATATCAGCATAGGTTTGGATGCTCAAAATAAACCTTCAAATGGTAAATCCTCATTCCACCCCCTTATCTTTCATATGACTGAGAGCACTGAAAACTGAAGCCACAGCAATTTTCAATCTACTATACATAAATCTGTGTTGGTGGTGGTTATGCTGTAAGATGTTGACAAAAACTTAAATCTGAGATACATCACAGGTAATTGTCACCCCAAATATACATAGATACATAGACATTGATGCTAGAAAAAGACTCTTGGCCCAGACAGGCTGCCCACCCTACATAACTAATCTACCTTGCCCTAATGGTGATCCTCCTGTTTTTTTACTGTCTATCCTTTTTCTAACTAAACCACTTCTGCCTGTCCCATCCCTGCTTGAAGCTATTGATTTGATTGACTTGGCCTGTACCACGTCTTCTGGCAACTTTTTCTACTTATCCCCCACCCTTTCTGCGAAGAAGTGCTTCTGGATTTTCTCTCTGAATCTCCCCTTGCCAGCTTTAATGAATTTCCTCTTGTCCTGGTGTTTGAACTCAGTGAGAAATGTTCCTTGGTGTCTACTCTATTTATCCCCTGCAGGTACTTGTATGTCTCAGTCATGTAATCCCCTTTCACTTCTTTTCTGCATGGTGTACATGTTTAAGTACCACATCCTCTCCTTGCATATCAAATCCCCAAGGCCATGCATCATCTTAATCTCTCTCACTGTACTGCCTTTACCTTGTCTCAGTCTTTCCTCAGGTGTGAGTTCCAGTACCTTGCCCAGTATTCTTGGTGAGGTTGCACCAGTGACCTGTACAAAGGGAGGATCACCTCCTGCCTTCTACTGCTTATCCCTCTCCCTATGCATCCCAGCATTCTGTTTGTTTTGCTCACTGCCCTGTTGTAGTATGCAGATGTTTTTAGGTTCTCCGATATCATCATCCCTGTATTCTTTTCTTTCAGCATGCTATCCAGCACCACCCCTTCCATTTCATACTGTACCCTTGAGTTTCTTTTCCCAATGTGAATTACTTTACATTTTTTAGCACTAAGGTTCAGCTGCCAAATCTCGGACCAGTTCTCCAACCTGCCCAGATCCTCCTACAGTTCTCTTCTCTCTTCCACGCTGTCTACTCTTCAGCATATCTCTGTGTCATCTGCAAAGAGGCAGATCTTACCCTTGATGCCGTCATTAATGTTACAGAAAAATATTTAAGAAGACAGGTCCAAGTATTGACTCCTGAGGTACCCCACTGGTCACTTGCCTTATTTCTGAAAACTCACCTTTGACTACCACACTCTGTATTCTAACCCCCCAGCTATTTCTCTACCCAGTTTGCCATCATTTCCTCTACCCCAAGGTCCTCATCTTTTTGTCCAGTCTCCTGTGGGGTCTGAGTCAAAGGCCTGCTGAAGTCAAGGTATACTATATTATGAAATGGGTTGAAAGAATACTGCCTCCTGATTGGTCAAGGGTACTTTCAGACTGGTCATTATCCTAGCACAACAGTCCAGCTGAAAGTACTCCCTGACCGACAGGCTCACCACTCAGCTTTGGAGCAGTCTGCCTCGAAGGAGCCACCCAGCACACACACTGCATCATTTCAAATTGTCGCTGAACGCAGCTCAATTCAAACTGCCACCCGCCATGGCTGTTCTTCACATGCTCCGCTTACAGTTTCTTAAAAAAAACATGAGTTAACTCGCAATTCCTTGACCCTGAGTGCTACTTTCAATCGGCTCCATCTCGCAAAACACAAGTGAGCCAGACCGAAAATGAAAAAAACATTTTTGTGTTAATTTAAACAAAAAAATTACAAGTTGACTGTGGGCTGTGGCCTGTGACAAGTACCTGCCATGCCCCAGATCTGATCAACAGCCAGTAAATATATTCTGTAGTGAAAGCTACTGCCCACTGGCTACATTACTTACAAGTAAGGAAAAGAAACGGCACCTGCTGGAAAAGTATTTTTATATTTTATATTTATATTTTATATTTTAGGAGGCAGTATAGCACAGTGGTTTAAAGACTCTCAGCTGCAAATCTGGTGATATCCAGCAGACCAAACCTGTGTTTGAATCCCTCAGCTTCCACTTGCTTACTGTGTGACCCTGAGCAAGTCACTTAACTTCCCTGTGCTCCCAGGTCGCACCTGTAAAAAAGCTTTCAGCTAAGTGTGCTACTCTTGGTTAAACAAATAAAAAAAAAAATTGGTAACATTGCAATGTCCAAATGAGACTATTTTTTTTTGCAAAGATTTTTACAACATTTTGTATATTTCTTGCAAATAAAATACATGTTTTTTTTGTTGTAAAATGTTTATTGTTTTCAAAAAAGAAAAAGAAAAGAAGAAGAGAGACATGATACAGTATACAGCCACATACTCTGTACATACATTTAGCCAGCTATAGTCATCATATAAGTACAAAGTGCCAGTACAGTGAGCAGAGGAAAAGGTTAAGGGGTAGAAGAGAAAAAATGAGAGGTACAGACATATATCAGTTTATTCGTTAGATAAGTATCAGTATATTTACTGGTGATATAAACATTCTGATTCAGGTATCCAATGCCAACTATACAGTAGAAGGGGTCTAACTCAGATCTTACTGAGGGAGTTCCCCTGCAGAAGGACTATTGTTCAAAAGCAGAAATATTAGGTAACAAAGGGGTACTCTACTATATCCTCATCAATCCGAGTAAATATTATGTAAGTGTACTCACTAAAACAAGGTGCCATCTCAGAAAGTGATCTTTGCCGGACATAAACACATCAAACAATACCTCTGTGTATCAGAGACCAAGCATATTCCTCTTCACGGCATCTAGAGGAAGTTGGGTAAGAATGTGTATATGCTCTGCAAAAGACAGATCTGGCCCTGGAACAGAAACAAGTATATCCCAAGCTTAAATCTGTACTAGATGTGTTAAAAACTCTACACATCATCGAATATACAACCACTTGCTCATTTATTAGAAAAGTATCATAATCTTAAGCTCCCATCCAACAAAGGAAAACCAGAGCCACCCCACATGACAGTGGGTCCTCTGGTAGAGATCCCATTCATAATACATTTAAACCAACAGGAGAATATCAGGATATTCAACCAATCCCTGTTAGTGATTGGACCATGCTAATATATTTAAGATAGGGATCCTAGCAGGTTCCAAAGTAGAAAGCTGGGACTTCTGTAGATAATATATTTTATCCAGTTTGGCCAAGGTAGACAGGGACACCAATATTTTTAACATTGTAGAATCAGGGGGGTTCACTACTTGCATAGGATGGCTCTTTTTGTTTGCAAAGCCAAGAATGCTGGCCACCTGTACCTCAATAGGGGCAGCTTAGGTATATCTGTGCAGATACCCAAGAGAAAGAAGAGAGGGCTAAGGGGAATCAATTGTTGTAGGACCCTGGAGGAAACTTTTTGTACTTCTTGTCATAGGAGCTGGACTTTTGGACAGGACTATAATACATGCACTAGGTCACCACCTGGCTTCTGGCATCTCCAGCAATTATCATTTTCTAGTAATTTGGCTTTATGAAGAATGACTGGGGTTCTGTACCAGGAGTGTGCAATTTTGTTTTGAATTAATCTGGATTTGACGTCTGTGAACCAGGTATGTGTAGCTACCCAAGTTTTATCCCAAGCCTCAGAAGATACATGGGTCTGCAGCATCTTCTCCCATTTTTGTCTTGTCTCATCTGATTGAGACGGGAGAGTATCTCTAAGAGTAGCATATATGCAACCTGCAAGACCCTTCGAACAGAGTATCCACTTGGTCAGGGGAGAAGTTTTGTCATGACTTAAGCTGGGGGATAAAAGATGCCGGGCTGCGTCTCTAAGTTGGAGATATCTCCAAATGTCTGAGTGTGGGATACCCCATACTTGTCACAAGGTGTGGAATGTCTGTAGGGCTTTATGATTAGGGACCAACAGATCTCCCAGTTTAGTGATGCCCAACTCCACCCAGTGCTTCCATAGGACTTCAGCTCCTCCTATAGTAATAGCAGGATTTTGCCAAATAGGCACACAGGAGAGTGGAATGGGGTCCAGGTTCATCTTTCGGTGAGAACTGAACCAGTTGGATCTGGATGAAATCACAGTAGGTGAACTAAAGTCTACACTTGTCTTACTGGGAAAGGACCTGTTAGGGCTGCTCTTTTGTACAAACAGGGGAGAGGGATGGAGCAGACCCCTAATATCCATTTCTAGTTGTACCCATTGCAGTGAGAGGGGGGAGGGGGCCGCACCCATTTGACTGTTTGAGCCAAAAGGAAAGCCCAGCGGTATCCTTCTGGCCAGGGAAGATTCCAACCACCTTTCTTCCTATGCGACCTCAGCTTACAGTGACTGAATCTGGGTTTGGATCCCTCCCACAGAAAATCCCCAATTAGTTTATCAAAAACCTTAAACCATTGTTTGGGTAAGGGAACAGGCAAGTGCATCAGGAGATAGAAAAGTTTAGGGGCTGAGATCATTTTCACTGCCGCAACTTTCCCTGCTAGGGTGAGTTTAAGAAATCTCCGCCTATTGAAATATGTCTTAATGGAGGAGAGGAGGAGCTGTACATTAGCTTGCCATATTGTCTCCAAGGATGAGGTCAAAAAAATACCCAAATATGTAATCTCTTCCGGTGCCCAAAGTAGAGCATCTGCAGCTATCACTTGTTGTGCACAGTGGGCGTTAAGAAGGAGTACTTCCGTCTTGTTCCGGTTCAATCGTAAAACTGAATAATTTGAGAAGGCTTCTAAGAGAGTGAGGAGGGGGGAGATGGCACCAGGTACATCTTCCAGAAGGAGAAGGAGATTGTCAGCATACATAAAGGTTATATAGGACGTGTCTCCCACTGTCAAACCTTTTATCTCCAGATGATTTTGAATAGCCACAGCCAGGGGTTCAACAGCTAGCACAAAAAGGAGGGGGGAGAGTGGGCACCCTTGCCTCATACCTCTTCCCAAAGGGAATGGGGCGGAAAGCATTGAAATTGTATTAACTCTGACTAAAGGGTCTTCTTAGATGGCTTTTATCCTGGCAAGAAATGTTTCCTCTAGCCCAAAGTGGGAAAGAGTCATATATAAATAGTTCCACTCCTTGGAATCAAATGCCTTTTCGAAGTCAACCGTGATGGCAGCTGTAGGTGTAGGAAGGGACTTAGCAAGAGGGATCAGGTTCAGAAGGGTTCTTAAATGGTCTGAGCTATGGCGCCCAGTTATAAATCCCACTTGTGAAGGGTGTACAAGAACGTTCAGTAAAGAACTAAGTCTGGAGGCTAAAATTTTGGCATAAAGCTTACTGTCCAATTTTATAAGTGAAATCATGTGGTAATTTCCGGGGTTGGTAGGGTCTTTGCTCTTTTTAGAATAACAACTATGATTGCCTCCCGCATGGAGGGTGGTAGAGCACCCTTAAGTTCTATCTCCTGAAACACTTGAGTTAGAAGGGGCGAAATAGTAGGGACCAGAATCTGGTAGAAGTCTGCAGTGTAACCATTGCTGCCTAGCGATTTCCCTCTTTTCAAGTCTTGGAAGGCTGCAGTCACTTCCTCTCTTGAAATGGGGAGATCTAGGAGTTGTGCTTGCTGCCTCTGTAATTTAGGCAGTCCTAAAGTGTCCAAGAATCCTTATGTGTCTCTATTAGAGCCAGTGTCGGTGGAGGGCTAAAGTGTTTTTTAAAAAGAGGATATAATATCATTAATGTCCCTAGGAGAGGTACTCAGTACCCCTTGCTTGTTCTTCAAACCAGGGATATATCTACTGGCCTACTGTTTGCGAAGTTGATACATGAGTACTTTACCCCCTTTGTCACCACCATCCCAAAAAGTATGCTTAAGGCGCAGAATGGCGGCTTCGGCTTTCCTGTTCAGTAGTTGGTTAATTTCGAACCAGATACCCAAAATGGACTTACCTATAGGTGAATGGATGGATGGGGAGGGCATAGCCTTAAAAATGTCTTCAGCTGAAGCTAATCTCTGTTCAAGATTACCCAACTGCAGTTCCCTCTGCCTACGTTTGGCTGCAGCAAACCCTATAATGTTACCTCACATCACGGCTTTGAAGGCTTCCCACGTAGTACCAGCAGAGGTGTCCCTTATAGGGTTCTCAGCTAAGAAAAGAGAAGCCTCCTTGTTAACCCAGGGAATGAAGTCAGGGTCTTTCACTAGAAGTGGGTCTAATCTCCACTGTTTGGTAGGGGGAGCCACCGGGTCCCATTGTATGAGGAGCTGGACTAAGGCATGGTCCGAAATATAGCAGGGAAGAATTGAGACATCAAGGGTTTTGGTTATCAGGGTAGATGAGCCGAGCCAAAAATCCAGCTGGCTGTATGAGGCATTAGCTACTGAATGAAAGGTATAGTCTCTTGTTCTGGGATGAAATAGCCTCCACAAATCTGTAAGCCCCTTATCAAAGATCATTTGCTGAAGAGCCTTCCCACTTATAAGATGTGCCTCCTTCCCCCCATCTGTCCTATCAAGGGGAGGTACCAATGTGAGGTTAAAGTCCCCACCAATAAGCAGGGGAAAGTTTGGAGGGTTAAATTCCAGAATTACCTCTGCCAGGTTATGAAAGAACTGAGGGGTGTCCTCATTAGGGGCATAGAGATTACACAAGGTGAGTGGACCTGTGGGAGTATTGTAAGTGACAATTACCCATCTATCATCTTGATCTGAGAGGGTCTGTTTTAATGTACAGGTGAGAGACTTATGCACAAGGATAAGGACCCCGTGCTTCCTAGTCGGAGCATTGGAGTGAACTTGCTGACCAACCCAGTCTTTACTCATACGGGTATGATCATCCCGGAGAGCTTAGTCTCATGCAGAAAGGCCACTTGAGAATGATTACATTTCAGGTGGGCCAGTACCTTCTTACATTTCATTGGGTAGTTTAGTGCCCTGACATTCTATGTGTGGATCACAATATCAGACAATGTGTTTGAGGGTCCCTGGAACAGAACAAGAAAAAACCCAAGGAGAAGGGCAGCAAAGGTACCCATGTATGTTAAGTAATTAGGGTTCACTACCCTACCCCTTCAAGGGAAAATTTATAAATGGCTGTGGGTATTTCTATCAACACTACTGAAACTATATACTGCCTAAAAATCTTAACTAACTAATTTATCCTACAGAATAGTAAAGGAGGTGCGGTAGGACTAAACCGGCTAGAGCCCCAGCCAATGGTATGCCCTGTCGCCCTTAGAGGTGTGGGAATAATGCTTCCCAAGAGAGAGAGAACACCTTAATACTATGCTGCTTATACTAAGTTATCCGGCACCAAGGTGAAAATCGTGGAGAGCAGCTATCCAGCTCTTGCTTTGAGCCATATCTGGAACTGCCTGCAGACCCTTCAAATGGGGGGGTGAGAAACTTACCGAAGGGCTCTTCAACTGGTATTCAGTGTATATGCTGATAGAGAGAGCAAAGACTCCACTTATACCACTAGGCCTATCTTTCTTGAGATTCAGTGATCTGTTAACAAAAGCCTGCCAGAGGACAGAGGTTAGTGAAAACCAGAAAGTGCAGAGGCTAAAAATGGGAGTCAACTGACCTCTGTTTCATTCCCTGTGTTCATACCACCCCACAAAGCAGCCAGAGGATAAGGGAAGGAAGTCCCTAAAACAGGCCAAAATCAGCTCAAATATCAGTAACAACCACTGAGTACAGTCAACCATTACATTACAAGCTTAAAACATTTCTATAACAACCTTATGATAGGCAGCATGTAGGCAAACCTATTTTACAGCTCTACCCCAAATAAAATAAAATTCAGCTCCAGGTAGGAGTGTCTGGTGAACAGAGTAAATTAAGATTAAGTGGGAGGGTTGAAGCAGGAGCTGTAGTATTGTTTTGGCTACACCGTGTAAAATAAAGCACAATCACGAATTATTGAGACTGAGTCAAGCCCAGCGTCTGTGCTCTTTTTGCCTGCACGTCTCCTCCCCCTTTTGTGCTACCATTCGGTAATAATTTCTCTAAATACTAAATACACTGTCAAACATATATCTTGGGTGGAGGGACGTTATGATAAAAAGCCGAAAGCCAAAACGTACTTCTGTAGTCGTAAGGGCTAAAAAGTGTGCCCAGAATGGGGTCTATTAGGGGTGAATTATCCTCCCACTGGCCCACTACCAGGACAAACTGATCCAGAACTTGTTCTTAAACCAGTGTTGGGGGTGGAAGGTTGGGGAGAAAAAGTTAGGATCAGCATTAGGGGAGAGTAATGGGTGGGGGTACCAGTCAGCTCCTTAAGGGCAAATGGCAATACCAGCAGGAATATCTGGCAATCCTATCCAAACAGATTAGAACCCCCAAGCAGACACATTATTATGCATTGTCCTCATTTATCTTGTTTACATCCCTTGCACTATATAAAACACATTCTAGTCAAAAGGAAAACTGACAGATAAGTGTCTGGGGCTACAGTGATACAGACTATGTTATCTGATGCTAAGAGGAAACCTCTATCACCACATGGATTGAACTTTACTTCTGCTATGCAGGCCTCAGTCATCACCCAGTACTCCCCACCCTTCACTTTCTAAATTCTCTGAGTCACCAGCCCCCAGGTACTTAACTGACTGTTAGACAGCTTAAGCTATTGAGGGTTCCAAGTGTTCATGGAGGATTTGGTTATTTTGTCTCTGCGAGGACTCGCTCTGAGTTGCGATCTGGGGGAAAGTCTGGAGCCTGAGGGTCTAGTAGAGGTAGCGCCGCCTCCGCCTCTGCACTATGGGACCATGTGGTATGTATGTCCTCAGAACTGCTGTGGTGTGGATCTGCATTCTCAGCATCCTTTTCTGCACATAAATCAGTGTCGGGAAGGTCGCTCAGAATCGAAAACTGGTTGTGGGCAAAATAAAGACTAACATATTCTATTTCGGTTTCAGTAGACATCGTAGAGGTTTGGGCCTGTACTTCAGGAGTGTTCTTCCTTTTCTTGAGGATAACCACATTTGGAGTGTGGTGAGGTTGGAGGCCTTTTTCTGATTTTAGTGTTACAAGGTTCCAGTCCCACCTGGGGGGGGGGGGGGGGAGTGAAGTATCAGGAGAGCCTGCTTTAAGCAAACGTGGGTGAGTGTTATTTTCCACCAGAGCAGGGGACAAAGAACTCGGGCCGGCCAGCCACATAGTCACAATAAAGGCCAAGGCCACATCCAGAGCAGAGAAGTGAGGAGCAGCTCCATTCACTGATATTTGCAACGTGGCAGAGTACCTCAGTGTGAAGGGGATATCCAGCACGTGTAACTTCCGACGAACTTCGGAGAAGGCTTTATGTCGGGCGGATAGCTCTCTTGAATAGTCCTGGAAGATCATAATCTTATAATCCTTCCAATGGAGCTTTTCCAGTTCCCTAGCCCTGGTCTGAATTGCTTCTTTTTCTGCAAAGTTCAGAATGCTAACTATGAATAGGCGAGGTCTTTCACCCTGTGCTGGTATGGGTTGCAATGAACGATGTGCCCATTCCATCGGAATCTTTGTGCTTTGTGGTAACTTCAAGATCTGCAGTAGTGCTTGTTGCAGATAAGGTAGCACCCTCCACCCTCACAACCCTTCGGAAAACTAAGGAAGCGCAAATTATTGTGATGACTTCTATTCTCTAAGTTGTCTACTTTGTCTTGTAGGAGCTGTATTTGGGTCACCTGTTCTCTCATAATGGCAGAGTGATTCTGAAGTGCATCATCCTGTGCAGTGGCCTTTTGTTCTACTGCATTGACCCTCACACTGATCTGCTGTATAGAGAAGGCAGAGTTGTTTGCTGCCAAAGTAAGTGTATCAATGCTGGTCATAATTGAAGTGAACATCTCTCTTATAGAGGGTTCTTCCCTCTCTGTTGATAAGTGCGCCATACTGCTTGTCGGGATATCACAACTTCAACTCCATTCACTTGGGATTAGCTCAGTTGTGATCCGATTTGTCTCGGAGTCGACCAGTTAATAGCATGTACCTTCAGATCTTTGGTAAAGTACTTTCCCCATCGAAGTACTGTACCTCCTACAAAAATGTAAATTTAGGGTTCTAGGCTCTTAGGCGAGTAGAGCTGTGGAGTTAAGTCACCATCTCGGTTTAACATTAGCCACGCCCCCCCTAATAAAACATATATTTTAGTTATTTATTTACTAATTTATATAGTGCTAGTGGGCACCCATTTCGTAATTGCAGTAAGGCACTCCAGGGGGCCTTATGGGGGGGGGTTTAACGGCCCTTCTTGAGTGGTGGAAGCACTCAGCTGACCCTCGTGCTTCAACCCCACCTGGGGCGGGCTGTTATCCCCACAATATACGCCCCATCATGCTTTATTACTTAATCAGTTGCCTGCCCTTATTTGCTGTTGTGTTAACCCAGCTGAAGAACTTGACCAGATTCATCTGACAAGACCTTCCCTCATTAACCCACGCTGTCTAGGGTACTGTAACCCATTCCCCTTCTAGGAAATGCACCAGTTCCTCCTTCAGTAGAGACTCCATAATCTCTCCCACTAAAGATGTCATGCTGACTGGCCTATAGTTTCCTGGCTCTTCCATCTTCCCAGTCTTGTGTGGCAGAACCACATCAATTGTCCTCCAGTCCCTAGGGACCACCCCTGTGGCTTGTGAGATATTGAAAATGTCTGCTAGTGGTTTTGCTATGATCCCTGCTACCTCACATAGCATCCTCCGGTGTATGCCATCAGGTCCCACAGATTTATATACTTTCAACCCTGCTTGCTTTCCAGACACCATTTTTTCCAGTATCTGAACCATTGCCCCAGCATCTTTGCTCCCTCCGTTCCTAACCCCACAATCTGGCAGTGGGCCATCCTTCTCCTCAGTAAATACTGAATGAAAATGGTATACCGTGAGAAGGGCAATCACTACTGAGTGCCTACAAAAAGGGAGTCTCAATAGTGGCGCCTGTTCTCAGGGCTTGTGGATGGGGGGGCAAATGCAGGTTATAGTGACATCCTGTTGCCATATGTATGTGCACGTGCAGGGGGAAGAAGCAAGCACACTGTGCATTGGGTGGAAGGGGATGGAGGGGTTCATGAGGTGTAGCGCAATGGTCGGTTGCCGAGCTGGCCATGTGGCGTGGGGGGTTCATGGCAGGCTATGGTTGGGAGGGTGTCAGGTTGAGTGCTGGAGTCGTTGGGATTTTGTGGCTGTTCAAGATTTTAATTTTTTGTTTTCACCCCCAACATACACCCCTGGAGTTGAGAAATCTTAGTAGGGAATGTGGTGTGAGAAATATAACCCCCACATAAACAAAAAATGAAGTTCCTGGCACCCTTTTGCCATGTGCCGAGTATACATCAGCAAAATGGATTTTATAATGTACAATCACCCTAATGGTAATCGCCCTTCCTTGATCGCCATTATCACATAAACCAAATGAAAATACTTGTTCAGTATCTCAGCCTTCCCCTTGTCCCCCTCCTCCAACCCTTCATTGCTTTTAAGTCTCACTATACCTGTTTTGCCTTTTGCCTGTCCCAGATGTAGCAGAAGAATGCTTTATCCCCTTTCTTCATCCCCATTGCCAACCAGAACTCCATCTCCAATTTAGCCTCCCTCACCTTTCTGGTGGCTTCTCTTATTGCTTCCAGATGCTTCACCCTGTCTTCCTCCCTTTCATTACCCTTACACCTTGAAAATGCCTTCCTTTTGGTTCTTACTGCTGCCTTTACATCAGCTTTGAACCACACTGGTTCAGCAGCCATTATACCTGGATACCCTATGAATGGCGCTATCTGCACTGCTCACTTTTCTACTGTGCTGCCATCGCTATGTATTCATGCTGTTCTGTAATTTTCCTCTAATTTTGCCAAAGTTTACTTTTTTAAAGTCTTATACCATTATTCATTTTGCCCCTTTGCCTGTCCCCACCTCAACCTCCAATGCTGCTGTTCTGTCCTTTCTGAAACTGAGTGGTTCAAGGACTGCTATGCTCTGAATCCTCATTGTTGGTGAGCATCACACCCAGCAGAGCCTCCTCCCTTGTTAGGCAGTGAACAAATTGCTCTAGTAAAGCCTCCTGGCAGGCATTTACCAGAATATTTCAATCCTTTCCCTGTATACATGACTTGAGAAAGAAAATTACTGAGAATGAGGCATTCTGTTTAATCAGCATCAACTTTAAATCATGTAAAGAAAGTATACTTTTGCCTCAAAGTATTGTTTGGAGGGAGAGGGAAACTTTCTAGGTAACAGGAAAAGTCAGTGTGCTGTTCACATTGAGTGAAATCTCCTGCAGACAATCCTATTAAAAAAATGAAGCAATAAGGCATGACAGGGTGTGGTTTGTACTTGGATAACTCATGTTTTAAGTCAGATGAAGCATGAGGTTGAAGGCAAGTGCTACCACTGCCCAAGAAGTGCTGTTATGTCAGCAGAGAGCACATTCAGCACTACTTTATTTTGATTATGAAACGGGCCCATTAGGATCAGTAAAGAAATATTTGTTTTATACATTTCTTAAATTCTAAATTAGACCAACAGGAGAAAAATAAGTTGTCTCATAGACCTGTTGTAATTTTGTTGTTTTGTCAGTAGATGGCAGGGTGTGTATAGATATATATTTGTTTTAAATATAAGCAAGTGAACTGAGGTGTACAGTACTGATACAGCTGTGGCTGCTTAAAGAAAGCAGATCAGTAAGGTCACATATATTTTCGGTGCTGTTATGCTAGGATATCAGCACTGGGTTATGTGCTCCTCAGTCAATCAGGTCTCTGGATTTTTTGGTACCTATTTCATAATACACAATATAGACTCCTCTTGGTGAAAGGCAGCATCTAAGGATTCTATGTTCAACTGAAAAAAAAGAGATGATGGGGCCCCGCTTGGACAGGAAATCTTTCTGACATAGTGTCATCAGTTGTACAATTTGCAATCATACTGGAATAAAGGAGGTCCATCTAGTAACTAAAAGTGTCTCCTAAGTTAAACTTTGCTGGAGTTGTCTTTAAGAAAGTCCAGTTTAGACAAATACCTTTTAACAGCAACATAAAATGTTGTAATAGTAGTAGACGCATAGAAACATAGATGGTGATGGCCCAAAATGACCAAAGGTCCATCCAGTCTGCCCAAGTTCAGGTTCCTAGCCCTCCTCAACCCCACTCCATTATCTTCCCAGATTCTTACACCCTGAACAACCAATATACTGTACCCTTCATTCTATCCCAGCCATGCGTAAACCCACTAACAGTTTTTGCATCCACCACCATGGCTGACAGCATATTCCATGGCTCCACCACCACCCTTTCTGTAAAATAGTATTTCCTCACATCCCCACTGAACCTCTGTCTTGTTAGCCTCCACTCATAACCACATGACCACAAGCTGGGATTCAACTTAAATAGTTCCCCAGAGTTCACCATGTTAATTTCTTTTAGAAATGTGAGGGTCTCTATCATATCTCCCTTCTCCCTTCTGGTCTCCAGTGAGTACTTGTTCAGTACCTTAAGGTGCTTCTCATAGGACATGCCCTGCTGGTCCTGAACAATTTTTATGTTGGTTCACACTTGCATGGCCAATATATTGCACTAGTAGCAGATTTGGAGGTGCGGTCACTGTTGGGTGAATGCAGGGCATGCATCAGTAGGTGAGTACCTCATTCCCCAATAAGCCAGCATGCAGACATCACACCAGGAATACATAATGCGGTGAGCACATATAAGGACAGGTACACTGCAATAAGAGCCAAGCTCATCATGCAGCGGCACCTCCTGACGTGCCTTTCCTGGTGAAGCATTCTAGCAAACCTGGTAGCAGTGACTGCTGCCACTGCCTGCCACAATGCTGACTTCGGCAGTGCCTAATCCCTCATGTTGGCATGCCCTGACCCAGTACATGTGCCAACAGAGAGCTCACTCCCTGTCAGCATAAAGCCCCCATTTGTTGTGTGCCGGGGGTGCCCAGTCCCCTCAGCTATAGCCTCCCTTCGAATATGCCAATGGGGTGCCCAATTCCCCCAGTGGCTAGCCCCGAAACACTCAGGTGGCATGCTGTAGCCCACCCCAGCATGCCAAATGCCCCTGCAAAAAAAAAAGTCCCACAAATTTTTTTTTTTTAACCTGTAAAAGAAAAAAATGGTCCCTCGTGGTCTGTCCTGCTCCCTCCCTGAATCCACTCCCACCCTCTGTGTACCCTGCCTCCCCATACCCCACCTCACCCCATACTTATCTCCGGAGTCTGGTGCAATGATCGTCAGTAGACCGGGAACATGTCTGCACTTTTCAAAGCCGACGCGAACTGAAGAAATGCCAGTAAGCTGTACAATGGCACAAATAGTTTTTTTTCAGCTTTGGTGCATATCTCAGGTATTTTGGGGAAATTTTGCACCACATTTTCAGCATGGGGTTATTGGGGCCCTCCTCATGAATTCATTCACTGTCATGGTGTTATTCCGTCCCAAAGGTGATTTCTCAGTCACTGCGCCAGAATCACCTTCGGGACCGATTAACAAGATATCAGCTCCACTATAATGGGGTGGACTCTCAAAAACCCTAGCTTCTAAATTTGGTGAAAAAATAAAAAAAATTACTGTTTTACAAGCGAGTGCACAGGTTCCATAGCGCTTGTAACTGCGAATTTGTAATATTTTCCTCCAGATTTTCAACACTGGCATTTTTACACACTTCCTTATGAACAGTACAGCTGTCATTTTATATATCCTGGCCAAAATGTGTTTTTGCACTTCCAGCGCAGAATAGTGCAGTTGCTGTGCGAAATCAGTTTTTGGGACAGTTTGAGAAAATGATAGTGACACTGTTCATGAGCAGAGGTCTTGAAATGCATACGTTGAAAATTTGTTGATGAAAGTCCATAAAATGACTGTGTTACAAGCATGCTTTGCTCAGTTTCCACGCACCCTTGTGCACCTTCTTATGAACAGTACAGCTGTCATTTTTCACATCCTGCCCAAAATGTATTTTCACACCTGTGGTGCAGAATGGCATGGTCGCTGAGGGAAATCAACTTTTGGGACAGATTGACAAAATCACAGTGCCACTATTCATGAGGGGAGCTCCCAAATTGCTGAAAATGTGTCTCTTCAGGTTGTGGGTGAGGTTGGTGTCAGTTCAGTACTTCACTGCCATTACTATTATGCATCTCTAACTCCTGCACTGTCAATGCCAATGCCAGCGAGACAACATTTGGCATTGACAAATGCTTGTTTTACCCTGTGCTGCACCATCTTAAGCCTATCCTTGTTCTTCCTGAGGTGAGGATCCCAGAACCAGGCACAGTACTCCTGGTGTGGCTGCACCAAGGGTCTATACAGGGGAAGTATTACCTCCCTTTTTCTGCTATCAAGACCCTTCTTGATACATCCAAGCATCCTTTTTGCCTTGCTATAAGCCTTGCTGCACTGACTCCATTGCTTTAGGGAATCGCTGATGCTAACTCCATGGTCTTGTTCCTCAGCCGAGATACTGAGTCTTACCTCTCTCATCCAGTACTCCATCCTAGAGTTCTTGTTCCCTAGGTGCATCAACTTGCACCTTTTGACATTGCCTTTCAGCTGCCAAACCCTTGACCACCCCTCAAGCTTTTGCAAGTCAGACTGCATTTCCTTTATTCCCTCATCACTATCCACCCTCCCACAGCGCTTAGTGTCATCCAAGAAGAGACACAGCCTGCCCTGGATCTCCTCACCAATGTTGCTGATGAACACGTTGAAGAGGACTGGGCCCTGGACAGATCACTGTGGAACCCCACTCATGACCTCCCTGTCTTCTGACTTAACTACATTGATGACTACCTTCTGCTGCCTCCCCTTCAGACAGGTACCTACCTAGTTTACTATGACCTTAGCCACACCCAGATCCTCCATGTTCTTCAGCAAGCATCTATGAGGTAACTAGTCGAAATCCTTGCTGAAGTCAAAGTCAAGCATGTCCATAGCATGGCCCTATCCAATTCCCTCATCACTCAGTCAAAGAATATCTATCAGATTAGTAAGACAAGATGTCACTGTCATGAATACATGGTGTTTAATGTCCTGGGAACCGTTGCTGTCCTAGTAGTCCACAAGATCTTCTTTGACCAGTGACTCCATTTTCCTACAATAGAGGTAAGACTCACAGGTCTGTAGTTCCTTGTTTGTTCCTTGTCCCACCCCCTTATGGAGCAGAATTGCACCACCCTCTAATCCTTTGGAACCACCCCTTTCCGCAGAGATCTGTTAAATAGACCTACCAGGAGATCAGTCAGCTCAGCTACCAATTCCATGATAATCTTTGGATGCAGCCCATCTGGTCCTGAGGTCTTATCAATCTTTAGCACTGCCAGCCCATTCAGGACCCTTTCACTAGTATATGCTGGCTACCTCATCTCCAGGACCTTCTTAGTGGCTGCTTTGATGGCATTCATTGGCAATGCCCTACCATCCTGCTTATTGACAACTGAGCAAAAGTAACTGTTAAGGATGGTGGCCTTTTACCCTTCTGCCTCAGTTGTCTTATCTTCCTCTGTTAGCTTCACAATTCCCCCTCCTTTCTTCATTTTTTTACTTATATACCTGAAGAACTTGGAAGGTCATGGTGACAAATGCATACAGCCTGGGAAATAAAGTCCTAGACATGGAGGCCTTAATAATTGAAGGAGACGTGGACATGGCAGCAATAACTGAAACCTGGTACACAGTTAATCATGAGTGGGAAACAAATGTACCAGGATATGTTCTAATCAGGAGAGAGAGGGAGGACAAAAAGGGAGGGGGAATAGCCCTGTATGTCAGAGAGGGTATAATGGCAACAAAGGTACAGGGTAGGCAGGGGAGGCTAAGGCACTGTGGGTCACACTTCAACCTGGAACGGGCACAGCAATATGCGCAGGGGTGATATGCAGGCCTCCAGGATGGGAGAGGAACTGAACAGAGAGCTAGTGTAGGAAGTACACAAGATGGTAATGAAAGGTGAAATTCCAATGGTGGGGATTTAAATATGCCAGACATGGACTGAAGCACCAGTGTAGCTGCTTCAGCCAGAAGCAGAGGCATCCTTGATTCACTCCAGGAGACTGGACTCAGGCAACTTGTGCTTGATCCCACCAGAAACAGGGCAATTCTGGATCTAGTAATGACCAACGGGGATCGAATCACAGATGTCCAGGTAGAGGGGCAACTCGGATCCAGCGATCACAACATTGTGTGGTTCAGCATAGGGACAGAGACTCACTCAAGTCATACTAGGACAAAAGCTTTGAATTTCAAAAATGCTGACTTTGCTGAAATGGGGAGGGTATCAAAAGAGCCCTGGAGAGAACAGAGGCAGGAGGGGGAGTGGAAGCATCTAAAGGAAGCCTTACTGGAAGTAACAAACCAATGCATCAGATTGGTATGCAAGGGCAAGAGAAGGAGAAAGCCACTGTGGTTCTCAAGAAAGGTGGCAGAAAAGGTGAGGGCAAAAAGGAAAGCATTCAGGAAAGATAAGGAGACCAAAAGGGTGGAGGAGGAGGAGGAGGAGGACAGGGAAGAGTACCTAGAGTATCTGAGGGAAGCGGGATAGGCAGTAAGGAGAGCAAAGGCACAGACTGAGGAAGGTTTAGCACAGTCGGTTAAGAAAGGGGACAAGGCATTCTTCAAGTATATCAGTGAAGGAGAAAAACAAGGGGATTGCAAGGTTCAAGGGAGAGGAGGGGAATGCAAGGAGGGTGACATGGCAGAAATACTGAATAAATAATTCTGTTCAGTAATCACAGAAGAAGAGACGGACGGGGCCACAGCAATACAGCAGTTGTCAAGGGGTGAAGGGTGAGACAATAGTCCATTCACAGGCGAAAGAGTCCTGCAGGTGCTCACTAAATTGAAGGTGGACCAAGCGATGGGACCAGATAACATACACCCAAGGATATTAAGAGAACTGCTAAGGGAGATAGCAGAACCTCTGGCAGCCATGTTCACTGAATCATTCAACACAGGGGTGGTACCAGAGGACTGGAGGAGGGCACATGTGGTTCCTCTACACAAATCTGGCAGCAGGGAGGGGGAAGGGAACTATAGGCGGTCAGCCTCACTTCAGTAGTGGGAGATCATGGAGGCATTGCTTAAAGAACGGATGGTGGGGCATCTAGAAACCATCAGAGTCAGGGCCATAGGCAACATGGATTCTAGCGGAGGTCATGTCAGACAAATCTGGTTGATTTCTTTGACCGGGTGACAAAGGAAGTAAATCAGGGTGGGACAGTGGACATCACCTACCTTGATTTCAGCAAAGCCTTTGACAATGTCCCACATAGAAGGCTGATAAACACATTGGGTAGGCTGGGCATGGGGGACAGGGTGATAGACTGGGTTAGAAACTGGCTAAATGACAGGAGGCAGAGGGTGGTGGTAAATGGATTGCAGTCTGGGAGAGGGGTGACCAGTGGGGTGCCTTAGGGATTGGTTCTGGGGCCAGTCCTGTTCAATTTCTTCATTAGCGACATTGCAGAGGGGCTGGAGGGAAAGGTCTGCCTGTTTACAGATGGCACCAAGATCTGTAACAGAGTGGATACCCCAGAGGGGGTAGAGAAAATGAGGAGGAACCTGGGAAAGCTTGAAAAATGGTCTGAGGACTGGCGACTGAAATTTAATTCAAAAAAGTGCAAAATTATACACCTGGGACTCAGAAACCTTGGGGAAAGCTACAGAATAGGGGGAGTTACTGGAAGTCACAAAGGACAAAAGGGACCTGGGGGTTATTATTTCAGGCAACCTGAAAATGTCAAAGCAGAGTGCCAAGACAGTTGGAGGGCCAGTGGCATGCTGGGGTGCATAGTTAGGGGTATCACCAGCAGAAGGAGGGAGGTAGTGATGCCATTATATAAAACCATGGTCAGGCCTCACATGGAGGACTGTGTGCAGTTCTGGAGGCCACATCCTCTTAAGGACATTAACAGGCTGGAGATGGTCCAGAGAAGGGTGACTAAGATGGTACAGGGCTTGCAACACAAGACTTATGAGGAGAGATTAAGGGCCCTCAATATGTACTCACTGGAGGAGGGAAAGAGGGGACATGATAGAAACATTCAAGTACCTCAAGGATATAAACAAGGTGCGGGGGGGGAGACATTTTCCAATACAGGAGGAGCACAAGAATGAGGAGGCATGACATGAAATTGGAAGGTGGGAGGTTAAGAGGGAATGTGAGGAAGTTCTTCTTCACAGAGAGGGTGGTGGACACATGGAATGGTCTGCCTCAGGAGGTGGTGGGAGTGAGCACTGGTGAGACTCCATCTGGAGTACTGTGTCCAGTTCTGGAGACCCCATCTCTGCAAGGACATAGACAGGATAGAGGCAGTCCAGAGGAGGGCAACTAAAATGGTGCAGGGTCTGCAAGAGAAGCCGTATGAGGAGAGACTAAAGGAGCTTAATATGTATACCCTTGAGGAAAGAAGGGAGAGGGGGACATGATAGAAACTTTTAAATTCCTCAGTGGAATCAACAAAGTCCAAGAGGGTAGCATCTTTCAGAAAAAGAGACTTGCAAGAACAAGGGGACACAATTTAAAGATAGAAGGAGGGCGGTTCAGGGGCAATGTGAGGAAGTATTATTTCACAGAGAGGGTAGTGGATGCATGGAACAGCCTTCCTGAGGAGGTTGTGGGGTCTAAAACTGTGGAAGAAGTCAAGAATGCATGGGGCAGACATAAGGCAATTCTTGTGGGGTAGGAAGAAATAGGCTATTGGTTAACTAGGATCTGCGGCCTATCCTGTAGGTAGGGAAATGGGCAGACTAGATGGCCTAGCGGTCCTTATCTGCCGTCAAAGTCTATGTTTCTATCTATGTTTCACTGTGGCTGGATTCAAGCATGTTTAGGACAGGCATAGGGGAACCATTGAGGTATAGCAGTGGGTTGGTCGTAAGCAGTAATCCAGCACAAGGGCTTATGGGAAGACTAGATAGGCCAGGTGGTCATTATCTGCTGAAAATTTCTATGTTTTTAAGAATTATTTTTCTCCACTCTTGACCCCATCACAATAAACAGGTCTGTGTCTGTTTTTGCCACCCTAGCTACCCTCTTTGCCTCCTTATTTTTCAGCAAACATTCTTCCCCTGCTTTTCTTTACATTTGTATGCCTTTTTCTTGACCCTCATTGCTTCCCTGGACCTTGCCAAGAACCAAAGCAGTCTCTTGAACCTGTTTTTTTTTTTGTTACTCTTCCCATGCATACCTTAGATAGCCCAAGAATGGCCCCATTATTGCCCCCCCATCTTTCTTCTACCCCATCTATGTTCTCCACCCCTACTAACTTATCCCTAACCAACTTATTCAGCCTACTGAAGTCTGCCCTTTTAAAATCAAGGACTTCAGCTCTTGATTGCGGGTTACTAGACCCGAGGGCCAGTTTGAACCAAATGGAGTTATGGTCATTGTTCCCTAACAGCTCCCCTGCTCCCACAGCTTCTACCACCTGCAAGCTGGTGAGAACCACATTAAGAACTGCGGTCTACTTGGTGAGCTCCTTAACTAACTGGACCAGCAGATAGTCCTAGAACACATCCAGCAAAACCTGGCTTCTGGTTCTTCTGGCCATTGGAACATCAAAATCAATCTCCCTTAGCTATTTCTCATTCCAGTTCTTCCCTGTGCTCTCTGTCCCTCTCCTCCCTTTGCCCTGGCAATCTATCAATCACCCGCAAGTGCAGTTTCTTGCCTAAGGCTAGAAATATGCAAAGTTGGCAAACTTCTCTCCATGAAGAAATTTGTGAAGTTTGCCAAATTTGAGAAATGTGACCTGCCAACATTGCAAAATTGTTGGCAGGTGAAGTGGCACTTTTCTAGGGGAAGTTAAGGTGACATTTCAACTTCACCTTAACTTTGTCTTAACTTCGCCTCAAAAAGTGCCATTTCCCAAGGGGAAACTAAATGCAGTGAGAAAGTGGACAATTCATGCAGTTATTTGTGAAGGTGAAATTCACAACTTCACCAGAACTTAGCCAGCAAAGTAAAACTTTGCAACATCTCTACCTGCTGTTGCAGTGAGTTGCACCCACAGTGACTCAGTTTCCCCATTACTACCCCTAATGCACCCATCTTCTGTCACCTCTATGCTCTGCTTGACATTAAGGGCTACTCCTCCCCCTCTACCTGTTCTTCTATCCCTCCTGAACACTGAGTACCCAGGGACTGTCAGGTCCCAGTCGTCGTTTTCTGAAGCCCTTGTTTCTGTTACATCTACAGTGTCTACTTCAGTGTCTGCCATCAGCACTTGGAGCTCACTGATTTTATTATCTAGGCTCCTGGCATTAAGGCATGCTCCTTGCATCTGACCCTTGATCCTGATTTGCTACTACCCTTGCACTTTACATGTCCTGTCATCCTCTTGGTTTTCTTGGTGCTCAAACCCCTTGTATTCTCCTCCTCTCTAAAGTCCCTTCACCTATTCCAGTATAAACCACAGCTTTATTTTTTATTACTATGCTGCTACAAGCCTCTAGAAGTGGGGGGGTGCCATTTAGGATCCCCTTCCTCTGTCCTGCAATTGAGGTTCCCCTAGACCCAGGCTCTCCTGCAGTCAGTTTAAATGTTCAAAAAAGATGTCAAACTTCTGCCCCAGCAAGCAGGCCCCCTCTGTCATCAGGTGAAGTCTGTCACCCTACTACCTAGTAGTAGTAGTAGTAAAAACCTTTAGTTTTAGATGGGCTAGAACTGGCAAATTAATGTCTGGGATCGAATAAAATTTAGTAGGGGTATACAAATATACCAATAAAGTATTTGTCAAGTACTGTACCAGTATTCGCCAGTATTCTGGTATTTGGCAGTATTCGAACATTCAGTATTTGAGACTTTGGGTGTCGTTAGCCCACACCAAACCCACAACTAAATGATGAAATAAGTGAACAGCTGAGCCCACTAAGCCTACTCCATTGCTTTTCCACTGCACACTACCCACAAATGTCCATTCTTGGCCTCCAGCCTGACAACCTTGAGTCCTTACCACTTGACAGAAACAAAAGCAAAACGCAGTGCCCTCACCCACTGCATGCTGGCTGCCCATGCCGTTCTCACCCACGATAATGCTGCCTCATTGAAAGCCTGCCATGCCCATGCCTAACACCATCAACCACCAAATGAATGTGAATGCCACCCTTTGACAGTGGCAGGGCCAGGGGCTTGGCTCTGTTTACATCAACTTGACCATTTCTTGTCATGGCCATTCTCTGTGGTTGCCACTTGGGGCTGATACCAGGGCTTGTCCTGCGATCTGCTACACTGATGGCTTCCCCAAGTATGTGAAATCTGGGTGTAATCCTTGATAATAGATTGGCTTTTGAAGATCAGGCGTCATCTGTTGTCAGCAGTGGCTTTTACTATTTGCAGAACATTGCCCAGATTAAGCCCCTCATTCTGCCCAAGGACCTGCCAACACAAGTGCATGCCTTTGTAACCTCCAGGCTTGACTACTGCAACTCTCTGTACTGCAGGGTCACAGGAGGGACCCTCTGCAGACTGCAGCTGGTGCAGGATGTGGTGGTCTGGTTACTCATGGGCCTCTCGAGGTCCAGTTATGTGACCCCGGTCCTACAGGTGGGTTAAGTACGATTTCCCAACAATCATTATCCCAACATATTGTTGCCGATTTCTATATCTCAACACCCAAAACATCATCACATCCTAAATACCAAGTTATGAAATCCTGACAGTATGTTCTCCACCCATTCTATATCGAAGCTGCAAATTATGAACATTACCGAACTCCGATCACCAAACTCACTTGCAACTTCTGGCAGAACCACTAACTGCGTACTGAAAAAAAAGCAGGAGTTTAAATGCACCAGAATGCGATTACCTGTAGCATACCTTGACCACTTTTAAAATATTAAAAACATAAAACCTTGAGAAGAACGAGGCAGCAAACTTCGAACACCAGCCCCCAACTCTGAACTTCAAACCCACTTTAAAGCCGTAAACTCTGAACACAAACCCACTTCAAACTGCAAACCCACTTCAAACTAAAATGTTTGCTCACTAAACCCCCTACTCCGAACCTCAAACACACTTCAAACTGCAAACCCACTTCACACTGTAAACCAGCTACTGCCATATCAATAATACTGACACACTCTCTCTCTCTCTCTCTGTATGATAAGGTTAACAGTGCCATGCATGAATGCAGTATCTAACTGAGACCTTTCTTATGCTATTCAAGTATGAGCTTCTGTCAGCAAAACCACTTTGAGCTGTGGTCGGAGCATTTCAAATGGCACAGATATAACAACAGCTCAGACATCTTAGTTTGAAGTGGGTTTGCAGTTCGAAGTGGGTTTGTGTTCAAAATTTGTGACTTTGTTCAGTTTATTCCATCTAGTTGACATTTTATTTTAAGAGAGAGAGAGTATTGTCAGGATGACCGAAGCTAGTTTACAGTTCAAAGTGTGTTTGAAGTTTGGAGCTGGGATTTGGTGAGACATTTTAGTTTGAAGTGAGTTTGCAGTTCAAAGTGGGTTTGTGTTCAAAATTTGTGGCTTCATTCCGTTCATTCGGGAACATGAATAATGGGATTTTGAATGACAGGATTTCAATAAAGTTGGGTTTTTGGTGTTGGGTACTTGTCTGTCAGGATTCCATCAGTCGGGAATTAGTGCAGATCTCCTACTGGCTCTGGCTACTGGTCAGGTAGAGGGTCTTTTTCAAGGTGGTCTTCTCACCTTTAAGGCCCTATATAACCTAGGTTCTAGCTACCTGTCAGAGCTCCTGACACCGGCGACCTCTGCTTGCTCCCTCCGCTCCTCTTCGAGAGGCCTCCTGGACATTCACAGGGTTTGGCTCAGGACCTAAGGAGATCATGCATTTAGCTTCTCTGGGCCGACCTTGTGGAACTCGCTACCACCTTCAGTCTGGGAGGCTCCCTTGATTAAGGTGTTCAAGCAAAGGCTAAGGCCCACCTCTTTGTCCTGGCTTTCACAGATTACTGATTCCATCTCCTTCTAGTCCCCTTATATGATAGTCCAAAAGCCCTTTTATTATATTAATTGCTTTATTTAGTATTTTATGAACTGTCATTGTTGTATTTATTTATGTTTGTTTTATTCCTGTGTTCTTGTTATAATCTGTTAGATTCCCAGAGCCTCTGCAATTGGGTGGCCTAAAAATAAAATTGCCTTGCCTTGCCTTCTTTGTCCTGTCACTTCACTGGAATCCTCTGGCTCCATTTGACCTCAACCATTCAGTCAAACCAGCTCCCAAAAAAGGGCCCCCAGAGTGCCCGCTGAATATGTCAGCCAAATACCCCTGAATGCAGTGAGTATTCTTAATTCGGAATTTGGCCAAATACACAATGTATTCACTATATTCAGCCATCGATTCGGATTCAGCACACACCCCTAACATTTGGTAGCTGAGGTAATATTATTAAGGTGTATAAGTTAAGTAAGCAATAAGATAGGACACAGAACCCACACCATGGAGTGTATACAGTGAAGCCCACCAGGATGAGGTGCAGTGTCATAGTTTCCTGCATGATAAAAGGGAGTAATTCCCACTGAAATTGCATTGTTTACTGCAGTAACTCTGTTGCGGCATACTGCATAATTGAACTTAATCCTGGCAAGCTTCACTATATATATATATATATATATATATATATATATATATATCTATATATCTATATATATATATATATATATATATATAGTTTTCAAATAAAAACAGTTGGTTAGCGACAGCATATAGTTAATATATAAAACGTAGTCACTCTACACCTAGATAGCCACTAGGGGCACAGAAATGGCTTGTTTATGAATGAGCAAATTAAATGGCCTCTCCTCTCCTTACAGCAAGATGTCAGAAAAATTAATAGTAAATAAAAGCCTGGCTCAATGACACTAGTGGAGCATTTTACACTTGTGGGGGAGATGGGAGACCTGGGTTGACACCATGACCTGACTTCTGCCCCAAGCTGGTGAATCTTGGAGGCAGTACATTCAATCTCTGGGATGGAGGGTGGTGTCTGCCCACTGCAGCAGCACCTTTTGTGGGTAGTAGGGTGGGCTTGATGTTGTGAGTGATGACATATCATCAAGTCCCCTCACTATAGGCCAGTTCTGCTGGTTAACCAACACAGTTGTGTCAAGGTGAGGTGGGAGAGATTAAGAAGGAAGACAATTCCCCAGCCACCAGGGCAATGGCCTCCCCATTACTCCCACACCCACAGTTCTGGCATTATGTAGGTATGGTGAGCAACTGAAGTGAGTGAGAGAGCTTAAGATGGGCAGGTCAAAACTGGAAAATACTCCAAGTGTCATATAATGAACATACTTTAGCTTTTCTCATCCCACTCGGCTAGCAACTGACCCTGGTTCCTCCTCAGTGAGCTGTTGACTATAGTTGTAATCTAAGGTGAACTTGGGGACTAACATGTGGAATTCTCTTCCAGTGGGGTTTGAATCATTGGACAGGACTGACTGGGGTAATAGGAAGGTGCTGCGAGGCTGATAAGCATAAGAACCAGATGGCCAAAGTAGAGGGAGTAGGGAAGTGCAGTTAGTGGGAAAGAAAGTTAATTAAAAAATGATTTCCCCTCTTTTAAAAATAAACAAAAAAAATGTCCTTATGTTTCCTCCCATGTCCCAACTGTGGTGGAACTTGAGCCAACTAAAGGCTCCGTCACTGTAACACCAAAGTGACTAGCTACAGTGGCCCGTAAAGTTCCACCCCGCATGCTCTTATAGGTACGAACATTGTTCACTCAAACTTTTCCCTACATAGTCTCCCACTCAGCTGTTACTGAACATATAAAAAAAACATTATGGCCAATTGGGACTCCAAATGGTTCATTTTAGCCATAGCATCTGGTAGTCCCCCCTCCCCAGTATCAGACTGGGTGAAGACAGCTTTCAACTGCACTCTGCACTCTGTCCCCAATTCCCCCCACCCCAGTGTCCATCCCCAATATCCATATTCTCCCACTAGTACATTTTTTATAAATTTATTCAGAGAGCATTAATCAACCTTCATCCCCTTGTCCCCCAAATTCATCATGGGTAGAGCTCAATCCCAGTTCCAGTAGCAATTGTAAGGCAGCCAAGAACCAAATTCTCCCGCATGCTACCTGCTACAGTAGGCCCTTCACAGCATCTCTATTGCAAGGCTGTGCTGAACTGCAGGGACAGTGAGGGGCCAAGTAGGCAGTATGCAGGGCCATTTAGCTTTCTCATTCCCTGGGACTGAGACTGCTGGGGGAGCCAGAGTGGACCTACATGTGCATGGGGCAAGAGTGGCCATTGTAATCTGGAGCTAAGCAGAGCCATGTTAAGCATGGTGGATGACTGCAGTGGTGATTTCTGGCAGCCCATGCATCCCCACACATGCATGCAGGCAGAGTGAAGCCATTTTGTGTTCAGCCAGAAATGACCACATGCACTAGGGACATGGCTGCAGAGGGCACTGTGCCCAGTGTCAGGAAGGACAAGCGAGTTGGGGAGGGCAGCAAAAAAAAAAAAAAACAATGATTAAAGGGAGACTGCATGGGCACACCTGGGCCCTATAGGGGATGACATGAGTAAAGCGGGTAGATGGGCATACATGGCCCACTCAATGTGGCTACTATTCAGGGCTACAATTTGAGATTGGCACACTCATTGTGGAAACTTCATGGGTTACAAGTTAAAAAAAGCGGGAGCTTTGATAAAGCTGGGGTCACTATGCCAAGGCATTCCCCCAGTGGACCAAGGTGCAAGGTGGCCTGGCAGAATCGAGAGGTACTTCACCAGCCAGCCAGGTGGGAGAGTGACACATAACAAAAGGGGGGGGGAGCGATGCTGTGGAGGATAGAGAAAATATCAGGACAGGTGTGCTGTATCATGAATGCACATAGTAACAGTTGTTTTCTGTTACCACAGTGCATCCTGAAGTGCAGCATTATGTAGAGTCGGCTACTGCATATAGGGGCAGTTTTCTACGTGTGTGTTTTTCAGCTTGCTTTGGGGTTTCCAAGATGCCTGGAATAATGAAGCAAAGGCAAACCAGGGGATGGCAGAGTCTGAGAAGCCACTCCCTAGTTCAGGCATGAGGCAAGATGAGGGGAATGCCTGTAGGCATGGTGGCTACAGTGGGAGGTTCCCTGGGACTTTGCCTCCCAAGGGAGACCCAACTGAGGGAGGCAAGGAGCACCTCTGGGAATGCACAGCCATAAGCACTAGAGCAGAAACTCAGCTGGGTCATGGCCTTTAACAGGGCCCAGGAACTGGGACAGGCAGGGCCACAAACTTTGGGGATGGCATTGGACCTCATACAGGTTGTGAGGGGGGGCTTCTGTGGCCCAGGTAGCAGCTGCACCTGAAGTGGCAGCAACTGTGTCTCAGGCAGTGGCCATCCCCAGGCAACTGTTTTGTGAGTTTGGGAAGCCAGTTTGGTCTCACATCACAGAGAATGAGCAGAAGTCGATTCTGAGTAGGGAATCCATGGATATTTTCACTCTCAAATTGGTCCAAGGTGCCAGAGTAAGAAAAGGACAAAAATAATAAAGAGAAAGAAGATGGGTTAGAAATAAAAAGAAGGGCCTAATCTGCCACACCTGGGAGAATTGGTTGGGGGCATTTGCTATCTTCACAGGAACAAGAAACCCGGTGAAACCCAGAAAAGGGGGTGGGGCTGCGGAGTTACTACTGCAGGGTCATGGCCATCCATGCAAGCAAACCAGGTCATGGGTGGTTAGAATCTGATTTTTGTCATAAGAAACAAAGTGATCTGGCAAGGCACTGGAAGGTATTGGACATGCCATTGTTATGTGCAAGCCCATTGGGGGGGGAAGGTACCCAGCCCACAGACAGTGGCTTCCAGGTCTGGCAGGCCCAATCCCTTAATTAGATGGTTGCAAGGTTCCACCTATTAGGGGGTGGGATCAGTGCCTGGACTTTGCTACAGTTTCAACCAGGGAGGGTGCAAGATTGAGGGTTTCAGGTTTAAATATGAGTGCAAGGCCTGTGGCCAGCCTCACCCATTTACACAGTGCAAACCAGGTGACATAATCCCCGGCCATTTCAGAAGTGATACAACAAGCTTCCCAATGGCAATGAGGGTGGACAAAATTTGGCCGTGACTTGTTAGCTACCTGAACTTGGCATTTGCTTGCTCCTTGGCATAGGTCTTCACGGTCAGCTTCAGGGTACCATACAAGGGCCGACACAGGAGGTGTGAAGCAGAGAACCTGAAGTCAGCCAGAAAGCAACTGGATTTAGTCCAGGAAAATATAAAGAAAAAGGTGGCCGTAGGATGGATTACTGGCCTATTTACAGCCCCAGCCTCACCACGTTTGTGTCACCTATTGGCCTAGTCTCCAAGAAGGTTGCAGGCGAGTTCAAGATAATAACGTCCTGCCTTACTCAGAGAAGAATTTGGTCAATGATCATATTGACAGACAGGACTCAGAAAAGCCGCCCCACAGCAGAGTGCACTAAAGAACAAACAAGTAGCACAAGCAAATAAGTTATTTCCTGATGACACCTTTGCGAAACTGGTAGAAGTTGGCGGGGCTCTGCCTGACTCTCCCCTGGTTTGTGCTTTTGCACAGCTGGGGACAGCATTTTAGATTTTTGACTAATAAAACTGTGTTTGGAACTTAACTCTGCATTGTTGTGGTCTCGTCTGTGGTGAGTAGTACTGGACTTATTTGCTAATGATCATATTGACCCTTGCTACATGGCAGTGCCATATGCATTGCTTCAAATAGCAGCTGGGATGGTGAAGGTAGCAGGAAAAGGTGCTTTGTTGGCAAAGACAGACATTGAATCCATATTTTGGCTATTGCTGATGCATGCAGATGACAGGGACCTTTTGTGGATGAAGTTCAAAGTCCAGTATTATGTCGACAAGTGCATGCTAAATTTGCCAATGAGGTATGTAGTGGCATGCACCATGTTTGAGGAGTTCAGCACCTTTCTGTACTGGGTAATAATGAACAAGGTGGGGTAGATTGTAATTATTCATTACATGGACAACTTTCTGTTTGTAGGGAGACCTAGCACCTGAGAATTCGGATACCTTCTGAAGGTATTTCTATTGCCAGAATGGTGGGGCATGTAAAATAACTTTGTAGACGCAGCTGCTCAGGCACCTTAACTTTGCATGCAAATTAATTCCTAGTGGAAGAATCTCTCTGCAACACATGGTGAAGGTGAGTTGTGGATGCCAGAATCCTCATCACAGGCTGTGGGAGACTGCAAGCATGACAGAGGCTCTGGCAATGTGGTTGGCTTTTCTGAATTGTTTTAATAGGGTGTCTATTTGGCCAATGCGCACAACCTGCCAGGAACTTGAGATCTACATGAATGCATCCAGAGGCTTTGACTTTGGGGTGTACTTCCAAGGGACTTGATGTGCAGAGCAGTGGCCATCCAGCTAGCAAGACTTAGGTTTGATGATCATCACTTTGGACCCTGCCAGAGGAAGTGGTGGGGGCTGAAACAATCACGAGATTTAAGAATGCATGGGATAGACATAAAGGAATTCTGGAGGTCAGGGGTAAGGGGCAACAGAGTTCTAGGAAACATAAACTGAAGTTACAAACTCAAATGGGCAGACTAGGTGGACCATAGGCCCTCAATCTATCCTTCTCCCTGGGCAAATTACCCACAGTCTGGAAGCTGCCCACCATTATACCTCTGCCAAAAGCAGGTGACCCCTCCTCCTCAGGCAATTAGCTACCCATCTCCCTATTTCCTATCCTGGCCAAACTCCAGGAATGTTTGGTCCTGTCCAAACTCACCCCTTACCTAGCTGCCTCCTCCTTTTTCCCACCATTCCAATCGGGTTTCCGTAAATCCCACTCAACCACCACCTCCCTACTTTGGGTCACAGGCAACATCCTCATGAGTATGGACAAAGGTCACATCACCTCTGCCATTTTCATAGACCTAGCCAAGGCCTTCAACACAGTCTCCCACTCCCTACTACTCTCCAAACTCACCGCTGCAGGGCTCTCTACGTCGGCCACAAACTGTTTCCACAACTACCTAGTAGGCAGGAGTCAAGTAGTCAAAATAGCATCTCACACCTCCCACCCTTTGCCTGTCCCAACTGCTGTCCTGCAAGGCTCAGTCCTGGGTCCCCTTCTGTTCTCCATCTTTCTGAATGACCTCCCAGCGGCATGCTCACACTCCTCTATACAGATGTACGCAGATGACACTGTCCTTTACTCCTCTGGTCCCACAGCCCTTAACATAGCTTCCCAACTCCAGGAAGATTTCAACACTATCCAGAACTGGTTTAGGACTAACCAGCTATTTCTTAACTCCAAAAAAAAGTATCACTAACTTTTGGCACCCCTCAAAGGCTCTCCCGACAAGACCCCTCCCCCTATTTCAAAACCCTGGATGGAACTCCCCTGGAAAACTGTATGAGCTTCAGATACCTGGGTGTATGGCTAGAACAACACCTAGATTTCTCTGCTCACATCACCTCTCTTCATAAGTGGTTACTCCCTAAACTTGGAGCACTGTACCGCAACAAAAGCTGCCTCCCCGCACAAACAGGGCATGCCATTGTACAAAAAATGATCCTCCCCGTAATTGACTATGGCGACATAATTTACTTCACCGCCCCTGTGTCAGCTTTGGCCAGCCTAGACACCCTGTTCCACTCATTCTGCCGCTTCATCCTCGGCAGTCACCAATCAACCCATCACTGCAATCGCTCTAGCTCACTAACTCTACCATCCCTACATGACCGTAGACAAACCAACTGTGCCAGATTTACAGCCAAATTCTGGTCCAACTCCCCCCCCCACCTGACCTCTGCTCTCTCTCCCAACAACCAGCACCTACATACTCCCTTAGATGGGTTGACCATAAACTGCTCCATGTCCCATTTATGCGCACATCCAAAGGACAGGCCGCTTTTAATTAGTGAATACCTCAGACCTGGAATGCCCTACCAGCCCCCATCTGCCACACACCAAATACCTCCCTACAAAGCAAGTTAGTCCATACACATTTCACCTCCAGTTGCTCATGTTTCAGCTACGAACTCTTACTTAAATGTCTCGCTGCTATATTCGCATATGTACTGAACTGTATCTTCCCTCTGTTTTCTCTATACTGTTTGTAAGTATCCTACCCCTAACAGTAATCCTTCCCCCAGCTATGTAATTTTTTTCCCACACAAATGTACTGTAACAATCCTTGTACAACTCTGTACTGTCTAAGCATTACTAATATGTAAGTGGGTCCTGGACCCAAGGTCGCATCTGGAATCGAACATGTTGCTCAGTATGCTTTCCTGGTAAAACTCATAAATAAATAAATAAATCTGCCGACACTGTCTATGTACCTTGCTCAAGGTGTGGTCAGTTTAAGATAGCAAGGTCATCTTCAGAACAGATAACATGAGGGTGGTGGTACACACCATTAATGGGCAACTAAGGGCAAAAGGGCCAATGACGGTATCCATGCGAGTCTTTGTACTTAAGTGCCTCACCTTAAATATCCATTTCAAAGCTCTGCATGTGCCAGGTGTTGGTAATGATATCACTAATACTCTTTCTCATTTACAATGGCAGAGATTCTAGGAACTGTTGCCCAGAGTGGAAGAACATCCCAGAAGAGTCCCAGCTATCCTTCTTGGAGTTTGCAAGCCAGAAGTCTGGAAGCTACTCGGGAACTTCTTTGCTCACAGCACATGGGCAGCATATGGCAGGGTTGTTCAGAATTTTTGTAATCATGTGTTGGGCCCAGGTCTGGAAAAATGTGTGACCAATATCAGTAGGCCAGCTATGCCAGTATGTAGTACAGATGAAAAGGTAGCACGTCAAAATGGCGATTAAAAAACGGTGACTGCTAAAAGGGCTCAAGGATAATGTCAAATGACAAATTTGGCGATGTCTGTACCCTCTCCCCAAGGTCCACTCCCTCTGGAGTAAGTATATTTAGTAAGGTGGGGTGTGGAGGACACAGCCCCCCGAAAAACAAGATATTGCCAAATTTGCCATTCGGCATTATCCTTGAGCCCTTTTAGCAGTTGCTGCTTTTTATTCGCCATCTTGACATGTAACCCAGATGAAACTAGTGGGATATATACCACTGTAGTTGAGCAACACCTGGTAGACATAGCCTGGTTTTCCAAAATCATTGGGTTTGAGACCAACACACAAGCCTTTAGGCTTTGTCAGGTGCTGGAAAGGTGGGCTGAGGGCATACCTACAAGGGTGGATGACCATTGCCCAATTAACTCAGGCCTGTTCAAGCATGTTTGGGGAGAATGACAGTGTGTGTGTGCTCATCCCTGTCAGAGGTGTTATTCTGAACAGCTTTCTGTTGGCCTTCTGTGGGGCATTTAGAGTGTCTGAGTTGGCTCAGTCAAACGAGGTGAAAGGGGCGGAGGTAAACTTGGCATATAACAATGGCAGTAATCCAGTAGGAGGTATTCATATGGCACTGGAAGGGGAAGACAGATTGCCTTGTAAGGGGCTGCTGGTGCAACCTAAGGTAACCCCCAGGGGCACAATGGGATGTGCAGGCTGAGATACAGGATTATGTAACTCAGAGGCTTGGTGGTGGTGGGGCTGTGACACAGAGACAGAATCCTGCTGACAGTATTTCAGTTTTGACACATCGTTATCTGAGCTACTAAAGTTTTGACATTGAATAGAAGGGAAACAGATTAGGGCAGAGAAGTGGACATGGCATACTTAGACTTCAGCAAGGCTTTCGACACTGTACCACATAGGCTCATAAGGAAAGTGGGCAGTTTGGGAGTGGGCCAGAATAGAGGCTGTACAGAGGAGGGCAACTAAAATGGTGCAGGAGCTGCATCAGAAGCCCTATGAGGGGAGGTTGAGGGATCTCAATATGTACACCCTGGGAGAGAGCAAGGAGAGGGTGGATATGATAAAGACCTATAAATACCTCAAGGGGGTGAATAAGGTATAGGAGGAATGTATTTTTTAGAGCAGAAAGTGCACAAGAACTATAGGGCATGCAACAAAGCTGTACAAGGGGAATGTAGAAGAGATGTGAGGAAGTATTTATTCACTGAAATGGTGGTAGATACCAGGAACAGTCTTCCAGTGGAGCTGGTGGTGGTGAAAACAGTGGTGAGATTCAGGGATACATGGGATAGGCACAAAGGATTCTTGGAAGGGAAGGGGGGAGGTACCCGGAGATCAGGTAAGGTCTGTGATGACAGTATAGGCTGGAAAAATGGGCAGACTGGGTGGGAAAGCAATCCTTATCTGCTGCCAAATTATGTTTCTATGAATTCCATTGAGTTTAGTACTTACACCTTTCCCACTGGAGCAGCTACCAATGCATAGAAACATAGAAACATTGAATTTGAAGGCAGATAAGGACCACTTGGCCCATCTAGTCTGCAAGGACCAAGAGCTTCTCAGACAGCCATATTCAGGTACTATGGAGGTGGAGGTTACAGGGTTTTGAAAGGTATATGAGACCACACTTGCTATAATTTTCTTGATTTCTTTCCAGATGAATTATAGATTTGTGGACACTCCTTTATCCACCGGGTAGCCAGGTGGGTGATGCAGACTCCGGGGGTGAGAACCTCTTTCTGGACCCCCTAAAGAGGCAAGTGCATTAGATGTGGTGCATGGGAGCAGGTGGCAGGACTTCCTTCTATGGGTCATGGCAGAATCCCAACAGTGTGGTCCTCTCAGAGTGCTAGTGACCCACCTGGGTGGCAATGACCTGGGGCAGGTGAAGTCACTCAGATAGCTGTGCCAAATTTATTTAAGCTTTTGTTAACCTGGTAAGCACATTAGACTGAGGGCCTATTTCCAGGTGTGACCAGGAATGTTAATAATATCGTACAATCACATAATACAATAAATACATGATATAAAAGTAAAAACAAATATGCAGCACAAAATAAACTAAAATATACAATTATTTACAAATCATAATAACATCTAAAACAATGAAAAAGTAATTGAAGCATTTGCAGCATGTACTAGATATTAGATGCTCTTTCAACCTCTTTTAAACTTGTACTTTGTTCTGGAACACCTGATTTCTAAGGGAAGTAAGTTCCACAAACTGGGGCCAGAGTACAAACAAAGCCTTTCAGCCCATATTAGATTTAACAAATGGAACTACAATCAATTAGGAGGCATTTGATCTCAGAGTAGACCTTTTAGAGACTGGCTACGTCAAATAATGACTAGAGCATTGTGGATGATTATTGCTTGAGATATTATGGATAAATGCTGCAAAATCATTCAGCCTTTTTTCCACTTCTACAGGTCAGTCTCACAGGCATTATAACAGACAATCGAGCAACAATTTAGTCATGACAAAAATAGCTTCTTGCAATCACTACCAGACCAGTTTTCAATTGTTGTTGATTCCCATAGCTATACCCAACATTTGATTCACAGTTTTACAAACAAATTCTATTTGAACATCACACAAAAGTGATAGATCTAGCATAATGTGTTGATACAGCATTTAAAAGTCACAACATTTTCAGTTATTAATCCATCCAGACTGTAAACACACAACTACTCCTGTTTATGAGCAAGCTTTGATTTCATGCCAAGCAGCGTGGTCTTTGTTTTCTGTATTATAATAATAACTCACTAACATTCTTTCAGCTGTAAGCCCCCATTCTGGGCTTATCTGGTTTGCTTCCATTTCCTCATTATCCCTGATTGGCTCACTGCTGCCATGACCTGGGTCCAATGTGCCCAAAACTCTTCGTCTGGTCCCCGATGTGTTTCTCCCTATGAATGGGGCTGGAGGAGTAGAGATGCAGAACCGCCATATTGCGACTGCATGAATGTGCGAGTAGTGGTCCGTGCATGTGCAGCAGCACATTCCGGCTTTCTTGGTGCTACTGCATTGCACCAAAGGCCTCTCCAATGCTTCTGGACCCCAGAATCAGTAAATCAGGATCTAGAAACATGGAGGGGGCACATAAGAACCACAAAATGTTTTATTTTAAGAGCGCCAATGAGCACCAAGGGAGCCATTAATAGATATTAATTAGGACTCATGAATATTAATAAGTCTGTTTACCACCTGGGGAGACTGTAGAAACATCGGCAGTGACAGGCAGTAGAAAGGGATCTGTGTGTTATTCTGGTGATCAGATGATGGGAGAGAGGAGGGTCTCTAAAGGACTGTGGAGCAAAAAAATAGATATAAATGTTTTGTCTGGCTGCTCCAGAATTTTAAGGTTATTTACTTATTTTTTATGTAAACATTTGATAACCGGGAAAGGCATACTGAGCTGAGGCTCATTTCCAGGTGTGACCCGGGGAAGAGAGAAGGGGATATAATGCAGAAAATACATGATAGATACATGAGCTAAATATACAGTTGCATAAGTTATACAACGAAATATTGTACATTCAGATGGTCAATATACAAATAGTATCATACAGTTCAGAGGATTAGATTACTATCCACAAAAAACAATTAACATGAGGCTGGGCCTGTGAGTGGGTAAAGCAAGTGCAGATGGGGAGTGAAAGTTGTCGGATGTGGTATTTGAAGCAGTTGTGAGAGGGTGAGTTTCTTAGGAGAGGAGGAAGTTGGTTTCATAAAAAGAGGAATCTGCAGGTGAAGAGGATTTGTCAGTGGATGAGGAAGGTTTGGGGAGGGAGAAAGAATGGGAGTCCCTTGAGCTCAGTGAGTATGGGGAAATGGCAGCTGGTGTTAGCCTCTCTGCCAGGTAAGGGGGGAGCAGGATGAACCAGAATTTGAATATGAAGGAAATGGAGTGGCTGAAGTGACGATGTGATGGGGTAGTATCCCATGGGAAGAAAGGAGAGTGCAGTAGTTGTTTCTGAGAGGGGAATTTGTGGCAAAGCAGCAGAAACCATAGAAGAGGGAGTTGAGCCTAGATAACGAGGAGGAGGGGCAGTCCCATACACTGTGTCAACGTAGTCAAAGATGGGAGTGATTTTTGCTAATAATATGTGTCTAATGGGGAGTGGAGGGCATCACGACTTCTGTATAGTAGGCCTAGCTTAGGGTGGAGCTTTGTTGTGATGGCATTGATGTAATTCGAGAAGTTTAACTGGGAATCACACCATACTCCTAGATATTTGTATGTAGAGACAGCATTTAGTGGATTTCTGTCTAGGTAAGCAATAGCAAGTGGACAGGATATTCTAATGAGTTTTTGATCAGACCTGAAAGTCATGGAAACAGTTTTGGATGAGTTTATTTTGAGATGGTTTGCATGAAAGTTGAGATTCCATAGTAGTCTGTGGGTACAGCAGAAATATTCTTCACCTTTAACCACTGCCACAGCCAGTCAGAAGGCAGGAATTGTCAGAGGGATCTATGGGACTGCAAATGTACTTATGGGAGTAAAAGCAGGGACAATTCTAGTCACCCAAATGAAGGACCAATAGGGCATCAAGAGTTGTAAATAAATATTAATTTGTTCAACTGTACAACTGTTGCAGCCAATGAGAAGGGGCTGCTGGAAAACTGATAAAAGGGTCTATTTTGTGCACCAAGGAGGGATTCCTGAGTGCAGAGGAAGAGTTTACATGAGGGATTGCCAGCCCTGAAGGCCTGCCTGTTTGTCCAAAGGCCTTATCTAGCCCAGTACTGGATCAGCTGCAGAATACCTGGAGAAGTAAATACTCCCTGCCAATCAAACTGGACTGCGTGTGAGGTTCCCAGGGTGAGATTTCAACCTGCGGCTGAGTGAATTTGTTGCTGAGAAGTAGAAGTTGCTGCTGAGAATTTAGAGCTGCTGCTAAGATTTGAACCTGGGGCTATAAAAGAAAGACATTGCAGCCAGAGTTGAGAGACTATTGAGATTGGCTGCCAGAGATAGACAGCTGACTGTCCTGCAGTGCAGAGAGAGCCAGAGGAGTTTGGCAGCTGAAAAGCGGAGACTAGGAAGGTCACAGTCTAATGCCACAGTGTCTGCAGTAGAAAGTAAAAATTACCTGCAAGCTATGCCCCCCCTTGGTGGGGTAAGTGCATTAGAGACGACTTCTGCTGCAATCTGGAGTAACTGTCCTTGCTCGGAATAGAGACCAAAGCAAATTTCCCAGCTCCTGTGCTGTACAGGAGAAAAGCGTGTGCCAGCTATCAGTCTGGGGAACGACCAGCCTGCTCTGGTTACATGTGATAACGGTGAACGCCTAAAGGCAATCACCATTATCGAGAAGTCAAGAGTGCCGAAAATTTATTTTGGCACTCTGACAACCCGACATGCAGCAAAATGGCACCGTGGACTTAGTTTTTTAATGTTTTATGAGGGTGTCTGTGCCCCCTGCACCCACCTGCGGGGGTGTTCACCCCCCGAACCCCCTACTTAAGGATTCTCAACTCCAGGGGGGTGCATGTCTGGGGGTGGGGTGGTAAAAACATAAAAAAAAAAGGTTTGGGCCAGGTGCAACAAAAACGCACCAGTGCCCGGACCCAAGCCCAGTACCCTGCCAACCAATGCCACCAACCCATCCACCACACCATGGAGTCAGCTCAGTAACCCACTGCAGCACTACCCCTCACATTCCCTCCTGCCCCTCGCTGTGCGTCCTTGCTCCCCCTGTGCGCGTATGTAAAGTGACATCCCATCGCTATATTCACCAATCCCCCCATCCAGCCGCCCTACCCTACGGTTGCCCTGGAGACATGCGCTGGGGATTGGGTCACCATTATTGTAGGCACCAATCCCCAGGACTGATATCTTGTGCTACCCCTGCTCTGTACCCCAGACTGAAGAGGAGATCACCAGAAAGGAAGATGCAGAGAGGACTGCCAGGTGAATAGCACATACAAAGTCACCAGGAGTGAAGACTGGAAAGGCCTGACAGGTGAAGCCCAGCTTTCTTAATTTCTTTGGCCAACTGCTTCTTTGTACACCAACACCTCCTGATACTGGCATGGCACGGTACCTTGAAACCAGTTTCTTCCATTCCTTTGAACTGCTGAACTGTAAGTACCCGGGCTGCAGCTTTGGGGAGTCTTGATTCAGATAGCTAACTAGGTGGAAATTAAGGGGGGCTAATCTCTGGGTAGGACTCTGGTAGAAAACAATGCCCAGGCCTAGATGTTAGAGTTAAGTTTGTGAATTTAAAGTGTGGGCCCCAACGAAAGATCTCCTTGGCCACTTTTGCAACACAGTGAGGTAACCACCAAAAAGACTGTATAGACTTTCTGGGCAGCTACCAAGGGAAAGATGGGTTAACCTGCAGGTGGGAGGTGGGGATTATTTGGGGCAGAATTGTTTAGCCAGTTGTTATTGTTGTTGCTGTTGTTGTTGTTCATGTTAATTGCTGCTATACAGTGTTTCTGTAAAGAAGGGGGATATTGTCAGACTGTATGGGGGGCAGCTAACATATTTTCCTAGCGGGTGGTAACCTACTATTTGCTTACAGGTTTTCCCTATCACTTCCTCTGATGGAGGCACCATGCCTCTCTACACCTACCTATCCTAACCCAGGCCTGCCCCCTCAAAGGTGAGTGCTGTGAGGACCTTGAGGGCCCCAGAACAGCCAAAGGAGAGTCAAGGGGCTGTTATACAGCCAGTCAGTAATAACTTTGAAATAAGCATTCAAATTATTGTTTAATTTTACTAAATCATCAATATGCTTATAGATAATATTATCAACATACAGAAGCAATTTGCAATTCAGTTTTACAAAAGATAAAGCATTATCAAAAATTGAAAAGAGCAAAGGGCCCAAAACAGAGCCCTGTGGCCCAAGTGTCTGTAACAAAAGAAGATAAGGGCCCCAATTCACAAAAAAATCACAACGATAACGCAACATTTTGCATTGCGCTTTGCAATCGCCCAGGTATCCAAAAGTGCTATTCACAGTTGTATAGCACACTGCAATATCTGACTGTGAATAGGCTAGTCTAAGACAGCAGTAACTCCAGTACTGCCAGCGTTACCCCAGTAGTGCCCACTCAACATGCAGCCATGAGCATGGTCCTGCAATGAATAGTGCACAGGTGCTACTTCCTATTCACAAAGGAAGCCATGCAAATGAGCCCATTGGCCATGCAAGGTGCTAGCTGTCCATTTGCATGCCCATTATGGGCCTATTTGCATAGGCTGCGGTGAGTGTAGAGATGTCAATCAATGTCAATTAGTGTGTGCTGTATACAGTACATGCTCATTGACAGCTCAGTCAGTGGCCAGCCGAGGTGAAGATAGGAGGGCTGTGCTGGTCGCCTACTTGGGTTTGGGATGGGGGAGGTGGGGTGGTGGGACACTATCTGTTGGAGTGGGGGAGTGGCAGGTGCACTAAACCCCCAGGGAATAGCTGTTAATCCACTTACTGGGGATCTGGTATAGAGAGGGGAGTTCACTAGACCACCAAGGAAATATTGCTATTGACTATACAGGGGATCGGGTTAAAACATAGAAACATAGAAGTTGTCAGCAGATAAGGACAGCAAGGCCCATCCAGTCTGACCATTTTTTTTCTACCTTATGAATGTGCCGTAGACCTTTACTCTGTCAATGGCCTATCTATTCATACTCATCTGTATTGCTCCCATATGCCTATCCCATGCCAGTTTGAAGCCCTGCACCATATTCATACCTACCACTTCCTGAGGTAGGCTGTTCCATGCATCCACCACCCTTTCTGTAAAAAAACTTCCTCACATTACCTCTTAATCGGCCTTCCTCTAATCTCATGCTGTGTCCTCTTGTCCTGCTATTTTTCTTATGTTGAAATATGTCAAACTCTTTCACCTTGTTAATGCCCTTAAGGTGTTTGAATGTTTCGATCATATCACCTCTCTCCCCCCTTTGCTCTAGTGTATACATATTGAGCTCCATTAATCTGTCTTCATATGTTTTCTGATACAGTCCCTGCACCATTTTGGTTGCCCTTTTCTGGACTGCCTCCATTTTGTTAATGTCCTTGTGAAGGTGTGGCCTCCAGTACTGCATGCAGTACTCCAGAAGGATTCTAACCAGTGTCTTGTAAATAGGGATTATTACCTCTCTCTTACAACTTGTCATACCCCTATTCATACACACCAACATCCCCCTAGCCTTACCTACCGCTTTAGTGGTCTGCTTGAATGATTTCAGGTAATCGGTGATGATGATGTCCAATTCTCTTTGTTTCCTTGTGATTGCCAGCACTTCCCCTCTCAACCTATAGGTGACTTCAGGGTTTCTCTTCCCTATGTGCATGATCTTGCACTTCTTTGTGTTGAACCTCAGTTGCCACTCTTCCAACCATTTTGCCAGTTTATCCAGATCTCTTCTCATTTTGCCCACTACAACTGGATCATCTCCTCTTTTGCAGATCTTGGTGTCATCTGCAAACAGACAAACCTTACCCTCCAGTACATCTGCAATGTACTGATGAAGATATTGAAGAAGACTGGCCCCAGGACTGATCCCTAAGGTACCCCACTTGTGACTTGCATCTCTTCTGACTGTATATCGTTTACCACCTCTCTCTGTTTTCTGCCCGCCAACCAGTGTGCCACCCAATTGACCAACTTCTGACTCACTCAAGCATTTCCATCTATATTAATCAATCTTCTATGTGGAACAGTATCAAAAGCTTTGCTGAATTCAAGGTAGGCAATATCAACTGCACCCCCGGAGGGGGGGCTCCAGTACCTCTGCCAATCACTAGTGCTGCAGCGGATTAAAGCAAGGTATCAATCAGCAGTATTTGTTCCACGCAAGAGGGCCTGTGAAAGGTCCTTGAGCAGAGCAAATTCTTTGTTATTTGGCTAATGCCAATAGTCACATCCTCTTTCCCTCATTTCATTGCATCTCCCTCCACACTTTGCCCCCGAACAAACCTGGTTTGAGGGTGCAAACTCTGCTTTTGTGAATACTAACTTGGTGCAAAACCCAGTTTGTGCCATGCAAACAGAGTTTGCTCAGGGGCAAAGTTTTGTGAATCTAGCCCCAGATATTGTATTATAAATATTGACCATCCGCATATAATTACCCAAATAATTCTGAAACCACACCAAGGCAGAACAAATCCCCAGTTCTAACAACCTTAGCAAAGTTTGCGTGTCTCAGTTGGTAGCACATCTGCCTCTGGACCAGAAGGTCATGGGTTCTCATCTCACACCGGTATTGGATTCATACCTAAAATGCTGGTATCTGAGTGCAGTATTAGGGGGTGCTGTACTGCTGGACTGCTGGGGTATACCATCCTTCAGATGAGACATTAAACCAAGGTCCCTTATACCCATCCAGGTGCTGTCCTAGTGGGTGTGCAGGTGGAAGTGAAAGAACCCAGACCACTCTTCGCAAAGAGTAGGGAACATTCCCGGTGTCCTGGCCAACATTCCGTATCCCATAAACTGGATCATGCAATTATACTGGCTGTGTGAGGGTGTTGATGTGTGGTATGGCTAAGACTACACATTGAGTCACTTCACTACCAGTCTAGCATTGCTTATAAAGCACTTTGGGATACACTGTGTATAGAAAGTGCTATATAAATGCGGATTCTTCTTCTTCTTCTTAAACTGGAGTTTTTTTTACATTAACAGTGTTTCCTTTTAGCAGAAGGCAGTGGGAGGGTGTTAAGATTGTCAAATAAATGGTCAGTTGTAATATTTTAATACATTTATAAACTTTGCTGGGTTATCACATAGTGCATGGCAGCACCTATGTCCGAGTGCATACCCAGAAAGCTTGGCCCCTTGCAAGCAAAGCCGAGTATGAGTGGAGGTGACACATGCAGTCATGCGTGTCTGTTAGAGTCAGCCAAGACAGAATGAATACAGGGGCCATGAATCCAAATCTTGAAACAGAGCATGATACCAGGATTGTGGAGAAGGAAACAGTAAACACTATAAATGAGACACTGACTGAAATTAGTAATGATAAAGGAACACAAAGGGTAAATGAGGGGACTGAACTACTCACAACTCAAGACACAATATAGCAGAATTTATGAAACCCTGGAAGTGAACCAAATATAAGAGACATTGTAATTATAAATGACTCAGTCCTTAAATACATGGACAAACACATATGCAGGAGTAGGAAAGAAACTACTACTGTGAGTAGCCTCTCATGAGCAGGGATAAGGGACATCAAAAACAACCTCCAAAACTTCATGAAGGGCTCACTCATGCCATTAGTTATAGTATGCTACATACAGGCACAAATAAGGCTAGCTGAAGAAGAGAATTAGAAATGCAAAGAGACTTTGAGGAGGTGGGGGATATATTTAAACAGAACAATTGCAGAGTGGCTGTTGTTGAAATACCGCCTGCTTTTAAAACAACTGAATGGCTGGCTCAGAAGGTGGTGCATCAGGGAGAGATTCTACTTTCAAAGAAACTGGGATGGGTTTGAGGGAGGCTTTAAACTATACAATACAGATGGCTGACATTTAAACAGCGCAAGCACACAAGTTCTGGAAGAGAGAATAAATCATGCCTTCAAGCTAAATTTAAACTAACTTAAAAGAAGGAAGGTGGGGGGAGATAAAAAGAAAATTCACAACAAAACCACAGAGATTAACAGTTGGAAAACTGTTAAGATCAACTGAAAGGTTCTGCCACTGAATACCTGAAGTCTAGTCAACAAAATTCAGGAATTACATTTTATAATGAGAACTGCAATAACAGAAACTTGGTAGCAGAAAGATGACTGGGGACAGAAACTTGAAGGATATAGCTTATTTTGCAAAGTTAGGGCATCTAAATGACAGGAGAAGTGGCCCTAAATGTTAAAAATACAAACAAGGCAGTAAAAGTCAAAATATCTTGAGGAAGCAATACAGAGCAAGTATGGGTCAAATTAACACCATACAAAAGCAATAAAATAACAGTGGGGGTATTCTATAGAGAATAATCACAGACAACAGAACAGAACCTAGAGTTTATGTCAAACATTTGAAATCTGGACATAAGAGAGAAAATTATACTAGCTGGTGACTTTAGCCTGCTAGGGGATAACTAGAAACAGGGGAAGGAGGAACAGAATTTGAAAAATACTTTTTAGAAGTCACAGATTCATTAAAGCTGGAACAATATGTAAAGCAAAGTTACTTGGGGGGGGGTCATTACACCTGATAATAAGCAATACGGAGGAGGAAATCTTTAATTGCATAGTCAGAGAACCATTCAGTATCAATGACCATAACATGATTCAGTTTGAAATTTAAAACCAATATAACATGTTGCAACAAAGCAAACTATGTAAAAAAACTGCTATAACAGTGGAACTGGAAAAGTGAATTTGAGGAACTAAACCAGGATGATATGTGGGAAAAACCAACAGCTAAAATTCATGAATGTGAATCCCAATTTATACTGGCTAGAACCAAACATAATTCAAGAGGGTAAGTTCTGGTTTGATGCATAAAAAAGATCAGGAAGCTAATAAGGTGAAAGAAAAAGGTGTATAAACAGGCAAAACATCATAAATCACCCACCTTATGGGAGTACTGTAAAAGTCATGTCAAAATTTGCAAATATAAATTAGAAGGGAAAAAAGAGGTGGAACAAAGACTGGTAAACAAAGTCTAACACAATAAGAAATCGTTCTACGACCACATAAATAGTCTAAAAAGGAAAACAACAAATAGTCTCAATTACAGAAAACACCACTCAAGTAACAAACAACTCAGAAATGGCTGAGATCTTTAATAACTTTTTCCGCACTGTGTATCAGGAAAAGGACAGTATTAGCATTAATGCTCAGTTTTCCTGGGTAAACACAAAATTAAGGATTAAATATGTAATGAAGTATCTGAGAAATCTGAATCTGAATAAATTCCCCTGCCCAGATGGAATGGACCCAGGGTTCATTAAAGAATTGTCTAGTGAATTAGCTGGCCCAATAATTATGATCTTTCAGCCATCTCTGGATAAAGGGCAGGAAGTGCCAGCCTGCAGAGAGCCAATAATGACTCCCATATTCAAAAAAGGGGTTGAGATCAAATTATAAGAATTACAAACCAGTAAGCCTGACCTCTATGATGGGAAAAGTATTGGAAAGCTTTATTAGGGAGGTAATTGAAAATCATCTAAAAAAACAGCTCTGCTCAGAGCCAGTAGGGCTGTAGTCAAGGAATTTGAGGTAAAAATATTGAAACTTTGGGTCCTATTCCAAGACTAATGGCATAACTTGCATGTGGTTGTGAGTTACATTATTTGCCACTCCGCCAGGGACCCTACACCACATTTCAGGAGTGGCAGGGTCTCTGCACTTGTGACATGTGGGATTCCCCAGGCATAGACTACTACCACATGCCTGGCGCATAGAACCCACATATCACAAATTGCAGCTGGCGACGGCCAGCCCTCCAAAGCCCCCCCCCAACCTGGACCACCTCAGCACACACCAGGGGGCATGGAGGGACAGGACAGAAGGCTCAGGCATCTTGGGGGTGCAATAGAAACTGACCCATGGGGTCCCCGACATTTGGGGCAGGGGGCTGAGGTATGCCTGTGGGGCATGGAAACACAACTGTGCCAATGTTGTGGTGCCACTGGGCAGGCAGCCAACCGATAGCACCATTGTCTGCCACTTAGAGCAGCTTTGGACTGTCTGAGTTTAGCTTTGCCAATGCCCCTTCCTGAATGACAATTGCGGGTTACGACAGCCACCCTCCTAGAATTGGGTGAAGTTGCTGTCATAACCCACACTTGTGCCAGGCATTGCAGGCTGTGGCGTAGTGGGTGGCATAACCCGCAGATGTCACAGCCCTCATCTGTCATGGCACAAGTCACCACTTGGAATACCACCAGGCGTAAGGCATGGCATATGCCATGGGGTTTGGCATATCTCACCTTAAACAAGCATATCCTGTCTTGGAATCTGGCCACTTGCTTTTTGAAATTTTGACACCAAATTTTCAACATAGACTTGTTATGACCCTGCCTCATGAAGAAGGGCAGAGGAAATGTACAACTCCTGGCCTAAAGGTGATTTTGTGCAGGGACAGCAAAATCAACTTTTAGGATGCAGAAACACATGTTGGGTAGGAGTTGAAAAATGAAAGTTATTACATTCATGAGGTTCCATAAAGAAATGTCCATGTTGAAAATTTGGGATAAAAATATTGCATATTAAAAAAGTTATGAGCCTGCATTTGCAAAAGTCAACATAGCCTCATAACTGTCTTTGTTGTTTTAATGATTTTATACCAAATTTAAATCATAGCCTTCTTATGACCCCACCTCATGAATAAGGTCAGAGAAAATTTTCAACTCCTGTATGAAAGGTGATTTTGTGCAGGGACTACGAAATCACCTTCCAGGATGTAAAACAAAACAAAAAACATTTTGGCCAGGATTTGAAAAATGACAGCTGTCACATTTATGAGGTGCTGTAAAGATATGGCTATGTTGTAAATCTGGGGCAAAAATATTGAAAATTACCAAAGTTACAAGCCTGCATTTTCAAAATTCAGTGTTGGTGCATAACCTTATTGTTATTATTACACCAAATTTTCAACATAGTCTTCTTATGGCCCCACCTCTTGAACAAGGGCTGAGAAAATTTGAAACTCTTGCCTGAAAGGTGATTTCATGTAGGGACCACAAAATCACCTTTAGAGGTTGAAAAAAAAACATTTTTGCCAAGATGTGAAAAAATGACAGCTGTCACACACATGATGGGCTGTAAATATACGGCTATGTTGTGAATTTGGAGGAAAAATATTGAAAATTATCAAAATTATGAGCCTGTGTATGCAAAAGTAAATGTAAACTCATAACTTTTTTGTATATATTTTTACACCACATTTTCAACATAGCCTTCTTTTGATCCCATGTCATGAACAAGAGTAGAGAAAATGTTTAACTCTTGCCTGAAAGGTGATTTCATGCAGGGATCACAAAATCACCTTTCAGGATTAAACAAAAACCCATTTTGGCCAGGATTTGAAAAATGACAACTGCCACACTCATGAGGTGCTGTAAAGATATGGCTAAGTTGTAAATTTGTGAGAAAAATATTGAAAATTACCAAAGTTTTGAGCCTGTGTTTTCAAAATGCAACATAGGCTCATGATTATGTTGTTTTTTTAAATATTTGTACATCAGATTTTCAACATAGCCTTCTTATGACCCCTCCTCATGAACAAGGGCACAGAAAAGTTTCAACTCCTGCCTGAAAGCTAATTTTCCACAGGGACAGCAAAATCACCTTTTGGGACAGATCTACCTAATTACAGTGCAGTTGTTCATGAGGTTAAGGCAGTATAGCACAATGGTCTAAGGCTCTGAGCTGCAAATCTGGAGACTTGGGTTTGAATCCCACAGCCCCCACTTGCATACTGTGTGACCCTCAGCAAGTCACTTAACTTCCCTGTGCTCCCAGGTCACACCTGTAAACAAGCTTTCAGTTTAGTGTGCTACTCCTGATTAAACAATTGGTGGAAACAAAGGTGGGGTCCCAAAGAAGGCATGTTGACACTTTGGGTCAAAAATATGAAAAAATGGCCAAGTTATGACACTAAGTTCAAAAATCCATTGAAATGCATTGTACCACATACCTATTCCCTCAATTCATGGTCTGGTTTTGAAGAGTAAAGACGTGTCTGCAGTCCACAGAAGATTATGGTGCTCAACCCCCTCCCTCCGTGGGTAGGTAAGGGCTTGGGAAGGTGTGGGGTGGTGGATATTGACTGGGAGGGTTTGGTGGGGGTCACTATCAGCCACAAAAGACATCGATGAAAGGTTTTCTTCTTTCAGGTTTAAGGAAAAAACAGACCGAGGATTCCTGATTGCAACACTGGGGGATTGGGCATCCCAAGTGCCAGTGTTATGATTCTGGGGGAATGTGGGGTGGTGGGTGCTGACAGGGAGGGTCTCATGGGGAGGAGAAAAAACATATTTAAAAAAAGGTCACAGAAGAACACGATCAAGACACTGAGGGATTGAGCACCTCAAGTGGCATTGTTATATTTCTGGGGGGGTGCTGAGAGGGAGGGTCAGGTGGGGAGATATCTATAATTTAAAAAAAAATAAAATAAATAGGTGTTCACAGAAGAGCAGGACACACTCTGCCATGTCCAAGATGGCCACTGGTCTCTACTGCATATGCACTGGTAGTCTTGCATGTGTAGTACAGTTTGGTGGCCATCTTGAACACAGCAGAGTGTGCCATGTTCTGCTGTGACCACTGACAATAAAAAAAATAGTGCAGTGTGACTTACACCAGAGACAACAAGCAGAGTGCTTCATGGATGTGTAGGTGACTAAGTTGCAACTCTTACATGTTGTTCAGTCAGAAAGAATGGACTGAGTCCTTTTCTGATAGCAAGAGATCTGCAGGGCCTTGCCCACTGCAGCCCTAAGAAAGGACTGGAAGATTATATGATGGGAAACAAAGGATGTGTATGTAAAGCTTCATGTCAGGCTGGGACAATATGACAAGTGAGGTACCAGAAGGGACAGTATCAGTCCTAACCTCTCTAACATTTACATGTCATCCGTGACATGCTCAAATAAAGACTGGTTGGGCAAATTTGCAGACAACACAAAAATGGAGGTAGTGGGGAATTCTGAAGAAGCAGTCAAAAATTTTGAGCAGGAATTTAATGAGCTGGAATTGTGGGCCATCAATACAAAACTGAAGTCTAATGCTAAAAAGTGTAGAGGAAATTAAGTTAAGGAAAGATCTGGGAGTGTCTATAGCAAACGTTTTAACCTTCAACATTCACTGTGAACAAATCAGTAAGAAATGCAACAACATTTTAGGCTATATAAACTGAAACATTGTAATCAGATCTAAGGAGGTTATCATACCACTGTATGGAGCCCTGCTCGGACTGCATCTGAAATACTGTGGGCAGTTTTGGGCCCCCTATAGGAAAAAGAGTGTTAATAGACTGGAGGAGGTGCAGTGAAGGGTAACAAAACAAGGGCAATAAAACTAGTGAAAGGATTAAAAGATTTAACATACAAGCAGAGACTGGACAGACTGAACATGTATTCATTGGAGTACAGAAGGCTTGGGGGAATCTGTGTTTAGTATATAATAATAATAATACATTTTATTTATAGGGCGCCTTATCTATAGCCAAGGTGCCTCACAATTTTAAAACAGATCAAACATCAATACAATTCAGATCAAACATCAATACAGTTAACATTAAAATAACAGTATACCATTCATCAAAAGAAAGGTCAGTCACTGAATTCCTGGTGCCACAAAAACGTCTTTAAGGCTTGCTTGAATTCTCCACAGTTGTGCACTCCTGTGACCGACGGGGTAGAGAATTCCAAAGGGTAGGGGCAGCATACATAAATGCTCTCACCCTGGATAATTTCAAACACACCCTTGGAATCTCTAGCAACTCCTCATTGGCTGAGTGGAGTGATTATCCAGGGCAGTAAGGAACCAGGAGCTCTTTCAGGTAATCTAGGCCCAGTTCATGTAGGGCTTTAAAAGTCAGCAAACTGACTTTAAAGGTGATCTGCCACTGTACTGGCAGCAAGTGCAGCTCACGCAGCACCAGCGTAATATTATAGGGCCGAGCCAATCCCGTCAAAAGCCAGGCTGCCACATTCTGCAGCAGCTGCAGGCAGCGGCTTTCCACCCCAGGAAGCCCTAGGTAAAAGGAGTTGCAATAATCTAAGTGCAAGGACACAAAGGCGTGGACCAAACTAGAAAGGTCACCAGATGGAATGAGATGCCTAATCCTGGCAATATTCTTGAGATCATAAAAGGAAAATTTGATGACAGCCGTCACCTGCAAATGCAAGGTCAGCCCTTCATCAAAAATTACCCCCAGGTTATCCACCTGTTCAGAGGTTGGGAGTGAACCACCACTGGGAAAAAGTCCCGAGGGCAAACCAACCCCCAACACCCCTATCGAGCAACCTGGGTCCACAACCAGCACCTCAGTTTTTTCCAAGTTCAACTTCAGCCAACTGGAATCCATCCACTCCTGGATTTCCTTCAGACAGTTATTAAAGACCGAGAGAGCTCCATCTTGGTTGGGTGCAAGCGAAAGGTAGAGCTGGGTATCATCAATGTAGCAGTGAAACCTCAGCCCATACCTTCTTACAATGTCTCCGAGGGGTAGCATGTACACTGCGAACAACATGGATGACAGCACTGAACCCTGAGGAACCCCACACGGCAGAGAAATAGGGCCTAAGGAAAAGACCCCAGACACCACTCTCTGCGTTCTACCCATGAGGAACAATGTAAATCACCTGAGGACTCTTCCTGACAGTCCACAGATGTGCCTCAGGTGACCAAACAACACCCCATGGTCCACGGTGTCAAATGCTGATGAGAGATCCAGAAGAACCAAAATGGAATGGCTCTTTTGATCTCTAGCCATCAGGAGATCATTGTGCACTCGAACCAGCGCTGTCTTGGTACTATGTCTCTTTCAAAAACCGGACTGGAGCAGTTCATAGATGTCATGGATGGTCAAATGGTCCTCCAGTTGTGCTGCCACTACTTTCTCAATCACCTTCCCTAAAAAGGGGAGGCTAGAGATAGGTCTGTAGTTTGCATGGCAGTCTGGGTTCAAGGTAGCTTTCTTCAAGAGTGGTGTCACCACCGCCTCTTTCAGGGAGCTAGGAAACTCTCCAGACTCTAGGGAGCACCAGACTATCCATGCAAGGACTGGACCGATAACATCAATACAGCCCAAAATTAGGGAAGTTGGTCCAGGATCCAAACCACAGCACATCGGGTGCACACCTTGGATGATCCGCATGACATCCATGAAATCCAGTCAGCTGAAGGTACTCTAAGAAGGCTGAGGTGCAGTGACCTCATGCTGATCAAAAGCAACCTCCATAGAGTGTGCCAGTTGAAGTACTGCCCTGATATCAGCCACCTTATTAGCAAAGAATCAAGTCTGCAGCACTCTTATTGTGAAAAGGGTCTCTGAACATGTAAACAAGCTGGGTTGCACAGTCTGTCTACAGTTCAGAAAAGCTGAGCTGGTCAATTCTGAGCAGCCGAAATCTCCCCGGACAGGAATTCTGCCTTCTTACAGGTGATTGCAGATTGATAGACTTGATAATGATCCATCAATCTAAGGCGATCGGTATCAAAGGCGGACTTTAGCCAGCAATGCTCTAACCTTCGTCCTAGTCTCTGCATCTCCCTCAGAGTCCCATCTAACCAAGGGGATCAAGGTCAAAGGGAGAGAGGATGAACACAGACTGGAGCAATGGAATCCAGAGCCACGGATATGGCCAAATCATAGGCCGTCACAAGGGTCTCAGGGTCACTGCTTGCTGACGAGAGGGATGAGAGCTTAAGCACCGCAGCTAGGCTATGCGAACTTATATCTCATAAAGGATGGTACCTAACCATCTCCACAGGGGGAAGCCTACATGGGGGGGGTGCTAAAACTAAACCCCATGGTGTAATGGTCTGACCACCCATCTAGTTCCACTCCCAGGTCAGATGTTTCAATCCCTAGGAGGAAGACTAAGTCAAGGGAGTGTCCATGTTTATGAGTAGCAGTGGTAACCACCTGTGTGAGGCCCAGATATGTTGCAAGAGAAGGATTTGTGTACTGGCTAGAATTCAGAGAAACAACATACTGTATGTTGGTAGAACACACAACAAACAACTAACAGGAGACCAGTATAAAACTAGTAAAAGGGGTTCGTGGATAAATCAGAGTTATAGCAGTTTGGGACAGACTTATCATCTTTGACAAAGCTTATTTAGGTAAAGCATCACATCATGTTATGTGTCACTCCATGTTAGCCATTTGCCTTTGAATAAAAAGAAAGTTGGTCTTGTTTTGAAACACCTGTGACTGCTACTTATAGTTTACCAAGACGTGAGAGTGCCATGACGGTCTGTTTGCTGGAATACTATTTTTGACACAGAGCACCCAAGTCCCTTAGAGTGACTCTGTTCTCACTCAAGAAACACCTTACACACCAGGGAATGCATTAATATAACCACTGAGAAATGGCAAGTCTATAATGGCTAATGTTCACTGATTTATAACTTCTTATGATGCCTATGAACAATAGAAGGTCATGATTGACCAAATAGAAATCCTTGGTCAGGTCCACAAAGATGACATCTGTGAAATCACTATTATTCATAGCCAAATACACATCAATAATGAAAGTGACCAAGACCGTTGTAGTGCCATGGTGGGACGTATAGCTATGCTGTTTGGCACAAACCAGACTGTAGTTTGCTCAATAATCATTTAGCTGTTCCTAGACTAATACCTCTATTTTTTTCCTAAGGGAGGCAAAATTGAGATTAGCCTATAAATGTCCATGCTTACAGCATCACCTTTCTTATACACTGGCATAACTCTTGCCACCTTCCACTTTCTTTTAGCTCACTACTGTGTGCGGTCCTCTTTAGTATAAGTGACATTGCAGAAGAACTGAAAGGGAAGGCATACATATTTACAGATGACACCAAGATCTGCAATAGGGTGTACACTCCAGAGGGGGTGGAGAGAATGACTAGAGACTTATAAAATTGTGAGGAATGGTCAAGGGTATGGCAGCTGGGTTTCAGTGCAACAATGTATAAAATTAAGCACCTTTTGAACAGGAATGCAGATGCATAGTATTGAACGGGAGGGTATTCATTGTCACTAAATAGGAAAGGGACCGGGGGTAATCATAATAGATGACCTTAAGGTGGTAAGGCAATGCTACAATGCAGTACAGAATGCCAAATGGATGCTGGGGTGCATAGGGAGGGGTATCAACAGCAGAAGGAGGGAGGGAGATGGTGTTGGCATTGCATAAGTCATTGGTGAGACCACACCTGGAGGACTGTGTTCAGTTCTGGAGATCACACCCCAGAAAGGACATAGACAGGGTAGAGGCCATCCAAAAAAGGGCAACAAAAGTGATGCAGGGGCTGTACCAAATGCCCTATGAGGAGAGAATGAGGGATCTAAACATGTACACCCAGAAAGAGAGAGAAGGGAGAGGGAGGCCATGCTAGAGACTTAAATACCTCACAGCAATGAATAAGGTACAGAAAGGGAATGTTTTCCAGAAAAGAAGGTGCACAAGAACTAGGGGGCATGCAATAAAGCTGGGGGTGGGGAGTTGAGGGATATGAGGAAGTATCTCTTCACTGTAAGGGCTGTGGATGTATGGAGCAATCTTCCAGCGGGGGTGCTGAGGTTGAAAACAGTAGCAGGCTTCAAGCATGGGTGAAGTAGGTATAAAATATAACTGGCATCAAAGTGTGAGGGAGGGAGGAAAGGGAAGTGGCTGGAGACCAAGTGAGGTCTGTGGTGGCAGAATAGGCAGGGAAAAGTAGGGCAGACTAGGTGGGCTAAGCGATCTTCATCTGCTGACAAATTCTGTTTCTATCAGATATGGGAAGGACATAATTATTAGGGTTCTTTCAACATGGCACAAACCGGTCAGAAATGGACTATTGTGGTGGTTGCTCTGTACTTATTGAACTATTTTCTGTTGTAATCTTCCCCATCAAAAATTTCAATTAAAGGAGTACCACAGTCAAAATATGTGAAAACATTGTTTTAATTTGTGTGTGTAGGCCTGGTGTGTCTTTCCCTTGGTTTCCTATTAAGTCTTTTTCTAAATTAGCCTGCTAGGCATATGGTAGTTTTATGACCCTGGGGATCTCCATCTTAGCAAGGTTTACTGCTCTTCTTTTTCCTACAAAGCATCCTGTCCCATGTGACAGTGATGCATTTGAGACCACTGATTCAGCAAGTGCTAGCGATACAGTAGGAGCCTGATGTTCTGGCCGCAACATAATTGTTCTAATTCAATATTTTTGTTTTCTATGTAGAGTCATGTGTCAGGCCTGGCCAGAAGAGGTAAATGTTTTGGTTTTAAAACTTTTTTGTTTCATCAAACTATACACAGCCATAAAAAGCACAGAAATCACCCCAGATCATCAGTGGCATAATTAATAAAGACTCTAGCTGTTTTCTTACAGAATAACTCACCCATTTAGCCCTCAAGTATTTGCTAATCTGTAAATGTAGCCATTAGTGCTCACTGGATAAGGAAAGTTACTTAACATCACAGATCTGCTGTTGTAAAATGTCCTGGGTCGTACCTGAAAATAGGCATTCAGTTGTCTAGTGTACCTACCCAGTTACCAAAAACCAATTAAAAAAAATAAATACAACTGACTGTAAACCAGTGTTTGCTGAATACATGATCCCGGACACATCACTGTTACATGTGACAGAAGGCATTGTAGGAACAAGAAGAGCAATAAACCATACTAAGATTGAGATCCCCAGGAGCCATAAAACTACCATAAAACTAGAAGGCTAATTCAGAAAAAAAAGGTCCTAATAGCAGACAAAGGGAAGCACACACTAGGACTACATACAAAAATCAAAACACTATATAACAAATGATTTTGCAAATTCTGGCTGTAGGGTTCCGGTCTGGAACATCACAAAAAAAATATTGTGACACACAACAAAGCAGGCAACACATCACCATCTACAATGTCGGCATGTAAAAACATCAGCAACCCAAACCCCGTGAGCAGTGCTCTGGAAGAATAGGCCTGGTGACCACTGAGTCCCTCATCCCACCGAATGATGGCTCTAGGAACAGTAACAACAGCCAGCCACAATGTGATGGCCAGTCCCCCCCAACCCACCACTGCCACCGATCACTTACCTGGGTCCCATGACATGATGCAGTGTGCGTTATCCCTGGTGTCTAGTGGACCCCACCCCATTCCACACCAGGTAGAGCTCCACCCCGGACCCTCCCAACATACCCCGACAATGGCAGGCAGCCAGCCAGCACCGCCCTCCACTCACTGCCACAGCTGGCTGCTTAACTGAACAAACTGAATGAGTGCAAACATGTATACATGCTCATTCACCCAGTTCAGTCAGATGGCCAGCCATAGAGGTAAGTGGAGGTCTATGCTGGCTGCCTGCCCATTGTCAGGGTATGTTGGGGGGATGCAGGGGGTGGGGATCTACCTGTTGGGGTGGAGTGGGGGTGGGTTGTCCACTAGACACCAGGAATAACATACACTGCATCATGTCATGGGACACAGGTAAGCAATCGGTGGTGGTGGCGGCTGGCGGAGGAGACCGGCCATCACATTGTGCCTGGCTGCTCTTACTGTTCCTAGGGCCATTGTTTGGTGGGATGGGGGACTCGATGGTCATCAGGCCTATTCTTCCAGTGCACTGCCCGAGGGGTTTGGGTCAGTGATGTTTTTACATACCGACATTGTAGATGGCGATGTGTTGCCTGCTTTGTTGTGTGCCACAATATTTTTTCTGCAATGTTCCAGGCCGGAACCTGACTAGTACTCATCTAGATCTTTATTCTTTGAGTATGCTTTTAGCAGATTGCCTGTTGCATACCTTATATTATATTGCATTGTCCAGTTGTGAATAGCACTCTAGGATAAATCTGTAAGTGTATAGCTATGGATGAATCCATGTTGTTGAGAGAATCTTTAGTCATTCACACATTTGATATAGTGCTGTGCAGTGTTTTCAACAACAGGCTCCAGATTCCAGGGTCGCCAATACTTCATCTTGTATAAACTCATCACAAATAAATACTGTACATTGAATAAATTAAAAAGTAACCAATGTAAACAGGCATAGTGAAGTCAACAAGTTTAAACCACTAGAGTACCACACACAGCCTATACTTATGGAGAAGGTACCCAATTCTTTTCCCACTGTACTTTACCCTGCATACACCCATCTTGGTCTTCTTCCATTAGTTAAGTTAATTCTTCTAAACAGCAGTTAATCGTTAACAAAGCCAGGTATTGGAGCATTAAACAATTTACTAAATAAACAATGAAATCCTGCTTAAAAGAGTATAAGAAGGCAGCTAGGTATCAGTAACACAGTGACCCTTATGAGTTATCACAACTTGAACTGGAATCCTTCAACCTCTGGCACATCAATTATCCAGTCAGTACTGGTACACCAGGCTGAAGACCACACCAGAGGTAAAATCTACAATGAGAGGCACAGAAACCTGTCTATTAGCTGTATATGTTTTTGACATGTATCTTTCTACATAATTTAACTGGCACTAACTACTAGTTTTAAAGGGATTCCAGTGACAAAAAAAGTACCACATTTTTATATCCTTAGTTTTACTTTAACATGCAGCAATGTGGATTTATAAAAGTAATTACTTGTGTAGGCACTGTAAAATTAATGTCTCATTTTTAATTAGAATTATGTTATTGATTAGCAGTAATCAGAGTTGTATGATTTTGGTAGTTTGTGGATAAAATAATGATGATAACACTCATAATACTTTTGCTCCAAATGTCAAATGTTCAATTTTCCAATTTCTTGTAGTTAGAACTTGTTTTTTTTCTTAGCAGGATGTAACATACTGTAGTATCAATCCTGTTTATGTTGTTTTGTTGGAATTTTTACAGTAAATGCTATAATCCAGAACTATCCTAATATTTTGTTGAATGTCTTGTGGTGGGGCAACCTGGTTATGGTTTTCATTAGACGTTAGTGCAGGCATTAGAAATGGGCACTCAACATCACAGTTGGGCAATGAAGTTACCAGCAGGTTATGCCATCAATATACAAGCGGTAAAAGGTAAAGAAATGAAGACAGATTTAGGGGTTAGTCAAGAAAGCTTTACAAATCAGCATGACAGAAAGCACACTAAATAAAATGAATTAGACTTCACAACCAGATCAATTAAATTCACTGGGAATGCATCTAACTCTTCACAACAATGAAAAGTGCTGTATAAAATCAACACCCAAACCTGCACCAACAAGTGATGGGAAAAACAAAAAAAGGACAGTAAAAAGTAAGCCCACCTAACAGTAGAGCTCAATTGTATACACAGATGCCTGTGTGTGCAGTGATAGTGCTATCATTTACGATAATGGTGACTGGGTTCAGAAGTGAGCCCAAGTCATTGAGTGCCAACTGGGAAGGAGGATCAAGCATAATGGAGGATGTTCTCCTCCACTGGGGAGAGAGTGAAGCCTGCTCTGGTGCATGGCTGTCACCTGGGTGACCACATGCGGCAGTGCACTCTGGAGCAGCTCAGTGGGTGGGAAGATGCTGGCAGATGAGGTGCAGTGCACACTTGCATGAGTTCTTGTTCCACATCCCCAGGCCAGTGTCTCAGTGGGAAAGGAAAGAAAAGGAAAACTCTGGAGGAAACTGCAGCAGGCCCAGGGCAGAATGAAGGGCTGACCCTCCACAGGCCTCACACCAGCTACATGGCTACCCTCCCCAGACTTGGATCCTGAATGCAGCAGTTGGAACCCTACCAAGTCATGGGGAAGATAGGGGATGAAATTAGTAAGTTCACAAGAAACTGGGTGAGAGGGCTGGAAGGGTTGCTCTCGATGGGGGTGCATAGGCCTACAAGCTGGGGTAAAAACCAAAGCTCTTGGCTAGCAAGCTTATCTTCTGTGATGCCCAAGGCAACTCACGCTGGAGTATACCATTGGGCTGTGACTAACATTATGGCATTCAGGCCTTGTGGGCTCTGTCACAATTAAGACCATTCAGCTCTCTCTCTGGAAATTTCTGTCTCTCAGTTTTATCTGGGCATCAACTGCAGGGGGTCTTCCCTTACAGACTGATCCCTTTAGCTGGTGATGCAGGGTCTATCTACTTCTCTTTCTGTATATAGCAGTCTTCTCCCTAAGTGGCTATTTAGACCCAGCAAATATGAACATACGAACATACAAACAAACAAATTTGTCAGGAGAAACAGGTCATAATGGTCTTTCGAGTCTGCTCAAGTGTGCAGCTTGGTTAATTCCGTGGACCCCCCCCCCCGACTCCTTTTGGAGTCCTCCGCCACCATCCCATTTCCCTCCCACTTCCACTTCCCAATAATGCCTCCTTTCATCCAAATTTTCTTTGTCAATCTGTTCCACCCCACACCCTTGAAACTGGCCACGGTCTTTGTTGCCACTACCTCCTCTGGCAACTCATTCCACCCCTCATCACCCTTTCAGTGAAACAGTGCCTACTCATTTCCTTCCTGAATCTACCACCCACCAATTTCAGGCTATGCTCCCTTGTTGTACCATCCTTTCTTAAGTTAAATATGTCCTCTGTACCAACTCTGTTTATACCCTTAAACTTTTTAAAAATTTCCATCATATCCACCCCTCTCTCTTCTGTCCTCCAGGAAGAACACATTTACTTCCCTCAGCCTCTCCTCCTCTCCTCATATGTTTTATCCCCTTGCCCTGGACCATTTTGGTTACCCTCCACTGAACCCCCTCTAGTAGCTTGATATCCTTCTTCAGGTAAGAGCACAAAACCTCAACGTAGTATTCCAGATATTGGTCTTACCAGTAACCTGTACAGTAGCAGAATAATGTCCTCCCATCCAGAGGTGATTCCTCTGGTGATGCAGCCCAGCATTTTATTTGCATTTGCTGCTGCCTTATGGCACTGTGCTGTGTGTTTCATATAACCCCTGACCATTACTCCAAGGTCTTTTCCTCCTCTTATACTGTCACCTGTATTCCTCCCAGCCAGTAACTGGTCCTTGGGTTTCTGGCTCCTAGGTGCATTACCTTTCATTTCTAAGCATTGAAACCCACATGTAAGATGCCCTACCATTTCTCCAGCTTAGCTAGGTCCGCCTTTAAATGCTGTCTCCCCTCCTCTGTGTCCACCCTCCCACAGAGCTTAGTATCATCTGCAAAAGGCAGCTCTCACTACTGTCTCCCTCTGCTATGTCACCTATAAATATGTTGAACTGCACAGGTCTGAGTACTGAGCCCTGTGGGACCCCACTGGTTACAGGTCTAGGTTTGGACAGGCCTCCCCCTACCACCACCACTCTCTGGTTTCTGCCCCTTAGCCAGCTCTTGACCTACCCCAGCATTTAGTCCCCAAATCCCAGGTCCCTAGCTTGCTGATCAGCCTGCCATGTGGCATTGAAATACAGTACCTTCTGGCTCTGGGCTGTGTAAGCTTTAGGTGGGCCTCCCAGCACTGGAATGCTCAAGCTGCAGTTCTGCATCCAAGCTGTCTATGAAACACAACTGCAAAGTTCTGGAATGGCACCTGCAGCTTCCTTGTGGATCCAGTCCTCCCATCAGCAAGACCCTGTCTCAGTCACAGGGAAGGGTTTGTCTGGCTCATTCTCAAAGGCTGAGTGATTGACAACCCATCTCTTGTGTGAATTTCCCGTGTTCCAGAAGACAAGACCTTTGTGGCTCCCCTGCATGCTCTGTTGCCCGATTGTCTATGCCTTCATCCTCTGACCCTTTGTCATTTCAGTAGGGGTCAGAGGTAAACAAGATGGCTTCTGTCTTGTAGTCCAATGGGGCACTGGCCCTGACATTCTTTATTTGTTAAGTGAACCTGCTATTAAAACATTTTTGTGCCCCCAGTTGTGTCCAGTTCATCTAGTGTTCCAGTGGAGGCTGTCATCAGGGGATCTCATGAGTGCTGATGCACTCTTTATTGTCAGCAGCAAGGAAAAGACTCTGCAGAGAGCAATGTCAGCAGCAAGATGGCAACTGGTGGGCTTTGCCAAGCCAAGTAAGCCCCACACTTTGGGGGCTTAAATAAGTCTTAATAGTGGCATGGTTTTTAAAAGTTATGGTTTTGCACTCTGCAAAGTCCTTTACCTCAGCAAATATTTGGGAAAAGCATGAAGATTAATATTTTTAAAAAAGCTTAGGGCAAATGAGTGCCTAAAGCATTGTTTAGAATAGCCCTAGAGCAAACAAACCAAGGCCTAACAGGTGCTAAGGCATGAAGCCTCATTGTTTAGCAGTAAAGCACTGGGAAGCTGGACTGCTGCTTTTGCATTTGTATCCACCTCAGTGCTTTTATTAAACTATTAAACTTAGCAGACTTACTCCATCTACTTTTATATCTGCATAGCATAGTGATGCCTGACATAATGCAGTATAAAGAGGAGATCAGAAGGCTGCAGTGGAAATGATTTATATGACATTTGGAATCTGTGATTCCACCCCAGTGGAATCGTAACACCAGAACTAGTACCCAGCAGATCACGTCTCTTTCTCTCTCTCTCTCTCTCTCTCTCTCTTTGCCCCTTTCTCCCCCCACAGCAGTAACAGAAGTGAACAGGAACTTAGTGTACCTTTCAACTGCTATGAATTTCCCATAGTGCTATGATTTTTACACTCGAATATACCCTTGTTATATAACGGTTTACTGATGTTCTTCATAATGGTGCCTCTTCATGAAGGCGAGCATTCAAAGTAGTTCTAGGAAATCAGCAGAAATGTTAATTTCTGTGTAAAGTCGGTGGAGTTGGCCGCATGAAAATTGGCAAAAGCAAGTTCAAATATAAGACTCGGGTAGCTCTAGCAATGAAATATCCCCAACACCCTATTTCTTCAGATTGTATTTCTTTATTCTGCAGTCCCAATGTTCTGCCTGGCTAGCAGGCTTCTTCCAAGGAACTGTAATAGATGTATATACAATTTGTTAATGTTTCAAGTACAAGAATGAAATAGTTCTATATAATAATTCAAGGATCCAAATTTCAGTTTCTAATGTTCAACCAGAGCTAATTTGTCTGACATATAAATGTAGTCTTTGTCACTTAGATATAACTTCACCACTTCAATAGTGATATATTATTTACAAAAATGAACACTCATTTTCCAACATGACTATAACACCCTACTCCAGCCACCAATATCAAATGCTCATTTATAAGATGTTGCCTTACTTTTTAACCAAGTATTCAGGGGCCTGGCTATTGTCTGAGTAACTTCTTTTCCATACAGCTCTTTGAGGTGATACCCAACTTTAAAACATAAAAAAGAAAAATATTTTTCTATTCAATTCTAGGATTTGTAAAAGTTCGAAAAAGTTGTAGTACATTTTTAAATTACCTGCTTTTTATTCTTCATGTATCACCTTCTAATTTTACTTACCCAAGTTAGTACATCCGTGTGCTTTCCCTATAAGCCAACACAAGTATAAAATTTAGCCGTGTGTACTTACTAACCAAATGTTTCTAGCTATATCCTACTGTGTGAGTGAGCTGCCATTATCCATTAAATAAAGTCACATTCATTAGAATCCTAACCATACATTTTCATTTATTCCTTCGTCATCTTTAAAATATATTTAGTTTCCCTATAGTGCACAATGTAATTTAGACTCTGCATTTGTCTTCATTCTTACATAGAATTTAACTACTTTCTAAATGTCTAAGTGGCTTATTTGGAGAGGCTCACCGCCTGTTCCTGTTCATTCCCAACTGGCAGCAACCAGGTCCCTGCACTCTGTTCCTCTTTATGTCCATCGAAAAGTCGTGATGAAGGAATCATCACCACACTCCGATGAAAAAGCTGTTGCTGAGCAACTTACTGACTTATTTTCATGGACATAATTCAGCTGGGTCCTAGTGCCCAAAGTCACAGAAGCATCCAAACACAGCTTTTAAGCATTTCAAGATGAGTTTCTTAATTTAACATGGGCAAGTAAATCAATACCTATTCTATAGATACCAAAATGTCTCTATTGGTCGAGCTACGCTGGAGCATTCTAAAATGTAGTTTTAATTCAAATGTTAATTGATCATGCTATTTTGGCAGCATTCCCATAATTGAAGAAAAAATGGATGAGGGGAATGGGAGGGGGGAACGAGTTAAACAGACGAGGATGTATTCAAATACAGTTTTACTCAAAGAAGAATGCATTAACGTGTGGGCACACCACTAGTTATTAAATCTAACTAATGAATCATTTTTAACTTACATATCTGAACGCCAAGGCTTACTAAACATATTCTCTAACCTATTCTAGATTTAATCATCTTCGTTACCAGTGATGCATCATTCCCTCTAATTATGTCATTACCTCTCCTTAACAGTAATTTCTGTATATTTTTAATTTCAGACTATTTCTCAAAAATATACCAGTTTGTTTCCTCATTAAGCCCCAAGCTTCATCAATGACACCAGTATAATTCTCACTGTTCTAGTTTAATGTTATAGTCTCCACCCCTTTCTAGTATTGGCACTTGTTCTAATCCCCAGAAATGGATCTGTACTGGGGTATATCCTCTTTGGATAAAATGTCTTGCTAAGGGTAAGTTCTCAACATTATTTATAATCCTACTTTTGCATTCTGAAATCCTAGTTCTTAATTTTCTGAGGGTTTTGCCAATGTACTGTTGGTCACACGGACATTGTATCACGTATATTACTCCTGAAGTTCCACATGTAATATGAGACTTGATTCTAAATTCCTTTCCCGTATACGGATGTACACATTTTTCTTTTTTGGAGGTATTCCCGCAGGCTATGCATTTTCCATATGGAAACATCCCATTCTTTAAAGGACCTAGTAGTTGTTGTGATGTTTTAGGGATAGTTCTCATATGTTGTAAGTATACTATTTTGTCTCTGATAGTGGTGGTCTTTTCAGAGACCACTATAGGTATTTGATCAAAAATCTTTTCAGTAATTGGATCTCCTCTGAGGATTCTCCAGTTATCCACTAGTACTCTCCTTATTTGTGGCATCATTATATTATGTTCTGTACGGAATACTATTCTGTTACCTTTTACATTTCTCTACTTTCTCACTGGAATCACCCAATAGTTTCTGCCTGCTAATCTGTGATGCCTTAATGCGTACTTCTTCAAGTTTTTCTATCCGATAATTTCTCTCTAAATATCTCCACTATTTTCCTCTCTTCTTTAATATATTCTTGTTCTACACTACAGTTTCACTTGTCTCTCAAAAATTGTGAGTACGGGATGCTTTCAACAAGATTCCTAAGGAAAAAAACTGTTCCAATGAAGTACAGTATTATGATTTGTCTTTTTTTCTGAACAATTTAGCATCTAAAAACCCTCTATTCTTATATATAGTGATATCCAGGAAGTCCACCTGTTTCATATGCACTTTAAAAGCAAATTTCAGATTCACATCACATGAATTCATGTAACACTGAAAAGCTTCCAATTCTTCCTGACTTCCTGTCCAAATCATTAATATATCTTCTATACATCTCTTCCAGAAAACACTAGCCCCAATATTCAGAAGGGTTGAGCATGGTGCAACACAGTTGCACCATGCACTACCCACTGATGCACCTGGCAATATTCAAATCTGAATTGAGCCTTGGCACAGATCCCAATGTGCCAGAGCGCATCAGTAATGCATGCAGCATTAGGTGTGGGGTGCTCATGCATACTTCTCACATCCCGATATTCAGCCCGGGATGTGCTGAGCCCATGCATGCGCAACCCCTACTTGCACTGCACACAGGTGAGCCAAAAAAAGGAGCAACAGATAGTTACCCACTGGTGAGCTGCCATATTGCAGGTCACAAACATGACAGCTGTCATCTGTGGGTGGCTACCCGAGCTCTGGCTGCACCTTCCTGGTGGCATCCCCCATGCCCGATCATGGGCATACATAGAATAATAATATCCCTATATCCCTGGTGGTCCATTCACATATCTGGACTGCATAGTACAGTATGGGCTGCATACCCACTGGCTCACACTGTGACCAATGGGCATACAGCCTACTCATCGGTGTCAGTCAGTGGGCAGTGGGGGCAAGTGGGTGGGGGAGCTGTTGCCCACCACTGAGTGGGAGAGTGGGGCGGTGGGGCTTAGTGGATGGGTGGGTAGGGGGTACCGCTGGACCACCAGGGTTTGATTAGGTGTCATTTCATATAACAAATGCCTACAATCGGCTGCAAGTGGTCCACTGGACCACCAGGGAGTGAGTTTCCATTTTAACTCATACTTATGCCGCGGATCGGGCTGCAAGCGGTCCACTGGACCACTAGGAGTGAGTTTACAGTTTTATTCATACTTATGCCTGTGATCGGGCATTGGGGCATGTTGCCACTTGTGCAGGGGCATTGGTCCTGATGGTTTGCAGCCTGATAGGGTGCTGGGTGCAGAAATCGTGGGAGTGGTGCACCTGTGTGCAAATAGGGCCATAATGACATGCAAATGGCCCCCATTTGTGCCTTGCGTGCATTATGGCTCCATTTGCATGTGCACTTTTGAATATTGTGGTTGTTGCGCCTAGTGCAACAGAACATGCTAGCGCATCCCCTGCTCACTCTGGCCACTTGCACTGTTGGTGCTGCTGCACCATGTGCACTGAGTGGCCAGGGTATGATATTCAATGCTGCTGTGCCATGGTGCAGCTCCATTGAATATCACCGTTAACACCCCTGCGCAGCCAAGTTGCGCTGCGCCCAGGCTTGTGCCACAGCCTGGCACAGTCTGAATATTTGGGCCACTCTGTTTTGTGAAATTGTGTTCAGCCTCATCAATGTTAAAAATGTAATCCATTTCAAAACTGTGCATAAAAGCATTTGTATAGCTAGGAGCCATCGTACTCCCCATTGCAGTCTCCCTAGCCTGCTCATAATACTGATCCTCAAATTGAAAGTAGTTCTTCATCAGAACTATTTCTGCCAGCTCTAAAAGAGTTCTAGTGGTGGGACGTGATCCTTGCACTCTAAGATCTAGCATCTTTCCCATTGTTACTAGTCCCTTATCATGCGGTATGGATGTGTAGAGGTCTTTAACATCAATGATAACTAGGATTAAATTTTCTGGTATGCCTTGCTGATTTAAATTCTCTAATAATTTTAAAACATGTGTAGTGTCTTTCAAGTATGTCGGCATGCCCTCTATGAGAGGTTGCAGATGGAAATTTACAAATTTGGAAAAGGGTTCCAGAATAGATCCTATTCCGGATACAATTGGCCTACCTGGTGGTACTTTTCATTTTGTGAATTTTAGGAAGAAGTGGAATACTGGGATCCTAGGAAAGGGTTTCCAACATCTCCACTACCCACTTTCTCAGCCATCCGTGGTTTTCATTTCAAAAGGATGTTGGACATCAAAGACTTAATCTTTGTAAGTGGATCTTTTGACAGGGGTTGGTAATTTAAACTATCTAGGAGAGTTCTTGGCACATTTTCCTATAATCTTCTAAATTTGGATAACAATAGATCCCTTCTTATATGCTTGTTTAATCACTATATTCACATCATGTTCTAGTATGTGTAAAGCATCTCTTTCTTTTTTAGTTAAGTTGAATTTAGTTGATTTCAAATTACTGGAAAATAGTGCCTTAATTTGTTTATTGACCACTTGGATATAATGTTCCACTGCATGATTACTTCCAACAGGGGGCAAATATTTTGACTTGTAACCCATCTCTAATTTTAGATTTGTTTTTTCTGGATTGGAATCTATAGAATGTGCAAATTATACCTTCAATCTTAATCTCCTAAATAGTTTTTGTAGGTCTACTTCAATTTGAAAGGGACCAATCTCTTTTGTAATTGAAAATGAAAGGCCCGTGAGAGAACCAATTTCTCTTCCTCATATACATGCCTATCACTTAAGTTAAAATTCCTGTCTCCACCTCTCTGGTACCTTCTGTTGCCTCTGCCTCTTCCTCCTCCTCCAGTTTGCTCTCCTGTTCCTCTGTTCTCAAGATTCTGTTGTTTTTCCTGAGCTCGTTTTGTCTGAAGGGCTCTCCCTGGGTCCCCATCCTCTGTTCTCCTTTGTTGTTGTTCTGTAGTTGAAACAACTGCTCTTGCTTCTCCACTTCTAAAAAGGCTCTGTATGTCTTTGTGTGGCTATTTGGTGACTACTTCTAGTGTAACTACCAGAACTATCAGAACTTGAATCTACGTTTCTAGAAAACTTTCTACTAAATTTCTTATAGGTATAAATCCTATTGTTCTTATAGTCCACTGTATCTCTATAGAATGTATGAACTTTTGTCTCCCTAAGTGTTTTTTCATAATCTTTAAGTTTAGTATTCACATCTTCAAGCCATTCTGCTAATTCTTCAGATTTTATCAAAGTCTGTATAGAGTTCTGGTATTCTTGTATCTCTGCTGTAAGGTTATTTCTTGTTCTTATTATCACCTCTATTAGGGCACACATAAAATCTACACTACAGAGTGTTCTAATGCCATCCCATTTGTTACTAAGTAATTCATCCTGGATTCCTAAATTGGTCCAATAGCCACCCTTAAGCCTCTCGTTATATGTTTAAATTCAAGATATTTGGCCAATGTCAGTCCATGTAGATCCAATCTCAGATCCTTATTCTTCAAGTTTGATATTTTATTTTTTAAGGTTTTTATACTATCATTATCTAATTGAGACAAGTCCCTATCTTCTTTCATTTCTTTAAAGAGATTTTCAGGTTCACTTTCAGTAAATGTACAGAATGAGAAGCCTGCCTCTGCACTTCCTCCTGCTGCATTAAATGCTTTCATTGCTAATAGGTAGCTAGAAATTCAGATGAAAAAACCTCAGAAGTTTTTTTTTCCAGACAACAATATATTGGTACTGATACTTACAAGTAATTTTTAGAAAAATTGATACTGTAGTTAACTTAGGATGATAACAGACATTAACTAAATCATGGTGAAATATCCGGTCCTGAAAAAAGTTCCAAATTATAAATCCAGTTTTGAGGGCTATGAATAGCTTTCCATTAATTTTAAGGCAAATGTCCAGAGTAACTTCTTTTCCATACATTTTTAAGTTACCTGCTTTTTATTCTTCATGTATCACCTTCTAATTTTACTTAACCAAATTAGTACATCCATGTGTGCTTCCCCTGTAAGCCAATACAAGTATACAATTTAGCCGTGTGTACTTACTAACCAAATGTTTCTAGCTATATCCTACTGTGTGAGTGAGCTGCCATTATCCATTAAATAAAGTCACATTAGTTAGAATCCTAACCATATGTTTTCATTTATTCCTTCATCATCTTTAAATATATTTAGTTTCCCTATAGCGCACAACATAATTTAGACTCTTCATTCATCTTCATTCTTACATAGAATTTAGCTAAGTTCTAAATGTGTAAGTGGCTTACCTGGAGAGGCTCCAAAGCATCTGTTCCTGTTCATTCCTAACTGTCAGCAACCAGGTCCCTGCACTCTGTTCCTCTTTTATGTCCATGGAAAAAGTCACGTGATGATGGAATCATCACCACGCTCCGTCGAGCAAAGCTAATAAAATTAGAAGGTGATACATGAAAAATAAAAAGCCGGTAACTTAAAAATTTACAACAACTTTTTTGACCTTTTACAAATCCTAGAACTGAATAAAAAATATTTTTCTTTTTATGTTTTAAATTGGGTATCACCGAAAGAGCTGTAGTGAGAAAGAAGTTACTCAGACAATAGCTGGGTCCTGAATACTCAGTTTAAAAGTAAGACATTGTGTTATAAACAAGCATTTGATATTGGTGGCTGGAGTAGGGTGTTATAGTCATGTTGGAAAATTAGTGTTTTTAATTTTGTAAATAATATATCACTATTGAAGTGGTGAAGTTATATTTAAGTGACAATGACTACAATTATATATTAGATAAAGTAGCTCTGGTTGAACATTAGAAACTGAAATTTGGATCCTTGAATTATTGTATAGAATGATTTCATTCTTGTACTTGAAACATTAACAAAATGTATATACATCTATTATAGTTCTCCGGAAGAAGCCTGCTAGCCAGGCAAAACATTGGGACTATAAAATAAAGAAATATAATCTACAGAAATAGGGTGTTGGGGATATTTCATTCCTAGAGCTAGCCGGGTCTTATATTTGGACTTGCCTTTGTTGATTTTCATGTGGCCAGCTCCACCGACTTTAGACAGAAATTAACATTTCTGGTGATTTCAGAACTACTTTGAATGCTAGACTTCAGGATCCTTGTCAGTGATCCAGGTTTTCCTTCTGCGCTTGTTTTAAAATTATTGGAAAGCTATTCATAGCCCTCAGAACTGGATTTATAATTTGGAACTTTTTCAGTACCTGATGTTTCACCATGATTTAGTTAATGTCTATTATCATCCTAAGTTAACTATAGTATCAATGTTTCTATAAATTACTTGTAAGTATCAGTACCAATCATTGTTGTCTGTAAAAATGTTTTTGAGCTTTTTCACCTGAATATTTAGCTGCCTATTAGCAACAGAAGCATTTAATGCAGCAGGAGGAAGTGCAGAGGCAGGTTTCTCATTCTGTACATTCACTGAAAGTGAACCTGAAAATCTCTTTAAACAAATGAAAGGAGACTGGGATTGGCTCAATTAGATAGTGATAGTATAAAAACCTTAAAAAATAAAATAACAAACTTAAAGAATAAGGATCAAGATTGGAAACACACGGACTGACATTGGCCACATTTCTGAATTTAAATGTATACCAAGAGGCTTAAGGTGAATTTTGAACCAAATTTAGGAATCCAGGATGAATTACTTAGTAATAAATGGGATGACATTAGAACACTCTGTAGTGTAGATTTTATGTATGCCCTAATAGAGGCGATAATAAGAACAAGAAATAAACTTACAGAGGAGATACAAGAATACCAGAACTCTATACAGACTTTGATAAAATCTGAAGAATTAGCAGAATGGCTTGAAGATGTGAATACTAAACTTAAAGATTATGAGAAAACACTTAGGGAGACAAAAGTTCATAAATTCTATAGAGATACAGCAGACTATAAGAACATTAGGATTTATACCTATAAGAAATTTAGTAGAAAGTTTTCTAAAAATGTAGATTCAAGTTCTGATAGTTCTGGTAGTTACACTAGAGGTAGTCACCAAATAGCCACACAGAGAAATAGAGAGTCTTTTTTAGAAGTGGGAGTAACGCAAGAGCAGTTGTCTCAAACTACAGAACAACAGCAGGGGAGAACAGAGGGTGGGGACCCAGGGAGGGCCCTTCAGACAGATATGAGCTCAGGAAAAAAGAACAGAATCTCGAAGACAGAGGAACAGGAGAGCAAACTGGAGGAGGAAGAGGCAGAGGCAACAGAAGGTACCAGAGAGGTGGGAGACAGGAATTTTAACTTAAGTGATAGGCATATATCCGAGGAAGAGAAATTGGTTCTCTCTCACTGGCTTCTATTTTCAATTACAAAAGAGATTGATCCCTTTCAAATCAAAGTAGACCTACAAAAACTATTTAGGAGATTACGATTGAAAGGTACAATTACACATTCTGTAGATTCCAATCCAGAAAAACAAATCTAAAATTAGCGATGGATTACAAGTCTAAATATTTGCCCCTGTTGGATGTAATTATGCAGTGAACATTATATCCAAGTGGTCAATAAACAAATTAAGGCACTATTTTCCAGTAATTTGAAACCAACTAAATTCAACTTAACTAAAAAAGAAAGAGATACTTTATACATACTAGAACAAAATGCGAATATAATGATTAAACCAGCAGATAAGGGGGGCTCTATTTTTTCCAAAACTTAGAAGATTATAGGAAAATGTGCCAAGAACTTCTCCTAGATAGTTTAAATTACTGACCCCCATCAAAAGATCCACTTACAGAGATTAAGTCTTTGACATCCGACATCCTTTTTGAAATGGAAACCATGGGATGGCTGAGAAAGTGGGTAGTGGAGATGTTGGAAACCCTTTCCTAGGATACCAGTTTTCTACTCTTCCTAAAATTCACAAAAATGAAAAAGTACCACCAGGTAGGCCAATTGTATCTGGAATAGGATCTATTCTGGAACCCTTGTCCAAGTTTCTAAATTTCCATCTGCAACCTCTTATAGAGGGCATGCTGACATACTTGAAAGACACTACACATGTTTTAAAATTATTAGAGAATTTAAATCAACAAGGCACACCAGAAAATCCAATCCTAGTTGCCATTGATGATAAAGACCTCTACACATCTATACAGTATGATAAGGGACTAGTAACAATGGGAAAGATGCTAGATCTTAGAGTGCAAGGATCACATCCTACCACTAGAACTCTTTTAGAGCTGGCAGAAATAGTTCTGATGAAGAACTACTTTCAATTTGAGGATCAGTATTATGAGCAGGCTAGGGGCACTGCAATGGGACGTACGATGGCTCCTAGCTATGCAAATGCTTTTATGCACGGTTTTGAAATGGATTACATTTTTAACACTGATGAGGCTGAACACAATTTCACAAAACAGATGTTTTCCTGGAAGAGATATATAGATGATATATTAATGATTTGGACAGGAAGTTAGGAAGAATTGGAGCTTTTCAGAGTTACATGAATTCATGTGATGTGAATCTGAAATTTGCTTTTAATGTGGATATGAAACAGGTGGACTTCCTGGATATCACTATATATAAGAATAGAGGGTTTTTAGATACTAAAACTGTTCAGAAAAAAGACAGATTATAATACTGTACTTCATTGGAACAGTTTTTATCCTTGGAATCTTGTGGAAAGCACCCCATACTCACAATTTTTGAGAGCCAAACAGAACTGTAGTGTAGAACAAGAATATACTAAAGAAGAGAGGAAAATAGTGGAGAGATTTAGAGAGAGAAATTATCAGATAGAGAAACTTGAAGAAGCATGCTTTAAGGCATCACAGATTAACAAGCAGGAGCTTTTGAGCGATTCCAGTGAGAAAGTAGAGAAACATGTAAAAGATAACAGAATAGTATTCGGTACAGAACATAATATAATGATGCCACAAATAAGGAGAGTACTAGTGGGTAACTGGAGAATCCTCAGAGAAGATCCAATTAGTGAAAAGATTTTTGGTCAAATACCTATAGTGGTCTCTAAAAAGACCACCACTATCAGAGACAAAATAGTACACTCACAACATATGAGAGCTATTCCTAAAACATCAAAACTAGGTCCTTTAAAGAATGGGATGTTTCCATGTGGAAAATGCATAGCCTGTAGGAATACCTCCAAAAAAGAAAAATTTGCACATCTGTATATGGGAAAGGAATTTAGAATTAAGTCTCATATTACATGTGGAACTTCAGGGTAATATATGATACAATGTCCGTGTGACCAACTGTACATTGGCAAACCCTCAGAAATTAAGAACTAGGATTTCAGAATGCAAAAGTAGGATTAGAAATAAAGATGAGAACTCACCTTTAGCAAGACATTTTACCCAAAGAGGACATACCCCAGTACAGATCCATTTCTGGGGATTAGAACAAGTGCCAATACCAGAAAGGGGTGGAGACTATAACATTAAACTAGAACAGCGAGAATTATACTGGATGTTTACATTAGATGTCATTGATGAAACATGGGACTTAATGAGGAAACAAACTGGTATATTTTTGAGAAATAGTCTGAAATTAAAAATATACAGAAATTACTGTTAAGGAGAGGTAATGACATAATTAGAGGGAACGATGCATCACTGGTAACGAAGATGATTTTATCTAGAATAGGTAAGAGAGTATGTTTAGTAAGCCTTGACGTTCAGATATGTAAGTTAAAAATGATTCATTAGTTAGATTTAATACCTAGTGGTGTCCCACACATTAGAGCATTCTTATTTGAGTAAAACTGTATTTGAATACATCCTCATCTGTTTAACTTGTTCCCTCCCTCATCCATTTTTCTTTCAGTTATGGGAATGCTGCCAAATGGCATGATCTATTAAAATTTGAATTAAAACTACATTTTAGAATGCTCCAACATAGATCGACCAATAGAGACATTTTGGTATCTATAGAATAGGGACTGATTTACTTGCCCATGTTAAATTAAAAACTCATCTTGAAATGCTTAAAAGCTGTGTTTGGATGCTTCTGTGACTTTGAGCACTAAGACCTAGCAATTACATCTGTGAAAATAAGTCAGTATGTTGCTCAGCAACAGCTTCGTTCATCAGAGCGTGGTGAGGATTCCATCATCACGTGACCTTTTCCACGGACATAAAAGAGGAATAGAGTGCAGGGACCTGGTTGCTGCCAGCTGGGAATGAACAGGAACAGACGCTGTGGAGCCTCTCCAAGTAAACCACTTAGACATTTAGAATGTGGCTAAATTCTATGTAAGAATGAAGATGAACGCAGAGTCTAAATTATGTTGTGCGCTATAGGGAAACTAAATATATTTTAAAGATGACGAAGGAATAAATGAAAATGTACGGTTAGGATTCTAACTAATGTGACTTTATTTAATGGATAATAGCCACTCACTCACACAGTAGGATATAGCTAGAAATATTTGGTTAGTAAGTACACACGGCTAAATGTTATACTTATGTTGGCTTATAGGGGGAGCAGACATGGATGTACTAACTTGGTTAAGTAAAATTAGAAGGTGATATATGAAGAATAAAAATCAGGTAACTTAAACATTTACAAAAACTTTTGACCTTTTACAAATCGGAAATTAATGAAAAATATTTTGCTTTTTTATGTTTTAAAGTTGGTATCACCTCAAAGAGCTGTATGGAAAGAAGTTGCTCAGACAATAGCTGGGTCCCTGAATACGCAGTTAAAAGTAATGAAACATCTTATAAACAAGCATTTGATATTGGTGGCTGGAGTAGGGCGTTATAGTCATGTTGGAAAATGAGTGTTGTTAATTTTTGTAAATAATATATCACTATTGAAGTGGTGAAGTTATATTTAAGTGACAATGACTACATTTATATGTCAGATAAATTAGCTCTGGTTGAACATTAGAAACTGAAATTTGGATCCTTGAATTATTGTATAGAATGATTTCATTCTTGTACTTGAAACATTAACAACATGTATACATCTATTATATAGTACAAGTCACATTAAACTGTTCCATCAACTCACTGGTGTAGAATTGTTTTTGTGATGCTACTGGATTGGCAACTCAAACTGCTGAAGCTTTCAACTGTTTTCCAACCACCCTTCACTGCCTATTCAGCTCCATGTAACTGTTTAGAGAAATGGCAGTAGCTGCATTTTCATGGCATTGTTTATAAATATCACAGCATTCCTTAAGAGTTGTTTGGTCTGCCTTCTGAAATGGAACTCATAAGCACTCAGTTGAAAATAAAGATTATAGCACACAACAGCTAGATGCAAAACCAATACTAAAGTTTTAATAATTCATTGAATTAAACCCTGCACAGATTAGGAAACTCACTGAACAATGCTACACCAGTGAGTTGAGGGAACAGTTTAATGTGACTTGTACTGTAGTTCCCCGGAAGAAGCCTGCAATCAGGCGAAACATTGGGACTACAGAATAAAGAAATATAATCTGAAGAAATATGGTGTTGGGAATATTTCATTGCTAGAGCTAGCTGGGTCTTATATTTATTCATGAAGGTGGGAAGGGGTAAGTGCAAAAGGCATGTAACCCCCCCCCACACACAGCTCCGCACCCTCAGGAGATCCTCATGGCAGCTGTATTCCCATACACTGGCCAACACACATCTCCCTACATGGCCTTGCCCCCCGGCATGCAGGTTCACGGGGGCAGTCAGGTGTGGAGTGGTGGACCCAGGCAGGCAGCCAATCAGCTCCCCAACCCGGGTCCCACGGTAGATAACTTGCATGCATGGGGCACCATGCTGGCAGCCAGCATCAGTGCACATTCAGCAAAGGAGAAAAAGGAGGTTAGCTCAGTAGTCTGCCCCAGCCCAGTAGAGTGCCCCAACAGCTTAAGTGGCCGAAGTGGGGGGTCCAGTGACCCCTGCCATCCCTGCCACAACATGCAGCGTCATCCCGTGGAGGGCAAGTAAATGTTACGGCTGCTTTCAGATGGTGTAGCTGTTGCCTTCCCCCTCATTCACAGCACTCTGCACCTTTGTGAATGGTGCATAGTGCATCCATGCCCCCGGTCCACCCCTGCACAGAGCTGCACGTTCAGCTGGGGGTTCAGGTGCATGGGGGTGTGTGTATGTGCATTGTACATACTGTGTGGGGGTGCAGTGGACCTGTGCAGGTGCGGTGTGGCCTACATGTCGAGTTACGTGGCACATAGCCACTCTGCACCTTTGTGAATGGGGCCCGATGTTAAAGCTATTTCTGGGCACACAAATTCTTAAATTATTGAACTAACTTGATTGAAACATTCCTTAACACTAAATTAATGGGGCCCACTATTTGTAGACATATTATTCTTTAAAATAAGAAACTTACACATTCTGGCTATTTGCTCTGATTTATGAAGGACACTGCTATGAATTTTAATGCTGAGAGTTGAGAGATATTGAACTCAAATCCTGTACTTTTTTTTTTTACAGCAGGAATGGAGTTCCTGTGCTTCTTCCCACTGATAATGGAATAGAAATTCCTATAGCAGTAACATACTGTAATACTGTAACAATTTCTTGGCTTGTGACCTGAGATCATTGGATTACATCATGAAGTCTGACTTGCACAAGAATTTAATTTGTTTTAGAAATAATATGACATCTCTAATTGGGGTTACCAGTATCTATACAGATATAGCTGGATTGAAAAACACAGAAACATAAATATCAATAGCAGAAAAAGGCTCAACAGCACATTGAGTCACAAGAGTTATCCTTTAGAGTCAGGATGTTCATTCTGCTTTTCATTTTTACCAATGTTTAACGTTCCTATACTTCTTGTTCACCCCTTATACCACCGCTCTCTGGAACTCAGTTTAGAATCTTTATGCCTCCGGCAATCAGTTCAGTTCTTTTCAAGTAACCTACCCACTCCCAAAGGAGAAACAGCCTCATCTCTCTGGGAGTTACAGAAAATACAGAATTGCAATCCTGCTTTTGATCCCCTGAAACAGCATATTGTTCTCACTGCTAAATCATTACTAGCCACTGTAGTGACTCCCAGCAGATAACCAGAGAGCATAAGCAATTTAGTGGCTCTGAAAGCACCACCTTTTATTTACACCACAAACGGTAAAGTGTCCTAACCCGCACTGCTAGATAAATATTACATTCAATGGGCCTACACAACCAGAGTATTGTTATGATTGTGCCACTCTGATAACCATTTGGCCATTTGCACTTTCTATTCCACAGGGAATTACCACCCTGTAGGGGTACACAAGGCAAGGACGGTGCCATGGGAAAGATTCTCTTGGCTAAAGGTACCATAGGAAAGAGCCCCCATTGAAGAGAAGCATGCCACTGGCTGAGAAGATGATGGGGGCAAAGAAAAATGCTTCAGTGGAGGCACGAGGAACTGCTTATATAGTAGTAGTAGTAAATATTTATTCATAAATCACTTTATGAATTAGGATAAACTCAATTGAGCAAAGCTCATTTACAATGAGATCCTTAAATACAGAAACAGTATACAAACAAATTACAATACATTCACAATACATGTTACATAATAAATACAGTTAGCACTTACAAAAGAGTCACAAGCAAGTATGAGTTAGTCCAAGTTACAATCATATCCTAGGCTTTGTAAGCTTTACTAGATTACAGTCAATTCTTCAACTCAATAAGTAGTACAGAAATGCCCAGTGTTTTCTTTGAGGTCCTTAACCAGTGTTTTATGTCCCCCACTGTTAATATTTTCCCACAATTCTTAAAGATAGTGGGCAGACAGTTCCACATCTGTGGTCCTCTAAAAATATCTGTCTCCCAATTTCCATATTGTATCTAGGCAAAACAAGATCCAAGGTACCTACAGATCTGACAGAATCAATTTTCCTGGGAACCAATTTGTCCATAATATAATTAGGCAGCTGCCCATTAACTCCTTATGGACAAAAGCCAAGAAAGGTTCTCTATGGATTTCATATAGGTGCATCCACCTAGAGTTGTCTGTATAACAAACAGTTATACATCAGGTGGGGAGCTTCCAGTATAAAATGGGTCAGTCTACCAAGACAAACATCCAACTTATGTAAGTCCTTTAATCTTCCAGAGAATAAAATATCCCATAATTAAACAGGGTAGGATATATGATCCACAACCTGCTTTCTTATTCTGAACTCATACACGCTTACTCCTGTAAAGGGCACCCAGCCTTTTCCCTATATTTGAAATCAAAGTATTTATATGGGTGTCCCAGCTCAGGGATGGGTCTAACCATAGTCCCAGATATTTGTATAAGTGAACCTGCTCGATGGAGAACCCCATGGGCAGCTGAATCCAACTTTACATCCCCAAGAACTCCTCCCAACCAGTGAAATAAAATGGGCTGTGTTTTCTTCACATTCAGCACTAGTTTGGTACTATCAATAAAGATCTGCAGATCATCAAATGTTGCCTACAACCTAATCTGTACAGCAGTCATGGCACTATCGGCTGTATAAATCACCATACAGGTGATAATTGATTAATGAATCAGAAAATCACACTCCATTAACATAAAATATTAAATAATAAAGGGCCCAAAATAGATCCCTGGGGGACCCCGATCCAGCAGAACACAATCCTGAAACCCACGTCCCCAGTGACACCAACTGGGACCTACCCTTCAGATAAGAGGTCACCCACTCATATTCAATCCCCTTGAAGCCAATGGATGCTGCCCTGGACAGGAGGATGTCATAGTCCAGGGAATCAAAGGCTTTGGACAAATCAACAAATAATGCTCCTACTAACAACTTGCTGTCCAGGGCCTCCTGGACATCCCCCACCATTTTCACCATGGCTGTTGTTGTCCCATGACAGCTTCAGAAGCCAGATTGCATACTGTTAAGGAGACATTGGGAATCAAGATTTTCTTTTTATTTGCTTTGCCACTAGTCTCTCGAAATTTTTGAAAGCTGAGCAGTAGTGAAACTGGGCAATAATTGCCCAGTTCTGTTTTGTTTCGCTCTTAAAATTGGTGTAACCTTTGCTTGTTTCAAGCAACAGGGAAAACACCTGTGCTCAGGGATAAATTGTATATGTATGTCAATGGATAAGCAATAACAAGAGTTGCATACTTTAACAGCCTAGCCAGCACACTGCCCAAGCCAACTGACTTAGATGGGCCTAACCTCATTAATTCCCTCATTATAGACTGGACCTCCAATTCTTTAAATCAAAATTGTTTAACTAGGCATAGGTCTCCCCCTGCCACTACTCACACTCTTTGAATCAACTGTAGATTTTCCCAAACCTGACTGAACAAAACACTTGTTAAATTATTCTGCCACCCTATGCGATACAGGAACTAGCTCGTCTTCTATTTTGAATACGTTCGATAAGTCATTACCCGATACTTTGGCAAAGTGTTTACTGTCTTCCAAAAGTCCCTAGGATGTAGTGTGTGTGATTTCTATCCAATAACTGAATGTAGTGTCTCTGTTTTGCAATTCTGACTTGTTTAACATACTTGTTGTGAAACTTTCTATACTGGACCCAATCTTGCATATTCCCACTATTTTTAGCTCTCCGACACATTTTGTCCCTGCTCTGTTTTAGTTTCCTGAGTTCAATTGAATACCATAAAGCATTTTTATTTTTCAACACTCTGGATTTAAGAGGCACATGCCTGTTATAGACTACCATGAATTTGCTTAAGAAGAACTCCCAAGTGTCATCGATCATCGGAATTTGTTGTAGTCGATCCCAATTTATATCACTTACGTCTAACATAAAATTGATATAATCAAAATGTTTATAGCTACGCCAATAAATTATTTTGCTACCTTCCTTCTCCATGAGTCTATTCCTAGTACAAAATACAAATTGATGGTCTGAAAAACAATCAGGCATAACCCCGCTTTCTAAAATATTAGCAATCTTGTTTGTGAAAATTAAATCCAAAACTGTAGTGGAGGCTAGATACATCATGTTCATTCTTGTAGGTTCAAGAATCAGTTGGGTGAGCCCCAGACTTTTCTGAGCTCAACCAATGGATGAACATCATTAATATTTTTCCAATCAGAGTTGAAGTCCCCTGCCATTATAATTTCATGGCTGTTAACATACTCAAATAGTTTGTCTTGAAGCAAATCAAATACATGAGGATCTACCTTAGGAGGATGATAGACCCCACTACTAGAATTGTTTTGTTATAAGGCAATCTTAATTCCAAAACAATGCCCCTAGTTCCCCCTCCCAGATCCTGATCAGGTTTTAATTGAGTCAATAATAGGTTGGACTGACCATATATCAAATACACCCCTTCCCTTATTCCTATCCTTTCTCCATAAATTATACCCTGAAATGTTTCACAAACTGTCCTCAGTTTTGTCATTCAGCCATGTCTCTGTTATTATGACAATGTTGAGTTGTTTTCCCAATCCAAACATTAATTAAATCCCTTTTATGGAAAATGTTGTGTGCATTGAAATGAACCAAAGTAAAACCTCCTCCCTTTAATAGCTGTCTTTTGAACTCATCCTCACCTGAAAAAGCTCTGAAGGATCCCTGAGGCTCTTTAGCATGAGTAGATAAATTAAATGCTGCAGGACTAGGGTTAGGTGGATGTCTCCACCCATCAGAAGAAAAATCAATATTAATTGCTTAAGAACATATATATACAGTGAAGCCCTATCAGGATGACATGCAGTGTCACAGGTTTACTGCATGAAAAAGTGATTAACTCCCATTGAAATTGCATTGTTTACTGTAGTAACTCCACTGCAGAATTCTGCAGTGCTGCACTTCATCCTGGTGGGCATCACTGTATATAGCTCAGGAAAGGGCATGGCCTGTTACTCACCCCATTGAACTATGAGCATAGCCTTCAATTTAGTGGGTCTACCAGGTAACACTAGCACGGAACAGTAAAAGAATGTGTGAGACTTTCTATAGATGCATTAGTGAAAGGAGAAAGCCCAGAGGGGTATTGCTAAGATCAAAGGGATAAGGGTGTATGTGAGGAGGAGGACCATGTAAAAGCATCTATCCTTAATAGATACTTCTGTTCAGTAGTTACTGAGGAGACAGTAGGGCAGGGCCCACAGCTCAGGCACCATGGACATGGGGGAAGGAGGCATGCACTAGTCCCTTCACAAAAGAAAGGGTCCTAAAAGAGCTCGATAAGCCCAGGGTAGACAAGGCAATGGGACCTGATGGCATACATCCCAGGGTACTAAAGGAGCTAAGGGTGGAACTAGCAGAGCCCTTTATCAGAACTGTTTAGTAAGTCTCTGAGCACAGGAGAGGTCCCAGAAGACTGGAGAAGGGCTCATGTGATCCCGCTCCACAAGAGTGGTAGCAGGGACAAGGCAGAGAACTACATACCAGTCAGTCTTACCTCATTAGTGGGCAAGATTATGGAGGCACTCCTTAAGGAAAGGATAGTGCAACACCTGGAACCCATAGGAGCACAGGATTCAAGACAGCATGGGCTTACAACAGGAAGGTCCTGTCAAACTAATCTCATAGATTTCTTTGACTGGGTAACCAGAGTGATGGTCCAAAGGGGAGCAGTTGATGTCGCCTACCTTGACTTCAGCAAAGCTTTTGATACTGTTCCACATACTGTAGAAGATTGATTAATAAGCTGTAGGCTCAGGGTGGGTCAGAAGCTGGTCAACTGGGTGGCAAACTGGTTGATGGGCAGAAAACCGAGAGTGGTGGTAAACTGTATAAAGTCAGAAGAGATGCAAGTCAAAGTGGGTACTCTAGGATTTGTCCTGGGGCCAGTCCTCTTCAATATCTTCATCAGTGACATTGCAGATGGACTGCAGGGCAAGGTTTGTTTGTTTGCAGATGACACCAAGATCTGTAACAAAGTAGATGATCCAGATGGGGTGGGCAGAATGAGAAGAGATCTGGATAAACTGGCAAAATGGTTGGAAGTGTGGCAACTGGGGTTTAAGGCAAAGAAGTGCAAGATCATGCACATGGGGAAGAGAAACCCTGAAGCCACCTACAGGTTGGGAGGGGAGTTGCTGGCAGTCACAGGGGAAGAAAGAGACTTGGGCATCATCATCACAGACAACCTGAAATCATCCAAGCAGACCACTAAAGCAGTAGATAAGGCTAGAGGATGTTGGAGTGTATTAGTAGGGTATCACAAGTCATAAAAGGGAGGTAATAATCCCTCTTACAAGACACTGGTTAGCTTAATCTGGAGTACTGTGTGCAGTACTGGAGGCCACATCTTCACAAGGACATTAACTGAAATTGAGGCAGTCCAGAAAAGGGCAACCAAAATGGTGTAGGGACTGCATTAGAAACATAGGAGGACAGATTAATGGAGCTCAATATGTATACTCTAGAGCAAAAGGAGGGAGAGG